>OZ007592.1:165094714-167857017 GCA_963931845.1 Maratus michaelseni | reverse complement strand
ACGTAATCGGGATGAGCAGCCGGATAAGGGCCGACCAGCATCGTTTGCACTAATTTCTTAGGCCAATTTTTTGCACCAAAATATTAACAAGAAATAAAAATTATGCGCCAAGCATAGATTATGAAACACTTTCCAACACATTCAGAATACTATAATAAAACTTCACCGCTTAATAAAGCGAAAGATGATATCCAAGTAAACAATTTGAGAAACGCATAACACAGTTGAAAATTCAGTTTTTAGCAATTTTCATCTAGAGTAAAAAAAATATCCGAATTCCTTTGTGCAGCCCTGTATATGATCTATAGATTTGTATATATATTACATAGTATGCTAAAATTTAGTTCAGTTAGGAAACGCATAACACAGTGGAAAATTCTCCTTCAGCAATTTCCATCAATAAGAGGAAATGTATACACTTTATGAAGCACAACTTTACATACATAAACCAAGTTAAGTTAAATAAAAGATTGTAAAAATATATTAAGTAAAAACTGTAACAATAAATGACATTAAAAATAAAAATCATATTAACAACAATTAATTTCGTTACATTATTAAATGCCAAAAGTATTTAGTTCTATAGCATTTATAAAACAAAATAATTGTGTAAAATAATTTGAAATCTAACAACTGCGATATTGAAAGTGTAGCCTTTTCAGGAGTGCAGTTTTTCTTTTCTTCAAGTACTGTCAGAGTACTGTTTTTATCTTTATCCTTTTTTTTTCTTTTCTTTTTTTTTTACTTTATTTTACCATAGAAATTTGTATATATCAACTGCTTTTCACAAGGTCACATTGTTTAACACTTTTTTAGAAGATTAATTTGTCGTACGTAATCGTAAAATACGCTTTTACTCCTCTTGCCGTAAAGTATGAAAACATATGGGCATAGTCCACGTATCACAGAAAAATCCCATATACAGTGCTGGAAAAAATTATAAAGCCGATAGAAAAATTTACAAAATTCAAAAAGCAATAGAATTGTTGATAACACAAATCCTATTTTCATTTGCATGATCAACATTGCAATAATACACATAAACTTTATTTAGAAAAACGGAAGGGGTAACATAAATTATGCTAATTTCTTACAACCAATGAAAAACAACTTGGAAAAAAGTATAAAGCCGATGGTTCTAGCCTCATTTGGCATATTGCCAGATTTAAGAAAATAGGTCGCCATGAAAGTTTAGGTAAATGTAAACGCGTTACGTGTATTCATTTTGTATTTGGTTTGTTTAATACAATGCAGAGGAAAAAAGTTATCCGATGGTGAACAAATTAAAATATTAACTTTAAATGAAGCTGGAATGTCTGGTTCAAATATTGCAAGTAAAATAGGAAGGTCCAAGGCTTCAGTAAGCAGTTTTCTCAGAAATCCCGAAGATTACGGTAGTAAGAAGCATACAGGAAGACCGAAATCCTTAACTGTAAGGCAATCAAGACAAATCCGAAAGCTAGTTTGCGGACAAAAAATGTCGTATGCCCAAATTCAAGAACAGTTACAATTACCATGTACAAGCCTAACGGTAAGAAATGTTTTAAGTTACAATCCCATTGTTCAATTTAAAAAAAATTAAAGGAAAACCACCTTTTTCTAAGTACCACAAAAATGCTCGGTTAGACTTTGCACGAAAACATGTAACCAAAGGCACAAATTGGAGAGATGTTGACTTTTCCGATGAAAAGAAATTTAATTTCGATGGATCCGACGGCTATAAATATTTTTGGCATGATTTACCACAGGAGCCTGATATTTTTTCAAAGCGTCAATTTGGAGGTGGCTCGGTAATGGCTTGGGCTGCATTAGCTGCCTGTGGAACAACTCCAATTGTTTTCATGCATAACAAAATGAATTGGGTTATGCATCAAGAAATGTTAGGAGATAATTTATTACCCATTTGCTCCTCTTATAACTTCAGGAGACTGTACATTTCAACAGGACAACGCTTCTGTTCATGTTTCGAAGTCAACTAAATCTTGGCTGGAAGCTAATCAGGTGAAATGCCTTCAATGGCCAGCTCATAGACCCGATCTGAATGTAATAGAAAATCATTGGGGAATTTTAGCTCGAAATGTTTACAAAAATAGACGAAAATTCAATTTAAAGTTAGATTTGATGAATGCTTTTAAAAACTGCTGGAACAATACTGATGCAAGTACTTGTGTGGTCTGATAGATTCAATGAACAAAAGACTATTCAAAGTCATCGAAAAAAATGGGTCTCACATCGATTATTGATGAAATACATGTATCGACTTTATAATTATTTCCAACTTTCTTTGTACAGAAAATTTTCTTAAGTCTATTAATCTTTTATTAATGTAGTTATTAATGAATTTATTTTTTTCTTTACTTCCTTGTAGCATATAATATATATGTATGAAATTTCATAAATGTTCTATATTTTGTTTTTTAATTATATCATATTTTCGAGTGGCTTTATAATTTTTTCCACCACTGTATTATGGATGCACTGCTTAAAAGGTTAAAGAAAAGACGCGTGTTAGAAGAACATATTAAAGCAAAGCAAAGCATTTCTTATTAAATGCGTGTTTTCTTGTATACACATGCAACTTTCAATCATGTTGATGTTTGCTCTTTTGGAAGGATGTGTTTGCTTTTGGGAGAAGGGGTTTGTTTAAAGAAGGAAACCGTATTCATGAAAAAGAACTCTTTGTTCCATGTTGGCATGCAGTCTAAAACGGTGTATGACGGTTGTAAATCGGAAAATCTGCTTATACTCAACTAGATCTATTATGTTTACCGTGTTTACGTACGTATTTTTCGCACTTTTTTGCGGTTTCTTCTGTGCAAAAAACTAGGAGGCGATAACTTCGAGAATATTTATAAATATTTATTCATATTACTTTTTCTTCGGAAAAAAAAAGAAACTTGAAGTAACAAAGGAAATGACTATGTTTAATACAAAATTTAAATAATTCATTAATATTAAATAAAATTCATTACTATTTTAGCAGTTTTTAGATGATTTTTTTAAGCTGGGTCAAAAATTCCTTGTTTAATTTTGTGATAGTTTTCTAAAATGCGAAAAAAATAAGTTAAATAAATAATACTAGTACCCTTACAAAAATTTCGTATAGAATTCTATAAAAAATATTTATAGAAAACGCATTATAGAATCCTATAGAATTATGGCCCGTTTTTCTATAAGCTTGTTTAACCGAAAGCTATAAAAATATCTGTAGAAGTTCAATAGAAATGTCTGTAGAGCTTCTATAAAAATATCTGTAGAAAAAATATACAGCTTCTATAAAAAAAAAAAAAAAAAAAAAAAAAATATGTATAGAATTTTATATAGAATCCAGGTGGTCACCCTTCCAAGTAGTAACTACTCTCGATGCTGCTTGACTTCAATGATCGGACGAAGAACGAGTACTTTCAGCATGACACAAAACCATTGACAGTCCCGGAATTTTTATTACACTATTTCGACTTCATTTCTTTTGTGATTTGCATTCCTAATCATAATAGTCTTGTAAAAATATTTAAAGTCTAGTAAATTATTATTTGTTAAAAGTGAAACAATTGTTTAAATATTTATATTTCAGATTAAAATATTTGAATAAAAATTACAATATTATTAGTGAACAAAATTTATTAAATTAGGTGGATGGTTTTATAAATTTAACAACAAATTAATAAATGATTATGAAATTAACCAATAAAATAATGAATTAGAAACAAATTAATTAATCATAATTTAATTCAGCAGTTTGACTAATATAATATAACATTGACAATTTAATCACAATGGATTAGAATTGAATTAAATTATATATATATATATATATATATATAATCATATTAAACCTATGGAGTACAATTATATACTAAACTGATGTATTACAAAATTAATTATTATTTTTTAATTTTAATATATAGTTATAAATAACTTACTACACACATAAATTTTAAAAGAACAAGAAATATTTTTTTAATTAAAAATAATATCTATTGAAACATTAGTCTATAGAATTTAATTCTGTAAGATGTATAGTAGTAAAGCCCTATAGAAAAACTGTTCTACAAAAAAAAAAAAAAAAAAAAAATTCTATATTATTTCTAAGAATTCTATAGAATAATTTTCTTTAGAAAAAGTATTCTATAGAACTCTTTAAAACTCTATAGAAATAGTATTCTATAGAATGGCTATTCTATAGAATATTGTTCAATAATAATTGTTCAATTTAAAAAAAAAAAAAGATTTTGTACCTACTCTGTCGTTAACTTAGAAGCGTAAGAATAAATTGAATAAGTATTACATGACCATATGAATAGAGTAACAATTTATTTAACTCTTTTATATAATTAACCAGCCCATATAACCTTACATGTTATTTAATTTTTATAATTTTTTTTTTATTCATACCCAGTAAAGCTAATTAACCAGCGCATATGGTGTTACATTACATGTTATTTTATTATTATTATTATTATTAATTATTGATTCATGCTCAGTAAAGCAGTAACTAATTTTTTGCATATTATGTGGTGTGTTTGTGTATAAATTATGTAGATCATATTCAGGGATGCACGAAATAACTCGAGTACATTTACGTTTATTAACGGAAATTGTTGAACGAGAATTTTCACCTGTATTATGCGTTTCCTAATTGAACTAACTTTTGATACGAATCTACACTGCAAAAGAAAAAAAAAGTGTTGATTTTACAGTATAATACTGACATCCCAGCTGCCAGTATTATACCGAACACTTTTTTTTTTTTTTTTTTTTTCAGTGTATAGATTATATGCAGGGGTGCTCTAAAGAATTCGGTATTTTTCTGACTACAGATGACAATTGCTGAAATTGTGTTTTCAAATGTGTTATGCGTTTTTCAAATAGTTTACTTAAAGATCACAACATTTTTACATTTTATTATCTCATATTATTTTACTTCATTTTATACTAGCTAATTGATTTATTTGGTATTTTTTAGTATAATGTCTACACTGAACTATTATTGAATCAGTATTTGTGTTTAATTATTTTAGTATAACTATGTATTCTATTTAATTTAGTAATTCACTCATTTAAGAAAATCAACATTTTGTTAATTATATTTTCATTAACTTGTAATTACGCAACCTCTCATAGGTACTTTGTCTATAAGCAATTCGGTCTTAAAACTCAGTACAGTGATTTTTATAACTTATATATTATAATTAGTTTTGAATTTAGCATCTTTATTTAAGGTTAAATATCACCAATCATTACACACAGAAAAAGGAATTAATTAAAACTACAAAACATGTTTTGTTGAGTACATTTTGGATGTTTTAGCAAAATTCAAGTAAAATTGAACCATTTTACTCCAATCAACAAAACATTTTTTTGCTGACGATACAAATTTTTTTTTTTTTTTTTTTTGGAATTGCAAAAAAAAAAAAAATTTTTTTTGTTGATTCAAACAAAATTTCCATTGACCTATATTTAAACAAAACTTTTTGTTTAAATATAGGTCAATTGAAATTTTGTTTGAATCAACAAAAAAAAATTTTTTTTTGCAATTCCAAAAAATTTTTTTGTATCGTCAGCAAAAAATGTTTTGTTAATTCAAGTAAAATGGTACAATTTTACTTGAATTTGCTAAATCAACCAAAATGTACTCAACAAAACATGTTTTGTAGTTTTAATCAATTCCTTTTTCTGAGTGTAAGTATCATCAAATACTGTATTAAGTATTGCATTTCAGTTGTGCAGAGTATTGAACCGTGATTTTGTAACATATAAGACTTTGTGGAGACTTTGTGAGAATTTGTAATGGAGCATTATTGTTATATTGAGAAACACAGAATTTTATTGAATTTAGTAATAGGCTTTCCCGAATGTGGACAGCCTCCTGTGCAATTTTGTAATAGTAAACACCTCGGCTGGGCGGCGCTAGTTGAGCTTAAGCTGAAAGGTAGGCCTCCCCACCTGGTTTTACCTTGATCTTATTTACTTAAACAACACATTTCACCTTACTAAATGGTGAAGTTTTGTTAGAGCATTATGAATGTGTTGGAAAGTGTAATAATCTATGCTTGACACATCAAAGCTTGACAGTTCAAACACATCAAAAGCTTGACAGTTTTATAATCTATGCTTGACACATCATTTTTCTTTCTTCTTTGGGAATGTAAGAGGATCACAAAGGCCACTTGTGTTCCGCAGACTTTTGAGTCTTTTGTCAGAGACTTTTGAGTCTTTTGTCTGATGATTTATTGCAAAATTAAAAATATTTAAGACTTTAGGACAGGTAGTACGGCTCAGGACAACCCCGCTGTAAGACTAAAACAGAAGGTCACCTTATAACAAAGTATTTTTTTTTTTAATTGATTTGATATAAGTTCTCAACATAAAAGAGACTTCGAAAATAAGCACTGCAACCACGGTTAATTGAAACGGGATAAGCTAAAAGTTAAAACACATACGCACACACTATAGACAAAAAAAATGAATGAAAAAAGGCTGGAATTTGCAATACATTTTAAATAAATTTTAAACATTCCATTAGGAATGTTATTACAAAGAACACTTTCACATGAATCAAAATTTAATCTATTTTCAAGAGGATAATGGTTTTTCTATATAGATAGTCTGCGGTAAATAAATTTCAGATTTCAGGGTGAAATTAATCGTTCGATGTTAGTTAATATATTTTTTTTAATTTCGGTAATATTATTATAAGGAATGTCTTGTAATTTAACGTTAAACATAGTCTACTAAGTTTATATTTAAATCCAATAGAAAATGTACAATCTGATATAGGGAAAAAAATTCGATGTTTAAACGGGAAAATTTATCAGAATTAGAAATCTTTATTTACAGTGTATGGCATGGCATAATAATAGAATTAAAAAAAAAATAATAATAATAATAATAAACTACACAATTCGATTTCAAATATCGTATAAATTTGTTTTATTAAAAAAGAGTGAAACAATTAAATTATGAGAAATTTTTATAAATACAGTTTTTTTTTTTTTTTTTTTTTTTTTTACGTATTTCGTCTATTTATTCTTCATTATATTTCATTGCCAAAGATATTTTAACAATTTTTATTTAATAAGAAAATTTGATTTGATTTCATTGAGAATTCTACAGAAACAAAGTGAATAAGTTTTTCAAAATTGTGCTTGTTTATTTATTTTTTCCTGTGTTTCTTTATTATCTACCTTACTATATATATATATATATATAAAATGCAAATGTGAATTTCGTTCCGCCTGCTTATAACTTGGGTTCTACAGGATGGATTTTGATGGGACTTGCACTGTTAATTAGATATGTTTTCCGGGAAGGTTTTAGTATTTAATATATCGTTTTATGTTGCTTAGTTATAGAATTATGGGTAAATGTTCTATAATCAGATGAACCCTATTGTGAAAGATTAGTCTTTTTTAAAGATTCTGCTGGATGGATTTCGATGGAACTTGCATTGTTAGTTAGATCAGTTTTCAGATAAGGTTTTAGTATATAACCTATCGTTCTACGTTCCTTAGTTTTATAATTATGGGGGAAAGCTCTATGATCAAATAAACCCAATTATGAAATATTAGTTTTTTTAAAAGTTCTACTGGACGGATTTCGATGAGACTTGCATTGTTAGATAATTTTTCTAGGATGGTTTCAGTATATTGCATATCGTTCTTTACCAAATCATGTAAGTGATGAAAAAAGAGCAAGTCCATAGCCCAAATATTGTCTGATACGTCTGATACATTATGAAACATAATAGCGCAATGGCGTTCGTATCGTTTTCAGCATTAAAGAAGGACTTTCAGGTAAAGGTCCATATTGTTTTAAAACATAAGGTAAATTCCTCCGATATATTTCGTTTGATTCAAGGTTGATTTTGAGAAACCGACCAGTGTAGCCGGTGAAGCTTGGCTAGTGTGTAAATATAAAATCAGCAAATGGTGAACAATGATAGCCGTACATTAGCAGAGCTCTCTCCGAAAACATTTTTCGTTATTGTAATTTATTTAGAACATATTTGAATTGGAAAGTTCAAAATGGCAATTCTCTAACATGCATTTTTTTTTCTTTCTTTTTTTCAGAATGTAGTATTTGCAGAATCAGTCCATTTTAGTGAAAAGCTCAAAATGGTAATTCTCTAACATGCGGCTTTTTTTTTTTTTTTTTTTTTTTTTTTGTCTTAGAATGTATGTAGTATTTACAGAATCAGTCAATTCCCCCCCCCACCCCCCATCATCAAAAGAGTTTTTCTTTTACGAGTACTTCTCTTCTTTAACTTATCAGCCATAATTATTTCTTATAACTTATCAATAGTATTTTACGATTACTTCTAACAATCATCCTTCAAAATAACTTCGAATTTCAGAATGAAAATATCTAACTAAGAAAGTAATTGTTTAGATGTCGTTAGAACTTTTCTGATGACAACTATACAATACCCTAAAATTTTCGGCTTTTTCAACAAGATCGCT
Source organism: Maratus michaelseni (assembly GCA_963931845.1). NCBI lineage: Eukaryota > Metazoa > Arthropoda > Arachnida > Araneae > Salticidae > Maratus > Maratus michaelseni. Next base: position 167,848,555 of record OZ007592.1, on the reverse strand, counting down.
CGGATGTGCGATTAATCTTCAATATTTTTTTCTTCAGACTTCCGAGTTATCAATTTGCCCGATCTCATTTGGAAGCTATCCAACCAGAAGAGGGATTCTCTAATCCATAGAAACTTTTTAAGAGGAATTTCAATTTGTCGGGTTAAAAAAAAAAGAGTCTTTATTTATGTATTTATTTTTACATTTTTTGCGTCCCTGAAGTGCATAGAATGTGTTCCTGCAGCGGTTTGGGATTATTCAAATAAATTAAACCTTTGTGCCTCAACAACTGCGATTTGAAATATATTAACTCACATGTTAAAATACTTCATTTTAAGCATGTAAAAAATAATAGAAACAATTTTAGACCATAAAAATATAAAATTATTGACTAAAAGGTACTTTTCTCACATCTGCAGTACACAGAAAATTACATACTTCTCATAAATATTATCAATTTTCTATAATACAAAATTGTAAAGTATGCGAACTTACCTTTGTAAAAAAAAAAAAAAAAAAAAAAAAAAAAAAAAAAAAAAACTTTTTAATTTTACAAAATCTATGAAGATCATTTAGCAATAACGGTGCGAGACTGCTCAAATGATAAATAAAACGTTGGTATGAAAATTTTTCCCAGTATCGCCGTCTGTTGAGAATTCTATGAGCAAGTTATATTGACTGTTGTGTTGGAAGATAGCAGCAATAAATAAAATCGTCTTTTAAATCCCACATGTGACATTGACTTCTGTGTATGTTGCAGATATGCAACGTGGTGATACAATGGGTTAAGGAATTACGGCCTTTTCATCGGAACTTCTGCTGAAAAGCAGTTTGTTTTTCTTCACGTGTTTTTTTTTTTTTTTTTTTTTTTTTTTCAAAACTGTGATTTTCAGTACGCGATAGTTCTTTCAGCACAGCGCTTGAATTGATCAACCGATTATCAAAATATTTTTTAGGTTTTGAAAGATGTTTCTCGGAAGCGGTGGACTTATTTAATATTTAAAAAATATCTGTTTACTATATATTTTTTCAAAAACTTCAAAAAAAAAAAAATGAAATTTGTAGTACGATTTTCAAATAAGCGCCATTTTGTTTTCTGTGAGTTAGTGCGTCAATGAAAATAAGTTCATAACCCTGCAGATTTAATTGGCGTTCATAAATAGTACCGTTTTTGTATTTCATATGACTCTTAACGATGCACAATTCTACACCGCGCAAAGTCATGAATACTGCGTACACGCGTTTTAAAATTAAAAAAAAAAAAACGCCACCAATTTGTATATTTTTTTTTACACACAAAAAATTTTCAAAAAAAAGAAAAAACAGAAAAATATATTTGTTTAGATGGAAAAAAATCCGTTTTCGTTTCTATGATCCTTCAGTGAGAAAAACATTCTCAAAGAAGTCTATTTTTTTGCGGTTACAAAGTTGAATTTTCTCTTAAAGTTTCTTTTCAAAAAAGAAGATGAATGAAGTAATATTAACGTTTAATGATGGGAACCTAGCAAAACTTTGCGAATTAAAGGTCATAGCTTAAACCACCCAACCTTCTTGCATTCTCCAGAACAGTTGCATAACACTGATCTCATCAAAAACAACTCGTTGTAAATGATCCCGCCAAGCCACAAACCTAAAACGTCAGTCACAAAAAGAAGTGATATCACATAAAAAGAAGCGATGTAGAAGTGCATACTCCGAGTCCCGTGTAAAAATCTATCACCACTCATAATGTTTCCAAAGGACTCGGAGTGAGGTACAGTATGTGAAAACTGCTTGGCGACCTGCAGGCTTTTATAATATATGTAGTATATCAATTTTGAAAATCGAAAAATAAATTTTATATTTTTGTTATACCACTTTTATAAATATGCGAAAGAACTGACAGAACGGATTTTCCCCCAGATCTATGCCATTCTCTTACGCTAGAATTACTATATCTCAATTTAGTTAACGTTTATTATAAGGTTTATATATATATATATAATAATAATTTAATAATAATAATATTTTAGTATTACTATTATTTCCTGGTATCATTTGTTTATCTATTGAATTTTCAAGGGCATCTTTATAAAATCTTATTCAGGTTCTAATGATTTTTTTTTTTTTTTTTTTTTTTTTTACCAACATTAATTTTGTACTGACTTATGACTGCTAGGGGTTTTTATATTGTTGTCTTTTGATGTTAGTTTGCTTAATGGGACTTTATGTATATATGTAAATAGTTTTATTATATAGCTTTATTATATTTAATCAAGTATTAAACAGTCAATCTTAATATTTTTTTTTATTTTTTTATTTTATTTTATTTTATTTTTTTTATGGATATTCAAGTAATATTAAGATTGATTCATAACAATTTTTTTTTTTTTAAATATGTTATAGATATATTTAATATGTATTTCTTGCAATTTTTATTGCTATCAAACAAATATGGCAGTTATTAGTAAAATGTTAGATACTGGCAATTTAGGCCTTGGTGGATCCAAGACTAATGCTCGGTACAGGAAGATTATTAGGGATCTTCCTGGATCGTTATCAGATAACCTATTCTATTGTCCCAAGCCTGTACTATGTTTTCGAGAGTGTGAATCTAAGCGTTGTCTTACATGTCCATTAGCTGATAAGTCACAGATTTCAAATAATAACAATCTTAATTTGGTAAAATTTTGCAAAGCATACAATGTAATCTATTCATTGAAATGCAATTCGTGTAACATGGAATATATTGGACAGTCTTGTCAAAAATTACATAAGCGGCTAAATTTACATCGTTCTCATATTGATAAATATAAAAATTCTAAATTTCAAACAACTCATAATATTGAATATACTCATTTCAAAAATCATGATTTTAAAAATATTACTATTAAAATACTTAAAATACAAAAAAATTTTACTGAACGACTTTTTCTAGAATCTAAATATATAAGACATTTTAATACTACATATCCTTATGGATTAAATCAATTAGTATACAAAAAATCACATCCTGTATTTTCAGATTTAACTAAATATGAAAATTATAAAAATCTTTATTCCGGATTAAATTTTTCAAACTTAAAAAAAACTTCTAGATCTGGTAGAGGTAAACATAATAACAAAAAATTCACTGATGATATTGTGATTCAACAGGAGCTTGATAATCTTGAGGCACAATTTTGTAATGATTATTGTTGGCTTGCTATAAGAAAACATGTTTTTAGTATAAAAAAGAAATATATAAACCAATATTTCAAGGTATTTAAAAAGAATCAATATTCTCCACATTTTTGTGATATCTTTTATGATATTCTACATTATAGAGCAAACCTATTAAATACAAGTCTTTCTAATAAACCTAAATATAAAACTAATAATACACAATTAATTATAAATTTTTCCAATCATGTATTTAATAATATAAATTTACACAATATAATAAACAACATTAATAATAATTTTCCAATAAAAAATTTTACCATTCACAAGACATATAAATATAATCGCACACTTGGACGTAAAATTTTTAATTACAATTCTTTTGCAAAAAATTTGGTCTCTTCAAAGAATTACCCATGTTATTGTAATGACCCAAAATATCAAAAGTATATAAATACAACACATGGTCATATCATTACTGGTGATCTTAATATTGTAGAACAACCTATTTTACAAAACTTAATGCATAATGGCACTAAATTTCGTCTTCCATATAAGTGTAATATCAAATCCATAATATTGCAGTTTATTCAAGATATTGATTTGTTTATATATAAAATTGCTGTTGATTACAATAAACCAATCGAATATTTCAGTGAATGGAGATTTTCTGTAATTGATAAATTAAAAAATGAAATTATAAAAAATTATCATCATATTACACATGCAGCTTTTAAAAACATAAATAAACATATATCAGAATTACAAAACAAATTTATAATTACTTATGTAGATAAATCTCCAAATAATTATGCTATCATTTGTAAAGAATACTATAAAGTGTTAATTCACAATGCAATCAACACAAGTAATATTTTTAATAAAACTAAATTAAATATTGAAATAAATAACAGAAAATTATTAAATTATCACAAATTACTAAAAATCAAATGTAATAATTTTAATTATCCTTATCTTGTTATAATTCCAAAATTTCATAAAAATCCTATTAAATTTCGCACTGTTACCATCGGTTGTAACACATATAATAAAAATGCGAGCAATTTACTACTTAATATTTTAAAGCAGATATATGATATAACGCTAAAACATAATAACCAACATTGCCTAAAAAATAGTTTTCAACTCATTAATAAAATACATAATATCAATCCGGTAAAATTCATAAAAACATTGGATTTTAATGATTTATTTAATAACATTGATATAAAAGACTTACATAAAACAATGTGTATATTATTTAAAGAATTTAAATCTCAATTAAAATTAAAAGAACATATTTCAGTAAATTTTTTTAAAACTTTACTAAATTTTACATTGCATAATAATTACATTATATATGACAATATTATCTATAAACAATGCCAGGGAATTCCGCAGGGCGGAACCGCATCTAGTATTCTCTCTGACCTTTACTTATATTATTATGAAAGAAATATAAGTCCGAACAATGATTATGTATTTTATCGCTATATTGATGACATTATCATATTTTATTTCAATGAAAAAAATTGCACATCACCACTCAATTTTTATCCTACTCAGCTTAAATTAAGCGAAAATGATTTAATTAATAATAATATAAACTTTCTTGACTTAAAAATTAATATTACTAATAATTATAAATTAATTTTTGATATTTATGATAAGAGATTTGATTTCCCATTTAAAGTAAATATTTTTACCAATTATGCTTCATGTTTACATAAATCTGTTTATAAAAATATAATTATCAATTATCTACATCGTATAAAATACTTATGCTCAGATATAAATAAAAACAAAAATATTAGATATATTCGAGATCAAGCAAAAATATATGGATATCCTATTTTTATGATAAATTCAATCATCAACTCTTTTAAATAACATTTATTATATAATTTAAATATAAACATGGTATGTAATAAATTATTGTTTTAGTGTGCGATAACATATAACAAAAGATATAGAAAATAATAATTATAACATACATTATTACAATTATAACATATTAGGAAATTTAATATTTAATATTTGTTTGAACATTATATACACTTTATGTAGAAAATTACAAATATAACATACATAATTACAATTATAACATATTAGGAAATTTAATATTTGATTGAACATTATTTATACTTTGTATAGTTGTGATTGTGCGTTGCCGATCACCTCTGTTTAAGGTATTATTGATGTGCAGTTTTCATACATTTATAAATTAACTTATACAATAACAAATTAAATTATACAATGATAACATTGGTGATTATAACTCATATATATATATCTATTTGCAATATATATAAAAATAAATATATATAGTTTTTATTTATGTCTATGAATAATTAAAATTAACAAGTATTTTAATTACTGCATTGCATTAATTTGATTGAAAAACAGTAGTAATACTATTAATTATCAACATTATAAATTTTGAGATATTTTGAATTGTTTATGAATTATTTAATTAGATATTTAAATTAATCTATAAATATAAAATATATTTACAATGTAGTATAAATTAAACATTAATTATTTAAAAACAAGTCTAATATATATTTAAGTAGTAGTAAAAATAAAACATTAATTATTTAATAAATGTCTATAATATCAGTGGATTAACACAGCTGGCAGCAAAAATAATTTGAATTAAAATAATATTTCTTTTACATAATATATTCTTGTTAAGAATATCTGAAATGCTGTGCAAGTTGAATTAATTCTGTGTAGATTTATTCATATAGTAGTATTATATTTTATTTGAATTTTAAGTTAAACTACAAGTTAGTATTGTTCTTTAAAGTTTATTTATATAAATAAATCTAATGAAGTGAGTATGTAACTAATAAAGTGGATATTTAACTAAATATTAATTATGAACTATTATAATACCAATAGATGGCGACACTTTACCTTTCAGGTAGTTGTAGATAATACTGTTAATATTATATTTAATTTAACTATAGAGGGAGCTATTGATTGTATATTAATTTTACTTTCAGGAATTAAAATTGGATGGAGTAATATATATTCACGGATATAAATTTGTTATAAGTGTATTAAAACCAGAATTATTTTGAGTGTTTTTGAATCATTTTGTGATTGGGTGTCATTTATGGGGTTGTATTTTAAAAAAAGTGTGCTCTCAACTTGTCTTACAAATCATTTCTCTCAACTCGACTTAGTTAACATGTATGATGCATTGCCATGTGGATGTGAATATTATGTAGACGTTGTGACATTTTAAGGATTCTGTATAATTATTGTGAGTAAAATATTTTATCTACACTTTACGCGTTCATATTTCCAATTTTATTATTTCAAAACTGTTATCTCGTGGTAATTTAGTGAGGTGTTAATTACAGTTTTTTGGATAATCGATGTGAGTGAAATATATTGTATTTTCTTAATGGTTTTTTATTTCCTATTTAAATATTTCCAAATTTTAATATTTCCAATTGTTGTCTGGTAATAATTCAGTGTACCTGGATGATTCTACTGATCTTAGCATTATGCCAGTGGAATTATGAAACACTGAATTATTATTTAAAACACATGTGGGTGCATCCAGGCTGATGAGTACATGTGCATGTGTTTTTCAATGTCCAATTCATATTTAATTATCATGTGGTCCAATTTTCCATTGTGTATGGTTCATATTTAATTTGTTAATCCATTTGTGTTTACTTAATTGCAACTCCAATTTATAATTTTTTTTCCCCCCTTTCTCTCTATTTCTTTTTTCAATATTCTTTTGGTATGAGTAAAATTTGGCCAATTACCATTGAAGCATCAGCTATGGTAATATTATGTTTGCACATGTTAATTATTAGCTATGTGGTATTCTGTATACACAGTATCATTGATTATCTCTTTGGAGATTTATGTAGAATAGAACTTGATATGTTTTTTGAAATTCATAGATAATATAATATATATATATATATATATATATATATATATATATATATATATATATATATATATATATATATATATATAACCATAAATGAAACATTATCATAACACCAACTTAAACAATGAAAAAATAATTAAGTATGTAATAATTAGTTGACAATGAAAGATTTCCCAACACACTGAATATGGAAACAAAAACATATTAAAAAAAATAAGAATTTAAATTAAAAATTGAATAAATGGAATTAAATGAATGAAATGAAATGAAATTTCTGGAATTTAGACAGAATTATCAAGTCCCAAATGCCTAAATACCACAAATAAAATGAAATGAGAGGTTTCATCATCATATTAGCCAAGCATTGCTAAAGAATATGATTTTGGGACTACCTGCTCATAAACAATGAATCAAACCTGTGAAAAAAATAAAAAAATAAATACAATATTAAAAAGGAAAGAAGCCATACCTATAATATACAGAGAAAACATTAAATAGAGTCAGAACGTATAAAATCCATTATGATTAAAAAAGAAACCGGTGAACCACAAGAACCACACATGAAACCCAACCAAAACTAGGAAATGAATTGCAAAAAAATCATTACATGTTGCCAATTTTAGAAATAGAAAATGCTTTACAATGTTGCCAGAAATGATGTTAGAATAATATGAATATTGTAAAGCAAACAGGAACATTAGTGCTGCCATCTATATTGGTAAAAGTGAATCTAATCTGAATAAAAAGTATTGGATGAAAATTAATGTTTAATAATTAAACCAAATTACTATCTTAACTGATAGCAATTATTTAAATAATAAATAAATGAAATTAATTAATAAATAGAATATCTAATTACATTAAATTAATGGATGTATTAATGAATAATTCTATGTTAAAAATAAGTTGTAAGAAGGAAAAATTAATAATTAAAGCAACATAAAAATATATGTACCATTAAATGACAAAAACTATTAAATAACTGTGCCAAAAATGCAACATCACATAAATTAAATTAAAATAAAATACTAAATATTTGAATTAAGATACAAAGAATTTAAATTAATATTAATTAAATATTGAAATGAATTAGTAACATATAATGTTTCTTCATAAAAAGTTAAAAAATTATAAACACTTAATATAAGTGGTAAGGGTAGAACGTTTAATAAAAATTAAAACATATTATATTAACACTTTAGAAAAGTATACATTATATTAGAAGTTAATATGATATTGTCCACCGTAGGTATTAATCCAAATCATTAGATCAAAAACATTCTTAATATTAATGAATATAAATTCATTTAAATTAATTAAATAATGAATATATATTACAAACTTAAAATCTTTATACGTTTACTTAAAAAATCGTCGTCGTAAGAGTGGTGTTTTTAGTTTAAATAATGGTAAATAAAATCAACAAATTGATTTTTCAAGCTCATAAATAAGAAAGGACATGCAAACACAGAAGCTTCAACTTTTACAATTTTATGGTAGAAAAATAAATAAATAAATAAATAAATAAAATAAAATAAAATAAAATAAAATAAAATAAAATAAAATAAAATAAAAATAATATAGCCATATGTAATTGCAGGAAACGCAAACATTATAAAAGCCTGCAGGTCGCCAAGCAGTTTTCACATACTGTACCTCACTCCGAGTCCTTTGGAAACATTATGAGTGGTGATAGATATTTACACGGGACTCGGAGTATGCACTTCTATATCGCTTCTTTTTATATGATATCACTTCTTTTTGTGACTGACGTTTTAGGTTTGTGGCTTGGCGGGATCATTTACAACGAGTTGTTTTTGATGAGATATCACTCCTTTTTGTAAGGTATTTAATTTCAATTATACGGATTCCATTTTTATTCAGAAAAGAAAAGATGAAAGTGGCAAAAAAAAAATAATAGTGATGCTATAAACAGAATTATACAATTTATTGAATGACTTATTCCAATGTACATGTCGCTACCATAACAACGGGGAAACTTTTATATTAATTTCCTTACATTGTATTCATCAGATTATTTATGACATATTTATTTTCCTTTTTCTTTTGTTTATATCACTCTTCCGTTTATATACATTCAAAAACAAAAAATTAGACAATTTTACAGTAGTTTACAAACTAATTAAAATACTACAGTTTCAGAAAAATGTGGAAAAATAAGAAGCACCTTTTTTCAGTCAACTACAACGATAAGTTTATGGAGCATACTTTACCGAGAATAATCAACATTTTTTTTTTCTACGAACCCATTTCTATTAGTATAAAAATTTACTGGGATTTTTATACTAACATATTAAATATATTATTTTTGAAAATTACTGAGCACCTTAGAAGTTTTTTATTTGTTTAAGTTTTTTAACTCAACGTTTCGAGAATTGGAAAAATATAAAATTCGCAACGTTTGCAAAAGTATAAAAACTATTAAAGTGATTTCTGTTCATATAGTCTGTTCATTCCAATTCGGTGATCCTAAAATATAGGTCCCCAATCTCCGGCAGTCCATGAATTAATTAGGACATATGTATGCAACTGTTAAAATGTTCTCAAAGTTGACAATAGAGGCAATAAGTATAGCTCGGCAAATATGAAACACGGCATTGCTTCATCATGGCTTTGTTTCGTGAGGTGTTCGTTCTCCGAACATAAAAATCTCACGCGAAAGTGTTCGTTAACCGATTTGTTCGTAAACCGAACAGTTCGTTACCGATCACCTATTGTATACGAAATTTAGCATTTTAAGTTCGTCATAGCCGGAGATTCAATGAACGGCAAATATTTAAACGCAAAACTTGTAATCTTGGGGTAGCAATATTTTTACATTCTATTACTCAGCGCATGAACGTACAATTGGAATTTTGTAATCGCTATTTCAATCAATTCCTGATACGCTAGAATTATATATTTATAAATAAACACATTTTTTTTTAATCGATGAAAACACTATATTTTAATAGATTTAAAGCTTAACATCGACGAGATTTCAGACGGACAAAATGAACACATATTAAATTTTAAAGCAAGATAATGAAACCTTACAGAGATTGAAACAGTGTAAAATCATTAAAATACATCTCACTCAGTAAATATACATCGGTTGTAATGTAATCAAGATCTTCTAAGAGACTCTGTAAACGAAACGTATATGCTTCAATGCCGCTTTACAATAGAGAGGATGTAGTAACATATTTGAATATCTTGTGTATATAGCCAATTTGACAAAAGTTATACAATTTACTATTGTTTTTCCTCTGTGTTAAGTACAGGAATCATGTACTTCAACGCAAAAATTCGCTAATTACACAACTTTTTAGTCTTATTAAAAAATCTTTTGAGTTACCCTGTAAACGAACAGTAAATTCTACAATTCTGTTTCACAATAGGAAGCTAACTTAGGTCGTTCGTAGTAACATATTTTAACATCATGCGCATACGTTCTTTGTGAAAAGAGTTAGACCATTTAATATTTTTTTTGCTTCATCTTAAGTATAGGAATAAATCACTTTAAAGTGGTATACATAAAAAACTAATTAATATTTTTACACGAAATATTGAACATTTGAACTACTCATAAAAACAATTCAAATGCTGCAAACCGCGTAAAAATCGGATAATTACACAACACTTTAGTCATGTATCAAAAGATCTTTTGTGAGACCCTGTAAACGAACCTTAAATGTTACGATTTTTTATAATAGGAAGCTTACTTGGGTCGAGTGTAATAACATATCTTAATACCATGTGTATACGACGATTCCTAAAAGAGTTGGGTCATTTATTATTTTTTTGCTCTATGTTAAGTATAGGAATCAATAACTTTAAACTGATATAAATCAAAAACTAATTAATATTTTTACATGAAACTTACAAAGATTTGAACTATTCATAAAAACGATTCAAATAACGTAAACCGCGTAAAAATCCGATAGTTACACATTGCTGTATAGCCCTGTCAACAGTTTTTTGCTCTATGTTAAGTATAGGAATCAATAACTTTAAACTGATATAAATCAAAAACTAATTAATATTTTCACATTAAACTTACAAAGGTCCGAACTACTCATAAAAACGATTCAAATAACGTAAACCGCGTAAAAATCCGATAATTAAACATTGCTGTAGCCCAGTCAACAGTTTTTTGCTCTATGTTAAGTATAGGAATCAATAACTTTAAACTGATATAAATCAAGAACTAATTAATATTTTTACATGAAACTTACAACGGTCCAAACTACTCATAAAAACGATTCAAATAACGTAAACCGCGTAAAAATCCGATAGTTACACATTGCTGTATAGCCCTGTCAACAGTTTTTGGTCTGAACAAGATTTAAAAACTGCAAAAAACAGCACTTTTAAAATCGCATTTACTGAAAACCTATTCGTCGGATTTTGCTTTACTTTTGAATTCTTAGTCCCTTGGCACGCCCCATTCCATAGAATCAAGAATTTTGTTTCTATCATAAATAGAACGCGAGATATAGATGTGTCAAAAACCCGTTTTGTCTCGTCCGCAAAATATAAACTAAGACAGAGTGCTAAAATTTTTTTGTAAAATCGTTTGGCATCCATTGGCGGATATTCCTTTCATTTACGGTTCAATGCATTGCTGTTTCTTATGCTTGGCGAGAAACTCTGTCGAGTTTCTATGATAATCGCACATTATAATATTTTTCTAAAGCTTTCCATAAATCGTAACCATAAATCCCGTATTACCGATTTAAAATATATATGTTACGGTCAACATGATTAAAACGGGTATTATTAATAATGACCGCGGTTATTAATAATAATAACCGGCCTTTATGTCCGGTCATTATTAATAATGACCAGATTAATCATATTAACCGTAACATATATATAAATAAATCACACAAGCATTAACGAGCAAATATGACCCTAACTATTATGAAAATAGAGTTTTTGTATGTGCTGTCTAAAGAGGTGGCCATATTATATATATTTGTTGTTGTTGTTGCATCACATTTTGGCAATATGTGTCACATTATGAAGTTTCTCTGCTAAAACATTCGACATTTTGAATTCTTCCTCTGTAAATCCTAAAACAGACATAATATATTGCAATGTATTTCTTACTTTTTCTGTTCTAATAGATCCCTAAAAAATTATATTTCTGACATGCAATTCTCTTTTTAAGATTAAAGGAAATTTTATACTTGCAGCAGTTATTTAAAACGATCGAGTTTTTTTTTTTTTTTTTTTCATGACAACGTATATGCACCGCAGCATTGCACCTGTGGCGAATCAACCGATTAATAGATTAGTATCCATGCGAAATAAATAACAACGACAAAAATTACGACAATTTTGGTGGGACGAATTAACCGGATGACGACTTATTGATGTTTTACTGTATTTGTCCAGCGATCAATGCCACCCCACGTTGAGGTTTTCAAAAGTTGGCTGCTATTTTCATCAGCTGAATAAATTTTTACTTCAAGCAACTCTTTTCGTCAGTCATCTTCCGAAAACTGTTTTCTTTTCGCAACGTCTCTTCTACGATGTTTTCAAAGTTTCTTTAACGTACTCCATATTTTCTTTAAATTACGTGTTTTTTATTATCTTTACACATAACTCAACAATTCCGTCATCCGTATTTACTTCAAGTTCTAACTGTTCTGTTAATTTAAACAGGTCTATTTTTTTTTCTTCTTTAAAGGGAATGCCATATTGAATTGAAAATAGCTTTTAATATTTTCTTAACGCATAACAACTGCATGAAGAAATAATATTTCCTTGCTTAAGTTTGATATTTTACCGAGTTCTACATAAGACTTTTGAATTTTGCTCTACATACAGTTACACAATTTCATAAGACAACGCTTAAAATAATTATGCTTTGTTTATAAAATAAATTTCATGTATCATATGTTTAAACTAAAACATAACAAAACCAGAATTATCTGTATGAAGTGTTTCACTCGAAAATACTTTTAATCTTTCCTTTATGATTAAAACCATATTAATTAATATAAGAGAGAAGTTCTGTAAAAACTAAGACTAAAATAATAAAATGTCAAGAAACACAGGGTCACCTAAAAGTCGAGAAACCCAAACTTTAAAATAAATCGTTCAAGTGCGAGTATAACTCGCGCTCAAAGGTTTCCGTAGATTACATTTATTAATCACCATTTATTAATTAATAAACTCCTACTACCCCTAATTTTTTCATAATTTTAGTTTCGGTAGATTCGGAATTAGTGGTGGTGGTTGGGGGGGGGGGGGGACTTATTTTTGCAGTACACTTTCGACAATATCTCTAAAAATAGAATACCTAAAATTAAAACAAATATATTTTTCAGTTTGGTGTTACGAGATCTTTCGAACGATATAAAAATAAAACAAAGAATAGATAAAAAATAAGTAACTTAGTTAATATCTCGGGGTTAATTACCGACAATTTTTTTTCGAAAATAATTATCAACAATCCTTGGATGATTCTGCGTCCATAAGTACCTTGAGCGCCCCTCAACTCTCCCTACCCCTTGACCGCCTGCAAAGTAAAGTTTATGTGTAACGAAAAAATGCGATTTTCTCAATACTATGTGACGTATAATTATTGCTATAGTTTTCTTGCAAGGTTGAATTAAACTTCCACTATCCCTAATTTTTTCATAATTTTAGTTTCAGTAGATTCGAAAATAGGAGAGGGGGGGGGGAGGGAATTTTTGCAGCGCACTTTCGACGATATCTCTGAAAATATAATATCTAACATTAAAACAAATATATTTTTGAGTTCGGTGTTACGACATCTTTCACACGATGCCCCACCACACGATATACAAAAAAAAAAAAAAAAAAACTCAACTAAACTTAAAGCCCTTTTAATAGCCCTTAATTAGATCATTTTTTTTTAAATATTTCAGAATTGTGAAAATGAACGTGCCTTTTACATATTGTTTGTGATTTTTTTTTATCTTTGAAAACATTTCAAAATGATATTTTTCGATTAACTGTAGCAACAACTATTAATTCCACTGATTCAGTTGTAGTAGAATTTATACAAAGGGGAAAAAATCGCATTAAATTGAAACCAAAAAACCAAATTTGATCTAGAAATTTTGATTCATCCCACCTTGTTTGCGATGAATATAGTTTCTAAATTAAAAATCATTTTTTAATATTTCACAACTTTTGAAAAGTGGGTGCTTCTTTTATATAATGTGTATGAACTAAGTCGCTATGGATACTGAACCAGTCTCCATTAATTTCTTGTGCCAACGTCCATCAATTTGTGAATGGCACACGAAATTCATGGAGACCGGCTCAGCATTTGGATAAAGCAAGGAGTGAACGGTAAATAGTATTAGAGGAAAACGTCGACGATTATCACCCTGATGTGCTTCGTGCTACACATATACAGTAGAATCTCGTTACAACGAATATCACTTCAACGAATTTTTCAGTTTAACGAATTTTAATTAAATTAGAAAAAAATCCCCTATAGTTTGTCATTACAAATATATTCACTTTAACGAATTTCAGATTAACGAATTTTTCAAATTAACGAATTTATTGAAGTCTTAAAAAGAATGCTCATTTCAGTTTAACGAACGCTGAGTTGACAAGAAAAAAAACAATCTTTATCAAAAAAATACAATACTGAAAGAGAACTCTTTTTAAATTTTCAATACCCCACAATTTTTGAATTTTCAGCGTATCTCGTAGCTGTTTTTCGAGAGACGGGGAGAATTGCTGCCCTATGCGCATCTGTGAAATTAAAAAATTCTTTCTTTCTATTTATATCTAATAACTTTTCTTTATAGTTACTTTGGTTTGTCTTTACACTCGCTTTAAATGTAGCAAATACAAAGATTTTATTTTCGAATATTTCCCTTACATTCGAATTTTGCAATAAATAGCTGTACCTATCAGTAAATTTCTAATCTGCAATAATTCACATTCGGAATTAGATTTCTTTCTTTTTTAATCGTACAGAAATGAAAAAGTTAGCAATTTTCATTGAAAAAAAATTATAAGCAATAAGTTCTGAATAAAGGCAAGTAGATGCCGTGAAAGAAACCTCGGCATTGGCTATCATTTTAAAAGAAAATGAAAACATTTGAATCTTTCTGAAAGATATACACTGGCATCCAAAAGTTAAGGTACAACCGGTTTTTTGCGTCTAATTTGCAAATGAATGAATATAGAAACAACAAATTTGGAGGAAATGTGCGTTAAACTGTTATTTATTAAATGCGACATAGAAATTTACTTAAGTTAAACGTATAAATAAAATTACAACAAAAAAGCACTCATAGTGGAAAATTCCATTCTTGGAGAAATTAGTACATCGCAGTATTATGCAGTAAAATGTGACAGAAACATTAAAAAACTGGTTCTAATACGGAATATGTCCACCCCGGACTTGAATGCATTGGCGGCATCGACTTTCCATGCTCTCAATTAAATTGTCGGACACCGAAATAGGTAACGGTGACCAGACATGGAGCAAGCCTTGTTCCAGCTCATTTAATGACCTTGAAGGAGGACTTAAAGCCGCAACCTCTCTTCCAAGATAGTCGCAAATATGTTCTATCGGATTCAAGTCTGGAGAGTGAGCTGGCCATTCCATTTTCTCCAAACCGTGAACCTCAAGATAATCCTCAACAACCACAGCTGGGTGTGGTCTCGCATTATCATCCATTAGAATGAAACCATTGGAAATAGCAGCGGCATATGGACGTACATATGAATCAAGGATCTCATCCCGATATCTCGCACCAGTCACAGTTCCTCCATGGAACACATGTAGGTCAGTGTGGCCTCCGAGTGAGATCCCTGCCCAAACCATGATTCCACCGTTTCTGTACATGTGTGTTTCGACAGTGTTTGATTGATGGTATCGAGTGCATTGTTCTCTCTAGATCAGAAGATGTCCTGAATCACTCTCCAGTGTAAATCTGGACTCGTCTGTGAAGAGTACAGAAGCCCACTGTTGTCTGGTCCAGGAAACATGTTCTCTTGCCCAACATAAGCGGGCCCTTCTCTGTCGTCTGTTAAGGGGGACACACACAACTGGTCGCCTTGCATAAAGACCTGCATTGTGAAGACTTCTTCGCACCGTAGTAGCGGAGATTCTTCTCCCTGATGCTGCAAAGTGGTCTGCAATGAGTTGCGGCACAGTAGTGCGAATTCTCCTCCGGGCCGAAAGAGCTGGAAACCGGTCTTCTACAGGTGTTGTAACACGTGGGCGGCCTGGAACATGTCTTCTAGACACAGAAACTTCGGATTCATACTGATCCCAGAGTCGTTGGACTATACACTGCGACACACATTGAGCCGTCTAGCAGTATCGGCCTGTGACAACCTCATTTCTATCCATCCTACCGCCCGCCACATTAATGAATCGGGCAAACGACTTCTTCTAGACATTTCTAGACTCTACTGGCTGTTGTGAACAAAGCTGATAACAATAGTTCGAATACAACAAAACTTACACGCGAAATTACGAAAGCTTCGTAATTGCATATTTTTCTCCCATTCACAAATACCTATTCTTTTCTATAAAATAAAAGTGGTATCTGTAATTTTTGCGTAAATTTTTTTAAAGCTTATTATTATCATTCATATAAACTATGAAGTTTAATCTGACTGCCATTTTTTGTCTGGTGAGCATCGAAAAACATGTTGTACCTTAACTTTTGGAGGCCAGTGTAATATGTGCCCAAACAGAAAATCAATATGACTTCGGGACTATCAATCGATGTATGAAAAGGTATACACTTGGCTTAAAGATATAAAACTAAAACTTTGCCCATTTCATGATCTATATTACATTGTAAAGCCAAAAAAGTTTCACAGAACATGAGAATCGAGAAATTTGAAGCGAGTTCTGGTTGGCTGTTTTGTTTTAGTCATAGGCATAAAAACAAATTTCTGGATAAGAAAAAAGAGCCTATATATCGTGAGAAGTTTTCAATGCCGACGTAATGGCCTTTGTATCAACTTCTACCAAATGGAATTCGCACTACATCAATAAAAGTAAAAAAAAATAAAGGCAGAAAAAAATCTAAAGCGCGGATTTCGGGTTTGTTTCACCAGCACAAAAAAGCTAAAATCCTTTAAAACCACTTAAAGCTCTTTTGCGACATCTGCAAGCCATGCTGCTTAAAAATTGGGAAGAAGCTTCCACTTTTTCAAGTGGCCGAGTAGTTTGATTGAACAAATGAGCAAAATCAGAAGAAAAATGAATGTTTCTTAGATAATAGTGTTGTACATCAAATTAATCTAACATAGAAGTAAAATTTTGACCTCCTAATCTTACTTCAATTTTGCAGCCCACACATCAAGGCATTGTGAAAAAATGCCAAATTTAATTTAGGCGCCGACTAATAGAAAGGGCCTTTTGTGAAATAAAAAATAAATTTCTGTAACGGTGAATGTGAGATAGGCAATTGGGTTCATCCAATAGGCTGCCTGGCAAAGTGTATCCTCTACCACAATTAAAAACTCTTAAAGAAGCTCAAGCTTTATACACTTGACAAATGAAGTACAAAAGGCTGCAGAAGAGAGTACTTATTGTATTAAATTTCCTTCAGATCTCTGGACCACAGTTACAGAATGTTTTTAACTTATATCATATGCTAATAGTTACATTGAATGGATGAAGGAGTCGTCACATGCCCTGACATACAGATAACACTGCCGAAATTTTAATGAAAGAAGAGAAAGCAAATGACTGTGAAAGTTAAGATAGCGATTGCTCACCCAATACTAAAAACTGTGTTCTACAATCAAAAGAAACTCTGTCGAACATTGCAACTTTTAAAAAGCAAAACATTATGCCGGTCTCATTTTATACAACTTTAAATAATATTGAAGATTTTGCTTAGAAAAAAAATTGTTAATTTGAAAAAGGAGGAAATTTTCCGACTTTTTTGTAAAAAAATTAATCCATAGTTACATTAATGGAATATATCAGTGTGAATTTTTCAACAGTCAGGTATATGGAATAAATTACAATTTTTGTATAGCCATGAAATTACGACTAAAATCTTCAAAATTATTTAATTTAATTTTTATCTTATAACAAAAATGTTCACAATAATATACTGTATATAAACTCTTTATTGACATTTTTGCAAAAATTTAATACAAATTTACTAATAATACGTAATTTTAGTTAATGTGTATGGAAATTTAATTTTTTTAATCCGCCATATTGGAATTTCACATTAACGAATTTTTCAGAATAACGAACTTCAACGGTGATCTCTACAAATTCGTCGTAACGAGATTTTACTGTACACAAGTTTATTAATTGTAGCAAAAAAAAAAAAAAAAAAAAAAAAAAAACCTTCAATATATTTTCCTAATATTATACTACTTTCCATACACGTATCTGTTCATTTCTGTTTGTAATAAAAGTTTGAAATTGAAAAGAGACTTTGTGGACACCTTACATTTCAACATTATAGTAATAAGCCCACCTGGAAAGCCTGGATAACGTAGAAAAGTCTGGGACATGTCAGGGAAATTTCCCATTCCTGAGAAAATTTGAAATTTCCGAGAAAAATTCAGGAAAATTTTTCTAATTATAAAACTAGAGATTTGAAATTGCAGTTCCAGAAAAATCTAACTTCATAAGTACTGTATATTTCAACCACTGATGAAGTTCTATTGTCGATCGCCTTTCACTCCTTCTTTGTAACTCAGGGAATTTAACTACCAGCTTCACTGAAATTTTGTAGTTTTGTAGAATTAATTAGGGAATTCAATCTGTTTACTTAACTTTGTTTGGGAACTGACCATTTTTTAGCTTAATTTCTTGTATATTTATAATCCTTGAATTAGGTTAGTTTCAGAGCAAATAGATATATATTGCTTATAATTTTTTTTTTCCTCCTTCTTCTTCTTCTTCTTTTTTTTTTTTTTTTTTTTTTTTTTTTGCATTAGTATATGTCAAAGTATTTATTTGTGACTGATAATTTGAAGAATTTCATCCAGATTGGGCAAAATGGATCGAACCTGGTGCTAAAAGTGTGTGTTTGCAAAATGTTTGTAAAAAGGGAAAAAAAACTTTCTTATCAAGAAATATAGGGGTATCAAACAATCATTAATCATGAAGTAAATATCTTGGTGTTAAACATTTTGTAAATTTTACAAAATCTGTTTCAAAAATTAATAATTTGTGCTTCAAAATCAGTTGTGAAAGGTCCACTCTCAAATTCACAACTTAAAAAAAATTTTGTGTGTAACATCACAAAATCTCGATACCTAGAAATTTTTTGTTATTGGTATGGAAAACCTGGAAAAATTGGGGAAATTTCCAGCTCAGCTGGAATAGACACCCTGATAAGAATACCAGGTTTTGGTCTAAAATTTTTTCGATGTATAACTAATTTCACATTTTTCTTCCAATAAAAAATATTTTCTAAATTAAATGCAATAATTTAATAGTTCATAATTTGGGAAAAATAGGCGTCTCTTTATTTGTAATGTGTATAAAAATTTTATCTTAAACATTTTAAGATTATATGTTAGAGCAAAAAGGGTAATTTTTATTTCAGTAATCCTGTTGCAATAAATAACTTTGATACAAAAATAATATTTCGACATAAAAAAAAATCAAATTTGGATTTAAAAATTTTCATCAAGATAATTAATCTCAAAATATGAGTTGTAATTTCCTTACTGGGCGAAAAATGCCCGGGCCAGGATTCGAACCTGGGATCTCTTGGCTGAAGCTGCCAATGCTTTACCAAATGAGCCGTCCCGGTCGAATCTAGAGAACCTAATTTGCCCAGTTAACGTTATTGATCATAGCATCTGGTCTGATATAAGAATCAACTCAACAGAATAAACCGCATGTAATGGAACTCCAGTAAACGCTGGATACGTGATTAAACTAGATTAATTTTAACACAATAAAGAAAGAGCAAAGAGATCCCAGGTTCGAATCCTGGCCCGGACATTTTTCGCCCAGTTGGGAAATTGCAACTCATATGATTTCTTTACCAATTTGAATAACTGTGTTAAAATTAATCTAGTGTTATCTCAACTTGTTTGTAACAAATAACCTTTCTAAATTAAAAGCCATCTTTAAAAGTTCACAATTTCTGACAAATGGATATTTGTCTTTTATATAATGTGTATGACTATTTTATCTTAAAACATGTTAAAATGTTATTTTTGGAGGAAAGGTAATTATTTTCTACATGATTCTGTTAAAATAATATTCGTACAAATAATTAAATAAATAAGTATTTCAACATTAAAACAAACAAAAAAAGTCATGCGTCAAGCATACATTATGAAACACTTTCCAACACATTCAGAATACTATAACAAAACTTCACCGTTTAATAAGGTGAAAGGTGATACCTAAGTAAAGCATAACATATTTCAAAACCGAATTTCAGTAATTACCATCTATAGTCGGGGAAACATCCTAACTCTTTTGTGAAACTCTGTATATGATCTATGGGTTTGTATACATTCTACACAGTATGCAAAAATTTAGTTCAGTTAGAAAACGCTTCGAATGCAGCGGCAAATTCTCCTTCAGCAATTTCCATCAATAAGAGGAAATGTTCTCGTATTCTATTGTACGGCCCTGTATATATGATCTATAACGTTTATACAAATTAATTTTCTAAAAATTAGTTAAATTTAAAAACGCATATCATAATTTAAAACGCACTTCCAGCATAGTTATTGCTCAGAGATTTTAACTGAAGCCGAAATCTTTTCTAAATGAAAGATGAATGTTATGCACACCATATTCTATAGTAAGTATCTTGTAGTGTACCTCAGAGATGTATTTTCAATATGCTTGAAATAGTGTAACATCATTAAAATACACTGCAAACGATTTCTTTTGAGCGCCCCTGAAACGAACTATAAATGCTACACACTTTATATTCTATACCAAACATACCATGGTAAGCCTCAATAACATATATCGATTATGGCAATCCGATTATAATTAGAGCACGGACAGACGGCCAGAAAATTCGAATTCTTATAAACACTTTTAAACTATATTAGAAAGAATTTTTTTAAAAGTATATTAAATTTGTTTTGGCCTATGTGGTGTATTTTACCTTTTGTGTAATAAGTATACTTTCTAAATTAAAAACTACTTTTTAATATAGTTCATAATTTGCTTGGAAATGCATGTCTCTTTTATATATAATGTGTACGAATATTTTATCTTAAAACATTCTAAAATGTTATTTTTAGAAGAAGAGCAATTAAATATTCATTTAAATAAACTTCACTGAAAGGATATTCATGCTTGACATTTAAATAGCATCCGCGATAAAAGTAACCTATTAAAATGTATATATTCCTAAATTTTGAAATGCAAAATAAGAGATTTAAAGAGCTTTTAATTTCCTTTTACTTTTGAACTATGTTTCATTTTTTTTAAAAAAATCGTCGAAAAAACGGAAAAAACAGAAAATAGATTTTCCCTGAAAAACTTTTATTTCCTTTTCCAGTATGCAGGTATAGAATCTCCGTTTGGGAGGGGATTTAAACCATAAAAAGTAAAACAATAGAACGAATTCATTGTTTTGTACTTTTGTATAAAGAGTTTTGTACTTTTACATAAATAGCTTTGTACTTTTATATAAATAGTTTTCTACTATTTATATTAAGGTATCCACACACCTTTAAAACGTCATTTTGGATAAAAATATCGATTTTTCATTTTTGCAATAATAATAAAATCCGATCGTTTATCTATCAAATTCTGTTTCTAATTGTGTCTGTATCTTAATTAGAACCCGAGTTACAGCCGTTTAAAGTTATATCTGTTATAGCTTGCCGAAGAATTTCCCATCCGGAAATATCATTCTGCATACCAGAAGTAAGCTGAAATGTATGTTTACATTCTTCTTTTTCGAGATTTAGCATTTAAATTGAATTATATGTCCAAGAAACTACATGGAGCTAATAATTAAATCTTTAAAGAGTAATAATTACTTTTATAGTAAGAATCGCGTTTAAATGTTATTTATAGCATTTTCTCAAATGAAGTTTTTGATGTATTAAATGAAGTAAATGATGAAATGTCTTATGTGATGATTGTCTTATCAGATATCACATATTTGGTATAATGTGCTTGGTGTCACTGGTGTTTTTGGTGTTTGCTAACAGCCCCCACCCCCTTCCCAGATTTTAGTGGTATCGTCCCATCTTCCTTCACTGCCTCCATTTCGTGGTTTGTTAGTTTCGCCCGTTTTCCACCTGTTCTGAAGAAGTGCACCGGATTGCACTTCTTCAGAACTGTGTTTTTCGACTGGTTTTTTATCCTCTAATGATGGCTAATGTTTAGCCGAAAGCGCTTAGGTATTTTGACATCTGATTTTACATCATAAATAGTTTTAATGCTTTAAAACTGTGTTTTTAGTATTTGCACCTATTATAGTAACAAATAAATTTTTATCAATGTGTTTACATTGTGTTTTTTCAAGTTTAAGAAGATGAATTTGCCGTTTTTACTATATGAAATTTTCTATATATTGTTAATTCAAGTTTTTCAGTTTTTTACTATACGCAAAATATCTTATAGCAAAAAATTATGCAGGAAATGCCTTGAACATTTTTTTACATATTTTACAAATGTTTATTGAGGGAATAGACTACAATCATGGTAATGCATTAATTAGTTTTATATTTACACTGATATATAAGTTAAAAAGTTGCAACACATTTTACGAATTTTTCATTACATTTGTACTTCAAGTGCCATAGTATCTGCGATAGAGATGCTATTATAATGCGGCTAGTCTATGTTCTAGAGAAAGTTATTCTCTTTATTATGCAATTTACAAAATATGAATGCATTGATATGATTTTGAGTCATCATGTTTTGCGCAAATGTCAAATTTGCACATAAATTTGACTATTTTTCACTTTAAAAAAAAATAATTCTGTGCAGTTGCTAAAATGTTTATATAAAAGTTTTAACTTAGATAACATTATAAAAAATTGGTACAAAGAGTAAATTTCAAAAATTTCAAAAAATCACCTCTTTTACCACACACCTTTTTAAGGTGTGTGGATACCTTAAAAAGTAAAACCATGTCCACTATCATATCGACGGTGACAATGAGCCGTGTGGTCAGTTAAGTTTTTATCACAAGTTTATTAACTTCTAAAAATTCTACAATTTCAATTTTTGACAGCTTCAGATGGAAAACAAAATGCTCTTTCAAATGAAATCTAATTGAAAATCGTATCTGAATTTACTGTTATATACAATTCTTAAAATAATTTTTAATCCTGAAATTTTTCTGGCTTATAGTCTGATTACGAACGATAAGCCCGTTTGCTCAACAAAATAAAAAGTCCAGCTTTTGTTTTCGTATATTATTACATAATTTTTTTTAAATTTTACTCAAAAATGAGGTTAACTCTAAGTAATCGAACTACGAGCTTAAACACTGAAATAATCAGAATAAAAACGATTGCTATAGTGAAATATTTGGCGATTTCTTTGGCCATTAACCTCTGTTATGCTGCTACGAAGCAAATACCATTTTAATAAATTTCAAAACTTTAACTGAATACATAGTAACTGATATTTTCATACACAAATGCATAAAATGCTTTTTAGTGCTTTTTAGATGGCAATTAAATAAAAATTATTAAATGTAAAAATTCTATTAGAGTTTTCAATCAATCCTTTGTATCATCGCGTTGCATATCTGCACCATACTCAAAAGTCATACCCAAAAGTCAATACAGTGCGCTTTAAAAGACGATTTTATTTATTGCTGCTATCATCCAACACAGCAATTAATATAAATTGTTCATAGAATTCTCAACAGACGGCGAAACTGAGTTCATTTTTCATGCCAAAGTTTTATTCATCATTTGAGTAGTTTCGCATCGTTATTGCTAAAATGAACTTCGTAAATTTTGTCAAATTAAAAAGGCTGGAGACGTCCAAAAATAGACTTTTTACAAAGGTAAGTTCGTATACTTTACAATTTTGTATTAGAAAATTGACAATATTTATCAGAAGTATGTAATTTTCTGTTTATTGCAAATGTGAACAAAAAAGTACATTTTACTCATTAAGTTTTTTATTTTTATGTTTAAGATTTTTTTAAAATTAATTTTAATATGCTTTAATAGTATTAAAAACAATCACTGTAATTTTAAAAAAAAATGTAACAATATTCATTAATCCATATAAGTCCACAAGCCGAGGAATTAAAATAAAAATGGTAGAATCACGCCACCAGTAACCTATAAAAATTTTAACAGAAATCGATTTTAGAAGCTTCAAATATGGGAACCCAAAATTACAGCTCATTCCTCTAAATAATTTTTGATTTATGCGTAAAAAAATTCGCAATGCAATCTCTTACAACTATTAATCAAATTACCATTAAGCAATTCCAAATTTTAAAACTCCATAAATCCTAAGTTAGTTTACTGAATAACTTTCCATTCGGTATCTTAAGGTAAAATTTACCGAAGAATTCAAACATGATGTCAAAATTATATGTTAGTGTTGAAATTTTTAAAGTTTGTTACAATTTCAAAATTTAGACGACCCCGAAGTATAATTGAAGTATAGCTTAATTAACAGACGTTATTATTAATCGGTTGGCTAGTGTCACATTTTTACACAATGATTTGCGGCAGAGTTAGTAGTGGCGGTGTGCTTTTAGGTAGATTTCGTAAGAAATACTACCTATTACATTCTTCCCTAAGTTGGAATTTTTGAAATTTTTTTTTGCAGATCTACGCCGATTATGACTCCCACAACCCAAAACCACCCCCAGTTCAAAACTTTATCTATCTATCTATGTCACTTTTTATATGGACACGATAACGTCAATAATTCTGCACATATCTCTTCCAAACTGATACATAAAATCAAGGGGCATAAAATCTAGGACAAGTTCGTTAATTGGCAAAATCGAACCAAGGGGGGGGGAGGAGAAATGGGGGTGCTTTTTGTGAAAACAGAAAAAAACCCATAACTTCTTAATTATGATACGTATCGAATCCGTTTAAAGTTATTATTACTTCTAGGAAAAGAGCCGAAAATTTATGTATGACAGAATTTTGATATCATTAAAAATGGCCCAAAAGGGGGGGGGGAGAGTGGGGTTTTAGAAGAAAAAAATCATAACTTCGTCAATTCACAAGATATGAAATCCGCTTAAATTTATTATAAATCCTCTTAATATTATCTAAAACTTTTATACTGACAAGTTTTTTATAGGGCCAACCCTTATAGCAAAAAATTAAAAAAAAAAATTAAAAACAAAAAAAAATTCCTGCCAGCTCCGCCTGCAAACAAGTTAGGTTTCGAAGTGGGTGGTTCCAACTGCCGCATCATGGCGAAAAGGTCATTTATTCCGCAATTTCCAACAAACAGGTGCTCCACGGTCTGCGTCTTCGGAATCTACCTGTGCCTGTAGGCCGTTCCGTCAGGGATTTTTTTTCTTTCTTTCATTTCTGGTTTAAATGCTTCCTTTCGGATTGCTAATCGACAAAAAATGTTTTTTCGGGTTCGATTGATTTCAGATCAAACTCTCAGGTTTGGATCGGGTATAACTTGTCTCGTGAAGGATTCAGACATCAGGTCTCAAAAGGCTAAGTACAATTGTTGTTTTAAAACGAAAGAATTTTTTCCATTATCAGACATCATTTGAACCTGTTGTCAAATAATATACAGGATGCTTAGGAAAGTCCCTTAATTTTTTTCAAAAAACATGCGAATGGAGAGAGCTACAGGTATGCAACTGCGATAACGGAATAGTAAAGTGAATACGCCCACCATAATTCAACCGACAGAAGCACACCCTAGGGGGCGATATTTGTAAGTTATCTACCCTAACCTGATAACTATGAGAAATAGCTAAAAAAAGGTCAATTAAGAAACTGTAGAGTGTCCTCGATTTAGTGTGAAAGGACTATTTACATGTAAAAATAACTTTATTAGAAGCCCTAAAACGTAAGTTTTTAGATATGCAATTACCGGCTTAAATACTTCAATAATCGCTTGCCGAAGTTTGTCATTATAAAGCACATTTACTAATACAAATAACTCATGTAAGCAGGGTACAATTTATTTTAAGAAGAAAATCTGCCGAAATATGCTCAATGTGAAAGAATATGCGTGCATTCGCGAGCATACACATGCATTGCTGCCGATGGTTGACACGCTGAACATTTTAACTTGACTATCTTATTAAAATAAATTGTACGTTACTTACACGGTTAAAACTGGAGGTGACAAACCGGTGCCGTTTGGGGCCCCGTGGTGAAAAGGCGCTACCATTTGGAACCATAGGGTGCCATTGAGGCTCGGAAATGTGGTTGGGGTGCCGTTTGGCCTCTCACTGGGTGATTGAAGCAAATTAGGGTGCCGTACGCTACGTATTGGTGGAATTTGGGCACCCCGTCGGGTGATTGGCCCCCTTGCGCATGTGCTGTGACATGTCTCCCCCTCATGTCTCCCCCCGTAGAACGTACAAGTAGAAAAAGTAATAGCTACCATTGAATCGTAGCGTACCGCGTGCCACGTGCCGTGCGAGATTTCAATTTTATTAATACTAAATATGTAATAAATTTATTTATACCATTTATGGCGAATAAATAAACAAGGGGAATAAACTAGAATGTCATTATCTTTAATACCGATATGTGAAATGTTTCAGTGTGTTTGTATATTATGTTTTATTATTAATATATACTTTAGATATGCTGTATTATCATAAATGGCTCTATACATTACTTGCAAGCTAAGGCATTTTAAGTCGTAATCTTGATGTCGACAGTTCAGATTTTTATCTCGTGAAAGTGGAATGATGTCTCATTACCTGTTTGTTTGTGTTTTGAATTATTATTTATGTAGAACTTATATTAATTTCATTTTATTCATATTTTTATCTAATAAATTTTCCTGCATCAGCTCGCACAGTTTGTATTGCTTATCACACATAAATAAATTTAATGATGCATTATAATAAAAAAAAATTTTGAAACATAAATTGTTTTATTTAAAAAAATGGTTTATTTTCTTATTTTTCTGAAGTCTAAACAAACTATTTGTAAGCGATTAAAGAATTTACAAGTTTAACCGAGAATTGATTTTTACTAAGTTTTAACGTATTAATTTGTTGAGTATTGGATAATTTTAAATTAGTTTATTTGACAATATGTATACATAAGAAATAGTAAACTTGATAAAATATAAATTTCTGCAGATATTTTTATTAATCAAATACTTTTATTATCGGGATTTTTAGAGCTTGTTTTGATCATGAAATGAAGAACTAAAAATATACCTCATTGCATATTATGAATTATTATTAACAAAATAAATAAATCGCAATTCCTGAATAGATATTTTGACATTTATAAATGTGTCTTATCTTGAATAATGTTTTGTGAGTCTCCTGTACTATGACATATTAATAATAATAAATCACTGGAACAATTAATGTTTCATTGTGTGGCTGGATGAGTGAATGTATGAATGTCTTAGATGATTGAGTGATTTATGTAAATATTTTAACTCGCATAGCTCAAATATTTTTTTTTTCATCTTAAAATAATAATGATAAATAAATATCTCTGCACTACATCTAACTTAAAATAACAATAATTGTAAAAATGATAATAAATAGTAACCAGTTTGAAGGTAACAAAAATCTGTATTGTTTTCAAGCTAAAAATATCTATTTACAATTTAGACTGGGAGTTATGAGTTAAAAACATTTATTAACAAATTTAGTTGTAAGTAAAATTACTTCTAAATCTTAAACAAAACCCAACATCTTAATTGGCATTTATTTATCTAGTGTCTATTGCCTATTTACACCTTATGTATAATGCATTTCTCAGATATATTAACCTACACATGAGATTATCAACTTTTAACTTTGTATAAATTTCAACGGGGAAAATGAAGTATTGATTAGTTTACTGCAGCTAAAGTTAAACATTGCATTATATTTTATATGTAATTTTTTTAAGTATGATAAATGTTTTCCTACTCTTCCACTAACATAAGCAGTTTGTTTAAAGCCCTGATCTTTCCAACCTAACTAAATAGACTGAAAAAGACACTAATTAAGAAATTAATAAGTATATCATCATGAAATTTACTAAAAAATTCTACTCATTATAGCAAAATAGCACGTTTTTTTCCGATGTTTCCCTTTATTTTAATAAGTTGGTTATAATTAATATGAAATGAAATTGTGTAACATAAATAAAAATAGCAGTTTCAATAGTTTGTTACATTATAATAATTGCACAAATACATAAAAAATAAATATGTGAAAGTTTTGAACAAATATGAAAATCATCACCTGAGTTGGTATTTATTTTTTCAATGTGCATATGTAATCAACACAGCTACTTGTTAATGTTAATAAGTAATTTTTGAAAGTGACAAAGAGATAACTATAAGAGATAGATAAATAATGTAAATTGCAAAAATGTTCATAAGAAGGTAGATAATTCGATTTGTATATTTTCTGCTCTATGGAGACAGAAAAATTCGAAATGAAAATTTTTATACTGTTCCAGTATCCAAAAATACCCAATCACAAAAATAATCACTGTTCCACTCTCATTCATACCCAAAAAGTTATATTTCAATACCTCCTAAAATCAGAGTTATAGAGTCAAAAAACGTGACTTATTTCACTTTGCCAAGCAATTCGAAACGTGAAATCCGAGATCACATTTCGAATTGATTAGCAAAGTGAAATAATTCACAATACTCCGGGATTTTCGGAGATAGTCAAACCAAACTTTTTGGGTATGAATAAGAGTGCACTAGTGATTATGTTTGTGATTGGACATTTTTTAATGCAAGCACTAAAAGGTTTTTCTGAAAATACTCCCTATGTAGATGAAAGTGTGCAATTCGAATTCCCTACTTTCGTATGATCATTTTTGCAATTTACATTATTTATCTCTCTCTTATAGTTACAGAAATAAACCATGTCACCACCTTTCTTGTACACCTGGTATTTTTACTTAAACTGAGTTTAAAAATATGATATTCCATCAATCATAAAAAAAAAAGACTCAAACGTGGTCAAATATCTTAAATTGCAATATTGAGTGATACTGAAGTTTTGATCATTTTCCCTACTGAATTCAATGTGAAAATGAATTAACACCTTGTATTTCATGATTGAAAACAATAAATACAATTCTTAGACAAGGGGTGTGCCACTGTGCACCCTGGATTGGGAATGCTTTCCCTTGTGGAGTGCCTCTGGGCACCTTGGAGTAGGAGTGCTGTTATTCTTCCCTGGGATGCCATACTTTCACTTCCTGGGTGACCCTGGATTAGGGGTGCCATCCTTTTACCCTAATTAAGGGTGCCATTCTGGCTCCTCTAGCGGCATCACCAGTGAGACAAGCCTTTCACCCCTAAGGGGTGCCATGTGTCACCTGTAGTTTTAACTGTGTACATCCGTTAATTTATTAGTAAATTTTCATCTGCCTTATAATGCCACACTTCTGAGCGCAATTAGTGACGCATTCAAACCGTTGATTGGATATTGAAAAACTTACATTTTAGGTCTTCTAATAAGCTTATTTTTACGTGTAAGACATTATTTTATACTAAATCGAGGGCGCTTTACTTTTTCTAATAGCTTTTTTTTTCGTTATCGCTCATAGATTTCGAATTAGGTTCTATAACTTCCAAATTTAACCATTATTGTCGTTGACATCGGCTGCATTTGGTCGGATATAGTGACTTTACTGTACCGTTATCGCATCTGCATAAATGTATAGCAGTCGCTTTTCGCAAGTTCTTTCAGAATAAAGGCATTTTCCTATGCACCCTGTATACGTTAATAATTTACAACTGTATTATTATATAATAGATGCATGAATACATAGATTACAGTTTTATCTTAAATTTGCAAGTGCATTTTTTAGAATTTAAGAAAAAATTTGTTTCTATTATGACGAAGATTGATTTCATGAAAATTGAAAGCCATTAAAAGAACATTTTCGCGTTATGAGAGAGACGGGTTTTCTTAAATAAAAAGCGGAATGAATTTTAGGGATCATTTAATACGGGTTATTAATAGCTTAATATTTTTAACATTTAAAGCTTGAATAAGTTTTTAAGATTTTCCTTGGCATTAAAAAGTTCTGGTAGTCTTATCGTTTTTCTTCATTTTTTTCTTGTTAACTCTCGTTTTGTTTTTACATATATTCACAATTTATTAAAAAATAATAATAACGATAATATTGATTAATCATTAATTGTTTAATTTTTATGTCATTCACGTTTTTTAATGTTGTACCTACAATCTTTTATTTTCTTCCACTTTTCACATTTTGTCGCTTCGTAATATTACTAAAAAAAAGTTTGGATGTTTCATTAAAAAAATATATTACAATAAGTGTGACTTCTTTCTCAAAAAGAAATACTTCTATTCCTGAAACTGGGGCTTGATCCTCCTTTAAAACAGTTGTTAGATTGGTCAGTCGACTGTATTTAATATTTTATCGCGTCAAAATTATTGAATGAAAAATATTGGTTGTTGCATTTTTTTTTTTTTAAGTATCATAATCAGTTTGATCGCCTTCTCAAAAAGAAATTCTCCTATCCTTCCGAAAATGAGGGCTTGGTATTTCTTTAAAACCGTCGTTAGATTGGTCAGTCGACTGTATTCAATACTTTGTCGCGTCAAAATTATTGAATGAAAAATATTGGTTGTTGCATTTTTTTTTAAAGTATCATAATCAGTTTGATTGCCTTCTCAAAAAGAAATACTCCTATCCTTCCGAAAATGAGGGTTTGGTCTTTCTTTAAAACAGTCGTTAGATTGGTCAGTCGACTGTATTTAATACAGGGTGTTTCTAAATGAATATCGGCGTTTTAACGCTTGGTAGTATTTATTACATACAACTTAAAATTATAATTAATACATAAAATGAAAGAGCAACTCAAACAGTTTTACCTACAAGCTTACAAGTGTTCAGTGTGAACACCTTTCGTCACACAGCACACATGAAGTCGATAGCTCAGTTCTTCCCAAACGTTAATTAGTGTTTGTGGGATAATTGTTGCAACAGCTGCCTCAATCCTGTTTTTTAGGTTGGGTAGGTCAGCTGGTAGTGGAGGCACATACACTCGATCCTTTATGAACCCCAACAGGTAGAAATCACAAGGCGTCACAAGATCGGGTGAACGTAGAGTGGCGTTT
Source organism: Maratus michaelseni (assembly GCA_963931845.1). Taxonomy (NCBI): domain Eukaryota; kingdom Metazoa; phylum Arthropoda; class Arachnida; order Araneae; family Salticidae; genus Maratus; species Maratus michaelseni. Next base: position 167,817,304 of record OZ007592.1, on the reverse strand, counting down.
GGGAAGAACTGAGCTATCGACGAAAGGTGTTCACATTGAATACTTGTAAGCTTGTACGTAAAACTGTTTGAGTTGCTTTTTCATTTTATGTATTAAGTATAATTTTAAGTTTTTTATAATAGATACTACAAAGCGTTAAAACCCCGATATTCATTTAGAAACACACTGTATTTTGTCGCGTCAAAATTATTGAATGAAAAATTGGTTGTTGCAAAAAAAATAAGTATCATAATCAGTTTGATTGCCTTTTCAAAAAGAAATACTCCTATCCTTCCGAAACTGAGGGTTTGGTCTTTCTTTAAAACAGTCGTTAGATCGGTCAGTCGACTTTATTTAATATTTTGCCGCGTCAAAATTATTGAATGAAAAATATTGGTTGTTATATATATATATATATATATATATATATATATATTTTTTTTTTAAGTATCATAATCAGTTTGATCGCCTTCTCAAAAAGAAATACTGCTATCCTTCCGAAAATGAGGGCTTGGTCTTTCTTTAAAACAGTCGTTAGATTGATCAGTTGACTGTATTTAATTTTTTGTCGCGTCAAACTTATTGAATGAAAAATGTTGGTTGTTGCATTTAAAAAAAAAAAAAAGTATCATAATCAGTTTGATCGCCTTCTCAAAAAGAAATTCTCCTGTCCTTCCAAAAATGAGGGCTTAGTCTTTCTTTAAAACAGTCCTTAGATTCGTCAGTGGATTGTATTAAAGAAAATTTCGCGTCGAAATAGTGCATGAATGTTGGATGTTGCATTTACTGTTCAACTCGGAACTGTGCCCATTTTCTGAATATGAATGCAGCTTTTGAAAAAGTGTTCATGCACATATTACATATTGTACAAACTTTGAATTTCCAAATAGTAACACCCAGGGCTTTATAAATTTGAAAAAATCTGGTAGCCAAGTATAAATTGAAATCGCCATTAAAACTTTTTACCCTCCCCGCCCCCCTGCGTTATCGATTTTCAAAAAGCACAAAAGTTTTTTTATGAATTAAGTGAGAAAAAATAATAACAAGCACAGCTTAGAATTATTAGTTACATAGTTTTTAATAGTACATAATTAAAAAAGACAATAAAACTATGTTTTCTAAGAAAACTTATCAAAATTTCTGAAAAAAAAAAAAAAAAAAAAAGGAAATATTGTAAACTCTGAAGTAACCGGCATGTTCTGAAAATGCTGATTCCCGAATGCTTCAAATGTCCGAATAATTGAGTGCTACAAAATCTATATCTGATAATAGAGCATCGATAAATTAGTGAAGCCGAAAACGATTTTTTGTCTATTTAGGCTATTTTGAATTCTGTTAAATAATTCTGATTTTGTTATTTAAAAATTTGCATTTGATGAATTCTCTTAGTTTTGCCAAATTAAAAATAAAGGTTTAATTTTTTTAAATTATAATTTCAAGTTCATTTCTTAATATTTAGTAACTTTGCAGCATCTATAATGAGACATCTTACAAGAAATTTAATCCAACATTGTGACGTTCGCAAAATAACTCGAGAGTGATCATGCAATATGCATTTCTAAAAAAAGAAAAGAAAAGTAAAATTTCCCCGCGCTGGAATTAAATAATCTGAATCACCAGCCGGCTGAGGTTTATTTTGATCCAACGATCTACGATAAGAATTTAAAAAAAAAAAAAAAAAGAAAGAAAGAAAAAAGAACCTTACCATTCTGAAATGCAATCAGGGATTTTTTATTTCCATTTACTGCAGACAATAATCCAAACAATGTAATTATAAAATATTCTTGAGTAAAAACCTAGTACCCAGCCACGTGGTCTCCAAGACAGGATGACGCCAAACTATTGTCCAACGTGTGTGGTGCACACAAACGCTATGATATCATAGGTGCCAAACATTTTAAGCGGGGAAGAAATATTTTAAAAATGCATATTATTATTTTTATTAAAATGAATTAGTCTTGAAATTTTAATTAAGTTTTATAGATTTACTTCAAATGAATTGCTTATAATCACTTTATGTGTTATTATTCTTTAAAATGAATGTGATAGGTTAATCAGTTTTAATTCTAAGTACAAAAATCTGATTTGAAACTTACAAAAAGCGTAAGCCTTTTTTATTATCATTACATCCAATTTTTAAATGCCACATTGGTTGGATTGACAATATTTCTTACTGTTTTATTGAAACTTCCCCCCTCTCCCCACATTCTAATCACGTCTAGCTGACTAGAGTAGAAAATAATGACTTTTATGTGCATGAAATGGAAAATGCCTTTCAAAGTTGGCTTTTATATTAAAAGTACGAGAGAAGAGGGTGATCACTGCTTGCTGCCCGCACGAGTAGGGATGTTGGAGAGACAAAATGTAGTTTGTGCTCATTTCTTAGTTCAATTTTTGTAAAATAAATAAATAAAATTACAAAAAGTCAGATTAAATAAGTTGGTCGCCAGATAAAAAAAAGTTGGTCACCAGTGGCTACCTGGCGACCGCATTTGTCAAGCCCTGGTAACACCCATTTTTAACACCTTATTGGAGTTCCTTGGATAAAGGCAGCCCGGGAAAAAGCATAATTTATATACTTTTTCACAAATCTTCATAGAGTTCTAAAAGAAAATGAGTTAGGGGTGTATTAATAAATTTCGAAACGTAACAGTAAGATCTTACTAAAAGTACCAGGAACATGCTACTTGAAAAAATTATACGGAGATTTTAAATATAAATCCAACTCACATTTTAAGAATAAAAATTCGATAAAATTATTCCGGTAGATATATTTTTTGTGAACACTAACGAAAACATGAGATAGTCCCTTTAGACCGTCGAAAAGTATAATTTATTTGTATCTCTGAACCTAATGATTGTAATGAGCTGTAAACTTGCACACCCATGTGTATTACGATTGAGGTTCGTTTTATGCAAAATTTAATGTATATAACAATTCATAATTTTAAAATAAAAATTTATCATTTATTTTTGTGACTAAAAATATGTTTTTGAATCGAAAAAAATGCCAGGAATATTTTTGGGCCTATTCATTGTACCGCATTATTATTATTATTATTATTATTATTATTTCAATCGGATGATTTTTGGGGAATATATAAATACAAGTTTGTCGTGTGTATTTAACACGAGTATTCTTAAATTTTGAACTCTTCTAACTCTCAAGAAGATTTAAGAAAAAGTTTGTAAACTATGCCATTTTCCGGGATGTCTTGATTCAAGGAACTTAAGTATGATGTCAAAAGGATGGCTTTTAACTATGAAAATTGAAAGTTGGTACAATTCTTTGAACGACTCTTATTTCAAAATCTGAAAGTAGACACAATTCTGAGTCGAACAGTACTTTTCGCATCTCTCTGACAATTTGACTATTAAAATCTATGAAGCGATCTCTCTTTTTTTTCTTTGGACGGTTGTACATAATTATGTTTGGTGTGGCAGGTGATTTCCACGATTTCAAACTCTTCTGTAGACCGCCTCCGTCTTCTGTAATTTTCAATATTTTTCTTGGGAAGTATGAGGAAACTCTTGTTAAAAATTATAAGTTCCCCAATTGTACGAGAACATTTCTTTAATTGAAGAAATTATGGAATTAACTCCATCCAATCTATAACAACAGCAACTTCTTTATCTTCAATCTTTCTCGTTTTCAGCAGCTATTAGTTCTTGTAATTCAAAGTCTGAATTATCTATGGTGATTGCATTTTTGTCGTTCTCTTCGTAAGTGATGCACTCCCTTTCATTTTCTTTCTTCTACTTCTTTCGAGGACTTTCTCAATTTTTATCTCTGTTTTTTTTCTTTTGGATATTACATTTTTTAAGGGTTTTCTTAAACGCTTCTGCCTTTTTTTAAATCGGAGCAAATCCTCTTCAGAATTTAGTAGTTCTCCGGGCATAGGGTGCTTCAATCTTGTCCCTAACTTTTTTGACGAACTGACGATGTATGTAGAAACAGCATTCATTGATATACTTTGAGAAAAAGCATCAACCAAGTGATTTTTTTGGATGAATCGTAGCTCGTGCTTATCGGTTTTTCGCAGCTCAAGTCTAGAACAAAGCCATGGTCTTCTTTTGTAGTGAAAATTGATATTTTCTAGCTTCTTGTATGAAAAGAAGATAGACAGAAATATTGTCTACAATTACCTGTAATGAAAACAGTAAAGGTGAATTATGAAACATCGTGCAGATAAATAAAAGTATGAGAAAACGAATGCCAGTAAACCGTTTGTCGACAAAATATATATTCCTCATTACCTTTTGCTGCTGCTTGATGACGTAAACCAAAGGTATGTTACAGTTTTAACTTACATCATCAAGCAGCAGCAAAAGGTAATGAAGGATATATATTTCGTTTGACAACTTTTTCAGTTTTATCAGATTGTTTTGATAACCACGCTACCAATAAAGCGGGGATACCAGCAACATCACATCCGAAAGATGGAAAGATACGAGTTCGTGTATCTGTTAGCTTTCGCAACACTCGGGTAAAGTGCTAATATCGATTGTTTACAATTGCCCCCTGTTTGTACCGATTCACTCCAACTGACCACGTACAGTTTTTGTTCAAGTACATCATTTATGCTCAAATAGGTGGCATCACCTCAGTGCCACTATTTGTCATTCTAATAGTGGGAATTTATGTAAGCCGGATGGCAACACTCTGAATACTCTGTCTATTTATCTTTTTTGTAAAACTCTGTTTTAATGTTTCGTCTCTCTGAAAATGTTCATTAAATGTTATTACTATGATTTAAACATGCTTTGTTAATTAATCTACAGCTAATTTATGGGCCATTCACTTGAAGAGTTAATTTAAACGCAGAGCAGAGATTTCTATTATCATTGTTAACGAAATGGGGGAAGTCTCTTACGGCACCAACATGCTTTACTACAGATTTTATGTGCACGCATATAGCATGTAAATGACAGGAATATTATATGGAAATACAACACTTCTCCATGAGATATTAATTTCGTCGTTCTCAAAGATTCAATATCTAAATATATTTTCACTCTCTGTAACGCTTCTTTCCGTAAGGTTTTATTTATTATTTTAGAACACCATTATGTTACAACTGTCCTCGTCACCATTTCATTTTAGAGATACTCTCTATGTATTCAAAATCTCGTGACTTATATCAATCCACTTTATGGCGAAAAACGAAAGTAATTAGGGAAAGTGACGATGACAGACTTGTTTCTTCTAAGAAAATTAAACTTTCAATTCCTTTGTTAGAAGATAATGAGTCTGCAATTGCAGAGGTTGAAAACGTCATTTGTTCCTTTTTTTTCGTTCTGTTTTTTTAACGAAGTCACGTAAAATATGCATTACTTTTCTTGTTGAAAACGGAATTAGAAAGAATAAGAAAAATCTTTCTCTATGATTATTGCATAGGAAATTGCGTAGTCAGTATATGACTATTTTGTCGTAATTAAAGTTCCCTTACTATTAATTTATTTGATTTAACAGACGATAATACAGTTTAGTATTTTAACTTTATACAGGGTGTCAGAAAAAAGATTAAAACGCGCTTTAATTTTTTTCCTGATGGAAATATGTTGGCTATTTGAATTGCAAAAGTGTACAAAATTAAGTTAGGAATTTAGATTATGTTGATGAAATAGTCCTGTTATTAATTTTCAAAAAGTTACACTTTTTAATTTTTTATACGGTTACTGGATCTTATAAGTTATATCTAGAAATGTATTTTCATCCTCTGACAAGTAAAACTGTAAAATTTCCGTTATTCTACGACTACAACTCACCGAGATATAATTTTATGAAATTTCGAAGCCTTCTTGCACAAAAAAGTCGTCTGTTTTATTTAGTGCCGGAAAGCTCCGAAATTTCATAAAATTCAAAGTATCATAACTCAGTGAGTTTGGTCGTAGAAGAATGGAATTTTTTGTTTTACGTGTTGGGGGTGGAGCAAATGTTTCGAAATGTAACTTACAGGACCCAAGAACAGTACAAAAATGTAGAAAGTGCAACATTTAGAAAATTAATGGCAGGGCTATTTCAGTGGCATAATCTTAAACCCTACATTTTTTTGAACACCTTTGTATCTTACATAGCCTACATATTTCCATCAGGTAAAAAATTAAAGCGCGTTTCAACTTTTTGGGGACACTTTATATATAACTATATACAGGGTGCTCACAAATTTTGTCCATCCTCATTAACTGCAGAACGATGACAGCTGTAGTCATAAACGTTTTTGTCTAGGTATAGTAAAGTGACTATACGCTACGCGACGAGAACGCTTAACGCGGAACCTAGCAGGAAAATCTGAAATTAGCGTTCCTATCTCGAAAATAGTACGAGATACGGAAAAAAAGTCAAATACAAAGTTATAGGGGTTCTCGATAAAAAATGTGAGGTAAACATTTCAAATAGCTTTTATAAGAGTTAGTACAAAATTTGCATGGTATTCACAATTCACAATTTCGTAAATTTAAATACAAAATTGCGATCCGTGATTTTAAGCAATGACAAGTGGCCATGCCAAAAGCGTTTTTAGTGCCAGAAAACAAAACACTGAAAAACCACTAAATTCAAAGTAGTATAACTTGGTATGTTCAGTATGCTCGGTGCATACAAAAATGGTTTTTTTACTGTTTTACTTGTTATAGCATAGAGGCAGTTTTTGTAAATATAACTTATAGGACCCAGGGTTAGTAAAAATATTTTAATTTCGCAACTTGTTAAAATTTAATTATTTTGACCTAAATATATTTTTATATAATGAAGAACAACATTTCAAACATTTTTGCAGTTGGAACTATAACTCTAAAATTAACGGTTTAGGAATTAGTTAATTGGGCAAAGATAAAAACGGACAATTTACATAAAGTGGCCAGTCAGATCCCAAATACTCATGTAATGCCCTCACCCCGATTTTTAAATAAATTTTGCTGGAAAGAAATCGTATTGCATGCGCAAAAAAATACTGTAAGTAAGTCTCTATATCTACTATCAAACGTAAGAATCCGCAAAATCTACTTTTGAAAATCTCGTACTTAAATATGAAACGCCATATACTTAAATACATTCAGAAATAAATTTGTATCTCAAAATTAGCCAGTTTCGCTTAATTAATACAACGAGCTTCTATTGCGCTCAAAATTTGTATCTAATCGCTTATGAAATTGCCAATAAAATCACCTCTTATAAGATCGTTTAAGACGAAAATGGCCTTTTAAAATGGAAAAAGAAATTTAAAATCTAGAAACGGTTCGTTAGAATAATTATTCTGTAAGAATTTTCCTTTTTAACTCTTTTGATTCAATAGTTAGTTTTAACAAACCGGATATACCAACTTAGGTATTTTAAATTTATTTCGAGAAAGGTTGATATGCTGATTATTCTGTAACTTCTTTGGAATAAATGAGAAAGATATTTTGTTTTCTTTTAAAATATTGTGAAACTGCCATTTATCTCTAAGTTGCATTAAACAAATATACAGTATGCCCACTAAAGTCCCTTGCCAACCTCTTAACTTCGGAACGGCTGCTGCTATATCCATAAAAGTAGTGTCTAGGTATAGTAAAGTAGCCATGCGCTACTCAATGAAACCACCTACTGCGCCACCTGGTGGAAAACTGCTGAGTTAGCATTCCTATCTCGAAAACGGAAAGAGATAGAAAAAAAAGTGATTTACAAAGTTGTAGAGTATCATCGATTTAGTACGAAGAGACACCTTGTGGACATTAATGCGAAGAATAGAACGGTTAAAACGCACGTTTGTTTTTTCGTGATTTCCTACAATGTGATGTGACAAAACGATTTTAGAAAGAAAAAAACAACTAGTTATAATAATATACCTTTATTTTAGATGTTCAAACTTCTCACCGTCAGCTGCAATGCACATTTGGATCCTTGTTTGAATTTCACGTTGCACATGTTGGAGCATAGATGGTGACACGTTGGCACAAGCGCCCGTAATGCGGCGTTTAAGGTCTTGCAATGTTTGTGGAGGCATACACCTGCTGTTTCATAACTAGTTGTTTCTTTTTTCTAAGATCGTTTTGTCACGTCACTGTGTAGGATATCAAGAAAAAACAAATGCGCGTTTTATCCATTCTATTATTCGCATTAATGTCCACAAGGTGTGTTTTGTTCTAAATCGATGATGCTCTACAACTTTGTAAATCACTTGTTTTCCCTATTTCTTTCCGTTTTCGTGATAGGTACACTAAATCCGCTGTTTTCCACCAGGTGGCGCCGTAGGCAATTTCATTCAGTAGCGCATGGCTACTTTACTATACCTAGACACCACTTTTATGAATATAGCAGCAGCCGTTCCGAAGTTAAAAGGGTGGCAAGGGACTTTAGTGGGCATACTGTATTTTTTTTTTCGTCCTGTTTTAATATAATCTGTAAGAGATGTTGGCACCGTAATTTAGCTTGGCAACTTACTCATCAGACAGACCGCAAATTCCTCTCTCTAATCTTAAAAATATCATGGGCTTGGTGTTAAAATCTGAGTGAAGCAGACTAGTTGTAAATATGATTTAAACACTTGAAATAAAACTAATTACGTATTTTAGAAATATTTTGTCAAATAAAAAAGAAAGAAACATCCTTCAAGAAGAGCATGCACATTCCGTCCCAAAATATCCCGGACTGATTAAAATACAGACGTATAGATGGCGCTGAGTGTCCGCAGGTGATGTCAGATGCACGACCACACTTCTTCTTGTAAAGCGGTACAATTTCACGTTGTTATCTGTTGTATGATGCCAAAGATCGTACAAATATCATTCGAAAGGTTTTTGAAGCAGCTTCTGACATAGTACACTTACATTTTCCTAAAACATGTTTTTTTTTATTAAAAATGTCAGTTAATCAAAAATTAAATCAACAATGTTTTCAAAAATGAAATGAAAAGTTTTTCTCAAATCGATGTTGCCACAAAAATAAAATACCGCATTATATCGTGCTCAAAAATGATTATAGAAAAAAATAAATAGTACAAAAAAGATAAAGTGGGACGTCTCCGCACATGTTTATTTGATATTTATGATTATAAAAACAAAATTCAAATGTTTAGAAGAAAAAGGCACCTTTGATTGATCCAAATAGTGATATTTCACTCGTAGCCTGAAATGTATGCTAGATTTTATTTTATACTAGCTGACCCGCCCGGCGTTGCCCGGTCCCGAGATAATTACAATATCAGAGAAAGGCGTTAACCCCCTCCTTCCTGATACCCGCAAATATAATGAATAATTTGTTCAAGAGAACCACCGTCACCTACATTAACGCGATCATTAAAAAAAGAATTACATTTTTCTGATAATTAGATTTTAATGAAGACGCTACGCTAAAATAGCCGGCAGATGACACCCCTTCCCGACCTCAATTTCAAATCTATATCTTAATTAGTTACCTAAATTTTTGTTCATTAGTAAAAATTGGCAATTATTTCCTTTCATTTTCGCAAACTAAATGGAGGGATCGGCCCGAGAAACAGATCTCATTGTAGTTCAGTTTTTAATGAAAGCAGATCCCTGTCTGAAAATTTCAAGGATCGTTTTCACTGGCGCCGGCAGATTTTTGGCAGTTTTTTGCATATATTAAAAAAAATTACCGACCGATTTTTTCAAAAATCAAATAGTGAGATGCAGAATATTTTTTTACATATACTCAGAAATTTTCAAATTGATATCTCAATTAGTTTTCTTAAAATTCGCTAATTAGTAAAATAATTTCGAATTCATTCATTTCCGTTTGCAAATCCAATGCACCAGTTCGTTTCTTTCGCCATTTTGATTTAAAAGATGTCATTTTAGAAGCGATGGTTAATGAGAATCTAATTAATATCTAGGCTAATTATCAAAATATTAAAATTCTGAGACTCAGGTATACTGGGAGAGGGTTTGGACTACCTAAATCTAAATTTACAGATTTCTAGGTGCGCTAAATTTTCCTAGCCATCGCAGACAGACACACACACACACACACACACACACACACACACACACACACACACACACACACCCACACACACAGAGCGAAACTTTCTTTTATTAGTATAGATGTATTCAATTTATTTTTATTTATCCCGTGTTTATAACGTCATCCTCTAATACAGTTAAAATACGATTGTTAATTTTTTTTTCCTCGCGTGTGCCTTTTGCTATCTTTGATCATTTTTACGGCAACTTTGATGGAATAAATGAGATGATATTCAGGCTTGACTAATATTGTTTGCAGATATTTTTAATCCTTAATTTATCTTTAGAAATTTAAACCTGCATTTTAAAAATATTAGATATTGGTAAAAAATATATGTTAGATTGGAGTACGAAATCCTCGCAAAGTGTCCATTGGTATATATTATTTCTGATATCAACATCCCTTTTTTATGCACATACAAAACGCACAACAATAAATGAGGTATCGCTGAAAAGGTTCTTAAACAGGCTTTTGATACACTGTCATTTCGTTAAGGCTGCTCGTCAGTAAACTTCCCGATTCCCCCCGCTAATGTTAATCCTATGGGCGTAGGATGCATTCGTATATTTAATATTCGTACATTATTAATTTTATGTGAAGTGTTAAAATCTTATTCAGTTTCGCTAAACTTTTTAACACTCATGAAATTATAAATTAAGCACATATTTTAGAAATATTTTGATAACTAAGGGGGAAAAAAAGACATCTTTTAAAAGAACAATACAAAGAAAACAGAAGTTAAAAATATTAATTTCCTGAGGAGATATTTTAAATATACCAATGCATCATACGCCTGTAGGTTTAACATTAGTGAGGAGAATCGGGAAGTTTACTGACGAGTAGCTTTAAAACAAATTGTTTGATTAAAAACTACAACTAATTAAAAATTAAGGTAAAAAACGTATCAGCAAATAATCTCAAAGATTGCAGTGCGAAAGCCTCGCACAGGTCTAACGGTTTTCTTATAATTTAATACGCATTTATACATTTATATTTAAGTAAATGCATTTCATATTAAAAATGTGGAAGTTCTCTGATCATTATTGTACAAATGTATTTATATTTAAAAAAAAATCATATTAGTGGTTCACGGGAACTAAAATTATGAATTGAGTGGTCCGTGACCCGTGAGGTACTAAAGATTGGCGATCGTATGATCCATATTAAATTAACTAAGTGCGTAGCTGCCTGAGACCGTAAGTATTCTTTAAGAAACCGCAATATCAACTTTTGAAAATTTCTTAACTAAATGTGAAACACCATACTTTAAATATGTTTCGGAATTAATTTTTATCTCAAAATTCTGCCTAATTCGCTCAATTAATGTAATGAGCTTGTATGTCGCGCAAAATATATATATATATATATATATATATATATATTTAATCGTTTATTAAATTGCCAGTAAAATCACTTCTTATAAAATCGTTTATATGAAGACGAAAATGCTCCATTAAGATGGAAAAATAAATTTAAAAATTAGAAACGGTTCGTTAGAAAAATTATTCTGTCGTAAGGATAAATGCCAGCAGCATTTTATAAACTTTTAAAAAAAAAACTCTTTTGATTCAGTAGTTTGTTTTAACAAACCGGATATTCTGACTTAACTTTTCCAAATTTATTACAGAAACGATGATATAGTGACTATACAGATAGTTTCTTTGTGATAAAACAGAAAGAAATTTTGTTTTCAATTTAAATATTTGGAAAATGTCATGTATCTCGATTTACTTGTATTAGACTTCTACATACTAAATTAAAATTCATATTATATTTATTTCATTTTATTTATTTATTTATTTATTTGCATATTTTCCTCTATAATGCTTTAGTTTAAAGATAGCAATCGTTACAGTAATAATTTTCAAAAAAAAAAAAAAAAAAAAAAAGAAATAATAAAAACGATTTCAAGGCTTCTTATCTTAATAAACTGATATTTACTCATTGCCATTTATTGGCATATTTTAATGAGAGTTGATGGCAGATGTTTGAGATATTTTTGTGGCAACTCTTTATTGTTAATAACATTCCCTTTAAATCACGTTGTTGTCAATATCACTCCTTTTATCGCACAGTAGACGATCATATGTTAAGCGTTTTGCTATGTCCCTATAAAAGAAGCATGCACCATAAGACGACTTTTAAAAAGCATGAAGTAGTACCGTGTGTACCTTAGCAACACATAGAAATTTCCCGGCCATTTCTACGACAGTTACAGCCTAAAATGCCAAAAAATTTAAAGAAAACGCAAAAGCAGGCAAACGTACAGTATATGTCCTAAATAAATTTGTAATGGGACCACCACCCAAACGAACATTTACGACCCCCCCCCCCCACACACACACACACACTACCACCACCACCCCAAAAAAATCAAAATCGGAGCATCCATTCAAAAGTTATGTACGAAGAATAGTATAAACACTTTTGTTACAAATGTGTAAAAAATTAGAATTTCTTTTTATGTATGTTTTTTATGGTGTCCCCAACTCTGAAAATTGACTACTTCTAACTATTCTTTATGCACTGTTAATACAGTAATAAGTAAATATTTAATAAACAACACAGTAAGACATTTTGAAAACATTTTTTTTTAATTAAACACATATGATTTAAGTTCAAAATTTGCTTATTTAAATTAACGTGATGTTTTGAACAAAAAATTATAAAATTTATAATTTGTATGTATATTCTGTGCTGCACTGTGAAGCAGCCTAATTGTAATATTTTACTGCACTCATTTCAATCTAATCTTACACTTTCAGTCCAATGCCTCCTTATTGGGAACATGAGATTTTAACGAATTATATACTAGCAAGTTTATTCTTTATTTTTGATGTTATTTTAACATAGTGATTCATATGAAGTGCGTCTACTAAATTGTATAATTACCGGAATCAATTTTATGAAAATTTTTAAATTGTGAAAAATAGGAAAAAGATCTTTTTCCTTTTTTCTCTCTTTACAAGATAGAAAGTATTGGATTCGTGAAAGACTTCCGGTATTTGACGGATTTATCCGTTTTAGAAGGTCCTTAAGACCATATGACTGTTTTAGTTAGAAAATGTCTGTCCGTGAGTCTGTCTGTCTGTATGTGACGCGCTCTATCTCAAGAATTAATGCACCACAGAATTTAATCAAACTTCTGATTCGGTTAGACCTTGACATAAATTGGTGTTGATTTTTTTTTCAGTGTAAATCTCCCAACAAGTGGCGCTGCTATGCTGAATTTTTCACGACTTTCGCTATAGCTATATCTCAGGAACAGGGAGTTGCACGGAATTTCACTAAATTTCATATTCTGTTAGGCTTTGACGTTAATAGACGATGATTAGATTTGGGTGTGTACCGCCCAACAGGCGTCTCTGCTATGCTCTGTTTTTAACGATTTCCGCGATAGTTATATCTCAATAATGAATAGATTGTTATTTAATTTTGGTTGTAGACGATTTGTTTTAAATAGAAGGAAGTTTTGTGATGATCACAACATTCTAATTTACAATGATTTTTTTTGTAAATCCCTTTTTATGTCTGAAAAGTAATTTTTATCTTAAAAAAATCAAACCATATTTCAATTATAACCGCTATGTTTTTTTTTCAATTAAATATGAATCAAATTTAAATTTTAAATGATTTTTCAATTTGATATTTCCAATTGGGAACATATGCTTGTAAAAGGTTAAAATGGAGAAATAAATATATAATTTAGAAATGGTTCGTTAGAAAAATTATTCTGTCGTAAAGATAAATTCCACAAGCACTTTATATGCGTTTTCCTTTTAACTCTTTTGATTCAATAGTTTGTTTTATAAGAACCGGATATACAGACTCAGCTCTTCCAAATTTATTTTGGGAAAGATGATATAGGGATTATGTCACTAGATTCTTTGGAATAAAACAGAAAAAGTTTTTGTTTTTCATTAAAATGTTGGGAAAACGCCATTTATCTCGATATAGTTGCATTCAACTTTTTTTTCTCCTGTCCCTGTCCTTGTCTTTTTTATTTTATTCTATTTATTTTATTTTTTTATGCGCTATATTGTGTATCTTATGTGTTATAAATATACAAAGAAAATATTTTCAGAGCTTTTAACGCAAGAAGGGTTTTTTAGGTTTTAATTAAAGACAAGTGTTGTAGTTTTGTAGGAATTACGACATTCTAATATTTGTCTTTTAAATAGTAAAATACGCTATTTAAAGAGAAGTTTCGGTGAAAATTATGCTATTTTGATCTGATATTCCACCTTAGGTTTTTGCTACATTTCACAATTGTAGACCCTATTCAACATGCTAAAAAATAAATAAATAAAAATAAAAAATAAAAATCCGTGAATTGACATGCATTTTTCCATTAATGTATTCCGTTAATTTACAAAAGTTTCCTCTTTTATATACCCATATTTTCTTAAATCACTAAAATTTCACCAATCTAATTTAAATGCTGGTGTGAAATGGTCTGAAATCTTCCAATCTAATATAAATATACAAAGAAAATATTTTCAGAGCTTTTAACGCAAGAAGGGTTTTTTTAGATTTTAATTAAAAACAAGTGTACTTTTCTGTAGGAATTACGACATTCTAATATTTGTCTTTTAAATAGCAAAAGCCGCTATTTAAAGAGAAATTTCGGTGAAAATTATGCTATTTTGCTCTGATATTCCACCTTAGGTTTTTGCTACATTTCACAATTGTAGACCCTATTCAACATGCTAAAAAATAAATAAATAAAAATAAAAAATAAAAATCCGTGAACTGACATGCATTTTTCCATTAATGTATTCCGTTAATTCACAGAAGTTTCCGCTTTTATATACCCATCTTTTCTTAAATCACTAAAATTCCACCAATCTAATTTAAATGCTGGTGTGAAATGGTCTGAAATCTTCCAGTCTAAGCTGCATTTTCTTCAGATCACAAAGGTGTTCCGGCAACTCTTCTGAAAGAACTTTTTAACACTTTCCAACCTAGCTGAAAAGTGTTTATGACTTCGGTTTGTCTGCTGTCTGGCCGTCTGTCCGTGCTCTAACTCCCGTAAATAGGCTCGGATTGCTCTGCAATTTTTATAGGTTATTGTCGTTATCTATAGCATGTTCCCTATTTCAACGGAAGTATGTAGCACTTATAGTTTTTTCACAGGGACACTCAAAAGAATTCCGTTACATTGCGGTCTATGGGGAAAAATCATTTGCGGTTCATTTAAATAATGTTTCACTATTTTAAACGCAATTAAATTTATATATATCACTAAGATGCATTAGAAAAAGCTTAATATGGAATAGGGTGCGCATAGTACTTATAGTTTTTTCACAGGGACAGTCAAAAGAATTCCGTTACATTACGTCTATGGAAAAAAATCGTCTGCGGTTTATTTAAGTAATGTTTCACTATTTTAAACGCATTGAAATTTATATAGATCACTAAGGTGCATTACAAGAGGCTTACTACAGAATATTGTGCGTATAGCAGTCATCGTTCATTTACAGGGACACACAAAAGAATTCTCTACTGTCTGTTAACAATAATTCCTGAAAGTGCGTTTTAAGTTACTGAACGTGATTTTAATTTTAACTCGATTTTTGTCTATTACGTGGTGTGTATAAATTCTGTAGATCCTATACAGGGAAGCACAAAAGTTCGCGAACACATTTCCGTTTATTGACAGAAACTCCAGACGGAGAATTTTTAACTGTGCTACGCGTTTCCTAACTGAACTAAAATTTAGCATCCTATGTAGTATATATACAAATCTATAGATCCTATACAGGGCTGAATAAAAGTATTCGGATATTTTTCCGAATATCGTATAATGTTGGAAATTCCTGAAATTATGTTTTTAAATATGTTATGCGTTTTCCAAATTGTTTACTTAGATGTTATCTTTTAGCTTATTAAACGGTATGATTTGTAAAATTTATTTTTGAAGCGTTGGAAAGTGTTACATAATCTATGCTTCACGCATGATTTTTCGTTCTTGTTTAATTTTGAAACGAAGTTTTTGCGTATTTCTCTTTTCCGTCAAATCAAAAACTTTGCGAACATAAGCTCAAAATTTCCAAAAGTTCTCTAATCAGTAGGTAGGGAAGTTTACCAAGTAACAGGAAAATTTTGTTAAATCACAGGAGTATTGCGGCAACTTGCTGCCAGCACTTTTTCCGTTTTTTAAGATTTTTTTTTTTTTTTTTTTTTTAGAATGAACGAGTAAATACGAACCACCGCTATCAAATTCAGTCTGCTAAGAAGATAAAAACGAATTTAATATAGCTTGTGTATTCCTTAAAAACTGATTAAATTGTTAAAATTAGCCATTACCGAACTCTTAAGCATAATTAAATTTGCACTTGATGTCGTTTTGTGTTATAAAATATGTTGGAAAAATAATAAAAAAAACATATAATCAAGCTTTAGCGAAATAAAACAATTTTGGAAACAAAAAATGTATTTTTTTTCCTCAGAAAAAAATTCTCTGACATTATCAGAGAAGGAAAGTATTTGTCCATTTGCGTCGGCCAGTTTTGTGCCTATTGCTATATAGTAGGGCGCCTTCAGCGAGAACTTTTGAACGAAAAGTGACCCGAATTATCACTCTCTTACAAGAAAAATTAAGAATTTTATTTTTTATTTTTTTGCACGGCGACCTCATTCACACTATGCTGGTATCGAACCCGTGCCTAAGCTGCTTACTTTGCGACACCAGTATGCTATTTGCTCTCTTCCGAATGTTTCAAAACATTGAAATGCTCGTAAAGGATCTTTTTTGTCATATATATGTAGTAACTGGCAACGGACTCTGTGGACTCTGTACCGCAAAGCCAGCAAATTCTCTAATGAGGCTCTTGATGAAGACATAAACTGCCGAACAATTGGTTTTGATGAGTGCAGTAATTTTTACAGCGTGAGAACAGAAGGAGTCGAGAGACGGAGTCAGACGGACTCTCGGAGAGATGCTCTAAGATCTCCGCGGCCAGCCTTTGCGAGCTGAGCTGAGTAACGGCTTATTGGAAAACGGCCTTCACGAGCTGCAATGTTGTTAATATTATCTGTAAACCTGTAAATATTTGTAATTATTTTACATATAACCAAGAACATTAAAATGAGTAAGATTTCCTTAAGAATCTCCCGTGGACTTATTTATACCCATTTAGACAACCGAGCATATTTAACATAAGATATCTCTACATATATACTATAATTTCTTACGGTTTTTTTCGGTGGAAGATGTCCTTTGAGTTATAAAATCCCAGTTTAGAATTTTCATATTATCTACATTTCTGTATTAGTTTTATTTGTTTGTAATATACCAGGTTGATTAGTGAGTCGTTTTGATTTTTTTTTTTTTTACACTAGCTTAGATGTTCACAAACGATTTCAGTGTTTTTGTAAACAAATCTTTCAAAATTCGTTCTGGCGATTTGTGCATTGATACACGAATTGTCAAAATTTGTGAATTTTTATTTTGATGTAGTAAGACGGAAAATAAAATTCAATATATTCGTCACATTTTATTTTATTTTTACTTTAAAACTGTAATAAAACTGCAGAAACACACAAAGACACTTATGCCTAAGTACTGAGGCAACAACATAATGCCCTTACCAGAATAGACTTGCAAAATTTCATTCTGGAAATTTCTTGGTTCGGGCCTACTAAGATTAATGCGTACAAATTTACAGTGCTGCGTAACCCTTTCATGGGTAAATAATTATGTGTCTGTAAAATTGAATTCACATTATAATTTTCGAAAAATGTTATTTAAAAATAAGGAAATGCAATTTTACAACTTTTTTCAACAAAGTTATAAAGCTAAAATTTTATTCCAAAATTCTAATACAAATCTTGATAAAAAATTAAGTGTGATAAAATATGTCCCACAGCTCTTCAAGGGGTTAAGGATTATCGTCTCATAACAGTTCGTGAGATTGCAGATAAGTTAAATTCATCAAAAATATTTTTTATGATCACTTGTGATGGCTTAGATGCATAAAAAATATTTAGGTAGTTAAATTTCACATGAACTGCAAGAAATTTATTTAATGCTCTACATCTGTATTTGTGATACGCTCTTAATACGTAACCAAAACGATCTATTTTCAAATAAAAGAAATGATGCACAGTAATGTTCACCGTGACAAATCATGATCATTCCCATTGAGACACCGCACAAGCATTATCAAAATTCGATGCTCATTAAAATTATGAGTATGGCAAAATAATTCTGAATTTTGAGCTCCTACCGTCTACTGTGTCATTCAACTCTGTTGTATACTATCAGCAACTAACCAAATTAAATGAGTCCTTGAACACAACACATCCAAAGTTGGTAAATCATGGACCTGTTAAATTCCATCACAATAATGCAAGGCTATCCATTTCTTTGGTTACATGGCAAAAATAATTGGAATATAGGCGTGCTGCTATGAAACTGCTATGTACTGCTATGAAACCATACAGCCATTGTACTATCATATTACTATATATTTTGCTCTCTAAGTAACTCTTTGGCTACATTTATCCTTCAGACAACAATATGACTTGAAGAAAAATTAGCCGAAAAATAACAAAAATTTTATAAAATCGTAATCATGATATTGCCTGAAAAAGTGGCGATTCATTGTCGAGCGAAATGATCAGGGTACTATGAGTTAATGGTTTTTCTTTGTGTCAAAAAATTGTTCTTTATTTCATAGCTAAAAGCCGAAAAGATTTTCCGAACAACACAGTAATATTATGTGGGAAAATTTGGCTAGTATTTATTGAATTTTCTCATGCCATACATCGGGAAAAACGAAGAATCATTTCAATTTTCCAATGAGGAATCTTTAAATTACAAAAATATGCTCCACTTTTTTGTTCCTCCTACAAAAATCTGCCCGTAAAGAAATTGTATGAAATTTTATTTTTAAGCATTGTAGCTACAATATTACACTGTTAAAAATTTGCCTCAGCACTTTACCAAAAGATGGTGCTAAAAAAGTTGTCAGGTTGTCACCATAAGATGTTCAATAGACCTCGTTCCAAAAATTGGTGCTCCGGTGGAACCATAAACTTGTGTAGATTGAACCATGAACTAGTAAAATATTGAACCATGAACTAGTAAAATATTGGACCATGATTTGGCAAAATGTTAAACTGAGAATGAGCAAAATGTTCAACAATAAACTAGTAAAATGTGGAATCATAAAGAGACTGTTACATTTATCCTTTGCAAACAAAGGATAATCGGATCGGGAACTTTGTTGAAAGGAATTTGAACCACTGACTATGCGAACATTCAAGCATGATCCTTGAATCAAACCTATCACCTCTTTACTTGTAATCAGCGTTGTAATCAGTGGAGAAGCAGGCGAATATCTCTGTACCCTAAAATAGCATATACTATAAAAAAAAGACAAATGTTTTTTAATCTACGAAAATATACAATAACCCCCTCCGAGTTACCCGTGATTCCGAAAAGCGTTCTTTATCATTAAAAATATCAGAAACCAATATATTTTTGAGTTCTAAAGAAGTATTTATAAAAACGAAGTTTCTTTTGAGCCACTGATTGATATTCGGAAACGTTCCCGAGTAGTTTTTATAGTATATTAATCAGTTTTCTCACACCGGAATATAGGTTTTTCGGGTGCTACCAATTCTCATGGGAAAATGTTTCATGTTCAGGAAACATGTTTTACGGACAAACATGATAAATTAACAGCATTAACATAAACATTAAAATTATTATTATTTTGTTACTCTTGCGTGTATAAATTCCATTATGCAGCTAAGGATGTTTAATTGAGAATTCATAGCATCCTAAACTAGTCGTTGGGGGCCACCGTAATACTTACCCATCATGTATATGTATAATGTAAAATATTAAAATAAAAATGTGTAAACTACTTATAAAATGCATTGATATTCAAATAAAATCGTGGCTTGATGACGTCATAAAAAAGCTCGATTACTGAATTGCTTGAAAGAGGTTTTTCCTTATAACTCCAAAAATAATACTCCTATTAACTAGCGGTTTATTGCATCTGATTAAGCGTCAAATTTCCAATTAAAATATATATTTGAAGTGAAATTTGGATGAAATCATGAAAAATCGAAGAGTGTGGAAAATAGGATTACAAATATCTCGGCAACTAATTATCCGATCGACTTCATGTTTTATGCAAAATTTATGTTTTTTTATTGTCTTTTATATTTATTCCTTAAAAGAAACAATTTCGAAAATTTTTATATACCTTTCATCAGAACGAATATTTCGAGAGTCCGAAAAAAAATGTTCCGTTTAATCGAGGTTATTGAAATGAAATAGGCTTCTTCTCATTATTACATACTAAGTACATACCAAATGGCAAGTCTCTATCTCAATTTGTTCGGGAGATAGAGCGTTTACAGACACACACACAGACACACAGACGGACGGCAAAAAATTTTTTCTAAAAATATGTTTTTCGGAATCTCCAGTGTCTGAAACGTGTAAATCCGTCAAAAAAAAAAATCGATTTTCAAAACGATTACAAGACTACGTATGATGGGTAAGTAAAAGTGATATTCCGGTTTGAGAAAACATTAATACACTATAAAAACTACTCGGAAACGTTTCCGAAAATCAGTGGCACCAAATGAAATTTTGTTCTTATGAATAATTCTTTAAATTTCTAAAATATATTGGTTTCTGGGGTTTCTAAATATAACGACCGTTTTTCGGAATCCTGGGAAACAAGGAAGAAGGCTATTGTATATTTTCGGTCGTGGTGTATCTTCGTAGATTAAGAATCTTTTTCTACCAGTGTACTGAAGTGCATATAGAACTATTAATCATGGTTGATTGTTATTACTTTCGGATACCGAAAATTTGAACCATTGTTGAAATTTCACCTGAATCAAGAGATTTGAAAAATCAAATGAATCATGTTTTGACCCTTCTGCTTTTTTTGCTCTAATCAAATGGTTTAAGCTTGAATGAAACTTTTTTACATTGTATCTGGGCGCTCCAATCAAAGGATTTGGTAATCCGTAGGACCTTTTACTTCTTTATAAAAAATCATATATCTGGTGTGCGTTTGTATCGTTTTTTTTATTATCATCTTAGCTTTTCTTTAAAGGGGCTTCTTAGGACTCTTTAAAAAATAATTCAATCTGATACTACTTATTTTTTTCTTTTAAAAAGTATCCTTAAGATATAAGATAAAGAAAACCAAATTATTCTATTTTAAGCATCATTTTGTTAATTTATGAAAATATGCAGAGCAGATTAATAAAAAATAAAGACAAGACGTTCAATAAATGGGGGGGGGGGGGGGGGGAAGCTTACAATGTAAGAATTAAATTTTCTTTTCACGAATTACATTAAATTCGTGAACACTTTCTCTATAACGTAGAATATTTATACACTAAATTTTCAAAAACATTGCAAGTTATCATGCGTGTAAAATCATGTAAAAAAAACATAATACATTTCCAATTTTAGCTTAATATGATTCAAAGAAAAAATATATTCCTATTGAAGTATAATGCTCTCAATTATTTTAAACATGTCACAGAAATTTTCCTGATTTTTAAAAACTTTTTTTTTTTAAGAACATTATTTTGTTTGTAATAATCAGATTAAAAGAAAGCAGCGAAAAAGCAAAGGTTTTTTTTTTTTTTTTTTTTTTTTTTTTTTTCCCGAAATGTTTCAGATAAAAAAGGAAACCCGTTGTTCTTTGAAGTTGCAGATTGATCTTTTCTAAACACATTTAGAAGATATGAGAAAAGTCTCGTGAATCATGGGCAAATACGAGATTACAATCAATTTTTGTAAACTGATTTGATATAATAAGGAAATACTATTTATAATGAAAATATTGTGATTTTTTTTCCGTGTAGCTTTGCGGTATTTTTCCGTTATCTGAGCTAGTTTTGCCGCGGAAAATATGTGATTAGAGATAACCAATAAGTACACAAATGTTTTTGGATCTTAATGCAAGAAAAAGATCTTAAAATGGCCATAAAGTATGAGAAGTTGATAATGCGTTTCGAAAGAAATTAGTTTTGCATCATCAGGCATAAGCGAATGTACTACCATTTTGAGAGCAGGAAACGCACTGTGTTTTTCTTATTTTTTATAGTGTTTTAAAGAACATATTTCTTTTGTACTGAGTTTTACACCGGAATACAGGACGTCTCTTCTTATCGTTGACCAATAGTTAATTCCTAAACTGTTAGTTTTAGAGATATAGTTTCAATTAAAAAAAAAATTCAAATGTTATTCATCATCATATGAAAATCCATTTATGTCAAAAAGTTATTTTTAAAAAAGTCACAAAATTTAAATTTTATACACTCCCTGGGTACTATAAGTTATATTTAGAAAAACTTTCTCAGTGCTCTAACAAGTAAAACAATACAAATTCCATTTTTGTACGAAAAAAAACTTACACAGTTATGACATTTTGAACTTTATGAACTTTCAGTATTTTGTGGCACTTAAACCGCGGAAAAAATTTAGGGGCCGTATAAAAATTTTAATTTTGTAACTTTTTAATTAAGAACTATTTTGACGTTAATGGATTTCCATATGATGAAGAACACTTGAAACGTTTTTGCAATTGGAACTATACCTCTAAAAGTAATGGTTTAGGACAGAGTTGCAAACCTGTGGCATGCTTGCGACAATTTCTTTGACATGCAAAAAAATTATATATTTGATAATCATTATATAGACTTTTTTTAATGTAATGAATAAAATTTTGTTTGACACATATAGACTATCACAGATATCGAATTATTTTTGCATCACTAATTCGATATCATCATTTCTTCTAATGTATTAACATTTCAAGATTGTCATTTTTTTCTGATGCTATGCATCAACATATAACTGTTTTACTTTCCATATAAAATAAAACATGTGTAACATGTTTAAAATAATTGAGAGCATTATACTTCAATAGGAATATTTTATTTTCTAGAATTATATTAAACTAGAATTGGAAATGTGTTATGATTTTTTTACATGATTATACACGCATGATACCTTGCAATGTTTTTGAAAATTTAGTCTATAAATATTCTACGTTATAGAGAAAGTGTTCACGAATTTAATGTAATTCGTGAAATGAAAATTTATTTCTTACATTGTAAGCTTTTTTTCCCATTTTATTGAACATCTTGTCCTTATTTAAATGCTTAATTTAAAATGTTTAATTTCTTCAAATGAACTTCATAAGACATCACTGGAATAAAATGACAAATGAACCTAATTTTGCTACGTATATTATTAAAAATAACAAAATACGAACCATATATAAAGCATTTTCCATCGAACGTACTTACCATCTCTGGTTTAGTAATTAGATATTGGTCAAAGATAAGAGAGAGCACCCTGTATGTAACTTTTATTTTTGATGTATTTAAATCTTGTATATGTTCTATACATATAATCTATTGTAATTTATATTTTAAAAAATGACTCATTCCTTTTTTTTTTTTTTTTTCCAGAAAAAATCCAAAAGAAGTATGGTGACTTAAAAGGCAAACTGCTTATCGTGGACATAGTGAAAGGGTCCAACAAATTAGGCTTGAGCTTAGCCGGAAACAAAGATCGCAACAAAATGAGTGTCTTCGTCTGCGGTATGCATCCGAACGGCATGGCCAACAAGGATGGACGTATCAAGATCGGCG
Source organism: Maratus michaelseni (assembly GCA_963931845.1). Classification (NCBI taxonomy): domain Eukaryota; kingdom Metazoa; phylum Arthropoda; class Arachnida; order Araneae; family Salticidae; genus Maratus; species Maratus michaelseni. Next base: position 167,793,708 of record OZ007592.1, on the reverse strand, counting down.
ATGAGCTACTCGAAGTAATACTTACTTATTTCCACTTACTCTAGATTCTATATAAATACTTCCATTTACTTATTTATATAAATATTTCTTGCTTTGACATCTTTATTCAAAGTTCCAGATCTATTACACTGTTCAATAAATTTTAATGAACTTTCTGTTTCTCAAGTATACATTGCGTGTTTCCAACGGATTATAGGGCGCAAAAAAAAAAAAGAAAATGTTAAAAAGTTACTATCAACCTTCAATTTTAAGAAGTTTGACTTTAAATTTTTCACTACATAAGCATTTGTATATACATAGAAATTATGATTACATTACATTATCATTTTAATTGCGTTTAATCTGCGAACACATATTTTAACAAGTTACCGCAACTGAGCGCTGAAGCAAATTTTATTTTGGCAGTTTTGTTTACAAGATCTTCATGAATTTTCGTACTAAATTTCATTTATGTTTAAAAACTTTTTCTTTATTTATTCTAAAAAATAATTAACACTGTTACTTTTCAATATTGTAGTCTTACTTTTCAGCTGCATAAGGGATTTTAATCATTTATTTTATTACTAAATTCAAATGGCGAAATTCATATCTTATATTGCCAAAGCAATAATTTATTAAAATTACCATTTTTTCTTCCAAAATCTGTGGGATAACTTTTTAATGTCTTTTTCAGAAATCCCCTAAAATATAAAAATTACCACCTATTTCTTAAGAAACCAGATACCTTATTGAATGAATGCTCTTGTTATCTGTTTTTAGGTGCGTTCGTAATTATATAAATACGTGCAACCTATAGTCCTCGTCTGGTCCGTCCGTCTGCGTACAACAGCGCAAAAACTACCCAACCGAATGGTTTGAAATTTAATATATATAATCGTTGCAGAATTTTGTCCAGTCATTTCAAATTTTAGGAAAATTGAATCAAAACTTAAAAATATATCAATAAAAATATTTATTGAGTAATTTGATTTTTTTTTTAAATCGGTACTTCCTTGTTATAGCAGTTTCCGAGGATTAATCGTCTAGCAACCGAGATGTATTGCCAAGTTACCTGACATATGTATGATGTTATAGTTATATATGACGTATATGACATTTCATTACCTCTATGACCAAGTTATAGTCATATTCTTCATTCTACTAAATTCTACCATAGGTAATCAATTCAATGATATCCCATGATATGATTCTAGGTTGCCATGATGATTACATCATATTTGAGATGGAGTCCTATTATTTCCGTATTACTGAATTTTAAAACCGAATTTGTGTACTAAAATTGTTTAATTATAGCAATCCTATAATCTGCCAACAGTTTTATGGTTTGACGTACAATTTCCAGCTTGTTTCGTAGTAACTAAATTCATTCACTATCGCAAAATCTTGCTTCAAGGAGTCTTGTCTTATGCTGAAGAAGGGTTTCGACACAAAGGTCAGTCAAAACATCGAAGAGTTTCATGTCCCATTATTCACGATCTCTTGATTGTGGGGAATACATTCAACCAAAAATAAATAAAAACAAATAAATAAATAAAAGAGAGAACACCCAATTCATTTTAATCTCCAGATTTTCACAGGAAAAAAAATGGGAAGACAACTGAAAATCATGTCCTCTTTCAATTTATGTTAAAAAATATATATGAGATTGAAATTGTACCTAACTCTGAAATCTTCAATACGAGAACACCGAATTTTGACATTATATTTGACTTTTTTGGTAAATTCTATCTCATAGGATACCAAACGGAAAGTCATTCGGTCAAGTAATTTAGGAATTATGAAGGTTTAAATTTTAGAACTCATAATGTTAAATCTTAAATTCATTTTGTAATTGTTGCAAAACAGATTGCAATGAGGATAATTTTTTAAAAAATAACTCAAAATCTGTTTGATGGAATGAGCTGTTATTTTGGATTTGCATATATGAACCTTCTAGAAATCATTTTCTGTTAAAACTGTTACAGGTTACAATTAATACATTTTTAGAACATTATAATTTCATAATCTGTTGTAATTTATATTCGAAACAATATATGAATTATAATCTATAAATATTTTAACAGAAATCGTTTTCTAGAAGCTTCAAATATGCGAATCCAAAATTACAGCTCATTCCGTCAAGTGATTTTTGAGTTATGCTGAAAAAAACTACCCACATTGCTATCTGTTTTGCAACGATTACAAATGAATTCAATATTAGGAGTTCCAAATATTAATTCTTTCATAATTCCTAAACTACTTGACCAAATGACTTCTCGTTTGGTATCCTAAGGTCAATTTTACCAAACAATCCAAATATACTATCGAAATTGGGTGTTCGTATGGAAATTTTCAGAGTTTGGTATAATTTTCTTATAAAGACGACCCCATACGGTTTTTTAAATATAAATTGAAAGAAGACATAATTTTCAATCCAATGGATAAGATATAAGTTGGCGGCAGATGAAACACCCGGCTTTAGATTGATACATTCATTTCTTAAGGAGAGGAGGGATTCCTGTGTAATTCTTGTTAATTTAAGATGAATTTTAGGGGCGAGGCTGTTGGGGGTAGATAAAGAGCTAAGTAGAAGAACATGCTATTCTCAAAAATTGTTTTGTTTTATGGATGGAGATTTTAATTCGTCTTGAAGATCTGAGACATTATTTATTAATATTTGATAATTTAAATAATATTAATAATCTTTAATAATTGAAAATTGAATGTTAGTAAGTCTTTTTGAGAGAGTTAAATATCACCTGTTAACATATCAAATATATTCTGCCAGACAGAAAATAAATCAATAAAATTTACAACAAAAATATTTCGCTTGAATTTCCGTTTTTGTTAAATAAAGTCTTCTTCCACTAAGCTGTTCAATTGGCAATTTAGTTTCAAACGGGAACCTTATTAGATTAGACAACAAACTACAAACTCCATTAAAAAAATAAAATGAATCTGATCACCTGGAAGCTCAGAACAAAAAAATGATTCGTAGTCTCCCCCACAGGACCCTTCTGTATAATGAGCAGGCACTGCTTCTTGGTAGCAGTGGTTCTTGAACAAACAAACAGGTGTCTAAAAAATTTAAGGAATTTAAATTAAAAATATTAATAGGAATTATCCATAAATTAGATGTAATAAGATATTGATAAAATAGCTAACATAAGGTGTGACTTAGACTAACTCTTCTAAGATGAAACAATTCATTGAAATTCCAATTAAATATTTATATCAAACTACGTAGCTTGAACAATCACGTTGAATCTTTTGCAAAAAATCAAAAACTATAATTTAAGTTTATTATTATTATTATTATTATTGTTATTGTTATTGTTCTAAAAAAATGTGACTGGCAAATATAAAAAATTTAATTTGTTAAAACATACATTCTAGTTTTCATGAATAATATTGTTGCTGATGCAAATATTTATTTTCATTAGAAATTTTTTTTAAGAAAACGGTGCATTTTAATACCATCAGCAGGGAAATAGTTAATCTTTAATTTTGTGTTTATTTAAGAGTAATTGTAAGGTGCTACCCCTGTTACGGCCATGTTTCTAATATGGCCACCCCACTATTAGACGTTAACTAACCAAAAAATTTGTTAAATGGCATGAGCATACCGTGAAGCAGCCTCCTAGTGCACATGTGATCATTTACCATTCAGCTAGGTTGTGGAATTTGATGCCAATGTCCTATTTCATGCTTTTGGTGTGATCTCTTCTTGTTTTTATCTTATAAGTCTCCTTTTTTATGCACGTTTTTAAAATATTTTTTTATAAATATCATCATACTCTGTTCAGTTTTTAATGCTCTATCAATTGGTGTTGTCGTTGATGGTGTATATTTTACGATTTTCGTGAAAGCTGACCTGTTCCTGATATGGCCATCCAGGTGACCAGTGGCCATATCAAGTGCACCATTCAAACCTAGAATAAAGATATTTTTAACCGTTCAGTTGCGATAAGTTATTTGTTTAAAAAAAATTAAACTTTAAAAGGATTACATGGTTTTTCTAAATAAAAACTTAAATTGTAATGCCCATTTTGTAAACAACTTCATTTTTGATGAAAAACCCTGTTTCAAATCCACTTAAATAACGATTTGTGAAACATGGAACAATCATGGCCATATCATGTGCACATGTTCCTTATATGGCCAATTGGTAGACTTTTGGAATTCCTTTTCTTTCTTTTTTGGACTAGTAAAACTATTTTCATGGGGAATGCAATATTTTTTTATTGAAGTCCATTAGCCTTAGAACGTTAAAAAAAATAAAACGGTTTTGATTTTTTCAAAATGACGGCCGGGAAAATTCTTAAACTTTACCATGACCATATCAGGGCACTCGTTTTTACACCATCAGCAGGGAAATAGTTAATCTTTATTTTTGTTTTTATTTAAAAGAAATTGTACGTGTAAATTTCTGTTAAGTGATACTCTAACCATAAAATGTCAAATATTTTTCAGTAAGATTTTTGTAAATTGCATTTACAATTGTTATTTCTTTCTATTATTTTTTTAATTATTTTTTTCTGTTCGAAAATAAAATGACTCTTAAAATAAAGAATATTTAAACTGTACGTTCTATAATTTTGATTTTTACTGTTTTAGGTGAATGGTGCTGTAGTATATGGTCGATGTCATCTTAATGCTTCTGCCATGATTAAAGGTCTTTCAGGAACCGCTTACAAAATTGTACTTATAAGGCAAGTATTGTTTGGCATTTCTTCTACAAGAAATTGGGATGAATTGCTTCATTTATCATCATTTATTTATCATCATACAAGTATTAAAATTATATTTTTCTCAGAATATTTTTCCGCCGTACGTTTTTTTTTTTTTTTTTTTTTTTTTTTTTTTTTTTTGAATTGTTGAATAGCTAGTACAGCACAGGGTACGAAGCAAAAGTTGCCGATAGTAAAATATTGTACAATAGTCCTAATATCGCAATCATTATTATGTGACGTCATTATGACTTCACTGTGGCCACAAACGGTCTCGGTCGCAACGGTGACCAGAAGAGGACTTCTTAAATTCTCCACATTATTATTCTAACATGACTCTCACTTCGTGATTCCAATGTGAAGTCACTGTGACTAATATCTTTGCCATTATCAGCGCATCACAAAATGAGATAATATTGGCGCCACAGTGACTTGGATGTGACTTACCTTCCATGTCAGATGACGACAATGAAAGTATTGTCTTAGTACATTCATATTATGATAATAATTTTGTTACGGTGCCATTAGGGATAATGAGATGTATCCGAAAATTTTATGAGTAGCAGAAGGTAAAGAGAGTTGTCAAGTTTGACGGAGTTCTCAACGTATCTAGTCAATATTCTACATCCTTCCATGCGTTTCCTAGCATCATTGGAGTTGCAAAAACTTCGACAATCTGTCGATGTAAAGCTTCAAAATCAACTACTGGAAATGCATGACGATGTTCTTGTTGTATACCCATAGAAAGAAAATTAGGGGAGTCAGGTCAGGTACAAGTATAGGTACAAGTTATGTTTCGGGTCTACAATATTTAATTCAATGATTGGGAAAATAATTGTCCATATGACCTGTAATATGACTAAATAAAAAGAAAATTCAATACGTTGTGGGAAAAAATCGGTGAGTTAACATATCAGCTAAAATATAAACCATTCTTCTCTCTCTCTTTTTTTTTTTTTTTTTTTTTTTTTGGTACTTACATATTTAACGTAATAAGATAGATCGGCAAAAATGGTTGTCAATTCCAATTTTGTTTATCGTTGTCAATTACCAATTGTGTTCAAAATGGTAATTTAATGTACATTTAATAAATACATAACATTGTTAAAATGATAAATAACATAAAAGCAAGCTAAAATGATACAAAACAGTAATTTAGTATGTATTTATTACATACATACATATTATATACATAGCATCCCAATTGACGTATTTTAGTAATAAACGATATTAACGATGGTAGTTTTATTTCCAGTGGTCTGTTATGCCTACCAGAATGATTATAAATATTATGTAATGTAAATATTATACTGGTAAACTAACGTTTCCAACGTTAGCTTATAGTATCAATGAATATAAAATATTATATCTATATATATTCTATATCATATTATATAGTTATACGTATATAAATACTTAAATACTTATGCCACTGCCTTTAATATGGCAACTATATAATATTAACAATTAAATTAAAATGAAGAAAGCAAAGAGAAAAGGGGGGGGGGGGGTTACTGTAATTAATATTTTCGGAGCCATTGTTAGCTCAGTGAATATGACCTGACCTGAGTAATATGTAAAGTTTTTTTTTTTTTTTTTTTTTTTTTTTAATGCTTATGACAAATTTTGCTTAACAGTTTTTGTCCAGGGAACTGTATAAGAAAGATTTAAATTACCGTATTTACTCGCGTATTTGTTGCCTTTTCGTTACCCTTTTTTCCGTACGAAAAGTAGAATATTGAAAAAAAAAAACGTGAGGTTTTTTTTTTTATTCATTTATTTATTTATTTTTGACAGTTGCTTCATTATATCGCGGTTGCCGGAAAATAAAACGATATATCCGAAAGCGCGATGTAACCGAGAGTATTTAAAAATACAAGAGCGATGATAACCTAAAAGCAAATGTGCTTGTTTCCAACGTTAGCTTATAAGCGTAATATAATGTTCTAAATAGAATCAGCGATAGAAAATTACATTTATTGTAATTATTTTTATGTGTATTTTTATGAGTGCATCAGTAATTGGCCACCGAGACAAAAAACTGTAGACAACAAAAAATAAAGCATGGATGTTTGACAAGTCATAGATGCAAGTAAAGCTGTAATTGGTACTTCCTCTTTATAGTGGCCCCCACAATTACGATTACACCAAGGTTACAGTCAATTTCGCCACGGTCGTAGCCAAGTTCGTGAAGCGCAAGCATAGCGCGCACTTATGATAGAGATATAAAAATAATATCATAACATTAAAAAACATAATATTTTATATTAATAAGAATATGTTACTATGTTTCATAATAAATTCATAACAAATTCATAACGATTTCTTACAATGCTTCACAAGAATAAGAATTATTTTTATATTACGCCTTACTACGCCATAATAGGCTGGATATGTAATTACACTAGATTACTTTTAACACAATTATTCATTTTGGTAAAGAAATCATATGACTGATAATTTTCCAACTGATCGAAAAATGCCCGGGCCAGGATTCGAACCAAGGATATCTTAGCTGAAGCTGCCATTACTCTGCCAACTGAGCCATCCCGGACGAATCTGGAGGACCTAATTCACCCAGTTAACCTTATTGATGATAGCGTCTGGTCTGATATCTGAATCATCTCAACAGAATAAATCACAGGTAATGGAACTACAGTAAACGCGGGATACGTAATTACACTAGATTTATTATAACACAATTATTCAAATTGGTAAAGAAGACATATGTGTTGCAATTTCCTATCTGGGCAAAAATGTACAATAGTTCCAGCGGTTCGTTAGAGGGTCTTTGAACAGGCAGAAAAAAACGCGTTTTTTTTATAAGTTTTCAAGAGTATTCTAGAATATGAAAAATATATTAACTTTAAAAAAGTCCCATCAGGATCACATTAGTATCCTGATATCGACTGATGTTCAAATGACGTGTTTGCTTTACTATAATATTAGTAGTCTCGCTAAACAGAATCTAAACTGAAATAGACTGCAATTTTCTTGCGATGTTAGAGCTTTTCAAACCATGGCCACTCAATATGAAAAAGTCGTCCTCTAAATCGCAAATAGTGGAAGTTGTATTTTTTTTTTTTTTTTTTTATTTTTTTTTAATGGATCTATCAAATTTAAGAAAATGATATTAAAAAGCAGTAACTAAATTTACTTTTAACCGTGCTTGATTTCCTTGTTTAATTATAACTTTGAAAAATTTGTTAGTAATAGTAACTTATACAGTTCGTTCAAGTAATCAATCAATCTAAAAATATATTCGTGGATTAAGTCAGGTACTTTTCTTATTTTCTTAATCAAACGTACGGGGCATTTTTATGATTTTCTTTCAATAAAAGCTTTCACACAAAACATTCTAATAGAAGATACCCCATTAGGAAGTCATCAGTAATATGTAACATGAAACTGAGATTCAAGCATATGAGACCGTATTTTATGATCGACTGATGTTCAAATCACATGTTTGCTGTACTATAATATTAGTAGTCTCGCTAAACAGAATCTAAACTGAAATAAACTGCAATTTTCTTGCGATGTTAGAGCTTTTCAAACCATGGCCACACAATATGAAATAGTGGAAGTTGTATTTTGATTTTTGATTTTTTTTAATGGATCTATCAAATTTAAGATAATGATATTAAAAAGCAGTAACTAAATTTATTTTTAACCGTGCTTGGTTTTCTTGTTTAATTATAATTTTGAAAAAATATTGGTAATATTAACTTATACAGTTTGTTCAAGTAATCAATGAATCTAAAAATTTATTCCTGGATTAAATCAGGTACTTTTCGCATTTTCTTAATCAAACGAACGGGGCATTTTTAAGATTTTCTTTCAATAAAAGCTTTCACACAAAACACTCCAATAGAAAATATCCCATTAGGAAGTCATCAGTAATATCTAACATGGAATTGAGATTCAAGCATATGAGATCCGTATTTTATGAGATATGTAATAAATTGCAGTTCATGCTCGAGCTTAAGAATTTGTTCTTAGGCATCGATATGGAAATGGTTCTATAAATAGCGTTTCTTTTTCGGGAAATACGTCCTATTCAAGAGTCATGAACAGAGAGTTAGTGAATGAGAAGCGGAGAATAGAATATTATGATAACGAGCAATGAAACAATTGGAAGAGCAAAATGACTAGTCATTTTACAGAGCGTAATATGATAATTGATTTTTTTTCTTTTCAATCCAATTATATACAAATATTTCAGATTCATTCCTTTTCAGACTCATTGTTTCTCGCAATTTCACGAGAGCTTTGTGAATTATCGAATGTTAGTGATTAACTATTACCCATAACTTTGTTCACGTGATATTCAAGTAAGGGGGGATACTATACTTGAAGCAAGAAATTTTCATCAGATTATAAAAAAGAAAGAAAAATCATGTGCCGTGCATGGATTATGAAACACTTTCCCCACACTTCCAGAATACATCAACGAAACTGCGTTATTTAATAAGGTAAGAGTATCCAAATAAACAATTTAGAAAACGCATAACCTAGTTGAACATCAGTTTCAGCAATTAACGCCCACAATCGAATTAATTCTTTTATATGATCTATAGATTTGTATACATTATTAAGATTTATCACATTTGCTCAAATTTAATTCAGCTAAAAAACGCATTTGAAAATTTATCTTCTGCTTTTACCGCCCATAGAAGGTAACTTTATTTTTTTTTGTGTGCAGCTCTGTATATAATCTACAGATTTATATACATATCACATCATCATCATCATCATCATCATCAACCGTTTTCAATCCACTGCTGGATGTAGGTCTCCCCCAGATTTTTCCATTGTTGCCTGTCTAGTGCTTTAGTCATCCAATTAACACCGGCCACTTTTCTGATTTCGTCACTCCATCTTACTTGAGGTCGTCTTCTTGGTCGTTTTACATCTCTGGGATACCACTGTAGGGTGTTTGTGCTCCATCTATTGTCTTGTCTTCTTGCAATGTGCCCAGCCCATTTCCATTTTAGCCGTTTAATTCTCTCGATGATGTCAAAAACTTTCGTCTGACTTCTTATCCACGTTATTCTCTTTCGGTCTCTTCTGGTTATGCCTAGCATACATCTTTCCATACTTCGCTGTGTTGTTTGTAATCTTTGTACCATCCGTTTTGTTAGTGTCCAAGTTTCTGCTCCATAAGTTAGTGCAGGCAAAACACATTGGTTAAACACCTTTCTTTTCAAACAAAGAGGCATGTTACTCTTCAGAATAATATTGTTCTTCCCAAAAGCACTCCATCCATTTCTTATTCTTCTATTGATTTCATTCATGATACTGTTGTCTGATGATATTTCTTGTCCAAGGTACACATAACTTTCAACATCTTTAATCTCAGTGTTGTTGTAAACGATTTTCTTTTTTGATGCAAATGAGTTGAACATCACCTTAGTCTTTTCCAAATTTATTTTTAATCCCACATTAATGCTAGCTTCTGCCAAATCTTTTAGCATATTTTGCAATTCTTCAGGGCTATTACTGAAAATTAAAATGTCATCAGCAAACCGGAGATGGCTTAAATATTCCCCATTTATTCTAATCCCTTTGTTTTCCCAATCCAGCTTCTTGAAAATACTTTCTAAGACAGCAGTAAAAAGCTTAGGCGAAATGGTGTCTCCCTGTCTTACTCCTCTTCCAAGCTTGATCTTCGCTTTTCCTTTGTCCAAACGGATGGTGGCTGTTGCTTTCTTGTAGATCTTCTTTATGATATTGATATAAGGTTTGTCTATACCAATGTCCTCCAGAGAAGTAATTACTGCAGATGTGTAGACCGAATCAAATGCTTTTTCATAATCAATAAAGGCAAGGCAGAGAGGTAAATTATATTCTTTATGTTTTTCTATAACTTCCCTTACTGTTTGAATATGATCCATTGTGCTAAATCCACTTCGAAATCCTGCTTGTTCTCTAGGTTGAGCTGAGTCCAGAGCTGATTCAAGTCTTGTCGTTAAAACTTTGGTGAAAATTTTATAAATCACTGACAGTAAGCTGATTGGACGGTAGTTTTTAATCACATATTAAGTTAAAATTTACTTCAGCTAAGAAATGCATAACACAAATAAAATCGCACTTCCGTCATTAACCATCCATATATGGCAATATATTCAGTTTTTTGCATGGTCTTGTACATGAATTTATTTATATTCTAAAAATATACCTTAGTATGATAAATATAATTAAGCTGAAAAATTCATAACACAATTAAATAACACATACCACAGCTGAAAATGCATTTCAGCAAGAATTATTTATAGTCAGTCCGGTAATTAAATTATTCTGTGTGTCTCTGTAAATGAACGATAAATTCTATGCACTCTATAATCTAAAGACTACATGTTGTAATGCACTTCAGAGATGCATATCAGTTTCATTCTGTTTCAAGTAGTGTAATATTATTTAAATACACCGCAAACATTTTTTACCTATAGATGATTATGTAATGGAAACATTTTTTGTGCGCTCCTGTAAAGGAATTATAAATGCTATAAAAATTGTGGCTGTTATAAAAATAATATTGTTATAAAACTTGTTGTGTTATCATGGCCTGGTTATTGCAAGAACGTCGGGGCATTGCACTTAGCCCCCAATTTTAAAGGGCTCCTTAAGCCCAAAAACCAGTTATTTAGTCTTAAAATAAATACAAATCGTGGCATCAAAAATCTCCTCTGGTGTGTCCCAACTTAACATTTGCACCGAGGCCCCAAGTAAAATTTGTTTGATCCTGTGTGTTATAATAAATACGTTATGCAAAAAACATATATAAACATAAGCAGCCACAATAAATTTACAGCCATTTCAAGGCTTCATATAATAAAGCATTTTTTAGGTAACATGAGAAAATAAAGTAATCGGGGGCGGGTTTTTTTCTGAAAAGAGGGGCTATTTTTTTAAATACCTGTTGGTTTTTCTTCTGGTTATTTTGTGTATTTCTTTAACGATGATTTTGACACTTCAGTGTTCACCAAATAAGTGTTTTTAATATTTATATAAATCAACGAACGTGTTTGTATTTTGTACATTTTATGGGTAATAATAGTTTAATAATCGTGTCAGATCCTGGTTGCGTCACTACAGGAATAATGTTTAAGTTAAATAATTATGTTAAATAAGTCACATTTAATGCATAATTTGTTTTCAATATTATTTCATTCCGAACTCTAAATTTGTTTAACTTATTTACTTTCAGAAGAGAAGGTGCTATCGATGATATGGCTGTTAAACCTCTGACTCATTTTCCACCAGAGTTGGATGAAGCAGTAAGTTATTTTTTTCCCCTAAGCTCCCTCATTTAATCTTTTTTTTTTTTTAATATATACATATATGAGGTTATTTATTAAATTACAATTCAAAATTTCTTAAAAGATTTCTAAAAAAAAAAAAAAAAAAAAAAAAAAAAAAAAAAAACTTTGAAAAATGCTCAAATGTTTTACACATTCACGAACACATTTTATTTTCTATTTGACTGAAAAATTCAGGTATTCACCTTCAGGTATCTAAGAATTGAATAACTTTCTCGGTTTTTTTTTTTTTTTTTTTTTTTTTTTTTTTTTGAGTTATAATTATATGTTGCCCGAAAATGACCATTCCGTCATTATTATTACTCGAAACTCCAGCATGAAACCGCCACATTGTTACAAAACCCCAACTTTTATATCATTTTTTTTTTTTTTTTGAAGATTTGTTAAGAAAAAAACGTATTCAATTCTTTGGAACCTGAATAACAATACCTGTATGTATTCAAGTGTGTATTACTTAGCATCAAAAAATGTTATTCGATATGTTTTTTTTTCTTTTTTTCTTTCGTTTTTTTTTCAATGATAGAATATTTTGATTGTTAGACATTGATGTACATTTTGTTATTAAATACCTTGATCATGTTACTAGGCAACAGAAGACAAGTATTGTCATTACAGAGGCATGCATACAGTTACTGTCAGAAAGGTAGATTTTTTTATTTACTACTTTGTTATTCTCATTTAAAAGAAATATAATATTTTTGCCGTAAACATTTATATCCTGAGTGTTCATATTAAAATTTGAATGTTTTATTAAAACAAATATAAAAATATTTACACTACTCGAAATGTTTACATTCTACACTGCAAAAAAAATCCTATTGCTTATTAAAAAAAAAAAAAAGAAAGAAAGAAAACGAATACTGTAGATATTTATATTTTAGACCTAGTGGTTCTGGGTATTAAAGGGGCAGTTAAAAAAAAGTGAATTCCTGAATTGATTGCTTTATTAAAAAGTAATAAAGTTATTTTCGCTTTAAATATATGTATCATAACCTAGATATTGCTAAGTTAAACAAGCCCGTAATAAAATACCATTTGTTGAATTGATTTTTTTATTAAACAGATATTAAAATACTTTTTTATTTTAAAATATTTGTATACCAGGCTAGTAGTTTCTAAGGGTAACAGTGCCTATTAGTAAATATATATATATATATATATATATATATATATATATATATATATATATATATATTGTTAAAAAATTTCGATCTTATTCAACACTGAAAACAAAATACTTTTTTTTTAAAGAAAATTTTGCTTAGTGTCAAATATTTAATTTAATTATATCCTTCAATTTGAAAAACATATTAAGAATTAATTACTCTTGAATTCATCTGGGCGTGTTCTTCAATGGAAATTTTGAAACAATATATCCTAAACATTAGATGTGTATGATTAATTTTAACTATAAAACATTACCTCAGAATTCTTATAAACCATATGTTTAAATGACCAGAAATATTGTTTTTCTTGAGTAAATTTCCCCATTTTCCTTTAATTTTTTCAACACTATATATTATTTAAACAAATTACTTATACATTATATGTATTAAAAACATTTTCATCGGTCTGTGTTTTAAATAATTTTCAATGCATGAAGAAATTATTATTTTTTTTTTTTATTGATTAAATTTGTATTCAGAAATAACATTTAAAAATAATGTTGCCTTATGAAAACCACTAACAAACTAAAAAGTTAAAAGTTTTAATGTAAAAAAAATATAAGAGATATTTTTATAAAATGTATAAAAAGGGATTTGCTTTACATAATGAGCTTTTATATTACTTATTAGTGCTCTAGACTTGTTTAAGCTAATTAATTTATTTATCAAGTTTTAAAGAGTAAATATTTTTAATAACCTTCTGGTGAAAATCATAAAAATATTTTTATGCATTATGCATATTATTTGTAACCCAGACTTTCTATTACTAAAGTATCTTAGTATTTTCCTATAAAATTTATTATTACTGTTCCTTTTTTGTTAATAATTCTGGTCATTTAGATTTTATTAAAAGTTTGTTATCTGTAAAAACTGCTCAATTATCAATTTTATTTTTTATATTTTTCTTATTTAACGACTGAATTTTTTTTGAGAAAGGGATTGATAATATATCGAATAATGAATCCAATTGTGTAAACGAACGTGTAAAACTTGATCAGAAGTTATTCAGCTTTTACTCTTATTTATTCTGTGTAGTTTTAAAAACAAACAAAATATCATTTTGAAGTTTGTTTGAGCATTCTTGCAAATTGAAATTCAGTTTGATTAAATCTGAAACTATTGTTAAAATAACTTTTTACAAAATCCCTTTAAAACATCTGTAATTGCATTTTTATTATAGTTATTAAATAGTTAATTTTAAAGTTCGGATATTGTTTCGGAACAACCTGTTTATTAATTTTAAATGCATTAACTTATATAATTATTTAACAGAAATTTCGTAAAACAGGTGAATAAATCATATTACAAATCATTCTTTATTAATCATTCAATGCATGATTTAGGCTGCGTCATTTTTCAGAATATGAATGTTTGGAATGCTGTAATATACATGTCTTTCTCTTCTTAAAATGTGCTATACTATCTAAATTTTCCTCTTCAGTTATGTAAACTGATGCTTGTATCTTGTATAGATGCATAATTATTGCACTTGTCACTTTTCTTTTCTGGTATAATTATTTATATTAATTGTTTTTGTATACATAACTTCTATGCTACTGTATAGTAAAAATATGTGTGCATGTTCTATTACTTTTGTGCATTTTATCACTGGTACTCAATGTTGAAATAAAAGTACTATGGCTTTTTCTCAGAATTTTCACTAAACGATTTTTTTTTCCATGTGCATTATAGCATAAGAGATCCATAAATTTTTGGTTCATTTTATCCCCCCTAATTTTAGTGATAAACTGGCCGTTCTTCCTCCTTCTTTTTATTTTACTTATTTACTAGCTGACAAGCCCGGCGTTTCCGGGACCGTGATTATATACCTATGAATATATACCGTGATATATATACCTTATATATGTAAGATATCGATACGCCTCTGTATAACGGGCGCACCTCGATATAACGAACACACATCGATCTGTCTGTAACGAGCGGTCGATCACCGCTAACACACATCCCATTAATAGGTATATCGTCGTTGATGTAGTCGTGCGAATGTAAGAAAAATCAGCAGGCATTTTCCTGGGAACTAGCGTTTATTCCTTTGTAATTACAAGTCTCTCTTTAAGCTAGGCCCAGGGGACAGTTTGAAGAGTCTTTTACCGGGGAAACATCGTCTTATCGTTCATATTTCGGCGAATTGCCGGACTTACAATGGCAAGGATGCCGTCGCACTTCGAAGAATACTGGCCGTAGTTTTTGTGGAGAGTGATTAGAGTCAAAAAGCCACGCAAAAACGTGCTCCTCACATTATATACGGCCGGACCACCGCCAGAGACCGCTTTGCAACTTATGAAATAATGTCATTTAATTGGCTAATTAGCCCTTGACTCATATCTGGGTAAGCAGCCCAGATAATTAACATGCAAGATGTAGCCAACGGGAGAAGAGAGATGCGTTACCGTCAGCACTTTTAATCTTAACGAGGATTCAAAATTAATATCTGTTCGTAATAAATGTATCGTAAGGAAAGTTAAGTTACAGGGGCAACTAGAAATGAAGGCAAAACTTTAAAATTTTGACACACGATTTAGGGATTTTAAACTTTGAATTTTTATCTTTTAGCTTCTGATTTGGAATGGGTTTAACTAAACTATCCTTTCATATCAATCCACATTCGTTCACATTCAAAATTCTTTCATACTTTTTCACATTCATTTCATATATACATAAAATAGTAAATATTAATACTTTTTTAAAATCAAAGATACCGTTAGAATCGGAAAAGTTCCGCAAATAAGTTGTTTTTTTTTAAAGCGGATGCGAAATTTTAAATATGCAGAAAACACGCAAAAAATGAAACTGGCATTCACAATTTTTTTGTTTGTTTGTTTGGAACAGTAAATTTTAATATTTTATTTAAACAAAAGATACTTTTATGAGCGGAAAAGTACGCGGAATAAGTGGATATTTTTTTTATGTTTTTGTATTTTAATTTGGGAAGTGGATGGGGAAGTTTAAAATTGCAGAAAAGCAAACCACATGAAACTGGCATTCTGAACTTTTTTTAACAGTAATTATTAATATATTTTTAACTTGATCTAGAAAACGAATGCGGCAGTTTCAAAATGCGAAAAAAAAGGAACATTTTTCCACGCTTTCCTTCTTTTTGCTTGAAGTTCCACAGAAAAATGGAGGTGGCACGCCATTTTGCGATGTTCATTATGGTTTTTAATTAATATCTCGGTTAATTATCCAAAATGAACAATCTGAGTTTCAATGGCATTTGGACCTGCCTTCGTCTACCCTCATATAAATTTACGGACTTTTACGTGCGGTATATTTCCCTAGCCATCGCGAACAGACACACACACGGACAGACAGACACAGAGACAAACATGTTTCTTTTATTAATATAGATTTATGGAACGAATCTTTGTCAGCAATACGGTAAAAGTACTTTTTACAAGGAAAGTCTCCATCAGCGATTTCTCAAAAAATATAAATAAAAAATACCGAAAAATATACCGGGTGTCTTAAAATGAATGGATTTTAAAATTCAAGAAATTGCAAACGGTGACAGATATTTAAAAAATTCTTGCAGGATGATTATGTTAGATGTCAGGAGTTTTTTTTACTGTGCTTTCTGATTTTACTTCGAATTACCAGCAATAGATGGCACTACGAGCAATAGATATCCATTCGAGAAATTGCCCAGCATTGATGCGAAGGAAAGAGTTTAAATATTTGGAATGGGTCTCACATTCGCTAATACAATCTTCATAAATATAAAATCGTCTGCCCACTCGAATACTGATTAGTAAATTCATGCCCAATTCTGAACGTTGTCGTTATATCGAAGTATTCGTTATTTTCATGGCTACAACACATTTCATCGAAATCATACCCACTGAGTTCAGAATCGGACCCTAAAAACAAAATGGGATTGGCGAATGAGACCCACTCCGTATATTTAACCTCCTTCTTTCACATCAATGCTGTATGATTTCAGTTTTGGCCTCAATTGATTGCATATTGCTTTCTGCGACATCTATCGCTGCTATTTGAAACTAAAACCGGAAATCGCAGTAAAAAAACTCCTGACATCATAAATTACTGACCTGCAAGAATTTTTTTAATATCTGTCATCATTTTATTGTTACTGAATTTTGAAATCAGTCGGTTCATTTTAAGGCGTATAATTATATTTAAAAAAAATTTTTTTTTTTTTTTAAATGATAGAGATGCTACATTTCATTCATTAAAATTAATTATCATTTTATTATTTTTCGATACATCATAAATATGTGTACAAGCAGTTTGGTGGAATTAACATCCAGTCTGCAACATCATGCAGCTTTCCATCATCAGCTTTTATCATTTGAGATGCTTCATATTTTAGACTGGATGTTAATAAGTGAGTGGAATTGCATTGGTATTACATTTTTTTTTTCTTTTTTTTTTTTTTTTTTATCGAGTAATGTTATTAACATCATCTAAAGTGTAGAAATTATTCTTCCAAAAATAGAAAAAAAATGATTTTTAAATTACGTCATGAAAGTTTATTTTTTTTAATCTCAGTTTTTAACACGCATAGTTCTGTTGTTTCAACTTTGAAAGATCGGTGTCACCTTTCTTTATGTGCAACTAAATTGTACTTGTGCTTGTTGCTGTTATCTTCTTGGCTTTGTTAACTTCTCACCTGTGGTTACTTGGTGGGACCACAGGGACTTCATGGCCTTGGCATTATGATTATCGAGGGCAAGCATGCCGAAGTTGGACAGGGAATCTTCATTTCGGATATCCAAGAGAACAGTGCCGCTGAACAGGTGAGCAGGCTTTATTTATTGTTTGAAAATGCTGCCATTTACATTGAATGAATCTGTTGTTGTGTTGCCAACAGCTCGTGCATGAAAACTCTATTGCATGCGATACCTTGTGTGTGTTGTGCAATCTTCCGGGTTTTGATACTTTTTTAAGGATGTAATTACACTGAATTTTGAAATTGTGAATTGTCTCTCTACAGATGAATGATATTATGCCCAAGAACTTGTTTTCGTTAGAGATCATGGCAACACATTTCTTTCTTCTATGGATGAATTTCAAAAATCGTAATCTTTCCATTATTGTATTTATTGTTAATGTTTTCTCCATTATTAAATTTTGAAAATAGGTTTAAACTCACTCGTATTTGTGTTTACGTGGCTCGCATGTTTTTTTGTACATTCAATCATGCACAAATTTATGGCAAGAAAACAAAAATTAAATTCACAATTTAAAAAAATTGAATGAATTCATACCGTTGTAATTGCTTCAGTCAGTAACTCTGCAAATGACCAATTAATCGTAAATAACTTTAACAAAAGGAATAATCCACGTAATTATTAAATTTAAGCAAACATTTTCTTGCTTGTTGCAGGCACATTAGGATCTTATTTTTAAACTTTTAAATGTTACGTATTCGAAAGGTACGCTACCGAACCAGTCCCTGTGCCCCTTATTTTATTATTAAACTAGCTGACCCGCTCGTCGTTTCCCGGGCTCTTGATAGTAACTAGAAAAATATATAAAATCAATGTTGAATTCAGACATTTTTCTCCGGAATGGATGTAATATTGGGGGAGGGGAGAAGAGAGCTGCTGTCGGCAGCGTACACCCTCGTGTATTGGTTTGTACGATATTATATTTTTAAACGAAAGTATAAACAAACAAACCTAGAGTTGGGGACCAACTGCCTTTAGTAGCGTACACAATCGAATTTCTATGATATTATATTTTTAAGAGATAATCTATACAAACGAACCTAGAGTTGGGGGCCCACGACTTTGGAATGGGGCATTGAGACACGATAAGACAAACTTTCGGTTTCGGATATTTTATGAAATTTCTTAAGATATAACCATTCGAATTGTTCTTCGGTGATTTAAAGAATCCGCCTGAACTCGCACTTTCCAGTGAAAATTTATTCTCGAGTGCGTTTAGGAGGTCAATAATAAATTTAATAAGAAAGTTTTTCAGAAACTAAACTGAATGTCGCGATATTTCCTGGATTTCCATTTTATTTAACTTAAATTTTTATATAAGCTGTCCTAAACTGTTAGCTTGTCAAAGTACGAAAGAAAAAAAGTACTATATTTCGTACATTGCAGATAAATATCCTTTCCAATAATTACTCAGATCTCACCGGAAAATGTAGGTTCGAAGATGTCATGGCATAAGATAAAAAATAATTCGTCAAATGTTATTCCAGAAATTCGAAAAAGTGTCAGAAACCAAAATTTGATTCACTTTGTCCCGATTTAATTGTACACTACTGTATTTATACACTGATATTATGCCCTATATCCAAACAGTTACACAAAAACTAAAAATTTGAAGCCTTGAAAAACAGCAGAATTATACATTATTTCATTATACACAGTTTATTAATTCACCAGACTTTTCATTTTTTTTCCTATTCCAAACAGAGAAAATTAAAATTTGTCATTGGCTTTTTTTTTTTTTTTTTTTTTTTAGAAAGCGATTACAGAGAGTATGATGCAGAATTGTCTACAGATACTTTTGATAGTACAAAAACAACCACTGTATATACATTATAACCTTTGAAATGAAAATAATATTTTATGTATCAGATTTTTTTAGAACATTTTAAAACTCTAAAATTTTGTCTAAATTTCACAATAATAATTTCATTAAATTGTTACCGAAATACTTTCCAGTCTTGTTTTGTGTATATAAATTTTGGAATCAAATATGAGCGCGTCATATGGCCAGATTTTATGAAGAATTTTATAATACAAGATAACATTTCTTAATTCAAATTATATTCTCAGCACTTGTAATTGATTATCCCTGAACTTTACATGTCGAATAAATAACCTTTAAATGATGTATCTTATATAGTAAATAATATTTTTATGTTAAATAAATTCTAAACAAATCACACGAAATATAAGAATCTATACAATAACAGCTACAAAATAATAATAATATCGAATTCGCACAATTTTTAGGAACTTTTACGTTCAGAAAGGAGAAAAAACTTTGAAAATTTATACAAGAATAAATAATGGTAGAGAAGTGCGATTTGCACTGAAAGCATTGTCAAGATTTATCAACAGAAAAAAATAGTTGTAGTTCATAACGCCTCCATTAGGAGTGCTAACTTGAATGTATGCAAATGAGGATGATTATAAAAAGAACTGGCTACTCGGTTTCAGCTGATTTCTTATTCGACTAAACCATCAATTTGGTGTCTAGATCAAGTAACTGTGCGAATGTTTCCCGTGACAGTTTTGTTAGCCAAGCCATTTTCTTAAACTGAGAAGCAATAGAAATTTACATACTCTGGAAATGCCTAACAATATGTTCATTGATGCTCACGTTACAATAGCAAATGTTCGTCATTCAAAATTTAAGCAAAACTACCGCAGCTGGTTTATTCTTACCAATATGGCTTTTCTAGCAAACTTAACATTCTTCAAGAAGCACGTGATTTAACAACATGAATCTTAAGTTGTGTCGAATTCATCGTACCCTCGACCTTTTATAAACACTGGCTAGTGACCCTAAATGTAGAGAGACTGGACATTGGCACACTGGAAGATTTGACAAATCCGTCATGTAAGTTTCACCCTTTCACCTTCATCATACGTCACTATTACGCTCTGAAGAAAATTTGCATTTTTAATGATGTAACGTTTTAAATCTTACACCAAAACGTGATAAACTGCAAATAGGTAAGTTATTTTTGTTTAGGGATATTTTTTTAATATTTAGGAATGTTTAATTATTTTGTAACATATTGTTAGAGTTCAATTTTAGTGTATGCAGTCAACTTTAAACAGTTTTATTATAATTAACAACGATCGAAATGAGTAACAGAAACAAAGCAATTTCGTTTCTGTTGCTATTGTTTTACATTTAAAAACTTATTTTGATTTAAATCTTTGTGTAATAAATGAGAAAAACATGTAAATAATTTCGGGTTCCGAAGTTTGGCATTTGGCGTTGGCGATGTATTTTTATTTACACTTTTAGACGATTCGTTTGAAGAACGTAATACACAATAAATTTCTATATAGTGCCCTATTTGAAATTTGGAATAATTAATGAAAATAATGAAAATATCTAAAACTGTCTAAAATTATGTATCTAACTATAACAATACAAAAGCTATGCAGGAATATACTTCAAAAATCTATAATTTTCTGAATATTTTGATAATTGTTTTTTAAAATTATTATTGCTATTAAATGTTCTCCGATAAGATTGGAAATGTTAATCCTACAATTCATCTGAATAAAAAAAGCATTTTCTAAGAATTCTTATTCACTAAAACGAAAATGCATTTATATTTATGTTCTGGATGACTCTCTGAAGGCATGTAAAATGATTTTTTCTCGGAATCTTCGTAAATTATTTGTTGTCGATATTCTAAAACTTTAACCAAGCAGCAGAAAACGAGTGTGTGAATTTAAAATAAAAAAAATAATAAAGACAAAATGTAAAAAAATTAAACGCACACATATATATAACGAAAGAACTCATTATAAACATTTCTTCCAGTTGGAAAATGGTACATGAAAAATTGTTAAAATACCTAGAAATTCTTATATAAGCTAGAATATTGTAAAATATTGATGTAGTAAGTATTTTGTTAATCCTTGTAAGTATAGCTGCATAATACAGGGTGTCCCAAAAGCCCTTGATACATTTTAAAATTTAATAACAGAACAAGTAATTGGTGTACGATAGTACGGTTTGGATGAAAATGCTTCGAATGATCTGAAATTTTGTTTAAGCAAATAAAAAAAATCAGTTACAAAAATTTCTCATAGATGGCGCTGCTTCTAGAAAGTTATCGAATACATAGAATGCCTTTATACATGACAATGGCGAAAGACGCACAATGCGTGTGCACAGTTTTTGTCCAAACTATGGCAACCCACATTCCAGAAGTTAACAATACTCGTATATCCATCCTCACTCGTTTAATCGAACTGAGGAGGGCTAGTATTGTTAAGTTCTGGCGTGTAGGTTACCATAGGTTGAACAAAAACTGCGTATACGCATTGCGCGTCTTTCGCCACTGTTATGTGTAAAGGCATTCTATCTATTCGATAACTTTCCAGAAGCAGCGCCATCTATGATAAATTTTTGGAACTAATTTTTTTATTTGCATAAATAAATTTTCAAATCATAAGAAGCATTTTCGTCCAAGCTGCACTCTCGAGCGCCAATTGCTTGATCTTTTATACAATTTTAAAATGTGTCCAGGATTTTTGAGACATCCTGTATAGAAAGAGTGATGGTTGGTTGTAGTTAATATCCCATAAAGTGTAAGCTTGTAACCACAACTCGGACACTTTCTCTCTCTCTTTTTCTCTTCGTTTACGAAATTCATAGGCAACATTAACTTTTCCTACACCCAGCACATCAAATTCGGAAGTTGATTGTCATACTTGTATCGAATAAAAGTACACAGAGTAGTCAGCTTTTTAAATAATCCTCCTTACCTCCACACTTCCGGAAGATGCAATCACATTAGAAACCTCTATCGGTGACCTTTTTCAACTACAATCTTTCTTGCCCATAAAAAAAACTCACGCATCATGACAATGGTTTTAATGCAAACCGCACTTCCGTATCATTATTTGTTATATTTTTATGATTTTTTAAGGTTTCAGACTTTCTGCCCATCCTGTATTCATTCTTTATTATTTTGTAATCCCTAAGAGAAAATATATTTAAGGAAAATAATCAAAAACAGTCTTGCACTTTTGCAACTTGACTATGTAATGTGAATGAATTTCTGTAAAAATGTGCTGTGAAAAATATGTCTGTGCAGTATATTCTATCGATATATTGAATGCTTTGAAAGTGCAAGTTGTAATTGCATGTTTTGCATTTTCGCAATCCATGGAAATCAGCTGCATGTTTGAGAAAGTGTGTACAAAAATTAAACCCTCTTTTGTTGAGAGTATTTGTTTTTTTTTAAAGTAATCAAAAAGTTTCTATAAACTGGATTAAAATTATTGCCGATGTTTGTAATTTCAGGCTGGTTTGAGTGTGGGTGATATGATTTTAGCTGCAAATGATGTGGATTTAGTAGGAGCGGATTACGATACGGTAAGTTGGTTTTTATAAATATTACTTTTATCCTTAATAGCTTGCTTTCATATTTACAGGTTATCGTTTTGTAAATTATATGTTCTTCTAACTAAAAGTCAGTTTACGTAGAAATATAACTTAATAGTTTATTAGTAACTACATAAAAATTCATTAATTCAAAAAATATAGGCAGTAGCCCGATGATGTTTTCACAGACATCTTAGAAAGGCATATTTAAAAAAATAAATACAATTTTATAACCAGAATAATTACATTTGCTCCCAACAAGTAGCGTTTCAGTTGTGTCAGTAGTTTCTACATCGGCGTAGCACGCTTCACCAGCCAACTAAGATAACCATAAATGCCAACATCTCTTAATTATTTCGGAGTCTGATCAAAGACAAACATGTTTAAAACCGAAAAGTGTATAAGGAAATGTGTCTTCTTTCTATAAGGTACTTATTATATTTCCCTTTAAAATGTTTGATTAAATAAATTTTCTTGTTCAAAACATCTTTGTCTTGGATCAAACTCTGGAATAATTAAAAGATGTTGGCATCTATAAGATAAAAAATGCTCGATTTGACGAATGCCATTAGTGAAAAAATCTGCCAGACTCGACTAGATACTTTGCAGAGTATCGTAAAGAATTTTTACTGCAATTCCTGTTACATAACCGCTTACATAGCGACAGGTCAGCTTTGGGACCACTACAGTGCTAACTATCAGAGACAAATGTAGTTATTCTGGTAATATTTTTTTCTGTCAGAAAATCCTCTTTCTGTATATTTATGTGAAAACCGCATCCTGCTACTGCCCTTCTATATTTTTCGAATTATTGAATTTTTATTTACTTTGTGACTTTTTGATCACCAGGTAGATTGGTTCATTAGTACGGATTAGTATTAGGATGGATTCATTAATATTTTAAAGTTTTCATTTATGTGTTACGCATAGATTATGAAGCACTTCCAATGCTATCAAAAAATTATTACGAAATTTCATCTTTTCATACGATAGATATAAATAACTAAATAATCACTATAGAAAACATACGATGCAATTAAAAACACATTTTCGGCAATTACCACCCATAAACGGTAATGTATTCGAAATCTTTTGGGCTTCCCTGTATATGTATATGATGTATAGATTTTTATACACACTATATATTATAACTAAAATTTTATTCAGCTAAAAAAGGCATAGCACAAATGAAAACGCACTTTCAACAATTACCATACATGGACGGCAATGTATCCAAATTATTTTGTGCAGCTCTGTATGTGAATTAATTTTATTACACACACTTCATAGTATACTGAAATTGAGCTCAATAGAAAAACGCGTAACACATTTGAAAACACGCTTTACAGTAAAATAAGCAGTAAAATAACAAACAGTAAAATAAGCAGTAATACACTGCCGCGCATGCGCGGTAGTGTATTACTCCTTATTTTACTGTTTATTACTGTTCATTTTACGGTATAATACTGGCAGCTGGGGTGCCAGTATTATACTGTAAAATCAATTTTTTTTTTTTTTTTTAGTTTACTATATAAATCTATAGATAATGTACAGCACAAATGAATTCGACTACCTCTCCGACTATAGACAGAATTTGCTAAAATTGGGTTCTCAAATATGTTATGCGTTTTCTAAATTGTTTATACGTCTTCTTTCACCTTATTAAACGGTGAAGTTTCGTTAGAGTATTCTGGATGTGTTGAAAAATATTTCATATTACATGTTTGACGCATGATTTCTCTTTCTTGCTTAAAAGTGTTGTAGGCTTAAAATTTTTGGATATTGTCTAGATATGTGTCATAATCTTTGTTAGTTTTTACAGGGTGCCCTAAAATGAATTGATTATTTTTAAACTGAATTAACAAACAAACGATTTCTGCTATTACACAGTAAAACCTCTTAATAACGGACACCTCAGAAGCGCTAAATTCGTCCGGTATTCGGAGATGTCTTCTATTCAAGGGTAAAAAAAATGTACAAAATTTAGATTTGGGGATTCGAAAAAGTGTCCGCTATTCGGTTATGTTCGTTATGGAGATTTTACTGCAATTATTCTTGCAGGAGATTAATGTTTGAAGTCGGGAATTTCTTTACTACCCTTTCTCGTATTAGTATCAAATGCCACTGATGTGCTGCATTGTCTTAAGCTCCAAGAATGCTCAAACAAATGTATAAAGATGGATCAACGTTCCCTCAGTTTTTACCTTTCATTATGTTTAGATATGGAAACGTGAAAAAATAGGTTACCGTTTTGAAATTGTAAAGTTACTTTGAGAATTGTTACAGTTTGAGATTGTGCAGTGCCATCCGCGGTTGACATTTTGTACTAAAACAAGAAACCGTAGTAAAGAATCTTCCCGGGTTCACTCATTAATCTCACACAAGAATAACTTTAATATATGTCACTATTTGTTTACTTTTCCATTTAAAAAACCTCCGGTCCCATTTTAGAATATCCTGAAATTTATTTTAAATTTTGAGTTCTCACCATAATCAATATTTTAATTTATTTATGAATTTCTTATGCTTCTAATTTACGTATTAATAATTTATCTATAACTATTATATTACTTATAATTTCTTATTATATTTATCGTTATTTTATACTACTAACATTTTTTCCCCCTACAGGCTGCATCCATATTAAAGCAAGCTGAAGGCCTTATAACATTAATCGTAGCCAATCCAAACAAACCATCTCCTGGGTTTATATATGAGGATGACAAGAAGCCCAATGAGCTTATAGAAAAGGCTCACGAAAAAAATAAAACAATAAAATGTGATAAAAAGAAAGATAAAAGTACAGTAGCTCTTTCATCTTTACAGATTTTGAAAATTTTATTTTTTATTTTTCAAATAATTATAAATGAGTTTTATATTGGACTGTGAGATAATTGAGGATATGAGTAGAAGAAACTGTTACGTCACATATTTCTCAAAAATTGTGTTTCTATTTGGATGAAAGTGTTATGAGATATTCTATCAAAATATGATAAAGGTAAAATTCTGATATTCTAATTATTCTTGAAAATATGACACCTTATTTTCTTTAAATATTGATAATTTATATATATATAATATTTAAAAAATAATAATAATGTTTAATATTTAATAATTTAACATTAGTGAATTTTTCTGAAATAGTTTAGTACCAATTGCATTAACATTTTAAACATATTCTATCAAGAACAAAAAAAGAAAAAAAAAGATTTACAACAAAAAGCATTCCTCAATTTTCTCGGAATTTAATTTTTGTTATAATAACAACACTTTCTTCTCTCATGTAATCACTTAATTGAAAAATAATTATAAGCTGTTTTCTTTCAGGTATATCAAATTGTCTTTTAAATCTATCAAATCCTTAAATTAGTTCAATAGTTTATTTACTAGACTAAAAAATCAATAGCACTGGCTAATATTTTTATCTTGAAAACTGATTACAAAAATTTGGAAAAACTTTTATTGTTATTTCTCAAAATAAACATATATACAGAGTGTCCCGTCAAGACCGCGATAACTCTGCACAGGCAGGTTCCTCATTTGGAGTACATAAAAAATGCCCAAAAAACGACGACCCACAGTTAAAAAAAAAAAAATGCGAAAGAAAAGTACGACGTCATATCCGGTGCAAAAAAAATTCTTTATTGGAAACATGAACAACATAGTATTTGCATATGTTTGCAGACAAAGATGCGAAAAATATCCACCGCGTATATCGAGGTATGCATGCGCGCGCCGTTTTTTTTCTCTTGCACCGAATATGACGTCATACTTTTCTTTCGCATTTTCTTGAAAACTATTGGTCGTAGTGGTATAGTTCATTGGGCATTTTTTGTGTACATTTTTTGTGAATCTGGCTGTGCAGTGTTTGGGCAGTCTTGATGGGACACCTTGGTATAAATATAAATAAAGCGTCCCATAAAGTACATCTTTCAAATTCGGTGATTCATTAACTATAATAGATATAAAAATGAAATAAATGCTTACAAGATAGCTCCTAAATTTTGTGTATAGTAATTTGAATCGTTTATTTCAGAAACTGCATAAGTGCAGAATTCAGTGTTTTGAGATATTTAAGAAGAGCTGTCTATCTAAGCTCAAATTGGATATTTTCTTACGAAAAACTTCAAGAATGGGAAAAGGAGCCCTCCACATCAAATCGTACAGTAATCTATTCGTTAGGATTTAGGGGAAAGTATATACAGTGGTGTCAACTCATATATTTGCCCATGGAGGCAAAATCCACCCAATAATTTGCTCTCCCAGCCCACCCATTTTCCATTTTTCTATTTCGTTATTGTTGTTATTATTATTCTAATCAATGTAACAAAATTTCATTCTGTTGACGCTTACAAAACAATTTTATGTGTAAAACAATAAAGAAACAGTATCAGACTCAGTGGAGTATTTAAAATTCCTTCAGCGAACATAAAATTAGATTTTTCTATATTAGATTTTTCTCAAAAGATAAACTTTCTGCATATATTTTACAAGTATGTATGATAACCATCTGTTTTAATGCTCTAACATCCATAAAGCACTTAAATGACTGAAATGTTTTGCTCGATGTTTAGATTTTTGCGCTTTTAATTTGAAGTCTTTATTTTATTATAGTAAGAATTAGACTATTTACACGGAAGAACTCATAAGATTATAATTTAATAAAATTGCAACTTTTTACTTTGCTTTAAAAAATCGTAACTTGACTTGAATTATCATCTTTTACCATCTGTGCTTCCTCCAAGGGAAAAGAACTGAGCTTGCATTTTACCCCCAAAAAGTTTCAGCCCACCCAATATTTTCAAAAGTAAATATTTATCTTTTAGTGATTACGCGGTTTCTGCACTTACAATTACATTTCGTTTCTTTATTTTCATCTGTTTTACCATTTTTATTAAATAAATAATCTGCGCTAAGGATAAAAAAGGAACTTTTCAATAAACCTGTAAATTCAAATGTTCAAAATATTTTCAGCCGCCTTTGAAATTCAAATTTACCAAGTAAACTGAATAATGAACTTTTTTCTAAATGATGTCGTTTGTGAGGTTTCTGCATTAAACGAATATTTCATTCAAAAACGCCAAACAAGGATATACAGAGGGTATTAGTGGAGTTTTGCACTTGTCTTAGCGTTTATATTACGCACCAGTTTTGTCACTTATGCGGTTCCTGAAATAAACGATTCAATTTTTTAAAGCTCATATTTTTGTAAGTTCATGGGTCTGAACTGTCTAAACTTACAAAAATTCTCAAATTAGCTTCAAAACTTCAACACACAAAGCTCTTTTTTTTTCGCATTTTTAACAGCTAAATTAAACAATGAGCAAAAACTGAATGAACTTTGATCCAAATATACATGTTAATATGAGAATTTTTATCTGTCGAGACAGTGCAGCGCAATCTATTGGCGGAAATTTTTCAATCTATGTTTGCAAAATTTAGGAGATCCCTTATAACCATTTTACTTAATTATATATATATATAAATATTTATTATGGTTAAGTAATTATTGGATTTTAATTTTGACGTCTTTTTGTTATCTTCAGCATTTGTGTTAAAAACATTAACTAGTTTAATGACTTTGAATTAAATAAGATATTTTGTTGTTTATAAAATACAACGTTCTCAACATTTTGTAAGCAGCATATTAAAACTTTTTGCTTACTAAAGAAAAATTCTTAATTATTCTAAAATTAGTTTCTCCTTTTCTCAAATTTTTTTACATGTCTTACAATACTGTATAACATTGTAAATAAGAAAATACTACCTTTTTCTGTTAATAATTCAAAATGTATAAAGTTAAAGAAATTAACTCTTTTTTTTTTTTTTTTTTTTTTTTTTTTTTTTTTTTTTTTTTTACATTTTATTATAGAATTTACAAAAATAAAGCATACTGTATTTACATATCATTCGTATGTAACGTGTTTTAGACAATCATTATGACATTTGTGTTTTTTCTGATGATGAAGAAGAGTTTGTAGATACGACACTTTGGAGTCTTGGGCACTGCATTTTTTCGGGCACTACAGCCATAATTAAAAATATATATACAATTTATTTTAAAAATACATAAACTATTTGTTTTAAAATATGTGTTAAAAATATAAAAATCTGCTTATTATTTTAATTACAATGTGTTTCACATCTTTTGCATATAATAATATTCTTTAACTATTCATACTTCGAATAATATTTTATCTCTTATTTTTCTATTCGATTATTGATTTTTTTCACATGCTATGGTTTTATATATACCAAGAGTGCAACAGAAAATAAATAATGAAACACATTTCATGTGCGTCTTTTATGGTGAAAATTTTATACCAAGATATTTCAGGATGGATCATGAAATAATAATCTATTCAAGAATTTCAAAGGAGACAGAACAATTAATTTTTTGCAATCAAGACTAGAATGTTGTTATTCCAATTTAAGTTCAAGAGTTCCGGAGCAGAAAAAAACGAAATGTTGTTTTGCGTTTTTAGACTTCAATAAAACACACCAGTATAAAAGTTTCTTGATTATATTCACATACGATGTACAATATATACAGTTTTAAATTTCAGAATAAACATTATTTAATTCTAGAACTCACACATTTTAAATATATACTATTCATTGAATTATACGTAAAGAAGACACGTTCTTTTTATTTTTTTATTTTTACTTCCATTTTGGAAGCCACGAAAAAACACTTGTTTTTACATGACAAATGCCAAATTACTTTTACATTAAAATAAAATATTTCAATCTATTTCTTTGCACTCTGATCACATGATCAAACGTCAGAAAGCGCGAAGCAAGAGAGGGATCCAAAAAAGGGTTGCATTAAAAGGAAAAAGACTAGTCGTTGGGGGGGGGGGGGGGGCAGGCACCGTAATACTTACCCATCATGGATATGCATAGTATAAAATATGAAAATAAAACATGCATTGCAATTCGAATAAAATCATGGCTTTATGACGTCATCAACTTTAAATGCTGTATTACTGAATTGCGTAAAAGAAACATCCTTATAACTCCAAAAATTATAATCATATTATCTAACAGTTTACTGCGTCGGATTAAGCGTCTCATTTCCAATTAAAGTATATCTTTGAATTGAAATTTGAATGAAATACAGGGTCATGAAAAATCGAAGAGTGTGGTAAATAGGATTACAAATATATCAGCAATTCATTATCCGAACGACTTCATTCTTTATGCAAAATTTATGTTTTTTACTGTCTTTTATATTCACTCCTTAAAATAAACAATTTCGAAAAATTTTATGTACCTTTTATCAGAACTAATATTTTGGAAGTCCGAAAAAAATAGTTCCGAATAATCGAAGTTACTCAAATTCAATAAGCTTCTTCCCATTATTACATACTAAGTATATGCCAAATTTCAAGTCTCTATCTCAATTTGTTCGGGAGCTAGAGCATTTACAGACACACACACAGACAGACGGACGGCAATTTTTTTTCTAAAAAATATGTTTTTCGGAACCTCCAGTGCCTGAAACGTGTAAATCCGTCAATTTTTTTTTTTCGATTTTTAAAACGATTACAATCAAAGAAGTAACAAGACTTACCCTATACTACGTATGATGGGAAAGTAATAAATATTCCACACATGGTTACATATTAACTTAATTCACAGTCGACAGAGGAGGTGCGTTCAAATTTTAGTAGCTCACAAAACAAAACATTAAGACTGCACTGAAAAAAATTTCTGCCATTGGCATCTAGAAACTAAATTGTAGCTCTAGAAAAAACATTTCCATTTTCATCCTTATAAATTCTAGTTCCCTTTTGCTAGAGAGTTCTAGTCTCCCCTACTCAAATTCAAGAACATTATCCTATATTATCGTGGTCCAACTTATTTAAAAATCTTTGCAAATAAATGTGAACACAAAAGGTTTGTTTTAGTAACTTATAATTATAGTTTATGAATTTTTTCCAGAAATCAAGTGATAATTTCTCCCAACTCAAACGATTCATAATATAATGTATCGTTTCATCACCTAGAAAACTATAGACTAGAAATTCTCGATCATTTCGTTTATTCAATTTATTTGTTTGCCTTATTCGCATAGCTTGGAAATCTATATTTCTAGTTCAGGGATTTAGAAAATGACTACTATAGTGAAGTCCCGATATATTAAAATAGACATTTTCTTAAACACATTGCCGAGGTATAATGGAGCATTGGATGTACCGCAATAATCGTAAAGTTCGTTTTCTGAAAATAAATTAATCCACACAAAAGGCATTAGATGAAAATAAGCCGCATGAACCATTTTATTATATCAGCACATCGACACAAGAAAAACAGAGGGTGGCCATCGCTTATTCTACAAAAACTTATATCATTATTCGACAAAAGCGAGAGAAGATCTGATCTAATTTTTCAGATGCATTATAGCCAACACATTAGATGTAAACATGCCAAACTTTACAATCCTAGCCAGGCACTAACCATCAAATTTTGACTGTTAGAGATAAACCAATATTAAGAATTTTTGAACGAGAAATGAGAGGGGACACCATAATTGGCAGAATATCAATTTTGTGATTTTTAACGTACAACCCGAGGTTGTTTTGAGAAAGCCAGAACATGTGCATAGCAGCGAACAAAATAATGTTGATATTGCATATCTTATGCAGCAGTCAATTTATGAAAACGGCGCCTGCATTTAACACAAGATACGAAAGAAAGAAAAAAACAGCATATTTTAAAACCATCTGGATAGTACATTAATATTTCGAATTGAAGCCACAGAGAAGTAACGTACATTTAATGTTAGGATGAAGATATCTGGGAACGTTTTAAGATAGGAAGAAATGATTGCTTTTCGGATTAAAGAATAAAAAGATTTTGAATAAAGAAATTAATTCACATAGAGAAAATTTAAGATAGGAAAGCTAAATTTTAGAATAAAACATAAAATATATATGATTCTATATCATAACTACTTATTCATTCTAGATGAAGATATAAGTTTTAACTTTCAGTGTGTAATTCAGAAAAAGTAATATAAGAATAAGTAAATTAAAGTATGAAATAAATAAGAAACTATTTTCTTTTTCTATTAACAATTCAAAATGTATAAATTTATTTAATAATAATATATACGTGTATTTTTCAATATTTTATTATTACATTTTATTATCGAATTTACAAAAATACCACATCCAATCTTATGTAGAAGCCCGTTACTCCACTATCCACTTTTATAGTTCTTACTTTATATACTTTAATTTCAAATTACTATCACATAATAGTTCTATCAAAAGTAATTCTTCAAACAATATTATTTTAAATTTCAGTAACTGTCTACTTTTTTCAGTCTGCATCTATAATATTATTACTAATACGTTGACTATCCAAAGAAGTGAGATGTTTTCGGTCAGAAACTTTATATGTAACTGTGCTTAACTTTGATTTGTTAATAGAAGATTTTTTTTCCTTTGATTGAGCCTATTAACACAGTTAAACAACTTAATATTTTGGACAACACACCTTGGACTCTCTTGTTATCTCTTGTGTATCGCAGCGCACAAATTGAGAAACGTAATTAATTTGTGCTATAACTGTGAAAAGCTTTGTAGCAGATAATAATAGACTACACTGTTAAATTTTTATTTTTATTATTGAGACAATTGAGTTGTAATTGCTTATTTTTAGCACATCAGGTACTCAGAACATTTCCGAGATGAAATTATTTAAATTTTAAAACACGTGTTCTTATTTTTGAGATGCACACTCTTCTCAAAAGAGATTCAACATGTGCTCCTATTTTCTACCTTTCAAAGTTTGGCAAGAGTTCTGTGAAAACCTAGAAATATACTTTAATAATGTGAAAAAAAAAATAGCGAACTGTCTTAACAAAGACTATGCTTTCTACCGCGAAGCTGTTGAAATTTCTATAAGCGAAGATCCTTGTAGCTTACTAGAACAGGCATCTATTCACAAATGATGCAACCATTTGCGCAAAGGATAAAAGTCACATAATAAAAACAGCAAGGAACCAAGAAAATCGACGACTACACTGAAGTGAAGATGTTCACATATGTAAGCGAAAACATAAGTGCACGTGAACGGTGTTTATTATGGCATTTTAATAATTTTTATTGTAAATAAGCAACACAACTTGTTAAAATACCTTTCAACATTTTTCCTTTCTGTAACTATATAAGTTTTAAGTACGTATATTACGGCGTATAACGCGCATGCCAAACAAAAATGTTTAGAATCAGAAATTTTATTTAATAAATAAAGTGAAATAAGTACGACACAGCACGAAGTTACAATTTTTTAAATACAATTTCTGGTTATTAGTATGTTTGTTGATCTGCACATTATACCGTGTAATCTATAGTGCATATCAGTACTGAAAATTAATAACAGCTAATACTCATTTTTGGGAGAAAATTACTTGGGAAATATAAGCAGGTTCTTGATCTGCTTTTCAAGCAAGTTTTTTGCATTGTATTTATTTATTGTGTTTTAGATAAACTAAGGAGCTCTGCCCCCTACGAGCTACGCTTACCAACCCTCGTTTCGACACCGCAAATTCTAAAAACACGCTTAATTTCACCTAATTTTAATGCTTCAAAACGATTACGGAAGATTGAATTATAATTAAGCAACCAGTGGTAACCTCCTGTAATCGGGTTTCCATTCATTTCCAAAGAATGATCGAAGAATTTTAAGGCTTAATCAACTGCTGTCGAGACAGTTAACAGCTGTTTTCGTGATTGACTAAATAAGATCAATTAAACATTTGAAAACCAGCTGTATGAAATAGATTAGTAAAACAATATCGCTACCTTCAGTAATTTTATAACGACACTATAAGATTGTTTTAAATAACATATTTTAAATGTTTCGTTTTAAATATGCGTATTTTTCACCAAAGTTTTGTTTCTCTTTTAGTATTCACGTGAAAATACATTTTTTAATAATTTAAAAGACCATCTCAAAATATGAAATAAATCTCTATTGTAAATTAAAGCTGGTTGGAAATACTATTATTTGAGCACTTAAAATATGGCGTAACTTTCACCATTTATTGCTTTTAACACGTAATAATTTAATTGTTATTTTAAAGTTTTATCTCTCTTTTCATATTCACGTGTAAACACATCCTTTATGAATTTTCTCCATTTCTTGCTCTTAATACGTGATCATTTAATTATTACGTTAAAGTTTTATTTCTGTTTTTAATAGTCACGCGTAAATACATTGTTTAATTGAAAGGGGATATTATTATTTGGGCTGTTTTACAAATTGGCAACAGTACAAATAAATAGCCTTTTCGAAATATGAAATAAATCTTAATTAAAATAATTAAATTTTAAATAAAAAATTGAAAAAAAAAACATTCAAAAGATTAGTCAAATTAAAAAAATAATTGCACTTCACTCCGCAAGCTTGTCAACTATATCTTTTCAAAAGATGGTTAAATTCCTATACATAATTTTTGTTCGTTTAAAACTATTCTCCTAAATTCTTCGATTTAAAAATTGTCTGCTCCAGCATGTTTCTCAACCATCTCTTTATAAAACTACCCATTTTCATATTACTTACCCATCATACGTAGTATAGGGTAAGTCTTATAATCGTTTTGAAAATCGAAATTTTTTTTTTGACGGATTTACACGTTTCAGACACTGGAGATTCCGAAAAACATATTTTTAGAAAAAAAAATTTGCCGTCCGTCTGTGTGTCTGTGTGTGTGTGTGTGTGTGTGTGTGTGTGTGTGTCTGTGTGTCTGTAAACGCTCTATCTTCCGAAAAAATTGAGATAGAGACTTGCAATTTGGTATGTACTTAGTATGTAATAATCGGAAGAAGCCTATTTCATTTCAATAACCTCGATTAACCGGAACTATTTTTTTCGGACTCTCGAAATATTCGTTCTGATAAAAGGTATATAAAAAATTTCGAAATTGGTTATTTTAAGAAATGAATATAAAAGACAATAAAAAAAAACATAAATTTTGCATAAAGCATGAAGTCGATCGGATAATTAGTTGCCGAGATATTTGCAATCCTATTTTCCACACTCTTCGATTTTTCATGACCCTGTATTTCATCCAAATTTCACTTCAAAGATATATTTTAATTGGAAATTTGACGCTTAATCAGATGCAATAAACCGCTAGTTAATAGGATTATTATTTTTGGAGTTATAAGGATGTTTCTTTCAAGCAATTCAGTAATCGAGCCTTTAAAGTTTGTGACGTCATCAAACCTCGATTCGAGGCTAACGAAAAAGAAAGGCTACCGCGGTGCTTTACGCATATCTGTTTTTACAGACCGCGGGAGTCACGTGATGCTCGAATGCACCAATGGAGGTGTACGAAAAGAGCATCACGTCACGCTAGCGGTCTGTAAAAAAAGATAAGCGGAATGCACCGCGGTAGCCTGTCTTTTTCGTTAGCCTCGCCTCGATTTTATTTGAATTGCAATGCATTTTATAAGTAGTTTACACATTTTTTATTTTAATATTTTACATTATGTATATCCATGATGGGTAAGTATTACGGTGGCCCCAACGACTAGTTTTTATATGCAATAGTTATATATATATACAGCGTGTCCACGTATAACCTGACCGACCTTTATTTTCGCAACCGTTGGTCCTAGATGCATACTTCCAATTACAAAAATGGTTTAAATAAGGTAAAGAATTACTTTTAAAGCGATTTGGGTCAAGGAAAACATTTATTAAAAAAATACGAAAGTTAAATTTTTATACGGTCCCCCGGTTCTATAAGTGATATTTAGTAAAAATTTACTGTGACACTAACAAGTACGACAAAGAAAGTCCCATTCATCTAACATTAAAATTGACCGAGTTATGAAACTTTGAAATGCATGACTTATACCACTTTTTTGCATCTAAAAAGAGATGATTTCGGCCATGCTTTCAGGGGTCGTATATAAAGTACTTAAACTTATTTCAAGGTATCTGCGCTTTGAAAGAAATCGTACAACTATTACGATTGAGTTAATTTTTATTAGTTAAGTTTCAGATTAATTAAAATAATTGTATTTTAACATATGTTTTATTTTGAAAGGATTTGAGGCTATGATTTCTTTTAACAAAAATTATGTTATTTTCATGAGGTTTTATTTAACTGGCAACGATCGTCTTTCCAGTTTAAAATTTGTACTTGAAGTTTAACTCACTTTCAAATGTCCGATCGAAGTTAAATTTTACATACTGACTTAAATCCGATGACTATGTAATATTATTATGATTTTCGACGCTTACTATCTTATACATACTTATATTAGAGGATAACACAAAAAAAATTCGGATAGATTATCGTCAACAAGTTTAAGAAAGAGTTTTAGATTAGATAACATAAACCTGCGATGGTTGTGTTTTTTAACTTTTATAATTACGTTTTATGTATTTTTTAACGCTGAATAAAAAAATTACCTTCACTTTTAACCATCATGTCAGGATTTTTCGCAAATCGTAAATTTCAAGATTAAAATTAGCGAAAAATCTCATACTATAAAA
Organism: Maratus michaelseni; assembly: GCA_963931845.1. Classification (NCBI taxonomy): domain Eukaryota; kingdom Metazoa; phylum Arthropoda; class Arachnida; order Araneae; family Salticidae; genus Maratus; species Maratus michaelseni. The sequence goes on along the minus strand of OZ007592.1, from coordinate 167,756,901 downwards.
TAGACGTAAGACTTTTTTATTCAGTTTAATTTCATTTAATTCAATAATTAATTCAATTTTTTGGCTTATACTGGTTTTCTTACAGCTAAACAGCTCAGGAGTCCGTTTTGAATTTCCCCTATCCTTATTATGTCAAAGCAGTGCGCAGTACTGAAGGATTTGCAGGTTCCTATGCAAATTTCACTCACTGCATACCGATTGGTAGACAAAAAATGACGAAAGCCCTTCATTTCTGAATAAAAGTGACTTATACCAGATGTATTTAGTTGATTCGTCAATGCTTGTAGTTAAAATGTACACCACGGAACAGTACGTAGAAATGGTATTACTTTATGACCAGTATAATCGGAATGGACGAGAGGCTGCAAGGCAATATGCAATTAAAATGTCCAAATGATAACCATCCGTCTAAAAACATGATTTTAAATGTTGTAAAGCGCTTACGAGAAACGGGTAGCGTTAAAAAATATCCTCGATCTGGAAGCTCAAGTATGCATGTCTCTGACCAGGAGATTTTGGGATATGCTCTTGCGTATCCACAGTGTAGTGTTAGAGATATTAGTGAAGCTTGTGGCTACTCGAAATCACATGCATGGAACGTTTTTTTTTTTTTTTTTTTTTTTTTTTTTATACCGCTAACCAGGCCCCTACCTGCCCGGCATGAATGCCTAGCTTAACGGGTTAGTACCTGGGTGCGGGGCGGAAATCGCCTGATCACAGCATGGCTGTGATCCACCTGACTATTGATTTGTTCACATCGCTGCTGTGCTTGCTCTCTTGTGATTTGCTATACCGCTATCTTTGTTTGCCGGTTCAAGGTTTCTGTTTAACTTTGTTGAATTGACAGATTTAATAGGTCTCGTAATTTAGAACCTTGATCAGGTGACGAGACCCTCACCTGACTAGGCACCCCCAGAGGTATTATTCACAGGTAACTTGGAGGGCTTTGCACCCACGACAGATTTTACATGCACCAGGTGCCATTAGCGTACATAGATTTACATATTTACCATGTCTGTTGGCTTGTCACGTTCATGGTGGGTTGTCGCTGTAGTGTTTATCGCCTCTTTTATGGGCTGATTTCCCTTCTTGTTGTATTTGTCTCTGTCAAGGCTTTTTGGCGTTTTTATAGGCTCGCCCCTGTTGTGGGTTGTTTTTTGTCTATCATTCATTGGTTTTTTGTCTCTTTCTTGATATATTTTTACCTCTAGCTTGTGCTAGAGCTGGTTTTCCCATTTTGAATCTTGGTCTTCTTTCGAGAGTTTCACTGGTTATTATGTCACTATCGTGGGTTTTGTCACGTTGTAACATTTGTTACTGGTGGTTGTCACATTGTAACTTTTGTTACTGGTGGTTGTCACATTGTAACTTTTATTACTGGTGGTTGTCACATTGTAACTTTTGTTACTGGTGGTTGTCACATTGTAACTTTTGTTACTGGTGGTTGTCACATTGTAACTTTTGTTACTGGTGGTTGTCACATTGTAACTTCTGTTACTGGTGGTTGTCACATTTCTGGATGTTGCACACTCATTTTTGTTGTCTTTGTCACTTTATCTCACCCAAGCATTGGGGATTTTGATTTTTTTTCCCTTCGTGAATACGCTTTTTGCGATCAGTCCATTGAATCCTAATGGCTGTTATCACTGCTTTTGAATTTTGTGCAACTTGTTGATTTGTTGTTTGAGAAACTTGTCGCACTAATGGAGTGGGGCTTGTTCCGTGGCCGTTAGTCCGTCATGTATCTATGAGGCTGTATTCACTTGATTTGACACTGTTTTTTTCCCCATTAACTTTCTTTGGCAGGTGTGCTTTGTGCATTCACCATTTAATTATTTTGTTCACTTTTTGTTGGCTATTTGCCTTCATCAGTTGGTGAAATTCAGTCCGTCACAGATGACTTCCACTTCTCACTAGTGCTGAAAAAAATCGATTTTTTTTTGGCGTAGCAAAGAGGTTCCATTGCTACTTTTTTTTTTTTTTTTTTTTTTTTTTTTTAATTTTTAATTTTTAAAGATATATTAGAAAATATACTTACCAAATGGATGGCTTTTGAGAGTGGGATATGCTTTTGAGGAATCTCGCTGCTGGGAAGGTGTATTTATTGTGATATGAGATCGATGTTTTCTACTAACCATCTCATCACTGCTCTTCCTTTTGTTTGTACTTGTTTGTTGTTCGCTAACTGGTTGTGCCATATTTTTTCGTTGTTCGGTGTGATGTGGATCAGATGTAGTGTTTGGGTTAGTGGGCAGTCTGTTAGATAGTGTTTGGGGGTTCCCAACTCCCCGCATGAGCAGTTTGGTGCGTCTTTGCGCTTAAACCTGTGTAAGTAGTCCGGGAATGCTCCGTGACCCGTGTAAATTTGACTTAGTAGATTGCAGCTGATGATTCTGCGAGAATCTACTTTTGGGAAGTATTCATATGTCTTCCTGCCCGTTTCCCCATAATCCCACTCGAACTGCCATTGTTTGATAGTGAGTTCTTTTAGTTTTCTTTTTAAGTTTGATATCGGTCTTTCTAGATGGTATGGAATTTCTTTACTTTGGTTTTCTGCAGCCTTTTTTGCTAATTCGTCGGCATCCTCGTTTCCTTGGATACCCACATGTGCTTTGACCCAGCTAATTTTGAATTTATTGTTTGAGTCTTTTACTGTTTTTTGTATTGTATCGATTAATTTTACTACATTGAAGGGTTTACTGAGTGATTGGATGGCTGACATGCAGTCCGAGCGAATGCTGTATTCCTTCCCTGTGCTATTTCCCCATTCTGCTGCTTTTAGTATAGCCAGTAGTTCGGCTTGGAAAACACTGTTGTACTTCCTTAATGGAGCTGACCATGTTTTTATTTTTTGTTCATTTTTGAAAGCTACGAATGCCGAACCCGTAGCGCCTGTTTCCAATTTTGAACCGTCCGTATATATTACTATGTCCTTGTAATTATGGCCTATTCTTGGTTCTATGGTGTCCGCGGGATGTGTTTCCCATACATTAATCTTTTTTATATAGTCTGTATGGTGGATATTGGTTCCGTGTATTTCTGTCGTTTCTCTTAAACGAGATATTGTGCCGTATTCTGCCTCGTATTTAACTTGGAGGTGAATTGGAATCAGGCCAGCAAGTACCTGAAGGGCCGCTGTTGGGGCAGTTTTATATGCCCTAACTATAGCCAGCAAAAAATGCCTTTGGCATGTTGTTAGTACTTGTTTACTTCTTTGGTTTAGCTTATGTCCCCATATTGAGGCTGCGTAAGTCAGTGTGGAACGTTTTAAATATACACGGAGCACATCCTTATCGACCGCGATTGGTACAAGCGTTTTTGCCAGGAGATGAAGATAGACGGTTCGATTTTAGCAATTTCATTATGAACAAGCTACAAACAGACTCGTTATTTCTGAATGACATTCTTTGGACAGATGAGTGCAAGTTTTCAAACACTGGTGTTGTGAATAGGCAGAATACATACTTCTGGTCTGTGCAAAATCCGTATGTCATACGACCCTACAAGCATCAAGTGCGATTGTCTGTTAACGTTTGGTGTGGCATCTGGAAGAGAGCGTTAGTGGGGCCCTTCTTTTTTTATGGCTCTTTAACAGGTACAAAGTATGTAAATCTGTTACGTGGACCATTATCTGACTTCTTAGATCATCATGTTTCATTAGCAGACCTCACCAAGATGTGGTTTCAACATGATGGGGCACCAGCCCACAAAACAGCCTCCTCCAGAACACTTCTACGTAGCATGTTTCAAGATAACATCATAGGTTATGGAGGCTTGGTAGAATGGCCTCCTCGATCGCCGAATCTAAATCCCCTAGATTTCTTTCTTTGGAGTTATTTAAAAAGCAAGATTTAGAAGTAGAATCAGTAAGTCGAGTAGATTTGCAGAATCGCATTTTATCCGCCGTCATATGTGTCACGCCTGTAATGCTAAAAAATGTTCAAGACGAATTTCTGTCACGTGTCCGTCCATGTATTGTAGTCCAGGGAAGACACTTGAACACATGTAATAAGAAAGTTTGAAAGACGATATTTATTCTCATTGTTTATTTCTATTTCGTTTTTATTTGAGTTACTTACTATGTTATTATTTCAAATTACTTTATTAAATTTGTATGAGTTTGTGCACTGTGATTTTATGTATTATACAAAATATACATTTTTATTTTCAATACCAGTGATTAGACAAATATTATACTGTTTTTTGACTTGAACAACAACCTTTTTGTCATGATTATATCTAACTCTAAAGCCTCCTTGTCTTTCTGATAGGGGATATATTCGCATCTCCAATTGTATACGGTCCCCATACTATGCATGATAACTTTGAACTCAAATTTCTCAGTGAATATTGGTCGTACAGATACGGAACTTTTTCTGTTTACAATACTTTTGAATAAATAACACGTTCCTAAACATAAATATAGGGACCTGGGGGCTGTATAAAAATTTAGATTCTGTAATTCTTCACTAAATTGTTTTTTCGCTTCAATTATTTTTTATCTTAACTCTGCACCTAATTTTGACCACTTTTGTAATTGGAAGTATGCATCTAAGACCAACGGTTGCGAAAATAAAGGTCGGTCAGGTTATACGTGGACACGCTGTATATATATATCTTGATATGTTTTTTGAAATTCATAGATATTATAATTATATATATATATATATATATATATATATATATATATATATAAAAGCCTAGAAAGACCTCCGGGACACAACAAATTTATTGTCGGCGGTGTCCCTTTTTTAACCCCTTCGCGACGAGCGTCCTTTACAGAATTTTTATTCTTTTACCACCGGTTTTTCAAAACAGAAGTTTGCGCCTAATTGAATCGCAAAAATGCTATGATTAAAAAAACAAAGTTTACAACAAAAATTAACTAGTGGGAATAATGAAGGATTCTGAGCATCTTATGCGTCACGTATACGTGTCGCTCGTCCCCAACGGGTTAATATAAAGATTTACAAAAACTTTCGCGCTACGAGTTACTTTCTTTAACTTTTGTCAGTTGTTATTATTGTAGATTATATATTTCATGTGATATTACTGTATTGACTATTAAAATCTTTCTCATAAACTGTTTATTCCGAACTTGCTGATCTCTTTAATTTCTACTTCACTGAGTCTATATATTTATTCTTCTTGTTCATTGTATTGCATCTTGTTAAATATTCTCTTAGTACTGCACTGTGATTGATCTTCTTTTTTTCCGATTAACTCTAAAATTCTTTTGTACATGCATGCTTTCTGTGCAACTAACCTCTGCTGACCAAAGTTTGCATGCTAACTTACTTTTTGTGAGTATTTAATCTTTCTCATTTCTTGCTGTCTTCTCTTTTATATTGCCACTTAATAATATATCTCATAATTAATTTATCTGTACTTTCTGTGATTGTTTATCATTGCGTATGAAATTTGATTGTCTTGTATGTGTTTTTTATTCATGATGCTTACATATTACATTAAAAATTCAGCGTTAAATGTGTTAAATTAATCGTAATTCAACACAAAAGACAACCTGGCGACATGATAATACATTGAAATATGTCACTTCTTTTTTTTTTTTTTTTTTTTTTTTGTTTAAGAATCGAAATATTTTGTCTTTATATCATAAGGTCACGGAATATTGAGATATTTTAATCAAGAGGCCATGATGACTTAAGGCACTTGCCCATACATTTGGCTTCTTTTTGGATTTTTTTTTCTAATGATTGTATTTTTGCGCAAGATATTACAAGAATAAAACTTTACCATATAAAACTTTATAACATTTCATATTTTTTTTAATTCAAATTTCTTTTTCTGTTACAACAATTGTTATTTCGTTGGTGGGCCATTTGTTGTCTGTTTCACTTGTATAATTAATGTAATCAAGCTAATTATTCAAGAGCACTTTCAGATAATCGTGTCATAGAAAAAAATTATAAACTTTAGAAGTTTTCGAAGGATTTATATACAGGGTTTTTCATAAAGGACTCCCTATTTTTAAAATACAATAATTAATCAACTATATTAAATATAAATATGAAATAAGTGGAATGCTTATCAGGTTTTTCATGAATTTTGTATAGAGTAATTTGAAAAATATTTTTTTGTTAATAAATGGCATTGCCTTGTCTTAAAGTTTTAAAATGCTCAAATAACTTCAAAAGTTCGAAATACAAACTTTTTTTTTTATTGTTTTGGTAATATTAAATAGAATGCAAGTAAACTTTGGTGTAATTTTACAAATTAATTTGAACATTCTTACACTTTAAACATCGTAGCGCCATCTAGTGATGAAAATTTGAACTTTTTATAAATTAAGCTGTACAAAACGTATGAACTATCTGATAAACATATCGTTTATTATATCTTTAAGCTTATTATAGTAAATAAAGTAATGAATTTTAAAGCTAGGGAGTCATTTATGAAACACCTTAAACATACTGGATGTCCTAAAATAGACTGACTGATTTTAAAATTCAATAACTTGTAAACGGCGACAGATATTTTAAAAAATTCTTGCAGGAGGGTTATATAAAATGTCAGAAGTTTTTTTTCCTCGCTGTTAGTTAGAATTACCAGCAATAGATGGCACTGCGAGCAATAGGCTTTCAGTCGAAGCAAAAGCAGAAATCACCCAGTATTGATGCGAAGGAAGGAGGTTAAACATATGGAGGAGGTTCATAATCGGGTCCTAAGAACAAGACGGTATTGACGAATGAGGCCCATTCCATATATTTAACCTCCTGCCTTCGCATCAATGGTGGGTGATTTCAGTTTTAGCCTTTATTAAGTGCATATTGCTTTCAGCGCCATCTATTGCTGTTATTTGAAACTAAAACCGGGAATCTAAGTAAAAAAAGAAAAAAAATCTTATATAATCCTCCTGCAAGAGTTTTTGTAATATTTACACCGTTTGCCAGTTATTGAATTTTAAAATCAGTCAGCCCATTCAGTCAGACACTCGGTATATTTACATTTAGTGTCACACATTTATTCGTGAATAAAATACCTCCTATTCAGCCGCAACATAAGCGTTTTTCATTTTTATAAAACTTTGTTCATAAGGTAACGTAGTCAAATTATATAAAATATTTTATCTAGTAAATCAGCAGTTTTTCATGATTTCATATGATGCAGTAGTTCCTATTAGATAAAAAAGTGCCAGTTTTCAGTCTCAAAATAATTTTTCAAATTATAATTCTATGACAATAAAAAATAAAAGAAATGTGGGTTCTCAAAGAAAATGTCTTTATGTAGAAAATATATTGAATCAAATAATCAGGACTTTGTACGAGATACTTGAGGCACTTTGAATAAGGCTGTACATATATGTCATACGCGTTCCTTGAAACAGCATTTTTAGAGTGATTAAGGTTTTTTTTTTTTTTTTTTTTTTTTTTTTTTTTTTTTTTTTTGAATCATTAGAAGTAATGCAAGCAATTCTAGTTGTAGCTTATACATCAAAGTAACAATTTCAACACAAAATCAAATAATTTACTTGATTTTACTGAAAACATCTTTATGCTGTTTTATTTCTCAATTTTTTTTTATGTTTACGTTAAAATCGAAAAAAATATCTTAATTAAAAGTAAGTGATTTCTGAAGTTATTTTTACTTCTTTGCGAAAATAATTAAAATATCGATATTTAACAGAAAACATTTGTAACGTGCCGTTTCTTGCCAGAGCCCATGGTGCAGGTTGTTGAGGTAATGACACTGTCATTGTAGATGTCGACTGTCAAATGGCATCATTAACTGGCACAATAACGAATAACCTTAACCGCGTTAAAGAATTAATTATTGTAAATCGTTGAACAGCAGACAATAGCACAATTGAATTGCACTATTCAGATGAAAAAGGATTACTACAATACACGAAGTTCCAATATAGATGCTACATCCAGCATTCCTGACATCTATGGCTTACCGCTGCAACGACGACGTTCAAAAATGTTCTCCGCTTTAAAAACAGACATTTACCAATATTTCCACCATGTTTTGCTAAAAAACATTTTATAAACACAAAGTATCGTCAATCTTAACTACCTTTTTGACTCCCCTTCATAGTAACAGCGAACAAAAAACTGCAAAAGAAAAGAAATTATGAAATTAGAATAAAATTTTTCAGATGAATAAATATATCGAAAACAAATGAAATCCTTCATGTTCACAATTTTTGTTTTAAAAAATATATTATTATACTTGTGAAATATACGTACAGGGTGGGAAAGAAAGAGTAAAATAACACAACGTCGTTATTAATAGATCAAATTTACGGACATCTTCAGAGAAATCGAAGCAATGAGTGAAATTAATAGAAACTACTTTCACAATGGCCACCGTCTGCGCAATCCAACGTATAGAGACGGGATTGGGAGTTGCCTGTAACATTATGCAACAAATCTTTTTCGATAGCCCAGATTTCATCCGCAATGGCTTTTTTTTTTTTAGGTTTTCCAGTTTGTCGGGGTCTGTTTTGAAGACTCTTTCCTTCAAATAATGCCACAAGAAGAAAATCACATGAGTTCAGGTCAGAACTATGGAATAGCCATTTATAATGCCCTTCCTAATGTACCTTACAGTGCCCAAAAGTATGATAAGGTATTGAAGGGTGTCCTGTAGCAAGGAAAAATCATCAGCTACTGTATGTGAATGTGCACCGTCCCGTCCTGCATGAAACAGTAGGTATTGACCCTCCGACATTTCGTGTTCGGAGTCCAAAACTCATTGGTCAGTAGCTACTAGTAACTTGTATCAGTTACAGTTACACTGATGAATATAGACCTAATTTGCGTTGATAACACTCCACACCGTCACACGTTCCGTTTTCAGAGGTGCCACCTGTTGTATATGTGAGTATTTCACCATCCTAGTGTGTGTCTAGCTTGCAAAAACAAGTAATATAAAAAAAAAAAATTAAGTCAATTCCTACTTTTTAATCATAAATATACAAAATAAACCCGTGCAGCATTAATGTCCCACGTTATCATTATTGAACATTATTTTATAATCATCGCTGCAGTAATTTATTTTTTGTTGGCATCACTCATTTGAGATAAATCTTTCATTTCATTTATGAAAACAATGGGAGAATTTTTTTTCTCCCATATAAAAATTAAAATTAATTTATTAAATTTAATTAATGAATTAATATTTGAAAAAACTGTATTAACATCAATTGTCATCCAGTACAAGTTTTAAAAAAAATTATTTGAACTTGAATGGATGAATAGAAAATATTTTATGAACGATTGAAAATTCCAACAAGATATATATAGAGAAAGTGTGAGCTAATAGTAGGAATTTAAAAAAAGTTTTGTAGAATGTTATATATAAGTTTCTGTCCCATCTGTATGCGTTCGTTTGTGCAGACAGTGACCATTTTTTAAATATTTTCAATTAATTTCACTCATTGCTTCAATGGAGATGTCTGTAAATTTGATCTAGTACTAGTAATAACGACATTGTGTCATTTTACTTGTTGATATCTTTTCTTGGCCACCTTGTATAATTCAGAATCATTACAAAATAAATAAATAAGTAAAAATATCTGAATCTCTGTAACTGTTTTTTAAAAGACCGTATGTCACATTATTATTCAATGAGATTATTTAATTACAAAATTTGTGCTCAATAGACTAAAAATCGATATATGATATTATCAACTCAGAACCTGTGCCGGCAGAATGGTCAGTCTTCGGCATGACAGTTTTATATGATATTATCAACCATTAGGGTCGAATAACATAATACAAAATAAAATAATCTCATGTTTAGCAGATTTTTTTTTTAATGGCACCATCCTATTCATGCATCATTTCCCTTCCAGGTTCACCTCCTTTACCACCCCCTAAACCTTCTCATCTTTCCGGAAAGCTGAATAATAACAATGTGTCATATTTGCATTCTACTAATTCCATAACTCCAAGCATTATACCCAAGTCAGTTAATGCTGTGCCATCGTCACCCGTCAACAATAACACTGTTATTTCCGTTGCCAAAACTGAAAATACCAATAGCAATGACTCTGTTTCTTTTCAAGAGGAAAGTGAGCCGCAGTTGGATCCAAAAAAATGTGAAATCAAACCTGGCAAGGAGACGACTATTGAGATAACGAAGGAGAGAATGGGACTGGGCCTTAGCATCGTTGGTGGTTCGGACACACCGCTGGTAAATACAGTTTTCTTTCATTGTCATCAGTTTTGTCCTTATTTAAATCCTGGATTATTTATCAATCATTTTAACTTTGCTTTGTAACACTGTAAAATTTAATAACAATTTATTTCATTTTATTTTATTATTTTCATTTAACTTAATATCTTGATGTTGATAACATGACCATAATAGCTATTCAATGTAAAATTAGTAAAATTGTAACTATCTTGATTATAGAGCAGTTATTACGTAATAATGTAATTACGCAACGTGTCCCAAAAAGCTTGAAACGCGTTATTTTTTTTTTTTTACCTTTTAGAGATAAGTGTGTAAATGTAAATTTCAAAGGTGGTCAAAATAAGGTATGAAATAATATTATGTTAATATTATGTCCTGCCATTAATTTTCTACAAGTTACCAATTTCTAATTTTTATACGATCTCCTAAAAAAAATTGGCTAATTAGAGAAATTTCCTTTTTATCATTTCAAACCAACAAGATCGTTACACAAATCTTCATCTTATCTTTAAAATCAACTGAGTTATGGTAAAGGGAAAAATCTGACTTACATCACACTTTCGTAGCATTTAAAAATCTTATTTCATCAATAAAATTAGGAACTATTTACAAATTAGTATTCGTTGCTCACAGGGCATGACTAATGCACCATACGATGGATTCGAGGATTGAACACCAAAGTTTCTGGATCCCGCAAATAACACATTTTTTAGATGATCACATGACAACAAATTTATACTCAATTAACTCTCGATTACTATCCTCAAAAACTTATTTTATTACTGTGGTGTGAGATCGCATGATGTAATTTCCATATTTACAGAAATGGAACTCACTCACTTTTCTCACCTCTAGTCATTTTTTTTACAGTTAATCACTTTTAGACACTTTTTTGACAGAAATGGTACTTGCTTTTATCATTTTAATACATAAGCGCAAACTAATTACTAGGCTTCTTGGCAATGTCTTTAGAAACTTGATTAAACACTTCTGCTGACTTAGACGAAGATGGAAACCTATTATCTTAAACCTTTTGGAAATGCTATGATAGTAGCCGCAAAATTAGTGACACCATGCATTGATGATATTGCCACTAAAAATATAATCAGTATAATGTATTGATGAAGACTTAATTAATTAAATATAACAGAACCAAAACTGAGGTGGACGAAATGAATTACTTTACATATTTTAATTAACATCACAGAACAAGTACTTACACATAACACAGAACTACATCTGTATTCTATGGTTACTGGAGTAAAACAAAAACATCTGAACGATAGGTGTCAGTAGCTACTAGAGAGAATTTCCTGTGGTTCTGCCATCTAGAGTTTATTCTTAACACCATAATCAGTGTGACATATTGTAATTTTTTTTCAAAGCAGTTACAGTACACATTCTCAATAATAAATTTACAGATGAATGTAAATCAGTACAGATGTGATGTGCGTAAAACAACAGAGTTTGTACTTTACTTACGTGTAAGTTCCAGTATTTCCGGATACTTCATTTCAAGAGTTTGCAGAGGCATACATCATAAGTCTGAAACAACAATGCCAAAACTCTGGGGATGATAGAAAGAGTTTATAGTTGTTGTTGTTTTTAATTGCATCACTCCAGTGAGCAACAAATGAATTCCAGAACAAAAGCCAAGTTTTTTCTTTCAAAATCACATCCAACTTTTGGTTCGAGACATTCTTTAAGCAATCCTTAGCACTCACTGATCTATTCGTTCATTCAAACTCTTCTGTGGGCGTGAACGATACCACAATATTGGAATTCACCACTTTTCCACAGAATGTTTCGCCAAAAATTTTACTAAAGGCAAAGATCATTTTCAGCAAAAGGCAAAAATTAAAATACTTAACATCACAACATTAAAAGGCATAGATTGCATATTATCTCAATATCTTTGGCATGTTGTATGTAATAATTTAACATCAATAGCCTTAAATTGTTTTTGCTTATATTTCGCTTGGTTGCACTAGAGAAAATAAAGATTTCATATTTGGATATTTTGGTCTCGTGTTTAAGTAAACGCCCCACCACCCACCACCCTCACTTTGTACATTGATATTTTGTTCTAAATTTATCGAATTACATGTGACTATATGCGGTAAGTGAATTGATCAGTAATGACACTACTTGTTCATATTGCAAAATGAAGCAGGTATTCCTTAGTAGCAAAGTTACTAAATGTCTTTTCCTCATGACAGTGGTTATGTCAAGAGACAGTTATCTCCAAGTAAAGTACTGCAAGAGTGCAATGCCAAATCATTTTAATTCTTATTTAATTATTAAAAATTCCCGCCTGCTTATGTAGTGATTAGAACTTCAAGAGGCTACTTGTCAAAAGGTGTCAAGTTTGAATATCGGTTGTGGATGGAATATTCATAGTGCGCCAAATTCCATATTAAATAGAAGTTTCAATCTGTTTAATGTGCAAAAGATGACCATAGCACCTCAAACCAACAAGCAGAACGCGTGCATGTTACATAATTAAACTTCCTTTCAAACTGCTTTAAAAAGCTACCACATTTTTTTCTTTTAAAGTAGCAAAAAAAAAAAATAAATAAATAAATAACAAAAAAAGCGTATTGAAAAAATACGATGTCACTATTATTTTAAGCCTGGATTTTAATAAAGTCACTTTTTAATTAAGTTTTAGTCACTATTTTTGTCTCGTTTGTCACTTTTATCACTTTTTTTCAAGGCATTTCAGCAGTTGCCTGCCTGTATTTATGTACTTTATGCAGCGATATTTTGAGGAAAGGTTTCAATTTCTATGTATTAACTAGAAATGTATGTTCTTCTGGGTTTAAGAGCCGACACTCTGGAAGAAATGCTCAAGCTAAGCTAATGTTAAGTCTATGGGAAGGTTATTTTCAAATTTTTCGCTCGCATTTTAATATTTTTAAATAATTTTTTTGCATAGGGTAGCTGAGGTCGATCTCTAATATTATTAGGTTTTACTTTTTTGATTTTGCTTAAAGTTATTTATACGTGGACATTTGCAATTTTGGAACTTGTTATGAAAGTGAACGTACCCTTATATAAAAAAACTGGAACCAAACTCGAAAAACTAAAAACTAACAACATTAAAGATCAACCTCAGCTATCCCATGCAAAAAAAAAAAAAAAAAAAAAAAAATCATTTAAAAATATTAAAATGCGAGCGAGAAATTTGAAAATAACCTTCCGATAGACTTAACATTAGCTTGCGAGTTTTTTCGCATTACTAGTGACCCTTAACCACAAAAACGAAAAAAAAAAAAAGATTCATTGTATCTTGTAGATACAAGGATAATAATCGAGTGTAAAAAATGTATCCATTAGATGATCATATTTCAAACTTTTTTCAACTTCAAAGCTTTAGAAACTTCCCAATATATTCCTCAAAGATATCATATTAAAGTATTTCGAGTTGTCTTCGTATTCGAAAGCAAGAGGAACGTAGCTACATGGGTTCGATTTTGGAGGGAGAGGAGAGATTCGAGTAAATACAGTATTCTTAGATTCGAGTAAATACGGTAAAATAGAAAAGAAAATAAATCTTCCTTACCGTATCTATCGATTTAGAAATTAATTTTAATTTTGTTTATTCCAACTACTATAGATGGCAGCACTAACTGAATATTTCTAAAATAATTTCCATCTAAATCATGTGTTTCTAAAACAAATAATTAGAAATAAACAAATATTTCATGATCTGAAAAGATTATTTTGTTATTAGAGGAGCAGAGTTTGCATTGCTTACTCCGTTTTAACCTTTAAAAGTACCTTTGTGTAACTGTAAACAAAAATCTTTATTTATTGGTTTTTATAAAAAGACCTCATTTTTATTGATATTTCGCATTTAAACAATAAGAAATGTAAATGCTCATAAATTATTGAAAATGATCATGAAATTGTTTTATGACTTTTATTACTTTGTGATTTCAGGGTGTTGTGCTTATTCATGAAGTGTATCCAGATGGTGCAGCTGCCTTAGATGGAAGATTAAGGCCAGGCGATCAAATTTTAGAAGTATGCTAAGATTTGTGTGCATGTTTTATCTTATTTATTTTTGCATTAGATTAAATTTGTTTCAATATTATTCTTTGATTAATGATTAATGATCAAGTTAATATCAATCTTTGATTAACGGTTAAATTAATCATTAATGTAATTCGTTAATCATGATCAAAAATAAGGTTACGTGTTGTCTTATTGATTTATGACGGCCGATATAGGCCCTAGGGGAGGAGTGCCTTCCGTGGGGATCTTTCTAAGTGATCCTAACCCGTATTTACGGCAAGGTTCGAAGAAAACCACGGAAAACTCCGAACGGTTAGGTCGACGGGCGCGACAGGGGTTTGAACCCAGCATCTCACGATTACTAGGTTTGAGAGCAGAACCTCTCAGCCACCTTGGGCCTACGTGTTTTGGGTCAAGTTTTCACAATGTGGTGATATTTATCCAAATAAACTTAATTCCGCTAACGGCAATTTTGAAGGTTACACAAAATTTAATGTTTGCTTTTTCTTTTGAAATTATGTGAGCGAAAAAAAGACCTTACCATTTTAAAACTGACCAACCGATCAATTCTAACAAATCTAAAAAAACAAAAAAACAAAATTATAAACTCCATATGTTAAACATTAATAGACCAAGAGCGGATAAATAAGTTCACCTCTTATAAACACCTCAATAAGACAATCATATATTTTACAGAATTATATAAGTAATATTAAGTTTTACTAGCTATAGCTGAAACGATGTTCAATTAGGTTAATTATAATTGGGTTCGAGTGTAAAACATAGTAACTGACTTTTTTTTTCTTTTTTTTTCTCATTTTCAAGAAAGTTTATTTAGTTGAATCCTGAAATCTTTTAAAAGTACAAGGTTTATTTGTTACTCGATATACGCGAAGCTGGACATTCTGTCCGGGCATTTCAGTCCCGACGTTTCGGTTTCTCTGCCATTTCGACCTGTCCATTTTCATATGGATATTGGGAATCTGTGTATTTACTAAATGGATGTGGATTTTTCTGTTTAAATGAATTTTCCCTTAAGTAAATATTAAATTTATAATCGAAGTGAAAATGTGTGTGGAATTTGAAAATGGTGACATTTTTTCTTATCCTTAAAAAAAAAAAAAAAAAAAAAAAAAAAAAAAAGAATGTGGCACTCCGGAAGTGCCGACAGAAGTGAAAACATGAACAATTACGTGTGTATTTTTTGAATCGTCAGGAAATACTTTTAAATAAAGTGTTTTTTTATTCATTATTATAAACTACTACTACAAAAATTATGTTACAATTTTCATTTAATGCGCTATTCTGTCCGTTGTTGAGATATGGAAACGCGGCATAGTTAGATAAAACACCGGAGGGAGAGGGGGGGAGGGGAGATCCAGTGTCCTTCGTTAAATGACTAATTAGGCTGATCCCTATACATCTGTAAAGATTGATTTATTTCATTCATCTAGGAACTGAATTTTAAATGTCGCATAGTTTATTGTTTAAAAATTCTGGTTCACGCTACTCATGCATTTATTTTAATGTTACGGAGATTCATTACTCAGTAAAAATATAATGTTTGAAATCAGTCGCGTTGAAATTGGACTGTCCGTTGTTGAGATATGGAAACGAGGCATAGTTAGTTAAAACACCGTAAAAGGGGGGGGGGGGGGGCGGAAGTCCAGTGTCCTTCGTTAAATGACTAATTATACTGATCCCTATACGTTTTTAAAGATTGATTTATTTCGTTCAGCTAGGAACTGAATTTCAAATGTCGCTTTGTTTATTATTTAAAAATTCTGGTTCACACTACTCATACATTTATTTTAATGTTATGGAGATTCATTACTCAGTGAATTATAGTGTTTGAAATAAGACGCATTGAAATTGGACTGTCCGTTGTTGAGGTATGGATATGAGGCATAGTTAGTTAAAACACCGTAAAAGGGGGCCGGAGGGGATACGTGGGGTCCAGTGCCCTTCCTTAAATGACTAATTATACTGATCCCTATACGTTTTTAAAGATTGATTTATTTCGTTCAGCTAGGAACTGAATTTCAAATGTCGCTTAGTTTATTAATTAAAAATTCTGGTTTACGCTACTGATACATTTCATACCCCGCCCTACCTCATACGAAACTATACACAATACATGTACATACTTATATACAGAGGTGTCGGTTACAGTAACAGTGTCGCGAGTTCAATGGTTTTTTCCCATCTCAAAAAATGCCAACGCGCCTAAAGAAGTTTTCACTTCAAATATACAGAGGTGTCGGTAACAGTGTCGGTTACATTAACAGTGTCGCGAGTTCAATGGTTTTTTCCCATCTCAAAAATGCCCAACGCGCCTAAAGAAGTTTTCACTTCAAATATACAGAGGTGTCTGTAACAGTGACGGTTACATTAAGAGTGTTGCGAGTTCAATGGTTTTTTCCCATCTCAAAAAATGCTCAACCGATTAAAGAAGTTTTCACTTCAAATATACAGAGGTGTCGGTAACAGTGTCGGTTACATTAACAGTGTCGCGAGTTCAATGGTTTTTTCCCATCTCAAAAAATGCCCAACGCGCCTAAAGAAGTTTTCACTTCAAATATACAGAGGTGTCGGTAACAGTGTCGGTTACATTAACAGTGTCGCGAGTTCAATGGTTTTTTCCCATCTCAAAAAATGCCCAACGCGCCTAAAGAAGTTTTCACTTCAAATATACAGAGGTGTCGGTAACAGTGTCGGTTACATTAACAGTGTCGCGAGTTCAATGGTTTTTTCCCATCTCAAAAATGCCCAACGCGCCTAAAGAAGTTTTCACTTCAAATATACAGAGGTGTCTGTAACAGTGACGGTTACATTAAGAGTGTTACGAGTTCAATGGTTTTTTCCCATCTCAAAAAATGCTCAACCGATTAAAGAAGTTTTCACTTCAAATATACAGAGGTGTCGGTAACAGTGTCGGTTACATTAACAGTCTCGCGAGTTCAATGGTTTTTTCCCATCTCAAAAAATGCCCAACGCGCTTAAAGAAGTTTTCACTTCAAATATACAGAGGTGTCGGTAACAGTGTCGGTTACATTAACAGTGTCGCGAGTTCAATGGTTTTTTCCCATCTCAAAAATGCCCAACGCGCCTAAAGAAGTTTTCACTTCAAATATACAGAGGTGTCTGTAACAGTGACGGTTACATTAAGAGTGTTGCGAGTTCAATGGTTTTTTCCCATCTCAAAAAATGCTCAACCGATTAAAGTTTTCACTTCAAATATACAGAGGTGTCTGTAACAGTGACGGTTACATTAAGAGTGTTGCGAGTTCAATGGTTTTTTCCCATCTCAAAAAATGCTCAACCGATTAAAGAAGTTTTCACTTCAAATATACAGAGGTGTCGGTAACAGTGTCGGTTACATTAACAGTATTGCGAGTTCAATGGTTTTTTCCCATCTCAAAAAATGCCCAACGCGCCTAAAGAAGTTTTCACTTCAAATATACAGAGGTGTCGGTAACAGTGAAGGTTACATTAACAGTGTCGCGAGTTCAATGGTTTTTTCCCATCTCAAAAAATGCTCAACCGATTAAAGAAGTTTTCACTTCAAATATACAGAGGTGTCGGTAACAGTGTCGGTTACATTAACAGTGTCGCGAGTTCAATGGTTTTTTCCCATCTCAAAAAATGCTCAACCGATTAAAGAAGTTTTTACTTCAAATATACAGAGGTGTCGGTAACAGTGTCGGTTACATTAACAGTGTCGCGAGTTCAATGGTTTTTTCCCATCTCAAAAATGCCCAACGCGCCTAAAGAAGTTTTCACTTCAAATATACAGAGGTGTCGGTAACAGTGACAGTTACAGTAACAGTGTCGCGAGTTCAATGATTTTTTCCCATCTCAAAAAATGCCCAACGTGCCTAAAGAAGTTTTCACTTCAAAAATAAAAATATAAATATAAAATGCACATTAAAATTAGTAATTAAAAAACTATGTTTTGTCAGATAAGAGTGTTTAAAAGATAGTGTTTTCTTAGTTGTAATACCTAGTAACAGAATGTGTATTTTAAATTATTCATACATTATAAAATTTAAATTGAATTTTTGTTTCAATTGTTTAGAAAAAGTTAAAAATTTTATTTGTGAATCTGTTTATGTAATGACAATCCTTTTATTATCAATCATAAAATTAGGTCTTGCTGAACCTTTATTGTTCATTTATTGTATGTATAATTCAAAAACATGTCTAAACTAAGCCAAAAATTACCCAAGAAAATATTACAAAACTGGATTTTATAGCACTGTTTTTGGTGTATACATACGCGTATTCAATCTGACTTGTCGCTACTCAGATCTCTTGTGTGACGTCATCCACGTCTTGAAGCAGGCCCGTTAAGAGAGGAAAGTTGTTTTCGCGATGTCCCCGGCCAGAGTCCACCCAATAATTTGTTTTCCCAGCCCACCCATTTTCCATTTTTCTATTTCGTAATTGTTATTATTATGATTCTAATCTAAAATGCTATTGTGGCTCTTAATAACATATCTACATCTCGTAGAAATGATAGCAAATTTAAGTAAGTTAGAATGCGGTCATGTTTAATTTTCTCCTAATTATTCAATTTAATGATAAAATTAATCATGGTTAAATTAATCATAAAAAATCTTTAAATGATTATTTTTTTTAATTCAATCACGATCACGATTAAATTAATAATATGATTAAAATTACTATGATTAAAAATTTAATTGACTAATCTTTCGATAAAAAATGTTATTGATTAAAGCCAAACCTGCTAACAACTTCTAAAATTACACCTTGTCTGTGCTTCATTTATCCATTGTTAAAAAAGTTCTTTTTTTTTTTTCAATGAGATTTTTAGTATTTATTTCATCTAATTTTATTTGAATGTCCTTATATTTTTAAAATGTAATTAATGCTATTGTTATTCCATAGGTTTGTGGTGAAGACCTTCGTAATGCGATACACGAGCGTGCCATCACAGCCCTTAGGCAAACGCCAAATATTGTACAAATGCTTGTATACAGAGAAGAAGGCCAAAGCCACGAAGAAGATGCTTTCGAAACATTAGACGTAGATCTTCAGAAAAAGTCCGGAAGAGGTTTAGGTTTAACGATAGTCGGCAGGAAAAATGGTCCTGGTGTATTCATATCAGAAGTTGTAAGTATGTCTTGTAAACACAGTCTTTTTTGGGAAAGGACCATGAGCGCTGGTAGGGAGAGAGAGGAGGGGGGGGGGATCATTGGCTCTCCCAGTATTTTTAAATTTGATAAACAAAAGTTTCTTTATCTTTAAAGTTTTTTTTTTTTTTTTTTTTTTTTTTTTTTTTAAAGATAACAAAGTTTATTCTTCCCGAGTAACTTAAAATAATTAAACACTAAAAGAAAAAAAAGAACTAAGGATTTTTCGTTCGGCTTTTCTTTTTACGTAAACGTGTTTAAAAAGTTTTCGTTAATTACTGTTAGTTTCGTTAGTTACTGTACTTTTTTACATTAATGTGTTAAGACAGTATTTAATTCTGTTTTGGTTTTACATTAATACGTTTAAAAATTGTCTTAAAGGGGGGAAGGAGCTCCTTCTGGCCTAAAGCTGAACATTTCCACCATTGGGAATCTCTCTAGGGCTGCTCAATTTGAGTCAAAACCGAGATATCCGGTTTCAGCCGACTACACGGGAAAAAAAAAATGTTGTTTTTACGGTATAATGCGAGGTAGCGTATTACTGTTTATTTTACTGTTAATTACTGTTAATTTTACGGTACAATACTGGCAGCTGGAAAGCCAGTATTATACCGTAAAATCAACAGTTTTTTTTTTTTTTTTTTTTTTTTTTTTTTGAGAGGGAGAGAGAGTTTTGATCTAAATGTTCGAAAATCTTGCCCAAATTTTATTCTTCCGGAGCTCATGCATACCTTAATTCGAGTGTGTTATGCAGGATTTCATTAAAACGCTAGTCTTTTTAATTATATATGGAGTTAATAAATTTTCACACATATATTTTTTTTATGTATCTTTCATTTAAATGCACTAAAATGTGTTTCTATCTTTGCAGGTAAAAGGTGGCATAGCAGAAGCTGATGGTAGGCTAATACAGGGTGATCAAATTTTAGAAGTCAATGGTCAGGATTTGAGAACAGCCTCTCAAGAGCATGCTGCAGCAGTCCTGAAGGTTTCTGATATTCTACTACTCTTTTGTACTGCATCCTTAAAAAAAAATTTAACTTTATCGATAATTAATGTAAATCACACTTTACTTAAAAAAGGAAAAAAAAAACTTTTTTAACGTTGTTTTTGTTAAGTAACGTTACACTTTGAAACAAGAAAAAATCGTCCAGAAGTCTTTTGTTTTTGTGTTGAAATTTGTGTAAAAAATAAGTACTTCTTTGTTATGTAAAAATTAGGTACTTTGTTATAGCGCCCCCCCCCCCGAGTATGAGTCGCCAATCGATCGGGATGTATCGCCAAATTAATTTATATATATGACGTTGTGATCAAATATTACGTATATAACATTTTATGATGTATATGACCAAGTTATATATGACCAAGTCATATATGACCATGTATGACATATATTTATGATATGTGTATAAGACGTATATGACGTATTTATAAAATATTGGACGTAAATATTACGTGTAATAAGATGTAGTATATAACATTTTATAATGTATATGACCAAGTTATAGTCATATATGACGTATGTCAAATATATGTCATATATGACGCATATATGACATATATTTATGACATGTGTATAAGACGTATACGTATTTATAAAATATAGGACGTAAATATTTACGTATATGTGATGTAAATATGAAGCAAATATGACATACATCTTGTATATGAAGTATGAAGTACATATGATGCATATAAATTTGACGACGACTTTGAAGAAATCATAACTGTAATCTCGGCGCCAACGAAATTGTGGTGGCCGCTATAACATGGAAGTACAATGGCAATTATCTCTTAAACCGCTAATGACAGAAACATATTTCCAGTTGCAAAAAGCATTCAAATCAAGTACAGATTTTAGGTATGGCATTTATTTTACAAGGAGATGTATACATGTTAAAATACGAAACTTTTTTTTATATATATATACGGTCTCTGGGTCCCAGTTAAAGAAAAATTTAAAAAAAATTCTCCACGCTCTGACAAGTAAAATAGTAAAATTTCTATTCTATGACTGGCCAAAACTTACTGAATTATACTTTAAATTTTGTGAAATGTCGCAGCATTCCGGCATCAAAATATCGCTTGTTTTCTGCAGTAAAAAAATGTCAGACGATTTAAGTTACATGAACATAGTTATATATAGTCATATTGCTATATATTTGGTAGCAAGTAATGATTTACAAAGTCTATTTGCGTTTTAGATACATTATTGATCATCATGCTTCTTGTTTATCATAAATTATTGGTTGGGAGATGTAATCCCAATTTTAATCTTCAAGAACGAAAAACATGTTTATAATAAAAGAATGAGCAATGTATACAACTACCCAAATAGCAAAAATTAAGGTTTACTGAAATCTAATATATATATATCCATGTCAGAAAATTATTTTTGCGTACTATAATTATGACAATAGGCTATTTAAGAATTTTTTTAAGACGTTTAAAAATGCATTATACTACAAGAGGGTTAAATAGACATAGCAATTTTCCAGTGTTTTTTATTTTATCATTAATTATTGGTTCAAACAAATACACTGTTAAAAAAAGACAAAAGTACGTATATATAATGGAACCACGAACGAAAATATACAATAACCTCTTCCAAATTACCCATGATTCCGGAAAGCGTTTTTTATTTTTATTAACCTCAGAAACCAATATTCGAGATTTAAAGAAGCATTTATAAAAACAAAGTTTCATTTGGTGCCACTGATTTTCGGAAACGTTTCCTAGTACTTTTTACAGTGCATTAATCAGTTTTCTCAAACTAGGAATATCTGTTTTAAGGATGCTATCAATTCTCAAATAAACATTTTCAGCTGCGCAAATGAATTTATACCTGCAAAAGTAGCAAAATACTATGAATTTTAATGTGAATGTTAATGCTGTTAATTTATCATGTTTGTCTGTAAAATATATTTGTTGAACATGAAAATGTTTACTGGACAATTAATAGCACCCGAAAAACCTATATTCCTTGTTGAGAAAACTAATACACGATAAAAACTACTTTGGAGGGTTTCCGAAAATAGGTGGCAGTAAAAACAAATTTGTTTCTATAAATGCTTCTTTAAATATCGAAAATTTATTGGTTCCCGAGGTTTCCAAAAATAAAGAACGCTTGGTGGAATCGTAGATGACTCGGAAGAGATTATTATATTTTTTCGTTCGTGGTTATGCTATACACTGCGCGGCAACGTATAACTGCTTATTTTACTGTTTATTACAGTTACTTTTACGGTATAATACTGACAGCTGCGATGCCAATATTATACCGTAAAATCAACATCTTTTTTATTATTATTATTAGTGTATGTTCTTAGATTAAGAAGCATTTGTCTGTTTGCCCCTATTTTTAAATATACAGAATGAAACACATGTTTGAAATAAAAGTCTCAGCAATGGTGTATCAAAGTTTAAGCCAACATTTGTATTATCATTACCCTCTTTAATAAAAAGCTATGCGTTGCTGACGGCTGGCTTTCGCTAATCGTTGCCACAGATTAATCTCGGAAAATGAAATATTTGAAGTTACTGAAAAAATTAATAGCTTGAAAAGTATTTGTCAGAAAATTGTTAGACAAACTGCGTTAGAAAGGTAAAAAATTGTATTTGTCTTGATGTAAATTTCACAAAGATTGAATTAATAAAATGATTATGCTGTTTTTCAAATATTAAATTTCAAAAATTACCAAATTTCACAATGAAGTACCATAACGAAACCTTCAGGCGTAAAAAGATAATGATAACGGCAATGTGTCCTGACGTGTATGCTGGCTATATCAAGAGTCTACTATAAAATATGATAAAAAGTTTGTTAATTGTATATGTTGCTTAATTAATGCATTAATTTTCTTTAAATGTTGCGTGAACAAAGTCACGGGTAACAGCTAGTTATTACTAAATGCTGAACATAAATGGAGTGATAATAATACATATAAAGATCTATGCTATCATTACTAAATGCACATAATAACAAAAGTAACTGTAATGCAAAATAACAGTAAATGTAAACACACGTCCTATTATAAGGACACGTCTTAAAAGGTTAAATTTTAGTCAACAAATTAAACAAAATAATTTTTAATTGCTACGTAAAAGCTAGACATACCCGAGAATTATATTTCCTAACTATTATTTAAAAAAAGAAAATAAAAAAAGGAAACGAAACGAACAAATAAATATTTTTCATCTTTTAGTCATTTCTATGATGTCATTCAATTGTATGCATGAAGGAAATAATCATTGGTTTTGATATTGGTATAAAACATTATATTTTATTATTGTATTGTGTTTATTTATTAATTACTTGCATTTTTGTACTGCAATTCATAAGACGTTAATTGTTTAATTTAAATTTAAATAAATTTTCATTGAATTAATATAAATAAAATTATAAATATATGCATTATCAGGAATTTACAAATTATATAAATATTAGGAAATATGTTTTGTTAAAAAATAGCTTACTGTTTATGACAACAAAAAATTTAATTTATCATTTTTAATAATAGCATATACAATAAAACCTGTCAAAACAGAATCTATCAGTAACGAAATCCGGCCATAAACAGAAATGTTTTATGATTCCAAAGAAAAGGAGCGCTATACTGCTATAACGGGAACCAGTATATAAAACGGAATTTTTCTTCGAAGCTTGCGATTCCGTCTTAGAAGGTTTCACTGTATTTGCTTTCTTTAAATATGGAGTGGAATGCAGCGATAAAACATCTATGTAGAAATGCTAAATCTCCATATAAAATATCCTTATCGAATTTATTTATGTATGTCTGTATGTACACGATTTCTTACATTAAAAAAAAAAAAAAAATCTAAACTCTTCTGCTTAATCTTTTAGACTACAATGGGTAGAATACACATGGAATGCAGCGATAAAACATATATGTAGAAATGCTAAATCTCGATATAAAATATCCTTATCGAATCTTATTATGTATGTCCGTATGTACACGATTTCATACATAAAAAAAAATCTAAACTTTTCTGCTTAATCTTTTAGACTACAATGGGTAGAATACACATGGAATGAGCGATAAAACATATATGTAGAAATGCTAAATCTCCATATAAAATATCCTTATCGAATTTATTTATGTATGTCTGTATGTACACGATTTCTTACATTAAAAAAAAAAATCTAAACTCTTCTGCTTAATCTTTTAGACTACAATGGGTAGAATACACATGGAATGCAGCGATAAAACATATATGTAGAAATGCTAAATCTCGATATAAAATATCCTTATCGAATCTTATTATGTATGTCCGTATGTACACGATTTCATACATAAAAAAAATCTAAACTTTTCTGCTTAATCTTTTAGACTACAATGGGTAGAATACACATGGAATGCAGCGATAAAACATATATGTAGAAATGCTAAATCTCCATATAAAATATCCTTATCGAATTTATTTATGTATGTCTGTATGTACACGATTTCTTACATTAAAAAAAAAAAATCTAAACTCTTCTGCTTAATCTTTTAGACTACAATGGGTAGAATACACATGGAATGCAGCGATAAAACATATATGTAGAAATGCTAAATCTCGATATAAAATATCCTTATCGAATCTTATTATGTATGTCCGTATGTACACGATTTCATACATAAAAAAAATCTAAACTTTTCTGCTTAATCTTTTAGACTACAATGGGTAGAATACACATGGAATGCAGTGATAAAACATATATGTAGAAATGCTAAATCTCCATATAAAATATCCTTATCGAATCTATTTATGTATGTCTGTATGTGCACGATTTCATACATTTAAAAAAAAAATTCTAAACTCTTCTGTTTAATCTTTTAGACTACAATGGGTAGAATACACATGGAATGCAGCGATAAAACATATATGTATAAATGCTAAATCTCGATATAAAATATCCTTATCGAATCTATTTATGTATGTCTGTATGTACACGATTTTTTACATTAAAAAAAAAATCTAAACTCTTCTGCTTAATCTTTTAGACTACAATGGGTAGAATACACATGGAATGCAGCAATAAAACATATATGTATAAATGCTAAATCTCGATATAAAATATCCTTATCGAATCTATTTATGTATGTCTGTATGTACACGATTTCATACATTAAAAAAATTCTAAACTCTTCTGCTTAATATTTTAGACTACAATGGGTAGAATACACATGAAAATTGGTAGGTTAAAAGCTGGTTCTAGAAGAAGTACGTCAAGTTTAATTACTACAGCAAAAAGACAGGAAAGTTTAGACTCGTAAGTAGAAGTTTTCAGTATAATCTACGTGATAATTTTAAATTAATTTTGTCTATGTTTATTGTCATATTATATTTGTGTTGATATATATGTATATATATATATATGTGTGTGTATGTATATGTATATATATACATATTAAATGTTAGTATATACGATATTTGATGTTTATTTGTTGAAAAAAGCTCTTTATGTGTGCATAACCTGAATGTTGTTTTAGTCATTAGAGTATTTAAACATAGATCTGTATGCAGCTAAAAATCCTTATAACGTCTGAAGAGTTTTAGAAAAGTAGTAAATTTAATGACGATAGAATTATTCTTTCTGAGCATTAGTATTAACATTGATAGGCTACGATTAGTATAGCGTACATTAAATAGAAAGAAAAATCAATTGCATGAGAAAGAAAAGTGCTTTGGTCCATAAATGCAATTATAAATATTGAAATTTATGTTACTTTTAGAAATCTACCATTAACTCGTTTTGATGAATGACTTCTGTTGATTTTATGGTAAACTTCGAGTATATTTATACTCATTTAAAATAAACATTATTATTATTACTATATAAGTAAGTGATGTAATTTTGGCTTTTGAATTTTCGATTAACAAATTTTTTCTGGTTACATGTAAATTTGAAATGTTAAATATTAATCTACCATTGAAAATATTTTTTTTTTCTTTTTAACATTTTTTCCTCTTGACAATAACATTTAATCTTTGTGTAACATTTTTTGCCATTGTCTAAGCATTTAATCTAACATTAACATTTAATAATTATCTTTGATTTTTAAAATCGGTAAATTTAAAATGTATGATGTTACGCTGTTAAACCCAAATATAATTCTAAGATATTATATGAGTTGTTCACTTTTTTCACGATTAAAGAAGCATTATTTATTTATGAAATCATATAGTGCGGGAATGTTTACTTTTTTAAAGTCTGCCCAAATAGGGCATTTTAATGTACTTTCTACTGCAAAAATAAACCTTTTTTTAAATTATAGTGAGGATTTTTTTATATATATATAAAAGATTCCATCTTCTGATATGCAACATTTTTTTTCTACATGTGGAATGTACATGTTTTTACAAGTACAAAATTTTAAGAAAATTTGCAATGATTTCCTTTTTTTTTTTTTTTTTTTTGTATGCATGTAAATATATCCTAAAATTCTACTACATATTGTTATTGGAAAATCATTAAAATGTAAAGTGAAAACATTAAAAATCAAAATTTTTAAGCTTACTTTTTTACATGCATGTTGGTGTACCTTGAAACATCGGTGTTCTCTGTTAATAAATCAAGCTAAATATATATATGTTTTATACTGTGTTTAAAAATTATTAAACTTTGTAGACACGGTGCTTGTAAATGTCAAAGATAATACATATTTATATGAGCACTTTACAAAAAAATAATAAATTAACAACTGACGTGGCTATTTTTTTTTTTTAATAAAAAGCTATAGCAATGCTTTATTATTGTTTTCTGGTAAAAATATTAAACGTCTTGAAATAATAAATTATCTCATAATAAACGCTCTTTCTATTTTGTTATAAAATTTATTTTGTCAAAAAAAACTCGATTTTCAGTTTGTTGTTTAGATTGAAAAAAAAATTTTTTAATAAAATCTCATAAAACAATTTAATGCTGGTAAATCTTTGTTTTTTAAAACGTCGACAAGATTTTGCTTTTAAACTTTGTATCTTATTTATTTTATATTTTCCAGCTTTGTTTAATCATCAGTAGAGTGTGCATTGTATCTATAATAGGTAATGTCGTAAAAGCACTTGGTATATTTATATAAAATCTCTGTCCTGTGGTGCTTTGCTCTCCCTACACTTGCAATACGTTATCGCATGTCACTCTTTTCTGTGCCTGTCCGTCCTGTGTTTTCACTTTAAATTCCTTCACTCTAGTCATATGTTCACAGTTCTGAGTATAAGCGTAACTGCATATATAGTGTAATGTATTCAGCTGCTGATTGGAAAAAAATGTTGTTTTAGATTATCGTTCTTTTGTTTACTTTTTGAAGATGCATATTTTGTTTTACTATTCATTGTTTTGAATAATGTTGAGATGCATTTTGTCATTTTATCTTAAAACTTTTTTGTACGAGATATGTATAGGTGGGAGAAATAATATATCTTTCCTCGCACTCTCAGTCAATAATTTTTTGTTTACTGATTTCAGCAAATCATTTAAGGGGTCAAATACATTTTAAACTATTAAAAAATCATTTTTTAATAGCTTATATTAATGATTAATTGGGAACATTTTAAAAGAAAATCCCCTGCAAAAATTCGCTTTAGAAGTGAAGTTATTTCCAAAACAGATTGAGCTATTTTTATATGATCAGGGGTTATTTTTAAAGTCAATTCTTTTAAAACGGTGATTTCGTGCACTGAAAAATTGCTGGATATAATTTCATGAAATTTTGACTGAGGGTATAAAGTATAAACTTTATAGATTCACAAAATGATCTACTTTTATGCTCACCAAGTAGGAACTTTAGAAATTATGACTTTTTTTTTAATGAAAATTTTGAAGGGGGGGGGGGTCTTTTTTCCGAGAATTAACCTTTTTTTTTTTTGTCAGTGTAGACCATTTTAAATACATATTATATCTCTACTCAATGAAAGAATTTCACTGTGATAGTTTAATTATGAGAAATCCTGCGCGTAAGGTATATAATATAAATTAATTTATTAAAAAAGCATTAAAATAAAAATTAAATTAAAAAACTTTATATGTATCTAGACCTTTTTTTCCAGAACATTAACTGTTAGAATATATATATTTTAATGTGTGTTTAAAATTTCATGTCCAAAAGTTAATTATATGTTTAGTCATTACAATCCATATTAAAGCTTCTTTTAGATTTAATTTGCCAGTTTAAATGGTACTTGAAAAAAAAGGGGGGGGGGGGATGCATTATTCGACTGGAATAGTTTTGCCATTTTTATTGAAGGAAATGGAATCTGACTACAGTTTATACATCCAAAAGAGAAAAAAAAGACATTGTATGAGGCTTAATTGAAAGAACAATATTTTTTACATATTGAAGTATAAAGGACCTACTTACAATTGAGTCATCGATCGAAAAATAATTTTATACATTATTCAATTAGAAAAGCACCAATTTTTACAAATTTATTGTAGCAAAAGAATTTAGACAAAAGAAAAAGATTTTGTGTATGACTCAAATGGAAGAACACTAACTTTTAGAAATGTTATTCTAGCAAAAAAAAAAGAGTCTACTTTTAACTGACTCCTTCAAAAAATGTTTTTGCTACAATTCAACTGAAACAGTACTAAATTTTACAAATTTAAGTGAACCAAAAATTTTACATATGATTATTTATATGCTTCAAGTAGAAATATAACAAACATACAATAATTTTTTCAAATCAATTGAAGCATTTTCTTTTATTTGTCTTTTCGGTGACAACAGAAGAACGCTATTTTTGTTTTTTTCTATTAGCAAAAGAAACCTATTTTCAGTTAAGTTATGCAAAAAATGTTTCTGTATGTGACGTAATTGAAAAGGCATTATTTTTTTAAAGCAAAAACTTGCCAAAGAAGTACAACAAAAACGTCTATGATTTCTTTACTAATCAAGATATGGATTCATGACAATAAACTGGGAAAAAAAGTGAAAATTAGTTGAATAAATACCTAAACGTTGTCAGAAGGTAATATAAAACAAGAGAGGACAAATGAACTATTAAAATAAAGTCTGTACTCTTTATAATAAATTGTGTATTAAGAGAAATTTGCTATTTTGCATTGAGTGTTCCAATTAATTTTATCAGTACTGTACAAATTTCCCATACCCGCACCGAACTCCTTAATGTTCCGACCGAAGTTGCTAAAGTTGCAGCCGGAGAAAAAATGTTTGAATTTAACAATGTCTCAAAATTTCACTCACATAAGAGTCAAAACGATTTCACAATTGCCAAAATGATTCCCGTTTCCGAATGGGGAAAATAAAAATATATATGTAATGCCCTTAACAAGTGCTTTTAATGAGTTTATAAATATATTAATAGCGAAAACAAAGAAAGATGAAAAAATCGAAACAGTAAAACTTCACGTATTACTCGTATATATTTGACATCATAGTTATGTCTTATGGACGTTACATTTTTCGATTTAAATATTAGTAAATCTATTTGATTATTTTTTCCAATTTTGTAACAAATAAATGGGGGAAGGGAGACTTTGCTGACTGTGTGAGACAGTTTCTTGTAAATATATCTATATTTTCATTCTCTGGTTCATTATGCACAAAATACATAGATTATTTCTCCCATCTCTAGTGTTTTATATTTGTACTGTATAATAGTTACTTATCCTCAGAACAATTCTATACCTCTCTCTCAACTTTCTGCTTATGCTTAAGTGACCTTATATATTTCTGTCTGTCATTAAGTTATGCACTTTTTAGCTTATTGCGATCAGCTTTAATAGCTCAGAAAACATTCCAATACATTTAAAAGAGATTTTTCCTCATGCATTCCATAGAAAAAGGAAATGAAGGTACGTTAGATGTTCTCATGTTAAAGAGTCATATCTTTCTTTAGTTTTTTAAGTTTTTGTTATTTTTTCTTTTTATTCATTTCGTCGTATGATAGTCATGACAAATCCCGCATGGTTATAGTAATTTATTTTACCTTTATTTTTAATTGACAAAGTTATTCAGCGATTTTTTTTCACTATTCCGTTAAGTTAATACCTTTCAATTCATTCAGTTACTTCTTTTTTAAAACATGTAAGTTAACATTGCATTAAATGAAATTACCTTTAAGTATTAATAAAAAAAGAAGAAATATTTCAATCAAAAGCAAGTTTTAACTACTGGCTGCTGCATATTTTTTGTATGTATATTTTCTTAACATAAATACTGAATCAAAAATTGCTTTAATTTATGCACATTTTTCTTCGTGGAGCAGCTTTCTTCTGTTTTGCAATATATTGCACCCGAAATGTAAAATACACAGTCTTCAGAGATATTGAATACAGTTTTTATTTTTCAGAAATTATTGTTACAAAATTTTATATTATTTTGAACATGTTGTCTATTTTATTTTCTTAATTAAAATATCAAAGATGAAACACATATTTTATTGCTATTCTTCTTAAGTCTTGAGTTAAGGAATAATTTTTAGTTTATTTATCTATGTTATCCCCGTGTTTTTGTAGACTTTAACTGATTTTCTTTGCATTAGTTTAGTAATACATTCTTTGTAGAATATTTGTAGTTATTTATTTATTTTTTAATTATCGTGTGTGTTCTTATATTAAGTGTTCGTAATTATGTGTTTTATTATATCATTATTTAGAGTATTATATATCAAAATTGTCGCGTTTTCTTTTGTGTGTTACAATCTTCTGGGAAAATAAATCAATCTGCCATAGAAATTGTCAACGTTTATCAAACAAATTGGTTTACTCATTATTGGTAATTCAAATTTTCAAAACACTGATTTAGATGTTTCTCAATAGATATTTTTAAATTGCATGTAAGAAAATATAAAAAAAAACTAATTCATTGTTTGCATCTAATATTACCATCGGTGTAAATTATGAACAATAAATCATAAAGGCATTTTATTAACCAAATCATTTTCTCTTGGTAAATAATGGATAACAATTTTGGAAGAACTATACAAACTATACAAACACAATAAATAACTATAATTATTGTTAACCAAAAAACTGTTTCACCAATATTTTAAGATATTGGAAAATCACTTATCAGATGACATTCTATTCATAACATGTCTGAAGGAATGTTAATCACAATTCAGGATGTGTTTTCTCTTAATCTAATTAAGTTCGGGACACCAAATTGTAGATCTTAGATTCCAAATATAGCCTCAAAAATGTCGTGTAATTACTATGTCAGGCACGTTGTCTAGAACCAATTGAACTTTTTCCTAGCTTTAATACCCCATATAGCCTCCCCTCTTGCAGGAACGAATTTGCATCAAATACTTTTTCCTGTGTTTTATATGAATTCTGACATTCTGCGGCTACAAAAGACGCATGTGTCACTATTGTTTGAATTTTTATCAATGTTACACGGACCAAAATATCATAAGTGTGACTTTTGGCTGCTGATTTTTTGCTGATGTCTGATTCTTAAAACTCTCATATTATTTTCAATTTGAATTTTTAATAACCACTGATATATCGCTGAATAATAATTAGTAGATGGGCACAAACTTTATTGAAAAATAAATATGATATGGCAGTTTTTATCAGACAAAACACAAATTGTAAGGGACAGAAGTGACAGGGACAGTACTGATATTTTTTTTTTAATTTGGCCACTTTACTTAAAAAAAACATTTTTGGAATGTTGTATGGACTATTTTCAAGGACATATCAAACGTACAATTAAATGGCTAGATATTGGTTAATCTATAAATATCAATATTTAAATTAACAACGGGCACAGTAGTGATGGTTAATAAAGGTATGCTCACCTTTTCCCCATTCTTTCCAATCAAGAAAATTTTCTGTATGAACAAACAGCAAGCAATGACGACTTTCTAAGAACATCAAATACTCCTCTACTGGAAACAATACTGAAAGTGACTGCATGCTGCTATTTGGTGGAAATATGAGAAAATTCATACACTGGGACAGTAGTGACCAAAAATGTGCGGGACATTACTTTAAATCGAACAAAACAAATTTTACACATTTTACTCATATAAAGATTATATTATTATGCTCCATGAGATTCATATTTATAATAAATACATTGGTTTTACAATTTTTTTAAAAAATAATTATCGTTTGTTGATGGTTTTAATGATCAAGTTATGGGTTGAGGACAGGGGACAGTAGTGACCTTTGAGATATTTAAATTCCATTTTAATTATTAAAAATCAGATTTTCACAGTAGAAGTAACATAATATTGTAGAACAACCACAGAGAAACATTTTAACATTGAATGAGAATTTATATTGCAAAGAAATGCCGAGAGATATACTGGGCGCTGAGAAATCACACTTATGAAATTTTAGCCCACATATCCCATTATTTCTAGCACAAATAATATAAGAATAACCCTGAACTGCGTTTTTGTGTTAAATTAGCTTTTGCATGGAGATTGAAATTAAAATATGTGATCTGTCGCTAGATTTGTGGCATTAAAAATAAAAATGACTAAGAATGTAAAGTCGACTTACAGTAGCCTATATCGACCATCCACAGATAAAAAAACAGTGATAGATGCTTGTGCTAGAGGTTTGTGCTGGCCCGAAACTCGAGCTCGGCCAGGCATTCAGACCAATTGATTTTCATTAGATTCGGGCCAGGCCGTGCCCATGCTCAATTTTCCCTTGCTACTCTGCTACTTTCCTTGCCCCTCAAAGTGCCTCATAGTGCGCGAAATTCAAATTGAGTTAAACCGGAGCTCATGATACTTTTGTGAAATATCGTGATATTTTGTGGAATATCACGAATGAAATTTGTGAAATGTCATGATATTTTGCGAAATAAAAAGATAAAATTACGGCAATTGTCGAGATTAATCATTGTAATTAGACCAAATGAACACCAGAATACCTAAAATAAAATCCCAGAAGCAAAGATTGAATGATGAGCATTGAATTATTCATTCAAGAAAAAATATTTGGTATGTTTTGTTACTTTTTAGAGGTAGAATATCTATCCAAAATATCAGTTTTTAAGTGATCAAGGGTCAGCCCATTGGTTGATTCCACATGGCCTTTCCAAAACTTCTATCAATAATATCACTATATTGCTCTAATTACAATGCGTAATCTCATCGATCGTCATAATTGTATATTCGTATTTCGAAAAATATCATGATATTTCAAACATTCCATTCACGACATTCCACAAAATATCATGATATTTCAGAAATTAACGTTAGCACCCTGTTAACTCAATTTGAATTCCGCTGGCTTTGAGGGGGTATAACACCTCTCGGGGTGATTACTAGTACTTATATACCAACTTTTGTGCAAATTGAAGATTAGCATTTCCAGGGTGTATCTTGTAAGTAAATAATGTTGATATTCTGTATTCCATAGCTTTTTGACATGTAAGCTGAAAAATGTACTTTTTTTCATAAATATACGTATGGAATATTCTTTTAAAAGACTTTTAATTGTAATACAATGCTAGTTAAGAATTATAGACTCTTTTATTAGAAAATGAGTCGTTCCTGATTTCATTGATTTTTGCCCGTGCTGGGCCGGGTCAAATTAGATCTCGTTTGTGCCGAGCCGGGAACGGCCTTAAAAATTCGGCCCGTGCAGGCCTCTAGTTTGGGCAATAGGCAATAGGCTGTAGCAGAATTAGAGTCTGACCAAAGATCAGTCAACGTACAGAGGCATCAAATACAAATTAAATCATAAATTGATTACAATTATTAGATTCGACATAAAAATCTACGCAATATTTAAATAGCTGTATTTCAGTAAATGGATTTTACATGTTAAACAAAAGTTCAATAGATCAGTTGTAAGATTGGATAGCTTCAATTTTTAGATAATAAGAATTTTATTCAATTAACCTTAATCTTCTATATCATCATCTGGCATATCTGGATAAAGTTTTGCCGATTTCTATGAATCTGCATTCTGAAACATAAATTGGTTTCTTTCCAAAATAGTTAACGATCATATTCTAAAGATCTGATGGACATGGGGGAAAAAAAAGAGTTTAAAATGGCTTAGGCTAAAATTGATACAAGTTCGATTCATAACAAATCTTTCATAAGCATGCATTATGAATGCTACATTTCGCAAAAATACTATTGAAATACGTGAAGCAAATATGGCTATATCTTGTCAATCAGTAATAAAGAAAACTTATTTTAAATTCAATTAACATGTAAATAATTATAGTGAGCTTTACTTACAATGTTGGCATTAAGAAACGCCAAACAGTTAATTTAGAGTACATTTGTTTCAAGATTGATATATTGGCTATTATCAAACAAAAGATAAAATAATAATAATAATAATAATAATAACAATGATAACAATTCTTTTTATTATGCATTTTACCAATGACTCATAAAACAAGGAAATTCGACAAACAACTAAATGTGTGGTAAATATACGAATATTAAAAAAAATGTAAATAAAGAAAAAATAAATGGACGTGTAATCTATATAATAAAAGCGCTGTCATCAACAGTTACGGGATGGTCGCTTTCGCTTTTTCATATGCAAGGCGACCATTTTTATTCAAAATTATATTTTTCGAATAAACTGCATAAAAGTAAAATTTTTAGAAAGATCGTTCAAAATAAATTAATGTTTGAAAGATGACGTACATTCAATTATGTATATATTCTGAGATAACTTCAGTTGAAATTAGGTTGGCAGCTCAATATATTGCTCCATGAAAATAAACAAACACAAAAGATTCATTCATCGTGAACGTTTAAAATATTAAACCATGGAGGTAATCGTTCGCAAAGCGAATCCGCGATGTAGCCTGGTGTCAAAAAAATAAATAGCATTTGTTGTGAACGTTTACGCTTCGTTTCTAAATATTATTTTGGTGCCATCTATCGCAAATTAATATGAACAAAGAAGATTTATTTTGAAATTGTAGTTTGAATTCTGAATGAATATTTCTTATAAAATACAACTAGAATATAAGGAATATATATTGCCGGATACTGCATAGATTAATTATATCAATGCAAATAAAATTTTGCATTTTAACATACTACTAGAAACGTTGTAGTGAAAATAAATTTATAATTTAATAAGAGAAATTGAAAAAAAAAATCAGTTATATTAATACAATTAATAGTTGAAATATACTTAAGTAATAAAAGATGATTTTTAATGATCAAAATTTATTACAGGTTTCTTTAGGCATAATAAATAGGAAAAAAAATCAGGATCTACTATGAAACATGTATATATATTTTTAATTTAAGTTATATAATTATTACTTTGGCGCCAGCTATCGATAAACAAATAAACTTTCTGTTGAAATTGTCATTTGTTCTGCATTTTATGAATTTTGCTTGCATTGTAAATAAAATGAGTATTTCATATAAAATATAATTAAAATATAAGGAATATTATGTAATAATGTGGTACAACATATATTAATTATATCAATGCAGATAAAATTTTGAATTTTAACATAGTAACTTTGTAGTGAAAAAAAAAAGGTTCAGTCATAGTAATCCAATTAGTTGCAATATCGTTAGTTGCGTTGCAATATCGTTATGATAAAAAAAAAGGAAGGTTTTTAGGGTTTCGTTCATCTCACGAAACCCTATTACTCCCTCTCCGTTGTCTGTCTGTCACAGAGCCATTCTCAAAAACTATATAACTTACAGAGTTGAAACTTTGCGTATATAGCAGAATATCAGCTATGAAGAGCTCAAAATATTAAAATTTGAAAAATTCGTATTATTTTAATAAATAGAGATAAAAAACCAAAATTCTAACAGCCTTTTCCTATTAAATTTAAACATTTTTCGTTATAGCAGATGCCAAAAATTCAAAATCCACGATGAAATTCTTTCCACAATAATTAATTTTCTATCAGACGATTTCCACGTGATAAATGAAAATGAAATAAAAAGTTTCTCCAATTGTAAAAAAGATAAATATGAAATAAAATTGATTGACGTCATAGAGGTAATAAAACGGAAAATGTCTAAGATTTCTCAATAATACAAGGAGTATGAATATGTGTATGTACACAATGCAGATTAATATCACGGTATTAGAGAATTAAAAAGAAAATCTGACGTCCTATTGGAAGTTTAACGAATTTTTCAGATGTTTGAGAATAATACAAATCGGGTATCAATATGAGTAATAGAGAATAGTAAATATATGAGTTTGAGAAACATATTGAATCGTGATAAAAAATCCGCTTATGGAAATATTCGCATATTTTAACATTTTGAAGGCGTACAATATGTTTAATTTTGAAATTATTATTTTAAATATCGCATTTAGTCCGCATGACGGATATTATTATGACAGAATATAATAGCGGGCTTCGCCCGCGGCTAGTTTAGATATTCGAAAAAACGAAAAAATAGACCGGTAAATTTTTACTTTATAAAAAACATGAAGTTTTTTTTTTAGGCTAAATGAAATTTATTTGATTTTATTAAAGGAAGGATAAAGTGTTTTGAAAGGAATATTAAACGAAACCCTTTGAGCGATCTTCGATCACACTTACCCACTTGTTTAATGATTGAAATTTATTACAGTTTTATACAGTTGTCAACTCGTAATTTTAATAATGAAATATTTACTCTGATATAGCAGGACAGTTTAAAAAATCCAAATGACGGAGATTACCCAAATTACTTGAAATTTATGTTGTAAAATACGTATTCTGTACTTTTTTTTAATGTCCCTTAAAAATATGCTTTGCAAAGCGCTGCCTGATGTTAACGATGTAGTAGAGCAGTTTTTTACGAGGTTCGTATGAATTCGAGGCTCTGCTGTAATTAGGGGCCCGCTAGCGGGAACAAGCCAGTTAGTATAAAATAACAATGTAAGAAAAGTACTTTACATTTGAAAATGACGATGCTTGACATGTATTTTCTGGTTAGACAAAATCATATAGAGAGGATACTTTTCAGTGAATTTGCAAATAGGAACATTTTAACAATTGTTCTATTCATTTGAAATTTAATATTTTTTCCTTTCTTTTTTTTTTTTTTTTTTTTTGTCTTTTTTCCTTTTACAAATGAAAAAAAGGAAAAATTAATTTGTTATTTCATTTCAAAATCTAATAAAGTTACAACTTACAACAGTTTCATTATGAACAAGAAACATGCATCACATGCGCACCGGAGTTGCTTTCCTAGCGAAACCTGGTGGCTACGCAGTCTGTCACCAAGTGCGCTGGAACGCTGAAAAATATTCTCTATATGTGATTTTTCCTAACCAGAAAGTACATATCAAATATCGTCGTTTTCAAATGGAAAGTAATTTTCTCACATTGTTTTTTTATATTACACGTTTATTTAATTTTTGTACTTAACTATTTACCAAACATTTAGTTGTTTATCGTATTTCCTTGTTTTATGAGTTATTGGTAAAATTCATAATGAAAAGAATTGTTATTGTTATTATTATTATTTTATCTTTTGTTTGGTTAATAGCCAAAATATTAATCTTTTCACGCACGTAACATTCACCCGTTCGCATTTTTCACATGAAGAATATGAGAGATAATTTGAATTAAAGAAATGATATTTCCTATTAATCGAACCGCATATGGCTTACGGAATTTCGTTTTACAATGTTGAGTCAAATTGCAGTTCTATTATGTGAATCAAAAGTAACAAATTCGGTATTGTATATATTTTTTCCCTCCATCTGCTCTACAATTCCTTAAATCGGTTTTCGGTCTCTCAACATTTTCATCATTGTAAACTTAATTTTTCCAATTTCTGCACCACATTATATCAAATTATTCGGAAAATAATTGCCGATTTATTTTTATAGTGCCGTGTTTCGTTTCCAACCCAACGTCCTTACGCGCGGTGGTCAATCTAATTACAGCACTAATCATAGATGTAGTAGACTCAGTCAATATGTTTAATAGATGGCATAGTTGGTTAAGCTACTGTAATTGCTAATGCTAATTGTTTCAAAGTGATCCAAACATTATGTTACCAAGGAAACGTTATGTGAGATTTTGCTACATGACTACAATTGTCGAAATGCGGCGCAGGTTTAACAAAATTCAGTCGAAGAATGGAGCATGGAGGCAATATCACAATGTACCATAAATCGACGGTTCGCAAAATTTTGCTCCGGCAAGGCAAGTCTTCAATACCGGAAAAGCCAAAGGCAACACTCTGCTCTTGGCCTTGATAACGACGTATGAAAGAAGCGGTAGAAGCAAGTGTCTAAGCAAGTCTGTCTGAGATAGCCATCAATAATCCAACTTCCCATTCTTCTGCAAAGGGTCTGTGGTTATCAACAAAAGAAAGGGGAGTCTCAAGAAAAGAAAAGGGGGGGGTACGGCATGTCAACGATGTGTCTAGACATGCATGTCTAAAGGTCAAAGGTCATCAGCAGACGCCGTTGACAAGTCGGACACTACTCCTTTCTTTTGTTGATAATCACAAACCCTTTGCAGAAGAATGGGAAGTCGGATTATGTATGGCTATATCAGACAGACTTGCCAAGACTGCGAATAAATGCAGATATAGTTAGGGAATTCGCCGAACAATTTGTTGTATCAATATCAACCATTTCCGAACACTTTTGGCATTTAGAAAAAGCTAAGAAGGTCGTCGGTACATGGATTTCAGCGGAATTAACTGAACAGTAAAAACAATTTGAAATAACATTCTGCCTCTGAATTAACCTTATTTTTGTAGTAATCTTTCTTGGAAACCACTCGGCCATCTTACCACGTCTCTATATGTTTATGTACCTGACCAACTATCTAAAGGCATTCAGAGCAGCATTCAGAAATCCAGAAGCGTCAGAAAATTGCTTCTTAAATTGTATTGTATCTAAAAAAGCCAAATTTCTTTCTAACTGGTATTGAAGCAATAGAAACCCGTTGGCAGAGGTGTTTAGAGGCTAGCGCGGTCTATTTTTTAAAAAAAATGTTTTTACTATAAAGCATACTGTTTTCCATTCCTTTTCTCTAAATTATTTTCCTCCATTATTTTCTGATTAACCTGGTACCTATGACTTATTTTGCTGTGTTCTAAATTTACCATCTTTTTCGTCTTATGTTGTTTCATGTGTAATTATTTTAAAATGCTTTTATTTTAATTAGTATGAAACGTGCATTCTATTTAGAATTTATTTTAATATGAATGAAGAAATATTACATAAAACACATTCTATCTTCATATACATTAAATTTGAATGATGGAAATTAAATTATTTTATTGAATTTATGCTCTGAAAAGAATTTAAATTTGAAAATAAGTTTCTATTACTATATAATTCTTAAATTTAACTTTTTCATTTTATTACTTTTAGCCTCCACGTACTTTATGTTTATAGAATCACATTACTGAAAATTCATCTTAACACCATAGTTGCTTGTGGTAATTTATAAAATATATATGTAAAGAAATTTTGGCTGTAATGGATACGAAAAGGGAATAAATGTTATATAATATTTCACTATTGAATTTGAAAATACTAGTTTCAATCATTTAAAAAAGAAAATAATTTTGAATAGACACTATAAGGACCTCAAGCAGAAGGATCTCTGTTCATTCATCCATCTTTGGCACATTAAGCAAAAATGGTGTATACAACACGCTTCCACTTGTTTTACCCGAAAGGCAGCTGAGGTTTTCTAACCCCAGACCTGTTTTGTAACTTACTTTAACATTCACGTGTCCAAAACTTAAGGCCGAACGAAATTTGTACCTGTAAGAAAATTACTTTTGAAAAAAAAATTGAACACGATATTAATTTAAAAACCTTTCACCCAAATATTTGTAAATAAATATATGCCAGCGTCTATTTGATGAAACGGAAGTGGTTGTTCTATCGGAGTCAAAATCAGAATCGAAATACAGTGAAGAGTGATAACTTCCGATAACTTGTACAAAATTAAACTTTAGTCCTTCAAATAAATTCAGGTCACAAATTAAATTATTTGCTTTTCGTGATTTTGTGTGTGTGATGAGATTAAGGGGGTTGTATTTGTTAAGCATCAGCCATATTTGGCTATATTGCTACAGGAAGGATAGGTTCAAGAATGACTTTTGAAATGGAAGTGACGCGAATTATCGTTCTCGTACAAGGAAACACTGGGAAACCTTGCATAGTCAATCCGCCCAGACCTCACTGGTTTCGAACCTGCAAACATCGGTCGAACCTCCTGATTTTGTGACCCGCATGCTAACCACTGAGCTGAGATTCACTTGATTTGGAATTCAATGTTTCCCATTTTTGGTTCCTCATCAAAGATTCTTTTATAGTTAGCCTTTTTCTAGTTTCTTGTAGCAGGATCGTAGGTGAAGATTGTGAAGTTATATTCTATTGATGTGCGAATTTTATACGTTCATCATACTCTGTTTTTGTATAGCTATCTTGATGGCCCTTTTAAAAAGGCAGATGTATTACCTTTTCTTGAATAGTTTCCTTTTCTTTCTTTTCTTTGTACAAATTTTACATTTAGCGATATTCAAGTTCATTCAAAAAATTCCAACTCACGCTTTTTTTTTTTTCAGGGGGTATTTTTTGTAAATAAAATTATTTTTTTCTGCTTGTTGATGTTAATCAAGCTTATATTGCAAGCATAATAACTACGCAAAAACGTATCTGCAGATGCGAGAGGTAATAGTACTTTCAAAGTAGTTCTTTTAACAACTCGGCGGAATTGCTTTTGTTGAAGCTTACTGTTTCTACCAAACGGAAGTGCTATTCTCAGTACCTCAGATAAAACCGTTTAGAAATCATCATAGTCGAAACTGGATTCCAAAATGCGAATTTAGTGTAGGTTCGGATCTTTTGGAGTCAGAGTCAAAGCCCCGTTAAACCTCTAAATTACTCGTATATTTCTTTTTTTTGTGTGCATACAAATTTCGCCCCTCTTTAAATTATGAACATGTTTGCTTTTTAAGGTGTCTATTTGCAGTTAGTTTGCTTTTTAAGGTGTATATTTGCAGTTAGTTTGCTCTTTAATCTAATAACTGTTGTAATTATTTCATATGCTTATTTTAATTTTTATTCATTTATTTATTTGTTTTACTGTAAATTTGAATGGTAATAAAGCAGTCTCGTTTAAAAAGTGTTACGAAAATTTATTGTTAAAATGCAATTTTCAGGAAGATATTTCGCTTTTTGTTGTATCCAAATTTATTTATTGATATTTTTTCATGTATGACTATGAAATGCTTAAATACGATTTAAATATCTTTCCAAGCAGTCCTGCGGAGCTCAAGTCAATATCTCTGGAACGGGGATCTGCAGGCCTGGGCTTCAGCATAGTTGGTGGTCACGGCAGCCCGCGGGGGAATCTTCCAATTTACGTAAAGAAAATCTTCGACAGTGGAGCAGCTGCTAAAGATGGTCGCTTGAAACCTGGAGATCAAATTCTTAGTGTCAATGACCACAGTTTAGAAGACCTGACCCACGAAGAGGCAGTCCAAGTGCTGAAGAAAGTTACAGGAACTGTTCATCTTCAAGTACTGTCATAGAAAACGTCACATTTTATTACGTTATATATCTATACAAAAAAAAATGTTTATACAAATGAAGCTTATAATGATATTGTTTGTACATTCCTATTAAAAGTGAGAAACTTGATTGCAAATGAAAAGTTTGGTGCTTTACCTTGTTAAATATTCATATACACCTGCACAAACCTCACATTTAAACTGCTATTTAGGCAGCTGTATAAAGAATTATAAAAAGATGAATATTATTATCAAATATAAAAAGCGTCTATAAAAGAACTGACACAAGAATCACTATGTACATGTGTTGTCCATCTATGCAGCAATAAATGGTAATAGCACAGAAGAATATTGAGGAGGCTCAAATAATTTTTATTTTAATCTCAGGTACCGTTGAGAAGTATGGTGTTTGAGGCTATAGGAACATTGCAGTTCATAAAGAACTATGAGAAACTGTTCACTTTCCATTTGTGAAAAATCTTATATTGTGCCTTTTTATTTTCGTCGTGCACTAAAAGACTATGACATTTTGAATACTGAAATAATGAAAAAGATTAAGAAATTTTACATACTAGTGCATCACTATATGTTTTTTCATTCAGTTTTATCTTGAAAATTTTTAGAGACTATTTTACTGTTAAATGGATTTTTTTCAGTCAATCAATGTTTTATACAATCTGTTAGTGTCGTGTTTAAAGTAATATTCAAATAATTTGTATGTAAGAAAGTAATTACAGTTATGTGTGTGAATT
The DNA here is from genome assembly GCA_963931845.1 of Maratus michaelseni. NCBI lineage: Eukaryota > Metazoa > Arthropoda > Arachnida > Araneae > Salticidae > Maratus > Maratus michaelseni. Next base: position 167,714,369 of record OZ007592.1, on the reverse strand, counting down.
ATTAAGTTTCAGTGAAATCATTTTTTTAAAAACTTTTAATGTCACATTGTTATATAAACTGTATTTTAGATTATTGAATTGTATGTTAATTTTGAAATCCATGTTTAAAATATTGCTTTTGCGATTTAACGCGCACTTTTGCGATATATTTTATCGCACAACTATCTTGTTCTTACAGTTTAAAAATATTAAAAAGCTAAAATTTATTTTTTAAAAATTACTTGGTTTTTCCTAAATATTTTTGTAAAGAAAATAGATGGACAGATAAGGCCCATTTTTGTCTCCCGAACCCCCCCCCCCCCCCCCTCCCTTTTTTTTCTAAGATATTTTCGTTGCTTTGATAAAATTTTGGATCTAAATTTACTGGTTCTATTTCTGATTTTTATCAAAATATTGTTTAGATATTTTATACAAATTCCTAAATGTGTGTTATTTAGCAATTTTTAATATATTTTGGTATATTTTTTTATGAATTTATTTTTCTTGTGTTGGATGAAAAGCTCTCATAACACCATTGTATGCTTCACATATGTTAATATTTAAATCAGAAATTAAACCATATATAAAAATCAGTTTTGCTGAAAATGAGCCTTACCTATTCATCTTCTTGGGGATTTTTTTTTTAATTCATTAAAATAGGTAATGTATGTTTGTGTTATTACTGAGGATATTGTACATTCGACTCTTCAAAATAGTCATAGTAGTGCGTATTTTTTTTAAGTTATAGAAAACAAAGGTTATTAAAAGTTTAAGTGATGCATTTAAGTTATATAAAAGATTAAATTTATTAAAAGATTAAATTACACAAATATTTAAGTTGCATAGAGATAATCTTTTTCTTTTGGAATTGAAATTTGTGTTCATTCTGAAAGTTTAAAAGTAAAGATTTCTGACTGTTTTCCTATAAGTCGAACCTCGTTAACGCGAACACTCAATGGGAAACTTTTTTTGTTCGTGTTAAAAGTAGTTCGTGTTATCCGAAGTTAAATACATTACATACAACTGGACGGGGCAATAGGAAACAGTTTGTGCTAAAAGTAATTCGCGTTAAGCGTGTTCGTGTTAACGAGGTTTGACTTTCTTATATAAATTAAATATTTAAATTATCAGCACTTTCACTTTCCAAGCAGACAACTAAATGAAATATCTTAAATTGTAGTGATAATTATTTTGTAAAAAAAAAATAATAATAAGTTAAAAAAAGAAAAGTAATGAAAAAATCTAATACATTTTTGTCAAAACCATATTAGCTTTTGTCGTAGCCATAAAAATTGTATGATATATGTGTATTATTAAAACATCAATCAGTTTATTTAAAAATTTAAAATAAATTTTATTTATCATTAAATTTGCCTTATCTGTATTAATAAAAAGCTAAAAAAAAAGCAATACAGATATGAAAAACTATGCAAGTTTTAAAACAATACAAATATGAAAAACTATGCAAATTTTAAAACAATACAAATATGAAAGACTATGCAAGTTTTAAAACAATATAAATATGAAAAACTATGCAAGTTTTAAAACAATACAAATATGAAAAACTATGCAAGTTTTAAAACAATACAAATATGAAAAACTATGCAAGTTTTAAAACAATACAAATATGAAAAACTATGCAAATTTTAAAACAATACAAATATGAAAGACTATGCAAGTTTTAAAACAATATAAATATGAAAAACTATGCAAGTTTTAAAACAATACAAATATGAAAAACTATGCAAATTTTAAAACAATACAAATATGAAAAACTATGCAAGTTTTAAAACAATACAAATATAAAAAACTATGCAAGTTTTAAAACAATACAAATATGAAAAACTATGCAATTTTTAAAACAATACAAATGTGAAAAACTATACAAGTGTTAAAATAATACAAATATGAAAAAATATTATAAAGAAATATTACATTAAAGAAAGTTACGCGAATTTTAAAAAGTGCTATCATGATTCATAGATGAAATAGTTAAAACGGAAAAATAATCTATGCAATTTTAAATTAAAAAATATAATGCAATTATATATTTTTGAAAAAAAAAATTAAAAGTGTAAATTAGTAAACTGTACTATGCAACTTTTAAGAAAAGGTATAGAAAATTCGACAATTTAAATAAACTGAAAAACAAATCTATGCACTGTGAAAATAGTGTAGAAATTACCTGCATTAAAGAAAGTTGTGATAACTTTAAAAAAGAACTGTAGCACGAAGCAGTGGTTGATCAAATTATTAGAACCGCATTGTGAAAATAGTATTTTGAGTTTCATATAAAATTAAAAGCTAAATTCAGATAAATTAAAAACTAAAAACTATCATAAATGAACAACATAGCTCTCAAGCGTTATTTGAGAGTACTAATGCAAAATAGCTTCATAGGGCTCATACAGACTCATTATATGCATCAACAACGTTTTCTCATCATATGTAAATAAACGGTAGGCATTATTATTTCATATTAAAAAATGATAAATTTTCACTTAAATTATAACATACAAAATTGAGAAATAGTTAGTTATTCAGGTTATTCTAATAACATGATCAACAACTGGATATAAACTAATCAAACTGAAATAAAAACTATGCAATTTTTAAATTTTACAAGAATAAAGATTATTTTTTAAATTTATATGAGTTGTTAAATAAATAAGCAAATAAGAGTTGTTATCATTGAAAGATATTTTTATATTTTGTTAGAAAAATGTTGTTTTAAATATTTATATTACGTTTAATAAGTTGCTGAAAAGCCGTTAACTGATTTTAAGTTGTTGCTCCGTGAAATTTTAAAGTCTCTTAAAATTTAGGTCATTTTCTTAAAGGTTAAATCTGTATCAAATGAATGTAAACACGAAATTTTTATACTAAAAATGAATTCCCTTCCATATTTTAGTGGATTTATTGTATAATTATAAACTGTGTTGCAACACAGTGAATATTGTATATTTTCTCGCAAGTCTACTAGGTGGTCCATAAATAACTCATCAAGGTATTTTCTTAAATATTTTTGAATCTATACCTTTACACAAGGGTTTTTAAAAAGAATGATCCGGTTTTAAACATCAATATTTTTTAATAAAAATAAGATAAAAAGTAATTATCTGAGCCATTTAATGGGGATTCCATAAAACTCTAAGTGACACCTCGTCGAGCAACATACACTTCAATCACGGAATCTTTGTCACTCCATATATGTAACGATTTACAATTGGGTCATTCTTTTTGAAGCACCATGTTGTTACAAAATTTATATCAAAATATAATTCAAAATGTACAAAATATGCACAAGTACACAATTTTTTTTTTCTTGTTTTGAAGTACTTTAAAATTTTGTATATAGATTTTTTTCAGTTCTTTAGCCTCAATTTAAAAAAATAAAGAAAATGCTAAAATCGTCCATAATGTTTTGGAGCTTTTAGTTAAAAGGTGCTATCGACATGCAGTGGGCTTTTATTTCGTTTTTACTTTTTTCATAGTGCTGGATAAATTTTGAAATTTGACAGAAATGGCTCTATTACAATTAACTGTCAAATATCTTATTGAAATTAATTATAATTTGTGCGGTCAGTCATCCGAAATTTGTGAGAAAACATTTGGAGCAGCCATACTCAACCTTTTTTTCTCTTGGGCCGCAAACATATGTTTGCGACGTTAGGCGTTCCGCAACACACTTTGTATATTAGTGTGAAAAAGGGTATAATTAAAATAATAAGATAAAAAAGCAGTATAACAAATCAAAATAAAAAGTTAATATAATTAGTAGTATTGAACGTTTGTCGTGGAAGGAATGTTACCAAAAAATTTTAACACCACTTTTTTCCAAAAAATTTACTTCGGGGTAGATTTCTATTGAAAATGATGTAGAAATATGTTTCAACGATTGTTGTTTAGAAATAGCGATGTAAAACTTTTTCCACGACAACTCAAATAAGTATTATTAGCGATATGATAAGTATAAAACATATCGGTATAACAATGCGGCTTCACCAAATTCTAAAGAAAAAAAAACAAGATATTTTCTTTAATAAATCATTCATTTTTCAATGCAAAAACTTTTTATTTATTTTGTAATGAAGAAACATATAGTGCAAATTTAATTAATTTGGAATAATATTTCATTAGTGTACACCACTATAGCACGAATAGAACTATGAAAAAAAGGAATTTTTGACTAAGGAAATCTCATTTAAGATGTTTTAACATGATTTTAAATTAGTAATTACAAATAACTGGCGGATTTTGTCTTCCCATGAAAATACATAAAGGAACAGCGAAGGTGTTAAAAACTTTTAAAGAACATCTTAATTAATTTTATAATTAGGGATTAATGATTATGTGTCTCGGGCCGCATATAAAAGGTCGCCGGGCCGCAGGTTGAGTATGGCTGATTTGGAGGATTCACGACGCCATACAGGATTGCATTAAATGCAGTGTTGCCAAATTAACGGATTCACAAATTTCGAATTCATTCCAGAAATTCCAGATAGTAATTTCTGCTTTATTTAATGACAGACATTCCGCGATTAAATAAACCCAAAAATTGCCTCTTAATGAAACAGAAAATTGGAACACTGATTAAATGACCTGATAACCAAGTTTAAAAGCACGGGGAATACAGTAAATACTATAATCATTCTGAGAGTTTAAGAAAACATTCAGAAAGTAATAAAGAGAATAGAATTAGAATTATTATTGTCTCCGTCACGGATATCGCGGGAATTTTAAATTCATTGTTCATCTTTTTTTTTAACGTCTATTAACAACAACAAAAAAGATGTTCGTTATTCTATTTTTTTTTCTGCAGAATTTTCACATTTTGAATTCTATCTTCATGAAAGTTTTGTTAATATAAATGCATTCGTTCAAAAGTTTTTAAGAAAAAAAAAATTGATGAGTTTATTATGGATCATCTTCTAAAATTATTATATTGCACTATTATTTACTTATTTTTATAAATCATATTCATATTATTATGAACTCAATCTAGTTTATTTTTAGCGATTAAAAGTAATGAAGTTGCTGAAGATGTTAATTGTTGATAGTGATGGGCATAATGAATGACTTTGGTATTCGAATGAATCATTTGGGAATGCGTCAAAGTATATATGCCAAATTTCGTATTATTTTTAATTTAAAAAAACCAGAAATTTTGTAAAAAATAAAGAATTAAATTGAGCCTTTTTTTAAAAGTTAAATTTGATTGGCTAGATTACATATTTCGGATTGGCTGATGAAGTTTTCAGTCGAATCTTTTTCCTTTCTTTCGATTTCCAATGCTAAAATGCTACATTTATACTTTTTTTTTTCTCATGGCTCCGAATTATTCATTCAAATACCAAAATCATTCATTTTATACCCATCACTAATTGTTAATTATATTATATGTATTAAATGTTATTATAAATGCGATTATTTGATTGTATGAATATAAATAATTCTTCTTGTTAATTTTTATTTTTCCTACTTTAATAATTAAATCTATCATTCTATTTTAATATTACAATACATTGTAATTTACTTCATAAATAAATTTATTTTTGATTGACTAATACTTGAAAGTAAGATTCATTTATAATGTGTTATAAAAATATATTTTTCTTCTTTTCGTTAAATATTTTTTATCTAATGTGTATTAGGGAGGAAAAATCCGAACGTAAGTTATAAAACAATTCTTTTGAATTTCAGAATAAAGTTAGTTTTTTATTATTTTTTATAATATATCAGTTATGTGTTATCTTGAAAAATTATGTACATATTTTTTATTCGAATGTGAAAATTTCATAAGAACCAGCAACTTTCTTCTCCTTTGCTTTTATTCGATTAGTCACGTCTTATTTAGCTAAAAATCAATCTTTATTACTCTATCTTGAAAAACATGTTCAATATTATCTAAAATATGTTTAAAAACTGTATTAGTGCCAAAAACAAACTTTTTTTTTCTTTTTGAAACTGAATAAATACGTTGATTATATTGAACGTATTAAAATAAGGGAATAACCTTTGTTTTAAATCTAGGAAATGTTGCTTACTTAGAAATTCGTTAAATGTCGTTGTTTGCTAATATTTAGCATACAGAAAATGACAGAAAATATATTTTGAAATATAATCTAATCTAACGTCGCCGTTTGACGTATTTTTTCATGCCAAAGATCCGAGTAAGTTATATATAAGTAAATGGAGGGGGGGGGGGGGGGGGAATTCAGATTATGCTAATTACAGTGGGAAGCAAAAGGCGTATGTTTCTATTTAGAAATATTTGCACTATTAAACAATTAATCTAATGTACATATTCTTTCACTTTATGTTTATGCTTTTAGAAATATAATATAAAACGAAAACAAAAAATCACATAAATTTATTCTTTTATTTATGCTTAATAAACAGACGATTATTATATCTTTAATATTAATTGGTTTAATTAAAATATATATGTACACATATTTCCCTAACCACTTATCCAAAATGGATGGAAATAGTATTTGATCCTTCTTTTAGATGCTGAACTTAAAATGTAATAAAATTATAGCATTGCTATTGAACTTTAAAAATGAAATTCAATTTTAATATGTACAAAGCTCTTTGTGACAAAATAAACAATGTTTTCCTTTAACGAACATCAATGGCATACAGCAATACTTTTCTTTTTTTTTTATTTCAACAGCTCACGTTCGGAATTTTTTCCTTCCTGCACATTACTTTCTTAGTGATCTCAATTTATAAGATTCATACATATTATTAAATTATAACATGATTGGCGCTAGTATATTAGTATAATAAATAAATTTTTAAGTGGCTTAATATATGACATTTTATCCTACTAGAATAATATAAAAGGAAAACAAAACTATTTTACTGTAAGTGTCTAGAAAAAATATCGGACACATTCGATACTAGTTTGTTTTTGTAATTGAGAAGCTCTTTAAAACTATGCTATTTATGACAATGACATTTCCAGTGACACTTATGTGCGAAAGATAGGCACTTGTTAAGATATAGCTTCAAAATATTAATTCATATTTATGAACATTTTGGAAGAACTACATAAAAAATAGTGTTTAAAAATATATCTGACAACTTCCTAAGGTTTAAGTAGGCATGAACAAATAGAATTAAAAATATAGAAGTATTTTGCTTAAAATCCTTTTTAAATATCTTACTATCTATATAGTATTTACAGGAAAAAACACTTTATATGGTGTGATGAAATTTTAAAAATGTATAATGCAAAATATACTATGAAAATTCAAATTGAATGTTGATAAATGAAATTAAAAATTGTAGATTTTATAAATAAATATATGTGTTTAATCATATTTTTCTGCTCTGTTGGTCAGCGAATTTTGATGTGTATCTCATTTACGATATCATAAATTTTTTACACTCTTTTTGAATGATTTTTATTGAATCATTGAAAGAACGCTTTGTGAAATATTTTTTATTTATTTAGTTGACTTGAAATAAAATTTATCTCATAAAGTTCATCAATAGTCTAGCTGTCTGCAGCGTACAAGGATATATCAGTTAAATTTCATTATTCCTGTACAAAACCTCTGTGTAGAGTATTCACAAAATTACTGAATACCCTACACATGTGTACACTGAATATTCTACAATGTCAGTACTGAAGAGTTTTAATGCATTTGATTTTATTTGTGACATCTTATTAAAATTTATTAGCTTTAAAACATTTGAAAATTTCATCAGAATCCGCAAAAAGATCCCGTTAGCATTTAAACAACCGGATGCATATCTAGATTTCACTCTTTTATAACAAGTATAAAGATGTATATTTAAAAAATTTTAATTATTGATTCATACGCTTGATTCATCCAACTTGATTCATAATTTACAAGAAGTATTATAAAAGTATATTTATTATTGCTGTTAAATGTTTTATTCTTTACTTTATCAATTGTTATTTATCTATACATTAATTATTTTTATGTATTGAATGAATATTTTCATGTTAACAGATGTGAATTTTAATCAAAAATTTCAAAGTATTTATTTAAATTGCACATATTTTTTGTATCTAAAGTAAAATGTATATTAAAAATAAAGTATATAGTTGTTAAAATATCATAAAAGTTTGTATCAAATTTTTGAGCTTGATAAAAAAGAATAATTTAAAAATTACAATGTGCTCAAGCCACTATTTTAAAATTAAATTTATGCTTTAAAAAGGACAAAATACCAATGTTTAATTTGTAAAATATCAGAAAAAATTACGGATCTTATACCTTTGGATGCATCCTTTTTTGCTTAAATATCGAATTCCTTGTATAATTGTGCATGTGTATGCCCATGTATGTGTTTGTTTTACTAAAATAATGAAAATTCATGTATACTTCTGATATTTTAAAAATCTGATGAGATATTAGTTAAAATTACAGAAATTATATATATATATATGACATTTCTTGTAACAAAAAACCTATATACAGATTTAAGTAACTAAATAATGCAATTTAGACTCAATATATTACCCAAAATTTAGATTCAATATTTTATATCAGTGTCTAAATATCGATTTTGACCATTTTAGAAATGTACGATAAATTCTGGCAAAACAACAACTGAAGCAAAATATGGTGATAAGTTTGTGCATTTTATTGTTCAATTTAATTAATGTGCAAATAATATGAATAGTCTATAATATGGATATAATAGTTATCATAAAAAACAATAATAAATTAAAAACAAAAGTATACAAATACGTTAACAGAAAATAATAGATATTATGTATTTTATTGCAAATATATAAAATCACAACATGAACTTTTCTAACACTTTTTGCAAAGGAATTCATTATACAGTGACTTCTCACTTACGACTGACTCTCTGGATTATATATAGATGTATATTTATACTTATTCTTTTCTTATTTAATTTTTATTTATATTAGCTACTGCGAAACTTTATTACACAAAATTAAAATCCTGTTATGAAACAACTGTTAAGAGTTTAATTGTTGTTATTTAGAAAGTATATCTTTAAATCTCATTGAAAATTGCAACAAAATAACTTTTAAAAAAAGAATTTAAAAGCATTTTCAGACATAGAAAGGTATATTTATGCATCCAAACAAAAGTAAATTGATGGTTAGTGCATTTTCTGAAGAAAAAAAAACGATTTAATTAACTGTAATTATCGGAAATAAAAAACAGATATGGTAAGCCAATAATTATCAGTACTGATTATTTAATGCCTATACATATTTTATAGCTTTCATTTAGTTTTTATTATATTATATAAATAATATCTGATTTTAATCTATACAAAGCATCTATGAAGTAATTTTTATATAATAGATTGATAAATTGATATAATTTGATATTTATAGACTCTCAGTTCTACAATATTTTCTTCGGTCCCTTAACAGTCGTAAAAGTGAGGTCACTGTAAATTTCTATCACGCTGATAAGAAATTAATGTTATTGAGTTATGCTTGTTGAAGAAACTCCTTTTTAATGAAGACACACATTATCATGTGTGCTGTTATGTATTTTGCTGCAAATAGAGATTCATAATAGAGGCTTTACTAGTTTTTTATCTTACTGTAATAAATTTTCGAATGGTGCATTGTTATATGCGTGTGAATGAAAGAGTATGTTTTCATACAAGAATAAAAAATATTTCCATGAACGAAAGCTTTATATATTTTCTCCCATTTTTATATAACTTTGTGACACCAAAAAGGAAATAAATTGTAATGTATTATTAAATAGAAGGTTCTTTCAATTCAAATTTCGATCGGGAAACTGTATTCATATTTTAAAAAAGCAAAATTTATTGAAATTCATATATTGAATATGTTGATACGTCATTAATATAATGGCATATATATGTTAATGTTATTTTTGAATGTATTTTACTATAAATTGTTCGACATTTTTATATTCCTAAAATTTTGATTTTTTTTTCTGCTTTAATTTAGTTTGCTGTTAGCAGAAATTCAGTTTCTACCAGCTGTCTGTTTCATGTTTGAATTTTGTTAAACATATTATGAAGAAACACAATTGGACAATATTTACAAAGGCAAAAATTATTGAATAAAATTTTAACTAAAAATCTCATTTTACATAACATGTGAATCCTTTCTTAATGGTTCTTTGTACTCTTGGAACTATTTTTTTAGTTTTTTTTATAATATCTTTTTGACATATTATTAAAAGGTTTTATGAGGGAAAATTATTTAATCAAGACAAATTGAATTTTTTGGCAAAATTAAAATAACAATAATAATTTTAAAGAAATAATAAAATTGTAAAGCCACACTTCTCTTACAATTTTGAACTTTTTGAAATACTTTTTGCCTTTTTTCTTACAAATATGCTCTATAATTGTACGGACCAGATTTCCAAAGAAAATAATTAATTTAAGAAAAAATAAACAAAATGTTATCACATACGTAGAAAATAGTCTAAAAAATGACTATTTACTTAACATTGTTATTTTAATAAAATAAACTGTTTATGTTACTGGAAATTAGATTCTTACTTTTATGAATGCATCTTAAGGATCGTCCAAAAAAATAGCGAATCAAATGAAAAATATATATTGAATTTTCAGAATTTTGGTTATACCGATGCATTGAAAAACACAAAAACTGAGAAAACAAATTTAAAGATTGCAACCCTGAATCATTTAAAGGGAAATAGATGCAGTAAAATGCCTTTTTGGCATATTTTAAATTATCATATTTTTACGGCACTTTGTGAGAATACACTGCGAATGTCTAAATTTGTTTTCAAGCAAAAAATTGAAAGATTTATATTTTCTCCATTTTCCGAAAACTGAAGGGTACCAAATACCCTTTAAAAAAGTCATCATCACTTTTCAGTAATCAATGAAAGTTGGGGTAATTTTATAGTAAAATGTTTTGAATCCCAATTGTGCTCAATTTCTACGGAGTTATATACATTCCGATTTCATTATTTATCTCAAGTACATACAATACAACTATACATAGATATTTATGTATTTTTACTCTCTTTTATTTAACAACTTGTTTTTTGTATGTAAAGATGGAACTTTGAAGTACATTTTGCATCCACTTTCTGATATGCTAGAATTATAAAAATATATACAGGTGTGTTTCCGGAGACAATGCAACATTTTAATATTTTTATAACTTAATTATAAATTAATAAATTAATTTTAAGGCGTTTTTCAGTTAACCGAGCACAGGTGATAAATCGCCAAATATTCATTATGGTTACAAATGTTTAATAGTTACAAAAACAATGGAGTTAATTACGCACTAATTCACGTTCGCCAAAATATGCCACCTGGTTGTGAAACTGTAAAAACGAAATATTTTAAACACTAAAGAGTAGAAAATATATATAAATAAAATAGTGTAATAATTTTTAAAAAAAACTCGTATTTAAATAACTGTAAAATTTATATGACTTTGAAATATGTACGACCTTTTTTCTCCCAATTCAGAATATTTACAATTAAGTTTTATTTTGTAGTTATCATTATTTTGTTTTTAATTAATATTATTTATTAATTTATTGCAAAGAATACTAATTTTCTTTATATTATATAAGGAATATATGTACAAATCAAAGAGATCTAATTGAAAGAACCTTCTATGTGAAATATTTAAAAAAAATAATAATAATAATTCATCTTTTACTATATTTTTGTTTTCGATGTATGTTATTCACGGTTTGTTTAATTTTTTTCATCATGTTAATTGTTTGTTTGTTTGTTTATGTCTTGCTGTTGCATCACTCTATGCTGTGATCTGCCAAAGAGGGTTTCAACTCCCTTGTTTACTATTAAAGTGAAACACAAAAGCTCTAATATAAGGAAAATATTTAAAAAGATACTATCTATGCAATTGATCATGTACAGAAACACAAGAACTATACGCAGTTAAACAATATTAGTTGCACATTTTTACATTTTCATGTTCATTATATTATAGGTACCATTGAATGCACAATAGACATTGTTAAACAATTTTTTTGTGTCATTGCTTCACATTCTGAACATGAGGAGAACCTTTAAACTGTAAATATCCATAGTTTAGCCATATACATATATATATATATGTAAATGAAGCTTATAGATTATTTTTTGTGAAATAAGATATTTTTAATTTTTAATAATAGTTATGTCAGCTACAATACAATATGACACTTTTTTCTTGTGATAGGTCCTTAATCAACGAAATCCATTTTTATTTCGAATGAATTTGACCCTTTTGTCCGTTTCTCTCTTTTTTTTTTAATATAAGAGAGTTTGGGATGTTTATTTTAAATATACAATAAAGTAAATATTCGTACTTATATTATTTCTTTTATTTTTGTCCAATATACAGCAGAGATATTCAAAGAAGCCAAGAACGAATTTCATTAGTTATATGTTACAACCTTCAAAATATCCAACAATTTAAAACAGCTATATTCCACTTTTTTCCGTGCTGGCCGCAACACACTAGAGTTATATAATAATGTGAAAAATATATTTAAAATAGTAACATAACAAAAGCAGTATAGTTGTGCAATAAATAAAAATTAATATAGTCAGTATATTAACTATCTATATAATAAGTATGAAACATAAAAAATATAATAATGCAGAATTTCAAAGTTCTAAATGTTATAAAATTTTCTTTGATAAATATATTGTTTTTGTTCAATTCAAAATCTTTTTATCTTTTTAAAATTTCAAAATATATAATTCCAATTTAATTAATTTTAAATAATGTTTAATTAGTGGTGAGGATTTAAACATATATACACCTCGGTAACGCAAATGGGACTATATGAAAGAAAATTTTTGATTAAGCAATTGACGCACTTTTAAATTACGCATATAAAACAGTGGATATTCTTTTCTTCGTATAGAAATATACAAAAAATAATAATAATGACGATTTTAAATACCTTTTATGCGCATAGATATTTTTTAAATAAATATTTATGCTTGTGTGTCTCGGGCCGAAACACAAAAGATCACCGGGCCACATGCGGCCCGCGAGCCGCAGGTTGAGTATCCCTGAATGACATTTTTATCCTTATTTCTAGCATTTTTATTTATATCATTTTGTTTTATCAAAGGATTTGATTTTGAAAGCTGATATTTGGGAAAACGAGTATTCTATCTATTGAAAATTGTTTATGATTTGTTTTTTCTTTTATTTAAAAATAACAAAGAGTAGTAAAAATTAAAAAGTCTAAAACAGAGACTTGACCCTTCGGTACTCTGTCAAAATTAAATAAATAAAAACAAATAAATAAATAAATCTATTGATTATACTAAAAATTGTTGATATCCTAATTGACAATTAAATAGTATTTTTAATTAAACGGACATCGTCTGTATTTTTTTTTACGAATTTTCTCTTATTTTAACAGTTAAATACTGTGTGTTTGGGTGTTAAAACAAGACTTTTTTAAAAACTTTTTTCAAATCAGTTTTTACTGATGCTCTGGATAACAGTTTTTTCTACGAATTTTTTTCTTTTTACAGTTCAGAAATAGTTTAGAAATACTTATACGTTTTTTCAATCACATCTGAAAAGATGGAAATCTTATATCTATATTACTTCTTCTATATTGCCCCTACCCTTTCTTTTAAATATTGGAGGAGGATACTTTTTTCAAACTTATAAATGTGAAAGTATGTCTTTAATGTAATAGATATAAGAAATGGAAGGGTATTTTCTCAAACTTAGAAATAAAACTATACAATATTAGTGTAGAAAAGGGGTTCTTTTCTCCATTTATTACACAGAGAAAGTGTATTGTTAATAAAAATATCTTTTAAACATCCCAAGAAAATTTCAATAAACTCAAGTTTTATCGTTGTATGTAGGAAATAATCCAACAAATATAAACACATTATTAACTGTATTTGAAACAAAATAGTTTAAAACCTCTTAATTTTGTGTTATTCGTAATTTATTTTCAAAATGTAAATAAATAATACTGAATTGTATTATGTTTGACTTTTTTAATTCAAATATATAAAACTTTTTAAATCAAAATAATATATTTTCTTTTACAAACAAATATTGCATTATCTAAACTTGTTTCATTTTTGGAAAATGTAATTTGTTAGAAAAGTGAAATTATTTTTAAAATATTGGCTAATTAGTGAAAATAATAATAATAAATTAATTATTTTAAAACAAATAAGTTAATCTCCAAACGTTATACTTTTGGTGTGTACCAATTCGTAGAAAATCACAGAACAAATATTTTTCGATTTCACTAAATAAATGTAATTTTTTTATGCCTTATTTTTTTAAATTGTTCGACTCCCCTAACATGATGGTCCTTTACGGTAAGTTAAAAAAAAAAAAAAAAAAAAAAAAAAAAAAAAAAAAAAAAAAACAAGAAAAATCATTTGACATATATACATTTATATATATAAATGAAAAGTATTAAAATATTAAAATTCCTTTTTAAATCTAAAATTCAAATTAATTTCCAGTTAAATACTTTCTAACTTTTAACGTCTAGTTCTGAAGCTGTCCCTTTTAAGTTTCATAGCTTAACAAATATTACTTTCAGTTACCCAACTCTTAGATTAAAAGTACAAGCTTAGTGCAACTTTACTTTTTCTGCGGTTAGTGGCATCCATGTCTCGGCCAAGCCTTTGTTTCGTCACAAAGTCCAGATATCAATCAAAAGCTAATTATCCAATTAAAGTTTAGTATCCTCCCAATTTGACAACTTCGCTTCCTGCTGGAAAATATTGCAAGCGCTAATCAAAACCCCATACCTCCCTCGAAAAAATTCAGTTCTTAGAGATTTGAGACTGCTCTTGAGACCTGCTAACGATTGTAAGCGTTAAATTAATATGGTTTTTGGGGCCTCCGTGACAGCAATCGAACTCCCAATCCTGTATCTTAGAACTGTGAGTAAAAGAAGTTGGTTTAATAAGCGAGATCCAGAGTCAAGTTATTTTAATATATATGTCTTCCAAGTGAGGTGTCATTCTAGCCACTGATCAAGACCTTAAATATATAACTAAAAAATGTTGCTTCCGAAAGCAATTGTACGCCGTTCTGTTTCTACTTTGTTTATACTCTGCTGTATAATTTGTATGTTACACTTGCTTTTGTGTGGTGTTTAAATTTCAATCAAAATAAAGTGTTTAAACAACATATTGTAATTTTTTGTGTGTAAGTTTAGGTGCAAACTTTTAATTAGTATTTAGTATTTGAATAATTGATGTTTTTCCTTCCTTTCTTCCTTTGTATGTGTATATCGTGAGTATGAAAAGATGTTTCTGTTTCTTCTATTATTTTGTTATTATGAATACCATATATACTAATTATTTTTTACTCTTCCAATCAACTGCCATTTGCATTTATGCTGGCAAGCAGCATACAAAGATTGTTTCATATGCATACATTGTAGATATAAATGAATTTTAATGCTCCAAGATGATTCCTAACATAATAAAAATAAATTTTTACCATTTATTGAATTATGTTTCATTTGTTTTGGAAGTTTATCACCAGTAAAGTACCTCATTTCATTAAGGTGGTTCTCAATTAACCTGCTCAACAAAGCGAAACTTTCTCACACATTTTTCGACTCATTTTTAAACGCAAAGGCCTGACTATTGAGGCGATTTGGAATCGAAATGAGTTTTCCATTTTTCGATAAATAAATTACTTATCGAGTTATAAACGATTCGTGTCACATGACGACCCGATTTTCCCCTTTTCCGCTCTGCTGCCTCAGGAATTCTGTTCAAAACGCCGATTTTGACAATATTTTCTGAAAGATTGTCTGCCTTTTCCAAAAAATGGAAAACTTCTTTCGATGACATAGTTTATGAATAAGAACACCTGCCAATTTCATCCGTTTCCGAACAAAAATGAATTCAAAATTGTGTCAAAAAGTAGCTTCTTTGGATTTGAGAACAGCCTTAATTTAATATAGGACAAACAGTTATATCTCAATTAAGAACAACTCAAGTTACGAACTTTTTTACATCTTATTTTGACAAATAAAGGCTTAATTATAAATACATTGGACAAACTTTAAAAAGTGATGGTGCACATCAAAACAAAAAAAAAATTTGATAGAAAACAAGGGTCGGATTCAGTGTTGCCAGTGTCACAAAAAGAGGGACAGAGGCTTTTAAATCGGAACATAAGATTACAGTAAGCCCTATGAAAACGGAACCTGTGTATAACGGAATCCAGTCTTAAACGTAAAAATGTCATTGTCCCTACGGTATGAACAGAAATTTGACAAACTTTAAGAAGTAATTATGCACACCAAAACAAACAATTTCTGCATAGGAAACCAGGGTCGTTTTAGTGTTGTCAGGTATAGTGTCACAAAAAGCGAGACAGAGGCTTCTAAATTGGGACAGAAAAATACAGTAAATAAAAATGGAACCTGTCTATAATTGAATCCAGTCTTAAACATAAAAATGTCATTGTCCCTACGGTATGAAAAGAAATTGGGCAAACTTTAAGAAGTGATGGCGGGATCGTATTTAGTGTTGCCAGATGTAGCGTCATAAAAGGCAGGACAGAGAGACAAAAAGAGCGTAACAGAGGCTTCTAAATTGGGACATACAAATACAATAAACCCCATGAAGACGGAACCTGTCTATAACGGAATCCAGTCCTAAACGTAAAAATTTTATTGTCCCTACGGTATGAATACCATGCAATAATTATACCTGCTAATACGAAAGTTTGTTTAAAGTGTAATTTTTCTCCTGTCCCTTGTGATTACGTCTTAGCATTATATTATAGTAAATAAACAACAATCTTATATAGTAAAACCTGTGAAAGCGGAATCACTAGAGATTGAAGCAAAATTCCAATTCAGCAGGTATAATTGTATACTAATCCTATCGTAGGGACAATGAATTTTTTTTCTTTTAAAACAGAATTTCGTTATAAACCGGTTCCATTTACACAGGATTTATTGAACAAAGTACAGTAAAACGGGTAAAAACAGTATCTTTAGGAACCACAAAAAATCCGTTTTAGATAGTTTCCACCTAGGCAGGTAGATTTGTAAGGTATTCCTTTGGAAGGGACTATACAATATTTCCGTTATAGATAGATCGTTCTATTCTCACGGGCTTTATTTTATTAAGTATTTCACTCGATGCAAACTAACGAATAGGCATCTTAATGTATTTAGGGTCAATTGTTTTGCGGCCTCACTGTGGCCGACGTGACACTTTTTTGACGTTGCCGTTACGTCCAATGATAGGTAATCCAGTAGAAATAGCATTTTACCTAACAAAAATTCGGGTAACTCTGATTTTTGGATATGTTGTAAAGGTTGACCCTCTAATAAAAAAAAACCAAGTTTTCGACCTTCTAGACCTTGTGCGTTTTTCACAATATTGAAAAAAACAATATTTTTCTTCACTTTTTTTCGATTTTTCTTAAATAACTCAGTTTTAGTGCATTTTACAGAAAAAGCACTTTCACCATTTTGTAGAGGATAAAATTATCTACAACATGCATTATTCATGTTTGTAAATTGTCCAAATAGGGGGTGAGATACGGAACTGGGAAAATAGGGTTAAATTTGGAAAATATGCAAAAATCCACGTTATTTTTTGTTAATAACCCACTTTTAGTGCATTTTAGAAACAAAACTGTCATAATCAACTTTTTAGAGCATGAGATTGTCTATAGTTTCATTTATTAGATAATTAAATATTGGTAATAGACCTTAAAAATCACAGCAAAAAGATTTTGGGTGAAAACAGGAAAATACCGCCTGGCAAGTTATTAATTTAAAAAAACGAGCTTTTATTCTTGATATTGAAAACACGATGTGGTTAATTAATTATAGAATGTACAAGAAATTAATCAACAAATATGCAGTAAGTATATTCGCTTTGTCATATATGTTTCCTTTTTCTGCTGCTTGGCCCTGGTAATGATACCATCGTCTCAGATACTTCATCGTCCGTCTCTGTACTTGACTCGATTGGTTGTTCTAGGTCATCAAAGTCCTCAAGGTCCAGTATAATATCAGGACCGTTGCCACATAGTTGGTTGTGGCACTTTACACAGATAACTGAGCACTTCAAGCCTGCCTTTCTAGAAATGCAATTCGTACTGCAAATTTTTTTTTGCATTGGCAAGATATGAAATCGAGTAGAGTTTGAGGAGCTGGTCCATTCATCATGGTGACTGGAATGAGCCCATGACCACCCCACTTCCAGCCGCATTCGAGAGGATTCTTTTCGTTTCCCAGCCATGTCTGAATGAATGATAATCAGTAGCATCATCTAGCTAAATTTAATTTAATATTGTTAGCTGCTCTAGCAAAGCTGAGATACCGCAATACATTCAAGTTTTGGTTGGGATCACCTCCATACAGGGCAAGAAGTACACCTTCTGTGGCTTCAACAAGTTCGTGCCTCTCTGCATTTGAGTCTTTAAATATTTGAACTGTTTGGTTCAGGGATGGGTTCTGAAGAATTCTGCAATATTTCATTTTCCCATGGCTGTAGAGCGCAGAAGTGGTGTCACAACCACTTACTGCATGAAGAAAAAGAATATTTTGTACAAATTTCTTAAACTTGAAACACTTGTTGGAGTAGAGATCATCAGGCAGTTTCCCTCTCCTGGCCCTTCGGAAATAAACATTGTCTGCAGCTAGAGAAGCCACAAGAACAAGAAGGTCCATGTCTTCAACAGTGACAGTGACATGCATCGTAATCACGAGTTTAGGAAATAACTGTGTTCACTATTAGCACATCTGTATCTTCAGTGGTCTGCGTAGTGATCATTTGTGCTTTTTCAAATTCATTTCGAAGCATATAAATGAAAAGTACTTTATTTTTTTTCATTCCAAAACAATTTTTCTTGTGGCATCTGTGGAAACATGGTTTTATTGAACTTAACCTCATCAGAAGTATGAAACTTCAAGCGACGAGCACTTTCTGCACTTTTTATACTTTTTGGATTATGTTCAGGATAAGTTTGTAATATTTCCTTTATTTTAAAATTTAAAACTGAATTCAAAACACCGGAAAACAATTTCCTTTTATACAGGTTTCCGTCTTATCAGGTATAATTGTGTTATTCTTTCTGTTGGGACTAACATTCTGAAACTGAGATACATTTACCATCAATGTAAACTTTAACTATCAAAAATATGTGGGACAAATGAATACAAACATGACAAACCATATCTTCATTGTGCGCCCACTTCTCCTTCTATTCTAGCGCCCGGGCCACATGCTCCTTTTGCTCCCACCTCCCTTAGTTTCGGCCTTAGATACTCCTTTTCCTTTTTAAAATTTCTAAATTATAACTCATTTATCTTTCAATTATTTTTTTCCATTATTCCCAGCTATTAATTTTACTTTCGACTTTGAATTCTTGGCCCTGCACCTATGTCTACCGACTAGGTTTTTTGGTTAACTTTGCTCCCCCCCCCTCAACTAATCAACAGTTACCTATTATACTATAATTAATTAATTGCATTGTTTAATTAATATTAAAAATAAAAGCTTGTTTTTAAATTAATGACTTGTCAGGCGGTATTTTTTTGTTTTAACCATGATAAATTGTATTATTCTGATTTTTACAGTCTATTATAGATATTTAATGATCTAATAAATGAAACTTATAGACTACTTCATGCTTTACAAACTTTATAATGACACTTTTGTCTCTAAAACGCACTAAAAGTAGGTTATTAAGCAAAAACTAACGTCATTTGTGGATTTTTGCAAATTTTACCCTATTTTCCTGACTCCGTATTTCACCCCCTATTTGGGTAATTTACAAACATGAATACTGCATGTTGTAGAGAATTTTATTCTCTACAAAATGGTGAACGTGCTTTTTCTGTAAAATGCGCTGAAATCGAGTTATTTAAGAAAAATCGAAAAAAGTTCCGGAAAATATTGGTTTTTTCGATATTGTGAAAAACGCACAAGGTCTAGAAAGTCGAAAACTTGGTTTTTTTATTAGAGGGTCAACCTTTACAACATATCCAAAAATCAGAGTTACCCGAATTTTTGCAAGGCAAGGCCTTTTTTGTACTATTTCTACTGGACTAAGAGGGCCCCGCATAGCTAACAGTTTAGGCCAAGGCTAATGTAGCCATCGGCGGGCCGCAAGTTCTGTGTTTGTTGGAATGGCACTAAAAGAAATTTAAAAGAATTAATTTGTGCATCATGAAAAATCGGGAATTTTTGCGTCTCGCGCAGTGGTTACGCGAAGACAGCCCTTAGAACCCCTGAAATTCCTTTGGGCATACGGGTATATCGGGACACTTTGCAACACTGGTCGTATTCCATTTTTCTCCACACAAAAATGCAAGGAATATCGCTCCAATCCAAACATAACTATCGTTCATAACACTAATTAAAATAAAAATATTTAAAAGCAGTTTTCAACAGGCATGCCTTGATTTGTGTGCAAGGAAATGAAATCGTAAAAAGTCATGGAAATATACAGCATTTCGGTTTGTGAATACGTATGAACTGTCAATTACATTCGAAAATATGGAGTTCCGCACTGTTTGGATAAGGATGATACCCACTTATTATAGCATTCCTCGGGATTACCTTACGTTTTACATAAAGGAAGGTTGGTCTATTTCAATTTTAGATAAAATAATTTCATTTTCTTCTATACCAATCATCCTAAAAAATTTTGAGAATGTTTTTGAACTTGAGATCAATTCAGAACTTGCCGAATAGGCTTTCCCAAAACTTTCTCCTATATCATACATGTTAATACTTCAAAAAACGTAATTTTTTTAATTATGCATTTTAGAATAAAAAAATTCAGCATAGCAGCACCACCTGTTATATGATTATACGAAAACCTAATCCATACCAACTTATATAAAGGTCTAACAGAATATGAAGTTCCGTGTATTAATTCTTCAGGTATGACTATCGCTAAAATCCTGAAAATTGCAGCATACCAGCGTCACCTATAGGGCAATTTATACCAAAAATTAATCAGCACCAATTTATATCAATGTCTAACAGAATCTAAAGTTTTATTAAATTCCGTGCATATTAGTTCTTGAGATTGAGCACCCAAAAAAATTCTGTCACATACAGACAGACCGACACATACACACACTGACAGAAATTTTCTAAAAGCATTCAAATCGTGTTCAGGACCTTCTAAAACGTATAAATCCGTTGAAAACCGGAAGTCAAAATTTGTCACGAATCCAATACTTTTTTCTTGTAAAGATAGTAGAAAGTAAAAAGTTGTTAATGATGGAAAAGTTCTTACGAAACGTTAATTACACTAGTTTACATGACTTTTGTTCATGAAATGAAATATATACGGTTACGTTACTTTGGGTATCTACATCTAGGAAAAAATATTTAAAAAAATCCAGCACGTCAGTTTTTTGAAATATTTATTAAGAAGTTTTTTACAAAAAACTACATCTAAATAAACAATAAACAGTTAAAAATTTTATTTTTTGCTCTTTTTTTATAAATATTTTCATCTGTATCTCTCAAAACAGACCAACAATAGTCACCTAGCATATTTTGGTCCCAAACACCTTGATAATTTTGCTCAAATGATTTTAAACCTTGGTGAAATTGCTCACCATGTTCATCACTCATACCACCCAGATTTTCTGGGAAAAATCTAAATGGGAATGCAAAAAAGGAATTTTTAGTGGCAAATTTACATCCACATGCTCGAAATTTTGCAATACATTTTCAACAATCTTTTTATAACTATCGCATTTTTTATTGCGTAAAAAAATTGTAACGACACTTTTGAAAGAGTTCCAGGCTGCTGTTTCTACCTTGGTTAAAAGGCTCTCGAATTTTGTATCGTCCAATATTTTCCTGATTTGAGGACCCACAAATATTCCTTCCTTTAGTTTAGCCGCAAAAAGGTTCGTAAATACAGAGCAAAGGTAATGAAAGGCAGGCTTGGATTTATCCAAAAAGTGTCAGAAGCGCAGAAATGACCAAAGTTTGGTCACTCCTGCCAGGTGGTATGGGAACTGGTATTTTCTCCGAATGAAGCACCGGCTTAGTCAGTGATGGAACGTCTGCATAGGTCCTGCTATCTTTATTTTTTTAGTTAAAACCAAAAGTTTTTGTTAAACAAAAGTAACAATCGGTTACGTGGTTAGTTGACTCTCTCCATATCATTGATTTACCAAATTTCAGTGATCTATTTTTACCTGATTACCAGAAGCTGAGAACCAATCTACAATTAGTGCAAATCACATGAGGAACCCAATTTTTATCTTGATACCGGAAATCCAAAATAATGTAAATAGGCTTCTTGCAATGGTTTTGTTATAGGAAAACCACGGTTTAACTGAACAATTTTGCCACAAACATAACAAAATTGATTTGGATGTAGCTTATACCCTCTAGATGACATTTTTATATAAAAATAAGACATTTAAATCACACAGTTGTTTACAAAATAAAACGACAAACGTATTTAAACAATTGTGGGTAGATAAAAAACAAAGACCTCCATATCTCAGAATTGTGACGTGCTACAAAAAATATAAATATTTTTTTTTAACTACCGTTCATAGCCTACATAAATAATATATGTTTCATTTCATGAACAATTTTTTTTGTAAACTAGTGTTATTGTAGATAATATGTAACATGTTATCTCTGTTAATTTAATACCTGCCACAATTATTTTGAAGCCTGTGCTTGAAAATTTTTAACTAATTGGTGTAGAAAGAACGATACTATGGAAAAATGAGTTAAGTTTCAATTCGAAATTTATTATAAGGACATGCGCGTTCCTCTATGCATATGTGTAGCTAACGTCACAAAGATAAGAATACTTGGATTCTGCGATGCCTCGTCCAAAGCTTAAAGGACTCACAGGCTAGCCTACTCACATGTTGTTTTTAAAAATAAGTCTATTTCGTTAATTGGCTGGAAAACAAAGAGTAACACCAATAAAATCAGTTATTGTAACCAAGGTTAGAGCTCTCTGAAAAGCAACTTTTGTTATCTGAACTGATTGTTGCTTATAAGAAATGTTTTCAGTTTATAAACATCAATTATAAACAATTAATGAAACAAATTATTATAAACAATTTTTACTTCAGTTGCATTAAGGCTACTTATCAGTCATTTATCTGCACAATGCTAATCATACGGTGCTTGGAAATCATTTGTATTGTTCTAATTTAATATATATTTCATTTTATTTTAATTGTTAAAATCTCATTCATAGCTCCAAACCTTCAATAACATTTTAACACTTGAAATAAAAAAGTAAGTATATATTTTAGAAATATTTTGTCCAATGAAGCGCAAAAAACTTCCTTTAAGATGGATCTTGAAAAAAAAAAATCCCCGCTCAGCAACGCGATACTTTCTGACACATTTATAAGCATAAAAGTGAGCGTTCTTTACAGTTTTTAATTTTGAGCTCCAGTTTTTCCAAATAGAATTTTTCGTCTTGTTAAATCACTGATTAGATAAGGCAAAAATTTCTATTCATAAATA
The DNA here is from genome assembly GCA_963931845.1 of Maratus michaelseni. Classification (NCBI taxonomy): domain Eukaryota; kingdom Metazoa; phylum Arthropoda; class Arachnida; order Araneae; family Salticidae; genus Maratus; species Maratus michaelseni. Next base: position 167,690,909 of record OZ007592.1, on the reverse strand, counting down.
CTGGTGTTCAAATCAAATTAAAAAAATTGTGAACGTTTTATAGAGTATACATGAAAAAATTATTTTCTGTTAAGAAATTAGGAAATTATGGAAGTATTCAACCCCATAGGATAAATGCTGGTAAGGGGAGTTTGCGGTCTGATTGATAATCCCCACACCTGAAAAGAGAATTGTAGTAATTATGTCAGTGGCTAAAATGCGGTTATTAAATTTTGTGGAGTCCCCGAGACCTAGACCGGGCAAATATAATCCTGGAAATTGTGCTATGCCAAGTTTATTTCCCTTACATCTTAAATGTAACATTGAATGGTGGGTATGATTCTGTAATTCTGTGAAATTAATAAATCCGTGCCTATTGTCACACAATTTCCTACTTCTAATGATGAAGTTCTGTCTGAACAAGAAGTTAATTTGGTTGTATCAAGACTTCTGCCTTTCTTAATAGATTTGCTTCATATTTGCAGCTTATTAAGAACTGTGGAATGTATGCTAAGACTTATTCATAATTCTAAATTCTCATTAAAAAAATGGCAGGTTCTTTATAACTTCAAGGACTAGAAAATCCTGTAAGCGTCTAGTGAAAATATTTGGAAAGAAAATAAAATTCTTAGGTTCTCATGGATATTCATTCATTCTGATAAAAGGCGTAACTATTCAAACTAGGCAAAAGTGCAAGACGTCTCCTCCCAAAAGAACAATTCTCAACATTTTATGCCTATTTATACCCCAAATTTGGAGGTTTGTGAAAAACCTCTATTCAGTTAGTCACATGGCACCCAGGTAAAAACTTCCAGAGGTAAAAACACCCAGTTTTAACTTTAGAAGATCTGTCAACACGCTTAATCCAGTTAATCTTCATTGGAACCTATATCAGCTGACGATCAATGATTCAAAATATTCCACATCCCTAAAGCCAAGTCATTTCCTGATCCTCGCCTCTCTTAGAACTTCCTGAATATCACGAATGCTAATATTTCTGCAAATCTCGCTTCCAAAAACACAAACTTATACTGCAAATGAAAACTACTTTCTGAAACCGATGATCCAAAGAATATCTAATAAATTGATGAGAGATCCAAAGTCATACCAGAACAGGAAAAACACCCGAAAGACTTAGCAGTCATCATTAACTAGACGACTTTAAATCTACAGTGGATTTTATGCAAAGTAATCCATCTTTTTATCAAAGACTACATTACGAAATATTAGAAATTCCGACAGCTTAGGGATCAGATGAACTTCAGAATAACCATCCTACCTTTTGGTCACGACTTCCCAAAGCATGTTGATTAAGAAACAATGTTAGTACCATAAAAAGTAGATTTTTTCTTCTCCATATAATGAGTAAAGAACACAACCATAGTTTCGCAAGTAATTAATTATCAGCTTCCTACATCAGGTGATTAGTAAAAGATTCTGTTTTCCCATGGTCGGGTTAACTACGCTCTGCTACTAATTAAGTGACGAAGAGAGTTGTCAATTAATTGCTCTCAAAAACTAAGTGCTTTTTTTTTACTCATTATTTAGAGAAAAAATAAGATCTACGTCTATATACTTTTATCTCCAATTAATTTATCATTACTGATGTTACCACCAGTTAATCGTCATCGCCAATAAAATTATGAGCCGAGGTAGGGAAATAGATGTGAGCGTGGGATCAAGAACTTTCATTGGTTCGACGCGACGTTATTTAGTAATCACTAGTCTAGTTTGTGAAAAGGTATAGGGTTAATTCGAAATGCTACAAGCTAAATTCTTATTATTTGTATAAGAAAAATGGATCTTTATGATTAATTGCATGTTATTTTTTTATTGTTCAGAGTGACGTGTACTTTATTTGCTGGAAAATTTGGGGAAAAAATGTTAATTAAAACCTTACTTTTATACTAATCAAAGCTTAATTTTATTTATTTAAAAATTACTATATCCCAAATTCAAATTTTGTAATATTGTTATGCATTCTTAAGCGAACTTTATAAACATAATAAACAGTATTGGATATTTTAATATTTGTAAAAAAAGGTGTAATATGTTTAAAATTAATCGATTGTTCTGCTTAAGACAGTAGTTAATTTTGTCAGATCGGCTATTTTAAAAAATTGGGTTTGACTTTATTAAAATGAAGATATACAGCTTATATGATTTCTGTTATGTAGGAGTATAACAAGGATGAGACACGAAGGCTATTTCATATTTATTTGAAACTCAGAGATCTGTATATAAAGAAATATTGGTTTACAATGAAAATATGCATTAAGCATACAATACATATGACAATGCAAGTTCTTTTATCACTGAGTTGGAATTAATGGAATCAACGATTCGTTTCATAACAAAGTATGACATTATTTGAAAAAACAAGAAACCTAAGTACATGGCTTTTACACAAGACATGATATTTCTTACAATGAGACAAGCATAAAATATTATAATACTACTCAGAAGAGTCTAACTGCAAATGCTACAGTCTACAGAATTACTAAGGAAAAAAGCGTATTCCAAGAGGCTGAATTACCAAGTTTGCAAATAACATATGTTTTTCTTCTTTTTCCCCCTCACAAATATCACATGCTTTTAGTATAATAATTCCAGTCTTACTTAAATTGCTTTCTTTAAAGTATACATTTGAAAATCGCCGATAAAGCAATGCCATCTTTAAAAAAAAAAAAAAAAAAAAAAAAAACATAAATTGTAAAAATAAGTTTTAAGTAAAACCTTGAACCAGATGGGTTATTGAAACGTTGATCTTTGGTCTCCTCTGATTGTGCCATTTTGTGCCAGATATTTTGATTCTTTTAATTTAGGATCTGTATTTCTATGTTTACTGCCTCTGTGATTTTTGTTTGAAGATTATTTAAATATGTGATACATGATAAGAAACATTTTATTCAGTAAATTGTAATGCAATTCCAGATCATTTATTTGATTTCTTTTCTGTATGAAGCGTTCATAACACTATCGTAGTTTTCACATATACTAATATGGGTAAAATAAGTAAAATTTACAATGGTGTTATGTGCACTTTATAAAAAAAAAAGTGGAAATTGGCATAATTGAAATACATTAAAATTTACTAACTAAAACTATGTTTCGTATCATATATAACACATTAAAACAATAAAAAATCAATCTAAGAAGATGTAAATAAGAAAGATCCTAAATTATTTTAAAAGAAATAACTCAATTACAATTTCTGTCGGTTGAAACTGAAATTAAACTTTTAAACTGTAAAATTATAAAATTTAGCATTCTTAAATTCTTACTCTAGATATTTATCTATTTTCTATATCTATTTTTCATAGATAAGACAGAAATATAATTTTTTTACACCGAATCATTAAATTTTACATAAAACATTTTACTCAATGAAAATAAAATATTTAATTTTGTAGAAGTTGTTTCACTTCAGCTTTAAAATTAAATTTACTTTTTTCCTTTCTTACTAACAGTATTTACTTTTTTCTTAATTAAAATTTCCATTTTCTGATAAAAGGATAGAGCTTTATAGTAAAAGTATAAATAAACTAAATATAAACGAGAGAGAAATCTTTCCCCATTTTTTTTTTCCGTGGTATATAGTTAAAGCTCTTTTGTATATGTTTTTTGTTTGGTTAAAGACAGAAAATACGCTTTTCATGGAACTTATAAATAAAGTAGTAACTTAATATAAAATAGGATTTGTAGTGTCCATATATTTTACTTTTTAGAGAATTTTAAAATAAAAGACAAATATCGCAAGAAAAACTTTCTCAAACATCTTAAAAAAATACAAATATTACTGCCTCAAGGAATTCACTTTATTCATTCATCTAACAGCACTGTGATACTAATAACTAAAAACAAAAACATATAAACAAAAGCAACAACAAATACGTACAACATCTTTTATTGTGCAAATGACTCAAAAATCACCGGTGAAAATTCATAGCAAAATCTCAAAGACATTCGAACGAATGTACTTCGAGCAATATGTGAAGCTCTAATCTCAGAACCTATGAAAAAAGGAGTTTCGTTATTACGAAGTTTTCGGAAATAAATATCGCCTTGTGTAACTAAAAATAATGCCGTTCCAGATTAAAAATATCTATGAATCGGTATATGTATAAACTTGGACTGACTTAGCCAGTCTAGTTTGACGGGCATTAATCAGAGCTCCCTTAAATGATTAAAAAATTATAATAATTTATTCTTCTAATGTTTAAGACGTTGTTCATAAAATAGTTATATAAAGAAGCTTTTTGTCAGATAAATAAATTTAGACGATTTACGAAGCATATCAATAGAGTTTTTTTGCACCAATAGATTGTTAATATTGTGTAATATACAATCACAAATTGTGTAATATACGTATTGTGTAATATACAACACAAATCTTTACCTCATAGTAGATTACATGTCTGAAAGAATCAATAGCTGATATTCTTTCGTACGTTTTAAAGTTTAATTTATATATTATGTTAGGAAACCATTTATTTCACGTATTTTATACTCCAAATTTATGGCTATATTTTGAGAACATCAATAATTTCATGATATCAAGTAATATTTTAAAGAGCGGTTTTTTCCCCCAAAAACTTCATAAAGACGACACACTTTTTTGTCGACACATTTGTTCATAGGTACTGAAATTAGAATTGTTAGAGGAAGGAGTTTGTAACAACTGTTTTCAGTTTCCAGTTTAGAAACACCTTTACCTCTTTTCTCTCAAAATCTCCTCAGTTTTCTTTTACATATATGCATAATAATACAAAGTGCATTTTTGTAAGACATTGCTAAACTTTACATATTTTGATTACATTCCCAATCAAAATATTACATATTCTGATATTTTGATTGATAATAGTAGATACTAAAAACATGCACAATTTGATTATTTTTCATAAATTACACTAATTTATCTTACAAGAATATATGAATGGATGATACAGCAGTAAAAAAATTTAGGAAGTAATTTCAAAAGAATATTAATATCCAATTTCTGATTTTCTGTTTGTATTGAATTATAACATCATCATTAAATGGTATCGTAACTTTTTCTTTACAATTGTTTTACTTTAGTTTTCAGATTGTTAAAACTTGGTTAATTTGAAATTACCAAAAAATCACATGATGTATGAATTTAATACCTTACAACTTTTACTTGGTAGAAATAAATGAAGAAATTAGAAAATATAATTAAAAAATAAATACTTTTTGTATTATAAAGTTTTAGAACCATTAAAAAATCAAACAATTACTTAAAGAGTGTCTTTACATAGAAATTAATTTTAGATGTAATTATGTGCAATCTCATTTATGCTGATTTCCATTAATATATTTACTCTCTAAAACACGTGAAATATTTTCTATAATATATTAATTCTAAATAAAACGGAAATTTAAACTACAAAGAATATATTTATACGATTATTGAAATACTATTTTACATTAAATCATCAATTTAAATCAGATTAAATACGTAAAAAGAGTTTGGTGGAACATCCATGTAAAAAAGAGGCTGTGCTGTAAGCAAGTAATCTAAGCTAACACATCATAAGTAAGATTATAATGATATAGTCGCTGATATTTCAAGCAATCAAATGCAAGTGCATGCTTACTTGAAAACTTAATTAAAAAAGAGATATATAGCGATACATAGATATTGATTTATATCAGTGGTTCTCAAACTTTTTGGAAAAGGACCTTAATTATTTTACATCTTAACAAATGTTTCATTTGAAAATTGAGATAATACTGCAAGATTTGGCAACTATTGCATACTGTTTCGGTATCATTCAGCGTAGTGTCACCAGTGCAAAGAAGGATGGGAAAATGTATACAGCGGATAAGAGAATTGGAGGGATAGGTTTATTGATCAATATAATTGCTGAAAAACACAGGGGATAGCCAATAGGAATAAACATAGAAAAAAGAACTGGTAATATGAAAAAAAAATTAAGAAATGAAAATTGTATTACTAGCTGTTTTTCTTTTGTATATTCCTATTGGCTATCCCCTATATTTTCCTGCAATTCGATTGATCAATAAACTTATACCTCTAATCCGCTTCCTCACTATATACATATGAACGAAATTTCACTTTTTTTTTTTTTACATTGACGGTATACTGAATGTTACCGGAACTATGTAATATGTATGCAATAGTTTGCAAATCTTTTAGTATTGAACACGTTGTTTTATTTGAATTATTCTTTTATTCAGATTTTTTTAAATATTTTATATACATTCTATTTAAATTTAAACGATGTCTTTTTAAAGGTGAAAAGAGATGTATTTTACATTATTAGTCTCGAGCTTTTACGTGGCATTGTTAGATCTCTGGTTCTAGTATATATGAGATTAAAGAATAAGTCATCATTTGACTTTGTAAAACTCACATATTCTTTACTTACAAATAAAAACATTACTGTAAAATAATATTTTGAAATAAAAGAAGAAAAACTCTGAAGCTAAACTTAGAAATGCCTTTAGCGAAGGTAAAAATCAGCACTCGCTGACTAAATATAAAAAAAGATCAATGTAAAAGGATCAAAGGATCTTTCCCCGTATCACAACTTTAGTCACCAGATATTTTGTTAATTTCTGCTTAAAGAGTTGGCAGTTTTAAATACATACCTTAAATAACCTTCGTAAAACTGCATGTATAATTTTAGCGCGTATTTTAAAACAAACCAAGAAAGTTAACATTAAGCTTAAAATCTGGTAATGAAGAAATTTGAGTTTAAATACTAGTTAAAAATATTATGGTGAAATTTTATGCAGTAATTTAAATCTCTGCTGTATGATAAATATACTTGTTCCTACGCTTTATATGTGGTAAACAATCAAAACAGAAGCCTGACAGTTTCTAGTTCTTAATTAATTTTTTACAAAATATGAATATTACTCCCCAAAATCACATTGAAATGAACAGATGTTTTGCTCGTATTATCCTGCTTTTATTGCTTGTAAAAAGCGTAAAAGTCTGAATATAGGTTAAGTTAAATATTTAAACATTCATAACGTGCAAATTGCTGTTTTTAACAGGGTCTCATTTTAGACATACTTGTATTAAACGAATTCGACTGTTTATACTTAATTTTATTTGAAGTGTTAAAACTTTACTCACACCTCATCAACTTCGTTAAAATATTAACACATAAAATATAAATTACGCATATATTTTAGAAATATTTTATCAAATAAACCAGTGAGAGACATCATTTAAGAAGAGTATACAGGAAAAGGAAGTTACAGATATTTATTAAATATATGAAAAATATTAATGCATTCCAAGCCTAAAAGTTTAACATCGTAGACTGGAATTTGATATTTGGTTGATCAATAGCCTTAAGAGTCCGTATATTACGCTTCCTACACTAGGCCATACAAGAAATCTAAAATTAAAATTTACACCGAATCTCACCATACATTTCATGATCATTCCAACTATATTTACAGTAAGTTATATATATAATGTTGAAAATGTTTGAAAATAAAATTATTTTTTTTTTCGTCACATTTCCTTAGTAAGTAAAACAGTTTAACAGAAATAAAAAATGCCACGATTTCGACAGTTGGAGAACCACTGTATAATATTATACACAAAAATGATCATTAATGAAATTGTTTAAAACATTCTGAAAGTATTACATCGTAAGAAAGAGAAGCGCACACTTTTCCACTAAAAATGAACGAAAAGAGCACCAATTAGTCAAAGTATAAAAATTGTAGCGCTTGAATTCCCTAGATCTGCATCTTTCAAGGTTCTCACAAATCCTCGTTGCTTTCATCGAAAAATTTCTTTACATTTCTAGGTTGATAAACTTACGTTATAATTTTATGAAATTTCATTAAAATGAATTATTATTGATGAAATATCATTTATGAAATTTAATTGAAATGAATTTTTATTCATGAAATTTCATTGAAATGAATTATTCTTGATGAAATTTCATTGAACTGAATTATTATCGATAAAACTGCATTGAAATGAATTATTATTTGTGAAATTTTGTTCCTTCATTGATAATAATCAAAACAGAAATATAGATTTCGGCTATGGGCGCTGGCAAGGGGAGGGGTGTAGGGGTGTAGGGGTGCAGCTGAGGCCCCTTGTCACTTCCAGGAATTTGAAATTTAATTAACAGAATTTTCTTTCTCTTTGATGATATTGAAAAAATAATAAAATGTATTTTTCACAAGTGATTTAAGATAATTAAACGCTAACAGAAAAGAGAACCAAGATTTATTTTTTCGTCAGAAGGGCTCTACTACCTCTGAACTCCTTTTGCAACACCTTTTCTTTATGTTTTTTTAACGTGTGCTTAAAAACTATCTTGAATGGGGGGGGGGGGGGGGGGTTAAAAATATATAAGAAGAAGAAATGTATAATAATAATAAAAAAAAGCTATATCGTAAGATTAATATATCTCTTAATTTTTAAATTTATGTTTACTTTATGTTTAAAAATTGCCTTGCGAGGGGAGCTTCTTATAATAAAATTCTAAATTTAGCCTATTTCATGTTTATGTTCTTTACTTTAAAAAACGCACATTTAAGAAAGTTCTGAAGTGGTAGCCATTTTGACGTTGGGGTTTCTACAGATTTTCAATTTAGCCATCAATTTCAGAAACAACGTTTTGACGTGGTTTCAAAAAAATCAGAAAGCGTAGGTTGCGGATCACTGCAGGTCTATTCTAAATGTTTGCCCCTGCCTGGAATTCGTTCTGCCAGCGCCCACGATTTCAGCCAACTTGTCAATTTGATAATCCAAAATTTAATAGAGAGTATAGTCCAAAAATGTAGAAACATTTCACATTCCTATAACTAAACGAACAGATAAAACATCTTTTCCGAAATCAGTTTATATAAGTTAGAAAACTAACTGGCGCACTCTTATGATGAGAATATCGATAATATTGATATTATGATTAATATTTCTGTAATTAATTTTATTAGACTTGGTGCAGTTCCTTAATGTTGCATACGATTTTATTCAGAATATTTCAATTTTTTGTTTTGTGCATGTTGTTTGACATGCACTGCACATGACTACACATGAATGTGTAGTTTTTAACTTATCGGAATTATTCAAGTAAGTAGTTATTAGAAAACAGAAATAGTAATTCAAGAGGTAGCCAGTAATTTAATTTCGAAAGAAGAAGAGTATCAAGTAACCATTATGATATGCCAAGAGCAAATCTTAAATTAAGGGAAAATACCTTGAGTGTATTGGAAAACTTTCTCGTTTAGTTTTAATAACATTAAGACATGTTTTAATTTACTTCAATAACAAGATTCAGCTGTTAGATGTATTTAATAAATTTACAATAATTACAACTATAATTTATAAACTCACGAAAAACAAAACCAATAATCGTCATTTGTCACAGCCTGTGTATATTTATAAATACAGCTGTACCAGGATTATTAATTTATCTTTACCCTACTACTTATTTTTAATACTATTTAATATATATTATTCTATGTTACAAATACCTGCCACAGCCTGTATAGAACTGTGCTATCGTTAATAACTTACCTTTTTCCAATTGCATTTAAATTTTTATAATATTTAATATATATTCTCCAATATTATATATTACATTCATGTTTTGAGCTATAGTTTGAATAAATATAAATCAATTTGATTAGCAAATTTTAAAATATCCAATATTTATAATATTCTCCAATATTATAATTTGCATTCATGTTTTGAGCTATAATTTGAATAAATATGAATAAATTTCATTAGAAAATTTTAAAATATCCAATATTTGTAATAGTCTTTAAACATTTGATTAAATAAAATACAATTAGTAAATATAAAACCTAACAGGAGACCTAATTACATTTTCTTGATATCTGTTAGGTCCATATTAAAAGAGTAAGTTTAACATTTTGAAATCAACTATGAACAATTTCTTCCTTAACGAATATAATGCGAAGCATTATTAAATCCAAGCTGTTGCATCCATTGTAATTTTAAAAGAAATCCAAATGTATTGATTGGGAAAAAAGTTAAAATATACAAAATTGCGCATAAAATTAAGATGATATCATTAAAAACCTGTACTTTATAAAAATTCAAAAACGTGTACAAATCGTCAAAACAGCGTTAAAAAAATTCTAGGCTAATAAAAAGTGTTGTTTCATAGACGTATTTCTCCACAAAACAAATCTCCAAATCTTTCAAAACAAAAAAAAAAAATCGTAGAAAGTAAAACAACTTACATGTTAAAGCACATTATCCAGTCGTCAAAGATCACAGCTTATAGTATCACTCAAAACATTTCACAAACAATATCATGTTTAAACCTCGAAACACAAAACCAAATTCTCACATCACAAAGTATATACTACTTTATTTTCAAATATCTGCAACAAAGAGAATTCTTCAAAACACTTCTTTTAATCATAAACTTTGTATTGCAAAAAAACAAAAAAATGAAATGGTGAGAGACAAATTTGAGATGAATAAATTGGATATTAACACAAAAAATAACACATTAGACATGTAACAATTAACACCTCAAGCTAACCAATAAATGCTACGTTGGTATTTGTTTTTGAAAGACTTCGGAAAATAGCGGTATAATTAGAGTCAATAGAAAAGGAGAGAAAGGTCTAATCATATGAGTCGAAACTTTCCAACTGCGCGAAAAATGTCCAAGCCAGGAATTGAACCAGGGACCTCTTGGCTGAAGTTGCCATTGCTCTGCCAACTGAGCTATCCTGGGCGAATCTGGAGGACTTGATGTACCTAGCTAACCATGATAATAGCATCTGCGGTCCTGATATCTGAATCAGCTCAACAGAATAAATCGCAAGTAAAGGAACTCCAGTAAACGTTGGATAAATAATTACACAAGATTATTTTTAACACAATTATTCTGATTGGTAAATAAATCACATGGGTTGTAATTTCCCAACAAGGCGGAAAATGTCCAGGCCAAGATTTGAACCAGATACCTCTTGGCTGAAGCTGCAAACGAATTGTATAATTGAAATATATACGAATTGTTGGTATATATAGACCTTCGTTGAAAGTCTGCCAACTGAGCTATCCAGGACGAATCTGGAGGTCAGTTCTCCAAAAGCCGTTTTATGATAACCAAATATTGCGCTTACAGTTTTATGTGTATTTTATACGTTCTTGTCTGGTGTTTTTACCCTACTTTCAACGGAGGTAGCTATACAATTCGTTTGTATCTTTTTTTTTTTTTTTTTTTTTTTTAATGTATGTCCACCTATAATTCTTGAACGGATGGTCCAATTTTCGTAATCTATTTTTTGTTGGAAATATCTCGATCTATAGAGGGTTCCGTTATCAAAATTGTTATGATTGTATAAAATATATGTGTTTGTTCTGTCTGTCTATTTCACATCTTTTTTTAGAAATACTACTTATTACATTCTCCCCTATGTTGGAATTTCTGAAAAGATTTTGCAGATCTACGCTGATCATGACACCTAAGAACCCAAACCATCCCCAATTCAAAACTTTATCTCTCTCTACTGGCTGAATATACATAAAAAATGAGTCATGAACAAATTGTTAGATATATTCAATAAAAAAAAGTCTAGGAAAAGAAACATAAGTAATATTACAATGAAAATAAAATGTTATCATCTCCTTGTTTTTACATTTAAAAAAAGACTCGTTAAATAAACCCTCTATTTAAATAATTTTTGCCAAAAAAATCAGCAAATATTATTAAATAAGGAAAGTTTATTTATTTTTATGAGCATTTTTTTTTTCTCTGCTCAGTATTTTTGATAGTTTTTTTTTTCCAGATTGAAAAATAATCTTTGTTGCAGATATCTGAAATGCCATTTACAGATGCAACAAACATATACATCATTTTCTTCCAAAGTTTATTTATATGTTTGTAAAAATTACGTTAAAAAATTGCAAGAAAATTTTCATATCACGAATTTTTAATTGACAGTTTTAAAAAAATTAAATGAAGAAAAAAAATGACTCCATGTTTGTTGCATTCAGCATTTATAGTTAAGATGTTGATTGATAAGCTATACAAAATAAAATATCATTTCAAAAATTACTTGAAATATGAAAAGTGATTTCATTTATTAAACATCGAATGTAAAATTTCAAAATATTTGCAAAATGATCAAATAATAACAGATAAGAATACTTTTTATATTAACACGAATAACAAAATAACAGAATAAGTTCTTAAGTAATGCCACTACATCATGAAATGATAGAAAAGAACTTTACAACACCTTAGATCACAAAAACTATTCTTCTAATAAAAAAAAAAATTATTATAAAATAAAAACATTATCAAAAATATTTTAATGAATAATGGTAAAAGAAATATCTAATATATGATTCTATATTAATGCTATAAAATTTTCAATTAAAATACATACAAAATTTCATTTCTTCGCATGTTATTCCAAAAAATGCTTATATAAAAAAGAAGGCCAATTTGGACGGAGGGCATATATAAATTACTTTTAAACGGAAGAATGAAGAAAACTATAAATCATCTTTAAATTTGAAAAAGAACGACAAAAAAGCAATCAACGGCAAACACGTCTTTCATACTTTTTCACGTTGCCGAAAACTTTACTTTCATGCAACTTATTGTAAAACGTCATATTTAGCAGATATTTACATCACATAAGTCTTTAGCTTTTCTTTTTAAACAGAATCAAAAATTTAATTTTGATTGTATTTCAGCATATTTTCTAAGGCACTTTCTAAATTATCAAATTTTAATTTCATTACAATATTAAACATTCAAATGTTTTACTGTTACTCATATTTATGTTTTATAACTAATTTTTTGCTTAATGCAGACTATATTTTTAAAAAAGTAATTAAACATCTTAAAAATATAAACGCATGTAGTAATATTTATGAAATATAAGTATTATTTATTGTGAAAATTAGAAATAAGTAACTAATATTCAAACACAAAATTTTCTGTAATCTTATAAATATTTTTCAATCAATTATTGTTACTTATGCTGCTTAGTTTTCAGTTCAGAACAAGCTAGATTTGGATTCAAATAATGTGTTTTCAACTACAATTATAAAGTAATAACTTTTCCTCTAAAAAGATTTATGTTTCAAATTTTTGTAAATATTTTGTAGAAATAAATAATTTAATGCATGTCGTGCAAGTTGTCCCCACAAATTTTGTAAACATGATGAAGGACTAGTTTGCTTACAAGTCCGAAATTATTTCTTTGATTAGTTTATAGTGCCTAAATAAAGATCTAGAGGCGACTTTATAAAATGCATGATATTTTTGGGGGGGGGTGAATGTCCCTTTTCTTTGCAAGTTTATTTCTTATGTATAGTTTTAAATTTTTAATTAAAAAGTAAAAAAAAAGCACTTATTTTTATTTCCTTTATGTAAAATATAATAGCAATAAAATAAAATAAAATCTAATTCCATCGAAACTGTTCTGTATAATTGCTTTAAAGTATCACATGAACATTTATTCAAACATTCTTTTTCATTCTTTGAACTATGCAATTCTACTTTTCCCTCTGTGTATAAGTCTACTATCAGTTTATAAAATGGATATAACTTACTTCCATATCAAAAGTCTTTTATACAGAAACTAAGAGGTGGTCCAAAAATGTATATACATATTAAACTTCCATTCGTACATTGTTTGAAAATGATCAGTTTTACATGCAATCAAGTGGTATTTTATTTGCGCTACCTCAAAGAAGCTTCCATTGATGTAAATTTGCTCGGTCAAAGGGTAAGAAAAACGTCTCCACGAGTTCACCTGATTTAACTACGATACCTAGAGAATAAAATATACCAGCAGAAACCAACAATACTTTGGAGAAAATACGAAAAAATATGAATAATCAGTGTCAATCTCCGAAAGTGTTGTTCAAGCAAAAGTGCGACTAAGTTTCCTCGAGTTCTCTCGATTTGGTCTGTTAAGATACCTAGAGGAATAAAATGCACCAGCAGAAACCAACAATACTCTGGAGAGAATACGAAAAAGTATGTGTAATCAGGGTCTATCTCCAAAAGTGTGGTTCAAGCAACAGTTCACACCATTCAGCAGAGTTGGTGTCACTAATTTTAGCATCTTTTTTAATTGTTAACTGTAAATTAGACTTGCATTAATCTTTTTATGTAAATATACTTCTAAATTTTACCACTTTTTTTTCCTTTTTGAATAGTATATACATTTTTGGGCGACTCCATATTAGCTTAGCATAATTATCACTCAGAGCTCGCAACATTATCTCAGCTTTAGAAATTTACTCTTAGAAAAGCAGAAATTTAACATGGCACATGCAGGCTATTGAAAAAGGTATAACCACAGAAAACACTTTTTACAAAGATTTGCATTATTCTGGGATAGTTAATAATAATAATAATAATAATAATATGTTGGTTCAACATAATACAAATTATTGCTTTCTATTACAAATATCAAGCTTTCCAACTAGCAAAATATTTTTAGAAATGTTTTCTTTGGATCATTTCCAATAATTCGAGAATAGTAGTTCTAATCTATACCAAGGAAGAAAAAAAAATTAGTTTTCATTGGCAAAATAATGAAAAACACTGGAGAAAAGTACAAAAAATTACAAAACCCCTAAACATGCCATTAAAGTAGAAAAAAAAAAAAAAAAAAAAAAAAAAAAAAAACATAAAATATGATACACAAAGTGTGTCGAAGGAATGAGCCCTACATCAGACAAAAGGCAGAATCAAGACTGTTTCTCCTAGAGCAAGTCTCGCTTCTGCTCTTCTAGTAATATCACGTGCTTTAACCTGAGGAGGAAATATTAATTCCTTCGAAACGTTTTGCGTATTCTATATTTTTATGGTATATTTAAGAAGTTTTGCAATCCTTGTATTTTATCTACCGGTATAAACTGTTGTCTGAAAATTGTTGCCATACTCTGTAAACATTTGTAAAATTTTCATTTACATAATTGAAGTTTAAGCATATTCTTTAACAGTCAAGCTACGTATAAACAAGTTTTTATTTTATATTTATCAATCAACATCTTAACCTCGCTTTAACACACGACGATAAAAAAGCTTTCCTATTTACACAGCGCATTATATTCATTGCTTGATAAAAGTACATGTAACAAAAGCTTGGAACATAGACATCCATGCTCAACGGACAAGGCTTTTTAAAGGCACATAAAATCACACACAGTTGAATAATCAATAAGCTAATCACATTTTGCAACTTAGAAACAAAAAAAGTATCATATACGAAATATATATATATATGTATGTATATATGTATAACTAGGAATATATCTATAATACACATTTGATGGACTAAAAAGGTGCAGATGACAGGGGTATATTTCATAGATAAATGTATGATGCATATGTAATATCTGAATAAGTAATTGAAAAAGTAACGAATTTCAAAATAATTTTGGCTTAAATATTTCATTTTTGGAATTTGATGGAAATTAAATAAATATATAGTTGGCTCCACAGGCGATGGTTCTTATATAATATCTAATTTATTTATTTTGTTCATAATAGGTGAATTTTGTGGAAATTAAAAAAATATTTTTTTTGGCAGGAATTTAGATGCTATATTAGATTTAGTGAAAATTTCTTCCAATAAATTTAAATAATAAAAATCGCATTATGTACAAACATTTTAAAATATACACAATAATTTGTTTATAACAACATGAAATAGTTTTAAATTAATGTTTAATTTTGTTTTAATTTTGCATTAAATAATTATTTTTTAAAGGTAATTACTGAACAGTTTATGTACAGAGGAAAATAGTTTTAATTCTATTACTCAACATTAGATGAAAAATTGTTAATATAAGTATTTCGTTAAATGGGCTTTAATGTTTGAGTTTTGTTAAATTATACTATATTTTTGGTGTGTTTTTTTTTTGTTATTATTTAGATATGTATATACATTTAAGCCAAAATTTATGAAAATCATACACATTTTCGTCTTTGAAAATTTTCATCAGTCAAATCTTTTTCAATACGTTTATGCGTACATAAAACATATGTTTTTCAGTGGCCAATAAAGTATAGAAACAATTAAAATAATACTTTTAAAAATGCCCATGTCATCTTGAACAGATTCAAACTGTAATATTTACATATGTCTATGACTAAGAAACAATAATATAACTTCAAAAAAATGCAATTAACATTTTATCTATTCTACATCTATAAACAAACACAGTCATATCAGGTTTATTGACATATGGGTATCAATAACCCATTTGTAATAAATCAATAATATTTTTAATTATACGGTGCTGATGTATAATATATGCTAAATGGTCAAATACCATAGAATATAAGAGCAGTGGCGAAACTATAAGGTGACTGAAATGGAAATATACAACGAGCCTCGAAGCTCAGGGGTTCCCAAACTTCGGAGAAAGAATCCTAAACGATTCAATTTTTAAGATTTTTTGCAGTGTTTAATGATCATAAATTACGAATATTTATACCAAAAAATGTTTAAAATAAAATTTTATATAAATTTAACATGAAATGCAAGTTTATTTCATCTTTATTAAATGGTTTCAATATTCTTTCGCTGCATGTATTTACGTCAGAAAAATTTAAAAAAAAAAAATGTGGATGTGCTTCTCACTGATACATAATTTACAAAAGTGGAAAACAATAGTTATACTATTTAAACACATTATTGTTATTTATCGCTATTTTTTTATATGCGTACAGTCAAAACAATGGTCTGAGAGGATAGAAAATCCCAGCTATCCCTCACGAGGATAGTTACGCCACTGTGTTAGAATAAAAATTAATGAGACACAAGGTGTGCAAAAAAATGAAAAACATTATTTGTGCTCTATAGATCAAATACAATACTAAACGAATTATCTATTTCAATTAAAACAGAAATAAAAAACAAACATAACATTAACATATAAATTCAATATTCCTACATATGACACTGCAATAGGAATTCATGTTCTTTAAATAGGACTTAATATAGTAACAATGACTGCTAAGGTAGCAATCAACAACAAATTTTATAATGGATATTAAAAACAAAGAAATAAGCACTAATTATAAAGAAGCCTATTGATGCATCTAAATTTTTTTCTCCAGATGATTCATTAAATCCATGATTGTTCTGTTTTAATTCTAACTTACTTTGAATATAGAATAGAAATAAAACGGGCAGTTTAGTGTATTATACAAAAAAGAAGAAATATGACAACTTATGGATTTTAAGCGTTCAAAATAAGGTACTTGTGTATTTCAATAGGCTTAGCATATTATGCTACTATTGTAGATTACTAAGCGGTAAGTCTAGCAGACCTTAATTAATGCGGCTTTTTATATCATGACATTTTTTGAAGTAATTAAAAATATTATTTTTCATGTTGAACTTTAGCTGTACTAAATTTTAAATATTTTTTCGTGTATTCTATTTTTATGTAATAATACAAATATTTTTTTGCTTAATAAAATTTTTCCCCCTTCAAATTATCTTTTAAAACACCTGATATTTTTCTTTAATTAATAGTTTAAGAACAAACTTTTTTTTTAATTATGGCAAACTAGCCATTGCATTGCAGAATTTTTTAACTTTTCGAGTTTGTCTAGAAATATAAACTAGTACCCAAAATAATAACTGTTTTTTATTTTTAAAAAATAAAATAAAAATAATGTGTTTTAAATACTCTAAGATAATAAAAACAGATCAGCGATTTAGCAAAAAATATTTTAAGTACTAAAATATCAATAACCCTTTTTGGTACTTCATTTTTGTAGCGGTCTTTGGTATTAAGAAAGTAATGTAAGTGCGATTGTTGGTAAATGCTGCAATTGCATGTTTTATATCGTATCGTTTATGCATACATATTAAATTGCTTCTGTATGTGTATGTATGCTAAGTTGTTTATGTATATATAAGTTAAATAAGTGTAAATGCTGATAAAATAGCTTTTGTGTATGTAACAATGAATAGAGTATTAGAAAGTGTTTGTAAAAAATCTCCTTGTTTCGCCAAATTAGTTTTCTCTTTCTGTCTAAAATACTGGTTACTCATGTACATATTAAATGAATTGATGCTGTGTGTATATACAGAAAAACCTCTGAATAGAAGGCACCTCGGAACCCTGAAATTTGTCCGCTATTCGGAGGTGTCCGTTATTCAGAGGTAAAATCATTGGTGATTGACAGAGTGTTCGTAAAATAGAGATGTCCCCTATTCGGAAGTGTCCGTTAATGGAGGTTTTACTGTAATAGATAAATTGACTCTTTATGTATATATTACCTCATGGAAATATTCCATGTATTAACCAATGTAAATATTGAACAATTATTTGTGTATGAAGTAGTGAACAGGGTATCAAAAGTGCTTTGAAAACTGTCCTTCTTTAGCCAAGGTATTTTTCTCTAGTTTGCCAAGTCCGCTATAAAAAGAAAGTACCTTATTTTAACCCAAATAACCAATCTTTTTTCATACAATTAACCCCGAAAATTTTAAATCATAAAATGAGTTTCATGATGTCAAAGAAACATGACTTTTAAGAAAGAGCTCCAGATCAATTTAGTATAAGACTACATAATGCAGAATTAACCAAAGAAATGGTAACCAATTTCAACTGGAATTTTTCGACTTATCTGACAGAATAATTTATCTATATCTTTTAAATTGTCACCTTATAAATATCATCTGTTTTCAACATTAGAAAAATCAGATACCACTTACATACGCTTAACATACGCAATAAGTAGTCTTTGACAAAATTATATTTTAAGAATCGCTGATATGTATCACACACAATGTAATAAGAAATGTCTAAAATTTTAAATAATAATTCAGAAATTAATTGAAAAGAAAGAAGAATATAAAATAAATTAATGATGCATTATAGTCACAATCTACTTCATAAAACTAAAAGTTATCACTAAACTTTTCAGTGACTATTAGAAAAAATATTAAAATAAAATCTACTAATATTTTCTAATTTTAAACTTTAAATGAGTTTAAAAAAAATGAGATTGGAAAATTTCCCGCCACTTTTTAATTTTAAAATGAAAAAATGTCAAATCAACAGTTGGTGAAAGCAATTTGGTCAGAGTAAAAATTTTAATAAAATTAACATACGCTAGAAAAAAAATCAATAATTAATTTTAGTAACAGAACAATTCTTCAATTTAATAAATTCATATTTATAATATAATAAAAAAGCACTTTGAAAAATAATTCGATAAAATCATTAACTTGAACTGGATAACAAAATGTTTAAACCTTTTAATGTGTAATGCCTTCAGTTTTGAATTTATGGCAATTATTCTCGCTGATGTATTTACGTCTTTCGAAAACACCAGACTCTTCATACAACTTCGAAGATCAAGGCCCAGTATCTTAATGTTCAACAACAGATAATGCCTTAAAATGGTTCAATCCAAAACAGTTTATCACAATGAGACACGAGAAGTGTCTGCGTTACCTTGATATTATGAATTTCACACGTTTCTCATAAATAGAATGTAGAATGAAAAAGTCAGCTTATGTTTTTTTCTGGAAAACTTATATCCACTAAAAATGATTTTCATAAAATAATGGTGAAGACCACCTAATTAACAGGCTGATTTCTATTCTTTCTACTAAATGACACCCATCTATTAATTAATTAAAAATGTATAAAAAGTTTTTGACTAAATAAAAACGTACCACTAGCATTCTGGTCAAGTAAAATTTAAGTTTCTTTAATGGGCAAATCTACAAGTGACAATAGCTACGCCTTTGATGATATATAGAATCTGAAAAAGACGATGTATTGGGCGACGAAAGAGCATTATAGCAAAATCCTTCACGCCTATTGGTGCTTACTTCAATATACCCGCAGCTGACGTCACATGGATAAAGTCATGTAACAATAGTTAAAACTGCTTTTAAAACATTAATTCATTTATCCAGAACAAAAAACACAACCCTTTAGAAAAGAAGAAACAAAAATAGGTGTCGTCGAAATCGCAACTGAAAAAAATTAATGCTAGACTATTTAGCTGACTGTAATCGGGTGATACAACATTTAAAGGAAAGAACTTCTAGAGGGTGATGGCAGACTAAGTGTTGGAGAAAAAACATTCGAGTTGCTCGTCAGGCAACTTGTAGAAGACTTGCCCTATGTTGAAGGATTTCCTTATGGCTAGCAGCTCATCGATCGACTCTATGGGGTTTGCCCTGGTCGACCATACGCAGAGCGAGCTGTTAGGAACTTGGAAGAGAAGCCTCTGCATCTCGGGTATGGAGTATTTGAGAAGCGAAGCGTGAACAGGAAACATCACTGGCTGCATCAGAGTATATTCTTTAACCAATGCCACCATGCGGTCAATATATTCTCTGGTGTACCTGTGCAAGTATACCATAATTAATGACAATAAAAATTGTTTAAAGGGTCATACGACTGTTACAAATGAATTTAGTTTTTACATTTCACATCTTGAAAAGCACATACTTTAGAGCTCCATATTATTTTCACTGGTAATGAAATATGCTTCATCTTTATTGAGTTTAGAATGATATTAGAATTGAGAGTTAAAAAACAGTACATTTTTTTTTTTTTTTGACAAAAGTGATATGGAGCTATGTGCGCACGGTTACTTAAAATATCTTTAATTTAACAGAAAATTTCTAAGTTTATCGAGATATTTTAAGCGCACTATCACATTCTGTATCCGAATTTGTAATCCGAATCTATTTTATAAAATTTACTATTTTAAAAATAAATTATTGCATATTTTTCCGAAAAATGATAGATTTTTTTTTATCTATGCATAAAATATTTTATTAGGTGGAACTGACAACAAATTTAAGTTCGGTCTTAAAATATAAATATAATCTAAAATCCATTAAAGTCTCATGTAAAATAAATATCTAGCGCTCGATTTAAAAAAGTCACATTTCGCGATGTCACTTTAAAGTCTATTTTTAACAGCGGCGTACTGTGGGGGCACACTTGTACGTTCGGTACCTCCTGAATAATTTTATTATTTTAGTCACATGCTTTAATTTAAATTCATTTTAACTATTTTCTTTACATTAATGAAAACTTATTTAAATAATTTATTACTTAAAAAAATATATCATAAAGTTAAATCTTAATCAACAGTGAGTTTCTCAGCACGAATGAAACTAGTCGTTGGGGGCCCCCGTAATACTTACCCATCATGTATATGTATAATGTAAAATATTAAAATAAAAATGTGTAAACTACTTATAAAATGCATTGCAATTCAAATAAAATCGTGGCTTGATGACGTCATAAAAAGGCTCGATTACTGAATTGCTTGAAAGAGGTTTTTCCTTATAACTCCAAAAATAATACACCTATTAACTAGCGGTTTATTGCATCTGACTAAGCGTTAAATTTCCAATTAAAATATATCTTTGAAGTGAAATTTGGATGAAATACAGGGTCATGAAAAATCGAAGAGTGTGGAAAATAGGATTACAAATATCTCGGCAACTCATTATCCGATCGACTTCATGTTTTATGCAAAATTTATGTTTTTTTATTGTTTTTTATATTTACTACTTAAAATAAACAATTTCGAAAATTTTTATATACCTTTCATCAGAACGAATATTTCGAGAGTCCGAAAAAAAATGTTCCGGTTAATCGAGGTTATTGAAATGAAATAGGCTTCTTCCCATTATTACATACTAAGTACATACCAAATTGCAAGTCTCTATCTCAATTTGTTCGGGAGATAGAGCGTTTACAGACACACAGACACACACACAGACACACAGACGGACGGCAAAGTTTTTTTTCTAAAAATATGTTTTTTGGAATCTCCGGTGTCTGAAACGTGTAAATCCGTCAAAAAAATTTTTTTCGATTTTCAAAACGATTACAAGACTTACCCTATACTACGTATGATGGGTAAGTAAAATGAGATAATCTGGACTATCGTGGAGCAATATATTTGTAAAGGCAGAAAAGCTTAAACACAAGACTAGAAGCATAGATTAACCAACAAAATGGGACAGTTACAGCAAAATATGTAACGATAGTGTTAATAAGGGAGAAACTAGCAGGCTTTCGAAATTCACCTATGTATATGAAAGGTATCTTCTGTGCTTTTAACATCTACACCGTGTCCCAAAAGTTTAGACAATTAATAAAATTTGCATTAACATAAAAAGTAATAAGGTACAATTAAAATTCGTGAGATAGGTAATAAATAAAAGTATAGACACCTGTAATTTTTTTGGTTTTATTACGTTTATAAAAGTAACTAAAAACTTACTTTTAATATTTAATTATATTTCCACGACACTTTATAACATCAAATACACGTTGTTCCATAGAATTAACTAAGCATTGCATTACAGAAGGAGGTATTTCATACCACGCTTTGTCAATTGCAATTTTTAAGTCATTTACACATGTATATTGCTTTCCATTTTCATATATTTTACGAGATAAGATCTCCCATACGTTCTCCATGGGATTCAAATCTGGAGTAAGTGCTGGTCAGTCTAATAGTGTGATATTGTTTTACCTAAACCATGTTTTCGATGATGTGGAGGTACGGATGGATGTCCCATCTTGTAGGAAAACACAGTACGGTTTTGCTAGCAAATCCATAATTGGCAGTAAATTGGTACGTAAAATATCCTGATAATCCTCTGATTTCATTTTTCTGTCCATAAATCCTAGAAATGTTTGGCTGTTGAAAGAAAACCCTCCCCAGATCATTACGGATCCTCCGCCTTGTTGCCTGCTGAAACAGTTCTTGGGTTCTCTTCTTAGGTCATTCCAGTAAAATTTATGACCATCAGGGCCGTCTAAATTCCATTTCTTTTCATCACTGAAGATGACAGAAATCCATTTTTCACCGTATGACATATGCTTTCTAGCCCACTTTAGACGTACATCTGTATGTCTCTGCTTTAAGCAAGATTTTGCTTTCATTCTCCTGTAAACAATATTTGTTGAAGCTTTAATTCTTGAGTGTACAGTACTTTTTGAAATTCGGGAAATTGGTGCAATTTCACGTACAGATAAATTATCAACTGAAGCCATTTTTAATAACATTCTATCATCACGTAACATTGTTTTCTTTGGTCTTTCGACTCGCTTTCTAGTATTCCATGTTCCACTTGATCTCAAACCTATATAAATACTGCTCAAGTATATCTTTATTCTTCTCGATATTTGTACAGTATTTTGTCCTTGCGCTTTTAAATGTAAAATCTTAATAATTTCATCTTTAGAAATTTCTTTACAAAGTGGGCATTTTTATCAGAATACGCAGGAAATGTCTTTTCGGAATCACAAACAAAACAATACATTGAACGCATTTGATTTCCCAAAATTTCAATAAATTATTAGGCTAAAAATACAGCAGACGATATTTCAATTAAAGGGAAAAATTATTCTGCATTTATAGAAGCACACAAAAATAAAAATATTTTATATTTTGGACAAAAATGTAAAAGAAAACATGTAATGCTGTATTGTGTCTATACTTTCGGGACAGAACATTGTTATATAATTTAATGTATATTTTATAATTTCAAACCTTTGATCATAACTTATATCTGTATATCAGCAAAACTGCTTTTATTTATTACCTATCTGACGAATTTTAACTGTACCGTATTACTTTTTATGTTAATGCAAATTTTATTGACTGTCTAAACTTTTGGGATACGGTGTATTATTTTATTCTATTGTATTATTTCTAAGGCAGGCGATTCTCTCTAAATTGACCGTTATCGCTTTGCTTAAGTTTTTTATTATTATTATTGATTTTATTTACATTTTAGAACTTTTTTAAATTTTAAAATATGTCAGACAGAATCTTGCCTTCTTTATACTCTTAATAATTTTTAAAAAGGTGTATATTTTTTAATTTTCGATTTCAAAATGTGGTCATAGTCAATGGTAGTAATATACAATATAACTTGCGTAAACTAAACCTGCGAATAACGGAAACTTACATAAAACAGAAAAAAATCGTGGTGCCGCAAAAAAGGAAAATAATACAATTTTACCTAATACAGAAAGCGGACAAAAATAGAATTTTTTCCAGTCCCTTGCAATTCCATCTTAGCAGGTTTGACAGTATAGGTATATAGCATATACGTTCAGAGCTCTATATTAGATTGCGTCGGTCTATTTCCGTTTTAGATACATTATTTAATCAAAAGTATACTTTCGATTTTAGACCATTTTATCGAATTTCAAAGAAAAAGTTCACAAATTCCTATGGAATTTGAGGAATATAAAGAACATGTTTGATCTCATATTTTTCAGAGAAGGTTAATCACGACAGCCATTAGGGAAACAATAACAAATTGAAAACAAGGGAAAAAATCATACATTAAGCATAGATTATGAAATACTTTCCAACACATTCAGAATATTGTAACAAAACTTCACAGTATAATGTGGTGAAAGATGATGTCTAATTAAACATTTTGAAGATGTATAACTCATTTAAAAACCCAAAGCCAGCAATTATCACCAATAGTCAGAAAAGTATTCGAATTCTTTTGTGCAATCCTGTATAGGATCTATAGGTTTGTATATATACTACATAGTATTCTAAAATTTACAGTTAGGAAACGCAAAGCACAGTTGAAAATTCCCCTACAGCAAATTCCGTCAATAAACGGAAATGTACTCGAGATCTTTTGTGCAGCCCTGTATATATAATCTATAGAATACACCAAGTAATATGCAAAAATTGACTTAAATTTAAAAACGCGTACAGCAACTGAAAAAAACACTTCAAGCAATTGTTATTCAGTTATTATTGATAAACAGTACTGTAACCGAATTGTTTTGTATGTCCCTGTAAATGAACGATGAATGCTACGCACACCTTATTGTACAGGAAGCATCTTGTAGTGCACCTCAGTGATATATATTAATTTCAATATAGTGTAACACTATTAAAGTACACCGCAAACAATTTTTTCTCATAGACCGTAATGTAACGCAATTCTTTTGAATGTCCCTGTAGATAAACTATAAATGCTACGCACTTCATTTTCAATACCGACCAAACCATAGTAAACTTTAATAACATGCATCAAATGTATGACAATCCGGGTATATTTCCGCAAGTTAGAGCAAGTTAGAGCAGAGACAGACGGACAAACCGAATTCATAAACACTTTTCAACTAAGTTGGAAAGTGTTAAAAAGAAACAATATTTGTGATCATCCTGCAAAATAAAATGATCGAAATGATCTGTAGCCATAGCAGATGACTATGTGGATCCTGTACAAGATTTGTAACCAAATTGTTTTGTATGTCCTTGTAATGAACGATGAATGCGTACAGCAACCGAATAAAATACTGTAACAAAACTTCACAGTATAATGTGGTGAACGATGAAGTCAAAGTAAACATGATAAAAATTTCATTATTATTATTAATTCAGCATGTTTTTTTATAACATGCAGAGTTAGACAGACACGACTTTCAGAAAATCCTTGTTAGGTGAAGGTCCTGGCTGCAGCACTGGCTTAAAAAAAAAAAAAAAAAAAAAAAAAAAACAGATTGATAATTTAAGACAATTTCATTCATAACAAAGAAGAATGAAAAAGAATTATCATTATTTAAGAGCTTGCATATTGTTATATAAATAAAAGCGCAAGTAAAAAAAAATTAGTTTAAATAAATATAATATAAAGTGATATAATAATAATAATAATAATAATAATATAAATTCAAATCAATATACATAGTACATCCATCGATAACTATAAACAAGAATATGTAGGAAATAACATGCAAAATAAAGTATCTATATAAATGGCTAGCTAGGACTTTCTTCATATTCATACTTCTCGCGTATATTTAGAATAATGAAGCATAGTTAAATAAGTAAAAAATAAAATAATTATTTATTTAAATTGAAAGCTTTTACAGTAAAATATTACTACTGTATAGATATTACAAATATACTTTTGTAGTTTGCATTACACAAATCTGTTTAACTACTACAAATTATTATTTATAACTTCTCGATGAACAAGTAATATAAATTTTCTAGTTATAATATTTTATTTTACTTAACTTTATTTCTTTTTTCTCCTTCTGGAACCCCCCAATAGCGCGAATTCGCACCGACCAAAATTTCAAATGTCGGCGTTTTCTGAAAACACACTTTTATTATTTTGCATTTTACATTACAATATGAAATGTTGGATAAAAATAAATATCACAGTTCGACTCTTCATTCAATTTCGTATATCAATTGTGTGTTATATTTCATTATCACTATACTACCAACAAAGTTATACTCAATTGAAGTTAAGGAATCCCGAATCGCACACTGGAAAAAAATATGTTGATTTTACGGTATAATACTGACATCCCAGCTACCAGTATTATACCGTAAAATTAACAGTAATAAACAGTAAGATAAGCAGTAATACACTGCCGTGCGTGCGCGGTAGCGTATTACTGCTTATCTTACTGTTTATTACTGTTAATTTTATGGTATAATACTAGCAGCTGGGATGCCAGTATTAAACCGTAAAATCAACAATTTTTTTAACAGTGCACTAGTGTCGAGTGCGCGGATGCTGAGCAGAAGTGTGGACTCAATTCGTTAAAGAATGGCTATATTTACAGGGCTTTTTTTCTAACACATCTGCGTAAAAATGCTTTACAGTACTTTCTAGTAGCATTTTCTTTATCTCCAAGCTGAAGATCTTATCTTCTTAATTACAATTATTATTATGAGTTTTTTTTTCTATTTTTGTTTCTTTTCATTTTACATCTCTATATAAGTAACCAGTCATATTATTCTACTATGCTAAATCTTCTATCACTCTTGATTAACTGAACAAGACAAGGGAGAATTCTTGTAGATACTATCTCAATTAAATGCATGTTGAGCATTTCTGGAATTTAACTAGTTGTGGTTCATAACAGCAATAACATCTAGTTAACTTCTAAAAAATTATTTATTTGTATAATTTTAAAATCTTATCAATAGACAACATAATATAAGCCAAAATACACAGCACTAAAGTGAAAAGACGGACAATTCATCTTACCGCCATTTGAGAGTTTATTTCTCCTAAAAGACAGCAATATACCACAGAGTAAGCGTATTTATTTACTACAGTATGCATAGTGTATTTAAAGTGCGCACCGTGTCGCTGCAAAGAACGCTCATAGCGTTCAGTCTGATTCTCAAACATATCCCAGAGCGAAAATTAATGCAGATATTATTTGTCAAATAAGATAATTTACTCTCATAATTCAGGTACAGTTACTGGTGGACATTCACAATTTTGACAAGACTCTCCTTTAATATTCCCAACAAGTAGGCATTCGGTGGTATGAGGTTTGAAATCAACTGGCATGGGATTGGATGATTTCGTTGACACAACCCACTATTAGGACGGTGAAGTTTCGTAGCGATTTACAGAATAACTACGTCAATTTTTGCCGTCTAGTTAAATACCTCTTGTAGTTCTAACACGTTCTTCAAACTTGGTTCCCATTCACGATCATTTTCGCATGACCAGAAGCATGACTAATATTCAACTAAGAATATTTTTTCTCTACCGAGGGACCCATTTTCCTCAGCCTCAGCCACTGCACAACACAACTTCTTTTTTGCTTCTGGGAACACGTATTACTAGAACTTACTATCGACAAACGCATTTGGTGTACCCGAGTTACAGTACTGCATATTTTGGCGCTGTATGTATCTGCATTTCCGATTTTGATTGACGTAACATATGATACTTATACCCACCCTATCTTCATGTATGTAGCGGGTAGCACATCAGTCGTCCATCCTATAGATATGATTGACCGGGGAAACCGTGTCCGGCACAAAGTCAAGAAGGTCCAGGAATCTACGGGGATGGCGGAGGAACTGTGAGGTCCAAGTTGAATATCTGCATTCAGTATAATTGGGCCACGTAGCTAAAGTTCCAAAAACAAATATAAAGAGTTATACTATATCAAAAGCTAATATTTGATTAATATATTGAAAATATTGAAATAATATATATATTTCTTTCAGAATGAAAACAAGAAAGAAAAATCATACGCCAAGCGTAGATTATGAAATACTTTCCAACGCATTCATAATACTGTAACGGAACTTCACCACTTAACAAGTTGAAAGATGATGGCTAAGTAAACAAGGGGATGACAACGGATGACCGCTCCGGGAACGCAGATTTTGCTTCAGAGTATAAGTGCAATAACGGGGCGAAGACACAAACCCACAGTTTACTTTAACATACATACAATGTGTTGAAGGTTAAACAGTTTTTACAATGTTTAAAGTGCCCCATTATTTAACTAAACGTGTCTAACCAAGTGTAGCTTTACATACTTAACTGTATTAAGGGTGCATATTAGTTTAACTTAACAAATTTGGTAAAGGTACAAGATGATTGGGAAAGAATAAGGTTTGTGAAAAAGTATAGTGGTATAGTAATACTAAACAAGTTGACAATTATTACTTTACAGAGATAAATAAAAATAAAACAAACAAATAATATGAACTGATAAATATGTACAAAATTTACAATGGGAAAACGCCGGAATTTACCAGCTCTGATAAAACAATACAAATTGAAACAGTAAAAGAGCTCCTGTTCGGGTGAGTGAGAAGAGGAGTGCTGGCTGGAAGCTAAAAAGGCAGTGGATTTGAGAAAATGAATTCATTGTTTTCTATAAATTTCAAACAATCTTTTATTTTATTCAAAAGAATAGGCCAGTCGAGCAGGTAGATCAGCCAATCACGTAAATTCATATTGTTTGGTTTTTTAATGTGGTAATGTGAAGTTAGTGTACAATTCAGAATGTAGTGTAACGATGTGGATTGTGATCTACAGATACAAAGAGGTGAATCACGTTTATTTATTGTATATAATTGTTGTTGAAATGGAAATTAAGAGGATCGACTTATACGCGAAACCAAAAAATTCCTAAATTGAAATGGTTCCAATCACCAATGCAATCAATTAAAAAAAAATTAAGAACACTGATGGTAAGATACAGGGTACAATGTAGGAAATATATTGCGACAACTTATTTTTTAATGTCCTGATCTAAATATTTTAACTTTTGTCTTTGCGGAAAGTGATCTCCACTCTCACAAGGGACCCTACGCAAAAGGTGCATCCCGATTTCGATGAAACTTTCATCATAGAGAGTACTCATGATATGATGAAGAATAATACCAATTTTATCGGCCATCGTCGAGGTTTAGTATTTTTTAAATATTTGTAAATTATCTATGGGTGCAACTAAAGAAAATCGCTGAATGTTTCATTCAAAAATATTCCAATCATTTCAAACAACGTAATCGTCACAGAAAGGATAATTTGTATAGGAATGAGTAAAACACAATGAATTTTTACACCATCCACAAATTATACGATGAAATTTTTCACATTCATGACAATCGGTTCCATTATTTGTGAAGCAAAAGTCACCTGGATTCTGGAAATGCCTTTCTTCCAGATATCTGCACTTTAACCACGTATATTTGAACATATCAATAAAACGAGAAGATGGGTAAGGTACACAAAAACTGCAACCGTTCTTTGAAATACGCCTTTTTATGCTTTTTGTTGATAACGTACGCTGCTTACAGCTCCACTTATTTGCATAGTGTTCACGATGGCCAATAAAATTGGTATAATTCATGAGTATTCTTTTATGATAAAAGTTTCATCGAAATCGGGGTTATCTTTTGAGTAGGGTCCCTTGTCAGTAACATTTTTTAGGCGAGACATTCTTTCAAAGAGTGCTGAATTTCTGCATTGTGGTATCGTTCAAACCACAGAAAATTTTGGATGAACGAAGCCGAGGACTGGCTCACGAATATCTAGGATAAAAGGCCCGGTGCACTTTTGAAATTATTTTCGTTACCGTTGCAGGATTCATTTGCTGTTCACCACAGTGATGCAATAAAAAAGAAAGCTAAAAACATTATAAAAACTCTTACAGTCATCGCCGTTTGACATCATTGCTTCAATGTTAAGAATATTGAATCTTCAGTTTGCTGAAATGCAGTGTCCAAAAATACATTGGTTTGGAAATATTAAATATTCAAAAAAAGTATAATGGCATAGTGAACGAAGTATTACTTTTTAAGCGACAATCAAAGTAATTCTTAGGTGGGAGGTCTTAACAGTACAAATCAGTTTTGGGTCAAATTAGTATATTTGCAAAATATTATATCTATGGGCGTTTAAAACGGGATAACTTAAGCTGGAAGGTAACGAACTGTTTTAGCTAGTGTTCATAGCAGTAAGAAAGAAATGTTCGCTTCCTTGTATATTACAGTACTCACTGCACAAAACCAAGCAGTAACAATTATTATTTTACATTATCAAAACACATTTCACAGTTAAATACATTGATATTAAAACCAAAACAGCCTGTACCCAGTTAAACAAAAAACAGGCGTACACAGTTTTTTCACTTTTCTCTAAAATTGCAATTTCGGACATGTACTGGACCGTCCACCTAAGAATTTACACAACATGTATATTGATGAAACCGAGGATATATGTGACGATTTGACGGTGATATAAAATGACTTCGTTGAACTGTTTGGCGAATGTAGCTTAGGATTGTAATTTGAAGGATTTCAATGACTACATTTTTGTGTTTATTGAATTTAAAATTTTATGAATATGTACTTATATATTTATATTTTGTTTCCAAAAATTTTTGGAACAGCTTTTATTTATTTTAACTTTTCAAAATGAATAGTTGGACAAGTTTTGGTTTTTGTGATTTTACTTTCTGACATCGTTTAGGAAGAGGAAAGAGGGTCGACTTATACGCGAGTTTTTGATTTCCTTCGATTTTATTCCTCTAAATTAAATTAGAGGTGGAAGGGGAGGGGGATCCACTAATGCGCAAATACATAATATAATGTATTTTCAACATCATTTCATAATTGTTTTGACACACTTATACTAACCCCTGACAAAGCATATCATACGCAAAAATAATGCAATAAAAACTACAAATAACCACAATGAAATCATTTAAAGTTGTTTCAAAATTTTAATAATAGAATCCCGTATTCGGAGCAAAATATTAAGAAAATATTGAGAAAATAGCAGATGGTCTTAATACAGGTACCAGAATGGCAATCTATTTCTTGCTGATATCTTGGAAATACCTAATGTTAATCTTTTTCTGTTTTTTTTGTTCATTTTTATGTCGTTTTTTACACATCATATAATTATTAAAACAATATTTTTCATATTTATCTCATATGTTACGACGTAATTTAAAAATAGTGTCAACTAACATGATCGGAGACTCTTGCTAGAACTCTGCAAGCAGGCTCGACCACCTCTGTGGACTGAAAATCCAGTTGTATCCCCTTGTTGTTGTATCGCAGAACTTCCTGGAGCCACTCTTCGAGTGTGAGGTCACTTGGCACTGACGCTGACTGGGACATTATTGGAATAGGATACCGACTGTTGCAAGACATGCTCACGTCGCCCTCAACCAGACTCGCTGAACCTGAAATTTGAGAAAAAATAGTACAGTTTTGAAAACGATTAATTATTATTATCATTGTAAATGCAGGGTGTTCGTAAACTGTCTTTACAAAATGACAGGTGATAGTACTCATCAAAATGTGTAGAAAACCAAGGTATCAAACCACTTATTCTGCCTTGTGATGTCTCAAGTTAAAACCCGATTTTTGTTGACAACTTTAATAATAATGTGACGTTATGTAATGATATTTCCCACAAAATTATCTTGCTTTGTGTGAAACTTTAAGCCACAACGAGGAATACTAGAAATGACCCATATTAGCACTCGTATACCACTAAAAATTCCTTTGCACAATTCAGAAAATACCCTATAGAGCACTGTCTGAATTACACTTCTAACACTTCCCATGATGTGATCATGCTTCATACACAAAGTTAGTCTGATGAAAATTTTGGCAAGATATCTTTAAATGAAATTAATTCTGAGGGGTTGATTGGGACGTTAGAAATGTATATGTATTCAAGAAAATTAAAGGTTATAAGGTTATTCTATCCACATATACAGGGTGATTACAAATGAACATCCCAACTTTGAAGAGCTATTAAAAGTAAACAAAAAAAGTACAACCTTGTTGTTAATCAGAAATCAAAACTAACAGTTGAAAGTTTAAATTCAACACAGTTATAATTGTTCAATGTGAGACCCTCTAGAAACACGAACGATATCGAGGCGGTAACGATAACTCATCACTGACACCACTCCATGTGATTTTTTTGGTAAAGTCTCATCAAAGATCAGGTGTTGTTCCACCGCTACCAACCGAAGTTGACGAACTTAGGACACGCACATCTACAGCCATTCAAAGAATCACACCAGACATGCTGAAAAAAAATGTGGGATGAGTTATCGTACCACCTCGATATCGTTCGTGTTCCTGGAGGGGCTCACATTTAACACTTATAACTGAACTGTGTTGAATTTAAACTTTCAAACTGTCATATTTGATTTCCGATGAACAACAAGGTTGCACTTTTTTTGTATTCTTTTAATAGCCCAGTAAAGTTGGGATGTTCATTTGTAATCACCCTGTATATCCATTTATGTATAAACAGAGCCTGATTACCGGAGGAGCAAACTTCCACCAGTAAATTTAAATAGAAATATTTGGCTTATTTAAACGCCTTGATCATGCAGAATTTCTCTCAAAAATACGGCAAAAATTTCTTTTCGTTTTTATTGATGGAAGTTTGCATCGCCGATAATCAAGCCCTGTGTGTAAAACTTCGACATTTAGATAATATCATCAATTTATTTATAAATTCAGTTTAATAAATGTAATAATGAAGATAATTATTCAACTAATTTGGAAATAAAGACTTTTTTATTTTAGAAACAGTAAAACTAGCAATATTTAAATATATAATAGAATTAAGACTTAAAAATGAAGTTTAATAGTCCAGTATTGTCCCTCCTGTCCTGTATTGTAAGTTTAATAATTATGTATTATAGTTTAATATTAATGTCCCATTTAACCCAGGACTGAAGTTGAATGGGACATGCTTAGAGGTTTAAAAAATACGTATAATTTCTAAATTATTACACTTTGAAAAATGACATTGTCTTTAAAGTTTTGGTCATAATAGTTAAAGAATGTAATTCTAGGCTCAATACTTTTAGACTAACACAGTGAAAACGAAAAATGTCACAATCATTCCCACTCTCCACTATCTTTTCAATATTTTTTTCATAAAAATCATTCGTCAATCGTTTTAAATTACAGATTTTTAAGTGCACAAAGTTTTGTGGGAATGTTTTTTCAGTTTCAAAAATGAGAAAAAAAAATCCAAAAATCTGTTTTTTTTTAGCGACTATTGTGTATTTATGTAATATTATCGTTTAAGACAGTTGTGTTACTGCAGGTATACGATTGAAACTAATGATTAAAATATTTTGCACATTTATTTCAAACATTGGATAGTTAGCTATTTCATTATAATAGCTTAAAATTTAATGTAACAATGAAATATTTTATTATAAGCGAAAAACGGAAAAGGAAGGGGGGGGGGAGAGAAGGAGAGACGGTTGGAAAAACAAACAAACAAATTAAAATTTAAAAAAAGAACATGGAGAAGAGTGCTAATTTGTGAAAATTTATACTACTACAGTACTCGGAAAAACTCTAAAATACCTTTTAACACTGTTAAATTTTTTTTGACGGACCATCTTTACAAAAGAGTATAACAGAAAATTTATTTTTACACATTAATACACAATGAGAGGTTATACATAATAACAAAAATCTGATAATACATTTTAATGATCTGTGGTATTTTTTAGAAATATTTCATTGACATAATTTAAATGGAAATTAAATTAAGTTAAATAACAAATTAGAAGTACTATTTAATATACAACTCTTACATTATTCAGTTATTGATAAAATTTAATTTTAATTTTAGTATGAGACATCTTTCTGAAAAATAAAGGTAAAGGGGCAATTGGTAACTTAAGATTATACAAAATTTCTAACTCAAGAATAAACATTACATTTAACATTTTTTGGGAGAAACTTAAAATTAAAGTTATGTATTTCTGTCATAGAACTGAAAGATTTTCGCATCAGAACTCGCAGGAATTAGCCTCAAACTAAGCACAGAAACGCATAAACCAGGTGTCAGTAATCTGTGGCAAGCGTGCCAAACTTGGCATTCGAAGGTATTTTCAGTGGCACGCCCGACTGACTTTTCTTCTATATCTCCCTTATTTCTTTTTATAGGTTCCATCTGTTGTGAAGCAAGGCACTGTGTTTCCTCTAGCTCATGTTATGACCATATAATAGTGAGCATAAAAATCGGCAAAATTTTTGTCATACAAAAATCAAAATTTTTAAATAGATATTGCAGTTACTACTTTTCTTTTAGCATTGGAACATATTACATACATAAACTTAATGACCGCGTACAGTAATTTTATTTTCGTAAAAATAGGATTTTTGTTATAAGGATAAAATTATACTTAAAGTGTTTGGAAAATAGCAGGGCCCGACTTAGACTATCTTGGACTCCGAGATGATCATTGTTTTTTGGTGGTGGGGGGGGGGGAGTCCTGTCTATCCATAGGAATTGTTCATGGATTATGCTGAAGTGACTATTACTAAACTTCATACCTATTGTATACGTAAATTCTGTACCAGGTATATAGGGTATCACAAGAAACGGTCACGAAATTAAGAGAGGATAGAATACACTAATTTATTTATTTATTATTATTATTATTATTGTATCTGTTTATAAAAGCTTATGTGAACCTTTCAAGCGTAAATATACGTCTCTTAGACAATCTTGGCTATTTGTCATACTATCATAAAATTAGGAAGAGGAGGGCCGAACACCCAACTTAAATCTTTGACAGTGTCACAATTGTGGTCAGATTTAGCCAATTTTAAACATTTGGTCATTTAAACACCAAATCCTCTTAACGAAAATCTCAATCACGATTATAGGGGGTAGCCTAAATGGGAGACCGAGGCAGCTGCCCCTCATGCTCCTGCATTAATGAGGCTCTGGAAAATAGAAATCTGAAACAGACTAACGATTTCTAAGCAAATGTAGTAGAAAAGAGAGAGCATGAGAGTAGAAAAGATTTGAAAGCAGGTGCTAGACGGACAACAAGGGTACCACTTACAACGTGTAACCGAGTGGTGAAAAAGTTTTGAAAAGGATGAAGGCATTTAGTTAAAGGCTAAATCACTGCAACAAAAACGAGGCAAATGCAAACGTAATGCTTTAGTTTTTTTATGGACTACTGATAGAATATTGAAAGATGTTGGTTATTTTGAATATATGGGTGCCCCTATAAATACCAAAAAGTAAAATTTCTTGAGGATAGTAGAATTTAACAATTTAATGGTTTAAACTTTCCAAACTTCAATCCTATTGAAATTTATCGACTTATCAGTAAAAATAACTCATTTTAAAGAGGTTTTGACTAATAATACACTGGAAAAAAATTGTTGATTTTACGGCACAATACTGGCAAATATAAGAGCAGTAATTCCTGCTTATTTTACTGTTTATTACTGTTAATTTTACAGTATAATACTGGCAGAGCTGGGGTGCCAGTATTATACCGTAAAATCAACCTTTTTTTTCAGTGTATGGAATGGCAATTCTTTGTTGTAAATTAATGGGACAATATGTATTCATTACCTTGGAGACTTTTTTTTTATTGTTGTGAAAAGAAGACTTCAAGAGTCTATTTTCCGAAATGGTGAAAATATTAAAAAATAAAAAGGTTATATATTTTGTAACGTAGAGTTTCTTGAACAAAATAAGGAAAAAATGTTTTCCTAACAAAGTTACGTTTGTTTATATGTTAGCGAATTTCTTTTTGCTTCCCACTATATATAATATTATATATATATAAATATATATATATATATATATATATATATACATATAATAATGATTTTCTTATTTTTTTTTTCTCATAGTATTTGCTTATTATTTCATATTATTTTATAATGACAAAATGTATTATTAATAAGTTGGAAGTTAATTTTAAGCAATTTACATTAAAGATAAAACTACTAATGTTTTGTTGTATTGATATTCCTCATTGTATTCAAATGATTTCGTATTGATCAAATTTAACTTAATTATTAAACTTATCAAAAAGATGTTAATTATACCTAAATAAGTATATACACGCATTTTATAATTAAATATTTTAACAATAATATTCCTCTTCTGTAAAGAACTTTATGATGATAATATTGAATGATTATATATTCGAATATAATTTACTCAAAAAAAAAAATAGTTGAGCTAACTTGGCACAACGAAGTTATTGTTAATTAGGCTCGGCACATCACTGGTAAAAGTTTGTCGCCCACCGGTACACTGCAAAAAATAATTGTTGATTTTACGGTATAAAACTGGCACCCAGCTGCCAGTATTATACCGTAAAATCAACAATTATTTTTTGCAGTGTATAAACAAATTTTACATGTGTATGATTCCAATTTACTGCAGCGCGTACATTTTTTCCGGCTTAGTGAAACGAGTACGATTGGAAAGCAATACCTTATTACAGAATATCATAATTGCATTTTTCTTATCAAATGCATTAGAGTGCTTGCAGGAAGCGATCCACCTTCTGCAATATCCTTGTCACTCGAGTACTCGGTTCGTGCTTAATCAGGTTTAGATCGGGAGAATCCAAGTCTCTAATCCAAGAACTTCATGACTTTATCGTTTAATATCGAGATTTCTTCCGTGATTTCAGATCAGCAAATAAGAAAATGAAATTCTTGTCGTGTTTTTCATTTGAAATAACTGGCTATAAATGAAGCTTTCAGTTATATGAATATGTTTCTAAAGAAAAAATTAAGGCACGGTTCAAGGTTTACGACGGTGCTGAAACATTGCAGATTTTTTAATAAATAAAACTTACTACACATACTTCAATAAATTAGATTTGTCCCCGAAAATGAGTTTTAAATATTACAAATGGCGAAAAGTAGCTGAAAACATTCTTGTTGTAACATTGTTGCATTGAACAAATAATTGACGAATGAAACACAAGTGCATAAAAAAAGAATTAATGTGTGAATATTCTAATTTTGACTGGTAAAAATATATTTAGAAAACAATGAAATATATTGTTGTAAGTTATAATTGCAATTAAAGATTAGATACATTATTAATGTATTACATGGCAGTATTATCCAAAAAAATTTCAGAGTATGTTCAATTTAATTAAGAGATTTAATTCTATTACATCAAGTTCAATTTCATTCCTTTGGTTCAGAATTGAGGTATATAGCTCCTTCCTGTTTTGTTTTTCTTTTTTCGTGTTATTAAATATTATATTTTATTATAGAATAACAAAAAAAGTCAATTACTAGAAAAATCTCATCATGAAAGAAATCAGAAAAATGTTTCTTTATTAATAATCCTTAAGGATTAATTGGAATTCAGTGAGGTTTTTTTAAAATTTGTGAATGATAACAACAATAGGAAAAAATAAATAAAATTTGAAGAAACTTTAACAGATGAATTATCCGATAATACAGCTTTTGAAATTTTAGATAAAATTGACATCTGTGATGCAGAGATGGCAACTGTTACGGACCTCTTTAGTTATGAGTTACGGTCTACAAAAATACAAAATATCTAAAAAAAATAATAATAATAAATAAGACTATACATTTTGTGTGTGTGTCTAAGGACCAGATTAAACCTTAATATCTATGGTTAAAAATTCTTAAGTGATCCCAACAGAATGATAATTATTTACTTTTTTTTTAATTGTTCTGCGTCTAGATTCCCTTCATTGTAATTTGATTAGGTTCACCTTTTAAGAGCCTACGCTAGTCACACGAAGAAACGTTCAAGCTTAAGTTAAGTCTATGGGAAGGTTCTTGCGCGATTTCTCGCTCGCATTTTTATATTTTTAAATGATTTTTCTTTTTTTTTTTTTTTTTTTTTTTTTGCATAGGAAAGCTGATGTCAATCTCTAACTTTGTTAGTTCTTACTTTTTTGATTTTGGTTACAGTTTTTTTTTATAAGCGGATATTTTCAATTTTGGAACCAGTTGGAACCGGTTCTGCAAGGGAAAGTACCATTATATAAAAAAAACTGGAACCAAAATCGAAAATTTAAAAACTAACAACGTTAGAGATCGACCCCAGCTATCCTATGCAAAAAACATCGTTTAAAAATATTCAAATGCGAGCGAGAAATCGCGCAAGAACCTTCCCATAGACTTTACATTAGCTTGCGCGTTTTTTCGCGTGACTGATGTAGGCTCTTAAGACTATGAGCTCGGACTTTTTTAAATGCGAGGAGGTCCTAAATTTGATGAATTTTCTCGTTTTGGTCAACTCTGTGTTTCACAACTTTAGTTACAGAGGATGCTTTGCGATAAGTATATAATATAACTCCGCTGTAACACCCCCCACATATTTCATATTCTACGCATTTATTAGTGCTTTTTATGACATTTTTGAAATAAAGTAAAGTATTTTACAAATCACGAACTGTTATAGAAAACAATATTAAAATGTACAAGAATTAGGGAAACTACCTCATATGACTAGTCTGGTTTAAAGTTAGAATTTCTGCTCAAAAGTTATATTTCAAAACTTTTCACTTATAAATTAAAATATTTATATATGCCGCATATATTCGTTTAATTAAAGGTGTTAATTTCTTTATTGCATCTTTCAAAATAAGACATTCTGATATACATCTTTCGAATTGTAAATACTTCAGATGATTTTCATCCAATTTAGAAGAAGGTAGTTAAAAATAATAATAACCCCTTCATTAGAAAATCCTGGATTGGCGTCTAACCTTGGATAACTCGATTAAAATAATTGTTAATAATTATCGTTATTTTATATAAAAGAAAATTGAAATATGCTTATAAATTAATATTTTGTAGACAAATATAAAACATTTTCTTGTTTGTTACTTTTCTTAATTTTAAATTGCCCTCTGTTATATGGCGCATTCGCATATAACGCGCTTCGTTGGTTACTCCGTTATGAATGATATAGAGGGAGGGGGGGGGGGGGTACTGTACTTTGCATTTCTCATTTGAGCAAACCCACTTTTTTCTTTAAATAATTTTAGCGGAAAAAAATAACAAAATCGATTTTTCAAAATTTTAAAAGTGGCGTTATCGTTTAAACATAAAATTATGATTAAAATAAGTTATGTTTTTACCACGTAAAAGAAGCAAAAAAAAAAAAAAAAAAAAAAAAAAAAAAAAACACGCATCTGTTCATTTTTCAGTTGGTTGCAAGTTAATAGGCTTGATTTGAAAAACCGAGAACAGAGATTTACAAGTGAAAGTATGATAAAAATCACTCAACCTGTAAGGCTAAAAGTAATCAATAATGTTTATTTTGCGGTTCAGCTATGTTGAAAATGATAAAATAATTGATTGAGAAATAACAGGGAAAAATATTCAGGGAAAGAAAAAGATGTTTGACATATCGTGGTAATGGATGAGATGAAGATAAAATCGGAAATTGTTAAATTTTCTTTCTTTTTTTCTTCTATATAATGCTTAGGTATATAAAAATTAATGTCTGTGTTTTGTTTTCTTAAAACTAGAATCTGCCAAGGCATGTGTTATTAAACTGGTATGGACAAACAGTTTTACGGACTTGTTTTAACTTAAGACAAGAAAGGTATGTTTACAGGAACTATATTTACAAAAATTATTTCCTAAAAGAATTTAGCTCATATTCACATATCAGCAAAACATCGATAGAAAATGGTGTAACATTCCAAAGAGCTAGACCAACTATGGCGAAACCCGCGAGCCAGCGGGTCAATTGTCATTACTATTCTCGTATACTAATCTTCGCCTTATTTAATTGAGGAATTTCTGTCATTAAATAAGACGAATATTACTATTCCGAAATAGTGGGGACAATTGATTCGCTGATACGTGAATTTTCTACTCCTGATCTAGACTAACTACTGAGGGATCAAAGTATGTTAGATCCTAGACTCTAATTCTCATATTCGCCATCTGTTTCAACTGGTTAAGCACGAAGAACTCAAATGGTACTCACCTTTCACTTGATTGGAATTCGGTTGCAATCAGGTCCAATCAGGTTATTTATTAATACTATTTCACACACACACACAGCCTTCGACCGAAGTTTTCACATTTAACCAGCGGTTGAGGCAGATTATGAATATGAGCGATAATGACTTGTCAACTAATTTGGACATAACCTCAGATGGTTAGAACGGTTCTGTTGACAAAAAACCGTGTTTAAAAGAAAGCAGGCATCTTCATCCATGCTCAAGCATTTGATTATGATTCCGCCTACATAGTGTACTTATTATTGATTTTTCAATCTGGTCGTTTATGAGATTAAGGCTTTTGGTTACCGGCAGAAAAATATTCACTAATTGTAATAAAGTAATGCCTTAATATACAATCTTAAATCCAATGTTCTCAAGAAGAACATAAGAAACATTAATATCTATAGCCTAAAATAAAAAGCCCTAAAGCAGATCAACGTTACTATAAAGAAATATTTACAGAAACAGAAACCTCCCACTCATGGACAGCCAACCTCACGGCATAGGACCTATGAGTCCACGAGGGGAAAACCTATATCTATCAGGAACCCCAGTGTCCAAAGACCCGAAGTCCCCAGCAAGTTAAAAAAAAAAAAAATCACACGAGCTACCCAATATTGCTTATTGCTGGGTGAGCCCAAAGTTACTACATGTATATAAGTTCTATATGAATATACTGATAAGATTACATAACATTAAAAATAAATATTTACAGATATTTACAGTAATAATATTGTACTTAAAATTTTCAATTGTATTATGCACTAGTCTATTAAGACTTTTAAAACATAGTTTTTAAAATCTATAGATCTAGAATTTTATATAGGTTATAATAATTCTTTGATATATGAAAAGTTTTTATTTAGGACATTATAGTTTTTATCTAACTTTTCGTAATTGGAAGCGTCTAATAGCACATGTTGTAGGTTTCTCTTTAATGTTTCATTTTTTATTGGAGTTAAAATGGTATTCCATAAGAGGGCAGTTACCGAAGATGTAGTGTATAGGAGTTCCAGGGTTTTTGTCACAAGGACATCTATCCGTGGTTCTTTTACCAATTTTATATAAAAAGCTTGGGAAGCTTCCATGGCCGCTAAGATAATATGCTGCTGATTTCTGAACACATAAAAATTTAACATCTACCTTATTAAGAATTTTATACGTTTCTCTTCCTTTCGTTGAGTTGGTCCAATCATTTTGCCAATCTGTGATGATTTTGTTTTTAAAATAACTCTTTAGAATGGATTCTGGAAATGGTAAGACAGATATGTCATCATAATGGTCTTCTGTAATTGCATTTTTTGCGAGAAGGTCTGCTCGTTCGTTACCAGTGGTGCCTACATGTGCTCTAATCCACGCTATTTTGATGGATTTATTGGGGTTTTGTAGTAAACTATTGTAGATATTTAAAATTATGGAGTTTCGAGGAAAAATTATCTTGAGTGCATCTAAGGATGAGCGACTATCTGTCAAAATAAGGGCTGATGTAAATTGTGATTGTGTTAACCAAACTATTGCTTCCTGGATCGCATATAATTCGGCTTGGTAAATTGAGTTAATTGGGTGTAGTCTTACTGCATGATCATGGATGAAGTTATTATTAAGAGAGGCTGTATATGCACTTGCCACTCCATTTCCCATAGATGATCCATCTGTAAAAATTTGTAGATGATTTTCCAATATTATGTTTTCTGTCAGGTTATCTATAATTTCTATATTTTTCAACTTGTAATATTCTGGAAAATTATAAGTTGCTTCCCGTTGCATAAGATTATTGTATATTATTGTATTGTTGATGTTAAGTAATCTGTTTCCTTGCTTTATCTCATAGACTTGGAATTCGTTTGGTATTTTAATGGTAATTGGAGGCACTCCAGTTAAAATATTTAATGCGTCATTTGAAATACTTCGGTAAGTTCTTATGATGTTTAACAATGCTATTCTCTGAATTGATCTAAGGATTCTGATGCCGTGGCAATTCAAGTTTGGATACTAGAATTCGGAGCCATAGAGAATCTGTCTTTCAATAACTGTTTGATACCAGATCTTCTTGAGGAAGGGACTGATTCCCTTATTGTAATTGTGGAAACTTTTAAAGCCCGAAACAAATTGGGCGATCTTAGCTTTTAAAATACTTAGGTGCGATTGAAATTTTAATTTTTGGTCTAGTGTAATTCCTAAATATTGTAGATTTTTAACAATTTTTATAGATTTCAGTTTTATTTTGAAAATTGGCTTTCGATTATTAAGGAGGTTCCTTCCAAATAGGAGTGCTTGGGTTTTTTCTTCTGAGATAGTTAGATTAAGCTCTGAGCATATATTGACGAATTGTTTCTATACGACTGTTAGCAGTTTGTTCCAATGATGATCTGGTATTGCCTTCAGTGAGTACGACGAAATCATCTGCATAAACGATAATTCCAAGAGCCTTTAATTTGTATCTTGTAATTATGTAATTGTCTATTAGTAACCACAATAGTGGTCCTAAACACGAGCCCTGCGAACAACCTTTATGTGTCCTGAACCACTCTATGTAGAATGTGTAATTATTTAAACCGACTAGCCGCCACTGGCGATCAGTTTGGTCGCCCTTAAATGTATGTTAAGCATTGTAACAAATTATTTTTATTCATAATTTATTTTTTTCCTTAATCCTTCGCCAAACCGGAAAAATCTAATAGACAAATCAAGAACTTTTGCGATCGTGGTGGCATTTCGCATATTTTTTGTTGTTATGTCTTTCATCTTTCTTGACAAAAACCGCTTAACCCACTTTATAATAAATTAATCATTGTGTGTGTGTTTTTAATATAAAATAAACTATTTCATAATAAAATAAAAGTATATGCTGTTTTAGTAATCTCTAATAGGTACCTGAAAATGGGATTTTCTCGCCAAAATGGCGCAAAACAAAAATTCCGCCAACCCTGGTGCGTCCGTGACAGCTGTTCCAATTTAAAATACATGACGTTCACATTTTTCTTTAAAATAGAAAATAGATAAATAAGAAATATTATCATAAATCAAAACATTTGATTTCAAAATTAAAATATCGTTTCTAATTAATACACACGAAAAATAAAAGCTGACAATTTGTTTCGAAATTTGATCCATTAAATATTATTACATGAGTTCAACCACGGAGTTCAACTTACATCAAGAAAAGATCCGAAGGAAGTTGAGTTGTATGGAACAGAATTATGGTAAACTTTGACTGTCTCACTGGTGCTGATTATTTTTTTTTACACCAGGCAGCGGTCCAAAAATTCATGGTTTAATATTTTAAACGTTCACAACGAATGAATCTTTTTTTTTTTGTTGTTGTTTACTTTCATGGATAGAGAATTTGAACAGCGAACCTAATTGAAACTGAAGTTATTGCAGAATGTATACATAATTGAACGTAAGTCATCTCTCAAATATTAATTTATTTTGAACGATCTTTCTAAAAATGTAACTTTTATGCAGTTTTATTAGAAAAAATAATTTTGAATAAAAATGGCTGCCTGGCATATGAAACAGTGAAGCGGCATCCCGGAACTGTTGAGGACAGTCACATGACATACGGTTTTATTATAGAGATTAATCTCTCACTGATATAATTTTTTAGGAGCTTCTTTATGTAAGTTGGAAGTGGAGAATCATCTATTATTTCAGTAATTTTGTGCCAATCAATGGAGTCAAATGCTCCCTGGATATCAATTGAGATCATTCCACAGTATTTATATTTATCTAAATTTTCCATGATTAGTGATTTTAGTTGTTGTAAAGCTGTTAATGTACTTTTTTTTCTCTCTAAAACCATGTTGTTCTGGTTGAAGAATGGATTTACTTTCTAGAAATGTCATCGTTCTTATTTTTATCAGCCTTTCTAAAACTTTTCCCAACATGGGAAGAAGAGTTATT
Source organism: Maratus michaelseni (assembly GCA_963931845.1). Taxonomy (NCBI): domain Eukaryota; kingdom Metazoa; phylum Arthropoda; class Arachnida; order Araneae; family Salticidae; genus Maratus; species Maratus michaelseni. Next base: position 167,646,916 of record OZ007592.1, on the reverse strand, counting down.
GGTCGGTAAGATTTATGTTGAGATGGGTCTTTGTTCTTTTTTCTAAAATAAATTACAATTCCTTTTTTACAAGCTTCAGGGAAATTGCATAATTTTAAACATTTATTATAAATTTGTAACACTAGATCTGGGAATTCCTTTAGCATGTTTCTTATAGTTATCGCGTCTACCCTATCATAACCTGGGGCTTTTTAATGTTCTGTTGTTTTATTGCAAATTTCAGTTCTCTTAGTGTAAATTTGATGTCTTGAAATTCTTCTTCTGGAATTAGGGACATATTTATATGAGTGAATTTCATTTGTATTTTGTACACCAATTTGGTGTTGTAATAGATCTTGCTGTACAGTTATATATGTATCTTCTATTGTTGATGTTTCCAAAACTGTATGGATTAGGTCTGTATTTTTAAGAAACTTTTGTTTTAGAATTTTAAAAGCCGTGCCATATTTACTCGTGGTCTCATTGCAGAAAGTTAACCAAGATTCCTTCTTGGCTTTCACTATTTTTAATTTGTATTCTGCTCTTGCCTTTTTAAAATCAATTAAATATTTCTCATTTTCTGAATTTCGTTTGTGTCTTTTACGTAGAGCATTTAAACGATTTCTGAGTATTTTTAAGCTATCTGAATACCAGTTAAGTTGACGATCTTGTGTAATTTTCTTCTTTTTTAGAGTCTTGTCCATAGTTTGAGTTAGTAAATCATGAAAAGTGTTAATCCACTCATCTAGCCCTTTTGGTGTTTGTACATTTCTTAAAGAGTCCATTAATCTTTCTTTATGATTTTTTAATTCTCTATTGAACTTTTTGAAGGTTTCAAATTTAGTTTTATAACGGAATAAATTTCTTATTAATGGATCCGCCTTTAAATTGAATTGGATGTATCTGTGATCGCTTAGTGATGGGAAACTTGTATCTACTTTCCATGCATTGATCAGGTCTCTTGATATCCGTCTATATAATGTCAGGTCTGGATTTCCCTTCTTATTATTTGCGGCAAAGGTATTGTCAGCTGCAGGATCGTTTATAATTTGTAATTCTTTATTCGATATGCATTCTAGGATGACATCTCCTCTGTTATTATTTTGAGCATATCCCCATGCCTGAAGGTGGGCATTAAAGTCCCCCCCCCCCCCAGAATGAGATTGGAACTATCTTGTATAATATCACTCCTTTCCTGTAAGTCTGATGAAAGGTTTCCTTTTGGTTTTGAATACTGAGATCCCAATTTGAAAGTACGAAGTTTTGTAATTAAATTTATAAATATGCTATTAGTTGTTTGAAGTATTTTAACGTGAACGAATAATGGGTTTGCTATTAGGATGCCGGCTTTTAGGTTATTGGAGTGATAAAAGGCCCATGATATTGGGAGGCCTGTGAAGGAATTTTTAGTTTTATGGAAGTCTTGTATCAGGGCTATGTCTATCTTGTATTGGTGCATATATTTAAGTAATTGTAAATTTGCAGCTCTGCAATTATTAAGATTAATTTGAACAACTTTTATATCATTTTCTTTTGGGCCATCTGTAGTGTTGCCAAAGTAGTAAGTAGTTGAGGAAGAGTTTAATTTATTTAATGAAACGATATCTTCTGTTATGTTTATAGACGCGAACGTGATGAATTTTTATTTATTGTGAGATCTCTCTGGTAATATATATTTTGAAAAACTTGACAATATGAGGAGTTAGCTGCGTGATTGTTCTCATAAGAGCGGCCATTTTGATGGTAAGAGTTTAAGCAATTAATACAAGTGTGTTTAGAAATTTCATCTTTTAATTGGCAAACCTCCGATGCATGTTTCTTTTCACAGTATGCGCAAATAGTATTTTTTCTGCATGTATCTGCAGAGTGTCCATAATATTGGCAATTATTACAGCGTATGATAGGGGAGTATGGCTTAATTGGACAAGAAATAAAGCCCACTAGTAGCCTTCCCTGTCTCAGTAGCTTTATTGCCAATGAATCTTCTAGGTCTAGCATTAGCTGGTATGATTGTAATTTATCCCTCTTTAATTCCTTATGTTGGTTATCTGTTATATCTTCGTTAAGGTTTTCACTTATTTTTTGTTTGACTTTTAATATTGTGACTGATTTTGGAATACCTAATATTATGATCTTTTTCCTTTTATCTGCTGCATATTTTAGTGTAACTAACGATGTTATTTTCTCATTTGCTTGAAGGAGATCTGATAAGGTGTCTATCTCTTCCTCTGTTTCGGATTTTACTATTATTGTGTTTTTGTCTTTTGACAATGTACTGAATATTTTTATCTTATTAGTTTTTATATTTACGGCTTTGTTAAGCTCTTCCCTGATCCCAAACATTGTGAGCTTTGTATTTAATTTTCGGGTCAATAGAAGAGCTGATTTGGAGTAAAGCGGTGCAGGTGCTGAGACTACCGATGCATATGTAAAATTATTTAGGAGATCTTTCTCTCTTCCTAATTTCGGTTCATTTTGAGTGGTCATTTCAAATTGTTCTTGATTTCTGCATAGTAATCCTAATTTTTTGTTTAAATCTTCATATAAGTTTGTCATTGTGTTTAGTGTTTGGTTGTTTTGTTCTAATACTTTATTTTTAATTTCTATTTCCATTTAAAGTTTTTGATTAGATAGTCTTAGCTGGTGGCATTGAGTTTTCATTTCTTCCATGCTCATATCTTCTAGATCCTTTTCTTGATGAGCCTTAGAATTAAATTGTAATTTGCTGTCTTTGTCTTGTACCAGGCGCTTTAAGTTTTCATTTTCTGTAATTAGATTGTTCATTTTATCATTAATTGCTTTCAAAATCTCTTCATGAATTTGTTTTTGGTTCTCTATTTGAGTTTGTAGATTCTCATGTTCTAGCTGTTGTTTTTCTATTAGAGTTTGTAGATTTGCTATTTCGTCACAATGGTTATTTTGAGGATCTTCTTTTTGAGTTGTTCTTGTGCATTTAAGGAGTTTTATTTCTTCTATTAGTTTGTTATAATATTTCTTTGCTTCTTGAGCATGATTTAATTCATGTCTTCGTAAATGGTGATACATCATATCCAATTGGCCTTCTAAGCTCATATTTTGCTCCATTGCCGTTTCAAAGTCTATCATATTTTTCTCTTGTAATGGTGGTTGACGTTTTGGTTTTTTAATTGTATTTTCAGTTATATTTTGAGTTGGTATCAACAAGTCCAAATCTTCAACCGATGAACTATTGCATGATTTTGACATACGGTCATATGTTATTTTTTTTCGACGTTTTTTTTATCATGAGGAAGTTTCTATTTCACTTTCTGTTAAAGAAGCCATTATTTAAAGATAAAGTCTTAATCAGTGATTTTAGTGTCTATATCAGTATATATGGTAATCAATTTGTTGCGAGATAACTTTTCTATAAAGATTAACAATATTTATAACTAGGTTTTCAATGACTTAAGCTCTAATGACACTTAGTTAAAGTTCTAATAATCAATAAACAAACTTAGTGAATTATGCTAGATATACAACTCCTGATAAACAGGCTTCACCAGAGCACATCTTCATTATCTACTAAATAGTAACTAAATTTCAATTAAATAACTAATAAAACTGTAATTGGAGCATCACTAGCCCCCCGCCATACATCAGTGAAGAAAAGGGATATAGAAAGAGTATAGCAAAAATCAACAGCCTAGGCTGTTGGAAATGACTAAGACAAAATAAATTTGGAAGGGAAAAATTGACTAATATTTTAACTAAAAAATGAAAACAAAAAATTACAAAGTAACGATAGAGAAAGAAAATTTAAAGCCTAACAAAGAAAAGGAGGGGGAGGGAGGGAGGAAAGAGGATATTTCCTGTGCTAAGAAGATCATACACTTTAAAAACTTTACATAAAATAGCGCCAGTAATAAATAATGAAAATAATTACAAAAGTATGAGTAAAATAATACAAAAAGTATTAAATAAATGGATGAAATACCTTAAAACACTGTATTATAGAACCTCAAATAAGAAGCTGCAAACTATGTACAATATTTACAATATTCATGCTATGAAGAAGAAATATTTACAGTAAGCATAGGTCTAGGGATCTTGGTATGGCCATAATAGTCACAGTTATGGTGTTGATGTGACGTCACAATAAAATAAGCCACCGCCTACTGAATATTAGGCCTGAGCACTGACACAAAAATCGATGCAATCGTAGGCGGAAATATTTCAGCGTGTGTACGGTCCCTTAAAATTCAATACCAATAATTTTTTTAAGTTTTCTCCGTCTTATTTGTCTGAGATTCAATAAGTGTAAGAAAACTTTTAGAAAATGCTTGGGTGTAAAATTAGGGGACCGTACAAAGGTTTTACAAAATCGGCCGACGAGCGGCGCCATTTTTGTATCAGCGCTCAGGCCTAGTATTCAGGGGGCGGTGAATAAGCAGTAATACACTGCCACGCATGCGTGGTAGCGTATTACTACGTATTTTACTGTTTATTACTGTTAATTTTACGGTATAATACTTGGCAGCTGGAATGCTAGTATTATACCGTAAAATCATGTTTTTTTTTCAGTGTACCATCGTCTTTCGTCAAACGGTAACACCCATTTTTATACGTTATTTAAATTCCTTAGATCAAATGAGTCTGGATGAATATATAGTTTATGCATTTTCTCTTAAATCTTCATAGAATGGGTCAAAATTTGAGGATGCTAAATCCACGTGACAAACTTTATAGCTTTTTAAAAAATCGTCCAATTGAAATGTTTCTCGTTTAATTTGATAAAATGAATAAATCCAAAAAAGTTAGGCATGTTCTTTTAATTCAAAAACATATTTTTATTTAGGAAAATTATTAATAAATTTATATTAAAACATTTTATGAATTATGATCTACATTAATTTTTACATAAGAAGAACCAGCATCGTCAGAAACATGGCTCTGTAAATTTACAGACCATTCCTATTATTAACTTTGAAAATATAAAAAAAAAATTACTTTTCAACAGTCTTTCTCTATTTGCATCCACCTTAAAACAAAATCGTAAAAATTGTATTGAAATTTCTTTTGTGAAAAATCATAAGTTAAATCTTTTTGCGTGTTTATTTTATCCACGGAATTCAAATAAATTGTCAAAAAAAGGTGTAACCATTAAAAGAATGAAAGTTGGAACGATGTTTAATATATATATGATCCCTATTTCAAAGATTACATTCTTCTTCTAAGTGAAGACGTTATTCTGAGTCTAATGACACCTTTATTGTGATTTTACTGTAAAAGATCTGAAAATTAAAGACAGGTGTTTTTTCTTGCTGTGCCACAGACAGTACATCTCAATTGAAGGGCTCGAATGTAAAACATAGTAACTAACAATTTTTAATTTTTGCTGATTTTCATGTAAAATTGTTTAACTGCACCCTGACAACCTTTTAAAAGTACAAGTTTTATTTTTTACTCAATAAATGCCATAATAACCAAAGATAAATTTTAGATCTGATTTTAGAGGAAACAATCACAATAGTTTTCTGTGTAATTTTCTTTAGAAAATTTTAATATTGAAAATCTAAAAAACTGCATTTTTGTTAGTTATCTTGTTTTACACCCGATTTTTTACACTTCAATTTCAAAAGAAATGTTTTTGAAAAAAATTAATTAGTTAAAACACTTTCATACCTGCCAACTTGTAAGGTTTAGCCTTACAATGTAAGGATTTAGGTCAAATTGTAAGGTTGTAAGGATGATAGGTAAGATTGTAAGGTTTTTTGGTAAAACTTGAAATGATTATTCAAATATGTTACTCATTTAGTAAAAGAATTAAACTGATGCACACATTGTGTTTATGTTACAAAGATGAGAGAGATTAGCAATATGGTACGTCACAGCAACCAAGCAGTAATTCACAACACGTTATTCTATGCCAGAGAATTTTTAGTCATGCTTTGTATTTTAAAATTTTCTTGCAGCAAAGCTGAATGCAAAATTAAAATTGTAGACTTTTTTGATTTTGAAATTTATTAGATTTTTTTTTTTATTTATTTATAAAATATTTTAATATACATGCTTTTTTAAGTATTAAAATATTTTAATACTTAAAAGCATGTGAAAAGATTGCTATGAAGAAATATTTGACAAAAAATTATTGGGTAAAGCCAGCCTATTTAAAGTATATTAAAGATAATTATCAGTGCTAATATTATTTGGGTTGTGTCTTTTACTTTTTTTTTAAACTTAAACAATTGCTTATTTAATATTTTTGTATTTATCAGTAAATTTTGTATCAAACCATACATTACCTTACCAGATGCCTTCGTAAACACTACGTATGTATTTTAAAAGATGCACAATGAAGTACGTCGGGAAAATTGTAAGGTTTTCTGAATGGACATGTTGGCAGGTATGCACTTTATTTATTTAAAAATTTTATTCTGTTTTAATTTTAGTATATTTTTTCCATTTATAGTTACGTATATCTTTAATTAATTAACAATAAAGATAAGTATACATTTCACAGAAACTACTTCCTCCAAAAACTCTTTGGTTAAACAATGTGAGGTGTCTACAAGCAAGCAGTATGCAATTTGATTGACAACAATACAAATCAGGTTAAAAGCGAACAAATCCACGTTTCAGCCAAATAACTGCAAAGTTCCATCCACGTTATTTGTCGCCAGTGCACATCACAAAGTCACATGACGTGGCTGAAACATCATATTAATGCATATATTATAAAGTGACATATATAAGCTAACAGACTGACTAAGCTTTTCTGGAAGTCATCTAAAGCTACCTCAACAGGAGGACCAATAAAGCCTTAAAACCTGCCCTCTAAAGCCGCGCTTACACTATAGAAGTCTTATTGTGACAACACAATACAGGCGACACGAATTGTGAGAGAGGTTCAATGCTTTTTGTTTATGCCAATAACTCAGAAGACAAATAGAGAGAAGAGTGAGGCATTATTGCTTAACCAGTGGGACCCGTGCGAGGTTTTCGCACAACAATCTTTGAGATTATTTGCCAACACTTTTTCTTATTAATTTTAAATTGGCAGCAAATTTTAATCAAACGTCGTGTTTTAACGAAATGTGAGTGTACTATGTCAAAAGCCTGTTCAAAAACTTTTCTTATGATACCTGCAAGTTGAATGTGCATAGAAAAATAGATGTTAACATCAGAAATATTATGTATCACCTCACTCTATTTCCTCCTATAATGTAAATGCGGCAGCATATTTTTCTAATGTGAAAATAAATATAAATTCACACTTACAAGATAAAAATGAAAGCATAACTGTGTTTCAGCAAAAATAATTACGATTTAACTTACTTCTGAGTGCTGAAGCCAGCCGTGCCTTGTTATTTGTACCCCTTGCCCAAGTAACTCGTAATCCATCTCCTTTAGCCTCTGGAAAGTAGTCCAGTAAGCTTGTGGGCATCGAATTCTGAAATGAAAAAACTCTGTCAGTGCTTCAGATAGCGGTACATATTTAGTGCTTTTAAAAAGGGTAAGTTTGATTTAAATTATAACATATTTGCAAAACCATTAACCAAGAAGCCTTTAACCAACCGTATTTGTACAGACTTTAGCCATCGCGCACGCACGCACACACACAGAGACAGACAAACTCACTCTTTTCTGTTATTAGTATATCTTAACGTAATATAAACTGAAAATTGTATTGATTGCGCAAATTATATAAACTAAAAGCTAGTGGTGTATTTATGAGGGTGAATTAACAGACACACAACATACATGTGTTTTATAGTTTTAAATATGTGTTTTATTATTATTATTATTATTATCTGTTATAAAATGACTACTTATATTTTTTATGCATATTAGAAGTTTTGAGTTTTCTATAGTGTTTATTTCTATTTATGTAATGCTTTAAAAATTTTCATGGATATTTTAATTCTATGATAATTTTAATTTTATGACAACAATAGAATTCATGTTCTTCGGCATTTATATGTTTTTCAAAATAGTGTAATATAAAAATGTAAAACAAGTATGGTATTTTACATCATATATGACCAAGCGCAAATCCAGAGGAGGGTAGGGGTCTGACCGCCTATTACAATTTTTCGTAATGAAGAATATATCCCTCCCCTTCAAAGGGTGGACATGAGAAAAAATTCTAAGAATTTCGTAGAATTTTTTCTCATGTCCATCCTTTGATAATGGCCAAGTTTGGCCAATAGATAGTTAATGGCCAATAGATTAATGTGCGTTTATTCTAATTTTCTCCGCTAAAAATGCGTTTACCAGCACTGCCAACAATGCTTTGTTTTAAATTATTAGTTAAACAAACAATTTTTATATATTGTAAATGCATTATTGAAAAGTTGAAAAGCTTCAAGAAACTACACGTCAGTATTAGCAAAAAATATTTCATATAGTAATGAACTTGTTGAATAATTATTGTTTAATTATTTTAATATATACTTGCTGAAAATTTGACTATCACTCACTATATTAACAAAATATAGAAAAGTAATTACATCTGCAGTCATACTCGTAAACCCATTTCTTAAGCTTGTTTTTTCTTAGTGCTGTGTAAAAAATATATTATACATAATTTATTGGATTCTAGTTTTTACTTTTTATCTGTTCGTTATTTTCACTTGAAATTTTCACATAAAAAAGGGTGTTTGAGTCAACGATTGTGGATATTTTATCTAAAAAACAGGACACATGACGGGACGGAATCTTTAAAGAAGCTGGGCCCCGGTAATTTGTACAGATTCCACCTCCCCTCTCTGCGATCCTGAACATTCTAATCAAAACATGGCGATATAGCTCTTCAGAAGTGTAACTATTTCAATTGATTTTAATCAAATACAGAAAGAAGTACGTGGTTTTTAAAATTCTTTGACTCCCCTATTAAAAAATATTTTATCCTCGCCTGTATTTGCCAGATTCAATTTTTATAAAAACATTTAAAAGCTAGTAATAATTCAAGTTGTGCTGCAAAATAATTCTTATAATTTTATGAATTTAGTAACACAGAGTAATATACTCATGCAGTTCTTGCATACATTCGTTGTAAAAACATGATTATTTATGATTATGGTCAAAATGGTTTTCGTTGCCATGGGCCCAAAATTTTTATGATCGGTATCATTATCGGTATGATTATAGGTATGATTATAGGTATGATTATAGGTATGATTATCGGTATGATGATCGATGATGTTAATAAAATGACAGAAAAATACTTATATTTTAAAGTCCCAGTTTAGAAGTCGCTGTCCCGCTTTTTTTCATTTCCCTGTCCCGTTGTTTACGACAGCGAACCTCACAACACAACTCTAGGCTGATGAATAGAAAACAAGTTGGTAAGTGTGATCGAAGATCGCACAAAGGGTTTCGTTTAATATTCCTTTCAAAACACTTTATCCTTTAATTAATAAGTCCAAATCATTAATTTATAATTATCCTTATCATTTGTCAATAATAACATAGATGGCAGCGCCATTAAATTTAATAATAAAATGGTAACAAGAGGAAGTTATTTTTTTTTAAATAAAATAAAAAATATTCAAGAACTGCTTTTCAGGCAATTGTAACAGCATATGTTTGTGTATCTGAAAAGCATATTTAATTACATGATTTAATTTTAGCTAAAAAACAAAAAATAAAACCTTTTAAATGGGGGAAAAAAAGAAAGCTCTTTTAATTAAATCCATCGGACACTGAAATGTAAAAATCGAAAACTGCAACTTTCGTCGTCGATAATAGAACCCGGAACTTGTGGGTTAGGAGGAAAACGCGCTACCACTGTACCATTTAGCCTACGCGAAAAAGACTTAAATTAAGGTTCTGTTTTAAAATCTAAGAAAATCGCAGAAAGGGTCGAATGTCATTAAATTAATTCGTTTAATTAAAATAATACAAGATTTTTGACATTTTTATGATTTGTCGTGTGACAAGTATTCAGCTATAAGTATGCAAAATTTTAAGTCTCTAACTTGATTACGAACTCTGTGACAGACAGACAAACAGAGAAATGAAGCGAATAGGGTTTCGTCAGATGAATGAAAGCCTAAAAACAGAACATTATTCACACTAATTCCAAATAAATGGTTCGTGTAAACTTTGTGCATATAGATGAAGCGTGTAACAGAAAGATGATAGAATAAATCTATTTATATATCTACAGGTATAAATCCTCAATGCACTGAATGTGAAACACAATCTCCTGCATTTGAAATTCCACGAATAACATCTTAGGTTATTCGTACTTAAATAGTCTCAAATGTCACTACACAAAACAAGCTTTAGAAATCAGTTTGAAAACCCACGCACCTATGTACCATTTGCCATCGCAGACATTATCAAATCGAAGGCGAAAAACAACGAAAGCAAGAAAAAAAAACACAGAAAAGAATAAAGAAAACGTTCATCCGGATGAAGGAAATTGTTAATCTGATGCTTATTGTACTTTCAAACAATGAATTATCGTTTTCATGCGATATTAACTAACAATACTATTTGGAAGCATGATCTTTTTAATTCGAGCTATGTACATTTCGGGTTTCACTGCCGCTAGTGTAATATAACACTTTTTTTATCGCATCTTTTTTTTTTTTAATCGAATTAAATTAATCAATAAATTAAAACAATTTTTTTTTTTTTTAGATTTGACAACATTTCTAACAAGTGGAATTAATGATATTTTTTCTTTATGAAATTGTTGCTAGTAGCTCTAAAAAAAAGACACGTGTATCTACAAAAATATAATATAATCACGAACGAAAATATAACTCTCCACGATATTTCTCAAATATTTATAATTCATTTTATATTTCAAGTGTAAAAGCCTTACAAAAGCTATCGAACCCTGAATAAGTTTTTAACTATTCAAATAATATTAAATATATATTTCAGAAGTATTTTGCCAAGCGGAAAGCAAATAAACATTTTTTTTTTTTTTTTTTAGTATACAGAAAAACGAAGTTAAAAATTTTAATTTTCTGACGAGAAATTTGGAAAATACGATGACAACCCACGCCTATTTGTAGGAAGTAGCGAAATAACACTAGTCGCTACTTTTTCTAGTAGTTTGTAGTGCAACGCGATTCATTTTGAAAAGAGAGTAGCGAGATACAAAAAATCAGTAGTTTGTAGCAAGCACAGACACTATTTTTAAAGCTACTTCAGGGGGATGTGTCATTCTTCAAATCACGTCATCATAACTTGCTTTTTTGTGAAAATATATTCTACGCAACAGTTTGCAAATGTCAATTTGCGGCAAATTACTGTAAGAATAGTAAATAAAATTTATGCGTTGTTTGATAGTCATATGTATGTATAAATATGTTAATAGCATCGCGTTATAACTCTTGTTCAGATGTATAGCTCTGTTTTTGTGAACCGCTAAAAAAACCTGTAGTTTAACTGCATTTTTATGTAACTATATAGATAAATGTTTATTGTATTATGTATCTTTCTTAATTTCACTAAGAAATTTGTAATATGTGTATAATTTAACATTTTCACAAAACATTTTCTTATATGTTATCTTTCTTAATTTAATTCCCTCGCCTATATCGCATTTCATTGTATACCGGCATTGTATAACAGACGGCTACTGTATTAATTAAATCAGTGTCAATTTCGAGTGTAGATTGAATTATTTGACAAAATCTGAAAATATTAGCGAAGAAGTGACTAATTTTGTAAAGTAGTTTGTGGTCGCTACTTTTTAAAGCAAGTACACTACAAAAAAAAAGTGTTGAGTGGTAGCGTATTACTGCTTATTTTACTGTTTATTACTGTTAATTTTACGGTATAATACTGGCAGCTGGGGTGCCAGTATTATACTGTAAAATCAACATTTTTTTTGCAGTGTAGTTGTAGTTAACTACATTTTCGATAAAGTAGTTTTAGTTGTAGTTCGCTACAAAATAAAAATAATTTATTCGACCACTACCCAAACCTATAGGATTAACATTGGAAAGAGGAGCCAGCTTTAAGCGAAATCAAATATTATTTCTATGAATAATACATTGATAATAAGTTGAAATTAAAGTTATGGAACCGGCCAACTCGGCAAAGCCTTCACAAATAACCAAGTCACGGCGTTTTCCATTACCTTCAACAACATTGAAATATTGAGTTCAATCCGACTTAAAACAAAGCGATGCATTAGCATTTCAAAACATTCTATTCATATATTACACACTATCACGCTTTTGATAAGAATCAATGCGAACAAGAAAAAATTCGGGAGATTTCAGCAACACAAGATATTTATACTGAGCTCATAGTTCACTTCATGTGTCTTTTTTTAGACGGTGCAAACGGTGAACAAAAATGTATATCTTTTCGACAAGAAACAACCCTCAACTTGAACTTGAAAATGCTTCGCGAGGCTCCGAAAAGTCAATGACTTCTCGTGTAATCTTATCTGGAATTTTTTCGTTTCCGCTAAATGAAAAAAAAAAAAAAAAAATGCGCACTATTTTGACTCAATATCTACATTTTCAAACTCGAGATTACTGTTGTTTTAAACAGAGTTTTGTTTTGTTTTTACTGTTTTGTTTAGAAAAATATAAAGCTAATTTTTAAACATTAGCATCATCTTCCAACACTTGCCTGCCCCCCCCCCCCCCTTTTCAAAAAAAGAAAAAAAAAGAAAGGAAAATAAAACAAAAAAAGCCTGAAGTCTGAAGTTGAAAAGCAGCCAGTTCGAATTCAGCGTTATCTTTAATATTTTCTAAGCAAAATGAAAGAATACTTGAATTAAATTTAAAATAATTTTAAATTAGTTTTATTTTTTTTAAATTAAAACAGACATATTTTACGAATAAGTTAAATATTTTTAAGAATTTGGCAGCAGCAATTTGTAAAATCAATTATCGCATATACCATTGCTCTATTCTATCAATCCAAAACACTTTTGATCAATACTTTTTTTTTTCTTTTTTGCTTGCTATTAGGCGATAAGAGAACGTGTCCACTTCATTTTTTATACCCGAGAAATTCATTAAAAGTGTCAATACCCTGACATTTGATAGAATTGATGTAGCGGGTAACGTTACCGAACAAACTGATAGTATTTATGAACAAAAGAGACACTTTTACTTTAAAGTGCTGTTTGAATCACCTTTAAGGGGGAAGGGGAGCTTTACTTTGTGTAAAATGACGAAAGTAGGAAATTTTCAATGCTTTGCTTAAAGTACGTTTAAGATATCCCTAGTAATATATTCTGGCGAAGTTACGTAAAGATCCAATTATTATAAATATGTGAAAAAGGTTTTTTACTATGCATCCATTTCTTTTTAAATGTGTCAGAGTTGTAATATTTAAATTCATTTTTATCAGTTTGTGTTTTTCAGTATAGCAGTATGATCAAAATGCTAAAACCTGAACATATACTTTTGAATTGATTCGCTATAATTCCTCCTTACTATCCTTAAGATAGATATAAAATTAGGAATAAGATTTTTCAGTTGTATAAATGTTAGTAACTTAGTAATTTGTACTGTATTTTTTACATATAATCATAACATTTTATGTATTTTCTTTAAACTAATTAACTTTTTGGAAATCTGATCTCTAGTATCCGATCGGCATAGTTAAAACAAAAAGCATGCAAAAAAAAAAAGTCTCAAAAAGTTCAAAATTGTAAAATTATTGCTTTAAAATTTCTTAAATTTTATTTTAATATATTTTTTTCTAATTTTACCACAAAAATTGCATTTTTTTTTTCAAGATTCAACCATTTTCAGTTATATATAAAACCATTTAATAATCTATCTAAAAGGTATTATAAAACCCAAATTCACCTACAGCAAATTAACCAAAATCACTAACCTCTTCTTTCCTTCATATACACGAAGTACAATACAGTGCGTATTGTCAGTGCCGAAACTAGCCTTTTTTGCGCCCGGGGCAAACATGGATTTTGGCGCCCCCCTCCCCTCTACCGCCAAATAAATTTGCAAAGAAAATTTTTCCAAGTTTCTAATAGCCAACTCGACTTTTTTTAAATTTAAAATATGTAATCACAAAATACGTAATACTCTACGTAACCAGCTTTGTCAAATATTGATTTAATAAAAGCTTCAAAACTGAATAGAAAGGAACAGGAAAAAATTCCTCTTTATACAGGTTTTCGTCTTAGCAGGTATAGTTGTTAGTATTCTTTCTGTTTTTTCTATTCTTAAAACTGGATTCCGTTATAGAGAGATTTCATTTTTACAGATTTTACAGTATATGTATCATTACAAATGAGGCGTTTAAAGTCCAGTGATATGAATCATCACATTGTCTTAAGAGTTTACACTAATCAAGCGAAGACATTCTGAAGCTAATGTTAAATCTGTGTGTTGCATTCTTAATACTTTTATTTTTTTTCCATGGGATACTTGCGGTCGATATCTAATGTTGTGCATTTGTACTTTTTCGGGTTTTGTTACATTTTTTTTTTTTTCATTCGGACACTTTCACTTTTGTGAAACTGTTTGGAAACGGTTCTGAAATTGAAAGTGTCCTCATTGCTGAAACGTCACTTGAGGCTTACTGTGGAGACCCGAAAAGTTTTTGGTTTCTGTCTGTCTGTTTGTCTGTCTGTCTGTCTGTCTGTCTGTCTGTTCCGCGATAACTGCCGCAAAAATGATCCGATTAGTTTGATTTTTTGTAGGTATGTTGGTGAGATACCCAGAATTAGCTGTATAGTTTTTAGTTACGTTTGGTTCATTCGTTCGGAAAATATAAAACATTTCTTTTCAGGTCATAATGCTTTCCTATGGGAATTCAGACGATTTTGAAAATTTTCATCCATTGAAATAAAATGGCGCATTTGATTAATGTATTTAATGTGTAAGTTATGAAGGCTAAAATTTATCAAGTCAGGTCTTAAATTATTCAAATTAATTTGAAATTTTGTTAATACAATCGTCAGATTTTTTAAATTAGGTGTACAATGTTTGGTGCAATTTTATACATCTGTTCTAATAATATAATACACTTTATTCTATCATTTTTTGCAAATTTTAAAATGTATTTATTTTTATTTTCCTCTTTAATTTAATCGTAACCTAGCAACTACATTTTAAAGAATATCAGAATAATAAAATTCAAATAACTCAAACTATTTTGCTACAATATTTTATTCGCAAAATAAAATAGTTTTGAGTGATTTTAATATTTTATTGAAATAAATGAGAATTTATTTTGAAACAAGTTACCTTTTAACTACTATAGAATGATAACCGAAACATTTTTACATGAGATATTCATTTTCTGGAAGAGATATGGATTTTTCGTGGTTCAAAATTAGTATTACTTTTAAAATAGGATATAATATCTCGAACAACGAGATGGTTAATCTAAAGAAATTAGCTTAGTAAAAAGCATCCATACAGCCTGAAAAAGCACTATTACTGGAAACTGAGATCATACAAAGTTATCACAAAAAATACTTTTTAGCGCCAAACCACGGTTGTTATTATTTAGTGAATTGGCAGTGGGCACGATTATGAATGATTACCCAATAAGTTTAAAAGTTTCTAAATAAGCCTATTTTGGGGAGATTTTAGTATGCTATTGCCATCTAGTTAGATCAGGATATACTTAGGTAAAAGAAATATTATAGAATGACCATCAAAACTGTTTTCCGAAACAAAAGTTGCAATAGCACTAGATTTCTGAAATAGATATAAGTTAAATTCAGTTTACATTTCCATAAGTTGCTTTTGTACACGAGATATTATTCAACCTATTTATCAGATGCGAGTGTTTCGTGGTTGGCAGGTAAGTAAATATTGCTATTTAGACATTAGGATAACATGAAATTATTTTCGAAATTTTTGCTTATTCTAATAAAACAACTGTGTAGAACGAAATCCAAGATATACTAGAATCATTCACACAATCAATAGTAAATCACGAATATAAATTTGTTAAGATTAGGGGGGGGAGGTTCAGGGGGACTCTGCCCCCCTGAAGAAATGTATTTTTTTAACCTAAAACATAGAATAAGAAGTTCATAAGAATGTCAGAATATTATTGCATAAACCGTGTTTAATTAAACGTTTCTAATTTCTGAAACCTTCAAATTATTTTAAAAGCGTATAAATATGTATGTAGTAATTTAAAAAAATTAATTTGCGGATTGTAAGATGTTAAATATTATGAAAAGTGAGATAAAAAAAAACACTGACTTTCAGAGCTGACGTTGAGGCTCCTGATCTGTAGATTTACTAGTATAGTAAAACAACTGCAAAACAAAGTCGAAAAAGTAAAAACGCACAACGTTAGATATCGAGATCGGGTATGATATGAAAAAATATATTATTTAAAAATATTTAAATGCGAGCGAGAATTCCGAAAAGAACGCTCCCGTAGGTTTAACATTAGCATGCGAGTGTTTTCGCGTGACTAGTGTAGGCTCTTAAAAACATTTTAATATTTTTAAATATTTTTTTCTTAGGCTAGCTGAGGCTGATGTTCGAAAGTGAAAGTAACTTATATATGTATTTATTTATTTATATAAACCTGCAACAAAAATCGAAAGAGTAAACAGTAACCAGCTTAGAGATCAACCTCAGCTATCCCAAGAAAAAAAAATTAAAAATATTAAAATGTAAGCGAGAAATTTGAAAAAAATGCTACCATAGGTTTAACATTAGCTTGCGAGTTTCTTCATGTGACTATAGTGTAGGTTCTTAAGAACTCAAAGACCAGGATTTTCTGTCTTACTAGCCATGGTGCCCTGGGTGAGATTTTTTTCTGAACTCCTAAAAATAATACATCCCGACCTCGCACCCATTAAGGACAGCTATCTATCTAAAAAAGTAACTGTAGTAAAAAGCATGATTGGTATTTTTCAGTGGTCGCCAACATAGATATGGCAAAAGGATAAAAATAATAAGAATATGGGAGGATAAAGGCAGGGGCGGTTTACTAGCCGTGGCACCCTAGGCGGGATTTTTTGTGCACCCCTACAAATAATATATTTAAAAAAAGAAAAAAAGTTTTACTAAGTATTTTATTTTGCGTATATTTTCCACACCTTTCCTTTTAGTATTCCGAGCAGTCACCTGATCTCACCCCCTATAAGCCCCAAGGTTGGATATAGATGCAAAAAAATAATTGCAGCAAAAGTAATGGGGATGAATTTTCCAGTTGTCGCCTAGGGCGGCAAAACGCATAGAAATGGTAAAAAGAGGAGAAAAATAATTTTGGAGGATAAAGGCTTTACTAGCCATGGCGCCCTGTGCAATATTGTTTAATGTACCTCTAACAAATGCTATACTTTTTTTAGAAAATGATTTTACTAAGTATTTTACTTTATGCGTTCCCCTTTGTTTTTATTGTCTCGGCAGTCGCCCGCCGGTCTGACCTCGCCCATAGCAAGACGGGGGAAAAAAAAGCTCCACACTGATCAGCGAGAAAGAAGGAAGAAATAGAACACCCTTCTTGGAATTTTTTCATAGGGAATCGCTTGGCAGTTATCCTTGTTGGACACTGGACAGTGACACATAGACATGAGACTGACCTTGGAAAATGTTAGTGATTCTTACTACAAGGGAAGTGATTTCCCCTATAGATAGAAGACATAGACACCTTCTTTGGACCTAGTGTATTTGGAATAGGATAAAAATAACCTAAGAGAACACTTCTTTCTTCTTATTCATTTGCTATGTAGTATTTTAGGCGAATCTTATTATCTATTTGTCAATTTTAATGGATTTGGTTCAGTTTTTTTTTTTAATTTTCCGGCTACGAGACATTTTTATCCAAATTTCATACATATATATACATTTTTGTTTCAAACGACAAACGAAATCTTCATTTGGCGCCCCCTTCGGCTGGCGCCCGGGGCACATGCACCCTCTGCCCCCCCCCCCCCCCCTTAGTTTCGGCCCTGCGTATTATAATTATCGCCGAAGCAATGAAGTACACCCATATTTGAATTCCATGTTTTTTTTTTTTTTTTTTTTTTAGATTTACACACAAGGAGCTACGAAACTCACTGATTTCGTTATTTTTATTATATTTATATATTTTTTCATGAGCGCGAATCTCAGCAGGGAACCCGTTATGGTGATTACTAAAATAAGCAGGCTAAGTAATTAATATTGTAACTATGTTGTTGTTTTTCAGAGGTGCAGACATTTAAACTTTGAACTCTAATAAGTTTCTTCGATATATTTTGCCTATACAGCTATTACAACTCTTGCTGAGGGCCAAGCTGTTGACTTTTTTTCAGTTTCTAGGATCTTCGAAAATTGCAGCGCTATCTTAGTTACGATAGAATTATCGTCAAAATACGATCGTAAGGGTAATCGTTAAATCGTATCGTAAAGTACGATTGACGATAATTTTATTGTAAATTACGATCAAATTATCGTATGCGTTAATTATAGTATGCAGTTGTCTTTGCCATTTGTTTTATTCTAATGTAAACAGCGAAAAACATTTAATTTTATAAAAAATGACCAGGGCAGGTTTTACAGCCACACTAGGTACAATCAAATGGCGCCTTTGTCAGCTCTAACAAAGGATTTTTTGTTCCTTGGCATACGGAAAGGTAATACATGAGAAAAAAAAATGGCCCACGCATGCCACACTGTATTGATGGTAGCAATATTAAATGAGTGCATTTAAAATGAACTAAAATAACAATTGTTCATGCAATCTGATTTCTTCAAAATACTTTTAGAAAGACACCTTTACAAAACACGTTTACATTTCTAACTCCAAATAATAACTAATATGCTATGCTGTGGCCATCACAAAACTTTCTTCTATATCATTCTAATATATTAATTTATAATAGCATCAATAAATATGAATTTAAAGCATAGTACAACGTAGTATAAAGAACAACAGCGGCTCCTTTTGGGTATTAAAATTGAAAATTAAATCAACATAAACATTTTTAATCATTAATCTCAAATATAAAATATGGTCCCTTTCTACACAATAGGAAATGAGTTAAAGCTATAATGTTCATCGCAAATATCATAGAGCTAATATTCCTTAATCGGGTCCACAGACAAAGTTGACGTCAAAAATGAGCGATTTTGATAACAATGAGGCTAAAAGTGCATAAAAGTTACAAGAATAGAGTTATTAATATTGCAAACCACGCTCGCTAAATTCCATCAAGGCATAAAATAACAAACACCTGCCCCCTGTTTTGAGGGATCAAAGCTAAAATTGAATCGGTATCCCTTTTGAGAAAAGTATCCTGCATATAAAATTTAGTGCAATTATCCAGTAGATGCCGAGATATAGATATCACGGAAATCCTGAAAAACATACCACAGAAGCGCCGTCTGTAGGGTGATATACACCAGGATGTCATGAGTACTAATTTAAGTCAAGTCTAACAGAATATGAAGTTTTGCGAAATTCCGTGTATTAGTTCGTGAGATATAGCTCTTACGACATACCTGCCAACCTTCCCGTTTTCTTTATATCAAATAAACCTACTTTGAACCAGAAAATTTATTTAATAAAATGTATCTTGTGTCTATGTGGTACTCACTTAATTTGATTTTTATTCCATTTATTAAAAAAAAAATCTGGTTCAAATATGAATATTTGACTATTAAAAAACCCCTGACGGTCTGTAGCCCTGTTACGATAATTGTGAAAAACACACCATAACAGCGCCATCTGTTGAGCAATACACACCAAAATTTAATCACCATAAATTTGAATTCAATCAACATCAACATCTATCTGAATGTTAGGTTATTAAATTTCGTGCATTAGTTCTTGAGATCGAGTAACCACAAAAACTGGGTCAGACACAGAGACTAATATACTAACAGAAAGACAGACAGACATTTTCCAAAATCAGTCAAATCATATGCAGGAAATCCCAGAATGTGTAAATCGATCAAAAATTTTCAAGATTCCAATAGGCAATACTTTCTTCTTATGTATATAGAAGAAAGTAAAAATAGAGTATTTCAAAAGATTTCGTTTTTCTCTTATTGATAACAATAAAATTCGGAAAGACAAAATATGGCATATGACATTGTCTGAAAACCAGGTAATATGTAAATCTAATAAGATTGAACAAACGAGAATGAGTTTTATTGAAAAATCCTGTTTCTGCTTCTGCAATTGTTTTTAACCTCTTTACTGCGGTCATGTCTCTCACTGTGTCTCAGATGCAGATTTTTATAAAAACGTTCTTTTAATGTGAACATCACTATTTCGGTATAGTAATATTTGACGTATTTAATAACAGAAATTCTGCAATTAAATAACATGAAGATTACGATACAAAAGTAATTGTATTAAAACGTTAAACTGAAGAAATCCTGATTCGTGGTTTCGACGGCAACATAATTAAGGGGTTAATTTGAGGAGGAAAAAACCCTTTTTTAACATTCCTAACTTAAATGGCACTTCTACCTGTATCTGAGTATACATTACGGTTCACAGGGTACGATATTAAAGTATAATCCACGATGAAATATTTTGATGTTGAAAAATAAAAGGGAAACACACATCTGCTATCATTAATCGTGACATCCACGCTCTGTGGACGGTTTTTGTGGCACGAAATCAAAGATTCTATCAAAATTAAATTTCTCACCCGGATCTTTAAAACTGGTTATTTCAGAAGTTTCGCTTTTCTCTTATTGATAATAAGAAAATTCGGAACGACGAAATGGCATATGCCATTGTCCAAAAACCAGATATACACTGCAAAAAATAATTAGTTTGCACAAATGATTAAGAGTCTTATTAAAAAAACTATTTTTCAATAAAACGCATTTATAAAAAACATGCTCTTCTTAAGTGTATTTGATTATACATTCTGGTTCATATGGTGCAATAACAAAGAATAATCAATCACAGAAATATTTTTATGTTAAAAACAAAGGTAAAAAATCATGCGTCAACATAGATTACGAAACACTTTCCAACACATCCATAAAACGGTAAAGAAACTTCACCGTTAAATGGATGAAAGAAGATATGCAAGTAAACAGATTAGAAAACGTATTATAGATTTAAAAATTCAGTTTTAGTAATTACCTTCCATAGTCAAAAAGTAGTCGAAATATTTTGTGCAGCCTGTATATCATTTATAGATTCTCATATATGCTACTTAGCATGCTAAAATTTAGTTTAATTAGAAAATTCACTTTTAGTAATTTTCACCAATAACTGGAAATACACTCGAATTATTTTGTATAGCCCTATACATTTAAATCTAAAGATATTTGAACGCACTACATAATAAGCTAAAATCTAATTCAGATAAAAAACGGATAATACAACTTAAAACGCATTTCCAGTAATTACAGACCATAAACGGCAATGCATCTTGTTATTTGCGTAGCCCTGTATATGAATTTATTTATATTCCATAAACTCTTATTAGTATACTAAATATACTTTGGCAGAAAAATGCAAAACACAACTTAAAAATACCCTTAAGCAATTTTCACTCCCATAGTCAATAATACTTACAAATTCCTTTGTGTAGCCCTGTATATGATCAACAGAATTGATACACAACACGTACTAAGCAATAATTTCGTTAAACTTAAAAACGCAAACCAAAGTTGACAACGCACTTCCAGCAATTATTGCATATAGACAGTACAGTAAGCGAATTCTTTTGTGTGTCCCAGTAAATGAACGATGAATGCAATACACACCATAATTTTCAGTAAGTAACTTATAGTGCACCTCAGTAATGAATATAAATTTTATTATATTTGAAATAGTTTAACATCATTAAAATACACTACAAACGATTTTCCCCCGTGTAATAAAATTCTTTTGTGCGGCCCTGTAAATGAATAATAAATGCTTTCCACCCTATATTCTACAGAAAGCTTTTTTTTTTAGTGCACTTTATAAAATGCCTATCAATTCCATTATGTTTGAAATGGTGTAACATCATCAAAATGCACTTGAAACGATTTTTTCCTTTGGCCGTAATGTAACGGGATACTTTGACTAGCCCTAAGCGAACTTATATAAATACTGCACACTTCATTCTCAGTATCGATCGTGCTATAGTAAACATGAATAATATATAAAATTACATGGCAATACGAGTATATTTACGAAAGATAGAGTACGGTCAGACGCACCGAAGTCGTAAACACTTTTCAACATAGTTGAAAAATGTTTAAAAGGTGGTGGGGGATCACAAAACTACAACCGCGACCATGGCCTGATTTTGATTAAGGTACAGTAGACCAATGTTGCCAATTTAGCGGATTTTTTGAAAACCACAATTTTCGAATAGTAAACTTTTCTTTATTTAAGGGCAGAGTTCTCAAATTAAACAAAACTAAAATTGCTATTTGAAAATTGCTGTATTCAAAACTCCGTTTAATTTGCAACACTGGCCTACTGTGAATTTAAATGAAATCTGTAGTTTTTACAATAACAAATATATATCAGTGAAAATTGTAGCACCTTCGTCATAATTTTAAAAGATAATCCAATATAAAAATATCTATCCCGTACTTCTCCATAGGAGGAAATCCGTGTTTTGCCAAAAATTTTCCTCGGAAATTCTTTCGCATTGTATTCATGCACGGACCGCTGGATTCAATGTATCAAAATAGGAAGATACCTACTATTGTGGAGTTCAGTGACTGTGACTTTGCCAAAATATAGTCCGAATCGTGACACTCACGTTCTATTGATGCTGCTTTTTATGATATGAAATTAAAGATTCTGTTAAAATTAATTTTCTAACTATAAGTCTTAAAAAAAAAAGGTTATTCCAAAAGTTTCGCTTTTCTTTTATTGAAAATTCACTAAAATTCATAAAAAGGGTATTACAATTGTCCAAAAACTAGATGTTTAAAGCTGATCAGGTGGCACAAATGAGAAAGAGTTTTATTTTAAAAAATCCTGTTTTAACGTACAGAATTTATTTTTAATCTCAAAAGGAAAAAAAAAGAATAAACTATTATTCACCGAAATTCATTCAATACGCGCTCTTCTCCTGGTATATGAATATACATTCTGGTTCACATGGTGAAATATCAAACTAATAAATTAAACAATGAAATATTTTGATGTTGAAAAAGAAAAGAAAAGCACAAAACTGCAACCGAATCGTAACACCCATGCTCTATTGATACTGCTTTTTATGACGCGAAATTACAATTTCTATTGCAATTAAACTTCTAACCGAAAACCAGATATGTAAACCTGATCAAGTAAAACAAATTAAAAAAAAAATGAAAAAAAAATCTGTTTTTAATTTATTTTTAATCTGAGAGGTGAAAAAAAAAACTATTATTCAGTGTTTAATGTTTAAGGAATGCATATAATTTATTAAACACGCGCTCTTCTACCAGTATCTGAGTACACAGTCTGGTTCACATGATGAAATATCAAATAATAATCCAACATTAAAATATAATAATGTTAAGAAAGAAAAGGGAAGCACAAAACTACAACAGCGAATTGTGACATATTGGCTTTGCTAATACTGCTTTTTATTACTCGAAATTTAAAATCTATTAAAATTAATTTTTAACCACAAGTCATAAAAAACAGGTTATTTCAGAAGTTTCTCTTTTCTTTCATTGATAACAGGAAAATTCGTAAAGACAAAATGACATAAGCCATTGTCCAAAAACGAGATGTGTAAACCTGACCAAATGGAACAAACGAGAAAGAGTTTTACTAAAAAATCTAGTTTTTAATTTGTTTTTAATCTGCGATGGGGGGGGGGGGGGGACAATCTAATTATTCAATAAAATGCATATTTATTAAAAAAACGCTCTTCTACCTGTATCTGGGTGTACTTTCTGGTTCACATAGTGGAATATCAGAGAATAAGCTAACATTAAAATATTTTTATGTTAAAAAAGAAAAGGGAAGCACAAAACTGCAACCGCGAATCGTGACACCCACGCTCTGTTGGAAGCTTTTGTGGCGCGAAATCAAACGGCGACCATAGAAAGCAGCAACAAAAGCTCCAAAAGAAGGTCAACAAAAACAAAACGGAATCGACCGAGAAACTGGAATACAAGGGTAATAACCTTCTTACATTCAACGATTCAACATTCAAATTATGAAGAGAGAAGGATAGGATACTTTTCCTCTATGTTGCTGTCTTCGGCATTAATCGTACGATAATATAGGATGGGAAGAAATGGACAGGAAACTTAGATCAGCATTACAATGAACTCGAGCTTATTTTTAGAATTTGCTTTTTTGTGAAAAAACAGAATTTTCCATGCATTGTTTGATGGTAAATTTAGAATGGTACGCCCGATTTTCAAATTACACAATAGTCAGAAAATCTTAATCTTATTATTATTATTACTAAGTATGTTTTGAATAGTTTTACATAGGATGCAGTGATAGAGGGAAATTGGGGGCGAAGCAATGCAGAAGGAATCAAAAGTAAAGACAGAGAGGCGAATTAGCACTGAATTCGGATATTTTACCACCGAGAGGATCTCTATACATTCAGAAAAAGAGTCATTCACTACAGAATCCCGTGAATGGCTTTTTTCTCCTGAGCCATTTTTTTCCTTTTCAAGAACTTTTAATTCCATAAAAAGTTGATATAAAAAGTGCCAAAATTTAGTTGATATAATTAAATTTTGGTTTGACAAGGATGATCCCCAAATTCCACTGATGACATCACTTCTTGATTCTTGTTTAAGAACAGGTTGTTTGCAGTTCAGTAGAAGATCGGACTCAGCGAGGTAATTCCTCGTAAATGACCTCTTCACTACATTTCTAACACATGGAACGAGATTTAAGGCGAATATTACTTATATCATGTTGGCTATCTGCCCAGTATACACTCAAACAATTAATATCGTGTTTTGCTACACTTCCACCAAGCGATAATGGCGAATTGTTTGTCTTTTTAATGTATTCTGTCTTTTTCAAACAATTATCCAATTTATTGAGAAAAGCTTCTATAACCATTTTCTTAGTCTTTCAGTCGTATATGCCGAAGGTAGCATTACATCGACAAAATATTCATTAGCCAAGATTTTCCATATGTTTAGATGGCAATAACAATAAACTAAGTTTACCAGTCTTTCGATATCTGCCGGCATAATCTGAAGAATTTTGGCCAATGTCTGTCATTCTATAAAAATCTGTCACCAAATTGTTTTTCAAGAATCAGAAAAGTTGTTAGATCAGTTATTATTATTTGTTGTTGTTGTTGTTAAAGTCCCTACTACAACTTCTGCAGCTGATCCGGAAAACGACAAGTTATCTTGCTTCTACTAAATCAATCTACCTATTTGTATCACTATCTCTTAAAAACTGTCTATTATGTTCAGTGCCGGCCGGCCGGCGTAACGTCGTGCGGGACCCTGGCAATCACTTAGCGGAATCCAATGTCTCTGACTGCAGTACTGGACTAATAAAAACTATTTTAAAACTGTATATATTATAGAATAATTTGTAAAATAGATTATAAAATGTATGAAAAATATCATGCAACATCTTTCGCATGTAATGTACATAATTATTTTTAATTTTAAAAAATCTTCTATCATTTACAATGTTTTAAATATTTATTTTTTGGGTTTTGCGTTCTGCGTTACTCTCAGGATCCTCGAATCTATACATTACCTAACAATTATATCAACTCTGGCTCAAATAAACGAAGTTAATACTCACTTTTATTACGAAAAAACATTTTAAAAAAATACAGCAAAAAATATCCTGATTTTACACAGGGGCAACATTATTTCAAATTGTGTAGAAGGGCCCGAAGTCCCTTACAAGACCCTAACTGGTGCGGGGCCCTGGGTATCCCTCAGACCCGTTTGTGCCGGCCCCGATTTAAGTTTGTCCTTTAAATGTTAAGAATTTTACGTGCGGGCGGGAAATAATAAATTCATTGTTAGCTGGAAAGTCTTTCAATCTCATAGCCAGAGATATACCAGTCTTCTTTCTTGTATCTGATCATTCACTTCTCAAACAGATGAGATTCTCTCTTAAAGTTATGAGGTTTTCGATTTTCGGTGAATTGGAAGCTGATTCATAAATAACAAGAAAGAAAAAAATCATGCATCAAGTATAGATTATGAAACATTTCCCAACTCTATTAGAATATTGTAAAGTAACTACACCGTTATAAAAGGTGAACGAAACTAAATAAACAATTTAGAAAACGCATAACACATTTGAAAATAAAATTTCAACAATTACCACCTATAGCCGGAAATTAGCGCATCCCTGCGCATCAGCAACAAATCTGAATGTAGACTTGCATTAGTTTGATAAAATTTAGCTTGGTTACAAAACGCATAACACAGTCAAAAATTCACCTTCAGTGATTTCCGCAAATAGACGAAAATGCACCCGATTAATTTTGTACAATCCCTGTATATTATCTACAGATTTTTTTTTTTTTTTTGTATACACGCCTCCTATTCAACTAAACTTTAATTCAGGAAAAAATGCATAATGCAACTAAAGATGTCCTTTCAGAAATTACCATTCATAGACGGCAAAATATCCAATTATTTGCGAAGCCACGTACATATGAATTTATTTATATACTCCAATCATGTCTTAGACTATTAAATATAGTTCAGCTGAAAAATGCATTACTCAATTAAAAAATACCCATAAAATGTATGATGTGTAAACAATTCGCGCTCATACACAGCAAAGCATGCGAATTATTTTGTGTAGCCATGTATATGATCTATAGAATTTATACACACCACGTAATATTCAAAAAACTAGTTAAATTTTAAAAAGCATACCACAACTGAAAACACATTTCCAACATTTATCGCTCATGCATAGTACTGCAATCGAAATATTTTGTGTGTCCTATAAATAAACGATATCCAAATTTCTCAGTTATAGCCAAGTTGGCTTCATTTATAACAACCTATTTTTGTCGCCAAATATCGCAAAATTTGGCGACATTTAGTGAAATATCACTAGATTTGGCGACATTTAGTGAAATATCACTAGATTTGGCGAGAATTTTTCGCTGAAGAATGGGAATATGAAGTATTAAACATATGAGTTGGAACGATGATTACAACAATAAAAGAAAATTTGCGCGAAAGTTCACTAAAACTCATAAATTAAATTCTTTTATGGAAGAGTCCTGCTGTCTTATTTCAAAATGTCAGCCATCCTAAAATTTCAAACTGTTATATCTCAGCCATTTTTTAAGTTAGAGGCAAAACAAAAATTGCTCCTGAATCCTTGGATCAAAGCCGAACATTTAACGGGAAAAACTTTTAGAATTTCTATTTTTTTTGTAATTTTTTTAAACTTAAAATCTTTAAATGGCTATCACAGCACCCCCTTGTGGCGGAATATCTCCAAATTCAACTGAAACCTGAAGGCCATGTTCAAAAACATATATAAAAAATTTGGTTTAATTCTCTGCATAACTTCATACACTTTTCGATGATACAATAATGAAAATGGAACAAAAATCATTATCACAGCACCCCTTTTCGTCGGATTCAAGTGGGACCTGCTGGACATAGCCAAAAACCTATAAATGAAATTTGGTTCAATTCTAGGCATAACTTCATACATTTTTCGATGATACAAAGCGGACGTACACACAGACACACGGACAGACAGACATTTTGTAAAAACATGTTTTCCGGAATCCCTGTTTTTCGGATTTTTTTTTTTCTATTTTGAACTTATTTTAATGAACAATTCATCAAAACAATTTTTTTTACATATTAATTGCGAAAAAAGCAGCACAACGAATTACACTAAATTACTAACTGAATGGCATGTCAGAGTATTGAGCAAAGTTTGTTTATATGCATTTTTATTTTGAGAAAACGTGTATATATTATGATTCTTTAATGTTCTTTTAATGAAAAACACTCAACCACTGAAAAAAAAAAAATTGATTTTTTTTTCACGTTAAACATTTAAGCTGAATTACCGTGCAACGCAATATGGATGCTTCATGGATGCCTGTAAATCTACTTTTACAGCAACAAAAACGTATCGGTGGCGAAAGCCACTTTCGGCAATTTGTAAAAACACGCTATAATGTGTACTGTAAAAACACACATACATTTCGATACAATAAAAAACATTTTGGCAATTAGAGCAACTATGGACAGACTCGTGTACAGCAAACAGCCATATAAACAGACTAACCGGCTGAAATCATAAGTAATTTTCAAATAACATACTAAAACGTATCGGTTTTGCAAACAATATAATGCGAATTTTAACCCCTTCGCGACAAGCAGCACGTACAGATTCCGTATACGTTGCGCAAAATAAACACTACAATTTTCGAACAGAATATTTCGCATTATCTAATCACCAATTTTGTATATACGTATTTGTAAATTAACAATAAGTGCATCATAATTTAAGTGTTCCAAAGTATGGAGATAAGTAGATAAGAGAAATTTTTCGTCCGTCGGCTATAACATGTGACATTATTTTTTCCCCAAGTAGCATGCATCTTGACAAGTTTTAAAAAAATGGTTGGATGGAAATGAATGAAATGGTAAAATATTTTTATTTTTATAGAAAATAAATAATTTTAAATTCTAATCCAAAATCTTCTCGACCAATCAAATTATACAGGCCATATATACTCTGATAAATAAGCATATAGTTTATGGGGAGTAAACAGATATGGAAACGAATCAAATGTGGACATCGAAGGATTTGATGAACCAAAACAAGTAATATTAAAAAAAAAATGTAAGTCAATTCCTACTTTTTAATCATAAATATATAAAATAAACCCGTGCAGCATTAATGTCTCACGTTATCTTTATTGAACATTATTTTATAATCATCGTTGCGGTATTTTATTTTTTGTTGGCATCACTAATTTGAGATAAATCTTTCATTTCATTTATGAAAACGAATGGTAGGAATTTTTTTCTCCCATTTAAAACTAAAATTAATGAATGAATTAATATGTGAAAAAACTGTATTAACATCAAGTGTCATCCACTACAAGTTTTAAAAAAATTATTTGAACTTGAGTGGATGAATAGAAAATATTTTATTAACGATTGAAATTTGAACAACATATATAGAGAGAGAGTGTGAGCTAATAGTAGGAATTTAATAAATTGGCCGTTATTTAAAAGCTTAAACAATTTGCTACAAAATGACGGATGTGTGTTTTTAGTTCATGGAGAATTTTAAAACAAAATATGTAATGAAAGTTCAGAGAAAAAATGTCGAAATAGGGTAAAGCTAGGATAGTCTGCGCACAATTCAAAAGAATAGCAATAAAAAATATAAATATTAATTTTTTGCTAAACTACTCATGAATAATTTTTACTTCATTTGTTTTTTATGCATTTCCATTGCTATTTTGTTGTTATGTTGCAATTTAATAGAACAGTTGTAATAAAACCAAGAAAGTTATTTTGCGCAATCTGTCCTTACAGGGTTGATGTGATTGCGCACATGGATAGGAGAGATTGTTACTAATAATAACTACAATTAAATTGTTAACAATAATAATTACACTTAAATGACATTGCTGTAAGGTTTTTGTGAACAAATATTATTGTATTAGGAGTGAATATTTCAACCTAATGATTAAAGAATCAGGAAAAGGAAATAATTTAAAAAACGATTAAAAATTTTTAATTAAAGGAATACAAAATTAAAGAATATGAAAAAGCAAGTCCAGATAAGATTACAAAATAAAATTATGTTACTTGATAACACGTTTAACTTAAAATTAGTCCATTTTCCATTTTTTTATTTTTTTATGCAAATTTACCAATAAGCTGCGTAATCTCTCCTAGCATGGAAACTAATGGGAACACTGCGCCATCTCTCCTAAGTAGCAGATGCGCAAACTCTCCAATTTCGGTAGGAGAGATTTCGCGGACTTTTATTTAAACATGACCTCTTCTAAAACGAACCGTTGATGTTCACATTGTTAGTCTAGATTAGTAGCTTATGAGAAATCGCTTAAATTAAAAATATTTTGTACTATTGACATTGTATAGAAATTCTGATGAATAGCTATGAAAATTCAAGCACTTACTTTGGGAAGACAAAACAAAATAGCAATACTTTATCTTAAACGCTCAAAGCAATTAACGTGCACTTTCAAGTAAACACTCCACTACTGTTGTTGTACAACTACCTGGAGTCGCTGCGCGCTCACTGTACTCCTTCCCCCCGAACCTCTATGTGCGCAATCTCTCTGACTGCGTCATCTCTCCTGGCTTTACCTTATACAAAAAAGAGGCAAACACTTTAAAATGCTGTTCTTAGAAATTAATTTTAGACCTGAAGCTTATGTGTTTAACTAGAATAAAAATTACGTTTAATGATTTTAAAGAAAACATTTAATTTTTATGAAGTCACTGGGCGAAAATATGTGCCTTATCCACCTCCTTGTTCTTTAATTAGATATTCAGGTACGTCCTAAAATTAAAAAAAAAAATTAAACACTGCTGTTTACGAATAATATATGTGATAAAGTTAACATTTGCAATAAGAAACATCATGCTGGTAACCATAGCTCAGTAATATATTTGAATTTCTCCGAAATCAAAATATTTTTTTATAATTAAAACGAAGACGGGCGGATTTAACAATTTAAAACCACAAAGACATTGGAAATACAGTAAAATTCCAGTAATCCGAACTAAACTTCAATCACCCGTATCGCCAAATATCAGGATGGATATGAGGACATAATAAAGTGCACACACATATATACAATGTACCCACCAAAATCCTGTCCACCCTACATTAACTTCAGAACGGTGACAGCTATAGTCATGAAGTGGTCTAAGTAGAGTAAAGTGGCTATGCGTTACAGAATGAGCCTGATTACAGTAACACTTACTGGAAAACTGCGTTGTTTAGCATTCCCATCTCTAAAACGGTACCAAATACAAGAAAAAATTTTCTAAGTTGTAAAGCATCTTCGATACAAAATAAAATTATGCCTTACGTATAAAAATAACTTTATTAAAATTCTAAAATGTAAACTTTTTATTTTCAATAGCCAGCTTAAATACACCACTAGCGAAGTTACTGGTCCAATCTCGAAAACAGCACGAGGACACGACAAAAAAATCAATTACAAAGTTGTAGAACGTATATTCCTTTTAAATGCTAAAGGTGTAAATTAACAACATAATACAAATTAAAATAACTTTTATTAGTTGTTTTACATGTTTCGACTCTTTCCGAGTCATTTTCAAAAACAAAATGAGAATATTCCAAAATTGCACGGGCTTTGAAGTTATTATATTCATGTACTTTTTTAAAAATTGCGCACGTTATCTATTATTTTTTACTTGGTTGTTTATTTTCATATATGTGACCATGGAGTAACTCGAGCCACAGTTTCGGTAAATTAAAAGATGTCGCATCGTTACATATTGTATTTTTGCGTGTTAGTATCTCTATGGTTTCTCTTATTATAGACGGATAGTATAGACTGAAGGGAAATATTATTTTACTTTCATTGAAATTTATTTGGATGGTATCTTCTTGATATAATCTTGCTAGGGCTGTAGTTTTTCTGTTATATTTAATATCAGCTATATGCTCTTTTTTCCTGTAATTAAATTTCCTGCTGGTCATGCCTATGTAGTAATTCTTGGATCCGTCTTCTTTAATAAAAGGTATTTCATATACTCCTGAATAATTCTCAAAATTAATTGGGTCAATTTTACTGCAAATGATATTCCTTAATTTATGAGGGGGTTTGGCTATTAAGCAGATATCGAAGCGTTTAAGGCTGTGTTTTAATTTTTCAAGAAAGCTTGGATAATATTGAAGAGTATAAAGTTTGTATTTTTGCGAATCACTTTTCTTTTCTGGTTTCTTATTATTGGTGATATCCATGATTAATTTATTAATATGGTGTACTTTAAAACCATTATTATAAGCAATTTTACGAATATAACTTCAAAGCCCGTGCAATTTTGGAATATTCTCATTTTCTTTTTGAAAATAACTCGGAAAGAGTCGAAACATGTAAAACAACTAATAAAAGTTCTTTTAATTTGTATTATGTTGTTAATTTACACCTTTAGCATTTAAAAGGAATATATTATTACATGGTGTTATAATTTATTATGTTGTAGAACGTCTTTAATTTAGTATGAAAAGATGTATTACATGTAAAATAATTTTATTAGAAACCTTGAAATGTAATTTTTGCTATGCTTTAACTTTTATGCTTTAACTATTTGCATGCAGAAGTGCGGCATTATAAGGAAGATGCACATTTACTAATAAAACTACCGCATGTAAGCAAGGTACAATTTATTTTAATAACAAGGTCAAGTTAAGTATGCTCAATGCGTTCACCATGGGCAGCAATGCATCGTGCATGTGTTTCAATGTGGACACATTGTGCATACTTAACTTGATTTTTTTTGTTAAAATAAACTGTATCTTGTTTGTATGTAGTAATTTTATTAGTAGTGTGCGTATGCTTTATAATTCCACAGCCTGCAATTATCGGCATATTTAAGCTGATTATTGGATATTTAAAAAATATATTTCAGGGCTTCTATTAAAGTTATTTTTACATATAAGACATCTTTTGATACTGAATCGAGGACGCTCTACAACTTTGTAACTGACTTTTATCTCGTATCTGGGATTGTTTTTGAGATGGGATTGCTAACTTCACAATTTGCCACTAAGTGGCGCTGTAAACATTCTCATAGAGTAGGGCATACCGACTTTACTACTTAGAAACCACGTTCATGACTATATCTGTCGCCCTTCTGAAGTTAATGGGGGTGGACAGGACTTTAGAACTGTATATGTGTGGTGTGTGTGCGTTTAATATGTTTCATTATATTGGAAAAGCGAACATTAAGCTAAAGAGTCATATAAAGAGTCTACAGAGTCAAATAAAGTTTTGACATATAAAATTTTTGGAAAAGTAAAAATCGTAACATTCATTCTTTCGAAACTCTTTACTTTTTCTGTACGTTCATACTGTACATATGAAGTTCGCAATTCTTTAATGATGGCAAACTTTTAAATGTTTTGTTTGTAAGTAAATATAAAATGATCAATTTTATGATCAATTATTGACCCGTGCTATTGACCGGTTCTAAAAATATGTACAAACTCCAGAAAGTATGGAATATCGTAAATGTGCGCGGTATCATTTTTTTAAGAAGAAAGTAAAAGTATTTTTGTGATACTTTGAATTTTCGGAAAATAAGTTAAATTTTAAGGTATTTATGCAGTCAATGTTAAAATGTTTATGTTTTTAAGTCTTTATTTATATTTTAACATATGCCAAGATTTGAAAAAAATTACAAATATTTTTATAAACTAACATGAAAAATTGGAAGTTTTTATGAAAAATTACCATATAATGTGAAATATAATTTTAAAAGAGACTGGTTTATATAGTATATAAAAATCTCTGTCTTTTTAGTGCAGGTATATATGCACACTTGCAAAAATTTAAATAATGCAAAAATGTTAAAGATTCACGTATTAATACTTTTTTTTAACGTGAAAAATGACTAAAAATGCATAAATATATTATATGAAACATTTGTGGGGGGAGGGGGCGAGGAGCTCTTTTTTCATGACTATATCTGAAAAATATGTGTATATTTAGATGAAAAAGAAATCGTGCTTTATAAAGATACCACACATTTTCTCAATGAAATTTAAATTAACAAGAACGAAAAATCATGCATGCGGCATATGTTGCGAAACACTTTCCAACACTAACATAATATTATTAAAAAATTTCACCTTCTCATACAATTAAATGAGATATCTAAATAAAAAAATTTAAAATAAATATAATGCATTAAAAATTTATTTTTTGCAATTGCTGTCCATATCTGGTAAAATGTGCGCAAACTTTCGTGTAGCTCTGTATGTAATGTATAGAATTTAAAGACGCCAATTAATATCGTAAAAAGTAATTAAGTTTTAAAATATATGCCAACTGAAACCGCACGTCCAGCAATTATCGATCATAGTCCGTCCGGAAACCAGATTTTCTTGTGCATCCCTATTATATGCTACTTATTCTATACTCCACAGAAAGTATGCTGTAATACACTTCAGTAATGCATATTAACCTCATTATGCTTGAAGTATCATTAAAATGTACCACAGACAATTTTTCTCCATAGACCATAATGTAACGGCATTGTTTTGAGCGTCCCGAACGAACTATAAATGCTACACACTTCATTTTCAATACCGGACATTCTATATTGAACCGAAATAATATATAACAAGTTGAAAATTGTACGTTAAAAGTGACAAACGAGGTGCGTTCGTACTATAACTAGTTTTCCAATGTAAAAAAAAAAAACATCGTTATTATTTCAATTAAATAAATTACATCGCCTGTTATGAGGGAAATGAGCATCCCTTTTTACTTTCTTCTATCTTTACAAGAAGAAAGTATTGGATTCATGAAAATTTTCGACTTCCGGTTTTCGACGGATTTGTACGTTTTAGAAGGTGCTGAACACGATTTGGCTGTTTTTTGAAAATGTCTGTCTGTGAGTCTGTCTGTTTGTATGTGACAAAAAATTTGTGGGCGCTCTATCTCAAGAACTAATGCACGAAATTTAATAAAACTTTATATTCAGTTAGTCCCTAATATAAATTGGTGCTGATTAGTTTTGGTGCCAATCGCCCGACAGGTGGCACTGCTATGCTGCATTTTTTGCGATTTTCGCAATAGGTATATCTCAAGAGCTAATGCAGTTATTTTCATCAAACTTCAGATTCAGTTAGACCTTGACATAAATAGACGCTGATTACATTTTGGCGTAAATATCCCAACAGGTGGTGCTGCTATACCACTTTTTTTTATTATTTTTACGATAGCTATATCTCAATAAGTAATGCACGGATTTTCATCAAACTTATGATCCAATTAGACGTTGTCATAAGTTATTGTTGATTAGGTTTTGGTCTAAATATCTCAACAGGTAGCGCTGCTATCCTGCATTTTGCAGGATTTACACGATTTTAGCAATAGTCATATGTCAAGAACTAATGCACGGAATTGAATAAAACTTTAGATTCAGTTAGACCTTGATATAAATTGGTTGCTGATTCTGTTTAGTATATGTGAAAACTGTATGAGATAGAAGAAAGTTTTGGGATTGGCCCATCCGACTAGTTTTTTTATCTTATTACGCATGCCACGTTTACAGATGCTAGTTTTTTTTTTCGACGCCAGACAGCGCTGCAAAATTCACCCTGGAGATCTTTCTCTGCAAATGATTACCTCCATGGTTTAATATTTCTATGACTCACGATGAACAAATCTCTTGTGTTTATTTACTTTAATAGATTAAGATATTCGGCTGTTAACCTAATTTCCACTGGAAGTTATCTCAGAATCTATACATTTTTTAATGTATCTCATCTCTCAAGCAAACATTTTTTTTTGAACGATCTTTCTAAAAATGTAACTTTTATGCGATTCTATGCGAAAAAATAAGTTTGAATAAAAATGGTCGCTTGGCATATGAAAAAAGAAGTGGTTAGCCCGTATTTGTTTTCCTGAATTACATGACTTGCGCTTTTATTATATAGATTGCGTATGATAGTATTTAATAGAATGAAGAAAACTTTTATTAATATATTTTTAAGTTTTGATTCGATTTTCATAAAATTTGAAATGACACGACAAAATTTGCAACGATTATATATATATTAAATTTCAAACCATTCGGTTGGGCAGTTTTTGCTCTGTTATATGCGGACAGACGGACCAGACGACGACTACAGGTGCTACGTATTTATATAATTACGAACGCACCTACAAATTGCATGGCAATTCGAGTATATTTACGAGGGTTTGAGTACGGACAGACAAGACAGATAGAGAAACTGAATTCATAAACACTTTTCAACTATGTTGGAAAGTGTGAAAAATAATTTATCGAAGCGCAAACTTTGGTAAATTCATATATAGTATAGAAAGAATGCTCATTTCAAATTCTATTTTTATTTCTATTGTTATTTTTCTATGGCATTCTTCAGTGATCCCACTTTCAAATCATGTGTGCAGAAAAGCTTGATCTTGTCGAGCTGGTATTTACTGACCTTTATTTTAACTTTCACTTTTAAAATTATTCCTTTGACCTCCTCTCTTACCGGACTGGACACGTAATATTACACCATCACAATTAAAAGAGAAAACAATGAGAAACATCGCAGGTAATGACCTGACCTGGTTTCTCGATATTCATAGCGAAGGAATGCAAACTGCAAATGTTATTTGGCTGAATATTGCCTTAGAGGACTGCTCTCAAATCTAAACTCGTAACTTTCTCTCACATTAACAAAGTTAATTTTAATCTTAGACGCATGAAATTGACAGGTGTTCTTATTAAGAAATTGTAAAATTGAATAGCGTTTTCCGTTTTTCGATAAAAGGTAAGGAATCTCTCAGAAAATGCTGTGAAAGAATTCCTGGAAGATTCAGCAATCGGTTTTAACTCCAGATGTAATACATTTACCATAAAAGAGAAAATGCTAGTTGATTCCAAATCACTTTAATAGTTATGCCTGTCATTTTCATGTTTTTATATTTAAAATAATTCCGTGAATGTGTGAGAGCGAATTGCGTTGTTGAGCTGAAATTTTTTTTTAAGAAAACCTTAAGTTACTATTACTTAATCAAGACTATAGACTAATTAGGAAAAATAATTAGTTAAAGGGACAAGGGACCTTCAAAGTAATTTTTTTATTTCACTTTAAATACTATTCATTCAAGGGCACACTATATGCATTATGGCATGTATTTATCATATCAGAAATTTAAAAAAAAAAATTGGAGAAAAATAAAGAATTTTTCAGAATATTTTAACCGTTACGTAGAAATTTTCAAAATGTTCCATATCAATTAAAATCATCAATATTTTTTATGCAGGTTTGGTTTATACATACAAATAAAACTGTGCATCAAATTTTATATATTTGAATATAAAGGTAAAAAAAAAAAAAAAAAACTAAATTTTTTGAAATTTTCTGAATTTTTGCATCATATTTTTGTAAAATTAACTACCTTTAAATTTGTAATTATACCTCATTTTAAAAAAAACCATGCACAGTTTTATGACAAATATAATGACAACTAGTGGACCCGTGCGAAAATTTCGCACTACAGTCTAATAATTTTAGCAATATCTGATATTTTCTAAAGAAACACTAAGGACTAAAATTATCTGAAAAAACATTATTCAAGCCAGAATATCCTCAATTTTATTCTATCAAAGTTACACTAAAAACTGATCGCAGCTAGGTAAGGCAAACAGAAATTATCAATCGTATTTTAACTGCATTAGAAGATGACATCATCTATTTTCAAGGGGAAAAAAACCATGGGACAAAGAAAAATAAATTTACCATTTGAATTTAAATTTTTCTTTTAATCATAAATATACAATAAACCCGTACAGCAACTTCCTACTATATTTTTATTGTACTATTGTTTTTTCTTTTTATAATTCCTGTTGAGCACGATATAAAGTGGTATTTTATTTTTGTGGCAACACTGATTTGAGAAAAACCTTTCATTTCATTTATGAAAAGAATGCCGATTTAATTTTTAATTAACTGCAATTTTTAATCAAAATACATGTTTTAACGAAACGTAAGTGTACTATGTTAGAAACCTGTTCAAAATGCTTTCATATAGTACCTCATTTATCGTTCTGCGTTTTGTATTTCCTTAGAAAAAGGGATGTTGACAATAGAAATAATATATAGGATATGATGATTGCTTGTGCATAAAAAAATGAGAATAGATTGCCAGAAAAATTTTTGCCAAATTTTCTTCTCTCGTCAAGGTCATTTTTCTAGGTTGCTAAGAAAAATATATACTGCCCCTATACTTGGGGGAAAAAAAAAAAACGAATTATAAAAAATAAAATAAAATAAACACTCAGTCAGACATTTAGGGAATTCATATGAAAGCATGTCCTCAGATTTTGCAAAACTGTTCCAGAAATGTCTTTAAATACATAAATCAATATTTGGTACACCACTTTTTTGCAAGCCTATGGGTACTTAAACATGGGATGTTCAAACTTTGTGGTCCAGCAGCTATTTAAGTGACGTCAGACTTCGCTGGCGTATTAACAGTTTAATGAAATTTAAAAAAATAAGTACTTACAATTTTTGTGATTACTAATGAACTGTATATCTAAATGAAAGATAATCCTTAAATTATGTAATCTACTGGTGCTCCGATACAGTACGCATATACACAGCCATGATTAAACAAAGAAAACAATTAAACAATAGGTGACGCACGCGTAAAAATTAAATAAAACCTCGATTAAAAGCTCGATATTTTTTCAAAAAGTACGCGCAAGAAATAAATTAACAATCGTATTTTAATTGCATTATAGGATGACGTCATCGGATAATGCAGTATTTTATTTTTGTGGCAACACTGATTTCAGAAAAACCTTTCATTTCCTTCATGAAAACAATGTCGATTTAATTTTTAATTAGCGGCAATTTTTAATTAATAAACATGTTTTAAGGAAATGTAAGTGTACGATGTCAGCAGCCTGTTAAATATCCTTTCATATGGCATCTCATTCATCATTCTGCGTTTTTTATTTACTTAGGAAAAGGTATGTTGCCAACCGAAATAATATATACGAATAGCTACAAAAAAATTTAAACTATTCAGAGGAAATAGTATGCGCATGGAGCATTTTGAAAAAATGGATACCGACAAAATTTTCGAAATGAGAAAAACAATATTAAAGTTTTAGTATTGGCAAACATAATAAAATAAACCCTGAAAGGGACTAAAATCACATATATGCAAAACCTTTACATGTTTGATGAATGATTGCACAAAAATAATTATTTATAACCCCCCTCCCCCCCCCTGTTGAGTGAGTGAAAAAATTCATTTTTTACTGCGGTTGACTAATAAATTTTGAGATTTTTCTTCGCAACCATCTGATGAATTTCTCGGTTTCATCTTGCAACAGATTACTAAAATTCTGCATTTTCACCCCGCCCCCTCAAAAAATTCATTTTTTCTGCAATTGACTGATAATTTTTGAGATTTTTCTTCGCAACCATCTGATGAATTTCTCGCTTTCTTCTTGCGACAGATTACCAAAATTCTCTATTCTCCCCCCCCCCCCCCCACACACACACACACCTCTCCCCCCTGTTGAGTGACTGAAATAATTCATCTTTTCTGCGATTGATTAATAAAATTTGAGATTTTTCTTCACAACCAATTGATGAATTTCTCAGTTTCATCTTGCGACAGATTACCAAAATTCTGGATTTCGCCCCCCCCCTCCTGCCCCCTCCCCTGTTGAGTGCCTGAAGTAATTCATTTTTTAGTGCGATTGACTAATAAATTTTGATATTTTTCTACACAACCAATTATTGAATTTCTCGGTTTCATCTTGCGACTCTAAAATTCTGTATTCTCCCCCCCCCCCCTGAAAAAATTCAATTTTTCTTCGATTGACTAATAGATTCTGAGATTTTTCTTCGCAACCATCTGATGAATTTCTTGGTTTCATCTAGCGACAGATTACGAAAATTCTCGATTCTCCATCCTCCCCCCTCTGTTGAGCGACTAAAAAACTTCATTTTTTACTGTGATTGACTAATAAAGTTTGAGATTTTTCTTCACAACCAATTGTTGAATTTCATGGTTTCATCTTGCGACATATTACTAAAATTCTGAATTCTCCCGCCCCCCCCCCCCCTTTTGAAAAAATTCATTTTTTTCTGCGATTGACTAATAAATTTTGAGATTTTTCTTCGCAACCATCTGATGAATTTCTTGGTTTCATCTAGCGACAGATTACTGAAATTTTCGATTCAGCCCCCCCCCCCCCCCCC
Organism: Maratus michaelseni; assembly: GCA_963931845.1. Classification (NCBI taxonomy): domain Eukaryota; kingdom Metazoa; phylum Arthropoda; class Arachnida; order Araneae; family Salticidae; genus Maratus; species Maratus michaelseni. Next base: position 167,607,160 of record OZ007592.1, on the reverse strand, counting down.
CCGTTTGGCAACTGAAAAAATTATTTTTTAGTACGATTGACTAATAAATTTTGAGATTTTTCTTCGCAACCAATTGATGAATTTTTTTATTTCATCTTGAGACAGATTAGCAAAATTCTTGCTTCTCCCCCCCCACCCCCCACCCCTGTTGAGCGACTGAAAAAATTCATTTTTTATTGCAATTGACTAATAAATTTTGAGATTTTATTTCGCAACCAATTGATAAATTTCTTGGTTTCATCTTGCGACATATTACTAAAATTCAGAATTCTCCCCCTCCCCCGCACCCCCCCCTTGAAAACATTCATTTTTTCTGCGATTGACTAATAAATTTTGAGATTTTTCTTCGTAACCATCTGATGAATTTCTTTGTTTCATCTTGCGACAGATTACCAAAATTCTCGATTCTCCTCCCCACCCCCCCACCCCTGTTGAGCAACTGAAAAAATTCATTTTTTACTACGATTGACTAATAAATTTTGAGATTTTTCTTCGCAACCAATTGATGAAATTTTCGGTTTCATCTTGAGACAGACTACCAAAATTCTTGATTCCCCCCGCCCACCCCCCCACCTCTGTTGAGCGACTGAAAAAATTCATTTTTTACTGCAATTGATTGATAAATTTGTAGATTTTTCTTCACAACCAATTGCTGAATGTCTGGGTTCCATCTTTCAAGACATTACCAAAATTCTGGATTCTCCCCCCCCCCCTTCCCTTGAAAAAAATCATTTTTTACTGCGATTGACTAATAAATTTTTATATTTTTCTTCGCAACCATGTGATGAATTTCTTGGTTTCATCTAGCGGCAGATTAGCAAAATTCTGGAATTCTTAATTATTCAGTCACGCAACAGGGGGGACGGGAGGGGAGGTTGAATCGAGAATTTCGGTAATGTCTTAAAAGATGGAACTCAGACATTCAGCAATAGGTTGTCAAGAAAAAATCTAAAATTTATCAGTCAGTCGCAGTAAAAAATGAATTTTTTCAGTCGCTCAACAGGGGTGGGGGTGGGGGGGGGGGGAGAGAGAATCGAGAATTTTCGTAATCTGACGCAAGATGTAACCGACAAATTTATCAAGTCGTTGTGAAGAAAAATTTTTAATTTTTTCAGTCACTCGCAGTAAAAAATGACTTTTTTCAGTCACTCAACAAGGGGGGAGCAGGAGGTGGGGATCGAAAATTTTGGTAATCTGTCGCAAGATGAAACCAAGAAATTCATCAATTGGTTGCAATTGAATGAAAATTAAAAATAAACAGTTAATTAGAAGAAAAAAATGCAGTTGCAAATATTTGTAAACAAACATCAGCTGATCACGAGAACCGTTTAATTAATTATAAAAATGTAAATAAAACCCGAAAAAATCCTCCGATTGCAATTATTTAACTTGGAGATGAAAGCTTATATGGAGCTTTATTTTTTGGGGACAAGAATTTTTTTTTCGAAAATTTGAGCGATTTTGCTGATTTTGAAGGTTTCTTGTCCCCTTAAGTTGCTAACAGATGCAACAGTTTTTCGGACAAATTTTGAACCAACTCTTGATTTCAGACAATTTTCCGTGATAAATTTCCTCAACTCGCAATGCGATAGCAATCAAGAATATCTCCAACTTTTTACCCATAGCTCATAAAAGAATCGCTCCTAACAACAGTTTCTCCTCCGATAACCTAACCAGAGATAGGTGTTTTGGAATGTCAACAAAAGAGCGATAAATAGTAACAACCGATAATAGTAATAACTGATTTTCCATTCCAACTTTTGCAACAACAATTGCAATCCTTCTTTCTGCTCTAAAATGCATCCAATTGGCAGGTTCTCTTATTCAGAAACTTTATAATGTCTGTATTGTCTCGATTTTTTGATAAAGGCAGAATATATTTTTAAAAAGGCTGTCAAAGTGGACATTTTGAACTGAATTTCCCGAAGTGATAGCGCTGGAAACAAAAAAAAAATATCGTACTGTGAAAATAATTGTTTGTAAATCAATTTCTAATTAATTGAACGAAAAATAAAAACATGGAGCCCTTATAAATGTCTTCATAAATCACGCCGCCAAGTTTCATGTTTTTATTTTTAAAAAATGAGTCTGAAAATGTGTCTCAAAATTTTGAGTTGCTGAGCGTGAAAAAATGTTTCTTTTGAATACCACCTTAAAATCGGCTGAAAGGTTAGTTGCTTGAAAAATTTTTGAATCTGATAGCAAGTTTACACTGACCATACATCTTACACTCATTTTAACATTTATCTAGAAAATGGTAGAAACACCATTAATTTACAAAGGTTTCGATTAAAAAAATTATCGTTCAACAATTTTTGATGAAACTGATGAATTAACCGTAATTTGATCTCTGTAACCAACCAATGAGAATGCTTCACAATATGGTTAAGTAATCTTTATTTATAATGGTATCCGGTTGAATGAATATGAATCAATGAATATGAATCAAGGATATTTAATCAATGATAAACTCTAAAATGACCATTTTCTTATGGCTGATTTTTTTTTTTTTTTTTTAAGTGCATGGAAAATATTTTACTGCAGTACACTTTCGTTTATTCGATACGCATTAAACTAAAATCATAACACATGATTAATATGGTCGGATAAATGGTATAGTATTATCGTATATTATGGCATAGTATATTATGGCATCGTATCGTAATGGCATAGTATTATTGCACGTGACTACCAAAAACGTAAGAATTCTAAAATAATTAAGTTATCACGTGTTAAAAGTAGGAAATGGGGGAAATGACGTCATAAAAAATGTATTTACACCTGAAAAAAAAAAAATTATTACACGAGAAACGCATTTAATGGTGAAAATTACATCATATATTAAAACGATATTGTGTCTAAAACGATGGAGAATATTCATGTGACGTCACTGTGGGAATCGCATGGCGTACAAAAGCAGCGCGTCTAGCAAGTATGTTAATATATTTCATCACTTGATGAAAAGTGATGATTAATTACAGAACAGGTAAATGCATGCGTAAAATACTTTAGATTACTTTGTACGAATTACTATTCGATAAATACGTATTAGAAAATTCGTATACACTAATTAAAATAAAGGATTTACATTTTAAAAATAACATGAAAAATATGCGTGAAGGTGCATTAAAATAGAGAAAAGAATTCATGCAAAAGCTACACCTGTTCCAGAAAATATCTAAAACGAGATATTAAACTGATACAAATCCCTAAATAAAAGGAAATTAATTCTTGTTTTAATGAAATTATGGAAAAATATTCTGTAATTATATATTTTTAATATCATTTTTTTCTTTCATTCACAAAAATGAACATAGTCATTTATATTCAAATATTTAGTCATTTCATCTTAAGCAATAATGTGAATATTGTGAACTTTCTTAAAAAAAAAAAAAAAAAAAAAAAAAAAAACGAGTTGCCCAACCCGAACCCGAAACAAATACAGTCCTCCCGGCTCGACCCCGATCCACAATAAAAGAAATTATTTCCAACCTAATCCAACCCAAACCGTAGGTCGGGTCGTGTTCGGATAAAACTGGGTTATCCGACTTGATGCAAGACTCATCTTATATCTCACTGTTGCCAATATCGCTCATATTGATGCACATTAGACGACGATATATGAATTTTTTTTTAGGTGTGCCTATAAAAAACTTACACAATACGACAACTGTTTTAAAAACAAAAAGTAGTACTAACACCGTACTCAAAATTCGTGATCAATTCATCATTCATGTTCAATCATTTCGTGGTCAATTTTTACGAAAGTTAAAGTCTATAAAGTCAGACAAGAAAACGGATAGACATGAAAACAGGTAGACAAACATATCATTTTTAGATCCATTCTCAGAAAATGGCCTACCTCACCTGCAGACCGAGATCTTAATTGGATCAGTCGTTATAACACTTATTATTTTCTACTGCCTGTGCTTGCCGGCCAGGATTTAAATGCACTTATCGCAGAATGTATTTTTTTAAATTTTTTATATGTAAATGGATATACCTAATTTTTTGTAAATGATAAAGCTATAAAACTTTGTGAATGTTATTCAGCTATATATTCTTTCAATTGATTTTGGAATAATGTGTTTCGAGGGGGAAAAAATAGGAAATGTGATTCCTGTAGTAAAAAGTACTCGTAAAAAGATATTTTAGTCTTTTTTTAAATTAATATTTTTTTAATTGAAAAAAAAACAATAAAAATAAAAATAGGTATTCAAAAAAAAAAGTAAATATTTCATAAAATATATTTTTAATTATTCAAAGATTGCACATTTAAAACGGATTATACATATATATATATAAACATTTAAAAAAAATATGAGTAAAAAAAAATCTATAAATAAAAATCTATAAATAAAACAACTAAAATTTTGCGTTCCAGAAAGACCTTTTTAAGATGTAAAGCACTAGAGGAATAAAAGTTTATTTATAATGAATTTGTACATATTTTTCCTTTGAAATCAGCTGCAGAGATCCACAAAGAAAAAAAAAAACTATCAAAAACTATTTAATCATAAAACACAAGACCAATTCCCAGACAAATATCTAAAATTTCAAATACCGATTGAATATCTATTTTTCAAGTATACATGAAATAATTAATGAGAAAAATACAATTTAATAGAAGCATTTAAATTTCTAAGGGTTTTTTTTTTTCACTAAGTACTTACTGATGCTAAATTTCTTATATATAAAAATAAAAAACTGCATTTTTCTGTTTTATTTACAGAATTTATAGTGAGAATAAATACCCTTAATAAATTATATAAGAAAGGTTAATAAATTTCTCTCCCTATGTAATCCGATTAATAAATCTAAAGTTTCCAATAAGAAAACTTTTTCAACGATAGATAAAATAATCTCGAGAGACTATAAATTCAGTCTTTGTTGTTAAGGTTATGATCTCCGTAAACAAATATTAAATTTAGTTAAGATTGACTTTTAAAAAGAAAATAAAAGAAAAACCTAGAAATTCAAAACAAGTTACAGCGCTTTCAGAAAATTATTAAAAATCTTCATAGAGTAAAGAAAATGTACATAAAGATTTACGTATAAGATTTTGTATTTTTTCTGTATATCAACCGCAGATTTTCGATAAAAAATAAAACTAAAAAACAAAAGTTTGCACATGTACATAAAGATTTATGTATAAAATTTTGTAAATATTTTTTCTGTATATCAACCCCAGATTTTTGCAAAAAAATAAAACTAGAAAACAAAAGTTTGCACATGTACATAAAGATTTACGTATAAGATTTTGTAAATATTTTTTCTGTACATCAAAACCCTCAATTTTTGCTAAAAAATAAAAAACTAGAAAACAAAAGATTGCAAACTGGAACATAAAGTAGGAAATGTAAAATTCCCTCCTTGAAATGTTCTGCATTTTTTATGTTCTTCCTCTTCGTCTTCTGTTTTTACTGCTAAGGTTAACAGAATATTGTATAGAAAAATTCTTTAAAAAATAAATAATGAAACACCGCAATTAAAATAATGTGAACCCTACTTAAATTTTCACGATATTTTTTGCATTAAGTACTGATGCTAAATTTATTATCTGTAAATAACAAATTATAGTTCACTGTTTTGTCTAAAAAACAATCTCGTTTTGTAGATTGTCGTATTGACTCAATAAATTAGATAAGACTTTTTAAACCCTAGGTAACTGGAACAATAAATAAAAATTTTGAAAAAATTTTCAAGAAGAGGTGAAATAACTCAGGAGGCATATATATTCTATATTTGTCTGTTGTTAGCGTCATGATCTCCATTTTTCATATATTATTAAGTTTAGTTAAGATGCACTTTTAAAAAAAGAAAAAAAGAAAAAGAAATTTAGAAGATTGATTTTACAACAAGTTACAACACTTTCAGGAAATCTCTATAACAGTGTTCAAAGAGTGGAGAAAACATAAAAAGATTTATTTACGATAATATTTTTTAAATATTAGAGCGGGAGGCGGCAGCATAGACAAACACCTCATCGAGTTCACGGCTGAAATTCCAGAATTAGTTAAAACTCGATTCGCATATTAAAACGCAATCGGTCTGCCAAGTCATATCTTGGTGGAAAACACGTGAAAACCCGATTTTAGCGGTTGACTCGTAGGTTCACCATTGTGTTTTCCTGCACCCAAAAGTATGAAAACATGGAGAACTGGGTGCAGGAAAACACAATGGTAAAGCTATGAGTCAACCGCTAAAATCGGGTTTTCACGTATTTTCCACCAAGATATGACTTGGCAGACCGATTGCGTTTTAATATGCGAATCGAGTTTTAACTAATTCTGGAATTTCAGCCGTGAACTCGATGAGGGGGTTGTCTGTGCTGCCGCCTCCCGATCTATATGTTTCCATGGACATGGAACTCAGGTTTCCTCTAAAAATAGGAAACAAGAGTGTTGTAATGCAAAATAGGGAATGTGAAATTTGCTCCGTGTAATGTGTAGATCTTTTAAATTTTTCTACTTCTTCCTCTTTTATTATTATTTTTATTATTATTATTAGTAGTAGTAGTAGTGCTAAGATTAACAGAATATTGGATACTAAAATTATTTAAAAATAATTATTGAAACAACACAATCAAAATAAAATATTAAGTGTAAGCATTAAAATCTCCAGGTATTGGCACCTTCAGAGACGAGGCGGCAGGGAAGGGCCATTTCCCCACCTGTCTTTTGAAATTTAATCAAATAAATTTTCTTTTTCTCTCATGACATTGAAAAAAAAATAGTAAAACTTATTTTTCACAAGTGACTTAAAACAATTAAAAAAATAATTAGGGAACATACTCAAAAGTTAGTGTTGGATTTTGTTAAGAGTGATTCCTTGGCAAGCTCTTGCCATGAGGATAAATATTATATGTATTCGAACTACCCGTTCATGAGATATGGACCAATTTCTTCTTTGATGCCATGCATTTATAAAAATATCCTATTTCATTAAGAGTTGTATATCGTTAGAAAGTTCTTGTCATAAAGATTAAGAAAAGTATATAGAAACTACTCATTCGAGTCCAGTTATTCATGAGATATATGAAAGGATTTCTTCAGTTATGTTAATCATTAAAGAAGTAAATAAATGATAAAATTCTGTTCATTTATGTACAGTCGCCCGCCCTCCCCCTCCTCTAAAAAAGAGAACACCCCACACATTTGAATCTTCAAATTGTTACAAAAAGAAAAAAAAGAAAGAAAGAAAAAAGAATTAGTCATTCGACTGGAAATTATACATATTTTTTCAATTTATATAGAAAAAAAATAAGCTTAAATGTCGTCTCTATACTAAAATTGTACACTGCAAAAACAATTGTTGATTTTACAGTATAATACCGCGCATGCGCGGCAGCGTATTACTGTTTATTGCTGTTAATTTTACGGTATAATACTAGCAGCTGGAATGCCAGTATTATACTGTAAAATCAACAATTATTATTATTATTATTATTATTATTATTATTATTATTATTATGCAGTGTACCAAACTCTAAAATTTTCAATACGAACACCTAATACTGACATCATATTTGAATTTTTTTGGAAAATTTTACCCTAAAATACCAAACGGGAAGTCATTTAGTTTCAGACAATTAGTTTAGGCATTATGCAGGTTTAAAGTCAGCAACTCCTAATGTTAAATCGATTTGTAATTGTTGTAAAACAGATTGCAATGCGTGTAAGCTTTTTAACCATATAGCGCAAGACCTACAGAGAGGAATGAGCTATAATTTTGGCTTCCCATATTTGAAGTTTCTAAAAATCGATTTCGGTTTAAAAAAATGTGTAGGTTACAATTAATAATGTTTTCGAAATTTAATTTAAAAAAAATTTTTTTTTCGAAATATATTCCCATAGATCATAATGTAATGGAATTTGTTGTGCATCTCTGTAAATGAACTATAAATGCTACTTATTCTATATTCCTCAGAAAGTACGTTATAGTTCATATCAATCTCATTATATTTGAAATATCATTACATCAATACAATGCACCACAAACGATTTTTCTCCATAGACCATAATGTAACAAAATTCTTTGTATGTCCCGGTATAAATGCTACACATACTTCATTTTCAATACCGAATATTTTATAGTAAACCTCAATAACGTGTAAAAATTCCATGGCAATCAGACAGACGAAATTCATAGATACTTTTCAAGTACACTGCCAAAAAAAAAAAAAAGTGTTGATTTTACAGTATAATACTGACACCCCAGCTGCCAGTATTACACCGTAAAATTAACAGTAATAAACAGTAAAATAAGCAGTAATAACGCTGCCGCGAGTGTTAAAATGTGGCTAAGGTTGCAGACTATATAGGCACATCTGATTCAAAATATTTCCTCTCCCTGAATTTCCTTCTGTCGTCACCCAATGTCTCCAAGATATTTTATTACACTAAATATCGTTGATGGGGTTTTTTTTAATCTCTAAGTGACAAATATGATTTTACTGCTTTATATAAAAACAATGTGTGTTCTCTTAATGAATTAGATAAGAAGAGCCTGATATATATTATCCGTTCTGTATGTAATATAAGAGTGACAAATCACAAGTTTTGGATGAAACTTTTACAACGAAAGATAAAATAACCTCCAGAGACTATATGTTCTTTGTTTTTTATTAGCGTCACGATCTTAGGTAAACAAGATCATCTAGTTTAGATTGGCTTAAAAAAGTAAAAAAAAAAAAAAAAAAAATGTTATTTTAAAACAAGTTTACAAGGATTTTGGAAATTATTAACAGTCTTCATAGAATAAAGAAAATATAAATATTTATTTGTGGTAGAATTGTGGAAATATTTTTTTCACCAACATCAACTCAAGTTTTCATTGAAAAATAAAGCTATAGAAAACAGCAGTTTGTATTCTACAGCGCTAAGTAGAAAATGGTAAAACTTGCTCAGTAAAATGTGCATCTGCATTTTGTGTGGGTGTGTCAAAATTAACAGAATATTATGTGTTAAAATTCATTGAAAAATAATTGATGAAACAAGACAATAAAGCCACCATTAAGGAGGTAGATAGATAAGGGCCTTTTTTCGCACATGCCACATGGCATTATTTTTCCCAAGTAGCATACACTTTGATAAGTAATAAAAAGATAGTTATTTGGAAAAAATATTTTTTTTATATAAAAATAAATAATTTTGAATTATAATCCAAAATCTTCTCTATCAATCGTTATGTAGTTATCTACTCTGATAAATAAAGATACTCTATCGGAAGGTAAACAGACATAGTAATAGAACTCCCTCAAACATTTTGTTTTAGTTCGCATTGAAAGACTCGAGGACAAAATAAATTGACCGTTATTTGAAACCCTAAACAATTTGCTATAAAAATATTTTTTTTTAATATTTTTATTTTTATAGAAAAAAAATTAAATTATAATCCAAAATCTTCTCAACCAATCAAGTTATGCAGCCCATATATACTCGTATAACAGACTTCGTTTACCTTTTGATAAGATTTCGTTTTATTTCGCATTGAAGGACTCTGTAAACCAAAATAAATTGTTCTTCATTTGAAGGCTTAACCTTCTCGCTCATCAAGACCTCATATGAGGCTCCTAATTTAAGTTATAAACACCTTTTAATTATTATTATTATTATTATTACTAACTTTTTCCGTCTAACTTTTACTGACATCGCTTAAGCTTTTAATTTTCATCTGTGCTTCAATTTTTTATTAATTTTTCACAACAAAAGACAGTACAAGATCGAAAAGTTAAGAGTCTACAATTTTGTTAAACTAAAAAAAAAAAAAAAAAAAAAAACTTTTTCACATTCCGATAATATCTGATATGACAGAATTTATTTATTTTTTTATTATTATTATTTTGGTTCCTCGAGTCTTTCAAAAACAAAATCTTTGAGAGAGTTCTATTAGTGTCGAAGTCTGTTTACCTTCCGATAGAGTATCTTTATATATACGTCACAGCAAAAAGATTGTCTGAGTCAATGGTGCTGGACAGTGTCATCCACGTAGCTCAGGTGGTAGTACTGCATTGGAGATTTAAGTTGAAAAAGTTCCTGGATTCGACTCTTGGTCTGACACTTTTTTCACTCAGTTGGAAAAATTATAACTTGTATTTAAAAAAACTAGATAGTACTCGTCAAAACTTGACGGTAAACAACTTTTCAAACTTAAACAACGAAAGGTTCCATAGGGGAAAAAAAGGGTCAAAGGTCATAACATTATTAAAATGTCAGAAAATTTTACAGGATATTTTTAGTGATAGTTAAAAGAAATATACACCTATCCTTTTATAACCAGGCTGCAGACCGGCTGCATATTAACTCTCTCTACACAGATACAGACAACAGAACATTTCCCAGAGATTTCAGTTTTTCAGATCCAAAAAAGAGTAACTCCACAAATTTTTTGCCGTAAGAATGTTACAAATTTAAAAAAAAAAAAAAAAAAAAAAAAAAAAAGTTAAAATTGTATTAGTTTTCTCAAAATTCGTTTATAAAGGAATTTCGCGTAAATTCGTTTATTAAAAAAATCGTTTATAAAATTTTATATGCATTACAATACCAATAGATGGCAACACATTTTTTTTTCTTTTACAAAAAATAACCACTTACTTTTCTTAGTATATATGCCTTATCAATCGATTGTAATAAAAAAAAATATACCACAAATTGTAAATAATTGCAATTTACATAATCGATAATTGCATGCCAAAAAGCTTTGAATTTAAAATTTTTACACAAAATACAAAATTATTAATTTAAAAATAATTGGTGATGGTAAATTTCCCTTAGTAATAATGAAGAAAAAACCAAATTCTTTAACTTTTCCTCATGTAATAAAAAATATATATCACAAATTGTAAATAATTGCAATTTACATAATCGATAATTGCATGCCAAAAAGCTTTGAATTTAAAATTTTAATTACAAAATTATTAATTTAAAAATAATTGGTGATGGTAAATTTTCCTTAGTAATAATGAGGAAAAAGCCAAATTCTTTAACTTTTCCTCTTGAAATAAAGTATAATATTTTTTTACATATTGAACTGAGTTATCAGGGAACTAACAATATTTGAGAAACATCTCCTGGCTAGGAGTGGTGTTCAACTCACACTCCCTTTAGAGAACCAGACTTCCTCTTTCTGGCGCTATAGACCACTCGACCGCCTTTACTTCGTTCAATCTCCCTTGGAAATGAAACCAGTTCAAAACTGATTTAGCCATAGAAAAACACCCTAAAGTACTCATTGCGCCTGCTCAGATAAACTGAAAATGGTCTTACCAGATCCTCTTTGCATTTTAAATACACTGTTCAAAACAATTAAAGGATATTTGAAGTTTTATATAAAATAAAGATATAAACGAAATTTTTTTTGCCGAAAATAGAAGAAGAGAATCACAAATGCAAATTTTTCTGGTTTTCAAACTGTGGAGTATGCAAATTTTGAGTTCGACGTCAAAAACGTCGCTTCAGCGGCAGCGAATGAAATTTGACTTTCAACTGGATAAAAGAGAATGAAGACAAGGATGATCGGCATTCAGTGATTGCTTTGTTTCGATGAGTACGATGTCTCAGCGAAGTCAGTTGACAGATTCAGAAGCTTGGAGAATTGTTGGTAGGTTAGAAGGGGGCCAAACTCAAGCCGAAGTAGCGCAAGCCATTGGAGTGTCACAAAGTGTCATTTCCAGGATCTGGAACCGTTTTTTGGAGAGTGGATGTGCAGGCCGAAGACCAGGGCAAGGTCGTAGACGGGCAACAACGCCCAATGAAGATCGGTATTTAGCGTTAACAGCTCGGAGACACCGAAACATGAACGCTACTCTTCTCCAACAACACCTTCGCTCGGCTACAGGCACCACGATTTCAACTCAGACTGTCCGAAACCGGCTCCATGCTGTAGATCTGTATGCTCGCCGACGGATGGTATGTGTTTAGATTAACATCAAGGCATCGTTGCGACCGCAGGGAGTGGGCAACCGAGCATGTCAACTGGAGGAGAAATGAATGGAGCAATATTCTGTTTTCTGACGAGTCCCGTTTTTCTGTGCATCCGGATAATAGGCGTATTTTCATCTGGAGGGACCGTGGCAGTAGGAATAATCCTGCGTTCGTGCACGAAAGTGTCAGATTTGGCGGTGGAGGAGTGTTGGTGTATGGTGGCATCTCCATTGACGGGCGCACTGACCTCTACATCATTCGAGATGGAGCTCTGACTGGTCGCCGATATAGGGATGAGATCCTCAGACCTATTGTAGTCCCTTACGCTGCAGCAATCGGAGATAACTTCATTTTAATGGACGATAACTGCAGGCCACATCGTGCAAACCTGGTGGAGGATTTCCTTTTCGAGGAAGGAATCGTTCGAATGGAATGGCCAGCGTGTTCTCCAGACATGAATCCAATCGAGCACGTTTGGGACGCTCTAGGAAGACGAGTTTCTGGCCGCCAACAACCCCCACAAACTCTCCAAGAACTGGAAAGAGCTCTTCTGGAAGAGTGGGGCAGAATACCCCAACTCGTCATTAATAGCCTCATTAAGTCCATGCCTCAAAGGTGTTCAACGATGCTGGCCGCCCGTGGAAACCATACCCCCTACTGAAAATGATTTTCTTTGAAGAAAACACCTTTTCTTATTCTTTTTTTCTCATATGCACAAATTGTGTTTTTTTCCTTTTGTACACAAATACGCAATAAAATGCATTTTTTTCTGCCAAACATGTGTAATTTATTCTCATATAACCTACTATGTCTGTCGACCATGTATCAATCAGCTAAAAAGTTTCCCAGATACAAAATCCACCTAAAACTGCAATATCCTTTAATTGTTTTGAGCAGTGTATATAGATTTCTTATTCTACACAACCTAGAACGTCATTTCAACTATAGCAATACACACATAGTTATTGTTTTTATTTTATTTTTCTAAAACTCGTGAGGAAGAGGGTTAAACAATTTGTATAAAATGTAAATTATGTACGTGTGTTTTTGGTTCATGAAGTCTTTTTAGCCGAAATACGTAATTAAAGTTCGAAAAAATACGTTGAAATATACAAAAAATAGGAAAACATGTTCAATTTAAAAAGATGTTCTTTTATTGGTTATTTTTCTTGTTAAGACTTAAAACTACACAGACTTGAATACTATATGTTCAATATGTTCAAGTAGAAAAAAATAATAATAACGTTCACACATTGTTTGAAGAAGAAAAAAAAAGACAAATGTTTTTCAATCTATAGGAAAATATAATCACGAAAGAATATATATGGTGAAACCCCCGTTATTGACACCTAACCAGTAACTGACACTTCAACAAAAATCAAACTCAAATAAGCATTTTCTTATAAATTTCTGCTAAGTAATGTCATCTAGTGATAAATTATTTGTCTTAACCTTTATAGCTTTATTTTTCAGCTATCGGTTTTACAAAAAAGTGATGGTGTCAGTTACTGGAGATATTGACCATATTCAGAACAGAAATTAATTTTTAATAATAAAAAGTATAATTTTTCAAAATTTTGCCAACAATAATTTTGTAATGTACCTTTACTATACTTTCAAAAACAAAAATAAGTATAAGATATATTTAAAACTTTGTAATAGTGATTTGAACAAGAAAAAATCCTTAAAGTGTCAATTACTGGGGGGTTTCACCCTACAATAAACTCTTCCAAGTGACCCACTATTCTGAAAAGCGCTCTTTATCTTTAGAAACATCAGAAACAAATATATTTCCGAGCTATAAAGAACCATTTATAAAAACAAAATTTATTTTGCTACCACTAATTTTCAGATACGTGTCTTATTAATCCGTTTTCTCAATCCTGAGGTTTTTCGGATGCTAGTACTTATGATGTAAATGTTCAACAAACATGTTTTACAGACAAACATGATAAATTAACAGCATTAACATTAACATCCAAAATTAATGTTATTTTGTTATTCCTACATGTATATATTCAATTATGCAGCTGAAAATGCTTAATTGAGAATTGGCAACATCCTCAAAAACAATATTTCGGCTTGAGAAAACTGATCAATACATTATAAAACTATTCCGAAAATCAGTGGCAGCGAAAGAAACTGTTTTTATAAATGTTTCTTTTAAATATCGAAAATATATTGATTTCTTATGTTTCTAAAGATAAAAAAGGCTTTTCGGAACCATGGGTAACTCGGAAGAGATGATTGTATTCGTTCGTACTTACATATTATTTTCGTAGAATAAGAAACATTTGTACTTTTTTTACAATGCAGATTTTTAAAAGTACATTTAATATTTACGAAGTCACTGGACGAAAATATAAGGTATTTTATCTACCCTTGTCCCTTTTTTAATAATATTTTATTGCATTAAATATAGTTTCTGAATTTAGTAGCTTTAACTAATTGGATTTGGCCGTTTTATCTACAAAACAATGCGTCTTCACTTAATGAATTAGATAAGAAAGTCTAATATTTTTTTTAGTCCTATGCGTAATTGGATCGATAAATCATAAGTTTCGAAGAAGAAAACTTTTTAAACGAAGCATAAAATAATCTCGAGAGACTATATTTTATGCCTCAGTCTGTTGTTGCTGACATGATCATGGTATATAAACATTGAGATATTTTCAAATCTAGTTGAGATTTGGGATTTTTTTTTTAAGGAAAGGAAAGAAAAGAAAAACTTAGAAAGTTAATTGAAAACAAGTTGACAATACTTCAATATTATTAATTATTATTAATAATTAAAGTATTAAATTATTAACAAGAAAACTTAAAGTAAATATAAATAAAGATTTATTTTTATTTATAACAAAATTTTACAATACTTTTTCATAGATATTAACTCTATATTTTCACTAAAAATAAAACTACAGAAAACTTTTGCATTTAGTTTACACACTGTAACAAAATGTGGGGTACATAAAACTTGTCCCGAAAACTTGTACCTTATTGTGTACTAGCAATTTTTGAAAGTTTTTTTTTTAAATATATTTTATTTTATATTTTATTGCTTATGTTATCAACAAAGATTAAGGTATAAGTTAAATTTATGTCTTAAAATTTTGGTGCATAAAAATATTGCAAAAATGAATGCAGCCATCGTTCAGTGTATATTTTTGTTTTTTCCTTGCAGTGTTTTTAAAAGTAAAATAAAGCAAGAATAGAAAATTACCTGCCTAATAGGCAGATTTTATTTACACGCCAGTGTGGTTAACCGATTTGTTATCAGAATTATTATTTCTTATTATTATTTGAATTGCTTGATTGCTACAACTTTTTTGAAAAAAAAATATTCGTTTTATTTAATCTAATAAGGTATTAAATAAAGCTAATATTACTATTTCAAAAAACTGGTAACACTCAAGCAATTTGAATAGAAAAACCCCGTCCGGCTGGCAACACCGCTTGGCAGGAAATTCTGTTATTCGGATAATATAGGCTAACAGCTAACATAAATATGCTTAAATTATAAATTACTTGTAAATATTTTTCCAAAATTCTTCTTTTGTGGATATCTATCTATCTTACAAAAGGTACCTATTCTTCATTTTTTTTTTTTTTTTTTTTTTTTTTTTTTTACAACCAGGGCTTATAGCCATATGGGATATACGGTGGTATATGCCGTAGGTATGTGTATACCTTTTGGATAACACATTATAGCGCTTACCCTCCGTAGCTATAGCGTATTACTCTCTGGTGTATTACAATCTGCCTATAGCGTATACCCTCTGTTTTTTTTGTTTTTTTCATACTGCTATAGCTGAGCATTAATAAGTCCATTATTGTTCATTCAACAGTTATATGATTTTCCTTATGTCTTGCCTGATATTTATCACTCTAACATTATAACCATACCCCATAAATATGCTCAACTTTTACTAAAATCTTCCTCAAAAAATTACCTAGTTAACAATGCCCTTCGAAATGCGTTCAGTAAAAGTTAAGATATATCCCTTTTCCATGATCGGGACTCAATACATACAGCTGATACAACAGACCATTTTTTTTTCAAGAAATTAAATTAATATTGACTAATGAGGAATCTCCGATAATCATAATGTACTACGCAACAATCGGTACAACAATGTTTTTTTTCTATGATCGTGATACTTTTACTATAAATGAAACGACGCTTTTTTCCGGCAATTGAAAGCAACAGGCAAATCTGTCATCGTTTTAAAAAACCCGGGTTACTTAAAAAAAAATCTTTTTTTACATTTTATTATTATTATTATTATCCTGTAAGGATGCAAACCTCAAATTACCATAAGCAAATCTAGCGAAGAAAGCCGTTTTCGCAATTATTCTATGTATTGAATAAAAGTTCAAAGGTAAAAATAAAAGTTAATTGAAATATAATTAGGAAAAGATTATAACCCTTATATAGAGATACTGAATATAGATTGCTTCTTTTTTTCTTCTTTATAGATAACGAGATTTGAAATTTGAATTACAATAAATGATTGATTATTTCACTGATATCAATCGCGTGTGTTCGAATTTCGCTATTGTTAACAATTATAATAATAATGGGAAATAGCACAAAAAAGATACCAATCACACCACAAGAACTGATTTAGAAAATCATATATTATTATAGATGTGTATACTTAAAATTCAACTAGTAATGGAACTTATGCAAAATAATCAATCAATATTTTCAGTTAATTCAAAAGTTACCTTGAATCGACAGAAAGAAGGAAGCGCAAAAATATATTGACAACAATTGTAAGCGTAATTCAAAAACTATGAAAAAGTACCATACAATTTTTTTCGCACGCCCTACTTTTGATTGAAATTTTTAGAAAAGAAAAAAAAAATCTCTAAATTTTCTCATGAGAAATAGGTTAAACTTAATGAAGGTTCTTTCGTAAAAGTTGAGGGGTGCCACTGACGAGTGTTTTTATACCACTATTTCTAAACAATAATCTTTGTCGTAGATTTTACAAATAAAATAAAGTAGTCACCATAGTGGCATCCTCTGTACAAGAAGTCTAACTGGATCCTTCTCCCAAAAACGTACATTGTCAGTGCTAATTCCGTTTTTAGGTAGATTTCGTAAGAAATACTACCTATTACATTCTACCCTATGTTGGAATTTCTGGAAAATTTTTGCAGATCTACACCGAGCATGACTCCCAGCACCCAAAACCACCCCCAGTTCAAAACTTATATATATATATATATATATATATATATATAACTTTTTTATGGACACGATAACTTCAATAATTCTGCACAAATCTCTTCCAAACTTATACATAAAATCAAGGGGCATAAAATCTCGGTCAAGTTTGTTAATGGGCAAAATCGAACCAGGGAGGGGGCTTTTTGTGAAAGCAGAAAAAAAACCATAACTTCTAAATTATGATACGTATCGAATCCGTTTAAACTTATTATTACTTCTAGGAAAAGGGCCGAAAATTTATGTATGACATATTTTTATAGCATTAAAACTCAAGGGGGGGGGGAGAGAAACAGGGGTTTAAAAAGAAACAAATTCATAACTTTGTCAATTCACAAGATATCAAATCATCTTAGATATATTATAAATCCTCTTAATATTATCTATAACTTTTATATTGACAAGTTTTTTACAGGACATACACTTACAACAACAACAAAAAAAAAAAAAAAAAAAAAAACTTTGCCGGCTTCGCCTACAGACACAGGTAGATTTCGAAGTGGGTGATCCAAACTGCCGCATCATGGCAAAAAATGTCATTTCTTCTGCAAGTCTGCGTCTTCGGAATCTACCTGTGCCTGTAGGCCAAGCCGTCAGGGATTTTCTAACACTATCCAACATAGTTGAAAATGTTTATGAATTCAAATTTGTCTGGCCGTCTGTCTGTCTGGTCGCGCTTTAACTCGCATCAATATACTCGGATCGCTATGTTATTGAGATTTACTATGGCATGTTCGGTGTTGAAAATGAAATGTGTTGCATTTATAGTCCATTTACAGGGACACTCAAAAGAATTTTTATACATTATAATGTATGGGGGAAATCGTTTGCAATGAGTTTTAATGATGTGAGACTATTACAAACATATATATATAAATGACAATATATCATGGAGGTGCGCTACACGATGCTTACTGTAGAATATGGTGTGCATATCATTTATCGTTTATTTACAGGGAAACACAAAATATTCGGTTACAGTAGTGTCAATGAGCGATAATTTCTGGAAGTGCGTTTTCAAATTTAACTAATTTTTTGTATGTTACTTGGTTTGTATAAATTCCATAGATCATATACAGGGTTGCACAAAATAATTCGAGTACATTTCCGTTCATTTGTGGAAATTGCTGAAGGGGAATTTTCAACTTTTATGCGTTTCCTAACTGAACTAAGTTTTGGCATACTGTGTAGTATCTGTACAAATCTATAGATCATATACAGGGCTGCACAAAAGAATTCGGATATTTTTCCGACTACCGATGGTAATTGCTGAAACTGGGTTTCCAAATGTGTTATGCGTTTTCCAGATTGTTTACTTAGCAACTATACTCAATCTGCGGTCCGCATGTGGCTCGGCTACATTTTATGTGTGGCACAAGACACATAATCTTTAATCCATATTTTAAAAAAATAATTGAGGTGTACATAAAAAGTATTTAAGACATTAAATTATGTTTTATATATTTTCATGGGAGACAAAATATGCTCTTTTTTCATAATTGATATAAAGTTATGTTAAAAATTCTAAATGGAATTTGTTTAGTCAAAAGTTCTTTTTGAATGTAGTTCTATTTGTTCTACAGTGGTGTACACATTTCTTAATCTTCAACACTGATCAAACATTATGGCAAATTAATTACATTTGTACTATATGTTTCTACATTTAAAAAAAAGTAAATAAACAAAATTGCATTGAGCAGAAGACTGATTTATTAGAGAAAATTTACTGATTTGATTTCCTTTAGAACTTGGAAACTTTGCATTGCTATATTATTACGTTTTATACTTATTACATATAGTTAATACCGCTTTTTAGAGTTAAACTTTTGTCACGGAAAAAATTGCCACCTAAAATATTTAACATCACTATTTCCAAACAAAGAACTTCGCGGCCTATTTCTACAAAATTTGTAGTAGAAAACTATCTCAAAGTTTATTGTTTGGAAATAGAGGTGTTAAAATTGTATGGTAACATTTCTTCCGCGAGTGACATTAAAATCTAGTGATAATATTAACTTTGTTATATAGCTTTGTTTAACTAATGTTATCTTATTATTTTAATTACTCTTTTTTTAATTATATTATAAGCGTCTTTCGGCCCGCCTAGCGCCTAGCGTCGCAAGCATACGTTTGCGGCCCGCGAGAAAAAAAGGTTGAGTATGTCTGACTTAGGCTAAGCTTGGCTGAGTTTCCGAGGTGGTCATCCCTGCTCATCCCCCTGTTTACTTAGACACCATCTTTCACTTTATTAAACGGTGAAGTTTTCTTACAGTATTCTGACTGTGTTGGAAAGTGTTTCATAATCTATGCTTCACGCATGAATTTTTTTTTCAATTAAGGTTAAAAAAAAAAATGTTTCTTATATTGATTTGGACATAACTAACACCATGCCAATATTTTCCCAGATCATTCGAAAAATTTCATTAATATTTCATTTTTACATTATGTTCGTAACCATGACGTCCACAGACCTTACGTTCTTTTTGTATATTATTTGTAACACACTAAATGTTACACTGAATTGAATAATGCTGCTGAATTAAGTTTTGTGTAATTAATATTATACGTTATTTTATTTTGTTACTATTTTATAATGCTTATCTGTTTATCAGTGGGCGGCTCGTCTATTGGCGCACATGAGCCCGTGAACCCCCCCCCCTCCCCCCCCCCCAAAAAAAAAAAAAATATATAAGCAAGTTAAATAAAATAATTAAAGAACACATATCTATTTTTTCCCATTTGCAGGATGAACTTCTCTACCCCCCCCCCCGCCAACCCCCTTCCTCTTATACATGAAAAAGACAAAACGTAATTGTAATAATGCAAAATTTGAAAGTTTTCAACAGAGAGCTCGCCTGTTCGCACGTGCAACCGCAGAATTGCTCTTCAAAACAACTTTATGCGGACGGAAGCCGGCAGACGTATGTGAGGGGGGAACGCATCATTCATGTCCTTCCAATCGCACAGTCCGTAATATACAAGAGGTTGCTTTTTTGTCAGTTTCTTTTGTGTTCGTACAATTTCTCCCTTGGTTTTCAATGTTCAGATAGCTTTTAAAAATTTCTTATTAATCTGTTTATTCTTTTTGCATTTTCTATATATTATTCTGTTTAAGAACCAGTTGTAAACTGTTAAGATGGCACGTACTAAAATTAATGTTTGGGTACTAAAGTAATTGCATTTTTCTACACCGTCGATGAAAAGGAAAACGGAAATTCCATTATTTAATATTATTTAAAGGGAGTTGTTCAGTCAGACCTCAAAATCCCCTCGCTAATGTTAAACCTATGGGAATGGACTGCATTCTTATTTTCAAAATATTTTATATGGGAATTAATATTTTTCATTTCTTTTTTTTCTGTGTATTCTTCTTAAAAGGATGTCTCTCTCTCTCTTTTGAACATTGTATTGTACACATTATATTGTATTTCAGTTTATTTTGCAGCTATTAAAAATGAATTTAGCAATAGAATAAGTTCCAAATTTTACCTCTGCATAATTACTAAACTAGTGCATCGAAAGACTTCCCGTTTGATATTCTAAGATAAAAATTTCCGAGGATTCCAAATATGTGAAAATTAGGTTTCCATATTGAAAATTTGAAAGTTGTTACAATTGCAATATAAAGACGGCTCTCTAACCCCCTTTTAAAAAACCTTATTGAAAGAAGACATTTTTCCCAATCAAATGATTATTTTTGTTTTCTATACAACAATTAGGTGAATAATATAGATGGAATATTCTCCTTTTTTTCTTCCGTACTGTACTTTCTTTTGCAGAAAGTAAAACAATAGAAAATTTTCTCCAATGAGTACGTGTTTATTTCTTATATTTAGATTTTATAACTTGCAACAATACAAAGGTATTTTAAACTGTATGTTACATCGTACCTATATATATATATATATATATATATATATATATTATTTTCTTTTTGTGACTGTGAACCCCATTTAAATAACGCACAAGCCGCCACTGTCTGTTTTTTATTTTATCCACGAAACTGATGGCGCGATCTTTATATTCATTATTTTTTTTTCACAGTTATTTAAAAAAAAAAAAAAATTCGTACAGATAATACTTGTAATGTATTACTACATTTAAAAGTCCTTCCTGCATGTACCGGGAGGAAAAGGTAACTTTCATTTTACTCAAACACTCAAAGCTAAATTGCTTGGAACTCGATTATAGAAAATTCAATCCCGGTTTTCGTTAATACTGAATTTAAATGCGAATTTCAACATGAGAATTACAGCATAGCAAAAATCAGATTGTTTCAAAATGTCAGCCACCCTGGAGTTTCAAACTGCCATATCTCTGCCATTTTTTCAGGTAAAGCGAAAACAAAAAATGTTCCGTAATCCTTATATCACTATCTAACATTAAACGGAAACAATTTTATCGATTTATAATTTTTCATACATATTTTTAATTAAAAAAAAATAATAAAATTTTAACTTGCCGCCATTTTGAAACAAGATGGCGCATGAAGCTGGCCAACGAATTCGGTCGAGACCTTGGTATGTTCTGTACATATGATCAGTCACATTCATATCGGTTCATAAATACGAGAGTTACAGCATAACAAATATCAGATTGTTTCAAAATCTCAGCCATCCTAGAATTTCAAACTGCCATATCTCAACCATTTTTTAAGATATAGCAAAAACAAAAAAATATTCCAAAACCCTTATATCATGTTCTAGAAGTGATTTGTTAATTTTATAATTTTTTGTACATCTTTTTGAGTTTTTAAAAATTTTTAAAAGGCTGCCATTTTGAAACAAGATGGTGGATGAAGCTGGCCAACGAACTCGGCCCAGACCTTTCTATGTCCTATACACATGCTCAGTCACATCCAAATCGGTGCAAATAAGAGAGTTACAGCATGACATATGTTAGACATATATATCAACATTTGAACGGATGGTTGTTTGGGGTCTGAGGGTCATGATCGGTGAAAATATACCAAAATTTTTTTGAATTGATTTCCTCCGAACGGCTGCAGTTGGTAGCTTTTTGTAATGAAAGCTACCTAAAATGACAAACAAACTTATCTTTTTTTTTTTTTTTTTTTTTTTTTTTTTTTTACATATATTGTTCGGATATGACACACCACATTTTCATTATAAAATTTTTCTCAATTTCAATTTTTTTTTTTTCTTAACTATTTTGTGACATCGTTTTGTACGTTTTTAGGAGAACGGCCCAACCCGCCGCGGTACTTCGCCGATCTCGGTTGCTTTTCAGCCTTCTTTGATCACAAGACAGTTCGACAATTAATGGAAACCAGCCTATCGTGATCACGTGACACCCAAGAGGAGAGGAAATATAGCGGTCTGTCTGTGCCCACTGAAAAGAAAAATTCCATGAAAAACGGAAAATGCACTAGCAGCAGAGATGCCGCCTATCCTGCTTTTTTTCTCAAAACTTCCATTTTGGTATTTTCCCGTTTTCAAAATGGAAATTTTCTGCTATTCAAGACGGAAAAAACTTTAGTTTTTAGAAATAAATCTGAGCAATAGCTCAATATTAAAAAAAAAAAAAAAAAAACTAAATAAAAATTATGTATACTGATGCACAAAGTAACATACTAATGTTAAAGATTAATTAAATTCGGTTAAACTTCCTGAAATTTATTTATATCATTTATACCATCGTAAAAATTAAATATGCAATACAATAGAAATAATGAAAATTTAATCTCTAACGCCCTTAAAAAACAATAATAACAGGTTTCCCTCTTAGCAGGTATACAAATTATACGGCATTCCTTCCGTCCGAGGCCATGGAGTTTTTGCGTTTAAGACAGAAATCCTTTATGGGCAGGTTCCGTTTTAACAGGTTTTACTGTATTAAAAGTGAGAAAAGTTTTAAACCAGATTACAAACTCTTAAATCAATTTGTTTTCAAGAAAAAAATACCAGGTGCATTGAAACAGAATTTGGAGTATTTGAATAATTTATTCAACATTGACGCGAACAAAAATATGCGATTAAGTAAACTGAGCCTATGGGAACATTTCATGGTTCCAGATTTGAGACGTATCCTTACTTAGAAGACGGGCTAAAACATGTTAATATTTAAGAAGAAAAAAAAAGGCAGATTTACACAAAAATCTTCTATGAAATCCATTTAAAATTCTACAAGTCTCACTAACTTAATTTCTCTTAACTTTAAAACATTTTTGAAAACTAAAGATTTTCTTTTTTTTAACTGTAATATAAAAAGCTCATCTAAAATTTTATGAAATGTAACATTATTTAATACGTTTATTAAAACATTATATTCATCTTAATGACAATCATATATTTTTATTCTCCTTTAAGAAAAATAAAAATGCAGTGACAGCATAGAAGAAAATTCGTATGTTTCGCACTTCTTACGTTTGACGCCGAGGAAACGGCAAAAGAAGTGCGACGAATATTCGTGTCAATACGGTATAAATCTCAATGCATGTTTTGTATTTTCTTCACTGGCCCTTCTTTAGATGTAAATAATTAAATTGTTTTATTTATCTTACTAAGTTTACAGGAATGATAATTAACGTTCACAAATTAAACTTAAGCAACAGCACATTTACAAAGATGGATGTCGAATGATATAACAAAGTTTCTATTCAAAATTTTACAATTCTCTTTATACTCTTTCATTAAAAAAAAACAACTTATCCGGGAGGTGTTTATACTATACTCGAGTAACCATACGTACCGTGGATCATCCATGATACGTAAAGGAACTTGAGGCGGATTGGTTCGAGTTGTAGGTTACCACCCGTGTCGTGACCATAGGCGTAGAGTTTTGAAAATTATTGGTGGGGCTCAACTCTTTTTTACACAAATATGTGAGTGTAAAAAAGAACGATTACCAATTTAATATTGCTTTTTTAACTCTCTTTTATGGAAATTAAACAGAATGTTATACTGATAAATAATCACGAGTTAAATAAAACATTAAGACAATATAACAATTCGAATGAC
This sequence comes from Maratus michaelseni, assembly GCA_963931845.1. NCBI lineage: Eukaryota > Metazoa > Arthropoda > Arachnida > Araneae > Salticidae > Maratus > Maratus michaelseni. The sequence goes on along the minus strand of OZ007592.1, from coordinate 167,583,023 downwards.
CCGTGTATAAACTGATACTCGCTGATATTCGCGATTATAATAAGATCAAAACGAAAGATGACTTTGAATAACTCCTTTTTAGTTTTTCGAAATAGGGATTTTTTTTTTTTCTATTTTCATTTTTTTATATAAAAAGTTCAAATGTTGAGCATTTTATTCTAACAATAATAATAATAATAATAATAAAATAGAACATAAAGTTAAAACGTTTTCCTAATATCGTTTATCACTATAACAAAAGAAAAAGAGATAAAAAAATGGAACATTCAAAAATTCCATAAAATACTAGAATGTGTTTTTAAAAAAAAAAGAAAAAAAGAAAAAAAACTTTTTTTTATATATTAAAGGGAAAAAAATAGTCCATTTTAGAAATTATATCGGTAGGCCCCACGAGCCCATACAACTTTGCGCCTATGATCGTAATGGACACGGTTGTGCAAAGTTAATGGCAGCAATGGATGCTGCAAGATTCGCATCGGCGGAATGAAGATACCGAAATGATATTCTAAACTTTCTTTTGAAAAATCGGGCATATCCGAAGTGGCCACTTCCCAACCGGCTCGCTTACTCCCCCCTAAGGTCAAGGAAGGGAGAAAGACGTAGATTAAAAGGATGATAGGCTGAATTCGAACTCCGTAAATGATTGCGGTAACATAGCTTCCTTTTTACCCGAAAATTTTCTATCTGGAAAGAATATGAGGGATCTTTTACAAATCAAATATCAAAATACGGAAACGAGATTCCACTCTCTTCGCGGAATATAAATACTCCTGTGTCACATGCTGTAACAGCACAGAAAGGCAAAATAAAGAGGATGAATACTGTCAATCTACAGATGTTTATAGCTGATCAATTTTTGAAAGAATTTTGAATGTTTTCTTTCTAACAATAGCTTGTTAATTCTTGTGGTAATAAATAGACAATATTTCCTATGTAATTAATTTTATTCATCCTGAATTTAAAATATGATTATTCTAGTACGTCCTGGTTACATTCAATTTACCTGCAGAAAAATTGGTGTATGCTTTTAGCTCATGTTTATAAGAAGGACAAGGAATAAAAAAAATTGTAAAGTTCTTGAAGGTCAGACAGCCTGCTTGGGTTTAGATGGGTGGTAAAATGTCCACAATGAGCCGATTGTTTGTGTAATTTTCACCAAATGCTGCAAGGATTGGTATCTTGTGGATTCTATTGACACATAAGAAAATTCACACAGAACCGAATATACCTTATAAAAATTGCTCATGAAGTAATATTAAAGTGCAAAGCTGGATGTAACTGTTTTATTGGTAGCCTTGACACATATATTGCAGCAAATGTCAAGAGCATGCATGATGAATTAAAAAAGATGCGATTTGACTGAGATCGGAAAGAATTTTTTTTTTTTTTTTAATTTGCTAAGAAGAATAAATTTACTAGTAGATTTATAACTTTAATCATGAGATTCCCAGCTAAGGCAGATCCTTTTTATGATTTTATTTTTAAGCAAAATACTGTATTCGAAATGTCTCCTTCGGAGAGGTGGAGAGCCCATTTCAAGTCAAGTTTTTGTGAAATGTCAGGTGAAAAAGCAATAAAGCAACTCTGTAGAAAGGACTATTTTCTACTTACGTTTAGTACATTCTAAACTTAGAAACAAAGTGGGGAATGAAAAAGCAGGAAAATTGTTTTTATTATACAAAGCCTTGCATTCCAAACCCTTGAGTGTTTTGAAAAAATAATACATTTTTCATATTTTCTAAAGTATTCGTCTATTTTTCATTTCAATATATCTACTTATTAAAAGTCACCAAGGCAGTTCCAATGTAATTTGTTTCCATTGACTTTCAATATCAGGTATTAATAAAATTAGAAATGAAAATGGAGGTGACTCTAAAATACTATTAATTGTTACATTTTTTAACTTTAATCTTTTGAGAAAAACCTTGAACATTTATGTCATATATTTAAATTAAATTGTATTAACCAATGTGTATATATGCATATTTTTATGAGAAATGCAATTTCAAAAGATTTTAGGTATCTTATATATTTTACACTTACACATTTAAATATTTTTTTAAAAATAGGACATATCTTATATGCTGACAAATATTATCTAATATTGCAAAAAGGAAAAAACAATGTTTTTCTTTTCTTCAAATATTTTCATCAATTTAAAAATTAATTAATTTATAATTATTAGTTTTCATATGGTACTTGCATTTAAAATTAAAAAAATCATCAAGCATTCTTGCTAAATTTATATGTATAATTTGTAGAAAAGTTAACTTTCTAACATAATAATTTAAAATTTAAAAAAATCCGATTTAAATAACAAAAAAAATATATGATTTAAATTAAATAAATCCCAATTTTCTTAAAAACAAAATCATGAATTTTGCGTACCCTGATTTGAAGCCTTCATGAATGTTTTAAAATGTATATCAATGATTTTTAACTCCCAATTAGTAATTTTTAACGTTAAGACATTTTTTACAATATTGACAAGAGTACTTTACACTATTACAATATCAATATTTATATTACAATATTTATAATACTTTAAAAAACAAGAACTGTTTTTCCATTGAACTTAAATATTTTTCGACATCGAAGCGAATCAAAAGAGTATTTCTGAGATTTCAATTCCCATCGATAGTATTTGTTTTCTATCCAAAATAAAAGTTATGTACATCTATAAATAAATCTTTTTTTTTTTTTAAGGGGAGGGGCAACTTTAGAAATTATAATAATTATTTCTGTATTAAACTGGGCTAACGACTAATTATTGGCAAAAGAATATAAAACGTTTTAATTGCTTTAAATATATATATTCGTTTTTCTTATGAATTTGGTTTGTCTGTCCGTCTGACAGTGCTCTAACTCACATAAATATACTCGGATTTTCATGTAAACGATGTTATTGAAGTTGGCATGTTCGGTATTGAAAATGAAGTGTGTAGCACTTACGGTTCATTTACAGGGACACACAAAAGAATTCCGTTACATTTTGGTGTAGTATCAGGAAAAATCGTTTGCGGAGTATTACAATGATATTTCATTATTTTAAACACATTTAAAATATACATCACTGAGGTGTGCTACAAGACGCACTTACTGTAGAATTATGGTATGCATAGAATTTGTCGTTTTTTCACAAATACACACAAAAGAATTTGGCTTGAGTACTGTCTATGAAAAGTAATTGCTGGAAGTGCGTTTTCAGTTGTGGTAAGCATTTTAACATTTAAGGTTTTTTTTTTTTTTTTTTTTTTTTTTTTTTTTTTTTTTGCATACCACTTGGTGCTTTCTTTCCGCTGAGCTTAATCGCATAAAATGTTGCATTTAACTGGGGAATAAATTTTCACATATATGTGTATGATGGTATTGAAGAATTCAGAAATGTATTGTAGTGAAAGGCTGCAATTGTTTATTGAAAATATTATTCTTGATTATTTTACAAATTAAGAATAAAAAACTAATTATTACTTGTGTAAGAACGTTGAACTTTTCAAATTCATCAAAACGCACTTATAAAATATTTCTTATAAGAAGTTTTAAAATGTGTTTTCATAGAATAAGTTTTTAAAACCTGATATTTCCATTTCTTAATTCACTTTTCTTCTGATTTACTTACCAGATATATGCATTATGAAGATCTTTTAATAAATGGTTAAGTTTCAGTATCTGTACGTGCAGAATAAAATCCATTGACTATTGACACAATAATAATAAAGTATTTTATTCTTATATGTCAAAAATCATTTTTCTTCTTTTTAGAATGACTTCATTATCACTACCTAAATTATTACCTGAGTTAAGTATATTAATTACTTCAATCATTTTTAAATGTCTGAGTTTTATAGAGTTACTTATTTTTATTTCAAGGAAATAATGTAATTTTAGGAAACTTTTTATTTGGTGCATATAAAATTTATTAAAAAAAAAAAAAAGGGAAAATATAAGTAGGAACTTTATTTGCAGAACTAAAAGTTATTGAATATGAGTTCATACTGACTCAATCATACTAAATTATTCCATTCTCATAAATGAAAATGATCTTTTTCTTTGAGAATGATGTCAATATCACCATCCGAACTAAACTGACAATCAATAAGACAACTTGAATCTTTCTGACACATTCACGGACTCATTTTTAAACGGAAAATTGATGGCACTTGCATACCTGATTATTGAAGTGATTTGGAATCGAATGGTGTTTACCATCTTTTGATAAATGAATATTGTCTATCGCTATAAGTGATTGTTGTCACGTGAACAAAGGCTTTCTTCTTTCCCGCGTTGTTACGTCCTAAATGTCGATTCTAAACACAAACTTCGACAGTATTTTGTAAAACATCTTCTGTCTTTATCAAAAAACAGCATTCGTTTGTATAGTATCATAATAAAAGCAGCTGCCAATTTCATTCGTTTCCAAACAAAAATGAATCCAGAAATGTGTCCGAAAATGACTCCTTCGGATTTCAGAACAGACTTAAGGCAATCTTTTAATAAAATTACAGATTTATGAATCCCAATGCAATATTTCTTGAAATATAACGTCATTTTCATTTGTCGAAGCATGATTCTGATGAGTGATTTATGAGCATGAAATCAAAATTCATAGTCCAATATTAAAAGAAACAACATCATTTGCTTTATATTAGTATTATATTACCTGTATAAAAAGAAACTCCATTTAACAATATGAATATAATAATTCAAATACAAATAGAGCCAAAAAAAAAGCGTCAATCATCGATTATGAAACAGTTTTTGTAATTTCCAGTTCAGCAATTTCCGTCAATAAACGGAAATATACTCGAGATCTTTCGTGCTGGCCTGTATATCATCTATAAAATTTATGCACACCAAGTAATTGGCAAAAAAGTAGTTTAATTTTAAAATGTACCACAACATAAAACGCACTTACGGCGATTATTGTTCTTGCACCGTGCTCTAATCGAATTCTTTTGTGTGTCTTTGTAAATGAACGATGAAATCTGTGCACACTGTATTCTTTAGTACGCCTCTTATGGTGCATATCAATGACATATATCAATTTAAACATGTTTGAAATGGTATAACATAATCAAAATTCACTGCAAACGATTTCCCCCATAGACAGTAATTTAACATAATTCTTTTGAGTGTCCCTGGTAAGTGAACAATAAACGCTACATTACTTCATTTTCAGTGCCGAACGTGTTCTCTAATTAAAATGTATTAATTGCATGGCAATACGAGTATATTTACGCGCGTTACAGCACAAAAAGGCAGAGAGACCAACCGAATTCCTAAACACTTTTCAACTATGTTGTTGGAAAGTGTTAAAAACTGATACAACAAAATATATGAAATATATGATGAAAATATATGCAGATGCGCATACGTCGAAAAGTAGTTGAATTTTCACACACTTAATTACTACATATATCCACATTTAAATATTTATTGGAAATATATTCACATATGTGTTTATGTATATATGTAATAAATATGTATAGAAAAATTCATTCACCTATGAATACATACTAAACTAGTCGGAAGTGTCAATCCCAAAACTTTCTTCTATCTCACACAGGTTTCGCATACACTAAAAAGAATCAGCACCAATTTATATCAAGGTCTAACTGAAACTCAAGTTTTATTAAATTCTGTGCAATAGTTCTTGAGATATCACTATCGCTAAAATCGTGTAAATCCTGCAAAATGCTGCATAGCAGCGCCACCTGCTGGGTGATTTTTACCAAAAACTAATCAGCACCAATTTATATCAGAGACTAACTGAATATAAAGTTTTATTTAATTCCGAGCATTAGTTCTTGAGATAGAGCTATTGCGGAAATTGCGAAAAATGCTGCATAGCAGCGCCACCTGCTGGGCGATTTTTACCTAAAACTAATCAGCACCAACTTATATCAGAGACTAACTGAATATAAAGTTTTATTAAATTCCGAGCATTATTTCTTGAGATAGAGCTATTGCGGGAATCGCAAAAAATGCTGCTTAGCAGCGCCACCTGCCGATCGATTTATACCAAAAACTAATCAGCACCAATTTATATCAAGGACTAACTGAATCTAAAGTTTTATGAAATTCCGAGCATTAGTTCTTGAGATAGAGCTATTGCGGAAATCGCAAAAAATGCTGCTTAGCAGCGCCCCCTGCCGGGCGATTTATACCAAAAACTAATCAGCACCAATTTATATCAGGGACTAACTGAATCTAAAGTTTTATTAAATTCCGAGCATTAGTTCTTGAGATAGAGCGCCCACAAAATTTGTGTCACATACAGACAGACAGACAGACTCACAGACAGACATTTTCTAAAAACAGTCAAATCGTGTTCAGGACCTTCTAAAACGTATAAATCCGTCGAAAACCGGAAGTCGAAAATTTTCATGAATCCAATACTTTCTTCTTGTAAAGATAGAAGAAAGTAAAAACAAAACAAAGAAATGTCTATGAGTAATATTTTAAAAATACGGGAATATTTTGCTTCAGCCATCGACATAGTAAAATACGTTTGGTGATTATTGCTATGCTTGCCATAAAAAATAGTCATAAATTCCAATTCTAATTTCAAATCTTGTAAAAATTTTACAAAAAGAAAAGAAAAAAAGCGAAAGAAATAAAGAAAATCTGTTTCTAGTTCTTTTTTCCTTGATACCATTTTATTGCTCAAATGGTACATGATACATCAAACAATGCTGAACCTTCGTCCAAAAAGACCTGGAAGATGAAAATATGAGAGTCAAACACGACTCCCTATACTTTACCATCTTAATTACTTTCAACTGGTAAGAAATTCGACTAGAAAGGAATAAACTAGTTTTCTCCCCACCGGAGTTCAGATCTGCCGCCGCGCCCCGTGGGAGTGAATCATCCGAAGTGGACCCTAACAACCAAGCCAAAACCGACCTATAACAGAAGAAGAAAAAAAAAACAGTCATTGAGATCCGCAGCAAAAAAATCCGTGCCAACTCCACACGATGCAGAGAACACTAGTATGTTCTGCTTTTTACATCGAGTAAATGTGAACATTCCCCACCCGTTAAATACGAAATTGATTTTCGACCAATCCCATCCGATTTCCATAACCACAGCCACCTATCTATCTATAAATATTCCGCGATTAATCAAGACCGAAAAGTGGAGCAAAGGGCTATGACCCTCCAACAAGAGGAGTATATGCCATCTCGTGCATACCTCTTGACCTCGACTTCTTTCTCCCTCGTTCCCCTTTCGCCTTTTCAATCCTTCTTCTCACCCTTTCTACTCCGATCTTTTTTTATTTTAAGTTTTGTACTGCACTCCGCTCTTTCTCTGTCTTTTTACCCTGTTCCCTGCACGTTTCTTTTTATGAGTCTGAACAGTTCATGAGCAGGCAAATTTTTTATCAGCCTTCTGTAAAATTTCCAAGCGGAAGAATCTCGGAGAGAGTTTTCTTGCTGGTGTATAATTGTAATTCAGGGGTCGTCAACATTTTTACTATCCGACGCATCTGAATTTATTTAAAATCTTCACGAGAGCACCCCCTTCCCGCACACTATTAGGCATGAGTGCAAAATGGGTGTTTATACATATAAATTTACAGATGATATGTGGGCGTAAGAAAAAAAATCGGTGGGTAGGCCGCAAATGTTCCCATTAGCGTATGGTTGAAGATCCCTTTTCCATAGATCAACCCAAGAAATCCGACTTTTTTTCCAGAGAGTTGATGCTAAGTATTCCTAATACATTACTATGTAGCCAAGTACATTACTATGTAGTTCTTATTCTCAATGAAATGCTATAAAAATAAAATCGGGGAAACATGAAAAGCTAACTATCCAAATATTTAGCCCGTTAATTATTGTTAAACCGTCACTCGCTTAAAACGCCACCTCGCATATAATGACCGTGTATTTAAGTCCCAGCCAAAGCAATAAGGAAATAGCACTAAAAATTCTTATAAAACATCTCTTGAAAAATAAAAGACCCTGTTCCGCTTAAAAAGAGTTGTAAAAAATAAAATAAAAATTAATTATTGAATCTTTCTAGATTAATTTTCTCATCTTAATATTGTGAATTGTGTATATATATATATATTAAAGTAAACTAATGTTAAAGCTCATAAATAAATTTCCATTTAAAAATGAATATTACCGTTTCAACAACAATAAATAAAGACATTCCCTTGCACCGTCACTCCGCTCAAAGCGTCACAATCGTAAGCTCCCAAAAGCTGATCCTAACAGTTTCAAATAACAAAGGCCCGAACAATTTCAAATAAATCGTAAATTAAAACGTTTTCCGCTCATTTAACCTTTTTAAATTACGAATTTTTTAGAAACTGTTCTTAGAGAGCATTTACATCTTAAAAGTAACCATCATTCCAAATTTCAAGTTTTTAGTTACAGCAGAATCACAGAAATTGCAATTTTAGAACGTTTTTTGCTCAGCCTTTTACATTGTGAACGTTTCAGAAATTGTTCTACTGCGAGCATTTACGTCTTAAAAGCAACAGTCATGTTAAGTTTCAAGTCTTAACAATTCCAGATTAATCGTAACATAGAACGGTTTCAGAACATTTATTTGTCCTTTTACATTTAATTTTTTTTAGAAACTGCTGTTTGGGAACATTTACCTACATCTTAAAAGTAACTACCATGCCAAATTTCAAGCTTTTAGCCGCAACAGTGTCACAAAAACTGCAATTTCAGAACATCTTTTGTTTCTGCACCCTTTTACATTTCGAATTTTTTAGAAACTGTTCTGTGCAATAATTTACATCTTAAAAATAAGAGCCATGTCAAGTTACAAGTTTCTATCCCAAACAGTTCCAAATAAATCGTAATTTAGAACTTTTTAGAATGTTTTCTGCTCATTTCATCCTTTTAAATTTCGAACTTTTTAGAAACCGTTCAAACCGTTGAAATTTACATCTTAAAAGTAACCAGCACACCAAATTTCAAGTTTCTAGCTCCAACATTATCACGAAAATCGCAATTCAAGAAGTTTTTTGAAGAAGTTTTTTTTTCTATCCCCCTTGGGGTTTTTTGTAACTGACAGAAAATATAGCCTATGTTGGAGCAGTGACGGTCACACCAGCATTTTGCCGGTATTACTTTTGAAATCAGTTCGGTAGTTCCAGAGATTATCAGCTACAAACAAACGTTTCCTCTTTATAATATTAGTACAGAATGTTTAGATTAATATGGGAAAAATAAGGTAAAGCATGTAAAAAATGCGATGTTGTTATGAATGCTTCATATCGAAAAAAAAAATATATATATATATCAAAATAATATAATCGCAATACAATAAAATTTGGTAAATAAACTTGCGTTTCTGGTATTGTAAAAGACAATTAAACAATCTCCAAACAAAAATTAATCAGAAAGGCAATAAATATTGATCTTAAATTATATCAAAGCAATCAAAAAATCTTAGAAGATTTTTTTTTTTTTTTTTTACCCAATGCTTATTTGCCTATTTCTTTTTAAATCTGTTGAAAAAATTAACATATGTAAAGGAATAATATAAACACACATTTCAAGGGACATAAAAAATGTGAGTAAAAATAATTTATGAATAAAAATACATAGTTTTATACCCCGGACCCCTTCAAAAGAAAATAAGCTGAAATTTAAAGAAAGAAAGAAAAAAAAAACATTTCAAACCTTTTTCAGCAAAATAAAATTAATTAATATTCTGCAACCTGAACATAAAGCAAAATCCGAATTAAAACTAAATAAATCTTTCCCAGACACAAGCAAACACATTCAGTTATCTCAACGATTGGCATATAAATAAACTAATTTTCTACCTTAAAAATTATATTTAATTACTCTCATAATCAATTACATCAATTTATATAATTTAATTAAGCTGTAAATTAGTACTATTACATTACTATGAATATTTATTATTTCAACACATATTCAAAATAATCCTTTGGCTCCAAGAGGTTTATAAGAACGTTCGTTCACCTACGGTGGAAAAAAAAAAAGAATGGGAAACAAAATACCAAAGAAAAAGAAGAATCTGCTACAGACATTGAAAAAAAAATGGGAACACAACAGTCGCAGACTTCCGTGAATCGATGACTGCTTTGAAAAGTTTTTTATTATTATTATTATTATTATTATTTTACTTCTTTTTATTTATTTTTGATGAAATTTCCTTATCTGAGAGCACGAATTCTCCTATTCAACACCTGCCCCGTATTGTTAGTTTTGTTATCCTTCCCCCAACTATTTAATTGGAGATTTACAATTTGCATCATTTCAAAATATTTGATTTCATTCAGCACAATTTGTTTAGGGAAAGTGAGTAATTTTTTGTGAGGTTGCAAATTTTTGCTGGTTAATATCTTTTTTTATCTCATTACAAACGACTTTTCTGCAATGCTTTTTACTTACCCATCATACGTAGTATCGGGTAAGTCTTGTAATCGTTTTGAAAATCGAAAATTTTTTTGACGGATTTACACGTTTCAGACACTGGAGATTCCGAAAAACATATTTTTAGAAAAAAAAAATTTTGCCGTCCGTCTGTGTGTCTGTAAACGCTCTATCTCCCGAAAAAATTAAGATAGAGACTTGCAATTTGGTATGTACTTAGTACGTAATAATGGGAAGAAGCCTTTTTAATTTCAATAACCTCGATTAACCGGAACTATTTTTTTCGGACTCTCGAAATATTCGTTCTGATAAAATGTATATAAAAATTTTTGAAATTGTTTGTTTTAAGAAATGAATATAAAAGACAATAAAAAAACATAAATTTTGCATAAAGCATGAAGTCGATCGGATAATGAGTTGCCGAGATATTTGTAATCCTATTTTCCACACTCTTCGATTTTTCATGACCCTGTATTTCATCCAAATTTCACTTCAAAGATATATTTTAATTGGAAATTTGACGCTTAATCAGATGCAATAAACCGCTAGTTAATAGGATTATTATTTTTGGTGTTATAAGGAGGTTTCTTTCAAGCAATTCAGTAATCGAGCCTTTAAACTTGATGACGTCATCAAGCCACGATTTTATTTGAATTGCAATGCATTTTATAAGTAGTTTACACATTTTTATTTTAATATTTTATTTTATGCATATCAATGATGGGTAAGTATTACTGTGGCCCCCTACGACTAGTTTTTTTTTTAATGTTTCTCGTAATATCCGAGCTTGCTAAAAAGAAGTTCAACTGTAAATGTGTGTATGTGTGCTTTTATTATAGAAAATATAATATTATAAAAACAATAAATTGTTCAAATATTGACGAAATATCAGTTGAGACTTACTGTTGAGACCCGAAAAGTTATTGTTGACTGTTTGTTTGTATGTAGTATGGTGTCGCCATAATTGTCTCAAAAAGCATCCTTAAGTCTGTAATTAGATAGGAATTAGCTGTATTTCGTTAAATTTGGTTCATTCGTTCAAAAAATATAGAACATTTTCTTTTAAGTCATAATGCTTTTCAATGGGAAGCCAGACGATTTTCAAATTTTAACATTCGTCCAAAAAAATGACTCATTGAGACAATTGATTTAAACTCTAAATTTTCGAAATGGAGATCTTAAATTAATTCGATCGCTTTGAAAATTTGCCAATATATTTATTAGAATTTCGAAATTAATGGCATAAATTATTGGAAAATTTTACGCATCAATTTGAGAGATAAAATATTTTAATTTCTCATTTTTTACAAAAAATTTCCAATGCATTTCTTTTTTTCCCCTCTTTCATTAAATGGTTGCCTAGCAACTGTATTTCAAAGAATATCAAAGAAGAAAGTTCAAGTAAATTGCATTATTTTGAGGCAAAATTTTATCTCTATAATAAAACTGTAAGTCATGTGACTGTCCTCAACAGTTCCGGGATGCCGCATCGCTTTTTCATATGCCAAGCGGCCATTTTTATTCAAAATTATTTTTTCGAATAAACTGCATAAAAGTTACATTTTAAGAAAGATCGTTCAAAATAAATTAATATTTGAGAGACTAGCCGCCACTGGCGACCAGTTTGGTCGCCCTTAAATGTATGTTAAGCATTGTAACAAATTATTTTTATTCATAATTTATTTTTTTCCTTAATCCTTCGCCAAACCGGAAAAATCTAATAGACAAATCAAGAACTTTTGCGATCGTGGTAGCATTTCGCATATTTTTTGTTGTTATGTATTTCATCTTTCTTGACAAAAACCGCTTAACCCACTTTATAATAAATTAATCATTGTGTGTGTGTTTTTAATATAAAATAAACTATTTCATAATATATTAAAAGTATATGCTGTTTTAGTAATCTCTAATAGGTACCTGAAAATGGGATTTTCTCGCCAAAATGGCGCAAAACAAAAATTCCGCCAACCCTGGTGCGTCCGTGACAGCTGTTCCAATTTAAAATACATGACGTTCACATTTTTCTTTAAAATAGAAAATAGATAAATAAGAAATATTATCATAAATCAAAACATTTGATTTCAAAATTAAAATATCGTTTCTAATTAATACACACGAAAAATAAAAGCTGACAATTTGTTTCGAAATTTGATCCATTAAATATTATATTACTTTTAAATGCTAAAGGTGTAAAATTAACAACTATAATATAAATTAAAATAACTTTTATTAGTTGTTTTACATGTTTCGACTCTTCTGAGTCATTTTCAAAAACAAAATGAGAATATTCAAAAGCTGCACAGGCTTTGAAGTTATTATTTACATGTACTTTAAAAAAAAAAAATTACGCACGTTATCTATTATTTTTTACTTGATTGTTTATTTTTATGAATATTCTCATTTTGTTTTTGAAAATGACTCAGAAGAGTCGAAACATGTAAAACAACTAATAAAAGTTATTTTAATTTATATTATAGTTGTTAATTTTACACCTTTAGCATTTAAAAGTAATATACTATTACAAGGTGTTATATTTTATTATATTGCCATTAAATATTATTACTTGAGTTGAACCACCGAGTTCAACTTACATCAAGAAAAGATCCGAAGGAAGTTGAGTTGTATGGAACAGAATTATGGTAAACTTTGACTGTCTCACTGGTGCTGATTATTTTTTTTTACACCAGGCAGCGGTCCAAAAATTCATGGTTTAATATTTTAAACGTTCACAACGAATGAATCTTTTTTTTGTTGTTGTTGTTTACTTTCATGGATAGAGAATTTGAACAGCGAACCTAATTGAAACTGAAGTTATTGCAGAATGTATACATAATTGAACGTAAGTCATCTCTCAAATATTAATTTATTTTGAACGATCTTTCTAAAAATGTAACTTTTATGCAGTTTTATTAGAAAAAATAATTTTGAATAAAAATGGCTGCCTGGCATATGAAAAAGTGAAGCGGCATCCCGGAACTGTTGAGGACAGTCACATGACATACGGTTTTATTATAGAGATGACTTGCGTTCAATTATGTATATATTCTGCAATAACTTCAGTCGAAAGATTCGCAGTTCAAATTCTCTATTCATAAAAGTAAACAAAAAAAAGATTGATTCGTCGTGAACATTTAAAATATTAAATCATGGAGGTAATCATTCGCAAAGCAAGTTCTCCGCGAATGAATTTTTGGACCGCTGCCTCGCGTCAAAAAAATAATTCGCACCAGTGAGACAATCAAAGTTTACCATAATTATGTGCTATACAACTCAACTTTCGGACCTTTTCTTGACGTAAATTGAACTCATGTAATAATATTTAATGAATCAGATTTTTAGCATTTTTAAAATCGCTAATACAGCTTTTATTTATCGCGTGTACAAATTAGAAATGATACTTTGATTTTGAAATCAAATGTTTTGATTTATGATATTATTTCTTATTTATTTATTTATTTTCTCTTTTAAATGAAAAGTGTGAAGTATTTTAAATTTATGTAATATAAGCATTTTAGATTAAAGTTAAGTATTTTAAATGAAATGAGTGACAGGTTTATAATTTAAAATTAAATTAATTGTAGTATGAATGACGGTGATGGGAACGATATTTGGCGAATTATCATCTGCTCCCGGCTAACAAAAATACTCATAATTAAAAAAAAGAATAAAAATAAATAAATGATAGTTTGTTGTAAATAAATATTGATATACATATCAAAAATAATTTATAGAATTCAAATAAAAAATAAAAGTAAATAAACAACAATTTCCATAACAAAGTTTTCGCCAAATTGGCGGGGGAGGGGGGGGGGGGGGAATCGCGCCAACGTGCGTATGTGACATTTGTGCCCAAAAAATATGCGAAATGCTACCATGATCGCAAAAGTTCATGATTTGTCTATTAGAATCTTCCGATTTGGCGAAGGATTAAGGGAAAATTAAATTATGAATAAATGTAACGTGTTGCAATGTTTAACATACATTTAAGGGAGACCAAACTGGTCGCCAGTGGCGGCTAGTTAACAAAATAGCTGATTTGCAGGTGATTTTAATTTTTAATAGGCATTTTCTAATGAAATAGATGAAGATTTATTTTGACTGCTACAGAAAGATAACCAAATCGGTTTTCCAAACGAAAATTATAAAAATGTCGAATGTGTAAATTGATTATAAGTGTCATAAGAGGAATTTACATTTGTATATGTATATTTATTACAAGAAATTTTTTACAATTTCAGCAACATATGATGACGTTTATTGGTTGAAATAAGTATTTTTTTTAAGAATAGGACAAAATCTCCTGTACAAGGAGAAGGTTAATCTAATGAAATGACAATAGTAAATGCATTCAGAGATATTCTCGAATAATGAAATTATGCACAATTACTGAAAATTGAGAACATAAAATTAAAATGACAACAGGGGATTTAGAGGGCTGAAGGAATTATTATTATTCTGCAAAAATACAAGAATAAGTGCTTTATCATATCATTACATAACATTGTGTTTAATGTTATACTTCTAAAATTTCCGGAAGTTTCGATAAATCTTACAGGCTTAAAAATGTACATATAATTAAAAAAGTCGGATTGTAGGATATTAAGTATTACGCAATTATATTAAAAGTTAGAGAGATTAATAAACAATGATTTGTAAAGCTGAAGTTGAGGACTCTGATTCTGATCTGTATATTTACTAGTTAAAATTATTTAGGGGATTCAATACCTCCCATTTTGACAAAAAATTCTGAATTTCAGATGTTTATCCTAAAATAAACCTTAATATCTCTAAAACATAGTGCCCAAATTTCTTGACGATCTGATAAATATGAAAAAGGAGATATGGTTAATTTCATGTATCTCTCTTTAATATCTCATCTTTGTAAATGAAATGTTTAACCCATTGACTGCCAAAACTATATGGGCGGAGTCTTCGATATTTTTATTAAAATTCGTTTCCCACCAAAAATTCTGAAAGATAATATTTGGTAACTTTAATAACAAAGTTTTTGATTAAATAAAGTATTTTTTAACATATGTAAATAGTAGTGGATAGGCAGGTTTTTTTTATCATACACTTTTGTTTTGAATGTTGACAACCACGAGTATACTCGTGGATTGGCAGCTAATGGGTTAAGCTTTTCTCAGTTCGTATTTTTTCAGTCTCCATGTAATCAAAATACTAAGGCTTCCACAATAATTGATAAAATTATTATTTTTTTTTTTTTTTTTTTTTTTTTTTTTTTTTTTTTTTAATGTATCTTCAGATTGTATGGGAAATAAGTAAATATCGATTTTTTTTTATATCTCTGAAATTTTTATTTAAAAAAATATCTGAACTTTAAATATATGCGATTTTCATAGGTTTATTCCATATACATTCAATTGCTAATTTTTTTTTCTTCTGATCTAATTTTTCTAGCAAAAATTCGTTATTAAAGTTCATAGAACGAAGTACCCTGAGTATAAGTTTGAAGTTACAAAATTGGAAAATAAGAAAAAAAATTAAACTGTTAAGTTTAAAAATAATTCATTTTTGAAAAAATATATTAATTTATTAACAATTTAAAGCCTTTCATTATCTATAATGATTTTGCTTTGTTGAATATTTTTGCTATATTTATATACAAGTTACAACAACAATAAATTTGATTATGATCTAAAAACTTTAATATAAGTGTTATTTACAGATTTATTTATTTATTTATTTATTTATTTTTTTGTATTGAGTCCCCTTAATAAGAGTTACCTAACTGTTATTAATTCTTAAACTTATACTTGTGTTTGCTGGTGGTGTTTTTTTGCCCAATACTTGATTTGGGCACGAATAACAGCAAAAGAATCTCTAAGTTGCGGCTTCACAAATTAAGGTTCTCGTGATTATTTTTTAATATTAATTTCGTTCTTTAAGGAATATCCCAGTTCTCATAAGTAAGATGTTGTAAAAGGGAATAAAATTTCAAAATAAGTTATGATTGATGAAAAAATATAAATAACATACAAATTAAATCTTTAAAAAATTTTCACATTTCTTCAAATATAAGTATAAATTTTTTGAAACATATGTATATATATACTAGGGGGCCTACCCCCTGCGAGCTACGCTCGCCAACCCCCGCTCAGACTTCGAGGCCTCTAAAAACATGACAGCGTGCTTTATTTTAAAAATATTGGTAAATCTGTAATTGGGTTGCCATGCTTTTAACATTTTAATGGGACATTTTTCGATTATCATGGCCTCATACACAGCTGTTGCGACAACTGACGACTGTTTTCGGAATTGATAAGTAAAATCAATTACTACTTGAAAACCAGCTTGTATAAAATGGTTAGGTTTAAATTGTGACTACCTCTCGGACTTTTATAACAACAATCTCTATTCTATTCTTCCTTTGCGTTTAAGGATGAGAAAAATTCCATCTGCTTGTGAATAACATTAAGAACCACGGTATTGAAAAGTACTATGTTATAGACATTTTCAGTAACAGGTTTTAATTTTCTCTCTATTTTAGTGCACCATCATGCATATTTTCATGTTATTTTAAATATGTAAATTATTTTTTTTAATTAGTATGTATATACGAATTTTCTAATAATTATTTATCATACAAAATTAATTAAATATTTTGTGCATGCATGCCTGCATTTATTCGGCATCAATTGATGAGATACTTAAACAAATTTGCTATCCGCGGTAATTTTACACCATGTTCTGTCACTTGAATATTGTCCATAAGAAAATCGGGTACTTTTCCATTATAGGATCCTTTGCTTTTAGGTTTGGAAGTTTATTCGAGCTTCAAAAAGGGATAGATTCGTTAATATACATAGATTTGTTGCCAAACGTTATGAAAATAAACCCAATGAACTTTTGGTGCTTTTCTATTATAGGGGTCTTGACGCTTTTTTAAAAAGCTTGGCGGAAAAAACCAAGCAGGATAGAAAACCAAGCAGGATATTTTATTCTTCCGTTCAGTTGAGCAATTATTATTTTATATATTAGTTTCAAATATCCGAATTAATGATTTTATAAACGTTTAGTTAAATTTTACAAAAAAATAACAAAATGATATCAATAAATAATAATTACTATTAATTCCTTTCACCCCCTTTCTTTTGCGTTTACCTAAATGACGTCATTTGGACGAATTTATTCAAAATATTTTCAGTTTATAAATTAAATTAAATGCTGACAGACGATTGAATCCTGACGATAGAAATGTGATTTTTTTTTTTCAAATTTTCCTTTAAAACATAATTTAATCATAATCTTGTCTTCATTATCGATTGAAATAAAAGATAAATTCAATTTCAATTTGAAAATGACGAATAAAAAGAAATCAATAATCCCTATCGGGATCCTTTTCAATTTTTTCCCCTTTTTTGTCACAAAAAAACTGAGTAATTAGTTGCCATCATTACAGAAATGTCATTAAAATTGGAAAAAAATTAACATCTCGAAAACTAATTCCAATTTCAAAATTATATTACCAGTTTTGACATCCGCGGATTTTTATGAACAATTGGTATTAATTTCACCATCAAGCGTTTAATATTTTATTAAAAATAGCCTTGAAACATAATCAGTCGTTTAATCAGTCGTTTCATAAAATCGTTTCATAAATTCGTTTCATAAAATCGTTTCACAAATTCGTTTCATTAGGATTTTATATATATAGGGTAGATATTTCATTCAGTATGTAAATAAATATTGTTAATCTTTACAACCATATTGTTCATCTGCTCAACAATATTGTTACACTATTTTATTTAACTCAACTTGTTTTTTGTATGTAAAGATATAATTTTGCTATCGATTTTTCACGAACTTCCTGATATGCTAGAATTAAAAAATATATAATAATAATAATAATAATAAATATGTTCATATGCTTGTTTCCGATGACAATACAACATTTTAATATTTTTAGAACAAAATTATAAATTAATTTTAAAGCATTTTTTCTTCACCTCGCGACATGTGATAAACTGCCAAATATTCTTGGGGGTTACAATTATATACCAGTTACAGCACCAATAGATTTAATGATGCGCCAAACCACGCTCGCTAAAATAGCTGTGAAATTGCAACAATTCCATTTTAAACACTAAAAAATAGAAAATTAAATATAAAAATTTAAAAAAAAAACGCTTTTTATAAATTAATGGTTTTACATTAATTAAATAATGATTATACGTTAAGAAATCAATTTAGAAATCCTAAAAAGATAGTTTAAATAATGTTTAACAAAAGAAACAGAGCAAAAATCATATATTTTTAAATAAATTCACTAGCTCGCGCTTTCTATCAAGCTTAAATGAAAGCGTTGAATTTTCAGGTTCGGTGCCCACGTCATATTCACGTACTGTATCTAGAGATTTTATTGATAAATGGCCAAGTCATAAAATAATCATTAACTAAAGATGTAAGATTAGGAATGATTCGTGAAGGAAAATTTCAAAGTTAATAAGATAGCTAAACTTGGCTTTACACGATCTCAAAACTTTTTACGGTAAAAGAGTCACGAGACTTGGCTGCATTTTTTACATGTGATGTTTCTGATGGGATTTCAGTTGTTTTTGTATGTGATCCTCCTTTTCTTGACTTTGGGCTCTTTTTGAACATCATCCACTGGTTTTCGCCAAGCCCGCATTATTATCCCTATTACAATCCCTATTATTTGAAGGTACCAAAAATTTGAAGCTTTAGTTCCGTTTGCAAAGTCTTCTAGATAAAAAGAAGTTTCAGGTTCCTAGGCAAGCACTTAGTTATGGGGGGGGGGGGGGGGTGTAAAAAGTACTATCAATTGTTTCCACGAAAGGTCCTATAGATCTGAGTCGCAGCCCTTGATACTTGATATTTGGCATAAAAGTACTGTTTAGGATGAAAAGAAAGACACAATAAAAAAATTCCGGAAACATCCAACAAATCGAAATATTTTCAATTTTTCGATTTTTTTTTTCGAATTTTTCGAATTTTTTTTAATTTTTACTTTATTTGTATCCTAAACCCTACTTTTATGCCAAATTTCAAATTTCCAGTGCTACAAAATCGAATTATTTTACAAATTTTTCGATTTTTCGATTTTATTTTCGAATTTTTTAATTTTTCTTTTTATCGAATCTTAAACACTACCTTTACACCAAATTGCGAGATCGATTTATTTTCCATTTTTCGAGTTTTTTTCGAATTTTCCGTATTTTTTAATTTTTTCTTATTTTGTATCCTAAAAACTACCTTCATTACAAATTTAAAGTTTCTAGGACTACGGGATGTACCTTGTCCTTTTGATCATCGGTGAATGAGTGTCAAAACTTTGTGTTCATATATCTTCTGAACTAAAAAAGATATAAACGTGAAATTTGAAAATTTGGTCCCATTTGTAACGTACTCTAGATAAACGAAGTTTCAGGTTTTTGGAAAACTTTAGCACAAAGATATGGGGACTGTCAAAAGTAAGGCTCCAATAAGTAGTATAGGAGCTCCAGTCAAAAGTGCCTTGAGTTGCTTCCGGAAAAAGATGATATACTGTGCTTTCTGGACTTGGCAGAGGCATTGCCGTGCCTCCAGATTTTTGTATTCTAAATCCATTATTAATGTATAGGGTGTATCCCAAAAATCCTTGACACATTTTTAAATTAAATTAAATTAAAAAAAAATAAGTAATTGGCGCACGAGACTGCAGTTTGGACGGAAATCTTTCTCATTTTCTTCAGTTTTATTTAAGCAATTAAAAAAATCAATTCCCATAGATGGCGCTATATCTTCAAATCTGCCTGTGTAGTGGGAATGGGGAGGGGAGGGAAGGGGGATTGTCAAAAAAAGTCAGATAAGTAGTTACAAAACATCTTTTCTACAAAATACTACCATATTTTAATTTAACTTGTAGAATACAACAGCGTACCGTTTGGGCGTGTGAGCCCCACCAGTGGCTGAGAGGTTCTGCTCTCAAAGTTGGTAGACGGGAGGTGCTGGGTTCAAACCCCTGTCGCGCTCGTCGACCTAACCGCTCGGAGTTTTCCGTGGTTTTCTTCGAACCTTGCCGTAAATACGGGTTAGGATCCCTTAGAAAGCCCCCCATGGAGGGCATCCCCCTAGGGCCTATATCCCTCGAGTAGATAATTGGCCGTCATAAATCAACCAACCAACCAACCGTTTGGGCGTGATTCTAGTGGAGAGCGCATACATCGAAATATTGTAGTAGATGTACAAAATAAATGGCCTGTAACTGTATGAGTTTTTTATGCTTTTTTCAAGCTTTGAAGGTATAGCGCCATGTACAGGCAGTTTTTGAACCAAATTTATGCGAAGCATTTTCGTCCAAATCGCAGTCTCGTACGCTAATTACTTGATTTTTTTTTTTTTCAAAATTTGTCAAGGACTTTTGCCCACCTTGTAGTTTTCTATATATAAAACATGCTTCATTCTTTTACCATTAAAAACTTGTGTTTTATTTTAATAGGTATTTTCAAAGATATCAAATGTCGAAATTTTTGATTTGTTTGTATTTTTTCGACTTTTAACAACCGTATGAACCCCTTTTAATTATTATTTTTATTACCATCCCACTGGAGTACAATGACATGTAGATGTAACATTATTTCTTTTACAATCTATTTTCTTCGTGATAAATAAACAAAACAAAGTTCGTTCGTTTTAATTTTTAATATCCTCAATTCCAAAAAACTTATCTGTAAACAAAGTTTTTGAATAATAGCGATGTGGAAATCGGGAAAGAATACTCTACGTAAATATTAATTTCTTTTTTTCCCTTTGTGTTAGTTCTAATGTAATTACTTTTCAGAAAACCTCTAAGTTATCCAATTTCAAATTACCCACGGAAGAATGAAAGAGTTATTTGGCATTGAGGAGGAGGAAGGAAGGGGTAGAACTGAACTCTTTGGACAGTCATTTTCCTCTCTCGACTACCCGTCTTTTTTCAGTAAATGAGGTCAGTTTCAGAAAGGCTTTTTACAATAGAAAATGGTTTATGCCGTTAGAAATTAAGATTTATAGCTACATTTACATTTTAAAATAGCGTGTGTGCTCTGAGTGTATGCAAAAGAAAAAAAAACGCATTTAAAAATTCAGTTGCTGCAATTACCACCCGTAGTAAAATAAGTAGTCGAATTATTTTGTTCAGCCCTGTATATGATCTATACTCTATAGATTTGCATATATGTACATAGCATGCTAAAATTTAGTTCCAGTTAGAAAACACGTAGTTGAAAATTCACTTTTAGCAATTTCGCCAACAGACGAAAATACACTCGGATTATTTTGTACAGCCCTATATATAATCTTAAAATTTCTATACATAACACACATTAAGCGAAAAGTTAATTCAGGTAAAAAAACGCACAACACAATTAAAAGCGCACTTCTAGAAATTACAGACTATAAACGGCAATGTATTCAATTCTTTGCGTAGCTCTGTATATGACTTTATTTATATTCTACAAACTTCTCTTAGCATACTAAAATATAGTTCAGTAGGAAAATGCATAACACAATTAAAAACCACCCTTGAACAATTCATATTTTTAGGCAGTAATACTTACGAATTCTTTTGTGTAGCCATGAATATGATCAATAGAATTTATACACATCACTAAACATGCATTATTTTAGTTAGTGGCGGTCAAAAGTTTCCGGCCAGCATGAAATTTTTGGTTAATTTCTAGGTATACCCATATGAAGAGGAATCTCAAAGTGACACTTGTACATTTTATTGACATAATAGTTAGGAACGTATTTATGACATAACAAATAAATATCAATAAATTTAATTGACGAAAATAATTGCAAAGGAAAACGCATGTTCTCAAAAATTTCCGGCCATCTTGGCAAGTTTTTAAAAAATGGTGTTATAATAAAAAAAACTAGTGATCAACAGCATTTACAATTAGTATTTTGTCGTCATACCTTTAGCAATAAGTATGCGGCGCAGCGACGTGGCATCGATTCAATGAATGGTTGAAGATCGTCTATGGTAAGTTTTTTGCACGCTTCTTGCAATTTTTGGGAAAATTCTGCTGAATTGGAATATTTATAATTCCGCACACGTTTGTCAAGTTCGTTCTAAAGATTTTCTATTGGATTAAGATAAGGTGATTGGGCTGGCCATTTGAAAAGCGGAATTTTTTTGTGCAAAAGCCCCTACTTAACGAGCTTGCATGTATGCTTTGTGTCCTTATCATGCAGAAAAAAATAGTTGCGACCACACATTTTCTTCCAATAAGGCAGCAAATGATCTTGCAAGATATGCTTATACATTGCACCATTCATCTTGCCGCGGATTTCAACTAACGGACCGACACCTTTCCAGAAAATGCTCCTCACAGCATAACGTGTCCTCCGCCATGCTTCATTGTAGAATAACATATCTCGTATCAGATCTTTTGTTTTTAGGTCGTCGGACGTAGTATCTGCCATCACTCCCAAAAAGGTTGAACTTTAATTCATCGGAAAATAGTACATTTTTCCAATTTTCACTGGATCAGTCTTTGTGTTCCTTGGAAAACGCTAGTCGGGCCCGCTGATTTTATTTTTACTTATGAAAGGTTTTTTAACACCAACTCTTCCATAAAAGCCTACGTCATGTAAACGTCTTGACACGGTAGTCCGACTTATTTCAGCAATATTTTCACTCCGCAAATCGCGGGATATTGCAGCGGCATTTTTATGCGGGTCATCAATTGCTTTTCTCCTGATAATTCTGTCTACACGAATAGCCGTTTTCCGGGGTCTCCCGGACCGTGGCAAGTCCTGAAGGCCATGGCCATTTTTATATATTTTTAAAATATCGTTCACAGTATATTTTCCGATCGATAACTTTGCCGCAATCTCACTAGAGGATTGGCCATTTAGCGACAAACAAATCACTCGTTTACGAAAAATAATTGTTGAACTTTCCATTTTTGAATTTCAACTACATTATTCAAGTTGATCAATTAACAAACACGGCCAAAAAAACACTTTACCGATAGCAAAAACTAACGAATGGCGAATGGCCGAAAACTTTTGCACACGCGAATTTCGAATTCCTCCCCTTTGCATCAAGTGTCTTGAGTATCCAATTAAAATGATTACGTGGTCAGAGGTCATTTGCATATTCCAAACTTTTGGAGCAATTGTGTTTCTTCTTAGCTGAAACGTTCTGGCAAACAAATCAAAGAGCCTAACTGGCCGGAAACTTTTGACCGCCACTGTATATTTAAAAACGCATACAACTGAAAAAGCCCTTCCAGCAAATATTGCTGTTAGACAGTACTCTAACCGAATTCCTTTGTGCGTCCCTGTAAATGAGCGATAAATTCTATGCACACCATATTTTATAGTAAGCATCTTATGGTGCACCTCAGTAAGATATATCAATTTCATCAAGTAAGAAACAATGTTACATCATTAAAATACACAGCAAACGATTTTCCCCATGTAGACCATTATGTTACGGAATTCTTTTGTGTGACCGTGTAAATGAATGAAAAATCCTTTGCACTCCATATTTTACAGAAAGCATGTTTTAGTGTACCTCACAGATGCATAAACAATTACATAACAGCATTAAAATGCATTTCAAACGAATTTTCCCTATTGACCGTAAAGTAATACTTTTGAGTGACTCTGTAAACGAACTATAAATGCTGCATATTTCATTTTCAATACAGTTCATACTACAGTAAATCTCTGTAATATATCAATTACATGATAATCCTAGTATATTTAGGATATTTAGAGCGAGAGCACGAACGAATGGACAGACAGACAGACCGACCGAAGTCATAAACACTTTTCAACTATGTTGGAAAGTGTTGAAAAAAGGAGGTGGGGGCAACGTAATTTTTCAAGGAACGAAAACCGGAACTGAAACTAAATTATTGTTTTCTCAGTTAGGACCTGAACCGGAATTTATTTTTCTGCTCTGGAACCGAATCGTAAAAGATATTTTATTTTCAAAATTTCAATTTTATCTTTAAGATAAATTAAAATACAGGACCTGACATCAGTTATTTCTGGTCTTTAACATTTTAGGTAGATTTCGTAAGAAATACTACCTATTACATTCTCCCCTATGTTGGAATTTGTGAAAAATGTTTGCAGATCTACGCCGATTATGACTCTCAGAACCCAAAACCACCCCCAGTTCAAAACTTTATCTATCTAATATAACTTTTTTGTGGACACGATAACTTCAATAATTCTGCACAAATCTCTTCCAAACTGATACATAAAATCAAGAGGCATAAAATCTCGGTCAAGTTCGTTAATGGGCAAAATCGAACCAAAGAGGGGGGAGGGAAATGGGGGGCTTTTTGTGAAAACAGAAAAAAAAACATAACTTCTTAATTATGAAACGTATCGAATCCGTTTAAAATTATTATTACTTCTAGGAAAAGAGCCGAAAATTTATGTATAACAGATTTTTGATATCATTAAAAATGGCCTCAAGGGGGGGGGGATAGGGGTTTAAGAAGAAAAAAATCCTTAATTTCGTCAATTCACAAGATATCAAATCCACTTAAACTTATTAGAAATCCTCTTAATATTATCTACAACTTTTATATTGACAGTTTTTTCTAGGACCAACCCTTACAGCCAAAATAAATAAATAAATAAATAAAAATAAAAAAAAGTAAAAATAAAAACAATTTCTGCCGGCTTCACCTACAGACACAGGTAGATTTCGAAGTGGGTGGTCCCAACTGCCGCATCATTGCAAAAGGTCATTTATTCTGCAATTCTCAATAAACAGACGCCCCACGGTTTGCGTCTTCGAAATCTACCTGTGCCTGTAGGCCGAGCCGTCAGGGATTTTTGATATAAGCGATTGGGCATTTTATCAACGGATACACATGCGAAAAGCTAAATCAGAAATTATGTACATTGAAACTAATTAAACTGATAAAAATGAAAATATTTAAAATTTTCACAAAAAGAACTGATATTTTTAAATAAAAGAAAACAGGAACCGAAAATAAATATTTTATTTTAACTTAAACCGAACTGGAATGACAAGACAAAAAAAAAAGTAAAGTAAAGTAAAGTAAAGTAAAAAGAAGAAAAAAACATTATGGTTTGAGTACTTTTAACCATGTTGTGCAGGAGCGAACTCTAGTTAAATGTGAGTTTTGATTCACTTTTTGAAAAGTGAGCTTGAGTTGAGTTAGCCTAAGAAAATTCGTAAAATGAATCAAAATTACAACTCAAGTTCATTCCATTTTTTTTTTTTTCACTATTTTCTAACTTCTGTCGTCATTAAAACACATTTTAACCCTTAAATGTGCCAGTTCCCACATACTAGCGGAACTCCAGTGCAGAATTCTGAGAAAACATTCGTGGTAAACTTATGGAATGGGAAACGTACATATTTTCTAAGTTTCTTAAAATAATTTAACAAGCTTCTTGGTAGTGGGCGATTGGGATTTTATTAGTCTCAAAATAAGAAAGACATAATAGCACTTGAACTAAAAAAATAAATATACAGGGTGATCAGAAAATGAGTATACATTTGAAAAGTTAATAATTCACGGAATAATGTAGGTAGAGAGGTAAAAATTGACACACATGCTTGGAATGACATGGGGTTTTATTGTATCCACAAAAAAGTTCATAAAATGGCCGACAGATGGCGTTTCGTGTGATAAGAAAAGCAATAATTAGCATAACAAATTATGGCAAAGCAAAAACGATGTTCTTCAGAACGAATGCTCAACATGTCCACCGTCATCCCGCAACAATAGCTGTAGCCGAGGGACAATGTTGTGCACAGCACTATGCAGCATATCTGTAGTTATGGTGAGAAATTGGCGTTGGATGTTGTCTTTTAGCATGCCTATTGATGTCGGTCGATCGCGGCAGATTCTCCATTTTGATAGTAGAGCTTCACTAACATTGCCTTTTCTGGTAACGTCAACATGCTGCGATTTCTGGTGCATCTGATTCTCTCTCTCATTACAGCTCCTTTTATACACGATTCTCAGGCAGAGTCACTGACGTTTTGTTGTTCAGTGCCATCTGTCGGCCTTTTTTTTAACCTTTTTTTGTGTGGTTACAATAAAACCCCATGTCATTCCAAGCATGTGTGTCAATTTTTACCTCTGTACCTACATTATTCCGTGAATTATTAATTTTTCAAATGTATACTCATTTTCTAATCACCCTGTCTATATAATAATTTAATGTTCTTTTGATGGTAAGTGACATTTTGCAGAGAATTTTGAGAATCTAATACTAAAAACCAATTCATGTAATTTACGAATTTAAGATTAATTAATAGAATTTAATTATATTTATTACAATATTTCAGTTACACTGGAGTATCTTAAGCCTTGTTCCAATACTAAATTAATTAAAGAGATTTTGATATCATTATAGTAAATTCGTAAAATTAAGCAAAATATTTTTTTTTTCCCTTTTTCTTATGAGTTTCTTTTACTTTTTTTTTTTTTTTTTTTTTTTAAGGAATCCTCAGTGAGGTTCTCTCATATTAAATAAATCGATCAAGTGCGAGTACAACTCACTCTCAAAGGGTTCCGTACATTGAATTTATTAATTACTATTTATTAATTAATAAACTCCTACTACCCCTAATTTTTTTCATAATTTTAGTTTCGATAGATTCGGAAATAGTTTTTTTTCTTTCTTTTTTTTTTTTTTTTTTTTTTTTGGGGGGGGGGGGGTATATTTTTCCAGTATTTTCGACGATATCTCTGAAAATATAATACCTAAAATTAAAAAAAAAATTTTTTTTGAGTTCGAAGTTACGAGATATTTCGAGCGATACCCTACACGATATACAAAAATATTTCTTTTTCAAGTAACTTAATTAATTCGACTAATTACCGACATTTTTTTTTTTCGAAAATCATTATCAAATATCCTTGGATGATTCTGCGTCGATCGATACCTCGAGCGCCCGTCAACTCCCCCGCAGACCGCCCGAAAAGTAAAGTTTTGTGTGTACCGTAAATGCGTTTTTCTCAAGAACTATGTTACCTCGGAAAATCGCTATAGTTTTCCTGAAAGGTTTAAATACATTTCTACTACCCCTAATTTTTTCATAATTTTAGTTTCAATAGATTCGGAAATAGTGGAGAGGGAACATATTTTTGCTGTGCATTTTTGACGATACCTCTGAAAATATAATATCTAAAATTAAAACATATATTTTTGAGTTCGGTATTACGAGATCTTTCACACGATATACAAAAATAAAACTTTTTTTTTTTTTTTAAGTAACTTAATTAGCCTCTGAAATTTTTCCAAAACATATTTGTGAATGGCTTATAATCTGAAAATATGTGGATGAAAAAGGTTTTATAAATTTCCCAAGTTTGAATTTTCCACGTCCCAATAGTTTACGAGAAAAGGGTTCTGACAGACAGACGGACAGACACAGGAGTGGTCTTATAATGGTTCCGTTTTTACTTTTTAAGTACGGAACCCTAAAAATGAATTTTGGTACTTTTCGGTTAGCCGGGCGCCAGTGATATATGTACATATATAAATACATATGTATATACATATATATGATGTATATATGTACATACATATATGTAAATATATGGGTATGTATATATATGTATACGTAGATTAGTGTATGTGTGTGTGTGTATATATATATACAAATACATATATCACTGACGCCCGGCTAACCGAAAAGTACCTGAATTTTAATTGAGCAAATTTGTTTTATAAGTTTTGAATATGAGCGCGAACTTAACTCATTTTTCGGAGGGTGAATTTGTTTTTGGGTTAGTTATTAGAAATTATTTATTTACTTATTGTGAGCTTACACTGTCTTTAAGAACTCTTTTCAACAAAAGTAAGCAATAGCAGCAACTGTCTCTAAAAATAAATAGATAAAACGATTAAATGAAATCGATTAACTTAATTTTGTATTGTATTTTTTCGTCAGAATGTAGTAATCTAAAGCAAACAATCCCGAGAGAAAACAAGAAATAATAGCAAAAACGGTGTTACATTTTTCATTTCACTTGAATATACTTTACATAATGCTTTTAACATGAGACGCATCTATCAAAGTCTGAATAAATTACCTCATGCATATTATATCAAGTTCGTTTATTATTTCACAATTGCTTTGTAGAAATAAGTAATTGCTCTATGAATTTTAAACAGGTGTTAAATGCAATAATATACATTTCAGCAGGAAAATAATTTAAATATAATTGGTTTGCCTATTTGTTTATTTTTTTACTCATAGTTTTTTATTGCAACTGAATATGTAACAAAGGACGATTCAGAAGTTTTTTTATGAGCTGATGTTATAGAACTTCCTACTTTATCAAAATTAAAGAGGAGGATGACTTTTTGTTTTAAGTCTCGATTACAAAGGGAGTGGAGGAACGTTTACATTAAATCAGTATAATCCACAAGATTGTGTAGATTTAATTGCTAAAACTCTAAACAGTAGGCGGCCAAATTCATAATGATATACATATATATTATTATTCGTAGTTGCAGTAGTATTACTATTATGTACTAGACAGATATGGTTTATTATATCATTTTACAGCTACAGTTTGTTTAATATAAATAACATAATATGGTTAGGAAACAACAAAAAGTGTCATTCAGAGGTAAATATTTCATGCACAATGCAAATACAATAAATATACAAATAACAAAATAAGCAACAAAAGTATCAGTTTACTTTTTGTAATTTCAAAATCAAAATAAGCAAAAATTGATTGTTTCTTATTACTTACCCATCATACGTAGTATAGGGTAAGTCTTGTAATCGTTTTGAAAATCGAAAAAAAAAAAATTGACGGATTTACACGTTTCAGACACTGGAGATTCCGAAAAACATATTTTTAGAAAAAAAAATTGCCGTCCGTCTGTCTGTCTGTAAACGCGCTATCTTCCGAACAAATTGAGGTAGAGACTTGAAATTTGGTATGTACTTAGTATGTAATAATACGAAGAAGCTTATTGAATTTCAGTAACCTCGATTATCCGGAACTATTTTTTTCGGACTCTCGAAATATTCGTTCTGATAAAAGGTATATGAAAATTTTTGAAATTGTTTATTTTAAGGAGTAAATTTAAAAGACAATAAAAAAACATAAATTTTACATAAAGAATGAAGTCGATCGGATTATTAGTTGCCGAGATATTTGTAATCCTATTTTCCACACTCTTCGATTTTTCATGACACTGTATTTCATCCAAATTTCAATTCAAAGATATATTTTAATTGGAAATGAGACGCTTAATCCGACGCAATAAACCGTTAGTTAATATGATTATCATTTTTTGAGTTATAAGGATGTTTCTTTTACGCAATTCAGTATTACGCAATTAGATAAGCATTTACAATTTTCTTATAAATTCAGAAGCATTTATATATATGTATATATATGTACATTAAATAGGTGCATTTCATATTAATAAAATGTAGGTTCTCTGATCATTCTTATACACATGTAATTCATATTAGTGGTTTACGTGATCTAAAAATATAAATCTAGGGGTCTGCGAGGCCCGAAAGGTTGGCTATAGCTGAACTATAGGACTGAATTGCCCGCGAGCGTAAAGGCACTTGTCTATTATTATGGTGGTAGAGGGTTCGATTACCAAAGCCTCAATTCTGGAGTTTTCCCTAGTTATAAAAAGTTCGTACTATACATTCTGCCCTATACTAGCTATCCTGTACATCAATAGTAGCAAGAATTGAGCATTGTGGAATTAATAAAAATTTGTAACGATCACTTGCAGCAACAGCCTGAGTAGCTATAAGGTTTCAAGTCAATCAAATCAAATGAGACTGAATTCCCCTTTCGGAATTTAAAACTTTCAAGAACTCAGACTTTCATTATTATATTTCTTGTTATATCGTTCACATATTAATTCGAAAACAGTAATGTAAAAATGAAATAAAAATTGCTATGCACATTGTATTTGTATGTCTACAAATTACTATGCCTGAAGTTTATTGATTTTTCTTTGTGATTCTGGTTAACTGTTATTTGAAATACACCTGTTCCCTACAACTTTTTTTTAAATGCATTTGTTCTTTCTTTAACTTAAATTGGTTCCTGTACCTAAAGAGCATAAATTTTGGTTTTGTTAGCTGTGCACTGAAAAAAAAAATTGTTGATTTTACAGTATAATACTGGCACCCCAACTGCCAATATTATACCGTAAAATTAACAATAATAACCAGTAAAATAAGCAGTAATACACTACCGCGCATTATACTTTAAAAACAACAATTTTTTTTTGCAGTGGGGTTTCAAGCAAAAAGGTGTTTTTTTTTGTTTTGTTTTTTTTCATTGTATACAAAGTATTATTTATAATAAATTAACTAATATTTTAATGCTCTATAATCTAGGTATCCGTCACCCTTCACAACAATTACACACACTGGCACACAACCGTACAATAATTAGTAGGAAACAAGCATCTGACAAGAAGCAACTAAAGCTTAAGAGCGATTAGCCTTGTCTTCGAAGGATTAAGAAGAAGACAAGTGTTAGCCTCTTCCTGATAAGCACAGACACAAACAAGTGGATTTTTCCATACATCTCAACTTTAAAGATTACGAAATATTTACACCGGACAATTCTAATGATCTACGATAAATTTGCATTCTACAAATATTTTTAGTTAACCCTCCTAGTACTGTGGGAGTAATTTTCGAGCGTTGTTAGTTTTTCATGTTTGAAACCAGAAAATTGATTCAATAATACGTAGCTTCTTTCTAAGAGATATCTATCTAATTTTATATTTAGTAAGCAAAAGTTATTAATTTTTTTGGTTCGGAAAGGTGAAAATCTAAATGGGGTTAGCATTTTCGGGAACAAATAGCACTTCTGTTGCTAAAATGTTGAAATGATTGAGTGACTACAGGTTTTACGGAGAAATTTATTTGGAAATAAGTAAAAGCTCTTCTTTATGTACTACATTATAAAAGCAAAATTGTATACAAAAATTCCGATGCCATTGTGTACTTTGGGAATTAAAATTAAGTGGGATATATTGGGTATATGCAAAAGTAAATTCCGTTTTTGGTTAAAATTACATGTTTATTTAGCAAGTATATAAAAGTGGTACATCATTCAAAGTATGCTCCATCAGAAGCCGCAACCTTCGCCTATCTTTCAGGCAATTTACGGATACCCTGTCTGAAGAAGTCGTCTTTTGAAGCGTTCCATTCGTCAAGTCAATTTTTGATACTTCATAAGATGTGAATCGTACGTCTTGAAGGATTAACTGCATCGACCGGAATAAATAGTAATACTAAGGGGCAATGTCTGGCGAATATGGCGGGTGGGCTAGAACTCCCCAGTCCTGCCCTTCTAAGTAGGTTTTAACGTCGCTTGCAGCATGTGGTTTTGCGTTGTCGTGCTGCAAAATCAGTTTATTGTGTCTATTCTCCCATTCTAGTCGATTTTCTTGAATAGCTCGCTTCAGACGCATTAGTTGTCGTCGGTAGACTTCGCCAGTAATAATTTTCAGAAGGTTTCAGTAGCTTCGGTCCACCTTCACGTTCTGCGTCTTCCACTTCGAATAAGCCTTCTTTAAATAGCCTGGATCACCTTCTACACATACTATCAGAAAATGCATGCTCACCGTACGCTTCTACAAGTAAACGAGGATTTTCAGCAGCGCTTTTCTTTAAATTATAAAAGTATAACGAAACTTCCCGCAAATGACGATTATTTGGCATAAAACTATCCATTTTAAATCATATAAAAAACTTTGTTGTTTACACTTTAATCAAATGCAATATACTACATTTTGAAGTATATGAAGAAACGTTCCTAAAGCATGTATTACCAGATTCACACAATATATAAAAGACCAATTACGCCATCTATTAGAAAACGGAAGTTAGTTTTGCATATACCCAATATAATATCCCACCGACCTTCAAGCGGTTAAAAGAGACCCCAATGGTATTAGAAAAGTTAATTTGCAATAAAAATCGTTTAAGTTAAATCGTTCGATTTTCTTGAAAAAAAAAATAGAGGAAAATAGTTTCAATAGTTTACTAATAACGGTTTTTACATAATCACTTTATTCAAAGACGAATAGTATATGAAAAAATACTAAAGTTTATTTACAGAGAAAATAATTCTTACGATTTTTAATCTCCCTTCTACTACTTTTTAATACATAAGTGAATATCCTGCCGATGGATTTTTATCTTATAAGTGAACTGATAAGAATTTTATTTTTTTATTATATTTTATTTTACTTGAAACAATGTCAAAATCTTTTTTTTTTTTTTTTTTTTTTTTTTTTTTCCAATTAAGAGATCTACAACTGATCCCGAATAGTAATATTCGCTTTATTTAAGGTGAATATTTCTACAGTAAAACCTCAATTTCCTAGGTCCAGTCCCCTCAAATAGGTACTGGGATTTATACTCTAAAAAAGGAACATTTCATTTAAAAGTCAGTAATAATTATTCCAAAGATGCTTGTTCAAATAAATAAAGAAGATAAAATAGAAATCTAAAGTTATTTTTTCTTTTCCATATATGTTTTATTATTATTTAAGGGCATCTTGTTAAAAAAAATTAAGGGCACCTTGTTAAAAAAATTTAAGGGCACCTTGTTAAAAAAAAAAAAAAAAAAAGAAAAGAAAAGAAAAGAAACGAAAAAAGAAAAGAAAAAGAAAAGAAAAGAAAAAAGTTTTTAACGAAATTATTGTTAGTCAGTGCGAAGACTATAGAGAATTACTTTTTAAAACATCAAAATCATTTTTTAAACCTAGGTGTTTTTCAAGTTACCTTAGTGATGGGTTAAATTTTGTTAGTAAACTCAATATGTATATATAGAAAAGAATATTTGTCAAACGAGCTATACAAGATAAACTCTTTCAACTGGATACTTTAAATAAATGTATCGAAATTCACACATTTTTATGTATTTCTTGAAATATTTTAATAATGAAATCCTTATTGTATTAAATAATATTAATTGCTAATTTAAAACAAATACACGTCGTAAAATTAATTAAGGTTCACTATTAGTTATTAATTAATTAATTAACTAATAACCTTTCGAATTATTATTATTATTATTATTATCATTATCATCATCATCTTTTTTTTTCTACTATCTTGGATATCTTGGTCGAATTTGAATTACATTACGTATTTAAATAGGACTGTGATATTACTTATTTTCTTAACCGCGCCTCCTAATAAAGGACACTTGTATTTAAGGGACCAGTAAAAACCGCTAAATAGCAGACACCTCGGAACAGCCAAAATTGTCCATTATTCGGTAGTGTCCGTTATTTAGAGGTAAAAAATTTAAATAATAATTGTACGGGGGACTGAAAAAAGTGTTCGCTTAAATAGAGGTGTCCGTTATGAAGGTTTTAGTGTGTCTGGTACCATATGGATTCATGGATGTCCCTTATTGGTATGTTTTACTATATTCGGGAACAGTGGCAGGTTTTTAAATAAGAAAATCCTCAAAATTGGCCACACTGGTCTAAATTTACCTATGATTATTTTTAGTTGGACATTTGTAAAAAGATAAAAGATAAATGATATTCTAATGCATATACTATTTAGATGTATGTCGGAGGTTCGTTCGGTTAGAGGTTTATACTATTCGATTTGCAAATTTAGGGATTATCCGGTGCGTGCGTAGCACGACCGGTATACGTTGCCGAAGGCCACAGGGACACGGGTCGGGGTGCAAATTCACAATCACTCAACGTCCTACGCACTTGACGCCAACCTCTGTCGCCAAGCGCTTTGGCGAGAAAATGGAACTTCGCGCATGCGTGGCATTTGGCCGGCAAACTCAAAATCGTACAAGTACCATTGAATAGATAGATGTTTTATTACAATTGTACATCCTACAACATTCCTCCTACCTTTTTACCTCGAGTTTTATCGTCAGCATTAAAATGCTTTAAAAATAAATGAAAGCTTTCATTTTTTAAAGATATTACAAAGATTCAGTAGTTACTTGGTAGCTTAAGCTACCAAGCTCATGAAAATGGATCATTTCCTGTTTTGTAAACAGTTACATTAAATAAACAATAATTGTTTTTATAAAATAAGCTTAGAAAGAAGTAAAAATACATTTTATAATACATGATGTTATTTGCATTTTTTACCTTTTATATTACTTTATTTAATCTTGAATAAACACGGATACTTATTTATTATATTTAGTTAAACACTTTTTCACTTTTAAATTATCCCCCCCCCCCCAAAAAAAAAAAATAAAAAAATAAATCTTATCTAGTTTGTTAAGCAATGATAGAATGAGATACATTCTAAAGGGGATAATACAGCACTGCAATAACACCAAATTCAATAAAATAATTAGGATAGTTAGGTTTTTACTTTTCAAATTCATCCTAATTAAGTATATATGTATGTATATATATATATATATATATTTAAATAAATTTGTTAGTAGATTAGAGAAGAAACCTAATTGAGCATTCCAGCAATGGATATTAAATCTTAAAAATCTTAAAAACAAATAAAATTTTGTAAATGACCATTAGTATAAAAAAATCCAGTTTTCTATTGCAGGAAGATTAAAAAAACAACAACAAAAAAAAAAACATGCAATTTTTGTAAGAAAACAAAGATATAAATTAATTACGAAAAGCCATCTCTTAGCTTGTTCAGTAAAAATTTCATTCTATGGAACTGTGAAGCAATATTTTATGCTTGAGTAATTCAATAAGATATATTGAATATCAGATATTGAGATCAGATATATTGTATATTCAATAAGATATATAGAATATTCAATAAGATATATTGAATATTATTCTGTATCCCTGGGTTTGAGTCTCGAATTGGTTTATCTAATGTAATAAGAGAGGGCACCACCATACACTGATCGTAGCCTACGATGATGCGCGTAGGCTACGCACTGATTAAATGAAAAGAGATACGATTTCACGACCTCACGGAAATGTATTTTGAGCGGCTGTAACTTTGAGGTGTGTCGATTGGTTTTTTTAATGGCACAAAAGCAAAATGAATAAAAGGTTATTGAGTTTTATATGATTTTCACTTATCTTATTGAAATATATTATTTTCACAT
The DNA here is from genome assembly GCA_963931845.1 of Maratus michaelseni. Taxonomy (NCBI): domain Eukaryota; kingdom Metazoa; phylum Arthropoda; class Arachnida; order Araneae; family Salticidae; genus Maratus; species Maratus michaelseni. The sequence goes on along the minus strand of OZ007592.1, from coordinate 167,547,583 downwards.
GTTCTGAAAGGCGATAATATAAGATTGGGCAAATTTTTGTTTATCGAAACGCCGTCGTTTGCAGTACCACATTATAAAACATGCAAGGAAGAGTTCTGAAAAAAATAATAAAAGATGAAATTTTATTGGCAAAAACTTTTACAAAATTTTATTTATTTTTAAGATTTTAATATCCATTGCTGGGATGCTCAATTAGGTTTCTTCTCTAATCTACCAACAAATTTATTTAAATATATATACTATATATATACTTAATTAGGATGAATTTGAAAAGTAAAAACCTAACTATCCTAATTATTTTATTGAATTTGGTATTATTGTAGTGCTGTATTATCCCCTTTAGAATGTATCTCATTCTATCAATGCTTAACAAACTATATAAGATTTTTTTTTTTCGAAAGGTAAAAAATGCAAATAACATCATGTATTATAAAATGTATTTTTACTTCTTTCTAAGCTTATTTTATAAAAACAATTATTGTTTATTTAATGTAACTGTTTACAAAACAGGAAATGATCCATTTTCATGAGCTTGGTAGCTTAAGCTACCAAGTAACTACTGAATCTTTGTAATATCTTTAAAAAATGAAAGCTTTCATTTATTTTTAAAGCATTTTAATGCAGACGATAAAACTCGAGGTAAAAAGGTAGGAGGAATGTTGTAAGATGTACAATTGTAATAAAACATCTATCTATTCAATGGTACTTGTACGATTTTGAGTTTGCCGGCCAAATGCTACACATGCGCGAAGTTCATTTTCTTGCCAAAGCGCTTGGCGACAGAGGTTGGCGTCAAGTGCGTAGGACGTTGAGTGATTGTGAATTTGCGGTCGGGGTTCATTCGGTTGGAGGGGGACGCGAGCCGGAGGTTCGTTCGTTTCGAGATTTTATACAAATGGAGAATTCAGTTAGATTCGAGGTCCCGGTGTAAATTAGGGGCCTGCTAGCGGGCGTGGGGACCCGAGCCGGAGGTTTGTTCAATTAGGGGTTTATACTATTCGATGCGCAAATTAAGGGATATCCGGTGCCGAAGGCAGCGGGGACCCGGGTCGCAGGTTCGTTCGGTTCGAGGGGGCTGCGAGCCGGAGGTTCGTTCGGTTCGAGGGGGGGGGGGGAGCGAGCCGGAGGTTCGTTCGTTTCGAGGTTTTATACAAATAGAGAATTCAAAAGGTTCGGGGTTTTACAAGATTCGAGGCACCAAAGCAAACTAGGGGCCCGCTAGCTGGCGAAGCCAGCTAGTTTAGATGTATAAGGGAGGAAAAATCGCAACACATAAACGCATCTCGAGATGAGATTTGGTGAGTGTTAGCAGTTGGGCGGTTTTTACTATTATTATTATTATTATTATTATTATTATTATTATTACTATTATTTATTTATTTATATATATATATTTTTTAGATTGCTTGATTTCTGCCGGAGTTTTTTAGGTAGATTTCGTAAGAAATACTACCTATTACATTCTCACCTAAGTTGGAATTTTTGAAACATTTTTGCAGATCTACGCGCCGATCATGACTCTCAGAACCCAAAACCACCCCCAGTTCAAAACTTTATCTATCTATCTATCTATCTATCTATCTATCTATGTCACTTTTTTACGAACACGATAACTGCAATAATTCTGCACAGATCTCTTCGAAACTGATACATAAAATCAAGGGGCATAAAATCTCGGTCAAGTTCGTTAATGAGCAAAATCGAACCAGGGGGGGGGGGGAGGGTGGGGGGGTGGGGCTTTTTGTGAAAACAGACAAAACCCCATAATTTCTTAATTATGATACGTATCGAATCCGCACTGTAAAAAATTTTCAGAAACGTTTCTGAAAGTAACGGAGACCTGTGCTGCACGATACTAACAGAAAGGTTTCTGATTCGATCAGAAAAATGTTTCGGCTAAAACACGGAACCTTTCCGATTCGTAATGAAACCTTCCTGAATATATCTGAAACCTTTCTGAATATATCGGAAATCTTTCATTACGGATCGAAAAAGTTTCTGAATATATAGGAAATCTTTCAAAATATATTGGAAAAGTTTCTGAATATATCGGAAACTTTTCTGAATATATCTGAAGTGTTTCTGAATATATTTTTATCTATTTTTATTATATATTAACTGAATTTTAAAAGAATACTTGAAAAGATTAGAATTTCTGTTCTTTTAAATATTCTAATCAAACTTTTTTTTATAATGATTCTTTTTTCTAGGCGAAATTATTCGGTATAATGCGTGACATTTTTCAGTTTGTATCAAAATTTTATCAAATATGTTTTAACCCTAATATTTAAGAATATTCACGCAGTGAATATTGGGGAATGGAGATATTTACCTTGTTTTTTAACAACATATCATGAAAAAAATATGGGATTCATACAGCTTCACAAATCAAGTATTTATTTTTAAAAATTAAAAAAAAAATAGCATATATACTTAGAAAGAAAACTTTCAAAACTTTTCATTAACATGAAATAGACAAACTAAAGCTATACTAATATATTTTCGATACATTTCAAATAATCTAACTCCCAGCAACATAAAATGATTAAAACTTATGTATGAGCTTTCCAAAAGCAATGCAGCTTCAGAGATCTGTTTATCTGTTAATTTTTTCGGTCCTTAAAAGGTAATTTTTCATATTAAAACAAGACATTTCACAAAAATTCTCATCTGAAAACTGGGCCCTTCACAAAATTTTTCGTTCCAAAACAGTATCCTTCACAAAATTCTTTGTCTTAAAAACAAGACTTTACCACCTCAAAAACTGAACTTTTCACAAATTTAATGATTTAAAAATAAAATCTGACCTATCACAAAACAATTGAACTTATCAAAGTGCATTAACTTTTTTATGTGTAAAGGATAGATACAAAGGAACCTGATATAACGATAATTTCAAATTCACAAAATTATGACCGGAATTTTTAAAAATATTAAAAAATACTTCAGTTTCACAATAACAGGACCCTGTGAGAAAAATCTGGACATAACCCTGAGATTAATAAAAACACCTAGGAATTTTCTTTTCAGAATTAGAATAAAATAAATAAATATAGTTTGTTTACTTTAAAACGATATTTTTAAAGTCAGACAAGTCAATTTTCAATATATAGTATTGTAAAAGTTAGAGTTCTGAAACATCGTTAAAAATATATATATAAACAAACACACAGTACCGCCGGTATATATTATTCTTTAAGAGATAAAATTGCTACTAAATGGTATTATAAATCATATTTATTGAAGCAACATTAAAAAAAAACTTAAAATGAGAGACAAAGGATTTGTATTTTTATATTTTAGAGTATATTTTAATAATTATCCTTCCAACTCAAAGTATCTAAATGCTCATGTAAATAGTCCTAAATGTTAGGGTTAAGACATTTGTTAAAAATATTGATATAAACTGAAAAATATCACGCCATGTATGAGATAATAATGAATATAAAACAGAATCATTATAAAAAATATTATTAGAGTATTTAAAATAGCAGAAATTCTTACCTTTTCAAATATTCCTTTTTTAAAATTCTCTTTTTGGACCGCTCGAATAACTAACATAATATTTTCCACAGCCCCAACAACGAGCTGCTTTAGCTTTGCCGTTAACAGGGTAAACTGCTTGAAATAGTTGAGAAGAGAAATATTTGAATGCGCACAAACTGGTTTGCTATAGAAGAGGGTCGGTTTCAATCATCTAAACCTAAATATTCGGAAAGGTTTCTGATGGTTTCAGAAAGTGAAAATAGCTCTCAGATATCCGATGGTATCAGAAACATTCCTGTTAGAATACTAAACGTTCCAAATATTTTTTACAGTGCGTTTAGAGTTATTATTACTTCTAGGAGAAGGGCCGAAAATGTATGTATGACAAATTTTTGATATAATTAAAAATGGCCCCAAAGGGGGGAAAAAGGTGGTGTTTTAGAAGAAAAAAATTCATAATGTCGTCAATTCCCAAGATATCAAATCCGCTTAAATTTATTATAAATCCTCTTAATATTATCTAAAACTTTTATATTGACAAGTTTTTTTATAGGATATTATTAGAAATCTCTCGATACAACTAAAGGTGCATTTCAATATTTTAAAAAAGGGCAAGGTGCATTTTGCAAATTTTAGAACGGACAGAGTGCTGCGCCTAGAGCAGGGTTGGCGAACCTTTTTACATCCACGTGCCATTTTTTTTTCACAAATGTCTTATTTAACCATGACGTGACAATGAAAAAAAAATTAGTGATTCGAGAAATAATGAATAATTAATGGACCAAATACACTTTGGAAAATAATAAAATGTTCATGCGATTTCTTTTGCTTCATCTATGATGAAAAATAATTAGTTCATACATAATTAATTTTAACAGATTGCAAACTGAACTAGAATTACCTAATCAGTACTTTCTGTTTAAGGTTTCTTTTTTCTTGTATTAATGCCAAAATAATGACTAACATGCATAGCTAGACGGGAAAACTGTCAAAATGGCAAACGTCAGTTTTTTTAAATAGCTCTGAAATTAAATTCATAGTTGCCATAATTTTACCATAGGTGTGTTTACTAATGTTTAATAATCTCTCATTTTAGATATATTTCAAATATTGTCTTTGTTTGATAAATTTTTGTGACCATAATGAACTACATTGAACTTTAATAAGCCGTAATTAAAATTCTCAAATTTCCAATCAATGGAATTTACACAAGATCATCTCATCTAAATTCGTGTATATTGTCTAGAACCTCAATCAACGCCGTACCAAAAATATTCTTTCGCGTGTCAAAAGTGCCATCCCTTATTAGTGTATCCCTTATAGCAAAAAAAAAAAAAAAATTTTTAAAACAATCCCTGCCGGCTCCGCCTGCAAACAAGTTATTTTTCGAAGTAGGCGGTTCCAACTCCCGCATCTTTTCGAAACTGATACATAAAATCAAGGGGCGTAAAATCTTGGTCAAGTTCGTTAATGGGCAAAATCGAACCAAGGGGGGGGGGGGGCTTTTTGTGAAAACAAAACCCCCCATAATTTCTTAATTATGATACGTATCGAATTAAGGCTATAGGCGAGCGTGGGTCTTTTGAACCCTTTTAACATTTTTTTCTTTTTTTTCCCCACACCTTACACTGATGAAGGAGATCTATGCATCTTTGAAACGGCCGTATGTGTTTTAAAGTTTTTTAATTTGTGTGCTTCAACGTTGTTTTTAGCTTTTTCGTATCGAATTCGTTTGAAGTTATTATAACTTCTAGGAGAAGGGCCGAAAATTTATGTATGACAGATTTTTGATATAATTAAAAATGGCCCCAAGGGGGGGGGGGGGGGAGGCGGGTTTTAGAAGAAAAAAATTCATAACTTCGTCAATTCGCAAGATTTCAAATCCGCTTAAATTTATTATAAATCCTCTTAATATTATCTAAAACGTTTATATTGATAAGTTTTTTATAGCACCAACTCTTATAGAAAAAAAAAATTAAAATTAAAAAAAAATCCCGGCTGTCTCCGCCTGCAAACAAGTTAGGTTTCGAAGTAGGCGGTTTCAACTGCCGCATCATGGCAAAAAGGTCATTTCTTTCCGCAATTCCCAACAAACAGGCGCCCCACGGTCTGCGTCTTCGAAATCTACCTGTGTCTGTAGGCCGAGCCGTCAGGGGTTTTTTATAGTAATATTTGCTTTATTTAATCTGTTATTTAAAAAGACACATATTATTATTTAAAAGAACGGTAGCAATCTAGAAAAAAAAACCCACCCAATTTGCAACGCCGGGGAGACACTGAAATTAATTAACAGGTGATTTGTACTTACCAAAGAATTGACAGAATACATATGTGTTGATTCCGGCAAGGCTTCAATAAATCCTCCAAGAGGGCCGACTTCGGCGTTTAGCGAAGGAAACTACTCTCGGGGATCTCATTCATTCGGTCTTACAAACACCTCGAAATCTTAGGTGCACGTAATACCGTGTTCGCACCTAAAATAGAAATAAATAGAATGGTGGATACATTCAACACAGTCTTAAGGGAAAAGCAATTAAAGCTGGTAAAAAGTATCATAAAAAATAATAAAGGTTCTACGGTCGACCGTTACGACCCGAAAAACCTAAAATCACCTAATTTAAATTTATTTTTTAACATAAGATGATGTAGAGTGTCAACTTAGAATCCACCATGGGTTGGACCCGAACCCAAAAATTCCATTTGAAGTCAACCTGCAACCCGACCCGAATCCGACAAAAAAATTCATCATCCAGCAACGCAACGCAACCCGAAAAACTTCAACCTAAACCGATCCGAACGCAAAATGAAAGAAAATTAATTCATGTTTTAATGCAATTATGAAAAGTAACCTAAAATTATATTTCCAATACCAATTTGATCTTTCGAATAGAAAAATGAACATTTCTATGTTCGTTAATATTCAAATATAGTAAAATTTCTGAATAGCGGACACCTCGGAATCGTTGTATATAGTCCTACATCGGGTCGGAGTGATTCTAATTTTCTTTCTGTGGGTCGGGTTCGCTCTAGAATGTTTCTTGTGGGTCAGATTTAGTTTTTGCAAGTATAATTGTTGGAATTTTTACAAAATCTTTGAGCAGAACTATGTTTTAGAGGAAAATAAATACATATTTGAATATGAATGAGTATGTGTTCAATTTACTGCATGAGAAGTAAAATAGAACAACCACGAAACCGCAACATATGAACAATAAACATACGAATGTCTTGCTCCTGCACTCAAAACACGACTTCTTGCCCTCATGAAGAATGACTAGTTTCTTTCGAAACGTGTTCTGCTTTTTACTTGCCCATCATACCTAGTATAAGGTAAGTCTTGTAATCGTTTTAAAAATCGATTTTTTTTTTTACGGATTTACACGTTTCAGACACTGGAGATTCCGAAAAACATATTTTTAGAAAAAAAATTTGCCGTCCGTCTGTCTGTGTATGTATCTGTAAACGCTCTATCTCCAGAACAAATTGAGATAGAGACTTGAAATTTGGTATGTAATTAGTATGTAAAAATAGGAAGAAGCTTACTGAATTTCAGTAACCTCAACTATCCGGAACTATTTTTTTCGGACTCTCGAAATATTCGTTCTGATAAAAGGTATATAAAAAATTTCGAAATTGTTTATTTTAAGAAGTGAATATAAAAGACAATAAAAAACAAATTTTTCATAAAGAATGAAGTCGACCGGATAATGAGTTGCCGAGATATTTGTAATTATATATACCGCACTCTTCGATTTCTCATGACCTTGTATTTCATTCAAATTTCAATTCAAAGATATATTTTAATTGGAAATGAGACGCCTAATCCGACGCAATAAACCGTTAGTTAATATGACTATCAATTTTGGAGTTATAAGGATGTTTCTTTTACGCAATTTAGTAATAGAGCATTTAAAGTTTATGACGTCATCAAGCCACGCTTTTATTCGAATGGTTACATTCATTATTACATACATTACATACATTATTACATTTTATAAATAGTTTATGCATGTTTTATTTTCATATTTTATATTATGCATATCCATGATGGGTAAATATTACGATGCCCACCAACGACTAGTTCATAATGTTTTTAATATGATCAGTGCTTTGTATTGAGTTTTGAAAACTTTTTCTATAATTAACATTTTAATTTTAGTCGTATAATATTAGTAGATGCATTTTAATTATTAAATATATAAAACATTTCACAATTTTAAGTGACAGATTAAGTGGAACTCCTGGAGCATTAATATAGTGCTTCTAATTTATTTAATTAAAAAAGGGTTTTTTTTTTTAAGGATATTTAAACGAGCTATTAGTTTTATTTCATTTCGGGTTACGGTTCATCTTAGAGTTGAATTATTTTGAGTTCGGGTTGAAGCGTGTCGAGTTCGGCTCGGATTGCGGGTCGACAAAAAATATTTTGTCAAGTTCGCGTCGGACTACGGGTTGACTTCAAATGGATTTCCGTGCAGGATTCTGCCGTTTAATCAGTCCACTATTCAGAGGTAAAAGCATACAGTTATATATAAGTGTTAGGAATTGAAAGTGTTCGCTAAATAGAGGTGTACACTATTCGTACGTGTCCACTATTCAGAGGTAAAAGCGTACAGATATATAATTGTTAGGAATTGAAAAAAATTCTCTAAATAGAGGTGTCCGCTATTCGGGGTATCCGTTATGGATGTTTTATTGTATATAGATTTTTCGGCTAAAATTAGTTTGGACATTCTTTTGGAAAATCGTGTCAACCCGAACACGACCCACGAGAGTCAAAACCCAACCGGAAACAATGAAAATCAACCAGACCCGAAGCCAAAAAATAGAAGTCAACCCGACCTGCAACGAAAAATGTAGCGCCAACCGAACCTGACCCGAACCGTGCCCCGGATCGAGTTCGGGTAAAAGCGGGTTACCCGACATGCAGGACTCTAATGTCAAGGGATTTTCAAATCGAAAACTATTTTAGATTTGACAGTTTTAAACTACACTGCAAAAAAATTGTTGTTTTTGTAGTATAATACTAGCAGCTGGGGTGCCAGTATTATACTGTAAAATCAACTTTTTTTTTTTTCTTGCAGTGTACGTCACGATATGTACAGGTTTCCCTCGCTTAGTGCAATTTTCAGTCAGTGCGATAAACGTTTTTATAGTTTCTCCCTCGCATAGCGCGGGGAAAATCTCGAAAATGGGTGAAATTACCCCCCCCCCCCCCACACACACACACCGCCTTCAAATTTAAAAAAATGAATGCTGAAAAAAGAAATAACACATTAAAAGAATTCGAAGAAGCTTTTCAAAAATTAGAATTCATGTAACAGCATTTGATAGATATTGACCCAGACGCCAGAAGAAGTATGCAGGTGCACAAAGGTATAGAAAATCAAATTTTGTGTTACCGTAAGATGAAATTCCAAAACGAAGAAAAAGCTGTGCAATTGGCAATTGATAAGTTTTCACTTAAATAAGTTAAAGTATGTATGCTTTAAATAACCAAATTGTATTATCACATTAAGTTTCTAATTAAATTATGTAATTAAAAAAAATTAACCTAATCATAAATAAGCTAACATGCTAACATAAATAATCTGAAGTAGTTGTAACTATTATAGTAATGCAGAATTGAAATTAAAATTGACTTTTAAACGTTTCTTGATTAGTTTTCTGTTATTGTTTCTTGATTGATTTTATTAAATTAGCTCATAGTCTATGTTAATGGAAGTTCATGAAAATTAGATTAACTTTTAAAAAAACGGACGTCATTTTTTTTTTTTTTTTTTTTTTTTTTTTTTTGAATCTTCAGTGACAAACGTGTAAATCCGTCAAAAAAAATTTCCGATTTTTAAAACGATTACAAGATTTACCATATACTACGAATGATGGCTAAGTAAAAAAGAAAAAAAATCGATTTTTGGACCTAAAAAACTGGAATTTCCCCTTAAATCCGGAAATTTATAAACGTCTATGATTACACCAGTATCCAAACTTATCTCATCTCAAACTATCAGACAATGAGCTTGTCAATAGAGCAGGCACAATAGCGATCATATCTGCTCCCTGTCTTCTTTAGTTTGTAAATTTTCATAAACGTTCTTAACATCCTTTTTTCCTTGAATTCTTTTTAGAATATGTTCGTGGATGGACGTTGGATGTAATGTAAAAAGAAAACAAGTGAATAATAAACAAGATTGCTCTTTCATTAAGAGTTTTTGAAGCATTTATCAATCAATAACTGGGCGTAAACAATCTTTGGAAAAAAAACACAAATTATTAAACTAACGCAATTAATGAATCTTGCTCGTGAATGAATACTGCACGTTCATTATTGATTTTTCGTGTTCAATTTGAAAAGATCACGAAAAAATCTTTTTTTTTTTTTTCCTCCTCTCTTCAATTTTGCTTACTTATGCACATAACGTATTCATATTTAGCTTTTCTTTTTAAATAAGCGAGAGAAAAAGAACCTGAAACTATTTTCGTATATCCGAAATATAAATAAAATACACATGGTTCTTCTTATCGTAAAACGTCTGAACTTAAAAAATCAAATTTTTTATAATATTTTTTCCATGCGTATTTAATAGTTAATGTAGTAAAATAAGCTGCTTTCATCCTAGAGAAATATATATTTTTTTAATTTATAAGTTATGTGAGTTTCATTGATAAATTGATAAATTTAAGGCAGTCAGCAACTTGTTTCATTTTACTAGAAATAATGAAAAATAAGATTGGTAAAAAAAGTTGATTTATTTGGCAGATTTTATGTATGTGCTGGCAAAGACGTGCCTAAGATTTTGGCGGCATGAGCGAAAGATTTTTGCGGCTAGATTTTCTTTTATTATATGTGCTTAGCTTATCCTTTTGTCCAGCTATTTTTTTTTTCCTGTGGAGCTTGCCCTTGGGTCAAGTTTTAACACTACAGGTTTTCTAACGTTACACATCTAACCTTATTAACTTTACATTACACACAAATTTATACCAGTTAAATTTAATTGTGTCTTTTTTTTTTTTTTTTTAATAGCGGGAGTTAACACATGTATATCAAAACTAAAATTCTTGAGAATTAAGGGGGGAAAAAACGAATTTTTAGTTATAAAGTAATTGAATATTTTAAAAGGCGAAGAAATTACATTTTAGATATTTTCAAACGCAGAATTAAATAAATTCATAGAATAGCAAGAGACTGGTCACAAATTGTAGCACATTAATCATGTAGTCGATTTTTAGAGTAATTCCATGAATGATAAACTATGTAAAAAAAGTGTTCAATTAAAATAAAAAAATAAATGTGCTATGCAAGATAAACACACCAGATTAGGCTGTGGATAGTATATCATGATAAACTTTTCAAACATCATCGTTTATATGTTAAAAATCTTCATTGTACTGTCGTGTTTTAAAATATTTAAATTTAGGTTCGATGACCAGACGTTGCGATTTTTCCGGGAGAGTCCTGGTTTTAGATTAAACGCCCGGCGTCCCGACACTTTTCTTAACCCGTGTAAAATCCTGCATGGTACAACCCAACCCGACACTAACCCGAAAATTCCATTTGAAGTCAACCCGCAACCTGACCGGAACTCGGCAATATATATATATATATATATATATATATATATATATATATATATATATATCGAGCCGCAACCCGACCCGACCCTGAAATGAAAGGAAAATAAATCACGTTTAAATGCAATTAGGAAAGGTAGTCTGCAATTATGTATTTAATACCAATTTTATCTTTCATATAGAAAAATGGACATATCTATATTACTTAATATTCAAATACAATAAAACCCTTTTTTCTTTAATACCTCGGGATCGTTGAATAGAGCTCTACGGTCGAATCTAGGGGGGGTCGAACGTTTTAGGTCATTTCGCCATATCTCAGTAGTAGTTTTAAGTAGGAGTATGAAATTCAGGATAACAAATCTACTAAAAAAATGGTTATACACGTATTTCAGCGATTTTAGAAATTCAACCCCTAAGGGGGTTAAATTAGGGAGGTCGAACGTTTTATAATAAAAATTCATAAATTCAATTCTTCCGGGCACGGAAGGCCCGGTGGTACTGCTATATTAAAATAAATGTATTAGTTTCAATATTTACATAAACAGAAAAACTATTTATCACATTTTTACAAAACTTTTATGTAAAGTTTAAAATTTGTAAGTACTGCAATTTCGTCTCACTCCCGCCTTTATCCAATTTAGAACATTTTTTTTTTTTTTAAATTTACCTAACCAACATTGCAGTCGACACATAGTCCACCGCCCGAAACCGGGCCGCCCGCTAGTTAACCTAAATACACTTTTCACAGTAGACGTCAGATGCCAATGATGTGCGTTTTTAAAAATTGTCTCCTTAAATTACAAGTATTTAAAAAATACCTACAAACTTTGGAATTTCCACTTGATGAAATTTTATTATCTTCTTAAAAATACTTAAAAGTTAAGGAGACAATTTTTAAAAACGCACATCGTCGGCATCTGACGTCTACTTTCTGATGGGGTGAAAACCGTATTTTAATAATTATATTAGGTAATGAGTAATCCCGCTTCTAAGTTTTCCCATAAGTTAACATGGGATTTAGCGATAGGGGAGTTTCAATGAAGCGGCCCCTTGAGTCACAGAATTTTTATTATAAGAACCAAAAAGGCGCATAGCATGTTTCATTTTCACAAAACTTAGAAGCAAACAAAAACAACTTATCATTATTAGCATCTCAGTGATGTGCAAAGAAAAAAAAAATGAAAAAACTAAATAATCGTTTGCAGTTTGACATTTATTAAAATGAAAAGCAAACAAGTGGGTAAGTGTGATCGAAGGTCGCACAAAGGGTTTCGTTTAATATTCCTTTCAAAACACTTTATCCTTTCCTTAGTAAATCCAAATAAATTTCATTTTCCACACACACACACACACAAAAAAAAAATCATGTTTTTTATAAAGTAAAAATTGACCGGTCATTTTTCTCGTTTTTTCGAAATTTTGAACCGGTCAAATACTGACGAAGCCCGCCATTATACTCTGTCATAATAATATCTGTCATGTGGACTAAATGCGATATTTAAAAAAAAAATCAATTTCCAAATTAAACATGTTGTATATAGAGACCTTCAAAATGTTAAAATATACCAATATTTCTATAATCAAGTTTTTATCCTGATTCAATACGTTCCTCAAACTCATATGACGTTATAATCACTTGCTGACGTCATATCTTTGTATTATTCTCAAACATTTGAAAAAAGTCCGTTAAACTTCCAATATGATGTCAGATTAATTTTCTTTTTAATTATCTAATGACATCATATTAACCTGCTTTTTGTACTTACACATACTCATACTCCTTGTATTATTGAGAAATGTTTGGAAATTTCCGTTTTATTATCAATATGACGTCATATAAATATTTTTTCAACTGGTGAAACTTTTTATTTCATTTTCATTTTTCACGTGGAAATCTTTCAATAGAAAATTAATTATTGTAGAAAGAATTTTATTGTGGAGTTTTAATTGTTGGCTTTTAATTAACTACTGTAACGAAAAATGTTTAAATTTAATAGGAAAAGGCTGTTAGAATTTTTGGTTTTTTAATCTCTCTATATTAAAATAATACGATTTTTTCAAATTTTAATATTTTGAACTTCCTAGTAGATATTCAGCTATAAGTACACAAAATTTCATGGCTATAAGTTATATAGTTTCTGAGAACCGGCTCTGTGACGGACAGACAACGTAGCGGGACGAATAGGGTTTCGTGAGATGAACGGAACGAAACCCTATAAAAAATGACATGTTTAAAATTTTTTCAGTTAAAAGTTTTTTTTTAATTAATCCTTAAAAATTCGTAAATTATGTTGCAGTTTTGAGACAATCTTTATCTGAAAACGCATTTTTTGTTCTGTTCTGTGATATAAAGACTGAAATTATCCGATATTTAAAAACAAAGATGCGAATGGTGGAAAAAAAAAAAAAACTTTATACAAAGATCCAGTAAAAAATCCCTTAAAATTTATCAGAAATGTAATTTAAAAAAAAAAATCTAAAATCTAAATATTGAAAAAAATTTCTTTTGGGAATTCTCGAATACATCTTTTATTAAAAAAAAAAAAAAAAAAAAATCTAAATATTGAAAAAAAAATTTTGGGGGAATTCTCGGATACATCTTTTATTATTATTTTAATAGCAAAGATACCACGTAACCATTTATTTAGGTAACTTAACATTAAATAAATAACAAAAAAAAAAAAAAAAAAAAGTCTTTTCAATTTTTGCTAAAACCGTTAAGATGAAACGAACTGCAACATTTTCTAGGTACCTCTTCTTCACTACCGCTTTTTAGGTGCGTTCGTAATTATATAAATACGTAGCACCTATAGTCGTCGTTTGGTCCGTCCGTCTGTCCGTCCGTCCGCATATAAAAACGCAAAAACTACCCAACCAAATGGTTTGCAATTTAAAATATATTACCTTTGCAGAATTTTGTCGAGACATTTCAAATTTTATTAAAATCGAATCAAAACTGTAGGAGATATTAATAAAAATATTTATTAAGAAATTTGAATTTTTTTTTTTTTTAATCGGTGCTTTTTTGTTATAGGAGCTTCCGAAGTTTAATCGTCAAGCGACCGAGATACTTATTTTATGACAGAAATTAATCTGCAGACGATATAATTCATTTCACAGAATTAAAAATCATCAAGATCTGAATATTTATATAACTAGCTGATACATATATATCTGAATATTTATATAACTAGTTAAGATATTTGTATGAACAGTGTCATAAAATATATACTTAACTAGCTGTTTAACCCGTTCTACGCACGGGATATCATGAATTTAATTCTAAAACGTGCGTACGAACGCACCTCGTTTGTAACGTTTGACGTACAATTTCCAACTTGTTTTTTTTTATTTTTTTTTAAAGAATTAATAAATGATAATAAATTTTTTTCAATTAATTAATAAGCATTTCATTAAAAATTATTTATCTTTTTTTAAAATTTAATTATTGTTAATTTTCGTTAAGGGGGGGGGGGGGGGCGGAGAAAGAAAAATAAGTAAAATAAATAAAACCTATTTCAACATAATTTTATAATTGTAACATAACCAAGCAAGGTGCAAGACAAATATATAAATAAATAATAAAAATATCGTCAGTACAAGATTAAAAAAAAAAATTCTAAATTATGTCTTAAAAAATAATAATAAAACAAAAATAAATAGTCGCATAGCCGCAACAAGGGGGTATGCGATCTGCGCTTTGCAATTAAACAGTTGCATATACTAATTAAAACTGGATCATGCTAATTTTCCTACACAAAATGAAACTTTAAAATACAATAAAAATTAAGTGCAATATTTAAAAATAAATTTATTCTTAGCAAAAGTTTATAAATATCAAGAAATATTTATTAAAAAAAAAAAAAGGATTTTTCTTTTTGCATAAAACTTATAAACAACTGTCAAATGACAGAGCCGCGGCAACTCGTTATTGGTGCAGGTGCAAAGAAGATTTTCCCTTTAAGTGAAAACTGACCGTACAGGTCAATCCGGCTTTACGCTTGGTGTCGCTTGCACCACCCTAGCAGTGACCCTGCTAAACTATTAATAATTAAAATACATAAAAAAGTTACAGTATTTTTTTTTAAATTCTAAACATGAAAAAGATCATTCACACAAAAAAAATTTAATGATTTTTTTTTTTTTTTTTTTTTTTTGTGCAACTGCGTCATTAGAGAGAGAGCACTGCGCGACCGCCGGAATTAATGACATATTATATTCACCGAATGGATTATATTAATTTTCTATGTAAGATGAGGACTTGAAATTAAATGGTAATCAGCAAAAGTAAATGATTAAGAAAATATTGTATTAATGATAAAACTATATTATAAATTAAATTAATGATTAAGAAAATATTACATTTTTCAGAATGGAAAATTTTGTACTTAAAAATCACTAACAGTTATTAAAATTTTGCAAAAAGTAATAAAGTTGCAAAATAAACAGGTATACATACAAAAAGAAAAAACCTCTTTCTATCTTACATAGGTGACCAAAAACTTTATATAAAATTGCAATACAAATTTCAAGCTAAAACATAATTTTAATAAGAATAATAGCAATACGACATAAAAAATGTAAGATAAAAGTAATAATTTAATAGAATTATTTAACGTAGAAAAATAAAAGCTGAAATTAAATCAAAATCAAATTAAGTCAAAACATTTGTTTCACACGAATTCAATAACTATATAAATAATAAAATAAACGGCATTCAAACAGGATACATATGAAAAATAAAAGCCCCCAGAATCAAAATCTGCTGAAATATGAAAATATACTTGTCAAATTAAAGTTAAAAATTAAAAGATTTTTTTTTTCAAAATTATATGAATTTAATAGTATTATTAAAAATACATATTTTTAAATATAATATTCAGTTGGATAATTAAATCATTATTAATTAAACTTCCCAGCAGGGATTTAAAAAATCTCTAGTAAATACCGCTATCTCTGAAATAAAGGTCATTCACACGGGCCCAAATAAAACAAACATGGGACTAAGAGAAACAGCGCAATACACGCCGGTTTTTACAAAGTTAGTATGTTAATTTTCATTGACATCCTAAAGAACATTTGGTTTTAGCATCTCATGTATGTAGTTTTCCTCGTTATTACAAATATTAGAGATAAATTTGAATATTTAAATTATGAATATGAGAAAAAGCAAACAGGAAATAAACTTACTCTTACCTGCTATATGTTTAAGCTGCTATTCTGTGCAAATTATAAATTAAATTTCACACACTGTCCAACACTTTCAGATTGCTGTATATCATTCATCATTTTTTTAGCAGTAAAATAAATTTCTTTACTTAAAATCCATGTTTTCTTCAAGAAATGCAGATGAAGCAGTGTTCACTCTAGAGACGTTTCTACTCTTCTATGCTGATCAGTGATCACTGAACTAAAGGTCATTGACACCTAACGGAGCTTACGGTCATAGAACTGGATGTATACAGAAAGAAAATGTGGTTAAGGGTTAACGTGCCATTCAGAAGGCGATTTTTATTTGTTTTGAGCTTTCAGTAGCTTTTAAATAGAAAAAAAGACCGGTGTCACTTAAAAATGTCTTTTATCTATCATATTTTATACCTTATGCCTTGCAAAAACGTTCAAATTTATCTTATTTTCAGTGACACAGATGTAAATCATGATCAAATCTCACATTGTTTAGTTAATAAATAAAATAATAGATGGCGCCACATAAGTTACGTTTCACGGAAGTTTGTTTACACTTAAAAAATGAATGAATTTGCCGGTCTCTGTGTTCTTGAGTGATGTAAGATGCCTTTAATTAAATAAAAATGTCGCAATTCTGAAGAGATATGTGGGAAGACAAAATGTAGGGACGTAAGCATACAAAATTTTGTGGAACATTTTTTGGATCACTTTTTTTAAGTTCGTTTTAGATTTATAAATAATATGCATACCGCAATGTTTAAGTTAGGCTTATGGCCTATTGTAAAATTAAGTAGTATAATTTAGTGCTGTGTTAAACATGATTTCAAAGGTCTCAAGTAAAGAAATTTCCAGATAAAAACAATGGCAAATAACAGTCAGTTTACCGTTGAAAATATTGAAAGAGTAAGTTATTATTAGTTTTCATTCTCCTTATACCGAAATTAGTTAATTACCTGTGTTTAAATGTACAAATATATTAGTATGCTGTAAAATTTCTTTATTTTTTTTAAGCTTGTAATGCAAATTTCCTAGACTAATAGAAAAATCAATTCATAATAAGGAAAATAGTACTACAAAAACAATCGTTGCTATTTCAAATATAGCCGCATTTAAATTATTAGTTATTATTGAGAGTAAGCAGTCTCTGTCAGTAGTTAAAGCAGCGGTTCCCAACCTTTTTGACTCGCGAAGACCGTTTTAGGGTGAATTTCTATGACAGCCCTTTTAGCTTACCATACTACTTCATGTTTTAGAAGTTAATGTTACTGCTGCGGAGAAAAAGAAGGGGGGGGGGGGGATAGTAGTCTAAACAATTCTGCAATGTATACCTGTATTGAAATTATCATTCAAAAATTTTATAATAATAGTCAATTTAATCTCAATTACCACTAATACACATTATTGTCAAACTTGGTCGTATATAAAAGTTCTTCAAAATTCAATATATAAATCAAAACATTTGGAAACAACTGTCGCAGACAGGCGCGATTTTTTTTATTTTGGGGGGGGGGGGGGGGGGCGAAAATCTTCTTTTCAAATACCAGTTAATCATCTCGTGCAAAAATTGCACATTATTTTAATTTTAATATGAAATTAAAATAAAAACATGATTAACTAAACATTTTATATTAGTTAAAAAAAATAGAAATAAATAAACAACAGTTTAATTAATAAATATATAACATTACAATTTGTATTATTTAAAATATAAACAAACAATTTTATTAATAAATAACGAATGGAAACAATAAATAAACAGTTATAAAAGAAAATATTACAATAAATAAATATCACTAAATAACACTTTTATATAAAAAAAAAGAAAGTATGTGGTAGTTCTATAACTTTTCATTGCATTTAACAGAAATTTTGCATTCCTCCCACTTTATACCTCTTACTACTTCAATAAATTTATTAAATGGATCTTCCCCATTTTCCACGCACTAATGATGAAACATATATAATGCCAAATAGAAATTAAAATCCAACACTTGCCTATTATGTGTAGGCAAGGTACATTTTACATGCCTCCACGTACTTTCTATAGTATTGATATGGCATCCAGTTTCTGGATCAACAAAATGGATGCTATGATTAACGAATAGATGGTGGAAACTATCCTTTCCAATCTCTTTGTATGATGACCAACCATCTGAATAAATAGTGGTTCCTGGTTCTCTCCACTGTCTAATTGCATCCATTAGAGTATCCTTTGTCCTATCAGGAATTGCAACTAAAAACAACTTCCCTGTTCCTCTCTCGACACCACGAAATACCCACTGGCCATCTACATGATGGCCTCTATGATACTTTCATTTTCCAAATTTAGAATAATCTATTTCTACAATCTTATCAGCATCTCCAATCTTCTCTGTAGTATTCAAGATATATTCCAATATGGTCTCGTTAATGAACTGTCGCCAATCAGCTAAGGCATGAGCACCAAAACTCCAAGATTTACTTATAACACAAGATTTACTTTTATTAAGTATTTCGAATGCCAAAATAAATAGTTCTTCCAAAGTTAATTGATGTAAATATGAAAACCAAGAGGCGTATCTCAAACTCCTTTGGATTCCGCATTCTTTCCCATTTATTTGTTTACGACAAACGCACACAACGCCATCAGACACGTTATTTTTTTTTCCGCAATTTCATTTCCCTTGAACATTTGTTACGCACAAATCCAGATTTTAACATATCAGAGTCTCTTAGGAAATTAATAAATATTTCTCGATCAGAATAAAGGAAACCATTAACAAGAGCAGGATTTATTACTCCATTTTTATGTCTATCTGAAGAAAAATGACTTCTTATACAACCTAAATAGACCTGGTAGTTTTTAACTACGTCTTTAACAGGAAGAACGTTTTTAACATTAGAATAACTCATATTTAAAAGCAAGATATTACTGCATAATCAATTCTTGAAACATTATAAAAGATATAATTCAAACATTGAAACATTCGAATAAAATAGTAATCAGAAAAGAAATATGAAATACTACATGAACTTGTGCTGGAAATAATAAAATCCACATTCACATGCGATATATTGAAGAAACAAAGTCAAGAATACAACTGACTCAGCTAATAATTTTTAAAAAAAGAGTAAAACACTCATGGGGCACGATCGAACTGCTAAGTTGTCATAAAAAGCAAAACATCACAAAAATCACTGGGTTACCACCTCAGGCATATAATTGCCAAAAAAAAAAAAATGTTCCAACCCGGTGCATCTGCGACAGCTGTACCAGCATTTGTCTTACAATAGATTTTACATCGATAGTGTGACGTTTTATTATGAAGCCTGTGGTAGCATTGTTTTGCAAAGTTTTCTAATAACATATCCAGTTTAGTTGCTGATAATTGCAGGCAAATGTCTGGTTTTGAATTTTAAAGTTTGTGTTATCGTTCTGGGAGGGGGTGTGGGGGTAGTACATGGAAAACATGGCGTCACAGAGAAACGTCGTTGAGAAAGTCAGTAAAACTAATTTTGCTTTCTCTGATAAGATTTTGAATTCATCTGCCAAATGTCATGAAAACTCAAGTAGACTTTGTTTTTGAAATGCGAATTTTAAAGTGTTGGGAGGTGTCAAATCAATGAGAACCCTGTATCCCACTGAGTTTAAGTTGGTTAGATTTCTGTTGATGACAAGCACATTAGTTAATCAATATGAAATTTTCATTTAAAAAATGAACATTAGATATTAAACAAACACTCATTATTTCATAATTAAATATAAGGATGTTCCATAAATCCAATTCACATTTCAAAAATTCATTTAAAAAAATTGCTGTAACAGAGTTTGATATAAGACTTGTCAAAGAATCAGTTTTTTTGTGGCAAAAGAAACAAATATAGTTTAAATAGACATTGATGCTGCTAAGCTTTTGAAGTCCTGGCTTTGGGTTGTAGTGGGTACCCGCCCAGGATGTTTTTTTTTAAACCCGGGTTGTAGTGTGTAGCTGCCCAGATACCCACCCTGGCTGGGTTAAAAAAAAGGGTTTTTTACAACCCCGTAGGTTTCTGGGACCCAGACACTTCCAAAAGACTAAATCCTTTAAAAAAAATTACGAAAGTGGGTCCTTCTTTAAGAAATAAGTCATATTCAATATATTTAATAGAAAATATGCCTATTTTACATTCTTTTAATGTAAAAATTATGCATCTTGAAGGACCCATCCCAATTTTTTAATGTCTCATTTTTCCAATTTTTTGCTTAAATGATGCATTACAGTGCATTGAGACCCATAAATAAGTTCAGATTTCAATTGTTAATGAAAATTGAACAGATCAAACTCATTTTTGAATTCAGATATTTTCTGCAAACGGAAATTTTGCACTTTTTGGACCATTATTAAACAGAAAATTTCAAATTTTACAGGAGGTGCACCTTCAGTGTCACCGCTGAATTCATCACTGCTTAAACTCTGATGATGTTATTTTAAGCATAAGTCAAAAACTATTTGTAGGAATGATATGAAATTTTTGTCTATGCATGTTGGAAGCCTCTAGGAATTAATTTCTGTTAAAATATTTGTTAATTTATAATTTTTTCAGCTATTAATTTCATATTTCATACATAAAATTGTAAAAATGCATGAAAATCAAATTATTATGTTTAGGATCATTAATACTAACCTCAAGCATACATGAAAGAAAAAATTAGCATGAACAGATAACTATAAGATATATGAATGAAAATTTTAAATAATAACAGCAGGAGCTCAAAATTTTATATTTGAGTGCATTCCATATATTTTCATGTATGTCGCACATCCCCTTCACCCATCAAAATTTACTTTAAAAATCGAAGTGTGCATGATACATGAGTATTTAGGACTTGGTCTGCTATTTTGTATTTAAATTTTCAAAACCATTAAGTAATATACATTGTGAATACTGTGCAATTTTAGCACTATCAAAATTTAATAGAATAAAATCTCTTTCAAATGTCTTTGAAAAAAATGAAATTTTTTTGTACAGATTTTTTTCTCCCTCCAAATAAGGTACTAAAAAGTCAGAGTATGCATGTTACTGTAGGGGAGACTGGTACACAGTGGACCACTTTTTCAGTTAAATTTTTTTTTTCTCTTTAACAGATAAACTGATCTGCATGGAAATATTTTTTAATATTCCTTAAACCTTTATACATTCATCATAATTTTCTCAGAACATAGTTTTCAATACATTTATCAAAAAAACAATTTTTTATATGCACCCATAAAGTGGACCAGTGTGCCCCAGAAGTGGGGCACGGTGGATCGCTATTAGGTATTATCTGAAATACAATTTAAATCTATTTTTTATTAATCTAATTCTTTTTTATTTCCCTTTTACCCTCAAAGTAACATAGTAATATAAATTTACAAGTAACATTTTGAAACAAAACCAAAAAAAAAAAAAAAAAAAAAAGATTATATTTTGAAAATAATAAGAGATTAATACAGGAACAATTGCAATTTAGTTGAAGTTATTACTTAAGTATAAAAAAATCAGCACACATTAAAATTTGCAAATGAAATTCCAAAATACTTATGAGTAAGATTGAGCCTGGAATTTTCCTGAAACACGTTTGGGTCTGGGAGCAACATTATGAAATCATTGACATCAACAACAGATTCATCTACAGTTTCGGGAAAAATAAACTGATTTCCATTCCATTTGCATCTCATGAATCTTACTTGAATAGAATCATCACCAATTAGACTACAGTTACATTTATCAAAGTCGGTAAATACAAAACAAAATATTTCTTACTATGTTAAATAAATTGTTATTTTTCTTTGTTTACAGTTAAATAACTACTTTAAAACAATATTTCTTTATAGAAAATAAGCAATTATTAAATATTTTGAACATTCTGCATTACAGGAGCAGAGTGGATTGTGGGCCACTGTGCCCCAAGAGTGGGCGGTCCACTGTGTCCCATATTGAAGTTCAATAAATAATCATATTAATATTGTTTATAGCTTTCTTTTAAACATATTAACTTTAAAGTTAAATGAAAACAAGTATCTTAGCTTTGGATAAAAGCTGTTTTATCATATTTATCTACAACCTTTAATTACTAAAAAAATAGAAATATGATGATGAAAAATTTTACTTTTAGAAGCTCAAAACATCCAATCAGGATAAAATAGTTCAATCTGAGCTAAACATATTTTCTGAAGGCTATAAATAATCAGTGCTGTGCTGTTGTCTATTAGGATAGAACAGAAGCTTAAAAAAAAAATTTAAATAAATAAAATATTAGAGGGTGGTCCAGTGTGTACCAGTCTCCCTATATAAGGCAAAACACTATAATTCCCAAACTGTTTCAGTAAGTTATTATCTGAAGTTAAAATTTATCTTAGAATCAAAATATGTCAAATTTTTGTAATGCTATTGAAAATTTGTATGTTTTTTTCAATATTTCAATATGGAGATGGCTCCTTAAGCTTATTTTATTGAAATTTGTTATAGAAAATTCTCAGTCAAATTGGAGTACCTTTTGCATCACTCAATGGAAATTAGGTGTTAAAAAAAGTATAAGATGTTCTCTCTTATTTTTTTTTTTTGCTGATTGTATTTCTCTGTTGGATTTGCATATATGAAGGGGTCGGAGCAAGAAAGTGCCAAGCCACATTTTTGGTGAAATAAATCTTAACACTGTGATCTGTTGCTTAATATTGTAAATTATAATATCCAATATATAATTTGTTTCTAGTGTTACTTGGTGGCAGCATATGTGACAGGTTTCGTTTTTGCCCCAGATGTTTATGCAGTGGCGAAGCCTCTGGTCATCGGTAGATGCGGCGATGACTAGAGAAAAATAAAGACAACATAAACCGTTTTAAATTTAAGCAAACATATTTTTAAATGCTTTTTAATTTTTCCCCCTTAATTTTTGGGCTAAAGACGATGTGATAATAGTGTCATTCACCCTTTTTTAAAATTAATATTTAGTGCTGCCATCTGTCACTTTTCAAATGTAGCGGCTAAACTGGATCGTAACTTCTAACTTGCTAAAAGGATTCGTCCACATTACAGAATCTGGTCTTGCTTGCGCACGCATATTCTCGCCCCTCGCGACCAATTAGGCTGCAGAAGTGTTTCCCAGTTTCCGAAAAATATTATAGTCATCGCTATATTTTACGAATCCGTTCTTCGTGCATTCAGAGGAAAATTAATGCGTGTATTTTATTTTTACGCTTTTTCCTTTTTTGAATTATTCTAAATGAAATCTTTTTTGTTAAGTACTACAAAATGCAGTATTTTATTCTTTAATAAAGCTATTAAATTAAAACAGATAAATATTTTTAATTTTTTTTTTTTATTGAACAATTTAGTAATTTTTTCTTCATAATTAAAATGTGTTCTCAAAATTATCACATTTAATATGTTGTGGGTACATTAATGCGATAATTTTAGGAATTAACCATCTACTATTTCTGTTTTTTTACCCCTTTCGGGTCCGAATTATTTCTTAATTTTTGGCAAAATTACTTTTACGTTTAATAATACTAAAAGTAGCTATCCAAATCACAAAAGATAAGGCTTATTAAAATTTAATGACTGTAGTTATTTTGCTTAATACATAATATAATAAGTATAATATAGTATACATGCTTTTTGATTCACGTGACAATGGAAAAAGATAGAATTTTCAACAACGTTTGGAAAATGTTGGCTTTAAAAAGAATTCATACAGCTATAAAAGATCCACCTAAACTGAAGATCGTATGAATAATATATTTTGTTACAATTAAAAAAGAAATGTTGGAGCTACTGAAACAGAAGTAAAATTTTTATAATCTTTTTATTGAGATGATTTGCCACAAAACGCGGAGACTGGATTACATTTACAAATGAAGTGTTAGTTATAGTATAAAAAAATAAAGTTGCAGATTGTAATATTTTTTTTCGTTTACAGGAAATAAAATATTTTATAAACTTATGTTTTTTTTAATATTAATTGCAAAAAACACTTTTCAATAAACAGAAAACGTGGAATGATTTCGATGCAGTAATGGGTGCGTCGCTGGAATGTTGTGAACTAGCGATGACCATCATGAAACCTTATGCCTCGCCACTGTGTTTATGCCCCCAACAAACATAACTAATTTACTAAAAACGTAACATTGATATCATTAAAGTATTATATTGTTAGTAGTATATTGTTACTTAGAATATCTCAAATGTTACTAAGACATTGGCGAAAAAACTTTAGGTTATATATCTTTATTTGAGTATTCCATCAAATTTGAAATTGAAATATCTCAGAAGTTTAAAAATGTGGCTTGGCACTCTCTTGCCCCGACCCCCTGCTCCTCATGTACATTCAGGGCTGTAGCTAGAAGTAAACAATAGGGCGTGGCGTGCTCAAGAAAATGTAGGGGGGGGCTCATACTATTTCTCTCTCTCTCTGACACAAGCATGCACAAACACAGATATATATGATCAAAGTATTATATAGAAAGGTAAATCAGTGCATATTCATATTGTAGGCACTATGTTTCGTATTAAACTGTTTATAATAACTTTATTTGATGCTAAGAAAAGTAAAGGTTGCAGACAGGGATGTAATGGAGGATATACGGTGGATACGCCGTATACCTTCTGAATTATTTGAAGGAATACCGTATACCCTCTTCTCAAAAACTATAGGTAGGGGAGACCGGTACACAGTGGACCACTTTTTCAGTTAACATTTTTTTCTCTTTAACAGACTGACCGATCTGTATGAAAATATTTTTGAATATTCCTTAAACCTTCTTACATCCATCATAATTTTCTCACAACATAGTTTTCAATACATTTTTCAGAACAAAAAAATTATATACACTTGTAAAGTGGACCAGTGTACCCCTGAAGCGGGGTACAGTGGACCACTATTAGGTATTATCTAAAATACAATATAAATCTATTTTTCATTAATCTAATTCTTTTTTGTTGCCCCTTCACCTGCAAAATAACATAGTAATATAAATTTTGAAACAAAAACAAAAAAATTATTATATTTTGAAAATAATAACAGATTAATAAAGGAACAATTGCAATTTAGTTGAAGTCATTACTTAAGTACAAAAAAATCAGCTCACATTAAAATTTGCAAATGAAATTCCAAAATACTTATGAGTAAGATTGAGCCTGGAATTTTCAAAAATAATTTTGGGTCTGAGAGCAACATTATGAAATCATTGACATCAACAGCAGATTCATCTAAGGTTTCAGGAGAAACAAACTGATTTCCATTCAATTTGCGTCTCATGAATCTTACTTGAATAGAATCATGAACAATTAGACTACAGTTATATTTATCAAAGGCAGTAAATACAAAATAAAATATTTCTTACTATGTTAAATAAATTGTTATTTTTATTTGTTTACTTTACAGTTAAATCTATTTTAAAACAATCTTTCTTTATAGAAAATAAGCAATTATTAAATATTTTGAACATTCTGCATTAGAGGAACAGAGTGGATTGTGGACCACTGTGCCCCATGAGTGGGTGGTCCACTGTACCCCATGTTGAAGTTCAATAAATAATCATATTAATATTGTTTATAGCTTTCTTTTAAACATATTAACTTTAAAGTAAAATAAAAACAAGTATGTTAGCTTTGCAAAAAAGCTGTTTTACTTTATTTATCTACAACCTTTAATTACTAAAAAAATAAAAATATGATGATGAAAAATTTTACTTTTAGAAGCTCAAAACAACAAAGCATGATAAAATATTTCAATCTGAGCTAAACATATTTTCTGAAGGCAATAAATAATCATTGCAGTGCTGTTGTCTATTAGGATAGAAGAGAAGCTTAAAAAAAATTTTAATAAATAAAATATTAGGGGGTGGTCCACTGTGTCCATAGGTCCAGTGTGTACCGGTCTCCCCTATACCCTATGCCTAAAGCTCTCTGTTTTTTTTACTACTACATCACTGGCTGCAGAATAAAATTTTCAGTGTATAATTATACTAGTGATAGTGAAATAATAAGTAATGATGTCAATAAGTAAACTAGTCAGATGTGCCAATCCCAAAACTTTCTTCTATCTCACACAGATTTCGCATACACTAGAAAGAATCAGTACCAATTTATATCAGGGTCTAATTGAATCTAAAGTTTTAATAAATTCCATGCTTTAGTTCTTGAGATATGACTGTTGCTAAAATTGTGTGAATCCTACAAAATGCAGCATAGCAGCGCCACCTGTTGGGAGATTTAGACCAAAACCTAATTTAAAAACAACTTATGTCAACATCTAACTGAATCTGAAGTTTGATGAAATTCTGTGCATTAGTTCTTTAGATACAGCTATTGTAAAAATTGAGAAAAAAGGGGTATAGCAGCGCCACCTGTTGGACAATTTACACCAAAACATAAACAGCATCTATTTATGTCAAGGTCTAACAGACTCTGAAATTTAATGAAATTACGGGCATTAGTTCTTGAGATATAGCTATCGTAAGAATCGAGAAAAATGTGGTATAGCAGCGTCACCTGTTGGGATATCTACACCAAAATGTAATCAGCGTCTATTTATGTCAAGGTCTAACTGAACCTGAAGTTTGATGAAAATAAGTGCATTAGTTCTTGAGATAAAGCTATTGCGGAAATTGCGGCATAGCAGTGCCACCTGTTGGACGATTTTCATCAAAAACTAATCAGCACCAATTTATATCAGGGACTAACTGAATATAAAGTTTTATTAAATTTCGTGCATTAGTTCTTGAGATAGAGCGCCCACAAAATTTTTGTCACAGACAGACATTTTCTAAAAATGGTCAAATCGTATTCAGGACCTTCTAAAATGTTTAAATCCGTCGAAAACCGGAAGTCGAAAATTTTCATGAATCCAATACTTTCTTCTTGTAAAGATAGAAGAAAGTAATAAAAAGCTGACAGTTCACTTGTTTCAAAAGAGTTGCAACCTTTAATTTTTTTCTGACTATTCCCTGCCCTTAAGGATTCTAAAGTTATGTTTTTATATGATAAAAAACAAAAATCAAGGGTGTATTTTGCATTTTTAAATTATTTTGGTGTCTAGTCAAAAGCTAAAACCACTTGTATTTAAAATGGCTATAACTCATTAGAATAACTTTGTTTTATGCTAATAATGGAAAATGCAGCAAAATGAAAAATTTCAGTATATAACTAATGCGAAAGTCAATGTTTTCATGAGCAAAAGGTTTCTAATTCTGAGTATGTGCAGATAGGATGCGCGCCCATTGAAGCACTTATTTGCAGTTTTTAAACAAATACTACAATTTAGTATTTATGCAAAACTGTAAAAAGCCCCCAAAACTAAGTTCAATTTTTGAACAGAGTTTCATTTGGATTTTAGAATTTCATTTGGTAGCTTTGGCAACTTTCCGAGGGGGGGGGGGGCTCAAAAATGTTCAGGGGGTGCTGAGCCCCCCCTGGCACCCCCCTAGCTACGGCCCTGTGTACATTATTAGTTAGTGTTGCATCTTGCAAGTCCTTATCTCTCTTAATATGCATATTATAATGATTGTTCGTCTAATATACTGTTTTTTTTTTTTATTTAGAGTCTTCATCAGTTTTATAATGATGTACAAAGTCAAGCTCAAGCAAATCAATTTTTGGTGCTTGCACAAGTATCTCCTGAAGCATGGAATTTCGCATGGGAACTTCTGCATCCCTCTAAAGTATATCTTTATGATGTTTTTTTTTTTATATTATCAGATATTTTAAGTGTATTATTTTATTGTGATAATTCATAAATTACTAAAGATGTGTTTGATATGTGATGTGTATTTTGTTATTATTATTTTAAGATAAAAGTAATTTGATTATTTAATGTTAAACTGACAATAGTCGTCGTTCATCATGAAATATCATCTATGTATTTTTTCCCCTTCTATCTTGTAAATGTAATGTAGTTTCCAGGTTACTAACTTGAGTCAATTTATGTGCCATGCCAGTCGTAAAATTTTCTGTGTCAATTTGCAGCACCAGCATCACAAGTCGAAATTTATCTATGACCCCCAACGATGCCAGACCAAGTATACTTTTGTAGAAAATGATAACTCACATAAGTAAAATTTGCATTTGGCAAATATTACAATACACACAGGAAAAAAAATCCTGCAATTTAAAACTGAATTTGCAGTTAATGTAGTAAACTTCTAATCCACAAAGATTGAAGAAAAAAGGAAAATTGTCTGCTCAAAAAGCAAAATAGATCACATTTTAGCAAAGCAGAGATGGAAATGATTTTAAATTATAACTTATAAATTGCAACTTAATCCTGAAACTGTGATGAACAATGTCAATGACATTTTTATGAAAAGTTCATAAAAATTTTAAATGTTTAATTTGTATAATTAATGTATCAATTAAATGTAATTGATAATTTGATTACATATTTAAATTTTGAACATTATACTGAAGGCCTGTTGGGGTATTTACTCTAATGTAATGAGTCATTATTTTCTCAGACATGTATTACAAAATATAACAGAAAATAGAGTGAGATTGCATTTAAACTATCAGAACCATATATAATTCCGAATTAGTTAAATTCTGTTAGTTCTTGAATTATTATTGAACAGTGCTTTGAGTCATTTTGCTTGTGGTAAGCAACAGTGTATAGATGACCAGTAGCTCCCATCAACAGATGCCACTGGACTTTTGAAATCCTGGGACCCAGACACTTCTGAAAAGTTGAGTCCTTTTTTAAAAATGGGTCATCCTTTTAAATATAATATGGATTCAATGTATTTAATACAAAATATGCCATTTTGAGAACTTTCAAGTGAAACATGCATCTTGAAGGACCCATCACAATTTTTTTATGCATCCTTTCTTCAATTTTTTGCTTAAATGATGCACTATAGCACATTCCCGGCATCACTGAACATGCCTGAAAACTCCAGCAATTTCTTCAGCAGTGGGTTTGTTAATAATCATGCTTGTCCATTGATATGTTGTCGACGAATCATAGATCTTCTCCCACCAAGGACAGGCAAAGATAGCTGTCCTCTGACCTGGGATCTGAATACTTCAGCCCATGTAGACAAGTATATTTATATGACACTCCTGAATGGACGATCAATGAACAGCTGATAGTAAATTAAAATTACGCAAAATCAAGCTTTTTTTTTTGGAGAGGGGGGGTGGGATTGTTAATTTGTATCTGACAAGTTAAACAGAAGCAGAAATGAATTAAAGCTAATAGGTAACACATTTAATCGATGAAATTACTCGAGTAGTCATATAGCAGTTATCAATGAGAGAAAGACGAAATTGTTCACCTTCTACTACAATTCATGTTTTTAAAAATGTGTTTTATTTTTATACATGGTGTCCCTTCTTATTGTTTACCTTTCTTTTTTATTAGTTTTAGAAATATAGTTCTGATTGCTAAAATGTCAATATGAAAATCAGTTTATGTCCAAAATAGCTACTTTTTAAATGGTTACGAAATTAAAGATTTTATATGATGTCTAGGTCCCATAAGTTTTATTCAGAAAAAGTTTATCTTCTAGCAAGTAAATAAATAAAAATTCATTCTTCAATGACGAAAACTTTCCGAGTTATATGATACTTAGAATTTTAGGCATTTTATGTTACTAAAGATGGAAAAACATGTTTTTAGTGCCAGAAAATGCTGAAAATTTATGAAATTAAAAATATCATAACTAGGTAAAATTTGTCGCTCAAAAATTGAATTTTGAAACTCTGTAACCTGTTAACCAAAAGTAACTGTATTTCCCATCTCTACTAAAAAGGGTCTGCTGCTTTTTCTATCTTTAATCTTTTTAAATAGTAGCTCGTTTAAAAAATATATATATATATAAATGAAATTTCCTTTCTTTTATATTATTTTAGCCATCAGAAGTTCAGTTTTTTGGTGCAAGTACACTTCATGTGAAAATCTCCAAACATTGGAATGAACTACCAGATTCATTATATGCCCCTTTGAGAGAGAAGTTACTCGAAGCATTATTTAATTATATAACTGGCCCTCGAATTATTCTTACAAGGCTTTGTGTTGCTGTAAGTATATGTATATATATAATATATATATTTATATTTTTTAAGTAGCATATTTGACTTGATATTTTAAGAATAGCTGATTTTTCATTGACCCTATCATATCAATTCCTAACAATCAAATGTATTGATAGACTATTGATTTCTCAGAGATTTGAATTTTCTAATTTTCATTTTTAAATCAAATTTTTATTAAAGAATTACATTTTAATTTATCTTTTAAGTATTTCTTTGAAATAATTTTTTTTTAAATGTAATATCTATTATCAAAGTATGTTCTTTTTAGGGTTTCGTTTATCTCACGAAACCCTATTACTCCCGCTCTGTTGTCTGTCCGTCACAGAGCCATTCTCAAAAACTATATAACTTACAGAGTTGAAACTTTGTGTATATAGATGAATATCACCTGTGTAGAGCTCAAAATATTAAAATTTGAAAAATTCGTATTATTTTAATAAATAGAGATAAAAAACCAAAATTCTAACAGCCTTTTCCTATTAAATTTAAACATTTTTCGTTATAGCAGATGCCAAAAATTTAAAATCCACAATGAAAGAGTATGATGTAAATATTGAATAAGCTGAGAAATGTATTTCTGAGCATTTTTCTTTAAAAATTATTTAAGTAATTTTGCTTAAAATTTAATAAAATTTTTGAAATTTCATTTAGAATTTTATTAACTGGATTATTCAGACTAATATCAAGACTAACATGTCTGTACAAATACAAAGCAATTCTAGATTTCAGCTAGAAGAATAAACTAGTTTTAAGAATCAAAAATAAGTTTATTATAAGCGGTAGTTTTAAGATATAGGCAATACTCTAAAGAAAGGATTTTGAAAAAGAGGCTATCTATTGAAAACTTATGCATAAAACTTACATTCTGAGGGAGCAAAAAAATTTACAAACAAATTGCATAATCTTTTTTATTTGAAATCGGTTAAAAACAAATACTCTGAATTGTTATTTTAAGCTTGATAGGCTATACATAGCCCAATTGACCTAAAAAAGAATATATTTTGAGAATTGTGATTTAAAAATTTTTTTGTTTTCTTCTTGGATTTTATAGTTGCACCTAGATTAAAAATGTTTTTCTTTTTGAATTCCAAAAGACTTGATGTTAATAATATATGTATGAAAATGAAATATTTTTTTCCATCATCACTTTTTTTTAAAATCTTCATATTACAGATGTCATCTTTCATCATACAGACAATAACGGATTTTTGGCCTACATCAATAGCAGATATAACTGCTGCTCTACAACCCCAAAATGTTCCCAGTGCAAATGTAAGATATCTTATAAGTTCTGAAATATAGATTCATTATAAGATTTTTTTTTCCCTTTTATACCTACTAATATTTATTTTATACATTTTATTAAAAATGTTGATCATATACTTGTGATTTAACTTAGAAGTATTTTATTATTGTTAATTTATTCTCTGATATTATTATTAATAATAATTTATTATACTTATGATGCTTAATGTATCTCTATTTATATGTAAAACCTCATTTAACTTTTCAGACTCAATTCAAACTCCCTTCCTGCAAACAAATTTCACTCTAATCTTCAAAATAAGCTTCTGTCATGGTCCATTTTATGTTTTGATAAAAAAAAAAAAAAAAAATTACATCATAGATAGGGTTTTTTTATGCTAGTAGTGCTACTGGAAGGAAATTTCATAACTATGCAAACTAACACTTACTACAAACGAATTTTGCTAAGATCTTCAGAGTTAGCTTCTACCATGATCAACTTTGTTTTGATAAAAATTTTTACTTAAGTGCCTTTAAGCTAGTAGTGCCCTTGGTGGTAAATTGCTTAACTATTGTGACAAAACAAACATAACTAGAATTTTTCCTTTCACAAAATGATAATAAAGGAATTTTATCAAGAAATATTCTTCTAACAAGTGTGTAATAAGAAATTGCTTCCCTGCCTTTTATTCCTTAAGATACATGTGTGGTAAAGTATGCATATAAAGTGTGATTCATAAATATCGAAACAATAGGTTATCTCTTTAAATATTGCCCCTAGGCACATACTTCCGATTGCAAAGTTTCATAAAAAAGGTGCAAAATTTGATGAGATAAGTTGTAACTCCATGGGAGGGGGGGGGGGGTCTATTTGAGAAAATGCAAAAAATAACTTTTTATTCAGCCCATGTAGGGTAAAATTTCCATAGGAAATTTTTCCTTATTCCTGAATTTAAAAAAAAAAAAAATCCATCTTGATATCTGCAAAACTCGGAGAGGTATGTCCGTTTTAATAATTCATAAGGTTTCAAGGGATCAGACACAAATTCAAGTGCATCTAATTCAATAAACAATGTTACTGTAAGGTGTCCAGGAAACATTTATTATTTTTTTATTTATTTGTAGAGTTAGAATTTTGAATTTTTTTGTGATTGTTAACCATATAATTTGTAAACAGAATCACATCATAAAACTTCTTACAAAATTAATTTTTTTTTTTTTATTATTCAAAATTTTTTGTATGCACTTTATGTTTTAGTTCATAGATGAGTTTATTGATATGATACGAAAGAAAACCATTTTCATGGGCAATGCAATTAATTTTATTTAATTCATTATCGAGACAGGTGTCTGTGCATATTTTAGATTTCTGCACAGGCCAAAATTTGTACAAATAATTCCCAATTTTCTTAAGATACAATTAAGATTATTTTAAAGAATACTACATATATATTTATAAGAAAATTTTACAGTATATTTTAGATTACTATGTGTTCACATGACAAAAACATAGCTGCCAAACCTCCCACTAATCCTCCATAATATGTAGATTAATTTGAACTTTCATTTTAAAACCAGAAAATTTATTTAATGAATCTTTGACTTAATTTAAAGGTTTTAAGTCGAATTTATTAAATTGAATTTCTTAAAAGTTTCTGGTTCGAACCTGGGTTAAATACACACACTTGTAATGGAAGATTAGTTTGAGCTTGGCATCTATTAAAAAAATACGCAATAGCAATTTTAATGATTATTTATACTCTTAGACTATTACATTTGAATAAATATTTGTTTTTAAAAAAACAATCTCGTTTGGAATAAATGAAAAATAGGTTTAAAAACATCATAACTTTTGAAGCTGTATAACAAAAAGTAGATTTTTGAAAATATTTCTGTGTAATTTATTAAAATATATTTCCAATGATTCTGTTAACAGAAGTTTCATTATTGCTATTATTATTTTTACAAAACTTATTGCCTGCCTGACATGTCCTAAGGACAATAAAGACACGGCCCGGTCAGCGAGCCATGCTGGTTACGGGCCTGGCGCCAAGCTCTGGCTCAATCAGACCTCTAGCATATTTCTCAAACAAGTTTAATGCAAAAATCTATACGCTGTTATTTTATATCTAAAAGTTAAGGCATTGTCTTAGATAGACTTTTAATAATGTGTAAATTTATGGTCGATCCCTAACTTGCATTTCAAATGAACTGATATCGCGTCGCTCAGTTGTTTGCTTAATTGGTGTAAGTCACAAATTTTGGATTTTAATATTTCTGTGAATTTTGCAGATATCAAGATGGAATTTTTCTTTTAATTCAGGAATGGATAAGGAAAAATTTCCTAATTGGAAATTTTATCTTACGGGGGGGGGGGTATAAAAAAAATAATTTTTTTGTATTTTCTCAAATAGCCCTCAATTCCCCCCCCCCCCCCCCCCCACATGGTGTTGCAACCTAGGGGCAATATTTAAGGAGATAGCCTATTGTTTTGATATTTATGAATCACACTGTATAGCATTTATTAATGATATAGGAAATTTTCTATTTATCTATACCAGTGGTCACTAATTATTTTCCCCTTAGGTATGCTTCATAGGATTTTCAAACTTTCGTGGTCCAGACAACTTAAACCTTCCTATCTCAACTCCCTCCACTACGCTACCTTACTCTACTAACCTAGGCTGCTTTGCTTACTAAACTTGTCTGTGAAATTAGTTATTATCTTACTTGCAAAACACAATGGATATCAGTGAAATGAAGAGCATAAATACCAAATCGATAGTTTATTATGATTTTTAGAATACAAGAAAATCCTTACAAAGTACATATAAATTCAAAAAGACCACTCACTAAAGTTGATTGTGGTTTAATGTTCAATGGAAAAAATTGCATATTTTCCACAATCTGCTTGAAATTTGGGGTCAAGTTGGTGCAGCTGTTTCTCTTCAAGCTGTGAAGGTGGTCATCAGTGAGTCGAGATCTGTATCGGTTTTTAATGAAGTTAATTTTGGAGCCATATGTTGAGTCAAACATGGTACACAATTTTAGTGGTAAATCATTTACTCGATACTTTTTTTTTACACACATTTTTAATTAAAATTGATCACTTCGAAGAGTTTTTTGAACTTGAGCATAAATGTCCTTCAAAACAACATCTTCTCAGAACTCGATATTCCCAAATGTAGGGCAACTTTGCTCTTGAAAAGATCTACTACTTCACTGGTCTATCCACGATTACTGCCTGTATGGTACATGTTGTATGCTGAAACATTATTTTTTCTGTTATTCTCAATTTCGTTGCGGTCCGTAGAAAACCTGCCTGCTCCCATCTGAAATGCTCATTCAGGTAAATTCAGTTAAGGAGCCGAGATTGGCCAAGCGAAAAAAAAAGAAATGTCAGCTATGCATCTCTGTTGTGTTTAGTTTTATTACAGCCATGGAATGTATCTATTGCTTTTTTAATAATACTTCTTTATTTGCAATAATAATTAATATGTTTTCGAATATAAGTGTGTATACTATGTGATAAAGTTCATTGTGTACAAAAGAAACAGATACATAATTACTTGTTTGGTGTACAATGTCACACTTGAGTTATTTTTCTTTGTAAGTAATATTCTGCTAATAATATTTGTTGAATTTCTGGTATTTTAAAATATAGCCCCTCGTTACATAATGCATGCCAAGATACACCAAAAACATGTAATATATCCACAGTCAAGATATAATTAAGGGCATTTACTTTTTCTTAGAAGAGAGATATGCAAAAAGAAAAATAGCAGTTAATTCACATATTTCATTAATCACAAAATAAATAAAAATTGAATATGCACATTGCATGTGGTATGCAGTGCCAAAATTAACAACAACTTACGTGATGCCATGCTAATTTGTTACTGTCATTAAATCGCATTATTTGGCAACAGATTTTGTTTATCCTAAATGGTAGACAGGAAAGTAAACAAGCACCCATTTTTATATATAATCACTACATTTAAAGTAAAATATTATTTCCAACTTAGATTTACTTTTTTTTTTTACATGCTGTACATTGCAGGGATAAAATTTTACTAGAGTTAAAACAAGAAATGTGTGATAAATCAGTACTTTGGTAGAAAAAGGACCAATATTCAAAATCACCATTTTAATTTATGCCTCCCAATCATTTCACAACAGCTTAGTGCATTTTGATTGATGTCTAGCAATAACAATCATTTCACAACAGTTTAATACATTTTCAAGTACTTTTTCAGAAAAAAGCTTTTATTCAATACTTACACTTCTAAATGCCAATGTCCTCCCTGTAATATATTTTGTAATAATCACTATTTTTTGGTCTAATGTCCAATAATCACTTTTCAATGGTGATAGGTATAAGAGAAAAAAAAAATGTCAATGTCCTTTCTTCAATATATTCCATAAGAAAATTATTTTTTCTGTAATCTTTCATAGCAAGCAAAAAATTAAACATTAAGACAGTTTTTTCTCAAAATACTGTAATTGGACATGGACTCATTGTTTTTTTCTATTAAGATATAGATATGTTTATGATTATTATTTTTGTTTTTTTACAAGAAATTCCTGTTTGAAGTTGTTTTATTACATAATTTCTTTAATTTTTCAGCCACACAGAGTTATTCATGTACTACTTGAACTGCTAACTGTGTTAACTGAAGAAGTCAGTATTTTTCCTTTATTTTTAATCCTTATTTAATATCTAAGTAAACAAAAATCATGTGCCTTATGTTTTGTCGTATATATTTCAGTTTCAATCTACTCATATTCCACAAGGTCGAACTGGAGTTGTTAGGCATGCCTTACGTTCTTCATCAAACCTTGTTATGGAACTGCTTCAGAGCATACTGTCTAAAACATCCTCACCAATTGAACTTTGTGAAATGTCTCTAAAGTGCTACTCTAGTTGGTCTCTATTAGGTTCTTCAATATTAGAATACAAATCTCTGTTACTTTTAACTTTTGATTCAGTATATCGAGATGAAATCTGTCAGACTGCATTAGAAACTTTAAGTAATATAGCAAATCACCCAGACTCTGTAAAGTAAGTTTAATGCTTACTTGAGAGATAGAAAATTATCTCTATTATTATCACTATTTATAAATTTTTACTATGTTTGTTTTATATTATACAATCTACTAGCTGACCTGCCTGATATTGCCCAAGCCCATGGTAGTAACCTTAAATATACATAAAATCAGTATTGAATGATTTTATATTTTTAGACAAAAATCTTTCCAAGCTAACTCAATGATGGCTTCAGCAATGCATACCTTCATATTTGTATGATTTTATATTTTTAAATGAGAATCTATCCGAGTGAAAATAGAGTGGGGTGTGTGCAGAAATGAAAACCACTCCAAAAATGTTCTAAAGCACAATTCTCTTAAAATGTAAAATAATATCATCAAAGGCACTAAAGGAAAAAAAAAAATCTGGCGAATCTGTAAAATGACTTACAGAATGTAATATTTTTGTAATAATAATTAAATATTTTTTTGAACCAAAGATATCATTAGAATCAGAAATTTATTTGGGAATAAGTGTGTTTTTTTCTATTTTTGTCCGGAAAAGGAGATAGCATTTTAAATCCAGAGAAAAAAAAAACAGAAAAAGTTAAAGTAGACACAAATCAAATTCTGAGAAATATATATTTTTTTCGAAACCAAAAATACCACCTGAACTAAAAAAGTAAAAAATACAAAATCGGAGCCTCACGTGCATTCACACCTGTCTTTGTTTTATTTTTTTCCAAATTTTCAGATCTCTATCTGTGCTAGATTTTCCTAGCCTTCACTACCAAACACACAGACGGGCAAACATCTTTCTTTTATTAATATAGATATTTTATTATTAGTATCCGTGTTCATCATTTCTTTTGTAAATGCATAATTAACCCAATTAGAATCAATTTCACTCATTGAGAAAATATCGAGGAGGAAAATTATGCATCAATATATTTGGAAAATTTCAAGATATATCGCCACATTAAATCCAGAAACAGAACATTCCATAAAATACATTCACGAATATAAAATCAAGGAATTTCTTATTAAATATAAACAATTTGTCAATAACATTTTGAAAATTTGTATTTGAGAGCAAACACTTGGAGAATAGTGCATTGTTTATATATTTCCATAATGTAGAAAAATTATTATTGGATGGACATTACCTCTACATCATGTGAGATCCTTTTAAACTCAAAATTGAATGAAGTAAAAAATATATATATAGTACATTGTGGTGATGACCATGTGAAGATATTTATAGGATTTTTTTATTATTATTTTTTTTAATATAGAGTATTTTGTTTAGATATTCTTAATGATAATATAAATTGTGATATGTATTTTAGAAACGATAAAAATGTGGAAAAAGGAAACTAGTTTTATATTTAAATTTTGCCTTTTAATGTAAACAAAATTTTTAGTAATATTCTAAGTAAAAATTTAAAATAAAATAAAATAAAATACTCCCTAAAATATATATTGTTATGAATTTTGTATATATCTGTAAATATTCCATTTGTTTAAATTTATTTTATTTTATTATTGTGAAAATTGCAGTATTATTAATGTATTTCCTATTGAGCATCATGTAACTCAATGCTAAAGGCCTCAGATGGTTTGTAAGGAAAACAACCTTACACCCTCATCTTTATATTTTTGTTGCCAAATTTGGCGATATATCGCCAAATGTCGCCAAGTTGGCAACTTTTTGTGCAACCACCCCCCCCCCCTTATACCTGTACATTGGGATCCTTTCTCGCTTTGGTTCTCTATCGAAAGTTAAAGCACTTTCTGGTAATTTCTAGCATCTGAAAGCTCTGGAATAATCTGGAAAGATCTCTGAAGCCTATATAAGGGACCTCCACCAGTCCAGTTAGTGAGTTGTCTGTCAACTGCGATTGAATTCATACGAGAGGCTTTGCATTGAGAACTGTGTTTCTCGGATCGATTTTGTCGTTGATACGTCGTATTGAACGCATTGTTTCTGTGTGAAATTTTGCTGCGCTTTTATTGGATTTGAAGATTACTGAATATCTTGTAATTTTCAGAAGATATTGGTGATCGTATTGCACTGTTTATAGTGAATAAAGCCTTTTTATTGTTCTTATATATTGGCATCAGTCCTTTCGAACCCCGAGCTCACAACAATATATATATTTTTTTTGGCTAATGGTGATTAGTATCAATTATTTGTTTGAGAATATAATATTAACTGCGATAAAAAGAACATCTTTGAAGACATAATTTTGTGTGTTTGAGAAGCTCTTGATTTTCATGCTTTCAAGCATTTTAATATCATTTTAGCATTGGTCACTTGAAGATTATCAGTTTGTTACCTATTTTATGTTGATATTTATTTTAAAACATTTGTAAAATGACAGTTATAGTGTATTTTTGTGTGCATTTCTTTCTTTTTCTTTTCTTTTCTTTTTTGTGTGTGTGTTAATAACAAAATGATAATTCAAATTATCAGATAACATTTCTTATACACACACACACACACAAAAAAAGGGACTTAAGTTCACCAAATTTAATGTATGGATAATAAAGCTTAATTTTCAGTCAATATCTTTACAGCAATATATATATATATATATATATATATATATATATATATATATATATCATCATCATCATCAACAACAACAACCGTTTTCAATCCACTGCTGGATGTAGGTCTCCCCCAGATTTTTCCATTGTTGCCTGTCTAGTGCTTTAGTCATCCAATTATCACCGGCTACTTTTCTGATTTCGTCACTCCATCTTACCTGAGGTT
Source organism: Maratus michaelseni (assembly GCA_963931845.1). Taxonomy (NCBI): domain Eukaryota; kingdom Metazoa; phylum Arthropoda; class Arachnida; order Araneae; family Salticidae; genus Maratus; species Maratus michaelseni. The sequence continues at coordinate 167,508,255 of OZ007592.1, read as the reverse complement.
GTCTTCTTGTACGTTTCTGTGATACCACTGTTGGGTGTTTGTGCTCCATCTAATGTCTTGTCTTCTTGCAATGTACCCAGCCCATTTCCATTTTAGCCGTTTAATTCTCTCAATAATGTCAAAAACTTTCGTCTGACTATCCACGTTATTCTCTTTCTGTCTCTTCTGGTTATGCCTAGCATACATCTTTCCATACTTCGCTGTGTTGTTTGTAATCTTTGTACCATCCGTTTTGTTAGCGTCCAAGTTTCTGCTCCATAAGTTAGTGCAGGCAAAACACATTGGTTAAACACCTTTCTTTTCAAACAAAGAAGCATGTTACTCTTCAGAATAATATTGTTCTTCCCAAAAGCACTCCATCTGTTTCTTATTCTTCTATTGATTTCATTTATGATACTGTTGTCTGATGATATTTCTTGTCCAAGGTACACATAACTTTGCACATCTTTAATCTCAGTGTTGTTGTAGACGATTTTCTTTTTTGATGGAAATGAATTGAACATCACCTTAGTCTTTTCCAAATTTATTTTTAATCCCACATTAATGCTAGCTTCTGCCAAATCTTTTAGCATACTTTGCAATTCCCTTTTCCCCTTTCTCATAAAGTAACACCCTCAGAGCATTATTTCATTCTTCTGGTACAATTTTCTGATTTCTCGAGACATTTGGAAAACAGTAAGACTAGCATTTTTGTGAATTCTTCTCCTGCTTCTTTGTTAAAGTCAATTGAAATTCCGTCTTTGCCAGGGCATTTACCTTTTTTCATGCATCTAATGGCTTGTACTACTTCATCTGTCATCACTTGGATTATCTCTTCAGTTTCTGTTATGTTTACTCGTGGATCACGTAGGTTGATTTCTCTTTGATCTTCACATTTATATAGATCGTTATAGAATTTTTCAACAATGTGTACTATTTCATTATTGATTTTGGTGATTGTTCCATCTGCTCTCTTCAGTACAAAAATACCTTTTCTTTCAACACACAGTTTGCGCTTAGCTGATTTTAAACTTTTGTTATCTTCTAGAACTTTTTTGACAAGATCACAGTTAAATTTTCTGATATCTTCTGTAACACATTTTCTTACCATTTTACATAATTCTGCATATTCAACTCTTGATTTAGGATAGTTTTTCTTCATTTTAAATTCTCTGCGTTTCTTCATCAATCTTCTTGTTTCTTCTGTCATTTTCTTTGTTTGCTTTACTTGTGCTTCACCAGGTATCGTCCTTGCAATTTCTTGTAGAGTATTTGTTATTTTCTTGTTCACTACTGTAACATCTTGTTCTTCTTCTAAAATTGATTGAAGTACTTGAAAATGATTTTTAAGTTTTAGATTAAATTCTTCTTTATGTTTCTGGAGATTTATAATATCGACTGATTTCTTTGAGCATTGCAAAAGCTTCATTTTTTCCACTTTAGTGTTTAAAAGCAACTTGCATCTAACTAACCTGTGATCACTTCCTGTATTGAAGTTATTGAGAACGCTGCAATCCTGAATAAGATGCTTTTCGTTTGTCAAGATGTAGTCTATTTCACTTGTTGAGCTATTTGCACTACGCCATGTCCATTTTCTTTGTGACTTTTCTTGAAAAATGAATTCATGATATACATCTGTTCACATTCTGCAAATTCAATCAATCTGTTTCCTCTTTCATTACGCACCCCATATCAATGATTTCCTACTATGAACTCAACTTTCTTTTTTCCCCAATTCTAGCATTCCAGTCTCCCATTATTAATTTTATGTAGCATTTTCACTTTTGATGCATTGAAGCTACTTCTTCATAGAAATCCTCAATTTCTTCATCAGTATAGCTAATTGTTGGTGCATAAACTTGGGTAATTTGCAGCTTGTATCTTTTTGGCACTTGTATAACTAACCTTGCAACTCTATCTGATGCACTATCATATTCTACGATGTGATTCTTCCACCATTTATGAATCAGAAATCCTACACCACTTGTTTTTCCATCTTCTGTACCTCTGTAGTACAATACATGTCCACTGGTAAGATCAATCTTCTCTTCACCTTTTCTTCTTACTTCACATAATCCTAGGGTGTCCCAGTTGATTCTTTCTAATTCTTCTTCAAGTTCCTGTAAACAACTTTCAGAAGATAAGGATCGTCCATTATACATAGCCAAGGTCATCAACTTATGGCAGCCAAGCCGAGCCCAGTGATTCTTAGCACCCTCTGTCTTCATATCTTTCTGATCGCTGCCGTAATCAGGAACATGCAGACTGCCGAGAATTGAAGGCCGTGATTTGTTTTGTGAATTCATAGTAAAATAAGGGGGGGGATGGCCAAATTCCTCCATACTGGCCAAGCGGGTTGGAGGAAGCCCATCTGCGTTCGTTCCCCATGCACTAGGCAAGAGTACTAACAGGTTGCACCGGTGGAAGGTGCAGATTGGACATTAAGTCTCTGCTCCCAGTCGATTCCTTTAAGTCCTCCTCTGAGGCATTTTTAAAGGGTCTTCTCGTAGTTAACAAGCAGACCCTATTAAACAGCCCACATACATCACAGAATAAATTATTATATGTATATGAAGAATAATGTCCATTGAGATTAATGCAACTGTAAATTATGCCTTGTGGTCTCTTCTTTTAAATACTGATATTTATAGAAAGTATTAGCAATTTTGACAATAACTTGCATTTATGTAAAACTACATACATATCAAATAATGCAAATAATATTAGAAAATAACTTGAAAATCATTTTGATAATTTAGATTTTTGTTTGTTAAGTGTATCTTAGGTTTTTCTTTCTTTCTTTCTTTTCTGTTCTTTATTTAATTTTTAATTTTTTACTTTACCTTCCTAAGAATGGAATAAAGAAAAATGCTTTCTCAATGAAAGTCTACACTGTAAATGTTTTCTAATTTCCTAAGTTTTAACATCAATAATATCATCAGAATGATAAAATCCATTAAAAACATATTTACTTCTTTAGGGGTAGAATTCTGAAAAATATTTTGTTAGTGGATAAAAGTCATCCTAAAAATTTCTTGATTGTTAGACCCAGTATTGTATGCTGGACATTGTCATTTATTGTGAGTCATCTAATTTTTCTATGATTTGCCCTACAAATCTTTATACCAAGCACATATAAAGATGTTGTTTTATATTGTATGCTAAAATCTTCCTCATAAAAAATGACCTAATAAACAGTTTAGGTCATGTCAATTTTTTTTCAGTAGAAGTTAAAATGTATAGTCAACAGGCATTGCATTTTTCATACATACATATTATTCTTCCTTTCTGAATTTCTTGAATGTATGTTCATTTAATTAAACTGTGTACTTTTCCCATAGCACTAAAGCAAAAATATTAAGAGTTTCTACTGTAATGTCCTACTTATGATAAATAAACTTATGTTAAAAGTTAAATAAAATTATTTCTGATACAATTTCTTGACAAATAATTTTATATATATATATTCAATTGTAGCTTCATTCATTCAGAAAAACTATAGCTTACATGCTTGTCTCGTGGTTAAGATGCGAGCTATATGTAATTTCAATTGACTTCTCAAGGTCAGTTTCCTGATCATCATCTTAAGTCAGTAACTATGGTAACACCATGTTTGGTTGACTTACTGCTCTACTTTTTCCGATGACAATGAAAGATGTCCCATGGCAATGAAAGATGGTAGACTGATGTCCTTGAGAAGCCAATTGAAATTACATAGTTTTTTTTATAGATAAGAGGGCTGTGTTTGAATCCCTATATGGGCATAGATGTTTAAAGTGGAATCCAATCCACTACAAGTGGAGGTGCCATTCTGCTTAGCCTTTGTGTACAAAAAAAGGGTGTAGTGCTCCGAAACAAACATTCTGGAATAATTATGTCATTTTTATTATTAAAGAGTATCTATATTTATTTTAAATAGTTAGAGCTTAATATTTTTACTTTATAGAATATTGCTGTCTTTGTGATAAAAGTTAAATATAATAAGTATTTCACATTCTAAATATTTCACTTGATGTTAAGATTTTATGTGTCTTTAAAATGGTAGAATATTCAACTTTATTTTGTCTACTTAAAAAAAATATATATATTATATATATGTATGTGTATATATATATATATATATATATATATATATATATATATATATATATATATGTGTGTGTGTGTGTGTGTTATTTATCATAATTTAATACATGTGTGTATGTGTGTTAAAAAATAAGTGTTCTAAAAAGATTCATTTTCATTGTCATATAAGTATCTCAAAATGCCTGAGATTTCATGCAATCAAACAATATTTACTTTTATATTTCTTAAAGAAAATAAATTCATTAGGCAGAGAAGATAAAACAATGTGTGAATGTTATTTGCAGTAAAGTTTCACATACTTTTTTTCTCCCATTTATATTGATATGAACATTGAAACTATTAATAGGTAATCATAAAATCAACATTTTTATAAATGGATTGATAGTAATTTTGTTTGAGATCATATTGAGGGCTTTACTAGTTCTGTATGATTTAACAAGATGATAGATACAAATATATATTTTTTTAAGAATAAGTTGTTTTTTAATATTCTTTATCCATTTTAAATTAAACTTAATCATGCTTTGAAATGTGTGTTATGTGTATTAAGTCATGAAAAGAAAACCTATTTAATTTAGTTAATTTCATTTAATGCCTTATATATTATTCTCTTTTTCATCTAACTGCCATTTTAACCCTCAATCTGTTAAAGCATCACAATAAACCTTAAATCATGTTTCCTTGCTGGGTCTTTTTTTTTTCTTTCTGTGTTTATTGTGTACGCACAATAACATCCATGCATAAATTGTACCTTTCACCAATTTGTTGCAAATAAATTCTCTATTTTCCTCTATTTATAAAACTCAGTGTCTTCATATACATACTCAAACCATTTGAAACAGATCTAATAGCCATAACACTCCTAAAAGTTGTAATTATTTTAATTTAAAAAAAAATCTATCATTATGAATATAGCTTTCAACCAGAACACCTTGCACACAAACCTTCAATTTGAGAACTATCTTTAATCTAATGTTTTTTCAAGCATTGTTGTATCATGTATGCATGTGTGTGTGGGGGGGGATTAAAAGTTTTTGCGGAATATTTTTAGGCTAGGTTTCACAGAGAGTGACACAGAAAGGGGATGTGTTAACATATTGTGATGCCACATCCAAAGTATAAAAACAATTAAGTAGGTATTGCTTTCAAGACGCATAAATTAAGTTCATAAAAAAATGTATATTTTTATTCAAAAAGTATTAGATATATTTTATCTTTGGATTGCAACACTTAGGAGTAAAGGAACATAAGATCGTGACAGTTTTGTGGTATTTATTTCAGTTGATAATAGATACCACAAAAAAAAAGAGTAATAATTGCAATGTTGTTTCAATCAAAAATTAGCTCTAAATAAAAAAGTTTAAAAAATGTGATGTCACAACAGTAGAAGAGGTATCGCACAAGTGAAATAACCTGTGACATAGGGGGTGGAAGGGATAAACCCCTCCCTCCATAAAATTTGCATGTCATAGTTAATGGATTACCCCTTAATTGGCTTAATTTGTAAGTTGGCATCAAATAAGTTAAGTTAGCATTATTATTAGTAAATTAGACTTCAACTTCATTTATTATTTCAACATGGTTGTCATAAACCTACATTGATTTGTTAAATTTGTACATTAAATGCAATATTTAACTGATAGCAAGGAAAATTGCTTGGATTTTATAAAAATCTCATAATGTTGAAACATTTAGACAAATTGAACCATAGTATGAATGCACCTTCATGTTCACATAATTGACTTTGTTTTATTTACATCTATAACATCAATCTATTGTTATGCATATGATGAAACTGCATTTGTTTATTTTGATATTTATATAAGTGCTATTGTTTATTATATTTCCAGATATCCTACTATAATTTTAGAAATGATTGACCATATAACTAAATTTGATGGTCTTCTAGAAAGAGCTATTCAAGATGATGATATGGTTTGTATATTTGATGTTTTTAGTTTTTATTCTCTGCATTGATTAGTAATCCATATTTTTGCTCTTGCTTATATTGTCTCATTGTCTTGAATTGTCTCTGAATATCTGTGGTGCCTAAAATTGCTAGCCAAAAATTCATCATGTTGCTGTAATAACTTTTAGATAATTAAAGACTTGAGATAAAACAAATCACAATGTAAACATAGTTTTAGATGCTTATAGTAGCAATTTTAATTCTTAGCCAATAAGATTTATTGATAATAAAATTTTGAACATTTTTCTTTGTATGACAGACAAATTTATGATTATGTAAAGGGGAAAAAATCTGATTCTAGAATTTCAATTTTTGGGGAAAGCAGTGCCTGTATGGAAACTGTCTTCTTACATAAAAAGAAAAAAAACTGTGTAAATATCTTAAAATATTTCTTAATAATTGATGTATCTTGTTAATATTATTCAAAATCTACCTAGAATTTAACTTTCTCCTGGACATTTAGCAAGAGGAAAGAATTAATTTTGGTTTTATGAGGTAAAATTATGCTACTGTAATCTCTCAATTTCCACTATTATTTGCAATTTGAAATTTTTCAGTTACTTTACTTGCTAAAATTTTGATTATATTCAAATTGAGTGTGTATGCATAAAATATTATCTGTTGATCTGAAGATTCAACTTATACCAAGTTTGTGTGATTTGTGCAGTATTCTTTGAATAATTCCTCTTAAAATAACCCCACTTTTCAATTATTCCATTTAAAATTTTGGTTAGGATCTAAAAATCCCATCCTACATCTCTTTCTAGTTCAAACCCTGTTATATTAGTTCTTTATTTTATTGCTAGACTGAATCAAGTGTTCAAAACTGAAGCGCAACAAGTTAGCTTTTGTCTATGAAATTCAGAGAACTTATCTTACCACAGCTGAAAGTAGCTCTTAAAAAAATACCGAATTCAAAAGAAAATACTTTATAAAAATTAAATGTAGAAAAACAAATACTATAATTAAATTTCATTGCTAAATTATTCATCTCATTGTAAATAGTGACTGACCCATACATACACTGTGCCAATGCCTAACATGTACACGAGTATTGCAGACTGTTGTGAAGGTAGACCGACTATGGAAGAGCCTACCAAAAAAATTCTAAAGTGATTTTTCTTAAGTAAAAAACATAAAAACAGGTTTGGGTAGAATTAGGGCATTTAATACCTCAATGACAGAGGCTTCAAGCTTATTCATTACTTTTGGTAATGGTCAGGGAAAGGTGAATAGAGTCAATCAACACCTATATACCTCGCAGCAATGCCTACCCTGATTACATAACATTGTAGCACATAGGGTTTGCATTAGAACTTTGACCTTTAATTACTCAGGTCACAATTTCAAAAATCGGGTCACCCCCCCATCTTACTAAAATCCATCTTTATGGTAAGTTACATTGTAATTGATCAAGCCATTACTGAGAAATCATGCTCATTTCATTGCCAGATTGTTGTGGATACATAGAAAGCTTTGCTCACCTTCGTCTCACTTTGCTTCAGTTCATACTAATAATATTTATTGTTTGTGGTTATAAAATAGGTGAAAAATTTCTCAAAAAACATAGATCAGAAATATATATTTGCTTATTATCACAGTAAAAATTTATGTACTTTAAATCAGGGCTGTCTAATTTCAACCAGGCCGGTTAAAACCGTCCGGCCTTTACTAAAACAATTTTTTATTTTACAAAAACAGTTCTGAAAACGAAATGAATTATTAAATTATAAAAAAATAATCATCAAAATGTAAAAAAAAAAAAAAAAAAAAAAAAGTATAAAAATTGGGTTGTTTTATTTTGACAAACTTTTGCATTTAATGGACTATTTATTATTGCCAGGGGTGGGGAATTTTCAGAAAATCTTACCAGCCAGCAAAAAGGAACATACAGTTGAAAATTGTTATGACAGAATTTATGCAATTGCAAAAATAATTCATTACTACTACAACACATTTTCATAATTTTTTTTCCATAAAATTAAGAAATATATACAACAGAGGAAAATTTAGTATAAAATAGAACTTAAAGTACCATATTTACATTGTGGTAAATTGAAGAGTTGCAAAATATAGCTAACAAGTAAAAAACATATATTCTATAGCCTGAAGTTTAAAAGATTTCTTAAAGATTCACTCACCTTGTTAATAAATCCACTCGCCAGTGGCAAGTAAAATTATGTAATTCCCAACCCTGATTATTGTCCATATTGGTGCTGTGGAATTCAAATTTTCAGAAGCATGATTAGTGATAAGTTTAAATTTACTTAACAGAATATTATTCTGTTACATTTTCTTGACATCAACAAACTTACTTTGTCTAAGGTCAATAGCTTTTAACTCCATTTTGAATGACAGTATGACAGCAGCATGTTTAAGCGCTTTTTTCTTTTTAACCTATCAAAATAAACTTAACTGAAATTAAAAATTATTTGATCATTTTCTTGTGCTTGAATAAGTACATAAGTCTTGTTTTCTGTAAATTGTATTTGACCGTAAGGTGATAAAAAAAAAGTTCTAAGTCATTGAACATCATCATAATTTATACATCATTCGAAAGACAATGTTGTCTGAAATATTAAAGAATCTGTCTGCTTTAAAATCTGTCTTAAGACTATGACAGACCGACCCAAGAATCGATTTACATTCAGCATTCTCAGTGCTGAGTTTGTTTTAACCTGTCAAAATCAATTTTCGTGAATTCGGGACCTAGCTAGTTTTTTTTTTTTTTTTTTTTTCATACTTTATTTTGTATGGGAGACAAGTTTCGTGAATATAGTTAAAACCATTTTCAAGATCATCCAGGCAGCCAAAATTGCTTCCTCGTTTTAATGTATATGATTTAGTAAAATAACTGATTATTCAAATTTTATGATATCAGTATAGCTTATTACCAGTTAACATAAAATGTTTATTACCTTAATAAAAACTGATGACAGTATAATGTAATTTTTTTTCTTTAGTTGTAATTTAATAGTGAATATACATGTAATAATTATGTTCTTGTTTTGTGTGTGTGTTATTAATAATAGATTGTTAAATTTTCAGGACAAATGCAATAGTTTATATGGCTTTATAATAACTTTAGCTGAGAACCATTGTCAGCTTCTTCTTGATACTATAATCGACAAGCCAGAGAAAAAAGATATGATTTTAAAGCTTATTAATTTTATTTTAGTGAGTATTTGTTTATGTTGATTTGTTTGAGTAACATATTATGTAATAAGCTTATATTTAAATGTTTTGTATGTAATATTTTTCTCTTTATGATTTTTTAATTGGAATTTTTTAAGCATAAAAATTTTATTGCATGTAGCTATTAATATTTATTAGATTGTTTTTGTATATATATATATATATATTCCTATTAATTCTATTCAGTATTTTCTATTCTTTGATTAGCATATTTCTTCATAAATATTGGGAACTGGGTTCTCACTGGCTAACCTTAGCAATTTGGCTAGTCATAACAATAACTAAAAGGAAATATTATTAGCAATAGATTTGTAGTGAGACACTGATTTTAAAATAATGCTTTAAACTCCCTAATGTACCCTCTTTTACATTTTCAATATGTGTCCGAATTTTTCTAATTTTTTTTTAGAACAGTTATTGATCTAAATTGAACAATCAGCTATAGAAACTATTAAAGCAAATGTATTATAGATTATTTGCAAAGCCGAGAAAAAAAAAATAGCCTGATTTATTTCTGAATAGCTTTATGAAATAAAACCTGAATAACCCTAAAATCAGGATAACTTGTTAGTAGGTTAAGTAAAAACAAATATTATTATTAATTTTTTTTTAATGTGGATGAGTTCTGAGAAATGTTAAAAAACATGTTACATAGAAAAGCTTTCAAGCGTTCAATAACATCATTCAGATTATCGCTGAAAGAAAACAAAATTTTCAACTCTCACAGTTTGACTATTTTAATCTGTGATTTTCTCTCCAAATTTAATATTTTGTCTTGATTTGGCATGCATAAAGGCGATCAGTAGTGAGAACCCTGCTTGGAAAGCTTCAATGTCATAGGTTCATCTGTCAGTCATCTGTTTCAAAATTTTCTTTATCACTCAGGACCTGACTACTGTGCAGATAGACTAGGCCTTGAGCACAGCACAGATGGGGGAGTGTCTCAAAATAAGTAAAATGATTTCGATGAAATTTTTTTTAAATGAAGTTTTCTGCAATGATTTGCTCAAAAATCAAAAATGATTTTGATTAACTGGCAATTGTATCATAATATCTAATCATAAAAATTATAGTTAATATACACAATTGTAAAGTGTCTCTACCTACTGTGTATTATTCATGTTGGAATTGCACTCCTATTCCAAAATTTTGTTGTTGCTATTTTAGTTTGAAGAAAGCTCCAAAAAGGTCCTGGGACTTGTGCCTCATGCAACCTTAATCAAGCCGGATTACTTTAGTTACCTCGACCATGTTTTAATACACCTGTATCTAAAATTTGTTGATTCTGGCTTCTTAACTGTCAATTTGTATAGAAAGACAGACAAACAAAATTTTACTTTTATATATTATATTTATAGTATTTAAAAAAAAAAACACTTATTTAAATTTAACATATTTAAAACACATGTATTTCACCTTTTTGTATATGCATGCATTCTCAGGTTAGTGTTATTTATTGCATTAAGAAATTAATGTATTGTCACAATTTGTTGAATTTGAGTTACTGTTTCAGAAATGTAGTTCTACTCCTGGCCAATATCCTGTTGAAGAAATATGTAGTGAACAAGCATTTGGTTTTTGGTACACTTTGCAAGTAAGTTTTTCTTTCATTTTCTTTTGCTTTTATCTGAAACTTTTATCAAAACATCATTTAAAGTATAACTTGTACAGTTAGCCAAAAAATAAAATAAAGAGTAATAAAATATAATACCCTATATATTTTAATTGCCAAATTAACACATCGCAAATTGTGTGTGACCATGTAACAAAATGTGTATAAAAATTAAATAGCAATTCAATTAGTAATTATGTATTCTAAAAAATCATATTTTTAACAATGTTTTAGGAGGCTGTCTATACATTAAAAATCAAACAAACTTTGAAATTTCCAATCTGAATACCTTATTTTGACACCAGAATAAAAATTTAGACATTCAAATTAACATAGATTTAATTTTTCATGAAGTTTCTATGATTAGTTCAGCAGATATTCAATATTAAAAATTAAGCTGATATTCGTGGTTACCACAAAAATGAAATTCATACTTTTAAAGGACAGATTTAAAGCAAATTTTATAAATACTTTTTAGTGGGAAGTATTATTAATGTTAGAAAAATGCTAAATAAATCATTTAAATATTCAAACAATCATTTGAATCCACTGTTACATTTATTTTAATAGATTTTATGATTTTTTTTTTCTAATATTGTAGATAAAACTATTTTTAAAAAAAAATTACTTCTAAATTTTATAACATGCTGCTCAAATTTTTAAAAGAGAGTGAAATTACTCACTGAAATAATTATTTTGGCTAATGCTGGTCATAATGCAAAAGAAAAGAAAATTTTATTACGTGAGAGAGAAATTAATTTTTTGCACATCATATATTTTACTGTTATGTGAGAAAGAATGGGTTTATATATATATATATATATATATATATATATATATAATAAATGTGACCATAAAAATTGTACATGAAAAATTGCTGACTAGGATATGATAATAAAATTGTGAAAATAGCTACCATAAGCACCAACGTGTAGAAAAAAGATTGTTTTGTTTTATTTTTTACTACAAAAATCAAATGTTATTTAAGATGTTTAATAAAATTTCCTTCAGAGTTATAAATACTTAATCAGTTATTGCATATCTGGTCTTTCCAGTTATTTTGGGTTATGCTACAGTTGGTATTTTCTCTTAACAAAAGTATAAGGTGTCTGAGAAGTTCTTGTGCTCCTATATTATTGCTCTCTTCATATGTATAAACTAAAAGTTTATCATAATGTAGTATAGTGGGAAACTTACAGGTTCAAATTATGTATCCAGTGCATCTGTATGTGTAAAATGACTGTATAACTGAAAAGCTCTTTATGATGCTCAAATAATTATGATACCCGAAAAACACAAAAACTTCTTAGACACAATGAATATGCATCATTAGCATAGAAATACTGAAATAAAAATTTGCTGCTTTTCAAAATTACCTGATTTCTACAACATGTCAAGCAGTGTTTCTTAATATTTTCTTGAACTGTTTCAAAAAAGAGGAAATTACTATTTATTTTATTAATCTCAAAAAGGAGATAGAGAAATGCAGATTTTTATCCCACCTTACAATTGTAGAAAAGAAATATATGAAAATTCTTCCAACTTCAACTAAGTATTTCTCTTTAATTATGTTGCATAATATGATGATTTTTTTCTTATTTTTAATTAATTTATTTATTTACCAATATAACTTAATTTTTTTTACATTTTGTAGTGACTCATTCCCCTAACAACTTACCAAGAAAGCACATGTATGTGATTCTATTATTCTCTTTATATTATGACATTCAATCTGTCTTCTCTTTCCTACAGTTTTAGAAGCACGAAAAAAATAATAAATTGGCATCATTACTGCAAAATATTGAGAACTAATTTTCCTAAATAGTTAATGGAGCGTGGAAAGTTAACACTGGAACTACCGGAAATTTTATTCAAGTTTTTTTAAACTATTTCACACCGGAAATTTTATTTAAAACTACTTAACTTTTTCATTTAACATATTTCTGTGAGTTTTATATTTAATTTATTTAAAAAAGAAATTTCTGGTTCGAATCGGAATATATTCATTTGGTAACCATCAAAATGACGGCTCATGGTAGTTCTAGTGTTAAGTAGTAAACAGAACTTCTTTCTCTGCATTACACATCAGCAGAAAATGTTCAAGATTTTCATGAAATTACCATAAAAATTGCTCCATTAAAATGTGCTTTGGAAAAAGTAACAAGTATCAGTCAAACTAGGCTATAAATAAACATGTAGACTAAGTGATAGTAATTAAGAATCTATCCAAACTTTCCTCACAGGATCCTGTTTTGGGGAAATTGTGAAAAGTTTTCTATATTTGCGAAAAAACAAGTATTCCTATCCTAATAATATTATAAATGCGATTGTGTGAGTGAATGTTTGGTTGAAGTAAATGTCAAAACGGAGGATTTAATGGCCCTGTATCTTTGCATATAGATGGATTATAAACCCAGAAATGAACATAGGGTAGGTGTTATTTTTTATGTTCAAATATTTTTCTTAATAATTCAAAATTTCATTATTTTCATATAGAATCAATGAAGTTTCCCAACAATTAATTTTCAATTTAACGTTTTCCACATGGAAAATGAAAAAGAATTGGAAAGAAGAGGATGAATTGCCGTAATATTTGAAACAAAAATATGGAATGTTTGTTATTACATGAAGTATGAATGTCAGTTACATTGAAAAGAGGTTTTCTAGCAAACATTTTGTTATAATTAGAAGAAAAAATGAACAATAACTAAGAAAAGATTTCTGGACCATGGAACTATGAAAAGGATCCTCCTTGGCTTGGACAAATATGACGTCATATTGGAAATAAAACATGCATTTTCGAACAGTCATAATAATACAAGGAGCGTGAAAATCAGTATATAATGAAAGTAGATGGATAATAATGTCATATTTAAAATGAAAAACTAATATTTTTTATCGCTACGATTTAATAAGCTTGAATGTTACATACAGTTACTACAGTTAGATACAGATGTGAGTTTTCTGCCACAATCCATGTTATGATTGCCAGGAAGAGAAAATTAAGAATTATATCATTAAAAAGAGATTTCTCTGGGAACAAAGTAACGTCATATTTGAAATGAAAGGGAAATTTTCAAATATGTTTTTAAAAAAGTGTGAATCAATTTTATACATTAATAATACAAGGATCAGTAAGTATATAAACTAGATGAGTTTCACGTCATATTTAAAACATAAAATTGAAATATTTGTCTAACTATACTGATTATTAAGCATGAAAATATCGGTTACCTACAGATGAGAGTTTTCTGCCAAAATTCCCATCATGATTATTAAGAAAAGAAAAATGAAAAACTATTGAATGTATGAATTCTATATGAATATTAAAATCTGATCGCCTGTTTGTATTTCGCAGCTACTCCTCTTAGATTATCGAATGCAACGTGATTTAGTTAACAACTGGTTATCATTGATCCGAGAATGTCATATAAACTCTCAGAATTTAATTTAAAATTTTAAATTCAATTCCAATTATTAATTTTTTTTTTTTTTTTTTTTTTTGAAATGTTAATGAAATGTCTCTAAAAATGGCAACTAAATTACTCCATTTTTGTGGATAAAAAAGAGAAATAAAATAGATTAATATATTTTTCATGCCATTTTCTCATTAAAACTGGAAAAAGAATTTATTTTCAATTTGAATAGATGGTGAAAACAAAATCTTGATTGCAGTAAAATTTTCGAAAAATAAAAACATATTTCCACATACAAACTTTATGAATCAAGTTATTCTGCAGAACAAAAATTGTTTGAACATAATGTCATTTAGAAATCAAGATTTGTTTCAGCTATCGTTTAAACCAAGGAGGCAAATTTAAGCTCTTTACATTTAGGTGTACAACACAAGAATTGAATTTAAAGAAAAAGCATATACTATATTTCCAATTAATTATTTTTGAAGGATAGCTGTTTAAACATTTCATAAAGTCGATAAAAGTAAAATAGTTTATCAGGTAAAATTAACATTTGATTTTACCCAATTCGTCAATTTCAACGATTTTATTTGGCCCTCCTTTTTCCATTGGTTGCAATTTCATTTTTGAGATTATTTGGCACAAAATTTGACTTTTTAAAACCTGAGTTATTTCAAGGCCCCTATAACAAAGAAATACCATATTGACTTCTATGAAATGTGATAAAGGGTTAGTTAATTATTTACGTTTTTAATTATCAGGAGTGAAATATTTTGCTTAATTAATGCATTTATTCTTCTTTCAATGTTACATGAACAAAGTCACGGGTAACAGCTAGTAATTTTATGAATTTGAAATTATTGTTATATCAGGCTCCTGTTTATCTATTTTTAACAAGATCTTTTAAGTATAAAAAAGCTAGTTAATAAGTTGTTTGACGACTTCAGCTACTTTATAACAAGTTGGATATTATTTTAAAATGATTAAATTTGTGAAAGGCGCAATTTGAAGATGGGAAAGTTTTGTGAAAGATTTATTTTTAAGATAAAAGAATTTTGTGAAGAAAAGGGCTTTAAAGGGCTTAAATACATCTTAAACAGATTCCTGGTAAAATGAGTTGATACTACTAAAATAAGATTTTTAACAAATACTATTTTGAAAGATTTTTTTTCAAATCAAACATTCTCTATTAAAACAGCGAGATAATGCAAAACTGAAAAAATTTATTTAATAAAAATCATGTATAACTTTATGCTTACTTTAATGTACTGTATTATTATTTGTAAAATTCTTTCAATTATTTTAGTTTTACTCTTTTAATATTTCTCAATGTCTTTCTTTGAGAAGTTTTTTTCTAATCAGTACATGAGATCTTTTTTTTTTTTTTTTTTTTTTTAAATTAATGTATATATATATTCATAGGATGCTATAGTTTCAACTGATAGATGTTTTGAAAGCCTTCTTCTTGTCTTTCATCCAGTATTTCAGTCACTATTAGATGCATACTTAGTCAAGTTAAGATATCCACCTGATGATGTATATAAACAGTGGAAAGCAGGTGAAAATCTTAATTATAATAATTTAGATATTGTCATTGTGCTTTCTTAAAAATTTTCTTTTGCCTTAGTTGAAATTAAAATGCTATTGATTTTGCTAATTCTTGCAAAAAAATTATATATAAAAAAAAAAAAATGTGGTTCAGTAAATAAATTTAAAGTTAATTTTTGATTCTTCATTATTGATGTGAAGATTATTTTATTAAAAGATGTTTATAATTGAATTTTTCTTTCTACATTATAATAAATTGTATAAACATACATGTTCAAAAGTTTTTTTTTTATCTTTTAATTCACACCCAGCAAAATTACAAACTGTGTACTAAGATCTTAGGTTTCATCAAATAACCATTGTACCTTTCTAAAATATTGCTTAAAAACGTGAATATAAGTTGAATTAAAGATCATACCACTTACTAGCACATACATGTTTATTCTTCAACAAGTTAAAACAAATACAATTTCAAAAGGTCATAATTATGATTAAAATACAATGCAAAAATACAGTTAATCTGAATTTTAAAATAAAAGTGATAATGCGCGATTTTTTAAACATATTTAAAATATATATAAAAATTTTCTACATGCCTGGTGAGTTTTAAATGGATACCTCAAATACGTTTCTTAATATTCACAAATTAGTGAAAACAAACCTTTTGTTGCCAGCAGCAAAAGAGAAATAATCACTTTTCACCACTACTTAAGTGCTTTATAGATTTAGATGTTAATAAAAATTTTAATCAAGCTTATATATTAAAATCTCATTTCATTTTAGAGGAAAAGGAATCATTTCGGTGCTATCGACAAGATATTGGTGATTCAATTGTAAGTTGATTCTTATTAAGTACTTTGATTTTTGAAAGTTTTATTGTTTTTTTAATGTTATTTCTATGAGTAAAAACTTGTTAAAAAATAATAACATGTTTGTGTATAAATGTTTTTTCAACAGATGTATTGTTATAACATTTTGAGACATGCAGCTTTAGCCAACTTAATGGCTCATCTAAGTATTGCTACTACAACTGCAATAAATGATCCTACACAGTGGCAGGTTTGTAGTCCTTTTAATTTTGTTTAGATAAAATCAAAGTTTTAGCTTAAAGTTTTCTGCCTAACTTTTAGCCTAAAGTTTTAGCTTAGCTTTAAACTAATTATGAAAACATAATTTATATTAGTTTTATCTTACTTTTTTTTTTGTCTGTATTAAATTAAATATTAAATTTTGTTTAATTGGGTCATTTTCTTGAAAATGTACATTTTTAGTACATTCCCTTCCTCCTTTCCAAGTGCAAATTAAGGATATAAAATTTTACTTTGAACCCCTTAAATTACTTTGAACTTCATCATATTACTCAAAATTGTGTAAAAGTAGTTTTGTTACAAATAACACTGATCAATAGTAGTCATGCCACACAATCTCTGGTAAGTAATCGTATTTTGACTACCTACTCATTATGAAACTGCACTTATTCTCTTCAATCACCCTCAGTTTTCTTGTGATAAGGTCAAGTTCATTTTTGGTATCGCGATAAATGCATATGAACAGCCTTGAAGAAAGAGTGTGAGGTGTGGTCAGAAGGTGTGCAGCATATAGCATTAATAAAAGATCCGAAATTTAAAGGCAAATTGAACATTTTGGGAAAAATCAGCATGGTAATGCTTCAAGAACGTGGTTGTGAATTTTCTGGGTAGTTATGGTTATTTTATAATCCTTACCTTTCTGGAACTTAACCAGAGAACCGATAGTGTGATCTTTATGTTCAGAATTTCTTCACAGCTATTTCAAAAAAGTAAAACCTTTTTAAACACCAATTAGACTTGCAACTTATTGCAAAATGTTAAATGACTATCAGGTTTCTTTAGCAAGTGTGCATCTGCAGTCATGTATTGAGGTATATAGTAGTTATTCCCTTTTTTGTCCATAGACATGGCACTAGTTTTAAAAGGCACCGAATAGAAAATAAGTTATTTAAATAACTTCATATGAATAGTAATTTTTCCAACTGTGTAAAAATGTATCTAGGCTGGGACCAAGGACCAACAGGTAGCACAATTTTAAACAGTTAAAAATAATTACTATATGTATGACTTATTTACCAATTAGTTTGATTGTGTTAAAATAATAAAAAGTGCAACTTTATAGATGATTCAATAATTGATAAAAACTATGATTGTTCATAAACATTATTTGTCACACACACTGTGTATATATATATTTTTTAAATTAATGTATTTTATTATTTAAGTAATTGCGGGTATTTTATGATTATATTAGATCACATTTTCATTACATATCTTAAATTGCAATTACAGTAGAGTGCAGATTATCCAAACCTCTATTAATGCCCCCACCCCCTTTTGAAAAAAAAAAAAGCCTTAAGCATAGATTTTTTTAAAATTAAATTAAAAAGTGGAAGTACTTAAAAATTCTTTTAAAAAAATAACAACACAACTGAAATTATATGAAACAAGTTGGAAATTGTACGTCAAACGTTACAAACGAGGTGCGTTCGTACGCACGTTTTAGAATTAAATTCATGATATCCCGTGCGTAGAACGGGCTAAACAGCTAGTTAAGTATATATTTTATGACACTGTTCATACAAATATCTTAACTAGTTATATAAATATTCAGATATATATGTATCAGCTAGTTATATAAATATTCAGATCTTGATGATTTTTAATTCTGTGAAATGAATTATATCGTCTGCAGATTAATTTCTGTAATAAAATAAGTATCTCGGTCGCTTGACGATTTAACATCCATCGGAAGCTCCTCTAACAAAAAAGCACCGATTTAAAAAAAAAAATCAAATTTCTTAATAAATATTTTTATTAATATCTCCTAAAGTTTTGATTCGATTTTAATAAAATTTGAAATGTCTCGACAAAATTCTGCAAAGATAATATATTTTAAATTGCAAACCATTTGGTTGGGTAGTTTTTGCGTTGTTATATGCGGACGGACAGACAGACGGACGGACAGACAGACAGACGGACGGACAGACGGACGGACCAAACGACGACTATAGGTGCTACGTATTTATATAATTACGAACGCACCTAAAAATAGAGATTCTTGTGTTTACGACGCATTCGATGCATTAAACAGGGTTCTCACAGACTCCTTAGACTCCTTGGAAACTCCTTAGAAATGAAAACATTCCCAAGTAGTACTTATAACTACTTAGATAAGCAAAACACTCCTTTGAAACTCCTTAAATTGTATTGCAGCTTCGGACGCAAGTGATATTGCTGCCGAGGGAAAAATAAAATCGGGATTGTAAAACGCACAGTAAATTCTTTATACACGTCATAATCTTATAGCAGGGCTCCCACTAGGTCCGTTTTTCAATTATTAGGTCCGTTTTTCAACACTGTACTTTACTTTAAATTTTATCAATGTTTGGAATTTAGCCAAAAATCTCGGAAAAATCACGTTTTTCGCAAATATATCCCAAAAAATACTCTCAAATTTCGTCAATCGATCGCGGAAAAAATGAGTAAATTTAGTCAAAGGATTGTGAAAAAACTCTAATTTCTCCACCAGATTGAGAAAAATGTGGATTTCCTCAAAAGATCGAGAAAAATGCGGATTTCCTCAAAAGATCGCCAAAAACACGCGAATTTCCTCAAAAAAGTGTGAAAAATACATAAATTTCGTTAAAGGATCGTGAAAAAACACACGAATTTTGTCAAAGCATCAGGAAAAACACGCGGTTTCCCTCAAAAGATCGCGAAAAAAAAGTCAATTTTGTCAATTGATAGAAATAAAATGTGAATTCCCACAAAAGATCATGCAAAAATTCGAATTTCCCCCCAGAAGATTGTGAAAAAAAATGCGAATTTCCTCAAACGATCGCGAAACACGTGGTTTCCATCAAAAGATCGCGAAAAAACGTCAGTTTCGTCGAACGATCGAAATAAAACGCGATTTCCATCAAAAGATCGCAAAAAAACGCGAATGTCTTCCAGAAGATTGCGAATTTACCCCCAGGAGATCATGGGGAAAAAAAAAAAGTGAATTTCTCCCAGAATGTAACGAAAAACACGCGAATTTCCTCAAAAGATCACAAAAAATGTGAATTTCCTCGAAAGATCACAAAAAACACGCGAATTTCCTCGAAAGATCGAAAAAACACACAAATTTCCTCAAATAATCGCGAAAAACACGCCAACTTCGTCAAAGGATCGCGAAAAACATTCAGTTTCCATCAAAAGATCTGGGAAAAAAAACGTCAGTTTCGGCAAACGATCGAAATAAAACACCAATTCCATTAAAAGATTGCAAAAAAACATGAATTTCCCCCAGAAGATCACGAAAAAAGACACGAATTTCCCCCAGAAGATCGTGAAAAAATACACGAATTTTCTCAAAAGATCGCAAAATACATGCAAATTTTCTCAAAAGATCGCAGAAAGCACGCGAATTTCGTCAAAAGATCGCTAAAAACATGCAGTTTTCGTCAAAAGATCGTGAAAAACACTAATTTCTCCCAGAAGATCGCGAATTTCTCCAAGAAGGTCGCAAAAAACACGTGAATTTCGTCAAAGTTTCACCTTCAACGAAATCGATTACAGCTGTTCTAAAAGTATAAATTCAAAACTTGTTATATTTTTTCTTGTATGTTGCGTTAGGAATTTTTTTTTTTTTTTTTTACCTTTTTAAAATTTTTTTAAAGATGTATCATGTATGTGATATACATAATAAGTGTTTGAGGTTTGACTAATCTCTGTTTATATGATCATTGGTTGCTGCATAAAAAAGTTGATTGTCTATTTTGTATTTAAACTTACGAAATCAGTAAGCAATATTTTGTGAATACTGTGCAATTCCAGCACTAACAATTAGATTCTAATAGAGTAAAATTTGTTTTTGTCTCTAAATTGGCCATTAAGAATTGGAGTGTGCATACCACATAACGATGCAGCACATAAAAACAACAACAACAAAAAATTGCAAATCCTTAACATTTTTTGGACTCCTTGGATTTTTTCTTCCCAACTCTGTATGAACCCTGACTAAACCATGCTAAACCTTTTTTTCTTGCAAACACATGTTTGTGAAGAGATAGGTAGTTGCCTACAGCAAAACTTATGCTCTAATAACACTAAGTTAAATGAAGTAAAGCCGAGTTCATTTCTAAATGAAATGGAAGTAAAAAGCTTTAACTTTAAGAAGTCAAAATTCAGGAAAATTTCCTTAAAATCAGAAAGTCTATTATCACATTAATTTTTTTAGAATATGTTCATGGATTATTTGTCAGGGGTGATTGTGTTCAAGTTATATACTGGAATTCTGGTATTTTTCTCTTTTTTAATACCAGAATGCCTTTAGTTTTTTCGTATAGATCAGTCGTAGGGGGAAAAAAAATTGTAAATTCGTCAGTTGGTCGAAAAAAAAAAAAAAACCCGTAAATTTCGTTATTTGATCGCAGTAAGAATATCGCGATGTTCGTCAATCAGTTGCAGGAAGCTAAATTTGTTAATCAATCGCGGGAAAAAAAATTGCAAAATCGGGAAATTCTTTAGTCGGTCGCATTAAAACCCCCACGAATTTCTCCAGTAGGCTGCGGGGAAAAAAACAAGTAAATTTCCCGATTGGTTGCAAGAAAAACTGCAAAATTAGCCAATTGGTAGCAGGAAAAAAATCACAAAATTTGTCAATCGGGTAGCAGGGAAAATGTGAGAAATTTATCAGTCGATCGTAAGAAAAAAAATCACAAAAATCTTCTGTCATTCACAAGGTGAAACTCGTCAGTTGATCATGGAAAATTATCATGCAATTCGTCGATTGATCATGAAACAAACCTGCAAAATTAGCCAGTCGGTCACATGAAATTATCACAAAATTCGCTAGTCAGGGGCGAAAAAAATTGCACTATTCGTCAATCGGGAAATTCTTAACATGTTCTTGGGAAAAAAATCGTGACCGCGCAGGGGTGGTGATCAGTGAAAATTTTTTAATCGCCACTTTTACAACTTTAATCGCCGTATGGCGAGTGGTGACTGCTAATTTTCACCTATATTATCAAATTTGTATTAAGCTGCAGAATTTTAACGAAGTATTGATTTAATAAACAAGTAGACATTTTAAGTAAATATTGCATGAATGAACCTTAAATTAACCCCCTGACCACCGAGCAAAAGAGCAAATTTGTAATGTTGTTTTCTCTGTAATTTTTTAAAATGCTTAAAAAATCTGAATTCTCAAACTTGAGATAAAAAACTTAATTATGTATATAAGTATAATCCTTGAGATTATCAATCATTACTTGATGTTTTAAAAATGCATTATATTTGTAGAATTAATTTAAACAAACCTTGTATTGCTGTGAAACCTACAGCCTAGTGAACGGATATATCAGGTCGCAGCGGTGAGAAGGTTAAACTGAGTTAAAATAAAAGACTAATTCCATACTTCTGAACGATAATTGAATACTGTCACTACAAGATGGATTCAACTAATCCATTAATAAGAGCAATGGACAGATACCTGCCGCCAGCTTCTATTTATACAGCTTGAATATCAACTTGTGCCTTGGAAATGCCTATCATTCGCAATATAAAACATTGTTCCATCCTTTTAACGTACGCTTGTAACATTTCAATGGAATCATTAAACTCTTTGAAGTTTTGTAACATTATAGTACTTTATTCAGTTCAGAAAAGAAAAAAAAATGTAGACTTACCACCTCTGTAAATGACGAACTTTGTTCAGGAAATAAAATTATATTATATACCATCACTTGAGTAACATATATCATCACATATCAAAACGGTATAGCCATTTTCATTTTTGCCACATCACTTTCTTTTGCAAATATTTCTGGTGAGAACTTTTCTGATTTTTTATTCAATGTCGCCAACTTTTATGCCTTTAATTATGAATTATAAATAAGCATAGATATTTAATAAAGATGGACAGGTGAAATCAATTTTATACTTTTAATTACAATTCACAACATGGAATGTAACATCACGACATCAAGGCATAACTACAACTACATTCAGAAGTTACTTACAGTACAATCATTTAATGAAATAGAGGGCGCTAGTAGACACATTACAGTTAGTAGTGCTGCCATCTGGAGTGTTTTAACTGATTGACAAACACCATAATAACAATGGCCATCAAAATAAAAGGAACACTTTTTTCATGATAGAAAAGCAAGACTTTTCATATCTTATGAGGTGCTTATAACCTAGGAAATACTGACAGCGTGAATAGTTGAAACTCTTGTTCGAAATTGAATAATTTGCAGCAGTGGTGCAATCACTTTTTCTTACATTATGTTCAGTGTGCTTTCATGTGGATTTTCATCTGTTCAGTAATCTGAACTTTTACATATCTCCTAGCTGGGCCCAGTCCCAACATATTCTGATAATTGATGCTCTACTGTATTACTTTCTTAAGTACTTCGTAAGTACATCATCTTGTATATTTCTAAGAGAATGACCCAATTCTTCAAGTGTTACAGCATTTTTTATTCACTGTATTTTAGTAATTCTGTGACAAAAGTTATGATATCTTGCCTAATTTTCAAAAGGAATAAGAAAGGTACATTTTTTACTCTTAAGTTTTTTCACTTGTTATGTTTTTGCCTAAAACTTTTTGTTTTATGGATTATAAATCATTCAGAAACTTAAAATGCCATACATTTTTTTCTAGTATTTGGAAGCATGTTTGTTTGCTATTAAGGAAATTGCAGAGAATGTTGACACCAAAGAGTCTTGTTATATTCCTATGTTGATGAATCATTTGAGAAATATTCCTTTACAACATGTTACCATAATTTCTTCTACAATGGAAGTCATAGGTAAGATGTGCATTTTATATTCTGATCTATTTTATAAATTATATTGAAATGATAGAGAATAATATATGAATTCAAATTTTATGTAAATTTACTTAAAAAGTGCCGTTGAGGTATAACAATTTTTTTCTTTGGAGAGGAGACACAGAAAAAGAGTGATAGTTGAATGAGCAACCTAACTGGAGACTACTGTAAAACTTGCTCTGGATCCATAATTTATATCCAATATTGTAATGAAATCAGCTAAAAAATTCTGCCAAGTTATCTTTTAAGATGTTTCTTTGAAAAGATGTGTTTTGTTGTAGCCTCTTATGTTTTTTTTTTTTTTTTTTTGCCATGCTATTAGTTACAATACTGTTTCCAAAGTTTCAAAAAGGAAAAGAAATAGTTTATTGATCATTTTTTGATTGCTGAATATGATGTCAAAATGTTGCTGAGATTAACATGTTAACTTAGAAATAGTTATAAATATATGTGAATTGAGAGATCAGTACCAGCATTAGCCAGAAAATTTATTTGAGAAAATAATTTCACTCTCAATTTTTTTTAGAATGTATTTTATAAATTTTAAGAATAATTTTTAAAACAACTTTTTTTTAAACTATAATTCCACTATTTAAAAAAAAAAAAAAGTAACTAATGCTGCTGCTGTAATTGAATTTATTGTGACTTTTTCACTTTCCTGGCTCGTCCTGCAAATACTATTGCATATCTATACTAATAAAAGAAGACTTCACTCTGTGTGTGTGTCTGCGATGGTTAGCAAAATCTAGCATACCTAGAAGTCTGAAAATTTAGATGAAGGTAGTCCAAGGTCTCTCCTGGTGTACCTGAGTCTCAGAATTTTAATACTTTGAAAATTGACAAAAATATTAATTAAAAACTGATCAAAGATCACAAACAAAAAAAGCAGTCTTCTGAAATCTGTGAAATCTCAGAAGCCTTTTATCCGCCCCGTCCGTGAAGAGAAGAAACAAAGTGCCAATCGGCCCATTTCTTTTAACGTTTTTCTAAATTCGCCATGGGCGAACGGCCAGAGATACAAAAAAACTGTCTACATATTCTTGAACAACGTACTTTTACATCTCAAACGATCTGCTCAGCTCAAAAAATTTCACATTTAACCTTTTGAAAAAAAAAAAAAAAAAAATTAAGAAGCGTTGAATTCATGTTTTTTTATTTTTTTTTCGATTTCCGAGCCTCGCATCCGCCAGACTACGAGAGATACGGAAAAACTGAGTGCACTAAATTAAAGATATGACTTTGCCCTTTTTGAAGCCACCTTCAGTTTTAAAAAATACAAAAGTTAACCCTTCAAAAAAGTATATTTTTTGTATGCCGTTTCACATTTTTATGATTTCACCGATTTTTAAAAATTCACATCGGCTGTTCCAAGCGAGTTACAAAAAACTAAAAATACCAGACAATATCTGCATTTGTTCCCCTTTCGACATCTGCAATTGTTTTTGAAAAATACGAATATTAACCTTTCGAAAAAAATTTACACTCAGGACTCACTTTTGCAAATTCTAATTTTCTGCTATATATAAAATCATGCATCGGCTCTCTAAAATAACCAAACAAAAACAAACGCATCTAAGGACATCTACGTTCTATCAGGTTCAGGCAGAAACCTTTAGTTTTAAAAAAATTAGCGTTAACCCTTTTGAAACTGTTTTTTACCGTAGGTCAATTTTGTTTTGTTTTTTAACGATTTTTCACATCTTTAAAAATTCGAATGTGCGTTTATAAACAAGATACGAAAAACTAAAAATACCACGTCTAATCTATGTTCCTTTGCTTTTTAAAATCTGGTATCCATTTCGAAAATTTTAAATTTTAACCCTCCGAAAAAAAAAAATCATTTCCAAAACTCACTCATACGATTTCCTTTTTTTGGCCCATGTTTAAAAAATGGCATCGACTTGGAAAATGTGAATTTGGACAAACAGAAGACACCAGATCATAGCCGCATTCATTTTCTTCAAAATGCATCCCTAGGTTTTAAAAAAATATCTACATTAACCCTTTCGAAACCAGTCATTTGCGTAACCCACTTGAGATTTCTGCTATTTTGGCAATGTTTACACTTCCGTGGCAGGACTTTTTTTATCAAAATATGCAAAATCCGACAGAAGAAGCTTAAAGTGAGTACATTCAAGTGTAGAAATACGCCTTTGGCTTTAAAAAATTTTAATATTATCCATTTGCAAAAATTTCTTTTCTGCATATTTCTGTTTTTTTTTTTTTTTTTTTTTTTTTTTTCTCTGCAAGTACAGATAATTTGAAGTTAAAAATGTGTGTCTGCTTTCAGCATAATTTTCTTATTTATTAACAATGTCAAACCAGAAATCATTATTAATTTTCATACAGAATTGAATGGGCTCTCCGGACATATGATTGTTTTTGAGAAATAATATCCTAGTAGTTAAATTTCAATTCTACTTCCAAATTTCAGTCATGTTCATATAGAACAGATTTTTATTATTGCAGGCCCGAGCAACGCCAGATGGGTCAGCTAGTTGTATATATTTTTTAATTTTATGGCATCTATTCTAACTAAGTTTTATAAAATGTAAAAAAAAAATTTACAATCCCTTTATGTCTTTATCTTGTCATTTTACTGATAAAGGTGCTATTTTATAATTGATTAAAAATATTTGACAAATGTATGTGAAAAGAACGTCTCATAAAAATTTGAAATTTTAAAAGAAAAGCTTTATTTAAAAATTATTTTACTTATTCTTTTTTATTATTATTATTATTAATTTTAAAGTAATATTGAGTTTGCCAATTTTACTCATAAATGCATACCTATCAGAAGATTATTAAAAGCATATTTCACATTATTAAACTAATTTATTATAATTTTTTTAAACATTTTATTAAGTAAAGAGCTATTTGTTTCATTAGAATTATCTAGCCTTTTAGTGCAAACAATTAAATAAAAATGAAAGCAATTGGTTTATTCCTTATTTCAGTAATCTTTTTAATATATATATATATAAAAGGATAATAAATAAAACTTTTTTAAAATTCAAAACTTAAATTAAAATTTAAAATTAAAATCTCTAATTTCTTTTTTCTAACTTTCTAATGACAAAACACATTTTGTCCCTGTTAAGTTTATTTTGCTGCATAGCATCTATTACAAGCAATCACTAAATCTGAAGAAGAAATTTAAGTGTAAAATTGCTGATAAAGCAAAATCTTCTTCTCTTTGTGGTCAGTGCGGTCGAACCCATTAAGTACGCCACGACACTGGATATTCTTAAGACGGTTAAAAGTAAAGTTCCTCCCAATTGGATACTTCTGCCTCCTTGTGGGAAAAATTCTAATTACCTAAATAAGTAGATGGAACAAGAAAAATTTGTGGCCTTTTTTCGATAACTGACTGCTTAACGAACTCTACAACCCTCGAACATTACAAAAATGATATAATCGACAGACTCTGGACGCAACTTGGACTGGACTTGCTGAAAGGACTACAATGTAACATAAAGACTAATGAAAGTTTCATCTCAATTGAACTGATCTAAGTGTTTTTGCCTTATTACAACTAGCCTCGACTATACCCTAATCTAAATTGAGAGATGCCATAAAGAAAAAGTAATGTTGGACTCTAATTCATTTCATATATATGTAGTTTTTATAAATCATTATACCATATTTTTAATTTTATTTTTCACTATTTTTAGTGCCTAATTCTTAGTCCTCTAAATAAGGACTTAAAAATAAAATATTTTGTTTTTGATAGTTCAGCCTTAATATTTTGAAGCTTATTTCTTTTGCATTACTTTTGTTCAGGTGCATATGCTGAATGGATAAATGTTCATCCAGGTGTATTAGGATGTATTATACCCCTTCTCTTAATGGGTTTACAAAATACTGAAGTTGCTGTTGCTGCTACTTTTGCTTTAAAAGATATTACTAGAGACTGTTATTCTTCAGTGCAACCATTTGGAGAGCAAATACTTCAATCTTGCATGGTACATTATATTTGTATATTTGATTGAATTCTGTCTTCTTTAATATCTTCTCTGCCATAATGATTTTTGAACATATCATGGATTTACTACATCATATTAATAAAATTATTTTGATATAATTGATAATATGATTCATTTAGTCTCTTATAAAATTACACATGTTAGTTACCATTTATTATATATTTAAAATGAAAAAGAATAAGTCTGACATTTGTTTTCTGATTTTTGTATTTCGTAACTAAAATATATTCATCCTTTTCTTTTCCATTAAAAGTTTAAAATTTTAAATTTAAAAAAGGTCAGTTAGCATTCAAAATTTATATAAAGCTATTTCAAAATAATTTTTGTCTTACAGAGTAAAACAGATTCCACACTAATAAATCATTGAAGAAATGTGATATATTTTATTAATTGAACAGCAATATGCAGAAATCTTCAAACCCACTAACCTACCAATATTGAAATTTGTAGATAGTTCTATAGTTCAGAATGTATATTTTATTGTTTAAGTTTACCTATTGCCAGACATAAACTAAGCTCAAAACCATTTACTCAGTTTTTGATAACAGTGGTGTGAGATAACTTTTTTTTTTTTCCCCCACTTAAATACATTTTTATAGCTTTCTGTAGATTACAATCTATTTCATTTTATTACAGAAAATGTATTCAAAAACCTTATAATAATTTGTTAACTAAAGCATCTTTGATATTTACTAGCTTTTTCTTTTTGCTTATCAAAATTTTGGATATGAAAAATATGTTTAGATTGTCAATTGAGTTTTCACAAGAAATTAATTTAATAAGAGTATGCTCTTCCATAATGGTAATAAATTGTGCATAAATGAACAGAAGCAAAATCAAGTCTTCCAAATTGTTAAAATATCTTAATTTACCCAAAAATAAACAAATAAGAATGTCCTTCTATCAATGTAATAACATCAGTAAAAACTAATAAGGTCATTTTAATTACTCTTAGGTTTCCACTTTTAGTGAAGTTATTTTTTCTTTACATTTCGGCCACAATAATTGCATTTTGTAGCTGTATAAGGTTTATGTAAAGCAAATAACGGAAAGCAGAGCTTAATTTTATTTATTTAAACTACCATAAATATTAAAAAGTACACAATTGTAAAAAAATTTAACATCTGTTACCAGACAAAAAGTTGCACTTATCATATTTATAAGAGCAAGCAACCTAATAATACTCTGTACCACTGAGTTTTATAGATGTCCTTAACTAAGTTAATGCTGCATTTAAATAACATGTTTGAGGAGAATGGATAAAATTATGACCAAGTAACCTCTGTTAATTGTATGTTTTATACTTGAAACATCTACAAGAAATTTAAAAAATGATCACTATATCAAAAATGACTTTTATTGATTGTTTGACCCCTTATTGAGTATATCAATCAATTGATATATTGCATAATAAATATACAAAATTTTTAGAAATTAATTACTACTTCTTAAAGGTTAAATAAGATGATGGAAATTACATAAAGTAACAGAAGTTGCCAACACCAACTTAATTCTTTAATTTTGTTCTCCTCATATATTAGAAATGATGAAGTTTACTGCACCATAAATTTTCTTATAAATTAATAGTTAATTTTGAAGAATAACATCTGTAACCTCTGTTACTTGTTAACAGAGGTTATGTTCATATAGAGAAAAAATATTCTGAGAACACACTTCTTTTGAATTACCCATCAGTCTAATTATTTGATAGAGGTACCAAATCTGAACTGATTTATTTATACTTCTTCTAAAATCACGACATAAAGGTGGTAAATAATTGGTAACAGATGTTACAGAGAGAAAAAGCACTCTCTCAAGAAAAATGTAAATTTGTCCACTGTATTTGATAATCATAAATCTGCAGCAAGAACAATATTCAAGATTTCGTTTCATCTAACATTTTAATGAAGCATATTAATTGTATTTATGCTCTCAGAAATTATTTTACCTTTCAAAATACAGAGTAAAAACATTTCAACATTAAGATATAGTCATTTCTCGGAAATCTGCATATCATTTGCAATGTAAGTAATATTTTCAGTAAGATTTGGAGAAAAATATCAAGATGCATTTGATTGGTGGATTCTAATCTGATTGACTTGTGTTGATGAAGCACCAATACTCAGCATCTCACAGATTTAAAAAAAATAAAAAATAAAATTTAAGTGATATATATATAATGTAGTCTTCAGAGCATGTCAGATACTGAATCAGAGAAAGAAGGACAAAAACTTATTTCGATCACGAAATATTTTTTGATGTGGAACTTGCTCATGCAGATACTTGAATTAATTAGATAAACTTTTATGATTGAAAAAGAACCACTGAGTGCTTGCAGATTGCAAGAAAATATTTTAAACCAAAAAACTAATGTTCTTAAACTGTTATTGATCAAATTTGTACCAAGTTTAAATAATAATTTATAATAGTAATTATTTATCAAAATTATTCATTAAGTAAATAGTTTTTTAATGAATTATTTCTATTTTCATTAGATATATTGATTTTTATTAGCATTTATTACTTATATCATTTAGTTATTTAATAATGATATAGCTATTCTGATGAGGTTTTAAAACATAAACAAAGCATTGATCTAAAGTCTGAAAAGCTGCTAGTTCTGAGCTGAGTGAATTTTTAAGAGTGTACTTTACTATACAAAATATATTGTCAATTGCCATTGATTGATATTTTTATTATTTATTTTTCAAATCTTTCTTTCACACACTGTATGTGACATTTTGTATTTTTATATATTTATTGTGATTGTAGAATTAAGCTGTGATGATTTATATTTAAATTTGCATCCTATTTTATGCTGCAGTGGAAAACTTAAGTTTATCTTCTCTGTCTTTTTTACAGGAAGCTTTAAAAGGAAATGTTTTAAAATCCAGGGAAAAGGTTCGAATTATGTGCACTGTCGGCAAAGTTCTTTCTGTAATGCCATACCAGTTTATCATGAAATATTTAGATACTGTTCTTTCTCCAATATTTTCTGAACTGCAAGATCAATTGTGTATGCAAAAAGTAAGTTTTCCCTCTAGAGTTTTGTAATACATTGTTCTTTTTAATGTATTTTTTGTTTAACGTAAATTTGCAAAGTACAAAGTGTCGAAAATGCAATCAAGAAAAATATTAGAAAGAATGAAAGAATTTAATAATATTTGTTAAATGACAATAAATGCTGTATATACTGTTTTCAAAAAATTAAAATTGATAAAACATAAGTCATTATAAAAATTCAAATATTGATTATTTAATTTATGGAAATTTTAAACTTATTTTTTTTTTCAAATTAAGTAAAATAATTTGATTGAAAGACTTAAGAATTATTATTATAATTATTATATGTTGTATGTTGAGACCAGAAAATTTTTATAAGTCTTTTTAATTTTTAAGTTTTAGTCTGCTTTTAATTTAGTTCGTAATAAATGGATGTATTTTACTTTAAAAAAATTATGCATAAATTGAAATTAGATTACAAGCTGTAAGTTATCTCATAACCATGACTGATTTAAGGAGTAATGCTACTTAAAATGCCTGAAAAATAATTGTTTTTTATTTTTATTTTTTATTTTATTTTTTTCCTTAGAAAATAAATATAATTATGATAAAAATTGGTTTTCAGATATTTATTATACCAATCTTTAACATCATTAACATGTTTTTGTTTTTTATTAAAAAACAAAATGACAGTGTTGGAGCCATGGCAACATGATGATGCCAAAAATGCAATCTCCAGCTTGCAACAAAGTTCTTCCCAAATAAACTTGGAACAAAAATAAATTCTGTTAATCTACATCAAATTTACAAGCAAAGTACACAGGATCATTAAAAAAAAAAAAAGAAAAAAAAAAAGGCTATTTGTAAAAATGGCAAACATGCAAAAAAAGGGTACGATTTTTCAGATAAAAATTTGAATTTGTACATTGTTTAAAAATAGAAATATTCAATTATTCATAATAATTTTGTGTACTGCTCTAGAGAAAATTGTTAAGAATATATGGTTAAAATTTGGAAGTGATCCAATGAAAATTGTTAAAGTTATGCTGCAAAACAACTTTTTGACATCATCATATTGCCTCAGCACACTGCCTTTTTAATTTTCAATAATAATAAAAAATATATTAATGATGCTTAAAAATTTATATTATAAATACCTTCAAACCAATTTTCATTCCAATGTTTTCTCAAAAATAAATAAATAAAAAATCAGCGATTTTTTTAGGTGTAAGCAATGTTGCCTCTTAATTCATTTTTATTAAACATTTCTTACTTTTCTTTTATTTGCTGTTTTTAATTATTCAGTCTTCATTCTTCTTTAGAGTTACTTTATGTATAATGCTCTTCATTATTAGTTTGTTTTTATTTTAAGAGATATCTATAATACATCAAAGAAACTTTTATCTGTCATTAATAAAGAAAATGTTATTTTTGTTAATGAAGTACCATAAAATGTTTAGAAACTGGACATATTTTATAGAAACTTGCCTTATATGTAAAATTTCATGGTTCCAGCAAAAAAGAATATAATATTATTATAAGGCATGGTGTACCTGCTAAAACAGAAACCTGTTTAAAATGGAATGTTCTTTGGGTCTTTCGCAATTCCATCTTAGCAATTTATTTTATTTACATTTTCTTGTAGATTTCCATGATGAATTCTTACTTTAACTTTTACTATGGCAAAACCGAAATGATTGAAGATTATTTAAAGTTATATTAGTATAGAATTGTTAAAGGAATACATTTTTTGTAGCTTATATTGGTGCGTTCAGATTGTATATTTTTAAAGGCATTATAATTATTTTTCTTTAATTTTTTAGTCAAGTCCTAACAGTGCTGCTATCATAGTGTTGGACCTCCATATTTTGTCTATGCTATTTGCAACTTTGGATACTCAGTGGGATAAAAATGAAGAAGATGAAGCTCAAAGAGAATGTTGTAAAATAAGGGAAGAAAACTTGAAATATCCCCAGCCCCTTATTTTTGTTCTTGAAAAACTGCTGTCTATTTTCAAATCATTGGGCAATAATTGGGAAGTTACAGAGCAAATTACTGAGGTAAAATGTTCAAATTTATATTTGATAACACGGTCTAAATGTTCTTTTTACTCATTCATAGGCTATCTTTGGTTGAATGCAGTTATTCATTAATTAATTACTAACATTGGTATTTACCAGTTATTGCATTTTTGTTTTGCATTCTTGAACAAGTTTTTATTAGATTCCTGCATATGGTTGCATTCATCTTTGGGGTATTTACACCAAAATATAATCAGCGTCTATTTATATCAAAGTCTAACATAATCTGAAGTTTGATGAAATTCTGTGAATTAGTTCTTGATATAGCTATCATAAAAAATGTAACATAACAGCGTCACCTGTTAGGGGATTTACACCAAAAACTAATCAGCACCAATTTATATCAAGGTCTAACTGAATCTAAAGTTTTATTAACTTCCGTGCATTAGTTCTTGAGATAGAGCACCCACAAAATTTTTGTCACAGACAGCCATTTCCTAAAAACAGTGAAATCATGTTCAGGACCTTCTAAAACTTATAAATCTGTTGAAAACCAGAAGTCGAAAGTTTTCATGAATCCAATACTTTCTTCTTGTAAAGATAGAAGAAAAATCCCATAATATTGTGTCATATGAAAAACTATATATTTGAATATAATTTGAATATGGCAATACATATGGCAATATATATAGTCATGTTTCAAGATAAAATTAATATTAGAGGCTGTAGACTATTTTTCCATAGTTGGATTAAAATATGACATTAATTTTCTTTCATTTTGGATTTGGACTTAGATATCTTGGTTTGGGTCAGTTTTAGGTTGAAATATGCTGAGTTTGAATTGCATATTGCGAAACATTTTGTTAGGTTAGTGTTTTTATATATGACCCACATGAAGGACTCTAACTTTCATGCTCAAAAATGTACATGAATTTAATATATTAATGGCATTTCATTACAATTTCTATGAGTTTTTATCTGTATTATATCAGTGAACACTAATATCTGAACATAGTTCTATTAATAAGCTTTTAAAAAGCAGTGGAGGATACGTTATTCGTAGTTATCTGTAATGTTATGTGATGCATTGGGATTTTTTTAATCCATTTCTGTGAACCAAGAAATCAAAAAGTGAAGCAGTTTTTAAAAGTTAATGTTAAAATTTTGCTCCATATAAGGGAGTAAGAAAAACGGATTGAATTTTGAAAAATAAGAATTGTTGTAAATTTTGCGAATTTATCACTTTGCATTCTTTGAGTTTCTAGGCTATCAGTTAATTTGCAAAGAAAACTTCTCTCTCTCATTTTATGAATAAAAAATATCATTAGCTAGCTGAGCCAACCAGTATAGCTATAAATAGTAAAAATGAAAAGTGTTCAAAACGTTCAGTACCATTTGTGCCACATATGTGTCAGTCATCCTATTTTACAAAACATAATGCCAAATGATAGGAGCGTCAGTAGAGCTTGTAATTTTGCTCAGGAATGGTAATGAACATGTTATGCTCAGAGGACACTCAGTGGAATGTCAAATGAGAGAACCAAGCGATGCTACGCATAAGTCCTCTGTAGCGAATGTGTTAATGAATTTTATAAGTAGTATTAAAAATGTGGCATTTGGGGATTGTCCTCTCAATCTTCACCATGGAAGTAGTATATGCAGAATGTTTTTTTATTTATTATTAATATTACATTTTAAATAATATTGATCATTTCAGTAATTTATGATGTCATTTGTTTTGTTAGAACAATAGTTCCAGTACTCAGTGTTGCAATTAGAATTTCCTGAGTTGTACTATTCAATAACTACATTTTATAAATTAGATTTATTTAATGTGAATTACTAGTAAATCTTGTAATAATCTCCTTTTTCAACCTAGTTGAAAAGTGTTTATGAATTTGATTTGTCTGTCTGGTCATCTTCTAACTATCATAAATATACACACCAAATGACATGTAATTTTTATATGTTAATGAGGTTCACTATAGAATGTTTTCTATTGAAAATGAAGTAATTAGTATTTGTAGTTCATTTACAGTGAAACATAAAAAATTTCATTACATTATGGTGAAAAATTGTTTGTGATGTGTTTTATTTAAATTGTTTATTTAGATATCTCATTTCAATGTATGAAAAAATAATATTTCTTACTAATATTCTGTTAGTGCTGGAAAGTATTTCATAATGTATGACTAATTTTTTGTTCTTCTTTAGTTAATTAACTGCTTCTCTTTTTAGGCTCTCTGTGATGCTTTTAAAAGATCTGTATCAACATTATCTGACAAGTGCAAAGTTTTTTTGCCAGATATATTACAACTACTTATACACTTATATAAGAACTGTCCTCATTCTTCCATTTTGGAAATGACCAAACATATGCTTGTACTCTTTGTAAATGATGAAGACCAAAGACAAATTTTAATTAGTTTCTTTGCTCAAATATGTGAGCATACAATCAAAATCTCTATGAAAGACTTTAGAGAAAGTACAAATGTGATTGAATCTTTTGCCCAGATGTTAGAACATGTTATTAAGAAAGGTCTTGTATTTTTTAAGGCAGAAGCAATTAATCCTTTACTATTATTCCAATTTGGACTTGCAGCATTAAACTTACCAGAAAAGCCTACTGTTAAAGCAACTTCTGGATTTTTAGTAAGTGTATGAAATTATAAAGTTTTATTTCACTTGACTTAATTTTATTTGAAATTTACGTGTTTTGTTATATTTTTAAGGAAATTTATTTCTGTAATGAACATTGCAATATTAGGGTTTAATCTAGAGCTAGCCAAATAGCCAAAAAGCTAACTGAAAGCACCTTTTGCCCCCAAAGCATTTAGTGGATTAGCCAAATAGCAACAGCCAAAAAAATATAGCATTTCCATTTTGTTGTTCCTGCCTTTCGTAAACCTGCAGCTGCCGCGTGAAAAAAAATCTCAAACCGCCTCTGTCCCGGCAACTCACTTCAAAATTTGTCTCACCCTTTCTGTGCAAGCATCTTACAAATAGTATGATGTCATTTGCATTAAACAAGTATTGAGGAAATTAAAAGAGTTTGTTTATTTTTTGTTGATGATCCCAACGTAAGAAATGAAACCATGAATGGAAGTTGTTCAGGCAGGTTCTGGCTACAAGGGGTAAAGAAATGAAACCAGCTGATTGTATTCTTTTTCCATAAAAATGGCATTACTGACATGCTTCCCAATGTGACTTCTTTGTATGAATTTGTAGCAACAATTCTGTTGTCTACAGCAGATTGTGAAAGGGAATTGAGTCTCGTGAATATAACAAAAACTGGTTTGAGAAATAGACTGACAATCAAAAATTTAAGTAACTTAATGGTGATTAATTTGGAAGGGGAAGTCTGAAAAGAATTTCCATTTAAAAAAGCATTTGATGTGTGATGTATGGCCAAATCTCGAGAGTGTCAATCTTACAGAGTTTTGTACTGTTTGTATATTGTATAATTACAAATAATACTCAATTATACAGAAATTTTGTATAAATAAGTTTTTTTTTCTTGGCTAAAGCTATTTTTATTTGGCTAAAAGTTATTGGCTGCAATTAGCCAAAAAGCTACAAATCTCTTTTTCCTGGATTAAACTCTAAATATACTTTATACATTTAACATTTTCCCGTTATAATTAAAATGTGTTAATTCCTTTTCTGTAGATGCATTTTCTACTTCCTTAAACATGTCTAGATTTGAATACATTTTCGTCTTTTTTTTTTAATTAAAAATGTTATTATCATTACTCTGTAAATATTCTCTATTTAATTGCAAAATCAAAAAGTATTACAAAATTAATTTTATTTTGAAAAACTTTTTATTTAATAATTTATTATTTTACTTAGTTTTTTTTCCTCCAAATAATAGCAAAATTAGAAAAATATAAATACCACTAAATTCAAAATAGTAACTTGCAGTAATGATGCAGGTTTTTGCACTGTGTTTGTCTGTGTATTGATTGACTGTACTCATTCCATTTTAAATTTAGATGTTATAAAAATTTAGAAAATTTCGTGTTGGTTATGCATATACAGTGTATTAAAGATATTCAAATAGACAGTAACTACCAACCCTTGTTTAGGAAAAAAAGGAAATGAAATGCTGCAAAATTTTTAAATAGCTGTCTAACATTATTGTAATTTGAAAGTTATATAAACTATCTTGTAATTTAGGTATATCCATGAGTTGGTAGATTTGTCTGTAATAAAAAATGCATTTTTAATTATTGAAATATTAAGAATTTTAAAAGTATATTAATGATTAAATATAGAATAGATTTTTACCCAAACTGAACTTACGAAATGCTAGTTTCATTTTTTTCCCCTTAATGAAATATTTGGCAAGAACCCTTACAGATTTACAATTTTAAAATATTGATTATTGTTAAAAATTGATATCATAAAAAAAATCTTACGTTAATCATTATCTCATAACAAAAATTGTTTAATTGCCTAAACGTCAAATGAAGGCTTACTGTAGAGGCAAAAAGTTTTTGGTACCTGTCAGAAAGTGAGTGTGTGTGTGGCAATAACTGTCTCAAAAAACATCCAATTAGTTTGATATTTGGTAAATATGTTAGTGAGGTATCCATATTTAGCTGTATAGTTTTTAATTAAATTTGGTTGATTCATTCAAAAAATATAGAATTTTTTTTCCTATCTTAATGCTTTTCTATGGAAGTTCAGGCGATTTTCAAATATTAATTCATTTCTTTTCATTCCTTGAAAAGAAAATGGTACATTTGGATAATTGATTTAAATATTAAATTATGGCTGCTAAATCCTTTTGTCTATCCCCTTTCAGTCATTCCTTGTAACTCAAAGATTTTCTTCACTGAATCTTTGTACAGTTTTGCAAGATTGCTTTGGTGAATCAGTTTGCTTATTTATTTTTGTTTAGAAACTGAACATCTGTTACTTTAATTTATTGAATGTTTATGATTTTAAAATATGGTTAGTTGCTAAGCAGCTATACTACTTATAAAGTTTTGTATTAAGGGGACTCTTCAGTTACACAAAGACACTCACAAGCTAATCTTAAATCTATAGGAGCATTCTTTTCAAATTTCTCATTTAAATGTGAATATGTTTAAACTTTATTTTTTGCATAGATAGCTGAGGTCCATCTCTAATAAAGTCCTTTTTAACACTTTCCAACCTAGTTGAACAGTGTTTATGGCTTTAGTTTGTCTGTCCATCCGTTTGTGCTCTAACTCTTGTAAATATGCTCGGATTGCCCTGAAATTTTTATACAAGGGTCGATCCAGGCAAAATTTGGGGCCTAGGGCCCCTTCACAAAAATCAATTTAATAAAATGGGCCCTTCACAAAAATCAATTTAATAAAATAGGCCCCTTCACAAAAATCAATTTGATAAAATGGCTCCCTTCACAAAATTCTTTTTAATAAAATACGCTCTTTCACAAAATTCTATTCCATAAAAACTTACTATTTATTAATTATTTATTATTTTGTGACTTTTTAAAATGTGTAATTTGTAAACAAACAAGTTCATTAGAGAGGAAAACTTCAGCAAAAGGATTTAAAAAAGTTTTTTTTAATAAATGCCTGTTTCAAATTTGAGTAACTGGATTTCAACTTTCATTGCAGAATGTTGTTTTTCACAAAAATATAACAAATTTCGCAAAAATATAACAAATTTCACAAAAATAAATAGGCCCCAAGAAAAAAAACCTGCATCGACCCCTGTTATATGTTATTGATATTTACTGTAGCATGTTCCCTGTTAAAAGTGTGTAACATTTATACAAGGACAGTAAAAACAATTCCATTATATTACAGTCAATGGAAAAAAATCGTTTCAAGTACATTTTGATGATGTTACGCCATTTGAAACATTATGAAATGGATATACAATTATAAAGCACACTAAAACATGTTTTTTGTAAGATACAGGGTGCAGAGCATTATTCATTTACTGGATCACATAAAAAAATTCTGTTACAAAATTTTCTATGTCAAACATCGTTTGCTGTGTAATTTAAGGATGTTTCAATATTTTAAACATAATTAAATTTATATACATTGCTGAGGTGCACTATAAATTTCTCATTGAAAATATAGTGTGCATTGCATTTATCGTTCATTTACAGGCAGATACAAAAGATTTCAGTTACAGTCTTAGTGCGGTAATTAGTCTATGTGTGATAAGTGCATTTTCAACTTTGGTTTGCATTTTTAAGTTTTAACTAAAGTTTTGTATAGTACGTGGTGTGTATGAATTCTGTTGATTATATACAGGGCTACACAAAGGAATTCGTAAATATTACTGACTGTGGGAGAGAATTGCTTAAGATTAGTTTTTAATTGTGTTACGCATTTTCCTGCTGAACTATATTTAGTAGGCTAATAGAAGTTTGTGGAATATAAATAAATTCATATACAGGGCTATGCAAAGAACAAGATACATTGTCGTTTATGTTTGGTAATTACTGGAAGTGAGGTTTTAAGTTGCCTTTTGCATTTTTTACCCAAATTAAATTTTAGCTTAAAATGTGATGTATACAAAAGTGTTTAGATAACATACAGGGCTGTACAAAAGATTTTGAGTACATTTCCATCGATTGGCGAAAATTGCTAAATGTGAATTTTCTAACTGAACTAAATTTTATCATGCTATGTAGTATATATCCAAATCTATAGATCATATACAGAGCTGCACAAAATAATTTGACTATTTTTTTACTGTGGAAGGTAATTTCAAAAACTGGATTTTTAAATGTGTTATATGTTTCCTAAACTGTTTGCTAGATATCTTCTTTCACCTTATTTAACGGTGAAATTTCGTTAGTTTTCTGGATATGTTGGAAAGTGTTTCATAATCTATGCTTTATAGGTGATTTTTTTGTTCTTGTTTACTTTTCGATTTTGGTGTCAGATTTTTTTTTTAATAAAGGTACTTTTACTTTTGAAAAAAATCGAAAAAGTAAAAAAGGACCCTATTAGAGATTGACCTCAGCTAATCTATGAAAAAAAAAAATCATAAAAAATATTTAAATTCAAACAAGAAAATTAAAAAGAACGTTCCCATAGGTTTAACATTAGCTTGCGTGACTGAAGAGTCCTCTTAAAATATGTCAAAGCATTCTATATTTCACAATGACTGATGTGAGAAAGAATTTCATCGTGATTGGACAAAATGGGTGGAACCTGGTGCTTAAAGTATCTGCAAAATGCTTAGCATGTAAAAAAAGAAAGAAAAAAAACCTCATTAGGAAGTATAGGGCATCAAGCAATCATTAACCAACATGAAATAAATATCTTAATGTTCAACAATTTGTAAATGTTGTAAAAATTTGTTTAAAAAATCAGTAGTTTGCATTTCAGAATCAGATTGTTGTCAAATTCATAACTTTTAAGTTATTTTGTATGTACCATCACAAAATCTCGATATATGGTAAAGTCAGGAAAATTTGTAGCTGCTCTGGACTAAACACCCTGGTTAAAAGCATACTTAGCAACATCACATGGCCCACTGCAAAGTGAAAAGAAATTAAATCCCAATTATGGATGTTAACTTGACTATAGTGGCAATCATCTGTAATTGGGATACCATCCATTTAACTTGTTTTCACTTTGCCATGGTCTGTGGGATGTACCTAAATTTACTTTTAAACTGTTCTCAACCTGCCAGGTCTTCCCTCCCTATTTCAGAAAAGTTTTTTTTTTTTTTAAATGTGTCTTGGGTATTTTAATCTTTAGCAAATACTTAAGTAAATTTCTCCACCAGCTATCTGTCTAATCTAATCTATAGTATAAAATTTGTTTTTCCAAATTATGTTAACCTCAATGTAATACTATTTTAATATTCATTACTTTGTTTTGCATTTTTTTCTGAAATTTTATGCTTTTATTTATTACAATTTTATTATTATTTAGACTGAATTTATTACTCATAGTAGAGAAGTTTCAAATATGCTAGATGTTGTAAATAATCAGGGAGGAGAACTTGTCATGCAGGTCATGAAGGTGTGTATTTTTAAATATTTATTATTTAAATTTATAAGGAATATTAAATGTTTGTGTTCCTCAAATGTGTTGATGGATTTTCTACTGTGTAATTTCATTCTATTTGTTTTATTTAATTGTATAAATACATTTATTATTATAGTTCATATTATTATGTTTTTATTTCAAAATATGTTTGTGTTATTTGTTTATCTTATAGGTTAATAAGTCTGTATTTATCCTTTCCCCCTCCCCCCTCCTCCTCTTTAATAGGGTGTCAACGATTTTAATCAGAGGATTTAAATCAATGATTAAATCGTGATTTTAATCAACTGATTTTTTTTAATCATTGATTAAAATTATAAATTTTCTAAATGTTTAAAAAGATATAAGTATTAAAATCTAAAATGAACATAATTTGGAAATTTTCTATGGGTATTTTGCCTTGTAAATAAACCAAAAAAAAAAAACTTTAAATAATTGTTTGTAAGTTTAATTCATTGGGCTTGTAAAAAGCAAGTTTTATCTGGCATAAAGAGCATTTCATTTAAAAATGATAGTTCAGTCTAATATAATTTGCAATGTCATCATTTCCTTTAAGTAATCAAATTATTCATTCTTTTATATAAAATAAGCATAGCAATTGTCATAAATTTCTGCTAGTAAAATAATAAATAACCAGTGCCATATTTTCTCATTCTACTTTTGTGATAATAAATTTATAGCAAATTGGAGCTAAAGAAGAATTAAAGAATGACATCTGCTCCTCAACAGCTGCTGGTAAAATGATAAATAACCAGTATCTTGTTTTCTCATTCTACTTTTGCGATAATAAATTTATAGCAAATTTTTAGAAGCCCTTTTTTATTTTTATTGCCCTTTTTTAGAAGAATGAAAGAATGACATCTGCTTCTGAACAGCTTTTGTAAAAGGACATATATGTTAATTGGTTTTAAAATGTTGAGCACAGCAAAAGCTTCTTTGGTAGAGGTTGAATAAATAAATATATATACATTTTTTTTTTTTTTTTTTTTTTTTTACTTTTGAATTCATATACACCAAATAAAGAAATTAGTTAGGTATTGAAAAGGCAGAGAAGCTTTCTTCTTTTTTAAATTTAAAATACTGAATGCTAATAATTCCCAGAGCGTTAATAATACAGCTATTTAATATTTTGAAGATTTTGGATATAACTGGCTATTCTTATATTTACCCTGTATGTGTGTATGAATGGGTGTAACTCATTTTCATAATTTTTGTGGTTAGCATACAGTTTTAGATTTAAGCAATTAACAGTAATTTTTCTAAGTACAAACACAAGACGAGCTGCAAATGATATTTGTTTTGTTATTTGTTCTACTATTTAATGAAAATACTTATTTGCAGTTTTTATTAATTCAGTAATTACTTACTGTTCCCTCTGGGATTTTAAGGGACCATTTTTTAAGGGTACAGCACCCTGCCCTTTTTTAAAATTGTCAAAATGCACCCTGCTTTAAAAAAAAAAAAATTGAAATTCACCTTTAGTTGTACCCATAGATTTCTTGTAAAAAACTTCCCCATACTACAGTATTTCTAAATCCATATGCCTAAGAACTTGGGGGGGGGGGGGGGGAAGAGAGAATTTTATTTCTTCAGAAAAAAAAACAGGAGATTATTAAATCATGTTGTAATTTAATTGTATTTTTTAAATTTAAATTATAAAATCATTAAAAATTAATGGCATATTAAAAAACTAGCTGTTACGTGAACAAAGTCACACGTAACACTGAAAGAAGAATAAATGCATTAATTAAAATATTTCACTCCTGATAAGTAAAAACGTAAATA
This sequence comes from Maratus michaelseni, assembly GCA_963931845.1. Classification (NCBI taxonomy): domain Eukaryota; kingdom Metazoa; phylum Arthropoda; class Arachnida; order Araneae; family Salticidae; genus Maratus; species Maratus michaelseni. Next base: position 167,465,785 of record OZ007592.1, on the reverse strand, counting down.
ATTAACTAACCCTTTATCACATTTCATAGAAAACAATATGGTATTTCTTTGTTATTGTGGCCTTGACATAACTCAGTTTTTTAAGAGTTAAATTTTGTGTCAAATAATCTCGAAAATGAAACTGCAACCAAGGAAAAAGGAAGGCCAAATAAAATCGTGGAAATCGACGAATGGGGTAAAATCAAATGTCAGTTTTACCTGATAAACCATTTTACTATTAACAACTTTGTGAAACATTTTAACAGCCATCCTTCAAAAATAATTGATTGGAAATAGTACATGTTTTTTCTTTAAATTCAATTCTTGTGAATAAGGAGCAATAATTTGTACCCCTAAATGGAAGGAACTTAAATTTGCCTCCTTCGTTTAATCGATAGCTGAAACAAATCTTGATTTCTAAATGACAATATGTTGACAGACGATTTTTGTTCTGCAGAATAACTTGATTCATAAAGTTTGAATATGTGGAAATATGTTTTTATTTTCGAAAATTTTACTGTAATCAAGATTGTTTTCACAATCTATTCAAATTGAAAATATTTTTTTTTTTTCAGTTTTAATGAGAAAGTGGCGTGAAAAATATATTAATCTGTTTTATTTCTCCTTTTAATCCACAAAAATTGGAGTAATTTAAGTTGCCATTTTTAGAGAAATTTCGTTAACATTTACAAAAATATATATATTTATTGGAATTTAATTCAAAATTTTAAATTCTGAGAGTTTATATGACATCCTCGGATCGATGATAACTGGTTGTTAACTAAACCGCATTGCGTTTGATAATCTAAGAGAAGTAGTTGCGACATACAAAAAGACAATCAGATTGTAATACAGTCGAACCTCGTTAACACGAAATTGAAGGAACTGTGAATTTTTTTCGTGTTAACCGTTACAATACTGTCGCCATCTATGTTAGATATAAAAACTAAATGAATTAACCTACAAATATATGCCTGTTCTTAAAATCATAAATTAATAAGAAATAGAAAATTTAATTAAAAATTAAAACAAATTGATCATCATTTTGGGCAGTAATAAATAAAGTCCGTTGTTGAGTCCGTCAGTTTTTGTTGAATACTTCTTTTAGGAACGTATGGAATTTATCTAAGTTGTCCAAAGCATGGGAAGCATCCTCTTGTTCCATAAGGAAACGTTGTACAGTTTTCAATGCTATGGTAGATTCATTTAATGATACTAAACTTTTCCGTTCTATGTCGATTTCTTCCTGCTATTCTTACACTTGTGTCTGATGTTGTCATGTTTTTTCAGCTAACGCAGCATTTATTTCTTTGTCTGGCATCACACCCAAAGTCAGCATATCTTCATTTAGGCAAATGTACTCGGAAAAACAAGAATTTTTCGATTGCAGATAATCTTATGACACTCTTTGAATCTTTATCAGTCATCCATTAGTACATGTGAAATAGCTGTCACCGAGAGTACCAGCAAAAGCCTGTGCTTTCTCTTGCAAAACTGCACCAGTTAAAACAATGTTCTGGCTTCTTGCTACTTTTATTCACGGAAAGAGAGCGATTTCAATTTTTTCATTCTTTCCTGTACACATACATTTTCTTACTGGTTCAAATTGACTCACAGCATAAGCCGCTTCAATCTTTTCATGATTCTTTAAAATCATAGAGCATATGCTGTTTGGTATCCCATACATTGCTGCAATTTCTGATTTTTTTAGCACTTTATTTCTGACTTCGTTTAAAATGTTTTGCTTGGTTTCTAAAGATGAGCTTGCTGCTTTCGATTTTTATTTCACAGAATTCTACAGAAGAACTGCAAACAGAATTTTAATTATGTAAGTCAGGTATAAAGTAGAGATTGTCACTTCTTTTACCTGAAAATAGAGGACTTCGGAAATCCGGTTTATGGTTTATGTCACTGTCAATACAGTCAAACAAGTAATGGAACAATCACTTTCAAAAAAGAAATTCCTTCACTCAAACTTTCATTGTGACCGATGATCTATAGCTGATATGGTTAGTGTGAGAAAACTTTCGCATATCAGAAGACAAAGAAAAGTATGGATTAGTCAGGAATTCGATAGTGCACTATAAAATTCTATTTTTAAAAAGAAGATGTGGCATATAAATGTGAAATATTGAAACCTTTGCATAAGGAATTGTGTTTGGACTTTGGAGTAAAAAAAAAATTTCGAGTTAAGCAGGATTTTCTGAAATTTCATTTCATGTTAAACGAATTAATTAACATTGATTTTCAGGCTGATCTGACGGGATCTCAGTATTATTTCGTGTTAACGAGGTTCGACTGTATAATAGATTCGTGTTCATTTTTGTTTTATGGTGTGATTTTTGGTAGAAAACTCTCATCTGTGTGGTATAACTGATATTCATGCTTAATAATCAGTATAGATAAAAAAAATATTTCAATTGTTTTATTATTATTTCAATTCAATCAAAAAATATTTCAATGTACCTTACAGCAAAAAGGATACATACCTACAATAATAAGTGACTCAACTATCACCATGCAAATGAATTGCATAATTATGTAAAGAATCTGAGTACAATGCCAAAAGACTATGCATTCCTTAGTTCATTGCAGATAGCTACAGGAGATAATTTGACTTTAAACAGTAAATAGACAATGAATCTAAAATTCATTTCATTACAAAATAATTTTACACTTCAACACTATACACAATCAGTTTATCTGGCACAACAACAAGTTATTGTAAGCAGAGTTCATACAGACTTGAGAATTAAAAATCCAAGAAGTTTAGAAAAATTATAAAGAGTATAAGAATTTTAAAGGACTTACCGTATTTTTTCATGTATGTTGTGCCCTCGTAACACACATACCCACCCTAATTTTTAATATCTAATTTAGAGAGAGAAAACAGATTTTATTCTACTAAAACCTAATAGCAAGTGCTAGAATTACAAAGTATTCAAAATGCATATCTCGTAAATGCGAATACAAAATGTGACCAATGGCCATACATACAGAGGTCAGTCAAATTCCCAATACTCATCATGTATCACATTCACCAGAATAATTCAGTAACTTTTTTCTTTCTTGTTTAAGAATGGCAGAATCACTTTAGCTTTACCTTTGTAAACATGAGAAGATTTTTATTTTATTTGTGTTTAAAAATAAATATTTTGCAGAATCTTATTGCTTGAATTTTGATAATCAGCTAAATTGTTAAATGTCAAATTTAATCGTAATTTATTTTACTTCTTAAAGGTTATTGGCGGTGATTCTCCGAGAACTGCAGTTGAATATATGCCTGACATTTTGATGGCTTTAAATAAGAAATATTTTGATAACTTATGCCGGTGGATGGTTCCTTTTACTCAACAAGAAGGTTTTCCTTCATTTAGAATCAATCAAAGACAAAAAGAAGAGTTTATGCGTCAAGTATTAAAGTAAGTATTATTATATCAAAATAATTATTTAAAAAATTATTTTTAGAATATACTCACTTTCCATTATTTTTTCAACATCTAAACAGAAAATTTATGTGTTGTTGTTAAAATGGAAGGAAATATAAGTGAAATAATCAGTATAATTGCCTAAAATTAAAATTTATTTTCATTTCTTTTCTGCTGCTTCTTGTTAGGGCAAAGAAAGAAAGAAAAAACCCCCCTCAAATTCCTCTTTTAAAAGTTAATATTGAAATTCATGATTAGAGACCATTCTAAATATTGTTTATTTGTTCGATCTATTCATGGTTTCTATGTAATAAATGTCTATAATACTAACTATCTAAATTCATCTTATTTAAAAGACTTACTTAAAACTTTTTAAAATGAACAACGGAAAATGTGTTTTTGTTCTATAATTATGAATATTAATTTAACAGATGAAAACATATTACTATTACAACATTGCTAAATGTCCCAAATTTAGATAGTTTCTCATGAAAAATCTGCCACTTCATGTATTGTACATTTTGATATGGAAAATGGCAAAGATATACGGAAAAATATTTTCTTCTAAGAAGAGAGATAAAATACTTTGCAGGCCAATTTTTTCATGAATTTTCTTTCTTCATACTAACCCTTAGAGTGTACATCCCGCATTTTTCACGAGCAACAGAAAAAATAGCAAATTTTCCATAGGCACAATTTTTGAGGCAGTTGTGTTTCAAAAGATGCACAGTTAGAGGGTAAAAATGCAAATGATAATATGTTTTAATGATAATAAATTACTTATTTCAAATATATGGAGATTTGAAATGCATAATAAAAAAAATAAGTCAAAACAATTTTGATTTAACAATTACACAATCGGAGAGAATGTGATGCACATCCTTCATTTCCTCTAAGACAGTGATTCCCAACCTTATTTTGACCGCGCCCCACCAAAACATCTCTAAAATGATGATGCCCCCCTCCCCCTATAACACATAATTATCATAAAATTTTAAAAGAAATTACTCCTGACAGAGTAAAAAGCATTTAACATTGATCCTGAAACGTGCCGAAGGTAATGGATGAATCAAATATTTTTTTATAATCATCTGATACTCCTCGTAGTTTACTGGCACACGGTCGCCACGTATGAGTGATGTATAGAGTGCTCAGAATCCTTGATTAGAAAAATCAATAATTTTGAATAAAACATTTTTGTCTTATTTAATCACAGAATTTCTGCGATTAAATTACTAATCAATTTCTAATCAGAATGAAACGTGATAAAAGATTTGGTAAAAGAAGGTAGTCAAGTAATTGTTAAATATACACTTGAATAGTTTCATGTGTAAAATTGATTTTCATGTGACATATTGCAGTGCGACTAATTCAATAAATAATCGAAAAAGTTATTTAAAATTCTAAATACTTATAAATCAGAAAAACTATAAAGAATTTTTAAATATATAGAAGTATCTAAATACCTTAAAATGTTTTTCTCTATAATTATTCTGGTAGGATTGTATTTAAAACTTTTGAATGGATAATTTTTAAAAATTGAATAAAAAACTATTTTTTTTAATTTTGTTTTTGAAATTTGAATGTGTAACTTTTATTTTCAGTCTACAACATTACTATTAGAAAAACAATTCAGAAGGTATGGGCTCACAGAAATTCTGAATTGTCCCCTTGAAAAGTTAAATTGCCCCCCTGAAAAGTCAAATTGCTCCCCTGTGGGGCGTACGCCCCCCGTTGGGAACCACTGCTCTAAGATTAAAAAGATTTCTTATGAGTCTAAGATGTGCCTCTCTTTAGTAAATGAGAATTCATTGTTTTTGAGAAGTATGATGTCCAGTGATGCGAATTTGCAATGGTCATTCTGTTCCGATATTGTTAGTGTTTTTATTTGTTTGTATTCTATACCTAAAGTTTTTGTGTTCTTGCATTTTCTTCTTTGAAAACTGATAAAAAGAGAAACATGGTGTTTTAGAAATTAATATTAAAGTATGTGGCCAGTGTTGAAATATATAAAATCCAATAATCAAGTCTACTTTTTGGTATATTATTTTGATTTCGCAATGGTGCATGGTTGAAATGCCATCAATAATGTATTAAAGTTATAGCATATTACGAATTCAAAATTGAAAGTTATGTACCAACAAGTAGCAAATATGTTTTCAAAATTACAGTCTTTCATGGATATAATAAAAGTGAATCATTGTTTAAGAATCTTCTTATTGAACTCAGTTGTACACTATTCATCTTCAGTCATGCAAATCATCTTCTCGTGGTAATGTTTCTAGACCTTAAAATGACCAAGAAATATGTTTTATACATGAACCAAAATAACAACAATCATTAAAAATTTTGTATGTGCTTGCAAGGAAAACTTATGAATTTTTTTTTTTTTTTTAATTATTGAAAATTTTCATCAGCTAACTATCACTTGCTAACTGTCATTGCAATAGCTGGAAAATTACTCTGGCTGGTAAAAACATTTTTGATTTAAAGTGAAGTAAAATTATGCATTTGGAATTTAGCTGTGAATGGTCAAGTGTGACACTATAAGCAGAGTGATCTTATAACAGTCAGTATAACTGTAATGAGGTTTAACTATATATGGTGTTCCCTCTTGTCACTGTCCCATACCTAATTCCTAAACCATTAGATTTAGATGTATACTTCCAACTGCAAAAATATTTCAAATGTTATTCTCCATCATATCAAAAACTATTTACATCAATAAAATTATTAATTTAAGATTTAAGTTTTTATATAGTCTCTAAGTTCATAAATCATATTTAGGAAAACATTCTCCATGCTTTCACAAGTAAAAGAAAAAAAATCATTTTTGTATTATTTAAAAATTTATCAAATTATGACATTGAATGTTATGATTTTTTTAGAGCATGGCCTATATTTTTCTAAATAAAACTTATATGATCCAAGGACTATCAAACATAAAATTCTAAATGAAAGAAAACTGATCTATAGTTTAATGCAATTATGGAAAAGTGTTCTATAATTTTATTTTTTATGTAAAAAAAAATGAATATATACAGTATGGGACCACCAATCTGGAATGCTTGGGACCACTGCTTTTCCGGATTTTGGAATTCTTCTGATTTTAGGTCTTCACTCAAAAAATAAGTCTGCAAACAGCAATAATATGATGGAATTTAGTTATCCATTCTGTTTAGCATAATACTTATAATTTGTGATTTTAAAGTAATCAAAATAACAAATGTTTATAAAAGAAATAAATATTGATTTTAAAAAAAAGTTTAAACTGTTGTTTTTTATGCAATAAATACTTAAATTAAAAAATTGGAAAAAAAAAGGTTGAAAGTGTACTTACCTAATGTTAGAAAAAACACCTTGAATTACAACAGAACATAAAATTATAGCTACCATTCAAAAAAGAAGAGGAGACGTCAATTAGCATTTTACAACTATCCAGATCGAGGGACGCCAACTCCTCTTCTCATGTAGCTCACATTTTTTGTATGTTGGTTTCCCCCTTGCACACTTTTTAAAGAGTTTCATATCCTTTGTAAAATAATAATAAAGCTTTAAACATGTTCGATAATTTTAATTGTATCCATCTGCTTCAGATTTTTTTTTTCTGCAACACCTCTTTTATTGGAAATATTTTTGACTGACATCTTTTTTTTTTTTGTGGGGGTGGGGGAGTAAGAAAAGTTCTGGATTTGAGGTCCCATACTGTATGTACTTGAAATATTCGTTTTTCATCTGAAACATTCTGGAGCTTCTTTTGAAAAATTGGGTCAACCCAAATTTGACCTGCAAAAGTCAAAACCCAACCTAAACCCAAAGCAATAAGAGTCAATCGGGCCCAAACTGCGGGTCAGGGCAGGTTCGGGTAAAATCGGGTTACTCGACCCAGTGCAGGATTCTACCATGTACCATATAAAAATTTTAATTTTGTACGTTTTACAAAAATAACTATTTTAATTTAAATGGCTTCTAAGATGTTAAAGAACAATGTTCGAAAATGAAACATTTATGAAACTGGGAGTATTTTTAGTAAATTAATGGTTTATAGATTAGCTATTGGGCTGTGATAAGAAGGGACATCAAGTACAGTTAGTAAGAGGTAGAAACTTTAAGGATTTATTCTTTAAAATAATTATAATATTTTAAATTTGCATAGAAAGTAAATTTAGCTTACTAATTTAATGTTAATATTGATTTATTTTCAGAGAAAGAACAAATAAAAGAAAATTAAAAGAAACTGTTACGGAATTTAGTCTTCTTTGTAGAGGTCTTATTGGCACAGAGTATGCAGCTCAATCTTGTCAGCCTTTGTCATAACTATTTTATGTTAAATATTTTTGTATTCTACAAATAATGTATTTTTATAATTATAGAAATGAATAATTCCTTTTAAATCTGTTAAATTAATACTTACCAGGATTGAAATTGACAGAATTGTTCTAGAAAGTATATGGCACCTTTATGATGTTAAAATTCTTTAATATTTCCCCCATAATATTTAAGATCATATTCTCTCTCTCTCTCTCTCTCTCTCTCTCTATATATATATATATATATATATATATATATATATGGGCCAATTTTTAAATTCACTTACATATGCTGTCCCAGAGGAAAAAGAAGAAAATTCAAACATACATTAATATTTAATGCTTAATTTGAGCTATTCATTATATAAAGAAGACTATATTAAATATTTCTAGAGTTAAAAAATAAAAAAAATCCGTAAAAATTGTTGAAGTATAAATTAGTATATAAATTAGTATAAATGGATTAGTGTCAAATCTGTTACCAAATGTCAAGTCCGTTACCATACAAAATTACTGAAAATAATCTTTAAATTTTTTTAAAGTTTCAAAAATCAACTTACTTTGAAGTGACTTATGTCCCTAAATTTTAGAACATGATACTTAACAATAATACTTAAATAAAATTGAAATGAGAGACATTTATTTATAACCACAAATTTTGACCACATAGAAATTTATGCAAAACTTTTTCTAATAATAACAATATATATGGACATAAATTATTGAATTTTAAGAAAATTATATCTATTTCTTAGTTGAAAGAAAAATAAAAATAGAATGATGAAAAAAAGGATATTAATATTAAAATACATTTTTAAAAAGTGAGGTAACAGATTTGACACTAATCCATTTATACTGATTTATATATCAACGATTTTTATTGATTTTTTAAAAAATTTTAATGCTAGAAATATTTAATATAGTCTTTTTTATATAATGCATAGCTCAAATTAAACATTAAATATTAATGTATATTGGAATTTTCTTCTTTTTCTTCTGGGACATTATATGTAAGCGAATTTTGAAAATGACCCATATATATATATATATATATTAAAAAACTGATGGTGTAATGGTAAAATTCTACTTATTATGAAATGCTCTTTTTATGGATTTTAAATAAATAATATATCATAATTTAGATAAAATGTATAAATTGTTTTATTAAAAATTACCTATTTTCAAAAAGGATTATTTCATGATTTGATAGTATGGCATCATTTTTTGCCTTATGATTCTTTTTTCGTCTGAAGATTATTTTCTCAATAAGTTTATATCTTAAATACCCAGATAAATATAAATTTCTTAATAAGTTAATATCTTAAATATTTAAATAGGTATAACTGAACCATACATTTATTGGTAATTTTAGCAAATTAGAATTTAAAAAGAAAATTTTGTTCACTAATTTGTGCTCTTCCTTTGACCCTCCCCCTCCAAATCAAAGTATTTTAAGTATTGTCTGTGTCATCTTCCCCTTACCCTACTGCTATCATAGAAAAAAATATATATTTGTCACCAATTTCTTATAATATGGTCAAGTCAAGTGATTTCTTTTTCTGATTGTTTTGCAGTTTTCACGAAATACAAATAAAAATATCAAGTTTTATTTTTAAAAGGGGGGTGGGGGGGGGCTTTTTTTTCATTTCCTGTTTTATATAAGAAAATTCACAGCATAAAAATATATTTTAATTTATATAATCACAAGCTACTAAATTTCTAGCAAATTATTAATATGTGTAAATAAAACATTATGCTTTATATTAAATGATAATGGTGTAGGTTTGCATTAGACAGACTGAATTGACAACACAAAAATAAATTTACTCTAAACAGCCAATCTATACTGATATTATAAAGTAGCAGCATTTGTATGTGTGTTTGTAGGGGGTATTTTTTGGAACTACCAAGCCAATTAAAAAAATAATGGTGGCAAAATGCTGGTGACCATCTCTGCTCCAACATAGACTGTATTTTATATTGGTACAACAACTCCCAAGGGGATGTAGGCACAAAAAGCATTCTAAAATTGCGATTTCTGTTATATTGTTCAGCTACTTGAAATTTGGCGTGGTGGTTACTTTTAAGATGTAATTACTTGCTATGAAAAAGTTCGAAATTTGAAAGGGTGAAATGGGCTGAAAATATTCTAAATTATGATTTATTTGGAACTGTTAGGGCTACAAACTCAAAATTTGATATGGCTGTTACTTTTGAGATGTAAATGCTTGTATAGAACAGTTTCTAAAAAAATTTGAAATGTACAAGGATGCAGGAATAAAAAAACATTCTCAAATTGTGATTTCTGTGACACTTTTGGGGCTAAAAACTTGAAATTTCGCATGGCAATTACTTTTAAGATGTCAATGTTCCCAAAGAACAGTTTTTAAAAAATTAAAAATTTAAGAGGGTGAAATGAGTGGAAAATGCGATAATTTGGAACTGTCAATACTTGAAACTTGACATGACTGTTACTTTCAAGACATAAAAACTCATAACAGAACAATTTCTAAAAAATTTAAGTAAAAGGGTGGCGGAACAAAAAGTGTTCTAAAATTGCGATTTTTGTGATACTGAAAAAGCTAAAAAACTTTAAATTTTGCATGTGGTTGCTTTTAAGATGTAAATGCTCTTTAAGAATGGTTTCTATAAAATTTAAAAAGGTAAAATGAGCAGTAAACGTTCTAAAAACCTTTTAAATTATGTTTTATTTGTAATTGTTAGGGCTAGAAACTTGAAATGTATAATAAAACTAGATTTCTTTTCCCCAAAACAAACAAAAGACCTTATGCAATTTAAATGCAGCATAACAGGTTGCTATGCAGCTAGTATAACATACAGTAAACTCTTTGTAGATGAATACTATATTACAATATTCATTACACTGTACAAAAACTAAAACCTTTTTATTTAATGTTTTTTATAATTATTATTTTGATTGTGTAAACTATTTATAAAATGCATTACAATTCGAATAAAATCCTGGCTTAGTGACGTCATAAACTTTAAATGCTCTATCACTGAATTGTGTAAAAGGAACATCCTTATAACTCCAAAAATGATAACCATGTTAACTAAGAGTTTACTGCATTGGATTAAGTGCCTCATTTCCAATTAAAATATATCTTTGAATTGAAATTTGAATGAAATACAGGGTCATGAAAAAACGAAGAGTGTGGAAAATATAATTATAAATATCTCGGCAACTAATTATCTGACCAACTTCATTCTTTATGCAAAATTTGTTTTTTTATTGTCTTTTACATTCACTCCTTAAAATAAATAATTTCGAAAATTTTTATATACCTTTTATCAGAACGAATATTTCAAGAGTAAAAAAAAAAAATGATCCGGATAATCGAGGTTACTGAAATTCAATAGGCTTCTTCTCATTATTACATACTAAGTACATACCAAATTTCAAATCTCTATCTCAATTTGTTTGGGAGATAGAGCGTTTACAGACACACGGACGGCAAATATGTTTTTCGGAATTTCCAAAATTAAGAAAGATTTTTCGGAAGTAACAAGAGGGTATACGCTATAGGAAAATGGTATACACCAGAGAGTATAAGCTATAGAGTTATTCAGAAGGTATACAGCATGTACCACAGTATACCCTCCACTTCATCCCTGATATAGTTATATGACTGAGTTAGTATAATAGAATCTAAATTGTGCATAAAATGTTAGTGACAGAGGTATATAAGAGATTTTACATATAGTATAGTGCCTATTAATAATATTTTAAGGAGGAGAGGGACTTTCACAGTGTGATTTGCTGAAAATATGCCACTTGTACTTTTTGATTCTAACCCAGTCATACAAAGATTCTAAAGTATTATTGAATTTGCAGTTTTCAGAATGTAATGCAGGTCTACAAGACCTGCAATTCTATTCCAGTTTTAATTCAATTGAATTTAACAAATATTTTATTTAATTTAACCTTTAAACATTTACATTATAATTTTTTATAGAAAATTCAAATCATTATTGGCATCAATATTTATTTTCATTTCATTCTTTTTAGAACAATTAGTCTGTTTCATATTTATCTGTCATAGGTTCTCTATTTATCTTTAATTTAAGATGTACTACTCATTTCAATTTTTATCTCATTAAATGAAGATAAAATTGCATGTTTAAATTATTTTTATATTTGCTTTTAGTTATTTTATTACATTATAAAATTGAAAATACTTATATAAAATAATTTAAAAATAGATCAATAAAAAGAAAAGTGTTAAATTTTACTAATGGTTTCTACACTGTCTTAATAAACACTCATTCTAAAGCATCTAATAATTCCCAAGTTAATAAAATAAAATAGATTTCAAATAAGCTTTTTAATCAATGCCTCATGTGGAATTTAACACTTCAACCTTTAACAAATAGCCAGCTTCTAATAACCTTTACATACATAGTGTTTCTTGTCATATACTGTAATACTTTCACATTTCTTAAATCTTACCTTTTATCAATAAATGTCATTAATTTGATTAATTTAGATGTGTTTTTTCTTTCTTTTCATAAAAAGAGCCTGCTGTATCAACATGGAACTATCCATAGGGTCATATTTTTCGTAATTCAGCATTTTAAAAGAAAAAAGTAATCACTATAATGAAAAGCCTTGAAGTTATGCTTATTCAAAGTTCAAGGTTGCCACCGGAAAAGTACAACAAAACTACTTGCTTCATTAGCATTAAAGTCAACTGAAAAATTTCCTATAGAGAATTTAACTACTACACAAATATAAAATTTTAGAAAAAAGTATTTAAGAATAATATTACAGGTACAAAAAAAAATCAGGTACAAAAATCTGTTTTCACTCGTGTACAATTTATTTGAGCAACAGATAGCGTGATAGGTTTTATGAAAGTTAAAGGGAAAAGGCTGATAGACTATTAAATAATTGTTTTGTAATATAGGATTAAAAAAAAACAATAGTCCTAAATATTTATTATAAATTATTTATTTTTTCCTACTTTTTGTACAATATCTATACAAATTTTCTTTCTGTATTTTAGTATACTTTCTATTTGAATATCTGTAAGAAACAAAAACACTAAGTTTAGAAAAATCAATATATACATTTGCAGCATTAAAAATATCTTATGTATTTTTTACTCAAAATTAAAAACATTAAGCTTAAATTCTTTATCATATGAAACTAAGTAAAATATCACTTCATAAGATAAAAATAAATATAACTACCATTTATTTATGAAATAAAATATTTATAATCCAGTGGATAGTCATAGTTTGATGTTTGAACAACCTGGAGCATAATCAATGAAATCTGAATTTTGAACAAAAGGTCTAACAAATTCTACAACATTTAGAGCTGTAACTGAAAGCATAGGAAGGAATAATCACTAAGACTGCATTGCTACATTAAACATCAAAGAATTATTTTGCTATTGGGCTGAGAAACAGATCCTTGGAGAAGAAATAGCACCAGCAGCCCAATATTACTAATATCAACTTGCATGATGACAATTCTGTTTTACAATCTATAAATGAAAATAGCATTGGAAAAATTCTTCTAATAAATCATTTTTAAACATAAAAGTAGATTTTTTTTTTTTTTACAGAATCAAAAAATTTCATGCAATGTGTTGGGTTATTTAGTTAAATAACTTATTTTATATCAGGGCATGAAATTTGTGGTCGGCAGATAACCATTGGTGACCAGAAATCAGAATATATAAGTACAAGATCATTTTCGAATCTTGTAGCAGTATTTTACTTAATATTACCAAAAAATTATAATCATCACTAACTTTTCTACAGAAAAGAATATTTCCCACTCTTAATCTCATATTTTACCCTATGATTACCTAAACATATATAAGATCATACTTGCCAACTTTTACACTTTAGGTATAAAATTTACACTTTTTGATCATTTTTTACACTTTTACACTTAGGAGGTTTATTTTTACACTTTCTTGCAAAATTTCTTCTAAACTCTATTTTACTCCCTAAAATTAGGAAATAATTTTTAACTTCTTTTATTAATGATAGTTGCTGAATGTAAAGGAATATTTTATATTGTTAAAATCATGAAACAAGGGTTTGTATTAAAAATATACTATACGAAATCTTTTAATTTTCATTGTATTTAAATGGAAGTCGTGTTTTGAGTAAGGTTTTTGCTTAGACTTTCTTAAAGTAAACAAAGAATCTGTCTGTATATGTTTCAGATCAAAATATCAGTGTATTATTTGTATAGTATGTGTAACAATATTCATCTGTTACATGTTTAAATGCTGTTTATGTGTTTTTTATATGAGGACATCAGTTTCAAAACTTGCCTTATCCAAAATTGAAAAAATCATGTTTTCTCTGTCAATCTATTCTGTTGGTAAATCTTCACTGAAGAAACACTACAATCCTTAGAAAAAATAGTTTTAACATGTATTTCTGGCATTCTAAAATATTGGTTTACAATGAAAACCAATGGGAGCAGTCAGAGTTTTTTTGCGATTTCCTCAAATTTGATTTTTTTGATAAGGCGAGTTTTGAAACTCACGTCCTCATATAATGTGTTATATGTGTCATATGCTCACATGAAAGAAAAAATTGCATGAAATGCACTTCACGCGTTATTTTACACTTTGCCATTTTGAAAAGTTGGCAGGTATGTAAGATTCTACCTCTAAATATATAAGAAAAAAGTTTCTTATTTTAGAATGAAATGCTAATTTAAATTTGGTGCTTTATGCTTTCGACTATCCATAATAGAGTACCTGTTCATTTTATTTGTCTTTTCAGTGTAATGCTGTCATATGTAATCATATTGATCATGAATTGTATCCATAATTTGATTAAAACTTTTACAACTTGTTATTAAATCATGGATGGATACAACTTGAATAATTTAGAACTAGAATAACAAAAAGGTCCAAATTATATCTTCAGACATTAAATAGAAAAATTTCAACAGGTATAAAATTATGGCGATCAATATTTTTAGACTGGTGACTGCCTTTAGACTTGAAATTTCATGCCCTGTTTTATATGTCAAATGCAAAATTACTGTAAGTCTTATCATCTAAGCCTTTATTTATAGAGATTATTCCAATCTCAAGCATATCAGAAGTTGCTATACCTTTTATTCTTAATTATTATTACTGTCGCAGCCTGGATATTCACCTAGAAGGGGTTTTGAATCATTTATTACTCATAAGAAGAAATATTTCACAAGTTCTTGGTAGTTTTCATTAGATGTGTAACATGTAAAAAACCAGTAAGGCACAAGCAGCTTGCTAAACAAGAAATTCAGCATTCAGCTATTTTAAGATTTTATAAAAGGAGAGTGTAATCTTTAGAGCAAAGAAAAAGAAGGAGAAACAACAGAAACTGTAACCAGGGCTTAATTTCTAAGGAAAAAGGTATTGGAGCCCTAATATTCTGCAGTACTAACACCCGTAGTGTACCACTTCCCAACACCCCCTCCGCCGTCATTCCAATCTCCATATTTATATTTCATACATTATTTTCAAAATGTAAAGCATTGTTTTTCTATTTAGCAACATAATAATTTTAAATACATGTATCTGCGTATACTTAGCTATCAACTATTCCACTTTTTAGTTATTACTACTTCCAAATAGAAACCTTTGCCTAATCTTAATTGCAGAATTCTGCGATTAAAAAAAGCTCAGGATTATGATTCGGAAATAGTGTTAACACAAAAAAGGAATAGTTCGCAGCTATGCAGAATAGAAAAAGACTATTTCTGTTTACTCTTTATTTTGATCAAAATAGCATTAAAATGATTTGAAATGGAAATAATAATTAAAAAAAATTAATTTAAGACAGATTGAATTTGAGCTTGTTTCATTTCCATCTCTTGCGTGAGCAACACATTATGTCATTTATAACTGTTTTGATACAAAAAAAGGCAAAAGATTGGAGATGGCAGGGAAAGGAAAAGATAATTTAGGATTTGTTTTTCAGAAGCATTATTCCACAGGGCTCCGGTGAATTCTGGCCAATATTTAAATATTTACTAAAAACAGAGAAGTACCGGAGCTGAGCTCCAGTGAGCTCCTGCGCATATCAACCACTGACTGTAACAGTACTTTGTTGCAATTGTTCCTCACTCATCCATTTTGCATTGAAAAAAAAAATGTCTGTTGTTTATGCTTTGATTTTTTACACATCATGTACATGTATTCATCTTAACACATGGGGGTTTTATATTTATCAGCTCTTTACGTGTTCTTGGAGAGGTTTTAACCTCTAAACCTGTCGCTGCACCAGCAAGGCTAAATTTTTAATCCCTACTAAAACTAAATTAATTTTTTCAGAAAAAACTGAAAAACTTAAGGAAATTTTCTGCAAAAAAAAAAAAAAAAAAGAGGGGGGGGGGGGGGTTGGACCTGCAATGCTGAATAGAAACAGCTTATAATTTAATTTAAAACAATATTTTAAATACAGTAGTGTAGATAGGTGGTGGGGGAGGGAGGGGGCAATGTTGCTATAGGGTGCCATATTAACAATTTGTTTCGTTTCCATTATTCTTTAAAAGTTTCTTTTCCAAAGAATTATGCAGACATTTTTTTTTTTTTTTTTTGCGATGTAATGGATCCTTCTCTCTTCATTATTTAACTACTGCAGTTATTATTCACAAAGGACAATTCTTGTGTTAACATGTTGACTGCCATATGAATCAAATACGATTCACAATAGATTTGTTACTGCACCAAGTGAATCGTATTTGCTCCGCGCAAGGATGCTCGTTCCATAAATATGTTTCAATTAAATTAGTAAACAATATGAAATAAATGCTACATAAAAATAAGATACATTTTGTAAAATAAAATTGCTGTGACGCTTAGCATTGCCTCAGGGAACACTTTTTTTTTTAACATTACAGCAGTTAATTGTTTTAACTAAAATTATCCGATTTTTCTTTATTATTTGATAATAAATCTGAATTGTTTTTACTAAATTTTTTCTCTGATGTTCACAATCATTTAATAAAATATCAACTTATAAAAAAGAGGCATTTTTGGAGAAAAAAAAATATTTCTAGTGATGATTCAATCTACTTCACCTTTAGTAAAGTGTGTGAATGCTGTTCCACTTTTCGTACCTTTTTCAATATAATAAATTGTGTCTTATTTGGCAGAAATTCTACAATCAAATAAGAAAAACAATGTTATTCGGAATAAGTGGTAGGAACATACAAGAATTGAAGCAGCATTCACACACCAGCGCCAGCATCATGTGCCTGAAAACTGGCTAAAGCAGAAGTAGGGGCACCAAAATGTATATAAAGAGACATCAATCTTTTATATGAAATTTTTTGTTAAGTGATAATTAAAAATACAAAAATGAAGATATTAAATGGTGGGTGCTTATCATTTTAAAAATTAAATCTTTTCAACCTTTCATATTCTGAGGATTTCCATACAAATCATAGTATTCCAAACTAAAATTCTGTCTCTGTAACATAACATACTATGAACATGAGTTATACTGCCTCTTCATTATGGTACAAATTATTATGGAAGTAACTTTTGCACCTGGATTTGGGCTTGAATCGTGTTGAAAACATGGGTGTGATAGTGTATTCTCTTGCTTTCTTGGGAAAATATAAGCTTTGGATGTGGTGTTTTCATAATAAAATTGCCAGTAAAATTTCATGATTTATGTATGAATACTGTTACGAATTTTGTATATATCTATAAATATTCCATTTGTTTAAATTTATTTTATTTGATTATTGTGAAAATTGCAGTATTATTAATGTATTTCCTATTGAGCATCATGTAACTCAATGCTAAAGGCCTCAGATGGTTTGCAAGGAAAACAACCTTACACCCTCATCTTTATAATGGAAGTCTATTGAAATATCGCCAAGGAATGGGTTTATCGCCAAGTTGGCGATGGTTTTGGCGACTTATTTTTGTCGCCAAGTTGGCGACTTTTTGTGCAACCACACCCCCCTTATACCTATACATTGGGATCCTTTCTTGCTTGGGTTCTCTATCGAAAGTTAAAGCACTTTCTGGTAATTTCTAGCATCTGAAGGTTCTGGAATAATCTGGAAAGATCTCTGAAACCTATATAAGGACCTCCATCAGTTCAGTTAGTTAGTTGTCTGTCAACTGCGATTGAATTCATACGAGAGGCTTTGCATTGAGAACTGTGTTTCTCGGATCGATTTTGTCGTTGATACGTCGTATTGAACGCATTGTTTCTGTGTGAAATTTTGCTGCGCTTTTATTGGATTTGAAGATTACTGAATATCTTGTAATTTTCAGAAGATATTTGTGATCGTATTGCACTGTTTATAGTGAATAAAGCCTTTTTATTGTTCTTATATATTGGCATCAGTCCTTTCGAACCCCGAGCTCACAACAATTGGTGTCAGGAGTGGGGTTGAATGCCGATTACCAGAGCAATGGAAGCGCAACTGACTAAATTATTGGAGAAATTAGGAGAGATGGATGAGAAAATGACTGCCAACCTTGGCGAGTTAAAAGATGAAATGAAGAAGGAAATGTCAGCGATGGATGAGAAAATGACTGCAAATCTTGGCGAGATGGATGAGAAAATGACTGCCAACCTTGGCGACTTAAAAGATGAAATGAAGAAGGATATGTCAACCAACCTTGGAGAGTTGAAAGACTTAATAGAGGATAAAATAACATCTTTAAATGACAGAATTGACGGCGTGGAAAACAAAGTTGAAGGAAGATTTCAACAAATAGAAGGAAAAGTAGAAGAAATTCAAAGGACAGCCAATACCGTAGAAGAAAAAGTTCAAAAGATCGCCGAGACCGTTGAAGAAAGAATAGAAGAAAAAGTTCAAAAGATCGCCAAGACTGTCGGAAGAAAGGATTGAGAGTGTAGAAAAGGAGTTGGAAAATGTGAAGAAACAAAAGATAACTGCCGAAAACTATCCCGAAGATGTCAAGTATCAAGCTATGCTTCCTCGGGCCTCTATTAAACTCTCGACCTATGACGGAAAATCCTCATGGCCAGTTTTTAAGACACAATTTGGGATCGTAGCGGACGCCAATGGATGGGATTCCCAGACAAAGGCTTGCCAGTTAGCTGCTTCTCTACGAGCTGATGCTGCCGACGTCCTACAGACTTTGCCTGCAAATGAACCGCTGGATTTTGAAGCGCTCGTCAGTGCCTTAGAATTACGCTTTGGTGAGAAATGCATGAAAGAATACAGCAGACTCCAGCTCAAATCTCGACAGCAGAAATCCACTGAATCCCTGCAAGAGCTTGCTACGGATGTCGAGAGACTTTCCCACCTTGCTTATCCTGGCTGTCCGACTGAAATTAGAGAAAGTTTAGCTCTGCAACATTTTATCGATGGTGTGCGTGACCCTGAGATCCAGACAGCACTCCGGATTGCAGATCTCAATGATCTAAAAGGGGCTTTGGTTTACGCTCTGAAATTCGAGGCAGCCCAGCAAGCTACTAGGAAAGATTGACACTTTGTGCGAGCAGCCAACCTGCCTGAGACGTCGGATAGAGCTGTGGAGCGCTTACAGCAGCAGATGAAGGACATAATGAGACAGATGAACTCCTTAATGGCCAACAAGCCTTACAGGAAGATCAAGTGCTGGAAATGCGGTGGAGAAGGCCATATCCAAATCGACTGCCCAAGACGACCCAGCACTGAAGGTAATAGCTCACCCGCGAACGGAGGAGCAGGAAAACTGATTAATGGTCATCTCACGGGGTGGAGGTTGCCAGATCTTAAGAAGCCTCATTTTCAAGTATGTGAAATTTCTGCAAGAAGTTGCGGCGAAAACGGAGTTTTTCTAGTCGGAAGTGTGAATGATTTGCCCTGTAATATGATCATCGATACAGGAGCCAATGTGACCATCATTCGGAAAGATCTAGCTCAGCGGCTGAAAGAAAAACTCTCCTGGACCCCGCCACGTGTTATCCTTCAAACTGTGACCAGAGATAAGATCGACATATTTGGAAGAATGACACTGGAAATAAAGTTTGGGAACGCCGCTTACCATCATACAGTCTATGTGGCCGATATTTCAGATCCTTTCATACTCGGACTGGACTTTTTAAAAGAGCATGGATTTACACTGGATTTTAAGAATAATGAGTTACGCTCTGCTCAAGAAGATGTCACTATTTTTAAACTTGGAAATGAGTCCGGGTCCATTCAACGGATCACAGCCAAGGCAGATGTTATCATCCCTCCTCGAACCGAAATGATGATACCTGGGGTAACTGGAAACGAAAGAATTTTCCAGTATGGCTTAACTGGATATCCTGAGAAGAGCCCAAAGGGAGTGCTAATAGCATCAGCGCTGGTAGATCTGTCGAGAGATGTGATACCCGTGAGAATTGCAAACGTTAGTGAAAAGTCTAGAATTATCCAGAAGGGTGAAGTGCTTGCAACCTGTGCTCCAGTCACCTGTGTATGCAAAGACCCGAGCTTGATGTTGTCGGAGCCGCCTACAAGTTTAACACCTGAAATTGGACGAAATGAAAATTTATCGCCTGAGCAGAGACATGCCGCAGAAAGACTGTTCCAGGAATTTAAGGATGTGTTTTCTCAAAACGAGAATGATATAGGTCGCACTTCTCTGACACGTCATAGAATTGATACTGCCGACCATCCACCGATTAAACAGCATCCAAGACGCTTGCCTTTCGCAAAACAAGAAGAGGTTTCTAAGCTCTTACAAGAGATGCAGAATAGTGACATCATCGAACCGTCATCAAGTCCGTGGGCCTCTCCCATCGTGTTGGTCCGAAAGAAAGATGGCTCCACAAGGTTTTGTGTGGATTATCGAAAACTTAACGGTATCACGAAGAAGGACAGCTATCCGCTACCAAGAATAGACGACACACTAGATACTCTTTCAGGACATAAATGGTTTTCCACACGGGATTTGAAGAGTGGATATTGGCAGGTAGAGATCCATCCTGATGACAAAGAGAAGACTGCATTTACTACTGGACAAGGACTTTGGCAATTTAAAGTTATGCCGTTCGGGCTCTGCAATGCTCCAGCAACGTTCAAGCGCCTCATGGAGACAGTGTTAAAAGGCCTGACTTTTGAAGCTTGTCTCATCTACCTAGATGACGTCATCATTGGTGGCCGCACGTTTGAAGAACATCTTGGAAATATTCGAAAAGTGTTAACGAAGCTAAGAGCGGCGAATTTAAAGCTGAACCCTCTGAAATGCAAGTTCTTCCAACGCGAAGTAAATTATTTAGGACACATCATCTCAGCTGAAGGTGTTCGAACAGATCCTGAAAAAGTGTCTGCAGTAAAGAACTGGAAGCATCCGGAAAACGTCCATCAGTTGCGAAGCTTTCTGGGACTATGCACTTATTACAGAAAGTTTGTTCTCCAACATCGCAAGACCCTTGCATAGGCTCACTGAAAGCAAGCAGAAGTTTCTATGGACACAAGAATGCGATAATTCCTTCCAGCAGCTGAAAGAAGCTCTCACATCCTCTCCAGTCCTAACCTATCCACACCCCGACAAACAATTCATTGTGGACACGGATGCTAGTCATGAAAGTGTCGGTGCTGTACTTTCCCAAGAAATAGATGGCCAAGAACGAGTCGTAGCATACTGGAGCAAATGTTTATCGAAACCAGAGCGGAATTATTGCGTCACTCGTAAGGAGTTATTAGCTATAGTGAAAGCCATAGAACACTTCCATCACTATCTCTATGGCAGGAAATTTCTCCTTCGTACTGATCACGCATCCCTAACATGGCTGATGAATTTTAAGAACCCAGAGGGCCAAGTAGCCAGATGGATACAACGACTCCAGGAATACGACTTTGACATCAGGCATCGTAAAGGCTCATCGCATGGAAATGCTGATGCCTTATCAAGAAGACCGTGTCCCGAAAGTTGTCGCTATTGTTCCAGAGCGGAGAACAAGTATAATCCTGAACATGTCATACGCCAGACGAAGACTTCACTATCAACGCCACCAGATCCCTGGAGTGATGAGAAGATTCGAGAAGATCAAATGGCAGACTCTGACATCAAACCAATCTTGGAGTTATTAGAATCTTCTAGCACGAAGCCCAGTTGGAAAGACATCTCGACTTACAGTCCTACGACAAAGCAATATTGGGCTCTTTGGAACTCCCTCCACGTCAAGAATGGTGTCCTGTTCCGAAAATTCGAATCGGAAGATGGGAAAACATCTCGGTGGCAGTTGGTACTTCCTCGATCTCGAATCCCAGAGGTCCTCGAAGAATTACATGGCAGTCCCACTGGTGGCCATTTTGGAGTCATGAAAACATTACACAGAGTCCGAGAGCGCTTCTTCTGGGGAAAAGCGAGAGCTGACGTCGAACAATGGTGCAAATCTTGCGATGCATGTGCAGCTCGGAAAGGACCAAAGAAACGTAGCCGAGGAAGACTACATCTCTACAATGTAGGAGCACCTTTTGAACGCATCGCCCTTGACATCCTAGGTCCTCTGCCAAGAAGTGCTGATGGCAACAAATACCTCCTTGTTGTCATGGACTATTTCACAAAATGGCCTGAAGTTTATGCCATCCCTGATCAAGAAGCTTCTACGGTTGCGGATGCCTTGGTACACCAGTGGATATCAAGGTATGGAGTCCCCCTTCAAATGCATTCTGACCAGGGGAGAAATTTCATCTCTGCTGTGATTGAGGGTCTCTGTCAACTTCTCGGAATGGACAAAACTAGGACGACGCCTTTACATCCACAATCGGATGGCATGGTTGAGAGATTTAATCGTACCATCCTCAACAATCTCTCACTGCTAGTCTCAAGAAACCAACAAGACTGGGACCAAAAACTTCCCTTGTTTCTCCTCGCCTATCGCAGCGCCGTCCATGAAACGACCGGCTATTCCCCGTCTCAGATGCTTTTCGGTCGTGATCTTCGTCTACCTTGTGATCTGATTTTTGGTCGCCCTCCAGATGCGCCTTCATCGCCAGACGGATACGTGCAGAATCTCCAGGCATGATTTGAAGACGTCCACAACTTGGCTCGAGAGCGGATCAATATACAGACGGAGAAGATGAAGACCAGGTACGACACGAAAGCCACGGGACATCAATTTAAAGAAGGTGACAAGGTTTGGTTTTATAATCCGACTCGACGTAAAGGACTTTCTCCCAAACTGCAATCGCACTGGGACGGTCCTTATACAGTCCTAAACAGACTGAACGATGTCGTAATTCGGATCCGAAAGTCACCAAGTTCGAAGCCTAGAGTCGTTCATTACGATAGGCTGGCTCCATACTATGGCCATAGTACTTAGTTCATTGATTGTAAATAGTGTAATGTAAATAATGTAAATTAGTATGACCATGGTCTTGTATATAAGTTAATGTAATAATTTCTTTTGCTTAGCATTATCATTATTAATGTTATTATTTAAATACTTGTATGTAATGATGCATTATGAATGTGTTTGTTATTTTCCATGTTTGCTTTAAGTGTTTTGAGTAGTATAGCATTTGTTGGTAACGGGTTTGCTTTCCGATCAAAGGTTGAACTGCCCGGGACATGCAGTCCTTGAGAGGGGGGCAATGTTACGAATTTTGTATATATCTATAAATATTCCATTTGTTTAAATTTATTTTATTTGATTATTGTGAAAATTGCAGTATTATTAATGTATTTCCTATTGAGCATCATGTAACTCAATGCTAAAGGCCTCAGATGGTTTGCAAGGAAAACAACCTTACACCCTCATCTTTATAATGGAAGTCTATTGAAATATCGCCAAGTTGGCGATGGTTTTGGCGACTTATTTTTGTCGCCAAATTTGGCGATATATCGCCAAATGTCGCCAAGTTGGCGACTTTTTGTGCAACCACACCCCCTTATACCTATACATTGGGATCCTTTCTTGCTTGGGTTCTCTATCGAAAGTTAAAGCACTTTCTGGTAATTTCTAGCATCTGAAGGCTCTGGAATAATCTGGAAAGATCTCTGAAACCTATATAAGGACCTTCATCAGTTCAGTTAGTTAGTTGTCTGTCAACTGCGATTGAATTCATACGAGAGGCTTTGCATTGAGAACTGTGTTTCTCGGATCGATTTTGTCGTTGATACGTCGTATTGAACGCATTGTTTCTGTGTGAAATTTTGCTGCGCTTTTATTGGATTTGAAGATTACTGAATATCTTGTAATTTTCAGAAGATATTTGTGATCGTATTGCACTGTTTATAGTGAATAAAGCCTTTTTATTGTTCTTATATATTGGCATCAGTCCTTTCGAACCCCGAGCTCACAACAATACCAAACAGATAAGGTTTCTTGGTGCACAGATTTAAAGAAAAGAAAGTTATATGTCTGTAAATTTTTCATATTCAAACCTCGAATAATCAAGTAATAAATTAGTAAATAAATTTTACCTTTAAACCCAAAGTATAGTCTCACTGCTCTGGAACCCATACAGTATATACTTTATATAAAGAAAAAAGAGATTTTTTTAAATTGCAAGTCTTGATCTAAAATAAACTAGGGAAGCGCATGCGGTGCTTTCACAAAATTGAGTTGTGCCAATTAATTTACAAACCCATTCATTTGATATCGTCATTGGTAATTTTTAAATTCAAAATGAACATTAAGTTTACATTATTTGTTGAAAGAAAGCATTTCAAAAACTCAATTTTTTATACTATCACTACAACCATGAGTATTTGACATGTTCCAAACTTTATACTTAAAGTGGCCTTGAATATTTTTCCTTCCTACATAAAAAAAATTGGACTCTTATTAAGATGATGCAGTTGGTAAAAATAAATTTTAATGTATTGACAATGTAACAATGTACCCAGAATAATCCTAGCATAGTGTCTCTTATGCGATAGCAGAGTCGTCATTAACACTAATAGATTTTTTTTTTTTTCAGTGCATTGATAGCAACAACATATCTGTGATAGCTCTGGTAAGTTCTTGTCTATCAAAGATTGCGAACAACAGTAGACAAACCAGAATCTTTCATGGCCACCATCGTTTGTGTTTTCACAGCCTCAGCAAACAAATTTTGAGAGTTGTTTAAAGCATAAATATTACTTAACCTAAACACATTTTAATTTTTCAATATACAGTTCCAAGTCAAAAAATTGAAATAATAGAAAAAAAATGAATTGTGAAAAAAGGTTTTTTATGTATCACTTATACAAAAAGTAATACAGGATAAAACTTAATATTGATATAAGAATTATATTATTGATATAAGATTAATATAAGAATCTACATAGTTTATGTAATAATAACCGGTTATTATTAATAATAACCGGGCATTATGTGTGGTCATTATTAATAATGACCAGATTAATCATATTGACCGTAACATATAAATATATTGCTTTAATGTAGAAGATTAAGCATTCATATGTAATTAAATTCCTTCTTAAGATTAAGAAGGAATTTAATTGAATCCCCCATCCTAAGTTAAAAATATCTCTAATCTTTTTAGTGCAGGCTCTAGAAATATTTGAGTATGCAAAATATGACAACCAGCAACTATGTATAGATTTGTATACCTGAGATCCTAAATAACTTTAAAATGCATGGTACTGGCAGCTGTTTTGTTCCTTTCTCTTCCCTTGCCATACCTTTTATCCTATTAAATAGTATTACAAACATTCCTCACAATTGAAAAAGCAACAAAGGTTCTTTTGTCAAGATATGTTAGTGAAGAAAAAATAAAGTGAGAAATAGCATCAAATAAAGAGGAAGAAGATTCTACTTCAAGCTGTGAACTAGGTGTTTCAGGTACCCAAACACTTCAGGAGTCTTTAAGGAAATCTGAAGTATTGAATAAAACATTGAAATGTTTAATATATGATCAAGTATCAAAGAATAAAAATAAACAGCTGTTTTTATGCTCTGAAATTTCAGCAAGCCAACAAATTTTAAATACTGCATGTATAAAACAAGATCGTGTTTTTACAAAAATTAGCACTTGTCAAGAACCAAAAGACTTTTATATCCAATTGCCTTCGAAGTTAGATATAAAAAAGATGTTACAATGATTATTTAAGAATTACCGAGACATTCTGAAAACCCAGCAGGTCTACCTTCAAGTAAAATAACACAATAAATTCTCCAAAGTGCTTTTAATAAACTAATTGGTGAAATGACAGATAAGTTTCCATCCCACACTTTTGAAATGTCTTACCTAAGCGGATAGCTACAATTACTGAAATAGAAAATGCAATTATAGATAGTCATGTAGTCAAATCATTTCTTATTGATAAGTATAGGGAGAAAATGTTATTTTTGCATCTGACTGATCGATCTAAATCTTCATTAGTGTTCATGAGCACCATACCACTAAAGAATGTGGTCGAACACTATGGATTCAACAAACCTTATTATTGAAAGTACAAAGGAACTTCGAAAAGAATTATAACAATGGAGTTAATTCCAAATGGCTATTTATATGTGACAAAACAGTAATAAAAAAATTATTTTAAAACATTAAATTGCTCCCGAATTTGAAGATTTTTATGCAAGCACTGTTTAATTTAAAAAATCAAAAATTAAGTGAAAATTATTACCAAAAAGCATTGGCAGTGTTTTTTAATTTTTTTACTATTACTGAGAAGCTGACCCCAAAGCATATAGCGTTAGCTCAATCCATTCATCACCTGACTAGATAAAAATATTTAATTACTATTCGCAATAAGTTTGGACATTGTATCAGCACAAAGCATTAACAGACTTTTCTCTTACATATGCACAATTAACAGAAGATAGCCAGATGTACATTTGTGGAGGATTCGATGAGCCAACAACATATCTAAAATGGTGGATTTAACTTTGTGCCGTTATATTAAAAATAAATGAACAACGTGAAATAGCACAAATAAAATTTAATTGTGCTATTTCACATTGTTCATTTATTTTTAATCCAACAACATATTACAAATTGCAAGGTTCTTCATTCTCTGAGGCATTTGAAATAAGGTCAAACCACATAGAAGCAGATACGAAAATGTTTTGGCATATATTTCATGCAGTAAAAACACAACCTAATGCTGATGTAATTATTCTCAGTGCTGATACAGATGTATTTATCTTAGAAATTTATTACTGGCAAAAGCTTGCAAATATTGGTAGACAAGGACTATAGTTCGAGGGATCACATACCAAAAATAGCGTTCTAGGATGTCATTTGGCAGCACGATCCTTCAGTGGAAATATTTGTAACATTTTGCCGACGTTATATTCTTCGACTGGTTGCAATACAACTAGTGGGCTAGATAATAAAAAATAAGGCTTAATGGCTGCATCACTAAATTTTGTTCAAAATGCTCTCACATCTTTCAGAAAGGAATTCCTAGATGCAGAACATTTTAGAGATAACAGTATGTTCTTATATTATTTCAAAAACAGAGTTAGCAGCTAATGAACTTAGATGTATAAAATGATTTCCGAAATATAGGTTTTGGCTTAAACTTATTGAGAATTATATGTATATGCAATGCCTTGTATTTACCTTGTTTAACAGCTTCAACACAAACATATTTCTGGAAAATGCTTTTCAACTGCTATTTGCACCCATTGATTATACTTTATTTGACCAAAGATCAAGATAGTTACTTGTGTACAAGACAAAGGACTAAACTATTGATGTCAGAATCTTTGATAAGTCCATGAAAATGTAATTCAAATTGTCGAACAATGTCTTTTAATAGTAAAAAATCAAGGTTGATTTGTATTTCAATGTGTAGGTGTGTCAGCAATGGTTGCAAAAATACATATTGCTAAGTATTTTTATACTTGTGCTTCTTATTATTTGCATACCAAATTATTTTTTATTGAAAATAAAAAAATATATTTAACTTTACCTTTATTGTTATTTAATGTAATAACCTATAATTACTAATTTCCATTAAAAAAAACCTAATAAATTTCCTTCAAAACAAATATTAAAAGTCTACACAGCATGCGCTCAATGCATTTTTTCAATACCTGAGAGGAGGGGGGGGGGGATAAAAAACAATTGTATCATAAAATTGACTGGCACCCTCCAGAATATTAATATTTGGGTTCTTCTAAGCTTATAAAAATTTGAAAAATGAAAGTTGTCATATTTTGCACACTCACTTATTTCTAGCACCTCGTTTATTTAGGAATAACTACTTAACCAGAATTTTCATGCATATCTCTTCTTTTTAGAAATATTACGGTTATTTTGATTTGAAGTGGGGGGGGGGGCACCTTAGCTATGCTACTGCTTTAATAATAAATTATTTGCTTGTAATCAATGTAAGGAATTTGGATTCATAAGGGAAAAAAGCCGCTTAAAATATGTAAACATAAAACAGCATCGAATGTCTTAATAAAAGTGAGATTTCTTCTTACTATTCAACTAACAAATTATGCCTAAATCTATATGCTAGATCAGGGCTTGGCAAATGCAGTCACAACTGGCAAACAAAGTATTTTTTATCTGGCAACCAAATTATTTAATTTGGAGGATTTTTTTTTTGTTTGTTTGTTTGAGAATAACTATTGTTTTTTTTCTGTACAAAAATTGAACTAAGAAATTAACACAAACAGCATTTTTCCTCCACCCAACTCCTACTAGTATGCGACAAACAGTGATATTCCTCTTTTCTCGCACTTTTAATGGAAGAACCAAGTTTAAAAGGCATTTTCTATCTCATGTACAGAAAATGCCATTCTTTTCCGCTCTAGACAGCTAGGATGTCATGTAATTAGAATGTGTGTGCGTGGGGGGGGGGGGGTCAATAAAACTAAGAAATAGTGCTCTAATCCAGCCTTTGTGGCACCTAAAATTGTTTATAATATGGAAAAATGCACATAATCCAGGGCATGAAATTTCAGTTGAAAGGGTACTCACCAGACTAAAATTTTTGCTTGCCACTATTTTCATTCATTCAGACAGCAACTTTGGCTACCACACCTGCCCAGAAAATGAACTATTTAGGACAAATTAAGTTCAAATTGACCAGTGCTAGAAGCAGCTGTCTGCTAAATCCAGAATATTGTACATTCATGAAAAATATGAACAATTTTTAAAATGTTAAAAATTTGGGAGAAAGTTAATAATTTTTAGCGAGTTTCAAGCAGCTACGCTTAAGTGGCGAAACCTGATTCACTTAGCGCAGGAGAGAAGAGCAATCAGATTCGGCCTCAGAAGCGAAAAAAGCAGCCTTGGTGCGCTTGCGCAGTGCGAAAGCAAGGGAACGAATGCAAATGGGGAAAGTTCGTTCCTCCGTAGGAGAGAAATGGAAGTGGGTGACACCGCATTTTTCTTCTTTTGGAAGATAAATGCCATCGCTTGATTTTAAAACACTTCTGCATATCGTTGGATTGAGACACGATATTCTGAGCATATACAGTTTGATTTGAAGCACAATATTTCAAAAGACTAAACTTACTCGCCAACCTTAAATATTGGCTCGCCAATGACGAGCTGGCGAACGGAAATTTCGTGCCCTGACATAATCAGATATAGATCTTGTAGCCCTCAACTACCCGGACATTTGAAGCATTCAGCAATATGCATTTCCTGAATATGACATTAATTCAGCATGTACAGTATTCTTTCTTTTTTTTCCCCAGCGATATATACTTTTGATAATTTTGAATATGAAACTTGGTTTATATAAAGTTTAAGTACTGTTATAAACTATGTAACTACTAATTCTAAACTATGATTGAAATTATTTTTTTCTCAATTCATTCCCAAAAAAAAAAACTTTTGTGCTTTTTGAAAATCAATGACGGTAGAGGGTAAATATATTTTACTGGTGAATAGAATTTTTTGCTGGCTACCAGATTTTATCAAATTTGTAAAGCCCTGTGCTAGATGTATATATTTTTTTCAGTTCTAGGAAAGCATAAATACAGGGTGATTATAATTGATTACTGAGGTTTCATTATTGTATTGTAAGCACAACGTGAAATGTGTAAAAAGTATGAGTTTCTCTACCAATCTAAACAGTTAGCGTTTACTTTTATAGTAACTGATTTTCCAGTAGTTCTCAATTCAATTACTAGAAGATTTTTTTTTTATTATTATTAGTATGGGATGAGATGAACTATTGAATAGATATTTTTATTGAAACTAAAAGAACTAATATTAAACATTTATAGATAGTTGTGCTGTGCTCAATTTTTGAAAATTATACTACTCAATACATAAGCACTTTTGTTTGTACTTCACTTCTGTTACTTGTAACGAGGGTTACAAACCCCAGCAATCATTTACACTCTGCATATTATAACATATAATTTAATAAAACAAAAGAAAGTTCTGAAAGCTTTGGAATAAATACTTTTATTAAGGCTTTTTATCATCAAAACTGCTACCAGGATCTCTTTCTAAGCCCTCTAATGTTGGAAAACCTATAAATAAATATTTTTAATAAGTTGTGCTCACATCAATACAAATGTAACACTTTTGATATTTTAATAGCATCCAATTGTACTTGCCTTTTTTCATGGATCCAGACTGTTGATTAAAATGTGAACTTTCCTAAATAAATAGAACTTACAATCAGTTCATTATCTTAAACATAGGTTAAAAGTTAAATAAATAAATATATATCAGCAAATCTCAGTCTATGGTCACACTGAAATAGGGCCTTTAACTCATAATGCAATGTTTAATAATTCTTCTATTAATTCCTAATGAATGATTATATCTCATTTATAGCATCATCTTACACATAAGGTCACTTTTGTAATTTTCCCTACGGTGATTCCATACTGAAGATTGACAACATTAGAGATGCAAAGGATGTCAATCTGGCCAGATACTGGACATCCAGCATAAATTATAACTGGATATACAGATGCAGTGTGTTTCAATCTCTCCCTTTCTTATTTTTATTTATTTTAAAAGAAATTAGCCATGGGTTTAGATTAGCTAACTAATACTTTATATTTTTTTTTATCTATTTTTTAAATTTTCTCTATTTATTTCTTATTATTTTTATGATTATTTCAGTTTCAACATCGATATTATAATTACATCATTTTAAATCTTTAGTTATACCAGTTTCAACTAATTAGTTTTGTAATAGTAAATTCCCATTACTTTCTTATTCCTTTGGCACTTAAAAACAGATTTTGCATTGTGATAACAAAAACTTTTTTGTGCTAGTTGCTAGTGACATAGCAACTTAGTCACATAAACAAAATTGGTAATATAATAGCAAATTAAGGTATTAGTTTAGTAATGGTAGATTATCTTCATGAAAAAAAAAACTGAATACATTTGTAGCAATAAGTTTTACTTAACACAAGATCTTTAAATAAATAGTACGGAGTTCAGTATTTTTATGTGCAGAAATAAAAGCTAGTGAATGCAACATCATATTGACAAAAACATACTAAAATATGTTTTATATATACTTTAAAGGTCATGATGTCATTGGGAGTTCCTAACAAACTATTGTTATGCATTTTCTGTCTGTTGCTATGTTTTTCTTAGCAATAACTCCTCCACACAATGGAAAACCTACCCAGAAATCGGTTGTAAATGGAACAATTCTACCATGTGTCATTACACTTTTGCAGTCTATATGACAGTACATCCTTTCTTTCAAATGTGACATCATTTTTACCATCAGAACGATTTGTCTCTTTTGAGTTAAGAGCATCATTTAAGAACCTACATCAGTCATGCGAAAAAACGTGCAAGCTAATGTTAAGTCTATGGGAAGGTTCTTGGCAGATTTTTCGCTTGCATTTTAATATTTTTAAATGATTTTTTTTTTTTTTGCATAGGATAGCTGAGGTCGATCTCTAACATTGTTAGTTTTTACTTTTTCAGTTTTGGTTCCAATTTTTTTATATAAGGGTACTTTCACTTTCAGAACCAGTTCCAATATTAAAAATGTCCGCTTATAAAAACTAACTACATTAGAGATCAACCTCAGCTATCCTATGCAAAAAAAAAAAAAAAAATTAAAAACATTAAAATGCAAGCGAGAAATCTGCCAAGAACCTTCCCATAGACTTAACATTAGCTTGCGTGTTTTTTCACATGACTAGCGTACGCTCTTAAGCAAGAGTTTTAAAATTCCTGAAAATGTATTCATATTTCATTAAATATTTATTTTAATTAATTGGAAAGGGTGAATTTTCAGAAAAAAAGTTATTTTGTGCATACCAAGGATCTTTAAAAAAATAGCAGCAGTTCAGTCGATTTAGGGGCAGGAATAAGGATCAGTGAGTATGTTGTCATCATTGAAACAGTTATAGTAAAATTTCTCTATATAAAACGCTAAGGTATGTGGCAGTGAAAAAGCAGCTATTTCTCTTTTGTTGATAGCAACGATGGAGTTTTATTTCGTGATCATCTGACGAAACTCGCAATATTTTTCTGCAACAAAATCATGAAATTTACAATTTTTTTCTGCAATTGAGGATGAGATTCACGTTTTTTTCACAACCAATTGACAAAATTATTATTATTTTTTTTTTTAATTCACGACCAATTAACAAAATTTAAGAATTGCATGCCAATACCTAGTGTCTACCTGTAAGAACATATCTAAATAATCTCAGAGCTACAAATTTAATGAGTGGGATCCAAAATTATTCTCGTCTCGACACGAATTTGTTTGCATCGCAGGCTAATTGCAGTATGCTGACGCCACTGAGTTCATTCACAGTGCATATCAACACAATTTTTTTTCCTCATTCCGCAAACATCGCAGATCTTTATTTATTTATTTTTAAGAAGAAAACAGGAAATTTGTAGATCTGTGGAAATGTGGCATTTATGTTTATTTATATTTTTTAATTATGGACAATAGGAAATAGAAAAAAAAAAGTGGTAAATATCGCGAAATTATGGAAGAGAATCCATGAATTTAATTTTTTTTTTTTTTAAGAAAAATCGGATATTTGCCATTCAGTGGGAAAGGGGCATCCCTGTAAAAAACACATGGTGACTTAGACATCGAAAGTTAGTGGCTAAAGCAAAAAATTTAGTCGCCACGTGGCGACTGTGATTCTGCAGCTATACCAGATATACTGCTGGATAATCATAATATTCAGTATAATGGCCAGATACAGTAGGTTTGGCGGATATCCTTTTCATCCCTAACATTTTGGATAAATAAATCATGAAATGATGTCCATATTTGTACCATACATGTTAGGGTTGTAGTGGGTAGCTGCCCGGGCTGTTTTTTTTTTTCTTTTAACCCGAGTTTTTTACAACCTTGAGGGTTGTAGTGGGTAGCTGCTTAGGTACCTGCGTGGGCTCTTTTTTTTTTTTTTTTAAACCCAGGTTTTTTATAACCCTGATACATGTGCTTACATAGTTAGAATGCTGTGTTTAAAAAAAAATATGCATAAGTTTCAATTATATGCTTCAATAACTGCATACATAAATAAATACATATATTGAACTTACAAAAGTCACCTTGATGTCTATTACTTTTATATAAACATAAAATAAAATAGATGGAAACCAATCTCACTTCATCGATTTTCCTTTGAATTTCATCTCCTCTTTCTTTTTTCATTTGAGCTATAGCTGCATTCTTCATTACTTCCTATAATTACCAAAATATCAAAGTTTACTACTTCCTTTAAATACAAAACCTATCATAATTTTTATTACATGCTTTTTCCCTGCAATGTTAAATCAGTTAAATAGATTTAATTTTCATTTGTGTAATAAAAAATAAATC
The DNA here is from genome assembly GCA_963931845.1 of Maratus michaelseni. NCBI lineage: Eukaryota > Metazoa > Arthropoda > Arachnida > Araneae > Salticidae > Maratus > Maratus michaelseni. The sequence goes on along the minus strand of OZ007592.1, from coordinate 167,432,401 downwards.
TCTTTAAAGTTTAAGAATTTCTTCTTGAATAATTATAATAATTTGAATTAGGGATATCTAATTTAAGGATCTATGCAGATCTTTTATAATATGTAATGAACAGGGCTTTACAAATTTGAAAAAATCTGGTAGCCAGGTATAAATTCTAGTCGCCAGTAAAAAAATTTAACACCCCCCCCCCCCCCCCCCGCTATTGATTTTTAAAAAGTACAAACGTTTGCTTAGGAATTACGTCAGAAAAAATAATAACAAACATAGTTTATAATAGTGCATAATATCTAAGTTTTCTAAGAAAACTTATCAAAGTTATATATTTGTGAAAAAAATAATAATAAAGGAAATATTGTAAACTCTGAATTAACCGACATGTTCCGGAAATGCTGATTGCCGTATGCTTCAAATGTTCAAATAGTTGAGTGCTACAAAATCTATATCGGATGAGAGGGCATCTATAAAATAGTGAAGCCGGAAAACGATTTTATGCCTATTTAGCATATCAAAATAAAAAAGTCAAATAATTCTGATTTAATTATTTCAAAATTTGCATTTACTGACATTTGCAATAGTTTTGCCAAATTAAAAATAAGTTAATTTTTTCTGTTGTTGTTTGTTTGTTTGTGTGTGTGTGTGTGTATGAATATAATTTCAAATTTATTTCTTAATATTTTGTAACTTTGCAGCATCTATAATGAGATATCTTACAAGAAATTTAATTAAACGTTGTGATGTTCGCAAACTCCAGGGCTATTAACGCGTAATATTACGAGTTATTACGCAAACGTTTGTTTTCGTAGCTAAAAAGGAAAGAAGAAAATATATTTTCCCGCGCTGGATTAAATCGAAATCAGCAGCCGGCTGAGGTTTATTTTGATCCAACGATCTACGATAAGAATTAAAAATATATATATTTTTTTTTTTTGAAGTGCAATCAATGATTTTTTATTTCCATTTACTGCAGATAATAATCCAAACAATGTAATTATAAAATACTATTGAGAAACAACTCTGAACCGCAGACACTTGTCGCCAAGACAGAGTGACGGCAATGTCCAACGCGTGTGGTGCAAACAGACGCGAGGCGCCAAACATTTTAAGCCGGGAAAAAAAATAAAAATAATAATACATATTTTTATTAAAATGAATTATTCTTGAAATTTTAATTAAGTTTTATAGATTTACTTCGAATGAATTACTTATAATCACTTATATGTTATTATTCTTTTAAAATGAATGTAATAGATTAAAAGTTTTAACTCTGAACAGAAAAATCTGATTTGAAACATACAAAAAAGTAAGCATTTTTTATCATTGCATCCAATTTTTAGAAGCCACATAAGACTATTTGTTATTGAACCCCCCCCCCCCTCTCCTCACATTCTAATCACATGACTAGCTGACTAGAGCGGAAAAGAATGGCGTTTTATGTGCATGAAATGGAAAATGCCTTTTTAACTTCGCTTTAGAGAAAATGTCGTTTGTGCTCATTTTTTAGTTCAATTTTTGTAAAAAATAAATAAATAAATGAAACAAAAAAAGTCAGATTAAAAAAGTTAGTCGCCAGATAAAAAAAGTTGGTCACCAGTGGCGACCTGGCGACCGCATTTGTCAAGCCCTGGTAATGAATAATAAATATTTTTAAAAACTAGGTAATTAAACCAAGATATATTTAGAAAGTACTCACTTCTACAGTTGGAGCATCTTTTCTGCGATTTCTTAACCAAGCTAAAAAGAAAAAAAAATCATTGAGTCATACGTAACATATTTTAAGTTCTCTTAACACCTTCATAACAAGTGTCACATATATATGTTAAAGATGAGTTCAGGCTCTTGCCTGATTGACAAGTTGAAATCCGAGCCAGCCGAACATAACAGCGAAAGTATGCAGTAGAAAATTGTTTCAAGATTAATTTGCTCATTTAAAAATCTCTTTCATAGAAATAAGTATCTATCCTAAATACTCCCTCATGATAACATTTCGTGATTTTTATGTCTCTCAAATTCTGTTTAAAGTTATTTATACCCAGCTACTTTCAGAAATCTGCAAAAGTCTTAATTATTATTCTTTTAAAATGATATCAGTGTACAACTATGTCAGAAAGACATCAGCTCTGTTTTCTGTAATTCTGGAAAAGGACTTCAAACACAAAATGAGGATAGAGAAGGGATATCCCATAGCTCCTTTATGTTACTAACACTCACTGTGCAAAGACTTCAGAATCAGATGGAATATTTCTTCTTATACCCCATCAATAACAATCCAGTTACCTTTCAGACTAATTTTTAAAGGATTGTAAAACACTAAAGAAACTTGGACTACATTCTTATTTCTCAAATAGCAAGTTTTTTTTACTTTTTTAATTTGTGAATAAATAAAATTTTCACTTTGAGCCCGAGCCTGTTTTATCTCTTGTATATGAGACATATAAGGTGCATACAATCCTCAATTTTTCCTAAAAGTACTGTTCCCTCTAGTCCAAGTAAAATGAGAGTTTTCTTGTAAAAATCCTCCCCATACCTTAATATTTTTAAATCTGTGTGCCTGAGAGCTTGCAAGAATTATACGTAGACTCCCTTAAATCTGCACAGCTTGAAAACAGAGGTTGTGCAGATTTTAGAATTTTGTGGATTTCTGGTAATAAATTAATCCGTAAAACAATATCTTATCATTATGAAATTTCACTATAAAAATGTTATACTTTATATGGCTGCTTTGGAATCAATCTATAAAGATAGATAAAATAATCTTATATAAAAAAATCCATAAAATTATTATTATTACTTATTTTTAGGTAAATAACTAAAATAGAGAAGTATAAATAAGTGCAATATATTAGTCTAAATTTTAAATATATATATATATTAAAGTTAATGAGAAAAGAATCTTTTATGTAATATTAGAATTATATTTCAAAGGTGCAATCATTTTTTTTTTCTAATTTTGATTTTTTTTTTTAATAAAAAAATTATACTAAGGTGATATTCCGGTGCAAGTTCAATAGATTTAAAATATTTCCACAGAAATTCTTTCAAATATTTGAAAAACAAATCAATACAATACAGAATAAAACAATTAACAAGTTTTCCAGGATTACTTTGCTTCTGGCATTTTGTACATAATTATTTAAAACAGAATCACAACAATAGAAATAAAAGTTTTTAACATCATATGTGTCAATGAACGTTGAAGTCAAAAATTATAATTAATTTAACAAAAATATCTAAAAATTTTTGAGCAAATGTACTACACTCATGCACTGATGTTTGGCGACTTTGGTTGGCATGCTTTTCAAGCCCGCATCAAGCTACTATTTTCTGTCGCCATCTTGGAATCATGGAAAACACAACATTTATATATAACAATGTACAGGTAAAGTTCTATAATCCACACAAGTTGGGACCAAAGGTTGTGCGGATCATAGAATATTGCGTATTATGGATTATCTGTCGACAACATTTTAATTCCATTTTCAGTAGACAGGAAAAGATAGAATATTAAATTAATTATTTGATTTCATATTTATCTCAAAAATAATAATAACCACTACAAAAATATAAAATAAATATAAAAAATTATAATAATGGGAAAGTATGAAATAATTTCATTACAGATACTGGTGAGCAGAATAATTAAAAACTGAAACTGTTCAGTAAAATATGATGAAGTATGAAAAATAGAATCTTGGAATATTGAATATTATTTATAAAGTTTTTTGTTTAACAAAAATAGAGTCAAGTGTTGTTTGTTTTAAAACTTTAAATTTTTCTTTAGATAGTTTATCTTGCATTCTATGAACAGTCATTAATTTTTGTTGAGAAATGCAACTCTGTTGCTCTAAAAAGTTCAAATATTGTCTACCCAAAGCTAGTCCCTGATCAATTGAATTTTTTTCTACATTTTCGCAATATGATTCAGTTTCAGAATAAGTAGGATTTAAAACACTAGATATTATTTCAGCATCTGTTACATGTTCAGTAATTGATGCTTTATCATCTGCAGTCAGAAGATTCACTATGAAATCTTCTGTTACAGATTCAGAGACATTATTTCCAACATTTTGTGCATACTGTAAAAGTTCTGCAGTTTTTGTCTTGACATGTGAGGGCTTAAACCCATGAAATTCTTCATTGTCACACGGAATATCAATAAATAAAGATTCAGGCCATATATTATGCCATGCATTTACAAGTGTTTCTTGTGTAACTGAATCCCATGCTTCAGAAGCCATATAAATAGCATCCTTTATAGTAAAACTTTTTTTAAATGTCTCAATGACATTTGGAGGTGAGTCAGTGTGTAGGAGTCTCTCAAGATATTCACTTTTATATTGATGTTTAATGCTGTTGATAATTCCTTGGTCCATTGGCTGGATTAAATATGTTGTGTTGGGTAGCAAGAAAAGTGTTGAAACATTGTTTGCACTGAAAATTTTGGAATCTGGATGTGCAGGACAGTTATCAAGTAAGAGTAAAATTTTACAGTTTTCAGATAATCCAACTTTTTACTTTCTTCTATCTATAATAGAAGAAAGTATTGTAATCGAAATTTTTTTCGACTTCCGGTTTTCTACGGATTTACACGTTTTAGGTGTCAGAGATTCCGAAAAACATGTTTTTACAAAATGTCTGTCTGTCTGTCTGTCCGTCTGTGTGTCCTCATTGTATCATCGAAAAGTGTATGAAGTTATGCTTCAAATTGAACCTAATTTTTTTTCAATGTTTTTGGCTATGGCAAGCAGGTTCTATTAGAATTTGGGGATATTTCGACGAAAGGGGGCGCTGTGATCGATATTTTTGTTCCATTTTCACTATTGTACCATCGAAAAGTGTATGAAGTTATGCTTCAAATTGAACCACATTTTTTTTCTATGGTTTTGGCTATGGCAAGCAGATTCTATCAGAATTTGGGGATATTTCGACGAAAGGGGGCGCTGTGATTGATATTTTTGTTCCATTTTCACTATTGTATCATCGAAAAGTGTATGAAGTTATGCTTCAAATTGAACCACATTTCTTTTCTATGTTTTTGGCTATGGCAAGCAGGTTCTATTAGAATTTGGGGATATTTCGACGAAAGGGGACGCTGCGATAGCCATTTAAAGATTTCAAATTCAAAAAGATGTGATAATTTAAAAAAAATAGAAATCCTAAAACTTTTTTCGTTAAATATTCGGCCTTGATCCGGAACAATTTTTGTTTTGCCTCTATCTTAAAAAATGGCTGAGATATAGCGGTTTGAAATTTTAGAGTGGCTGACATTTTCAAACAAGACAGCAGAATTCATCCATAAACGGGTTTAATTTATGAGTTTTAGTTAACATGGTTTTGGCAAATTTTCTTTCATTGTTGTATCCATTAATCCTATTATATGATTATCACTATATATTTATATTCGCCAACATCAAATTCTCTCCACAGTTGGCGGAATATCGCCAAATTTGGCGACCAAAATAAGTTGCCATAAATGAAGCCAACTTGGCTGTAGAGGACTAATTTGGCGATATTCTCATTCAAATTCAATGTTGACGAGAACTGGAATTGAATCTTCTTTATTTAGGTTCCACGCATTTGAGCTTCGTGTTTTCCTATAAAATTAGATAAAATCATAAAACCAAGGAATAGGGAGGCTATCTGTTCCTGTCGGTTCAAGCCAGTAGGACTTTTCGTAGTTTAGTATACATCGGTTGTTCGCATTCCTGTAACCCGACGATTCGCAAGCAGCTGACGTACAACAGAAGGATGAAAAATATTGATTTTATTGGCGATGTGATAGCGAATTTTGAAGTATTAACATGACTGAGATAGAAGAAAGTTTTGGGATTGGCACATCCGACTAGTTTACAATGTTCTGGAGCCTCTTTTACAACATAATTTTTAAACCAGTCTATAGTCAAATTCAAATTTGTATTCATCCAGGACTTATTATTATTTCTGTATGTTACAGGTAACACTTTTATGGGGATGTGCACTTTTTCCAACCATAAAAAGTTTACACTTATGTGTACCTGCAGCATTTGCACATGTGAGCAATGTAATTCTCTGCTTGTCTTCTTTGGTGCCAGATGGTTCCTTTTCATCAGGGGCAACAAAAGTGTTTCTGGGTAAAGAATGCCAGAAAAGTCCTGTTTCGTCGGCATTATATATCTGATCAGGACTCAAGACTTCTTTTTTTATAAATTTTGAAAAAAAATCTATAAATTCTTCAGCTGCTTCGCTATCCGCTCCTACTTTCTCGCCGCATGCTTTAAGATATCTAATGCCATGCCTGTTTTTGAATTTAGTTAACCAACCTTGAGAATAATCACATGACTTTGTAAGTTTTAATTCCCTATGTAGCTCTTTCGCTTTTTCACGCAACAGAGGGCCAGTGATAAGAATATTTTCGCTGAGTCTCTGTTTAAACCATTCGTACAGAATGGCATCCAAATCAGCATTTTTTGCTGGGCGAATTGATTTACGATTTGCAATTTCTTTGGTAGAATCGTTGTTCGTGTAAAAATTCAATATTTTCTCTTTAGTTTTTTGGATGTCATAAACGGTTCAGCAGCTAATACCAAAATCATTGGAGAGACATTGTGGTGGTGTCCTTTCGTTCTAGTTTTTTCAGTATATCTACTTTCTGTAGAATTGTTAGCGATACGTGGCTTCTTTTAGCTGCTAAAGAACTCGAAGTATCATTACTACATTTTCTGTTATCCATTTTGCACCTTGCATGTATATTTGTGCAAACAGTAAAATCAATATTAGACGACATGTGAACTGTAAATTTGTAAACATCAACTGTGCTTGTTGCCAAATTAGCAACTCGAATAATATGAAGAAAAGTACTCCTAGAGAGAGTTCAGTAGCTGGGAAGCTTGGATCTCGAGAGACCAATCAGAGTCTGCTAATGGTAAAGACTCCCGTTTGCATTTCATCACATTGGCGAAGCTTCTGCACTTGCTCACTGTGACTGGATACTTTTAAGCCAACCTTCCCAGCTACTAACGTCTAGTTCTCCCAGTGGTGTTGTGTTGCTGCTAAGATGCGCGACAAGCACACGAAATGATGCGTTTTCATTGGTTATTTACTCTCCTGAACTTACTCAAATTAAAATAGCGACGAATGAAAAGCAGTAAAATATATGCATGCATTCGGAATGTCCTGTTAGCCTACGTGTTCTGTATTGCAGTTTCGTTTTCACTGGTTATATATAAAAAAAATATATTTTTTAAAAAATTGATATTTTATTATGAACTTTTACTACATTTTTTATTTTTATTTTAAAAAATCATTTTTTGGATCAATGATATGTAAATTTGTTTAACTGTTTACATTTGTTAAACAATGGGAATTATAGAAAATTGCGGATTACGGGTGCGCAAATTATCGATTCTTGACTGTATTAGAAAACACAGGAAAGCATATTTTTACACAACAGTCAAAATAAAGCAAAAATACATTTCTACAACATAAATTTAATGGAAAATGTTACCTATGTCATTTCAACCTTTTAAAGTGCACTACTATACCAGAGTAATCATTTGATAATTCAAATTCTAATTTCACATAAACACTTAGATAAAATTATTGTGTGATATCAATCATTTAAAGTGCCCTACTATATCAGAGTAAAAATTTGATTATTTAAATTCTAATTTCATGACAAACGTAATATTTATAAATAACGACGTATTAGAAAACACAGAAAGCATATTTTTACATAACAATTAACATAAATCAAAAATACATTTTCTACAACATAAATTTAATGGAAAATATGTTACCTATATCAATTCATTCTTTTAAAATGAACTGCTACAATCAGAATAATCATTTGATAATTAAATTTTTAATTTTGTACGAACTTTTAGATAAAATCATCATGTCATTTCAATCTTTTAAAATGCCATACTATCTTGGAGTAATCATTCCATAATTAAAATTCTAATTTCACACAAACTATTAGACAAAAAAACTTACCGGGTACTCTAAAAAATGAATATCCATTGGCACAGACAACATTTTAACACTCGTCAATAACATCCTCACTAACAATCACACTACGAATGACAGATTCAAAGTCTTCTAAAACAACCACACTCGCCACTGCGTAATAAATCACATGACAATTAAAAATCAATCATTAACTCAACAATTATGCAAATTTTTCATTCTCCATATACGGTTCCATAATATACAACTCTACAACCAATCAAGTGCAATAGAACACCCTTCTACAACCAATCATGTGTTTTCTCAAATTTTCATCATCAATGACTTAATACACAGATTTGCAATCATTTCCCTCAACCTCCACACAAACAAGGGTTCAGGGATCAGGGCTGTAGCTAGAAGCAAACAATAGGGGGTGCTCAAGAAAATGTAGGGGAGGCTCATACTATTTCTCTCTCTCTGACACATGCACGCACAAACACAGATATATATGATCAAAGTATATATATAAAAAAAAATTAGTGCATATTAGGTAGATTTTGTAAGAAATATTACATATTACATTCTCCCCTATGTTGGAATTTCTGGAAAATTTTTGCAGATCTACGCCAATCATGTCTCCCAGAACCGAAAACTATCCCCAGTTCAAAACTTTTATCTATCTATCTATCTATATCACTTTTTTATGGACACGATAACTTCAATAATTCTGCACAAATCTCTTCCAAACTGATACATAAAATCAAGGGGCATGAAATCTCGGTCAAGTTCGTTACTGGGCAAAATCGAACCAGGGGGGGGGGGGGGGACTTTTTGTGAAAACAGAAAAACCCATAACTTCTTAATTATGATACGTATCGAATCCGTTTAAAGTTATTATTACCTCTAGGAAAAGGGCCGAAAATTTATGTATGACAGATTTTGATATCATTAAAAATGGCCTCGAGGGAAGAGGGGGGGGGGGGAATAAGAAAAAAATTCATAATTTTGTCAATTCACAAGATATTAAATCCTCTTAGATTTATTATAAATCATCTTAATATTATCTACAAGTTTTTTTATAGGACCAAACCTTACAGCAAGAAAAAAAAATAAACACAAAGAAATCCCTGCTGGCTCCGCCTACAGACACAGGTAGTTTTTGAAGTGGGCGGTCCCAACTGCCGAATCATGGCAAAAAGGTCATTTCTTCTGCAATTCCCAATAAACAGGCGCCCTACGGTCTGCATCTTCTAAATCTACCTGCGCCTGTAGGCCGAGCTGTCTGGGATTTTTTCATATTGTAGGCGCTGTGTTTCGTATTAAACTGTTTATGATAACTTTATTTCATTCTAAGAAAAGTAAAAGCTACAGACAGGGATGTAATGGAGGATATATGGTGGATATGCCGTATATTTTCTGGATTATTTTAAGGAATACCGTATACCCACTTCTCAAAAACTCTATAGCATATACTCTTTAGGGCATAAGCTCTTTAGCTGCCTACAGCGTATGCCCTCTGGTTTTTTTACAACTACATCACTGGCTGCAGAAGGAAAATTTTCAGTGTAAAATTAAACTAGTGAAATAATAAGTGATGATGTCAGTAAGTAAATAAAAAGCTCACAGTTAAAAAGAGTTGCAACCTTTAATTTTTTTTTTCTGAATATTTCCTGCCTTTAAAGATTCTAAAGTTATGTTTTTATATGATAAAAACAATAGAAAAATCAAGGATGTATTTTGCATTTTAAAATTATTCAAATGCTAAAACCACTTGTATGTAAATTGGCTATTAGTATTTTTTCATTTTTTCATTAGTATCATTTATAAATTAAGGATCTTATATATATTTAAACTAGGATTACTCAAATAGGAAACATAATGTTTATTATAAGCATCATATTTACTATCAAACTCATTAGAATAACTTTCTTTTATTATAATATCGGAAAACGCTGCAAAATGAAAAATTTCAGTACATAACTAATGCAAAAGTCAATGTTTGCATCAGCAAAAGGTTGCTAATTCTGAGTATGTGCAGATAGGATGCGCGTATTTTGAAGCACTTATTTGCAGTTTTTAAACAAATACTACAATTTAATTTATGCAAAACTGTAAAAAAAACCCCCAAACTAAGTTCAATTTTTGAACAGAGTTTCATTTGGATTTTTTAAACAGAATTTCATTTGGTGACCTTGGCAACTTTCCAGGGGGGGCTCAAAATTTTTCAGGGGGTGCTGAGCCCCCCCTGGCACCCCTCTAGCTACGGCCCTGTCAGGGATGTAGCTAGAAGTAAACAACAGGGGGTGCTCAAGAAAATGTAGGGGGGGGGGGGGGGGTGGGGCTCATACTATTTCTCTCTCTCTGACACATGCACGCATAAACACAGATATATATGATCAAAGTACTATATAGAAAGATAAATTATTGCATATTAATATTATTAAACTGTTTATAATAACTTTATTTGATGATAAGAAAAGTAAAAGCTGCAGACGGGAATGTAATGGAGGATATACGGTGGAAATGACTTATACGGTATGCCTTCTGGATTATCTTAAGGAATACCGGATACCCTCTACTCAAAAACACTATAGCATATACTCTCAGAAATAAAACACTCAATTTTGACGATTCCGCAATCCTCAGGCCTCATTTCGTTATTTTTGACAATCATTTCGTCACAGAGTCACGTGGTTTTTGACGAAACGTGAATCCTCAAATATCTGACGAAACTGTTTCCTCGCTGTAAAAAAAAAACCTCTCACTTTTGACGATTCTGCAATTCTTGAGCTATATTTCAACATTTTTGACAATCATTTCATCGTCTCAAAATTAAGTGATTTTTAATGAAATGAAAAATCTCAAATATTTGACAAAAATGTTTTCCTATTCCCGGCCAGATTATTTCTGTTGTTACAAAATCGTTCAAAAAAAAAAAAATTACACAAAAGTACTAAATTTACAATATACTAATGAAAACAGAAACAAAAATATTTCATCCTTGGGGGCCGCTATAACAGGAAAGTACCAAATTTCTACTTTATTTGTCATATCTGATAATTTGCGTCTATCCTTTTTGTAACGATTTTATGCATTTCTATTGCCTATTCAAAGATAAATTTTTCTAAAATTACAGAATTTCGTTAAAAATGCTTAAAAAATTCTTCTAAAGTTACAGAATTTCGTTAAAAACGGTTAAAATAGTAAAATGCGAACATCGTTTGGTCCATTTTCGACCGAAAGCAACAACATTTTCCCAATGGTTAAAAAAAAAAAAAAATCAAAATTTTAGGAGCTCTTTTTATTTAAGAAATAGATTCATATAACAATCAAATTTAAAATAGGTATAACTGACCCCGTCCCCTCTATAAACAGTAATCTTATCCGCTAAATTGATGAACTCGCCTCCAAAATATGCACTTCAAAATTAATTATTTCTGATCGACAAAATAACTAGATGTAATTTTAATCATTCATTGAACAAAGGAAATTTCTCTAATAAATTATATTAATCCAGCCATATTCTAATTATTTATTAACCATAGAAAAACCATAATAATAATCTAGCCTTATTAATTAAAACATGCAGAAGTTATAACAGTACCGATAAAAATACAATCTGCTTTCTAAAAATATAAACACACAACAACATCCCGTAAATACTTTTAAAATCAAATAATTCCGAAGTCCTGCTAGCTAAGTGGTAAGAGGCGCTGGGCTGACAAGCTAAAAGTCACACGTTCGAACCCTGTCGGAGGACGATCTTATTTTTCCCCAAGTCAATTAAAGATGCTTCTAAAAACTCCGATAGATGGCAGCACCAACCTTTTTTTGGAACTTTCAAAGAAATAATTTGACGAAACTCATTTCTTTGTAATTTTGAGGATGCAAATTTACTCGATTTGACGAAATATTTACTCGGAGCATTTCCCAGGAAACCGTTTCGTCAAAAACGAAGAAAATTTCTTGAAATCTGAGTATTCATTTTTGAGAGTTTAGGGTATACCCTCTGCCTACAGCGTATGCCCTCTGGATTTTTAACGACTACTTCACTGGCTGCAGAATGAAAATTTTCAGTGTATAATTATACTAGTGAAATAATAAGTGATGATGTCAATAAGTAAATAAAAAGCTGACAGTTCATCTGTTTCAAAAGAGTTGCAATCTTTAAATTTTTTTTCTGAATATTCCCTGCCTTTAAGAATTCTAAATTTATGTTTTTATAGGATAACAAACATTCGAAAAACCAAGGATGTATTTTGCATTTTAAAATTATTTTTGTGTTTAGTCAAATGCTTGTATTTAATTTGGCTATTAGCTTTTTTTCATTAGTATGATTTATAAATCAAGGATCTTATATATATATATATATATATATATATATATATATATTAAAATTAGGATGAGTCAAATACGAAACATAATGTTTATCATAAGCATTATATTTACTATCAAACTCATTAGAAGAACTTTGTTTTATGTTAATGGAAAATGCTGTAAAATGGAAAATTTCAGTATATAACTCATGTAAAAGTCAATTTTTGCATCAGCAAAAGGTTGCTAATTCTGAGTATGTGCAGATAGGATGTGCGCATATTGAAGCACTTATTTGCAGTTTTTAAACAAATACTATAATTTAGTATTTATGCAAAACTGTAAAAAAAACCAAAACTAAGTTCAATTTTTTAACACACGATTTTTGAAACAGAATTTCATTTGGTGTCCTTGGCAACTTTCCTAGGGGGGGCTCAAAAATTTTCAGGGGGTGCTGAGCCCCCCCTGGCACCCCCCTAGCTATGGCCCTGCAAGGGTTACAATAACAAATTTCAACACCAATAACTTAATACAAGCATAATAGCCAGGTTACCATAAAAGAATTTTGGTGACTGTTTTGCTCTTTTTAACAGATTAAAAAAAAAATGGTGCATGAGTGTAAATCATCATAGCAATTTTTTTTCGCATTTTAAATCTATATTTGTGTTATAAAAGATAAATCAAACACTATTTTAAATGGATATATATTTTTTAATTTATGCACCTCACATAATAAGACCTTGCACTCAGCAAAATCTTTTAAAAATAAGAAAATATGTTTAAATATTGATAAATGAATCGATTAAAATACTTTAAACAAATTATTATGTAATGAATAATGAAGGATTATGTAAAGGATGAAGAAAATTAATCTAAACACTATTAAATAACATATAATTTATTTTTTATAGCTGATAAACATAAAAGAGAATAAATAAATTTGTGATTTCAATATTTACCTTCCCATTCTGCAGGTAAATTCTGTTGCCAATTATTTTCTTTCAAAGGCTCAAACCAACGAATAGGATGTTTTTTACTAGTTGGATAGTCTGTTTGAGGAAAGGAAAAATAACACTTAATGAATAAAAAGATATATAAAATATGTTAATATTTCCAGCTTTAAATTGAAAGCATGAAAATTAATATACGGTATTAAAATAAAACATAAAAATTTCATATTTCTGATGTTAATGGAAATGAAGAAACTATTTGAATTGCAGTACAATGGTTTATTCTGCTATAAATATAACTTTTTGACAGACAAACAAGAAGAGTACAGTAGATACATAAACATGTCACAAAGTTATCTCACATGTTATCTCATTTAATCTGGTCAAGTTTTTCTTCTTGGTTAGCTTGCTTTGTTTATAAATTACACATTACAAATCCTAACACCAACAAAAAATTATGAAGCGTTATAGCAGGCATGTCAAACACGTGGCCGCCGACAACTTCTCTGTGGCATGCCAAGCTGCCTTTGGTATTTTACCTATGTTTAATTCAGTTGTTCAAACACGCATGATGAAAATACACTTTGCACAAACACACTTACACGAATCATGGTCTTAGAGATAGCAAACATCAGAAACATATGTATATCAGTGTTGCCAGTTAGACGGGTCTTTTTTTAAATTCAGAATGCTACCACTATTTTTTAACAGTAATTTTTGTTTTATTTATTCCATCATTAAATAAGGGGAATATTTCTCTTCAGAATGTGGTAGTATTCTGAATAAAAACATATTGTTCATCTGGCAACACTGATGTATTATAGAAAGATATAACTCAATTTTAAATTTTAGCTTCAAATAATTGTGAATACAAAGATAACTAAACAGAATTTATAGTCTGAAAAATTAAAAATTCATAAAATTTTTGCAATATTTTATAAAAATGTTTAATGGGTTTTATGGTGAAACTAATACTTTATTTTACTACTCTCCGATTTTACATATGCTTTATTTATTAAATAAGAAATGTATTGTAAACTTAATAAAATTTGGCGCTAATTAAAAACAGCTAAAAGGTTTAAAAAATCAAAATATAAAATTAAATAGTTTTTAAATGAGTTGCTTTGAAAGGAACACAAATTATCAATTTGTGCTTGACACAAAAACACCGGATATGTCAAGTTGTTTACTAGTAGGAATAATGTGATTAACTGAAGAACAATGCAGATTTTGCTTAAAGATGATTTACAATACCATTATATTAAAAGAAAAACTGAAATTGTAGTAGTTTGATATGTAGACACTGTTGGAGTTTGAAAAAATGTAACAATAAGAGATTCTACAGGACAAAGTATAAAGAAAACTCATAAAAATCTGACCAAACATTTGAAAGATAAACAGTCAGAAACTTAAAAAGAAACAATGTGCTTCAACCAAGCCTATTGAAGAAAATATATTTCCTTTATAGAACTAATTATTGTCTTTGTTACATTAAATATCATCGCGAGTCAAAACCATTTACTACGAAATGGAAGAAATGATGTCCAGAGCAGTTAAAGAAATTTGAGAAGACTATAAGCATAAATCTCATTGCTAGAAAATATTACATGTAGCCGGTTAGTAGACCAAAGTATTATATATTATACATAGATTTATAAAAGTCGGATATGTGCTTAAAACTTATGATGTTTATAAACTTATATTTTATTCATACACACATGCTTAATCATTGTCAATCTAGAAAATATCTTGGAAATAGGAGAAGTGAGCAAAAAGAGATCTACCTTCTTATAAAAAAATTTTACCGTTTTCTATCATAAAATTTTAACTGTTAATTTCGAACTGTTAAAAAAGGTTATCATTTTCATTTTAAATTGACAAATTATGAATGAAAATTATTAAAAGACCACCAATAGACAAACTTGTACTTGGAGTTCTCATTTAAAATTACAAACCACCTGAGTAAACTTTGCCCTTAAGGCAAATTTCATAATGCTATCATTTCATTTAAAATTATTAGAATTTTCAAATAGAATTTATTGCTTTAAGGAAAGAAAAAAAAAAAAAAAAAAAAAATTATGTTTCATTTGTTGCCAGACATTATTACAAAAATCATCGAAGTGGAAATTTTTATTATTATTTAGAATACTATACTAAAAATAAATTTAAAATTGAATTTAAAAGAAGATTTTTGAATTTCAAGAAATATGAAAATCAGTTTAATTTATTTACTTTACCTCTAATGATTGGTGTTAAAATTGTGGTGTTAGAATTTAATGCTGCAATTAATCAAACTTCAGTGCGATTCTATATTAGACTGAAAATATATGGATATGGTGTTTCCAAATTTCTGTAATTATTTATCAATTGACCGTTTTTTTAAACTATAGTGTGCAATTAGTAATATTTTAGCTATGTTCAGTAGCACACTTTTGTATGACATCTTTTCATAAATGCCAACCTTTTGTTTTTTCTTTTTAAAATAAACATAATTTGAACCATAAAATGTGTTTAATAAATGAAATCAAATAAGTAGAGCATAGATACAAGACACAATCTATACTAATAAAAGAAAGTTTTGCTCTGTGTGTGTGTGTATCTGTTCATTTGTCAGCGATGGCTAGGAAAATCTAGCGTACCTAGAAGTCTGAAAATTTAGATTTAGGTAGTCCAAGCCCTTTCCTGATGCACCTGAGCAGAGTTTCCCCCAGGTTTGAAAAAGGGCAGGGTGCTGCCGGTGAGAAAAGGGCACTTTTCTGATTCTTGAGGGCACTTTTTGGATTCTTAAGGGCACTTTTTTTAATTGTTAAAGGTATTATTTTGGTTTTTAAAGCCTTTGTTGATATTTAAAAGTCAAAGCACTCTTTTCAAGACAACATTGAGTCAATTTTTACTATGAAAGCAATTTTTTTAATGCAAAAAGGAGAAAGAACATTTTTTTTTATTGAGGGGCAAGAAGGGCGCTAATTATTTTACTGGGGGGCAATAAGGGTGCTATTTTGAAAACCAAAGGGCAGGCAGGGTGCAGCACCCTTCTGAAACTGTCTGGGGGAAACTTTGCACCTGAGACTAGAATTTCAGTATTTTAATTATTTACTGAAATATTAATTCAAATCCACAAAGAACTCTCATCAAAAACACACTTTTTTTTTCTTCAGTTGGTTGGTTGTATAGAGTTTTCACAGAAGTTATTAAATAAACCAGAGTAGCGATGCAAAGTTAAGGACTTCAAATCTAATGAAATAGTGTTAATATGGAATGCAGTTACCGATGTACAGCCATGCTAATGTAGCACCATCTGCACACGACAAATTACACAGATGCCACCTGTTTGAAACATTTTTCTTCATGATAATTAGCTGGGGGTTTAAGGGGATTTTTTTTACATGACATATATTATTATGATAGAGATTATTAATACAGAAAACTTTGTGTAACAGATTATTTGTTATATTTGCGGGAATGGAGAGGGGTAAGGGTAAACAACTTTTTATTAAATATGGCATTTATTTTACTTTACCGCGTGCCACCTGACAGCGGCTTTTTCCTTAATTGACCCCCTTATTAATAAGATCCAAATCTATTGCTCTGATTTCAACAGAACTAATTGCATTGCATTTAACATTTTTAGCTTCACCCGTAGCATTTAATGTGTAATTGCTGTTTTATATAGAGAATACTGCTATTTTAAATCTCAGTTAATAATGTTCAGAACTTCTCCAAACCAGTTCAATTTTTACTAAATCATCATAAAAATCAGCATTCATTCATAGCTTCAAGGTGTATTTCTAGAAAGCAGTTACCAGTTTTTTTCTGAATAACAGTCTAAGTCAAACTTCAAATTAAGTTCTTAGCTTAACCAAATGAATCAATCTTTAAAGATGTATAGTGATCCTCCTAATTAGTTATTTACTGAAGGGCACTAGAACATCTCCCCCCCCCCCACCCCGGCCCCTCCTTCAAGGTTTTTTTCTAACTATGCCCTGTTTCCATATCTCAGCAACTATCTTTCCGATTTCAATACAAGTGATTACAAACATTATAACTAACTTAATAGTCACCCCCTCACCCTCTATAACATTAAACTAAATTGATGAGTAGTGGTTACCACTAATTCCGAATAATAGTTTAAGCCAAATTTGTAATTAAGGTCCTAGCTTAACCAAACGAATGAATTTTTAAAGATGCATAGTGGTCCTCCTAATTAGTCATTTGGTGAAGGGCACTTGAACATCCCCTACCCCTTCGGTTTCTCCTTCAAGGTTTTTTCTCTAACTATGCCCCGTTTCCATAACTCAGCAACTATCTTTCCGATTTCAACGCAACTGATTAAAAACATTATAATTAACTTAATAGTCACCCTATATAACATTTTAAAATAAATTTATGAGTAGCAGTTATCACTATTTCCGAATAATAGTTTAAGCCAAATTTGTAACTAAGTTAAAAAATAACTGATATTTTTAAAATTAATATTTCATTAGATTAATTGTTACATTATTTGATAGCATCATGCTTCATTTTAAAATCTTTTATATAGTTAATACATTTCAATTTTGAGCATCTTTTTTTTTCCTGTCAGTTTTTTTCATTGTCCTAGAAGAAACCCAAACTTAGTCCAGTAGCACAAAATATTTGTAGTTGAACAGATATAAGTTTCAATGGATATATTTAATTGCATATTTTCTTGGACTTCTAACCCATGGGCTGATAAGTTCTTGGTCTGGCACACAGATGGCGTTGCAATCATCGAACTGATGCTTTTTTTAGTAAACACTAACCTTTAAAAGGTAGCAGAAAAAATGTCATGACGGATAAAACGTTAGAGTGGTTTTAGTTGAATGACTTTGTTGACAAACAAAAAAATGGATAAACAAGAAATTCAAGAATTGTTATTTGATGAGAAAAAACACCGTTCAAACAAAAGCTTGGCTTGATAAGCGTTATTCGGACACTGCACCAGATAAATCAACCATTATTGACTGGTTTGCTGAATTTAAACGTGGTCGTACGGACACCAGTGATGCACTATGCAAAAGAGGTAGTTACTCCGGAAAATATCAAAAAAGTCCACAAAATCGTTTTGAGGAACCGTAAAGTAAAGTTGCGGGAGATAGCTGACTCTGAAGATATCCAAGGAACGTGTAGGTTTTATTTTGAATGAACATTTGTCTATGAAAAAGCTGTTGTCAAAGTAGGTGCCGCGCGTGCTGACTTTGAACCAAAAACAACAACGAGACGATGATTCTAAGCACTGTTTGGAGCTTTTTTGTTATAAAATTATGTTATTTATTATTAAATTATTATTATTATTTATTTATTAAATTATTATTATTATTATTAAATTATTATTATTTATTATTAAAGTTATGTTATTTATTAAAGTTATAAAGTTATGTTAAAAAGTTGTGTTTTTTTTATTAGACCGGGAACTTATCAGCCCATGTGTTAATAGATGATTTAGCTTAAGGAACACTACATCTGTCCAGTGATTCTGAATAAAATTTGGGCATGTCTAGTACATTGAACTACATAATGTTAACTTACAATACAATGCTTTTTATTATAAATCCAATTTACTGATTGACCAAACATTATGTACTTTTCCCTAGATGAAAACGTTGTCTTTAAAATATAAAGGTAAATTAATTGTCGTACAACAAAGTTTACAATATTTTATTATTTCAAATACGTTGGACTTTTTATTTAAAGGAAATCAAACAGTCTTATACTAACATGTTAAGTTAGTGTTCCTTGTCTCATAAACTACCAAAAGGACTTGAAATTGTTTATATGCATCAACTAAATAATGCTTAATAAAATAAAGTCAAACTTATATACACAGATATATATATTTTTTAAAAATAAACAGTATTAAATAGCAAAGAAGATGCATTTTTGTGATTTTTTTTTAGAATACTTATATTAGATACAGTAGTTCACTTCAGATTAAACTGAGATATATCTGTAGAGAAAACTGAGTTTAAAGTGGCATGTCAAGAAGCATGACCAGATGTAAACCAGCAGAATTGTTTAAAATTTTCTAACTTCTTGTTGTCGTAGAAACAAAAGTAATATGTACTAGTTAGAAAGAGAGGAAATAGAGGATTCAAAATATTAAATAATCCTCAAATCGATATTTTTCAAGTTCCTGCCTTCCAACTGCACATAGCCAGGGTTTAAAACTAGATCTTTGAATAATGAATAGGGAATGTTTACAGATATATTAACCTTTAACTGCTTCAAAATACTTATTTCCTAAATTGTCTTCACCGACATACTGTCCTTTCGGAGGGAGTAATTTGAGAGATTTTCTAAAATTTTGCCAGATCATTTTCCAAACACTACGACCCTGAGACTGAGACATGTTTATGTTTATTTATTTAAACTACTATTGCCAAAACTTTGTTGATAAATATTTTCATTTTTGTTTTAAATCGATCTATTCGTTTTCATAAAAAATATTTATGAAATAAAATTACCTCTATTTAAATCCATTATTTATTTTTTCATAAGCTTATTTCTTTCTTCTTTAAAAAAATTACCTTTACTACTTACTTCTGGACTCTCAGAGGAAATGTTGAACTCCATCAAAGAAATTCCCGACTCCATATCTCCATCATGCTCCCTGGTTTGTTTATGTTTAGCAGCGGGAACCTACGAACGACGATGCGTATTACTTTCTTGTAAAAATTATTGACATGAATTAGATTTCGAATTAACAGCTTAGTTACTCATATATTTCTCTTACTTATATTTAAATACTGTTTTTTCATTCATTCACCAGTCTAAATCCTCGAAATATTCATGGTTGATCCAGCTTTTGATGATTTTCTGGATTCTGATGACGATGTATGTTATTTGGATTCTTTAAAAAATACCAAAATATGTTGTCACAATTAAGTTGAAAAATTGCATTATATCCGAAATTTTCATGTTTTTTAATAAATTTTATCTTTTTTTTCCCCCCTTTCACGTAATTGACGAACTCAGCTTGTCATGAGATGCAGAATCAGGAAAACGAATAGGGCATTTGACCCGGACGCCAAAAGATTTGATCCTTCGTTCGGTACAAAAAACAAATAAAATGTGGACATAAAAGTCATGCGATCGAACAATCCAAAGTAAAAAGCAAATTTTTTTGTTAATTCCTACTCTTTGCTGTGAATAGGGCATATTTTATCATCAGGTGCCAAATGGTACCGATTTGTGCCAGAACAATGGGGTGTTTGTACATCAGATGAAACTGAAATTCGTTCATAATTGACACTTGAAATACAAGTAAATGAAAATTATTGAAAAACTTTTTTCCCTTCTTGAGCAATTTAAGTATCATTACCTTGTTAATTTTATTTATATGGTACTTCTCTATTATCCCGTCGACCACTTTTCATAACAAAAAACTATCGCCAAACTGTAAGATTAAACGCCAAAAATGCAGTCCCATTTACTTGATGTCAGAAGCATTATACGTATTTGTTATGTCTTCAATGGCTTTTAATTCGACATTTGCATGTATTTTTCATTATATTTGACTGATTTCTTAGTTATTTCATTAATTAAAATAACAATTGTGTCCTTAAATTCTTATATTTTATTTATTTATTTATTTTGATATTCCAATGGCAACGTTCTCCCATTTATTTAGCATTAGAGTTTGGCGATAGTTTTTTGTTATGAAAAGTGGTCGACGGGATAATAGAGAAGTACCATGTATATATTTGATTATAATTGGCTATGCACATAGTAAGTAGGTATTCATAAGTTGCGCATGAATTTTCTTTGTCTAGGAGTGCCATGTACCTTTGCACCCCAGCCATGCCTTGAAATCTTTGAAGCTTTTTCAAAGAGTAATAAAAAAGGTTACAACTGACCACAGGTGCTTTTTAAAAAGGAAAACTCAAAGAAATAATTTATGACTTTTGTATGCCTATTCGGTTCAACCCTTACTTTTCTGTTTACCAAATTTAAAATGGCGATTTTTCTTTTTTTACAATAAAGTGTTATATGTAATATGAATTTTCCATGATCATAAAATTTAGAATTTATCTCCTGTTAAATTTTTTAAATATGGGGTACCTGTAAATAAATAGTACCTGGATCTCTTCTATACAAAGCACTACTCGCTCTATCTCAGAGAGTCGCTGAAATAGGCTTTTAAGATGTCAATAAATGCTACAAATAAGTTACGAAGTCTACTAATGGTACTTTTTTATGTCATGTTATAGTCATACTTCCTTATGCAATAAATATAATAGAGATTTATATTATTTTAATGAAGTTATAATAAGTAATGTAAAGCTTAAATCTGTTTAGTTAAAATTTTGAAAATCCAATGCATTTCGACTTTATTCTTTTATATTGAGATCAGTGACGGCTTGTGGTTTATTTAAATGGAAGTTCACAATACCTGAATTGCAAGAATAAAATCTGCAAGTATGACATAATACAAAGGTTAAAATATATTTGTATTTTGAAAAGTTAGAAAAAAAACACAAATAAAAGAATTAGCTTGTACTTGCAGGTAGTAAAAATGCAACATTTTAATTTCTATGGAGGAAGATAAATAAAAAACAAATAATAAAAAAAAAAAAATAGCAAATCTTATCCGAAAATTCTGCTCAAAGTCAACACGAACCCAAAGTGAAAGAAAATGAATCCATATTTGGTACTTTTCTGTTATACGGACACCATGCCAAAATTTATGCTAATGCATAATGTATGTAAATGTATGCTTGGCGACAATGGTGTCTGTATAATGGAAAAGTAGTCTACAATTATATCTTTAATATCAATTCTATCTTTTTTGTATAAAAATAAACACATATACACTCATTAAAATTAAAATATATACCTAGTTTTCTTTAATAAAAAAAATATTCAGGACTTTCTTTTGAAATGTCGGGTCAACCTGAATCTGACTTGCACCAAAAAAAATTAGTGTCAACCTAACCAGACCCACTGTAAAATCACGTAACCCAATCTGATGCAGCACTCTATCTTACAGCTGTAATTCATTGCAAAGTCATGTTGTAGTACCCTCACACGAGGATTTTCCTTATCTTTGGAGAAATCTGTAGCCTGAATTCTTTGGACAGTCATGTGTGAGCTGAATTTATGGAATGTATTCTTGAGACTATCAAGGAGTTTTCCAGTAGACCCACTTTTGATTGAACATATCAGTCTTTTGCTTTCTACCTTCTCCCACTCTTTCCATGTAACTTCTTTAGCCAACTCAATGTCTGGAAGTGTAATCTTTTAGCCATGCTTGCATTCATCGCACATTCCATTCCAACAATCAGAATTTACTATATCATCACAGAGGTTAACATTCCAAAATTCAGGACTGTATGACATTTTTAATGCTGACAGTTTCAGGAAAAAATTTTCACACACTATAACACTTGCACTGATTTGTTGGTGTTACATGTAGAAGCAGTACATTTTCCGGCCACAGCTTACAAAATGTCGAAAATCCAATGGACATTTCAGGATTCAACTCTCTAAATAAACAAAAGACTTCCTTTATGAACATAGTTAAATAATGCTTTCTCAGTTTTTCTTTCCACACAGTCATTTCATCCTTAATGTCTGGGCATGTGTAAACAATTTCCGGTCATTGAAAAAACTCTTCCACAGCTGTTTGTTTAACTGTCTTAAACCTTTCCCGCTCCATCATGTCACCAGGAACATTAATCCTAACCTGCTTGGCTAATTTTGCAGCTACTCCCTACTTCTTTCTTGGTGATTTTGGTAGGGTTGTACCTCTCTTAATAGCTTATCCAAATGTTTGTGGGGAAGGGTATGATCCTAATCCTTTTGATAAACCTGCAGAAGAGGTTGGCTTGGATTGACTTAATTTTGATTGTAAATGGACCCTTATAACCAGGACTCTGAAAGTCGCTAGGTAAAATGACAGACTCTGATTCCAACACAGAGCCTGTGCAGACACTTTACTGAACACAACAGAATTCTTGCATTTTCATGATTATAAACCCTGTCCTGCATCGCTAATAATAAATGGAACTAATCACATCATAAATCTTTGGTGATAAAAGGATAATCATAAAAACGAACAGAACAAGAATTCAGTCTTCCTTTTGCTGGGTCATCTGAGTCTCAGGTACATATGTCTTCATTTATCTGGAACCAAATTGGCAGACCTACATGTGCAATAGATTTCCCTAGCTGTTGTCGTTATACTGATTGCTGATTTAATTTCTAAGATTTAAATAAATTACACTTCCAATTTTGACCAAAAGTTCCTGAATAATACCTAAATTTTAAAAAAGCAGTGCTCTCTAATGTTAGTGATATTTATGTAATTTATCTTGTTATTTTCCTTTCTTTACATAAAGAAAATTAGTAAAAATATCATTGAAATCAGTCCATTAGCAGTAGAGTTATTAAATTAGGACATTTTTAACATGGCAAAAAAATCCTCCTGCTCAATCCCTTGTCTCCTTTCAAAACAAAAAATGATATCTCCGGAGGATTCCCTGGACATGTACAGAAGCGATTGTCGGCAATGCGATTGTTGACATTTTAAAACCAAAAAAGGAAAATATGAAATTAACCTTCAGAAAATATTTTCTTTTAAATAGTAAATAATATATTTTAAAACAAAAGATACTGTTAGAACTGGAAAGATACCATAAATAAGTGGCTATTTAGGGTGGGGGTTATATTTCTATCTGGGTAAGCAGAAGGCAGTTTAAAATTGCAGAAATAATGAAAAGCATGAAAACTAATTTGAAATCGATCTTCAGAATAAATTTTTTTGGATATAGTAATTATTAATATTTTTTAAAACAAAATATACCATTAAAACTGGAAAGGTATTGCAAAAACTTTTTTTTTTGTTGTTGTTGTTTTGTAAACTTCATAGGAAATCAGGCCATTGCAATTTCAAAATACAGAGAAAATGAAAACTTTTCCTTTCATCTGCTTGAAAAACTGAGGATTCCCCAGACATGTGTAGATGCAAGCTTAACACTGGTGAACTGACAAAAATTGATGCTCGTTCATTAGGGTTTTTAATTAATATCTGTTTAATTATCAAAAAGTAAAAAATCTGAGCCTCAGGTGCATTAGGACCTGTTTTTATCTATCCACATCCAAATATGCAGACCTTTTTATATGATAGATTTCCGTAGCCATTGCCAACAAACAGGCAGATAGACACACAGACAAGCATCTTTCTTTTATTATAGACTAGCTAACCCGCCCGTGCCCGAAGCACATCCTGGCGGTCGAAAGTTCAACTAAAATATTTAAGGCTATAGATATCAAGTCGAATGAGCCAAACCCCGTCGTAATCGGGGCCATAGAACCAGATATACTCCTATAGTCCCACCTTCCACCGCCAGGGGGTGCAATCTGTTCTGGAAGAGGCCTTTTCAGAACACTCGACCCAACCAAATTTCCTAGTAGAATTGAAATTTAACCACGGGTAAACATTGCCAAAATCACGAAAGTGGGTTACATAATCGATCAGTTTCTAAAGGGTTAATGTAGATATTTTTTAAAACCCAACCGTGCGTTTTGAAGAAAATGAACGTGTCTATGATCTGGAGTCTACTGTTTGTCCGTACTCACATTTCCCGAGTCGATGTTGATTTTTAAACCTGGACCGAAAATCGTGTGAGTGAGTTTTGGAAAGGATTTTTTTCCGGAGGATTACAATTAAAATTTTTCAAAACAGATACCAGATTTTAAAAAAACAAAGGGATATAGATTAGGCGCAGTATTTTTAGTTTTTCGTATCTTGTTTATAAACGCCAATTCGAATTTTTAAAGATAGGAGAAATAGTTAAAAAAGCGAAATAGACTTACGGTAAAAAACGTTTTTGAAAGGGTTAACTTGATTTTTTTTTAAAACTAAAGGTTTCTGCCTAAACCCGATAGAACGTAGATGTCTTTAGGTGTGTTTGTTTTTTGTTTGGTTATTTTAGAGAGCCGATGCCAGATTTTATATATCGCAGAAAATCGGAATTTGCAAAAGAGAGTCCTGCGCACGAATTTTTTTTGAAGGGTTAATATTCGTATTTTTCAAAAACAAATACAGATGTCGAAAAAGGAATAAATGTAGATATTGTCTGGTATTTTTAGTTTTTCGTACCTTTCTCTGAATTGCCAATGCAAATTTTTAAAAATTGCCAAAATCGCAAAACTGCATACAGAAAATATACTTTTTTGAAGGGTTAATTTTCATATTTTTAAAAACCAATAGTGGCTTTGAAAAGGGCAAACTCAGATCTTTAATTTGGTGACCTTCGTTTTTCCGTATCTTTTGTATTCCAGTGGATGCAAGGTTCGGAAAACAGGAGAAAATAAAAAACATGAATTCAATGTTTTTTGATTATTTTTTTTTGAAAGGGTTAAATGTAAAATTTTTTCAAACCAACCAGATCGTTCAAGACGTAAAAGTATGTTCTTTCAGAATATGTAGACGGTTTTCCCGTATTTCTAGCCATTCGCCCATGGCAAATTTAGAAAAACTTAAAAAGAAATGGAATGATCCACGCTTTGTTTCATCTTTTAATGGAGGAACGAATAAATGGCTTCTGGGCATGCACAAGCTTTTTTCGGAAGACAGATTTTTTATTTGTGATCTTTGATCAGTTTTTAATTAATAACTACTCTAATTTTCAAAATATTAAAAATCTGAGGTTCAGGTGCACCAGGAGAGGGTTTGGACTACCTAAATCTAAATTTGCAGGCTTCTAGTTGGACTAGATTTTGCTAGCCATCGCCAACAGACACACACACACACACACACACAGAGCGAAACTTTCTTTTATTAGTATAGATTATAGGTGCAGATTCCTAAAATTTGGAAGGAGCCAGTGGCTCCTAAACCCAAAAAATCCAGTGGCCACAATTGTGAAACAAACGCATAAAAACAATAGTGTTTATATGCAGTAAAAAACTAAGCAAAAAACTCAGGAATTCAAAGTGTAAAGTAATTTATTTAATATACGCACATGTACAACAAAATTTGACTGTTAAGTGTAATATAAATCTTAAATCATGTATAGTCAGTAGATAAAGTTGGGCAAGATACGGTTTTAAAAAAAATTGTTCAAAGCTAAGCCATCATGATTGCAGGGAATATTAGAAAAAAAATATTTCTTATTTTGATTTTGCCATACAAAAGTACATATAAAAGAAAATCTGAATGTGTGAGATTATTTTGCACTATAAAAATCAAAACACACTTGAAGCATTTGTTTTTCAATATATATTTTTTTAAATCACAGACTATGTAAAATTATCCGACTCAAACTGTTACGAATAGCATTGTTATTCGAGTATATTTAATAGTTTGCTATGTTAAACAGATCATTCTGAAATGTTATTAAAAAGATACTAATAAAGTTTGTTGTGTTTTGGTCTTAATTAAAAAAAAAATTGAAATTTCACGATGGTGACTGGAAATACCAGAAATTGGTCACTTTTAAATCACATGGCGACTTAAACACCGAAAGTTAGTGGCCACAGCAAAAAATTTAGTCGCCACGTGGCGACTGGCGACCATGAATCTACACCTATAGTATAGATTAATGAAGTTTTTAATTTCATTATGGAGTATTATCCAGGAACAAATTATGAACTATACATATTGTTTAAAGTGCAAATGGGTTAATCATCTGCAATCAAGCTGCGTGCAATAGAGATAATTTAAAAAAACTTAAATCTTAAAAATTATTTTAAAAACCATAAAAAGTCAGTAAACTCAGATACAGTTTTCAAACAAGTTGTATTTGAAAGTAGATTTTTTTCCCCTATTCGATGGTATAAAAATTGAAATTGTGCAACGTTTAGAAATTAATAAATTTCCGATGAAAGCAAAATTGATTGCTCAGGCTGTTGCCACCGTTAATATGATGCCAGCATTACTGATGGTGTAAATGATGCTTTACTGCATTTTCTTGCTAATAATTTTCATTTAATTTTTCTTTTTACTTTTAGGAATTTTTTCTTGAAGCATCAAACCACTTATTAGATAATGATTTCAATGTGGAATTCACTTCAACAAGGAAAGAGGGTGTGCTACAGAATTTATCAGAAGCTAGTACTTCCAATAATTTTAAATCTGCAGTAGCGTCTTCACCAGATATTCAAGATGTTGCTGACATTGGTACAAAATCATCTAGTATATGTGAAAATGCTGATAAAAATGTTAGTGAAGCTACAGTTTCCTCCTGTTCCAATAAATATCAGAATGATAACACAGTCAATAAATTAGATAATTATAATGATGAAATAACTTGCCTTGACATTTCAACTGTGCCCAGTGAAACTGAAATACCTATTAGTTCTGTTGTAAATATACCTGAAAGTATCAATAAAGACGAAGCAGTGGCTACAACTTCGTCAGACTATAATATTTCTACTGAGGATGCAAATTCATTTAAGGAAGCTACCCCTGCCAATTCTTCCTATATTAACAATCGCTTCACTCCTGGTTTTACTCCCAAAGCCAAAAAAAGGAAATTTCTTGGACCTGCAGGATTTTTAGAATTTGTAAGTTTGAATATTTGAAACATTTATTTATTTTCAGAATTGATCCTTTTACATCTTGTTGTTGCTTTTTTAAATAAAGGAAATTAAATCCTCTACAAACTACACCTGAAAAAAAAAAAAAAAAAAATTACGTTATAAAAAGTAAATTTTTTATAAATTTTGAATTTTTCTAGAAAAAAAAAAAATACGTTTTTTAAAACTTTTTTTTTTTTTTTTGTAGCAGTATAAAGAAGAATTGACAACTCAAAGATATGAACCCTGGACTTAAAAGTTGTGGTTAAACTAATTTTTTAACAAAAGGACCACCAAACATGGAGCACACTGATTTTTATGATTTTAAACTGTGTTGTAGAGTCATACCTCTAACCAGTGCTGTAGTTGGGTGGGAACGCCGTTCCCAGAAATATTTGGTTTTTTACTGTAAAAAAAATAACGCATACGAGCACAAGCCTTTTTTTTTTCTCCAGACTGTGAAAACTATACCCATTTCAATGTCTGAATGCGAAAGAGTATGAATAACATCATGACCGATGCGAAAAATTCACTCCTTATCTACTCTATGAAAAGGTCAGTTCCCACAAATATTTTTTTCCAACTACAGCACTGGCTCTAACTATGCTCGTGAAAGGTTTTCTTCAAATAATTCTTAGCTTTTAGAAAATTGGAGCTTTAAAGTTCAGCATACGTTTCAAGTACCTATTAGTTTGAGTTTCTCAATACGGTCTTCTTGGGTCAAGGTAGCATGCCCGCTTGCTGATCAGAGGGCTTTGTCATGCTTTCTGACCTTTTTTTCTTTTATAATTAATATTATATTTTTGACACGTTACAAGTTTTAACCAAAATTATGAATTGCTGTAACTTTGAGATTTGATATTTTCCTTTTAAAAAAAATTATTTACATTTTTAAATTTTTCATGAAAATTTATAATTTTTAAACTAACGTTTCTACTGACAAAAATCCTAACTAATTTATGTCTAGATATCTTATCTTTTAAAGCTTACTATTATTTTTTACATATTTTATATATACGTTGATTTTTAATCCCAGTTATGAAGTAATGCATAAATATATATCCAATGTTTTTTTTTTCTTTTTTAACCTAGTTTGATGAATCTAAAGAAACAACTCTGAGTAGTCCTAATAAAGCATTGCCGATGGATATGGAGTTCCAGGTAATTAATTTTCCTTCTTATATTTAAGTAATGTATATTTTGTATTCAAGATCTCATTTTTTTAAATGTGTTGTGTAATAAGTTTTTAAATACTGGTTGTAGTGTCCTTATGTATTTATTTTTCATATTGTAGAATATTGTGAGCTCTCAGTACACACCAGAGCACTTGTCATTACCATCATGGCAAAAACTTCAAACCACAGTGTCTTCTTGTCCAAATCTGCTTTCTACTGCTAAATATTATAGCATTCAAAGAGTTTTATCAGAGGTTTGAACTTTCTACTTATTTTGCAGTTTATTTTTGTACACCATCTTTTTTTATCTAGTTAGTTCAAAAATTAACTTCTGATACACTATTGTTTGAGTTTTGAGAAAAGAAATAGTAAATAAGTACAGTGCATCAATCATATTGAATTTCTATTATGTGGTGTCCAGAAATAAGCAGTCAAATCATATTTAATATGCTGTATAAATCATGGCAGAATTATATGGAACATAATTTCTTTGTTTTATTTTGTTATTTATCTTCTGATTCTAATCAAAATTGCTCATTAAACTGTAATTTATTTTCTCTGACACTCCAAGTTCTTTTTACATAATAACATGCTTTGAAAAGTGTTTATTTATTTATGTTATTATACAATCATCTATGAAGCACCTGAGAATTAGTTTCAATATTTTATCATGCTGGGAATTATTTTGCATTTCTTGAATAATTCCTTAACAAGAACACATCGTTAAGTATTTAATATTAATTAAAAATACTATCCAGGGACTAACATTCATGTTGGGATGGCAGAATCCCCACCAAAAATTCAGAAATCCCTTCTTTGAAAAAGATTAGATTGGAAGACTTTCGCCCATGGGTTTCAGTATGTCTGTCGATCCAAAAAATTATGAAAGTCACAAATGAAGTTATTTGGTCATGAAAGCAGAAAAGTCACAAATATAGTCAATATATCATGAATAAGAGTCGCAGATTTTGGCAGGTGGCAGGAAGGCTTTACACTGTTCCGTCCTTCTCCATCCACAACATAAATATCACTTTTTATATTAAACTTGTTTTAGTGAAATCTAAAATGTAAGAGAAAATACACTACATTTCTCGTATATTACTTACCCATCATATGTAGTATAGGGTAAGTCTTGTAATCGTTTTGAAAATCAAAAAAAAAATTTTGACGGATTTACACGTTTCAGACACTGGAGATTCCGAAAAACATATTTTTAGAGAAAAAAAATTTGCCGTCCGTCTGTGTGTCTGTAAACGCCCTATCTCCCGAAAAAATTGAGATAGAGACTTGCAATTTGGTATGTACTTAGTATCTAATAATGGGAAGAAGCCTATTTCATTTCAATAACCTCGATTAACCGGAACTATTTTTTTCGGACTCTCGAAATATTCGTTCTGATAAAAGGTATATAAAATTTTTAGAAATTGTTTATTTTAAGAAATGAATATAAAAGACAATAAAAAAACATAAATTTTACATAAAGCATGAAGTCGATCGGATAATTAGTTGCTGAGATATTTGGAATCCTATTTTCCACACTCTTCGATTTTTCATGACCCTGTATTTCATTCAAATTTCACTTTAAAGATATATTTTAATTGGAAATTTGACACTTAATCAGATGCAATAAACCGCTAGTTAATAGGATTATTATTTTTGGAGTTATAAGGAAAAACCTCTTTCAAGCAATTCAGTAATCGAGCCTTTAAAGTTTATGACGTCATCAAGCCACGATTTTATTCGAATTGCAATGCATTTTATAAATAGTTCACACATTTTTATTTCAATATTTTACATTATGCATATCCATGATGGGTAAGTATTACGGTGGCCCCCAACGACTAGTCTTTATTGAGCTGAACAAAGTGAAGCTCTTATGCGTCAACTCCAATGATATCTTTGTGACGAGTGGCAGGAATCCTTGCACTGTTCAATCCTTTTCCATCTACAACATAAATATCAGTTTTATGTTAAACTCATTTTAGTAAAATCTAAAATGTTAGAGGAAATACACTACACTTCTTGCATAACTTCACAGAGCTGAGCAAAGTGAAGCTCTTATGAAATTTGACAAAAATCATGTGCAATAATTATAGATCATAAGTGCCATAGACTTAACATTAAAAGTTAATTTCCAAAGTGCAATTTCCAAATTCATTTTTTAGCTCACAGGCTATCAAAGCCTGAGAGCTAATGTGCTCGCCCGTTCTGTATGTATGTACGTAACGCGATAACTCTTGATAGAAATATCCATTTTGCTTCAAATTTTGTTTATAGGTTCACTGTGATAAGGCGTTTCCCTGATTAGTTTTGGGGGTTTGTTGGTTAAGTATAAAGGGGGACCGGGGGCTAATCCCCCCCCCCCCTTAATTTAGATAAATGGGTTTTTAAGACAGAATTATCCGATGTGCTTCAAATTTTGTTTATAGGTTCATTGTGATAAAACGCTTCTCTGATTAGTTTTGGGGGTTCATTGGTTAAGTATAAAGGGGGGTACGGGGGATAATCTCCCCTTAATTTAGATAAATGTGTTTTTCCTGCAGAATTATCCGATGTGCTTCAAATTTTGTATACAGGTTCATTGTGTTAAGGCGCTTTCCTGGTTAATTTTGTTAGTTCATTGGTTAAGTATAAAGTGCAGTATGGAGGGCTAATCCCCCTTAAATTCAGATAATTGGGTTTTTCATGCAGAATTAGCCGATTTGCTTCATATTCTGTATATAAGTTTATTGTGATAAGGTGCTTCTCTGATTAGTTTTGGGGGTTTGTTGGTTAAGTATAAAGAGGGGGAAAAGGGGGGCGGCTAATTCCCCCTTAATTTATTGTTGGTTTCTTTACTTTTCGAGGGGTATTATTCATTGAAATAAGAGTATAATATACAATGAGTGTGAATAGTCTGTGAGCTCAATGCCATCAGTAATAACTGGGCACTTTTCTTTTTTTTTCCTGTTGCCACAAAAAAAAAACTGCATATGAACAATATCTATATTATAAAGCAAAAACATGTCTGTAAGTAATGTTGATGTCATATTGATGATGGCAACAACTTGAATAATAAATTTTGCATTTTTGTAAATTTATTAACTTCTAAACATCGCACAAATTAATTTTTTACCCCGTCAAAAAGGAGAAAAAAATGTACTTTCAAATGCAATTTCTTTAAAAATTTCTTGTATCTATCTCAGTTTACTGATATTTTACTGGTTATAAAATAATTTTCAAGCATGACTTTTTTTAAAATCTATCTCTATCATGTGCAGCCCATTTACAAAACCATGACACATTTGCACTTAAAACAATATAAATAGTTCAGTATCTGTTTTCAGCTAATATTCCATAACGAAATTAAAGCTTCATTACTAAATAAGTGAAAGAATAATATAAATAAAACACAAATTTAACAGATATATAATCAAACTACAAGCTTAAATAGTGAAATAATCATAATCAAGAAGGTTTCTTTAAATAGTGAATTCTTTGGCTATTAACCGCTGGCATGTGACTAGTACAAAAGTACATATGTTGATGTTCATTTCTAAATTAGAAATTATCAGTGTCTGCTTGACAAAATCAAATGAATGTTTTTTCGCTCAGCTTAATTTTGTTCAGATCCTGTATGCGCTTCTCTAGTTATTTTTATAGACATGTTCTTTTATCTTGGTAAATGAATACTTGAATTTATCACTGAAGTCATTGATTGGATCTGTGTGCTATTTTACTGGAATCAATTTAAATTGGTGTTTTGTTTAAAGAAAATCACAATTGATTTTTAAATAGCATTTTTTTTTTTTCATGCATAATGCAAAACACCATTAAAAATGTAGGGAATAACAATTTCAAAATGTTGAAGATTAGAATGTTAAGTGTTTTTAGGTTATGAACGTGAATTTAGTACCAAGAAGAATTGAAAGTTAATTTACAAATTTGTTAAGTATAAGCAGAATTTAAATAATTTGATGTAGATTTCAGAAAATGGTCCTGAAAAATTGCGAAATTCACAAATTGCAGAAACTTGTAACATTTGGCATAAAGTAAAAAAAAAAAATGATATAAGTTTGTGTGACACGGCACAAATGGTAAAGAAAACCAAATAAATAGTATTTCTAAACCTTCTCTCCCTACCAACTAGCTGTGATCCCCACTATTTAAAAATTGGAATTTTCCATTTCTATCTTTGGTAAAAACAATGAAAAATGTCAAATTAATCAGTTAACAATTTTCTTGTATCAAAAGTGCTTCTATTGTAAAAAAGGAATTATTATTTATTTTTTATTTTTTAATAAAAATCTTCGTAACTTAAAAAAAAAAAAAAAAAAAAATATTTCCTTCTAATGGAAGGTGAGGAAAGGATATTATAACAAAATTAATTTAATGTACATTCTAAATAATCTACTTCAACATTTTATATAATAAATGCTACTTTTATCTGTTTCATGGCTATAATATTCAGGGTTATAGTGGGTAGCTGCCCGGGTACCCGCCCGGGCTGGGTTTTTTAAAAAAAAACGTTTTTTTTTTACAACCCTGGCAATATTATACCTTCATTTAATCAATCAGCATGAAATGTTCTTACACAAGATATTAGGATGTAATAGGCTATAGTGAAATTATCTTTTAACTTAGTCATGTCCAACTATTTAATTTTTGCCATTAGGCAAAACTATGTGTGTTTATTTATATTCTAACCCTCTACTTCCATTGAGAAAACCTTAAATATTTTTAATTATGCAAAATCTTTTTTTTTTTTTATTCATGTTTTGCTCTTCCCAGAGTATTTAAGTGTTGTTTTATTTATAGTCTTCAAAGAAAAAATTGCCAAAACATATGGTTGTTCCAGTTTTGTGTGTATTGTTGAAGAAATTTAGTACTAAAGGTTCTGCAGTAATATCTGTATTTATGGATGATACTGGTAATTATTAAAAACTTTTAATTTCTTCATAAAGTTTAGTAATTTTTGTTAAGGAAAAACTATAAAATTGAATGCTTATTGAAATTTCTTTCAGGGGAAATCAATGGGAAAATAGATGCAGAACTTCTCTCAAAATATAAAGAATTTTTGGTTGAAGGTACTGCATTAATACTGAAAAAAGTAAGTTATATTATGACTATGCATTTTTCATATTTTTTAATTCAATTTTTACACAATGTTCAGTGGTGAATACTTTTTAACATGTACATTCGCCTAAAAATCTAGAGAAAGAGTTTGTTGACCATAAACATTCATAGGTGAAGAATTAGCAGCCAAAAGTGTTTACACGGGTGGATTCTGTTTTTGTAAATTATTGACAGAGAGGATTGACACGTCAGAGTCGGTATTGACCAGAAAAGAAACATTTGTAGTCCAGTCTCTAATGAACAGGCGACGTGACTGTTGAGCCAACGAATAAGTCACCTCTATTCTTTGCTGGTTTCGTTTCCTGACCAAGAACATTGTTTTATGCATTTTTCTTCTTTACATTTTTTTTTCGAAACTGTCAATGATACCAACAAATAGCTGAATTCCAATTATCACTATTACTTCGCCCTCGAGTTTTACTCCCAATTCCTGTGATATGGAGATCGACCATGCGAAAACGAAAGTTGGTCGATGTGCTTATTAATTTTTTCAATTTCGTTAAATAATTTGTCTTCGATCAACTATTCATTCAAGCAGGACACTGCAAATGTAGCAGCTGGAGATGGGGTGACTTCCGAAGTCAGAAACAGCCGCTAAAATTGACTGAACAGAATTCGGTAATCGCTACAAAAACAATTCTAACATTAAATTGTCTGGAACATTTAGGAATTCTGTGCGACGTTTCATGCTACACAATAAATCTGAATGTTTCCGATTTCCTAATTCTTCTCCAGACAATAGCTGTCTTATCTCTTGCTGGGATGACTCACCTGAGCGAGCAATTAATTCCTTTTTTAAGATACCATGAGGGTCAGTAGCATACAGTTGCATTAAAATATCGCAACTAATTGATGCAACATCGGATGGAAGATGCGAAACAATATAATTATATTTTGTTACAGATTCAGTTATTGCTTTGGGGGTACTTAAAGCAAAATGTGGTTTTGCACATCACAAACAGTAGAGCAGGATCTGATTTATTATACAAAGGAATTTGAATGGCATCAACACTATACATGATTTATAATTATAAATATACAAAATCGCACAATCAAATCAAAATAAATTTCACATGTTAAGAGTTCTTTTTTTTTTTTTTTTCAAAATATCGGAAAAACAATCAGGAAAATTACTCAAAAATACAAAAATACTTATCTGCTTCCTATCGGGTCACAATCCTTGGACGATACATCCTTCCCGAAAAGGAAAGATAGATGATGGGATAAATTTCTAATTGTTTGAAGGTTGATGCTAGGTATTTGTACTGTACTGTTTTTATCTTGCTATGTTTAAAAGCATAAAGGGTCACCATTATGGTGTTCTTGTACTCTAAAATGAACACTCACTGTTACAATCCTTTTACTTTATTATGCATCGAAAAAAAACAGCATGGATTCTGACCCTGCTTCATCTCTGCGAGACTCTAAACTAAACTAAAACCTTTTTACCATGCGCGTTTGCTTCACGCATTCGTTCTGTACAGCTGCTCTTTCTGAAGCAAAGAATTTCTCTTTCGGCTTCACGGCGATTGCCATAGACCAAATGACTTGCTGTTTGGTTTCATAAGGTAAATTTAACTGAAAAAGTCAAATATGATGTCAAAAGTAGGTGTTTGTACTGAAAATTTCTGAGTTTGGTGCAATTTCAGTATGAAATTGACCTTAAGCTTATTTTTTTTTTAACATAAATTTAAACAAGAACTAAAAATCATGTATCAAGCATAGATTACGAAATACTTCCAGAATACTTTAACAAAAACTTTACAGATTAATAAGGTGAAAGTTGATTGGAATCACCCTCTCGTGGAGATCCAGCCATTAAGCATAGGAAGAATCTAAGTAAAGAATTTGGAAAATGCATAACAAATTTGAAACCATTGAGTTCAGCTGCAACTGCTCTTGTACTTGTTGACAGGGAATTGACAAATCGCTGCAGCATGGTTTCTTCCATTTGGGAAATGCATGGTTTCACTCAGGGCTCGGAAGTAGCGCGCTACAAGTAGCGAAACTACAGTAGCCGCTACTTTTTCCAGTAGATTGTAGTGTAGCAAGTAGCGCGATACAAAATATCAGTAGTTTGTAGCGAGCATCGACGCTACTTTAGGAGGGAGGAAAAAAGTGCCAATCTTCAAATCACGTGATCATAACTCGTTTCTTTTGTGCGAAATATGTTATTTGCAACAATTTGCGAACGTCAGCGGCAAATCTAAGTTCCAGTGTCATGTATTTCTCCATAGACGACGGACGCGGTCACAAATTAACTGTCATTTTCATAGTTTGGGTGTCAGAAACTTCGTGTACTGTTATGTAAACCCATAGAAATCTTCAAAATATAATGAATTTTTATACGACTATGATTGTTTTTATCAAAATATAGTCGTCTGGCTATGTTAAGCCTTTATCTGACTAATTTCTTCTCTCTTTTGCCTCCCACCCCTAGCAAGCAAAAAAATGTAAAATCTTCATTAAAAAAAAAAAAAAGGAAAAAGAAAAGAATGGATTTATCTAAACATAAATCATCTAAATTATCCCTAACCTCTCAAATTCACGCTTCCCCCTAGTAGCATACAAAGGAGTTAAAAATATTTTTATATCTTTATTTTTATACAAAAATCTTTTATTCCATTTGTTGCTCTCTAATGACAATAAATAAAAATTATTTCCTTGTACCCAAAATTTACGCTTTCCTTTTTGCCCCTCCTCTAGCACACAGTTTCAAACATTTAAAACTCTTTATTTAAAAAAAAAATAGCCACATTTGTTTCTACCTAATAATAATAGATAAGTAACTATCTAAATTGTCCCCTAACCTCCCATAATTTACTATTCTCCCCCCCCCCCACCCCAGCATACAAATAAATATAAAATCTTTAAATTATTTTTATTTTTATATAAAAAAAATCTTCTGCCCTAAATAGTGCTCTGTAGTGACGATAAATAATCAGTATTATAAATTATCCCCCTTCCTCTAAAATCTCCCCCACCGCTCAATATACAAACTTTAAAACTCTTCTTATTTTTTTAAGTTCCGTATTCTTTGTTGTCGGGTAACATTAAATAAATAATCGATCATCTAAAATATTCCCTTTCGAGCAAAATTTCTGCTCGCTTCCTGCCAGTGTAAAATCATTAGAATTCTAATTAAAAATGTATATATACATTCGAAAAAGCACAGAAAACGAACAAGTACACCATTTTATTATTAAAAGTGCACTAGGAAGGAATGATTTCTGCCTTCAAACAAGCTAGCAGCTGAAATGTAAAGTGGCAGCATGCCCGTGATCTATTATTTGTTGGATTTGCAGATAAAACCGCAAAGTACTCACTCATCAAAAAAATTTATTTTCTTGTTGGGAACCCTTTGTCTTCTTACTCATTATTAGATCTTGTGTTTTAATGTGGGGATGCTTCTTTTGAGATTAATGTAATAGAATGACAGACAAAAATAGTATAGAACTGCCCTGGTCGGCATATAATGAATATTTTGACCATTTAGAACAACAAGAAAATGGTAATTATTCTGTAAAATGTAAACTTTGTCTAATTAATAAGAAGTTATCAGTATCAAAATTATCTGCTTACAACTTGAAGTTGAACATATAGGTGAGTTAGCATTTTCTTTATTAATAATAATTACTGGATCACATCTCGCACCGAATATCTAAATCGTTATTCACTAAAATTCACAAATCATTAAAAAGAGTATTTTCGAATTAAGATCCCTGATTTAGAAAATATTCTTATCGAACTGTTTATTATCGCAAAAAATTATTTATTAATACGTCTTTTGATTGTTGTGAAATATTTGTCCAATGTATGCATACAAATTAATTTACTTCATATTTTCTTTTGAAGATTCCAATGGATAAAACAAAGGTGGTTGAAAATAAAAATATATTATTTAGAAAAATACCTAAGAATGTTTAATTTTATTTTTATGGCTATTTATTTCTACTTTAGCTGCACAGGTTTTTTATCGCTAAAATAATTGATTTATAATGCTTCATATTTGATTTGATATTGGTTAATGGTTAGCTTGGTGTTTTAATGAAATATCTCTATCTTTGTCTCCAGAATGAATCTAAAGCCCAGTATGTTGAAATTCAGGTTTTCAAAGGAAACAAACAAAAAGAGATAAAGGAAAAGAAAATCTAGGATTTAACTTATGCAAGTCTATATGATCTTGTTCAATTTTTAAATTGCTTTCATGAACTATATTTAAATTGTAAAGAAATAGGACTATTTAGCTCTATTTAAAAAAAATAATGTATATTCAAATTTACCAAAGGCTATCCGCTCTTAAGGTTGTTCTCAAATCCAAACTGGCTACTCTATGACATATTCTTTAATTCATTTTTGTTTGGAAATGCATGAAAATGTAGGTGTTCTTATTCAGAAACTTTGTAACCGAAAGACGTTTTCCACTATTCTTTATTTTATTTTTTGGTAAAGACAGAAGATTTTTCAGAAAACATTGTCAAAGTCGGCATTTTCAACCGAATTTCTGACGCTGCAGCAGGGGAAAGGGGAAATACGTGACACAAATCGCTTATAACCCGATAAGTAATTTATTTATCAAAAAATGAAAAATTCATTTCGATTCCAAATCACTGCAGTAGTCAGACCTGCCAATTTCATGCTTTTGTGTTTTAAAATGAGTCAGATAATGTATTAAAAAGTCTCGCGTTATTGAGCAAGGAATTTGAGAACCACCTTAAGTGCTACTGTGCTATATCATTCTCATAAATTTGTAAGATTATTACAATTTTTGTTTTCAAATTTCCTCTTTTTAACACTTTCCAACACCTGTCTATGAATTCGCTTTGTCTGTCTAGCCGTGCTCTAACTCTCGTAAATGTACTCAGATTTCCATGAAAGTTTTATATGTTATTGGAGTTTACCATATAATGTTCAGTATTGAAAATGAAATGTGTAGCATTTATATCTCACTAACAGGGACATTCAAAAGAATTCTGTTACATTATGGTCTATGGGGAAAAATCGTTTGTGGTGTATTTAATTAGCGATGATAATTAAAGTAGCGAAGTAGTGACTACTTTTAAAAAGTAGTTTATAGTCGCTACTTTTTAAAACAAGTAGTTGTAGTTGTAGTTAACTACATTTTTCATAAAGTAGTTGTAGTTGTAGTTCGCTACAAACAAAAAGTAGTTTTTCCGACCCCTGGTCTCACTGCATCAGGACATGCTGAGTGGAAGGTGCCCATCTCCCGTAGCAGTCGATCGATCATAGCGAAAATAGTGTGGTACGGACAACGCCTCCTCGGATATTGCTGTTGGTACAATCACTGCGCTAAATGCCCATTGCCTTCTGCTTGACCGTACATCAAATGCATATCAGCGCATTCCTGGTTCATTTAGTCAGATACTACGATCCACATTGAAACAGACAGCTAAATGCTACACATGCTTACTACCAGGGGTCGGAAAAACTACTTTTTGTTTGTAGCGAACTACAACTACAACTACTTTATGAAAAATGTAGTTAACTACAACTACAACTACTTGTTTTAAAAAGTAGCGA
The DNA here is from genome assembly GCA_963931845.1 of Maratus michaelseni. Lineage (NCBI taxonomy): Eukaryota > Metazoa > Arthropoda > Arachnida > Araneae > Salticidae > Maratus > Maratus michaelseni. The sequence continues at coordinate 167,392,851 of OZ007592.1, read as the reverse complement.
CTACAAACTATTTTTCAAAAGTAGTCGCTACTTTGCTACTTTTCAAAAGTAGTCGCTACTTTGCTACTTTTCGCTACTTTAGCTACCATCGCTTATTAAATACACCGCAAACGATTTTTCGTTATAGACCATAATGTAACAGAATTCTTTTGAATGTCCCTGTAAGCGACATAGAAATGCTACAGATTTCATTTTCAATACTGTACATTATATGGTAAACTTCAATAACATATAGAACTTCTATGGCAATCCAAGTATATTTACGAGAGTTAGGGCACGGACAGACAGACAAAGAATATTCATACACTTTTTAATTATGTTGGAAAGTGTTAAAAAGATGAAATTTGAAAACAAAAATTGTAATAATCTTACAAATTTATGAGAGCGATATAGCACAGTAGCCCTTAAGGTGGTTCTCAAATTCCTTGCTCAACAACACGAAACTTTCTAATACATTATCTGACTCATTTTTAAACACAAAAGCATAAAATTGGCAGGTCTGACTATTGAAGCGATTTGGAATCGAAATGAATTTTTCATTTTCTATAAATAAATTACTTATCGAGTTATAAGCAATTCGTGTCACGTGTTTTTCCCTTTCCCATGCTGCGGCGTCGGAAATTCGGTTGAAAACGCTGACTTTGACAGTGTTTTCTGAAAAATCTTCTGTCTTTACCAAAAAATAAAATAAAATAAAATAAAATAAAGAATAGTGGAAAACGTCTTTTGGTTACAAAATTTCTGAATAAGAACACCTGCATTTTCATGCGTTTCCGAACAAAAATGAATTAAAGAATATGTCATAAAGTAGGCAGTTTGGATTTTAGAACAACCTTAAGAGCGGATAGCCCTTGGTAAATTTGAATATACGTCATTTTTTAAAAATAGAGCTAAATAGTCCTATTTCTTTACAATTTAAATATAGTTCCTGAAAGCAATTTAAAAATTGAACAAGATCATATAGACTTGCATAAGTTAAATCCTAGCTTTGTTTTTCCTTTCTATCTCTTTTTGTTTGTTTCTCTTTGAAAACCTGAACTTCAACATTCTGGAGACAAAGATGGAGATATTTCATTAAAACACCAAGCTAACCAATATCAAATCAAATGTATAACATTATAAATCAATTATTTTAGCGATGAAAAACCTGTGCAGCTAAAGTAAAAATAAATAGCCATAAAAATAAAATGAAGCATTCTTAGGCATTTTTTAAAATAATATTTTTATTTCCAACCCCCTTTGTTTTATCTATTGGAATCTTCAAAAGGAAATATGAAGTAAATTAATTTGTATGCATACATTGGACAAATATTTCGCAACGATCAAAAGACGTATTAATAAAATAATTTTTTGCGATAATAAACAGTTCGATAAGAATATTTTCTGAATCAGAGATCTTAATTCGAAAATACTCTTTTTAATGATTTATGAATTTTAGTGAATAACGATTTAGATATTCGGTGCGAGATGTGATCCAGTAATTATTATTAATAAAGAAAATGCTAACTCACCTATATGTTCAACTTCAAGTTGTAAGCAGATAATTTTGATACTGATAACTTCTTATTAATTAGACAAAGTTTACATTTTACAGAATAATTACCATTTTCTTGTTGTTCTAAATGGTCAAAATATTCATTATATGCCGACCAGGGCAGTTCTATACTATTTTTGTCTGTCATTCTATTACATTAATCTCAAAAGAAGCATCCCCACATTAAAACACAAGATCTAATAATGAGTAAGAAGACAAAGGGTTCCCAACAAGAAAATAAATTTTTTTGATGAGTGAGTACTTTGCGGTTTTATCTGCAAATCCAACAAATAATAGATCACGGGCATGCTGCCACTTTACATTTCAGCTGCTAGCTTGTTTGAAGGCAGAAATCATTCCTTCCTAGTGCACTTTTAATAATAAAATGGGGTACTTGTTCGTTTTCTGTGCTTTTTCGAATATACTATATATATTTTTAATTAGACGATTTTAAACTGGCAGGACGCGAGCAGAAATTTTATTCGAAAGGGAATATTTTAGATCAGCGGTTCCCAACCTGGGGTACGCGTACCCCTGGGGGTACGTGAAAATAATATCGGTAATGGCGGAAATCACAAAATTGGTTTAACTGAAAATACATAAAGAAAATTAATAGTTTTGGATTAAAAAGTTAGTCTCATGTGTAAATCCAATATGTTCCATTCAAAGACAAAGAAAAAGCCCACTAGACCTAATAATTCATTGAAAATGCAATGTCACTAGCTCCGCCCACTGTTAATCAAATTGAATCAGTACTTATATATCTTCCCCCATATTTCCGAAAACTTCAATTAATAATTATGCAATTCTCTTTTCTCATCACTAATTATTGTGTTGTTCCGTTTTTAATAATAATTGCAAAACGCCTAAATTACGTTAGAGCTTCTGGTTTTAATGTCTTTTGTTAAAACGTGTTAAAAAGCTGGCCGTTATTTCGAATAGGCAGAATTATATCACTAACTTATTTTAATAGAAAAGCTTCCCTCATTTGAATGAGCATTTAATTTGAAATGCTTATTTTTATATGAGTGATTTTGTTTTGTGTTTATAATGTATAATTGATTGCAAACCGGAACTCTTAAGAGAACTCAATTGTGATTGAAATTGAACCTGGTGAGTGCGGAATTGCAGGTACTTCGAAACAATCTATTTAGAAGTGCAAGACAACCTGAGTACAGCTGTTAATAGGCCTGTTGTGGTAAGTGATAAACCTAATACTTTAAATAAAACTGAAAGCATCTGTGCCCCATTAAAGAAAAGAAAATATAATAATGAGTACTGAAAATATGGGTTTTCATTCAATGTAGAGGAAGATTTTCCAAAACCACTATATGTTTTTTATGGAGAGATATTGTCTAATGGTAACATGAAACCCTCTATGTTGGAGCGCCATTTAGAGACAAAACATCCAATTTATAAACAAAAGGATCTCAGTTTCTTCTAGCGACTATCCAGTGGCCCTAATGTAGCATCTTACGTATTTCTACAAACGAAGACAATAAAGAATGCTGTTGAAGCATCGTACAGAATATGCTATCTTATTTCTAAAAGTGGCAAAAATCATACAATCGCTGAAAATTTCATATAACCTTGTATAAAGAAGCTGTCGAATGTATGTTTGGTGAAGAACACGTGAAAAAATTAAAAATATTCCTTTCTCACACAATAAAGTTGCTGGAAGAATTAGTGGCATGTCTGCCGACATTGAAGCTGCAGTAATTCAAAGAATAAAAAAGAGTCCCTACTTTTCAATTCAGGTTGATGAGAGTATGGATATCTCCAATCTGTCAATTTTGATTATTATGGCAAGATATTTGAATGATAATGTACTTGAAGAAAATTTGCTACTCTGCTATCCTCTCACAGAAAGATGTGCAGGAAAAGATATACTTAATGCCATTCACAGTTGTTTCTGTGAAAAAGAAATTGATTGCGCCAATTGCTATGGGGTTCGCACGGATGGTGAAAAATCTATGCCTGGGTGTTATATAGGGTTACGCGGTCTAATCAAAGAAATTGCACCTCATGTAGCTCGGAACCATTGCTGTATACACAGACACAGTCTAGCGTCCAAACCCCTGCCTGACTCATTGAAGGAAGTATTCCACCAAGCTGTCAAAATTGTTAATTTTATAAAGGCCAATTCAACAATCTCCAGACTATTCAAATCTTTGTGTGAAAATATGTACAGTCTGCATACTACATTGCTATTGCACACAGAGGTGAGGTGGCTTTCTCCAGGAAAAGTAATTGAAAGATTATTTGAATTGAGGCATGAAGTTCAAGTTTTTTTAAGATCATCCTTTTGAGCTAAGCTCTAAATTTCATGAAAAAGAATGGCTTCAAATGCTTGCCTAATTATCAAAAAAAATTCAGAAATAAATAAATTTAATTTAAGTTTACAAAACAATTGTATAACCCTTTTTAAGATATCTGGCAAGATCGAGTCTATGACAAAAAAATTAGATTTTTAGAAAACACCATCAGAGAACACCAGCCAGAAATTGTTCAAACACTTTACCATTTCTTATCTGAAAACGAGCTGAAATTATCAAAAGCAGTAAAATCTTGTATAATGGCTCCCTTCACAGGACTTAAAACGACGTTCAGACAGTATTTTCAGAAGCAGAGGTGTGAAAATAACTGGATTTCAAACCCATTTAACGATTTGTTCTTTCAACAAGCCGAAAACTTATCACTTTCTGAAAAAGAAAAATTGATCAAAATTTCGACTGATTCTTCTTTACAATGTGATTTCAGCAAAAGAACTATTATTACTTTTTGGATAGCAGTAAAAGAAGAACACCAAGAACTCAGTGATAAGGCTATAAAACACTTGTTGCCTTTCACAAATGCCGTGTTTGTCGAAAGAGCATTTTCGTCTTATGCGTATATTAAAAACAAATATCGCAATAACTTTGATACTGCTCCTGACTTGAGATTAAATCTTTCTTTATTTGAACCCGCTTTTAAGAAACGGAGTTCTATGAAATACGCTGAAGGATCCCATTGAGAGTATGAAAAGTCATTTTGATTATTTGCATATAATGAGACAAAGTTGTTATTAATAATCATCTTAAAATAGTTAAAATTTCCTTTAATGCTATATTAATTTTTTTAATGTTTAGCTAATATTATAAAAAGCAATATTAATTTTAAAATGCAAGTTGAAAAATAAAACGTTAAGAATATCAATGTAATTTGTGTCGATTTATTATTTGGTTGTGATGAGAAGATTACTACTGAAAAAAAGCAAGTTTCTGTTATATGGTTGAGTGGAGGGGGTGGGGGTGGGGTGGAAATGGGGGTACGCCAAAATGAAAAGCCTAAAAAAGGGGTACGTGAAAGAAAAAAGGTTGGGAAGCGCTGTTTTAGATGATCGATTATTTATTTAATGTTACCAGAGAGCAAATAATACGGATCTTAAAAAAAAAAAAAAAAGTTTTTAATTTTGTATATGGAGAGGTGGGGGGGATTTATAATACTGATTATTTATCGCAGAAGATTTTTTTAAAAATAAAAATATAAATAACTTAGAGATTTTAGATTTATTTGTATGCTGGGGTGGGGTGGGAGTGGGGGGGGGGGGAGTAAATTATGGCAAGTTAGGGAACAATTTAGATGGTTACTTATATATTATTATAAGGTAGAAACAAATGTGGCCATTTTTTTTTTTTTTTTTAAATAAAGAGTTTTAAATGTTTGATACTGTATGCTGGAGAAGGGGCAAAAAGGGAAGCGTAAATTTTGGGGACAAGGAAATAATTTTTATTTATTGTCATTAGAGAGCAACGAATGGAATGAAAGATTTTATTTTTGTATAAAAATAAAGATTTAAAAATATTTTAAACTCCTTTGTATGCTACTAGGGGGAAGTGTGAATTTGAGAGGTATGGGATAATTTAGGTGATTTATGTTTAGATAAATCCTTTCTTTTTCTTTTCTTTTCTTTTTTTTTTAATAAAGATTTTACATTTCTTTGCTTGCTGGGGGTGGGAGGCAAAAGGGAGAAGAAATTAGTCAGATAAAGACTTAACATAGCCAGACGACTATATTTTGATAAAAACAATCGTAGTCATATAAAAATACATTATATTGAGATTTCTATGGATTTAAATAACAATACATGCAGTTTCTGACACCCAAACTGTGAAAATGCCAGTTAATTTGTGACCGTGCCCGTCGTCTATGGAGAAATATAGGACACTGACACTGAGATTTGCTGCTGACGTTCGTAAATTGTTGAAGATAACATATTTCGCACAAAAGAAACGAGTTATGATCATGTGATTTGAAGATTGGCACTTTTTTCCTCCCTCATAAAGTAGCATCGATGCTTGCTACAAACTACTGATATTTTGTATTGCGCTACTCGCTACACTACACTTTTTTTAATGTAGCACGCTACACTACAAACTACTGGAAAAAGTAGCGGCTACTGTAGTTTCACTACTTGTAGCGCACTACTTCCGAGCCCTGCTTACTACCTCAATAGTGCTAATTTATGTCGTCCATGTTGGAATAGTTATTTATTACCATTTAACTTACCAGTTAAGTTATACACATTTGCATATCTCTGCTAAAAGTGAAAAACAAAAACCGTGGAGTCAACGACAGACACTTCAACAGTCTGCAGTACGAATCGGTGATCGACTGACATCCATCTTTCGTCTCCTCTGGATTCAGAGCCTGCATGTGTTTGCACCCTCTCCATGTCGTTTGCGACCCCATGTTCTGTAGTAAGTTTTCATTGTCTTGATGTCTTCTATCATTCCTCTTAATTTGTTGGTCGAATTTTGGAACACCCTGTATATTATAAAGCAAAAGCATGTCTGTGAGTAATGCTGACAGTTGCAATTTCAATTTTTGCACCGTCGAATAGTGGGGGGGGGGGGGGATGTTCGAATGTTCTTTCAAATGCAATTTGTTTGAAAACAATATCTCATTTTACTGATTTTTTTTTTATGGTTTTTAAAATAATTTTCAAGCATGATTTTTTTTTTTAAATCTATATCCTGTGCAGTCTGATTGCAGAAGATTAAAACAATATTCTGAGGCTGTTCGTAAATTTTTTAGATAAGTTTGTTTTGGTGTAAAAAAAAAAAAATCGTCTCTATAGAGAAATCTTTTTTCACAGCTAATATGTTTTTGAAAGTATAAATTCTTGTCTGGCAACTGAAATTTTTGTTTACATGCAAAATGACACTTTTAAAGAAACAGTGGATGAAAGGCTGTATTTCTGCACTTTCCAAAGTGAATTATTCATATTCAGTTATTAAAAAATTCAGTGAAAAAAGCTTGGTTTTTCTATTTCTAAAGCCACAGTACGTAATATTGTCAATAAGACAGGGAAATAACGTGAATGTCTGGCTTCAAATGGAAAAATTGTCCCAAATATGTACCCAAGAAGAAAAAGGAATTCTTTGAATATTGAAAAGGTAAGATATTTTATGGTAAAAGAAAATCCTCCAAGTCAAAGGACTGTTGCTAAATCCTTAAAATGCTCAGTGTCATCTGTTAACAAAATCATTAACACTGATTTGAATTTTAAAAAGGCCAATAAACACAATGTTCATAGTCTTTCTCCACGACATATCGCTGAACACAGAACATGATGCAGAATTTTTTTATGAGAAGCATTTATCTGGAGATAAATGGGAAAATGTTCTTACAATGGATGAAGCTTGGGTCTATTTAAATGATGGTAATTAAAAGAAATCAATTTATTATCATCAAAGAGGAGAAAAAAAAATCATAAAACATGGTTCAATGTATCTAAAGAAAGTTTTAGCAAAGGATTTATGATTGTTGCTGGCTTTGCAGATAATGTCAAATTAAAAATAAAGAGAGTGAAAAAAAATATTAAGATCAACTTCACCATACTATCAGAAACATATTTTACTCGCAATCTTCAAATGTGAAATATTATCTATTTTACCCCCAGTGCCATCAATCTGTTGAACTGCATCAAGATAAAGCAAGCAGCCACACATCACAATTCACTCTTAATTCCCTGGCAAAAAAATGGAACGAGCTAAATCTATGATGTATCACCCATGAATTTTTGCACTTTTGTACTTTTAAAAGCACGTTATCCAAACGTCGACCTACAACCCTTCATGAACTTTGGAAAGCTGTTCAAGAGGAATGGGCCAAAATACCTCTTTCATATTACAAAAGGCATTATTGTCATGGAAATTACAATGTAGAAAGGTAGTTCAGAATAAGTGTTACCAAACTGAACATATGAAACATATATTTTATTTAAAATAGTTCTGTAAGTACCATGAAAATCATCTAAAAAATGTGTGAGCCTCTGTAAATACAGTGGTGGCCAAAAGTGTGGACATTTTTTGAAAGTTTCATGTTTTTCAACTTTGTGTTCTTGTAGAATATATTAATTTTCACTTAAATACAAACGTTTATATATCAAATTGAAGGTAATTTAATGTAGAATTTAATAATAAAAACAGTATTACAATATCTGTATTACAAAAAAAGTTATGCAACTAATAGTAAGATCTATCTTAGATTTGCATTTTTTTAAAGTTACACAATCAATACTTAGTAGGATAACCCTTATTTTTTAAGACAGCTTCACAGCGTCTTTTGATCGAGTGAACAAGTGTTTGGAGTTCATCTTTCGTAATCACATGGTGCCAAGAATCAATTATAGCTTCAATAAGTTGTCTTTTATTGGATGGACGTTTTTTTCGTACAAGAATTTTCAAACATCGCCACAAATTTTCAATTGGATTGAGATCAGGGCTGTTTCCTGGCCATGGTAATATATCTATGCCTTTATTTTGAAACCATGCTTTGCATACTTTTGCTGTGTGGCATGGAGCTGAATCCTGCTGAAAAATAAATGGTGTGTTGTTGGGGAAGAGATCCCTGATGGAAGGTATCAATTTTGGTTCCAGGACAGTTTCGATGCATTTTTTGGCATTCGGGATGCCATCAATCACTTGAATTCGGCCCACACCATCTGCAGACATACATGCCCAAATCATGACATTTGTTGGGTTTTTTGTAGTAGCTTCAATGCAATCAGGATGAAGTGCTTCTCCTACTCTACGTCTCACGTATTTTCTACCATCATTACCAAAGAGCGATATTTTACTCTCATCGCTCCAGATTACTTGCTTCCATTGATTTTCTGACCATTTAATGTGTTCTTTTGTCCACTTAACTCGTTTTTCGCGTTGCTTTTGATATAAATATAGTTTTCCCTTGGAATTCTAGCTTGTAGTCCAAATCCTGATAACTTTCTTATTGTTCTTGAACTTACTGCAATACCCGCTGCATTCATTTCACATCTAATGGAATCTGATGAAATTTTTCTATCTTGAAGGCATAGCCGTTTAATTTTTCTATCGGCAGTAGCACTTGTGCATTTTTTTCGGCCTGATTTGGCCTTATTTTCCACTGATTTCGTTTTTTCAAAACGTAAACAGAACAAGTCACTGAACCACCAACTTGTCTTGCAATTTCAGCATAAGAGAGGCCATTTTCTCTCAATATGACAATTCGGCTACTTTTTGTAGATGTCCAATTAGTTCTTCTTGTTGAGGACATTGTTTAAAATTAGTTTAATTAAAAAAAAGGACTTTAAATATTCAAAAACAGCAATACTCTATTTAATTGTACCAGTATGCATCATTCCGCAAAATATTTCCACAACAATAACTCTTTTACCATCCAAATAACCTAAACTATAGTTACAGACATTTGATTGGTCCTAAGAACAGTGTTTGTGATTGGCTAGTACGCTTTTATTACAAAACACGTCCTTATTCAAAACGATTTGTGTTTGTTTGTTCCACTAAAATGAGCATAACTTTGTAATTCATATTTTTGTAATACAGATATTGTAATACTGTTTTTATTATTAAATTTTACATTAAATTACCTTCAATTTGATATATAAACGTTTGTATTTAAGTGAAAATTAATATATTCTACAAGCACACAAAGTTGAAAAACATGAAACTTTCAAAAAAGGTCCAAACTTTTGGCCACCACTGTAAGTTCAGCGTTTGTTTCCAGCTAGTATTCCATAACAGAATTAAGGCTTCAACAATAAATTAAACACAAATTTAACAGATATGTAATCGAACTATGCACTTAAACACTGAAATAATCTGAATGAATATGGTTTTGTGCCTATGTACTGTAACCTGGGAAGCCCATGTTGGATCCTCTGGTAACTATAAAATTGCAAGACAATTTAGTATAATACAGAAATACCGCTTTATGAAATCAAGCTATTCTTTTCTTAAATACTGGTTTGTAAATGTATTTTAAGTTTCATAATGAAACTAAAATGTTGTTATAAAAAAATTTAGTCTTATTCATATAATTTTATTTCAGTATTTATACAATTGTATTTCATATTTTAGGAGATTTTTTAAATATTTAATAATCTGCTTATATTCCAGGTTACATTTTTGTGTAATGTGCTGATTCTGAAAGATCGAAATTTAGTTTCTTTATACCACCCTCAAGGAACTGAAAAGCATCCGCAAAGTTTAGAATCTATCTTGGAAACTTCTGAGCCTTTGAAACCAATGAACTGTGAATGTTTAAAATTATCTCATATGAAGAAAGATGTACTTAAATCTCCTCATTATGATGCTTCGAATCATCATACATCAAAATGTGTGACTCATAGCCAAAATAGACTAAACAGTATTTCATATCAAAGTAAAGGAGGAAATTTTATTTCACAGAATAATAATACTCCAAAAAACTACAAATCAGGCTTCACTAATCCTATTCAAAATAGGACTAAGTGTGTTATAAATCAAAATAACTCTGCTAACAAAAGTGTGACGAATACAGTGTCAAAACGGACTAGCTCTGCTGATGAAGTTTCTGTTAATAGCCAAACCATTAGAAGTGATAAATTCCTTGAGCAGCTATTGGATGGCGATGATTGCATGGGTAAGTTTCATTTAAATGTTCTCAAATATGCCATTTTGCATTCAGTACATAAGTTGTAAACTCTTATTCAAGATTTAATAAATTACCATAATCCAAGGCTACTTTACACCTACAGAGGTTACTTTGTCCCAATTTTACAAAAAGGTTCCAAGTGATTCAACCTGAGATACCAAAGTTAAAGATAACAAATATATTTCCCATTCTAATATAAGCCCATTCTACAGAACTCAGTTAAAAATCACTTTTAATTGAAAATTAATAATTTTTTTTTTATTTAGTGTATTTTCTTAGATTACTCACAAATGACACCAAAAAGCATTTTTAGTACTTTGATATTAGCTGCATGTCAGCAGTTAATCGCTAAAGATTTAATTAACCTTTTTTATTCTGATTATTTCAGTGTTTAAGTGTGTAGTTTGATTACATCTTAAATTCATGTTTTCTTTACTTATTTGTTTATTTGTGAAGTTTTAATTTTATCTGGCAAGTTAGTTATGCAATATTACATGGAAACAAACAAATGCTGAATTATTTACATTGTTTTAAGTGCAAACAAGTTAACCTGTAGTTAGATTTTAAGTCATTTTTTGCATGACATATTTTTTTTTTTTTTTTTTAACAATAAAATATCAGTAAATTTAAGATACAGTTTTCAAACAAACTGCATTTGATTTTTTTTTTTTTTTAATTCTATTTGACTATGTAGAAATTGAAAATTTAGAATTTAATAATTTTGCTATAAAAGTTAAATTAATTACTCAAATCATTGCCACAGCCACCATCGATATGAGTCAGTATGGATATGTTTTTGCTTTATAAAATAGATTCGTGGGAGGGTACACCAATCTACTACCTTGACCCGGATGAAATTTAATCTAGTTTTGTCCCTGGGTAGAACTACCTATTACCTTATGTGTTTATGTTACTGATATATCTGCTGTGTTTAATGTTGCATTCTTTTTTATCTGTGCTGCTTAATTTTTTGCTGGAATTTTTCTCAAGAAAAAGTTGCATTTTTCTGTAGGAAAATGAATTAATCAGAAGGTAAATATTTAAAGATGTGTAGAAAATAATTATTTAAATTGTGTTTATAAATTTTATTTAACTCATTATGTATCATTATATGATTGATAGTAATTTGGGGTTTATGATTTGAGAAAAACAGACAACTTTGCACCTCTTTAAAAGTGATGAAAGTAACCTGTATTATTTTTTTTTACTATATTTCTGTTTCACAAAAGATACATTGGAGAAGTTAATAGCACCTAGAGACCATAAAATTTTTTCAGAAAGAGCAAAAACAAATTGATATATATATACTAGCTGTCCGCTCGGCGTTGCCCAGGCCCGAGATAATAACAATCTCAATTCAAGGCGTTAACCCCCTCCCTCCCCATACCCGCAAATATAAGGAATAATTTGTTCAAGAAAACCACCTGAATCTACATTAACGCGATCATTAAAAAAATAATTAAATTTTTCTGATAATTAGAACATAACGAAGACACTACGCTAAAATAGCCGGCAGATGACAACACTTCCCATCCTCAATTTCAAATCTATATCTTAGTTATCTAAATTTTTGTTCATTAGTAAAAATTGGCAATTATTTCCTTTCATTTTCGCAAACTAAATGGAGGGATCGGCCAGAGAAACAGATCTCTTTGTAGTTCAGTTTTTAATGAAAGCAGATCCCTGTCTGAAACATTTTCGGATTTATTTCACTGGCGCCAGCAGATTTTTAGCAGTTTTTTGCATAAATTAAGAAAAATTACTGGCCGAATTTTTCAAAAATTGCATAGACGGATGCAGAATTTTTTTTTACATATGCTGAGAAATTTTCAAATTGATATCTTAACTAGTTTTCTTAAAATTCGCTAATTAATTAGTAAAATAATTTTGAATTAGTTCATTTCCGCTTGCAAACGATTCGTTTCTTTCGCCATTTTGATTAAAAAGATGTCATTTTAGAAGCGATGGTTAATGAGAATCTAATTAATATCTAGGCTAATTTCAAAATATTAAAATTCTGAGGGTCAGGTGCACCAAGAGAGGGTTTGGACTATCTAAATCTAAATTTACAGACTTCTAGGTGCGCTAAATTTTTCTAGCCATCGCCAACAGACAGACACACACACAGAGAGAAACTTTATTTTATTAGTATATATATATATATATATATATATATATATATATATATATATATTTTTTTTTGTTTTTTTTTTTTTTTTTTTTTTTTTTTTTTTAAGTTTTGATTACTTTCTCTTTGAATACCTAAAAAAATCTCATTCGTTCAATACTTTCTAACAGAACAGAATAAATTCCCATGTTTTATATATATACAGGATTCCAAAAAAGCTTTAAACTTGCTTTAATTTTTTACCTGTTGGAGATAAGTAGACAGTGTAAACTGCAAAAATGTTCAAAATAAGGTAGGAAATGAGATTATCTTAATGAAATAGTGCTTCCAATAATTTTCAAAAAGCTGCATTTTTAAAATTTTTATAGATATCCCATGAACAAAATTAGTCAGTTAGGCAATTTTTTCCATATGCTCCAATAACATCATTTCGAAAACTGTATACTTGTATTTTTAAAATTAACTGAATATAATGAAGGAAAAAAGCTGACTTATACCACCTTTTTCACACCATTTAAAATGCTATTTCATCAGTAAAAACCTTTCAGAAATTGATGAGGGTGTTTTTTAGATAAAAAAATATCTTAACAAGTATTTTTTTTTTTTTAAACTGCATCTGTGAAATACATCTAAATAAGACAGACAGAGATCATGTAAAGCGACAAATTTAATTTTAAATCCAAGAGACATTTCATTAAAAGCAATCTCAAATTGCTTTCAGTCATTTCTAATACATAACTGACTCCTTCTAATAATGATTTTGTATATATTTTGAAGTTCTTCATCACTAATATTGTTGCAAGGATCTAATACATTTTGTTTAAGAACAATTATCTATATGCATTACCATCCCTTCCTTTTTCTTGCAATATCTCATAGATTTACATTTCTTATTTGGTTGTTATATGGTCTCCATTCGCAACCGTCAACTTTTAATTAAGCATATTTCATTTAGTTTTAAAGATTTTTGCAGCAAAAGGAAAAAAATTTTAATTGACCAATTTTGTCTAGAATGATCATATAAAAATTTAAAAAGTGTAACATTTTTAAAATTAACGGACATTTTCATTAACATAATTTATTTCCTACCTTATTTTGAGTACTTTTGCAATTTACATTGCTTACTTATCTCCAGCAGGTAAAAATTTAAATGCATTTAAACCTTTTTGCGATACCCTGTATATTTATTTATTTATACAAGTTATTTATGATGAACTGTTTCGTATCTTGCTGCATGTTCTTTTTTGGACTTTGTGCCAATAAAATATCCTAAACAAACAAAGTAATAATAAAAATTATGTTCCTTAATTATTCATTCTTTATATTTCCGCAATATAGTACGTAAAATTTAAACATTTCATCTTTATTCCTTCTGAATGTTTAATTTTATGTGGATTTTATCATAAAAAATTTCATTACATAAAGTAAGTGAATATGTATGTATATATTTACTAGTAAAAACAATGAAATAAATGTTTTTTTCTGTTTTTTTTTTTTTTTTAGAATTTAGAATTGTTTGTTATTCATATTTTTAGCATATAAAGTCTACTTATTTTTCATTATGCTTCTATTATGTCATGATTTATTTTTATTTTATTTTATTGTTTCAGATGAATTTGATGAAATTTTAGGAAATCTAGATGAAAAATCTTTCATGGAGGATATATAAATTGTAAATATCATTTGTACATGTATGCCATTTGTACAATATGTATATAAGTAGCTATTAAATATGTTAAGCTGTTTGTAGGAATATTATAACAAAATATTTTTAGAAATGTGAAACAATTGATTTCTTTGAAAAAAAAAATGTTTAGATATATTGGGAAATATATTTTTTATATATATATATAATATTTTGTAAAGATATTTATATTTTGTAAAAAATCAAATATATAAAAATAATTTCAATGAAAAGCTAATTCATCTTTTTACATTAGATATATCTTAAATCTTTTATACTGTAGTATAAAATTGCATTAAATAAAATTCTTAATAATTTGTGTATTTATAAATATTTTTCAATGCAACTTTGGTTTCATTTAAATGTTTTATAATTTATAAAACAAAAATATTTGATTTCATAAAAGAAGATACATTAATTATGTTATTGCTTAGGGGAAAAAATGTATTTCGAAGCTTCAATTTGTCTTTCACTTTACACAATAAAAATTTCTAATAAAGCTGTAAATTTTTTAGAATGAAAATTGATTTGTGTTTTATTAATTATTCAGAACATAATAAACAAGTTAAATGTAATTTTAATATAATTCCCTGAAGTTTATAAAATTGAAAGTATCAAAATGTATTTATAAAGCAAATGAAAAAAAAAATTTAATGGTGATAATCAGGGCTTGACAAATGCAGTCGCCATAAAAATTTGAACTAGCCACTGGAGGCATAAAAATGAACATTATGCTTGAAGCCGCTGTGGTCATCCAATGATCTCAAAGCACAGAGCCCAACCCTTCCTTCTTTTCAATGCATTAAATTTGTGGAATCTACCATTTAAATTTTTCATAAATTGATATTTTAGCCACTTTTTTTTTTTAACAGACTAAGAATTTCTTCTTTGGTTAATTATTACTTTCACAGACCTTTAAAACTGTAGTAATGATTTTTATAAAGAACTTAAAGTAACTAGATGAAAGTGTAGATATTTTATAAACGTATCGAAAACTATTTAAGTAATTAATTTACAGGAATTTACTGGTAAAATTTTTCGATTATTTATATTTAAATTAAGGATCTTATACAATGTTTTTTTATAGATTTATCAATTTTGCTTTAGTTCTAGTTTGAAAAATTTGTCATCTAAACCCATATTTTCAGTTCTAAAAAGAAAAATTCTTGCAATGCATAGAAGTAAAAAGATAAACAAACATACTCAACGTTTTTTAATTTTTCTGGTATTGAATTCGACTTTTAAAGAGCCTGGTCAAGTGTGTCAGGAAAAGGCATAGGGACATTGGACTGTCACATGCCGTCTCCTCTGCGAATCAGGCGGTATTTTACGATAATTTACTTGAATGGGCCTTTACTTAATGATTATAAACCATAGAAAGCTATAGATAGGTGGCACTTTGAAATTTAAAAAAAAAAATTTCAAACATGCATGCAAGAACATTAGCCAGAAACCGAAATGCAAAAAGTTGAAAAATGCAGAATTTGAAGTACCATGTCTGAAAAAGTATTTGTAAAATTCTTATCTAAGGTAAAATGCCATTAAGTTGATACTTTAAGGGTACTGATCAATGTTCCATCTAAATAATTTTCTTTAAAAAAGAAGATCACAGTGGTTACTATATTGCTTCTCCAGCTTGATCATTGTTTGAAAAAAGTAAATTCCCCCAAAATTGATTAAATTTACTCTTTGGAAGGCAGCAGAGTCTATGAGGAAGATTTTAAAATTGTTGGTATGAACCTCCCCTCTTACCCTTCCTGAATTTCAAGCTCTTGATTATATTCCTCTCGAGAATTGTATTTTGTTTCAGTAATCCAAAGTCTGCATACAAGTAAAATGAATATTCATAAACATTTTTCAAAATTCTTGCTTAATTTCTGCATGCCTAGTGTGGTTATACAGCAAGTTTTAAATTTGAATTATTTTAACACATTATATCTTATTCATAAACTGTCAAAATAAGACATAGCATACAAATTTATATTAATAAAAGAAAGTTTTTATATGTGTATGTATGTCTGTTTTTTGACAATGGATAGGGAAATCTATCGCATGGGGAAAGGTCTGCAAATTTGGTACCATAATAGACAAACAAATTGGAAATTGTACGTCAAACATGACAAATGAGGTGCATTTGTACTAAAACTAGTTTTATAAACATTCAGATCTTGGTGCAATATCTCTTGTTCTCTTACGCAAAAATGCATGAATACAAAATTTATTTTATGTGCAGATTTTCATATTATAGATATTAATTTTATTTTATGAAATTAAGTTTCAATACACTTTTACAAACACACAATTACAATTCTGTTACATTAAAATTCTACTATGAGCAAATATCCAATACAAGACAATGTAAAAAAATCAGTTATTATTTCACTGAAAAAATGAATTATATCATCTGATATTATGATATGATTAATTTCCGTAATAAAATAAGTACATTTTAAGTTGGCAACATTTTATTTTTTGTTGACATTTACTGAAAATTCCAATGGGAAACTTAAGCCTAGCTTTGAAAATTTCAGAACTTAAATCCATATTTATACTATTTTTCCATTTAACAAGGGTAAATGGACCATAGGCTATTTTATAATAAACCATTGGTGTCTTTTAAGTTTTAGTGGTTGGCAACATTACATCACCTGTCCTTCTTAACCCAATGCATAGTGTATCAAATTTGCAACACTTTTTATTTAACTTTTAATCAATAAATCAAGTTCTTCACAACCACTATATTAATCTTGTAAAAATTACTAAATAAAGTTAAAAATCTATCTTAAAATTTCTGGTGTCTAATCTTTAATATAAGTATTTAAAAAAAACACACACAATTCTAAAAGAAAATATAATGCATTTAAAGGTTAAAAAAACGCGTGTGAGATCAATCATAACTCTGCCTTTTCTGCGATAGGTTGAAGAAAATGTAAGGTTTTTTTTTATAAACATCGATTTTGTTGAACTTCCTCGGCTTTTTATCAAAATGTGGTAAGTACTTTTATTAAACAATCTCTTTAAAAGAAAAAAACAAAGATTAGGCATAAATACATTAATATTAGATATCTCTATACATATTTACTTCATGTTTTAAATTTAAGGCTGGTGTTCCAGTTACCCCATAAATTTTTCAAGAATGGGGTAACTGGATCCCACATGGCTCAGTTATCCCAACAGTTATAATTTTTTTTGGAGTTGCTCAAGAAATTAATTTTTCCATTGTTTTTTGTTAGCAATAAAGAAAATTATATAATACACTGCTCAAAACAATTAAAGGATATTGCAGTTTTAGGTGGATTTGGTATCTGGGAAACTTTTTAGCTGATTGATACATGGTCGACAGACATAGTAGGTTATATGAGAATAAATTACACATGTTTGGCAGAAAAAAATGCATTTTATTGCGCATTTGTGTACAAAAGGAAAAAAACACAATTTGTGCATACGAGAAAAAAAGAATAAGAAAAGGTGTTTTCTTCAAAGAAAATCATTTTCAGTAGGGGGTATGGTTTCCACGGGCGGCCAGCAACGTTGAACACCTTTGAGGCATGGACTCAATGAGGCTATTAATGACGAGTTGGGGTATTCTGCCCCACTCTTCCAGAAGAGCTCTTTCCAGTTCTTGGAGAGGTTGTGGGGGTTGTTGGCGGCCAGAAACTCGTCTTCCTAGAGCGTCCCAAACGTGCTCGATTGGATTCATGTCTGGAGAACACGCTGGCCATTCCATTCGAACGATTCCTTCCTCGAAAAGGAAATCCTCCACCAGGTTTGCACGATGTGGCCTGCAGTTATCGTCCATTAAAATGAAGTTATCTCCGATTGCTGCAGCGTAAGGGACTACAATAGGTCTGAGGATCTCATCCCTATATCGGCGACCAGTCAGAGCTCCATCTCGAATGATGTAGAGGTCAGTGCGCCCGTCAATGGAGATGCCACCATACACCAACACTCCTCCACCGCCAAATCTGACACTTTCGTGCACGAACGCAGGATTATTCCTACTGCCACGGTCCCTCCAGATGAAAATACGCCTATTATCCGGATGCACAGAAAAACGGGACTCGTCAGAAAACAGAATATTGCTCCATTCATTTCTCCTCCAGTTGACATGCTCGGTTGCCCACTCCCTGCGGTCGCGACGATGCCTTGATGTTAATCTAACACATACCATCGGTCGGCGAGCATACAGACCTACAGCATGGAGCCGGTTTCGGACAGTCTGAGTTGAAATCGTGGTGCCTGTAGCCGAGCGAAGGTGTTGTTGGAGAAGAGTAGCGTTCATGTTTCGGTGTCTCCGAGCTGTTAACGCTAAATACCGATCTTCATTGGGCGTTGTTGCCCGTCTACGACCTTGCCCTGGTCTTCGGCCTGCACATCCACTCTCCAAAAAACGGTTCCAGATCCTGGAAATGACACTACAATGGCTTGCGCTACTTCGGCTTGCGTTTGGCCCCCTTCTAACCTACCAACAATTCTCCAAGCTTCTCAATCTGTCAAATGACTTCGCTGAGACATCGTACTCATCGAAACAAAGCAATCACTGAATGCCGATCATCCTTGTCTTCATTCTCTTTTATCCAGTTGAAAGTCAAATTTCATTCGCTGCCGCTGAAGCGACGTTTTTGACGTCGAACTCAAAATTTGCATACTTCACAGTTTGAAAACCAGAAAAATCTGCATTTGTGATTCTCTTCTATTTTCGGCAAAAAAAATTTTGTTTATATCTTTATTTTATATAAAACTTCAAATATCCTTTAATTGTTTTGAGCAGTGTACTTGGTTTTTTAATTGAACACTTATGTATGTAACTTAAGTTTTTGTTTATAAAAAACTTCTAAGTAAATAATACTTAGTAGCTGCTAGGTGAGATATTAAAACTTAATCTGGATTGTTTTTTGATTTTTATTACAGGATATGGGTTGAACATATATTAGGAAGACAAAGCGGCTGGCTCTTCTTACAGGTTAAATAAAAGAGAATGAGATACTTACTTAACCATTTGTTCACAGATTTTTCTTGATTTCCCCCCCTAAAATATTCATGTAACTTCTATACTTTAGTATAAGTATAAACATACTTAATTCTTATATTTTTTGTTTAAATAAACATAATAATTACATATTTGGTGCTTAACACCTTCACAGAAAAGGTTTCCCTTACAACACTCTTTAGTTAATGTATAATTTACATGATCTGCCTGGATTAAATTTTTTAAGCTATTTACACTTTTTGAAACAGTATTTTAAATTTCCTTGTATGCTGTGTGTGTGGGGGGGGGGGGGGAGATTTAGATAATCTTTATTTATTTATTGTTATTAGAAGCAGTGTTCAGTAGGGTGAAGCGAAAAAAGTGAATTTTTTTTTTACAAAAAACGGGTAGGTGCCAAAAGTTGCCTTTATACTAGTACATCAAATATCTGAAATTTTACCGCTGAAAAAAAATGCCTTGAGTCTGCGCTTTTGGTCCAAATGTCGAAATTTTGGGAAAAATTTGAAAATTTTTCAAAAAAAATTAAATTTTTCTGTAGAACTGGTTATGATTTAAAAGTGTCATTTGAACCTTTATTAATAAAGATTTAAAATATTGAAACGATAAAACGATATCTTTATTCTGTATAACTGAAGCAAAACTGACAAATTTCGGTAAAAAAGGGGCGTTTCCATTCTGGTACAGCATACAACGAATCGTTGTTTTGAATGCAGCTCTGCGCTAGTTGCTTTTACAAGTATCCAGGAGTGGAGGTGGGTGCTTATCATGTCCCACCCGTTACCAGCACAACCACCTTACCATCTGAGCACAATGTTTTATTTATACAATGAATTGTGATTTTTTATCAGACTCGCATGAGTTTTCTGTATATCAACCTAGTCTTGGTGTATCCATCTCTTCTTTCGTATCCACAGACTTTGGATGATGCTGACTGTGACTTCCTTCACGTATCTTTCTACTGCTTGAGTATGAGAAGGCATGCATTGGGGATGTTAGTACGGGAATCTATACAGCCGTCTATTATCTTCAACAAACTTGCATTCGATAAATGCATAGTGATTGGGGGTCCTGTTACTGCAATAGTTTTCCAATCAATTAGATTTATGTAATCATCTGCTTCAATGTTGATTGTCAGTATTTCAAATTTTCGTATGTCATCATTTATTCTACCTCTTGCATTTATTATGGGATGAGCAGCTAGTTGTTTAATGTGATTGCAAACAGAATTTGCTCGGAGTGTGTAAAGTAACCATTGTCCTGAATAACTTTTTTAACTATTCGGCGTTTGCTGTGTTGTTTAGTAGCCGAGTAGTTTCCCATAAGGTTTTAGATACATTCTTTAGCTGTGGATTACATTTGATGGTAAACCATCCTGGGGCATAAACTTAGATCACATACTTTGTGAGTGAAAATAGAGACTTTGACGCGCAGTCAATGCGAATAATTAAGGTGAAGAATTCTATTCGCCGTTGTGAGCCATATTGCGTGGGACAATTTTCCTAGGCTCCTATTCGCTAGTTCTTTAGAGCAATATCCTGATGAAATAGCTTTGCAAATGTCCAGCAGGTATTTCTTGTCTGTGCTGAGTGCCTTCTCATCGATTTTAGGAAATATGTTTTCTAAATTACTCTTTATAGATTCAAAAACTGCAATAGGGACTGAATGGCACGTGGACAAGGATTTCCCTAATGCATTTGGGGCAGAAGTTTTCCCATCTATCATGCCTAAGAAATGATGCAGAGGCAATTCATTTAACTGGAGCTGGCATATGATCCATTGCAATGGTCTTGCACGCTTCTCTTCCATTCGACGGATTACTTCAGTATGCTTCCCCGTATTCACAGGACACCGGGCACCCATCACAACTCAAGCATGAGAGGCTGGACAAATTAATATTTTCATCTTTTAAAAACTTTGATATGCATTTAAAAATATCTTTTGATGATTCAGATGAGAAAATTTTAGGCAAATTTAGTCCCCAAATATTTGGAGCCAGGCTCTTCTAAGATAATTTCTACGATACGCATGTTTATCACTTCTCTTTTCTATACACATTGTGTCATCTTTTCAGGAGTCGAAATATAAGGCTCTTATTTCTGTTTTAGGGTTCTGTTCTTTACGTTGAGACGAACAAGCAGATTGGCTTTCACGCCTTACCTTGCTTCTATCTGTAACGGGTATGGGTACATTATGTTTTCCAGTGTCATTTGCTGTACATACACAATCCTGAAGACCCGCTGAAGCAAGAACTGCAGCAGACCGATCAGAAATTCTACAGCTATCACATGCTCTAGAAAAAGTTTCGAACTTCATTTGAGTTTCGGTATAGCAGGATGAAGATGGCAATTCAATTGAATCTATTATTGAATCATTGCATACTGATTCGTTTACTTTAATTTCACATGCAGCATCTTCTAAGTGCGGTGCTTCTTTGTTTAATCTTCTTTCTATTAAATTTTTTTTTTCAACGAGTCGTTGCATGCTGTACCAGAATGGCAACGCCCCTTTTTTTTATCGAAATTTGTCAAATTTGCTCCAGTTAAAAATAATAAAGATATTGTTTTATCGTTTCAATAATTTAAATCTTTATTAATAAAGGTTCAAATGACACTATTAAATCATAATCAGTTCTACAGAAAATTTTTATTTTTTTTTGAAAATTTTTCAAATTTTACCCAAAATTTCGACATTTGGACCAAAAGCGCAGACTCAAGGCATTTTTTTTCAGCAGTAAAATTTCAGATATTTGATGTACTAGTATAAAGGCAACTTTTGGCACCTACCCGTTTTTTGTTAAAAAAAAAATAATTTTTTTCGCTCCACCCTAGTGTTCAGTAAGTAAAGCAGATGTCTTTTCTTTAAAATAAAATAGCGATTTAAATGATTTGAAACACAGCATGAGGGAGATGAGGGCAAAGGAGGAACCAGAAATTTTTTAAATGGAGGTTTTTTAGATGATTTATTTATTGTTATTAGTGAGCAACAAATAAGGGAATTTTTGTTTTCATTTGAGAAATAGAACTTTAATTATTTAAAACTATGTATGCTGGGGGATCAAAGGATATAATTGTTTACTGTTACTATGCAGCAGCAATTAGAACAATTAAGAGAAAAATGAGTGAAATTGATTCTTGGTCAAAAGTGCTCTTTGGTGGTGATATCAAACATCTGAAAAAATTGTACTGTAATGGTATAAAAATTTTTATTGTTGTTTCATATTTCCTGCAACATGTATTTGAAAAAGCTAGAATAACATTTTCAAAAAGTCTCCTTTTTCATAAAATAGTTGCCTATTTGTCAGAAATAGTTGCTTTTCAAGCCTTTTTTGCTTTAGTTCCCTGAAGCTGAAAATAGTAGCATTTTAGTAGCAAATGGCAGCCTTGCCATTTTTATGGAGCAAATGGACCCATTGAGAGGCAAAGATTAAATGTATATATATATTTTTAGACAGTAAGGTGCAATTTTCAACAATTCTATTTGATAGAGTGAACCTCAATGAACACATTTACACTGGTTCGACTTTAATTCAAAATGAACATTGACTTGAGGAAGCTGAATTGCCAGAAACTCGAGTCACAATGTAAAATCATGGCCCAGTTACCCCCAGCAACCCTTATCCAATTCTCTGGAAACATCTATCGAAAAAACTGTCGGTAGATTATAGGTTTGCTATAATTAAACAATTTTAGTATACAAATTTGGTTTTTAAATTCTGTAATATAGAAATAAAGACTCCATCTTAAATATGACGTGATCATCATGACAACCTAGAATCATTACCTATCATTTGATATCATTGAATTAATAATTATGTATGATAGGATTTAATAGAATGAAGAAAATCTTTATCCATACCTTTCTAAGTTTTGATTTGAGTTTCATAAAATTTTAAATGACTTTACAAAATTCTGCAACAATTATATTATTCAATTTCAAACCATTCGGTTAGGTAGTTTTTGCGTTGTTATATGCAGACAGACCAGACAACAATTATAGGTGCTACATATTTATATAATTATGAACTTACCTAAAAAAGGTCTGAGTGCACTTGAGACTCAGGTTTTTTATTTCATGTTAAAAAGAAGGATTCTCTAACATATAAACAAAAAAAGGTCCGGATGCACTTGAGACTCAGATTTTTTTGTTATTTTATTGTTGAAAAAAATGATTCTCTTACAGGGTTCCTACACAATTTTGGTAAAAAAATTCCCTGACCTTTAATAAAAATTTGGTTTATATATAGCTGTGAAACGCTCCACAATGAACACCTGGTTACAGACGGTTGCTAATTTCCATAAAAATGCATAACTCCTATTGGAATATCCCCTTTATTTTGCAAAAATTCTTACATGGACACTTATTTTTAATTCCTAATACTGGAATCTCTAAAATAAGGAGACTATGTTGCCTGTAGCTAAACTAAAGGTGAAAAACACTGAAATAAGATTTGTAGTCACATATTCAAGAGGACAAAGTCCAAGAAAGTTTTCATCCAAGTGGTATAACAAACATTCTATTTCAAACTGTAACTTGCAACATAAAGCTACTTTGTCATCATCCAGCAATTAAATTAGTGGAACTAAACCCTGACATGCTGATAATTATTTAATTATTATAGCTGTAATTTCATACCTGGAGATTTATTTTTTGGGGCTCCTAAAATCTTTGAATTTTTGTAATCCCTGATTTTGCATTTAGATTACAGAAAATTAAAATGTAATAATAAAAATAATAATGATCAATGTGAATTAAAAGTTTTCTGTTAAGTCATAAAGACATAAGATGTTTAGTATCTATTTAAATTATATTTACTTAGTTAAAAAAACTATTAACATGTCAAAACATACAGCTTTAGCAGTAAAGAAATAAATAACAGCGATATATTGACTGCACTTGATGCAAGCAGCAAGCAAATAAAAAAATGCAAACGAAAAATCATTCTTGTAAGTAATACATATGATACACTCTTAGCTCTTGTGTTAAAAACAAAAAGAACCATATTCAGCATTATGTAGTCAAAGCAAATATCTCACTGTTATCTGTACTAATAAAAGAAGGTTTTGCTCTGTTTCTGTGTCGGCGGTGGCTAACAAAATCAACTGCAAATAGAAGTCTGAAAATTTGGGTGAAAACAGTCAAAGGCAAGTCCTGATGCTCTTAATTTAAATTTTTTGATAATTAATCGAAATATTAATTAAAAACTCTTTGAAAACGCATCCTCCCCCTCTGAAAATTGTTATGCATGCCCAGAACCTGATTTTCAAGCGAAGAGTAATGGAGAATGAAATGCTGGCATTTTGTTTTTACCTCCATCGGCCAAACTATTCAGGAAACAGAAAACATTCTTACAGTACGTTCTTTTATGTCTTAAACTCCACAATCAGCTTGAAAAAAGTGTTGTTAACGCTTCAAAAAAAAATTTCAAAAAGGGCCGTTTTTGCAGTTGATGCTTTCTTCCATACAGAAATGCTCCCCAAGGGAAAAAAATTTAGAGTTACCGACAAACAAAAGAAAGACAGTTAAAGCTGAAATGTTGTTCTTGACAGTGCAATTACTTTACAAAAAATACAATTTTAACCCTTTCAAAAACAATGAAAACTGCAGATCACTTTTGCACCATCAAAGTATCTTTTGCATCTTTTTTTCTACGATAAAAGTAACTAACCATCCGTATTCTGACACAATCTTTTTAGAGCATCTTGGCAGACCAGATTTACATCACCTGTAAAAATTTCAAAACGTTTGGACAAGTAGAAATATTTTAAAAAATTGTAATAAAGTCTGAGAAATTTTTTATGAAAACTGTAAAACATGTGCTAATTTGGCACAGCTTCCGCTATGTTTTCACTACTAAATATACATATTTTTTCACAAAAGTTTAGAGGGGGCTTAAATGCAGTTATCTGTGTATCTGATTAAAATTTCAGAGAGTTCGGATTATAAGAACTTTTTTTTTGTTTTTGTTTTACAGGATCTGATGCAAAAACAAAAAAAAAAAGCAAGAAGAAAACATTTCTTTTACAACTATAGATATTTTTTTTTTCACGAGCTGCAAAACCCTTAGAGTTATAACAGATAAAAATTTCAAAGGGTACAAACAACAAAAACTTTCTTTTAAACTATGGAATGACCCTATGTGAAAAAACAAGAAAATGTATTCTCACAAGCACTTTTACCACTAAATATCAATATTTTTTTCGTAAATATTTCATTAAAAATATAAATTCATACAAAATCGGGTTAAAGATATAAAATCATACAAATTTGATCTTTATTTATGGTTATTATCATGGGCCCAGGCAATGCTGGGCGGGTCAGCTAGTTTTACACTATAATTAAAGAATTATGTGTCTCTGTGTACAATGGTTAGGAAAATCTACCATGCACAGAGGTCTAAAAATTTGGATGAGGATAGTTCAACGCAAGTTTTAACACACCTGAGGTTCAGATTTTTTTTTCTTTATAGTTAGATGAGATATTAATTAAAACCTACAATTAACATCATTCTGAAACACAGAAAATTCGAAAGTGTTAAAGGAGTCAAATTCAAAATCACAGAGGGCAAAATTTTCTATAGCAATAGTGGGCTAAAATATTGTAACCTGAATTATTTTAGGAATGTCCAAAAATCACTGCAGAACACTAAAAAATTATAAAATTGCAGAAGAAAAATGTATCATATTAGGCTAAAAGTTTGAAATCAAATTCTTTTGCTCCAATTTGAATGTCCAAAAATCACCACAGAACATGAAAAAACTCTAGAAATTGCAGAAGAAAAATTACTGACCGAATCCCAAATAAACTTTACGAATATGAATGAATATATATTCAAATTATTTCATAACAAATAAAATTCCTATTAGATACAGAGATAATTATAGATTATTAATTCATAATTGGATTTAAGTAAAATATTAATTTTCTTTCATTGCATAATTGTTCTACGTTACAGTTCTTCAAGGTTCAGACCGGGTTGCAAGGTCCATGATTTTTTTTTTTTTTTTTTTTTTTTGGGGGGGGGGGGGTACACTTCAAAGCAACTTTTAGAATTCAGGTCAGATTAATCTTTGTTAACCTGACAAGAACTAATTTCCAAAAGAATGGTGCCATTTTCGTGTAAGCTGTGTCCTCTACTTTTATTCTAGATAAATGCTTAAAAAAATATGTGTTGCATGTATTTCCAATTTTAAATTATTTTTCAAATTATGCTATTGTTGCATAGTTTGCATAAATTTTATATAAAAATTATAGATCAGAAGAATAATTAATTTAAAATTTCTTCATTTACAATGATAACTGAGATCCTGTTGGAAAGTAATACATAAAAAATTCCCTGACCTCTTCAAATATTTTTTTAATTCCCTGACATTTCTCTGACTTTTTGCCTCAATTTTCAAATTCCCTGTTTTCCAGGTTTTCCCTGACCTGTAGGAACCCTGTCTTATTTATTCGATCTTCCATGTTTGCTAGCGATTTTGATTCACTCATGAAATGCAATTCAAATTTATTCTTTTTGTCCGATATAGTAAATTTTCTCTTCTTTTCAATGAAGTTAAAGTCTTCATTTTACCAAAAATTAGAAGTTTGTTTTTATCAACCAATTTCAACATGTGACCTCACTGTCAGAAGCTTTAATTAAAAAAATCAGCACATTGAAAAAAGGGCAGGTTTGCATGAAAATACAGACTAGTGATTCGAAATACATTTAAAGTAATTCCTGGAAAGAGTAAGGTTATTTTAGCTGGGCAGGTTTGCTTTATTTGATTCAAGAAAATAGGAGAGTTGAGATTTTATGCTTATTAATGCTCTGGGAGTGCAGAATTGTAGCAGTATTTAAAAAATAAATAAATAAAAACTCAAAACTTATTTTAAAAGATTTTTATTATTTTCAACAGTAATAGCCTATTTACCTTTGCAAAAGATATTGAAAGTATGCAATTAGTAACTATGCATTTTACAATAAAATGTTATTAATTTTTTATAAAAGTGCAAATGTAAAAAATCTGCTGCCATATGAAGACTAGGGCAACATAAAACAAAAATATAATACAATAATCTGTGAAATTTCAGTAGAAAGGTGCAACAAACAATGTTGATTAATAAATGAAGTGAATGAAATCAGTGACATTTGGATATGTTCATAAATTTACACTTAATTTTCTAATAATAAATAAAATTTACAATAAAAATAAAAGCTAATTTTGCAGCAATTGAAAATGTTTTAAATAACTATTAAATCAATTTTATAACACAATGACCTAGGTTTTTTTTTCTTTTTTAAAACCATTTATGAAGCATTTTAATTAAATTCGATAATTTATAAACATATCCCATACATGCTATGACAACACTGGGCAGAAAAAAATTTTGCATTCATAATGAAGTTTACTCTTATGTTTAATGGTGCAACATCATATAATTACAATATTATTTTTTTAATTACAAGTAAACATCATATAAATAAAATGATTACAAAACACTATACTATGGAGGTGAAAACCTATAATGATTGCCAATTCACTCGAGTATTTTTTTGTAATAAAAATGTAAGTATTAATAAAAAATTCAGAATTGTTCTACTAATGAAAATAATAATTGATTATTTTACATTGATTAAAATTTGTAAAATTACTAAAAAGGATTTTCAGTGTTTTAATTTCAATATTTTGTTATTATATATACAAATGGCTTTGTTATTATCTATACAGAACTTATTCTATTTTAATTCCCTGACATAAGTTTGTACTGCAATTAAAAATATCAAAAATCTGCAGGTAAATAAAATTACACAGTTGGGAGGGGGATATGAAAAGGGCACATAACTTTTACTAGCAACTTTTCTCTATTAGTATAAGAATTAAATTTCATATGATCTTTAGTTGAAATAAAATTGGTCATAAAATAATTTGTTTTGGTTTTAATTTTAAAATGCTCCGGTAAAATCGAAACTTTAAGCACATTGCAATATAAACAAAAGTTTTGAACACAATTGTATTTTTAAAAAAAAAATCTCTAGACAAACCTTTTGATTTCACATGAGCAATATAAATTGAAAAGTCAGTTATAATGTTAAGCGTAATTAACCATAACAACAATTATCTTTTACAAACGCAGCATTTCTAAGGAGAGGACAGGGTACAATTTCAGGACAAATATTGCATTGCACTGCTCAGCATTAGTATTTGAAGCAACCAAATTTACGATTGAATGAAACACTTTGTCAACAATCAGAAATGAAACAGCTGGATTAGGACATAAACACAATGCCTTTACAGCTACTTATTTTCTTGCCCAAAAAATTTATTTTATTTTGAATAATGTTCCCATTTTTTTTAATTATTATTATTGTACAGAGAGATTTGCAGATCACTGATGTTATGCAGAATCCTTATCCTTTTATATCCCATTGTGAATTTGACCCGATAATGCATATGGCAACCTCATATGAGATTGTATTAAAAAAGGAACCCAATGAATTGTGCATGCCATTTTTATTCCTGTATCGCATATTATAAACTTTACGTTCAATAACACTTGTGAAATACAGCAATAGATAGCAGAGCTTTTATTATTATTATTATTACTACTATATCCAGTTGGAAAGTCCATCTTTGACAAATATTTTCTGTTGATTTTCTCAAAGAATTTCAGTTTATGGATCTAAACAAAAATATAACACAATTTTTTAATTTTTTTTTTTTTAAATTCAACATTATTTGTTCTTATGTTGATACATTTTACTTCTAAATTCAAAATGTGTTTTTCATTCACTTAAAAATAATTCATGCATGAGATTTAAAACCCTATTAAAGAAAATTTCATATAAAACTTATTTAATACATCTATCAATAACAGAATGTTTCAGATTTCATGCAAAATATTTGTTTTACCCACTCTATTTAGAAACAAGTTGGAAATTGTACGTTAAACGTGACAAATGAGGTGTTTTCATTTTCGTGCTATAACTAGTTTCACAATGTAAAAAAATCATCGTTATTATTTCAGTGAAATAAATTATATCGTCTGCTATGAACGAAATGAGGATGCTTTTTTCTTTTCTTATTACGTATGCCATGTTTACAGATGCTTTTTTTTTTCCTGACTCCATCCAAACAGCTCTGTAAATTCACCATGGAGATCTTGCTTTGCGAATGATTATCTCCATGGTTAATAATTCTATGATTCATGATGAATGAATATTTTGTTTATTTACCTTAATGGGTTGAGATATTCGTCTGTTAACCTAATTTTCACTGAAGTTATCTCACAATTTATACATTTTTTAATGTATCTCATCTCTCAAGGAAACAATTATTTTGAACGATCTTTCTAAAAATGTAACTTTTATGCAATTTTATTCGAAAAAATTATTTTTAATAAAAATGGCCGCTTGGCATATGGAAAAAGATGTGGTTAGCCTTATTTGTTTTCCTCAGTCACATGACATCCACTTTTATATACAGATTACGTATGATAGGATTTAATAGAATAAAGAAAACTTTTATTAATATCTTTGTTTTGATTCGATTTTCATAAAATATGAAATGACTCGACAAAATTCTGCAACAGTTATATATTTTAAGTTTCAAACTATTCGGTTGTGTAGTTTTTGCGTTGTTATATGCAGGCAAACAGACGGACGGACGAAACGACGACTATAGGTGCTACGTATTTATATAATTACGAACGCACGTAAAAACAGCCAATTTTACAAGGCTAAATATTTTTTAAAAATGAATATTTTCTCAATAATTTATATGTGTTGTTCAAAGATGTATAGTGGAAATTTTTATGTTTACAACATTTTTTCATTTACAGATAAAACCAAAATGGATTACTTTTATTATGTGTATAAAGATTGATCAATTTCAAAAAACAATATTTTTAATTAATCTAATCTAAATATTGTTGAAAAATTTTTACAAAAAATCCTTTTAAAATTTCACATTATTATCACATAATTTTTTTTATCTTTGAATATTAGGAAGAAAATAATTGAGGTGGAATGTTTATTCATTCATAATTGGGGATATAAAGGATTAATTTAGATGATCAAAAGATAGAGAATTTTGAGGCAATACTACTAAAAAGTACAAAAGATTGTTAATTACATTATAAAATACCAAAAACATATATATAATATATATATATATATTAGCATCATTAGAAATGGATTAACCATTTTGTACAAAATTGTATTAATTATCCATGAAAAGAAACATGATTTTTTGTTAGAACACCTAGCATTTTCGTTTATATTATCATTAAATGCATAAATATTTTTTTATTTAAAAAAATCTTGTTTTACGACAAAAGCAATAACAAGTGATGTTCAAATCTCAGTTAGTCAAAAAACTTTTTTTTTTTCTTTAAACTATACTAATAAAATAAAGTTTTGCTCTGTGTGTGTGTTTGTCTGCGAAGGCTAGCAAAATCTAGCCCACCTAGAAGTCTGAAAATTTAGGTGTAGATAGTCCAAGATCTGGCCATGTGCACCTAAGTCTCAGAATTTTAATATTTTGATAATTACCCAACATATTAATTATAATCTCATTAAACATCGTATCAAAAATGTCATCTTTTAAATCAAAATGGCTAAAGAAAAGAACAGCTGTTCTGGATTTGCAAGCAGAAATGAACGAATTCGAAATTATTTTACTAATTCGCAAATTTTAAGAAAACAAATTAAGATATCAATTTGAAAATTTCTGAGCATATGCAAAAAAAAAAATTCTGCATCCGACTATGCGATTTCTGAAAAATTTGGCCGGTAAATTTTTCTTAATTTTTGCAAAAAACTGCCAAAAATCTGCCGGCGCCAGTGAAAGAAATCTGAGACAGTTTCAGACACGGATCTGCTTTCATTGAAAACTGAACTACAAAGAGATCTGTTTCTCTGGCTAATCCCTCCATTTAGTTTGTAAAAATGAAAGGAAATAATTGCCAATTTTTACTAATGAACAAAAATTTAGATAACTAATTAAGATATAGATTTGAAATTGAGGATGGGAAGGGATGTTATCTGCCGGCTATTTTAGCATAGCATCTTTATTATGTTCTAATTATCATAAAAATTTTAATTATTTTTTTAATGATCACATTAATGTAGGTGAAGGTGGTTTTCTTGTACAAATTGTTCGTTATATTTGTTGGTATAGGGGGGGAGGGGGTTAACGCCTTGTTCTGAGATTGTTATTATCTCGGGCCCACGCAATGCCGGGCGGGTAGCTAGTATTATTATAACATTATATACCTATGCAGGTTTAATAAATACATAATTGTACTGATTATAAAACATACTTTTATCTACTAAGCAATAGCAGTATCATAAATCAATAAGTAGATTAAACATTTCATCCAATAAAAATATGACATCAATAAGACCTTTATATTGGCATCATACAAAAAAATGTCAATAGATATATCAATAGAATGTTCATTTGTATTCAAAACAACTGTAAATATATTAAAATATTCTTTAATTTAGTAAGTATTTATAAGAAAATTTTGACGATCTCTTTGGTTATGACATGGCAATTTTATTTATAATTTAAACTTCAACAAATTTAGCGAAAAAAATCATAACAAGTACACAAAAGTAAAGCTATTTTAGATTTATTAAATTTTGTCAATAGTATAATTATACTGTTGATTGATATTTGTTATAAAGACTAGAAAGAAAAACTAACTAAATTAAAATTCTTCAATCAAAAAATGCATAACACAAAATATACTTCCATTGTTCATTTATACAAAGCAAGTTAAGCAAAAATACATTATAAAACTCAAATTTGTGCCCGAGACTAGCAAATTAAGCCCCACAAATATATTTTATTTCATAAAACTATACTGATAAATGTTAGAACAGTGTTTTTCAACATTTTTGTGTCACAGCACACTTGAACAAAGAAAAAAAAAACATTAAAAAATTATATTTATTTTTCTGTTTACTACAATTTCAAATTTCATAAGAAGAATGAGCGTCATCCTTTTTTTAAAGGAGGGGGGGGGGGGATAGGATCAAACTTCAATTAATTTTTGCTTTTGATAAGTTTATTGCTAAACCCCTTAACAACCAAGCACAGAAAAAAAAAAAAAAAAAAGTTTTCATCGTGCCTAGCACTGTTGAGTGCAATGCAAAATTTGATGCTCAAGAATTTTTAAATAGTCTAACGCATTAAAAAAATATTATATAAAATTGGGTTTTTATTGATATACTTTGATTTTGATACATGATGTCTTTTATTTATAAATGCCAAAAAGCTAAATGCAAATCAGCAAATTGCGCATAGGAAACACTGGGAGCCAAAAGGTTAAAAGCTTACTTCACACAAATGTGATGAGAAAAAACACATCCCCCCCCCCCCCCCCCAATATTAGGAAATTTATTCATTTTAAAATTTTTCTCAGTGTACAAATGTGCCAGAACAGAAGTTGAAAATCTCTGATCTATAATAGTGCTATTACACAGTATAAGTTGAAGCAACAAAAATTACTGTGACCCGTCAGTTTTCCAAGCATTTCATTTGCTGTTCCAGGTAAAGATTTTCCTTCATCAGATTACCATGCATTTGATTGGCTGTTCCATGTGATATGGATCCATATCCATTTCGATGCCACACTACAGGCTACAAAATTGCTCCAACAATAAAAAGTTGCTTGTCTTTCGAGCAACTCTTTTTAACCCATAGGTTTAACATGGTGTCGCTCGAAAGCGGGCAAACTTTAACACCTCGTGTAATAGCACTTTAAGAAAGACTGAAATATTAAAAGCTCATTATTAATAGGAGAATGTTAAAAGATTGTAGCTCACTGTCCAGTGGTACTGGATATCACATTCATATTACATTTAAACATTTGAACTGTATAGATATTGTTTCTTTTGTTTATATGTTATGGTTCATTTTATGCTTATATGTATAGTAAAAACGATCATTAATAAGTTAAATTAGCATAAGTATTTATATATATTTTTTTAATCATATTATACAGTTACATATTTAACAACTAATTTCAATTAAATAAAATTTACATATTTCTTAAATTTCGGATAAAAAGAAATGTAACAAAATGAAATAATATAAATCACATTATATTACAAGCAAAAATTTTATTCCATTTAAGCATGGTAATAAAATTTGCTCAAGCATGGTCAAATTGAAATGTTACTGGGCTGCAGACTGCAAAAGCTAAATATTCAAAAATGTAATTGCATAATGATTCATACATCTTTAAAAATCATAAGTGTAATGATAATAACAGAAATATATATGGACACCAAAATTTTTTTTACTATAAACCTTATTTTAAATTGCATTTTGTTATTAACTGTCTTTCCAAATGAAGAAGAAAATTATACTTTTTACTCCCAGAACTACAGAAAAGACTTAAATTACCTTTTACATTGAAAATTCTTGACTCTCAATAAAATAAAATAATCAAATATATTTAAAATTAGAAAAGTTATTCTTCTTTCACTTAAAATTTTATTTTACAACATGACAATGATGCAACTATAAATGAAAAAAAAAAAATCAATATGGTAGAAATATTTAAAATAGGCAAGGCAAACAATTTCAGCAGCACTGACAAAACTATTGCTGAAAAAAATTATTACTTATTCAATGTCTAGAACATTAAGGGTTTTTTCCCCCCAATTATTTTTAAATTATGCCTTATATTTAGCAATGTACTTTGTCTTCTTTTTGGAAGATAAAATAGAGATATAAATAAAATTTTATGTAACATAATTTTAAGGACTCTTGAATATATTCTTAAAATAGAAAAATAACAAACTATATAGAATTAATACTGGAAGCTCTGCTCCATAACAAACTCTTAATTTTAATAAATAAAACTGGTTTTTATTACTAAAAGTTCAAGCTATAAAATTTTGTATTCAAGTTGCTATGATTTCCATGCATAAAGGAAAATATGTATCAAGTATTTTTTTTTTAAAATAGTATATAGAAAAAATAAAAACACTTCTAAAATTTCAAAGCATGTTACAAAATCTCATATTAGAAAAAATATTTTTTAACCAGCACCAACTCATTAAGTGTATAAACAAGGCATAATAAAATTGATTATTTACAATTATGCCAAAAATTAATATTAAACCACAATTTTATAGCCTTTTAAAGTGCATGATTGATGAGTACAAACACACGACCAAATTCTTCTATGGTCTGTCAAAAGATGCTTTTTCACAACCTTAATAATTATCACATTTACAAGTTGCCAACTTCAGATTTTTTTTCCAATGTCAAATAAAAACAGGTTTTAAACCAGTATATTTAAATGATTTTTTTCTAAATGATACTTATATGATTGCATTCGTTAAATAAAATTTCTGATTCAAATTATCTTTACTTGACTTTGTGAAAAATCTGAAGTTAGCAGCTATTCATTTACATTACTTTAAGCCTAAATTGACAAAGGCTTATCATATTTATACTATTTTAAACCTAGATTGACAAAAGCTATTGATTTTCAACAAATTAAATGATTATCCATATTAGATTAATTGAACAAATTATACTAGTTTTACATTCACTTATACCAATTTAGATAAACAGATATTCCAGGCAAATACTTTTATTCATGATGAAATTCTTCAAGATATCTTAAGCACCGATTGCTAGAAAAACATTCATGCTTTGATTGAAAACAAATCTCCATGAATTATCAATGGAACCATTATAAATATAAGAAATGAGTTTTTATAGTGTTCTTCCAAAGGTTTCCTGTGTGAACAGACAAATGTTTAATCATCACATACTAAGGAGAATACTATATATATATATATATTTTAATTATTATTACTGATTTTTTAAAAGAGTGATTACATATTGATGCACACAGTCGCATCAACTGTAACTACTTTAGCAGCACAGTATTTTATATCTATGCCTATGTAAAAATAATTAAGGCTCTCATTGAATAAAAATACAAATGCATACTTTTAAAATATTTATCTCTGTATAACTCTCTAAAGCACTTTCGATTATATTGTATTAGGTCATTGATTATATTATTCAAAAAATATTTTAAATACTTGTAAAAATGGTTAATTGCTTGTCTATAAACTCAGAATAAAAGCATAAGTAAATAAAATAACAAAGTAAAAATTTTATAAGCAAAAATTTAAAAAAAAATGTCCTAAAAAAAAAACAGCAAAATAATAATTCCAGACAAAATAATATAAAAAGGGAGTTTCCTGGCAAAAAGTTCTTTTCTTTTTTTACCATTAACTGGGACGGTAAGATAATTTGTATTGACAAAGAAAACATACATTTCTGAAAATATTTATAAATGTTATTTAAATCTAAACACGGAATGATATAAAAAAAACTTCTTACATATTGAAGGTAAAACAATCTGATAAAATATATTCATATTCAACAGAGAGAAAAAAGAACAAAAACTTTTCTAGGGATAGGAGGGCTATACTATATCATTAAAACAGGAGAGGTTTCTCTGTGTTTATCCATACACATAACTTCATGTACGTATGTAATTTTAAAAGATAGGCTAATTGAAAATATTGAAATGAATACTACAATAATTACTTAATTATTTAATAATTTTTTTTTTTTGGAAAATCAAAAGTAATCTTTAAAACAACTTTAAAGTCAAGTTTAAAAGAAAATAAACATCTACAACTAAAATGACTACTGGAAATGATAATTCATAATCAGAATGCATCCAAATGATCTAAATCAAGCTGCTATCACATTTGCTGTTTATATATTATCACTGCATCTAACAATATCATCAAGTTCAGCAAAACAAGAAAATAATAATAAATTCATTTTAAAACAACTCTATAGTATGTAGCCCTCATATTTTTCTTTAAGAAACAAGACTAGCGGGGAAAAATATCAAACCACAAAAAAAGAATTTGGAATAAAAATTTTTGATCACTCTAAATAATAAAAATTGTACTTAAAAAATTTGATAACATATCTATGTGACTAGATTCTTACAATCCATTTCATATAGCTTTACAACACTAAATTTGGAAAGTAATACAAAAATTCTTTTTAACATGCATCATTTCTTTCACCTCTGGATTAGAGTCCTATGTCGGGTCAGGTAACTCACTTTTACCCAAACCCGACCTAAAGTTCAGGTCAGCGCTATATATTTTTGGGGGGGGGGGGGGGTGAATTCGGATCAGATTGACCCAATTCTTCATAAGAATGTCCAAAATAATTGTTTTAGGTGAAAAGTCTATGTACAATAAAACCTCAATAATGGACACTTTTATTTAGCAACTTTTATAACCTCTAACATATATTTCAATGCTTTCGCCTCCGAATAGTGGCCACCTTTGAATCTATACATATGTAACGTGTGTGTGTGTGTGCATAAACTATCATAAATACAATTCATGTGCTTTTGTGTGTATCAAAAATGAAATGTTGGTAATATTTTTCTTATCTTGAGAGAAGAAAAGAAGGTTCTTAACTATACTACAAAGAAAGAAAAATCCCAGTTCACATTATATACATTTTATTTCTCATGCATATTCAAATATGTATTTATTTACATCTGAAACATAGTTCTGCCCAAACATTTTGTGAAAATTTTAACAACCCGACTTGAAAAAACCTAAATTTGACCAGCAAGAAACATTCCAGAGCGAACCCTGCTGAAAGAAAATTAGTATCACACCAATCTGAAAAAAATATTAGGAACAACCTGGCCTGATGCAGTACTCTATTCAACGGTCCCAAGGTGTCCACTATTCATAGGTTTTATTTTACTATATATTTGAATATTAAAGAATATAAATATGTCCATTTTTTTATATAAAAGATAAAATTGGTTGTAGATCACTTTTTATAATTGCATTAATTAAAACATGGATCAATTTCCTTTCAGGTCAGGTTTGAGTAAAGTTGTGGGTTGAAGAAACAAAGGTGATTGTGTTCATGAAAATATACCTGAAATTTTAACGAGATAACATTTCCTTAGGAGAGAGGGGGGAGGGAACATATAATTTTTTGCAGTTAGGTCAAATTATGAAAAATATGAATTTTAATTATGTTTAGCAATCATGTGAAGTTGATATTTTATGAATTTAACTATCAGAAAAACTGGAATTTTAATACTGAAAATGAAAAAAAAATACCTGAACACAATCACCCCTGCGAAAATTATTTTGTGTATTTAAATTTCTTTTTGGTCGGGTTAGGTTGACTTTAAATGGAATTTTTGGATTCAGGTCGGACACAACAGGACCCGCGCAGGACTCTACCCTGGATTACATCAAAAATAGCTTTCATTAACAACGAAAAAGCACATCATTTGACAGCAAATCACATTCCCAAATACATACTAAAATATCAAATTAATGAGAAAGAGTTTTAAATCCAAAATCAGGTGAAAATATACTATTACAATATATTTATTTATAAACAAATCATGTTTTTTAACAATATGAAGCACACATAATCAAACTTTCTAAGAATACAGAAAAATAAAAGCAATCACACAAACATTAAAACAAAAACATTTAGAATGCTGAAAAATGTGCTTTTTACATATATCACAGCCTTGGAATGAAATTCCCATTTCATCAAATCAGTTAGGCTTTGTTAAAGCCATACTGATAACAATTCTTTTAATGAATCAGTGAGGTTTTATAGGGTTGTCAATAAAACAACATATTTAAATTTTAAAAGATCCCTCAATATTTCTTAATCCTATAACATCAAACTCTGACTATTATCCGAACTCTAAGAGATTTGCAAGTTTCATCAGTATAGGAAATGAAAATTGTGCTTTATATTGCTTTATAATAATATTAAGAAAAACCTTAAATATTTCAATTTAAAAACAACTTATTCTTAGGGAAGGAGGGGAGGGGCAGATAATGAAAACAGATAAAGAATTGACAAAAATGTTATTTTATACATCCCCCCCCCCCTCAATAAATTATGGACTTAGAAAACATATGAATATGACTATATTGAAAATTATGATGAAATATATGATGATATATCATCTATATTGAAAATTCACATTTCAATATATTTTAAAAGAAAAAATATTTCAAATATGTTTTAATATGCAAATATTTTATCTAGGAGCAAGAGATTCAGAGTTGCACAGCTTACTCAATTAGAATATCAAGCTTGATATTAGATAGCTTAAGTATTTTTCAAAATTCTCTGAAAAAACTGGAGGTTTTTTTTTTTATCATAAGGTAACTTTTAAAATTTTCCCATGACAAAGTAATAAATGAACTAAATATCAGCAAAATTAAAGATATCTAAAATGTATAAACCATTTTTTGTTTTAATATGTGGACTCAAATTTATTTATCATAAACATTTAAATGATAGAAAACAAACAAGAGCTATAAATCTAATTTTTAGGAACGTGCCATATTATAGTGTCTGCATTAAAAAAAATCACCTCATTAGCTTTATAAAAAAGAAAAAAAAATTGACAACCCTATTTACAATAAATAAACTTTTTACATAAGCTTAGAAACTACAACTAAATTAGGAATTCAAGAATTGCAACCTCAGAGAAACAGGATCAAATAGCAAAATGAAGTAGTTTAATGTGACCACAATATAGAAGCTAAAGCAGATCTTCAATGAAAATAAAGTTTGTTAGTTTCACTGTCAACTAATCTAATATACTAAAAGTCACTGTTAATTCCAAAAAGATCCCAATATATCAACCAGTACTGAAAAATAATTTCCTCCAATAGTTTCCTTCACACACATGGATACTGAAAAATAAATAAATAAATATAAACAACCAACAGTTAATGAATACATTTTTAGAATGTTCGAAATAATTAAAATTCAGCAAAAAGGATAATTTTGTTAAATTTAAAATACTTTTTGTTAAAGTGCTTTGTTGCATTGTTGAATTTTCTAACTGATTAATTCCAAAATGTAGAAACTTTATTTAAAATTATACTTATACAATTTTAATGACTGCTAGTTACAAGAATTATTACTCAAAAGAATAATTTTTATGAACTAACTCATACACAAGAAAATTAAGTGAGACATTTAAATACTGAATTTCACCATAAATAAATTTGAATCAAAGCTATTACATTACTAACAAAAACTAAAGCTGTAACAAATCTGTTACATCACTAACTACAAAGCTGTTACACATAATCAAATTTTGATACTTTTCATAAAAATGTTCAGTAAACCAGTTGCTTCTATTTGGTCTGTTGGAAACAGTTTATAAATTGATTTCATCTGTTCCCTGGTTTGTGATATATGCGACTGATTTGTTTTGTAAACTACCAACAGGCGTCGCCACCACCTGGAATGGAACTTCTTTTAAACCCCAAAAGATGGCAGCACCACAGTTCTACAGAGACTTAATCCTTACAAATGTACATTCTAAAGAAAGAATAAACTGTTTACCTCAGCAATAAACCTTTGTGAAATGTGCTCAGCAGACTGATATCGTGTAAGAACTTTCAAGAGCCCCTTTTATTCATCAGTTGAAGCTGAAACTACGTAACAATAAGACATAAACAATTCGCTCGTCCATTTTTAACGAACTGTGTTCTGGAAGCAATATGCTCTGGAATTAAGATGAAGCACAACTCTTTTTATGGATTTAATAACCTTTCTTTTTATAGTGTATGTGTGTAAAATATATAACCAAGAAAATTTGTATAGTTTTTCAGATGCATAAAGTTTGTTCTCAACAAGTCACGATACTTTGGTTTTCTACAAAGATTCCAGTTTCATTTAATAAAAACTGAATCTACATGTTCAGATAGCAAGCACCATTTGCTGTGTCATGAATAAGGAATACGCTTTATAAAAGGTAAGCAAAGCTTACAATTTTTTATTCAAATATTGAGAAGAAACTTTTATTAATTATCTGGTCCTTCAATCAAGTAAATTTAACTCACGTCCTTT
This sequence comes from Maratus michaelseni, assembly GCA_963931845.1. NCBI lineage: Eukaryota > Metazoa > Arthropoda > Arachnida > Araneae > Salticidae > Maratus > Maratus michaelseni. The sequence goes on along the minus strand of OZ007592.1, from coordinate 167,352,636 downwards.
TATGGTCACCACATTTTCTTATGAAAACATGGCCTTGTGAAATGCAATTCAAAATATTTAATTTAACGATCATTTTCAGGACATTTAATGTATGAAAAAATAAGGCAGAAGTTAGTTGCTGCCTAAAAACAGGTATCTTTTAAAGAAAAAAGACCAACTACAAGAGATTGTTTCTTAGCCCATGACTTGCTTACAGCAGTGTAAAAAACATTTATGTAAAAATTGCCTTTTTTTTAATTTACTTATTGTATGACATTTTACATATTTTAGTGAGTGTGATTTGGAACAGAATGGTTTTGTGAGTTGTGACAACCCTTTATTGTTATCCACATTTGGTCTAAACCAATGCATAGTAGACAATCATATTAAAATTTTTAACATGCTCTGTTAAAAAAATAAAATAAAATATGCATGATACAATGGCTATTTTTAAAATTTAAAGTAGCAATGTATACCTTAATAACATCTTGTATTTTTGCAGGGATTGGCCAATTTTTACAAAAGTTAGAGACTGGAAATTAAAAAAAGAAGACAAGAAAACAGACAAGTGCACAAACATAGAACATTTGGATGTGAATGAAATTTATTTGGGACCATCACCAAAATATGCCCCAAAGCAGAATACTTTGCAATGTTCTGCAACGAACTTCAGTTGATAAAAGATGTTCTTCGGGAATAAAAAAGAAAGACACAGGGATATTTTCTAATATATGAAAAAGTGCAATTGCATCTTTTATAGAAATGCAAAAGACATTTTGTAAAATGCTGACATACACACACGAAAAAAACTAATGGCAAATTTTGCGATTTTACCCCGATCGAATAATGATTTTCATTGTTTTTTCCGACAATCGATTGACGATTTTTGCAATATTGCAGATTTTTCCCTATGTCAACTGACGAATTTCGCTTTTTTTTTTTCTCGGGCCCAATTGTCGAATTTCACAATTTTTTTTCCTGTGACTGATTGAAGAATTTCGAGATACTTTCAACAATTCACTAACGAATTTCGGGTTTTTTAACTAACCGATAGGTGAATTTTGCGATATTTTTCTTGAACTGATTGGCAAAATTCGTAGGTTTTTTTTCAAGCAACTGATCCACGAATTTCATTATTTTTATTGACAACTGATTGGCAAATGTTCCAGCTTTTTCTTGTGAAAGATTGAAAAAAATGAAAAAATCGTGGATTTTTTTTCCATGACTGATTGAAAATTTTCATGATTTTTCTGACGATTTTAGAGTTTTCTTATATGCAACTGATAGGTGAATTTCATTATATTTTCTTTTTGCCGATTGGCAATTTTTTTTTTATCTTTTCTTGAGAGTGATTGGATCGATGAATTTCTAATTTTTTCCAATGATCCACTAAAAGATTTCACAATTTTTTTAGCCACGATCAATAACCCAATTTTGGGATATTAATTTACTTTCTACCGATTGGCAAACTTTGTTTGAGACCAATTGGCAAAAATTGTGGGGTTTTTTTTCCATGACTGATTGACGAATTTCTGATCTTTTCTGACGTTAACACTGATTTATTTCGTTTTTTTTTTTTTTTTTATCACAACTGATTGCGGAATTTTGCAAAATTTTCCTTGTACCAAGGCAGATTTTGCAGCAGCTTCTTGCGACCCATAGGAGAAAATCTTACAACTTTTTTTCCGCCACTGATCAACGAATTTCGCATATTTTCAATAGTGATTTTCAATTGGCAAATTCTGCAACATTTTCTTTCTACTAATTGGCTAATTGTTTTTGCTTTTTCTTGCAAACGATTGATAAAAATCACACTTTTTCTACGATTGATTGACCAATTTCTCGTTTTACCCGCGACAGATCGGTGATTTTTGCGATATTTCCTTTTCGTTGAATTGAAAACTTTGTCACTTTTTGGCAATCTATTGGCCAATTCTCGGGTTTTTTCACGACTAATTGACGGATTTTCAATTTTTTTCTACAATCCACTGACAAATTTCGCAGTTTTTTTTTTTTTTTTTTTTTTTTTTTTTTTTTTTTGCATGTGACTGATTTTAAAATTTCGCAAAATTTTTCTGTACCAATAGACAAATTTTTGTAGCTTTTTCTTGAGACTGATTGGAGAAGATCGTGAGTTTTTTCCTGCTAGTGTTCGACGAAATTCGCAGTTTCTTCCGACGATCCACCAACTAATTTCGCGATTTTTTGACTACGACCAAATTGCAAATTTTGCACTTTTTTCTTTGTATCGTAGGCAAATTTTGAGGCTTTATCTTGTGACCAATTAAAGAAAATCATGGGTTTTTTTTTGCAATTTCTTCTGGCGATACACTGGCGAATTTTGCACTATTTTTTACCTGCGACCGATTGGCGAATACAGTAGATGTTTTTCCGCGACTGTGTATCAAATTTTGCATGTTTTTCCACAACAGGCTGAAGAATTTCACGATTTGTTTTCCATGATTGACTGACGTGTTGCGCAAGATTTTTTTTCACGAGCAATTGTTGAATTTAGCAATCTTCTTAAATGAACGATCAAAGAATTTTGATATTTTTTCCCCGGCCATTGAGTGATGAATTTCGCAATTTTCTTACGATTGAATGGTGATTTTTCATGAAAATGATAATGTGAAATGTTCTGCAGGGAAAGCCATTGTTCTGCGACGTACGCACTTTTAAGCATATTCTGCTTTGGGGAAAATATGTATTTTTCAACAGAAAAAAAAAAAAAAAAAAAATTAATAAAATTAGAGAAAAATTATTTAGAAGTTATATGTGGATATACTTAAAAAACATATAAAATATTTGATGAACAATTATTTTAGTACCAATCACTTTAGAAGTACAAACAAATGCCACTAAATTTGCTTATGTTCTCAAATCCAAACTGGCTACTTTCTGACACATTTTTCAATTAATTTTTATTTATAAACACATGAAATTGACAAATGATCTTATTCAGAAGCTTCATAATCGAGCTGTTTTTTTCATTTTTCAGTAAAGATAAAAGATCTTTAAAAAAAGTGCGGTCAAAGTTGGAATTTTGAACAGAATTTCCGGGGGCAACAGCAGAGAAAAGGGTTAGGCAATCGCTTGCAAGACAATCACTTATAACTCAAGATGTGATTCATTTATCGAAATATGAAAAAAAATAAAAAAACTGATTATAAATCATTTCAATAATCATGCCTGTAAGCTTAATGAGTCCAATTTAAGTGGCAATGCAAGGCCCCATTTTTGATTTATTCATAACTTAAATCTTTAAAGCTTCAAGAATAACAAGTAAATTGAATTTTCTTTTTTTACTAACACTTTTGATAATTGGCTTATGATTTTCAAACTTAGCTAATGTATTGGTTAATAGTTTGAATTTCTTAGCGCAGTCCCTGATGACAAGCCAATTTTAGCAAATTATTTGGTCTCGTTACATCAATATTGTAGTATATTATTTTCAGATAATTCATCTATTTACATTACATATACACATAATAATTTCTGTTATATGTAATCTTCACTTTTTAATGACTTCGTGAAGTTGTTTATGCATTGGAAATTAGTAAGTACAAAATAAAAGAAATATGTTACTTATTTGAAACTTAAATAGAAAAAAAATAGAAAAGTTGCAGACCTGCATTTAGAAAGGACATTGAAAAGTAGGAAAATAAGTATCATGCAAATTTAAGTTGTTAACTTGTTTCATTAGAGAATGAGCCTGACAAGTCAATTCAATCTGATCAGGTGTTTTTCCAAAGGCTATCATCTCCCAATCTGGATTCAACTGTAAAGTACAAATATCACTGACAGTTTAAAAATAAATTTATTTTATACCTTACAAAAACACTAACTGTGGATTGATGTTTTAAAAAGAGATACTGATGTACTCATAACCTTTTAGGTAGCTTTCAATACAAAAAAGTATAAAGCTACCTATTGCAGCCGTTCGGAGGAAAGCAGTTCCGGAAAATTTTGATATATTTTCACCGATCATGACCCCCAGACGCCAAAACCACCCTCCGTTCAAATGTTGATTTATATATATATATATATCTGACCTATGTCATATGATAACGCTCGTATTTATAAATCAATTTTGATGAAACTAATTGTATGTATTAAGTTCACCAATGTCTCGACCGAATTTGTTGGCCAGCTTGGTCCGCCATTTTGTTTCAAGATGGCGGCCATTTAAAAATTTAAAACTAAAATAAATATACATAAAAATTAAAATTTATTTTTTAATTAAGTGTTAGGCCTTGATACGAGGATTCCAGAGCATTTTTTGGTTTACCTCTATCTTAAAAAATGGCTGAGATAGAGCAGTTTGAAATTCTAGGGTGGCTGACATTTTGAAACAAGACAGCACATTACAAAAAATTTCATTGTTGTAATAATTTTCCCAATCATACGCATAAAACTATATATTCATATCCGTTAGCGCCAAATTCTCGCCAAATTTGGTGACATTTGGCGAAATATCGCCAAATTTGGCGACCAAAATAAGTCTTCATAAATGAAGCCAACTTGGCAATAGCTCAATAATTTGGCGAATTTCTTATTCAAATTCAGTATTAACGAATCTTTTGTAAACATTTTCTTTGCATTTTAACTTGCTGTGTTCATGTAACATTAGTTCAAATTTTAAAACGAAGATATAGGAAAGCTACCTTTTCCTCCCGGTACAGGCCGGAAGGACTTTTTTTTTTTATTATTAAGCAGTTAAAAAAACCAGCCTATGACAATTACAGGCAAACAATACTAATAAGTTTTGGCTCTATGCCTATTATTTACAGCCAAACTGCAAAAAGAAGGAACCCCTCCCACCCCCCCCCATACACAGAAACCCCATTTATGCTGGGAGACAAAGAAGGCGAAGCCAGAATCTAAGTGATTTAGACAATTTTTTGCAAGGATTTGCATGATTAGAAATATTTAGATAATTGATTACTTATTTATTGCTACAATAAAGTAACAAAAAGAGATAAAAAATTAGGCAAATATAAGAGTTTCCAAAATTTTGTGCGATTGGGGTAGAAAAAATTAGATTGATTATCTATTCTTACCATGAAATAAGAAACAGGACATAAAAACTGTTTTAAAACTATTTGCTGGGGAGCAGCAAACAGAAAAGCTGAAATTTTATAAAATGTAGAAGACTTCGATCTATGCAAACAAAAGGTTTTGCTAAAACTTTTTTTTTTTCATTACAAAAAGTAAAAAGCTACCCATTGCAGCTGTTCGGAGGAAAGCAATTCCTTAAAATTTCGGCATATTTTCAACGATCATAACCCCCATCCCCCAGATCCCAAAACCACCTCCCATTCAAATGTTGATTTTTATATATATATATCTGATATTTGTCATGCAATAGCACTCACATTTATAAACCGATTTCGATGAAACTAAGGGTGTGTATTAGGCTCACCAATATCTCGACCAAGTTCGTTGACCATCTTCAATTCGAAATTCAAATTTATTTTTTGCTTAAGTGTTAGGCCTCTAATGATTCCGGAGTATTTTTTGCTTTGACTATCTTAAATTAGTCGGATGCGCCAATCCCAAAACTTTCTACTATCTCACACAGATTTCACATACACTAAAAAGAATCATCACAAATTTATATCAAGGTCTAACTGAATCTAAAGTTTTATTAAATTCCGTGCATTAGTTCTTGAGATAGGACTATTGTTAAAATCGTGTGAATCCTGCAAAATGCAGCATAGCAGCATGAGCTGTTGGTAGATTTAGACCAAAACCTAATCAACAACAACTTATGTCAACATCTAACTGAATCTGAAGTTTGATGAAAATCTGTGCATTAGATCTTGAGATAGGACTATTGCTAAAATCGTGTGAATCCTGCAAAATGCAGCATAGCAGCATGACCTGTTGGTAGATTTAGACCAAAACCTAATCATCACAAATTTATATCAAGGTCTAACTGAATCTAAAGTTTTATTAAATTCCGTGCATTAATTCTTGAGATAGGACTATTGCTAAAATCGTGTGAATCCTGCAAAATGCAGCATAGCAGCATGACCTGTTGGTAGATTTAGACCAAAACCTAATCATCACAAATTTATATCTAGGTCTAACTGAATCTAAAGTTTTATTAAATTCCGTGCATTAATTCTTGAGATAGGACTATTGCTAAAATCGTGTGAATCCTGCAAAATGCAGCATAGCAGCATGACCTGTTGTTAGATTTAGACCAAAACCTAATCAACAACAACTTATGTCAACATCTAACTGAATCTGAAGTTTGATGAAAATCCGTGCATTAGTTCTTGAGATAGGACTATTGCTAAAATCGTGTGAATCCTGCAAAATGCAGCATAGCAGCATGACCTGTTGGTAGATTTAGACCAAAACCTAATCATCACAAATTTATATCAAGGTCTAACTGAATCTAAAGTTTTATTAAATTCCGTGCATTAATTCTTGAGATAGGACTATTGCTAAAATCGTGTGAATCCTGCAAAATGCAGCATAGCAGTATGACCTGTTGGTAGATTTAGACCAAAACCTAATCAACAACAACTTATGTCAACATCTAACTGAATCTGAAGTTTGATGAAAATCCGTGCATTAGTTCTTGAGCTATAGTTATCGTGATAATAATGAAAAAAAGTAGCATAGCAGTGCCACCTGTTGGGCAATTTACACCAAAACGTAAGCAGCATCTATTTATGTCAAGGTCTAACCGAATCTGAAGTTTGATGAAAATCCGTGCATTAGTTCTTGAGATATAGTTATCGTGATAATAATGAAAAAAGTAGCATAGCAGCGCCACCTGTTGGGCAATTTACACCAAAACGTAAGCAGCTTCTATTTATGTCAAGGTCTAACCAAATCTTAAGTTTGATGAAATTATGCGCATTAGTTCTTGAGATATAGCTATCATAAAAATAGAGTAAAGAGTGGTATAGCAGCGCCACCTGTTGGGATATCTACACCAAAACGTAATCAGCGTCTATTTATGTCAAGGTCTAACTGAAGCTGAAGTTTAATGAAAATAAGTGCATATCAGTTCTTGAGATAGAGCTATTGCGAAAATCGCAAAAAATGCAGCATAGCAGCACCACCTGTCAGGCGATTTTCACCAAAAACTAATCAGCACCCATTTATATCAGGGACTAACCGAATATGAAGTTTTATTAAATTTGTGTATTAGTTCTTGAGATAAAGCGCCCACAAAATTTTTGTCACATACAGACAGAGTCACAGACATTTTCTAAAAATGGTCAAATCGTGTTCAGGACCTTTTAAAACGTATAAATGCATCGAAAACCGGAAGTCGAAAATTTTCATGAAGGCAATACTTTCTTCTTGTAAAGATAGAAGAAAGTAAAAAATGGCTGAGATATAGCAGTTTGAAATTCTACGGTGACTGACATTTTGAAACAAGACAGCAGATTAAAACAAATCTAGGATTAATTTATGAGTTTTAGTGAATGGGATTTCTCGCAAATTATTATCTTTCATTGTTGGAATCATTTACCCAATCATACACATAAACTATATTCATATCTGTTAGTGTCAAATTATTGCCAAGCTTGACAACACTTGACGAAATATCGTCAAATTCGGTGACAAAAATAAGTTTCCATAAATGAAGCTAACTTGGCTATAGCTGACTAATTTGGCGAATTTCTTATTCAAATTCAGTATTAATGAATCTTCTGTAATCGGGTTCCTTGCATTTTAGCTTGCTGCTTTCGAGTAACATCAGCTAAAATTTTAAAACGAAGATAGAGAAAAGCTACCTTTTTCAAAGGTACAGACTGGAAAGACTTTTTCATTTACAGTTAAAGTAATAACTTTTATGTTTACATAAAATTTATCTGAAAATAAATAAATAAATAAAAATAAAATCTACAAAATGCCAAAAAACTCACAAACACTCTTTTTTGAGACTCATAAACATAATTTTCATATCAATCTTATGTAAAAGCCATATCCTTGTACTATAAGCATAATATGAAGCATAACTTTGATAAAACATTTTCTATCTTTAGAAAATAGAGTTTTTTGAAATGAAGGTGTCAGATTATTTAAAAATATCATAAATCTTCATTTTAAAAAAAAATTAAATTTTAAAATATCACAAACTATTTGTTAAATAATATAAATAAATAAAAGTGGTATTTTTGTCATTTTTAGATACAGAATAAGTGCACAAAAAATTATCAAAGTTCAGTATTGGTTGTTTTTCTATGGACTGACCATTAATTTAAAACATATCATTTTCATATTGATGTTTTATCAAATTAAAATTTGGCTTTTGCAGTTTTGCCTACAATATAGTCATTTTTCTTGGGGAAACTTTCCATAATCGAGGTCCTCGCCAAATTCACATGCATTGGAAAGATATTTGTTGCAGCCAGAAAATCAAGCTAATTTTTTGTAGGATAAAATTCTAATGTAAAATTATAAATGATAATAAATACTATGCTTGGTATAAATTTCCGATACATTAACATGCTTTGTAAATAAGTAAATACTTTTGTATTGATTTTAACCATAAAAACTGAGTAAAATATCTATCCCATTATTTCTAAGATTCATAACTTGTTTTACAATGAATGATGTATGCAGCGTTTGTATTCAGTTTCATTGTGACTATGTTCAATTTAACAATACATTCAACAATCTTTGGCCATTATTGATTGAATTTGTCACAACATAAACATGTTGGTATGGTAACTTACAAGTAGGATCTCCTTACAGTGCATTCTAAAAAAAATGCTGAAGAATCAACATATGTATATACACTCAATGAACTTAAATTTATATACAATGCATTGTACTGAAGCAATAATAAAAACTTACTCTTTGAGGTAAGATGAATGGAAATAGGTTAGATGTTTCCACAATTTGAGACCCAGATTCATTCATTTCACTGATCGTCTGATACTTAAAAAAATAAATAATAATTAATAAAAAGTATGATTTAAGCAACAAATAAAAATTCTTTTAAAAACCAGTTAAAAACCTTAATTGAATTGTTTATTTCAGAAACTGTATAAGTGCAGAATTTCGTGTTTTGAGATATTTAAGAAAAACTGTCTAACCAAAGTTTGGCAAAATACATCGAAAAACCATTTTTGATGCAAAGTACATTGGTTTTAGAACTTATAATATAAAATACTTTTCAAATTAAAAAATTTTCAAATACAAAATACATGTATTTTCAAAATACATATAAAATACAAAATACATTATTATTTATTATTATGTATTAGGTCGCATTACACAAAATTTATTCTGATTTGATGCTGATAAATAAAACACGAAGTGCTTTTGTAAAACAGATTAAACTCTTTGAAAATATAAATTTCTTAAATACTGATAAAAAAAAAAAAAAAAAAAAAAATTCAAATTAGTGGTGAACATATGTCATATACTAGTAAACAAAGAATACTTATAGTTAAAATTTTAAAATGCGTACCAAAATAGAGACATTTTCATGGATGTAATCCAGCTTCATTTTTAAAGCATAGAAATAAAATGTTATAAAAATACTTTTCAATTCCCATAGAAACGTTAAGGATTATAAAAACTTTTTTTTATAGCATTCAGCAAAAATGTATCTGCAGAAGTTCAGTACTCTTGCAGTACTCTATTCATTAAAATCCATATCCTATCAGATTTTGAAAAAAAAAAAAAAAAAAAAAACATGTATATATTAATTTCCTTAAACGAATTCAAAGACTAGACAAAACAAACAGGCGTGTATTTTCCTGCTGTGGATTGTTAATTTGTGGTTAATTTGCACATACACCCACCTAATTTTTAATACCTCATTTGGGGAGAAAAACAAATTTTATTCTATTACAATCTAATAGTTAGTGCTTAAAATTGCACAGTATTCGCAATCTATAGCTTAATGGTTTCATAAATTGGAATTCAAAATTGCCAACCAACTACTTTATGCAGAGACCAATTGTCGTATACAGATCAATTGTCGTATAATCTCAAATACTTATCATGTATCACATGCACCCAGATTTTAAAAGTAAATTTTGAAGAGGAAAAAAAACCACATGTTAACACAAAATAATACAGTAACTTCTCGGTCAGATACCGGAAGGAGAGAAGTTACGGTCAATGGTACACCATAGCAGACCACCACGAGTTCTGTGTGGTTTTATGCAAATGGTCTCTAAATCAATGGAAAATTAAATACTTTAATGTAATGTCTTTTATGACAGCACAATCATGCTTTTCTTCAAAATTAAAATAGAAAGTGCTTTCTCATTTAACAGATAATATCAATTCAATCACTTTTTTTTTCTTTTTTTTTTTTTGGGGGGGGGGGGGGGGGGAGTACAGGGAAGGATTAATCTTGTCCTGTTATTTATTTTATTGTGCAAAAGTAATAAATAGTAAAGAAAATGCAAAAAATTTAATAAACAAAAAGGCAGAAAAATCATGGATCATTAAGAAATTGTGTAACAATGTGATACTATATGCAAAAATAATGTGCATAATTTCTAGACACTAAGAAAAAATTTTCTAAAAAAGCAATTTCATTACAATTTCAGCGGCTTTTCACCTGTTTGTGAACACACCTGGGTTAGAACACTTAATGCTTATCAGAATTTCAACTAATGTTAAAATGTGTAGAACCTATTCATACTTAGAATCTCAGCTATTATGCATAAATATGGATAATTAAATTTCACTCAAAGTTTCATAATTAAAAAAAAAAATAGAAACCACATAAACAATACTCAGGGGCGGGGAGCAGATGAAGGGAGGGGGTAATGTTTTATTATAGCACTTTAAGAAAAAAAAATTTATAATATATTTTTGATTATAACAGATGAGCATAAGATATATATATATATATATATATATATATTAAAAATGAAAAGGATAATTGATACATAATTAAGCAAAATTAAATACTTACAGGAGAATTTGCTGTTATTGTACTTTCTGAAATTGACGCATAATCATAATCATTGCTTACACCAGGAGTAGAGCACCATTTTTCAGCGAAAGCTTTCTGCAATTCTGGATTATTATTGAAATTCTAAAAATAAAAACAGAAAAAGAGAATGAAAGAAAATAATAAAATTTATATAATACTCATTTACTCTGTTAAGCAATGAAATAATTCTAAAATTTAAAATGTAAAATTCTTCAAACAGTTTTTAAGTATGCCTACAGGAATTCACTGCAGCTTCTGTAAGACTGCTTACTTATGAAACCAATGTATCAGAGATAACAGCAAGAATTTAAAAAGAGGAGAAATAAGAAACTATGAATATGAATTCAAAAGAGAAAAAATGGGAAACTATGAATATCTATTTTTATTTACTAATATTTTTATTAAGACGACAGAATAAACACCTGACAATTCTACTTTGATCAACATACTTCCAGGAATCTTCTGTGTTTGTCCTAATCTGATTGATAAAGAGCAAAATGAAAGGCTTAGTAATGAATTTTATCATTTCACACTGCAATAAACATTAAAAATCACTATAAAAATTATAAAATAAAACTGATAGGTGTGAAATATTGTATTCTTTTATTTATTTAGTATTGAGATTTTACTGCAGTAAATATAACATGCTAACATTCATTCAGTCGATAGAGAAAGATTTAACGGAGTAAATCGTGACATGGCTTTCTTAGAAAAAGAATAAATTTCTTTTAACAATATTTTTTTTTTTTTTTTAATGGAAGAAATATGTCATAAAAAATGCAGGCAGGAGTTAGGCCAAAAATCGAGTCACCTTTCACAATTGGTTTCTGCCATTGCATTTCATTGATGAAAGTTGTTACTAATTATATTTTAGGGGTTGGGGGGGGGGGGGGGGGGATTAGAAAAAATATTGAAAAAGCTGATTTTCTAAACTTTATAAAAAGTAGAAAACTGTAAATTTGCAGTCTTTAATCTCTGATATTTGTTAAACTATTTTTTTCCTCCTTTATAACAAATATAAAACTCACCTGAACTACGGAAGATTCACAAACTTCATAACTGTTGTTAGGAACTGTATTTATTTCTGGACTACATTCCTTTTCGATAAACTCTTCAATATCATAGTGGAAATCAGGAATGAAGTTCTAGAGAAAGTCAAAAGAAATAATACAATTAAATCATTTTACTTATTATTATTATTAAGTTTCATATTATTTAAATATCAATAACATTAAGTAAAAATTTTATTTTTTAAATATTTTGCAAGTGAGGATTTAAGTTTTTCATATTTTCTAATTTATAACCATGCATTTTACTATCAATATTTTTACAAAATCTACTCTCCCACCCCCACATAAAATTGCTATTTTAAACATTTTTTATTATAAAATTTAAGCAAATAAGATTAACTTGGGATGGAAGACATGGGTGAACCAAAAGAAAAAAAGAAAAAATAGACAAACAAAAATCATAAATCTAAATATTCAATACAAACTTAAAATTTTATATGAATTTTGAAAAATATCTCCTGCTTACGAACATTATTTAAATTGTTATATTTGAAAGTACAAACTGCATATAATGATCAATAATTTTCAAATTTGCATAACAAAAAAACTCCATGCCTATTACACTTTTTATCAGACTACTGGAACTAGGAGGAGAAACAGGATATATCAATATTTGTCATACTATCCATTGTTTTGGCAGTTTAAATTTGTAAAACTCAACGTTATAAGTATTTTGAGTTAAATTACTGCATTCATTCCTTTCTCAACTATCATCAATAGACCTTAAAATATATTTCAAATAAAAAATAATCTGTTATAGCAGTTCTGAAACTGTGAGTCACAGGTAATGTTTTGGTGGGTAGCAGCATGATCGATCAGTTTTTTAAAATATATTTTAATTGCTGTAAAATATAACAAATATAGTGTTACATTTAAAAAAAAAAAAAAAAAAAAAAAAAAAAATCATGAAGAAATATAGGTATAAACAATACGTGAAACGATAGTATTTTATTAAACTTGTATTTGTCGAGAACGACTTAAGGCTAAAATTAACAGGTTCTATTCTAATACAGTGGAACTCCAGTTATATGTTTTGCCCGGGACTGTACAAATGAAACGTATAACTCAGTAAAACGTACAACTCAATTAATGGTTTACCAGAACAATTTTTAAAATATATCGTGAAAACCTCGATCCAATGAGGAGTTTGCTACCTTTTATATTGAAAACAGAAGTTTCCTAAGTAGTACTGCACCCATGACATAAATTTTTGGAAATGGAAATGAGAAGAAAAAAAGTACATAAGAGAAGTACACATGAATTTATTTTATCATAAAAGCTTTATTAAAATTATTTTTAATACACATAGAGTACTTAAAAGAAATCGTTGGAATCGCCTTGGCATATAAATCATTTATCAAAAGACATTTCAGTAGTTTACTGAATCTGTGTTGAAATAATCACTAATCTTCGAATGTTTCTTTTCGGCAGAGCTGACACTGAACGCCAAAGTTTGCATTTCTGTTAATAATGCAGCCGCCTTATGGTTATTGCTTTTACTACTTACCAACCGCTTTACTACATCAGAAGCTTTCACATCAGCTCTGAAGTTTGAGTGGGATCTTTCAAATCAGACTCCTCAGCCGCGTCGTCACTGTTTCCGGTTTCAAAATGGATAAAGGAAAAATAAATTCGTCCGGGGACGCAAAAACGTAATGTATAACTGAGGGAAATGTGTAATTCAAAACGTATAACTCAGCTAATTTTTAATGGCAAGTGGTCGGGACCGCTGAGTTGAAACGTATAAGTGAGGGAAACGTACAACTCAGGTAACGTATATCTGGAGTTCCACTGTACAGACTACAGGGCTCATAACCAAATTCCAAAGGTTTTTTCCAGACCATTTTTTCTACAATTCCATGCCCACAATTCACAACATTTTTAGAAATACGAATAGCAATTCTAGATCTTAATGATTAAATATACCTCTGAAAATAAAAGTAATCAATAAAATTGAAACTAAAAATCTATTATGATATTTAAAATATAAAAAAATGAAAAATAATTAAAAATATACAATTTGGATGGATTCAAAGTAACATTTTATTGATATAATTATATTTAACATATCACCCATTTAAATATTTTTTGACATTTCTACTACCATGTCATTTGTTTGTGCTGTTTCAGAAACAGTTTGTTATGTAACTTTCAATTTTTTATCTTTTAACAATTTAATTTTAGCTACAGCTTTTCTTTTTTGCTTGCTTTATAATTTTCTTTCTTTTTCTTATTTAAATATTCATGCCATCTCATCCCAACCACCTTAACATGGCTCAATATTTCTTTCGCAGAAATATCACCTATTTAGCAACAAATTTGTATGGCTGAAACATCATTATGTTAAAAATATGAATGTAGCAAAAATACTATTTGCTAGTAAAAAATGAGAATTTTTTGCAGACTGAATTCGGAAGAATCAAGACACATGACAGCACATTTTTTTTTAAATCCCTGACTTTTCCAGATTTTAGGGGGATGTGACTTTCCCTGACTTTTTGAGCACTTGTCATTTTCCCTGACAATTCCCTGTTTTCCATATTTTCCAGTTGTGTAAGAACACTGAGACTATCTTAATGGGACAAAATAATGTTATAAACTATATATTTTTTTTTGTAATGCAATTATTAATAAAGGTATTTTCCTATGCTTAGAACAAGACGGTATGTTTTATTATTATATACCATTATGATTATTCACATTAGGAATACCTAAAGCTATTTTTGTATATATGCTTTGTATGAAAATTCGTGTTTTTTCTTAGGGTACAAAAGTCTCTTATATGTACATATTAGGTGAGATGCAAAACATTTTCAAGCTTTAAGGTGGATAACAAAGTATATAAACATACAACAAAGTTTGGAAACAGTTGATCTATTATAACAGAATAACATGTCAATTGTGTTTCTTGTAATAATGGAATCAGTATATTGCTATGTAATACTACATTAGTATGATAGACCGATAGCAAATATTATTTTCATACATATTATTCACATAATCTTATCTAAACAAAATAATCAAATTTCATGAAAATCAATGTATTTTATGGCAGCTTATTTCAAAATTTATACAAGAGAAAGAAATTTTAAGATACAGATGAAATATATACACATAAAAAAAATGCTTACATTTTCAGATATTGAACTCCCATTTTCTAAATCAGATAATACCTTTTGCAAAGATGCATTTGGAATTGTTTCATCAAAATGCTTTGCTGAAACCAAATCACTAAAAAAAGTAAAATAAATGTTAATTTGTACATTAAACATGATCAGTAAAGTCAATGAACAGAAATCCAATAATTTAAAAAGGCCAAATACTTCAAAAATTTCGGCAATTGACAAAATGTCAATTTGAGATTTTTATGTTAAAAAAGTCCAATATTTTCTTAAATGTGATTGGTGGGAAAAGAAAAAGAACACTGCATACATTTAATCACCAAACTGTCCCATAACAAAAAAAAAAAAAAATGGAAATAGCCATTCAACTGGAAATTACGTCTTCTATCAATTTATGTACAAAAGAGTAGGGCCTTGTCTTTATATTGAAAGTGTATCAAACTTTGAAATTCTCAAGACGAACACTTAATTTGGACATCATATTCAAGTCATTCAAGGTTAAAACAAACTTTTTCATTCTTGACCATTCAGGTTTTGATGAAACTTGGGTCGAAGTGTCTTTGCATATGCATAGTCATGAAAGAAAACACTAAAATTAATTTTTTAATGTATTTAATTTTAATGTTATTAAAATTCATAATAGCATTTATCATTCAGGGTGTCTATTCCAGATCAGCAACAAATTTCCCTGACTTTTCAAGGTTTTCCATACCAATAAAAATTCCAGGTATCGAGATCTTATGATGTTACACACAAAAAATCTTCACAACTGATTCTGAAGCACAAACTACTGATTTGTTAAACAAGCCTTTGAAAATTTACGAATTGTTGAGCATAAAGATATTTATTTCATGGTTAATAATTGTTTGGCGCTCTTATATTTCTTAATGTTTTGTTTTCTGTTTTTGTTTTTTTTAACATGCTAAACATTTTGCAGATATACACTTTTAGCATCAGATTCCATCCATATTGTCCAATCAGGAAGAAATTCTTTATCACATGAGCCGCAGTTAAATACAGATGGCTTTGGCATATTTTAATACAAATAATAAATATTCAATAAATTAAACTAACAAATGTTCAGTTCCCCAAAAAAAATAAGTAAACAGACTGGATCGCCTAATCAGTCCTACAACATTCAGTACTAAGTTTCAAAGAAGCTGGAATTGAAAATCTCTGAGTTACAAGAAAGAACTGAAAGGTGGTAGACAAAATGAATTGCACGAGAGGGTGAAATACTCTTTACAATACTTATGAAGAGCAAAGTTAAATTTTCTTGACACTGCAATTTCAAATCTTTAATTTTATAATCAGAAAAAAATTCTTAATTTTTTTTCTTGGAAGTTTCAAATTTCTGTAACTTTTTCTCAGAATTTTCAAATTTCTCTGATTTCTCCTCAAGAATGGTAAATTTCCCTGACTTTTCCAGGTTATCCAGGTGGCTAGAGATCCTGTTTCATTATGACTACAGCATTGTAAATAAGTAATTAAAAAAAAAAAAAAAAAAAAAAAAAAAAAAAAAAAACAATGTTCTACTTGTTGTCTACTCATTAGACAGATTTCCACCTTGCACAGGCCCCACCAGTGGCTGAGAGGTTGTGCTCTCGAAGCTGGTAGACGGGAGGTGCTGGGTTCGATCCCAATCGCGTCCGTCGGCCTAATCGTTCGGAGTTTTCGTGGTTTTCTTCGAGCCGTGGATTTATCCATGCGTAAATACGGATTAGGTTCCCTTAGAAAGACCCCCACGAAGGGCACTCCCCCCGGGCCTATATCCCTAGTGTAGATAATTGGCCGTCAATAATCAACCCAACCCAACCCACCTTGCACAGAGTCTGCCTTAGACAGAGTTTACTGTAATTTCTTTTTTTAAATTGCAATTTTAAGATTCTTAAAAAAGAATGACAACTTAAGAAATTGATACTGAACTGTAAAATCAAGAAATCCAAGCTTTAAAAGAGGATGAGTTGGCATCTCTGGGATTGATGAAAAATCAGTTTTCTACAAAAATAGTAGCTGGAATTGAAAAAAAAAGTCATTTTTTCTTATTATTTATCCATCATACGTTTAAATAGTATAGGGTAGTTTAGGTTAGGTAGTATAGGTTAATGTAGGGTAAGTCTTGCAATAGTTTTGAAAATCGGAAAAAAAAATTTGACGGATTTAAACGTTTTAGACATTGGAGATTCCGAAAAACATATTTTTAGAAAAAAAAATTTGCCGTCCGTCTGTCTGTGTGTGCGTGTGTGTAAATGCTCTATCTCCCGAACAAATTGAGATAGAGACTTGAAATTTGGTATGTACTTAGTATGTAATAATGGGAAGAATCTTATTGAATTTCAGTAACCTTGATTATCCGTAACTATTTTTTTCGGACTCTCGAAATATTCGTTCCGATAAAAGGTATATAAAATTTTTCAAAATTGTTTATTTTAAGGAGTGAATATAAAAGACAATTTAAAAAACATAAATTTTGCATAAAGAATGAAGTCCATCGGATAATTAGTTGCTGAGATATTTATAATCCTATTTTCCATACTCTTCGATTTTTCATGACCCTGTATTTCATTCAAATTTCAATTCAAAGATTAATTGGAAATGAGATGCTTAATGTGACGCAGTAAACTGTTAATTAATATGATTATCAATTTTGGAGTTATAATGATGTTTCTTTTACACAATTCAGTAATAGAGCATTTAAAGTTTCTGACGTCATCAAGCCAGGATTTTATTCGAATTGCAATGCATTTTATAAATAATTTACACATGTATTATTTTCATATTTTATATTATGCATATCAATGATGGGTAAGTATTACGGTGGCCCCAAACGACTAGTTTTCCCTCAAAATAGTCGCTTTTGGCCTAAAATAGTAGTCATAGTCCCTTGATGCTGAAAATAGTAGCTTTTAGTAGCAAATCATAATAGCCCTGATAGTTTTAGAATCCTTAAATTATTTAAATAGATTTACTTACTTTTCTTGAGGCACAGTCACAGGATAATTTAGAGATGATAGTCTTTCATCAGGAATTAATGGACCATTAATACTTGTGTTTGACAGGGAATGATACGTCTGGGCATCAGAAAATAAGTTTGAAGACTGCTAAATATTAGAAAAAAAACTTTGTAAATTAATACATCATTTTTTTTTTTAAGTACACTTAAGTTTCAAGTCTTTATTTCACAACAAAACTTGCCCTTAAAAATATGAAACAAAATGCACAATTAATAATAAATAATAGTAATAATAGAGAGAAAAATAGAAAAATTAAATACTTCAGAAGTGATGCATGCAAAATCATAAATGTAGGCCAATAGTGAATTTAAAAAGTATAGCAATACCTGTTTATCAAATATTAATAAATACATTATGTACAAAGAAAGAAGGTAAATAAAAAAGTACTTTCTATAAAAATTGACTTATAAAGAAGACATGCGAAGAAACATGTGAAATAATCATGAAGGCTAGTTTCAAGTGATGATTAGCAGTTCTTAATATAGTCATGATTTTCTATCTTGGATATCAGATTGCTACTTGGTACATTCTGTTTGATATATTTAGGTATTAGATTTCATATAGTCATGATTTTCCATCTTAGATATCAGACTGCTACTTGGTACATTCTGTTTGCTATACTTAGGTATTCAATTTCAAACTAAGAGCTAATTCTTAAAAAAATTTTATTATTAATAATTTAAATATTTATTAGAAGTTTGTAAATTTTAAGTCTCATTCTTTACAAAATTTAATAGATTTTAAGGTGTGGGATCGTACTTTTCAGAATTTTAACCCATAGGCAGGAACAGTGTTAAAAAATTCAGAGTATTAGCCAATACATTAGCCAGATTTGAAAATCATTAGCCAATTTCTAAAAGTGTTAGCCAAAAACTATTGTTATTCTGGAAACATTGAAGATTCAAGTATGAGTTGGTCGCAGATGGGGACTCAAAATGCTACTAAATTCTGCCTCATGACTCCACTTCATGTTGTGAGTTTAATAGATTCCAAATTTCCCTTTTTTCTTTGGTGTATTTAAGAAATTTTAGACATTTATTCTCACTTCTGAAAAAATTTGTTAAAAAATCATCCCCTAATATTTTACCGAAGATTGAACTTTTGTAGACACTTTTTAGATGAATTTACTCGCATTATTTGGTGAGATGGAGAATGTTTAGTGCGATCCTTGCTAAGGTTCAGCACAACAAAGATTTCCTACCATTTGTTACAAATTTACTTATATTTCTTCATGTTTTTGTCTTTAATATAATTTCTCATTTATATGGTCCTCCTATGCCATCTTAAAACTTAGAACTTAAGTACAGTCAAACCTCATTAACATGAACACGCTTAACGCGAATTACTTTTAGCGTGAACTGTTTCCGACTGTCCCGTCAAGTTGTATGTATTGTGTTTAAGTTCGGATAGCACGAACTACTTTTAACATGAACAAAAAAAGTTTCCCCTTAAGTGTTCGCGTTAACGAGGTTCGACTGTATAAGACAATTTTCAGAATTGTGCCAAGCACAATACAGTGCTCCCAATAATAATTCATCTGTTCCTGTATCTTTTAAAGGGGTATGGTCTCACAAGGACGGTTAGTAAAGCGATACACTCCAATCTTTTTCAAACTTTGGTGGTTTGAAGGGTACCCTACTTAGGTATAAAAAATTACACATGAAATTTGGGCTGATATGCATAAGCAAAAAAAGTTTTACCTGTTTAAATTTTTCAGTATTTTAGGAATTTTATCTTTCTTCCCCCAAAATCATCTGGCATTTGTTATAATGTATCACTATATTGGTGTTTCTTCATAAACATGTTGTTACTTTAATGTGCTATATTTATTAGACATAAAAACAGATGGAAAAAGAAGACACAAACAAAAATCTCAATGACACCTACTACATTTAAGAATTTAAATATTGAATGAAACGTAATTAACTTTACACCACATTGTTAGTACTTGTTAGTTATTACTATTTAACTCTATTAAAAATCGTCAAACCTCTACATATAATACTAGTATCAACATATAAGTTTTTTTCTCTCTCACACAGTCAATCCTATCAGATTAGACTAACTTTAAAGAACTTAGAGATGTCATTAATTAACAGATTTAATGAAAAGACACCAACATAAAGTCATGTGACACATAACAAAAGCACAAAGATGATTTCAGTGAAAAAAGGTGTAGCCTACTTATGAAAGCCCTGAAATACTGAAAAATTCAATGAGCTAAAACTTATATTTATGCATATTAGCCCAAATTTCATACATCATTTTTAATACCTAGGTAGCCCATCTTCAAAGCATAAAAGTTTGAAAAAGATTGGAGTGTATTACTTTACTAACTCTTTTTCACAGAAAAAAACAAAAAAAAAACTTAAGAGATTATCCATACTAACACAATAATTCTCAATATTATTCTTATAACAAAAATTTACTGACTTAATAAAATTAAAATGCAATCTTATTATACAATAATATTTTATTCAAATGATAACTTTTTTAGAAAATATGAAATAAATTCTATCATAATGCCAAACATATAAAAGTAATTCTACTGGAAATCTAAGCAAAAATTTTAAATTGTTAAACATTAAAGAGATTACTTACCATGTTATTTAAAAAATTAGCTTCCTTTTCAGAAATAAGACCATTTTGAGAAGACGAATACACTGTGGAATGTAGCATTCTGTTAACATTATCTTGACAATTTAATGAATTCTTGTACCAAACTTCAGTTTGGTAAGAATTATTCAGTTCTTCTGAGATTATAGATTCAATGTCAAGAAATTCCATATTTACAGAATCAAGCTCTGACAACCCAGGTTTATTATAGTCCAACTTTAAACTACCATCATATGAATTTAATACAGGGTTTAATTCAGTTCCAGCCACAGGTCTATATACATTATATGAAGTCACATTATTCATATCATCTCTGGGTAAATTAGAACAGTCAGAAAGAGGAAGATGACAAAATTTCTACACAGTTAGTTAAGGTTCTTATACAATATTTTCTAAACTATAATTTTACAAAAATTATGAGTTTGCAGCAATATTTAATAAAACAATAAAAGAATGTTAAATATTTATACAATTATTAACAGGTTTTATCAGATATTTGTAAAGAAACTTAATTTAATATTATGAAACAAAAATAAAACTTTGCTTTTGGTTAGCAATTTGAGATTGTGTGAGAATAAGGCTAAATCAATTAAATTGTATATTCATTAAAATAATATTAAACTAGACTTTAATGTTAAAAAACATACATAAAAACAATTAAAATTATCAATGATTAGACGTAGTACTGATGAGGTGTACGTAAGTGCACAAAATGTTTAATCATTGATAATTTTAATATTATTTTAATGAATTTTAGTTTTAATCAGACATAATTATGTATGTGTTTTTGAAATTGTATATTATTTATCAAACATAATTTTTTTTATTAGCATGTCATTTAGATTATTCTTACTTAATATTGAGTTAAATTGTTGATGTAACTATCAATGTCAAACTAAAATCTTGTGAAAATAAGCTGTATCTGGTCACTTAGGCTATCACTCTTACAGGATAGAGTCACTGTTACTTCAATGTTATCAGAATTGGAAATATTAAATGAAAGTGTACTTAGGTATTTAAACCTAATTTGAAAGTAGCAGATTGGTTATATTATAGGAAATAAGTAGACCATAAACAACATCCCTCTCACTATGCAACAGCTTTATATAAAGCCAATGAATACTTAAGGGGGATCTCTTTATATATTAAAATTTAATTTTATAGACAAAATTACTCACAGAAAATTCTAAATTATTGTATAAGTAGTTGGTTATTAATAGGTTAAAATATGTCCCAATATCCCTTCATTTTTATAAATCATTTAAATTTTTTTTAAATAATTATTTATAATTACTAATTATTAATTTAATTTAAATATATAATCAAACCTAGATTTAATGATTACAAGGGGGGGGGGGGGTTCTTTGAAAATGATTATTAAATCAAGGTTGTTGTTAAATTGGGAAATCTATTAGATAAAATAAAACTATAAAAGTTGGTTAGAAAATTTTGTTTAAAGTATTTAATTATATTTTCCTTTTGATGCATTAAATAGACAAATTAAACATAAAATAATTATTAATAATTCTTTGATTTTTTCCCCTCTTAAATATAATAGGTTCATGCATTTTCTGGTTATTCCAGAAGCATTATATAAATCATCATCCAAACTTCATTAAGTACTTTTTGCTGCATCTAATACAATTTTTTTTTTTAATTGAAGTGATTTTTGAAACTTTATCATGTTCTGTGTCATAATCATAATCTAAAAAATAATACGGATTTTACTTATTTTCTTTATAAAGTTCTTGAATAATATCTAGGGTCCACATAATCTAAAAACGAAAAACTCTAGCTAGAAATGTCATACCAAATTAGTGTTTCAAATTCCTTTAAATCAAAACTCACTATCACATATCGATAAATAACAAGGAGAAAACAAATGCAATTCTTGTAACAAAAAAAAAAAACATTTAAGATACTTGAAATTAATCAAAATTATCATTAAATAGGGGAAAACTATCATTAAAATGTTATCATTCAACATATAAATAAATGTAGGTGAATATGGATCATATAAATTTATCGTTAAACTGAAGAAATCATTAAATCGTGGTTATACTATACTTATATTATTTGCATAGATGTCAGTTTTAAAGCATTTTAAATGTTAACTTACATATGAAAGGGAAATTATGATAAATCACTACTTTGTTATGTTATTCCTATTAATTTAACATTAATAGAATAAGTATAATGGCCTTTAATAAAAAACATGCCTTTTTTGTTTGGTCTTATGGCACTTTATAGAAAATAGGCTATGACAAAGAAAGAAGATTACAAAAGATTAATGGATTTAAATGGTAATTTCACATAATTAGCCAGGTATCGCCAAGTAGGCTTCAGGTATGGCAGCTTATTTTTGTCACCAAATTTGGTTATATTTTTTCAAGTTGGCCAAAAGTTGGCGCTATTGTGGTAACTCTGCCATTAGTACTTTTCAACAAATACTCATTGTATTCATCAATCCAGCAAACTTACTCATTCATATATATTTTATATAAATGCTGACGTCGTTAATGATGCTGGCAACAATGTTATTAAAATGGATGAATGTTACAACAATGGAGCATATATATATATTTTTTATTAATATTAAACAATTGCAACATTATTTCTATGGGGGAAAATACAAGTTTTGGGCTGATGTCCCCTCCCCCTTAGTAATTGAATTTTAAAAAATCATTATTTTTTTTTCCTTATCCTTCATACATAGCATGCACAAAAATAAGCACACAGAAATAAATTATAAATTTATCTGACTTTATCTAATTTAACTAGGATGCTAGATGCAAAGAAGTATAAGTTAAAAAATTTCTATTTAAAACTGTGCATTATTGACAATTTTGCACAAAAGGATACTTTTCTCTTTCCTTTTTGTAGTATTGAAGGTAGAGGGCGTTTAGAAACTAAATTGGTTCTGATATGTTGACTGTTCAATGCAGCTTCATAAGCAACTGAAAAAAAAAAATATATATATATACATATTTAAGTTATTTGCTTATTTTTTTAAGCTTTTGTTATATTAAAAAAAAACTAAGCATGAGATACATACCTTGATTTTCTTTTTGATATGGACTAGAATTTTCAATCTGAAGCATGGGCTGCATTTCAGGAGACTTTTCAGAATTGCATTCAAGCGATCCAGAATATGGTAAAAAAGGACATTCTTTTGTCTCATGTAAGTCGTCAATGTCTCTGTAATGGTATTAAAACATTAAGTCACACATATAAGATATATATTTTAAACTGCAGCCTACATATCTACTTTCTTTAAGCTAGCACATATAGGAGTTTAATCGGACATCAATATTCAAGCGACTTTTTCAGCAAAACATCGCTGCTTAATCTTTTACCTTATTCTGAATAATTTAAAATGCAAAATTATTGAACTTGAAACAGAAATTGAATTTTAAGCAATGACAAAGAAAATAATTTCCTCTCTCTGCTTAGTTATAAAAACAACAATTAGGGTTAAATATACCCAGGCACGTGTATTTAATGGTTAAACTGTATCAGACACAAAATATAATGTAATTTCAAATATATGTGGTAGAAGCTTTTTACACCCCCCCCCCCCCCCCCCCCCAAAAAAAAAATAATAATAATAATAATAATAATAATAAAATAAATAAAATGAAGTAAATATAAATAATAATGTGAATCATAGCTTTTATAGACTATGTCTATAGTTCGGTAATAATACAGGTATGGTTTGCCTCCCAAGAACTTATTTAAAATTTAATGAATGAATCTTAAAAATGAATGTTTCAGCAAACCTCTTTCCATTAGGAGTGATTTGCGAAAGCAATTTATGCATAGTTTTTAAATATGATTTTGACACCATCTGTCAGTAATTAATATAAAGAAACCTTCTTTTAAAATTGTAGTAGTTTAGGCACATTTATTTTAAAAAAAAAAGGGCATATAACTTTAAAATTTTATTCAGAGTAAATAAAATTAAAACTATTATTCTTTTTCAAATTTTAATTTAGTTTCATCAATTTTTAAAAATTTTGCAATTTACTTATGGAATAAAAATATGATTTTTAAATGAAAAGAAAAATTAATAGTTTCTTTTAGGCATATTAAAAAAAGAAATTTGGAATTTATTTAGAGATAAACTTCTAAAGTTTAAATTATAAAAATTGATATAAATTATATAATTAAAATTATATAAATTTATATATATATATATATATATATATAAGGAAACTCGTTAAAACTGCAATCAATATAATGAATATTAAAAATATTCGCTTTATATAAATAGTCAATATTGTTTCAAAGATTTTTCATACTTAATTGATTATTAAAAAATTCAAACTTATTGACATATACGTTCAAATTATTTTATTATAACTTATATAAATATTGAAAAATAAAACCCTTACACATCTTTAAAATTTCCCTCTCCTAGAATCGAACTTAAGGTGGCAGGTTTCAAGGTAAATGGCATATGACAACGCTACAATGCATTCATTAGAAAAGAGCTTAAATTTTTTTTAATTCATAAATATCTACTCTTTCTGTTTGTTTAAACTATTTCTGAGAAAAGTGTTCAAAGAAAAATTGTTTAGAGAAACGTTGATATACATGTTTTATATGAAAATATGCTGAACAGACATGATTTCAGGTAGAAGAAATTATCATTTAGTTGCCATATGTTAGCATAGGTATCTCATTAAGCCTAACATGGTATTTAGCTAAGGTCGATTCACATACCAGAGTAGTCGCACTTGGCACGGTTACCAACACCCTTCTATTCTTGAATTTTATTATAAGTAGATTCTAAAATATTATAAATTAAAGCTAAAATAAATGCTGATAAAAAAAACCAACTACTAAAAAATTAACTGAAAAAATAATGTAGAATAACAAAGCTTGAAAAGAGTAAAGAAAGACTTGAAACACTTGTGTATTTCGTGTTTAATCTTGTTTTTTCACCTAATAATATATAAATTTGATATATAAATTATATACAGGATGGACAAAACATTCAATATATTTTTAATTTTGATATGAAAAAGAAAAAAACCTGCTATGCAGGAGTGCAATTTGCATTAAAATTCTAGTTTATGAAAAGCCTTTTAGGCCAAATTACACTTTAATTTGGTTGTATATTAAATTTTAAAATGTATCTGGGACTTTTGGTCTACAATGTTATTTTGGAAAGTTCTTAAGATTTTCTATACCAATCTTGGTAAAATTTGAAAAAAATTGTTCAGCATTTGATGTTGGTCTTCACTAAAATGGATTTTGTGACATCATACATCACCACAGAGGATTTATATATTTTTATTTGTACAACTCAGTTTATGCATGAGTGTTCAGATAGGCTATAAAAGCATAGCATTGGGCAGACTTGTATAAAACCAAAAACTTTCTGCGCACATAAATATTGGGTCAAAAACTTTTTGCAATTAATTTAATGTTTAATAAAATTATGTGTCATATTATTTTGATGATATGAATTAAAAACAGTAGTTTAAAATAATTACCACTTAAATTTAAAATTAATTTTAATTAAAAAATAATTATTTTGGTTAAAAGATAATAAAACTAAAAATCAAATCATGATAGGAAGAGCTGAATTCTTATCAATTATTTTATCAATGCAATTAGAAACAGCCCTATCCTTAATATTTTGACCTCTTCGCAAGCGTCTGTAATGTCACAACAATGTTTTGCAAGTTTAAACTTTGAATTGTGCGCAAACACTAAATAAATCGTACATAAAATTGGAATACTTTTTATTTTTTGGTATTAAAACAAAAATTATGTTTTTCCTTTCTAAAATTTTTTCTGAAAAGTTCCGAATTTTGCAGAAAACTTTTTGCGCATGGCATGCGCCTATATTATGCAACTCTGGCATTGGGATACACAAACATTACATCTATTTTGACTGTTCAATGCAGAACTAAGTAAAGTTGAAAAGCACCAGAAAATTTTCTTTGTCAGATTTAATTTAAAGAAAATTTTCAGATTAAAAAAAAAAAAAAAAAAAAAAGCTGGTATTGCAGTGAAAACAAGATATTGTAAAATTATATTATGTGTAAATGATGCATGAATTGCAATGATGTATAAATTGGTTTATTTTTTTTAAAAAACACACAGTTTAAAATTTTAGTAAATAAATAATTTTATTCAAATGAAACAATGGAAATGGGAAAAGTTCCATATCCTGTGCTGTTTTTTTTTGGCAAGTTGTTTTTGCAGATAAATGTTTGACGTGGTTGCTGTGATCTTCAGCCTTTGGGGTTGCTTTTTTAACTATTGGAATGGACTTTATCAATGTGATGTCACACGCTTTTGGTGCCATTTTGGATTTTTTTCCCCAATCTCGCCAACCAGCACAGGATATGGAACTCTTCCCGAAATTTTTAATTAACAAAGTTGAAAAATACTAAAAAAATGCTTGACCAGATAATTATCTACAAAATTTTTACTCTTATAAAAATACAATATTTTTAATTCTGATCAAAATCTTACCTTTTTATGCTCACTGGGCTAACTACATTCTGAGAAGACATATTGAGAGAATTATTTTCAATTTCTATTTTGGGAACTATATGCCCATTTGCAGGACACCATGGTATTTCATTTTCAGGATGTGGTGAAGATGAAAATGGGACACAATAATCCTCTGGTGAAAGCTGTATTTGAAGTGATCCTTGACTACTAGAGGGTGTAGGTGGATCTTCAGACTTGACTAAAAAGAACATATACAAATTCTTTTTAATAATATGAAACACAAGAATGTAAAAATTAAAATTACACAAACATATATACATATAAATGTAACATGATTCCCATCAATTTTCTAAAATAAAAAATAAAGAGTCTTTGAGCATTTTTTTTTAAACACTTGTATAAAATAAAAATGTTAACAATGATTATACTCCAGGAAAATGAAACACAGCAACAGTAAATAAGCGAAAAACTACAATCTTTTTTTTTTTTCTCTCTCTTTTTTTAATATCAAGGGTTGCTACAGGAAAGTACACCAAATATAGTTGTTTTAATAGCCTAAAATCTTTAATATAGTAAGCTAGATGTCATAAATAGTCGAAAAGTTTTTAGCCAACATAAATACAAAATGAGCAAAATAGTTTTTTTCTTTCTTAATATAGAAATTAACTACTCCACATACAGAAAATTTCAGATAAAATTATATTATATGTATAAAAAAATAAATAAAACTTTATCTGGGTAAAAATTTTAAATGATTAGGTTATAGAGAAAGCGTCTTTAATGAGAGAAAGTCTGCTTAAAGACAAAACTGAAATGCCATTGCATTGGTGAAAACCATTTCACTTCCAAATGAATTTACCAGTTCTTTAGTAAGAAAGTTTCAAGAAGTTAAAAGCAAGAAATAAAAACACAAGAAGGAAAATCCATCACTTGAAAACTGAAAAAACTGTTTTCAAGGAAAAATAAGCACTTTTAAGAACTGTTGATGATTCAAACTATGGTGTTAATCATAACAAAACATCTGGCAGGCAACCTCCATCAAACCATAACTATTTATTTACTATTTGGCAAAGAAACTGGCCTTTTCCTCTTTTTGAATAAAACGATATGATTTGAATGATACGGATCATGATAATGAAGAAATATGAAATATTGATATGAAGTGTGCAAAACTTTTGATATCCAGCAGCTCAGTGGTTAACACACTGCACTGTCACACTACACTGGTCTGAGGCCTCTAGAAAAGAGAAAAGTTCCCCCTTTCATCTCTTTGGGTTTGATAAAATGAGGGCCAAGTGCACTTGTGAACTAAACACTGTGGGCACATTCAGGCTAACCATTTGACCAGGACATATGTTATATAGCACCTCAAGGTCGGTAGTCAAAAAAGTGGAGTTAGCCACCACAGGCCATGATCCTTCATGGATTGTAGTGTCATGGAGTTCAGTTTTTTTTATACAAAACTTTTATAAATTAAAATAATTAAAAAAATATATATTTTTTAAATAAATTACTTGATATATATAAATCCACCTTAATTTAAAAGATTTTTTTTTTTTTTAATATCACTAGTTGGTGTAACAACCCGATGTGTTGCATTTGGATTGCATGAAATCATTTGATTGTTTGGGGGGGAAAGAGAATCTAATTTAATTCTACATTTAGAAAATATTTATAATATTATTTTTTATAAATTTCTTATTATTGCAAGGAATAATGTTTACAATGTAAATGAACTGAAAAATATAAAAAAAATTACATGTTTTTAACAATTTGCCACAATGATATTCACAAGAATTTCAAGGAATATAGCAAAAGAATTCAAAATGAATTGTTTAAATAAGTATCTAAAATCTAGAACTTAAATAAAATTTAGAACCAGGGAATATTTTTGTTAAAATGGTTTCTTAAAACTTCTGAGAAAACCATTGTCAAACTGCTACTATTTTAAACAGAGTATTTGAAAAAAAGAAGAAAAAAATCTAAGGGAGATTTCAAAGCTATTTAAAAGAAAGGTAATAAGAAAAAAAAATCAAGAAGTCAATCATAAAATATTTTAAGCAATGCTATTTTTATCTTTCTAGTACTTAGCCAGTACACTAGCCACATATGCATAATGATTTCTTTGTAAAATTAGCCAAACTGTTTTTAGTTGAGGGCAATCTATTTTCATTTTGCAAATAACTATTTAATGTTCTGTGTTAACCTCCACTGGGCTATCAAAGATATTTAACGGAAATATTGCTTTTGAAGCATTCAAAAGAAATAAGGTTTACTTGGATTATATTTATAACTCTCATTGTAATTGACAGAAATGGATTTATTTTTTCTTTCTTTCAGATCTAATTAAAAAATTATTGACTTTCATATGGAAAATTGAAGTGTCATAATTACAAATAACAATATTCACACATAATATTTAAACAATTTTCATAAAATCCACATCATTTCAAAAAACAGAGTTAATGAAAAAGTGAAGAAAAAATTAGCAGAAATCGTTATGGAAATTTGATTGGCAAACATTTAGTCTTCATAAAAATTACTGACTCTACAGCCAGAAAAATTGAGGTTATAATCAGTAAAGGCATAATAATGCAATCAGGAACTTACAAGACCACATATCATTCTAAAAGTTGCACAACAGACAATTCTTTAAATTTTTGAGTCACTGAATCAGTACGTCAAATTTAAAATTAATTATTTTCTTGCATCCTCTAATACTATTAGTAGTTATAGAGTAATTGACCTGCCATAAAAATATATATATGACAGAGAAAAATAAAACAGAACTGTAATTCTTCTAAAGGTTTAAAATGTTTTACGATTATCTTTAGGGAAGTACAGTTGCGAAATCAATGAAAAAGAACTAATATTTATGTTCCATTTTCTTGGCAACTACTGAATATATTTCACTATTTCTTCTATGCAACATTAAAGACGTGAGTATAAACATCCCAAATTTACTGAATGGTGTATACAAATGTCAAATTTAAAATTTTATACATACATTAAAATTAAAAATATCGACATTTCGACCACCTTCTATGGTCATCCTCAGGAAATATTTGTTATATTGCTTCTAAAATTTCAAATGCGAAAAACAATCCATCCGTTGCCACATTATTATTACCGTCCACAAATTAAAAAATTAACTAGCTTAACCATCAACCATCGTACCAACCAACCACAAGTAGAAAAAATGCAGTTGTTTTTCGCATTTGAAACTTTAGAGGCAATATAACAAATATTTCCTGAGGATGACCATAGAAGGTGGTCGAAATGTCAATATTTTTAATTTTAATGTATGTATAAAATTTTAAATTTGACATTTGTATACACCATTCAGTTAATTTGTGATGTTTTATATTCACGTCTTTAATGTTGTAATGTTTCATGGTGTAATCGTCCAGCATTTATATTTCTTCTATGCCTTTGCTATTGTAATTAACCACATATATTCTAGCGTATAATGCACACCTAAACTTTAAAACTTAATCTTTCTATTTTCAGGTATATTTGCCTTGCATCTCCTTCTTTGCAAAAAACCAGTCATGAGATACATAGCAAAAAATAAAGTTTATTGTAAAGTATAATAATTATTACTTTTCATGTAATCTGATCTGATAGTGAAAATTATCTGTTTGTAAATAAATAACATGTTCGTTAAATTAAAAATCTTTGTTTGTATGATCACCTTTTTCTCTTAATTTTGATCTTTGATTTTTAATAAACAGCATTTAATGCACACCTGTAAATTTTGATATCCAAAGTGCATGCTATATACAGTAGCCATATTTTGATCTTTTTTTCTTTTGGAAAACTAATTGATGATTAACAATGTTAATCTCTATAATAAAACCGTAAGTCATGTGACTGTCATCAACAGTTCCGGAATGTCCGTTTCACTTTTTCATACGCCAGGCGGCCATTTTTATTAAAAATTATTTTTTCGAATAAAACTTCATAAATGTGACATTTTTAGAAAGATCGTTCAAAATAAATTAATATTTGAGAGATGACTTACGTTCAATTATGTATATATTCTCCAATAACTTCAGTTGAAATTAGCTTCGCAGTTCAAATTCTCTATCCATGAAAGTAAACAAAAAAGATTCATTCGTCGTGAAGGTTTAAAATATTAAACCATTAAACCATGGAGATAATCGTTCGTAAAGTTAGTTTTCCGTGAAAGATTTTTTGGAGCGCTGCCTGGTGTCAAAAAAATAATTCGTACCAGTGACACAATCAATAATTATGTGCTATACAACTCAACTTCATTCTTTATCTTTTCTTGATGTAAGCTGAATGTAAACAAATACAACTCATGTAATGATATTTAATGAATCAAATTTCGAAACAAATTGTCAGTTAATTTGGTATTTATGTATTATACGTGAAAGGAAGAGAGACCACCGAAAATTATTGTTAATCCCCAATCATATTTACCATTATTAATGACCAATCGCTTTCAAAACAGTAATTTAATATACATTTACAAAATACATAACATCATTAAGTACTTTTGTGTTATTTGGGCGCAAATCTCGCCAATAGAATTTTTAAAATCGCCAATACCAGCTTTTATTTTTCACGTGTGCAAATTAGAAACGATACTTTTATTTTGAAATCAAATGTTCTGACGGAACAGCTGTCGTAGACGCACCGGGGCACTATATTAACTATAGAGTTGCAATATAGAGAGAAAAAACGGGTTGCTGTAATAAGAATTATAGGCGGTAATGTTGGTGTGACATATTTACGTGATTATCAAAACTGGCTTCCAAAAGTTCAATGTTACACCAAACCATACTCGAAAATTACGTGTGCACTCCGATGTTGTCACATTATTCAAGACGTTTTAAATGAGAATAATGATAGATTTTCTTCTTGATTCTCCCGTAATCAAGTCTACAGCCAAAGTTAGCGAGAAACAAACAAACAAACAAAAAAATGTTGGCAACAATATGGTTCAGTGTAAATGGTGGATATCATTAAAGACTTTCACAAAATAGACTTCATTGCACCAAATCGTATTAACTAAAATACGCCATTTGGCAATGGATCCAATTACGGAAAACTACTTAATACGTTTAAGAATCTCCTCATTAGCAAGCATATTGCAACTGATAAGCAAACGGATATGAAGCATAAATGCTTAAGTTGGTTAAGCGGTTTTTGTCAAGAAAGATGAAATACATAACAACAAAAAATATGCGAAATGCTACCATGATCGCAAAAGTTTTTGATTTGCCTATTAGAATCTTCCGGTTTGGCGAAGGATTACGGAAAAAAAAAAAATTATGAATAAAAGTAACGTGTTACAGTGCTTAACATACATTTAAGGGAGACCAAACTGGTCGCCAGTGGCGGCTAGTTTATAATAAAATATAAAAAAGAGATTTTTTGTTAATGAAATTCTATAACTACTGCATTCTTCTGTTTATTTTTTGCCAAATGATCAAATAATAGATTATTTTATTGCCAGTATGATGAGGAAAAATTTCTTAAAATAGTTTTGGTAGTTCATGAGAGAAAAGAACAAGAAATAGAAAAAAAATGTAAGTTTGCATGAGAAAATACCAGATTCCCAAATGCAACATAGCTTCTAACACTGTTCATTTGACTGAAAAATGGATTCTTTTTTTCCCTTTACAATTTAAGTTGAGTTAACACGGGATTGGGTTAACCGGTTACATTGAAAACTTATTTGAAGGTTTTTGTCATTTCAACTATACTTGCCCCTTTAAATTTATAATAATAATAAAACAGATGAAGTTGAATCTATTGGTCATTAGCTTCAAACAAAATTTTGTATACTGTATTTGCTTGCATAATTTACTCCCCTGCTTTTTTTCACACACCCTACTTTTCACAGAAAAGTTTGGTAAAAAACAAAGATTCCCATAATATGAAATTATTAATCCCACCTCATATACCACAACAAATTTTATTTTGCAATATTTCGGTTAGGATATTGGAAACAAATTCTTTATTTTTTCCTTATCAGCTGTATTGTGCGCAGATGATCTTTTAACTACAGTGTGCTTTCATCAGTCCTGTGATACCTTTGTGCTGATTTGTTTACATTCACAATGTCAAGAAAAATAACAGTTTGCAGAAGATTCATGGTACTCATGGAAGATTCATGGTATACTGCTCTGTTTAAAAAAAAACATAAATAGTGGCAGAACAGCTGGAAGAAAATTTGGTATTAGCTTAAAAAGAAATATGTTGTAAACAAAGCAATTGATAGTATATGAGCATTTTGTGAACACAAACAAATCCAGGAAATACATGTAAGTAAGAGGTGCAAAAATATTTTCATGCTTTAAAGAGTGAAAGAATAACAGTTATACTTATCAAACTCATTAAAATTTTCCATGTAATCATTTGCTGACTTATTTTTTTAAATTTTATTATTATTATTTTTTTTAATTCTAAAACGCTCTTAGAATTGTTTTAATCCTGTCCAATAACTACTTATGAAGTGTTGTAACACTTATTCATTTTGTTTAATCTTAATTACGCATTTAATTAAGTTATACAGTTGTATTCATATTATAGATAGTCTCTTTTTTTTTTAAATCCTTTTTCTTTTGGAAAAAAAAAAAAACTTTTAGCTTAAAAAATATTGCCCAAAAAAGAATGCAAAATAACACGAGTAAATACAGTATTCTATTTTTTCCTTAACTAAATGTATTGAAAAGGTTTATCTGCAATGTGTTCTACTATTAGAATCAAAAGGAATTCTGCTAAGCAGTTACATAAATAAATGATTCGCATCCTTACTTGATAAATAGATAATTAAAGACTTAAACATGTAAGTTTCAATACAAACTTGAACAAATAAACATTATGATTAAAATATGTTACCAGGATAAACTGGAGTAGATGGACCAGAAGGAATATACTGATGCAGTGGGGAATATTCACATCTTTGGAAACTTTGCTCCTATTTTAGAGTTGCATAAAAGAAATAATTTTAAAAAGCAAACATAAAAATAAAATAAACAAATTACAATATAAAATAGTTTTAGTTAAATTGAAATGATTAAAAAAATTTAATCTAACTTACAGTTTTTATTTCATCTGAGACATGTGTTTGCATACTATTACAAGAAGGACTAAGCTTATCTTCGTATTCAACTCGCTTTTTAAGGGTTGAATTCCAATGATTTTTTATAGCATTATCAGTCCTAAAACAAATTAAAAAAATTAAATCTGACTACTTAGCAAGATATATATCGTGAATAAGGCTTAAACATGGCAAAGTATTTTATTTTAAATTCAGTAACTACTTAAAAACTGCAATCTAATGCTGAACCCAGTAGCAAAATTTTCTGTGTCAATTTGCAGCAAACCAAATTTTATCTACAACCCAACAATGCAGAACCAAACATACCATCATAAGAAGTAATAGTAACCCATATAAAAGGCAAAATTTGCTTTTCGAAAGGAAATATAAAATACAACTTCAATAAATCTGGAGACAAAGTACATTTTAGCATTTTTTTTTTAAAGTACAACATTTTTTTTTTAAGCTGTCAAATTAATCTCCAAGTGCTAAAAATAATCTGCAGCATCTATTGCCATGCTGCACTGTTTCTGCTACTGGGATGATAATCAAAGATTAAAACAAATTAAATTAAAATCAACTAAAAAAAAAAAAAAAAGAGGAAAGGTCGCAAAAATGTTTTCAAAATAATACTAAAAAAAAAATAGAAGGAAAAGAAAACTGTGTACTTAAATTCATTCTGTTTTTCATAAGAGTGCGAAAATCTTGAAAACTTAAATATGTTGGAAAAAATTACCTTGCAAAAAATTCTTACACTTGGCAAAATTAATCTAGTAGAAAATGTTTGATTTTTAGTAATTTTTTTTATGTTATTTATTATTATTCAAACATTAGTAGAAACTATTGGGATTTCTAGAAATATATGCATAGAAAGAAAATTACTTTAAAACAACTGAATTACAAAAAATATATTCTACAACAGCTTCAAAGTTAAAAAAAAAAAGAAAGAAAACTATGTACTTATAGAAAAAATTCATTCTGTTTTTCATAAGAGTGTGAAAATCCTGAAAACTTAAATAATGTTGGAAAAATTACCATGCAAAAAATTCTTACACTTGGCATAATTCATCTATGAGAAAATGTTTGATTTAAAGTAATTTTTTTATGTTATTCATTGTTATTCAAATATCAGTAGAAACTATTAGGATTTCTAGAAACATATGCATAGAAAGAAAATTATCTTAAAACTACTAAATTACAAAAAAATATATCCTACAACAGCTTCAAATATAAGAGTTAATTAAAAGATATTACAAAAAAAAGAAGAAGAAGAAGAAGAAATCAACACAGCAAAATTTTAATTTAGTTATTTGTCATATACTTAATTGAAAAATTTACTCCATAATAATAACAAATATGCAAGCTAGCTGAAGCAGAAGTTAAAATTCATCGCTCTTGCTAACAGAGAAAAAAAAAAAAATCATTTTCTAAACAAGAACGAAAAATCATGCGTCAAGCATAGATTATGTAGCACTTTCCAACGCTTCTAAAATAATTTTACAAATCATTACCGTTTAATAAGCTGAAAGATGACATCTAAGTAAACAATTTGGAAAACGCATAACATATTTAAAAACGTAATTTCAGGAATTTTCAATATATACAATATTCGGAAAAATATCCGAATACTTTTATGTAGCCCTGTATATGATCTATAGATTTGTATATATACATAGGATGCTAAATTTTAGTTTAGTTAGGAAACGCGTAGCACAGTTTAAATTCTCCTTCTGGAGTTTCTGTCAATAAACGGAAATGTGTTCGCGAACTTTTGTGCTGCCCTGTATAGGATCTACAGCATTTATACACACCACGTAATAGACAAAAAGCTAGTTAAGATTAAAATCGCGTTCAGTAACTTAAAACGCACTTCCAGGAATTATTGTTAACAGTCAGTAGAGAATTCTTTTGTGTGTCCCTGTAAATGAACGATGACTGCTATACACACAATATTCTGTAGTAAGCCTCTTGTAATGCACCTTAGTAATATATATAAACTTCAATGCGTTTAAAATAGTGGAACATTATTTAAATAAGCCGCAGACGATTTTTCTCCATAGACGTAATGTAACGGAATTATTTTGACTGTCCCTGGTAAAGTAACTCTAAGTGCTATATACCTACTATTCCATATTAAGCTTCTTATAATGCATCTTAGTGATCTACATAAATTTCAATGCGTTTACAATAGTGAAACATTTTAAAAATAAACCGCAAATGATTTTTCCCCATAGACCGCAATGTAACGGAATTCTTTTGAGTGTCCCTGTAAGAAAACTATAAGTGCTACACACTTCAGTTGAAATAGGGAACGTGCCATAGATAACGACAATAACATATAAAAATTGCAGAGCAATCCGAGCATATTTACGGGAGTTAGAGCACGGACAGACGGCCAGACAAGATAATATTTTACAGATAATATTTTACAGAAATAAGTAAATATACATGTATTTCCAAACACCAAAAAACCAGTAAAAGGAATAACATAAAAAAATACTAAGGACACTACTAGAAACACTAGAATCACTACACTCTTATTTTACTTAACTTGGTTCATGTATGTAACTAAAGATGGAATTCTGTAATCTATTTTTCACTCATTTCCTGATATGATAGAATTATAAATTTTATGTACACAGGCGTGTTTCCAATCACAATATAACATTTCAATATTTTTAGAACTAAATTATAAATTACTAAACTAATTTTAAGGCCGTTAGCCTGCCACAGGTGATAAATTACGGAACATTCTTTATGGTTATATCTGTATACAAGTT
Organism: Maratus michaelseni; assembly: GCA_963931845.1. Lineage (NCBI taxonomy): Eukaryota > Metazoa > Arthropoda > Arachnida > Araneae > Salticidae > Maratus > Maratus michaelseni. The sequence goes on along the minus strand of OZ007592.1, from coordinate 167,315,570 downwards.
ACGACGACAGATTTAATTATTCGTCAAATTACGCTCGCTACAATAGGTCAACTGGCTGTGAAACTGCAACATCGAAATATTTTAAACACAAAATAGCAAAAAGTAAAATATAAATAAAAAATAAAGTAATTTTTTTATATAAAATACACTTATCAATTAATAGTTTAATATTAATTAAATTATGATTATACGTTGAGAAAACAATTTAGAATTCATGAATAGGTAGTTTAAATAATGCTTTGTTGCCATACCTTAAAAAAGAAACAGAGCAAAGATTATTTATTCACCTTTTCTACCAAGAATATAAATCAAAGAAAGAACTTTCCATAATTGGAACACCCATGCTAAATTAATGTATTGTAACTGACATTTTTTGGAACTACATGAATAGCAGTCTTGAAAATAGGCGTCATTTTTAAGATAAACCTTGAATGCATATAAAAGAGTCTTCTTAAAAAACTATTTTTACTTATATACTTATTAGCTTAAACCCAACAAAAATCAACAAGGGTTTTTTTTAATTTCATCTTTTTTCCACACTATATGTACCAGAAAAATACTTTAATAATAAATTTTAAAACATTTAATATTTATTAGATTTCAAATATTTACTGGCACCTTTAGGGTATCCTATTATACATAAGTTAAAATATTTTTTCTTAACAAAAGGTATGTGTGTGTGTGGGAGGGGGGGGGGATTGATATAGTTTTCAACATGTTTTAAAATTAACAATAAATAACATATAATAAATAAATTTCAGTTTAAATTTCAATTAAAATTTCAAATATTAATCAGTTTTCTTGTTTGTAGAGCATAAAACTACAGATATATTAAACCATCTTATAACACTATAATTTTTTTTTTTAATTAATGGAAACAACAAAACTAAAGTGAGACATTACTATACAAATGAAATTAAAGGTTAACTTAAATGAAAACATTTCTTTTATATTATATTATATATATATATATATATATATACAGTCGACGCTCGTTATAACGACCTTTTGTGCATTCTTAAAACAAAATTTTCTATCTCTTGTCTTTCAAAAAAAAATGTTTTAAAGTGCCAATTGCATTTGAAACTTTTTACATTAGGCATCGACGGTGACTGTATACTTTCTGCATTCGATTATTCATTCTCTTTTTGTATAGAATAGTGACAAATAATGTGATTTTCCATCAGATTTACCACGCAGTATACATCAGTCAATCATGACGAAAGAAAATGGCAATTTTATCTCGGAAAAAAAATCGGAAGGACAGGACAATCCAGTCGCTATATTGGGAAAAAAGCAGCAGACCGGTCGTTATAGTGGATGTAAAAATAACATAGCATAAATGGTATATATTTCGGGACATTTTGCATCGGTCGTTATAATGGAATGGTCGCTATAATGGACTGTCGCTATAACGAGCGTTGACTGTATATATATATATAATAGACACTACCTACTAAAGTTGACCTCATAGTTTCAATATCGAGATATTTCTTGTATATGAAGATACCTCATAATCGGGTTAACATTATAAATCTTACAAAACGATTAATAAGCATAAGTACCAGCTAAAGGATTTTCACTAGATCAAAGGCTGTTTTTACACATAATATAAAACATCTAAAAATGCATAAAAAGAAGCTTTTTAAAAATAGATTATTATATTACATACATTTAAAAATAAATTGTAATAAAGAATACTTTTCCATACAACAAAGACATGAATTTAAAAAAAAAAATCTTAAATAATTATTAAATTAAATTATAAGTTATGTAGATACTAAATAACATTTTCTTTTTAATTACCTAAATAATTATTAAATTATGTTATGTAAATACTTCTTATCTTCTCACTTCAGTTGTGCCTTATAAATCATAATAAAGTAAAATAATAAATAATAATATCTCTTAAATTAAAAATATCTACATCAGTGATTCTTAATCTCTCAGTTGTCATGAGACCACCAGGATTTAGATTGAAATTATTATTAATATCTGACAGAATATATCAGATACAAGATACTGGATATAGAAATTAATCATACTGTATTTTTAGTTTTTACATTCAATTTACTTACAAGATTTCTCTCAGATTCTAAGTAGGTTATTTTTATTTTTTATTATTATTATTATTTTTTTTTTTTACAATGAATGCAAGATTTTTGCAGATTTTATCATGGTTCATACAGTTGAGAACAAATAAAATTCAATATTTAAATATTTTCAAGGGTTGTTTAGATATATGCAATATGATGTACATTAAACTGGCTCTAGAATATACATAATACATAAGGGAAAGAATCATCACATTGCCTGTCTATTTCAAAAAATTCTTATCAGATCTTTATAAAATTTTACAATAGGTATTTTTATATCATCATATTAGAGAATTTTTAAAGAATAAAGTATACTAACTTAGTAAGGTACATCTATATCATAGAATGAAATTTAATTACATCATAAAAAGTTAAGAAAATATAGCTTGATCTTTCTTTAAAAGAAAATTTCTTTCTTAAAAAAAAAAAAAAAAAGTGACATTACTACAAGAGCAGAAGTGCTATCTCAAATGATTTTTTTTTTATAATATTGCATTTCTATCAATATGATTTGATCGTAAAGAAGATTACTCCAAAATTAAAAGTCAGCTTAAGATAAAAAGCAAGTTACTCCTTATTAAATAATAATGTTACTTAACATTTATAATAACATTTTGTACCTACATCAGTTTAAGCTAATATACTATAAAAAGAAAATGAAAGTTGAATAATTTCCATCAATACTTTTTTCCTTCACTTAGTAGCAAAAAATGACAAAGCCATAAAATGAAATTTGATGACCAAATTTCATTTGAAAATTCAAGGACTTTTATACATTTTCACAATTTTACCATAATTTCTACTTTAAAATTTTGTATAAAATCAAATGTTAGTTCTCTGTATTAAAAAACAAGAAAGTTCTTAAAATACTACAAATAAATATTATATGGTGACAATTTATGCTCATTAGAAAGTAAATAATAATAAAAAAAATCAAATTCTATAAACATTTTTTATTGTTCTTATCTAAAATATAAGAAAGGGAGAAAAAAAGATAGGTCTTTAAGAAGAAGGTGGGAAACAGAAATTGATGTTGCAGAAAAACTAACCCGGTTATCACAGAATCAAGTGAAAAAATTGCCAGTAATCCTGGACTAATAATATTGGAATAAATATTAGTTTCTAATTCTAATAATGACTAAATATTATACACTCAGGCAGAGAAATAAAATAAAATAATTATTATGAATACACAGCTGATTTAAGTAAAATAAGACGTATACATAAGAAAATAAATGAAATTCATTTCTTCAAAAGAAATGAAAAGAACGAAACAAGACCTCACCTTCCAGGTAAAAGTTTCGCAATTTTTGCCCATTGATTTCCCAACTTAGAGTGACATTCAATAATTGTCTGTTCTTCTTCATGTGTCCATGCTGTTTTCTTAATGTCAGGATTCAGATGATTATGCCACCTGCATACATATTTACAAAGATTAAAAAAAGTGAACAGATATGTTACATTTCAAATAATCTTTAAACAATTACAACATAAACCAACCTTTCACGACATTGTTTCCCTATTCTTCCACGTAGTTGTCTAGCAATTAATGTCCACTTTTGCGGCCCATACTTTTTAACCAGCTCGATCACCTTTTGATCCTCCTGCACAAATAATCATTTTCAATATATTATTAGAAATTAGAAATTTAAAAGCATTTTATTAAGAGACTAAGTAAAATGCATTACAATACTTGCCTCTTTTGTCCAAGGACCTTTAACCAGGTTTGGATTCACAACCTTCTGCCAACGCTGCTGACACTGAACATCAGTACGATTAGGCAGAAAACTTGCAATTTTCCCCCAGCCTTCGTCCAAATACAGATTCACATACCTCTTCAAAGCATCATCCTACAATAGTTTGAATTTTAAAAAATTGCATAAAAACATCTAAAAAAAAATGGTAAAGGAAAATGAGTTTATGTATCAGAACACAAATTTTTCCCCATTCACTCTATTCCTTCGAATGATTTGAAAAGTCAATCCCGAAAACCGTATCGTAAGTATTTTTCTCTGTTTTTCCCATTTATATCCCCCTCTTAGTTGTGTTTCCAAGATCTCACTGGAAAATAAAGATAAATTCATAAAATGATTAATAGAAATATCGTTAAACAAAATAATTTAAATAATTACTTACTATTCTTACTTTTTCAGTTCATTTTATATAGTTTCAACCCCCCCCCCCCCTTTTAAAAAAAAACAAGTATTTTGTTTCTTCAGTTTTTCTCACCAATCATGAAACCCTATGTTAACTTACAAGAAAATTTAAAAAGAAGATTACTCATTCTACATAACACAATTATCAAAATTTGGTTTTCACAATCAAAAAATTAACATCTGATATGCAAGTACGTAGTACAATTCAAAAATCATTTTTTTAAATTTTAAGTATTTTAAGAGTACGATAAATTTTGAAATTTTTACTAAGTAGAAATTTTAAAATTTGTTGAATTTTAAAATTAATTTTTAACATTTAAAGAGACAAGTGTAAAAAATGTATTTATGTATTTTATATCAACTTTCTGTTAGTGAAAACTAAATTTTGATAATTGTATTAGGTAATGAGCAATCTCCTTTTTAAATTTAAATTTATTTGAGAAGGGAAAATCTGTTTTGATAGTAAGTCCTTTTACATTTTTCTTCATTATATCCTTTCTTTTGTATTAAATCAATTGACTGATACATAAATTCATTTTTTCGATACTTTAAAAGAAGAATTTAAAACAAAATACTAAAATATCTATAATGCCTGTAAGCAGTAGTATTTTAATTATACTATAGTTTTACATTAGATTTGCATTAAAATTTGAAAAATTCTTATATTCACAAAAACAGTCTTTAAAAAAGAAATAAAAACATTGTTATTCAGCAGTGATTATTTAAATACAGTAACAATTTTTATTGCATTACAATTTAAAAATAATCACATTAAAATTTGTAATATTCTCATGTTCAAAAACATTGTTTTCATAATTCAGTACTCATTAATTAAATATAAAAAATAACAATTTCATTAAGCTTTTTAAAATTCTCACATCAAAAGAACTTGTTTTAGAAACTCAGCAATGAATCAATTAAATATTAAAGTAAACATAAGTAATTTTTTTTTTAGTATGATTAATATGGGTTATTAATAGTATAATAAATATTATTTTAAATTTTCATACTTCGTCTTTAGTCCACCTAGCTTTATTTACAGCTTTGGGCCTGGGGAATTTTTGCATTATGGGAAAGCTTGAGTCATCCCTATTGGTACCACTTAAACTGGAAAAATAAGAGAATATGTACATCAGAATACACAGTGAAACATTTAAAAAATATATTAAATATAATTAAAAAAATATAATAAATATAACATAAATATACATATTAAAACAAAATATAATTAATTGCACAGAAAAAATCCTCATAATGAGTAACTTAATCAACGTTATTCATTTAGATTTAGATATACTGTAGATTCTGATAAACAGTAAACAAAAGAAAATTCTTAAACTGGCTATACATTATTCTAACAAGAAAGAAAAATTAAAAATTACCTTTTTGTAATAAAGGATATCGCCAATAGTTTCCATACTCCTGATTTATATATAAGCTTAACAGAATACACAAATGAAAATTAGAGGTGCTAACTAACACATTCCACACAGCTATAAATGCCTAAGCGCATTGTTTTCAAATCAAATAATTTTAAATAATTTATTTTTTGCAAAATACGATGATATCGAAACGAAACGGCTCCCAGCATCCATTAGCATATGTACAGGGTTACATAGAGCAGATGGTAGAAACACGGCTGGCGCAAAAACAAGATTCAAAAGTAGCGCCAATTTCATCGAAGTGAATCAGCTGGGAAGCTACAGATGCCCTGAACCAAATACGTAATCAAGCGAATTACGGCAAACAGAATCGACCTACATTAATGATAAAGTTTACTTTAATGAGCAATTAAAGTACGAATTGCAAATACCAAAAATTTTCAACATTTAATATTTAATCATAACAAAACGAAGAAAAAAAAGAGAAGAAACTTTATTAACGATTTTTTTTTTTTTCTAACGTACATTATATCCATTACAGCAGTCAAATCACAATAAATAACTATCAAAACACCTCTAAATAAACATATCTGAATGAGCATTTAATCTAATTAAAATAAATAAAAACCAAAGTAAGAAAATTTAAAAGTATGTATGTAAACTTTTAATAAAGCGGTGAAGATTGAAATAAAATATAATAAAATTATATCACTTAATTTACATTGAAAAATGATAGAACTTTTGAAAACTCTTAAAACTGATATGTTTAGCATTTTATTTGAAATATGTTTTTTTTTTTTTTTTTTCTAACCTACATTCTCTAATCATTACAGCACTCAAATCACAATAAATAACTTCGAGATCTATCAAAAAAACTTTAAATAAACATGTCTGAATGTGCATTTAATCCAATTAAAATAATAAAAACCAAAGTAAGAAAATTTAAAAGTATGTAAACTTTTAATTAAGCGGTGAAAATTGAAATAAAATATAATAAAATAAAAACACTAATCACATAATTTTCTTTGAAAAATGATAGAACTTTTGAAAACTCTTAAAACTGATATGTTTAGCATTGCATTTAAATCAGAACTTTAAGCCATAAATATCTAGCTATGATATTTTACTAGCTATGATATCTAGCTATGATATTTTACAAAGAAAAAAAAAAGTATTCATAAAAGCGATCACGCGCGAATTCTAGCGATCATGCCGCGGATGCCCAAATAACACCTGGCACGTTTCGGGATTACAGACAGAGAGAGAAGAGAGGTCACGTGAGGTACCACCAATAGAATTCGCAACCCTCTTAGCTTGTAGGAAACAAGAAACTAGGACCCCCTTTTCACCCTAATCATCAAATATGAAAGAAGGAAAAACTGTTTAGTGGTAGAGCAAAAATAAGCCCAGGGTGCTACGACAGATTTTTTTTTCTTTTTAAAAAACTACTTTTTTGTTGAAAAGACACGTATAAAAGCAATTGAATAGTGATAATCTAAAAAAAAAAAAATGTACACAAAAAAAAAAGTTTTTTTTTTTTTTAACTTTATAATTGAGAATTACAATTTTGAAATAGATTATATTTTTAAAACACGGTTTATAATCGTCGTTGAACTCATATATAGAATTATTAAAATAATACATACATTTACCGTATATCCCGGCGTATAAGGAGGTTCTCCTTTGTAAAGAAACATTCATAAGATACATAGCAAAAAAAAATAAAAATTATTATACAGCGTAACAACTCTTCATGTTTCCTTATAGAAATCTTAGTTCTTATTATATTTATTCTCCCTTAATTTTTCATTTTCAAAACAGCATATAACGCGCACCTGTAAATTTCAATCAATTTTCTGCGTTATATCTGCGTGCAAAGGCGCCGAAATTATATCTATGAAGATGTATATTTAGTAACGCATACAGTGGCTCAAATAAGCACTTGAAAATTCATAAAAATTTAATAATTAAAGCGCATCAAAAGATTTAATAATGATTTATGCTGTAATAAAAAATTGTTTAAATCTTCGTCTTAAGACATTACTTTTCTTTAAAAAAAAACTGATAAAATACAATAATATTTAAAATTGGTGATTGTTTGAAAAGTATTCTTCTCTTAAAAAGTAGTTAAAGTTAACATCTGAGATAGAATTGTCTTTCTTGCTAGAAGGATTGTTCGCAGAAACGCCATTTAAGGGTCCTCCTCTCCTCACGCGGAAACACTCGCTCGCTAATGTTAATCCTATGGGGCATTATTTTTCTAATATCTCCTTTGCATTTCAATATTTTTAAACGATTTTTTTTTTTTTTTTTGCATTGGATAGCACAGATGGTTTCGAAAGTGAAAATATCTCCGAAAAAAAAAATAAATAAATAAAATAAAAAAATAAAAAAATCCGCAAAGAAAATCGAAAAAGTAATAGTAAGTTGACAGCGGAAATAAGAGATTGATATCTGTTATCCCATGCCCCCTCCCCCCCCCCAAAAAAAAAATCGTTTAAAAATATTGAAATGCAAACGAGATATTAGAAAAATAATGCCCCATAGGATTAACATTAGCGAGCGTGTGTGTGAGGAGAGAGGAGGGCAATTTGTAATTGCCACCGGTCTGAGTTTCATACTTTTCTTTTATCCTTGTCGTGTCTTTTCTTTATTTTCTATCAGCTGAATTATATTCATTTGTTGTTTACGAATGCATTAATAATAGCGTGTAAATGAATGATATCAGTAAAGATTATTCCTTTTCAAATTTGTGTGAAAAATGAATGCAAGAAAAATAGCACATTTGAAGTGGACCGAAAATCTGCAGTTACTGTGTTCAACAGAAGAATTTTTCCCCTGCAACCAGAAATGACGCTCCTGGAAGTTTGTGATAATTTACCCCTATCTGGCACACAAGCGCGCACGCACACACACACACATACACACACACACACACAATAATGCTAACAAAATTTTGGCCGAAATCATTATTTTTGATTTCTTATACTCTATTAAAATATGCAAGTAAATAATAAAAGTAAGAATAGTTTTTTAACCATTCAATGTTTATTTTAAAAATTAGTCCTACTTTCATGATTGTCATTCATGTAGTTCCAAAAGAAGAAAAAAAAAATCCGTCACAATAGATTAATTTGATGTGGCCCCGATTATTGAAATTTCACCTCTTTGATTTATGCTTGTGTGAAAGCGCGAACTAATGAACTTATTAATATTTGTTTTTCTCTGTCTTTTTTTAAGATATCGCAACAGGAAAAAGAAAAAAACCGGGATTTCCCAAATAGTTTTCTCGCCGTATAATCATACTTTAATTAATATTAAACTATTAAATAATAAAAGAATATTTTTAAAAAATTACTTTTTTTAAATTTATATTTTTTATTTTTCACTTTTTAATGTTTAAAATATTTCGTTGGTGCTTTTTCACAGCCAGTTGACCTATATTGGCGAGATTAGGTTGACGCATCATTAACTATATACATTGGCTGTGTACGTCGTAAACAATTGTAACCATAAAGATTATTTGGCGATTTATCAGCTGCGGCCGGCTAATGAAAAAATGCTTTAAAATTTTTTAATTAATAATTAAGTTCTAAAAATATTAAAATGTTGTATTGCCATCGGTAACATGCCTATGTACATAATTTTTTTTTTTTTTTATATATATAATTCTAGCCTATCAGGAACTGAATGAAAAATCCATTACAAAATTTCATATTTTCATACAAACAACATATCAATCCACTTATTCCATAAAAATTACAATAGGACATTTCACTTAAAGGGTCTGCACAGTGCACGGGCTGGAAATGTCCGTGTCCGGCGCGGACCCAACCCATAGAAAAAATTCGGCCTGGCCCGGTATAAAAGTTAAAAGTTCGGCCAAAGCCCGGCCCAGCCCTGAAAAACGGTAAAATCTCGGACCCGAGCCCGGCCCGCACAAAAACTTAATTGGCCTGAACCGGCGCGACTGAATTTCTACAAAACATGGATCTTTACGTCGATATGGTTAAAAATTGTCTCGTACTTATTTTAGGTTTTTTTTTTCTTGTTTATAATCTTCATTTTTAAAAAAGCGCCCTGGGCTGCAATATATATTTTTTTAAACGAATCTCTATTTGCATTTAAATGTTTCAGTTATCATTAATATCGTTAATTCATATCCCATGTATCAGAAACTTAAAAATCTGAAAAATTCTATACAGTAAAATCTTCTAAGATGGAATCGCATATGAAAGAAAAAAATCCGTTATAGACAAGTTTCCTTCTTAGCATGCACTGTACATCGTCTGTTGTAAATACATTATATTCTTTTTTCGTGTATTATTATATTCATTTTGCATGGATCACCACACTTTTTCGTTTAAAATAGGATTCCATCATAGGCAGGTTTCTTTTTCACATTTTTTACTGTATTTTAATTTTATTACCTTGAAATCCACTATTCTTTAAAAAGAATACATTTTAAATTTTAATTGTGGAATAATGGCAATTTAAAAATATATGCATTTTTTGCAAAAATTGTTGGGTCGGGCTAAATTTTACTGATTTTTGCACGGACCAGGCCACGCGGGGATGATTTTCGCCGGGCCTGAAAATTTCGGCCCATGGACTGGACTTCATTCTCTAGAAAGAATGAAGTCCAGTCCCGGGTCGGTAAGGAAAAAAGAAGTTAGGCCCGGCCCGATCCTTCGGAAAAAAGTAATGCCCGTGTGTCTTGAATGAAAATTGGCCAGAGCCCGTGCAGATTTCAGAGTCACAATAAGCTGAAACTCAATTTTCGTTTTACAACTTTAACAATAATAAAGATATTTTAGCAAGATTTATATTATATTAATTTTGCTTGTATGAAATATGATATTATTTAAGAGGCTGAATTTTGGCCAGTGATACAATATAAGTACTGTCAGCTGCATTCGAAGTATACAAACTGTTTGCGAAAAAGCAAGAAACAGATTATTCCCAGATAATATTCAGGGTAGAGATCTGCACGGGACGGGCCAAGGCCCGAAGCCCGTACTCGGCCCGGCCCGCGGGCCAGGCTCGGGCCTATTTTTCTTCACAGCACTCGGGCCGGGCTGGGCCCGGGTCATATTTTTTCTGAAGGCTCGGGCCGGGCCGGACCTAGTGATTACTCTTTACGGGCCGGGCCGGGCCTTACTTTTTTCCTGAAGGATAAGGCCGTGTCTTAAATTATTTTTTCCGTACAGATCCGGGACTGGTTTCATTCTTCCTAGTCTTCACGCCTCAAAATTTTTAGTCCTGGTTTTGTCCCGTATGAAAATCATTGTCTCGGCGTACCTGGTCCGTTCGAAGGTCAGTAAAATAAGACCTGGCATAAAAATCTTTGCAAAACATGCATATATTTTTAAATCGCCATTATTTTATAATTAAACATTAAAATTTATTCTTTTTAAAGAATAGTAGATTTATACACTTATTAAAATATGGCTAAATTAAAATATAGTAAAACGTGTGAAAAAGAACCTGCTTATGACGGAATCCTGTCTTAAATTGAAAAATGTGTTGATCCATTAAAAATGAATATACTAATACGTAAGAAAAGAATATATAATACATTTACACCTGATAAGAAGGCAAATTGCTTATAACTCATTTTTTTCTTTCCTATGCAATTCCATCTTGGAAGATTTTACTGTATAGCATTTTTCTGATTTTTAACACTTCAATAAGTGGAATATGGATTAACAATATTGATGATAACTTAAACACATACATACAACAAATAGAGATTTATTAAAAAAAAATAAATATTCCAGCATGCGGCACCTCTATAAAAATGAAGATTATAAACATGGAAAAAAAGCTAAGATAGGAATTTTTGGTTAGATCTCATCCTACGAGGCAAATTTTTAACCAAATCGACGTAAAATTATGTTTTGTAGAAATTCACTCGGGCCGGGCCGGGCTCAAGGCCGAGATTTTAACTTTTTTCCGGGCCGGGCCGGGCTCGGGCCGAACTTTTAACTTTTAAATCGGGCCGGGCCGGGCAAATATTTTTTTTGTTCGGGCCGGCCGGGCTCGGGCCGAACTTTTAATTTCTGTATCGGGCCGGGCCGAGCTCGGGCCGAACTGTTAACTTTTAAATCGGGCCGGGCCGGGCTCGGGCCGAACTTTTAATTTTTGTATAGGGCCGGGCCGGGCCAATTTTTTGTATGGGTCGGGCCGGGCCCGGGCCTGAAAATTTCGGCCCGTGCAGACCTCTAATTCAGGGTCTTTATTTGTACATCATTAATTCCTATAAAGGTCATCATTAATGGTTAATTTTCTTAAGTGACACTTTTCGTTTGCGCAAGTAACAAACGAAAATTCATGTTTGACCTGGAGTGAGATCACTGTATTTTTGAACCAAGGTTTCATGGACAAAAATTGGCGGTCTTAATGTTTATTATCACCCCTGAAAGGTTTTTTTTCCGTTTTGTTTAGAAACACCCTGTTCGCGAAAAAGCAAGAAACAGATTATTTACCAGACAATATTCAGGAACTTGCATTTGTACACATCATTAATTCCTATGAGAAGGTCATCATTAATGGTTACTTTTCTTGACACTTTTCAAAACGTAAACAAATAATGTAAAAGCATTCTCTTTTATTTAAATACTAGCAAGCTACGCCCGCTACGCTGGTCAATTTCTTTTAATGAACCTTTAATCAAACAAAATATTGACATTTCATAAATAACTTTTATATTTTAACAGAATAATAAGGCTACTATAATTTGTGACTCGTGCTATAGCCAATATACACGTCAGGACACGTCACCCTTATCATTATCTTTTTACGCATGAAGGTTTCGCTATGGTACTCCATTGGAAAATTTGGTAATTTTTGAAATTCAATATTTGAAAAACGGCATAATCATTAGATTTGAAATTTATATCAAGAAAAATACAATTTTTTACCTTTCAAACGCAGTTTGTCTAACAATTTTCTGACAAATACTTTTTGAGCTATCATTTTTTTCAGTAACTTCAAATGTTTCATTTTCCGAGATTAATCTGTTGCAACAATTAGCGAAAAACCCAGTCGTCAGCAACGCATAGTTTTTTATTAAAGAGGCTGTTGGAGCAGGGATTGTCACCACCAATTTGCCACCATCACTTTTGAAATCGGTTCCGTGGTTCCAGAGATTCCATAGAAATTGTAATTTAGAATGACTTCAGAACGCTTTTCGCTCATTTCACCCATTTAAATTTCGATTTTTTTTTTTAATTTATTCTTAGAGAGCATTTACATCTTATAAGTAACTACAATGCTAAATTTCAAATTTCTTGCCCCTTCAGTATAAAAAAGTCGCAATTTTCGAACATTTTTCGATCCTGCACCTCATTGATGTTAGTGGCACCGACATAAAATATAGCCTATGTTGGAGTAGGGATTGTCCCCATCAATTTGCCACCATTACTTTTGAAATCGGTTCTGTAGTTCCAGAGATTTCATAGAAATTGTAATTTAGACTGTTTTTAGAACGCTTTTCGCTCATTTCACCCTTTTAAATTTAAATTTCTTTTTTATTTTGTTCTTAGAGAGCATTTACATCTTATAAGTAACTACAATGACAAATTTCAAATTTCTAGCTCTTTCAGTATAAAAAATAAAAAAAAAACTGCCCAGTTAAACTGAGGGCATTGAGTTCACAGGCTATTCACACTAATTGTATATTATACTCTTATTTCAAAGAATTTGAAAGAAGCCCATCGAAAAATTAAGAAATAAACAATATATTAAGGGGGGGGGGGTCATCCCCCCGTTACCCCCCTCATAGTTAACTAATGAACCCCTTAAACTAATCAGGTAAATCTCTAATTACAATGAATATATATACAAAATTTGAAGAAAATCGGATAATTCTGCATGAAAAACCCATTTATATAAATTAAGGCGGGATTAGCCCCCCCCCCCCCGTTCCCCCCTTTTATACTTAACCAATCAATCCCGAAAACTAATCAGGGATGCGCCTTAACACAGTGAACCTATAAATAAAATTTGAAGGAAATGGGATAATTCTGCTTGAAAAACCCATTTATATAAATTAAGGGGGGTATTAGCCCCTCCGTCCCCCCCCCCTTTATACTTAATCAATCAATCCCGAAAACTAGTCAGGGAAGCGTCTTAACCCAATGAACCTATAAACAAAATTTGAAGGAAATGGGATAATTCTGCATGAAAAACCCATTTATATAAATTAAGGGGGGGGGATTATCCCCCCGTTCCCCCCTTTTATACTTAACCAATCAATCCCGAAAACTAATCAGTGAAGCGCCTTAACACAGTGAACCTATAAATAAAATTTGAAGGAAATGGGATAATTCTGCTTGAAAAACCCATTTATATAAAATAAGGAGGGATTAGCCCCCCGTTCCCCCCTTTATACTTAACCAATCAATCCCGAAAAGTAATCAGGGAAGCGTCTTAACCCAATGATACTATAAACAAAATTTGAAGGAAAACGGAATAATTCTGCATGAAAAACCCATTTATATAAATTAAGGAGGGGAATAGCCCCCCGATCCCCCCCCCCTTTATACTTAACTAATCAATCCGGAAAACTAATCAGGGAAGCGCCTTAACTCAGTGAACCTATAAACAAAATTTGAAGGAAAACGGAGCAATTCTGCATGAAAAACCCATTTATATAAATTAAGGGGAGGGAATTAGCCCCTTGTTCCCCCCTTTTATACTTAACCAATCAATCCCGAAAACTAATCAGGGAAGCGCCTTAACACAGTGAACCTATAAACAAAATTTGAAGGAAAACGGATATTTCTATGAAGAGTTATCGCATTACGTACGTACATACATACATACAGAACCGGCTGGCAAGCTCTCAGGGCTTGATAGCCAGTTTGATAGCTAAAAAATCGCAATTTTAGAACGTTTTTTGCTCCTGCACCCCCTGGGGTTAGTGGCACCGACATAAAATGTAGCCTATGTTGGAGCAGGGGTTGTCACCATCAATTTGCCACCATCACTTTTGAAATCGGTTCGGTAGTTCCAGAGATTACCCCCTACAAACAAACAATCTTTACTCCTTTATAATATTAGTATAGACTATAGCTAATCAACCCGGTGTTGCCCGGTCCCGTCAAAGAATTGCACGAAACGCGACAACACTTTAAAAATCGCTGCACGAATTCAGAATAAACTTTATTCAAAAGAGAACAAAATTTATTATATTGGTTTAGAAGATTGAAATAGAGGTGAAAATAAGGAATTTTGCTTAGTAGCCACTGGCCGGCAGGTTGATTTTTTTTTTAGTAGCCACTTAGTGGCGAGTGAGAATAATTTCTTTAGTAGCCAGTAAATACATTTATGTCACTGAATATTTAATTAAAAAATATATATATTTAGTTTACAGTAAAGTAATTTATGTACTAAATAAAAATATTTTATTAATTTATATTGCTTTGAATAAACTTGAGATACTAATTTCCAATCTATTTAAAATTTTAAAATAAGTTAACAGCAAAGTTATGCACAACATGCTTATGTAGCTAACTACATAAGTCTCACTAAGCTTAGGTACTTCTGTAACTAACTACATAAGTATATTTAAAAGATATATATATATTTGTCTAGAATTAAGATCTGACATTAATAAAATAGGTATGTTTTTACACTAAATATTAATCCACAAATGATACACATTACAGATGCACAACCTGTGGCCAGTAAAGAGTAGACCAAAAGTGGCCAACATCTTCAGAAATTCAGAAAATGTGTATTTCGTCAATTAGTCCGGAAAAAATTGCAAATTTCGTCATTCGAGAGCGTAAAAATCATGAATTTCCATCATTCGGAAGCGTATAAATCATGAATTTTCGTCATTCGGGAGCGTAAGAAATTCATGAATTTCGTCGATCAAGTGCGGAAAATCATGAATGAAAAATCATGATTTTCGTCGATCGGGCGCGGAAAAATCACAAATTTCGGCGATCAGGTACGGGAAAATCCTGAATTTCGTCGATCGGACGCGGAAAAATCATACATTTTGGCGATCTAGTGCGGAAAAATCACGAACTTCGGCGATCGCGTGCGGAAAAATCATTAATTGTTGATGATTATTTTCGAAAAAAAAAAAATATCGAGAATTAGCCGAGATATTAATTAAAAACCTATCTAGAAAAACGCAGCACGGACCAAGGCGACGTTGCAACTTTGCAACCTCTCTTCGAAGGGCACTTGGCACAATGTCAAGTTCAATCTATCTTTGTACAATGTCATTGTTTTAGGTAAGACGAATCATAGTGATAAATAGTCTAGGTTTTTCATTTCAATGAATTCAATTATTTAAAAATAATTCATAGAATAATTCCAAGACATTAAAAGTCAGTAGTTTTGAGACAACAATCGCTTATTATAACTCAATATGTAAATCATTTACAATGAAAAACTTTTCGATTACAAATCACTTCAATAATCATATGCCTCCAAGTATCATGATTTTATGTTTAAAAATAAGTCAGAAAGTTTCGCTTTTTTTTTCTTTTTTTTTAATCGCCTTAAAATTGTCTACTCTTACGTCAAATATGATTGACCGATGACTTCTTATGAGCAACTCTGCGACCTCTTTCTGAGCGTGGTTGGCACTCAGCCGTGCTTAAACTTCGTACAACGTATTTGACTTAGAGTGAGGAATATTCATAGTTTTCCATTCCAATAGCATTCAATTATAACATGTGGTATTGTTTTACGTATACGAATATATTTTCTTTGTGAAAAGTTCTGATACTTTATTTAACCATTTACCTTTTTTATTAAGATTTTGCTTCCCCCCTCTCTGTGGTATAAATAATTTTATTTGATGTAGATGAAGGTGTAGTTATATATTATTAAATAGTTATGAAGTTCTTTATTTAAAATATTGCGTTGTATTTGCTAGACCCCTTAGCGTTCTTTTTGGTCAAAGCAGTGGTATAAAATAAAAGGAAAAGAAACTTCTTACTTTAATGGTGTCTGCTGTACACAAAATGAAGAGGAGCCTTGTTAACGATATAAATCAAATATCTTTATTCATCTTTTGAAGAGAAGAAAGAGGCCTTCATCCGTTGGTCACCTTTTTATTTTAATAAAAAAAAACGTTGGCCCATAAAAATGATCTTTTCCACTCGAAGAAACGTCTTTAAAAATTAAAATGCAGCATTAATCCAGATTTTAAAGATGAGAATTTCAATTAAAACTTTTACGCGCCATCAGGCAATAAATTCAGACAGGGAGACATCGTCGTAGAATTTCGCCGGACCACGCATCGTCGGCCGCAGGCAGGCAGGGCCCGCGATCTTTTTGAAACGAAAACTACATCATGACAGTTCATCAACAAAACAGATTCTGATTTAAAATTAACGAAATTTTTAATTTATAGTAAGAAACGGGGACACCATAAGTATCCGGACGACAAGACTTAAATCTATTAGAGAATTTTAAAAATTAGACAATATCTTAATTAACAAATCCGAACAATTCATTTAAAAACATTTATTTTAATTTGCGCCAGCAATCGTCAAATAAACCACGCCTTCGAAAAATGAGCCTCCTTTCACAGCTACCTGATGCGTACGTCACAAGAGGGGGAAAGACGGCGCCGAGGCTAACGAAAAGGACAGGCTACCGCGGTTCATTCCACTTATCTTTTTTTACAGACCGCTAGAGTGACGTGATGCTCTTTTCGTACACCTGCATTGGTGGATTCGAGCATCACGTGACTCCCACGGTCTGTAAAAAAAGATACGCGTAAAGCACCGCGGTAGCCTCTCTTTTTCGTTAGCCTCGGACGGCGCTTAGATGACGTCATCACAATACGAGGAGAAGGCAGAGAGCGAACACATCGGCAAGAGCGCAATACGGCCGCCGAACGATGCCTGATAAGAAACGCTCGCGTAAAAATAAATACGGAATTGAATCCAAATAATATCGACGTGAAAGGCCGAAAGAAATAAAAATATAACATGATTTAAACATTGTGAGATTTCATATCACACTCTCCCCCAAATGGCTTGCGTTCTACCATACTTCCCATTTCTTAGACATTATTAGGTATGTCGAGTTAGGTATGTCAAAAAGTTAATTATCTCGGTTGATTTCAATGTCAATTTCAAAAACAAAACTAGAAATGAATTGTCGGAATATTTTTTAACTCTTCGTCAATGTCCATTCATTCAAGAATCATATTCATAGTTTTCCATTCCAATAGCATTCAATTATAACATGTGGTATTGTTTTACGTATACGAATATATTTTCTTTGTGAAAAGTTCTGATACTTTATTTAACCATTTACCTTTTTTATTAAGATTTTGCTTCCCCCCTCTCCCCCAAATGGCTTGCGTTCTACCATACTTCCCATTTCTTAGACATTATTAGGTATGTCGAGTTAGGTATGTCAAAAAGTTAATTATCTCGGGTGATTTCAATGTCAATTTCAAAAACAAAACTAGAAATGAATTGTCGGAATATTTTTTAACTCTTCGTCAATGTGCATTCATTCAAGAATCATATTCATAGTTTTCCATTCCAATAGCATTCAATTATAACATGTGGTCTACCATACTTCCCATTTCTTAGACATTATTAGGTATGTCGAGTTAGGTATGTCAAAAAGTTAATTATCTCAGGTGATTTCAATGTCAATTTCAAAAACAAAACTAGAAATGAATTGTCGGAATATTTTTTAACTCTTCGTCAATGTCCATTCATTCAAGAATCATATTCATAGTTTTCCATTCCAATAGCATTCAATTATAACATGTGGTATTGTTTTACGTATACGAATATATTTTCTTTGTGAAAAGTTCTGATACTTTATTTAACCATTTACCTTTTTTATTAAGATTTTGCTTCCCCCCTCTCCCCCAAATGGCTTGCGTTCTACCATACTTCCCATTTCTTAGACATTATTAGGTATGTCGAGTTAGGTATGTCAAAAAGTTAATTATCTCGGTTGATTTCAATGTCAATTTCAAAAACAAAACTAGAAATGAATTGTCGGAATATTTTTTAACTCTTCGTCAATGTTCATTCATTTAAGAATCTACTACCAGGGGAAACACAATTATTGACAATGTATTCACCAACATCCCCGTTCAATGTGGCGTTATTCATTCATTTTTTAGTCATCGTAAACAGATTTGGGATAAGGTTTTTAAAAAAATCATACAGAATAGCGATATTTGTTACTATTTAGGCTTCACATCTCTCTGAATGTTCATTACATCCATCTATACTTTGCTAGTATATATAGATATAGCTATACACAATCCTACGCTATATAGTTTTTTACAAAGCCTTATTATTCTATTAGGAACGATCTTTTGTTGTACTATTGCAGTTAGTAATTAGTAAATTTAATGTACGGAACCCTTTGAGCGCGATTAATACTCGCACTTGACCGATTTATTATGTCATGAGATAGTAATAGCACTCGTCAGGGCAGTGCGAAGAGGGAGGCGAAGGGAACTTTTGCCCCGGGCGCGGAAATTGAGGTTGCGCCAAATTTATACTACCAACCATGGTTTTATTTATTTATTTAGTATTAAATTTTTGGCCATCGATCATTTTCCGGGGAATTTTTTTTCTCTCTCTCTTCGTCATTCTCTTATTTTCTGTCATAAAACATCACGATTTCTCTAAGTGAAATAAGTGGCAATTTTCTCATGTTTATTTAGTTGTTTGAAATTTCTGTATTAAAATTAAATCTTTTAAAGTTCTAAAATAAACGCAAAATATTTATTCAATAGAATTTATTTCTGTTTCTGCACTTTATCAATTTTGTGACACCTATCACAAAGAGGAGTGCGGGAGGGGAGGGGGATGCCAAATTACAACTTTGCCCTGGGCGCAGTTTTTTCTTCGCACGGTCCTGATACTCGTATTTATGAACAGATATGGATGTGACAGGACTTACCAAGGTCTCAACAGAGTTCGTTGGCCAGCTTGATCCGCCATCTTGTTTCAAAATGGCGGCCATTCAAAGATTTAAAATTCAAAAAAATGTACAAAAAATTAGAAATCGAAAAAGGTTTTTATTCTTTAAGTGTTCGGTGCGTGGTTTCTTGCAAATTTTCTGTAATTGTTGTAACTATTGTTGCTACTCTCATACGCTTAAAACTACAGTCATATCCGCAAGCGACAATTTATCGCTAAGTCTGGCGATATTTCGCCAAATATCGCCAAATTTGGTGACCAAAAATAAAGCTAACTTGGCAATAGCTGACTAATTTTTCGAAATTCCCATTCAAATTCGGTATTGATGAAAACTGGGAATCTTCTATAATCGGGTTCCACGCATTTTACCTTCGCGTGTTTGAATAAAATCAGCTGAACTCATATTCGGAACTTTCAAAGCTTCATCTGGTCAAATCTTCTAAAATAAATAAAATACTAATTTTAATTTTGATAATGACCTTAATGATTATTTTGAAGGATTAATTATTCTCATAAATATTTTATTAATTATTGATAATCTAAATTGTTTAAGTTAATTGGAAAAGACCACCATCTCACAATTGAGGGGCCCTCTCTGTAATAACAAGGCATGTGGAGTTGCCTTGATTCTCAATTTCCAGATTTACGTAATGTATTATTCAGCATATAAGGAAATGTAAATTTTATGATTATAAGCAAAGAAAAAAATGCTAGAAAACTCTCCTTAATCCTCTTTAATAAAAAGGTATGCGTTGCTGACGACTGGGATTTTCGCTAATCGTTGCCACAGATTATCCTCTTTAATAAAAAGGTAATGTGTTGCTGACGACTGGGATTTTCGCTAATCGTTGCCACAGATTAATCTCGGAAAATGAAACATTTGAAGTATCTGAAGAAAATAATTGCTCGAAAAGTATTTGTCAGAAAATTGTTAGACAAACTGCGTTAGAAAGGTAAAAAATTGTATTTTTCTTGATATAAATTTCAAATCTAATGATTAGGCTGTTTTTCAAATATTGAATTTCAAAAGTTACCAAATTTCACAATGGAGTACCATAACGAAAACTTCACGCGTAAAAAAAATAATAACAGCAATGTGTCAGCACGAGTCACAAATTATTGTAACCGTATTATTCTGTTAAAATATAAAAGTGAATTATGATGTCACGAGTGCATGATTTTTATTTAATTCTCGACAAATACTAGATGCGCCATTTCTTTTCAGTTGTGAATAATATAGGTTTATTCCCGTTATTAAAAAATGTAGCTAGAAAACATGTGAATAAATGGAAAACGGTAGGTAATAAATTGTAAACGTAATAATAAACCGTATTAAAAAACATAACTTAGTGAAATAAGTATCCGTTTTTATGTTATTTTAGGATATTCCAAGTAAAGGTACAGATTACTTTAAAATACAAAGTTAAATTCACCGATATATTTCGTTTGATTCAACGTTCTTTTGCAGAAACCGACCAGCGCAGCGGGCGTAGTCTGCTAGTAGGGATATATACAAAGAAGGTATATACTTAATTAAAATGTCGAAAGTAAATTTAAAAGCTTTGTAGCTGAAAACTCCATTTCATTTACCCCACAATTTTTTAATTACTACGCCTCTGAAAACTATTACTCCGCCCCCTCTCCGAAAAAAAAAGAAAAGAAAAAAGAACAGCGGCAGGTGATATTCAATTCAAAAATAACAACCAACTGCACATTTTTATTTCTATTGCAGGAAAACAGCATCTAAAAACAGTGAATTCTCTCTCACCTGCTTGCTTTTTATTTCTCCCTCGAATAATGAGCTTTTGCTAGTAAAGTATTTTGTTGTCTTGTCATACGAATTTTATAACGACTGTGATTTAAAAAAAAAAACAAATATCTGGAACAAACATTTTATTAAAATATATAGGTACATTAACAACGAAGGAAAGTTTAAATGCAAAAGTTCTAGTTAAAATATTAATATACAGGGTGGTGCGTTCGAAAGCCCCTCGGCATATTTTAAATGTGCTCTAGCACACTACAACGAACATTTTTTGTAAATAAAACCGCATGTGTTTGCATGCAAAATCCATTTATTCAGTCAAAAATATAGGGTGTCCTACTCCAATCCGAATACAACTAGTTTTCATAACTTTAACAAAGATATTTTAACGAAATTTTCGATAGACTTACCTTGCTTAATATGAAATGCAATATCACGAAAAGTGCTCAAAGTGCATAGTATTTCGACTAGTGAGACCAGCATGATTACTACCATCGATTACATTCGCAAATATGGAGCGTCTGATTCAGCGCTATTTGGATATGGATGGTAGCCAC
The DNA here is from genome assembly GCA_963931845.1 of Maratus michaelseni. Taxonomy (NCBI): domain Eukaryota; kingdom Metazoa; phylum Arthropoda; class Arachnida; order Araneae; family Salticidae; genus Maratus; species Maratus michaelseni. The sequence continues at coordinate 167,293,674 of OZ007592.1, read as the reverse complement.
TTCCATCACTTCCCGCGATATCGTTACATTTTACACAAAGAAAGGTAAATATGCAGCAAATTTCGCTAAAAAAAATCGTCATTTTTTGTTAAAGTTAGGAACAAAAATCCAGGTTCGGATAGGAGTGAGACATCCTGTGTTTTCAACAGAACAATATTAGGCTACTCTGGTTTCCTATACAATATGTGTTTGCTGTATAGTGCGCTTCTACCACATCTAAAAATTTGTATAAGGACTTTTGAATCACCCTGTGAAAACTTCATGGGTTTCTCAGCACTATTCGGCCCGACTCTGTAGACGATAAACATTTTATGTATGCGATCGCAAGCAACTGAATTAGAAATATCCTGTAGACGCGTATAAAAGACTTTACATATGGGATCGCACGTGAGCAATTGAGAAAGTAAATTGTATCAAGGATTAACTCAAATAGGAACAACAACAATCAAAAATTTACAGTCAGATTTTACGCGCTAGAGTGGCAACGAAGATTAATACATACAGTAAACTTTGTCTAAGTCGGAACAACCGAGATTTTTTGTCGTACACAGAGTTTACTGTATTTCTATGATTTGGAAATCTTTCCGCGTTAGACAGATTTTCATGTTACACTCAGTTCGCCTTAGACAGTTTACTATACTTTCTCATTTTAAAACATTGTTTTAGCCTTAAAGTGCGCAAATAAAATATGCAGATGAGGTTTGATTTCATGGTTTCACAATTGGCAATATTTTCTTTGTATTTTTGTTCATTATCTTTCCACAGTCGAAGTGCATGTTCACTTTTTTTTACAATCGGGGTGGGGTTCCTTTCCGTCCTGTAGAGTACATACAAAATATATCTTTTAAATGAAAAAAAAAAATCAATATGATGTAATTGAGGCGATCGGGCAAGAAAGTCCCAAGCCACATTTTTGGTGAAATAAATCTGACACTGTAATCTTTTGCTTAATATTGTAATGTATAATATTCTACATATTTTTTTTTCTAATGTCATTAGGTGACGGTGACAGCATATGTCCCAGACTTCGTTTTTGCCTCAGATTTTTCTAGAACTGTTTTACCAGACAGAAAGTGTATATCATTTAAGTAATGCCATATTGTTATTCAAAAAATCTCAAATGTTACCCAGAAATTGGAAAAAAAAAAAAAAAAAACTTTGTTATATATTTTGATTTGAGTATTTGATCTAACGGTACTTGGTAACCATTTTCGGCGACCGATCTCCTGGCCCGGATAATAGGTAAGCTCTTGCCCCGACCCCCGCAATTGCAATAAAAGGGATTTAAAAAATTCATTATGATGTAATTGCAATAAAAGAGATTAATCTTAAATGAAATCATGCTTTTTATTCCTGTTTAATTTATTCCTCTTTAAAAAATAAAAATATTCGGTACTTTTCCAGAATATTAGCCTTGGCTTTAAGCTTGGCGCAATTCGGGATTCAAAAAGTGAGATTTGTTGCCAAATGATATAAACAACCATGAAAACAAACCTAATTAAGTTTTATTCGTGTACGTATATGAATTTATATATAATGGAAAGAGATTTTATTTATATTTGTTTTTTTATATACATAATTTACTTATCTTTGTATAAAAATAGATAAATGGCTTCTTTATATTAAATAGATTGTATAAATATCGAAAAAAATTGCCTGAGTATATGAAACAGTGAATAAGTTTCCAGAAAAAATGTTGCCAAATTTCCTTCTCTCGCCAAGCCCTCTACGCTGGAAAAGTACCAAATGGACTTTTAATTTGAGACGTTTTCAGTAATTGGTAGTGTTTACAATTTTTAGTAATAATGAATTTTCAATAAGAGAAAATAGCTGTTCTGTCGCTAAAAATGAAAAACGAAAGTACTTACGTACTATTTTTTTTTTTTTTTAATACGTGAACTGCGCGTCATTTTGACGTTTATTATATTTTAAATGTACCTAATATGCAATATAATATACAGGACCCAATTAACCTTACTTGGCAATTAATATGGAAATGCCAAAATTTGTAACTATGCCCTATCCACTTTATAAACGCTCTCCGGAAAAAAAAAGGGGGGGGGGGGGTACAGCTGTCGCAGACGTACCGGAGTATCTCTTTGGCGCCAAAATGGCGATTTTATGCTGGGCAACTCGGCGATTTTAGCGAGAATTTGCTTCGTATGACAACCCAATAAAGCAAATTACGTGTGTTTTATATTAAATTAAAATTGTGCGTTTTATAATAAATTAATCATTCTGTGTGTTTTATAAAAAAAATAATTTATGTGTGTTTATTATAAAAACTGTGTGTTTTATAATAAAATAAACTGTTTCATAATAAAATAAAACTAGCATGCTGGTTTAGCAAGCTAGGTTTAACGGGTACCCGAAAACAGGGTTTTCTCGGCAAAATGGAGTAAAATAAAAATCGCGCCAACCCCTGTGCGTCTGCGACAGCTGTTAAAAGAAAAAAAAACTTCGAGTGATTTAGAGGTTAATTTTTTTTATATATGATTAACCTTTACGCCCCGAATGGGCGAATATGTACTAGCAACAATTTTCGCCACTGGCGACTATTTTTTTTGTTCTATTTATTTATACCAATTTACTATAAATAAAAGTGTAACATATTTTTTGACAACATATGCAAAAGTAATTACGACAAAGTTTTACCTTTTGAAAATAGTGGTACGAATGAAATATAAAAATAGTCGATAGTGGCATTTATAATCCGGGGCAAAAGAAGTTTTTAATCGTAACTTCATTATTATTATTTTATTTTTATTTTTTTTACTTTCACCTTAAATTGTTATTATAGTCTTTATGTTTCTGAAAACAAAATTAACGAAATACAAAATGCGTATAAAGAAATTTGTTTAACGCAGTCATAATTGATAAGTATAAATATAAAAATAATTTTAAAAAAAAAACTCTTAAGCATTCAATGTTTATCTTAAAATCACACCTAATTTCATGACTGCAATTCTTGATTTTTCCCAAAAAATTCGTTACAATACATTAATTTGGCCTGGCACCGAACCCGATTATGGAAAATTCACCTTTTTTATCCCGCTTGGTAGAGAGCGCAAGCTAGTCAATTTATTTAAAAAAAAAATTTTTTTTTGTTCTTTTTTAAGGTATGGCAATAGGGGGGGGGGGGCATCATTTAAACTACCTAGTTGGGATTTGTAAATTGTTTTTCCCACATACATTAAACTGTTAATTTATAAAAGTGGTTTTTAATTACACTCTTCATCTTTTATTTATATTTATTTTTTTACTTTTTAGTGTTTAAAATATTGCAGTTTCACAGCCAGTTTTTTTCTTCTTTTTCCTTGTTGTCGAGCGTGGTTTGGCGCATCATTTAAATCCATTGTTGTTCTTATAACTCTTATACAATTGTATCCATAGAGAATATTTGGCGGTTGATCACCTGTGGCGGGCTAACGTAAAAATGCCTTAAAATTAAGTTATTAGTTTATAATTACGTTCTAAAAATATTAAAATGTTGTACAGTCATCCGAAACATACCTTTGTACATAATTTTTATAGCGTATGAGGAAGCGAGTTAAAAATTAACAGCAATTTTTTTTCTTTTATTAATAATATATAATTATATAATTATCATTAATATATAATAAATACATAGTACATAATTATAACAATCTTTTATATTAAGTTTCATACAAAAACCGAGTTATAGGGAAAACAATTGCCTACTTTCCGTCCACATCTTTCATTTTAAAGATCCTACTTTTGTTTTTACATTTTGGTCTGGGTTGAATTCGTCTCTTACGTGTATTAACTTCCATTTTTAAACGCAAGCAAAATTTTCAAACTAGAAAACTTAAATCTATTTCCGAGAAAGTTATGTAAGCCAACAGGCTTAACAAACTAAAGAAACAAATACTTCGCACGCAAATTACGCGGGCTGTACAAAGAAAAATGCCACTTTAGTAATTAAAATATTTGAATAAAAAATAATTCAACATAAAATGTAAAAGACTGATTTCACGTGACAGGAATTCAGTTTGGCTGTAGTTTAGCTACAGCGCCTGTATTCTAGGCGCTGTAGTTTAGCTAGATTATAATTTATTCCTTAAAATGTTAAGGATACAGTTTTAAACAGAAAACATACGAAAAGGTTTTCGCTGGCGATATTACAATCACGATCATGTATCTCGATAATTACAAAATAAAATGCTGGTGAAAATTACGTCATTTTGATGCATTTTTAAGCAAAAAAATTGAGAATGAATAAAAGTGCATATTTCCTATCACACATCATGGAGGTTTTTTTTCAATGTGAAAGCAATTCGTAAACATTCAGATTAGCGCGGTGTTATGGGGGGAAAAATTGCACACTTTCGTAAACTCAATCATTTTACAATAATTATATCAAAATGATGCAATTTTTTAAGTCTTTTCACTTTTGTACACGCAGACTAACGTAAGGCAAGTGATTGTTTTTAAATAAAAATGACAAAAATATTTATTGCGATCTGAGATTACACAAAACTGATGAACTTTTCACGCTTATTCTGTACATACATTTTATCGGATATAATATAAGCACTGTTTTACTTTTGTATGTGTAGGGGGGGGGGGGCATTTTAAAACTTTATTGCAGGGAAGAGACAAAATTTTTTTTATCTTGTGCACACCAGCTAAGAAGCAATTGGTACAATTTTCTTCTCGCATATATTTTTTAAATTAGCCAAAGTACTCGATGATAGATGTATCAGTTTAAGAGTGTTGCAATAGCAAATATTATTGATAATTATTAATTTATGTGTTTAACATATTTATTTAATACTAATGTTTCTATTCTTATGAAATCTCATTAGCGGGTTCGATATACCATCGCGTACTGTGCAGGGTTTCCCTTGTACGAGAACGATAAATCGGGCCACTTTCCCTTCAAAAGTCCTCCCTGAAGGCATACCGCCTATAGCAATAGGGTCAAAACGGGTCGTTGCTTAGCAAAATCTCCCCTCCCCTTTAGTCATATTTGATAAATTATTTTAGATTTTGAGCGTGATTTCAGATATTTTTATCTTTTGAGTGACTTGTGATGACTGCTATACTTTGAAATACCAAATTCTTGGAGGGAGGTAAAGGTGAAAATAAAAAATTTTGCGTAGTAGCCGGTGGCCGGTAGGTTGATTATTTTTAGTAGCCAGTTAGTGGCAAGTGAAAACAATCTCTTTAGTAGCCAGTAAGTACATTTATGTCACTGAATATTTAATTAAAAAATATATGTAATTAGTTTACAGTAAAGTAATTTATGTACTAAATAAAAATATTTTAATTTATATTGCTTTGCATAAACTTGAGATACTAATTTCCAATCTATTTTAAATTTAAAAATAAGTTAACAGCAAAGTTATACACAACATGCTTATGTAGCTAACTACATAAGTCTCACTTAAGCTTAGGTACTTGTGTAACTAACTACATAAGTACCTTTTTAAAAAAAAACAAAATATTTGTCTAGAAATAAGATCTGACAATAATAAAATAGATATGTTTATACCCTAAATAATAACCCACAACATGATATACACCTAACATATGCACAACCTATGGCTCGCAAACCAAGAACGGCTAACATCTTTATAAATTCAGAAAATGTGTATTTCGTCAATTAGTCCGAAAAATTGCAAATTTCGTCATTCGGGAGCGTAAAAATCATGAATTTCCATCATTCGGAGCATAAAAATCATGAATTTCCATCATTCGGGAACGTAAAAATCATGAAATTCCATCATTCGGGAGCATAAAAATCATGAATTTCCATCATTCGGGAGCGTAAAAATCATGCATTTCGTAGATCGGGTGCGGAAAATCGTGAATTTTGTCGATCGGGCACGTAAAAATCATGAATTTCGTCAATAGGATACGTAAAAATCACAAATTTCGTCGATAGGATACGTAAAAATCACAAATTTCGGCGATCAGGTGCGGAAAAATCATGAATTTCGTTGATCGGACGCGGTAAAATCATAAATTTCGGCGGCCGGGTGTGGAAAAATCAAATTTTGGCGGTCGGGTGCGGAAAAATCATGAATTTCGGCGATTGGGTGCAGAAAAATCATGAATTTCGGCGATCGGGTGGGAAAAATCATGAATTTCGTCGATCGGACGCGGTAAAATCATAAATTTCGGCGATCGGGTGCAGAAAAATCATGAATTTCGGCGATCGGGCGCGGAAAAATCAAGAATTTCGCCTGAGTCCGGCCCGTACAAAAATTTATTTTGTCCCGGCCCGACACGACTGAATTTCTACAAAACATGTCGATATTTCTGAAGAAACATTATCCTAAAATTAAAATTATTCGAAAAGCACACTTACTTATGCATAGATTTTATTTTCAGATTATGTTCGAAATACAGGATACAGGGAATGCAAAATATCAACAATATCAAATGACTACTTAGACAATTACGTACACAAACACCGATTTAAAAAAATGACTTTGACAATTACATTCAAATGAAGATTCAAATAAGAGAAGAAAAATCCGTTATAGACAGGTACCATTCTTAGCAGGTACATCGTCTGTTGTATATTATATATATACATATATTTTTACGTATCAAGACATTTTTCCGTTTAACTCAGGTTTTCGTCATAGACATGTTCTATTTCAGATACTTAATTTTTTTGCCTAGAAAAGTATGTACTATTCTTTAAAAATAATTTTTAGAATAATGACTACTTAAAAATCGATGCATTTTTTGCAAAAAACTTTGTGCCGGACCTCATTTTACTGATTTTTGCACGGGCCTGAAAATTTCGGCCCGTTCTAGGAAGAATGAAATCCAGACCCAGCTTGGTCCGAAAAAAGTCAGGTCCAGTCCGGAAAGAGTGATGACTAGGCCTGGGCCTAAGAGTGAAAACGAAAGTCTTCGTTACACCACTGATTAAATTAAGGCTGTTTTTAAATCCAAACTACTTATTTTTTGACACATTTTTTAAATTATTTTTTGTTCGCAAATGCATGAATTTATCAAGTGCTTTTATGCAAAAACTGCGCAATCGAACAGTTTTTCATTTTTTTTTTTGGTAAGGGCAGAAAATTAAAAAAAATAAATTTAAGAAAAGAAAAAAAAAAGGAATTTTTTTTTTTCAAAATTGGCGTTTTGAAACGAAATTCCGGACGCGGCAAAGAAGGAAAGGGGGAAAAACTGACGTTTTAAAAGAACAATCTCTTAAAAACATTCTTTTTTTCAAAATGATATGCGGGGCCAGTTCTGTAAGATTGCTAGAAGATGGCTGTTAACTTCTCTTTATTTTCCCGTCTTTCGGAGCAGCTGTCGGCTAAACCATTCAAAATACAGAAAACTAAAATTACACACTTAATTTTCTTACTTTTTACTTTCGAACAGCACAATCCATTTAAAAAATATATGTATTTTAACCTTTTCGAACTTTTTTTTAAGTTCAAACTCGTGTCCACACCCCCCCCCTTTTTTTTTTGTTATGAAGCCCGCACTGGCCTCACTTTTAGACATAAAGAAAATACCCACTTAATTAAAGATATCTTCTTCTCTACAACGGAGTAATGCATTTTGAAAAATATGAATATTAACTTTTCAAAAAAATTCCGGACTGGATGTCACTTCGCGACTTCTCAAGGCACTCTTTTTTTTTCTTATTTATTCTCTTTTAGTATAAAGTTTAGTATAATGTTTTTCTAATTTATTTTCTTTTAGTAATTAAATATTGGTATTTTAACACAAATTTTGTATACATTCTTCGGACACTCAATAAATTTATATCACATATAAAAATCTCTAAACATTCGGACAATTAGAAGTATTTAAAAAATAAAATATGCTTAATATTAGCTCAAAACATGAATACACATGTGGCTTTTGCTCAGGCTTTTACAAACTAAACATCAATATTTTTGCACGGAAATTATACGCAGGCTTCGGAAACGTATGAAAAACTCATAAAATTTTCAGAGTTTAGACCAATAAAAACTTTTTTTTAAATATTAAATAACTCAATGTGGAAAAAAAAAGGTGAGAAGAAAACACTTCTTAAAAGCCCATTTACCACTAAATATCAATATTTTTTCACAAGTTTTTTTTTACACAGGCTTTGGAAACATTATATTTTTAATTCATACAAATTTCAAAGAGCTTGGACAATAAAAACTTTTATTATTATCAGGGCTTGAAAAATACGGTCACCACTGGCGACCAAGTTATTTAAACTGACTTTTTTTTTTTGGTACAAAAATTCATATAAGAAATTAGCACAAAAGGCACAAATTTTATCCCCTACCCTTACTCGTGCGTGGCAAGCAGTGATCTTCCTTTTCTCTTGAACTTTTAATAGAAGAACTAACTTTTTAGAATTTACCATCTCAAGCACAGAAAACGCCATTCATTTCTGCTCTAGCCAGCTAGCAAGTCATGTGATTAGAATTTGCGGGAGGTGTTTAATAAAACAATAAGAAATAGTGTCAATCTGAACTCTGTGGCACTAAAATTGGACACAATGCTAAAAAATGCAGATTTCTACTGGAAAGTAGGCAAAAAATTGTTTTCCTGCTTCACTATTTCATATATATCGCTCTAATGGGATATAAATTTTGCAGCACTCAACTATCTGGACTTTAGAAGCATTCGACAATCAGCATTTACGGGACATGCAAGTTAATTCAGCCCTTATTATTTTTTTTTTAAGATATATATAATTTTGATAAGTTTTATCAGAAAACTTAATTTATATTACCTTTCAAAATTGTGTACTTTTCTAAACTATGCTTGTCATTATTTTTCCTCAATTAATTCATAAAAAACTTTTGGGTTTTTGTAAATCAATGAGGAGGAGAAAGGGGAAAAATATTTTTTTACTGATGGCTAGATTTTTCTGTTGGTTACCAGATTTTATCAAATTTGTAAAGCCCTGATTATTATTATTACTAGTATATAATCCCGTCAAAAATGACGGATTGTTGATCTGCGTTTCTTTTTCTTCTAATTTTTTTTTTTTTTTCAGACCATTGTGTTTCAGTATATAATCATTAAAATATTGTTACTTCGGTGACGGGTGCCCCCCCCCCCCCCTCTTCCCGAAATTAGAAAAAAATCATTTTTCTCTCAAATTTTAGTTTAAAATTAATTTATATTACGATTCGTTAGAAACAAAAAATAGTTATATATTTATTTCATCAAGGGTGATTCTGTTCCGAATTTTCCTAAAAATTTAAGGCATCGGTTTCGAAAATTTTAGTCTTCAATCCAAAAATTCCAACATAAAAAAATATCTCTAATTTTGAACGATCGTCGCCGAAAAAAAAACAATTATGTCTATCGTTCGCAGAAAAAAAATAGACAATTTCTTCAAAGGATTGCGGAAACAACGTAATTTCGTCAAAGAATCGGAAAAAAAAAAAAAAAAAACTCAAATTTCGTCGCAGAATTGCGAAAAAACTAATTTTGTTAACAAATCGCAGAAAATACGCGATTTCCGACAAAGGCTTGCGAAGAAAACGCAAATTTCTTCCAAGGACTCCGAAAAAATGTAAAATTTCTTCAAGGGATCACAAAAAAAAAACACAGATTTGGTTAAAAGATCGAAAAAAAAAACACGAATTTCGTCAAATAATCGCGGAAAAACATGAATTTCTCCAAAGGACCGCGAAAAAAAAATTCAAATTTCTTCAAAGCACTGCAAAAATATTTCTAATTTCGTTAAGGGATCGCGAAAAAAGTGGAATTTCGTCAAAGGATCGAAGGAAAAAAAAAAACAAATTTTGTCAAAAGATCACAGAAAAAAATGCGAATTCCGTCAAAGGATCGCGAAAAAAAAAAAAACCCGCTAATTTCGTCAAAGAATCTCAGAAAAAAAACTCGAATTTTGTCAAAGGATCGTAAATAAAAGGTAAATTTCGTCAAAGAATAGCAAAAAACGCAAATTTCCTCAAAGAATCGAAGAAAAATGCAAATTTCTTCAAAGGATCGCAAAAAGAAAACGCAAATTTCTTCAAAGGACCACGAAAAAATTATATTTCGTCAAAGGATCGTAGAAGAAAAACGCAAATTTTGTCAAAGAATAGCAGAAAAAAATGCAAATTTTGTCAAAGAATCACGGAAAAAAAGCATTAATTTTGTCAAATGATCGTGAACTTCGGGAGGATCCAAAATCCGGAAAATTCCAAAACTCGGAAAGCCTTTGGTCCAGAGGATTTCGCATAATACACTGTAAAAAATGACCAATGTTTCTTATTTTATGAAAATATGCTATAACCACGAACGAAAATATAATATAACCTTCTGAGTTATCGGAAATTTCAAATAGCATGTTACATTGTCTTTTGAATCCCCAGAAACGAATACATTTTCAAAATTTAAAGAATAATTTATAAAAACAAATTATTTTTAGCTGCCCAAATTTTTCAGAAACGTTTCCGAAGGGTTTTTATAGTGTATTAATTAGTGTCCTCAGCCTCGAATACCTGTTTTTCGAATGCTATCAATATCAAATATTAATATATAATAATATATCCATAACAATAATAATATCCATATCAAATGTTTCTGAAGTAAACATTTTCATGCTCAAAAAATAATGTTTAACAGACAAACATACAAAATTAACAGCGTTAACAATAACATTAAAATTCAGATTATTTCTTTACTCTTTCATGTATAAATTAACTTATGCGGCTGAAAACGTGTACTTGAGAATTGATAACATTCGAAAAACAGGTATTCAAGCCTGAGGACACTCATCAATACACTATAAAAACCCTTCGGAAACGTTTCTGAAAAATTCGGGCAGCTAAAAATAATTTGTTTTTATAAATTATTCTTTAAATTTTGAAAATGTATTCGTTTCTGGGGATTCAAAAGACAATGTAACAGGGATCATTCTAGAAAGTTTCAGAAGGGCGGCCTGCCCTCATGCCCTTTTTAGATAAAATCCCAACCCTCCTTGCCCCTTTTCCAGGTAGAATTCTACCCTCCTTGCCCTTTCTCCAGGTGGAATTCTACCCTCCTTTTTCCTGGGTAGAATCCTGCCTTGTTTGTATTGTACTTTCAAAAATTCTTTACTTATCTTTTATTTTTAGAATGCTAGTATGGTACATCAGGAGCACTCCTCTTTCCCTCTTTATTTCTCTGTGAAATGCCCTGTGGTATGTCTAATATTTGACTTTGAGCAATTCATTTTTTCATTTATAATTTTTTCCATTAAACAAGACATAGGGTAACAACTAAGGGTCCTTGATTAATTTCACCTTGTCTAGTGAAATATAGTATTAGATCAGGCATTCCGGCCTTTGACCACATGATAACTTACATAAGTCCTATAAAAATTTGAGAAGTAGCTTTAGAACTTTTATTTTATATCTTTTTCAAAACCAGTTTTGCTAAAACTGGGAAAAAGTTATCTGGTGAATAAAAGTTTTAGAGAGAGAAGTTTTTGAATATCGTAGGGAAAGGGGGAAATGACTGTGAATATAGTAAACAATTTTACAATAAAAATCGAGAACAAGTTTCATTTTGCTATTTTTAATACTTTTCAAACAGTGAAGTTATGGAAATTAGAAATGTTATTGGATTTTTTTAATTAAGGAGTACTTTAAGCTGTTGCCAGACTTCCCTCCCCACCAGTATATTGGTATATGCGCTTATTACAAAAATGCCCTTTTTATGAAATGATGTGCCCTTTTCAACAAAATTGCCTTTATTATGTAATGTGCACCCTGCCCTATTTTATGTTCTAGAATGATCCCTGATGTAACATGCTATTTGAAATTTCGGATAACTCAGAAGATTATATTATATTTTCGTTCGTGGTTATAGCATATTTTCATAAAATAAGAAACATTGGTCATTTTTTACAGTGTAGGTCCTGTACTGTATTTAAGATGGAAGCAAAATTTCAAAATATGCCAGTAGATGGCGCCAATGTACTGGATTGATCACTCAAATCCTCCGTACGAAAGAATTCACCGCTATTTCTGAAAAGAAAAGTGCTGACAGAAAAAAATATATACAGAAATGTTGATATAAGTGTTTTATATGAAATAGTTTTTGAAGGTTTTAAACAAAATTAAAATATTTAAAATCTCTAATATATGCTTTTACATATATTTTAACAGCAGATTCGGATGAAGCATAACTTTTTCATTAAGCCTAACATGGCGTTTAACTATGGTCGATTCGCAGATCAGAGTGGTCGAGCCCGGAGCCGTTACAGACACTTTCTCGCCTTCGGATTTTATTATAAGTAAGATTAAATGACCCTATGTGGGAAAAAAAAAAAAAAAAAAAAAGAGATAGGAGAAAATACACGAATTAATGCTGCCAAAAAGCAGTGGGGCCTCCAACATTAGGTTCGTTTGGAAAGATTTTCACTAACAGTGATTTTAGGTTATCACAGGCCCCAGCGGGTCAGCTACTTTTTTAATAATAGATGGAACATGAACATCAGTACATACAGAAAATATTTCCTGTTGAAAATGTCATGATTAAAAGAAAATATTTGAAATAAAATGTGCATTTAAAAATATATTTTTAACTAGCTGACCCACCCAGCATTGCTAAGACCCCGGACAATAACCTTAAATATACCTCAAATCAGTGTTGAATAATTTTATATTTTTAAATGAAAACATTTCCAAACAAACCTAGAGTTAGAAGCCCCACTGCCTTCAGCAGTGGAGTGGACAGGCTGAGCCTCTTAGACGCTTTGTGGGCGTATCGGTCTGCATTCTGTAAGGGCTGCCCATTATAATGAGAGCTGGTTCAATTTCTAACTTTTAGATGTATTACACTTTCAATTCTGACTAATATTTCTTTTAGAAACCACAACTAGGAAAAAAAAGAGCCCTTTAAAGTGTCCTCATAAGCCGCGTTTCCAATGCCTTTTCCAAGACCCCTATGAACGGTCTTTTTACCGCCTACACCATTTCCAATGCACAAACCGGCTTGAAGGTGAAACTAGCCTAGGTCATTTTTCCCCCGAAATCAGACCTGCAAAGGATTAGGTCAGTAATCTGGCTTTTACCCATGAGACAGCGCGGGTAAACAAACAAACAGCGCCACTTCACCGGAATAACTGCTTATCAACAGCACGTTGCACGTGTTACGTTAGTGCTCCTAGTGATAATTCTCCTGTTATTTGCATTAATTGTTTTATTGCGTTTATTTACCATTGTTTATTTATTATTATTATTATTTTCCCATATTTTTTTTATTTTTATTAAGTATGGATTTGGGTTTGAATTCATCTCGTTGGTCAGTACTGCTCAGCCAAGCTTTAAAGACTGGTCACGTGAGTAACGGGTCCAAATATGACCAGTCTATTCTTCGTAATAGGGATCGAGGTAATGAAAGGGAGTCACCCCTAGTTTTGCTTTCGTGGGGGGATGAGTTGATTCCCGATAGTTTCATGTTTACTTGTTCCAAGATTATAAAAGTTCTTATAAGTTATATTGTTCTTATGTAATAAAGCACATAAAAATTGTAGTTTTCTCTTCGATGAAGGGGATATCTTCAATCTAAAGAAACATGTTATGATAATTTAGATTATTTAATTATCGGATATAAACATGTTAAGTAAATAAATACTATTTTTTACTGTCTTTTTACACATGTCATTGCAATTTATTGTTTTCTTAAATAAATTACGATTTTAAATATCGGTTCCTTACAGTTATAGGGTACACTTATGTAATTGTAGGAGAAGTGTGGTTTTAAAATGTTCTTTTATTAGTAAAGCTATTAATACATATTTTTTTAATTTTACCGCAAGAATTCCATTTTTTTTCTTGATTGCTCATGTTCATTTTCCTATATGAAACCATTTAATAATATGGCGAAAATGTATAACAAAATACTCAATTAATAAGAAAAGAAAATAGTTCAAAGTGTACAGAGTCATACTAAAGGATGAAAAATATTTTTTACACTCAAATATTTAAAAAAATGTGCTCGAATTCAAATTAAGTTTCCTGATGCCGTTACTAAATCTTTTTAATTGATAAATGCGCGAAAGTTTCAGACGTTCTTATTCAGATATCAGGAAATTGAACAGCGTTTTTCGTTTTATTATAAAAGTACCTAATTTTACTGAAAATGTCGTTGAAGGTCGCACTTTGAACCTATTTTTCGGATACGTTCACGAAAAAATTGTAATTGTAACTCACAATGTACCGAATTTATAGGAAAATTAAAGACGCTGTTCGATTTTTAAGTATTTGAATGTTAATTCTTGAAAATTTTCAGGCAAATAGGAATAAAATTGAAATTATTGTCAAAATGAAATGAAAGAACTTAAGAAATATATGCTAAAGCTGGTAAAATTAAAATTATTTTAAAGTGAAGGTCTCAGAAAAAAATAAAGCAATAAAAATGCTCGTATTATTTCATAATATCATCACGGACCTTCTCTTAAAAAAAAAAAAAAAAAAAAAAAAAAAATGTGCAGGGGAGGGGGGGGTATTCATTCACTTTCGGTGTCATCATCAGAATCATCCAGAAAAAAAATCATCGTCGTCATCATCGTCGAACGAAATAATTAATGGCTCACACATTTCTTCTATTATGCCGTCTTTCTTCCAATACTCATTTTCCAGGTGTTCTATGTTCGTGCAGTAGTTTTTCCATTTCTCAGCATTAACATTTTCTAGTGCAAGTTTGGTCAATTTAAAAAGTTGATCCATATTTAAACCGCCGTTATATTTCTTTTTCGAATGAATTCCTTCATATCCGCCCATACATACTCTATTGCATTTATGTCGCAATGGTATGGAGGCAATCTTAACGCATAATGCCCATGTTCGACTAACATGGTGTCGAATTTGTAGATTTTAGTAGAGGGCGAATTCGTCTTAACAAGGTCCATCAATTCAACTTTTCGCATGTTTGAAGAATATGGCACTTTGTTCAGTGCCAACCAATCCATAATTTCCCTTTTGTTTTTTGAAGAATTCGGAGGCTTATTCAATTGAATAGAGTGATATGGCGCATTGTCTATCACAACAACAGAATTTTTCGGTAAGTTTGGAATGAATTTTTCATTTGCCCATTTTTCAAAAATTTGTGAGTTCATCTGCCCGTGATAATCACCGGTCATCGTGTTGACTTTATAAATTAACGATGAATTTGGAATAAATCCCATTCCCCCCCCCCCCTGCACTTAAAGCAATAATGCGTCTCGATGCCGCCCCCGTCTTCATAACACCGAACACCTCTTCCGATTGCCAGCATTTCCCAACAGTTAAATTGCTGTCAGTCTATGTTTCATCAACAAAAACTATCGGTCTTCTATCTTTTCGGAACTGGTGAATAGTCCGTAAATATTTCGTGCGAGATAAAACAATATCACTTCGTTCCAAGAGTAGTTTCCTCTTATTTTGACATTTTTTCCAGCGGAATCCCATTTCAAGAAGAATTTTGCGCAATGTCTCTTTTCCTTTTGAAAATTGTATGTTTTCTTTCAACTTGGCTAGCAATTTCGGAACAGTAGGCACTCTTTCATCTTTAGTGTAGAAGTCCTGGATAGGTCTTCGAATTACATCCAAGTTAAAATTATCCAAGTTGACATTCTCTATGGTTGTTTTCGCCTTTTTCTTTTTAGGAGAAGCGAAATTATTTGCATTGTTATTAGCTTCTTTCCGAATTCTTCTTATAGCACTATCCGAAACACCGGCAATTGCACTAGCTCTTTTTGTTGCATGTGCTAATGGAATAGTTAGGCAGTCTTTATCTGCTTCATTATCACAATATTTTACAACATTGTTTAACATATTTTTCACTGCACTGTGAAAATGTTTGCCTTGAGAGCTTTTAGATTCTTTTAAATCCATTTTATAGAAGTAGAAACAAATACAAAATGAATAGCAGACAAAATAAGGAGAGAGAGAAAAAACGCTAATAGTACAAGAACAGCCAGTGAAGAAATGACAAGCGGTCAGGCAAGATAAGGGAAACTTGAATTTTGTCTCCTCCTAATATAATGCTTCCCTCCCTTCGGACGGGTCTATTTTTTTGGCAGCATGCCAAGGTCCGTCTTTCTAGAGTGGTTCCACAGTAGATGAGACAAAAATGTTATTGAGCATGTGGCCAGAAGAATATCATTTCAAGTGAGGAAGAAATATTTAAATATACGTGTTTTTTAATCATATCAAAATTAATTTTAATTATATTTTATAGATTTACCCCAAATAAATTATTATGATCACTTAATGTTATTTTAAAATAACTGTGATAAATTTATTAATTTGAATTCAGAATATAAAAATTTGACTTGAAATAAAAATTTACCCTTTTAAGCATTCTATTTAATTTTAGATTCCACGGAGCATACTACTTCAGATACACTGTTTCTATTTTATAGTTAAAAAAAAAAAAGGTCGTGGCTACAATGATGCATCTTATATGCACAGTAAAAAGTATATACTTAAAAAAGAAGTTTTTGATTAATTTTTTTGTGGATTTTATGTGCCATTTTCAAATAGTAGTTTAAGCCTGATAATCAATGACTTTGTGAATTTTAATCAAGAAGCTACTAATTTTTATTTTTACTATAGTATGAAAAATATATATTTTTTTCTGTTTATCAGTCGGTATATTTTAAGTACCCCTTTAGCTATAAATCAGCTTAGACATTTTCTGAAATTTGAAAATGTCGGTCGATTTTTTTTTTTTTTTGGGGGGGGGGGGAGTTGTCAGTTTTTTAACGCACAAAATTATTTTATTTTTCTAACTTTTGTACTCTCCTTGTTTTATTTTTTAGGTAGATTTCGTAAGAAATACTACCTATTACATTCTCACCTAAGTTGGAAATTTTGAAAAATT
Organism: Maratus michaelseni; assembly: GCA_963931845.1. NCBI lineage: Eukaryota > Metazoa > Arthropoda > Arachnida > Araneae > Salticidae > Maratus > Maratus michaelseni. Next base: position 167,276,862 of record OZ007592.1, on the reverse strand, counting down.
TTTGCAGATCTACGCCGATTATGACTCCCAGAACACAAAAAGTTCAAAACTTTATCTATCTATCTATATCACTTTTTTATGGACACAATAACTTCAATAATTCTGCACAAATCTCTTCCAAACTGATACATAAAATCAAGGGGCATAAAATCTCGCTCAAGTTCGTTAATGGGCAAAATCGAACCAACGGGGGGAAGGGAGGGGGCGGGGGGCTTTTTGTGAAAACAGAAAACCCCCTATAATTTCTTAATTATGATATGTATCAAATACCGTTTAAAGTTATTATTACTTCTAGGAAAAGGGCCGAAAATTTATGTATGACAGATTTTTGATATCATTACAAATGGCCCCAAGGAGGGGGGGGGGGGTAGAAGTTTTTTTATAGGATCAATCCTTATAGCAAAAGAAAAATTAAAAACAAAAAAAATCCGTGCCGGCTCCGCCTGCAAACAAGTTAGGTTTGAAAGTGGGCGTTTCCAAATGCCGCATCATGGCAAAAAGGTAATTTCTTCCGAAATTCCCAACAAACAGGCGCCCCACGGTCTGCGTCTTCGAAATCTACCTGTGCCTGTAGGCCGAGCCGTCAGGGATTTTTTTATATTCGTTTTATAATTTCTGTTATGTGTGTATATAATATATATATATATATTTATTTAAAAATGAATACACAGGAGAAGAACGAAACATAAAAAGCAATGGAATGGACACTAAAGGAATTATACTTAAAATGATGAAAAAGCAAAAATTGAAAAAACAAAATCTGAAAACTATGAATATCTTACAGAATCTTCAGAAGGGCTTTATAAGAATATTCATAGTAAGTATATGCTATTGCAACAAATATTGTCAGCATTATGCCTAAAATCGACACTATTAAACCCCTAATAACATATATAAATGAAACAAGGAAATTAAGGACCGACATGAGGTTCAAATGACAAAATAAAATGAAACAAGAAAATTAAAACCCGACATGAGGTTCAAATAGTAAAATAAATAAATAAATATGCAACCGAAATAGAAATTAGATATATATATATATATTGTAGTATTTCTTTTGTGATTGCTGATAAGTTTTAAAAATATATAGTTTTTGGGGGGAAGGATTCAGGGCGCAAGCTGAAGTTTTCCACACAGGTGCTGAACACTAATGGCACTTCCCTGTTGCTACACCATAGACATGGGAAACAAACATTTTTCTTGTGTGCTTAAAATTCCCTATTGTATACATTTTTTCATTTTATTTTAGCACATTAAAATTTGTATCGTTTCGTGGTTGTTTTTAAGAATAATGTTGTCTAAAGAATAGTAAAAAGAGAGCTATTAAAAATTTACATACGATTCCTTCATACATTAAAAAATGTGCACATTATCTTCTCGGATCATTAACTATAATATCCATTTTAAACATGCATTTTTTTTTTTTTTTTTTTTTTTTTTTAATTGAAGGTGATATAATTTATTGGAGTTTGGAGCACTTTTACTCTTCCTCCTCCGCAAACGTAATTTTGCTAAGTTTCTAATAATCCACGTATTTTAAAATTTAAGTTATGTAATGAAATACTTAATATTGAACTATGTAATCAGTTTTGTCTAATAGTGATTCATTAAAACCTTGAAAACTGAATCGAAAAATATTCCACTTTATACGGGGTTTTGTTTTAGCAGGTATTCCATTAACCCTTTAATTCCCAGAGTCGAATACGTTCTTGGAAATTTCGTAGTTCAAAAAATCTGAATTTATACAAGAATTTAACAAAAAAATTTCGCTCCATTTAATGTTGGAATTTCTGTTATTAAATAAATCAAACATCGCTATTTTCAATTTTTTTTATGAATTTGAAATATCCAAATTAAACAATCCACTAAATTGGAAAGCTCTGATGCTAAAAAAAAAGGTCGATAAACGTCTGCAACAACAGAATACGGTCAGCCATTTTTATACTAAAGAAAAAGAATGAAAATGTAAGAGCGCTAAACGTAACAAAACGGCTTCTGTTTATATTTACACCAGAAGCTCGCGCATCATTTCACCAATCAGCCAATCATAGGTCAGAACGAAAAATTGGGCAGGTTCCGGATTTTTTTAAGGGGGTTGTTTTTGTGCTTGCGTATGGATACGGGGGCAAAATGAAAGCAGGTACGATAGCCGCATATCACCCCTCTCTAAAAAGCCAGTTTTATTTTAAGAGGCATTGGAAACGATGCTATAAAGGCACTTTATCCTCTCAATAATGGCTGTGATAGCTATAGTTGCTACCTTACATTCAACCAATCACCCCACGAAACAATCATGCAGGAGGCCAAGAAGGTTTCAATTTTCACATTTCATTTGAACCAGGGTTGGCAAGTTTTTGGATGCATGACGGTTTTAACCATGGTTTTTACCGTCATGTCAAAAACCTCATGTCAAAAACCCATTTTTTCAGTAGTTTATTTTTACAATTTTTTCATTCTATCTTTAATATTTGTGACGATATATGTTGAAATTAATACGCATTTACATTTGTTAACATATATACGTTTAATGAGGACAAGTTACACACAAACAAGAATAGAAGACAGTTAGAACGGGCACGAGCGGTTACAGTTAAATGGACGTTGTCATGGATACAATTATATTACATCTCCCCTTTCAAAATGTTATTTAAGTTCTATTTGAATTACGTTAAAGATCAAGTCTCTTTATTGGCTTTACGACTCTTCCAGACCTGGTAACGATGGGTTTCTTGTCAGTAACGCTGGGGGCAGACACATTTAGATTTTTCGCCGGAGATACGTTGGAATTGTTATCAGCACTAGAAGGTTGATGGTCAATTTCTAACGGTAACTTCCTTTTCCTTTCAATTTGGAACTTCAACTTAGTTGGCTTGATTTGGATAGTGTTCCTTCTATATTCACCTTTAGGAGTCAGCACATTGTATGATCTAGGAGCAGCTTGAGATGTTATTGTTGCTGGTATCCAATTCCTTGGTGCTTGTTTCAGCATCACATTTTGGTTTGGTTGTAATGGAGTGCTGAATGATGGTTTAGTATGAAGATCATGGTAGTATTTTTGCTTTAATCTAGCATCCGCTAGATGTTCTGTAGTTTGGGTCATAACTTTAGGCTTTAGCAATTCTTCAGCAACTGGAACTGTAGTGCGCATGCGTCTACTGAAGAGACGTTGAGCTGGTGATCCTAAATTTTCTCTTGGCGTATTTCTCAAATTTAGTAATGCTAATTGTATATCTTGACCTGATATCTTACATTTTCTTAGCAAATTCTTCGCTGTTTGGACAGCTCTCTCTGCTAGACCATTGCCTTTTGGATAGAGGGGACTTGAAGTTTGACGGGTAAACATCCATTCTTCAGCAAATTCCTTAAATTCAGAAGAATCATAATTTTTAGCATTGTCAGTTTCTAAAATTCTAGGAATTCCATGGACACTAAACCAGTCTTTGAGGATTTGTATTGTAGACTTACTAGATAAATCTTTTAATGGTTTGAAATCAATGAAACCAGAGTAACTATCTGTAATAAGTAGATAGTCAACATCCTGATAGGTAAATACATCAGATGCAAGAATTTCCCATGGTAGTTTAGGGATCTCCTTAGAAATTAATGGTTCTCTCGGAGGATTCTTCTGAGTTTTCTGGCAAACTACACAATTTTCGATCATCGAAATTATATCTCCAGACATTCCTGGCCAAAACATACACTCACGAGCTCTTCTAAGACAACTTGTAATGCCTAAGTGACCTTTATGAAGATTCTCCAATGCACGTCGTCTGTATCCTTCGGGTATAATTATCGTTAATCCCTTTAAAATTACATCTTTTTGAATCGATAGTTCATCCAAGAATGGTAAGTACTTCTTACACGAATCTGGAACTACATCTTTGTTTTTGGGCCAACCAGTAAAAATGAAATGTTTCAGTTGTATTAGATCTGGATCCGTATTTGTGAGATCTTGTAAAATTTTAAACCCTACGTCTGTGGTTGGAATTGAAAAGAGAATTTGGTAGTTACTCTCCTGTAACAAATCTTCATTATGACAGTCTCTGCTCAGCAAGTCAGCTACATACATTTCCTTACCTCTCTTATAACAAACTCTTGGAGCATACTGCTGAACCTCTAAGAAGATTTTACGGAGTCGTGGTGGAATTCGATCTATTTGTTTCTTAAAAATAGATTCGAAAGGTTTGTGATCCGTCTCAATGGTTACTTCATTTCCATATATATATTGATGAAATTTTTGGCATCCGAATTTCATTGCCAGGGCTTCCTTTTCTATCTGGGGATAAGATCTTTGGGCGTCATTCATCGCTGTGGATGTGAATGCTATCGGTCTTCCTTCTTGGAGCAGTACCGCACCTAATGCGAAGGAACTAGCATCCACTGAAATTGTAATACTTTTGTTGGGATTATAGTATTTAAGTGACGGAGCTTCCTTCAATAATTTCTTGATTTCAGCTAATTCTTTATCTAATTCCTTATTCCAATTCCACTCTTCATTTTTCTTCAATAACAATCTCATATTATGTGTTTTGTCTGAGAGATTAGGGATGAACTTGTGTAGGTACTGAATCATGCCAAGTAATCTTTGTAGCTCTTTTTTGCTAGTTGGTGCTTTAATTCTATCTATGGTTTCAACTTTCTCAGGATCGATCATGATACCATCACCAGAGAGGATATGTCCTAAATATTTAACTTTCTGAACTTCAAATTCACATTTGTCTTTATTTAGTTTTGCTCCAGCATTTCTTAATGCTTGTAGGACTAATCGAGTATTTGATCGAAGAGTATTAATATCAGGCGCATAAATCAATATATCGTCCATTGAATTTTCAACACCTGGAATGCCTTGTAGAATTTTAGTCATATGATTTTGAAATATTTCTGGAGCTGTCTTTATGCCAAACGGGACTCTCAGAAAAGAATATCTTCCCCAGGGTGTTGTGAACGTGAAAAAAGGTTGTGTGGCGGGTGAAACTCTTAGTTGCCAGAAGCCTTTCTTCAGATCTAATTTTGTGAAGCATTTGGAGCCTTTCACATTAGCAGTGACTTCTTCAAGCGTTTTTAAAGGATAATGCCTTCGCAGCAGAATTTTATTAACTTCCGACGGATCGATGCAAATCCTTATTTTTCCTTTTTGTTTTGCTACGACCATTGGACTAGCTATGGGTGTTGGTTCCTCTACTTTCTTTATAATTTTATCCTGGACCATTTTGTCAAGTTCCTTCTTTACTAACGGTCGAAGAGAAAATGGAATTCTTCTGGGGGGCTTAATGTCAGTTTGGGGACACTCTGTGGAAAAATCTGCTGTATATTCGAAATTTTTTATACATCCCATTCCTTGAAACAGGTCTTGAAATTCATCTTGCAGTAAATTAACTACTTCAATTCTTTGAATTAATCCGGCCTCCATGCAGGTTAATCGACCTAGGATTGGACTAATTCCTCCATGTGCAATTATTAATTTAAGCTGTATATGCTTATCTTTAATTTGACAGTGAACAATAGATTCTCCTGCCACCTCAATAGCATGACCAGAATATGAGAGGAGTTTACGGACATTTGTAGGTTTTATTATTAGACGTAATTCCTCTGCTAAGCGAAATGGTATGACATTGCACTGGGCACCGGTATCAAGTTTCATTGGAATAGCTTTATTGTTAATTATGACAGTCTCGCACCAATCTGATTTATTAGCGTCGATACTTGCTATCAGAAAACTATCATCCGTAATCGTATCTACATTTTCAATATCTTGCACTCTGTATTTTTTCTGGTTTCTGGATCTACATTTTTTTGCGAAATGGTTTTGCCTTTGGCAAATTTTACATTTTTTGCCAAAAGCGGGGCAATCATTAATTTTATGTGTATTACCACAATTTCTACAATCGTTTATCATTTTAGAGAATTTGGTATTAGAATTAGGCTTATCTTTCGAAGGAACATTTTTATGCGACTGAGTAAATTTCTTCGATATTGTAGAAATTATGGGTTTATTATCATCAGAAATATTTTTCAATTGCTGTGCAGCACTTTCAGAAGCAAGACAAATCTGCACAGTTTTATCTAAGCTTAACTCAGCATCGCTTAAAAGCTTTTCCCGAACGTCATTATTTTCAATTCCGACAACAATTCTATCGCGAATTAATTCCTCCTCCATAATTCCTAGCTTACATCTAGAAGCTTGTATTTTAAGCCTTGTTAAAAAATCTTTAAAAGCTTCATCCTGCTTTTGTTTAATCTGGTTGAATTTGTAACGTTCAAAAGTATAATTGACTTTAGGAGTGAAATATTCTGTGAACTTACCTCTAATAATCTCCAAATCTTCTTGTTGATCGGTACTTAAACTGAAGGTTTTATAGATTTGTTGTGCTTCTCTTCCAATAACGGCCATAAATGTCGCAACTTGAACTTTTTTCTCTTTCTTGTCAAGTTGAACAGCAGCAGCATACCAATCAAAACTTTGAATCCAATCTTCCCATTTTTCTTTGGAATCCGCCATAAGTAATGGTTTTGGAGGACGTATCCCGTTTTCACCCATTTGTATTTAATTTAGGTTGTCGTTAACGAAATTTAAAGTAAATATTACTTTTTGACACAACTTCTGACACCATGTGACGATATATGTTGAAATTAATACGCATTTACATTTGTTAACATATATACGTTTAATGAGGACAAGTTACACACAAACAAGAATAGAAGACAGTTAGAACGGGCACGAGCGGTTACAGTTAAATGGACGTTGTCATGGATACAATTATATTACAATATTAAGTTGTTTTACATGAAATATTCAGTACCAAAAAGACTCTAAAGTATATTTAATATGTGTACGTCTGTGTTAGAAAATCTCTACAATAATCTTAAGCTATTTGGTATCGTCTAAAAAAATTAGATTTTTTTGAAGAAATCCTGTAACCCATAAGTATAAGATTAAAAAATGTGTATAATTTCGGTAGAATTTATTACACTGTTTAAAACAAAACTTTAAGATTCTGCTTATTGAAGCGCAAATGAAAATCACCATAATTGCATTTATGAAATACATAAGATAAGATATGCATTTTAAAATATTATGTCTAAGAATATTCAAATTTATTCATTGCCAGTCCATGTTTAACATCTATTGTCATACCATATAACAGCATTTTTGCATCTCTAAAATAATTTTAATGTACTTTATTAAAAAAGTATATTGAATGTATTTTATAATTTAATTATAATAACCTTTATTATCAATTAATATTAATGTCCATTGCAATTAGTAGAATTTATATTAGAGGAGATTATGGCAAATTTTGTTCTTTCCTTTCACTCTTGTATTTTTAAATCTTTCCCATTTAGAAAATGCTCTTTTAAATAAATTTAACAAATGTGATTGTAAATAATAATAACAAGAACAACAAGGTAAAATCAATCTAGAAATGTATTGTATGCTACACTTACACTATAAATCGGAGGAAAATGATAGGTTTTTGACTGATTAAACTGGTAAAAACACGGTTTTTACCACTGTCGTGTCAAAAACCAGTTTTTGACGTCAAAAACCCAACAGTGTTTTGAACCACAGCATAATATCAACATAAAGTCACTCAAAATACTAAATATTAGCTAAAGATTTAAAATTAAGCACTCACAAAGAAGGGATGAAGCTCTACATCCGTTATACAAGTTAATAAGTTTATGCTAATTGTTGACAAGTCGCACTCGCACACTTAACCTGCTTTCAAATGGGTTTTAAATGAAATTGTAGAAAACAGTAGACTCGATACGATTTATGTTTTTGCTGGCTATTTCTAGAATTACTGGAAAGAAACCAACAAAACAAAAGGAGGGATACATGCGAAATCACAAGATATTATTAGGAGTCTGTGGAGATAACCATGACATATGATCAACCAATTGCTAAGTTTAGGCATTTTCCTTTATTTTATGCGAATAGACTGTTTTAATTTTACACAAGCCTCTTTGTAAATGAAAAGGTTTCCAGTTTTCAATTTAAGTTTTATTTTTAGTGTTATCCGCCATTACCAATTTAATTTCCACGTACCCCCAGGGACGCGTACCCCAAGTTGGGAACCGCTGATTTAAATTATATGAAGTATTATTACTTATATAGTATCTGGCAATGTTTAAAAACAAAAATGCATATGTATGTAATAGGAAATATTTAAAAAAAAAAAAAAAAAAAAAAAAAAAAAACTGGTTTAAATCAAAACAATTTGGTTTTTAAACCAAAAAAAGTTTTTTTTGCACGCTGGTTAATTGTAAGCATGAAATTGCGTTTAGTTAGAGATAAAAAGGAATTGGAAAACAAAAAAAGTATTTCTACAGTCAAAAAAGCGAGGCAGTCATTTGTCACAAAAAAAGCAAACTTAAATGAAAGTTTATAAATTTTTTTACAGCTTTTCTATTTCACCTTAGCAGCTAAGATTTAAGAAGAATACTAGTCATTCATAATTAAAATTTGTATCAAAGTTATAAAATCAACAATTCACATTCAAAGAGTTTCCAAGTGATTTTTTTAAATTTTATATTTTTCATTAAAGTTTCCAATTAGATGTTTCTTCCTATTGCCAGGTCCTGATTTCCCACACAGCAAACGAGGTAAGCACCTGAGCCAGGTTGTAATTTTGAACGGTCAAAAGTAATTTAAACCAGGACAGTGATCAAAACTGGTTTTAACCGTCTAAAATTGGTCAAAACTGGTTTTAATAAATAGTCTAAAACTGGTCAAAATTGATTTTAACCGTCTAAAACTGGTCAAAATTGGTTTTAACCCCTTCGTGACGTTCTTTACAGAATTTTTAATCTTTTAACACTGCTTTTTCAAAACAGAAATTTTTGCCTAATTGAATCGCAGAAATGCTATGATTAAATAAAGCAAAGCGTACAATAAAAAATAACTGTTGGGAATAATCAAGGATTCTGAGCATCTTATGTGGCACATATACGTATTGCTTGTCCCTAAAGGAGTTAACCACTAAAAAGTAAAAAGTGGTCAAAACTTTTATTAAATAACTTTAGCTGACATAAATTTCCCAAGCTATATATTTTTGTGAATATTAAACTATACATTATATATATACTTAATATTATTAATAATTATTAAATATAGATGAAATTTTCAATGCCTTATGTAATAATATTTTTTACAGAAACATACATTTCATAAATCTTATTTTTCCTAATGACTAATGTGTAACTAATACATTACAATATTTGGTGGGCAGTAATGAAAAATAAAATATTGATTTCGAGTTCATAAATGCATCAAATGAATGCTTGTGCTAACGACTTCATCAGTAAAAAGATTATTTTCCAAATTTCATCTCATCCAGAATAAACTATGAAATCCTCTTTAGTTTAATACAACAACCAAGGGTCGATCCAGGCAAAATTTGTGGCCTATTTAGAATCCCTTCACAAAAATCTATTTAATAAAATGAGCCCCTCCACAAAAATCTATTTGATAAAATGGGCCCTTCACAAAATTCTTTATAACCAAAACAAGTCCCTTCACAAAATTCCTTTTAATAAAATAGGCACTTTCACAAAATTCTATTCCAGAAAAACTTATTAATTATTTATTATTTTGTGACTTTTTAAAATGCGTAATTTGTAAACAAACAAATTCATTAGAGGAAAAGTTAAGCAAAAAGATTTTTAAAAGTTTGTTAATAAATGCCTGGTTTGAATTTGAGTAATTGGATTTGAACTTTCATTACAAAATGTTACTTTTCACAAAAATAACCTTTACTTTTCACAAAAATGGGCCCCAAGAAAAAAAAAAACCTGCATTGACCCCTGACAACACTTGTAATTATTTTTTGAGTTCTAAATAGAATTTTTAAAATGTTTTTTTTTTTTGTTTAATGTGCTTTAGTTTCCTTAACTTTTTATATAAAAGTTGATATGTAATTAAATTATTATTAAAAATATTTCAATACTTATGATATAGTGTCTTTAAAAAATCTGTGCTGAAAATGAAAATTTAAGTATAATATTAAGTAAAATACTTGCAAACATTGTGGTATTAAATATTGTTAAATGTTATTTTGACAAACCCTTCCAAATATTGCACTAAATTTATCATTTAGCAAAATAAATTTTGATTTCTTTTACTATTCAAAAAGAGTTTTGACCACTGACGGTCAAAACATATTTTGACCACGATGGTTAAAACCAGCCATCCCTGGTTAAAACCAATACAACCCTGACCTGAGCTCACATTTGAAAGAGAACCCTCCAAATCCACTGAAACTAACTGAATAAAATTAAAATTATAATGTATATATGACGGAGTTGGGGCAAGAAAGCCCCAAGCCACATTTTTGGTGAAATAAATCTAACACTGTAATCTGTTGCTTAATATTGTAAATTATAATATCCAACATATATATATATATATTTTTTAATGTCACTTGATGGCAGCATATGTGACAGGTTTCGTTTTTGCCCCAGATGTTTATGCCCCCAATGAAGATAGCTAATTTACAAAAAACGTAACAGTAATATCATTAAAGTAATGCCATATTGTTACTCAGAATATCTCAAATGTTACGAAGACATTGGCAAAAATACTTTAGCTTATATATCTTGATTTGAGTATTGGATAAAATTTTCAAATTGAAATATCTCAGAAGTTCAAAAATGTGGCTTGGCACTCTATTGCCCCGACCCACTCATATTATATTTAAAATTCAATTTGGAATATCAATAATATCATTACAAGATAGTATGTAATATATTCATATGCTATTTGTCTAACAGTTAATAATTTCAGATGCTTTCCTTCCTCTGTATATAAACTTAAATAAAATCTGAAACTCATTTAGAAACACCTTTGCTCAATGCATTATCTCTATTGACTATATAGATCATGTTTATCTTTACATTAGAAAAATCTTAAATTTTGTCTTGCATTTTATTCATTTTATATATTTTTGTAATATTTTAATGTACCTATATCTTGTAATTTGTGACCTGAGAAGACAAGCTGCACATTTTCTAATGTGCGTGAAGTGAGGATAAAGTGTAACACTTAATCAGTGTTGAATTCCAAAAGTGGCCCAAAGGTTTGAGATTTTATACTTTTTAATGATCAAAAAGTGCAATTTCCTCTCCCGGAACTGAAGAAATCCCTCCCTGAAAAAAAATGTCTGAATTCAACACTGTGTGCAATTATGTTACCCTAGACATATTTTTTTAATGTTTTTCTTATTTGACAAAATGTTTAAAAATTACCATGAAATGATACAAAAATTAATAGCCCAAATATTATCTTTTCTATTTTCAATTTTTAAAATATAACTGACGGAAATGGACATGTATTGGTATCGGGAAGAAGAGCGTTCTATTTGCTCTTAAATTAACATTGCTACTGCTAGATAAAAAGTCCTGTTTATTATTTGACTGCACCCCCCCCCCCCCCCTTTCCAAATTCTCAAAGTCAGTCCCTGCCTAGCATCTGGCTATTAAAAAAAAAAGAAAGGGGGAAAAAAAATGCAGGAATACTGTTCCGGTTTGATAAGCTTTCTTTTAAATATTTTCAGCTGCAGTCACCACATGATATCTTTAAAATAAAATCTATTTTAATGATGTCGTTGATAAGGAGACAAAATTAAATGGCCAAATTAATATTACTCAATCGATAAGTTACTCATAAGTCAAATAACTAGAGTGAAAATCGCTTATAACGAAGATGAAAGGAGTATGAAAATGATCTGTTATACCTACAGATTTTGTTATAAGCAATTTTCTTAGCACATGCTAAGATTTTCAGGAAATTTTGAAAACTTTGATTTATCTGATACTTTGGCATAACTAGGTTTATATACTGACTGCTGTATTAGCCCTCTCGGCACAGATTTTTTTTTTCCAATTTTGGGAAAAATTACTTTTACGCTAACAAAATTAAAAGTAGCTATCGAAATCACAGAAGTTACAGTTTACTGAAATTTAACAAATGTGTTCTTTACAGAAATCTAACGAATGTAGTTATGTTGCGTGTTTTTCCTATGAAAATAGTCTAAGGAAGAATTTTTAAGACGTTTGGAAAATGTCGTATTACAACCAGATTAAACTAACATTAAAAAATTTGTAGTATTTTTTATCTTTTATCACAAATTACTAATTCGGAAAAGGAGTCCCTAATTTTTATTTAAGGAGTGAAACATATGTTTAAGTTAAAAGAAACGCCAACGGTTTACTAATAATTAATAAAACTTTTATTAATATTATTATTATTAAATGCTGAAACATAAGTAATGTCATAATAGTAAATGTATCGACATATGCTATCACTATTAGGTGCTGGAATTAACAAAAATAATTTTTTCTTTCAAATATTGCAATTTGAAGTAGGAGCCTCATATGAGGCCCAGGGTGACGAGAGGGTTAGTAAAAGCCAATAAGTTATTCGTTTATGAATACTGTACAAGAAATGGTAGCATCTGACAGTACATTTAAACACTAACTATATTTTTATTTGTAGATAAACTTATAACACAGGTATTTAAGAGAAAAAATATCTAATATATGATGTTTTGAAATATTTAAAATTTTATATACAGACAGGATTTTTTTTTTCATTATATGTACTTTAAAATAACTAATAAAAATTGTATTTTAATTAAAATAAATGCAATATCATTAAAAGAGAAAGAAAGATGGGAAAATATATCATAATTATAAGAAAACGAATATTTTACTGAAGAGAATTTACGTTAATTTTAGAATCAATATATCAAGCATACTACAACAACAAACTTATAAGGCATGCCACGATAATTTATCATCCAATACATTCAATGGCATAACATGCAGCTTACCATTTGAAAGCTTTGACTTTACAGTATTTTAAACACTTTCCTTGCAAATTTACTGCACGTCTCTTAAAAGTTCATTTAAGTATTCAAGCACTTTGTAATATAAAATAAATCTAGCAATTCAATTGATTTCAAGGACATTTTCACTTTGTTATTTTTCTTGATAACTGTGTATTTTTTAAATGTACATTGCCATACATTTTATAACACAAAATTTTAAGTTCAATTTTATTTGTTTCAGTTACATGAAACGCGAACAGATTTTAATTAAAAATTTCATTTAAATCACAATAAAACGTTCATTGAAAACATGGCGGGAATAAAATTAAAACAGCGCGCTACAAACCGAAAGCGGCCATGCGTAGGATGTCAACATGTACATGATTGTTTTCATAAGCCAAGGAGTATGTTCAGGACAGTATTCTTCCTTTCGGTTCGAGGCTATGAAAAACCAGCTGTTTGGGGAAAACATTGAAAAATCACTCCATTTGAAAGCATTATGCTGTTGACGAATTCGCTTATTTTTTTATTTTGTTACTGAAACGATAGACATGTATGCAGTAGATCTGAATAATATAAGAAATATTTATTCAATTTCAGATTAATTTTGCCTTAATTATCAAATTTATTAGAAATATAACGTTAAAACAAATTATCAAATTTATTAGAAATATAACGTTAAAACAAATTAGGTTATGGCCAGTGTCTAAATGTTTAAATTGAGGTTTGTTTATAAATTATGTAAATTAAACTTATTTTATTTAAATATGCTTTTATTTTATGATTTTAATGTTAATTTTTAGTATTCACAAAATTTTTCTTTTAAATTTTGCAAATCATACTTTTATCAAAATTTTCATTAATTAATAATTAAATAATGAAAGAATATGTGTTTGTTATCATCAATTTTCTTTCTGAGCTCATAAGTGTGGCAATAAAATAACATGACTGAGAGAAATAGCGAAAAAACCCTTCGTGAATGCAAAGCGTAAACAAACGATCACGCCTCCATTTTACCTACTGTGACGTTACAAGAATATAGTCTAACGGACTGTCAAAAGCTGGGATCGCGGTGCCTCGCTTATGATCAATCTAGAGAGTAAAGCAGTTTATAATAACTTCTATGCACAAAAAATTCTACGATCCAATAAATCTAAAAGTTCAATCAGATGCACATCAGAGTACCTTCAGGGCCTGATTACCGCACAGGCTACTAGGCCGTGGCCTTGGGCCCACTGCGGGCAAGGGCCCCAAAATGTGAAAATGTTTTAGAATTTTATTTAATCTTCTAGAAAGAAATTAATTCCAAGCTCTAATATCTAATTAACAGTGCATTTCCTGTACTTTTCCGTTCTTTTAAAACAACTTAAATTAGGTATGCTGTAAACAAAATATTTTTATTAGAATTATCTTTTAAGAAATATTTCAGATGAAGAGATATTTAAGGTATTGTAGCATCAAACATCGAAAAAAAAAATTAACCTGAATTTCACGAGCATTTTTATAAAATGCAAGAAAATTTCCCAATACTTCTGAAATTTCTAGCTATAATTTCGGTTTGAGGGGGCACTGAAAAGCTGCTAGACCTTGGGCCACAGAGAACCTTAATCGGGCTCTGAGTACCTTTTAAATTTTTAATTTCCATACGTTGCAAATACAAAATATACAAGCATTTTGAAGAGGCGATGTTTTTACAGGGAATTGTTGTATAAAAAAATATTCAGAAAAAATATTAGAAAACACATGGAAGCAATTTTAAATTTAGATATTTTTTTTCTCCAGGAGGATGGATTTCTGTAGCTTTGGGCGCAGAGAGGAGGGGATGTGAGCCATTCATTTAACTATTGTTCATCCAGCCGTCTGTCGCGCTTACCGGCGGGATTTTGTAATTTTTGTATATATATGTGTGTATTTTACACCTCAATAAAAGAGATAGGGGGGGGGGGCTCATCTATGCTCTATGGACTTGGTTCCTACTCTTATCAGTCCCTCTCGGGCAGTAAAGTAAAGTAAAGTACAAATTTCGGAAGAGACCATCACTGCTCACGGGTGTTTTTTCAGTAAACGCGTACACTCAAGCACCCTTTCTTATAAACTTTTCTAAAATAACTAACAAGTAAGAAAACAAAAAAAGTCAGAACTTGAGTCTTAGAGCAGTTCAGATCACATAACTTTTACCGTAAAATGTTGGAAAAGCTTTAGGACACACAAGTAGAAAAAGCATTGATAAGGGTACCGATATCTGTCCTACAGTGGCAGCAAAAACCTGTTCGTGACGTCACCTTGCACAACTCTATATAATTTGTGTATATTATCTTTTTAGACAGCACTAAGAAAAAGATTTTTTTTGAAGTTTTCCATCTTATGTGGAAAGCACTAATTAATTATCAGCAGTGAGTGATGGTGCCTAGATGGCGAAACGCCAGGGGGTTCCAGCTTTAGGGGGCTCTCTGTCAGCTAAAAGTGGGCATGTGCGATTTTTTTTTCTATATTTTGTAAATATAGTGATAAGTAAATTTTAAACAAATGTATATTACCTTTTAAAAAATAATTATTCAACAAGTTTACTTACTACTACAAATATCCTGCTTAAAAGTCTGCATTCAAATCCCTATCGGGACCCATAGACTCTCTCTCTGCAGCCCTGAGTTTGTTACGGCCGATTAGCTACGCGAGGGATGTAGACTGAAGGGGGGAATACCATCCGTGGGGGCCTTTCTAAGGGATCCTGGCGCGTATTTACGCAAGCTAAGGAAGGTTCAAAGAAAACCACGGAAAACTCCGACTGATTGGGTCGACGGGCGCGAATGGATTTGTTGAACCTAGTACCTCCCTTCCGTGCGTTTTGAGAGCAGAAGCTCTCAGCCACTGGTGTAGCCTGCTCTGGGAGGACATTATGTAATTCTAGGAAGAAGAGGGATTTCCCCTTTAATAAACTCAATATTTAATCCCCCCATTAATAAACTAAAAATTTAAAACATTCCTGGAAGTACTTTGATGCTCTTGGGAAGAGCATCGTCATCCCTAAATTAATCACTGTATGATCTGATTACCAAAATGAAGAAGAAGAAGAAGGGGGACTGCTTCTAAAATTTAGGAGGGCTTCCAAAATGACTGAGAAACAGGACCTCCAACTCCCATTTTTAGGGTTTGGTTCATCTCACGAAACCCTATTACTCCCGCTACGTTGTCTGTCCGTCACAGAGCCGGTTCTCAAAAACTATATAACTTACAGACATGAAATTTTTTGTACTTATAGCTGAATACCTACTATGAAACTCAAAATCATAAAATTTGAAAAAATCGTATTACTTTAATGTAGAGAGATAAAAAAAAAATCTAATAGCCTTTTCCTATTAAATTTAAACCTTTTTCGTTATAGCAGTTGCCAACAGTTAAAAATCCACAATAAAATTCTTTCTACGATAATTAATTTTCTATTGAAAGATTTCCACGGGAAAAATGAAAATGAAATAAAAAGTTTCACCAATTGAAAAAAGATTAATATGACGTCATATTGGTAATAAAACGGAATTTTCAATCATTTCTCAATAATACAAGGAGTATGAGTATGTGTAAATACAGAAAGCAGCTTAATATGACGTCATTAGAGAATTAAAAAGAAAATTAGCCTGACGTCATATTGGAAGTTTAACGGACTTTTTCAAATGTTTGAGAATAATACAAAGAGAGTATCAATATGAGTAATAGAGAAAGCAAGTAGATATGACGTCAGCAAGTGATTATAACGTCATATGAGTTTGAGAATCATGATAAAAACCCATTCATGGAAATATTGGCATATTTTAACATTTTGAAGGTCTCTGAACAACATGTTTAATTTTGAAATTGATATTTTTAATATCGCATTTAGTCCACATGACAAATATTATTATGACAAAGTATAATAGCGGACTTCGTCCGCTATCGGGCCGGTTCAGATATTCGAAAAACGAGAAAAATAGACTTTACATTTTACTTTAAAATTAGTACATTTTAAAATTAGTAAATTTACTTTATAAAAAACATGACTTTTTTTTTTTTTTTCGGAAAATGAAATATATTTGGATTTATTAAAGAAAGGATAAAGTGTTTTGAAAGGAATATTAAACGAAACCCTTTGTGCGATCTTCGATCACACTTACCCACTTGTTTTTTATTTTTTACTTTTTTTAGAAATCTTCCCTGAAACAAGAGAAAATCTACAGTACTTCGGGAAAGAAAATTCTGTTATTTGATCGGGAAAATCTTAATATTATAAAGTCAGTTAAAAAGTCAAATGGCATCCTGATGTCCTGAATAGAAAAGAAATCAAGATAACTGGAAAATATTATCAAGAGAGCTCAACATACAATAGCTATGAATATAGCCACCATTTTTTGGAGGCGATAGCAGCTATAGCAATTACAGAATACATAATAAAACCTTTTAACGAAATCTGAATCCTGCTAAGCCATTTCTAGGAGTAATTGTTTTAGCATTGATGACTTTCCGTGAGTGCAATATTGAGAAAACATTCCCCGAGTGCAACGGGCTCCAAAATGATACTATCTTTGCATCAGAGCATATTTTAAAGATTTTTTACTGGGCGACAGTAGATTTGGTCTGTTGTCCCAAACAAAATATCCATAAATTACCCACTCCCCTTATAACCACAGACCAAATAATAAGCATATCTAATGGCTGACAAACTTCTATACCTCATCAATTATGTCTATTGTACTTCTTCTGTTGCTGGTTAGTAAACTACAAAATCTTCATTGAATCATCTAAACTACCTCATTTATAGCTAAGTAGCTTTAAAGAAAGGCTACATTCTCAGTTCAGACGAATTGTTAATCGCTATATTAGTTATAGACCAAACATAATAATAAATTGGATATGGAAGAAATTGAGTACATCTCAATACAGCAACTTACCAGAGGCAACACTAAAAATAAAGACCTGTTGCCTCTATTCTTAGTCCAAATTACAAGATTAGCAGATTCTGAACAACTCTTTCAAGTGACCGAAATCATGGGACTGAAGATGCAGTTCGAGAAATATCGGGGTCGCAAGGGATCACAGCAGTGTCACCGTTACCAGGGATTCTTACACTCTGCAGCGGCATGTCAGCTTAGATTACAATGTGTGTACACTCCCGCTGACTGCCCCAAACGATTCGAGGACCCCTGCAAATGTGTCTATGCTCCGGCCCGCATCCCGCTAATTACCAACTGTGCCCAAAATTCCCTGGTCAACAGTAAAAAAAAATGTTAAGAACCTTGCCTAGAAGCAAAAGGAACCTAATTTCCCTCCTGCAAGGAAAGTTAATGATGCACTTTCTTTTTCGAAATTTGCAACAAGCGTTGTCGCTGAACCACCCGTTTCTACTACTAGTAACTCAAACCCAATTACATCGATCCTCAAAATTGATGCTTTTTCGGACGCTGATTTTTTAAAAGAGCTCTACAAACACGTAGCTCAGCATGGTAAACAAATTGTTATACAAGCTTACAAAAACTGTCTAACCCAACTCCGTAATGCATCAAAGGAAGTTGGTCGTTGTTTTATATTATATATGGTTTTACCAGGTATTAAAAAATCTGGTTAATGTTTTTCCAAATTGCCCGTTTTTTTCGATTCTTTCCCCTCTTTTTGGCACATTCTCAGCCTCAAGATTTGAATTCTCTCAACATTGGCATATGGAATGCCAATGGGCTTAAACGTCATGCCCCTGAGTTTCAGGATTTTATTTCTTGTAATAATTTTGATATTATGTTAATCTCTGTGACCTGGTTCCAGGGTAATGCTGTCTGGGTCGCCATCGCCAACTATGTCCTTTATAATGTAGACAGACCACCTACATTGGCACCTGGTGGCGGCACATCTGTTTATGTTAAAATTGGTCTCAATGCAACTCTCGCTAAAGTCCCCAATTGCAATGTATTGAGGCCACTTCCATTGTTTTAGAATTTCCCTCCATCCTCGAACTTTTGATTGCAGCCATCTACAATCCCCCTAGCAAGGATAATCATCTGCTGGAGCAAGATCTCTCAAATTTAACCCGTATTTCTCCAAATTTCATCATTGAGGCTTGCGGTGGACTTTAATGTTCATCATTTCTCCTGGGGCAGTCATCGCTCCAGCGTTTCTGGTTATAAAGTGCGTAGGTGGACGGATCGAAATCAAGCGCCAATTATTGCACCTCTTGAGTTCACCTGCCAGAATTATCACTCCATCATCGACTTTGCCATCACACGCAATTTCCTTTCCAGCATACTATCCAAACAGTGAACGACCTCTAGTCGGATCATCTCCTAGTTGTGCTTAGATTTGAAGTGGACAACTTTCAGCTAGATGCCTCAGCCTCCAATTGGGAGGATTACGGACATGTATTAGGAAACATGACCACACCACCCACTGAAATTCACTCTGCTAAGGACGTAACTTCCTCTATTCAGGCATTTGGGGACTCTCTCCATAATGCTTTCCAGGAAGTTGCGAAACCCTCTCAGAGGATGGTCGTTGACTATCGATTTTCTGAGCACATCAGGGTGTGAGGAATTCATTAAATCTCTCACAGTTTGCTAATTAAGCATGATAATCAGGTATAGGAGTTCCTATGTGTTTGAGACTTTCATCATATTTTTCTTCTAAGTTACAAAAAATGTCGCCAACTACAAAGGTATAGATAAGTCCACTATCCGTCTTGCCACCTGAAACTTCGTAGACAGCAATGAGAGTGGACGAGGAAAGGAGCGGTCCCCTCATCTAGCCGACATCGTGAGAGGCCCACCCCGTAAGAATTTTACACCGTGAGAACTTTTAGGGTTGTTTCGTATATCAGTAGGACCTCCCAAAAGGAACTCATATCCAATCACATGAATACTTTACCTTATGACGTGAACTAAAACTTCTTTTAGTGGTGAACGGAGACGCTATTGTTCGAGGAGTTGATAGTAGGTCGGACAGAAAAGAGGGGAAGCAGCCAGAGAGTTTGGAAGAAAGGTGTTGTGGAGCATCACTTATCTCGGGGGTAGATTCTCAACCTGGTAGGGACATACCCCCCTGCTGACAGATTTTGAACAGAAAGACTATCTCTCTTAAGTCAACGGTGAAGCCGTTGAGTGAACATTTATGAAAGGTGAATGAGAACCTTTGCTAGATTGTGATAATACAAAACGCTGTATGAGGCTGGACACTTTCCATTGACCGCGAATAATTACAAGTCGAACGAACTCTATAAAAAAATTATTGTGAAAATTCCAAAACATTTCTAGCTGAATTGTAATTTTAGTAAATTTGAGATCGAGTTTATAATAAAATTCTTTTCGAAGTATATCTGGAAGTTGATCCATCCTAAAAGGTTTCACGCTACCCCTTTTTAAAACTTACAACATCCTGGATCTATCACAAGGGATTTGAAAAGAGAGAGATATCGTTTAAGACGGGACTGGCAGACGACTAGGGACCCCCTCTTAAAAACTGAACTTAATAGAAAAAATTATCAGGTTTCTGCTGCAACCAAAACGTTTAGTAGTTCACGTTGGAACACTTACATTGAGTCTTTATCGACTGAAGACAACACAATTTGGTCTGCAATGGCCCGCATTCGTAACACGAACACACATCCCGCCTTAAATCGCCGCAATGGTATAACCCACTCAAGCGTCAAACATTTACATGGCTGAGCTCATTCTTAACAGTCTTAAAAGCCAGTTTACACTATGGAAGAATTGGTCAAAAATGGATGTAAAGTTCTTGTTTCACTATATGGAGGTAATATTGATACAAGTTACCTCAACGTGCTTCGTTATGACATGAGGATATAGATAGAAATGCATGAGGAAAATAGCTTCAGCTAAAAAAGAATTTGATATAGCTTGTTTGCCTCCAACACGAAATACATCGAAATACCATCTACTTCGAGTGTATTTGCAGTGTTTTATATGGAAAAACCTTAATATACCAACTTCTTATATTACACTATGGGTTGGCAGTTGGTTGAGGAAGAATTTCAGCCGATATTAACAGACTTGAACCCAGCACCAGACAGACTCTTAAATATGATTAAATGTGCTGCCAAACTACAGTTAACGAACCATGTAAGACCACTAAATGTACATGATGTAGCCGATATGGACTTCCATGTTCAGTAGTTAATAAAAACTGTCGTGGAAAGGACTGTGCAAACACAGGAGACAGTTTTGATTTAGATGAAGATGAAGGGGAGATTAGATTTTGATTACATAAATATGATTTTATATTATTAAATCTTTTTTATTGTATATCTATTTCGAATTTTTGAATCGGTTTAATAAAAATATGTTTTCCAACATGGCAAAAGCTTTCAATTTTTCGGTCACCATTTTGTTATTTACTCTTACTTTTAAAAATCAATATCGTATAGTTTTTCAGCTCGAAACTTCCTGTAATTTAATGATTGTTTACGATTTTTTTTTTAAAGTTTAAAGTTTTTTCAAGATGGCCGCCACAAAAACGCATTTTACGCAAAAATTCAAATGTATATCTTTAGTATGTTAACTAGCGGCCCGTCCCGGCTTTGCACGGGTAGACAATGTAATTTTTTTAGTACATTTGTTTTCATGAATTTCGCGCTCCTACCAAAAACTGTTGCTGAGATATGGCGAAATGACCTAAGACTTTCGAATCCCTCTTTAACCACTTTCAGGGGGGGGGGGGATTTCTAAATTCACTGAAATACGTGTTTAATCATTTGTTTAGTAGATTTGTTTTCCTGAATTTCGTGCACCTACATAAAACAGCTGCTTAGATATGGCGAAATGTCCTAGAATTTTCGAAACCACCCGCTTTAAAACCCTTCGGGGGGAATTTCTAATAGCACTGAAATGCGTGTTTATCCCTTTTTTAGTAGATGTCTTTTCCTGAATTTCACGCTCCTACCTAAATCTGCTGCTGAAATATGGCAAAATGACCCAAAACTTTTGAATACCCCTCTAACCACCTTCTGGGGGGGGGGGGATTTCCGAAATCGCCGAAATACGTCTTTAACCAATTTTTAAGTAGATTTGTTTTAATTAATTTCGCCCTCCTACATAAAAGCTGAGATATGGTGAAATGACCTAAAAAATTCGTCCCCTCCCCCTTTAACCACCTTCTGGTGGGAATTTCCAAAATTGCTGAAATACGTGTTTTCAGCAAGTTAGTTATTTTTAGTAGATTTTTTTTCCTGATTTTCGCACTCCTAACTAAAACTGCTGCTGAGATATGACGAAATTATCTAAAACATTATACCCACCTTTTAACCCCCTTTGGGAGGGGGGATTTCTAAAATCGCTGAAATACGTCTTTAACCAATTTTTTAGTAGATTTCTTTTCTTTAATTTCGCGCTCCTACATAAAACTGCTGCTGAGATATGGCGAAATGACCTAAAACATTTGACCACCTCCTTTAACCACCTTCAGGGGGGAATTTCTAAAATCGGTGATATACGTGTTTAATCTTTTTTTAGTAGATTTGTTTTCTGATTTCCGCGCTCCTACCTATAACTGCTGCTGAGATATGACGAAATAACCTAAAACTTTCGATCACCACCCTTCAAACCCTCCGGGAGGGGAATATCGAAAATCGCTGAAATACGTGTTTAACCAATTTTTTAGTAGATTTGTTTTTCTTAATTTCGCGCTCCTACATAAAACTGCTGCTGAGATATCGCGAAATGACCTAAAACATTTGACCACCCCCTTTAACCCCCTCCGGGAGGGGAATTTCTAAAATTGCTGAAATACATGTTTAATCATTTTTTAGTAGATTTGTTTTCCTGATTTTTGCGCTCCTACCTATAACTGCTGCTGAGATATGGCGAAATGACCTAAAACATTCGACCACTCTCCTTCAACCCCTTCGGGGGGCAGATTTCTATAATCGTTGAAATAAATGTTTAATCACTTTTTAGTAGATTTGTTTTCCGGATTTTCGTACTCCTACCTATAACTGCTGCTGAGATACGTCGAAATGACCTAAAACATTCGACCACCCACTTTAACCCCCTCCGAGAGGGGAATTTCTAAATTCGCTTAAATATATGTTTTATCATTTTTTAGTAGATTTGTTTTCCTTATTTTTGTGCTCTTAACTAAAATTGCTGCTGAGATATAGTGAAATGACCTAAAACATTCAACCAACCCCCTTTAACCCCCTCCGGGAGAGGAATTTCTAAAATTGCTGAAGTACATGTTTAATTATTTTTTAGTAGATTTGTTTTCCTGATTTTTGCGCTCCTGCCTATAACTGCTGCTGAGATATGGCGAAATGACCGAAAATATTCGACAACCCTCTTTAACCCCCTTCGGGGGGGAATTTCTGAAATCGCTGAAATGCGTGTTTAATCATTTTTTAGTAGCTTTGTTTTCCTGATATTCAAGCTTCTACCTATAACTTCTGCTGAGATATGTCGAAATGACCTAAAACATTCGACCACCCCCTTTAACCCCCTTCGGGTGGGGGGGGGGATTTCTGAAATCGCTGAAATAGGTGTTTAATCATTTTTTAGTACATTTGTTTTCCTGATTTTTGCGCTCTACCTATAGCTGCAGCTGAGATATGGCGAAATGACCTAAAACATTCGACCACCCCTTTAGCCCGTTCCGGGGGGATTTCTGAAATCGCTGAGGTACATGTTTAATCATTTTTTTAGTAGATTTATTTTCCTGATTTTCGCGCTCCTACCTATAACTGCAGCTGAGATATGGCGAAATGACCTAAGACATTCGACCACCCTTCTACAACCCCCTTCTGGGGGGAATTTCTAAAATCGCTGAAATAGGTGTTCAATCATTTTTTAGTAGATTTGTTTTCCTGATTTTCGCGCTCCTACCTATAACTGCTGCTGAGATACTCCGAAATGACCTAAAACATTCGACCACCCCTTTAACCCCCTTCGGGAAGAGGGGGGGATTTCTGAAATCGCTGAAATACGTGTTTAATCATTTTTTAGTGCTTTGTTTTCCTGATTTTTGCGCTCCTACCTATAACAGCTACTGAGATATGGCGAAATGACTTAAAACATTCGACCCCCCCCCCTTTAACCCCTTCCGGGGGGATTTCTGAAATCGGTGAAATACGTGTTTAATCATTTTTTAGTAGCTTTGTTTTTCTGATTTTCGCGCTCCTACCTATAATAGCTATACTGAGATATGGCGAAATGACCTAAAACATTCGACCACCCCCCTTTAACCCCCTCCTGGGGGAATTTCTGAAATCGCTGAAATAGGTGTTTAATCATTTTTTCAGTAGATTTGTTTTCCTGATTTTTGCGCTCCTACCTATAACTGCTGCTGAGATATGGCGAAATGACCTAAAACATTCGACCACCCCCCTTTAACCCCCTTCTGGGGGGAATTTCTAAAATCGCTGAAATAGGTGTTTAATCATTTTTTTAGATTTATTTTCTGGAATTTCAAGCTCCTACCTGCAACTGCTGCTGAGATATGGCAAAATGACCTAAAACATTCGAACCCCCCTTTAACCCCCTTCGGGGGGGGAATTTTCAAAAATCCCTTCTTATTGCTTGCTTAGGCCATAACAGCAATCTACAGTCCAAATTGCGTGACCCTGACTTTAGTAGTTTCGGCTGGGCGTTGATGAGTCAGTCAGTCACCGTTTCCTCTTTATATAATAGTATAGATATAGATTAGGAACGTGTTAACTACTATTTACAACACGAATCATTTTTGTTACAATTAGTTCTATATCAAGGTGTTTTTTAACTTATTTCTATTGCACTAAAATCGCATTTTCTAATTTTACAATGATATATGTATGTGTGTATGCGTGTATAGTGGTATTTATTTACGTTTTGAGATCCGCAGAGTTCGTGTTTGGTGTGTTCATTTTCCTTAAAAAAAGGAAAACAATTACAGTGATTTGACATGACATTCAAACCATGCAATGATCTATTGCAGAAGGAGGCTTGCAAAACTTTACATTTTGTTCATGCATTTACAGAGTGTGACACTACCAGTGCGTTATTTGGGAAAAGTAAATCTTCTGCTTTAAAAGAAATCATACAATCCAAAATTTTATCCGAATGGGCTTTACACTGTGGATCATCCGAAGATATTACTATGGAGGAATTGGTCGAAAATGGCTGTAAAATTTCTTCTGTCACTATATGAAGATAACATTGATACAAGTTACCTCGACGTGCTTCGTTATGAACAATACATTAGGAAGATAGCTTCAGCTAAAAAATAATCTGAGCTCCAAATATAACAGGAGATCTGTCTTTCTAATGCCCAACATGATTTCCAGCGGTCAGCGCGGAAGGATACAGTGACGATAATTTTAGCTCGCATTCATGGCAAAACATGCTGCCTATCGCATTCCTTTACATGATTAGTGAATTATTTATGAATTAGATAAGCATAGCTTAATTATAAAAGCATAAATTAGGATAAAAATAAATGAGAATATTAATATCTAACATTGACAACGCAGAATATTTTTTACTTTTGCCTTGCAAGCTTCATTTGCCTTTCATGCTTCTGACCGCTGATTCTGAACTCCTGTTATACATAGAGCTCAGTGATATAGCTTGTTTTCCCTCAACACAAAATGCATCGAAATACCGTCTACTTCGAGTGCATTTGCAGTGTTTTATAAGGAAAATTCTTAATATACCAACTCCTTATCTTACATTTTGGGGTTGGCAGTTGGTTGATGAGGAATTTCAGCCGATATTAACAGACTTGAATCCAACACCAGACAGACTCTTAAATATGATTAAATGTGTCTGCCAAGCTACAGTTGACGAACCATTGTAACACCACCAAATATACATTTAGCCGATATGGACTTAAATGTTCAGTAGCTTGTAAAAACTGTCGTGGAAAGGGCTGTGCAAACACAGGAGGCAGTTTTGATTTAGATGAAGATCAAGAGGAGATTTGATTTTGATTACATTAATGGATTTTATATTATAAAACCCCTTTTATAGTATACTTATTTCAAATTTTTTTTAATTTGTTTAATAAAAATATGTTTTTCAACATTCCAAAAGCTTTCAATTTTTCGGTCACCGTTTTGATATTTATAAAAACCAATATCATATTGTTTTTCAGCTCTGTAACTGATTGTTTACGATTCTCTATGATTTTTTCATGTTTTTTTTTTCAAAATGGCCGGAAAAAAAAATCTGAATTTTGCGTTGATATATGTATGTTTGTATGCGTGTATGGTGGTATTTTTTTACGTTTTCAGGTTACTATAGTCCGTTTTTTGATGTTTTTTCCCTTAAAAAAAGGATAACAATTACAGTGATTTTTATTAATCTGATAAAAGCATATATCAAAATATAAATATTGCATTTTTTTTTATATCTACAGTTAAAACAACTTGAAACTTCTATTAGCATTACCTGGTAAATTCCATTTCGATATTTTTTTAATTTATCAACAGGGCTTAATCTGAGCACGGGAGGAATGATGATTCATTAAAAGCCACGTCATATTTTGAGAAAATATTTCAGCTTTATGAATAAAAAAGTACATGTTTTCTTTAGAACATGAGATCATTTTCACCAGTGGAAACATTTTACCTTTGTAAAATTACGTTTTATTTTTTATTTATGTTTATTTGAACGCAAAGTATTCTGTAAAATGTTCAGAAAATCGAGTGGTCACTCTAGATTTGTTTTCTCTTTTCTGTTATTGAAGTCATGTACTAAATAGTAAAGAAGATGGAAATACTCTAAGATTACAACGTACAAAAAGAGAAATGTTTCTTTATTTAGTAAGGAGCTTTACGAAAATATAATATAACCTCTTCCAAGTTACCAACGCATTTCGAAAAGCATTCCTTTATCTTTAGAAACTAAAAGATTTTTGAGATTTAAAGAAACATTTTTGAAATAAAAGTTTCTTTTGTTTCTTTTTGTTCTAAATATCACACAATTTCAATTTTTACCCCATCGAAAAAAAAAGAACGAAAAATCATGCGTGAAGCATAGATTATGAAACACTTTCACAACACTTCCAGAAAACTGTATCAAAACTTCACCATAAATAAGGTGAAAGGAGATATGTAGGTAAACATTTTACAAAACATACAACACATGGAAAAATACAGTTTTTGAAATTACCATCCATTGTGAAAAAAGTAGTCGAATTATTTTGTGCAGCCCTGTATATGATCTATAGATTTGAATATATACTAGCATGATAAAATTTAGCTCAGTTAGAAATTTCACATTTAGACATTTTCGCCAATCGATGGAAATGCACTCGAAAGCTTTTGTGCAGCACTGTATATTATCCGAAGACTTTTGTACACACCACATATTTAGCTAAAAAATAAAAAACGCATAAGGCAACTTAAAACTCACTTCCAGCAATTACCAACCGTAAACGACAAAATATATTGTTCTTTGCGTATCCCTGTATATGGATTTATTTATATTCCGCAAACTCTTATTAGTCTACTAAATATATTTCAGTTGTAAAATACGTAACACAATTAAAAACTACCCTTAAGCAATTCACTCCCATAGTCTGTAATGCTTACGAATTCCCGTGTGTAGCCCTGTATATGATCAACCGAATTTATACACACCACGTTCTATGAAAAAATTTAGTTAAACTTAAAACGCAAACCAAAGTTGAAAACGCACTTATCCCACATAGACTGTAATTATCGCACCTATACTGTATAACCAATATCTTTTGTATGCCCCTGTAAAAAAACAGCAAATGCAATGCACACTATACTTTTAAGCGAGCAATTTATAGTGCACCTCAGCAATGCATATAATTTTCATTAAGTTTGAAATACTGAAACATCATTAAATTACACTGTAAAAGATTTTCCCCCGTAGAACAATGTGTAACAGAATTCTTTTGTTTGACCTTGTAAATGAATAAAGATGCATTGCACCCCTTATTCTACAAAAAGCATGTTTTAATGCGCTTCGTAATTATATATCAATTTCATCATATTTCATTATCAAAATGCATTTGAAACGATTATTTCCCATTGACTGGAATACTTTTGACTATCCCTGTAAAAAAAAAAAAACTATAAGTGCTACACACTTCATTTGCAAAATGGATCATGCTATATCAAACGACAATAACATATAAAAATTTCAGAGCAATCCGAGCATATTTACGCGAGTTAGAGCACGGACAGACGGCAGACAAACCAAAGTCATAAACACTTTTCAACTAGGTTGGAAAGTGTTAAAAAATGGTCTTTCAAAATGAAATTTGTGCAAAAACTGTATCGCAATTTACTAACATTTATGGTTTTAAAAATAATTTTCAAGCGTGATTAAAAAAAAAAAAAAATCTATCTTTATAAATCTATCTTTATTGCCTGAAGCCCGATTACAAAAGATTATCCATTTTGCACTTAAAACAATATAAATAGTTCAGCATTTGTTTCCGACTGATATTCCATAACAAAGTAAATAAATAAATAAAATATAAATAACACATAAATTTAACAGATATGTCATCAAACTATACGCTTAAGCCACTGAAATTATCAGAATCAAAAAGGCTGCTTTAACTAGCGAAATATTTGGCTATTTCTTCGGATAATAAGTCCTGGCATGCGTCTAATACGAACGAAAGTATCGCTTTTATAAATTTCACGATTTTATTTGAATCCATAATTGCTATTTTTCACATAAAAATACTTTTTATCTTTTTAGTGGACGATCTAAATATATATAGATTAAATGTATAAAATATGTCAGTGTCTCCAATTAAAAATATGGTTTTCATATATATTATGTTAAAAAAATTGTGACAGAGAATTCATCAATTCGATTAGTTAAAATTTGTGAAATGACTAGTTATTGGTAAAGCCTGGGTTGGATCCCCTAGTACAGTGATTTCCAACCTTTTATTGATCACGCCCCACCGAAGCATTTCTAAAATCACGATGTCCCCCTCCTCCCCCACTCAGTAACATATATCTCCTAATATTTAAAGACTGAGCTCTATTCACATGCAGGAAGTCTAACAGAGCCTTACCAATAACTGTTCATTTCGCAATTTTTAACTAATCAAATTGATGAATTTTCTGCCACAAATTTGTTTTTAACATAAATGCAATTTCTATAAATGTATTGAAGTCATATACGTCTTCGTCTTTATGCCAAAAAGAGTTTTGTTGTTTCTTTCCAACTTACACAAATGGTTAAACAAAAGTGTCATATTGTCTGCATTTTTATCTTCATAAAACGGTTGAAGAGATATTAGCATAATTTATAATTCATTTTAGTAACTTAATAAGAGTTGGAGGAAAAGCTTCGGACACTAAATTTTCGTTCTATGGATAACACAATACACAAGAAGCATTTCAGGATTCTCATCGTTATTAGTTTTAGGTAGCCATTATTCTCCACCAAAACACATTTCTCTGTAAGGAAAGGGCAGCTGACGTCACTGTTGGTTAAATGTTGGATAGCAAGGAAAACCTGTCCGTTCTTTACGACTCCTACTGTGCTGTGCCTTGAGATGTGGCGATTTACGTTAAGCAGGTCTATGATATGATTGGCCTGTGAATATTGCCATGACGATTCCTGCAATAATTGCTACGACAAAAATGTAGTGGTAGATTGGTTGACGGAAGTGTTTGTACGTAAACATGCCCTTTACCATTATCCTTAATTGACTCGCATGTATAATCTGATTTTAAAATTTAAAATGTAAATTTCATATATCATATATTCTAATACGAGCAAATCTTGTGTGTGTGTGCGGTTATATATATATACTCAAATTCAATTATAAATTTACACTAACCACACCACATAGACGAAAAACAAATAACAATAAATCAACTGAGCACTAAAATATAACCAATAAAAACTATAATTCGAATATAACCAAACGCAAAATTACTAACATTAAAATAATACCAAGAAAAATAAACCAGAAGGCAGGAGGGCATGGCTAAACGACATGCACCGATTTCACTCTCTCTATATATACAGTGATCTCTCACTTATACGCGATACACGGAAATCATTTTTCCGCACCAGTTTTTTATAAGGTAATTTTCGGCTTCTTAAATCGCAGAATTTATAAATCGAATTTCACTGTTTTAAAATAGTGGTATGAAAAAGTAATTACTGAACATCGCGTATAAGTGAGAGATCACTGTATATATATATATAACCAATATATGTGCAAATTTTATCTTAAAAACGGCTTTAACGATTTTGACGAAATTTTGCATCCTACCGTTTTGGGGCACCAGAAAACCATTGGGTTAGGTCACATGTTCAAGAAATTTCGATTAGTGGGTCATTTTGGTCATTGGTCATTATGGGTCAAGCTATTTTTATCTTAAAAACGGATCAAAGGATTTGAACTAAATTTAGTATCCTACAGTTTCAGGGAACGAGAAGACTATTGGCCTAGGTTACATGTTCGAAAAATTTCGATTAGTGGGTCATTTTTCTCATGGGTCATGATATTTAAACTCAAAGCTAATTTTGACCGAGCATAGCTCGGTGTTCCCTGTTTTTTATTCACTAAGTAGAAGGTCTGCACTATAGCAGAGCCATACATATTTACTATTTACCCATTTCCTTTTCTAATGCCATTTAATATTTATAATTTTTTTAAAATAAAATTTGTAGTAACGCGTTTAGATATTTCAAATATTTTTAGGCGATAGTCAGATTTAGATATACCCATAAATAGTTTCACGTGCAAAAGTTTTTTAAGTGAACAAAAAAAAAAAAAAAAAAAAAAAAAAAAAAATTACTATTTTAATTTTATGTTTATATTTCGCATGTATTACTTTTGTTTTTAGTCTACAACATTACTTTTTCACAAAATGAGAAAAAAAGAAAATCCGACACAGAATGTGTGAGTAACAAATTTGGAACTGCCCTCCTAGTCAAATTGTCCTGCCCTTATATAATATACCATTAGGTTTTGTAAAATAAATTAAATAACTAAATGTTATTTTTTTAGGATACTATAAGAGTTTTATCATGTATAAGATGCATAACTATTTACTGTGCATATTTTTGTGTTCTCGGAGTAAAATATTATTTTTGAAAATTTTATATAAAATAGATCTGTTTAATAAATTAAGATACAATAGCCTCTTATGCGTCGGCGTCGTTCCCGGCAATGTGCTGTTTGAACCGTCAACTGAACATGAATGAGAGCTCACTGCATCGTATAAAACATCGGTAACATGTGTCGTCATCATTTTAGTTTAAAAGTGTATTTAAGCATATAGATGAAATGCTTTTCAGTTTCATTGTGAATTAGATCGACAAAACACTGACGTATTAATGTTAGTAAACGATGTATTTTTAGATTCATTCTTTTGTAGTCGAATAAAATCTTGATGGAAGGCGATGTTTGAAATACACTAGGTATTTTCCCGTAAAATAAAAATGAATCTGCATCATCATCAATAAATTTATTGACACTTCATAATCAAAGACAATTTCACTAACATCCAGTTTAGAAATTCATAATTGGACTGTGCCACGCCATAGGAAAAATGAAGATGTTATTAAATTAGAAGTACACCAAATCGAAGATATTCTCCTCCAAGTGACGGGTTTTATTTAGCAAGTCAAAAAACGTAAAATTCTGAGGTCCAAGGTTATGTAACGCGTTTTATATCCGGCGAGGCGAAGGAATCTTTCGCCAATGCAGAGGTAATTTAACCAATGAGCGGGTTGCAAGGCTGTGGGACTCTTTATTATACTCAGCATAATTTTGAAGTGAATAGATAGACGCGGGAGTTGAAATGAATCATGGGATATCGAATGATAATTTTAATAAAAATAAAAATGATTTAATAAACGTTCTAATGAAATAAAAATTTAATGTCACAAAATATGAAGGAATAAATTAGGGGTTTTTACAAAGAAGTGTCGCTTTTAACAGATTAAGATTTTTAGAATAAGAATTAAAAGAATATGTTGATTAAAGATATGGAATTAAAATATAAACTATATTTCAGATATTATTAAAAGACAGGGGAAAAGGTAGAATTATAAATAAATTAATTAAGGTAAAATGGCGATTTTTTTTAATTATTACATAAATGTATTATTTAATTTCTACTGAAGCAATAATAATTGAAAATTGCTGTTTTTCACACCGCCCTGCAAGAATGAATGCGCGAATTACTGTTTTAAAGCATAATTTTTTAAACACTTTTTGTCGATCAAATTAAAAGCTTAATATTAAGACGTTTGAAACCCCGTACAAAATTTTCATTCTAGCTGCGTATAGTTAATTATTATTAAATGCAACCGCTATGATTATTGATTAAAAAAATAACACTTGAATAATATTTTGGCTTTAAAAAAAGAAGAAAAATATGCATAGACAGGCATATATATAGTGCCTTTGTATAGACAGGTATGTGCGGTTGTGATTAATTAATATCTTTGTATGTATGTGTGCATTAATAGTTAAAAAATTTAATCTGACAGAGTTTCATTTTCGTTTTCGACCGAAACTCGGATGAGGGCCAAATTATGGTTTCGGGCTGAAAAAACTGGTTTCGGTCGTTTACTAATTGAAATATTGTATATTTGTAACATGCTAAAAAATATCAGTTATAATACTTGATAAATGTGTCACCTTATATCAACATGTTTTTAAATATAATTTAAACGGAGGCAGAATAACACTAATGATAAGGAATTTGATAAATAATTGACTTTATAGAAAAACGTCTTTCAAAATATCACTACAGATCTCCCTCCATTAAAATTAATTAGCCTCAGTGTTATATTATATGATAAGGTAAATTTTTTATGTTTCACTTAATAAAACACAATTTCGTACACATTTGTACAATTTCGTACAGAATACCATGGAGCGGAAGGATAAACCGATTATCCTTTCTTGGAAAAAAAATATTCAATATCCCGGAAAAAAGTATTCAATATTGTAAATTCAATTAAAAATTTTTAATTTTTCTTTTTTGTAATTTTAATGCCTTACCTAATTTTGGTTTAGATAAAATATATTTTAGTTGTTTTACTAGTAGATTTTTTTTAAACAAAAATATTCTAATTTGATAAAAAAAAAAAAAAAAAAAAAAAAGTTATTTCGTTTTAGTAAGTTCTTTATTTATTTTTCCTTTCTTTCTTTTCGGAAATTAAAACGTGAAAGTAAAGATAATTACACTAAATTAAAAAATACTTCTTTCTTTCGTTCAAAACAGCTAAAAATAACACGTTTTTATTTTTGTATCGCTATTAATCATGACAAAGTTTCAAAATAATAGTTCACAATTTTAAGCATTTTTTAAAGGAAAAAGTCTCTGCCTTTATAAGAGTAAAAACGTGAATTAAGAAGATTATTTAACTTTCATGCCACTGTCACGAGAAAGATTAATTTCTAGTAAGTTAGATCTAAATCGTTTACATAGTTTGAAAACAACGATTTTCCAGTTATTAAATAATATAAAAAAAGGTAAGATTTGTTTAATTTCAAACTGAATTTATACCTTTCTGTTTACATGGAAAATTTTAGAATTTAATTTACTGCTAATTACGACTCCTTCTAAGAAATTGTGGTTACTAAGATATTCCATATTATCAAAGCATAAATCAGTGATGAATTCAGGGGGTGGCGCAGATGTGGGTTTGTGGAGGGAGGGGACATCTTCCCGGTATATTAGCGAATTTTGTATTTGTTAATCGTTCAAAATTGCAAATCAACCCCCCCCCCCCTCTTCCGGTGCTGCAAAATCACCTCCTTTACACTGAAAAAGTGTTGATTTTACAGTATAATACTGGCAGTTGGTGTGCCAGTATTATACTGTAAAATCAACACTTTTTTTTAGTGTAGAAAAAATGTCTGAATTCAATACTGGATAACTACTATACAACAGTTGTTTCTCGTCAAAAGCAAGTAATTTTATTAAAGAAAGCTATCAAAAATGGAAAAAAAAAATCTTATTAACTAACTGTCGTTACAGAATACTTAATCTTAACTGCTGTTACTGGTCTCACAGATCTCTCCTTTTTCTAATTTTCACAGTTTAACTTATAATTTCCAGTTTAACTATAAATACTAGTGAAATTTTGTTTCGTTTAGAGTCGTAGTATACTATCACTAGAGACCCTTGAATAGGAGAATTTTTTAACAATAATACATCTTGTACAAAAACTTTAGTACAAAAACAGCATGATATGAATTATTCCAACAATTTATTCCTCTTTCGAACGAGTTGTTTCTCACAGTAGTTGTGAGATAGTTTCTGTCACAGCAGTTATGGGTTAATACACTGTTAAAAATTTGCAGCAAACTGTCCAGTCATTCGACCGATTTTATAGAAAATGGTTACAAAACTGCAATTTAACTCTATTTTGAGCCTATTATTGTCCATATTATGGTGATAATAGTCTTAAATTACGGTTATGTAACCATTTTTTCATAAAACGGTCTAATGACTGAACAGTTTGTTGCAAATTTTTAACAGATATGTTACCAATAAAAACAACAACAACAACAACAACAAAAAACACTATTAAATATTAACTACAACAATTTCCAACTGTCCAAATTTAACACAATAAAGGTTATTCAATTATGCATAAAAAAGGAGTATTTCAAATGCAGTATATTTATTTAAACGCAGATATAATACATCAAGTAGACATATATTCAAATATAATGAATTTTAATCATGAGAAAATATTTCGTATGTACAGAAAAAGTACTTCACAATAATTCAACAATACTGAAACTGAAAGACATTTCTCAATCAAATAAATACAAAGCTGTTTGTGATATTGAAATGCACTTCATCAATTTTATTTAATAAAAAAAGTAATTTCAAAATTAAAACAATTTTTTTTTCAAATATTGCATTTTAAATTACACAATGATAACCAAAATTAGAAAGAAATTGAAAACAATGATAAATGGAATATGAAAAGATTAAAGCTAATTTAAAAAAAAAAAAATGCGATTCTCTAATACATTTTCCTTTCTTTGGTTCATTTATGGAAAAATTATAATTTTTGTTTGGCATTAAAGAAAAGAGAAAATAAACTAATTGTAGACATAAAATTGTAAATATAAGAGAAGCTATATTTATATCTTGATTCAAATATAATAATATATCTAAAACAAGGGCACTTATTCTCATAAAACAGTAAATTTCATTAAATATTAAATAATCAGAAGACATCATAAAATGAAAAGTGGTTTTCTCACACATTTGTGGTGTTTTTGTGTGATTGCAAAATATTAAAAAAATAATAATAAATAAATACAATAACAATTAAAGACCTTTTTTTAATGTATAGTTTAAAGCTTTTTTTGATGGGATTTCGTGTGTTTTCATTTTCAAACAAATCACATAAGATAACTCTTGAGATGCATTAAAAATTTAAAACAGCAATTACAGTGAATTTTCATTTAACTTAATGACAATATTTAAATTGTTTCTTATTGAAAAAATAATAATGCAAAGTTCAAAATCGTATTATATGGAAATAGTCAGTGAGTCATTTAAAACTGCAAGAATTTGAACAAAAAACATTACCGCCGAACTCTGTAATATTGAGGGTGGAATAATTATCACAATTGCTCATTATATAATACAGTTAGCAATAATTGAGTTTAACAACTCATATTATGAAAATAAGAAAATAAGTAAATATTGAACTATTAAAAATTGGGAATGATCAGTTTTATTAGGAGATATATTACGTTCTTAAATAAGCAGGGTGGAATGAAAGTGTTAAACATAATCTAACATTTATGTTCACAATTTTTAAATCCAGCATTAATAAAGAAATAAATAAGGGAAGAAAACCATTTATTTATATTTATTAGTTTAAGCAAGTTTTTTTTTTTAATATTATTTTATTTAGATTATTTTTTTTTATTGTCACTTTCATATCGTATCGTTTTCTTCTAATTAAATGCAATGAATTTAAGAATGAAAGAAAAAAAAACTTGCTTTCTTCATTTTAAGCAAGCTGTTAAAAGTCAAATAAAACGATTGACTTCAGTAAAGAATGATTTTTCAATCTAATTTCGGCAAAAGTATAGGATATATAAAAGGACTCGTCTTGCTTAGAAACTAAAAAGAAAAAAAAAACTGCGAAAATTTTTTGTAACATCGTAATATATATATATATATATATATATATATATATATATATATATATATATATATATATATATATATATATATATATATATATATATATATCTGTGTGTGTGTGTGTGTGTGTGTGTGTGTGTGTGTGTATATGTAATCCGAGTTTTCCCTCGTTAAAACATTAAGATTTTTACAATGAATTTTTACATTAACCATTCTTCTATTTTTATTCATTAAAATCGAATTGTCACTATATCGGAACTTGCTATAAACGAATTCGACTATATTACAAGACTTTAATTAAAGAGAAAAGTCATTTTACTCACATCCAACATTGCTGATTATGAGGCATGTTGCGATATCCCCATGGGGGATTACTACCAGACATGAAGGCATATTCCCATGGGGATATACAGGGTCCAGTCCATGAAATATTATAACCAATCTGTGCGCAAATGCGAGCGCTACCCATTGTTACAAAAAGATATTTGTAATAAAATATTATATCAGATTTTGCCTATATAAATAGTTTTCTCTGCTGAACTTTCTTCATTCTTTCTTTCAAGTGGTCTCGAGGAGGTGGGGTATCGTCAAATTAATTTGACAGTCCTCACAAATATCATCCAATGAGAGACTCTGTCACGTGTTGCATCACAAAAGTTTTGGATGAAATCCGTTGGGCTGAGCTATCTGAAAAGCAAAAGCAAATATTATATTTTAGTATCTGAAATTCTATATTACATTTGTTGTTGTTTTTTTTCTTTTTTTAGTAACTTCTCATATAAAGGAACAAAGATAATGAGATACGTTACAATAATTGTGGACTTTTGATAAATTACATCTTATTTATTTTGCTTTAATAAATAAGGATGTTATTTTGGTGAATTTTTGATAAATAAAATTAATCAAATTGAATACGTAATTTCCACAACTTAAAATAATGCATTATGAAATAAATAGTGAAGTGAATTATTTTTAATATCGTAGCATGTTTTTTTCTAGAAAAAAGACTTTCGCCAATAAGGAACCTGATCCGAAACCGACACACTTCAACACAAACATAGGCATACGCAGGATTTTCAATAGGAGGTGTGTGTGTGTGTGTGGGGGGGGGGGGTCGTATCTCACTATTTTTAAGATTCACGGGAGCCCGCACTCCTCCCCTGCACCCCTCCCCCGGCTTATGCTCATGCGCAGACTCGAAATTCTCAAACCCGAGCCCGACTAAAAATCCTCCCCCAAAAATAAATAAATAAATAAATAAATAAAATAATAATAATGCCATAATTTAATGTATTTATAGAAAATTTGTCAACAATTATGTCTCTATTATTAAATTGATCTTTTATGAAGAAAAATGAGCATAATCATACTAAAATATATGTATGTATAGTCTTTTTCACGTGAAAGAATATTCTAGCCTTCCTTTAGAAAATCGGCTATACCTGAACCAAAACTCGAAAAAGTTAGAGTCAACAACCCGGTCCGCAGTATAGGGGGGAGGGGGGGGGAGAAAAGAAAGAAGAAAAAAGTAGAGTCAACCCAATCTGAACTCGATACACGCGTACACAGCGAGACGAAATCACACACACACACACACACACACACATAAAAAAAAAAAAAAAAAGCTTAAAAATTAATAATTTTTGACTGGGGGGAGCTGGAGACTTTAAATTTGGACCACAAATACACTTAACCAAACAGTTGAACTTTTTTGTTTACCAGCTTGATCCGACCTCATTTAGGGGTCCAAAAATAAAAACAAAGCAGTCCAAAAATCCAAAAAAATTGAAAAATGTAAAAAAAAAGTCGTCTATGTACTTTTGGACGCTGAATCGAATGAGACAAACCCCATGTCCGCATGACTAACTGTTCGCGAGATATGGCTGTCGTTGATTGTTAAATATGAAAGGAGAGAGGTTTTTTATTTCTTTCCTAACAACATCAACTTTTTCAACAATTTTAGTACCACTTTCTTTGGCGAAGTCGAATTCAATAGGGCCAACACATTTTCGTAGAAGAAGGACGTGGATTCACCCAGAAATTGTTATTTTGCTTTGTTGATGTCCCAGAAAATTGAAGAGGTGCTGGTGAAATCATTTTGACCACTAACCCTTGGGAGTGCTTGGTATGAAAATGCTGAAAATTGTGATAAGAATATACCGATTGGCCAGTATCTAGTTTATATTAATATAATGCAATAAGAGGGGGAGACATCGTGCAAAGTCAATGGAATTCAAGATGGCGGCTGTAATTCAAAATGACGTCCTTTTCTGAATTTTTTTTTTTAACATCCATCATATAAAAGTGTGTTTAATATCAATTTCGATGTTTTTTAGGTCAAAAATTTCCTTTTCAACACTTTCCAACATAGTTGAAAAGTGTTCACGAATTCAGTTTGTCAGTTTATCTGTCTGTCCGCTTCTCTTTCTCTACTCTAACTCGCTTAAATATACTCGGATTGTTGTGTAATTTATATATGTTATTTAACTTTACCATAACATGTTTGGAATAAAAAACTAAGCGTGCAGCTTTTATAATTCGTGTACAAGTACACTCGAAATAATTCCGTTATATCATGGTCTATGGAAAAAATCGTTTGTAATATATTTTAATGATGTTACACTCTTTCAAACATATTGAAATTGATATAGTACATCATTTAAGTACACTACAAGAGGCTTACTATAGAATATGGTGAAAATGGACTTTATCATTCATTTACAGCGACAACAAAAGAATTCGGTTACAGTTCTGTCTATCAGCAATAATTGCTGGAAGTGCGTTTTCAACTGTAGTATACGTTTTTAAATTTAACTATTTTTTTGCTTATTACTTGATGTGTATAATTTTTTTAGATCATGAATTGAGTCAAATAGTTTTCTACAATTGTAGGTCCAGAAACTTTTCCAAATTTCAAGGAACTTTTCTGGGAAATAATGGACAGATAGTTGCTAAAAATTTTGAAAACATTTCTTGAAATATTAGAAATTTTCGGAAGCTTCACACCAACAAAATTTGCATACTGTTGCTGTACAATTTGATCAGGAATATTTTAGATTAAAAAACCAGGAGTTGCCATTGAATTGTGTTTAGACAACCAACCGCTCACTATTTCCAAAAAATGTTCCTGGATGTTTTATACAATTATTTTTCCTTTTTACAGTATTATAGATGTTACTGATATTCCAAATACAGTAAAATCGTAAGGGCTTGGAGAAAAAAAGTCCGTTTTAGACAGGTTTACGTTTTAGAATGTACTCCGTTCCTTACAAATGTATTGGCTTTCTTTTCGTCGGATGAAAAAAAAAATCATTTAAGACAGTTTTTAGTTATATACATGTTCCATTTTCACGGGTTTTATATTGCTTTTTTACTGAGTCAAGTAGCAATTTCACTGTTTCGTTGAGGAACGCCTGATAAAAAATGTCCCAACATTACTTCAACCACTGAAAAAGAACAAAATCCCCCTCTTCAGTACTCTGGCTAAAAGCATAAGCAAGAAAAGGCAATCCTGAAGGTTTAAAAAACAGACGTCCAGCTGTTTTCCAGGTTTCTAATAGTTCCCCAGGATCATCAGTTACACATGCAGAATTTTTTCCAATACGAAAAAAGCAACTATTTCCACCTGCATTTTCCGGTAATGGAGAATTTCGAACCAGCTACAAAAGTGATCTAGTTACATATTTTAGAGGAAACCATTGAAAATAATGACAATCTCTTTCCAGGAACATGTGAAGCTTCAATTTATAATGATCCAGTTTTTATTAACATTTTAAAGCCGTATCAGTCATCAAACACGTTTAAAGATTACTATATTAACAAATGTTACCTTCACATATGTAACGGCACTGAGAATTCTGGTTGACAGGGAGAAAGAACCAAGTGATAAGTGCTACTGCATGTCAAATTGCCTAGAAATTTTCAAGATGTCTTAAGAAATTCAAGTAACAAAAAGAGCTTTTTAACCTACTTGGAATGTAGTAATAACTACTATAAATATACACCAGTTATAGCCACCTCAGGTGAAGAAGTTAAAGGAAATATTGCTGCTCTAATTTCCTTAATTTGCATGACTTGTACTGGTTTTGAAGAAGCTGATTCAAGGATAATGATGCATCTCAAAGACATGGTGAAAAACGGATTGAAAATTATTGTTATACTCTCTGTGGATAATGATGTATTAGTTTTAGCTTTCGCATACTTCTTTACTTTGTCAAATATATTTGGATTGCATTTGTAACAGGAAAGAAATAACAATAACATTAATAACAACAGTTTCTATCTTATTACCGTTTAGGATAAAGCTACAGTAATTGGAAGAGAAAAAGCTCTTACTTTATTAGGATTTCATGCTTTCACAGTTCTGTGACAGAAATCCTGATTTTATGAGAAAGACAAAAAAGTCAGGTTGGAAGACATCGATTGACTTTAAAGAAGCCACGACTGCATTTTCAATCATATCAGAACCACAAACTTCCATTCCTGATAATATTTTAAATATTTTTAAAAAGTTCGCATTATTGTTGTACTGTTATCAACAAGTAACAGCCGTAGTGGCAATTATGTAAGAAATATCTGTTTATGATTATTATTCATCCTTTTGAACATCTTTCACCATCCAAGGGTGCACTACAACATCATAATTTTTGCGTAGTGTTTTCCAAGTTGGACACATTTGTGGACAAGAAGACGAGCGTGAAGTATGTCCACCCTCTCCAAACGAAAGGGGTTGGAGGTTTGATAATTTAACATGGAAAATAAAAAGGTCTCAGTTGCCAGAGACTGAAGATTTTTTAAAAACAAGTTCTGTGGCAGCATTTATGTCTCTAAAGTAACAGCCATGTCAAATTTCAAATTTCTATTCCTATCAATTTCACATAAATCGCATTTTAGAATGTTTTTAGATCGTTTTCCGATCATTTCACTCTTTAAATTTCTTTTTAGAAACCATTCTTAGTGAGCATTTACATCTTAAAAGTAAGCACTCTACTAATTTTCAATATTTTAGTCTCGACAGTATCAGAGAAATCTCAATTTTAGAAAGTTTTTTTCTCCTTCACCATTTTAAATGTCAAATTTTGTAAAAACTGTTCTGTGTGAGCATTTACGTCTTAAAAGTAACATACATGTAAAATTTCAAGTTTCTATCCCTATCTATATGTAAAATAAATCGTATAATTTAGAGTGCTTTCCGTACATTTCACACCTTTAAATTTCGAATTTTTTAGAAACTTTTTATACAGAGCATTTACATCTTAACAGGCTACTGCACTCAGGCGGAAACACCCACTCGCTAATGTTAATCTTATGAGGGAAATAATTTACGATATCTCGTTCGCATTTCAATATTTTTAAATGATTTTTTTTTTTTTTTTTTTTTTTTTTTTTTTTTTTTGCATTGAATAGCTGAGGTCAATCCCCATGCACACTTTTTTGTACTTTTTCGATTTTGATTACAAGTTTTTTTTTCTATTAAGATACTTTCACTTTCGGAACCAGTTTCGAAAGTGAAAGTATCCTCAATAAAAAAAAAAAAAAAAAAAAACTGCAACCAAAATCGGAAAAGTACAAAGGAGCGTGCATATAGATTGACTTCAGTTATACAATGCAAAAAAAAAAAAAAATTAAAAATAATGAAATGCGAACGATATATCGTAAATTATTTCCACCATAGGATTAACATTAGCGAACGGGTGTTTTCGTCTAAGTGAAGTAGCCTCTTAAAAGTTTTTATTTTAAAGTTTCTATCTCTAACGATTCCAACTAAATCTATGGAAATGAAGTTTCATCTCATGCCACTGTATTCAGATGGTTTACGTTAGAAGAGGTCGAAATTCTCTCCTGGATGAAGAACAACACAGGAAGACCTTTGTCAGCTGTCGACCGTACTAAAAATGTTAATCGATGGTAATCGTTGTACTTTACCAAATGATACAAAAAATAACTTAATATTGGATTTGCAGCTATACATAAAATTATGAAGAACTGCACATGCAAAATATGTGTGTCGTTAGGTTCCCCACAATTTAAAAGAACACCAAAAAGCGGAACATGTCATAATCAGTAAAGAAACCCTAAAATTACTTAACGATGGTGGGCACCGCATTATTTCTAAAATGATAGGTGATGAGACACACAAAACTTTTTTTTTTACGTTCCAACACACCAAGAAAGTAAAGTATAGGTCTTTGAAGATGATGACCCCAACCCAACAACGGTGAAAAGACAGCGAGCAATGAAAAAAATAATGTATGCCTTGTTTTTCAGAAGTACAGGGCTGGTCAAAGGCACAAATTTAGAGCGACATAAGACAGTTACAGCTAACTGGTGCACCACTAAGTATCTCCGAGATGAATGTTAGAGGACTCATGCTTTACCATGACAATACATCTTCTCATTCAGCAAGGATTACAGTCGAATTTCTTGAATAAAAAACAGCAAAGTGATAGAACATCCGCTTTTATTCTCTTGATCTTGCTATGGGTGACTTTTGACTATTTTTTAATCTAAAAAAATTACGTGGGCGTCATTTTCTTTCCGAAGGTGGGATTCATGGGGCTATAAAAGCATATTTTTCATCTATTCCAAAAAAAAAATGGATGGCTTGAGGCATTTATATCTGTATAATTTCCCTGTATAATCGCGTTTAAAATCTGGGAATAAATTTTGAAAAAAGAAAAATTTTCAAAATATGGCAACATATTAAAAGAATATCTTCTTGTCTCAATCGTGGTGAAAACAAAACTGCTTCAATGATTAGAATGTTCATTTTCAACCACATATGTCTTCGCTTTTGCTGCTAGAATTATTCGTAAACACACGAAGGAGTGCTTTAGAGTTTAATCTTGTAATAGATTAGGTTCATTCAATGAAATGAAATTTTCCATTTGCAAAATTGTATGTAAGTACGCAAAATAAAAAATAAAAAAATAAAAAGAACGAAAGATACTTAGATCCCTATATGTAAATCATAAATTATAATTAAAAACAAATTCAAGGAAAAACATTCGGTAGGGAATTATGTAGTCTTTAAAGCTATATTTAAAAATAATAACACATTTAGAGGAAATTGAATAGACATATTGAAAGACAAACATTAGTCCAGTTAGTATTGTATCGAATTTTTTAAAGTTCACTTTTATTTCAATATGCAGACGCCCCACTAAACTTATTTTATTCATAAATAATTGTAGAAGATTCCAAGATTCCTAATCGAAAGGCCCCTTTTGATCTCTCTGCTACAATTTGGCGTTTAAAAGTGTGTGTAAGGTCTTTATCTTTTTGTTTTCCTCTTTTGGCCGACTGCGCATATTCTTATATTTGTTTCTGAAGATTCCCGAAAAATGTTTTTGCATCTATTTGCATCTATGTACGTATGAAGGACAGGAAACAGGACATTTAATTCGACAAGTTACTGAAAATAATATTTATTCAAAAAAAAAAAAAAATATATATATATCATCTCTTCAGAGTAAAAGTTTTACAGAGTTTCTGCAAAAATGAAAATGAAAGCTGATCTTTCTCTCTTTTTTTTTATTTCTTTACATAGATCTGTATACATTTTTTGTTTAATATTTTATTTGAGAACTGATGTAGAGAAATCTGATATCTATTTGTAGAAATCAGTAGCGTGCCATAAGTGTGCCAGGTGCTCTTTGAATTTGAGAAGCACTGACTTAGATAAATAAAATGTAAACATTTAACACATTTTA
The DNA here is from genome assembly GCA_963931845.1 of Maratus michaelseni. Lineage (NCBI taxonomy): Eukaryota > Metazoa > Arthropoda > Arachnida > Araneae > Salticidae > Maratus > Maratus michaelseni. The sequence continues at coordinate 167,233,231 of OZ007592.1, read as the reverse complement.
CTTTTTCTGATAAAATCTTCTCGGAATGTTCCCCAACAACAGTGGCATGTCAACCCAAACTTGTGATGGAGAGCTCTCGAAATGTGACAGAAACCTTGTTCTTTCATCTTTTTCCGCCAAAGATCGTATTTTATGTTTGATACTTAAGATGGACAAAACAATTTTGATGCAAATCATTTTGAGTACATTTATCAAATTCAATGTGAGAAAAATTTATTTCAAAGGCCATATTAGTTAAGTTCCCTTTCCAAAATTTGTACTTTAAGGCGGTACTCAAAAATAAATATTTTTCCCCACTGAACAACACGAAACTTTCTGAATCATTTTAAACGCAAAAGCATGACGCAGGTATGATTATTGAAGCGATTTGTAATCAAACAGTTTTTTTGTTTTCATTTTTCGATAAATGAATAAGATTCGAAGTCAGAAGCACTATGGTCTCACGACATCAATTTTTTCACTTTCCCGCACTATCGCCCCCGAAAAATTTGTTCAAACGCCAACTTTGACAGCATTTTCTGAAAGATCGTCTATCTTTACCGAAAAATGGAAAAAAACAGTTTAATTACAACGTTTCTGAATAAGAGCATCTGCCAATTTAATGCGTTTGCGAACAAACAAGAATTTAAAATTGTGTCAGAAAGTAGCCAGCTTGCATTTAAGAAAAGCCTTAATTTAAGCAGCGTTCGGGAAGTGGTTAAGTTAGTCAGTGCAGAAATGATTAGATTTTTAGACTTCTTTTTAGTGTTTCATTTAGATTATAAGGTTTGAATTTTTCGCTCACAGTAAGCAAAATCCAGGAACTTTTCTGGGAAATAATGGACAGATAGTTGCTAAAAATTTTTAAAACATGTCTTGAAAATATTAGAAATTTTCGGAAGCTCCACACTAACAAAATTCGCATACTGTTGCTGTACAATTTGATCAGGAATATTTCAGATTAAAAACCAGGAGTTTCCATTAAATTGTGTTTAGACAACCATACGCTCACTATTTCCAAAAAATGTTCCTGGATTTTTTATTTATTTATTCTTTTTACAGTATTATAGATGTTACTGATATTCCAAATACAGTAAAATCGTAAGAGCTTGGGGAAAAAAGTCCATTTTAGACAGGTTTACGTTTTAGAATGGTACTGTGTTCCTTACAATTGTATTGTCTTTCTATTCGTCGGATGAAAAAAAAAAATCGTTTAAGACAATTTTTCGTTATACACATGTTTCGTTTTCACGGGTTTTATGTTGATTTTTTTCTTTTTCTTCAGGGATTTATATGCAGGTTTGGTCAATGTCACTTTCCAGTGAAAGGTCAGATAGTCATTTTTTTTTATCAAGTGAAATATCTGTAAAACTACTTTTCCAGCAATAAGAGTAGACACACAGAGTAGCGATTTCTGGTAACAATAAATCAAAAAATCATCATGGAGTTGACGTCAAGTAAACATGTACAATTGTTTTTAGACCATGCAAAACACAATCAAGTACGACGTACATTTCAGACTGAAAAATTAGCCGGCTTTTTCATCAGAGATATGATATATATTCCGAAACGTACATTTTATTTTATGGTGCTTTATATGAATCCCTAACTTAATCCATATTTAATTAATTGACATCTGTTTCTTATTGACGACAATGCACTATTATTTTATTGATACCGGATTAAAGCTCAGATTACTTTTTATTCATAGTATAAAACTAAAGAGAGTAAAACGTAAAACGAAAGTGTAAACTATGAGTTTAAAAAATATAGGAAAATAAAGTGGAAAAAAATTACTTTACAGAATCAATTTCCATAGATTGACTGATAACATCCATAATTTTTTTTTTATATTCTTTGACAAAAATGTATCTTTAAAAATTCCACATTGCTCCAGTGACATTGATTCGTAGACGTAAAAATATTAAAGTCAATTAAAACGCTTTTTTTTTAATAAGATTCTTTCATAAATTTTTCCCCAGAATTATTTATATAACTTTGAAAATTCCATTTCATAAAGCAAACGTTATATTTCAAAAGTTTCTTATATATATATATATATAATGCCAATGCGTCGTCTCTGAAATGGCGCTTCGGTAATTTGATGTTTGAATTTGTTAAATATATACTAACTTAATTGTATTCTGTATACACTTCATAATTATCTTTCTTTAAATTGGAGATTTGGTTAGATTTGTTGCAAGAACTTGTTTAATGTATTTTGAATTCAAAGGTATTATAATTATATAAAACAACTTTTAATTTCCTCTCATCATTTTTTTGCAATGCAATAACTGTGTTTTTAGAAGTCATTTCTATCTATGTTGAATAATAGTTTATTTATTTATTTATTTTGTTATTTGAAATCTTGTAGGGGTTGCTATCTTGTTTCATATATATGTTATTAGGAGCTTAATATTGTCAATTTTAGGCATAATGCTGACAATATTTTATGAAATAACATATATTTACTATGAATAGGATTGTGAAGCTCCTCTGAAGATTCCATAAGATAGTCATAGTTTTCCAATTTTTGCTTTTTCGTTTTATTAAGTTTAATTCCTGCAGTGTCCCTTCCATTGCTTTTTATAATATCTCATCCTTCGTTTTTCACATATGTTTTCATTTTTAAATATATATATATAATAAAACTTTTGTGAATAATAACCATCAAATCACATAAATAATCGACAATATAAGTACCGATAATTATAATAAAATACAAAGAAATGTATCCAAAAATGTAATATATATATATATATATATATATATATATATATATATATATATATATATATATATATATATGATTTTCCAACTATTATATAAAAACCATTTCAAGAATTCTCGGAGTTAACCTATTCATGAAATATAACCTAGAAATCTTAGAAAATACTTACATTGATGACTTCTTTCATCACCAGAGCAGTAATCATTCCCAAAATAAATATAAGCAAATGCGGTAAAAATGAAGGGATGATGTTCGGCCTCTTCTTTAGGAACTTTTTTAAAATTTGGATTTTTGTATTGCTGTATGGTGGATAGCGTGCTCTAAAATACAAGAAAAAATAAGCATTAGGTATCATACAAGCAGCATGGTTTTTATTCCAACATTTCATTTCTTTTCATTATTATTATTATTATTAAAAATAGCTTTTTTTCGTAACTCAAACATTAGAGGCCGCTTTCTAATTGTGGAGAAAAACCTGCTTACTACACAGTATTCAAATAAATGATTGCTAAGTTTTGTTTATGTATTAAAAATAATATCAATCACAATAATAATACACCGCAAAAAAATTGTTGATTTTACGGTATAATACTGGCATCTCAGCTGCCAGTATTTTACCATAAAATTAACAGTAATAAACAGTAAAATAAGCAGTAATACACTGCCGTGCACAACATTTTTTTTCGGTGTATGCATGATAATTATAAGAAGGAATCAAGAAATTACAAAATAAGATCTTTTTTTATTATTTCTTGACCCTGTGCTGAAAGAACAGAATATGTCTTCAACAGGTTAGACCATATTGCTTCAGGGCGTAAGTCAGTCAGAAACAAATTGGCATTCTGTCATCAGAGAAAAAGATGCCTTCCCTCTCAAAATATTAAAGGCGTGAAAAATCTATCAGAAACACTTTGAAAACTTCTCTATTTCTTAACTTTTCCTAACTTAAATATGTTCTAAAATCCAAAAACTGGTTACTTTCTGACACATTTGTTAATTCATTTTTGTTCGCAAACGCATGAAATTAGCAGGTGCTCTTATTCAGAAACTTTGTAATTGAACTGTTTTTTTTTTTTTTCTTTTTTACATTTTTCGGTATAACCAGATTTTTAGGAAATGCTGGTAAAGTTGGCATTTTGAACAGAATTTTCGGATGCGACTATGCGGGAGAGGAAAAAAAAAACTATTATCATCAGACAACAATAATTTATAATTCAATATTTAATTATTTTAAGGGATTTTTTTTTTTAAATGTTAGATTACAAATCACTTCAATCATGGCTGCAAGTATCTTGCTTATACGTTTAAAAATGAGTCAGAAACTGTGTCTGTAAGTTTCGCGTATTGAGCGGGAACAAATATTTTTTCGACAACCGCCTTAACTCATTGACTCGTCACAATGAGGGGGTAATTTCTTGCGAAATGATTGATCACTTTGGAAAGTGTAAAAAGTGAAATATAAAAAAAAATTAAAATGGTCTGTTTTATATCAAGAATATGTACTTTCCTAATAAATAAAAATAAAATATTTTTATCTCAATGCATAAATTATAAAAACAAGTTTTTGCCCTTGTTTCTAAAATTTTCGAAAATATCAAATATCATTGCGAAAATACCAGTTTATTGAGGAGAAGTTTTTTATTTATTTTCATGCTCCAAGTACTTTACATAAAATGAAATATTTAAATGCGTTTTTAATAAAAATTATAAACGCCAACTAAGAGCGACAACCTTAAGCAATTGCATTTAAAAAACGAAAACAGAAAAGTTAATTTTTTTGTGCGATATCCTCTTAGAAAATGGAGGTAGTACTTAGGTCCTTTAAGAGAAAGGAAAACGGAGATCGGAATCTACAGTAATCGCTCTAAAAGTATGTCAAACCTTCAGGAAAGACATTTCGAAAAGAAAGCGATGAGAAATCTGAATTATGTGTAAGATTCTTCAAAGAATGACGGTATTACTCACGCCTTGGAGTTACTACTCTTTTAATTAGTCCTAAATAAAGGGTGTTTTTTATTACTTTCATTTATTGTGTTTTGTTTTGCAATTTAATTTTTTCTTTACTAACTGCAACCGAATTTCAGCAGTCGATGGGTAGCCTTATTGTGACATAAACAGAAACACGTATTTTTGCCAGAAACAGAAAGCGTTGCTGCAGTCTAATACTGTATACAATTATTACCAATTTTGGTCACCTTGTGTATGTGTTCGTGTGTGTAAGTTTTGTACACACACTGCCTAATTTAGTCAAATAGTTACTATGGAAACAAGAAGGTCGAATCAAAAAACATTATTTTGAATTTGTGTCATCAATTTTAAAGATAAATGTCCCATGTCTAAATGAAGCTAAAAATGAAATTTAAAAAATACCTATTTGCACTTAATCATAGATCTTGATTATTGTTTTGAATTAGTTGAATTTCATTTTACCTTTTTGTTAAACAATTAATATTCAATATGTTTGAAGATAGAATGTATACCTGTTTACAATCACATTTGCAGAATTTCTTTACCTGTTCATAACATTTTTTGTTGAATTAATTTTTTACATTCTAAAAAAGGGTTTCATTCACTTTATTCAATTTACCCCGTATGTTTGAATTTCAGAGGTATCTGAAAATATTATGAACATTTGAATTTATTATTTTTTGTAACTGACCAAAATGTGTTGATTTTTACCTTAAACTCATCTGAATAATACTATGATAAAACATGTATTACTGCTTATTTTACTGTTTATTACTTTTAATTTTACGGTATAATACTAGCAGCTGGGGTTCCAGTATTATACCGTAAAATCATTTTTTTGTGGTGGTGGTGGTGGGGGGGGGGGGGGGCACAGTGTAGTAAAACAGATGGAAATACAGAGTTGAAATGTATTTTAGTCTAGAAATCTAAAAGGCGAAGATTTTTTAAAATACCATTTCCCAAAACGTTAATGAATAATGACTTTACCAATTGATGTAGAGAGCCAATCTTTACATTATGGAAATTTTCCGTGAAAAAAAAAAAAAAAAAAAAAAATCGGTTTTTAATTTGGTTAAACAGTTTTTCTTAAAAATCGCAAAAAAAAAAAAAAAAAAAAAAAAAAAAAAAAAAAAAAAAAAAAAAAAAATGAAATTCTGATATACTGAAATAAACGATTCAATTACATCTACTAGAATTTTTAGCTCACTTAAAAGTAGTTTATAACAATTTCTGCATACTAATTATGGCAGATGACAATGATGTATGGCTTAAACATAGTAAAGCATATCGATTCCATTTAAGAGTATCTTTCATTCTATTATTTGATAAGGGTCATTGAAGTAAAACAAAAGATTAAATATAACTGCTCAAAAGAGAAAGGAAAAAACCCTTTATTCCTATTGCAGAATATTTGTAATAAATTATCTCTTATTAAACAAAATATACACGTGTTTATGTTTCATCAAAGAACTAAGAATATAATAAAATGATCAAAAACACAACGCAATATTTTTGTGCTTCATCAAGCGTGAAAACCTTCGTTATTTATAATAAAAGCCCAGTGAATAATAAAAATTTTAAACAGAAAGATCATTTACATAGGCTTACCATCAGAGTTCTTGCTTACTTTTGACCAACCTTTAGCGTTTTGGCTAATTTGCATACACATATATATATGTATGTAATCAAAATAGATTCGTTGAGAAACTCTGTGCTTTAGCTAATGATAAAGAATAGTGTGTGAGCAATGCATCTATCGCTAAAGAGGGATGAGAGCAAATTACAAAACAAGAACGAAAAATCATGCGTCAAGCATAGATTATGTAACACTTTCCAACACTTTTAAAATTATTTTACAAATCATTACTGTTTAATAAGCTGAAAGATAACATCTAAGTAAACAATTTGGAAAACGCATAACATATTTAAAAACGTAATTTCAGGAATTTTCAATATATACAATATTTGGAAAAATATCCGAATACTTTTATTCAGCCTTGTATATGATCTATAGATCTGTATATATATTACATAGGATGCTAAATTAAAGGAACTAAATTAGGAAACGCGTAGCGCAGTTTAAAATTCTCCTTCTGGAGTTTCTGTCAATAAACGGAAATGTGTTCGCGAACTTTTGTGCTGCCCTGTATATGATCTACAGAATTTATACACACCAAGTAATAGACAAAAAGTGAGTTAAATTTAAAATCGCGTTCAGCAACTTAAAACGCACTTCCAGGAATTATTGTTAACAGACAGTAGAGAATTCTTTTGTGTGTCCCTGTAAATGAACGATGACTGCTATACACACAATATTCTGTAGTAAGCCTCTTGCAATGCACCTTAGTGATATATATAAATTTCAATGCGTTTAAAATAGTGAAACATTATTTAATTAAACCACAAATGATTTTTCTCCATAGACGTAATGTAACGAAATTCTTTTGACTGCCCCTGTAAAGTAACTATAAGTGCTATGCACACCATATTCCATATTAAGCTTCTTGTAATGCACCTTAGTGATATATATCAATTACAATGTGTTTGAAATTGTGTAACATCATTAAAATAAACCGCAAGTGATTTTCTCCCATAGACCGTAATGTAACGGAATTCTTTCGAGTGTCCCTGTAAAAAAACTATAAGTGCTACACACTTCATTTGAAATAGGAAACATGCTATAGATAACGACAATAACATATAAAAATTGCAGGGCAATCCGAGCATATTTACGGGAGTTAGAGCAAATGATTTTTCCCCATAGACCTCAATGTAACGCAATTATTTTAGGTGTCCCTGTAAAAAAACTGTAAGTGCTACACACTTCCGTTGAAATAGGGAACATGCTATAGATAACGACAATAACATATAAAAATTGCAGATCAATCCGAGCATATTTATGGGAGTTAGAGCACGGACAGACGGCCATACGGCAGACAAACCGAAGTCATAAACACTTTTCAACTAGGTTGGAAAGTGTTAAAAAGAGGAAAATTTTTAGCTTGCTCTGCCATACTTAGAAAATTTCACAATGATGACAATGATGTATAACATAAAGATTGTAAAATATATCGACTCTGTTTGAGAGTATATTTCATTCTATTATTTGATACGGGTCACTGAATTAAGACAAAAGATTAAATTTGACTGTTCAAAAAAGAAAGAACCCCCCCCCCCCTCAACTCCTATTGTAGAATATTTGTAAATTCATCTCTTATTAAACTAAATATGCACGTGTTTATGTTTCATCGAAGAACTAAAAATATAATAAAATGATCCAAAAACAAAACGCAATATTTTTGTGCTTCATCAAGCATGAAAATCGTCGTTACATATAATAAAATCCCAGTGAATAATAAAACTTTCGAACAGAAAGGACATTTACATAACTTGCTTATGTACTTGCTTACTTTTGACCAACCTTAGCAATTTGGATAATTAGCACGAGAAAAAAAATGTTACCAAAATAGATTTGATGTGAAACACTGATGTTTTGGCTGATGCTAAAGGGAAGTGTGTGAGCAATGCATCTATCTCTAAAGAGGGGTGGGAGCATATTACAAACAACAAAGGAAAATCATACATCAAGCATAGATTATGAAATATTTTCCAACATATTCAGAATACTGTAGAAAACTTCCTCGTTTCATAAGGTGAATGATGTTACAAGTAAACAATTTGGAAAACGCATAACACATTTAAATACGCTTTTCAGCAATGACCAGACCATCTATAATCGGAAAAGTCTTCAAATTCTTTTGTGAAATCTTGTATATGATCTAAAGATGTGTATACATACTACATAGTGTGCTAAAATTTAGTACAGTTATTAAACACACAACACAGTTGAAAATTATCTTTCAGCAATTTCTGTCAAAAAAATAAAATAAAATAATTTTTTTTGTGTGCAGCCCTGTATATGATCTGCAGAATTTATATACACCAAGTAATATGCAAAATAATTAGTTAATTTTAAAAATATATGCCAAAACTGTAAACGCACTTCCAGCAATTATCGCTTATAGAAGTACTGTAACCGAATTATTTTGTGTAAATGAGGGATAAATGCCCTGCACACCGTATTCTATAGTAAGCATCTTGCAGTGCACCTCAATTATATATATATCAATTTCAATATGTTTGAAATAGTCTAATATCATTGAAAAACATTGTAAACGATTTTTCCCCATAGGCCATAATATAACGAAATCCTTTTGAGTGTCCCTGTAAATGAACTAGAGATGTTACACACATCATTTTCAATACCAAACATGCCACGGTAAATCTCAATAACATAGTATATAAATTAAATAGCAATTTGTGTATATTTGCACAAGTTAGAGCGCGGCCAAACAAACCGAATTCATAAACACTTTTCAACTTTGTTGGAAAGTGTTAAACTTAAAAAAACTTAAAATAATAAACTTAATAAATAATAATAAACTTAAAAAATTTATCTTATCATCTTATCTTTTTTTTTTTGAGGGGGGGGGGGGCGTGGGGCTTTCTTCAAGGGAAGAATTCGTATTATTGAGTATTTATCGTTGATAAAATGTAACAAATAGAAGCAAAATATTGAAAATACTAGATGATTGGTTAGTTATTATTGCAACAACGTAACAGAGGTACAAAAAATTAAAAATAAAGAGTTTTAAATTTTAAGAGTTGAGGGGGCAGGGGGGAATTGGAAACTTTGAGGGGGAGAAGGTTATTTAAATGATTATTTCTTTTTCTGTTACTACAGAATTAGAAATTGGACAGAAAAAAATTTAGCGGAAAAAGAGATAATATATATATTGAACTTTATGATTATATTTCACAGTTTTTTTCTCTTATTTATGGGTAAGGTTTCTTCCCTTTTTAATATTGTTTTTATTTTTTGAACTTATGATTTTTTCACAGATTATTTCTCTATTTTGTTGTGGTAGTCCCAAAATCATATTCTTTAGCAATGTTCTGGCTAATACGATGATGAAACCACACATTTTATTTATGGTATTTAGGCATTTGGGACCTGAAGATTCTGTCTAAATTCCACAAATTTCATTTTTTCAATTTTTAATTTAATTTCTTCTTCTTTTAACTATGTATATGGAATCTATATTCAGAGTGTTGGGGAACACTATTGTTGTCAATTAATTATTACATTCTAATTCATAATTTCGTAGTTTTTGTTGGTGTTTCGGTAATGTTTCATTAATGGTTATATATATATATATATATATATATATATATATATATATATATATTAAATGATTATTTATTGCTACAATAAAATAAAAAATAGAGCAAAAGAATAAAAAAAAATGAAGATTTTTAACATTGTGTGCTGAGGGTGGGCAAAAGGCGAAAGGAAATTTTTCGGGGTGGGGGGGGGGATATTGACAAAGTTTTTTTAAAAGTGTAAATCTTCCGAAACATAGAAGATTTCTAACTTTGAAAAAAAAATAGAGTGACGTAAATTGTACGACACAATTAAACACGATAAGCAACATCAATCGTTCACGGTGTTGCCAGTCGGCTACTTCTTTTTAATTCATATTACTTGATTTCTACCACTTTTTTGTATAGTAGAAATAGCCGCCTTACTTAAAGACATATTAAATAATATATTAAATAACGCGAGAATAAGGCCAATTACACTATTTTAAAGAAGTGGTTTGGGAATCAAAACAATCTAAATAATAATAATAATAATAAAGTAGTCTACTGGCAACACTGATCATTCAGTACCGTGAATGAGAGATTTGCCTGTGTATACACAAGAAATTTTGTTTTATTTTATTTTTCAGCTTTTGCAATTTTGAAATTTCGATCAAGGAATTTCTCTCCAAATGAACCATTCGCGATTTGGCGCAACGGCTAACGACTGGGTGAACAATGAAAATAAAAAATAAAATAATGAATTAATAATACATAGAAAAAATATATGCATATTATTAAACAAATTGTCTAGTACAAAATATAATTATTTAAAAAAAAAATACTCCGAAGGTTTTCAGGTATGCATAAGTCTCCACATATCCCGGAGAGTCTGGTTTTGAGAGTTTGTACCAACGATTTGGTTGAGACGCGTAACTGTTCCGATTTATTCCGAAATTGATTGTTAATATTTTTTATTTTAATGATAGAATAATATACGAGTGAGTACCTTCTTTAAAACCATAAAATAAAAGAATAGTTATGAATAATTTAGACAACCTTTTTTTCTTTCTTTTTTTAATTGTTTACTTTAACATTAAACATCTACTCATGTAAGTGTGAGCGAAGTTCATTCTTTTTTAACTTAAGGAGCTGCTTCACTGAAATTCCCCGATCGTGAAATCCCAAATGTTAACCTATGGGAAAACTTAGAAGCGCGATTACGTATTACCTAATATAATTATCAAAATGCGGTTTTCGCCATCAGAAAGTAGATGTGGAAGGTGGTACCTGTGGTAGGTGGTGCCTACGATGTGCGTTTTTAAAAATTATCTCCTTAAATTTTAAATATTTCTAAGAAGATAATAAAATTTCATCAAGTATAAATTTTAAATTTTACAGGGAATTTTTAAATCCAAATCTGGGTGATCCAAAAGTCAGGAAATATATTACAACATAATGATCCACAAACTAATAAAAATAGAAAAGTGAAAATATTTCTTATTGTTCCACGCTAACATTCAAGCACATTTTTACTTGGAATTATAACTTGTAAAATTATATTTCTTTGTATTTTAGATATTTCTAAGAATCAAAATTAGACTATGTAACCATTAATTCTTGTTTTATAAAGTTTTTATAAATCCCTGTCAATTACTGGTGCACTCATTTTAATTAGTTTAACCCTCCTGGTACCAGGTTTTAAGTTTTAATAATCACTCTTAGTTTTGCATGATTTGAACCAGAAATTTGAATTTATTAAATATAACTTCTTCCTACGATGTGTCGATTTGATTATATTTATTAGGTTTAAATTACCATTTTTTTTTCTGGTTCGAAATATGAAAAATTTAACAAAAAAAATAAATGGGGTCAGACAACACCCCCCCCCCCCCCCCAATGGTATTAGGAGGGTTAAGATAACTTGATTGTGCTATGTTCATTTTTTGCTCAAATGGAATGAACTGATCTTTCTAAAATAACTATTGTAGTCGGAGCGAAGGGACTATGTCAGAGCTGTGTGTATGTGTGTATGTTTTTATTTTATTTTATTTTATTTTATTTTTATTTTTATTTTTATTTTTTTCATGTAACTGAAATTTGCATCACATAATTTCAAACAGACGAAAGGCTTAATGATGAAATTAATTTTATGTCCAAATTTGGCCAAAGACTAATTACAACTCTTATTATGCGTATATTTTATTTATTTGTTTTATTTATTGATTTATTTATTTATTTATTTATTTATTTATTTATTTATGAAATAAAAGCGATGAATTGAGGAACATTATTTATGTAATTTTTAAAAGCTATAAATTTAGCGATTTTTTCAACTTAGCTAAAAAATATTTAAAGTTAGAAGCATTCTTTTTCCCAGCATACGCTTTAAAAAGTGTCCCACTTTGAACCGATAGAATTTGTGGTAAACCTGTTTATACAGGACATTTATTCTTACTTACTTTCCAAGGTATTCTCCTATAGAGTTGAGAGACCGCACCAGAACGGATCTTTTATGTGAAAATGTGTCAAACGTAAATTTGCCGTGGTATCTGCCCATTCCGCTCATTCCAACACCTCCAAAAGGAAGGGTGTCCACTACATAGAAAAGGAAGATCAGCATGAGAGGGGTTAACAAATTCAAGACAGAATTTTGAGAGGTGTAAATAAAATTTGCTGAGAACTACAATATGTAAATAAGCAAACAGAAATTGTTTTCTTAAAATAATAATAATAATAATAATAATAATAATAAAACCTAGGGGATCAGTAGTCAAGGATCATGAGATCCTTAACAAGACGCCATAAAATTAAGTAATGTAACGGTGATAGTTTTGTCCTGGAAAGTAATCCAAGCATTTATAAGTTTATCAAAGGCGTGCAAAGGCAATTTGTGGAGAAGTAACGAATTCATCTATATGCATTTTGCGTATGGGAAAATATATATGTTATACAGGATGCCTCAAATTATTGGTACAAACATATAATAAATACTAGATTAACTTTGACACAATTATTCAAATTAGTAAAGAAATCGTATGAGATGTAATCTTCCCAACTGGGCGAAAAAGTCCTGGCCCGGACTTTTTCGCCCAGTTGGGAAGATTACATCTCACATGATTTCTTTACCAATTTGAATAATTGTGTCAAAATTAATTTAGTGTAATCACGTTTCCAGCGTTTACTGGAGGTCCCATTACCTGTAATTTACTCTGTTGTGCTGATTCAGATATCAGACCAGATGCTATGATCATTAAAGTTAACTGTATGAAATAGTTCAGCCATATTCGTCCGGGATTGCTCAGAGGGTTAGAGCATTGCAGCTTCAGCCAAGGGATCCCGGATTCGAATCCTCGCCCGGACTTTTTCGCGCAGTTGGGAAGATTACATCTCATATAATAAGTATCAAAACAAAAACATTTTGTATAGGAAGTCTATTCACTTATTCAGTCAAAAATACAGAATGCCTTACTACAAGCAGAACCTGGAATTTAGATCAAAACATTAACAATAATGAAGAAATTTTCAACAGAATAACTTTGTTTTGTGTGAAATGTGATGACATCACAGGAAATGTCTTGAAGCGTTCTGTAAGACAGTTGCATTGTATGTACTGCCAGTTACATTCTGAATTATGAAATGTCCAGATTTGTGTTGTTTGGACACGAATGGTAGCCATTTTCAGCATGTCTTGTGATATCATGACATTTCACAGAAAGCAAAAAGTGAAGTATGTGGAAAGTAATGTTACATCTCCATTAAATTGTATTTTTATATTGGCTCAAATAATATGATCTGTAAACTTGCATAACTATCAACTGCAAAAGTGAATTAAATTGTCAACAAAATTGGTAAAATTTGAAAAATCACCGAGGGTCTGGAGATCTCCCACCTGCCCTACACGTTTTTATAGTCAGGCTGGAGTCTGCTGGGGGTTTCTTTTTTTAGACTTCTTGTTTCCAGCTGAGGCCAGTGCGTGTATGCGATAAGGGATGTTTATCAGTGAGGCAGCGACTCTAAAAACTTAAGGGTCCTCTCCCCTCACGCGAAAACACCCGTTCTCTAATGTTAATCCTATGGGGCATTATTTTTCTAATATCTCGTTTGCGTTTCAATATTTTTAAACGATTTCTTTTAGCATTGGATAACCAATTGGGTAACCAATCTCTATTTCCGCCGTTGATTACTTTTTCGATTTTCTTTGCGGATTTTTTTCACAAAGTTACTTTTACTTTTCAAAAGTGAATCAACGGCGTAAATAGTGATTGATCGGTGCTAAATAATGCAAAAAAAAAAATCGTTTAAAGATGTTGAAATGCAAACGAGATATTAGAAAAATAATGCTCCATAGAATTAACATTAACGTGCGGGTGTTTTCGCGTGAGGGGAGAGGACTCTTAACGTTTGATAGCCTCACTTGGTTGAACCTTGGTAAAGGTATGAATTAAAATCTTGTATCAGCTTATACACTTTAAAAAGAGAGAAATGTTTTTTTTTTATAACAAGCATTTCTCTCTTTTTTATATAAAACCGAAAAAATTAAATTCGCCAAAATATAATAAAACCTCTTCTTCTGAGTTATCCACAATTACACGATTCCGAAAAATTTTTCTTTATTTTCAGCCTCAGAAACCAATAGATTTGTAAAATTTAAAAAGCATTTCTAAAACATTTTTTTTTAACCATTGGGAAAATGGTTGTTGTTTTCGGTTGAGAATGGACCTCTTGATGCTCGCAATTTATTATTTTAACTATTTTTAACGAAATTCTTTACCTTTAGAAGAATTTTTTAAGCGTTTTTAACGAAATTCTGCAACTTTAGAAGAATTTTTCTTTGAATAGGCAATAAAAATGCATAAAATCGTTACAAAAATGTTAAAAGTTACAAAAAAGGATAGATGCAAACTATCAGGTTTGAAAAAAAGCCGGATTCAAACATTGACGTCGGATGAGAGATCGTCTTATAAAGCAAAAACCGTGGTCTTCAACTTTAATTTCCACAAAATACCTTTAGCTCAGGCATCAATATAAACAAGAGGAAGGACCTTGTAGGAAGGACCTGATAAAATATTTTTGTTTCTGTTTTCATTAATACATTGTAAATTTGGTACTTTCGTGTTAGAGCGGCCCCCAAGGATGAATCGCCAAGCTACCAAGATTTATCGCCAAATTATAAAGCTTGTATGACATTATAATATTTTGTTAAGCTTTCAGAACAGTTTCCCAATAGTTGTTGTAATTTTTTTTTTTTTTTTTTTTTTTTTTTTTTTTTTTTTGTGGCCGTAATTTTTGGAAACGTTTCTGAGTAGATTTTACAGAGTATTAATCAGTTTTCTCAACACGGTATCACAAGAAATATTTCTTTTTCCGATGCTATCAATTCTCAAGTAAACTTTTACAGCTGTGTAACAGAATTTATACATGCAAGAGTAACATAATAATGTTCATTTTACGCTGTTTCTTCTTTAGCATGTTTGTCTGTTGAACATATTAGTGAAAATGAAAATATTTGCTTGAAAATCTCTCTCTCTCTCTCTCTCTCTCTTTTTTTTTTTTTTTTTTTTTTTTTTTTTTTTTTTTTTTTATTTTAAATATCGGAGGATAAGTCCAGTGTATAAGTACATTTTTTATAAAATTGATAGATATTAAAAAATTCATACCTGAAAGGTGAACCACTGTATCGTTAACACACATGCTTCCACTTGAGGTAGATAAAAGAAACTGATCTATTAATTCCTTTTTAGACGTAAAGAGGTAGATAGTTAAAGGTTTTTCCCTAAAAATTAGCATAGAAAATCATGCATGAAAGAAAAAAATTATATAATACATTCTTAAACATACAGATTTAAGATTGTTAAGGCTTTAAAAATTTAGATGAAAAAAAAAAAAAAGAAAAGAAAAAAAAAGTAAAATTGTAGAAAGTTCCTAGCTTGTTATAAAAATACGATAAAACCATAAATTGGATATTTTGATACACTCGTATAATATGAAATAAAAATGGAAATCATAATCACATAATAAAAATCGAGGATTTAAATAAAATAAATTATAAAACATCCATATACAGATAAGTTAATTAACAAGTAATAAGCAATTAAAAATCCTTGTCTTAACTTCATTTTAACTGTTCTTTATTTCTCAAATAATAAATAATAAAATAAAAATAATAAAAAAAATAGAATTAACTAGCTGTTACCCGTGACTTCGTTCACGTAACATTAAAAAAAGAATAAATGCATTAATTTATTAAAACATTTCGCTTGATAATTAACAACATGTATAATTAACCAAAGCTTTATCACATTTTATAGGAGATTATACTGTATTTCTTTGCTATAGGGGCCTTGACATAACCCAGTCTTAAAAAAGTGAAATTTCATGCCAAATAATATATACAATCGCGAAAATGAAACTGCAACTAATGAAGAAAGGAGGACCAAGTAAAATCGTGAAAATCGAGGAATTCCTCTTCGTAAAACGAAAAACAACACTGGCAGAATTCTTCTATACAACAGTGCATTTAGGTGGTATTTCGTGTACAATTTGTATATGTGTGCATTGCTAAATGGGCATTATTATATTGCTTATTTGCATAGACATATGTTATATATTTCTTACTACATTATCTTGTTTATGTATATATTAAATTAAGTGCTTCACGCTAAGTGGTGTAAATAGTGAACAAACTGCTTGTGGATTTTATAAATTGATAGATATTTCACAAAGATATAACAATCTGATGCGATTCTAAAATGTAAATAAAGGTTGCTAGAAAGTACTTTAAATTCTGCCCAATTTAACCTCGATATTTTCTCTATCGCGTCAAGAACACTATAAGCAAATAAATACCGACGACACAAATCTGATAATCTAAATTTACATATTTTTGTTAGTATATATAGGATTATTTTTTGATTTATTTCATGCGCTTGAAATTTTTTACGCTTTCTCTAGGGTTAGGTGTCGAATAAAAGTACTTTCTTGTTATTTTATTTTGCCATTTCTATTTATTCTATTTTCCATCCATTCCATTTATGGATATTGATTTCATTTACATATTCGTGTCAAAGAATATTATTATCAGAAAGTTATTATCAGAATTAGGATAGGATACGATTAGGGTTAGGATTAGGAATAAAAATTGAACGACAATGGCATTACCGATTCAGGTTTAAAGTATGAACCAGGAAGTCTATTTACATCATCAAGCAATAAGAAAATTAGAAAATTATCGGCTAATAGTTTTCAATATGTTTTACAGTCATAGTTGGCATCAAAGGTGAGCGGGGAAATGATCATCTAAAATACCATTAAGTGTTTACCACGCAAAAAACAAATCTGGTTACAACAATGTATTTAATGTTGCGCCAAATTTCACTTGATAAAAAAAAAAAATCAAATTGACTATGGACCTAATTACAGACCCCTAACCTTCCTATTCTCGAAAATGTTCTACCTATATGTAAAGAAAATTCTACTGTATAGAACGCGCTTTCACGTTTATAATGTTATGAATTAGCACGATCGGCTTGTTTAAGTTTACACAATTCGGCTGGAAGAAAAGATTCATTACTTTTTTATTTCTTCTTTGCTTTTGCACTACGCGAATTTGTTGGTAAAATCGATTTTCTTTTCGATAACATTGTTGTTTTTTAAGTTTAAAAAATATTGTAATTTTACTTAAACATTGCTTTAAAATCTATGCAATTTTTCTTATCCTGCAAGACTTTACAAAAATCTATTATGAAACAACTTAAAAAAAAAGCTATATTTAAAAAAGACAACAAAGTTTTTCCTATTTTAAAACTAAAAGAAATGTAAAATTAAATTCCGGTTCGAAACGACGATTTACAAATGTGTTTTTGATTGTGGGAAAATGATAGAGGAAAAATGCTGTTACTTCGACACAATCATATTAAATCTTTAGCTTTTATGAGAAAAGCAACTTTCTTTTAAAAAATATAGTTATTTTTATTAAGATTTTCTGATTTTCGATACGGATAATTTTGCGATGCATATCATTGACATTTGCCATCCAACCTATCCCATCATTCGTATTGAATTTATTAAATACGATCATTTCATTTAAAACACAGAACTTTAATTTACAACACATACATTTAAAATACATATATTACGTACATTTAAAATAATTCCTTTCATGTGAAAAAGAAAAAGAAAAAAAAAAGAGAAATTAATCATAATAATTTGATAACCCAAGATCATTTTATTTCAACATCAAAACAAATCTGTTTTATTTTTCTATATATGACATCATTTTATTTCAACATCAAAACAAATCTGTTTTATTTTTCTATATATGACATCATATTCGCTTTCTTTCCATACTTACTCGTATTTATGCACCTTGTATTACTATCAAATATTTGAAAACTCGAGTTTTATTTCTAATATGACGTCATTTCATATTCTGTTTAATTCTTAAATAATTCATTTCCTTTTCATTTTTCACGTGGAAAATTTTCACTTGAAAATAAATTGTTGATTAAAAATTATTACTCAGGGGTTTTATTTTATATTGGTAACGATAAAGTATGAGCAACGGTAAAATAAATTTAACCATTTTAAAAAAAGCTGCAAAACCGGGCCCTTTGGGCCAAACCAACCAAACCAACCAACCATTTTAAAATATACGAAAAAATGTCCATTTATTCTGTATGAAAATAATGAAATTTTTAATTTTTAAGAAAAATATTGAAATAAAATAAACGAAAACCAGCCTATATTCATTTGAGGGTTATAATCAACTTATATGCAAAGATACAGGATAATTAAATGCTTCATTTTGACGCTGGCTTCAGCCTAACATTTGCACACAATCAGATTTATAATATTATTAGGATAGGATATATAGCTTAATAGACAACATATTAGGGCAACTGGAAATTAATATAAAAATAGAGAATACTAATAAAATGTTGTAAAGATACTGGAGTTAGAAATTAGAAAAAAAATCTAAGAAAAAAAATTAAGCTTCATTTAAAGCAAAATAAAATAGATGCAAAGCAAAAAAAAACACCTTTAAGTTACTGTGAATTATCCATATACAAATTAGCATTGTTTACATTTGTTAACCAGCTAGAAGTTAAATGCGTGTGAATATTATTCCTGTGTAAATAATATTTCATGAAAAATGAGTTGGGATATGAATAATATAGATGTTTTAAATTTCCACTTCTTTGGGGATTTTTTTCTGAAAATGGTTTAAAAAGTCAGTTCATAGTTTTGGAAATTTCGGTAATATGCATTATTTATATAGACTTAATGCATCTTTTTAAAACAAAAACAAAAAAACTTCAGCTTTAGTTTGTTGTAATTTTTTCAATCCATATTAAAACGATTTGCAGAAAATTTGTAGTAATTAAAAATACAATTGAGTTCGGATAAAACGAATTATATGAAACCATTAATATCTGCTCGCTATAATAAAATTTTAAATATTGCACTATTTTTAAATTTTTCAGAAATTAGTTGAATGCAAAGTAGTTATAACTAAAAAAATATATATTTTTTAAATAACAACTGTCGTATTGCGATAATAGCTGTCTTATTGCATATTATTAAGTTTACATCCCTCTTATTCAGTAGGCTCCTATTTCGACTTTCAATTTTAAACGCAGTACTCATTGTAATATATTGTGATTAGACATTGTTTTACTATGAAGCATTAAATTAAAAAAATAATGGAATTTGTAAGAGGTGATTTTAAAGAAAAATTGCATTATTCTGCCACTGCAAACCCAAAATCTGCTTTGCTGTATTTTCTACTATATGTAAGCAAGAGAGTATAAAATAGGAAAGAAATCCAATGAATACTATGCAGTCACTGGATTAAAAAAAAGGGGGGGGGAGGGCATTTTCACACAGTGGACCTTTAAAAGAATACATTATCTAACTTATTAAAGTATCCAAAACTATGGTATTAAATCGGTTAAAAAGGTCTAAACAAATAACTAGTAGTTTATCATATTCTCATTGCCTGAAGAAACAACTACTGGTAGAGAATGTACAGAAACATTTTGTTTAGAACCGTAAATACTATCATATGTTTCAATTGCAAGTATTAAAAAAAAAAAAAATTAATGTAGGCACTAAAAATCTGGAATCTAAATAAGCATATAAGTGGAAGTTTGTTTTTTTTTAAGTAAAGAAAATAAAAACATTTTTAAGGTTGGTGTTTTTAACAGTGTGAATAATTTAAAGCTGGAAAATGCATGATAATGTCTTGTTTAAAACCATAGATTATCATAACCTTTAGAATGTAGCATAAAACCTGATTTTTTATTTGTAATTTATTCAGTTGTTCAGCAACTTTTTTATCTTTTTTTTTCTTTGAATACTTTCTCATATTTTTGATTTATTTTTTAATTTGCTGGAAAAGGATTTTGAGAGTTTATTAAACCAATATATTACTAAAATAAAAAACTTTTGCAATGAATATTTTTCTTCTTAAAATATATCTTAGTTTCCATTAACATTAATAATGAATCAGTGTTATAATAATTTCTATAAAATTATCTCTCTCTCTTTTTTTTTTTTTTTTTTTTTTTTTTTTTGGCTTTAGTTGAAATATCTACAAAATGAAAAGATTGCGGAAAATTTTTATAATAACTTTTAATCAATGAATATCATAAAAAATAATATAAAATAATAATTCCAAAAATTATTACACTTGATTCATGCGGTGTATTAAAAACACATAAATTCACAGATAAAATATAAAAACAACCTGCATAATGCAATAGAAATGCTGATTCATATACAGATCCATTATTTTATTATTATTTTGATCCTTCTCAAACAGTGATATATTTTTTAGTACTATAAAAGTAGTTTGAAATAAAATTTTTATACAATGAAAAATTTATCTTTTCCATATTGGGATTTTTTTTCTTCTTTTGACAAGATTCAGAAATATGATATACTTCTTATATATATATATATATATATATATATATATATATATATATATATATATATATATATATATATATATATATATTTGTCAATATATTCAAATCAATTCCTTTTGATAAAATTGCAATACCATGTGGAAAAGAAATAGTCTTCCGGTCAAAAAATAAATAACTAAAAAATAATATAAAAGCAATTTATAATGTTCTTCTAAAATAGATTCGCTAATTTGCATCATTATTAACTCTTCATAAATTAATAATGTAACTACTTTTAATATTAATAACTGGATTTTTTTAAACAAATTATTTTCGTTTTTTTTTTCAGTTATTATTATTATTTTTTTAAAATAAATTAAATACTAACAATTTTGAAATCAATCATTCACTTCTACAGATAGTGTGCAATTATGAACGATCTCCTTATAATAATTGCAAAAAGTTTCTACAAGTAAATCCAACTAATTTGTTCATATTATTAAATTTATCTGTTACCTTTTGTTGATAAAAGATATTGCTTCTTCTGGACTGTTTACTGTGATAATAGGTAAAATAGGTCCAAATATCTATGAAAGAGCAACTAAAATAAGAATGATGAAAAAATTGAAGAATCTTTCATAACAAGAATATATATGGTAAAAAGAAAAAAGAAAAGAAAAAAAAAATCAATCATTGTTTTATCATATTTTTCATATTCTCAGAATATGAAATTCCAAATGTAAATATTTTAGCCAAAACAGGTCACGGCGGTCTCGAATTCAGGTCTTCGATGGAAATATTTCAGCTGTAAAGTTGTTAGTAATAGTGGAAATCGAAGTTAGGTAATTCTCTTTTGTTAATCATAAAAATTAAACAATTGTCATAGGAGAAATCGGAGTCAGGAAATTCTTTTGGTGATAATAAAAATTAAACAATTGCCATGGCGGATAATATTAACTGACTCCTTCTTATTAAGTAACATCCACAGGACGTTTCAAAGTTTAAGAGGGTGTATAGTACTCTAAAAGAAACATTTTTTTTTGTAATTGGGGATATTCAAGAGGATCTAAATAATCTTAGATAGACAAACTACTTAAGTTTTTTAAAAATTTTCATAACAACATATTACACATGAAAGGACACTTTTTGCTAAAAGCAAAACTCAATTTCACAGAAAGGTTCAACCAAAAAGCAAGACAATTTCCCCTGTTATTTTAAAACACCTCAAAATATCCTCAAACTCACCATCTCTGATCTCATAGATTCCCCTTCAGTCAGAAGATGGACTTGAAGACTAGCAGGATAGAATAGAATATTATATTAGATCCTTCTAGCTTGATGCCGTGATTCGTATTTCCAAAGATTGTGTTCTATGTTCCTTGATTTTAAAACTGTTTTGCTTGCTTATTTTTTCTTTCTATATACATTTATTATAATTTTCATATGTTGTGACTTCCTTTTATCAAGATCTGTATGGCGAGGGAAAGTTAGTGAATTAAGAATTATCAAAAACATCTTTCAGAAGTTATTATTTTCAAGAGAAATTATAGGTAATATAAAGAGACCAGGCTTTTAAATCTTTTGGAGATGTATGTATACTAATGAAAGATGTTTTCACAAATGCCATTTTATCGAAAGATATAAGAAAACACTGGTTTACAGACTGATCAGATATCAAAAGAATATTTTGTCATCCGTAGCTACTATTTAGTGCAGAGGAAAGGCTGTGTGGACAAGTGGCGGATTCTGTATTTTAAAAATCTGTGAAAAAGTTGTGGGGAAACTTGAGAAAAACTCAAGTTGCTTTTAAGCTGAAAACTTTTGGAGATTCAACATGACATATCAAAACTTCAAAACTTACATTATAAAATCTCAGACAACATCCAAAGTATAAATTTACAGAAGTAGTGATTGAAAAATTTTGTTTATAAATTAAGCAAGTGGATTTTGTACTTAAATAGATATCCGTTAAAAAAGCGCTACACTTAATTGTTCTAAAAACCATAAAGTTTTTTCATCAATATGCTTATATGCTTTTTTTTCTTTTTTTGCAAATGCATGAACAGTTGACATTATTTATCTACACTGCTGGCCATCCTAAATGCAACACCACGAAGGAATGCAAATAACAGAATGATATTTATTGGACAAATACATTATAATGGGAAGGACAAGTGATTACATTTTCAGAAAATTTGGAGGCATAGTTCCTGCGAAAACACTACCCAGAGTTGCCACCCCTGGCCGCAATAACAGCATTTATCTGCCTAGGCATGGAGTCGAACAGAGATTGGATGTCATGTACGGGTACAGCAGTCCATGCAGCTTCAACACTATGCCACAGTTCATCAACCGTAGTGATGGGCGAGTGGTGACGGGCCATTCGCTCAGAAGCCATTGACAGGACATTTTCAATTGGTGAGAAATCAGGAGAACGTGCCGGTGAGGGCAACAGTCGAACATGTTCTGTATCAAGGAAGGTCAGGATAGTACGAGCAACATGCGGTCGTGCAATGTACTGCTGAGAAGTAGAGTTCCAGAGGCCTCTAAGCTAAGGAAAAACCACGGGCAGTAACACCTTAGAAATGTAACGGCTGCTGTTCATATTGTCGGCAATGGGAACAAGAAGTTATCAAGACGTGTATTCAATGGCACCCCTCACCATCACTGCAGGTTATGGGCCTCTATGATGATGTTGAATGCAAGCTGGCAAAATGAATTCTCAAGGATGCCACTAAACACGAATGCGGCCTTCATGATACACACAGAGCCTGGATTCATCTGAAAAGACGACGTGAGACGTCATTTCTGTGTCATATACAGCAACATGATGCCCGCATCCGTGTTTGGCAGCATCGGGGAAAACGTACATTGTCAGCTTGCATTCGACATCGTCATACTGGCATATCAATATCACCTGGAGTGACGGTATGAGGTACCATTGGATACACGTCACGGTAACCTCTTGTTCGCATTGTCGGCAATTTCAACAGCAGCCGTTACATTTCTGATGTGTTACGTCCTGTAGTTCTGCCCTATCTTCGATGGCTCCTCTCCGGAACTACATTTCAAGAGTACAATGCACGACCGCATGTTGCCAGCACTATCCTGACCTTCCTTGATACAAAACATGTTCGACTGTTGCCCTGGCCAGCATGTTCTCCTGATTTCTTACCAATTGAAAATGTCTGGTCAATGGCGGTTGAGCGACTTGCACGCCACCACTCGCCAGTCACTACGGTTGATGAACTAAGGCATAGTGTTGAAGGTGTATGGACTGCTGTACCCGTACATGACATCCAATCTCTTTTCGACTCCATGCCTAGGCAGATAAATGCTGTTATTGCGGCCAGGGGTGGCAACTCTGGGTAGTGTTTTCTCAGGAACTATACCTCCAAATTTTCTGAAAATGTAATAACTTGTCCTTCCCATTATAATGTATTTGTCCAATAAATATCATTCTGTTATTTGCATTCCTTCATAGTGTTGCATTTTGGATGGCCAGCAGTGTATATCTATGTATGTATTTCTATATCTACGTATGTGTACCAAACTTTTCTTAAAAACATGAAGAAAATATATTGAAAAATGTGAGATTACCCACCATCTGAAATCACGCTACGCCAACTGATTTTTTTCCATAGAAAATGAGGTTTCAAATCCACTTATTCAGCCAAACATACAGGGTGTCTCGCTCCAAACTAAACACAGATTTTCGATCATAACCTTGATACTAATGAAAATATTGTACTAAAATTTTCAATGGAATAACTTTGTTTTATGTGAAAAGTTATGATATCATGGAAGGTTCTGTGCATGTCTGATGTGACTCAGTCAGTGACACTGTATATACTGTTAACTACATTCCGAATAATCGAGTGTCTATCTAAGTGTTGTTCGGACGAGAATGGTTGTCATTCCCAGCACTTCTCGTAGTATGTCTTCACGTTTTACAGAAAGCAAAGTAAATCTACTGCAATTGCCGGTAAGGTGGTTCTCAAACTTCCTGCTTAACAACGTGAAACTTTCTGACACATTTTTAAACTTAAAGGCATAAAATTAGCAGACCTGACCATTGAAACGATTTGGAATCGAATAGAGTTTTTGATGAATTACTTATTGAGTTATTTGCTATTCTTTTCAAGTGCGAAAAGTTTTTCTCCGTTCTCGCGCTGCCGCGTCGGGAATTTGGTTCAAAAAGCAAACTTTGACAGTATTTCCTGAAAGATCTTCTGCATTTACCAAAAAATAGAAAACGCCTTTTGATTACATAGTTTCTGAATAAGAACGCCTGACAATTTCATGTGTTTCCGAACAAAAGTGAATTCAGAAATGTGTCAGAAAGTAGCTTCTTTGGATTTGAGAACAGCCTCAACATATCTTTATTATTGTTAACGTTATCAACGAAAATGTGGGTTTTAATTGGAGAAAAAGACCTAGTACTTTTAACTGAAAAAGTCAATTGTGGTTCTAGTTTCCTATGAAAAAAAATGTCTGTTGTAGATGCTCTGCTTACTTCCTTTTAAAGTTTGTCTCATTTTTTAGTCACTCTGTATAATAAAATGTAAATGGTTCTGGAATAAGTCGGCCAATGTGTCAGACAGGTATCCATCGATGAAAGAAATTGAGTTAACTACTAAATCTGCCAAAGAAAAAATCTCATGACAGAAATATTTATTCTGCGGCCTAATTTACACTGAAAAAAAAAGTGTTGATTTTACAGTATAATACTAGCACACCAGCTGCCAGTATTGTACCGTAAAATTGACAGTAATAAACAGTAAAATAAGCAGTAATACGCTGCCGCACCGTATTACTGCTTATTTTACTGTTTATTACTGTCAATTTTACGGCATAATACTGGCAGCTATGGTGTGCTAGTATTATACTGTAAAATCAACAATTTTCTTTTATTTCTTTTTTTTTTTTTTCAGTGTAAATTAGGCCGCAGAATAATTATTTCTGTCATGATACTTTTTTTTCCACTCCCATCTCATTACTTTTAAACTATGACCTATGGAATATTTATTTAAATATTTTGAACTCTGCTCAAACAAAAAGTTACTGTGAGGGAAATATTTCAATGTATTATAGGAAGAAAATAAAATCAAATTCAAGGTTGTTACAGTATTAATGACTATATGAAACATCTAATCGGTACAAATGCTGTCTGCACGGCGGCATTTTATTCCATAAGTGATGATACGCGTATATAGTTTAAGAAAACATTGGTCTTAAGTAATTTTGGGAGTCAAGCCCAATGATCTAAACTTCTATCATTATTAAAAAAATTAGGAAATTCTAGAAATAATATTTTTCTTTTTAGCAATTAGGATCTAAATTTTACAACATAACATAATAGCTATAGAAATTAAATTATTCATATACTATATTATATCATAAACAATATTATTATTATTTTTTATTATTACTTTATTAAAATGATAAGTTTCATGGAAGAATTCATAGATGTTCCAAGGCAGAGATATAAGAACTAGTGCAATTATTACTTATCACCTTTACATTATCATACTTGCAGCTGCAATATTTTTATATATATGAAAAAAGTTACATTACCTCTTCTTGCATTACACAGTCAGAACTTTTGACATCGATGAGGATAGTTGGAGCAATATACCTGTCTTTTGGATCGTAATCACCACCAATCGCTACTTTGCCACATTCTAAAAATTTCCGTACTCTCCTTTAATGAAAAATGTAAAAATAGTTTGATAAGTAATGTCCTATATACTAAATTTAAAGCGTACAGTCTTGAGAAAAAATAAAAAATAATAAAAATAAAAAGGACAAAAGGCAGTAAAACAGCAAGACAACACATCCATCATGCGCGCACTCAACAGAAAGGAGGGTAATGCCTCTCCCTGGATTTTCAAATTTAATTAACTAAATTTTCTTTTTCTCTCATGAATTTATATATATATATATATTATTTTTAAATAATTTTTAATAATTAAACATCAAGAGAATAAGGAACGAACGATTTTTTTTTTTCAGGAGGGTAGTGTGGGGGTGCGGGGTTTGGGGCCCCTGTCATATGTTTAAAAACTCTCTCAAACGGAGGGAGGTTCATATTTTAACGAGAGTGGTTTGGACTTAAGAGCATAATCAACACCATTGTTGTTGCGCCCAGCTAATGGAAAAATACCTTAAAATTACTTTATTAATTTATAGTCGATTTCTAAAGATTTTAAAATGTTGTATTGTCATCGGCAACACACCTGTGTACTTTTTTTTTTTTTTTTTTTTAGCATATCAGGAAGTGAGTGCAAAATCGATTGCAAAATTCCATCTTTACGTACATGAACCAAGTTAAATTTAATAAAAGAGTGGAAAAAAAGGAAACCAATACTTACTCAAAATGCCGTTCGTTAATTATCCTGGCAAGGTCTGGGGAATTTTCTGGCTCACTGCCGAAAAATTCTTCGAGTACTTTTTTGGCAATTTCGATAAACTGAAGTTCTGTCCGTTTAGAGCAGAGAACATAGTCTGGGGCTACACAGGTTTGACCAAGATTTAGCATCTTTCCCCAGATAGTGCGTTTGACTGCCAATTCCAAGTCTACTTCGTCATCTAAGTACACTGGACTAAAAAAAAAAAAAAAAAAAAACACTGAACGTGTAACGAATATGGTAAGAGTTAAATAGAGTACTTTTTAAAAATATATATATACACTTCCCAATACTGAAACTGCAACAGCAAGAAAGAAAACTCATAAATTTAGGAAGAATAGTCTCGTTGTAGGTATAGTTGAGATATTAAAAAAATCAAATTTACAAGATTCTATCTCTAAATAGCGATGTGTAAGAGGAGCATAATTAAATGAAAGTTTAACAGAAAAAAAAAATTCTGCCACCTAACACTTCAGAAAATCGTTCAAGATTTGTGGCTCGATCGCGAAATGCCAGGTGCTCTTCGATGATCGATATACAGGGTGATTATAAAAAAACTATCCCGATATATGAGTCCTTAACAATCACACCGTTCACAGAAACTGACTGAAATTTTGGTTTTAAGTATTTTGAGGTATGCGGTCAAGAATCGTATGAAAAACAAAAGTTATAGTTACAGTGACAAAATTTCAAAAATTTCAAATGGCAACACCTATTTTTTTTTATTGGAATGTGATCTTCATAGTGAAAAACCATAAAAAGCGTTGAAACGGCACCTGTAACACGAAAATTGCCGGCGCAGAGACTAAGAAGAAAAGTGAAAACAACCAATAAAGGACAGAGAAGCAACAGAAAGTAAAACATTTTATTATTCAGTGCTATTCACCATCTGCTGCATGCAACGTGTCTTCGTGTGTGACGTGGAAAATTTGTGAAACACAATAAAATGTTTTGTTTTCTGTTGATTCTCTGTCCTTATTCGTTATTTTCACTTAGTTTGTCTAGCGCCGGCAATTTTCGTGCTACAGGTATACCGTTCCAACGCTTTTTATGGTTTTTCACTATGAAGATCACATTCCAAAAAAAAAAAAAAAAAAAATAGGTGTTGCCATTTGAAATTTTCAAAATTTTGTCACTGTAACCGTAACTGTTAGAGTTTAACTGACTGTTGTTTTTCATACGATTCTTGAGCGCATACCTCAAAATACTTAAAACCAAAATTTCAGTCAGTTTCTGTGAACGGTGTGATACTTAAGGACTCATATATCGGGATAGTTTTCTAATAATCACCCTGTACATGTTACCGTTAGTCATAGCAAATGGAGAGTGATAGATTCTTGATTACTTATACATTGATTTTTCACTAAAGCAAGAGGCTATATATATTTAGGCTAAAATATCAAAGCTATTCAACGTTGCATATCTTAGTAGTATCGAGTATAAAATCGGGCTTAAATAATAGTTAGAGATGGACAGAGATGAACAGACATCGAATTAGCAGAATGGCGGTAGCAATCTTTACTCTATAGAGAACGACTTTGGATACCACATACCATAGAAGTTCAGCAATATCAAGAAGTTAAGCAATTTCTACACAAACCTTCAGAAGGTATTTGCATTATATATTGAATACGTCTATCGACAGGCTCCGCGATACAAATTTTCAATGCTAATGCTGTCATGTCATATGTGCTTGCAACATTAGAGGTAAGAATATAATTTAATCCTTTGCAGTGACGCAAGTAGGAACATTATGTTAGTCTCTACTGCTTGCCTGGATGACAATGGTTTCTTTCAAAAATAGTTTCGTGATCCAATATTGTTCAACCGTTTACGGTGATTTGTTTAGGGATGGCAAACCTACACTGCAAAAAATAATTGTTGATTTTACAGTATAAAACTGGCACCCCAGCTGCCAGTATTATACTGCTTATTTTACTGTTTAATACTGTTAATTTTATGGTATAATACTGGCAGCTGGGTGCCAGTTTTATACTGTAAAATCAACAATTATTTTTTGCAGTGTATGGCACGGGAGAAAGTTTCTTTGGCACGCGAATGATTATAGGTAATAACAAATTCCCTTTTATATAAATTTCCAATTTTATGAACTAAAATATTGCATACGACACATAGACAATCAAAAAGGAAATTAAATTATTTTTGCACGAATTATTACACTATAAATATCAGTTTAGACATTGTGCCGCACCATTTTTTGGAAAACCATTCAACGCATAGCTTGTGAAGCCATTTTTACTTGTTTATAAATTTTAAACAGCTTCATTTTTTCAAATTAGTTTTTCATAACAGTCCAGATAATAAAATGCCCAATAGACCCCCTTCTGTAGTCTAGTAACTAAAAATGACAGAATGGGAACCAGATTCGGCTCGAACGCACATAAGAGAAAAAAAAGTTTTTTTTAAATAAATTATTAATAGGGATTTCAATGTGACTCTCTATATTATTAAGTTCAGACATCATACTAAATAACTTAGGAGTCGAATTTAGGACAAGTAAGAACCATTTTAATAAAAGTTCGTTAAATTGTAATTCTTTATTAAATTATATTTTAAGCTAGAATGTTTTTGGCACATTAGAATGTCGGTAAACAAATTTTGTGAGAATTTTGGCTTGCGCACGTAAAAAGATTCGACGTCCCTGAATTAGATAATGCTGTATCTCCTGCATTTGGTTCGTAATCTAATTTCACTTTCAATAGAATAAGGATCAATACATCTCGTTCTTTTAATTCGATGATGCCCTTGCCTAGAATTTAATCTCTGTTTATCGCTAGGGCCTGATTAGTGAAAAGGTACATGGAGTTCTAGCTTTTCTTCTAAAATTTAAAAGGAGCCCCAGAATGACTGAAAAATAGGGTCTCCAACTCCAATTTTTATATTTTTACATCGCATTTTTAAAGGGTTTTTTTTCTCTTGGAGAAAGTTTGCCTTGTGCACAAAAGAAAAAAAAATTACACTATTCTGGAAATTTAAACCGGATCAATAGGTTGTTAACTATTATGACAATCTGATGTTCTGGTTAGAAATCACGCGGGTAATTAAATATACAACAACTATGCATATTACAAAATATATTCTATAACATTTTCATACAGAGAACTTAAAAAAAGCTGCTGAAATGTGAATTCGGCTAAGCTACTTTCGGGAATAATATTTGTAGCAAAACATTTCCGGAATAAAAGGGTTCCCCAAAAGAATACCGTGCTTCCCCTAATTTCAGAGATTAATCGGGCCTTGTCTACCTCTTACTCTTATACTATTATCCATATTAGATGTTCATACAACAACATTAAACAGTAGGCATTGAAATTTCCCCTCAAACGCGCAGCGATTTGAGTATAAATAACCACAATTCCGATAAACTAACAATTCTGACAAGGAAGGTCTCCTTAAACGCTCCTTAAACAGAAAATTTTGAAAAAAATGCTAATGAAACTACACATGTATGTAATAAAGGAACAGTGAAATTTAACTGCGGAATCCCAGTATAAAATCTGCAAAAAAATAAAATACTTTCGAGTATTTGGCGCAAAAACACACAATTTGGCTAGCAACATTTTCCCCTCGCCAAACGCAAGCGATTTGCTTGTAAAATGATTATTCGAATGCGCAATATTTAATGAATTTAAACTTAAACGATGAAATATTTATTATTTTTTGTATAATATATACAAGCTGCTTGTTGTTGCAGATATTTATTTTTACCACTGAAAAAATATGTTCTATGTTTTGGAAGCTGCAAATATATATTTTATGTTACAGCGAAGCTGACATTTAAGTTATGTGTATTATTGAATTATTGAATCTGTATGTTTATTTTCACTTTTAGTTAACAATCGAAATTTTAAAAATATATGAATCTGAAAGGCATATTAAAATAAGCGAAGAGTTTGAAGAAATTCTTGTTATTAGACCTGTCTATGAGATTTTTGTAAAATTTGAAAGCGTAAAATTGTCATAAGCTTAAAAAATTATACGAATGGGTTAATTCTATGGCTCTTGATACCATACCCTCTTGTTCAGAATCGTTTGCATTTTGCGTTCAGCATTTTCAACTCTCTGTACGTTTGCATTAATATTAATTTAAAATATTTTTTAAATCAGATTAAAAAAAATCACTCACGTGTTTTTCTCTATTTATTACCGATTGAAGGAAATTTTACCTATTGTTTTATTCTCCATTCCACGATTTTTTCTAATTTAAATGGCTTCAACGGTTGTACAAGTAATTTTTAAATGTATTTTAAAAGGAAAAGCCCGATGACAAACGGATTCATTATACATTTCTATATCGAAGAAGTCGTTGTTTCCATAGCAACAAAAACTTTTTTGAATTGACAATGTTCAGAATCGGGCTTATTTTTGAACTTGTAACAATTTTAATCAATTTAAATTTTGTTTTAAATCGTAAAATATACAATCGTTAAATTCCATTACATATACATATAAATGTGTACACAAAATTGTAGTTATAAAAATTTATTGATTATGTAAGTTAAACATGCATAAACAAGTTCAGTATGAAAAAGTTTTTACTTAAAGAGTATTTGTCCTAAAAGCGTATTTTCTTAACCCCTTGAAGGGCGGTAGGATATAATATATCCCACTTAATTTTAATTCCCAAATGCCACAATGACACCGGAATTTTGGAATCAAATTTTACTTTTATAATATACGTGAAGAAAATCTTTTACTTATATTTGGAAATAAATTTGTTGTTAAATCCCGGTGTGACTCAATGATTTCAACATTTTAGAAACATAAGTACTTTGCCCCTGAAAGGGTTAATTTCATTCCGTCGCCAACCGGTGATAAATCGCCAAATAAACGAAATGTTCATATTTTTTTACGGACGTTATATCGAAGTTCCGCAGAATTTTTTTTATAGACGTTTATACCCTCATGAGAAGAACTTTCTGTAATTTTTTTAAAAATTTCTGAGTATGCGCTTATGGAGACTTTCCTTGTGAGTTCTTAAACTCATTTTGTCACTTCTGTCGCTTTCCATTTGCAATAATTGATGATAACTTGCATGTCGAAAGACACGCTGGATATTACACAATGAACATTAATTTAACTATGCATAGGCTACCATATCGGCAAAATACTAATAAGGGCATATTCACCTATATGCCCTTCTAATTTCTTTACGCGAAACGAGCCTTCATCCATGTCAGTAATATTTATATGTTTATAATGATAACAATTATGTGTATTCGGCTCGACAGCATTACTATACCAATTAGTACATTTTGTTTGATAATAACAAAATGAATTGGAATTAATCGTTCAGGCATGTTTGATATATCGTCCATTTTAATTTGAGGAACTTTATGCCATATCAGTCAAACTGTTTTGAATAGATAAATTGCACTTTTTGTCAAACTTTAAAATTTCAACTTGAAGTAAACTTGAGGTTGACTTGAAAAAAATAAAAAATGCAATTAATGTTTAAATCGATTTCTGATGCTTTATGTTCCAGGAAAAATTGCTTTGTATTATGCTTTTTCTCCATTGTAAAAGTTAAGTTCCTAATTCCCGTACGTCACTGACTGGAGCTAGAGGGCTTGAAAATTTGATCATTTGCATATCTTAATTACAACTCTTAAACCTATAATAAATTTACATTTTTGTTTATCTGATTGAAACACAGGTTGAGAAAAGAATTTAAAAAAAAAATAACATTCTTAAATAAAACTTTAAAATGAGAACTTAAAGAAATTATAATAAAAGTCTGAAAACAATTAAAAAAATCATACCATTTACCACCAAGTTCTAACGTAACAGGAGTGAGGTATTTATTGGAAACTTCTCTTATCTTTTTTCCAACAGGCTGCGAACCAGTATAAAAAATGTAATCAAATCTCTCATTTAACAATGCAGTCGTCTCAGGAACGCCACCCGTAACTACATGATAACATTCCTACAAAAATAGATTTGGAAGAAGGAGGGCTTAATAGATCAGGTAAATAATAAAAATAATTTTAAGAACAATTCAAGAAAGAACGATGTAAATTAAGATTAATTTGATAATAAATTAATTAAATTTCATTTAACATTTTTAGCGAAGCCAGTGAGGACATTATCAATTAAAATTACTCTACTAACAAAGGAACCACTTTTGGTGAAGCTCGCACCTAGCATTGAGACCTGGTGCATTTTATTGCCCTATAGGCCAAATTTAGGAAACAGATAAAATTTGTCTGCAAAAATTGTTTTATATATATTTTTTTGTACACATTTAATTTTAAAGTAATGAATTTTTAACTGTTAATTTTACGTCAAAAGCGAGTCAAGTTGCCAAATATGGTGATACGAATCCAAACCGCAACTCACACACAGCAGACGACTATGATTTTCGGCCAGGGTTGCCGAAAAAACTCTACGGTAACGAATAAAGCCAATTTCGTGCCGCCAAAAATGCAATTATAATGTTGTATTTTTTTTTTTTTTTTTTTTTTTTTTCAAAATGAGATTTGTAGGTTCTTGAAGGAATTTTTAAACTATTTTCAATATTTTATTCTTATTATTAATTAATTTATATTTTAAAGTACTTTTTTCGAACAAAAAACTTCTATGTTAATAGTCCGATTAATGGTCTAAAAAGTTGCATTTTCAGAAAATTAAAATGCAATCTAAAATCAATAAATACGATTTTTGCTGACATACTTTATCGGTTCACTAACTTTGGCTTATAGGGCTATAAAATGTACCAGAAGAGCGATGTTCGAGTTTCTTCAAAAATGTTTTCTTTGTAATTGATAATGAAAGTAGAGTAACCTGCTACAGGCGATAATAAAAATAAAATAATGAAACACATTCGAAAGAAGCATCCTTATTACTAAATCTAAGTAAAAATATAAGATGATGCAATTCTTAATATGTAGACGATTTCCAATTCAAAAATTGCATTTATATTTGGAAAGGCGACACAATTCCCTGTCAAATGGCACCTCTCGCATTTCTCTGCAATAATTTGGTGATAAATATATGGAGTGTTTGTTCTCTCTCTCTTATTGTTATTATTATTACTTTTATTATTATTATTATTATTACTTTTAT
This sequence comes from Maratus michaelseni, assembly GCA_963931845.1. NCBI lineage: Eukaryota > Metazoa > Arthropoda > Arachnida > Araneae > Salticidae > Maratus > Maratus michaelseni. The sequence continues at coordinate 167,199,002 of OZ007592.1, read as the reverse complement.
TATTATTATTATTATTACTTTTATTATTATTATTATTATTATTATTATTATTATCATTATTATTACTTTTATTACTTTTATTATTATTATTATTGTTTTACGACTGTAGATACGACTGTAGTACATGCGTAAAATGTCTGAAGTTGATCCTTCAACATTTTGTAGATTATGTTTTTTTTTTTTTTTTTTTTTTTTTTTTAACTATGTATCCTTACAAGAAGGAAGTATTGGATCCGTGAAAAAGTTAGACTTCCGGTTTTCGACGGATTTATAAGTTTTAGAAGTCCTGAACACGATTTGACTATTTTTAGGAAATGTCTGTCACTGAGTCTGTCTGTCTGTCTGTATTTGACACAAATTTGGTGGACTCTCTATCTCAAGAACTAATGCACGGAATTTCATCAAACTTCAGATTCAGTTAAACTTTGACATAAATTGGAGCTGATTAGGTTTTAGTGTAAATCTCTCCGCAGCTGGCACAGCTATGATGCATTTTTCACGATTTCCGTGATGGATATACAGGGTGGTCATATAGTCTTATTTCCATGATTACAATAATTTAATCCAGAAAAACTAATATAATTAGGCATATGATTGTTTCAATATATTGTAAAGACATTTATGAAGATTTTAATACAAGTACTTACGTCAGTAAATTTCGATGTGAGCACCCTTGGTAGCTCGAAGAATGTCAAGGCAGTATTCCATTTCTCGCCACGTATTGCCCAACATTTGGACTGTCACACTAGACACAGCATCTGTGATCCTGACCTTGAGTGTTTCAATATATTTTACTGGTGTTGCAAACACTCTGTCCTTTTTTACCACCAAAAGAAAAAATCTAGAGGAGTAAAATCGGTTGAGCGAGAAGGGTTATGCAGCATAAGTGGAGTAATACAGCATAAGTGGCGCCATCTGATGGACTAAAAAAACTTAAGGACATGACTTTTCCATAATAAAAATTTTACATTATCAATGTTTATTTGGTTCATTCAATGGTTATTTCGTATTTTTTTTTTTTTTTTTTTTTTTTTGTAATCAGGGAAAGGCTTTACGACCACCCTGTATTTCAAGAACTAATGAATGGAATTTCATCAAACTTAATATTCTGTTAGACCATGACATAAGTAGACGCTGATTAGGTTAGGGTGTAAATCGTCCAACAACTGCTGCTTCTATGCTGCGTTTATCCCTATTTCCGCGATAGATATATACATGAAGAACTAATGCACGGAATTTCACAGAACTTCATATTTTGTTAGACCTTGACATAAATATATCCTTATTAGGTTTGGGTGTGTGCCGCCGAACAGGTGTCGCTTCGCTGCTATTCTCCGTTTTTCACGATTTCTGCGATAGCTTTATCTCAAGAACGAATAGATTGTCTTTTAATTTTGCTTGCAGACGATTTGATTTATATAGAAGAAAGTTTTGTAATGGCTACAACATACAAGTTTTTTTTTTTTTTTTTTTTTTTTTTTTTTTCCCACAGTTTACAAAATGTTCCAATATAACTGTGAGTCATTATAATGTAAGTGAAATATAGAAAACATTTTTTGACCATTCATTTGATTATCTTGATTTCATATTTGATTTAATTATGATTGAAAATGAAATAAAATGACATAAAAAAGGGTGAAATCTCACTTTATCTAAGTAACTTGGAATAAGGTCCGCCATAATCTTAGCGGTTGTAGGAGCTATTTCCGACGGTTTGATGACGGCACAATTTCCAGCTGCAATAGCCCCTATTAATGGAAGTAGCATTAAACATACTGGATAATTCCAGGTTCCAATTATTAGAACAACACCGTAAGGTTGCGGGAAAATGAAAGGCTTGTCCAAAATCAGAATTATATTCGTATCTGTCTGAAAAAATAATTAAATATGTTATAATATAGCAATTAATAATTAAATATTGTACAATTAAACATATTATAGTTTTCTTAATATTTACATAAAATACGAAATGCATTATATAATTTATATTTAAAGGAACATATTTTTAACCATTCTTAGCTATATATTTAAAAATAAATAAAATATATGTAAGATAATAGGATGAAATATGTTCTGATGTAATTTTCTATTACGAATTTCTCTCTATAACATATTCCCAAATATTTTTGGTTTCTTTGGCAATAACAATAATTTGATAATGGTATTGAGAATAATAATGTTATTATCCTATTATTCTTTTTATTTCAATAACTGTGCACATGAATACATTTTAAACTCAAACCATGATTTAATGCACTTTTTTTCTGTATTGCTAACTGAGCACACTTCAAAATAGTGCGAACGTTTTAATGATTTTGTTTGATTTTTTCTTAAATCAAACAACGATTACGCTGATTCTAATGCAAAAGATGAAATTTTCCTCATTTAAAAATCAGATTAAATAATAACTAATAGTCTATTGATATTATAAAGGAAATACGTGTCCATTAATAATGTTAACGTCATATGGAAGGTGGCAACGACTTGAGAAACAGTTTTGCTTTTATCGCAACTTTATTAACTTATTATTATCATTATTTATAAACATACTAAAATTAAAATTTTAGACCGTCGAGCAGAAAAAAGGATGTACTTTCACATGTACTAAATAAGCTATGGGATAATAATTTTCTCTGAAAAGAACAAAATCACTAAAATACCGGTATGTTCCCATTCCTACATCTCTTCTGAAATGACACAAATCGAAAATTTACTTGAAATTAATGCCCCAGTCTTTTGCTCTATAAAGGGTTAAATTAGTTTTTTTTTTTTTTTCATTCTATATCATCATCATGAATAAATATTTCATAAACAGATAGTAGCCATTACTTACTTTTTCGGGTTTCACCCAGTTGTGTATTTCATATAAAACACCCTTGATTTCATTTTTAACAGCTTCAATTTCTACTAGCAATGCTTCTGTGTAAGGCTTGAGGAAAATAAAATGGATATAGAGTATTAAAATAATGATAAGAACAGTCTTGGAAAAGTTATAAATAAAGTTTCAAATAGTCTGGCCTTTTTAAACATTTATTCACCTTCAAATAGAAAAATATTAAAAATTTTTTAATACATATTATAGAAAGAAAAATTATGCTGGAAAATATTTCTTTAAATCTTCTGAACAATGCATTAAAATTTCATTTATTTTCAAGGTAAGACTAAAAATTAAATTTAAAAAATGAATACCTAACTAATAGATGAACGGAAGAAATAATTTATTATTTTAATTAAAATATAACTATAAAGATTTGGGATAAAGCCGGTCACAATGATTGAAAAAATCGTCTTAAGAGTCTACGCTAGTCATCCGAAGAAACTCGAACGCTAATGTTAGCTCAGGAAGGTTCTTGACAGATTTCTAACTCGCATTTTAATATTTTTAAATGATTTTTTTTTTTGCATAGGATAGCTGAGGCCGACCCCTAACGTTGTTAGTTTTTACTTTTTCGATTTTGGTTCTAGTTTTTATATATAAGAGTACTTTCACTTTCAGAACCGGTTCCAACCGCTTAAAAAATTGAAAATGTCCGCTTATATATATAAAAAAAACATTTAACCAAAATCAAAAAAGTAAAAACTAACAACGTTAGAGATCGACCAATGCAAAAAAAAAAAAAAAAAAATCATTTAAAAATATTAAAAAGCGAGCGAGAAATTTAAACAACATTAGCATTAGCATTAGCTTGAGCGTTTCTTCCCGTGACTAGCGTAGGCTCTTAAATGTATCCTAAATACTAGCTCAAAATGTTATTACAACCAAAAGATTATAATACATATTACGTATTGCTTGATGTTTTATTTATTTATTTGAGTTTTTCAAGTTAAAGGTTGACACCACTGTGGCCACACATGTAATTTAAAGTTTTTTCATGTTTTCTTTCTTTTCTTTTCTTTTTTTTTTTTTTTTAACTATTGGGAAAATGGTTGTTTTCGGTCGAGAATGAACCTCTTGGCGTCGTCGCTTTATTTTTTTAAGCGTTTTTAACGAAATTCTGCAACTTTTGAAGAATTTTTCTTTGAATAGGCAATAGAAATGCATAAAATCGTTACAAAAATGTTAAAGTTACAAAAAGGATAGATGCAAACTATCAGATATGAAAAAAAAGCTGAATTCAAAAATTGACGTCGGATGAGAAATCGTCTTATAAAGCAAAAAACGTGGTCTTCAACTTTAATTTCCTCAAAATACCTTTAGCTCAGACATCAATCTAAACAAGAGTTAAAGTTATTGTAGGAAGGACTCGAAAAAATATTAAGGTATATATTAAGGATATAAGGTATAGTAATGGAAAATGCGTTTCAATAACTGCGGCGATGGTTCAAACGAATATTTTTGGGATGACAGAGAATGCCAGGATCTCTTCAACTGTAGTAATGGAAAATGCGTTTATTTGTAGATGGTTCCGAGGAATATTTTTAAATAATTAATTTTTTTAATTAATTTTTTTTTAAGCTTTCGGAACATTTTCCCACTGGTTGTTGTAATTTGTTAAATTATATATTTTTTTTCAAGAAATGCGAAGTTTTTATAAAAATCCTTTTAAGCTAATTTATTATTATTATGCATATATTAAAGTAGAAAACTGTATTTTTGTTTAGTTAATCTATTAAAAATTGGTGGCTTGACAGCTATAGGGGAGGGTGCACTTTAAATAAAAGAGGGTCAAGCTGTGGACACGTAAACACAGAAGATTTTACCAAAAATAATGTAACACACACATACACACAAGGGGAAAAAATCTTAGTTTTAAAGCTAGTGAAATAAGTAGCCGTTTTAAAAAATATGTATTTTAGTGAAATGGTGTCGATTCAACGTAAATCTTCAACCAAAAATTTCATTATTTAAATTACTTAACTGTTACACAGAAAAACGGAACAACAATATTTCGAAAAATCCTACGTATTTCTTACAAAAATATATGCCCACCGATTTTGAAAATGTTGTTCTGAAAAGTGAAAAAAACGCGCTTAAAAGTTTTTGTTCTGTTTACTCGCTACGATGCGCTCTACTTCCTATAGCTCCAAAATTGCCCTTTCACTTTCGATATCGATTTTCAACTAATGGAATAGGATTGATTTTCGTGTGTATATATGAGGAAAACTTTAAGCGAGAAAAAGAAAAAAAAAGAAAGAAAGATATTTGAATCGGTCAAAGTGGTGTTACTCTTTAACCTATATTTCTCATCCTTGCGTTATGAAATTAAAAGTAGATGCATTTGCGCACATTTTTATGTTTGTGTTGTGTAAATAGGTTGCACGGATATGGGGAAACTCTTTGAATTATTCAAAAGTATGCTTAAATTAGCCAATAACTGAATTATTTTTTTTACTGATGAGCAAAATAAATTAACAATTAAGGTTTTATTTCTTTATTTATTTTAATTGGTTGGCTATTGCATTTAAAGTGAAAACAATGACAAATATCATTCCAATAACTTCCAAAATCACGAAACTCATCAAAATAACAAATATTAAATAAAGAAGTATTATTCTAAAAGAGGCTTGGCGAATGCTAAAATACATTATTACAATTTTTATAACTCAAATTATGGTTTGTGTTAGGATTTTTTTCGTATTGTATCATTTATTTTTATTCTTATTTATTTATTTTTTTTTACATAAAAATGCGTTAAATAATTGTATTTTAAACTTTAAGAGTACATGTGAACGTTAAAATTTGAACTATGATTTATGCTATTTAGAAGGGAGGGGGGAATGTCATATAGTAAAGAAAATACTGTATTTACTCTTTTATTTATTTTTAATTGTGGAAAACATTTCTTTTTAATTTTATCAGAATGACAAAACTGAACAAATATTTCGTGTTATTTGCCCGTTATGTTTTCTTATTGGTTTAAAACAAATTGATTACATTGAAAGGGAAACAATAATTTTTCTGAATGATATTAAAATAGAAAAAGAATAGAATACTACTTCGGCGAAATATAGTTTATTTTATTGGCAAATATTAAAATTTAAGAAATATTGTACTTTTTTTTTTTTTTTTTTTACGTGTTTTGGGGATAAAAGAAATATCATACATTAATTTAATTTGAATGACAAAATTTAAAAAATAGTCATGGTTCTCTGTCATCATTATTATTTTTTAATTTCTTATCTTTCTTACTGGATAAGAATTAATGTTAATTGTTTACATCGAAAGTGAAAAAAAAGTCTATTATGAACAATAGTGAATTATTATATTATTTATTTAATGAAAAAATTATAAATATTTTTCTCATAAAGAGATATAAAACATAAATAGATTTAAATTTACCTTCTTTAGGTCTTTTCGGATGGCAGTGATTATGTCTTCTCCATTTTCTTCTAAAAGCTTGTGAAAAGCATGCAGTTGCTTTATTCGAAAATCAAGGGGCTTTGTCACATCACGATTAAAAGCATTTCTTGCCTCATTTACAACCTGTGAAATAAAGATAGCAAAAATTAGTATTTCTATAACTTTATGTAGGTAATACTTCATATAGTTTTTGGCATGACTAACAAAAGAAAAATATATAAACTTCAGTTCGGTGCACAATTTACCTTGAATAAATAACTTAAATCACAAAAATACGTGCAAATAACAAGTGTCCCCGGCCGTCTTCACACTGAAGACGGCCGGGTTTCGACTGAAAATGTTTGGTGGAGAGTGTGTTTTTAGTGTTTTTAATATCTTGACAACAATTAACGGATTTTTTGCACCTTTAAGTAATGAGTACACTTGTTATTTGCACGTATTTTTGTGATTTAAATGACTAACAAAGTTACAGTTGGTATCCAGTAAAGAAAACCAGAAAAATTTGAAGTGACGAAAAGTAACTGAAGTTTAGTCGTGGATTAGGGAACCCTGTAATTAATTTAGACTAATACTTCTTTTTGCATTCATTTATTTATGTTTCATACACTGTTAAAATTCTACAGAAAACTGTCCAGCCATTGGACCGTTTTCATAGAAAACTGTTACATAACCGCAATTTAACTTTATTCTAACCATAATATGGTCAGATACGCTTCAGAATATGGTCAAGTAGTAATAGCTACCTTTAAAAACGGTCGGATGACTGAACAGTTTACTGCAGCTTTTCAACACTGAAGGGGAAAAAATGTTAAATTGTAAAAAAAATTTTTTTTTTTTAAGTTTGAATACTGTACGACAAAATTAATCTTCCAAAACTAATTTCGTCACGATTTTGAATGTCCGGGTTCCATATTTTTAAGTCGTCATTTTTTTATATACTGCGTATTATGTTGTCTCTTGATTATACCTAAAAAGAAAAAATATATGTATAAATTAATAAAAAATTAAAAATTCCATAAAAATTGATTTTTTTATTATAATTTGAAGAAAAAAAATGTGTTTATTTGTTTGTTTGTTTTACAGGATAGCATTTGGAGAATTTAATTTCCTTTATTTAATATATATATATATATATATATACGTGTTCAAAAGTTATCGTAACAAAACTGCTGAAAAATAGTGTTTCAAGATTATTAAGTTTAAAGTTTTGCCTTCACAGGTATCCCAGGACTGTGCGACTCAATGTTTGCGGCATGTACGACCGTAATTTTAGGAATTTCCCAATCAAACCAACTGTACGACATTCTTAAAGGTTCAAACATGTTAAAAATAATAACAATAAAAAATACATTTTTTTCGTCATTTCAAACCTTTCTGGTTTCCTTAATTAATTCACAGTATTAATTTAAATATATTTGATTTTAAAGGACAAGAACACTGAAAACTGAAAGTTGATAACCGTTAGAAAAATGATGATTTAGAATACTGAAACTATTTACAATTTGTCAATAAAAATGATTTTTTTTTTCGGGAAAAAATATAATCTGTGTGAAGTAATGGTCCTATATATAAAATATTTCTTTACGCGCGTATTCCATTTTTTTTTTTAAACCAACATTTACAAAATAAATTAATAACCGCTTGAAAATTAAATTTCTCTTAAAATTTAAAATATAACATTAAATATCAATGATAACATTATAGAACAGTGTGATCTGTTTTATTTTATTTATTTATTTATTTAGCTTTTATTTGTTATATATTACTTTTGCTATTTTATATGCCCCCCCCCCCATACACACACACACAGGGGTGCAAAAATCTAGGCGCCAATGGGCCGATCACTAAATTTTTAGTATTCTTCGCCTAATAAGAATACTGATAAAATTTACGCGATGTATACTAATAAAATTTGACGAAGAATACTAATAAAATTTAGTGGTGGGAATCAGCCCATTGGCACCTAGATTTTTGCACCCCTGTCCCCCCCCCTTCCCCCCCCCCCCCGCCGCACACACACACGCACTAATGAAAGCGTTTCAGTAACCTTTTATCAAAATACTTGATTTATAAGCACCAAGCAAGGAAAGAAGTAGAGTGCGCTTATGCAATAGGCATGAAACAACTGTTAACCCTAAAACCTCACATAGTGAAAATTACGAGGAATTAGTGATCTAGCAATAAATAAGTCGACGATTACCATTCGGAAATACTGGTATTAAAAAAATTATAGGGATTTTGACCATGCTGTGATAAAGATATATCACAGTTTTATCTTTTTTAAGTATTTTATTTTTCAGCTCAACGTATTTCTATTTTTATAGCCTTTCCAGTTTAATTTGCCATTCCTTAAAAGCTATTTATCGGCAGTCGCGCACCTTGTACGTTGCTTTTTTGGCAAGGCCGTCTCCCCCCTCATTGTGCTTTGCGTTCGTTGAATCGGCGATGTTGTTTTCTCTGCGAGGCATCTTCGCGCTTTGAGTTAGTTTCAGTCGGCGCTGAGCTGTGACGTCATCGTCATTCAGCGGCTCGCCGCTCCTGCGTTGTGCGCATGCGTCACCGCCGCTCTGGTTCGGTGTGTTTTCGGGAGCTGTTTTTGTCTTGGCGCTGCTTTCGAAAGGGGCGTGTCTTTCAAATACAAATTAGAATCGTTCTTTTAATTATTAAATGTTAATTTGTTTCTGATTTGCTCTTTTAATTTTCACGTAATTCCTAATCAACAAATTAGTTTAAATTAATCTTGCTGCCACATTTGTGCACCCCTTTTATGGGTATTTATACTAATGTAGCGCATTTTTCCAACAGAATTTTAATAAAAATGATGCTGTAAATTTATGATAAACGTCGTATGGTCTGGAGGCCCGCTGGCCTGTGCCGGCGCTCGCTCGTATCCTAGAATCGCGTAGCGCTGATTCTTTGGAGATCAATTTCGCGTTTTCAGTTTTCAATTATTCTATAAAATGCTGTTGTAAATTTTAAGTTTAATATTTTAAAAGTTTTAAATCAACTGGTAAATTGACTTCTGAATTAATTCTATAATTCTTCATGGACGCGGCCAGAAGGAATATTTAAAGATTCTTCGAAATTTACGAAATTTGAGCCAGTACTTTTTAAAGACTTGATGTGCAGCTTTCATCTCATCCTTCCTCCTTCAAGAAAATGTAATAAACATTATTGGATCCAACTTATAGTATTCATCATTTATAGTCTGCATCTATTTCTTCACTCAAGTAAGACCGTTTAATTTATTTTATATCTTTGATTCTCTTCTCAAAGAATATTGACCTAAAGAACGTCATGCAATTTTTTGCATTGGGTTATTGCTCACACATTAATATTCCCATCAAATTCCTCTCTTAAATAATTTCTCCTTCACATTTGGCGCCGTGTTTATTCTTTTATGAAGAGAAAAGTTGAAAATTTTATTTTGTTCTTAAAAAATATTCTCAAATTTTGAAACTTATAAGATAGAATATATTTGAAGATTTGATGCTCCATTAATTAATTTATATTAAAAATGAAATATTATTTGAAGAATTGCTGATTTTTATTAAATTTTTAGAAGTTTAAAAAATATTCTTGTGCTGCTGAAATTAAAGAAATTTTCTACAGAAGATCGTTAATTTCGGAACTTTTGTTCTTAACTGGCTTGCATATATTTAATAAATTATTTTTAATTGAAAAATTATATTTTAACAGAAATTAATTTTTATTCTGGTATTTTTCCATGAGATTTATTGAATATTTTATGCAAATTTTCATGAAGAATAAAGTTTAAAAAAAAAAAAAAAAAAAAAAATGATGAATTTATTCTTTTTAACAAATAAAAAAAATATGGTGTTTTATATATATAAAGTTAAAAATATATAATTCATGTGAATTCAAATATTTTTTTGAAAAATGTGAAAATTGTTCTTGTTCTAAGTTTGAGAACAAAATTTAAAGAGGCTATGGTTGTTCTTATTCTTGTTTTGGGTTAATTTTTGGTAATTTATTGGCACTTTTAAATGAAATTGATATATTTTATGAATATTAAAAAAAAAAATATATTGAAGCATAATTTTATTGGAATTAAATTATTGAAGTTTATGTTCTCATCATATTACTAATTTTGCTGCACTTATTCTGAGTATGAAATGCCTTCATAGAAGCTCAAGTTTTCATGTGATTTTTTAGTTGTTTTATCATACATAAATTTTTTGAGTTCTTGGTTGCTTCTACAAAAATTAAATTACTTATTGCAATAACACTACAAGTTCATTGACTCTCGCCATTTTTCTACAAATATTTAGTATGATTATGATGTGCAAGCAGTCTGTTTTCTTTCTAGAAATTAAAATTCAAGAACTGTATTTATATTTTGAAAATATTACACAATATTTTGCATTTTCTGTTCTACACTTTGAGAACTCTGTTATTTAAATTTCAAAGAATTGTTGCTTCTTCCTAATATCAATTTTATATTACACAGCATTTGCATCTTTTTATTAAGATTCTCATACCATAATCACAAAAAAGGAGACTGGTATTATTATTTTTTTCTTTTTTGAGAAGTTATAGCCATTACCTAACTGCTGCATATTCTTGTTCCTGAAATAGTTACTGTCTACTCATGCTATATTTTCAACATTCTACAATCTGAATATATACTAACAACTTCAATAAACTGGTTTTTATTATCATCTGACTTTGCTTACCTGGTGGAAGAATCTTCAGAATGTGTTATATCCATTGTTGGCTGATTTTCTCTGCTGTCTGCAAATATGATGGTTCCTGATAGTACAATAATTACTTACCTGCACTCTTTTGCGAGTTGAAGTGACTGTTGATGGTCGCCATCCATATAAGGCAAATATATCCGTGTGATTGCTCCTCGTCAGTCCTCTTCATCTTGTAGAACTTGTTTCTCCCTCATCAATATTACTCATTTTTATGGATCTAAAGTATTACAAGTTTATAGCTGTGCCTATTTGCAATAGTTTTCTATCTTTTTCTACCCTCTGTTGCAAGACCCGATTATGGAAGTGTACTGTCATTTATTTTAAAGTTCAGTTTCCCAGCATTTATGAAATTGCTGCTTCCTCAAATGGAACTTCTCAAATTTGGAAAAATTATTATTATGATGATTATTTGAAAAATTTTAGTATGCTTAAATTATAGTGCCTTTTCTTTTTATTCTAGTAATATTTCATAACCCAAATGTTTTCTAAATCATTTTTACCATATGCCTCACTTGAAGAAAATTATTTTATAAATAAAGAAAATTATTTTATAACTGAAGAAAATTTTTTGTTGCACCATTAAATTATATTGCAAATTTACATGCAAAGCAATATTATTCTTAGAACTTTCCAGCGCATTATAAAGAAATATTCTACCACTGTGAAATAATTTTGGTGAATATTATTTTTTCTAAGAAGCTAAAGTGTTTTTATGGTCATTGTGACTTCTTCAAATGTCACTAATCCCAATTTTGTCTTTAAAGTGTGCAAGTAGTGTTGTATTGCCTCAAATCTGCAATTTCTGTCTGCTTGAATACACCTGTACAAAAAAAATGTATATAGGCAACTTAGACTTTCCAGCGCCTCTCAACAAGAGTTCTTGTACTCTTTGTATTATTTTATTCTAAGTGCCACTTCGTCATATTATTCCTCAACATCATGGAACCACAGTTCATGATTTATGTGTGCTAATTACCTGATGTGTCTTCAAATGCTATTACCTGATGTGTTTTCAAATGCTCTTACGTGATGTGTCTTCAAATGCTCATCATTGTTCAGTGCATCCCTTAAGATGTCATTAAGTGCTAATTTTTTTAGTGCTAAAATCTCCTGATAAAGTCTTCAATTCTTCTTTTAGTGGTATGTGTTTCAGGAAAAAGGCCAATTTGCTGCTACACTGCCATAATATGTCAACCAACCAGTGTGCCACTTAACTTGCAAACTTTTCAGCAAGTAGTTACTTTTTTTTTCTCAGTGTAATCATCTTTTTAAAATCAGACTGATTTTAGAACTTTTTAAAGGTATTACATCTGATCATTTGTTATGTAAAAGCAGAACGTTTATATCCTTCATCTGTAAACTAACAAATTTTTTTTTCTTCCTTCAAGCATTTTATTAGCAATATTCATCTGTTTATTTACAATAGTTTTAGCAAGAATGTTGTATATTTTTGTCTGGTTTACATACTTGCTAATGATTTAACGGATCGCTATTAGCATTTTTGTAAGTTTTGATGAATTTATATTATGTTTTATGCTTATTTGATTTGCAGATTCGTCATCGGTTTTGGAGATCGCCTTTGACAGTCTTGTAAGTTTTTGTGTTTGTTCGGTTTACAGATCTACTAATCGTTTATAAGGGGGCTATTAGTGTTTTGTGAATTGTAATGAATACATATTAATAGTTTATATTTATTTGATTTACTGATTTGATAATGGTCTCATGACCGAAGGGAGGCTATTACCACTTTTGGTAAGTGTTGTAAATATCACCCAAATAATTCATTTATTGTCAATAGCTGATTTTTCTATAGGATATATTATCCTTTTCATTAATGTTATATAAATTTATGATTATAACATGCTTTACATGACGGTGCACTGTGTTTGTTTTTATACTCTCATAAAATGTGTCATTTGATTTTAACTTGTCTTTCTTTATGAAAGTTAATGGTTAAATTATTATTATTATTTTTTTTTTTTGAGGATCCTCATCACCTTTTCTCGCTTTTTTCTCATTTTTGCAAAAAAAAAAAAAAAAAAACAAAAAAACATGGTATATTAAAAAGAAAATTTATTGTGTATGAAGAGAAAATTTATTGAGTATTAAAAAGAAAAAAAATTATTGAGTATATTTGAAAGAATTTTGTTGAATATTTCAGAAAGAGTTTTATTGAGTATATTTCATGAAAAATATTTCTACTGAATATTTACAGAAATTTTTTTATTGAGTACTTGCAAGTGCATTAAGTATGAAGTATTTTACTAAAGAAATGTGTCATTTATTGTTGGTTAAAACTTATTCATTATTTGTTATATATTGAAAAGTTGTTACTAAATCCAACTAAACTATTTTGATGAATTACTATTATTTATGACAAATGAATTTAAATATTGTTGCAACATAATTTTATACAATTTTCATATAAATTTTGGGTAATAATTGTTATGCACTTGTATATACTTGGTTAGAATTGATATCAGTATTATGTGCATTATGTTAAATACTTAATTTTATATGATTTGAATTATTACTAATGCAAGGCCTTTTTGAATGAATTTAAAATCCTTCAATGGATTGTTTTTGTGCACATTTATGCTATTTAGAGTTAATTTTATATGCTCTATTTTTAAAAGTCCTAGGCATCAGTCAGAATTTAAAGTATTCTTGACTTTGTGTTGCTTTAAAATTGCAACTTATTATAATTTAAATATTTATGTCTAGACAAGTCGGAATAATGGAGATGTTACCGACTCTTTTTATGTTGCTTTACTGTTGCAACTATTTTGATATGATCTCATTGCTAATTTAAATTAAATATTAGCATTTTTTATATATACATGATGATATTTGTTTAGAGATCAAGATTATTGGAAGGTATGCCATTCTTTGCTAAAAAAAAAAAAAAAATGCAATGGGGCTTCTGTATACTCTGTTATATTGTATACTATAACATCTTGTATAATTTGTGATGAGATTTTTGAATGTACTACAATGATGTATATTCTTTCTCTTTTTCTTTTTGGTCGCTGCACATCACATCAAATTTTATTCAATTTACTTTTCTTGGCTCTAAATTTATGTAATTTTGTCATTTTTACTTTGGCATTTAAAAATTTTGTCTTCCCTGTGTCGAAAAAGGCTTTTACTGTTTTTAACCCTTTTTCTCCTTCTGGTCAGTCAAAATTTTTGTCGGTGAATGGGGGTATTGTGATAAAGATATATCACAGTTTTATCTTTTTTAAGTATTTTATTTTTCAGCTCAACGTATTTCTATTTTTATAGCCTTTCCAGTTTAATTTGCCATTCCTTAAAAGCTATTTATCGGCAGTCGCGCACCTTGTACGTTGCTTTTTTGGCAAGGCCGTCTCCCCCCTCATTGTGCTTTGCGTTCGTTGAATCGGCGATGTTGTTTTCTCTGCGAGGCATCTTCGCGCTTTGAGTTAGTTTCAGTCGGCGCTGAGCTGTGACGTCATCGTCATTCAGCGGCTCGCCGCTCCTGCGTTGTGCGCATGCGTCACCGCCGCTCTGGTTCGGTGTGTTTTCGGGAGCTGTTTTTGTCTTGGCGCTGCTTTCGAAAGGGGCGTGTCTTTCAAATACAAATTAGAATCGTTCTTTTAATTATTAAATGTTAATTTGTTTCTGATTTGCTCTTTTAATTTTCACGTAATTCCTAATCAACAAATTAGTTTAAATTAATCTTGCTGCCACATTTGTGCACCCCTTTTATGGGTATTTATACTAATGTAGCGCATTTTTCCAACAGAATTTTAATAAAAATGATGCTGTAAATTTATGATAAACGTCGTATGGTCTGGAGGCCCGCTGGCCTGTGCCGGCGCTCGCTCGTATCCTAGAATCGCGTAGCGCTGATTCTTTGGAGATCAATTTCGCGTTTTCAGTTTTCAATTATTCTATAAAATGCTGTTGTAAATTTTAAGTTTAATATTTTAAAAGTTTTAAATCAACTGGTAAATTGACTTCTGAATTAATTCTATAATTCTTCATGGACGCGGCCAGAAGGAATATTTAAAGATTCTTCGAAATTTACGAAATTTGAGCCAGTACTTTTTAAAGACTTGATGTGCAGCTTTCATCTCATCCTTCCTCCTTCAAGAAAATGTAATAAACATTATTGGATCCAACTTATAGTATTCATCATTTATAGTCTGCATCTATTTCTTCACTCAAGTAAGACCGTTTAATTTATTTTATATCTTTGATTCTCTTCTCAAAGAATATTGACCTAAAGAACGTCATGCAATTTTTTGCATTGGGTTATTGCTCACACATTAATATTCCCATCAAATTCCTCTCTTAAATAATTTCTCCTTCACATTTGGCGCCGTGTTTATTCTTTTATGAAGAGAAAAGTTGAAAATTTTATTTTGTTCTTAAAAAATATTCTCAAATTTTGAAACTTATAAGATAGAATATATTTGAAGATTTGATGCTCTATTAATTAATTTATATTAAAAATGAAATATTATTTGAAGAATTGCTGATTTTTATTAAATTTTTAGAAGTTTAAAAAATATTCTTGTGCTGCTGAAATTAAAGAAATTTTCTACAGAAGATCGTTAATTTCGGAACTTTTGTTCTTAACTGGCTTGCATATATTTAATAAATTATTTTTAATTGAAAAATTATATTTTAACAGAAATTAATTTTTATTCTGGTATTTTTCCATGAGATTTATTGAATATTTTATGCAAATTTTCATGAAGAATAAAGTTTAAAAAAAAAAAAAAAAAAAAAAAAAAATGATGAATTTATTCTTTTTAACAAATAAAAAAAATATGGTGTTTTATATATATAAAGTTAAAAATATATAATTCATGTGAATTCAAATATTTTTTTGAAAAATGTGAAAATTGTTCTTGTTCTAAGTTTGAGAACAAAATTTAAAGAGGCTATGGTTGTTCTTATTCTTGTTTTGGGTTAATTTTTGGTAATTTATTGGCACTTTTAAATGAAATTGATATATTTTATGAATATTAAAAAAAATATATATTGAAGCATAATTTTATTGGAATTAAATTATTGAAGTTTATGTTCTCATCATATTACTAATTTTGCTGCACTTATTCTGAGTATGAAATGCCTTCATAGAAACTCAAGTTTTCATGTGATTTTTTAGTTGTTTTATCATACATAAATTTTTTGAGTTCTTGGTTGCTTCTACAAAAATTAAATTACTTATTGCAATAACACTACAAGTTCATTGACTCTCGCCATTTTTCTACAAATATTTAGTATGATTATGATGTGCAAGCAGTCTGTGTTCTTTCTAGAAATTAAAATTCAAGAACTGTATTTATATTTTGAAAATATTACACAATATTTTGCATTTTCTGTTCTACACTTTGAGAACTCTGTTATTTAAATTTCAAAGAATTGTTGCTTCTTCCTAATATCAATTTTATATTACACAGCATTTGCATCTTTTTATTAAGATTCTCATACCATAATCACAAAAAAGGAGACTGGTATTATTATTTTTTTCTTTTTTGAGAAGTTATAGCCATTACCTAACTGCTGCATATTCTTGTTCCTGAAATAGTTACTGTCTACTCATGCTATATTTTCAACATTCTACAATCTGAATATATACTAACAACTTCAATAAACTGGTTTTTATTATCATCTGACTTTGCTTACCTGGTGGAAGAATCTTCAGAATGTGTTATATCCATTGTTGGCTGATTTTCTCTGCTGTCTGCAAATATGATGGTTCCTGATAGTACAATAATTACTTACCTGCACTCTTTTGCGAGTTGAAGTGACTGTTGATGGTCGCCATCCATATAAGGCAAATATATCCGTGTGATTGCTCCTCGTCAGTCCTCTTCATCTTGTAGAACTTGTTTCTCCCTCATCAATATTACTCATTTTTATGGATCTAAAGTATTACAAGTTTATAGCTGTGCCTATTTGCAATAGTTTTCTATCTTTTTCTACCCTCTGTTGCAAGACCCGATTATGGAAGTGTACTGTCATTTATTTTAAAGTTCAGTTTCCCAGCATTTATGAAATTGCTGCTTCCTCAAATGGAACTTCTCAAATTTGGAAAAATTATTATTATGATGATTATTTGAAAAATTTTAGTATGCTTAAATTATAGTGCCTTTTCTTTTTATTCTAGTAATATTTCATAACCCAAATATTTTCTAAATCATTTTTACCATATGCCTCACTTGAAGAAAATTATTTTATAAATAAAGAAAATTATTTTATAACTGAAGAAAATTTTTTGTTGCACCATTAAATTATATTGCAAATTTACATGCAAAGCAATATTATTCTTAGAACTTTCCAGCGCATTATAAAGAAATATTCTACCACTGTGAAATAATTTTGGTGAATATTATTTTTTCTAAGAAGCTAAAGTGTTTTTATGGTCATTGTGACTTCTTCAAATGTCACTAATCCCAATTTTGTCTTTAAAGTGTGCAAGTAGTGTTGTATTGCCTCAAATCTGCAATTTCTGTCTGCTTGAATACACCTGTACAAAAAAAATGTATATAGGCAACTTAGACTTTCCAGCGCCTCTCAACAAGAGTTCTTGTACTCTTTGTATTATTTTATTCTAAGTGCCACTTCGTCATATTATTCCTCAACATCATGGAACCACAGTTCATGATTTATGTGTGCTAATTACCTGATGTGTCTTCAAATGCTATTACCTGATGTGTCTTCAAATGCTCTTACGTGATGTGTCTTCAAATGCTCATCATTGTTCAGTGCATCCCTTAAGATGTCATTAAGTGCTAATTTTTTTAGTGCTAAAATCTCCTGATAAAGTCTTCAATTCTTCTTTTAGTGGTATGTGTTTCAGGAAAAAGGCCAATTTGCTGCTACACTGCCATAATATGTCAACCAACCAGTGTGCCACTTAACTTGCAAACTTTTCAGCAAGTAGTTACTTTTTTTTTCTCAGTGTAATCATCTTTTTAAAATCAGACTGATTTTAGAACTTTTTAAAGGTATTACATCTGATCATTTGTTATGTAAAAGCAGAACGTTTATATCCTTCATCTGTAAACTAACAAATTTTTTTTTCTTCCTTCAAGCATTTTATTAGCAATATTCATCTGTTTATTTACAATAGTTTTAGCAAGAATGTTGTATATTTTTGTCTGGTTTACATACTTGCTAATGATTTAACGGATCGCTATTAGCATTTTTGTAAGTTTTGATGAATTTATATTATGTTTTATGCTTATTTGATTTGCAGATTCGTCATCGGTTTTGGAGATCGCCTTTGACAGTCTTGTAAGTTTTTGTGTTTGTTCGGTTTACAGATCTACTAATCGTTTATAAGGGGGCTATTAGTGTTTTGTGAATTGTAATGAATACATATTAATAGTTTATATTTATTTGATTTACTGATTTGATAATGGTCTCATGACCGAAGGGAGGCTATTACCACTTTTGGTAAGTGTTGTAAATATCACCCAAATAATTCATTTATTGTCAATAGCTGATTTTTCTATAGGATATATTATCCTTTTCATTAATGTTATATAAATTTATGATTATAACATGCTTTACATGACGGTGCACTGTGTTTGTTTTTATACTCTCATAAAATGTGTCATTTGATTTTAACTTGTCTTTCTTTATGAAAGTTAATGGTTAAATTATTATTATTTTTTTTTTTTTTTTTGAGGATCCTCATCACCTTTTCTCGCTTTTTTCTCATTTTTGCAAAAAAAAAAAAAAAAAAAAAAAAAAAAAAAAAAAAACATGGTATATTAAAAAGAAAATTTATTGTGTATGAAGAGAAAATTTATTGTGTATGAAGAGAAAATTTATTGAGTATTAAAAAGAAAAAAAATTATTGAGTATATTTGAAAGAATTTTGTTGAATATTTCAGAAAGAGTTTTATTGAGTATATTTCATGAAAAATATTTCTACTGAATATTTACAGAAAATTTTTTATTGAGTACTTGCAAGTGCATTAAGTATGAAGTATTTTACTAAAGAAATGTGTCATTTATTGTTGGTTAAAACTTATTCATTATTTGTTATATATTGAAAAGTTGTTACTAAATCCAACTAAACTATTTTGATGAATTACTATTATTTATGACAAATGAATTTAAATATTGTTGCAACATAATTTTATACAATTTTCATATAAATTTTGGGTAATAATTGTTATGCACTTGTATATACTTGGTTAGAATTGATATCAGTATTATGTGCATTATGTTAAATACTTAATTTTATATGATTTGAATTATTACTAATGCAAGGCCTTTTTGAATGAATTTAAAATCCTTCAATGGATTGTTTTTGTGCACATTTATGCTATTTAGAGTTAATTTTATATGCTCTATTTTTAAAAGTCCTAGGCATCAGTCAGAATTTAAAGTATTCTTGACTTTGTGTTGCTTTAAAATTGCAACTTATTATAATTTAAATATTTATGTCTAGACAAGTCGGAATAATGGAGATGTTACCAACTCTTTTTATGTTGCTTTACTGTTGCAACTATTTTGATATGATCTCATTGCTAATTTAAATTAAATATTAGCATTTTTTATATATACATGATGATATTTGTTTAGAGATCAAGATTATTGGAAGGTATGCCATTCTTTGCTAAAAAAAAAAAAAAAAAATGCAATGGAGCTTCTGTATACTCTGTTATATTGTATACTATAACATCTTGTATAATTTGTGATGAGATTTTTGAATGTACTACAATGATGTATATTCTTTCTCTTTTTCTTTTTGGTCGCTGCACATCACATCAAATTTTATTCAATTTACTTTTCTTGGCTCTAAATTTATGTCATTTTGTCATTTTTACTTTGGCATTTAAAAATTTTGTCTTCCCTGTGTCGAAAAAGGCTTTTACTGTTTTTAACCCTTTTTCTCCTTCTGGTCAGTCAAAATTTTTGTCGGTGAATGGGGGTATTGTGATAAAGATATATCACAGTTTTATCTTTTTTAAGTATTTTATTTTTCAGCTCAACGTATTTCTATTTTTATAGCCTTTCCAGTTTAATTTGCCATTCCTTAAAAGCTATTTATCAGCAGTCGCGCACCTTGTACGTTGCTTTTTTGGCAAGGCCGTCTCCCCCCTCATTGTGCTTTGCGTTCGTTGAATCGGCGATGTTGTTTTCTCTGCGAGGCATCTTCGCGCTTTGAGTTAGTTTCAGTCGGCGCTGAGCTGTGACGTCATCGTCATTCAGCGGCTCGCCGCTCCTGCGTTGTGCGCATGCGTCACCGCCGCTCTGGTTCGGTGTGTTTTCGGGAGCTGTTTTTGTCTTGGCGCTGCTTTCGAAAGGGGCATGTCTTTCAAATACAAATTAGAATCGTTCTTTTAATTATTAAATGTTAATTTGTTTCTGATTTGCTCTTTTAATTTTCACGTAATTCCTAATCAACAAATTAGTTTAAATTAATCTTGCTGCCACATTTGTGCACCCCTTTTATGGGTATTTATACTAATGTAGCGCATTTTTCCAACAGAATTTTAATAAAAATGATGCTGTAAATTTATGATAAACGTCGTATGGTCTGGAGGCCCGCTGGCCTGTGCCGGCGCTCGCTCGTATCCTAGAATCGCGTAGCGCTGATTCTTTGGAGATCAATTTCGCGTTTTCAGTTTTCAATTATTCTATAAAATGCTGTTGTAAATTTTAAGTTTAATATTTTAAAAGTTTTAAATCAACTGGTAAATTGACTTCTGAATTAATTCTATAATTCTTCATGGACGCGGCCAGAAGGAATATTTAAAGATTCTTCGAAATTTACGAAATTTGAGCCAGTACTTTTTAAAGACTTGATGTGCAGCTTTCATCTCATCCTTCCTCCTTCAAGAAAATGTAATAAACATTATTGGATCCAACTTATAGTATTCATCATTTATAGTCTGCATCTATTTCTTCACTCAAGTAAGACCGTTTAATTTATTTTATATCTTTGATTCTCTTCTCAAAGAATATTGACCTAAAGAACGTCATGCAATTTTTTGCATTGGGTTATTGCTCACACATTAATATTCCCATCAAATTCCTCTCTTAAATAATTTCTCCTTCACATTTGGCGCCGTGTTTATTCTTTTATGAAGAGAAAAGTTGAAAATTTTATTTTGTTCTTAAAAAATATTCTCAAATTTTGAAACTTATAAGATAGAATATATTTGAAGATTTGATGCTCTATTAATTAATTTATATTAAAAATGAAATATTATTTGAAGAATTGCTGATTTTTATTAAATTTTTAGAAGTTTAAAAAATATTCTTGTGCTGCTGAAATTAAAGAAATTTTCTACAGAAGATCGTTAATTTCGGAACTTTTGTTCTTAACTGGCTTGCATATATTTAATAAATTATTTTTAATTGAAAAATTATATTTTAACAGAAATTAATTTTTATTCTGGTATTTTTCCATGAGATTTATTGAATATTTTATGCAAATTTTCATGAAGAATAAAGTTTAAAAAAAAAAAATAATAATAAAAATGATGAATTTATTCTTTTTAACAAATAAAAAAAATATGGTGTTTTATATATATATAAAGTTAAAAATATATAATTCATGTGAATTCAAATATTTTTTTGAAAAATGTGAAAATTGTTCTTGTTCTAAGTTTGAGAACAAAATTTAAAGAGGCTATGGTTGTTCTTATTCTTGTTTTGGGTTAATTTTTGGTAATTTATTGGCACTTTTAAATGAAATTGATATATTTTATGAATATTAAAAAAAAAAAAAAATATTGAAGCATAATTTTATTGGAATTAAATTATTGAAGTTTATGTTCTCATCATATTACTAATTTCGCTGCACTTATTCTGAGTATGAAATGCCTTCATAGAAGCTCAAGTTTTCATGTGATTTTTTAGTTGTTTTATCATACATAAATTTTTTGAGTTCTTGGTTGCTTCTACAAAAATTAAATTACTTATTGCAATAACACTACAAGTTCATTGACTCTCGCCATTTTTCTACAAATATTTAGTATGATTATGATGTGCAAGCAGTCTGTGTTCTTTCTAGAAATTAAAATTCAAGAACTGTATTTATATTTTGAAAATATTACACAATATTTTGCATTTTCTGTTCTACACTTTGAGAACTCTGTTATTTAAATTTCAAAGAATTGTTGCTTCTTCCTAATATCAATTTTATATTACACAGCATTTGCATCTTTTTATTAAGATTCTCATACCATAATCACAAAAAAAGGAGACTGGTATTATTATTTTTTTCTTTTTTGAGAAGTTATAGCCATTACCTAACTGCTGCATATTCTTGTTCCTGAAATAGTTACTGTCTACTCATGCTATATTTTCAACATTCTACAATCTGAATATATACTAACAACTTCAATAAACTGGTTTTTATTATCATCTGACTTTGCTTACCTGGTGGAAGAATCTTCAGAATGTGTTATATCCATTGTTGGCTGATTTTCTCTGCTGTCTGCAAATATGATGGTTCCTGATAGTACAATAATTACTTACCTGCACTCTTTTGCGAGTTGAAGTGACTGTTGATGGTCGCCATCCATATAAGGCAAATATATCCGTGTGATTGCTCCTCGTCAGTCCTCTTCATCTTGTAGAACTTGTTTCTCCCTCATCAATATTACTCATTTTTATGGATCTAAAGTATTACAAGTTTATAGCTGTGCCTATTTGCAATAGTTTTCTATCTTTTTCTACCCTCTGTTGCAAGACCCGATTATGGAAGTGTACTGTCATTTATTTTAAAGTTCAGTTTCCCAGCATTTATGAAATTGCTGCTTCCTCAAATGGAACTTCTCAAATTTGGAAAAATTATTATTATGATGATTATTTGAAAAATTTTAGTATGCTTAAATTATAGTGCCTTTTCTTTTTATTCTAGTAATATTTCATAACCCAAATGTTTTCTAAATCATTTTTACCATATGCCTCACTTGAAGAAAATTATTTTATAAATAAAGAAAATTATTTTATAACTGAAGAAAATTTTTTGTTGCACCATTAAATTATATTGCAAATTTACATGCAAAGCAATATTATTCTTAGAACTTTCCAGCGCATTATAAAGAAATATTCTACCACTGTGAAATAATTTTGGTGAATATTATTTTTTCTAAGAAGCTAAAGTGTTTTTATGGTCATTGTGACTTCTTCAAATGTCACTAATCCCAATTTTGTCTTTAAAGTGTGCAAGTAGTGTTGTATTGCCTCAAATCTGCAATTTCTGTCTGCTTGAATACACCTGTACAAAAAAAATGTATATAGGCAATTTAGACTTTCCAGCGCCTCTCAACAAGAGTTCTTGTACTCTTTGTATTATTTTATTCTAAGTGCCACTTCGTCATATTATTCCTCAACATCATGGAACCACAGTTCATGATTTATGTGTGCTAATTACCTGATGTGTCTTCAAATGCTATTACCTGATGTGTCTTCAAATGCTCTTACGTGATGTGTCTTCAAATGCTCATCATTGTTCACTGCATCCCTTAAGATGTCATTAAGTGCTAATTTTTTTAGTGCTAAAATCTCCTGATAAAGTCTTCAATTCTTCTTTTAGTGGTATGTGTTTCAGGAAAAAGGCCAATTTGCTGCTACACTGCCATAATATGTCAACCAACCAGTGTGCCACTTAACTTGCAAACTTTTCAGCAAGTAGTTACTTTTTTTTTTTCTCAGTGTAATCATCTTTTTAAAATCAGACTGATTTTAGAACTTTTTAAAGGTATTACATCTGATCATTTGTTATGTAAAAGCAGAATGTTTATATCCTTCATCTGTAAACTAACAAATTTTTTTTTCTTCCTTCAAGCATTTTATTAGCAATATTCATCTGTTTATTTACAATAGTTTTAGCAAGAATGTTGTATATTTTTGTCTGGTTTACATACTTGCTAATGATTTAACGGATCGCTATTAGCATTTTTGTAAGTTTTGATGAATTTATATTATGTTTTATGCTTATTTGATTTGCAGATTCGTCATCGGTTTTGGAGATCGCCTTTGACAGTCTTGTAAGTTTTTGTGTTTGTTCGGTTTACAGATCTACTAATCGTTTATAAGGGGGCTATTAGTGTTTTGTGAATTGTAATGAATACATATTAATAGTTTATATTTATTTGATTTACTGATTTGATAATGGTCTCATGACCGAAGGGAGGCTATTACCACTTTTGGTAAGTGTTGTAAATATCACCCAAATAATTCATTTATTGTCAATAGCTGATTTTTCTATAGGATATATTATCCTTTTCATTAATGTTATATAAATTTATGATTATAACATGCTTTACATGACGGTGCACTGTGTTTGTTTTTATACTCTCATAAAATGTGTCATTTGATTTTAACTTGTCTTTCTTTATGAAAGTTAATGGTTAAATTATTATTATTATTTTTTTTTTTTTTGAGGATCCTCATCACCTTTTCTCGCTTTTTTCTCATTTTTGCAAAAAAAAAAAAAAAAAAAAAAAAAAAAAAAACATGGTATATTAAAAAGAAAATTTATTGTGTATGAAGAGAAAATTTATTGAGTATTAAAAAGAAAAAAAATTATTGAGTATATTTGAAAGAATTTTGTTGAATATTTCAGAAAGAGTTTTATTGAGTATATTTCATGAAAAATATTTCTACTGAATATTTACAGAAAATTTTTTATTGAGTACTTGCAAGTGCATTAAGTATGAAGTATTTTACTAAAGAAATGTGTCATTTATTGTTGGTTAAAACTTATTCATTATTTGTTATATATTGAAAAGTTGTTACTAAATCCAACTAAACTATTTTGATGAATTACTATTATTTATGACAAATGAATTTAAATATTGTTGCAACATAATTTTATACAATTTTCATATAAATTTTGGGTAATAATTGTTATGCACTTGTATATACTTGGTTAGAATTGATATCAGTATTATGTGCATTATGTTAAATACTTAATTTTATATGATTTGAATTATTACTAATGCAAGGCCTTTTTGAATGAATTTAAAATCCTTCAATGGATTGTTTTTGTGCACATTTATGCTATTTAGAGTTAATTTTATATGCTGTATTTTTAAAAGTCCTAGGCATCAGTCAGAATTTAAAGTATTCTTGACTTTGTGTTGCTTTAAAATTGCAACTTATTATAATTTAAATATTTATGTCTAGACAAGTCGGAATAATGGAGATGTTACCGACTCTTTTTATGTTGCTTTACTGTTGCAACTATTTTGATATGATCTCATTGCTAATTTAAATTAAATATTAGCATTTTTTATATATACATGATGATATTTGTTTAGAGATCAAGATTATTGGAAGGTATGCCATTCTTTGCTAAAAAAAAAAAAAAAATGCAATGGGGCTTCTGTATACTCTGTTATATTGTATACTATAACATCTTGTATAATTTGTGATGAGATTTTTGAATGTACTACAATGATGTATATTCTTTCTCTTTTTCTTTTTGGTCGCTGCACATCACATCAAATTTTATTCAATTTACTTTTCTTGGCTCTAAATTTATGTAATTTTGTCATTTTTACTTTGGCATTTAAAAATTTTGTCTTCCCTGTGTCGAAAAAGGCTTTTACTGTTTTTAACCCTTTTTCTCCTGGTCAGTCAAAATTTTTGTCGGTGAATGGGGGTATTGTGATAAAGATATATCACAGTTTTATCTTTTTTAAGTATTTTATTTTTCAGCTCAACGTATTTCTATTTTTATAGCCTTTCCAGTTTAATTTGCCATTCCTTAAAAGCTATTTATCGGCAGTCGCGCACCTTGTACGTTGCTTTTTTGGCAAGGCCGTCTCCCCCCTCATTGTGCTTTGCGTTCGTTGAATCGGCGATGTTGTTTTCTCTGCGAGGCATCTTCGCGCTTTGAGTTAGTTTCAGTCGGCGCTGAGCTGTGACGTCATCGTCATTCAGCGGCTCGCCGCTCCTGCGTTGTGCGCATGCGTCACCGCCGCTCTGGTTCGGTGTGTTTTCGGGAGCTGTTTTTGTCTTGGCGCTGCTTTCGAAAGGGGCGTGTCTTTCAAATACAAATTAGAATCGTTCTTTTAATTATTAAATGTTAATTTGTTTCTGATTTGCTCTTTTAATTTTCACGTAATTCCTAATCAACAAATTAGTTTAAATTAATCTTGCTGCCACATTTGTGCACCCCTTTTATGGGTATTTATACTAATGTAGCGCATTTTTCCAACAGAATTTTAATAAAAATGATGCTGTAAATTTATGATAAACGTCGTATGGTCTGGAGGCCCGCTGGCCTGTGCCGGCGCTCGCTCGTATCCTAGAATCGCGTAGCGCTGATTCTTTGGAGATCAATTTCGCGTTTTCAGTTTTCAATTATTCTATAAAATGCTGTTGTAAATTTTAAGTTTAATATTTTAAAAGTTTTAAATCAACTGGTAAATTGACTTCTGAATTAATTCTATAATTCTTCATGGACGCGGCCAGAAGGAATATTTAAAGATTCTTCGAAATTTACGAAATTTGAGCCAGTACTTTTTAAAGACTTGATGTGCAGCTTTCATCTCATCCTTCCTCCTTCAAGAAAATGTAATAAACATTATTGGATCCAACTTATAGTATTCATCATTTATAGTCTGCATCTATTTCTTCACTCAAGTAAGACCGTTTAATTTATTTTATATCTTTGATTCTCTTCTCAAAGAATATTGACCTAAAGAACGTCATGCAATTTTTTGCATTGGGTTATTGCTCACACATTAATATTCCCATCAAATTCCTCTCTTAAATAATTTCTCCTTCACACATACTGCGGTAGAAATTTAGCCTTCTCCTTTGTTTTGATCAGATTTTGATTCGTCAATACATTTTTGATTGTTTTCTATTTTTGATGATACCTCAATTCATTGACATAAGGCCGTTCTCAAATCAAAACTGGTTACATTCTGACACATTTTCAATTCATTTTTATTCTCAAACGCATGAAATTAGCAGGTGCTCGTATTCGCAATCTATGCAATCGAACTGTTTTTTTTTTCTTTTTTCTGTAAAAGCAGAAGATCTTTCAGAAAATACGGTCTAAGTTGGCCTTTTGAACCGAATATCCGTTTGCGACAGCACGGGAGAGGGAAAAACAGCCGTTATAAAACAACAATCGCTTATATAACGCAATATATAATTCATTTGTCGAAATGTGAAAAGAACTGTTTGATGACAAATCACTTTAATAATGATGTTTTTACGTTGAAAAATGGGTCTGAAAAATTCGTGTTGTTAAGCGGGGGAAAATATTTCTTGAGAACCGTTTTAAGCATTATTAACTTTACTTTACGCATGATGAATCAAAAAATGCGCCCAAAAGAAAGTTTAAAAAAAAAAGAGAGAATAGAAATCTGATAGGAAACGATTTTTCATTTGCAACAATGGTGCTAGCCACTTCACTTTCTGGAAATGGGATCATTCAAGTTCAATTACATTTCTCATTTACAGTCAAAACACGCATCACGTCAACGTGATCTCGTCCTCTATAGATCAATGCCATTCATCAAGAAGAGAAACCACGCTAAATTTTCACCTAAGTGGAACGCAATTATTCAGAAAACTTGCCGTGCACTTTCACCTGGTTTATAAAGTTTGCATGTCCAGAAGTAATAGCGGGTGTTACTCAACATCACCTACGGAAATGGTAACTTTAGAAATTTATATGCCTCAAGGCAAAAACTTGTCATCCTCACAAAACATTATCTCAATGTATGTCAAACAAACACGTGCAAAGACGCACACCTGTAATGGAAAGAAAATTTCGAAGATCGAAAGCCGGATTAACACCAACAAACTACAATAGAAACCGATTGTAACGAAGCTAAAAGGAGCGTGAAAGTTGTTCATTACAACTTTGTTATAACCGATTACCATATAACATTAATAACTTTATTAAAGAGACGGGGAATCATCAGGTTTAAACGTTCAAGTAATCTTTTTATTATTTTTCATATTTTAAAAAAAAATTATGCAAATGTTAAACGAACAAAACAAACCACACAAAAATATTTAAACTAGAACTGGGTCAATTTGATGTTGATGATGTGTACTTTAATACAGACTCCAATTGACTTTTTAACTTTGCGTTTCTCAAAACTATGTTTTTGCTACTTGCATACATTGTAAAAAGAAAAAAAAGTTTGCTGACTATTTCTTTTTCGCAGATATTTACAAATGTTCAATGTTGCGATTAAAATGGGTTTTTTAATGCAGTACACAATAAATAATCACAATAAAAAATTTATTTATTCCTGCTAGTCCCAAAAATATAATTATAGACATGAAATAGTGATCTTGCACTTCTGACATTTTTGAACCAGTTTCCCTATTGACTTCTAGCAAATTCTCAGAAAGGAATGTATAAGTGAATGGCATATTATAAGAACTAAAATTCTTGCTTCTATTTTAATTTGAAGATATTTACATACTCACTATTTAAAGCATATTTTCCACAATTAACATACCCACAACAAGTACTCGGGATCTTAGCGAAAGCAAGAAATTTAATCTCAATACACACGGAATGAAATGTAATTGGAAATCATAACTTCCCTTAAATGCAGTTTAAATTAAGTTGTCCTACTAAAATTAGTTATGTAATTGAAATTTATAATGCGGCCTTAACGGTTGAGTGATAACTTTCAAAATTTCATTTCACTGGAGCAGTAAAGTTTTGTTAGGTTAATTGCAGCTCTAAATAGTGAAAAGAGGACAGTTAGAAATCTACTTTATTAATATACTAGCGAAACCGGCGGCTTTGCTCGTGTAATTGTTGAAATATGCCAAGTGGTGTTTGTGTGCCTGTTTTATTAGAGGAAATTATACTACTACGGATAATTCCCAAATTACTAATTATGCCCCATTTTGAGTAAACTTCATTCTTTTACTGCATCAAGCAAACATTAGACTTAAATTGATGAGCAGAATTAAAATTAATTCGAAATAAATGGTAATTTAGAATGTATTTTGAAGGTTTTCCGCTCATTTCATTTTTCATTTGAAATTCGAAATCGAATAATTTAACAAACGTTCTTAGTTACATCTTAAAAATAACGACCATGCCAAATTCCAAAACTTGTTATCCAAGTTTCTATAACAACTATATCACAGAAATCGTTATTTTAGAACGTTTTTTGCTCCTGCACGCTTTAAAAATTCTAAATTCTTAAAAACTCTTTTACGGGTGCATTTAAGTCTCTAAAGTAACAGACATGTCAAAATTCAAGCTTCTTATCCCTAACAATTTCAGAAAAATCATAGTTCAGGAGATTTTTATGAACGTTTCCCGCTCATTTCTTTAAATTTCGTATTTTTTCAGAACCCGTTCTTAGCAAGCACTTAAATATTATAAATAACCACCATGCCAAATTTTCCGTTTCTAGCCTAGCAGCTTCACAAAATTCGCAATTTTAAAACTTTTTTTGCTTCTTCACCCTTTAAAATTTCAAATTTTGTAAAAACTGTTCTGTGCAAGCATAGCTACGCTTTAAAAATAACAGACATCTCAAATTTTAATTTTCTAACCCGAATAAATCCAACTAAATCGCAATTTAGAACGTTTTCCTCTCATTTCACCCTTTTAAATTTCGAATTTTTTTATAAAACGCTCTTAGCAAGACGCTAGGCGCACTTACATCTTAAAATTAACCTCCATGCCAAATTCCAAACTAATATATACTAATTGTATCACATAAATCACAATTTTAGAATTTTTTTGGTTCTGCACCCTTTTAAATTTCGAATTTGTTGTACCAACATAAAATATAGCCTATGTTGGAGCAGAGATGGTCATCATGATTTTGCCACTATTACTTTTTAAATCGGTTCGGTAGTTCCAGAGGTTACCCCCTACAAACTAAAAAATGTTAATTCTTTATAATATTAGTATAGATTCAAATTCTATCTCAATTTAGGGATTTTCACGAGAGTCAGAGCACGAACGAATAGACAATAACAGAAGAAAACCAAAGAATTTTATTTACTTTCATAAAAAAAAAACAAAAAAAAAACACAGATTCCGACCAACAAGCAATCTAATGAATCCCTTCTAAAACGTTTATCAACAATAACAACAACAACAAAAAATAATAATAATAATTTTTTCCCATAAGATTCAAAAGGTTTTGTGAAGATCAAAGTGACCCATAAGTAAGTTTAAATTAAAATAAAATCATACAGAAATAACAAATTGTCGTATCGGAATGTGGTTTACACCATAAGACTTGTTAAAAGTTGGAATATTTTGTGGCAAAAGGAAAAAAAAGTTCAAAGATTCCACTTACATTTTAAAAACTCTTAAAGTGTAACAAATTATCGTATCGGAGTGCGCTTTCCATCATGTCAAAGAAACGGATTTTTGTGTCAACAGTAAACAAGTTCAAAGTGACCCACCCATAAGTAAGTTTAAATTTTTAAAAAAAATCATACAGAAATAACAAAATGTCGTATCGGAATGTGGTTTACACCATAAGACTTGTTAAAAGGTGGAATATTGGAATATTTTGTGGCAAAAGGAAAAAAAAAAAAGTTCAAAGATTCCACTTACATTTTAAAAACTCTTAAAGTGTAACAAATTATAGTATCGGAGTGCGCTTTGCATCATATCAAAGAATCGGATTTTTGTGCAACAGTAAATAAGTTCAAAATGACCCATAAGTAAGTTTAAATTAAAAAAAAAAATCATTCAAAAATAACAAATTGTCGTATCGGAGTGTGGTTTACACCATAAGACTTGTTAAAAGGTGGAATATTTTGTGGCAAAAGAAAAAATAAAGTTCAACGATTCCACTCACATTTTAAAAACTCTTAAAGTGTAACATATTATCGTATCGGAGTGCGCTTTGCATCATATCAAAAAATCGGACTTTTGTGTCAACAGTAAATCAGTTCAAAGTGACCCATATAATAAGTTTAATTTTTTTTTTCTTTTTTTTTATTATACAAAAATAACAAATTGTCGTAACAAAGTTTGGTTTACACCATAAAATTTGTCAAAAGGTGGATTTTTTCGTGGCAAAAAGAAAACAACAGTTGAAAGGGTCCATTCACATTTCAAAAGCTTTAAAAATGTAACAAGCGTGCGGTTTGCACTATGAAGCGTGGCAAACGGTCGGAATTTTTGTTGCAAAAAATAGTTCAAAGACAACTTGAACTGCTTTTTTACTTTTGCCGCAAACAATACAACACTTTGACAAGTCTTATGGTTAAATCCACACACCGTAACGGCATTTTTCTTTTTTTAATGAATTTTTGAAATGTGAACGGATATATTGGATGCCCTGTATAATACAGCTTAAACGGTTGAATAGTAAACTTTCAAGAAATAACTTTGAAAATTACATTTCACTTACACAGTGAAGTGTTGTTGTGTTAATTTCAGCATTAAAAAGATAAGAAAGAACATGTTGAAATCTATTTCAATAATACATTCGAATTCTACAGTGTCCCTCCATATCGTTGATCAAAATAACTAATTCCTAAAGCTTTTTTTTTTTTTTTTTTTTTTTTTTTTTAAGGTACAGTTTCAATTGAAAAAAATGTTTCAAATGCTGTTCTTTATCATTCGAAAAGCTATTTGTGATTTTTTTAAAGTTATGAAATTAAAATTTTTGTTACGGTCCCGTGATCCTATAAGTATTATTAAAAAAAAAAAAAAAAAAAATCTTCGTACTCTAACAAATACAACAATAAAAATTCCATTTTTTTTTTTTTTTATCATCAAAATTCCCCGAATTATCATATTGTGAATTTTATGAAATTTCGGAGCCATTTCATTTATTATAAAATTTGTTATGAATTTTCGTGCAATAAGAAAACACCGAGAACTGATAACATTTAAAGTATTAAAACCCAGTAGTAAATTTTGATCGTACAATAATTGATTTTTTACTGTTTTACCTTGTAGAGCACGAAGAAAGATTTTACAAATGTAACTTATGGGACTCGGGAATCAGATAAAAATTTAGTTTTCGCAACTTTTTGAAAAATAACTATTTTTACGTAAATGACTTTTGATATGATAAAGAACAACATCTTTTTTTTCTTTTTTTTTCCAATTAGAACTATACCTCTAAAACTGACAGTTTAGGAATTACCTATTGGTAAACGATAAGAAGGGACACCCTGTATATCGAGTGACAATTGATGTATTTTCACGAGCCAATTTTTCATGAACTGTGCAGTTTAACACTTTTTGAATCATAAGAGAAAATTATTCAAGATTTTTAAATTAAATGTTTCAGAAGTGAGTCATACATTGTTTATTAGTTAGACTCTGTCAAATTGAACGGTGAAGAACGTGGGAGAGAGAGAATCATGTTTTCGCATTGTCAAATATCTGTTCTTTTGATTCTCCTGAGAATACCTGAGTCGAGATAAAATCCGATAATGTTCAAACAGACAACAGACAAAATTGTACTCTGGATTTTTTATCTATTTCAGTACTACCCCCCCCCCCCCCACACACACACACACATAAAAAAAATAATAATAATAATAAATAAATAAATTATATTAATAAATAAAAATATAAAAAGCCCAAATTCTGACTAACAAGTAAATTTTAAATATACAGTAACACCTCCATAACAGACACCTCTATTTAGCGAACATTTTTTCAAGCCCCAGTATATACATTGTTTGTATGTTTTTATCTCTGAATAGCGAACACCTGAAATAGCGGGCAAATTTCGCGATCCCAAAGTGTACGTTATTCAGAGGTTTTACTGTATTCTGAAATGTTTAACTTAAAAAAAATCAATAATTTTCCCTTACGATTAAATAAAAATATAGGCTAAATTATTTTTTAAATGTTGGTAAATATTTGATCATCTAACATTTAGCTTCATTAAAACATAGTTGATACAATAATAATTTAATAGGTTGTATATTGTAACAATTACTTTTATCTTTAGAGCCGTGATCAAATAAATGTTTATTTAGTTTTCAAGCCTTTCATACTACATTTATATATGAAGTAGTTTTACTTCATAACTAACATTTTTTTTCTCATTATATTTCCTGTTTTCATGTTTGAAAATTCATCCATCTAATTTCCATTCTTGTCAAAGAAAATAGCACTCTAGATTAAGTTTATTATTATTATTATTATTATTATTATTATTATTTAAATAAGTTACTGACTTTTCTAAACATATTACAAATGTATTAATACCTAATTTTGAGAGAGATTAATATAAAAATTGTAATAAATAAGAAAAAAAAAAATCAAAATACTTACTTCTGAATAATCATACATTTGGGCAAGTCAATGTTAGTTGGGCTATCTATGAAGAGAAAAGAAAGTTATGTCTTGAACAAATCAGCGAATACACATACAAAATTAGATCAAACATTGACATATTAATTAATTTATCAGATAAGGAAAAAATGTCAGTCTAAATGAAAATAATTGCTTGTTGCACAATACAAGACACCTTTATAACATGGTGTAGTAACAAAACAAAAAACGCCCTTTACATAAATATTACGTTTTCCTGCTTTTTTTTATAGTCTAGTTTGTATTAACTAAAAGACACGAGCAATTCCAGGGTTTTTCCGTATGTATATATTTTTACAAATTAAATAATTTCTACATTCAAAAGGATACATACTGTTGTAATTCAGTCAATAATTCCAAACTTTTACAGAAGTGAAAAATTGAAATTTCCAAAAAGCTAATTAAAAGTCAAGTACTGATTCAAAGCTTTATTACTTCAATATTATAAAATATTCAATCTTTTCTTAGTTACACACGAAGGAAAAGAAAATAAATTTAAACTGTGCTTTTTGTAAAATCAAGTTAATTTACAAGCAGCACCATTTAGGCTGCGTGTTTCGAACTTAGAGACTTTATGTTTAAAATTTTAAATGTAAACTTTAAACTTTATTAATAGTATGAAACATTGGAATATGCTATTGTAACATCTGTTGTATCACAGTCACTTACATCTAGTCGTTCAATAAGTGCAGGAAATATATACCGATGTATTAAAAAGCTTTCGTTAACTTTTAGAATGTTTTACTGATTCTTATAAGTGTTAATTATCTTTTAGGCTTAAAGGTAATATTTATGAAAGTCTTATTCTATAAAAAATATATAAGCATTTTTTAAATAGTTCTTATCGAAAATTTAACCAATAATAATAAAATAAAAGATAGATATACTTAAAATTGTGGGCAGGTGTTATCGAACATCCATATTCCATACAATATATCTTACTTATTATTATTTAGAAATATTAAAGGCTAACTTAACACAAATGCAACATTTAAATGTTGGAGAATATTACTGTCGCTAAAATTTACTAATAATATGCATTTTATATTTTAAAAATATTTTCGACTACATCTCAAATAATATTTTCTCTACAAAAATCTAAACTGAAATTTTCAAATTTAAATAATTCAGATTTTAATATTTTTCAACATATTTGAAAGTGTTTATGAAATCAGTTTGATAAAAAATAATTTCTTATATGTTTCTACTTAATAGAGCGTTTTAGTTGAATACAAATCAGAGTTTTTTTTTTTTTTTAATTTATATATTTTTTTTCTATTATCTAATTTTGAAAGAGAATTCAAATCAGATATCGTGGATATTTTCTACCTGAATTTTATTTTTTTTAATCATTTTTTTTTAAAACGGGAAATTTTTAGATTATGTTTGCATGTATGAATTTAATGTGTAAAAAAAAAAAAATATTCTAATTTTTGATACTAAAATTTATTTTAGATAAATATATACCTTTTTCTTTCAGAAAATAATTTTTAAAAATTCATTTAAAATTTTTAGTTATGCGATTTTCCAGCAGTATAAAGAAAATCTAATTGATTTTTTTTTTTTTTTTTTTTTTTAATCACAACATAAAATTATCCATTGACCATGGCGGAAGCCTATTCTGACAATTTGGGTGAAATGCGTTCGTGGAAGTGAGTTTAAGTTGCAGATATGCAATTTTTCACCAGGGCTTCTAATGACACAAAAAACCTATTACGTGAAATTTTTAAGAAAACAGAAGTTTGACTATAGCGGAAACTTATTCTGAAGATCTGAGAAATGAGTTTAAATTGCGCAGTGTTGCGATTTCCCGCCTGAGGTGCTAGAAGTATTGAAAAATATCATGAGAAAAATTTTATAATAAACTAAATTTGACCATGTCAGAAGCTTATTCGGAAGAATTCAGCAAAATTCGTTCTGTTGAAGTCGGTGTAAATTACGTAAGCATGCAATTTCCAACCAGAGGGGCAACTAACATAAAATCACTTATAAAAGCTTTCTGAAGATCGCTTATCGAACGTTTTTGAAGACCTGAATGAAATTCGTTCGTAGGAAGCGAGTTTAAATTGCGTAGTTATACAGTTCCCCACCAGGGGCGTTACTAACATAAAAAACCTTTTCACGTGATATTTTTTATCAACTAGGAAGGAGGCTCGAGCTACGCTCGCCAACGCCCGTTCAGATATAGCAGGCTCTAAAAACACGCCAATTTGCTCTATTTTAAAAAGATTACAGAATATGGACTTATAATTAAACGTCCAATGACGATCTTCTGTAATCGGGTTGCCATTAATTTCCCTTAGACTGAAGGATTTTTCGGTTCTTAAAACTGAATCAACTGCCGTCGTGACAGCTAACGGCTCTTTTCATGATTGATTAAATAAGATCAATTAAATATTTGAAAATCTGCTTGCATAAAATTGCTAAGTAAACAATGTCGCTGCCTCCCGAAATTTTATACCAATGTTATTTTTTATTTTTATTTATTATTATTATTATTTTAAGAAGACGTTTTAAAGGTATTTTTTTAAATATGAAGCAATTATCATGAAAGTTTTCTTTCTCTTTTTAATATTCACGTGTAAATACATATTTTAATTGAAAGGGAATATTATTATTTGTCCTGTTTCAAAATTTGGCAGGAATTCATAAAATAAAAACTTTTTCGAAATATGAAATAAATCTCTCGTGTAAATATATTTTTCAATAGAAAAATGTTTAGAAATGTTATTATTTGGGCTTTTAAGGCGTAATCCCCCCCCCTCCCCATTTAGTTCTTTTCGCACGTAACATTTTAATTATTTTAAAGTTTTCTTTCTCTTTTAATATGGACGTGTAATTATAGTTTACAATTGTAAAATATTTGGAAGTGTATTATCATTTCCGCGTTTTTTTTTTTTAATTTGGAAATAATATAAAAATGACTTTTTTAAAATAGGAAATAAATCTCTATTGAAAAAATAAAATTTAAAATTTAAAAAAGATCTCAAAAAATTAGTAAAATTTTAAAAAATGACTGTACGCTACACAATGCAAGCTTGTCAAGTATTTGCCTTCGAAAGATAGTTATATTGCTATACGTAGTTATTTATCCTAAAAGAAAATTTTAATGAAACTATTTTGGCCGACTTCAACATTAAATAGGTCTTAAAATAAACTACGCTTAATAAACTGTCTACTTCAGCGTGCTTATCGAACATTTCTCTGTAGAAATACAAATTTTCATATTTTTATATGCAAAAGTTTTCTTAATTTTAGCCGAGAAAGTCCTCCGCCTCCCCCCCCCCCCACACACACACACAAAAAAAAAAAAAAAAAAAAAAAAAAAAAAAATACGGCAGCGACAACAGCAGCAGCGTTGATTAACTTTTTTTTTATGAATAGAGAGAGGCATGAATTTGACCATGACAGAAGCTTATTCTGAGGGTTTGGTGAGTTTAAATTGCGCCTCAGAAGTTAGATAAAGAAATATATATATAGCATCAATTACATGAAGCATCATAAGTGGAATAAAAGTCAGATGAAAACAAGAACGAAAAATCATGCGTCAAGTATAGATTATATAACACTTTCAAACACTTGCAAAATAATTTTACAACTATTTAGCTTTAATAAGGTGAAATCCATTACGCATTTAAAAACACAATTTCAGAAATTACCAACAATATTCGGAACAAAATTAGAGTTATTTTGTGCAGCCCTGTATGTAATCTGTAGATTTGTATATATACTATATAGAATGCTTAATTTTGGTTCAGTTAGGAAATGCGTAGCACAGTTTAAAATTCCCCTTCTGGACTTTCCGTAAATTAAAGGAAATGTACTCGAGAACTTTTGTGGTGTCCTGTATATGATCTATAGAATTTATACACGCCAAGTAATAGACAAAAAATGAATTAAATTTAGAACGCGTTCCGCAACTAAAAATGCACTTCCAGCAATTTTTGTTAACAGAAAGTACCGAATTCTTTTGTATCTTTGTAAATGAATGATGAATGCTATACACACAATACTGTATAGTAAGGGGCTTGTAATGCATTTGAGTGATATATCACAATTTCAATATGTTTCAAATAGTGAAACATTATTAAAATAAACCGCAAACGATGTTTCTCCATAAAACCGTTATGTAACAGAATAGTTTTGAGTGACCCTGTAAAGGAACTGTAAGTGCTGTACACATCACATTCTATTGTAAGCATCTTGTAGTGCACCTCAGTGATATATATCAATTTCAATATGTTTGAAATTGTGTAACATCATTAAAGTAAACTCCAAATGATTTTTTTCCTATAGACCGTAATGTAAAGGAATTATTTTGAGTGTCCCTGTAAAAAAACTGTAAGTGCTACACATTCCATTTACAATACCGAACATTCCATAGTAAACTTCAATAACATATATCAATTGCATGACAATCCTTATATATTTACGCGAGTTAGAGCAGGGACAGACAGACAGACAAACCGAATTCATAAACACTTTTCAACTATGTTGGAAAGTGTTAAAAAGGGCCATAAACTGTTTAAGGAGCATAGCTCTACAGATATTAACATTATTACTATTACTATTATTATTATTATTAACTTTTAAAATAATTCATTTTTGGTTGTTATTAAATAATGAACAAACCCATTAATTATCCGAGAAAATATAAAATTTTGAAAATAATTCGTACAATATTTTTTTTTTCAATTTTTTAATACATTATTAAAATAAGACTTTTGTGGCAATTCTTTTCGTAATTGCAAAGTGAAACACTTTCAGAGAACTTATTTTAGACACGAGCCTTTTTCTAACTAGTTTCTTCATTGAATGTCATTAACATAGAAATCAAATCAATTACAAACAATAAATAAAAATCATGCATTACGCGTACATTATGGAAAACTTTCCAACATTTACAGAATATTGTAATGAAACTTCATCATTTGATAAGGTGAAAGAAGATACCTAAATAAACATTCTAAGAAAAAGCCCACAGGAGAGCAATTTGACTTTTAAGGGAGGGGGGGGGGGGTCCTATTTGTTTATTAACCCATCCATCCCAACCCATCCTCTGTCATTTTTTTTTTAAGTAATGTTGTGGAGTAAAAATAAAAGTAATACACGAAGAGTTCAATAATAAAATTTAAAAATAGATTTTTTTTTTTAATTAAAAAAAAAAATTACATTTAAAACTTCAAAACCCAAATGTAATCAGAATAATTCTTTGAAATATTCTTTTAGATATTTACACAATTTTTATATAATTTAAAATCTTTTACAATTTTTCTGGCTATAATTATTTTAGAATTACACATATTTTGTTTTGACTATTTATTGAAAGAGGCTTGTAATATTTCTAATTCGCACTGCAATATGTCATATTAAGAGAATTTTAGATATAAAATTACTTAAAAGTATATCTGAAATTGACTATGTTGAAAACATTTAAGTTAAAAAAAAATGCTTGAAATATCTAAATAAGATACTACTTTTGTAAAATTAATAAATCTCCAAATTAGCATCCCAGAAGGAATGAGTAAATATTAAATTTCTTATGGCCCTGGTGCAGATCTCATACTGTCATACACAACATATAAACATACATTATTGCATCATTCTTTTTAAAGGTAAATTGTATGAACTGTTATTATTTTTCTTGGTTTCATCATTAAAAAAAAACGGAAAATAATATCCCCCATAACTAGTTTGCACAAACTCTCCCATAGTTTGGCTACCTTAAATGCACTGTTTTGTTAGTGACGGTAATTTTTATCAACTGTTATTAGATTTGTTGCTCTCACTCTCCACAAGACATAAACTAGTTGGATGTGCCAATCCCAAAACTTTCTTCTATCTCAATCATGTTAATACTTCTAATTTCGTCCTCACATCGCCAATAAAATCAATATTTTTCGTCATTCTGTTGTACGTCAGCTGCTTGCGAATCATCGGGTTACCGGGATGCAATCAACTGATGTATACTAAACTACGAAAAGTTCTTTTGGCCTGTACCGACCGGAACACATAGCCTCCCTATTCTTTGGTTTTACGATTTTAGCTAATTTTACTGGAAAACACGAAGCTGAAATGCGTGTTACCCAATTAAAGAAGATTCATTCCCAGTTCTCGTCAACATTGAATTTGAATGAGAATATCGAGAAATTAGTCTTCAATAGCGAAGTTGGCTTCATGTGTGGCAACCTATTTTTGTCGCCAAATTTGGCGTTATTTCGTCAATTGCCGCCAAGCTTGGCGAGAATTTGACGTTGGCGAATATAATTATATAGTGTTAAGCATTTAAGAATAGGAACAATGGTTACAACAATGAGAGAAAATTTGCTGAAACCCTGTTAACTAAAACTCATAAATTATACCCGTATATGGATGAATTCTGCTGTCTTGTTTGATAATGTCAACCACCCTAAAATTTCAAACCTCTATATCTCCGCCATTTTTTAATATAGAGACAAAACAAAAACTGCTCCGGATTCTCCGGATCAAAGCCGAACATTTAACGGAAAAAACTTTTAGGATTTCTAATTTTTTATACATCTTTTTGAATTTAAAATCTTTAAATGGCTATCACAGCGCCCCCTTCCGGCGGAATATCCCCACTTTCAGAGTAGGACCTGCTGGCTACATCCAAAAACATATTACAAAATTTTGGTTTAATTATCTGCATAACATCATACACTTTTCGATGATACAATAGTGAAAATCGAACAAAAATCGCGATGGCAGCGCCCCCTTTCGTCGAAATATCCCCGAATTCAACCTGGACCTGCAGGCTATGTTCAAAAACATAGAAAAAAAAAATGGTTCAATTATCTGCATAACTTCATACACTTTTCGATGATACAATAGTGAAAATGGAACAAAAATATCGATCACAGCGCCCCCTTTTCTTTAAAAACCCCCAAATTCTGATAGAATCTGCTTGCCATAGCCAAAAACATAGAAAAAAAAATTAGGTTTAATTTGAAGCATAACTTCATACACTTTTCGATGGTACAATAGTGAAAATGGAACAAAAATATCGATCACAGCGCCCCCTTTCGTCGAAATATCCCCAAATTCTGATAGAATCTGCTTGCCATAGCCAAAAACATAGAAAAAAAATTTGGTTCAATTTGAAGCATAACTTCATACACTTTTAGATGGTACAATAGTGAAAATGGAACAAAAATATCGATCACAGCGCCCTCTTTCGTCGAAATATCCCCAAATTCTGATAGGATCTGCTTGCCATAGCCAAAAACATAGAAAACAAATTTGGTTCAATTTGAAGCATAACTTCATGCACTTTTCGATGGTACAATAGTGAAAATGGAACAAAAAAATCGATCACAGCGCCCCCTTTCGTCGAAATATCCCCAAATTCTGATAGAATCTGCTTGCCATAGCCAAAAACATATAAAAAAAATTTGGTTCAATTCGAAGCATAACTTCATACACTTTTAGATGGTACAATAGTGAAAATGGAACAAAAATATCGATCACAGCGCCCCCTTTCGTCGAAATATCCCCATATTCTGATAGAATCTGCTTGCCATAGCCAAAAACATAGAAAAAAAATTAGGTTCAATTTGAAGCATAACTTCATACACTTTTAGATGATACAATGAAGACACACAGACGGACAGACGGACAGACGGACGGACGGACGGACGGACAGACGAACAGACAGGCATTTCGTAAAAACGTGTTTTTCGGAATCTCTGACCCCGAAAACGTGTAAATCCGTCGAAAACCGGAAGTCGAAAAAAATTTCGATTACAATACTTTCTTCTATTATAGATAGAAGAAAGTAAAAATGATATTACACATG
Source organism: Maratus michaelseni (assembly GCA_963931845.1). Classification (NCBI taxonomy): domain Eukaryota; kingdom Metazoa; phylum Arthropoda; class Arachnida; order Araneae; family Salticidae; genus Maratus; species Maratus michaelseni. The sequence continues at coordinate 167,157,897 of OZ007592.1, read as the reverse complement.
ACTACAGGTTGCATAAATCCGAATTTTTCATTATTACATCCGATTGGCAACTTTAAAATGCACTGTTCCACCTCCGGAATTTTTACAGACTCTTTTAGCTTCTTGATTCTATATAATAGTGAAAAGAACTTATAACCGCAGTTTGACGGAAGGGCCAATTTTTTCATCATTGAATTCACATTTGGAACTATTCAACAAATTATAAGTTAAAGAACGTGAAATTACTTATTGTTGAACTATGTGTTCACGTGCAACATGCCTTATAAATGTTTATTTAAATTGTACGGTTTGGCAACTGTCTTTAAAATTCCGTTTTTTTGTTTTTAGTAGTTTATATTTTGACATGTAATATCTAATATGTAGGTTTCTCATGTCACTCGATCGTATTTCTATTAAATATATTTCTGCTAATTTACTGCGCTTTCTTATCCTGCCTTGCTCCATATTTAAGTAGTGTATTTTGCAAAATTTATTTAACAGGTTATGTTGCCCAGAAGCTTATTTTATTTTGAATTAGGGACATTTATTTAGAAGGTCAAACTGCCATTTTTGTGTACAAGTACGATTCAGCATATGAAATATGACTGAACAGCGAATGAACTTTACAATTTTAAATAACAGAAGTTACGATGCATGGAAATTTAAAATGGACATGTTTTTAACCGATAAAGGGTTATAGGATGTAATTACATCGGAACAACCTACTGAAGCTAACCGCTGATCGAGATGCTTGGAATAAAGCAAACAAGTCTGCTATAATAGAAAATATTCAGCTGATACATATTAAGCATGAGGAAACAGCAAAAGGTATTTGAGATTATTTACATGATGTTTATGAAGAAAGACATTTAAATACAAAACTTTTCTTGCAAATAAATTTATACAGTATGAAATATTGAACATGAAAAATTATATTAAAAATGTATTAGAAGTTGTTGATCAACTAAGAGGTCTAGGTAAAGTAATTCCAGATGATGATATTGTTGCAATTTTATTATGTGGTGTTCCAGAAAGTTATAATTCCTGAATTACAAGTTTAGAAGCACGCCCTTCTGATGAATTATCATTAGAAGACGTAAAAAGTAAACTTATTGCAATGTATGAGCGTCGTTTAGAAACATCTAAATTAAATTATGAAACATCAATGAAAATATTTAAAGGGCCAAAGATACCAAAGAAAAAGGTGGAATTTAGGGTTAACTCTGAGAACAAATCAAAACAACTTTGCCATTACTGTAAAAAGCCAGAGCATGTTAAGAAATTTTGCTATTTATGGAAAGCTGAGCATCATAAAACAAGAGAACACAAGGTTAAAATAATTACAGATAATGTGGAGGTTAAAACGGAAAATGAGATTTTTCAATGTCTTAAAGCTTCCAATATTTTTTCTAATGAAGATTGGTATATTGACTCTGCTGCGACAACTCACATGACAAATTATAAAGATATTTATAGTACTGAAATAAAACCAAATCGGGGCCAAGTACAAGTTGCTAGTGGTCAGTTATTCGATATTAAAGGTATTGGTGACGGTTTAATTAAATACAGAGGAATGAACAATGAAGTAAGAAACATAAAACTTTGTGGAGTTTTATATGTTTCAGGTCTTGATAGCAGTTTATTATCAGTAAAGCGACTTGATGAAAACGATTTTTTTGTACACTTTGGAAACAGAAAATGTACAATAATGAAAAATAATAAAGTATAATTGAAGGAAAATTGAGGAATTCTCTATACAAGTTAAACTGCAATGAAATGACTAATAAAGTATTTGAAGAATCGCATATAAATTGTATTTATATGTGGCATAGAATACTTGGATATCGTGATCTTAGAGCAATTAAGAAATTACAAGATAAACAACTAGTCCATGGTTTAAAAATGAAAGACTGTAAACAGAAAATTAAATATTTATGTTGTATAAATGTTAAGATAATTCAGAATGCTTATCCAAAAAGAAGTGAACATCGATCATCAAAAGTTACAGATTTATTTCACACTGATATTTGTGGACCTTTCCAAGATATAACTCCCTCAGGTAAGCGCTATTTCTTAACACTTATAGATGACAAGTCACGATTTCTAACTGTTTATTTACTGAAGCATAAAAGTGAAGCAGCTACAAAAATTGAAGAATTGTTGAGATACGTGAAATTTGAACGTACTCCGAAGATATTGAGAAGTGACAGAGGAGGGGAATTTGTGAATGAAAGACTCATATATTACATGATTAAGAAGTTCATTAAACATCAGTTATCAGTACCATATTCTCCTCAACAGAACGAAGTTGCAGAAACGCGGATTGTTATTTGATTAAAATGTCAAAATGCTTGCCAGAAGATTCAAAATGGGATAACAAGTTTTGGGGAGCTACAATAATGACATATTTCTACCTATAACTAAACTAAAGAGAATCCAGCATCGATGCTGAATTCTCTTTAGTTTCGGGTTTGCCCCGAGTTGGTGGCTCACGGAAAAATATTCCATCTTGTGCTGCGTTTGTAGCCTTGCCAACATGTGATAGTGAGAAGTGCCAGGCTGGGTATCGTTCCAAGGAGTTGAGTTCGTAGAACGTCAGTGCGCTATACTGGTGACCCGGGTTCGAGTCCCGGCTTGGATATTTTTTCACTATGTTGGATATACGCTTTTAAGCAATTAAAATTTAAAATATTATGAATGCAAGGCGTGAGAAATTTTCTATGAAAAAATTTCCAAGTATTAAAATAGATTTTTTTTTACACTTTTATTAGTGTACTTAAAAGTAGAAATACGCTTAGTTTAACATTCATATTTTTATAAATGAAAATTCACGTTCTTTATATGACATCGCTTTTCCATGTAAAACAATACATTAAAGGTTTAAAATGAATTGATATATAAACAAGTTGGAAATTGTACCTCAAATGTGACAAATGCGGTACGTTCGTACTATAACTAGTTTTATAAATATTTATATCGTCTGTTATTATGATATGATAAATTTCCGACGAAATAAAATTCGTACATTCTAAGTTGGTAACATTTTATCTTTTGTTAACATTTACTGAAAAATCCAGTGGGAAACTTAAGCCTATCTTTGAAAATTTCAAAACTTGAAATCCATATTTATAAATCCATATCTCTTTTTTCGTTTAATATCTATTTATCCGGAAACATCTATAAAACTGTCGGTAGGTTATATGATTGCTATAATTAAACAATTTTAGTACACAAATTGATTTTTAATTTCAGTAATACGGAAATAATATGACCCCATCTTAAATAGGACGTAATGACCATGGCAATCTAGAATCATTACCTATAATGGGATATCATTGAATTAATTAGGTATGATAGGATTTAATAGAATGAAGAAAACTTTTATTAATATATTTTTTAAGTTTTGATTCGATTTTCATAAAATTTGAAATGATTCGACAAAATTTTGCAACGATTACCTATATTAAATTTTAAAGTATTCGGTTGGGTAGTTTTTGCGCTGTTATAGTTTCTTATTGCACATGTGCGTGTTACAAATTCCTGTTCGATTAGCTTACTCTTATGTAAAAATAGAATATTGATAAACTAATAAATATACGGACAAAGATATAGTGAAATCGTGCGACTTATAAAAGTCTGCGTGATAAAATCGCAAATCTTAAACAAACATTGGTCGTTTTGATTTGTGCTGATCAAGTGATATGAATAAAAAACAATTTACTCTATTGGGTTTTTTTCTTACTGAGAAAAAGAAAATAGTTATCGTAGTTAGGATTTTAAAAGTAAAAAATAAAAAATAAAAATACATGAGTGACTAAAGTTTATTTGTTTTTCTATTTTTATACTGTAATATAAAATTCATTAAAGAAAAATCTTTAAAGCAAGCAGGAAGATATATTGTGCTGTCCTCTTAAAAAAACCCACAATGAAATGTTTCCTAAAAAAAAAACCCTAGTACTACATCAACTATTTCACTAAACTAAGGTTTTTTTTTTTTTTTTTTTTTTTTTTTGTGTGTGTGTGTGTGTGTGTGTGTGTGTGTGTGTGTGTGTGTGTGTGTGTGTGTGTTTTTGCACCATTTAGAATAATAAAAACAGTTAAAAATACCTAAGGAGTGCTTATTTACTTTTAAAATAATGTAAATTAACAATTGCAGAATTCTGGCAAAACATGAGCTTTATTTTTACAGATTTTCTTGTTATAATAGAATTTTAGAATAATATACATAAATTTATATATTTTTTATGTTAAACAGTTAATATGTAATAAAATGCTTCATTTTCAGCTGATTATGTCAGGTGTGGGTTTTATTTTTCAGGTAACATGTGTTAATTTTTGAGTAGGTGGTTTTTTTTTTTCAAATTCTCGCTTAATTGGCTACCAGTTTGTAATAAAGTGATAAAATGAAATATGCCCAACATTAAAATCTTAGTCAGAACAAACTGTAAAAATTTAGCCATGTTTATTTTTTTTTTAATTCTTTATTAGACTTTATATAACGAAAAATTCAAAAAATGTTTTTTTTTTTTTTTTTTTTTTTTTTTTTTTAGAGGACAGCACAATACTGGCTCTGCTAACAGCTCATTCTATCTTTTGCATTATGAATATTCTTTTACATTTATGAATATGAATTCCGGTGGCTCCTTCGTAGTCGGGGTTCCCTCAAACACGGACGGAGCAATCCGTGGTGATTATTGGTTGCGACCGTCCGCAGGGCCCGAATAACCACTGAAGCTGAATGAAGCACAGTATCATTTTGGGGGCCCTCGTCATTTGGGAAAAGTGTTTTAAGTTCTACTTGCAATTTCATCAGTGGTTTTTCCGGTAGTGATGAGTTCGCATAATTTGGATTTTTTTTTTTTTTTTTTATGTTTCTTGTATGTATTACAGATAGAATATGTAGCACACACACACACACACACACACACACACACACACACACACACACACATATATATATATATATATATATATATATATATATAGTTGCTATATGTTCAGTAACTCAAGTGGTTTCTAACCAACACCAGAATGACATAAATTGATCCCATTCAGATTTCCCGATTAGGTAAGTTTATTGAAATAAAAACTTTTTTAACAAATTAATGTAACATTTAAGGGAAAATAATTCTAAGAAAGTATTAATTTCTGATAAATTTAATTCTAGTTGAAATTCCTCTCTCCCTTTTCATTGTTGTTAGTTCCGAAGGGTAATATTTCTCTTGGAAATGCAGAAATCTGTATCAGCGGAAAATGTCTAAATTTAAGCTTGCTCGTAACTTATGATTACAGTTGTTAACCGATTTTGTAACTCAGAGGTTTTTTCATTTGTAAATATCAGACGAAAGAATAAGTAACAACTAAATTTTCCAAATAGTACCTAGCTAATCGGTTAATAATTTGCTTGTTTCAAAGATTTTATTGTTACTAATTAGCATTCAGTTTATTGCTCCAATCATATTCAATTATCTATTTAAGAGATTAGTGAAATTTCGTCAATTCAATATTTTAGCTCTTTGGGTTCAAGACTTTGCTGCTTTTTCTTTGTGCCGTGTCACATTAAGATGAGCATGATTTATTAAAATACTAACTGACCCGTCCGGCGTTGCCCGGGCACGTGTTAATAACCTTAAACAAAACTCAAGTTTGTATGACTTTTTTTTTAAGAAGCTGCACCAAGGGCCCCAAGAAGGAGATTAATATTCAAAATTGGTAGTAGCTGAGGTCCGAGAAATTTTTTTGTCGTTCAAGTAGTAGTTGGAAGTCCTAAGAAGTTATTAGGGGGGAAAAGCTACTGAATCGGACAATTTTTAAGGGAGCTATAGTAGGGGGCCCAAAAGGGGTTTTAAGCAGTTTTAAATTTTAATGATAGTTTTAAGCAGGGCCCTGAGAGGAAAACATTTTAAAGGTCCTAGTACTTAGCTCTTTAGATCTTCAGTTAGTCAAAGTTAAGCATAGTGTATAAATTAATCATTAGAATAAAATTTTAAAGAAATCCTTGTAAAGGGCCCTAGGACCCCAATAAAAATATGAGGGTGGTGGACCGGGGAGAGGAGTCTAAGACTCAACTTTAAAATTTTCCACTGAGAGGATAACACAATTAAGGGGGTGAAAAATGCATGGTACACAAAAAGTTCAAGGGCTCCGGGCGCCAGGATCCTAACTGGAATGTAGAAATGGGGGAATAACAAATAGGGAAAATGCCCCAAAAACGAAGGAGATCGGACTAAAAGGGGGGCAAGTTATTATCATTTTAGGGAACAAAAACTTCAAGGTACCGGGCAAGGACTCCTCTACCGGGCCCCAGGTTTTTAACTGGAATGTAGTAATGGAGGAATAACTAAATGGAGAAAGGATCAAAAACGAAGAAAATCGGATAAAATGGGGGAAATTATTAAAAAATTTAAAACGTAAAGGGGCGCAGGGGGACCGGGTCTTGTCCGAGAATTTTTGTTGTCATTCATGTAATAGCTGGAAGTCCTAAGAAGTTGTTAAGAAAAAAAAAGATATATAAAGGAATTATTCTGAACTCCGAACTTACTTATAGTTGTAGTTTCAGGGGGCCCTGAAAGAAGTGTCTAGGGTCTCTAATCTGTGTTTAGTGACATCCTGAGCAAGTCAGTCTTTATGGTCATAAATCAAATGCTTCTCATTCTTCTCGAATCATTTTGTGGTCATTGACAAAAGAAAGGGGTGTTTTCCAAGCTGTCAATGGCTTTCGATTTTGACCTCTGACCTTTAGACATGCTAAGAAAGTCATAAAAGATGAAAGGGACCGCTTCACCATATAAGAGATTGCCGCAGACTAGAACGTAGTCTGTTTGATCCTTAGTGCCTTAATTAAGCCCTGGGCGGAGCAGAGCCAATGTAATGTTATTGATCTTAGAAATAACCAAAATGACCCAGTTTAGGGGTGGGACAAATGCTAGGCGGATGTGACCAATTATGTATGGACACGTTCAAGTGAGCGGTACTAAACTTGACCACGCTCACTTGTGCGGAGCTATGTTTTTGTGAGCAAGGCTTCTGACCTGAGAAAGTTAGACGAAAAACGTACCCAAAAGGACTGGACGTCTCGGCATCGTTGCATCGAGGATATAAAAGTTTCGGAAAATTCCACAGCACTGCAAGTGTGCCAATCAAGTATGCCAAAATAAGAATATAATTATACAGATTTAATTGGTTAGCTCTGAAGCAGTTTCTGGTAACCGTAAGTTTCAGGCTTAAAAACAAAATTTTAAAACGACTTTGAAATTTTTTCGGTTGACTGAACAACCTTAATGGGGAAAAATAAACGTTTACGCATCGGTAAATTTCATTAAGATTAACATATCATTCCTTGGAATGGCAAGTTTCTAACTTCATTGACTATTGTTGATTAATAAAACTATAGTGTTAATATAATTAAAAGAAAATTTACTGAAAAAAAAATGATCACTCATAAGGGGAAAAGGAAAGAAATATTTTTACTACTACCTTCTATTTCTATTATTTACATAAAGAAATGTATTAAATATTACTGTGCTTCTATTTAAATGAATATTTATTTTCAAGCTTTAAAATGTTAAATGTGTCTTTAATTGCAGCTGCTGTCTTGAGAACAATCACAAAATTCACGCCAAATCTCACAAAAGTCATTGTAAAAATGTATGCTATAGGTAAATAAAAGAATATTGTTAGAAAGTAATTTGGATTTTTTTTTATTTTGAATTTTCGAAGTAACTGGACATTTTTATTCGATCACCTTATGGAAACCGAATCAAGAAAAACACTTACGAAAACAGACTGTGTGGTTGAAAAATGGATATTTGTAATTCTAATTCATAACTCGCGAAAGGGATGAACTATCAAACATAACAAGTTTTGTAGCTACGAATTTGAAATTGCATTCTGTTTTAATGTTTTATGTAAACGAAGATAAATAGAGAAGACATAATATAAATACTAAATTTTTAACGGAATTTATTTTAGATTTGTGTTTGATTTAAAGAAAATTTCAAGAAAAAACTATTATACGTGCAATGAATTAAAATTTTAAATGAAATACCCGATATCATTTAAGATATAGCATGTTTTTCTTGTAATTGCATTTGCATCTGGTATTTTCTTTTGCATTTTTATTTAAATATATATATATATATATATATATATATATATATATATATATATATATTTTATGTCAAACTATAGAACGGAAAGAAACACCCATTATGAAGAGGTGGGTACTTCGATAACGGAAAGGAGACAAAGGAAAAACACAAAGTGATTGGTAATTGAAAACATTAAAAATCTCTACAGATTTTACTTACGCCCCAGCGGAGCAAAATATATTTTCACAAACAAATAAATAATGTACATGTATTTATATATATTGTCATATAGGTACCCGTATACCATAAACATATACTATTTATAAGTAGTATAAAGTATTATCCACTCTGGCGCACAAATAAAATTTGCTAGTAAAATAAGCGTGTCCCCCCCCCCCCCCCAATACATACATGAATTTCAGACTAATAAACAAGATTTCTTAAGTTGTACTTTTCAAAAAAATAAATCTGAAAACTTATGTTATTAATAAAAAGGAGAAAACTTTTGTTAACACGAACATTAAAACATTACTTTGCTAAGAGAGGAGAAAAATAAAATTAAAAACATTTCGAAACTGAAATGTTAAGAATTCTCTATCTCAAACATAATCTTTATTTTTATCTCTCAATCTGCAAAACTTAAAACCCGTCATCAATATATCTGCAGCTCACAGTTAAATTTATCGAACGCTAAATAATTGAATATGATCATTTAAAAACAATTGTTTAATATAAATTGATAATAATGAATTTATTCTTGAAATTAAATACATTTTTAAATGCTTAATAGTGAACAATGAAAATGACTCACCTTTTTTAATACTTATATCCCAAAAGAAAGCGAAAAATAATTACAAAATCGGTTTTAAATGTGGCGTTCCATAACGTAACCAAAACACCAATTGCAGACGACTTTTTCTTTCTCTTAAAAGTATACGCAAGTTCAGTTACTTTTCTAAGCGCAACTCAACTCTGTTACGTTCAAAATCTTAAAAAGCCGCTGGGTAACCATTAAGGAAAAAGAAATAGCGAAAGAGAGAACTAGACTGCTGACCTGGTTATGTAAGGGCCAATGCCCCAAATCCAAACTTTGTCCCAGACCCCATTCCGAAATTTACACTGTTCTACTACGGGGTTTTTTTTTTCAGTTTTTTTCTACACATTAACGGGTATATAGGCTTATTTTTGTAAGTCACGTGGAAGGAAATCATCCAAAGAGAAAACAAAATAACCCTCAAGTAAACACAAAGTGCTCGCAGGGTTGTTTTGGTCTTTAAAAGGCATTTGGATATGTTTTTTCCCGAAAAAGAAATCAAAAGTAGATACATATTCAAGTTTTTCACTTTTCTTTGTATTATTTCTTACGAGTAATGTGGTAGAACAAATTGGTTCTTATTCAGCTATACTTGTCGGTATACAGGCGTTTATAAAATTCATAGGAATATGAAAAAAATAAATCTAAAAATCATTGTTATATCTTTAATGTCGGTGGGAACAAATAATAGATAAAGCTTTTTTAAAAATTAAAAATGTAATGATGGACTGAATGAAGTTGAGCAAAATTAAAACTATTTCAATTAAATAATAAGAAAGAAAAATCGTGAGTCAAGCATTGATTATGAAACACTTTCAAAATACTTTAACAAAACTTCGCTGTTCAATAAGGTAAATAAAAGATACTAAGTAAGCATTTTAGAAAACGCATAAAACATTTGAAAACCAGATTTCACCAGTTACCACCCGTAGCCTCAAAAACTTCACCAATTCTTTTGTGCAGCTCTGTATTTCATCTATAGATTTCTATATATTCTACATGCTAACATTTAGTTTAGTAAGAAAACGCGTAATAGATTGAAAATTCACCTTCAACAATTTCTAATACCAATAGACGGGAACATACTTTAATTCTTTTGTACAGCCCTGTATATTACGCACAGACTTTTATACACGCCATATACTCGTATTAAGAAAAAAAAATTCAGACTGCGCGCTTAAAACTACTGAAATCACACTTTCAGAAATTATCATCCATAGGAGTCCATATATCCAGTTCTTTGCATGACCCTATATACAATTTTATACATATTCTACAAAGATCTCTTAATATACTAAATATAGTTCAGCTTGAAAATGCATAGCTTAATTAAAAAACACGTTTAAGCAATTCACGTTCATACTCAGTAATGTTTAGGAAATATTTTGTGTAGCCCTGTTTATGATCTATAGCACTTATACACATCACATAGTATGCAAAAATATAGTTAAACTTAAAAACACATTCTATAACTGAAAAAGCACTTTCAGCAATTGTCTCAACTTTGGATGCAGAGCTATATCCGAAATCTTTTGTGTGTCCCTGTAAATGAATGATAAATGCTATGCACATCATATTCTACAGCAAGTATCTTGTAGTAAACATCAGTAATGTATATCAATTTCATTATATTTGAAATAGTGTAACATATTTAAAATACACTGCAAATAATTTTTCCACAAACTACAAAGCATTCCTAGTATATTTACAAGAGTTGCAGTACGCACTGACAGTCAAACAAACCGAAGTCATAAACACTTTTCAACTATGTTGGAAAGTGTTGAAAAGCCAACAAAAGTCAATATTTTATTAATTTTATCCTTTGATAAATTAATTGAATTCATCTTAAATCTATCTGAGTGTAATTTAAATTCTATAAAGATATAAATGGGTATTCGTATGTTAAACAAACTAACAACACCCACAATTTAAAACAAGTTGGAAATTGTACGTCAAACGCTACAAACGAGGTGCGTTCGTACGCACGTTTTAGAAATAAATTCATGATATCCCGTGCGTAGAACGGGTTAAACAGCTAGTTAAGTATATATTTTATGACACTGTTCATACAAATATCTTAACTAGTTATATAAATATTCAGATATATATGTATCAGCTAGTTATATAAATATTCAGATCTTGATGATTTTTAATTCTGTGAAATGAATTATATCGTCTGCAGATTAATTTCTGTCATAAAATAAGTATCTCGGTCGCTTGACGATTTAACATCCATCGGAAGCTCCTATAACAAAAAAGCACCGATTTAAAAAAAAAATCAAATTTCTTAATAAATATTTTTATTAATATCTCCTAAAGTTTTGATTCGATTTTAATAAAATTTGAAATGTCTCGACAAAATTCTGCAAAGATAATATATTTTAAATTGCAAACCATTTGGTTGGGTAGTTTTTGCGTTGTTATATGCGGACAGACAGACAGACAGACGGACAGACAGACAGACGGACGGACAGACGGACGGATCAAGCGACGACTATAGGTGCTACGTATTTATATAATTACGAACGCACCTAAAAAAAAATCTTTAAAAAAAATTGTAATTTAGAAAATTACAACAACCATTGGGAAAATGTTCCAAACGCTTTTAAAAAAAAAAAATCTCAAATTAATTTAAAATATTAATTATTCAAAAATATTCATCGGAACCATCTACAAATAAACGCATTTTCCATTACTACAGTTGAAGAGATCCTGGCATTCTCTGTCCTCGCAGCAAAAATATTCGTTTGAACCATATCGCCGCAGTTATTGAAACGCATTTTCCATTACTATACCTTATCCTTAATATATACCTTAATATTTTGTCGGGTCGTTCCTGCAATAACTTTAACTCTTGTTTAGATTGATGTCTGAGCTAAAGATATTTTGAGGAAATTAAAGGTGAAGACCACGTTTTTTGCTTTATAAGACGATTTCTCTTCCGATGTCAATTTTTGAATTCGGCTTTTTTTCATATCTGATAGTTTACATCTATCCTTTTTGTAACTTTAGCATTTTTGTAATGATTTTATGCATTTCCATTGCCTATTCAAAGAAAAAGTCTTCTAAAATTACAGAATTTCGTTAAAAACGCTTTAAAAAAAATCTTCTAAAGTTACAGAATTTCGTTAAAAACGCTTAAAAAAAATCATCTAACGAAAAGTTGAGAAAGCTTGTAACAACATGGTGAAAAAATTTCTATGATTTTAATAATAATCAATGTATATCAAACGTATACACAAACATGCGCACACTTTTAGGTTCTGAACTTAAACGAAAGTAATCATTTGTATAACACTTGCCCATATAGTTGAAAAATATTTATGAATTCGGTTTGTCTGCCGTCTGTCGGTCCGTAATCTAACTCTCGTTAATATACTCGGATTGCCATGAAATTTTAATATGTGATTGAGGTTTACTATAGAATGTTCGATATTGTAAATTAACTATGTATCATTTATAGTTTGTTGACAGGGACACACAAAACAATTCCGTTACATTACAATCGATGGAGAAAAATCGTTTGCGCTGTATTTTATTAATGTTACGTTATTTCAAACATAATGAGATTTAGCTACATCACTGAGATAGCCTACAACATGCTTTCTCAGGATTCTAGAATAACTAGCATTTATAGTTCATTTACAGGGATGCACAAAATAGATTTCATTACATTATGATATATGAGGGGAAACCGTTTTTCGATGTATTTTAATGACGTAATGTATTTCAAAAATAACGAAATCACTGAAATGCACTGCATGCTATCTATAGATTACAGAGTGCATAGCATTTATCATTCTTTTACAGAGACGCACAAAAGAATTTGGGTAAATGGCTGATTAAGGGTCCTCTCCCCTCGCGCGAAAACACACACTCGCGAATGTTAATCCTATCTCTGCTATCCAATGCACAAAAAATCGTTTAAAAATATTGAAATGCAAACGAGATATTAGAAAAATAATAACATTAGCGAGCGTGTGTTTTCGCGCGAGGGGAGAGAACCCTTAAAAAGATCGATAATTGCTAGAATAGCGTTTCTCCTCTGTGGTTATGCATTTTAAAACTGATCTAATCTCGAGTGTATTAGGTTGTATGTATAAATTCTATTCATACAATACGCATATACATACAATACGCATATACAGGGCTACCACGAAAGACTTTGCACACATTACCGGATATAGAAAGCAACTGCATAAAGGGGATTTTTACTGAATTATGCCTTTTTTTAATTGCTTATTTAGATATCTCATTTCCTTTTAGAGAAAAAGGAAATTTCTTGATAATGTTTAGGGTTGGAAAGTGTTTATGCCGGATGCATTATTTTTCATTATTGTTTTCAATCATCCAGAAATCACACAGAGCATTTTTAAATATGAATTTCCTATATATTGTTTTCTTTAAAAAAGCTTTTATCGCACAAAAAATTTACATATTTTATTTCAAAACATACTATGTGCACGTAGAAAATGCTTGTTTGATGTCACTCGCAATGTGTAGAGCTTTTAAATGAAATGGTAAAATTTTTAATTTGAATGTCAACCATTTTAAATGAAATAATTATACAATCTGCAGGGCTCGCAGGGTTCCTAAAATTTTCTCACTTTGCTACCACTATTTAATACGATAATCTTTATTGTAGATATCTATTGCAGATTTTAAAAGTAATCTACACTGAAAAAAAAAATGTTGATTTTACGGTATAATACTGGCACCCCAGCTATTATATCGTAGTATCATTATTATATCAGTATTGTACCGTAAAATCAACAATTTTTCTTTTTTTTGCAGTGTACCACGAATATTTTTTTTTAATTTGAAATAGTGGTAATTAAAGAAAGAAAAAATTAGGAATGCTACGAGCCTTGAATTTGATTAAAGATTTATATCAAAAATTAAGTAGACTTAAAAATTAAAAAATAATAATTTTATCACTGAAAGGTACCTCCAAATATTCTAAAATATTAAATACTCAGTAATAATAATAACACGTTATTTTTTAGTATTCAAGCAATTTATATATATGTATACAAGGTGTCCCAAAAACATTGACCTGAGCTTTTATTTCTTAAATATTGATCATAGACATATCTATATTATAAATTACAAAGTTACGTAAAATATATATATATATATATGGAATTTTATGAAATCGATTAAAATTTTGAGGGGATTAAATTTGAAGAAATAAAAAATAAAATTTTTATACGGCCCCGTACAAAAAATTTCCCTGTGTGCCCCAGTTTCTAATATACACTAAAAAGGTAATGTACAAAATTTCAGCATTTTATCATAAAAAACCGCAGAGATATGTTTAAACAAAGTTGGTGAGGGGTTAATCATAAATTAAAATGTAAATGTTTACAGCTAGAGTGCAGATGACGCGACAAAAAAATGCATCATAAGCAAATAAAATGTGGCTCTTATCTTTAGTTTTATTTACAAATTCCCTAAAATAAAATTTCCCTATGTGCCCCATTCTCTAATATACACTAATAAGGTCATGTACAAAATTTCAGCATTTTATCACAAAAAACAGCAGAGATATGTTTAAACAAAGTTGGTGAGGAGTTAATCATAAATTAAAATGTAAATGTTTACAGCTAGAGTGCAGATGACGCGACGCAAAAATGCATCATAAGCAAATAAAATGTGGCTCTTATTTTTAGTTTTATTTACAAATTTCCTAAAATACCTTAAAATTTTACATGATACATTACAGAATAAAACTTGGAAATGGCACATTCAATGAACATTAAAACAGCTTAGAAATGTTTGCTTATAGATACATTACAGAATAAAACTTGGAAATGACACAGTCATTGCACATTAATGACTCATTTGATAATTTTTACATGTACTTTAAAGTATTATTTTTAAAATGTACAGTTTTAAATAATTTGTGCTTCATTTTATTGACTAATCTGAATAAATGGCAAAAATTTCCAGAGTACACAGCAAATAGTACTTCTAAGTAAGAACGAATCCTTGATCTTTTCCCCTTCCCTTCTTTAAAGTGAGATAAGCGATATATATTTCATTATATATAATTTATTACATTTAAATTTTGAAAATTATTTAATTATTTTGTGATTATTGCTATAAAATTTTGATTGTGCCCGTGAGTTTGCATAATATTTGTATAAAGTGCAGCTTGTAAAAAAAAAAAAATTATTCATTTATTTTTAATATAATTTTTTTATGGAAGAATATCTTTCTTTTTTTTTTAAGAAAAAGAATTTGTAATTAAAAATCTTGTGTTTTTGAAGTTAGTTCTAAAAAATAAATAAATAAATAAATAAATATATAATATATAAAAATTGTTAAAATAACGATGTAAAATTTTCAGCAATTTTGATGTGATGAAAAAAAAAATATATTTTTTTTTTTTCTGAAAAAAATTAAAAGTTTTGGGAAAAATTATTTTTTATAATAAAAGCTTTTCTTGCAGTAAAATTTTCTTATAAAATGGAAAATATTAAAATCTTTTAAAACGTTTTTTTTTTTTTTTTAACTATTTTAAATGCATATTGCTGATAATAACAATAATAATATTGATTTTTACAACTAAAAATTTAACCTTTCATCATCATATTTTCCATGATAAATTTAACTTTACGATTTATAACGTGTCATTAAATTTTCAAAATACTAATAATGTAAATCGTACTTTCCTTTCCATTTTTAATTGTCATTGTCAGTAATACTAATTTTTAAAACGTGAAATTACTTTGGTTTGAATGCAATATCCCATTTATGCCGGTAAATTGCACAAATGCTAGTTGAGCAAAGCAAATTATTTTGATTTTACCATTATTATTACACTGCAAAAAATAATTGTTGATTTTACAGTATAAAACTGGCACCCCAGCTGCCAGTATTATACCGTAAAATTAACAGTATTAAACAGTAAAAAAAAGCAGTAATACGCTGCCGTGCAAGCAGTAATACGCTACCGCGCAGCGCGGTAGCGTATTACTGCTTGCACGGCAGCGTATTACTGCTTTTTTTTACTGTTTAATACTGTTAATTTTACGGTATAATACTGGCAGCTGGGGTGCCAGTTTTATACTGTAAAATCAACAATTATTTTTTGTAGTGTAGGTGCGTTCGTAATTATATAAACAGGTAGCACCTATAGTCATCGTCTGATACGTCCGTCTGTCCGTCTGTCCTTCCGCATATAACAGCGCAAAAACTACCCAACCGAATGGTTTGAAATTTAATATATATTATCGTTGCAGAATTTTGTGGAGTCGTTTCAAATTTTATGAAAATAGAATCAAAACTTAAAAAGATATTAATAAAAGTTTTCTTCATTCTATTAAATCCTATCGTACGTAATCTACATAATAAAAGCGCAAGTCATGAAACTGAAGAAAACAAATACGGGCAAACCACTTCTTTTTTCATATGCCAGGTGGCCATTTTTATTCAAAATTAATTTTTCAAATAAATTTGCATAAAAGTTACATTTTTAGAAAGAAAGTTCAAAAAAATTGTTTGCTTGAGAGATGAGTTATATTCAAAAATGTATAGATTCTGAGATAACTTCAGTGAAGAGTAGGTTAACAGCCGAATATCTCAATCTATTAGAGTCAATAAACACAGGATTCGTTCATTATGAGTCATATAAATATTAAACCATGGAGGTAATCATTCGCAAAGCAAGATCTCCATGGTGAATTTTGCAACGTTGTCTGGTGTAGAAAATAAAATTCGCATTTGTAAACGTTGCATACGTAATAAGAAAAAGAAAAGGCATTCTCATTTCGCTCATACCAGACGACATAATTCATTTCACTAAAATAATAAGAATGATTTTTTTTTTTTTCATTTTGAAACTAGTTATAAAAAGAACGCACCTCATTTGTCACGTTTAACGTACGATTTCCAACTTGTTAATATAATCAGGATTGTTTTTTTTTTTTTTCATTTTTCAAAAGTTAGTATTATTTTACAATATATAAAATTTTATTTATTATTAGTTTTATCTCCTGTAATAAAATGTCATAATTAGGTTTTTGTTTATATTATATGTACAAATAAAATATTATATAATTATAAAATTTTGGCATAATTAAATTTTTGCTTCGGTTTTAAAGGATTGAGAATATGGGAACTGGTTTTAATATTATTTTTAAAATTATCTTTAATATATCTCTATTTAAAACTTTAAAATGAAAATCTAATAAAAGCTATACTTTTCATATGCAATAATACCTCTAAATAGCATACACCGGGACCACCGAATTTGTCTACTATTCAAAGTTTAAAACACAAAACTATGTAGGTTTTGGGGTTTCAGAAAGTGTACGCTAAAAAGAGGTGTCCATTATTGAGGTTTTAGTGTAATTGTATCTGCATGTTATTAAAATATATAATACATCTAATGATATCTCTTGATTATGAGAAAAATAGGACTAATTTAAATTATACAAATGAAATTTTCAAATGATGCTATATTATTAAGTTCTCAAATGGTATTAAGGATATAATTTTATATATGAATTTTCCTTTTTATAGTGACATTTTTAGATAATTTAGCATATGAATTCTCCATTTTTGGTGGCTATATTACATCTATCTAAAAACGAATCCTGTGAATTTTTTTTTAAAGAAAAAATAAGATTTTTAATGAGATAAGTAATATTTATTTCATTATGTCCAATTCACTATATTTAAATTTTGAAAATTATTTAATTATTTGGTGATCATTGGTATGAAATAAGTTATGAATATGCCTGTAAGTTTGCATAATGCTTATCTCAGGTTCAGCTTGAAAAGAAAATCTAATATTTTTTGTCCCTTTTTAATGAAAGAATATCTTTCCTTTTTAGGGTGTACTCATATCCAAACTGCTTATTTTGTGACTTATTTTTAAATTCATTTTTGCTCTAAAATGCATCCAATTGGCAGGTTCTCTTATTCAGAAACTTTATAATGTCCGTATTGGTCGATTTTTTGATAAAGGCAGAATATATTTCAAAAAATGCTGTCAAAGTAGACATTTTGAACCGAATTTTCCGAAGCGATAGCGCTCGAAACAGAAAAAAATTATCGTACTGTGCAAATATTTGTTTGTAAATCAATTTCTAATTAATTGAACGAAAAATAAAAAATACAAGTTATATATATATATATATATATATATATATATATATATATATATATAAGTTTTTCGTAACAGTTGAATAGATCGTTTCAAAAACCACATAAGTCACAGGATCAGAACTTTTCAGAAATTTAAAAAAAACTGCATTATTCCCAAATAAACGAATTTTTATAGAGGGTTTTCGGCTGATTATAGGGTTTGGACTTCAAATTTTGTAAATATCAGAACAAATTTTATAATTTATGTATAATAAAAAGAAGAATAACAGAAAAACTGTTCTTGACTTATGTTGTTTTAGCATGAAACAAGGTTAGGTGGTATTTAATTTGAACAAAAGAGTCATATATTAAACATTATTTTTAATCAAAATTAATGAAGATAACACTAATACAATAGCATTGTATGCAAATGGTAATATGGTGTTGCAATATGCTATCCGCATGTAATCTGGTATAATTGCATGCAAAAACCACTTAAGTCGCTGATTTATGTCGTTTAAGTAATGAACGAAAATTAGAAGGTATTGCTTGAAGAGGAAGGAATACACTGACTTATGTGGGTTATTACACAGATAATGGCTCTACTTTTAAGGAAGACATTTGCGACAAAAAGAGCATATTTGGAAAAAAACTTGACTTATGTTGTTTTTGAAATGGCCGATTCAGTTATATTTTCTTATAAAATGGAAAATAATAAGCATATTTAAAACTAGTTTTTCTTACTTTAAATGAATGTTGATGATGACAATAATAATGGTATTGATATTTTACAATTAAAAATTTAACCCTTCATCATCATAATTTCTCTGATTAATTTAACATTAACGATTTATATAACATGTCATTAAATTTTCAAAATAATAATTTAAATTGTACTTTCCTGTCCATTTTAAATTGTCATTAATACCAATTCTTTAAAAATGTAAAATTGCTATGGTTTGAAAGCAAAATTTAATTGTTTTTCATATCCTATTTATGTCGGTAAATTACATAAATGCTAGTTGGGAGAAACAAATTCGTACAACAACACTCATCCACAAAATTGTTTTCTCCCTAATTTATTTAGTTTTTATTTTTATTTTTTTCAAGCATTCTTATTTCGGTTGCTTTACATGTGAATATTATTGAATTTCCATTTTGTATATGTTTCTGTGACATATTTTAGGTTTGTGAAAGATATGTCACCGACGATGACATCATTAACGCAGTCTCCGAATATAACGAAAGCGGATAATTGATAAAAGTTTATCTAAAAATCGCAATATTAAAGACTGGAGCCATCCCTACACGATTCTGCCAAACTGCCCAGATTATTTTTCGACTGCTAAATTTACCAGAGAGGAGCCAGAAGAAAAAAAAAGAAAAAAAAGAAGGTAATTTGAAAATTTATCTAAAGCCATTGAAGAAAGCGTGAAAAGAAAGGTACAATATGAAAAAACTTATTATTTTCAGACTATTGAAGAACTTCGAAATAAATTACATTTAGTTGATCACACTGATAATTTTAATACATGCGTGTTTCAAAGGCGATAGTTTTATGTTTTTATTTATAGAACTGTTACCTGCTCCTGAGGTAAAATATTCTATAATTTGTCATAAAGACTTAAACATGACTGCTTTTGGAAAGAAAATCCCTATTTGAAAAAATTGAAATTTTACTCTACCTGTTAAAGTTAATAATTGTTATACAATGAGTGAAATTTTGAATGCTTTTGTTAGTTTGACAAATTTTTCTAATTTTTCTAATAGTTATAATTTTCTATATTTTTTAAAGGATTTGTTAGAATCATACGTTAAAGAAAAATAATGAAGATGTTTTTTTCAAAAGTTTTTTATCAACAAATTAGTTTAAAAATAATGACAAAACCAAATTATACTCTTGACAAGTTAGTTTTTAGCACTTTGCTTCGTACACTATCTCCTCCTGTATATAAATTTATAAGGCAGTCAAATAAATTAATTTTACCCATAAATCAACAATTCAAAGATTATGTTTTAATTCGAATTTGAATCCATATTTTGAGCAAAATGGTATTATTTTTTTTTAATTATCTTAAACAAAAAGTTTCTTATTTAAAATCCAGAGATTTTAATGTAATGCTCATGATAGATGAAATCCATGTAAAGGAATATTTAGATTATAAAGGAGGCAATATTGTAGACATGTCATATGATCAGGGCCTGATTATCCAAAAGGCACGTGAAGCACATGCTTCCCCTCTAAAATTTAAAAGGGGCCCAAAAATGACTGTGAAGAGGGCTCTCTAATTATCATTTTTTTACATTCTATTTTAATTTTTTTGGGAAAATAAAGTTTGCTTAATCCAAGAGGAAATCCACGCACTACTTTACGAAATTTATTTAACAGGGAAATATTAATGGAAATATTAATCCTATATCGTCTTGAATCCTGATGTCCTTGTTAGAAACCACCCGGGAAATCGAGCATTACAGCTATATGTACTAAATATATCTGAAGTATATATACAGGGAACATAAAAATGCTGTTTAATGAAATATATGTGCCCTCGGCTAAGCTACTCCCGGGTATAATATTAGCATCATTGGTGAGGTTTCATGAATGAAGAACTAAGAAAACATTTGCCAAAAGAAAGGGGGCCCCAAAATGATACGTGCTTCCCCTAGATTGAAAGGTTAATCGGGCCATGCATATGATTACACAAAATTAGCATCTAGTGCTCAAGTGTTTATGATTAATGGTCTTCTATCATCATACAAAGGTGTCGCACATGTGCTTCCTGTAAAAACAATAACTTATGTTAAATTACATCACTTCATAAAAAAATAATTGTGCATTTAGAAAAAATTAGATTTAATGTGTTTTATGTTATTACTGACAATATTAATAGAAAAGCTATGTCACAATTTATTCAACCTCCTAAACTTCAGTTTGTTTATCCTCGTCTTGTTAATAAACAAAACTCAATTTTTTTCATAATTGATCCAGTTTATCTTTTTTAAAGCATTGGGAATAACTGGCTAATAAACAAAAAAAAAAAAAAAGGGGGGGGGTGAATGCATGTATTTTCCATCATCATTTGAAAATATAACAGATATTCAAGAATTTCATATGGCATCTTTTGATTCTCTTAAATTTTTATATGAGTGTAAAACAAACAGTTTACTAAAATGTGGTTATAACTTAACATTAAAATCTTTATTTCCATCCAACCTTAAAAGACAAAATGTTAAACTGGTATTTAAAAAAAAAAATTATGAGTTTATTATTAATGCCCTAATGGAGATTGGTGAAAATAACAAAACAAATTCCACATTATAAAAACACAGCTAACTACATAAGTATAGTACATTTAAATTGATGGAAACTTATGAATGTTAAATCTAAAAATGTTGGTATTCGGCGAAATGATCCTTTAAAAACACCCTAACTTTTTCCGATGATGGCGATAAGTTGAAGTTTTTACAGAATTCCTTAGATTGGTTGGATGCAGGGGAAAAGATGAAATATACTTGTGGGGCATTAACAAGACAAACACACGGTGCTTTAAAATTCACTACCAATGATATAATTGAAATAGCTTCTTATTGCAACTAGTCATTGGGGGCCACCGTAATATTTACCCATCATGGATATGCATAATATAAAAAATGAAAATAAAACATGTGTAATCTATTTATAAAATGCATTGCAATTCGAATAAAATCGGGGCTTGTTGACGTCATAAACTTTAAATGTTCCATTACTGAATTGCGTAAAAGAACACCCTTATAACTCCAGAATTGATAATCATATTAACTAACGGTTTACTGCATCGGATTAAACGCCTCATTTTCAATTAAAATATATCTTTGAATTGAAATTTAAATGAAATACAGGGTCATGAAAAATTGAAGCGTGTGTAAAATAGGATTACAAATATCTCGGCAACTCATTATCCGATCGACTTCATTCTTTATGCAAAATTTATGTTTTTTTACTGTCTTTTATATTTACTCCTTAAAATAAACAATTTCGAAAAATTTTATATACCTTCTATCAGAACGAATATTTCGACAATCCGAAAAAAATAGTTCCGGATAATCGAGGTTACTGAAATTCAATAAGCGTCTTCCCATTATTACATACTAAGTACATACCAAATTTCAAGTCTCTATCTCAATTTGTTCGAGAGATAGAGCGTTTACAGACACACACAGAGACACACAGACAAACACACACACAGACAGACGGATGGCAAAAAAAATTTTCTAAAAATATGTTTTTCGTTTCAGACACTGGAGATACTCCAGTGTCTGAAACGTGTAAATCCGTCAAAAATTTTTTTTTCGATTACAAGACTTACCCTATACTACGTATGATCGATAAGTAAACTAGTCGTTGGGGACCACCGTAATACTTACCCATCATGGATATGCATAATGTAAAATAATAAAATAAAAATGTGTAAACTACTTAATAATATGTATAATGCATTGAAATTCAAATAAAATCGTGGCTTGATGACATCATAAACTTTGAAGGCTCGATTGCTGAATTGCTTGAAAGAGGTTTTTCCTTATAACTCCAAAAATAATAACCCTATTAACTAGCGGTTTATTGCATCTGATTAAGCATCAAATTTCCAATTGAAATATATCTTTAAAGTGAAATTTGGATGAAATACAGGGTCATGAAAAATCGAAGAGTGTGGAAAATAGGATTCCAAATATCTCGGCAACTAATTATCCGATCGACTTCATGCTTTATGCAAAATTTATGTTATTTTATTGTATTTTATATTCATTTCTTAAAATAAACAATTTCGAAAATTTTTATATACCTTTTATCAGAACGAATATTTCGAGAGTCCGAAAAAAATAGTTCCGGTTAATCGAGGTTATTGAAATGAAATAGGCTTCTTCCCATTATTACATACTGTGTACATACCAAATTGCAAGTCTCTATCTCAATTTTTTCGGGAGATAGAGCGTTTACAGACACACAGACACACACAGACACACACACAGACACACAGACGGACGGCAAATTTTTTTTTCTAAAAATATGTTTTTCGGAATCTTCAGTGTCTGAAACGTGTAAATCCGTCAAAAAAATTTTTTCGATTTTCAAAACGATTACAAGACTTACCCTATACTATGTATGATGGGTAAGTAAAATGAATTAAATTTGAGTTACATTTTACCTAGGAAATTTCAAACTGCCGATTTGGAACTTAGATTAATTTTATATAGACAATTATCAGGGAGCAATTGTCATATTTCAATTAGACAACTGTTTGAGCCAGAAAATAAACTTAGAATTCGGGCTAACATGAAATTGGGAATTTTAGAAAAAAAAAAAAACAATCAAAACATACAAATATCAGATATTATTTTAAATGATCTTCTTGAAAATATGAGAAGTGATGAAATCACTTGAAAATAAATATAGATGACAATGAAATAGTAGAAGCAGAAAAATATATGTCTGTTTTAGTTTATAATATATCAAGTTATTGTGTGTTATCTGTATTTAAAAACAATAAATGTGAAAGCCTTTATGAAGAATTAACTGTAGACAAAGAGTTCGATTTGAACGAATTGCATGATTTTATATTAAAATTTGATCGCGGTAACTTTTTTTTCCATCTTCCCATGTTGTAAATGTAATATTATACTTATATACTTATTATAACATTACTAGCTGTTATCCGCGACGTCGTTCACGTAACATTAAAAGAAAAAAATCCCTGACGGCTCGGCCTACAGGTACGGGTAGATTTCGAAGACGCAGACCGTGGGGCGCCTGTTTTTTTGGAATTGCAAAAGAAATGACCTTTTTGCCATGATGCGGCAGGCAGTTGGAACCACTTCCAAATCTACCTGTAAGCGAAATCGGCCGATTTTTTTTTTTTTTTTTTTTTTTTTTTCCTGTAAGAGTTTGTTTTATAAAACTTGTCAATACAAAAGTTTTAGATAATATTAAGAGGATTTATAATAAATTTAAGCGGATGGGATATCTTGTGAATTGACGAAGTTATGAATTTTTTTCTTCTTAAACCCCCATTTCCCCCCCCCCACACACACACACACACACACTTTGAGGCCATTTTTAATTATATCAAAAATCTGTCATACATAAATTTTCGGCCCTTTTCCTAGAAGTAATAATAACTTTAAACGGATTCGATATATGTTTCATAAATAAGAAGTTATGGGTTTTTTTCTGCTTTTACAACACCTCCCTCCCATCCCCCCCCCCCCACCCCCGATTCGATTTTGCCCATTAGCGAACTTGACCGAGATTTTATGTCCCTTGATTTTATGGAAGTTATCATGTCCATAAAAAAGTGATATAGATAGATAAAGTTTTGAACTGGGATTTGATTTGGGGTTCTGGGAGTCATGATCGGCGTAGATCTGCAAAAATTTTCCAGAAATTCCAACATAGGGGAGAATGTAATAGGTAGTATTTCTTACGAAATCTACCTAATAAATGTAGTAATTAAGGAAAACATTTCAACCCCGCTAATTGAAAACATATGTAATTAACCAACTCTTTATCGCATTTTATAGGAGACAATACGGTATTTACTTGTTATAGGGGGCCTTGGCATAACCTGGTCTTAAAAAAAGTACAATTTTGTGCTAAATAATATAAAAATAATTGCAAAAATGAAACACAACCAATACAAAAAGGGATCGAGAAAATGATCAACTCGAAAAAAAAAAGTGCTTACCATGCAAAAAACAAACCTGGTCTGGTTAGAAAAATGTATTAACTTTTGCGCCCAATTTCGAGCGCTAAAAAAAGCAAATTGATCTTGGACCGGATTACCTTCCTATTCTCGGCTATTTTCCGCATATATATCAAAAAATTCTACTAAGCGCTTTCACAAACAATGCGCTTTCACTAAACAATGCACTTTCACAATTATAATATTACCAATCGGCACGATCGGCTTGTTTAATTGTCTACGCCAGGGGTTCTCAAACTTTTAGACCGACGTACCACTAAATCGAAGTTCATACTTCCGCGTACCACCTGGTAACAAACATAAAGCTAATATAAAAAACCTGTCTAAAACGAAAGATCTCTCCGACTTTTTGTATTTCCGTTATAGCAGGTTTTATTGCATTTAAAAATGAATGATTACGTTACTAAATTGACTGCTTTATAATAACATTCAAGTAAAAAGTAGTATCATCATTAAATTTTAATAATGCATAAAATATCAAACTACAGTATTTTGGTATAGTAAAAAAGGCACAATACATAATGACATATTGGCGCACACTGATTCATATACTGTTGTTGTAGGCTAATGAAAAGGATGGGCTTGTTTTATCAAGCACAACTTCCTCATGTCTGGCTCAATATTGAGGAGTTTTAGTCATAAGTCAGATTCGATGTTTAGTTTATTCCTTTTTTTTTTTTTTTTTTCATATAACAAAGGGGGGAAAAGCACATTCCTAGAGGTATGTTGTGCTAAACACAAACAGACTGTGTATTTTTTGACGGTACACTGATATTCTCATCAGCGAAAATTCTGTTACATTCATCCTTTTGAATGTGGACTCCAGTAATCCATCACAGGAGAGGAGAGCTGAATAAGTTCACTTCTTTCCTCTCTCGTGAGATACAGTGGCAGGATGTCTCAAATGAAAAACGAATTTCCAGAGACTGATTAAGGTCATGTGGAGCTCAAGACCCAGTACCTTTTCGGAGCCAGTCTCAAACCAAGATAATAGCTATAAATTTTTGGGGGGAGTATTCGGTGGTTATCCTTAGATATTATGATATGGTTACCAAGTTAATCAAAATCTTTTTTGGTTTTGGAAGAAATAATTGGAAAAAACTGCATTTTTGATAAACTTTATGTAAGCAATTTTATTTATTTTGGTGGGCCCTAGGCCATGGCCTAGGCCTCTGCATTAATCAGGTCCTGCGAATTTCTTATCTAAAGCTTAGTTAGCGCATTTAACATAGGCTCAATACAACCGTATTAATAATCTGCATACCTTTAAATGGGACAATAATGTCGCTCAGTGGGCAAACACTTGCAAGTTTCTTCATACATTTTATACACCACCTCAGTACATATGTACAATGCTTTACCTTAAATCTGCACTGCATATGACCACAGTATTTGTTTGATTGGAATAATCTTACTCTCTCAAAAACTGATTTCCATGAAATAGGAGGTAACTATAACACTTTTTGTAAAAGAGAAGAAAATATTTCAATCAACACAATGAATCAATTTATGAATTATGTTTGAAATACGACTTTTATTTCACACTTCCTAGAAGCTCTTCTAGTACAAAGAGAACAATGGGTAACAAAACAACATTCCAAGTGTAATTTATAAATTACACTTGGGATGTTGTTTTGTTTTAACTACTCCTACTCACACAAGCTCCTCCTACTTCCAAGCATTCAGACTTTACCTTCAGATAATTCAATTTGTAAAGCTGTTTAAAAACAGTTCTTCCGCTAATTAAAAATACTTCATTCATTAATTTTAAAATTATTAAAAAATTCAATTTTTATCTATATAAATCTAATAATTGTGTTTTTAATTCTGGAAAACTGATTGAATCATAAGCGTTGAGTACGAATTTCAGCAACTCTGCTATAACAGACATTTCTCGTAACAACAAAATAGAGAAAGCGTTTACAGATCCTAAATCGCGTTCGATTTTTTTTTTGAAAATTTCTAAGTTAATAAAAAAAAGCCGTTTTCAATTCCATAATAATATGCTGATGTTTGTATTTTATACCACGTGCCAGTATCGGACTTCTGCGTACCAGTAGCCAGAGCTTCACGTACCAGTACTGGTACGCGTACCATAGTTTGGTCTACGCAATTCGGCTTGAGGAAATGTTCCATTACTTTTTAATGTATTCTTTCCTCTTTAATTACCCGAATTTTTCGATCAATTTGATTTTCCTTTCGATAACATTGTTTTGTTTTTTTAGATTTTTTTAAAATATTGTAAATTTACTTAAACATTTCATTAAAAGTTATGTCATGTTTTCCATCCTATAAGACTTTACAAAAATATATTATAACAAGAACAAAAAAATCATGCGTCCAGCATAGATTACGAAACACTTTCCAACACATCCAGAACGAAAATTCACAGTTAAATAAGGTAAAAGAAGACATGTAAGTAAACAGTTTAGAAAATATATACCACACTGAAAAATACAGTTTTCGAAATTACCTTCCATTGCAAAAAAAGTAGTCGAATTATTTCGTGCTGCTCTGTATATGATCTGTAGATTTGGATATATAATACATAGCATGATAAAATTTAGTTCAGTTTGAAAATTCACATTTAGCAATTTTCGTCAATCGATGGAAATGCACTCGAAATCTTTTGTACAGCCCTGTATATTATCTAAACACTTTTGTTCACATTACATATTAAGCTAAAATTTAATTCAGGTAAAAAACGCATAAGGCAACTTAAAACTCACTTCCAGCAATTGCCAACCATAAACGACAATGTATTTTGTTCTTTGCGTAGCCCTGTATATGAATTTATTTATATCCCACAAACTTATATTAGTCTACTAAATATAGTTCCGCAAGAAAATGCGTAATGCAATTAAAAACTACCCTTAAGCAATTCACTTCCATAGTGCGCAATACTTATGAATTCTCTTGTGTAGCCCTGTATATGATCAACCGAATTTATACACACCACGTAATATGAAAAAATTTAGTTAAACTTAAAAACGCAAAACAAACTTGAAAACGCACTTATCACACATAGACTGTAATTATTGCACGTATACTGTAACCGAATTATTTTGTGTGTCCCTGTAAATGAACGAGAAACACAATGCACACCATACTTTTAAGCGAGCAATTTATAGTGTACCTCAGTAATGCATATAATTTCCATTATGTTTGAAATAGGGAAACATAATTAAATTACACTGCAAACGATTTTTCCCCGTCGAACAATATGTAACATAATTCTTTTGTTTAACGCTGTAAATGAATAATAAAAGTTTTGTACCCATATTCTACAAAAAGCATGTTTTATAAAGCGCTTCATAAATTTATATCAATTTCTTCATGTTTCAAATGGCGTAGCATCATCAAAATGCACTTGAAACGATTATTTCCCTTTGACTGTAATGTAACGGAATACTTTTGACTGTCCCCGTAAAAAAAAAAAAAAAAACTATAAGTGCTACACCCTTCATTTGAAATAGGGAACATGCTGTAGTAGACGACAATAATATGCAAAAATTTCAGGACAATCCAAGCATATTTACACGCGAGTTAGAGCACGGACAGACGGTAGACACCAGACAAACCGAAGTCATAAACACTTTTCAACTAGGTTGGAAAGTGCTAAAAAAGAACATTCAAAAAAGCTATTTTTTTAAATGACAACAAACTTTTTATTATTTTAAAGCTAAAAGAAATGTGGACTTAAAATCCGGTTGCCAAATCACAATTTACAAACGTGTATCGATTGTACAAATGTACTTCAAGCCCTTGAACAAAGACATTTAAGATACATAGACTGGCAAAACTGTCAGTTTAACTGAGGATTTTTGATCACAGCTGACGTACGTCAGATTATTGACATTTCATATAGTAGTATATTATGTGTGGTTAGCTGTGTTGCGCTATAATTTCTTTATTCGAGATTTTTTCTAATTTTTTTTTTTTAATCGTTATTAAATTTAAACGTATATTGCCTAATTTAACACTTTATTGTGGTATTAGCTTGTTATTAGGACGAAATCGTAATTGTTATATATGTGTGTTGCATACAATAGCACCGGCAATCAAGGCATAAATAAAACTTTATCTTTCCATCGGTAAGTCAAATTTTATTTATGAGTATACTTAAGAATGTCCTTTTTAATAAATCTTAGTATCATTGTTTCATTTATTTAGTCAGTGTTATTTAAAGTGAGGACAAAATAAAATTCATCAATTTGATCTGGCCATCAATTTATGGCACAAATGGGATTTATTTAAAAGTAGTTACTTATTTGATTATAAGTTGTTTAATTGAGATATGTTTCATTATCATATAAACACTGAGATATCAGCTCTCGGTGTTATATAAAACTAATTTTTTTTTTTTTTTAGTCTGAACAGCAAAATTATATTTATTCATAACATTTTAATCAATAAAAATATAACTTTCTTATGAATCGTTTCATTTTAATTTAGCTGTTAAAGTAGATAACTGTTTTGGAATTCCTAATGTATAATATACCTTGCAGAGTGTGGTATAAAATAAAAATATTTACTGAAACACTAAGAACTTTTTATTACTGTTGTTATCGAAAACCGTACAATTAGAATAACCTTTACAAGTCCCAAATGAATATCAACATATTGATAACCTCCTAAGCTACAATCAAGTTATCTGTGGTCTCCCTACTGATGGAAGTCGAGGAACTGACTTGCAAAAGCTGACGTTTGGAAATCAAGGAACTAAGTTAACAAAGTCTTTTGTTACAATTTTTATGCCAGCTGGAGACATTCACAGGCAGAAATTTTTATTTAATTTTTCTGTCTGTAAATGTAACTTGCTAGAGCTTGAGATGTCTTCCACGTCCAAGAAACCTCTTGCTGCCAATCTTCATTCACAGTAATTCAATAGGTTGATATTAAGTCCATTTAAGATTTGGAAAAATTTATATTACTGGTACTTTTTTGCATAACAACAGTAATAAAACGTTCTTTGTTTTTCAGTAAATATTTTTATTTTATATTTGTATCTGAAAGTGTTATATATTAGAAATGCTGGTACTTCTCGACTATCTTGGCAAGAGAAGGAAATTTCACATGCATAGTTTCTGGTAACCTATTTACTGTTTCTTTTTACAGAAGATTTTTTTCTGTATTTATACAGTTTATTTAATATAAAAAAGTCATTTATTTTTTTGGTACTTCTCCATTATCCCGTCGACCACTTTTCATAAGAAAGTTATTGCCAAACTATAGGATTTAATGCCAAAAATGCAGTCCCAATCACTTGACGTCAGAAGCATTACACGTGTTTATTAAGTCATCAAGTGGTTTTCAATTCACCATTTACCTGTATTTTTCATTATGTTTTACCGATTTATTAGTTATTTAATTAATTAAATTAACAATTTCATCCTTAAACGGCTGTGCCATAATGTTAAAAGAGAAAATGCATTGAAAGAATCCGTTGCATAGTTAAGTGCAATAAATCAATTTCAACCGATGTTACAAACATTTATTCACCAGCCGAAAAGGATAATTAAGAAAAATAATGTAAATAAATAAATATCCAAGATTTTTTTTTTGTTTTCATTAATATGTAATTTTTTTGTTGTTGTTTAAACTTACTGACAGTTGACACTTTGGTGAGTGGGGCTTTTCCGAATTTTTTTTATTTTATTTATTTATTTTGATATTACAATGGCAACATTCCTCTATTTTTTTATTTGGCATTACAGTTTGGCGATAATTTTTTTTATGAAAAGTGGTCGATGAGATAATGGAGAAGTACCATTTTTTTATATACAAACATAAGTAATTTGTATATAAAAAACAATAATAATAATATATATACACAGGGTTGGGGAATTATATCATTTTACTTGCCTCTAGTGAGTGGCTTTTCTGATGAGGCGAGATAATCTTTAAGAAGTCTTTTAAAAACTGCAGGCTATAGAAGAATTGTTTTTATTTCTTAGCTATATTTTGCAACTCTTCAAATTACTGTAATATCACTATGGTAACTAAGTTCTAACCTTATACTAAACTTTCCTCTATTGTATATATTTCTTAATTTTATTTGAAAAAAAGGAACAAAAATGTATTATTGTAGTAAGGATTTATTTTTGCAGTTGCGTAAATTCTGTCATAACAATTTTCAACTGTATGTTGCTTCTTGCTGGCTGGTAAGATTTTCTGAAAATTTCCCACTCCTACATACATCTTCAAATCTGCATAGCTTAGGACCAGAGGTTGTGCAGATTTTAGAATTTTGTGAATTTCTGGTCATGCATAACTAAATATGCATAATAATGATGAGATATTTTTTTCTTGAATTATTCAATGAAACTCGTCTTATAAAGGTATATTGATAATTTACTTCAAAATCATAAAAATAAAGGCATCTCATGTTTAGCCAGACTTAATTATTTGAAGTGTTAAGATCATACATAACATATTAACAATTTTTACGCATACAAATATAAATTAAGTATAAATTTTAGAAATATTTTGACAACTATATAAAACTGGCATCTTTTAAGAGCAGCACACCAAAAAAAAAGAGGAAGAGATATTTAAAAAATATGAATGCATTATAGGCCTATAGGTTTAACATTAGTGAAGGGAATTTGAGATGTTACTGACCATGTTTTGGGTATTTATGCATTGTGACATTTTGGTGCTTCGAAATAAAGAATACATTATTTTATCATGTATTTTTATGAGCAAATATTACAATATGAATTTTATTTTGCCTTTTTAGAACTTAACTGTAGAGCATTCATCATTTTGACGAATGCAAAATTGTATGTTTTATTTAAATACATATTAAAAAATCACTTATTCACTGAAAAAAAAAATCATGAAAGAATAAAATTACAAAGATTTATAATCGGGTCTCTACACTGATCAACAAGAAATTTATTTTGCATGTAAGAAGGCATCCGTATTATAAAGGCATGCTATATGCTAATTTTATTGACTGTCAGTTCTTTTTTTTTTTAAATACATTGTTTATTCATCTTATCAGATTTAACCCTCTTTTCTACAGCTGGAGAAATATTGATTATAAATTGAAAAAACATTTATTTTTTTAAATAACTAATTTTTAGGCATGGTTTTGTATTTTAATCTATTACCACATGATTCAACAGTAAGTATTTGTTCGTTACAATAATGTAAAGTAACATTTGCAGTAATATAAATAAGTAATAATAATAGTTATAAATTATAACAGTGGTACAACCAGGCAGGATCCTCATTGGGGGCGAGTTTGGAATCATCCTTACTCATAAAATGAAAAATTTTGTTTTGTGACTTGTCCACAGTAAATGTGACACATTAAAATCAATACAATGAGAAGCTATTATTATGAAAAGCTATAATTCATGATAAATTAAAATATATTATAAATGTGATTAAAATTCCAATTTACTTAGTCCCAGTAAGAGATTTTTCTGTGTCACTCTGCAGCAAAACAAAATTTATCTGTGACCATAAGAAAAAATAGTAACCCATGTTAAATAAATTGGAATAAATTAAAAATAAATTGGAAAAAATAGTAACCCACCACCAAAATTTACATTTACAAGGAAAATGTAATAAGAAGATGTAGGGATGCACTGGATAGTGACTTTGGTTGAATACTGAATATTCGACTAACTGAATACCTCTATATTTCATGGTTTAAAAGTTAAATTTCAAAATAATTTTTCATAATATTTAACAGAAAGACAATTTACATGAAAAAAAAATTCACAATTAAACTTTACAATAAAATTTTTAAAAAAGTCTATGTTTTAAATTATTTAAGAAGTATTAGTCTTAACTTCTTTAATTAATAATAAAAAAATTAACTTATGACTTCTTCTGTGAACTAAAATATATGAATAAAATTTACTTATATTCTAAAACAAATATTTTAAAATCAAAAATAAATTTTCAAGGAATATCTTACAGTAATATAGTATTTATTTGACAAGAAGCGAGTAAATAATAATAATAAATTCAAATGGTGGCAACTTAGCAAGAAAGTTTTTGAAATGTACTAGAATGAATAAAGTGAACGATTATTTTCAGAGGTTGGAAATTTACATGGTGTTTGCAAAGTTTTAGAACAAACTTTCTAGGAAGATAATGTGGCCAAGACAAGCATTTTCTGTACAGAAAACCAGCATCACAATCCATTTATTCAATCAAAAATACAAGGTGTTTCACTACAAATGGAACCCTAATTTTTGTTCACAACTTTAACAATAATGAAGATATTTTAGCAAGGTTTTTAACATATTAACTTTGTTTTGTATAAAGTGTATTGGAATCATTGAAGTGATTGAATTTTAATCAGTGATACAGTGTATGTACTGTCAGCTGCATTCTGAATTAGTGGAATGTCCAGCTTAGTGTTTGCACTGCACTAGTGTCACATTTTAACACTTCTTGTCATATTTCACAGAAAGTAGAGTAAGTCTGATGTTTGAATATATTGTTACAATATCTTCATTATTGTTATTTTTAAATGAAAATGCAAGTTCGACATGGAGTGAGACACACTGTATTTTTTAATAAGTGGATTGCAATTCTGGTTTCCCATACAAAAACTGTCTGTCTTGTTACTTATTATAACCCCTGAAAGCATATTCCATCCATATCCATATAGTAATCTTCCATTATGTTTAGAAATACCCAGTTGTAAAAAAGCTAACAATATTCAAAAACTTGTATTTACAGATCATTAGTTCCTATGAATGTCATCATTAACACTTGCTTTTCTTAATTGTTACTTTTCAAACTGCAAATAAATAAAGCAAAAGCAATCTCTGTTATTTAAATATGATTGTATTTCTTAATATCTTTATTTATTGACAGTTAAAAATAAAAGTTATCTAAGGTTAAAAAAAAAAAAAAAAAAAAAAAAAATCCAAGCATTCAGTAGTATGGCTGAATACTGAATATTTGGTGCATCCCTAGAAGATACAATAATTTAGGAAAATAAAATTTAACAATTTTTTTAAGCACAGCCTTTATTTTAAAGTTATTAGATTAATCTGCAGTGTTTGCTGCCATTTGCATACTTTTTCTAGTGGGCTTAAAGTATTTTTATTAGCGTCTCATGCTTTTATGATTTTCAGTTTGACTTCAGAATTTTTTGTTTAAGGCGGTATTCAGAAGAATTTTTTTCCACGCTCAACAACTCAAAATTTTGAGACACATTTTAAGGCTCATTTTTTAAAATAAAAACATGAAACTTGGCGGTGGGATTTATGAAGACATTTATAAGGGCCCCATGTTTTTATTTTTCGTTCAATTAATTAGAAATTTATTTACAAACAATTATTTTCGCAATACGATATTTTTTTTATTCCAGCGCTATCGCTTCGGGAAATTCGATTCAAAATGTCCACTTTGATAGCCTTTTTAAAAATATATTCTGCCTTTATCAAAAAATCGAGACAATACGGGCATTATAAAGTTTCTGAATAAGAGAACCTGCCAATTGGATGCATTTTAGAGCAAAAATGAATTTACAAATGTGTCTCAAAATAAACAGTTTGGATTTTAATACACCCTTAAAAGCATTTTTTTACCTTTATGTACACTAAGCATGTTATTTTTCACATTGTTTTCTACTTTCAGTTTCTAATACCTATATATATATATATATTTCTTTTTTTTTTCAGATAATTTCGAGTTTCAAAAAGTGTTTAACAATTTTAAATTGCATAATAAGACAGTTAAATTTCTAACAAACACTTCCTACATTGTACATTCTAGTTTTATTTTTTTTTTTTTGTATAAAAACAGAGTACACTTTCAAAGACACAGACTTTTGTTAAATCTTTTTATTATTGTGACTGATTTAAACCTGCCAGACATACTGATATTAATTCAATATGAATAGTAGATTGCTTATCTAAAAGAATTTCTTAAAAGATAAAATTTATTTAAATAACACTACTACCTTACTTATTAAAAATGTTCGAAAAGAAATGAACAGCAAGAGAAACTCTTTCTGTTAGTCGTTAATTATAGCAGATAATTATAATTTAATCAAATCTCGCCAGTAGCATTTTCTTTTTCACCAATAGCAGCTTTTATTTTACGCATGTGTAAACTATAAACAATGCTTTGATGTTGAAATAAAATGTTTTGGTTTGTAGTATTTTTTTTTCTTTGTATATTAAATTAAATGAGTTATGTGTATGCATGAGAAAAAAATGTGTATTTTAAGTGAAAATTGTGTATTTTAAATGAAATGAATGCAATGAAAATTAATGAAGATGGTAACATTTGGCAATTTATTACCTGTGCTCAGCTAACATAAAAGTACCAAAATTTTAAATGTTTTAATTTAAGTAGACTAGCTTTATATATATATATATATATATATATATATATATATATATATATATATATATATATATATATTATTTATTAATATTAATACAGTGAATTAGAAAAAGATAAAATTTATTAAAACATTTTCTTGTAGTATTCACACCATGTACTACTAATGAAAGTATTAAATTCATGGATCATAAATTCATTTTAATTTACTTGTTACAGATAATCCTTATTAATTTTAGAATTCCCAATGCATTTTGGTACTTTTCCACTATAAGGCCTTGACATTGTTTTAAAAAGCTTGATGAAATTCAGGCTTTAGAAAGTGAAATTTTTTGCCGAATGATACAAACAGCTTTGAAAACAAATCAGATGAACTTTTATTCTTTCTATATATGTATTTGCATATCTCTATATTATGTCTATATATGTATTTGATACTTTTTCATTACCCCGTCAACCACTTTTGATAAAAAACATTATCGTCAAACTATAGAATTTTACGCCAAAAATGCATGATTGTGACACCACATTCACTTGATGTCAAATGAGTTATATGCGTTTGGTATGTTATCCAGTGATTTTTAATTTGATGTTTATCAGTATTTTTAATGATGTTTTACTGATTTATTGAGTATTTTGTTAAGTAAAATAACAATTATGTCATTAAACAATGACAACATGATATAAGAAGAGTAAAAGCATTGTAAAAAATTGTGATGCATAGATATAATAAATATATCAGTTTCAAGTGACATCACAAACATTTATCCACCAGCTGATAGGGATAATTAAGAAAAATAATTAAATATCCAAAAAGTATTTTTCTGTTTTCATTAATATATTGTAAATATTATTGCTTAGTTACTGTTAGTTGATGATTCATTCAAATGGGCTTTGCTGAATTTTTTTTTAAAATGAGATTCTAATGGCAACATTCTTCCATTTGTTTATTGGCTTTGGCATAATAGTTTGGCGATAGTTTTTTTTTAATAGAAAACGGTCGACAGGATAATGAAGAAGAACCATGTATATATATATATATATATATATATATATATATATA
Source organism: Maratus michaelseni (assembly GCA_963931845.1). Classification (NCBI taxonomy): domain Eukaryota; kingdom Metazoa; phylum Arthropoda; class Arachnida; order Araneae; family Salticidae; genus Maratus; species Maratus michaelseni. The sequence goes on along the minus strand of OZ007592.1, from coordinate 167,121,789 downwards.
TATATATATATATATATACAAATTACTTCTGTTTGTATACAAAAATAGATAAATAGCTTCTTTATATTAAATAAATTGTATAAATATTGAAAAAAAAAATTATATAAATTTTATATAATAAACAGTGAATAGGTTGCCAGAAAATATACATGACAAATTTTAGGGATGCTTCAGTTCTCTGTAACCCGTCGCCAAGACCTCAATAGTTGAGAAGTACCAGCATTTCTAATATATAACAAAATGAACATAATGAAAAATACAGGTAAATGGTGAATTGAAAACCACTTTATGACTTAACAAACACGTGTAATGCTTCTGACGTCAAGTGATTGGGACTGCATTTTTGGCGTTAAGTACTATAGTTTGGCAATAACATTTTTATGAAAAGTGGTTGACGGGGTAATGGAGAGGTACCAAAAAAATAAATGACTTTTTTATATTAAATAAATTGTATAAATACAGGAAAAAATATTTTGTAAAAGAAACAGTAAATAGGTTACCAGAAACTATGCATGTGAAATTTCCTTCTCTTGCCAAGATAGTCGAGAAGTACCATCATTTCTAATATATAACACTTTCAGATACAAATATAAAATAAAAATATTTACTGAAAAACAAAGAACCTTTTATTACTGTTGTTATGCAAAAAAGTACAAGTAAAGTATTTTTTCCAAATCTTAAATGGACTTAATATCAACCTATTGAATTACTGTGAATGAAGATTGGCAGCAAGAGGTTTCTTGGACGTGGAAGACATCTCAAGCTCTAGCAAGTTACATTTACAGACAGAAAAATTAAATAAAAATTTCTGCCTGTGAATGTCTCCAGCTGGCATAAAAATTGTAACAGAAGACTTTGTTAACTTAGTTCCTCGAATTCCAAATGTCAGCTTTTGCAAGTCAGTTCCTCGACTTCCATCAGTAGGCAGACCACAGATAACTTGATTGTAGCTTAGAAGGTTATCAATATGTTGATATTCATTTGGGACTTCCAAAAGTTATTCTAATTGTACAGTTTTGGATAACAACAGTAATAAAATGTTCTTAGTGTTTCAGTAAATATTTTATTTTATACCACACTCTGCAAGGTATATTATATATTAGAAATGCATTAGGAATTCCAAGACAGCTAAGTTAAACAGCTTTAATTTTTCACATCTAAATTAAAATGAAGCGATTCATAAGAAAGTGATATTTTTATTGATTAAAAAATGTTATGAATTAATAATTATACATAAGTTTTTTTTTTTTTTTTTTTTTTTTTTTATGGAAGACGGTCGACGGGATAATGAAGAAGAACCGTGTATATATATATCTTTATACAAGTTACTTCTGTTTGTATATAAAAATATCGATAGCTTCTTTATATTAAATAAATTGTATAAATATTGAAAAAAGATAAAGATTAAAGTACTACATTATGAATAAATATAATTTTGCTGTTCCATTTTAAATGATAATGAAAACATATCTCAATTAAACAACTTATAATCAAGTTTGGACTCCCGCCAGCTCCATTGCACACACTTTGTGGAGCTCCCGCATGTAACTCTCTGGTGTTGTAAATTTCCTTGTGGCTATCACGTCCCTGTATATTGACAATGACTTATAAGCGGGCACTTGATGTCAAGCACACAAGTCAGATGTATGTTCTCAATAAACAAACAAACAATCAAGTAACTACTTTTAAATAAGTCCCATTTGTGCCATAAATTCCTGGCCAGATCAAATTGATTCGAATTTTATTTTATCATCACTTTTAAATAACACTGACTAAATAAATGAAACAATGATACCAACATTTATTAAAAAGGACATTCTTAAGTAAACACATAAATAAAAATTTACTTACCGATGAATAAGAAATTATTTGTTAATTGCTGATTCTCACAATTGTACACCACACACAGTACAATTTTAATTGTACATCTTTGGACAATGGCATCTATGTGCATAACCTCCTAGGTAGATGTAGAATCCAGCACAAGATATTTTATTTATTCTGCTTACTCTGTATTTGTTCATAAACACTCATGTTTCAAAAAACAAATTTAGGACTCCCGCAAACATATAAACAAAAGTTTGGCGACTTTTTGGTTGGCACGATTTTCAAGACCGCGCCAAACGAATAACTTAATATAATGGCTAGGTTGCCATTAAAGGAAAAAATCCCCTAAATTTGGTGACTTTTTCCCTTTTTATAACCGATTTAAAAAAAAAAAAAAAAAAAAAAAAAAAACTGTGCGTGAGTGTATGACATCATAGCCCAAATTTATTATGAGTGAATTGCAAAAATATTTTTTAAGTTATCGTAAAAATATATTTAGTTCACTTTAAAATGATAAAATTGGAATGGCTTTATTATTTATCATACACACATGTGTTTCAAAGAGCCTTATAATCTACAAATTATCAAATTTAGTTGTAATCTGGCTTAAAATCATGAAGCATTTGAAGTTAGAATAGTGCATGGGTTGTGTTTGTTTCATCCTACAGTCAAAATTATCAATTTCAGATTTTTTTTTTCCAGTTTAGTTTATGATTCAAAGAAAAGCAATGATTAAACAATAAGAACTAAAAGATCTTCTTATATAATTTCAATAATTAAAATAATAAATATATGTATATATTATCTTTTAGACAAAAATCTTATTTCTAAACAAGTTTTATTTTTGCTTAACTTATAAGATAACATTTTCGAACATAAATCTAAAGTATTGAAACAAATAACAATTATATCAATATTTTACAAAATTAAAATTGATGAATGTATATTTAAATGTGTATGCTTATTTTATTGGTATGTATTATTTGATTATGCTTACATTATTTACTTATTTGAAATTGTTAAACTCTATTAACTATTAAAAATATACTTTATTACAAAACTCATTAGGAATCATCTTTGAATTTTAACATTCATTCACACATGTATGAATATTTTGAAGGATCAATTAATTAAACTTTAGATAGATTTTTCCCCCTCCCCACCTTTTTTATTCTTTCTTGGTTTCAGACGCTTCAACTTATAATCTCCACCAAGTTGTTTCAATGTACATTTCGCCTTCATTGCATATTAAAATTATATGCTGTACTCAAATATACCATTCAAAAAAATTATTAATAAATTACCTTATTTAATTTTATTTCACGAAATTAAATATTTTTAATGCTAATTTAGATATACAAAAAAATAGCTTGATGTAAAAAAATGGCATAAATTTCGTATACATTAATAAAAATTAATTTTTTTAAGTAGCTTCTAGCCATAGCGATTAATAGTAAACAACTCAAATCTGACGTACAGACCTCGCGGTTGAGGTGTTTCAATTTACTTCAGATGGCTGATGGCTTTTGAATGGGTATTGCCAGTCTGTGTATCTTAAATGTCTTTGCCTTGAACCTTAATTTTATTGCTGGGAGAAGGAAAATGATGTTACTTTGACGTAATCATATTAAATCATTAGGATTTGTAAACGAAAATGCAATTTTATTAACATTCGTCAAAAATAGTTTTTTTTTTTTTTTTTTTTTTTTTTTTCCCAGGCAATTGAGTTATTTTTTTAGTTTTTAAGAATGAAAATCATAATTTACCGTTAACCATGACATCATTTTCGACAGGGATAATTTTTCATTTGACATTTACTATCCATTTATTTTCAAATGTTCTTTTTTGAACTTTTTAAAAATTTAAATTTAAATCTTTATTTTAGCCGTGCGCAGACGATAAACCGTCAAGTAGGTATTATTCCTTAGGGGCGCGTCCAGTAGAACGTAACCAATGTCACCATGTAACCACTGTTCTGACGTCACGGTAAGTAACCGGTATCTAACCGGTCATCAGACCCACACTGAACGGAACTTACCGGCCTCCGCAGCGCCATCTGTAGAAACGCCGTGGTAATTATCATTGTTTTTGTTTGCTTCGTATTTTTTGCGGCAGATAACCTTCTGAAATATAAGAAATTATAATCATGAGGATGTAATTAATATCTTACACATATGTAATTTTGTTTGTTATTTTTTCCTCCTGTATTAGTATGCATATAAAGAACCGATAGATCTTTAAAGTCTATTATTCACATTAATTTATTTTATTAATATTTCCTAAATGCATTGTTTTTAAAATTCAAATTTTGGATAATTCACACATTAGTATTCTTATGCTGTTTAAATTAACAAGTATCTACTGTACTTATTGGTACTTGGTTTTATGAAATTTTAAATATATTGTTATGAATTTTGTATATATCTGTAAATATTCCATTTGTTTAAATTTATTTTACTTTATTATTGTGAAAATTGCAGTATTATTAATGTAATTCCTATTGAGCATCATGTAACTCAATGCTAAAGGCCTCAGGTGGTTTGCAAGGAAAACAACCTTACAGCATCGGTTTTTATAATGAGTTCTATTGGAAAATCGCCAAGGAATAAGTTTATCGCCAAGTTGGCGATGGTTTTGTCGACTTATTTTTGTCGCCAAATTTGGCGATATATCGCCAAATGTCGCCAAGTTGGCGACGGATTTGGCGACTTTTTGTGCAACCCCCCCCCTTATACCTGTACATTGGGATCCTTTCTCGCTTGGGTTCTCTATCGAAAGTTAAAGCACTTTCTGGTAATTTCTAGCATCTGAAGGCTCTGGAATAATCTGGAAAGATCTCTGAAACCTATATAAGGACCTCCATCAGTTCAGTTGAGTTAGTTATCTGTCAACTGCGATTTCATACGAGAGGCTTTGCATTGAGAACTGTGTTTCTCGGATTGATTTTGTCGTTGATACGTCGTATTGAACGCATTGTTTCTGTGTGAAATTTTGCTGCGCTTTTATTAGATTTGAAGATTACTGAATATCTTGTAATTTTCAGAAGATATTTGTGATCGTATTACACTGTTTATAGTGAATAAAGCCTTTTTATTGTTCTTATATATTGGCATCAGTCCTTTCGAACCCCGAGCTCACAACAATTGGTGTCAGAAGTGGGATTGAATGCCGATTACCAGAGCAATGGAGGCACAGCTGACTAAATTATTGGAGAAATTAGGGGAGATGGATGAGAAAATGACTGCCAACCTTGGCGAGTTGAAAGAAGAAATGAAGAAGGACATGTCAGCGATGGATGAGAAAATGACTGCGAATCAGGCTGAGATGTCAACCAACCTTGCTGAGTTGAAAGAAGAAATGAAGAAGGAAATGTCGGAAGAAATGAAGAAGGAAATGTCAGCGATAGATGAGAAAATGACTGCAAACCAGGCTGAAATGAAGGAGATGTCGGAAGAAATGAAGAAAGATATGTCAACCAACCTTGGTGAGTTGAAAGAATTAATAGATAATAAAATTACATCTTTAAATGAAAGAATTGACAGCGTGGAAAACAAATTTGAAGGAAGATTTCAGGAAATAGAAGAAAAAGTTCAAAAGACAGCCAATACCGTAGAAGAAAGAGTAGAAGAAAAAGTTCAAAAGATCTCCAAAACCGTAGAAGAAAGGATTGAGAGTGTAGAAAAGGAGTTGGAAAATGTGAAGAAACAAAAGATAACTGCCGAAAACTATCCCGAAGATGTCAAGTATCAAGGTATGCTTCCTCGGGCCTCTATTAAACTCTCGACCTATGACGGAAAATCCTCATGGCCAGTTTTTAAGACACAATTTGGGATCGTAGCGGACGCCAATGGATGGGATTCCCAGACAAAGGCTTGCCAGTTAGCTGCTTCTCTACGAGCTGATGCTGCCGACGTCCTACAGACTTTGCCTACAAATGAACCGCTGGATTTTGAAACGCTCGTCAGTGCCTGAGAATTGCGCTTTGGCGAGAAATGCATGAAGGAATATAGCAGACTCCAGCTCAAATCTCGACAGCAGAAATCCACTGAATCCCTGCAAGATCTTGCTACGGATGTCGAGAGACTTTCCCATCTTGCTTATCCTGACTGTCCGACTGAAATTAGAGAAAGCTTGGCTCTGCAGCATTTTATTGATGGTGTGCGTGACTCTGAGATCCAGAAAGCACTCCGGATTGCAGATCTCAGCGATTTAAAAGGGGCTTTGGTTTACGCTCTGAAATTCGAGGCAGCCCAGCAAGCTACTAGGAAAGATCGACACTTTGTGCGAGCAGCCAACCTGCCTGAGACGTCGGATAGAGCTGTGGAGTGCTTACAGCAGCAGATGAATGACATAATGAGAAAGATGAACTCCTTAATGGCCAACAAACCTTACAGGAAGATCAAATGCTGGAAATGCGGTGGAGAAGGCCATATCCAAATCGACTGCCCAAGACGACCCAGCACCGAAGGTAATAGCTCACCCGCTAACGGAGGAGCAAGAAAACTGATTATTGACCATCTTGCGGGGCGGAGGTTTCCAGATCTTAAGAAGCCTCATTTTCAAGTATGTGAAATTTCTGCAAGAAGTTGCGGCGAGAACGGAGTTTTTCTAGTCGGAAGTGTGAATGATTTGCCCTGTAATATGATCATCGATACAGGAGCCAATGTGACCATCATTCGGAAAGATCTAGCTCAGCGGCTGAAAGAAAAACTCTCCTGGACCCCGCCACGTGTAATCCTTCAAACGGTGACAGGAGATAAGATCGATATATTTGGAAGAATGACACTGGAAATAAAGTTTGGGAACGCCGCTTATCGCCATACAGTCTACGTGGCCGATATTTCAGACCCTTTCATACTCGGACTGGACTTTTTAAAAGAGCATGGATTTACACTGGACTTTAAGAATAATGAGTTACGCTCTGCTCAAGAAGATGTCACTATTTTCAAACTTGGAAATGAGTCCGGGTCTATTCAACGGATCACAGCCAAGGCAGATGTAATCATCCCTCCTCGGACCGAAATAATGATACCTGGATTAACTGGAAACGAAAGAATTTTCCAGTATGGCTTGACTGGATATCCTGAGAAGAGCCCAAAGGGAGTGCTAATAGCATCAGCGCTGGTAGATCTGTCGAGAGATGTGATCCCTGTGAGGATGGCGAATGTAAGTGAAAAGTCTAGAACTATCCAGAAGGGTGAAGTGCTTGCTACCTGTGCTCCAGTCACCTGTGTTTGCAAAGACCCGAGCTTGACCTTGTCGGAGCCGCCTACAAGTTTAACACCTGAAATTGGACGAAATGAGAATTTATCTCCTGAGCAGAGACATGCCGCAGAAAGACTGTTCCAGGAATTTACGGATGTGTTTTCACAAAACGAGAATGATATAGGTCGCACTTCTCTGACACGTCATAGAATTGATACTGCCGACCATCCACCGATTAAACAGCATCCAAGACGCTTGCCGTTTGCAAAACAAGAAGAGGTTTCTAAGCTCTTACGAGAGATGCAGGATAGTGACATCATCGAACCGTCATCAAGTCCGTGGGCTTCTCCTATCGTGTTGGTCCGAAAGAAAGATGGCTCCACAAGATTTTGTGTGGATTATCGTAAACTTAACGATATCACGAAGAAGGACAGCTATCCTCTACCAAGAATAGACGACACGCTAGATACTCTTTCAGGACATAAATGGTTTTCCACACTGGATTTGAAGAGTGGATATTGGCAAGTAGAGATCCATCCTGATGACAAAGAGAAGACCGCATTTACTACTGGACAAGGACTTTGGCAATTCAAAGTTATGCCGTTCGGGCTCTGCAATGCTCCAGCAACGTTCGAGCGCCTCATGGAGACAGTGTTAAAAGGCCTGACTTTTGAAGCTTGTCTCATCTACCTAGATGACGTCATCATTGGTGGCCGCACGTTTGAAGAACATCTTGGAAATATTCGAAAAGTGTTAACGAAGCTAAGAGCGGCGAATTTAAAGCTGAACCCTCTGAAATGCAAGTTCTTCCAACGCGAAGTAAATTATTTAGGACACATCATCTTAGCTGAAGGTGTTCGAACAGATCCTGAAAAAGTGTCTGCAGTACAGAACTGGAAGCGTCCGGAAAACGTCCATCAGTTGCGAAGCTTTCTGGGACTATGCACTTATTACAGAAAGTTTGTACAGGGGTTCTCCAACATCGCAAGACCCTTGCATAGGCTCACTGAAAGCAAGCAGAAGTTTCTATGGACACAAGAATGCGAGAATTCCTTCCAGCAGCTGAAAGAAGCTCTCACATCCTCTCCAGTCCTAACCTATCCACACCCCGACAAACAATTCATTGTGGACACGGATGCTAGTCATGAAAGTGTCGGTGCTGTACTTTCCCAAGAAATAGATGGCCAAGAACGAGTCGTAGCATACTGGAGCAAATGTTTGTCGAAACCAGAGCGGAATTATTGCGTCACTCGTAAGGAGTTATTAGCTATAGTAAAAGCCATAGAACACTTCCATCACTATCTCTATGGCAGGAAATTTCTCCTTCGTACTGATCACGCATCCCTAACATGGCTGATGAATTTTAAGAACCCAGAGGGCCAAGTAGCCAGATGGATACAACGACTCCAGGAATACGACTTTGACATCAGGCATCGTAAAGGCTCATCGCATGGAAATGCTGATGCCTTATCAAGAAGACCGTGTCCCGAAAGTTGTCGCTATTGTTCCAGAGCGGAGAACAAGTATAATCGCGAACATGTCATACTCCAGACGAAGACTTCACTATCAACGCCACCAGATCCCTGGGGTGATGAGAAGATTCGAGAAGATCAAATGGCAGACTCTGACATCAAACCAATCTTGGAGTTATTAGAATCTTCTAGCACGAAGCCCAGTTGGAAAGACATCTCGACTTACAGTCCTACGACGAAGCAATATTGGGCTCTTTGGAACTCCCTCCACTTCAAGAATGGTGTCCTGTTCCGAAAATTCGAATCGGAAGATGGGAAAACATCACGGTGGCAGTTGGTACTTCCTCGATCTCGAATCCCAGAGGTCCTCGAAGAATTACATGGCAGTCCCACTGGTGGCCATTTTGGAGTCATGAAAACATTACACAGAGTCCGAGAGCGCTTCTTCTGGGGAAAAGCGAGAGCTGACGTCGAACGATGGTGCAAATCTTGCGATGCATGTGCAGTTCGAAAAGGACCAAAGAAACGTAGCCGAGGAAGACTACATCTCTACAATGTAGGAGCACCTTTCGAACGCATCGCCCTTGACATCCTAGGCCCTCTGCCAAGAAGTGCTGATGGCAACAAATACCTCCTTGTTGTCATGGACTACTTCACGAAATGGCCTGAAGTTTATGCCATCCCTGATCAAGAAGCTTCTACGGTTGCGGATGCCTTGGTACACCAGTGGATATCAAGGTATGGAGTCCCCCTTCAAATGCATTCTGACCAGGGGAGAAATTTCATCTCTGCTGTGATTGAGGGTCTCTGTCAACTTCTCGGAATGGACAAAACTAGGACGACGCCTTTACATCCACAATCGGATGGCATGGTTGAGAGATTTAATCGTACCATCCTCAACAATCTCTCACTGCTAGTCTCAAGAAACCAACAAGACTGGGACCAAAAACTTCCCTTGTTTCTTCTCGCCTATCGCAGCGCCGTCCATGAAACAACCGGCTATTCCCCGTCTCAGATGCTTTTCGGTCGTGATCTTCGTCTACCGTGTGATCTGATTTTTGGTCGCCCTCCAGATGCGCCTTCATCGCCAGAGGGATACGTGCAGAATCTCCAGGCACGATTTGAAGACGTCCACAACTTGGCTCGAGAGCGGATCAATATACAGACGGAGAAGATGAAGACCAGGTACGACACGAAAGCCACGGGACATCAATTCAAAGAAGGTGACAAGGTTTGGTTTTATAATCCGACTCGACGTAAAGGACTTTCTCCCAAACTGCAATCGCACTGGGACGGTCCTTATACAGTCCTAAACAGACTGAACGATGTCGTAATTCGGATCCGAAAGTCACCAAGTTCGAAGCCTAGAGTCGTTCATTACGACAGGCTGGCTCCATACTATGGCCATAGTACTTAGTTCATTGATTGTAAATAGTGTAATGTAAATAATGTAAATTAGTATGACCATGGTCTTGTATATAAGTTAATGTAAAAATTTCTTTTGCTTAGCATTATCATTATTATTGTTATTATTATTTAAATACTTGTATGTAATGATGTCTATACTTTAATTTAATTTAATTTTTTTTTTTTAAATAAGTGTATATTTTGTATAATTCAGCATTATGAATGTGTTTAATGGTTATTTTGCATGTTTGCTTTAATGTGTTTTGAATAGTATAGCATTTGTTGGTAACGGGTTTGCTTTCCGATCAAAGGTTGAACTGCCCGGGACGTGCAGTCCTTGAGAGGGGGGCAATGTTATGAATTTTGTATATATCTGTAAATATTCCATTTGTTTAAATTTATTTTACTTTATTATTGTGAAAATTGCAGTATTATTAATGTAATTCCTATTGAGCATCATGTAACTCAATGCTAAAGGCCTCAGGTGGTTTGCAAGGAAAACAACCTTACAGCATCGGTTTTTATAATGAGTTCTATTGGAAAATCGCCAAGGAATAAGTTTATCGCCAAGTTGGCGATGGTTTTGGCGACTTATTTTTGTCGCCAAATTTGGCGATATATCGCCAAATGTCGCCAAGTTGGCGACGGATTTGGCGACTTTTTGTGCAACCCCCCCTTATACCTGTACATTGGGATCCTTTCTCGCTTGGGTTCTCTATCGAAAGTTAAAGCACTTTCTGGTAATTTCTAGCATCTGAAGGCTCTGGAATAATCTGGAAAGATCTCTGAAACCTATATAAGGACCTCCATCAGTTCAGTTGAGTTAGTTATCTGTCAACTGCGATTGAATTCATACGAGAGGCTTTGCATTGAGAACTGTGTTTCTCGGATTGATTTTGTCGTTGATACGTCGTATTGAACGCATTGTTTCTGTGTGAAATTTTGCTGCGCTTTTATTAGATTTGAAGATTACTGAATATCTTGTAATTTTCAGAAGATATTTGTGATCGTATTACACTGTTTATAGTGAATAAAGCCTTTTTATTGTTCTTATATATTGGCATCAGTCCTTTCGAACCCCGAGCTCACAACAATATGTTCTGGGTTCATTCTAGCGCATATTTGTGTACATAAAATAAATTTAATAAACTGATTTAAAATAAACTGGCTAAAAATTTAAGAATTGATCATAACAGCAGAAATTAGGTAATTGTAGATCATTAATATACAAAATATATAAATAAATAAACTGTGACTAAAAACTGGGTAGAAAAATGCAGAAAGATAAGATACACCACCACAGCTGGCCAACATTGTAAGAAATAGAAATAAATGAACTTGATTAAAAAGAAACTAGGAAAGAAAAAAAAATATTTTACAGAAAAATGTTTCATAACTGGGATTTTACTGTTGAGATACAGGAAGTTACAAAAATGTTTTTCTTGTTCAATAAACAATTTCTTATAGAGTCCGACAGCTTATGAAATATTACAGCTCAAGGTCTTGTTTACAATTTGGAAAAAAAGGGAGGTGGGGAATTAGCTAATCTGTATCGTATCTATGTAAAGGTAATTATCAGGGTATGGCAATTTAAATTAAATTGATTAAAATCAAGATTTAAGTCGCTCTGTCATTTTTTAAAAATCATTGATTAAAATCAATATTGAAATTTTATCCTTTTGAAATACGTAGTTTTGGCTTGATTGAAAATATAATAAAATTTAAACAACATACCTGTTAATTTGATCCAAAAAAAAAAAAAAAAAAAAAAAAAAAAAAGCACCTAAAAACGACTCTTTTACATTTCCAATTGTAGCTGCTATCTGTATCTATTGCTTTTTTGGTACTTCTTTTGGTATTTTTGAATGAAGACATTGCCACATGAACTCTGTGAGATAGAATTGTAAATGATGACAAACAGATCCACAATGTCTTTTTCTACATCATTTTGCACTGCCCTGGATACACGAGATCCAGTGTTAGGGTCAACAAAATTATGTTTGTGATTTACTTTGAAATGTTCGTAGCCACCATCTCACAATTCATTAGTTTTATATCTTCTCCAAAAATCTATGAAGATAATACTCCCATCAGCTAAATTTTTCTCGGTTGCCGCCATTAATGTTTTAACTGTACCCATCAGAAAGAAAACAATCTTATGTTTCATGACATAAACCACCTAATACCCAACCCATTGAGGAAGAGAACAAATCCTACATTGCTTTTTCTACTTGTGTGAATAGGCTTTCATCTACTTCTACAATTTTCTTAGACCTTCCAATTTTCCATTTGGTCATGAACACAAAGCGATGACACAAACTTCTCTCAAATAGCTGTTACAGTCCACTGTCGTGTTGTGGTTCATCTCGAACTGAAGCTCACAAAACTCAATCGAAGTCAGCTATTGCGCATCACAAATATATAAATCACAAAGCATTAAGAAAAAGCAACTGCAATGCTTCAAAACATGTTTTATTTCACATTCCTATGCTTTTCTCGGCATAATCTTAAGTTGCATCTCTATTGCAGATAAAATTTTGAATTCATCCATAAATTCATTTCATGGGTTTAAAAAACATTTTTTATGTATAATTCCAAAGTCACAGAACAATTTTATTTTATATTCTGCATCATCAGGTAACTGCCGAATGGTAACATCCATTTCAGTGTTGATAATAAATGTAAGTTAACTTAATAAATATTTTCAATTCAAAAAACAGCAAATTAAGATATTTTGCAAGATTACGATTCAGGGTTGTAGTGAGTTGCTAAGGTACCTGCCCGGGCTGGATTTAAAAAAAAAAACGGGTCTTTTACAACCCTGCTATCTATGATTAAATAGTAATTAAAAAATGATTCATGTTAAACAAGAACGAAAAATCATGCGTCAAGCATAGATTGTGTAACACTTTCCAACGCTTCCAAAATAATTTTACAAATCATACCGTTTAATAAGCTAAAAGATAACATCTAAGTAAACAATTTGGAAAACGCATAACATATTTAAAAACATAATTTCAGGAATTTTCAACATATACAATATTCCGAAAAATATCCAAATACTTTTATTCAGCCCTGTATAGGATCTATAGATTTGTATATATACTACATAGGATGCTAAATTTTAGTTCAGTTAGGAAACGCGTAGCACAGTTTAAAATTCTCCGTCTGGAGTTTCTGTCAATAAACGGAAGTGTGTTCGCGAGCTTTTGTGCTTCCCTGTATAGGATCTACAGAATTTATACACACCACGTAATAGACAAAAAGCGAGTTAAAATTAAAATCGCGTTCAGTAACTTAAAACGCACTTCCAGGAATTATTGCTACCAGACAGTAGAGAATTATTTTGTGTGTCCCTGTAAATGGACGATGACTGCTGTACACACAGTATTCTGTAGTAAGCCTCCTGTAATGCACCTTAGTGATATATATAAATTTCAATGTGTTTAAAATAGTGAAACATTATTTAAATAAACCGCAGACGATTTTTCTCCATAGACGTAATGTAACGGAATTCTTTTGACTGTCCCTGTAAAGTAACTATAAGTGCTATGCACACCCTATTCCATATTAAGCTTCTTCTAATGCACCTTAGTGATATATATAAATTTCAATGCGTTTAAAATAGTGAAACAGTATTTAAATAAACCGCAAATGATTTTTCCCCATAGACCGCAATGTAACGGAATTCTTTTGAGTGTCCCTGTAAAAAAACTATAAGTGCTACACATTTCCGTTGAAATAGGGAACATGCTATAGATAACGACAATAACATATAAAAATTTCAGAGCAATCCGAGCATATTTACGGGAGTTAGAGCACGGACAGGCGGCCATACGGCCAGACAAACCGAAGTCATAAACACTTTTCAACTATGTTGGAAAGTGTTAAAAATAGAAAATCACAATGTTTGGCGAAGTTTGCAATAAAAATCCTTTGTACTGTCAGTTTTAAAATAAATGATGCATTAACATACATTTTGACTTGGTGTTGGTATAACGGAAAAGTACCATAATATTTTTTGGTTAGAAATTGAAAGTGTAATTTTGGAGCTATAGAAGTTCGAGTGTGCCACATCCAGATATAGTGATGGGCGACATCGATCTTTTTAATCGATTTAATCGATACTATGGCCAGATCGATTTAATCGATGTTATCAAACTTTTATCGATGTCGATCTTTCTTATCGATTTAATCGATACTATGGCCAGATCGATTTTATAAATTTTTTTATCGATGTCCTTACGAATATTATCGACCGTTTATTTTTATTTTCTTTCAAATAGTCATTGCAGATCGATCTTATCACCATCAGAGGAGAACGCCTAACGGAAATCTACAGATCATAGATCGATCTCTCTAGCACTAAATTTCATATATTTATTCTTTCACTTTAATTATTTTAGCGGCAGAGATGAGCAGCTGTTGCTCTCAAATTTCGAATAAATAAGGGATTCGCGTCACATTTTGGGTGGGGGGGGGAGGAGGGAGAGGGGCGCGAACAAGATTAGGAAATATAATAAGGCGATTTGTTTGAAAGTTTACGATATTTTATAACACATAACATAAATTTTAAGAATTAGACCCCGTCAAAATTAATGGGGAGGGGAAGGCGCGTTTTGACCTTTCGTGGGGGGAAGGGGAGGGGCGCGAACAGAATTAGGAAATACAATAAGGCGATCTGTTTGAAACTTTACGATATTTTATAACACATAACATAAATTTTTAAAATGAACCCGTGTCAAAAATTATGGGGAGGGGAGGAAGCGCGTTTTGAACACACGGGGGGGGGGCTTTTCTAAATTTTGCCGATACCCATCATGTGACATATCGTTCGAAAGGTCTGTGACCACTTAATCATATTATGCATCTCCGGTGTCCATCCCCCCACTTTGACGCCCAAGGGGGTACTTTTGTAAATTTTGCACACACCCCTCATGTGATATATCGTTGGAAAGGTCCGTGAATGCTTAATCATGTTTATGACACTTTTCTGACATTCTTCCCAAATCATTTGGTTAAAAAATAAACATTGATATTATATCTGCAACTGTTTGTCACCACTATTTATGAACAATAAACAAAATTTTTGTCTTTCCTTTGTCCATCCAAAATTTTGTCCATCCTTTGTTTAGAGCCGCTTTACTCCGGATGCTCGTTAGTTAAGTTGTATCTGTCTCTATTGTCTCCTCCCCCCCACCCCCTTTCCTTGCCCTTCCCCTCCCCCTCGACCGAAACATAACTTTTTTAATTATGGTTAGATTTGAAGGGGACTTTTCCCCACATTCTTTCCAAGTCATCTGGTTAGTAACTAAACATTGGTATTTTATCTGCAACTGCTTGTCACCACTATTTATGAAGAATAATTCAAATTTTCGGCTTTTTTCCCAGTTGAAACACACCATCCTTCGTTTAGAGCCACTTTACTCAGGATGCTCTCTAGTTAAGTTGTATCTGTCAATATTGTCTCCTCTCCCCCGTTCTCCTTCCTTGCCCCTCCCCCTCCCCCTCGCCCGAAATCATAACTTTTTAAATTATGGTCAGATTTGAACGTTCAGGAAAGGGGACGGGGGGAGGATTGACAGATACAACTTAGCTAACGAGAACCCTGAGTAATGTGGCTCTAATCCAAAAATAGAGTGTTTTAACTGGGAAAAAAAGCCGAAAATTTTAATTATTGTTCCTAAATAGAGGTGACAAACAGTTGCAGATATAATACCAATGTTTAGTTACTAACCAAATGACTTGGGAAGAATGTCAGAAAAGGTCCCGTTCAAATCTGACCATAATTAAAAAAGTTATGATTTCAGGGGAGAGGGAAGCAAGGGGGACTAAGGGAAGAGACAATATTGACAGATACAACTTAACTAACGAGCATCCTGAGTAAAGCGGCTCTAAACCAAGGATGGTGTGTTTTAACTGGGAAAAAAAGCCGAAAATTTGGTTATTGGTCATAAATAGTGGTGACAAATAGTTGCAGATATAATACCAATGTTTATTTTATTAACCAAATGACTTGGAAAGAATGTCAGAAAAAGTCCCGTTCAAATCTGCGCATAACTAAGAAAGTTATGATTTGGGGGGGCGGGCAGGGGGAGGAGAAAGGGACGAACTTGAAAAATACAACTTAATAAACTAACTAGCTGGCTTGCCCGCTAGCGAGCCCCTAATTTACATCGGGCCTCGAATCTTGTAAAACCTCGAATATGATAAATCTCTAACCGAACGAACCTCCAACCCGGGTCCCTGCTGCCTTCGGCACCGGATAATCCCTTAATTTACACATCGAATAGTATAAACCTCTAACTGAACGGACCTGCGGTTCGGGTCCTCGCTCCGCTGCCTCCGGCACCGTATAGCAGTCGTGCTGCGCACGCGCTCCAATATCCATTAGTTCCACGTTCCACCACCAGGTGGTGCAATCTCTTCGACACGAACTTCGGGCACTGATATCGTTAAGGCTATAGATGTCGAGTCGGCACCTTATACCGGTCATAATATGAATAAGCGTGATTAAGCGTTCACAGACCTTTCCAACGATATATCACGTGAGGGGTGTGTGCAAAATTTACAAAAGTACCCCCTTGGGGGACAAAGTAGGGGGATGGACACCGGAGATGCATAATATGATTAAGCGGTCACAGACTTTTCCAACGATATATCACATGAGGATGAGGGGTGTGTGCAAAATTCAGAAAAGTACCCCCCTTGGCGGGGAAAAGTGGGGAGATGGACACCGGAGATGCATAATGATTAAGCGGTCACAGACCTTTCCAACGATATATCACATGAGGGGTGTGTGCAAAATTTAGAAAAGTACCCCCCTTGAGCGCGAAAGTGGGGGGATGGACACCGGAGATGCATAATATGATTAATCGGTTACAGACCTTTCCAACGATATAAAACTAGGCTGCGCCGCTAGAAGCCCACGGGGGCGCCCTGCGCGCGTTCCGACCGTCGCTCCCAAGTCCTGAAAGACTTTTATAGCGCCAGCAGCTTTGTGTCGCTACGGGGCTGCGACCGGCCTAGGGTCGCTCCCCACTGCGGACCCCCAAGCCACTTTACCAAGAGTCGACGACATAGGTCGTTACGACAGCAACCCCACTCTGGGGAAACTCCCGCATCGGACAGACTCCTGATGAACTGCCGAGGGCACCCGACGACTTCGTCGCCGAAACCCCATAGAGGGAATCGGATTCTAAGTCGTATGTCGAGCTACCACGACGGCTCTTGCTTTCTCACGGCGTCCGAACGTTGACATGCATAGAGGGACAATCAACTAGTCTCATCTTCCGTGAGGTTCAAATATCATATCACTACTTGTCCAAGTGGCAAGAGAGATGGGACCAATCTGGGACCGGCCGCAGGACTTATGAGTCTTTCCCATGCGTCGGCACTCGCCGACTGCAGGGCGATTTCTTCATTAATCAGGTCTTCACGGGACACGGCGTTTTCGGCGATCATCAGGCTCGATTCTTCAGCCACGACTCTACATGTTTTGGTGGAGTTGAGGTTTGTGATATTAGCCATGTGCTATTTCGGTGCGAGCTCTGGAAATCTGTGCTGGAAAAGTACTTTCCTCACGACTTTCAGACGCGCGCCCCAAGCGATCTCTGCCTTGACGGCTACGCCAGAAAGGGAGTCCGGTTGATTATACACCGACTCCTCATGCGTACGCTAGATCGAAACCTTGGTCGCCAAAGAGCAGGCCGAAATCACCGAGCTCTTCCACGCCCACACTTGAACGCACTACGAAATGTCCGTGGTCCCCGTGGCGCAGGACGTAGAGGTAGAGGTAATGGTGCAATAAGTACGCAGGCTTGAGACTCGTCTCATAAGCCGGCAGTAATATGTGATAAAAGGGGCTAGTCACAGTTGTAAATAAAAGTAGTTGTTGTTGAAGTTTGTTGTTGAAATTTGAAATGCAGTTGCATTCTAGTCAAAGTTGTTGTTGTTGTTGTTGTTAGAGTTTTACAAAAGTTCTATATGTTGTTGTACTAATCCTTTCCCTTTCAGGATCCACTGCAAGAGGGGCCGCGACTACCTTTGTAGGTTTTCGCACCCCTCGAGTCAGAGGCGGTTCAACTACCACCCGAGCCCCTAGGCTTGATCTTTTTTGCCCCCCTCAGCTCCTACAAAGCAATATATACAGGGTGATTCAAAATACATGTTTGCTCCTTTATCTCTTAGACCACTTATGATAGAAACGAAATTCAAGTACAGATTTTAGTCATGGCATTTGTTTTATAAGGGGCTTTATACATATTAAAATAAGAAATTTAATTTTTACACGACCCCTATAAGTTATATTTAGAAAAATGTCTTTCGTTTATGAAGAACATAAAAAAAAATCCTATTCTTTTATGGCCAAAACTTACTAAATTATTATACTTCATATTTTATGAAATTTCATTGTTTCCCGACACTAAAAACGGAAAAAAGCCATGTTAGTGCAGGTAAACATTGAAATTCCATTAATTTTAAAGTGCTATAATTCGGTACAAACTGGAAACCGAAAATTTTCATGAATCCAGTACTTTCTTCTTATGAATATAGAAGAAATTAAAAGGGGAATAGCATTTGGAATACCATCTATATGTTAATAACATGAAAGATTCAATAAATGAATGAAACAAATAATGTTGTACATGATCATTTCTCTTTTGCATAAAATATCAGCCCAATATGAAGAAAAAACCCAAAAGAAAATTCTAGCACAGGGCCCCTTTTCTTCCGGCCCCTAGGCTTCAGCCTACTCAGCCTAATGGGTAATCCGCCTCTGCCTCGAGTTGTGGTAAAGCAAGAGCCATCGTGGTAGCTCGACATATGGCCTAGTGACCGTCTCCCCCTATGGGGTTTCGCGAACGAAGTCGTCGGGGGTTCCTCGGCGGTTCATCAAGGTTCCGTCTCTGCGGAAGTTTAATCCAAGTGTGGGGCTACTATCGTAGTGACCTAGGTCATCGACCTTGGTAAAATGACCTGGGGGTCCGCAGTGGGGAGCGGCCCCAGGCCGATCGCAGCGCCGGGGCGAGACAAAGCCCCTGGTGCGTAATAAGCCCTTTAGAGGCTTGGGCGCGATGGTCGTATTCGTGACTCCGGCGGCCCCCGTGGGCGTCTGGCGGCGCAGGCTAGCTATATCATATCACTACACATAACATATCACTACAAAAGAGCAGGAGGTGCTTCTGGCCAACCCGGGACCTCGAAGAAATCTGGTCCCAAAGCGCATAGTCACGCCTGGCTGGGTTGTCATTCACCAAGGAATTCCCGCGAGGCATTTAGTACCCCCTGGACAAGCCCAGGTTGATGCCCAACGACCCCCTTGGGAGATCACGCTCATAAATATGCACTACAACGGAAGAATAAAGGACCACTATCGGACTCTAGAGGACGTGGAAACTCCCTCTAAGCGCGCCAAAGAGACGGGCCAGATCGAGATTAATGAAAGAAACTTAGTAGGCGTGCCACTCGTCCGCCCGCCAGATGTGGAAACTCCTGGCTGCACGAGAGACGTGCCGGACTGGGTTTCGGACCAAGGATTTGAGCTTTGGCCTGATCGATGCCGCGTTAGTTGGCGAGCCTCCAGCCCGGTTCCTCGTAATCACAAGCAGGAGGTTGGGGTCCCTTCCTCAAAACAAACGGTCTCGTACCCGGTAACCTGACGGGTTACCTCTGGCTGGTGAACGTTCATTTGATTGGGGCCCTCCCTGCTAGGACCATTGAGGTCGGCTTTCCAACGATATATCACATGAGGGATAACGGCAAAATTTAGAAAAAGGAAAATGGACCCCTTGGGAGTTCAAAGTGGGGGAAATTGGCACCTCAGATGCATAATATGATTAAGGGGTCACAAACCTTTCCAACGATATATCACATGAGGGGTATCGGCAAAATTTAGAAAAAGGGCCCCCCTTGAGGGTTCAAAGTGGGGGGATTGACATCTCAGATGCATAATATGTGGTCTCAGACTTTTCCAACGATATAAAATGAGCGCGCGCCGCCAGCCGCCCACGGGGGTCGCCGGCTTGCGTTCCGACCATCGCTCCCAAGTCTCTAAACGACTTATATTGCACCAGAGGCTTTGTCTCGCCTCGGCGCTGCGATCGGCCAGGGGCCACTCCCCACTGCGGACCCCTAAGCCAATTTCCAAGTGACGACGAACTGGTCATTACGAAAGCAACCCCTGCTCATGGGAAACTTCCGCATGGGACAGACAGCTGATGAACCGCCGTGGGACACCCGACGACTTCCGTTCGCGAAACCCCTTAAGGGGAAACGGTCCCTTGGCCATATGTCGAGCTACCACGACGCTCTTGCTTTCCCACGGCTTCCGAACATTGACATGCATAGAGGGGCAAGAAACTAGTCTCATCGGCCGTGAGGTTCACATTAAAAAAGAGCAGGAGGCGCCTCTCTCCGGCCCAGGACCACGAGGAAATTCGGTCCTTTCCCAAAGAAGGGATTCGGATAGGCTGTCCCTACGTTGATTGGCGCGAGGCGGAACTAGGTGGTAACCAAGCGACCCCCAATCAACGAGATCATCCACATAGCATATCACTCAAAAACGGAAGAATCCTAAAGACACCACTATCGTACTCTAGAGGACGTGGAAACTCCCTCTAAGCGCGCCAAAGAGACGCGCCCGATCGAGATTAATAAAAGAAACTTAGTAGAAGCGCCACTAGTCCGCCCGCCAGGTGTGAAAACTCCTGGCTGCACGAGAGACGTGCCGGACTGGGTTTCGGATCAAGGTCTCGAGTTTCGGCTGATCGATGCCGCGTTAGTCGGCAGACTCCGGCCCGGTTCCTCGTAGTCACATGACAGGACGCGGTTGTTCCCCCTCCTCAAAGAAAACTGTCTCGTCCCTGGCAGCCCATCACTGCCTTTGGATAGTGACCATTCCTTTGATTCGGGCACTTCCTGCGGTGACCATTGAGTCGGCTCACAACTCTCCAGCTTCAGAGGATTTCGTGAGGTCCTCTTCCACGAGCCTGTGGGCCTCGTGTTGGGACTATTTCACCTCTGTCGCCGTCTCGTCGCAGATAGTTGCTACATGGCGTATCTCCAGACGATCGGCGTACAACAGAGTAATCACGAGATCGTGCTCTACAGAGATCGATCGTGCTTCCGTCAATTCCTTAGTCAAGTTTTGGAGGGATCCGGCTGGCATTTGCTAGCTTTTGCCCAAGATCCACGTGAACCTTGGGATTGGCCTACGGAGTCTTCTGTCTACCACCTACGGAAATTTCCGATCACAGGCTATGCTCGCGTCGCAGAGAACCTGCGCTTGCGAGGAGGAGACCCACGAACCCACAACCCAAATGGGCGAACCACAATGGGCCATAGCGTGGCGACTCCGGTACAACAGAGACCTCTTTCCCACTGGCGGATCAACGATGAGGAACCCAGACCAGTCACCTCCTGTTCCCGTCCTGTCGACAAACACTCCGTGTTTCAGGCGCCCGGTCTTCTTCCCTACCTAAAGGACCGATTCGGAGCAACCTGACGGTGTGTCCGCGGAATGCTCCGCTCCCGGTCACCTCTTCCACTGAAGGAGTCGGGTCAGGACCACGGAGAGGGACCCGCCAGCCTTTCCAACGATATATCACATGAGGGGTGTCGGCAAAATTTAGGGAAGAGCCCCCTAGGGGATGAATTGTGGGAATGGACCCCGGAGATGCATAACATGAATAAGCGGTCCCATGCCTTTCGAACGATATATTACATGAGTGGTGCCGGAAATTTTTTTTATAAAAGTGCCCCTCCCCCGTGTGAGCAAAACGCGATCCCCCCCCCCTTGCTCATAAATAGTGGTGACAAACAGTTGCAGATATAATACTAATGTTTAGTTATTAACCAAATGACTTGAGAAAAAGTCAGATTAAAAAAGTTATGATTTCGGGTGAAGGAGGCTGGCCCCCTCCCTTAATTTTTATCTCACATACACGATCTTTCATTTTCAGTGGCTTGTGCATCAGCCCTATTTCTTTCTAAATTTTTATTAAATTCGGACAAGAAATTTTAGCTAAAATATAGTTAGCTCTCTTCCCCCTCCACACCTTGGTTCCCTACGCATATCGTTCATATTTTGAATATTATTATTTTTCTGTATTCACTCTTATGTCAAACATTATGTTTCTCAAATTAAAAAAAAAATCAAGGTAATTGAATTTATAATTTTCTTGAAAAGTGTACATAAATGATTATTAGTACTTTATTTCACGCAAAAACACTTTATCATTTAAATAAACTCCTAAAAAATATTTTCTTTTATAGAATAAATTTTGATTTATGCCTAAATAATCTTTATTGGGCGAAAATGGCTGGGTTTTGGCTAGCTTACATTTATAATACCCATAAAAGGCATTTTTATGGGCAGTTTTGGGCTGGATTTAATTCTTGA
Organism: Maratus michaelseni; assembly: GCA_963931845.1. Lineage (NCBI taxonomy): Eukaryota > Metazoa > Arthropoda > Arachnida > Araneae > Salticidae > Maratus > Maratus michaelseni. The sequence continues at coordinate 167,099,475 of OZ007592.1, read as the reverse complement.
AAACCACAAATGGCGTTGCTACGGCAAGTTTCTGGCTAGCTTTTATTCATTATGATTTTAAATGGCCTAGCTATGGCTAGTTTCCATAAGTATAAAAGTGTGGCCAGTTTTAGGCAATCTATCATTTATGATTAACCGTTAGTGGCCTAATTATGGGGATCTTATTGTATTTCTGGCCAATTCTGTTGCTGCCTCGTTGTGGCCGGCGTGACAGTTTTTTTAAGTTGCCATTACGGCCAATGATAGCGGCCCTCCATCTGACAGTTTGGGCCAAAGCTAACGTAGCCATCAGTGGCCCGAAAATTCTGTGTTCGTTGGGAAGGAGCTAGAAACATGAAAGTTGGCATGGTAGTTACTTATAGGATGTAAATGCTCTCTAAGAAAAAATTCTAAAAAAATTCGAAATTTAAAAAGGGTGAGATGAGCGAAAAGCGTTCTAAAAGCATTCTAAATTACAATTTCTGTGGAATCTCTGGAACCACAGAACCGTTTTCAAAAGTGATGGTGGCAAATTGATGTTGACAATCCCTGCTCCAACATAGGCTGTAATTTATGTTGGTGCCACTAACCCCAGAGGGGTGCAGGAGAGAAAAACGTTCTAAAATTTGGATTTACTGAAGGAGCTAGAAACATGAAATTTGGCATGGTAGTTACTTATAGGATGTAAATGCTCTCTAAGAACAAAATCTAAAAAAATTCAAAATGTAAAACGGTGATATGAGCGAAAAGCGTTCTAAAAACATTCTAAATTACAATTTCTGTGGAATCTCTGGAACTACAGAACAGTTTTCAAGAGGGATGGTGGCAAATTGATGGTGACAGTCCCTGCTCCAACATAGGTTATATTTTAAGTCGGTGCCACTACCCCCAGGGGAGTGCAAAAGCGAAAAACGTTCTAAAATTTCGATTTTTTTTATGCTGAAGGAGCTATAAATATGAAATTTGGCCTGGTAGTAACTTATAAGATGTAAATGCTCTCTAAGTACAAAATCTAAAAAAATTCAAAATGTAAAAGGGTGATATGAGCGAAAAGCGTTCTAAAAACATTCTAAATTACAATTTCTGTGGAATCTCTGGAACTACAGAACCGTTTTCAAAAGTGATGGTGGCAAATTGATGGTGACAGTCCCTGCTCCAACATAAGTTATATTTTAAGTCGGTGCCTCTACCCCCAGGGGGGGGGTGCAGGAGTGAAAAACGTTCTAAAATTTCGATTTTTTTTTTATACTGAAGGAGCTAAAAACATGAAATTTGGCAAGGTAGTTACTTATAAGATGTCAATGCTCTCTTAGAACAAATTCTGAAAAAAAATCGAAATTTAAAACGGTGAGATGAGCGAAAAGCGTTCTAAAAACATTCTAAATTACAATTTCTATGGAATCCCTGGAACTACAGAACCGTTTTCATAAGTGAAGGTGGCAAATTGATGGTGACAGTCCCTGCTCCAACATAGGCTATGTTTTATATCGGTGTCACTACCACAGGGGGGGGGGGGAGGAGTACAAGAGCGAAAAACATTCGAAAATTTCGATTTTTTTTATACTGAAGGAGCTAGAAACATGAAATTTGGCATGGTAGTTACTTATAAGACGTAAATGCTCTCTAAGAACAAAATCTAAAAAAATTCAAAATGTAAAAGGGTGATATGAGCGAACAGCATTCTAAAAACATTCTAAATTACTTTTTCTCTGGAATCTCTGGAACTGCAGAACCCTTTTCAAAAGTTATCGTAGCAAATTGATGGTGACAGTCCCTGCTGTAACATAGGCTATATTTTATGTCGGTGCCACTACAACAGGGAGGTGCAAGAGCGAAAAACGTTCTAAAATTTCGATTTTTGTATACTGAAGGAACTAGAAACTTGAAATTTGGCTTGGTAGTTATTTATAAAATGTAAATGCTCTCTAAGAACAAATTCTAAAAAAAAAATCGAAATGTAAAAGGGTGAGATGAGCGAAAAGCTGTCTAAAAACATTCTAAAATACAATTTCTATGGAATCTCTGGAACTACAGAACCATTTTGAAAAGTGATGGTAACAGTCCCTGCTGTAACATAGGCTGTATTATTTTATATTGGTGATACTACTACAGGTGGGGGAGGGGGGGTGAAAGAGCGAATAACGTTCTAAATTTTTAATTTTTGTTCGACATTAGTGTGGCTTAATTAGTAATTTCTGAATTATCTGTGGCATTAAAATTTCCTCTAATGAAAATAGGCCAACGAATACCACTTGGCATTTTTCAAGAATTACGCGAGCAAATCCGCGGGTTTTGCTAGTTTAATATAAAATTTAACTTGAATCCAAATTTTGTTGCAAGGAGTATGTAAAAAATTCACAATATTATATTAATCTATAAAAAATATTGAATCAATTCAATAGTCACATTTCTGGTAATAAATCAAAATTTAGTTGTAATAATTAAGTTTTTAAATTGAGGGGGCCGGAGCAAGAAAGTACCAAGCCACATTTTTGGTGAAATAAAGTAAACACTGTAATCTGTTGCTTAATATTGTAAATTATAATAACCAACATATAATTTGTTTCTAATGTCACTTGGTGGCAGCATATGTGACAGGTTTCGTTTTTGCCCCAGATGTTTATGCCCCCAATGAAGATAGCTAATTTACAAAAAACGTAATAATAATAGTATTAAAGTAATGCCATAGTGTTACTCAGAATATCTTAAATGTCACTAAGACATTGGCGAAAAAAAATAGGTTATATATCTTGATTTGAGTATTTGATCACATTTTCAAATTGAAGTATCTCAGAAGTTCAAAAATGTGGCTTAGAACTCTCTTTCACCACCCCCTCATAATAATTAGTTGTAATAATTAGTGGTAAATCGAGAAAGGAGCCAAACAGCGATAAAAGCGCCATACCATCCCCCTTTCCCGCTATGAATTATGGGATGATCCTCTACAGTCTCAAACATAGTGGCAACTTTCAGGTAGAAAGGGTACAGTGTCTAGAAGTTATTCTAGACACTGTAGAAAGGGGTCTATGTAACTAACGTTATCCTTCCAGTTATACGTTCCTACTTCCATGCCTGACGCTTCTGTCGGTCGCTCATTCCGCATCCACTCAGGCGGGCTAATCTTCCCCCATAACATAAGACTTTTTTTTCTGCCTCAGACGATTCCTTTATATGCTGTTGAGTGGTTGGACTCGTTGTCGTTTGGACTTTCTTGAAGGATTTTTGCATTTTGGTCTTGGCATGATGAGAAGTTTTAAATTCTTGGAACTGCTGCTTCCAAGTTTCTGAAACAATTAGGATCAATAAAATACTGAAAGATAGAGAGTTTATCTGGCTATACAATGGTATAATCGTTTTCCCCGAATCCACACAAACACCAGATTTATGCAAGATTTTAGTCCGATGATCCGACGCAGAATTTTGAGTCTGATCACTAACTTTAATGGTCACCACATAAAGTGTAATTTATAGATCCGAATGGCTTAGTCGCCAGACAGTGTTGAATTCAGGGAATGACCCGAGGCGGCATTCTCTCCGAAGCATTGAAATGTCTCCCCCGGAAGATTCGAGATTTTATGCTTTTAATAGTCAGAAAGTGCAATTCTCCCCCGGAACACTATAATTTCCCTCCCGGAAGCTTCAGAAATCCCTCCCGGAGAAAAATGTCTGAATTCAACACTGTCGCCAGATGGTTTGTACAATCTTTTAAGCTCTCGTACGGTACATCTGTCACTCTCACTCTCGAGCTGTGAGAATGAACTGAGCTGTGGGCGTCGCCGAGGAGCATGTTTTCGTCCCATGTATTTTGGAGTGCAGATCCCCCGCCTAGTGAAAGACGATTCATGGAATTTCACGTCAAAAGAAAAATGTAATTACCCGGATTAAGATTTTAGTGCTAAACTTAAGACTAAAACACCCCCATCAGCCAATTGCGGATCCAAGGGGGAGGTCACGGGGTTTCTTTCTAAATGAAGAGAGTTTCTGTATAACAATACATTATTTTAAATTTAAATACACATTAAGGGTATTTAGAAGAAGAATTTCCCGCTGACAACGCGAATATTTATGATACTCAAGAAATAGTTAAAAACAGATGCGTGAAATTTGCAACTGTTACTCTTTAAGCTCCATAAAATCGAACAATGCTTTTAATTTTCTTATATTTCTGATACATCTTCAATTATAACTAAATGTTCATTCATGATGATCTTTCTGTTATTATCGAACCTCAAGAAAAAAAAAGGCTTAAAATGCCAACTTTTTAAAAAAAGTCTTTGCCTTTATAAGAAAATGAGAATCTGTTCAAGTTCTCGGTATCTGAAAAGAACTTGCAAATTTCATATTCTTACGAATGTACTTGCTATGCATCTACGAATGAAAATGACTTCGCAAATGTCATAAAACGTCCAATTTCAAGTTGTGGACAAATTAAAGTGTAAAAATTTCTCACAAAAAGATGTGACAAAAGTAAAAAGAGACGCGACACCCTCTGTAAATGGAGGGTTCGATCCGCCCTTGCCAGCAGCGTTCACATGCCCATAAAAAACTGGTTACATCGAACGCCAACTAACTGCACTCACAAGGGGCGCGTTCAGAGACCGAAACGCCTGTTACCAAATTACCAAGTCAACACTAGATACCGGGCTTGCTCATTCATTCTCCTGACGTCAAAAATAGTGGTTGGCCGCGATCGGCGATTGGTACAAAGCGACGCGCCCATCGTTTTGGGCCAATCGCTGTATGTCTTTCGTCGCGGCCAGCCACCGTTTCTGGCGTCATGATAATGAATAAGCAAGCCCGGTATCTAGTGTAGCCCTGCTGTTACTTGTATAATTGGGGAATGGCGTCATCTGATTTTCTCAGGGTAAAGTTGGGTTAAAACGGCTGTGAACGCTTTGGGGTAAAGTTATGGGCATGTTTACAATTAAACACTTCCGTCAACGACTAATAGTTAATAATTCCCCGAGCCATCGAAATCGAAACATGCAAGTTGTTCGAATTTGTTTCTTTGTTTTGCCTGCTTGGTATGACGTTTTCGTGACGCGTGTCACGGCTTTCTTATCTAGGGGACGTTGGTGTTACCAGGGCTACACTACATACCGGGCTTGCTCATTCATTATGATGACGTCACAAAAGGTGGCTGACTAGGAGGAAAGACATACAGCGATTGGCACAAAACGATGGGCGCGTTGCTTTGGACCAATCGCTGGTCGCGGTCAGCCACCATTTGTGACGTTTTGAGAGTGAATGAGCAAGCCCGGTATCTAGTGTTGCCTTGGTGTTACTCGTAAAATAGGGAAATGACGTCATCTGATTTTCTCAGGGTAAAGTTGGGTTTAAACGGCTGTGAACGCTTTTGGGTTAAGTTATGGGCATATTTACAATCAAACACTTCCGTCAACCAATCTACCATTACATTTTGATTGTAGGAACATTGCAGGAACCATCCTAGCGACGTTGGCTAATTATATCATAGTCCTGTTAAAGGTAGACCAATCAAAGGGTCAGGACCTTGGTCAGGACTCAAGTGTACAGTAGGAGTCCTAAAGAACGACAGTTGACAGTTGCAGTTAGCTATAAAGCAAACAAACAAATCAGATTTCCCAACCACGTGATCACTTTACCCAACAAAATTCTCCAGGTATTGTGAGTTACACGAAGTTTGAGTAATTTCCGGCTCTGAACGCTACGGGTAACCCGCAAAAAGTCACGTGATATCGGCCTCTGAACGCTTCGGGTTACCCATGAGTTACCCTATGTAACTCGGGGTTCGGTCCGTGAACGCACCCAAGGAAGGTCCATTATTAAAGAGCACACTCAAACATTAAAACAAAAAAAAAATAAAATAAAACAAAACTACTTATGTAAAGAATCAGAAAAATTTAGCTGCAGAACCCCAGTAGAAAATCTGTAAAAAAAAATAATTTTTATATTTGGCGCGAAAAGACGAATGCACTACGCAATTTGGCGAGATACATGTTTCCTCACAAAATGTAAGCGATTTTAATACATTTGGAAATGAATTGCCTGTTAAATGAATATTTTAATGCGCAGCACTTATGAATTTAAACTTAAACGAATAAATAGTTTATTTAAATTTACAGTTTCACCGGTTGGATAAGTTTTAATTGTATTTTTACAGTAAGACCCCGGTTAAGAACGGTGTCGGTATACATTTCGTAGGAGTGTTTTCATGGCAACAACACTTTTCTCTTGTTGTCTCTGACACTGAGTCGCTTTGACCTCAATTCCAGTTTTAATTAATTTTAATCAAGTTAAATTTTATTCTGAACCATATCATACGATCGTTAAATTTAACTATATATACATGTCAATAACAATGTATATGACAAAATGAATATATATATATATATATATATATATTTAAGTTAAACGTACTTAAACTAGTTTAGTATGAAGGATATAAAAAGTTTTCCCTTAAAGAGTATTTACCATAAAAGTGCATTTTTAAAAATTTCATTGTGTCGCCAACCGGCGACAAATCGACAAAAGAAATGAAATTTTCATTATTTTTTTATGGACGATATATAGCCTTATAATATTCCATAGGGAAATTTTTTTTACAAACATATATATTCTTATAAGAAGAATATTCTATAATTTTTTTAAACGTTTAGTGTGGAGTTTGCGATAAGGACTTGAACTATTATCCGACAGGGATACACCATATTAGCGACCTCTGTAGGTCCTTTGAAAGACGAGCCGAAGCAGTAATTATTTGAACATTCTATAGATGGCGCAGTGGTGCTGCACTCAGATTTTGTCCTTTGCTGGTGGTCTCTGTGGTGATGGTCATTTACTAAGCTATCTATCTGTTTAATTTAGTTTAATGCTCAAAACGCTAAAAATCATTTTTTCTAGGAAGAAACTGTTTATGCAGAATATGTTATAACACGTCCTTTATTTGTTTATGAGTTTTTAGCATATCACGTTGTTTATTTACGGAATTTCTGTAGAATCTCTCCCTTTCATTCATCGTAAACCGGCACCAATACTAGCAATGACTGAATACAAGTTAGTTGTTGTTGGCGGTAAGTAAACTTTAAGATTTATATATCATTAGCATTTATTTATCGAATGCATTTATATTTATGTGCATCTTGACGTAAAATAGCTTGTTGTGATGTGCTATGTTGCACCTGTCAAAACTGGTTCTCCCTCCTGACACACTGTATTGCAGGTTGAAGGGTAATTTAACTTGAGAAAAGAGGTGCTTGTTTACCCGAAGTGATCGTTGTTATGCATAAATTCGTACTACATTATCTTTCCTTTCATTTTCTTATTTGAAAAGTCCTGTATCTCTAATTTATAATTAAAATGACATGTTTATATTTATTGACATCTAAAGAGTAGGGTGTCATCTATATAATTAAATACGATTATTTAAAGTTCTTTCTGTTTTTGAATCAAAATGTATTTATATTGTTACAATTAGTAATTCTTAAAGGCAATTTGTGAAACGGTTTCAATAAAATTCTTCCTTTCATTCATTTCTGAAACTAACACTTGACAAAGTTTGAAAACCTGTTAGTTTTTGTGCTTCATGCATTATGAGTTTAATCCTATTCTATTTAAAATTTTTAATGGGTTTTGCTGCAACCAATTTGAGTTTTATAATTTGTTAGTGCGAATTATAAATTTTAATTAATCATAGTGCAAGTGTAAATAATACATTGTTGTTCATGATGTTGTTCATTGTTGTCATGTTAATCATTAAATCAGAAAGCAATATTTAATAGAAAAGTTTTTTTAAAATCATTATTTGAGTGACATTTTATTTGTAAAGTATTTTCATTATTTTATTGCTAAATTGACTAATAGTATGCTGCGTTTAATTTTAAACATGTATTTTCAAAATTGGAAGCCTGTCTTTTTTTTATTAGATTAAAAAAAAAGTTCTTATTAGCAAGATTTAATCTATGATTTCTCTTTTACACATGCTTATTTGTTTTCTGTGCAGTGACACTTCCATTTTCAGCTAGTTTAGTAGGTCTTGCACATTGAAACCTTGAATGAACTTAATACTTTTTTTCCCTTATTACAAATTGGTGAGCATGTAAAAATCAAAAGGATTGAATTGATTTAGGAAGCATACCAAACTTAATTAATTTTAGTTATTCTTTCCTATTCAATAGCATTTTTTATAATATAATCAGTGTTTACATGCTATATTATCGTTTTCAGAAATTGCATCTACTTAACATGAGCACTAAAAATACCATTTTTATTTACACCGGCATATGTTTTTGAGTTATATTGGGCACTGTCACAAAGTAAATTTTATTGTTAAATACATTTTAGCTTTTACCTTTGACAAAAGGTAGGGGAGAAATAGGACACTTTTTACAAAAATCAGAAAATTAATTTTATTTGACCCATAAACCAAAAAATTAATTTATAGAATACACAATCAACGTTTTTAATATCCACAAATAACTAAAAAGTCATAATGTGCAAAAAACAGATTTAAAATGAAAGAAATTGTAAGTTTCAAAATATGTCCCATACCTCCCTACTAAGGGGGAGGTATGGGACAGGTGTAAAAAAGTATTATAAAACACAGATAAAAGTTAAAATTCAATATTTTGCATTAGTAGCCAATGACCGGTTGATGCTGTAAGTTAAGTGGCCACTTATTACCATGGTTTGTAGATTTAAATAGTTTTTCAGGGATGATACTCCGAAAATAACTAAGAGGAAATTATACATGAAGTAAAATTTATGACATTTTTCGCATTTATGCAAGAGTTTTGTAAACTATATAGTGTATAATTAATTAGATTTAAAAAAAAAACTATTTTTCAACTAGCTTAAAACATGAAAAAAAACAAAAACTGATTTTTTTTTCTTTTTTTTTTTTGTAAATGTTAAACAGTTTATAGTAAAGAGGACCCTAGGCTGTATAATCAAATATGAAAACAAAAACTAGTTTGAAAATAGTTTCGGTAATGTAACGTGATAGTTTGTTGCCGTTTATATTTAAGAAAATTAACCTGAAGAGGATTTTAAAGATAAATAGAAATGTAGCGTATAGTTTTAAATTTGTGATTTTAATATTTTGCATTTCTTTTTAAAAATCTTGTATGCTGGTTAGCAACTTACAGTTTTTGTTTTCATATAGTTAAACAACAACCCTCAAACTTGTTATCGTTAATGCATCATGTATAAAAACTTAATACTATTTAGCAAACTTTTTTTTTTTTTTAATTTAGTTCCCAGTATTTTATATCAATTGAGATAACCCAGCTGTAGATTCAATGAGCTCAGTGATGAATTTTACTATTTATTAGCATGACAAGAAAGATGTGATTAAAAATAATACTATATATATATATATATATATATATATATATATATATATATATATGCAGAAAATATGGAGAGGTTTTAGATTTTAATAAAATAAATTGGATATTCATATATTGTAAATGGAAATAAAACACTTAGGCCTTGTTGTGACTTTTGTTAGCATTAAGAGCCTACGCTAGTGACAGGAAGAAATGTTCAAGCTAATGTTAAGTCTGTCTGTAAGGGAAAGTTATTTTCAAATTTCTCGCTCGCATTTTAATATTTTTAAATGAATTTTTTTTTTTTTTTTTTTGCATAAGATAGCTGCAAGGCCGTAACCAGATGGGGACAGGGTTGGTTGAGCCCCTCCTAGCATCTTCTTGAGCCCCCTCTAGACTTCATAATCTTTGAATACGAATAGCATCATTTATTACATTTAAGAATTTTAAAATTTTATAATCAAAAGTTTTATGACAGTGGGGACTTGCTTTCTACTTCTGTCTATATTTATGTATCCTTAAAATAGAAGGGAAAAAGACAAGCTGTAAATTAGGCCCACCAGAAATTTCAAAGCCCCCCTCTGACTCTGCCGACTGGTTACGGCCCTGGATCTGGATAGCTGATGTCGATTTCTAACATTGTTTGTTTTTACTTTTTTGATAGTTAAAGTTTTTTTTATAAGCGGACATTTTCAATTTTCGAACTGGTTCTGAAAGTGAAAGTACCCTTGTATAAAATAAACTGGATGCAAAATCAAAAAAGTAAAAACTTACAATGCTAGAGATTGACCTCAGCTATCTTATGCAAAAATAATCGTTTAAAAATATTAAAATGAGAGCGAGAAATTTGAAAATAACCTTCCCATAGACTTAAGATTAGGTTGCGTGTTTTTTCGCATGACTAGTGTAGGCTCTTAAATTAATAAGGAATTTATTTTATCCCATGGAGAAAATAAATTGAAAATTTCGTGACTAGTTGCCAGTTTTCACGATTTTTTTTTCTGCGACTCCTCGATTAAATTCATGAAATTCTTTCCACCACCTTTTGACAAAATTCGCTATTTCTTTCCGCGATCGTTTGACGAAATACACAGTTTTATTCTGCGATCAATTGACTAAATTCGTGATTTTAAATCTGCTATCGATTATCTAAATTAATGATTTTCTTCTGTGACGTGACAAATTGGCAAAATTCGAGAATTTCAACCATGTTCGATGATGAAATTCTTGGCTGATTGATGAGATTTGTGATATTTTTCCGCGATTGTTTGACGAAATTTGCGATTTTTTGTGCAAATGATTGATGAAATTAGTAGGGTTTTTTTTTTTTTTTCATGGCCAATTGACAAAATTTGCGGTTTTATTTAGCAAGCGAACGACAAAATTTATGGATTTTATACGTCCTATACAACAATGTGGCCTACCTCCCGGAAATTACAGTATGTACTACTACGTAAAAAAATAAATTGTCACTTTGGCGATCAGATGCATAGCATAAAGTTGCCAATTTTTGACATTTAGTTGCCTTGTGGCCGGTGGAAACCAGTAATTTTAACCTTTAGACATAGATAATCTAGTGTAGACTACATATATAATCTAATAGAGATTGTAGATTGATAAATCCATTTGAAGGTCCACAGAAAAACACTCATGGGAAGCTTCAAGATGGTCCGTCACAGGTGACATCAAAAAGTCTTCAGTGAATGGTTCACTATTAAAGGGGAAAATTCAATTTTTTACAAAACTGATACTATATTTTGCTCTATTTAGATGTGAAAATTGCATATAGTATGCAATTTTCACATCTAAATAGAGCAAAATATAGCAATTTTCATTCATCTTATTAAAAGGTGAGGAATGAGAGAAGTCTCATTCCTCTCTTTGCAATGTTCTGCAACGAACCTGTAGGTGATCAAAAATGTTCTGCAGGAGTAAAAAGAAAAACACACGGAGATGTTTTTGTATATGTAGGAGTACACATCTTTTATAAAAATGTGAAAGTCGTTTCGCAAAGCACTGACACACACAAAAGAAACATTATTTTGGTGAAAGATTTATTTATAAAACCGTGGCAACAGAGAATTGACAGTTCTGTGAACTAACAGATTTATGTCCTACTGGAGGACCATGCGCTTTTATTTCGTTACTGAATACAAGTTATGAGTAACACTTGTTGGGGCAACTCCATTGCACCGTGCAATGTCAAATTTTTGATTTGATCGCAATGATCTGCAAGATCTGCTCTTGTATCCTATTCAAAAGTCATATTTTGAATTGGTTTGTTTAACACCCATTTATCCGTAGAAATTTGCTATCTTTTCCTGCTACTGATTGACGAATTTTTTGTATTTTCTGGAGACCGATTAACAAATTTTTTCTCAACTGATGAATTTCATGTTTTTTTTCCCCGCGACTAATTTTCGAATTTCGCAATGCTTTTTGAGATTTTTCCCTCGATCGACTGACAACCTTCGCAATTTTTTTCTCGTGATCGATCGATGAATTTTGCAATTTTCCCTGCGACTGATAGAAGAATTTCATGATTTCTTTTCGATCGACTGACGAATTTGGCGATTTTTTTTCTCGCGTTCAATTGATGATTTTTGCAATATTTTTGAGATTTTTCCCCCTTGATTGACTGGTGAATGTCACAATTCTTTCTGACGATCCACCGCTGAATTTCACGTGATCCACTGGCGAATTTCGTGATATTTTCCTACTACCCATTGGCAAATTTTGTGGCTTTTTCTTGCGACTGATTAGTGAAAATTGCGGGGCTTTTTTTTCCGCAACTGATCGATGAATTTCGCATTTTTTCTCAAACTGGCTAAAGAGTTTCACAATTTTTTCTCACGATCGACTGATGAATTTCACAATTTTTTCTCCACGGCCGATTGATGAATTTAGCAATGTTTTTAAATGAACAATTAAAGAATTTTGCAATTTTTTTCCCAAAACCAATTGGCGAATTTTGCAATATTTTTGTGATTTTCCCCACAATTGACAGGTGAATTTCGCAATTTCTTTCTCGCGACCGATTAACGAATTTTGAAAATTATATTCCCCATGAGTTACTGATGAATTTCATGATTTTTTTCGGCAATCCACTGCCGAATTTCGCATTTTTTTCGGAAACCGGCTGAAGAATTTCACGATTTTTCCCACTATCTACGGATGAATTTTGTAAATTTTAGTGCGACCAATTCATGAATTTCGCAATCATTCTAAATGAACGATTGAAGAATTTCGCGATTTTTTTTCCAACGATCAACTGACGAATTTTGCATTTTTTCTGATGATTGACTGACGAATTTCACTGAAAATAAGAATTTGAAATGTTCTACAGAGGAAGCCCATTTGTTCTGCGATGTCGCACTTTTAACAAGATACAGGTTGTTTCACTACAAGCTGAACCTGAATTTTCGTTCACAAATTTAGCAATAATGAAGGAAATTTAATGAAATTCTCATTATATTAACTTTACTTTGTATGAAATGTGAGGAAATCTTTGGAAGTGACTGAATTTTAGTCAGTGACACAGAAACTGTCAGTTACATTCTGAATAATAAAAAGTCTATCTTAGTGTCATTTGCACTGTAGTGGTGACAATTTCTAGCATTTTTTGACATATTTCATATAGAGCAAAGTAAGTTTGATGTTTGAATATATCATTAAAAATTCTTCATTATTGGTAAACAAAAATGCAAATTAGAGTTGGAGTATATACATTGTATTTCTGAATAAGTGGCTTGCGATCCTGGTTTCCCATATAAAAACTGCATGTCTTGTTACTTATTATAATCCCTGAAAGCTGCGTATTATCTTCAGTTATGTTTAGAAACACCCTGTTGTGAAAAAGTAAATAATATTCAGAAACTTGCATTTATGCATAATTAGTTCCTATGAATGTTGTCATTAACAATTAATTTTCTCATTTGTTATTTTTCAAGCAGCAAATAATGTAAAAACAATCTCTTATTAAATATGATTCTATTTTTTAACTTTCCTGAATATTTTTATTTATTGACAGTTAAAAATAAAATTTATCTAAGGTTTTGAAAAATAATTTTTTTTAAATGTTTTTTTTAAGTATTTGGTTTGGCCAAATAGTTTGATATTCGTCCAGGTCCAGACCGAATAGTTTGGTATTCGGCAAAACTTAATATTCAGTAGTATGGCCGAATAGGCTGAATACCAAATACATACCGAATATTCGGTGCATCCCTAGTAAATACTGGAATTGTTCATATAAGTTATTCACACATATTTATTTTTTAATTGTTATTTATAAATATTTCTGTTTGTTTAAAAGTATACAATGTACTTTTAATTCAGTCTAAATTGAGGCAAAAATACTTTGTTTACACACTTTTAGATTTTTTTGTTTTTCCTTAATGTTATCTTTTTTTTTTTTTAAGTCAAAAACAGTTTTTATATTTTAAGAATACAGTCGAACCTCGTTAACGCGAACACTCAAGGGGAAACTTTTTTTGTTCATGTTAAAAGTAGTTCATGTTATCCGAACTTAAATACATTACATACAACTGAACGGGGAAATCGGAAACAGTTCATGCTAAAAGTATTTCACGTTAAGAGTGTTCATGTTAACGAGGTTTGACTGTAATTTCAATTAGACTGATTTATTTACATCTTGATTTTTAAATATATGTAAAGAAACAAATATTATGGATAGCTGATTTTCAATAATCCATCTGTATAATAATAGTATAAGTGCAACTCATGTGACTGTAATAAACAGACATGGGCTATATGCTAGGCTACCGCTACCATTTTCACTCAATTATTTTTTCAAATAAAACTTAAAAAATTAAATTTCATAAAGACCTAAAAAAAAAAATTAATGTTTGAGACATATGTTACAGTCAAATATGTATTATATTCTGAGATAACTTCAGTTGAAATTTTCTCAATCTTCTAATATTGTGCTGAGAGTGCTACTTGGAATCACAAATTTTTCACTACATCCCCTTGTTTAACATTATTCTTGACAGGTATAACTGCAAAGCTTGGGTGACAAAATGTCTTTTTGAAGAATGGATTTTAGATTTTGACAAACAGGTGCAAAAAGCTAAAAAAAAAAGTTCTGCTAATTTTAGACAATTTCGTATCGTATGTGAGTTCTGTTAGTCTTAAATGTACCAATTACTTTTTCCCCCCACCTAACACTATATTCAAAAACAAAATATACAACCATTAGACCAAGGAATTATTCATGTTTAAAGCTAAATACCGGAAGGTGCTTATGAAAAAATTAATCGTGAATCCAGATGACAAGAAATAAAGAAAAATAGATGTGCTGAAATCAATTTATATGATAAATAAAGATTTGTGTCATGTTTCGAAAGAAACAATTGTTAATGCTTTTTAAGTTTCGGAATTTTCCCATCACTTTCAAATATTAATGAAACTCTTTCTTTGCCTCAATTGAAAGATACAGAATACAGAATAACTGACTTCATCCTTAAACCCGACTTCTGACTTTAATCACTACATTAATGTTGATGAAGACATAATAAATAGCAAATGAAGAGAATATCGTAAAAAAAAGTGCAAAAGATGAGTTGTACGATGGCGCAGTGTCAGTGAAAAAGAAGAATTCATAGAAGCTGGAGAGAAACTTTTACCATCTGATGCACTTGAGTATTTACATAAAATTGTGTGTTACATGCATAATGAAAACTCGTTAGCGAACGAAATTAACATGTACAGTAATCCCTTAACATTCGCGAGGGTTACGTTCCAGGAAAACCTCGCGAATGTCAAATCCACGAATGTTGAATCTATCTATCTGCACTAAAATATGAGTTACGTTCTATAAAATTTTAATTGGAGTGGCACAGCATTTCAAAGAACTAAAGGATAATATGTAATACATTCTGCATAGCATGTATGTAGAAGGTGAATGTTCACACATGTTCATAAACATGAAATTTATTGATTGAAGATAATTCAAATTAACTAACTGGAGAAATACTTACAGCTAAAAAAGCCTAGGTTTTTATATAAAGTAATTTCGACTCTCTCTATTAGCAAATCGCAAAGAGATGATAATGTATTAGTGAGTCAGTATGCGATACAATATTAAAATACGATATTTAAATACAGCTAAATGATTCAGAAATTCTTTTATTTCCTATCTAAGTGCAGCTTTAGCTCCATATCTACGAGAACCTGCACATTTTAAATTAATAGATTGAAGATGCCGTTGACCACCTTTACAACTTTTTATTATATCACCTTTGCAACGAGTATTCTGCTGTTGTTATTATTTTGCTTTCCTACAACACTCGCACCTTTTTCAGTTGACAATTGAAAATTGATTTGTAAATATATTCTCAGAAAACAGGGGAAATAATCTTTAACAACTATAAATTCTGAAAAAGAAAGCGATAATAATAATTAAAAAAAAAATCGCGAATAATGAAGTCAGATTCTCGCCAACGTTAAGTTTTTCCGCATTTTCATATTCGCAAATAATCGAAACTCGCGAATGTTAAAACTGCGAATGTTGAGGGATTACTGTATGTTGACAAAATGGAATGTACAATATTAGACACAGCTGTTAATAAAAGAAAGCAGAGCTTTTTAACTTCATTCATCTAACCTATATGTGTATGCAAAACTGACCTTTAAGAGAATTACATCAATAACATTTTTGTTTTACATTTAAATTTGTTCAGTTTTTTCATATGTAGCAGCATAGTAATATATATTATATATATACTGTTAAAATAATACATTAAAACTCTAATTATCTGAAATACAGTCACAGTCATCCAGATCTATAATCACAAAATAAAAATTTTGTGATATGAATTAGAAGTATATATTTGTAAAAATATAATTATCTTGAAATTCCTTTTTAAATCAACGCCTTTCTTCTTTTTATTGTTTGTAGTAAAAGTTATCCTTCCTATGAAGGCTTAATATGAATACATGCTTAATTACTAATACATAAGGCCTAGCTTTTTTTTACTAAACAAAAGCGATTTCATAAGTTATCTTCATGTAATAAACCGCCTTTTATATGATTGTCTCCATTATCCAGACTTCTAGATAGTACTCAGATTAAGAACATACACCATAACTAAAAGCATATTTAGTGTCAGGTATCCATATCCGGCAGGCAAAGAAGCATCTGATATCTGGCAAAATCAATATATAGTTCATCCCTAGTGACAGTTTCTGTTTAAACATAATTAAACAAAAACATAATTTGCAGAACAAATTATAAAAAAAAATATGTATATTTCTTACATTGTTTATATCTGAAAGGGATCAATATTAAAATATTTCATTCATTTGGTTCTACATTTAATGTTAAATTATTGTAACAAATATGGTTAAACCCATTGAACTTAAAAAAATAAAATTCAAACAATATGATATTTAAACCCTCCTACAAAATGAGATTTTATTCAAATGAAATCAAAATAAATCTTACTTTTTTCATTTCTTCATTACTTTTTTCATATGAATTTTATTGTTTAAGAAACTGTTATCATCATTATAAATCAGATTAAAAAAATAGGTATAAAGTCAATATTATTAAATTCACTGAAGAGATTTAAATTTTAAATGCAGTATATATTTTGCATTTTAATGTAAAAGAAATTAATGTTGCAATATTTACTTAAATTCACATGATGCCTAAATATGCAGAAAGAAAAATATTTTTATTTATCTAATATCATTATACACAGTTATTTATAAGTTGTCATGAAGCTTTAAAATTGCATAAGTATTAGGATTTCTTTTCTTATAATAATTAATGTATTTAGATATAATTTTTTAATATTGTTTGTTGAAAATATTTAAAATCACATTTTGTTTTGATTTTCTGGAACTTATTTAACCAAAAATCTTAGAATATTCGGCCAAATATGCAGCTATTCGATAAAATATCAAATTATATTCGGCCGAATATTTGGCAAAAGGGCCAAATACCGAATAGTGGCCGAATATTCATTACATCCCTAATATATATATATTAGGACTATGTTTTATAATTTGTAATTTGACAGTGCTATATGGTATAGTAATTTCATTGTATATGGTCAGTTGCTTCTGTTTCAATGGTTAATTTTTACAATGAGTTTTTATATATACAGTGGTGGCCAAAAGTTTGGACATTTTATGAAAGTTTCATGCTTTTCAACTTTGTGTGTTTGTAGAATATATTAATTTTCACTTAAATACAAACGTTTATATATCCAATTGAAGGTAATTTAATGTAGAATTTAATAATAAAAACAGTATTACAATATCTGTATTACAAAAAAAGTTATACTCATTTTAGTAGAACAAACAAACACAAATCGTTTTGAATAAGGACGTGTTTTGTAATAAAGGCGTACTAGCCAATCACAAATACTGTTCTGAGGACCAATCAAATGTCTGTAACTATAGTTTAGGTTATTTGGATGGTAAGAGTTATTGTTGTGGAAATATTTTGCGGAATGATGCATACTAGTACAATTAAATAGAGTATTGCTGTTTTTGAATATTTAAAGTCCTTTTTTTTTTAGTTAAACTAATTTTAAGCAATGTCATCAACAAGAAGAACTAATTGGACATCTACAAAAAGAAGCCAAATTGTCATATTGAGAGAAAATGGCCTCTCTTATGCTGAAATTGCAAGTCAAGTAGTGAACAAGTCAGTGACTTGTTCTGGTGTACGAAAGTTCTGTTTACGTTATGAAAAAATGAAATCAGTGGAAAATAAGGCCAAATCAGGCCGAAAAAAAATGCGCAAGTGCTACTGCCGATAGAAAAATTAAATGGCTATGCCTTCAAGATAGAAAAATTTCATTAGATGCCATTAGATGTTAAATGAATGCAGCGGGTATTGCAGTAAGTTCAAGAACAATAAGAAGAAGGTTATCAGGATTTGGACTACAAGCTAGAATTCCAAGGGAAAAACCATATTTAAATCAAAAGCAACGCGAAAAACGAGTTAAGTTGGCAAAAGAACACATTAAATGGTCAGAAAATCAATGGAAGCAAGTAATCTGGAGCGATGAGAGTAAAATATTGCTCTTTGGTAGTGATGGTAGAAAATCCGCGAGACGTAGAGTAGGAGAAGCACTTCATCCTGTCCTGATTGCATTGAAGCAACTACAAAAAAACCAACAAATGTCAAGATTTGGGCATGTATGTCTGCAGATGGTGTGGGCCGAATTCAAGTGATTGATGGCATCTTGAATGCCAAAAAATACATCGAAACTGTCCTGGAACCAAAATTGATACCTTCAATCAGGGATCTCTTCCCCAACAACACACTATTTATTTTTCAGCAGGATTCAGCTCCATGCCACACAGCAAAAGTATGCAAAGCATGGTTTCAAAATAAAGGCATAGATATATTACCATGGCCAGGAAACAGCCCTGATCTTAATCCAATTGAAAATTTGTGGTGACGTTTGAAAATTCTTTTACGAAAAAAACGTCCATCCAATAAAAGGCAACTTATTGAAGCTATAATTGATTCTTGGCACCATGTGATTACGAAAGATGAACTCCAAACACTCGTTCACTCGATGAAAAGACGCTGTGAAGCTGTCTTAAAAAATAAGGGTTATCCTACTAAGTATTGATTGGTGTAAGTATCACTTTAAAAAAATGCAAATCTAAGATAGATCTTACTATTAGTTGCATAACTTTTTTTGTAATACAGATATTGTAATACTGTTTTTATTATTAAATTCTACATTAAATTACCTTCAATTTGATATATAAACGTTTGTATTTAAGTGAAAATTAATATATTCTACAAGCACACAAAGTTGAAAAACATGAAACTTTCAAAAATGTCCACACTTTTGGCCACCACTGTATATATATATATATATTTCAATTTTATTTTTCACGTGGGAAATTTTCAATTGGAAATTAATTGCTGTGGATAAATTATTACGGCTTTTGAATTATTTGAAACAATAAAGAAAAAAGGTTAAATTTTATAGGGAAAATGTTCATTGATTCTCAATAAAAATAGCAAAATTTTGAATTAAGAAATATATTTCAATAAAGTAAATAAAACATAGCCTATGTTTCTTTCTGGGTTATGTTATAATCCACCTATGTGCAAAGGCAATTAATCATCCATTTTGACCCTGACATCAGCCAAACATTTTCACACTTTCAAATTTATAATATTATTAGATTAGCATAGAGTAAAAATTTTGATATCCGATCAGGGACAAAGCGGTGGAAAGAAGTCAAATACTCGGTCTACAGGTGTACTACACACTGGAAATCAGCGCAATGCTTAAACTAATTACATATATATGTATATCATATGAAATTTAGATAAGTTTTATCATTAAAACATAATTAATAAATCTGTAGTTATAACTCTTTTTGTAAAATATTTACAAGAATAATTAGATTAAACAACAAAAAATACCGTTATGGAAATCTCGTAATTATAAAAACAATGTAAAAATGTAAATAAGTGCATCATGATTCTATCTGTAAGTGTTAAGGTTTTTGTAATTGCTAATTAAGCTACACCTATGTAAATGTGTTGAGAAAATAATCACTTAAAAAAATATTTAGTTTGGCATGGCTTTCTAAATGTGATCGAGATTGGATTAATAGATGATTAAATAAATTTTATATTAAATTTAATGGTACTTAAAATTAGGGATGCACCGAATAGTGATTTTGGCCGAATACCGAATATTCGGCATAAAGGTAAGTCAAATACTAACTGTTAGGCCGAATTCTTTTATATTTCAGAGTTTAAAGGTATATAAAGGTTAAATTTTAAAGCAATTTTATATAATATTTAACTCAGATACTTACTTCATTTTGATAAACTAAACCTTTTTACAAGTAAACTTAATACTAAAAAAAAAAAAAAAAAAAAAAAAAAAAAAATGCTTTGTGTTATTTTAGAAGAGGAACTTTTAAACTTTTTTTAATTATTAAAATTTTAAATTTCATGACTTCTTCTGTGAATTAAAACAACTCAATAAAATTTTCTTTATTCTAAAACAAACATTTTAAAATCAAAGAAATAATGGGAGAAAAATGTTAATGTCATATATTGTTTATTTGTCAGGAAGAGGGGCTAAAGTAAATAAATGCAATTTATCAGCAAGAATAACGTTCCTGTTCCTTTTGATTTAGCAAGGAAGTTTTTAAAATCATCAAAGAGCAGTGTCTGGACTCTGGAGTGGGTGATAAATTTGAGAGGTTTGTAAACATAGAGAAAACGTCCATCCAATAAAAGGCAACTTATTGAAGCTATAATTGATTCTTGGCACCATGTGATTACGAAAGATGAACTCCTAAAACCTAAATATAAACTTCCTAAAATTTTGTAATAAACTTTCAGGGGAGATAATGTGGTCAATACAAACATTTTTTGATCAAGAAATAACATCTCAATCCACTTATTTCATCAAAAATACAATACATTCAATCAAAAATACAGGGTGTGTCACTAGGAGTTGAAACTGAATTTTCATTCATAACGTTAACAATAATGAAGATATTTTAGCGAAATTTGCATAATTAATTTTGCTTGTACAAAATGTAATGATATCATTGAAAGGGGCTGAATTTTGGCCAGTGACACTGTATAAGTATTGTCAGCTGCATTCTGAATAAAGGAATGTCTAGCTTAGTGTTATTTAGATATGAATGGTGGCAGTTTCCAGCACTTCTCGTCACGTTATCATATTTCACAGAAATCAAAGTAACTCTGTTGAAAATATAATTACATACAATATCTTCATTATTTTTAAAGTAACAAATGAAAATACAAGTTTGACCTGGAGTGAGATAAGTTATATTTTTGACTGAATAAGTGGATTGTGATCCTCGTTTTTTGGACAAAAATTTTCTGTCTTGATGTCCATTATCACTCCTAAAAGATTTTTCTATTTTGTTTAGAAACACTCTGTTTGTGAAAAAGCAAGAATACAGATTATTTAATAGAAATGAAGTCCTATGAAGGTTATCCTATATATTATTTCTCCTGTCAACATCCCTTTTTCTAAGCAAATACAAAACGTAGAACGATAAATGAGGTACCATATGAAAGGATTTTGAAGCGGCTTCTGACATAGTACACTCACATTTCGTTAAAACATGTATTTAGATTACAAATTGCAAGCAATTACAAATTAAATCGGTATTGTTTTCATAAATGAAATGAAAGATCTTTCTCCAATCAGTGTTGCCACAAAAATAAAATACCGCCTTATATCGTGCTCAACAACGTTTATATTAAAAAAAATATTACAATAAAGATAAAGTGGGATTGTTGCTGCACGGGTTTATTTTATATTTATGATTAGAAAACAAAATTGAAATTCAAATGCTAAATTTATTTTTCTTTATCCCATGTTTTTTTATCCAAAACAGATGATGTTATCCTCTAATGCAATTAAAATACGATTGATATATATTTCTTTTTGCCTTACCTATCTCTGATCGGTTTTTAGTGTCACTTTGATTTATAAATGAGATGATATTATAGTTTGACTCACATTGTTTGCAGATATTTGTAATCCTTAATTTTTCTTTTTATCCAAAACAGATGATGTCATCCTCTAATGCAGTTAAAATACGATTAATAATATATATTTCTTTTTGACTTTCCTATCTTTGATCAGTTTTTAGTGCCACTTTGATGGATAAATGAGATGATATTATAGTTTGACTCACATTGTTTGCAGATATTTGTAATCCTTAATTTTTCTTTAGAAGTTTAAACCTGCATCTAAAAAATATTAGATATTGGTAAGAAATATTAGATTGCAGTGCGAAATCTTCGCACGCAATTAATATTATTAATAATTTGTTAAATATAATTCTATTTCTAATTACTCTGAATATCTATTAATTGACAATTAAAAGTAGAAGCTGTGTAAAGTTTTTTTAAGTATTTGACAGGCCGAATAGTTTCATATTCGGTCAAAAATAAAAAAATATTGAAATACAAATGAGATATTATAAAATAACTGTCCCATAGGATTAACATGAGCGATCGGGTGTTTTCGCGTGAGTGAAGTGTAGCCTCTTAAGAAGACGTTACAATTTGGAGGAATCTATTTCTTCTGTGGCATAATGACCAAATTGATCGAATCCTTATAACATCACCCGACTTTTATGTTTTAACACTTTCCAACCTAGTTGAAAAGTTTTTATGACTTCGGTTTGCCTGGCCGGCCGTCCGTGCTATAACTCCCGTAAATATGCTCGGATTGCCCTGCAATTTTTATATGTTATTGTCGTTATCTATAGCAAGTTCCCTATTTCAACTGAAGTGTGTTGCACTTATAGTTTTTTTACATGGACACTCAAAAGAATTCCGTTACATTACGGTCTATGGGGAAAAATCATTTGCGATTTATTTTAACGATGTTTCACTATTTTAAACGCATTGAAATTTATATATATCACTAAGGTGCATTACAAGAGGCTTACTACAGAATATTGTGTGTATAGCAGTCATCGTTCATTTACAGGGACACACAAAGGAATTCTCTACTGTCTGTTAACAATAATTCCTGGAAGTGCGTTTTAAGTTGCTGAACGCGATTTTAAATTGTAACTCACTTTTTGTCTATTACTTGGTGTGTATGAATTCTGTAGATCATATACAGGACAGCACAAAAGTTCACGAACACATTTCCGTTTATTGAAAGAAACTCCAGAAGGAGAATTTTAAACTGTGCTACGCGTTTCCTAACTAAACTAAAATTTAGCATCCTATGTAGTATATATACAAATCTATAGATCATATACAGGGCTGAATAAAAGTATTCGGATATTTTTCCGAAAACTGTATACGTTGGAAATTCCTGAAATTACGTTTTTAAATATGTTATGCGTTTTCCAAATTGTTTACTTAGATGTTATCTTTCAGCTATTAAACGGTAATGATTTGTAAAATTATTTTGGAACCGTTGGAAAATGTTACATAATCTATGCTTGACGCATGATTTTTCGTTCTTGTTAGTAATTTGTACAGGATCAGATTTATAACGAGCTAGGCTTTAGGGTAGTTTTATTTATTTATTTTTTAAGAAAAGGTTTATTCAAGCGCATAGTTTAATATTAAACAAGTTATATGAGCCTCATCCAAACGAGGCGATCTATTAAAAAAATAATTCAAAGCCTAAAGGGAGAACCTAAGCTTATAGCTTGTCTTGCTTTAGCATGCATCCGGTAATGTGAATTTGTGATCTTAACACTAAAAACTTCTTTGGATTTTGGAATTACGCCCGCTTGTGCTTATGCACAAGTATTTTACTCCACGAATACCACCTTGCTTGCTGTTCAGATTGTAGTAAAGCAACAATGGGACGGACTTCCACGCCAGTAAACCTTTGACATTTAAACTAAAGCCTTCAACGCGTGCTTAAACACACATTAAGATGTTGCGGTTACTACACGTTATTCATAAATACGTCAAGGCCGTATGAGTCAGGGGAAACATTATTCAGCTTCAGTGGGTAGTAACTACCGTTTTACGGGGGGCTTAATGGTGTTTTCTGAATAAGGTGTCAAAAGTAGCTAATTTCGAATACCTTCAAAAATTTCTTGAAAAATCTTATTAAAATGTGCTTTATGAAACAAATTCATAAAGAATTTTAAAAGTATCAGAATGGGGAAGGAGAGTGGGTGAGTTAGATCGAATTTTGGAGGCCCCCCTTACAAACTAAGCTATGTTAACTTTTTTAGGTAGATTTCGTAAGAAATACTACCTATTACATTCTCTCCCTATGTTGGAATTTCTGAAAATTTTTTGCAGATCTACGCCGATCATGACTCCCAGAATCAAAGTTCAAAACTTTATCTATCTATCTATCTATCTCACTTTTTTATGGACACGATAACTTCAATAATTCTACACAAATCTCTTAATATTATCTGCAACTTTTATATTGATTGACAAGTTATTTTATAGGACCAACCCTTACAACAAAAAGAAATTAAAAACAAAAAAATCCTACAGACACAGGTAGATTTAGAAGTGGGCGGTCCCAACTGCCGCATCACGGCAAAAAGGTAATTTCTTCAGCAATTCTCAATAAACAGGCGCCCCACGGTCTGCGTCTTCGAAATTTACCTGTGCCTGTATGCTGAGCCGCCAGGGATTTTTTTTTTTAAAGATCTTGTGTCTTCTAAAATGAAATATGTTGATATTCAATTTTTTCCAACTTACAGTAAAATTATCGCTAAATACGTAAATCTTACTTAACATGGGATAAGAAAACGCGCCACAAATCATAATTATGGAGATAATTTGTTACATTAACTAATAATGGTAATAACAGTAATAATAAAATGTGTTTTGGTTATTTCTATTCATTTTGATTAATTTGAATTTTAAATACATATTGATTTCAAATATAAAAATATAAAACATGATAACAGAGTTTCTATATTAATCAGAGGCCTGGCCGGGCCTGTTATGATATACAGGCTAAGATACTGTTCCACCATCGGGGGTGTAGGAGAGGCCCGCGCCCTAAACCTGAAAAAATAAAAAATGCTTAGTAGCCACTGTGATTTTTTTAGTCGCCAGTTTCTAGAAGTAACCAGTTTCTAAAGGTTACCTACTTTTTATTTAGTAGCCATCTACTAGTCAGTGTGGATAATTCCATTGATATGTCAAACGAGATCGAGGAAAGTATTTGTATGAAAAGTAAAATATACTTTTATTAATAGATGGATTAAATAAATTAAAAACTATAAATACATAACATCTCAAATCTAACAAAAATTTTAATCGCCATATTTCAAAGATTAATCGCCTACTGGCTACTGACGAGTAGTTATTTTCAGCTTTACCGCCCCCCTCTTTCCCTAAATTTTTGAAAATAGTAAGATGTAACTTGAAATACTATGAGACATGCAGACCTGCCAACCTTTAAAAATGAGAAATAGTAGCACACCAAATTGAAATTTATCTGGAGGTTGGTTGGTTGGTTTGTGGCTGTTTTTTTATGCAGCAAATTTTAAGCGAACAAATACTAATCAATTAAACGCATGTGTATATGCATCAGGGGTGATTCTGAGTAAAAAAAAAAAAAAAAATTCTGAAATTCAGAACAAATTTTCTGAAAGGTTACAACAAAGGGGGGAGGGGGAATCCACTCCCGGCACTAACTGTCATTTTTCTGCGATCTTTTGACGAAATTTGTCATTTTTCTGCGATCCTTTTGACAAAATTTGCCGTTTTTTCACGATCCTTTTGATGAAATTTGCCGTTTTTTCGCGATCCTTTTGACGAAATTTGCCGTTTTTTCGCGATCCTTTGACGAAATTTGCCGTTTTTTTCGCGATACATTGACGAAATTTGTCGGTTTTTCGTGATGCTTTGACGAAATATGTGGTTTTTTTCGCGATCCTTTGACGAAATATGTGGTTTTTTTCGCGATCCTTTGACGAAATATGTGGTTTTTTCGCGATCCTTTGACAAAATTTGCCGTTTTTTCACGATCTTTTGACAAAATTTATAGTTTTTCGCGATTTTTTGACGAAATATGCGGTTTTTTCGCGATCCTTTCACGAAATTCGCGTTTCTTTGCGCGATCCTGTGACGAAATTTGCGTGATTCTGTGACAAAATTCGCGTTTTTTCGAGCGATCCTGTGACGAAATTCGCGTTTCTTTTTTTTGCAGAAAATCGTAGTTTTAGACAGATTTTCGTAGCATCGTAGTTTTTGGCTCAAAATCGTAGTAACTACGATTTTTTCGTAGCAGTTGGCAGCTCTGGACATGAGTGCCGGCAGAAATAAATTTAGGGAGGGGCAAGATCTTGGAACAGATGCGCCTGTAGTCTACAGCCTAGTCAGCTATTTCTGAAAATGCAAGAATATGAACATGAAATAAGTTAAACTAAGCATTTTTTTTGCCAGAACTCTCCGTACAAGATAATAAAAAGAAATACAAAAATATTTTGAGAACGATTGAGAAATAATATTCAATTTTCAGAATAAGTTCCTACCAGCATTTCACAAGTTGGAGAATTCCAACAGTTCCTTTTTTTTTTCTTTCGGGAGTGCAGGGGGACGGCGGGGGGAGGAGGACTATCCTCCTGAACTCTCTACACTGTTTAAGATAATTTTTGAATAACATGAACGTGAAAAGAAAATCGTAATTAAAAATTGTCTTCCACGGCTCAGGAAGTAGATGCTGAGGGAAAAAAAAAATCTTTGTTTCTGTTAGTGTTTAATTATCCTAAATACATGTGGGTAAGAGAATTTATCTATCTTTAAACAATCAGAAATGAAGAAAATTTATTTAAATTTCAAAATCGAGGGAGGAACAATGACCTCACAATGCCCTTCTTTGCCGTCGCCTTATGCTAAATGAATGTATTAACTAGATACCATTGTCTCCCTCCCCTAACGAAAATCCTGCGTTCGCCCAGAGTTCGTAAATATCATATTTTCGAAATTGGGTCATTCCATGGTAACTTACGTTACATTTAGAATAATTGTCTTCAGTAATTTTAGTAATATAACACTAAAAAATATTCAAAATGTAATGTTATATGATTTTTTAATTAAACCTATACACAGCTGAATTTGGATAAAAATGAATTAAATTTAGTACTATTTCTTGAACGCTAAAAATTATATTTACTATGGTAACTTACGTTTCTGACAAAAAGAACGTAAGTTACCATAATAAATATAATGGCAAGTGTTCAAAAAAGAGCACTAAAGGTAGGCAATTTTCATCCAAATTTCGGTTTGAATAGGTTTAATTAACAAATCATGTCCACATTACATTTTCAATATTTTTTGGTGTTATATTATGAAAATTATTCTAAATGTAACGTAAGTTACCATGGAATGACACAATTACCAAACATATCCGATATATTTGATATATACACGATATTTTCAAATTATATATTGATGATTATAAATATTTTCAGACTTAATATAAATTAGAAACTAAAATATATTGCACTTAGCATGAACATTCAATAAAATAATATTCTAAATGTATTTTTCTTTATGTAAAAAAATTGGACACAATTTGCTTTTTACACTCACCAAAAAAAAAAAAAAAAAAAAAACTATAAGATTTAGTATCAAGGATCAAAAAAATTTTATGTTTTATACACTAAAATTTTAAATACACAATAATTTGTTTTGATTGAAAATTTTGAAAATAAACGTAAGCTTGTCTGTTTTTCCATTCACTAACCTTTTGTACAGTTTAGACTTAACTAAACCCAAACCAGAAAAGATTCTTTCTAATGAAGCTGTAACTTATCTAAATTAGTCATGGGCAGACAGAATGATTTTGATATTCGAATGAATCATTTGGGCATGCTCTCCGGTTGACATTGCTGCCAACCTTCATATTTTTTAACAGGGTGTCTAACCACGTGAATAACGTGGAAAAGTCAGAGAAATTTATATATGGACTGGGAAAGTCGGGGAAATTGACTATTTCTGAGGAAAAGACTTGAAAATTCTGAGAAAAAGTTAGAAAATTTTGAACTAAAAAAAAAAAAAACGTTCTTTATAAAACTAAGGATTTGAAATTGCAACGCTGTTAAAATCAAACTTTGCTCTTCATAAGTACTGTAAAAAGTATTTCAACCTCTCGTGCAAATCATTTTGTCTATATATCCCCTTTCAGTCCTTTGTAACTCAGAGAGATTTTCAGTTCCAGCTTCACTGAAACTTTCTACTGAATGTTGTAGTCCCAGTAGGGTAATTTTTTGTGTTAATCTGCAACAAACCAAAATTTATCTGCCACCCAAAAATGTCAGACTAAGCTTACTATCATAAGAAATTACAGTAACTCATAAAATAAGCAACTTTTGTATTTATAAAGTAAGCATAAGAAGAAAATTCAATAAATCTAGAGACAAAAAAGAAATTTTAACAATTTTCCATAGTTCAGAATTTTGTTTTAAGCTGTTAGATTGATCTGCAAAGACTAAAATAATCTGCAGCGCTGCTACCATGCTGCACCGTATCTGCTACTGGGGTTGTAGGATTGATTAGGTGTTTCACTCTGCTTACTTATCTTTGTTTGAGAACTGAACATTAGTTAGCGTAATTTATTGAATATTTATTATTTGTATTAAAATGTCAAAGCAATCTGTATTTAACTGTGATTGATGTGATAAAAAATTCCATCCTGATTTGACAAAATGGATACAACCTGATACGAAAAATGTGTATCTGCAAAATGCTTTGCATATAAAATATTCAACAATTTGTAAATTTTGCAAAAAAATTATGTAACAAATCAGTAATTTGTGCCTCAAAATCTGTTGTGAAAGTTTCACTCTCAAATTCACAATTTTTAAGATCTTTTGTGTGTAACATCACAAAATCTCGATACCTAGAATTTTTTTTATTGGTATGGAAAACTTGGAAAAGTCAGGGAAATTCGTTGCTGCTGATCTGGAATAGACACATTGTTTTAATCAATTACTACCACAAATTTTGTTAAAAAAAGTTTATTTTAATTAGAATTAAATTAAGAGCCACATAAAAATAAGAAACTTTTTACGAAAATTTTGGAGGTAATTGATTAAAGATACGAAAATCGACGATTATGCTTTTGCTTGCTTTTTCTTTCTTTTTTTTTCTTCTACAAATTAGTGGTAATTGATTAAAAAAATACGACTACGCTTTTGCGTATGTCGGAAGTCCGAATGATTCATTTGAATGACAGAATCTTTCATTATGCCCATCGCTAATCTAAATTAAAGTTTATCTTTCAATGGTTGTTCTGAACTATTAATACTGTCTCACATAATTATTGGTTCTACATTTAAACTTCACCTTCAAACATAAAATTTGGAGAAGCTTTATTTTGGCTAAAAAAGTCACTGCCAAAGCAAAAGTTCTTTATCTACAGAACGACACAATCAATGACAACTGAAAATTCATTTACACTTGTTTTGACTGAAAATATCAAATATCATTCACAATGATATTTTGAAAAGAAATATCAAATAGGTAGACCGGGGCAAGATGACTATGTTAACAATTTTTGTTGTTTATTAATTTATTTTGAAGTAATAGTAAAATTAATTTTACATGAACTGATAGAGTATACCTTTGTAGTATTAAATACATTACTATTTAATTTTTCAAATAAAAAAAAAATAAAGGATAATTTTATTTTTTCATAACATTAACAAATCGTCATCTTGCCCAGTACTGGGGAAGATGACTTTGGCCTTGGGGCAAGATGACAACACTGAAAAAGATTGAACATATTTTATCTTTTGAATATGTTACATGGTTTAACAAATGATAACTGTGTTTTTACATCTTACAAAGTATAAAACTAAGCATAATGCATTGATTGTAACGTAATTTTGAAGTGTTTAGTTGTGCAGCTAACAATAGTCACAAATAAAAATGCCATTTTCATAATTGGAACATTCCCCATGCCACCACTCTTGGCATTTACAGCACTGGATCCATTCTTCTGTTGGTGTGTCACAATGCCGGAAGTTGACCTTAAACGCTTTTTGAATTTTTTGGGAGGAGGGGGACCAGCGGGGGAGGGGGGAGGTCTTGACCCCGTCGAACGGTACTCTCCTCGTACCGATCGGACGCTTGGAAGTGGAGATACGGACCCCGATAGGGTTTTTCTTTCGGGAGGCTAGGGGGGGGGGGGGGGGCTTAGCGTATGGCAAAAATGTCTTCCTCTGGTCGCCCCCTTTCGAACGACACCTTCCCCGATCCCATGCGCCCCTTAGCCCCAGAGGAGACAGAAGCGCATGGTCGTGCGAACAAACACACAGACAAACAAGCGTTTACAGGATTTAAGTAGAATAGACAACATAGTTAGTTTAATAAATTCTGAAACACAGGGCCAGATGACGAGCTTGTCATCTTGCCCCGGACTGCCTGCTTAAAAATATTCGTTTTCATTGCCATGAAGGAAGGCGATTAATTGACATTTATTCATGGTAATAGGTAGTATTTAAACTAAGTTACTCATAAATATTAAAGAGAAACGATATATCTTACCTGTATCTGTAGCAGAGCTTATTTACACATGCATAAAAGTTATAACGTGGCAGCGGAAAACAATCAAAGCTTCACAACTGACACAAAAATGGCGATTTCAGCGTCTCTTATAGTATAGTTTAACGAACGGCCGATAGGAGAGCCAGTAGTGTACAGTTGATGCTGCCACCTAGCGGAAAACGAAAAAATTAAGACATTCGTCATCTTGCCCCGGTCACCCCTATATAAAAATATTGACGCCAGAATATATACGCCAGAAAGGAGACGACGAGACCTTTTTACAGGAATCCGGCAGTCCTGTCCGTCTGTCTCGTCTGTACAATGACCTTTGTGACCGCAACTTCGAACAATTTCTTTTTAAAATGCGTCGTCGTCAAAATCCTGACGTTGAACTGCAATGCATTGTAATCATGCTGGACGTCCTATAAATGTTTTTTCTATTTATTATTGGCCCTTTTTGTTTCACTCGACGTCACACCCTTCATAACTATTTTTGCGATTTTCTCCCACTAAACGTGGTTTACGATCCCATGTTCTATAAGTAAGTTTTCATCCTCTTGATGCCTTCTATCATCCCCCTTACTTTGTCGGTCGAATTTTGGAACATCCTGTATACATAAGAATAAATTATTGGAATCATGGAGACTATTCGATTTCCGTTTTTTGATGGATTTACACGTTTTGGGATGTCCATGACCTGACTATTTTTGGAAAACGTCTGTCTGGCGTCTGTATGTATGCGGCGCAATTTTTGTGGGCGCTCTATCTCAAGAATGCAGGCGGGGAAAATCACCAAACTTCACATTCTGTTAGACCTTGACATAAACTTGGTGCTGATTAGGTTTTGGTGTATATCGCCCAAGATGTACAGCTGATATGCTGTGTTTTTCACATTTACCTTGATAGATATACCTCTTATTAAATGGGGGAGGGGGGAAATCAAACGTCATATTCAATTAGATCTTGGCACATATAGATGCTGATTAAGTTTTGGTGTATATCACTCGACAGATGTTGCTTCTCTACTGTGTTATTCACGTTTTCCGTGATACTCATTAGTTATTACTTAGTATTTTAGTAGCTACATTTTTGCATATGTGGGATACAATTTCACGAAATGTTATATGTAAAATATTTATGAAGAACTATGCTGATTCAATTTTGGAATCTGAAACAACTTGGAACAATTTGGAACCTTTGTTCACTCAACAAGGGCGTTACGCTATTTTTTGCGATGAACTTGAACATTATAGCTGTATCTTAGTTTCTGTTGGGCATTTATCTTATATATGTTTATGTTAGTCTAATTTTGTACTTGAATAGCCAATAGGGGCGCTATTGAACTGTGCTTTTTTTTATTCATTTATTACTGTAGCTCCTGGTTAAATTCAAAGAAATGCCCTCTACTTTGTAATTGTTGGTATGTTAGAGCTATTTAAATTAATATGTTACTAGTATATAACCCCGTCAAAAATGACGGATTATTGATCTCCGTTTCATTTTCATAATTACTTCATACAAACAGGAGGGAGGTTTTATTATTGAAAGATTTGTATTGTAGAAAAGTACATTTTAAAAATGACAAATGATTTCTACAAATAAAAATGATGAGGATATATATATATATATATATATATATATATATATATATATATATATATATTTACTTAGTATTAAATTTCTGAAATAGTTCAACGATTGGACAAAACGTTCAAATTAAATATTAATAAATAACCTTGTGCGAAAGTTTTTGTAAAAAAGTGTTATCAATGAGTTTCTAAACAGCTTGATTCACCACATAACTCATTGTTTGATTACATAAGCAAAATTAAATGCAAATTACGCGGTACTATGTATTCCTTATATTTTAATTACGTATATAAATAATCATTTTATTTACGATGGAAGCAAAATTTTAAAATCCGCCGAAAGATGGCGTCAATATACTGGATTGATCACTTCAAAGCCTCACTACGACAGAAATTACCGCTCTTTCTGAAAAAAAAAAAAGTTTACAGAAATGTTGTTATACATGTTTTATATGAAATAGCTTTTGAAGGTTTTAAACTAAATTAAAATATTTAAAAGCTTTAATATTTCTTTGATTAGTTTATACTGTAACTTTCATGGAATAAATGAGACGATATTTTGGCTTGACTGATGTTGTTTGCAGATATTTGTATCCTTAAATTTTCTTTAGAAGTTTAAACCTACATCAAAAAAATATTAGTTATTGCTAAAAAATATTAAGAGTGCAGTTTGGAATCCTCGCAAGTGTCTACTGGTATATATTATTTCTGTTGTCAACATCTCTTTTTCTACACTTTTACAAAACGCACAACAGTAAATGATGTACCATTCCAAAGTTTTTTGAACTGACTTCTGACAAAGTATACTTACATTTCGTTAAAATATCTTTTTTGATTATAAATTGCAGTTAATTAAAAATTAAATCTGCATTGTTTTCCAAAATGAAATGAAAGGTTTTACTCAAATCAATGTTGGCACAAAAATAAAATACAGCAGTATATCGCGCTCAACAATTATTAAAGAAAAAAAAAGAATTAGAACAAAAAAGATAAAGTGGACGTCTTTGCACGGGTTTATTAGGTGCGTTCATAATTATATAAATATGTAGCACCTACAGTCGTCGTCTGGTTCGTCCATCTGTTCACATATAACAGCGCAAAAACTACCCAATTGAATGGTTTGAAATTTAATATAGTATATAATAGTTACAGAATTTTGTGGAGTTATTTAAAATTTTATTAAAAATTTCAAAATCCACCGGCAGATGGCACCACTATACTGAATAGATCACCTCAAATCCTCGCTACGAAAGAAATCACCGCTATTTCTGAAAAAATGTGTTTACAGAAACGTTGCTATTCATGTTTTATATGAAATAGTTTTTGAAGGTTTTAAAAAAAATTAAAAGATTTAAAAGATTTAATAAGCTTTTACAAATATTTTAACAGCAGAATCGGATTTGAAGCTTTCAAAGAGTCGTTCATTTGTGAATCATTTGAATTTGTGATGCTGAATGGCAACAATGTTCGTTTGTTTATAGTTGGGATTCCGATTTTTAATCTGGATTTTTAATTAAGAACTTAAAACATTATAATAGTATATGATATACATGTTTTATAGAAAAATATGCTGAACAGACATGATTTCAAGTAAAGGATATTATCATTTAGCTGTGATATGTTACACAGGTTTTTCATTAAGCCTAACATGGCGTTTAACTATGGTCGATTCGCAAACCAGAGTGGTCGTACCCGGAACCGTTACAGACACTTTCTTGCCTTTGAATTTTATTATAAGTAAGATAATATAAAAAGTTTTATGATGGCCACCGCATACTAGATTCTTAATGTAGTTATTATTCACTTATTCACTCTTTTAAATATATTATCAAACGTTTGCTTTCACCGAATTAAATATATATATATATCCTAAAAGCAGTTATATTCCACTTTTGTCTATAGGATTATTCAGAAACGTTTATTTTAAGCGTTTAATTTCCATGTAAACATTTTAGATGATGTGGGTATATATTACTTGATTTCTTCTTTAATTTTTAAGAAAATACGAAAACTTTTTTACATATATTTTAGTCGTCCTGTCTCGTTTTGAAAGTGTTTTTCGTTTCTCATTTTCATAATATTGCACAAAACACGTTATAATTTATGCTTATTGTTTTCTTTTAATTAACCTTTACATTGATCAGCTTTCTTAAACTATTTCCCAGGGCGAATTTAAAATTAGTCATTAAAAATAATTCAATTTTGTTATAACCACATTTCAGTTCGCAACTCTACAGCCCCAAGTTGATATCAAAGGTCTTGGAACATTACGTCGTCGCAGCTATCGCTAATTAATAGCATGTATTAAGTTTCATTTCTTTTCTTTAAAGCTGATTAATGTTGCCAGACACCCCGATTTATGCGGTATATGTTCCGATTTTTAGTGATTCTAACTCCTTCAGAACTTATGCGCAGACTGCAAAAAATCGTGGTCGTAATTTTCATTTTCATTGTGCATAAATTCTTTTAAAATTATGCTATTCGTTATTCGTATTACTGTTGCATTCGTATTACTGCACATTGAGTAAATTCTTAGAAAAATCCACAGATTTTAGTGTAGAATTTTTATGGTAATTGTTGATTATGACAATATTTTTTAAATACGATTTTATAATTAGGTAAATCCTTGGAAAGTGGAGTCTTTTATTATAATTTTATTAATTAGAACAGCACCCTGATAGTTACGGAAAATCAGGGCCGGCCATAAGGAGGGAGAGGGAGCGGGGTGCAATCCATCCAGGTGTGCCGTGCTTATAAAAACCTCTAACGAGACTTAAAAAAAAAAAAAAATGTTTACATCTGAAAATAATTTTTTACATTCATCACCCTGTATATAAGAAGTTTCCAATGACAATAAAATACCTTTTTACATTTTAAAGTAATTTAGTCTTTTATATTTTCTTGCACCCGGGTTCAACGCGGTCCTAGAGGTTAGATATTTGCTGTAATGCAGCTGTAGAATGGTATGTTCGTACAAGTTATAAATTGTTTGTGTTTCATTTGTAAAGATTGCTTATTATACAATATTATTCCGTAGATTGTATTGTGATCCCGAATTATTCCATAGATTGTGTTTGACTCACAGTTTGTTACAACACTCAGGAGTTGTCTTGTCTTATTCGCATAAATTTAATCTCTACTAATAAAAGAAAGTTCTTTGTCTGTGTGTGTGTCTGTCTGCGTGCAATGGCTATGGAAATCTACCGCACATAAAAGTCTGAAAATTTTGGTGCGGATAATTCAAAGCAGGTCCTGAAGCTCGGAATTTTAATTTTTTGAGACCCCGATCCCCCTGGGACCCCTTTAAGATTTTTTGCTCTAAACTGTTAATAACTTGCCCGAATTTTATCCGATTTTCTTCGTTTTTGGAGCCCTTTCTCCATCTAGTGCCCCCCCCCCCCCCCCCATTTTTACGTTCCAGTTAAGACCCCGAGGCCTGTTGAAGTTTTGTTTCCTAAACTGTTATTAACTTGCCTCCTTTTAATCCGATTTTCTTAGTTTTTGTGGCCTTTTCTCCATTTAGTTATTCCTCCCAATTCTACTTTGCAATTAGGAGACCCTTCATCTTTGGGACCCCTACTATAGTTCCCTTAAAAATCGTCCAAATTCACTAGCTTTTTTGCACTAGTTTTTTTTTTTTTTTTTTTTTTTTTTTTAAACTAGCTTTTTTTTTTTTCTAACAACTTCTTAGTACTTCCAGCTACTACATAAACTACCAAAAAAAAAAAAAAAAAAAAAAAAAAAAAAATGGAGAAGATCTTTGACCCCTGGGCACCTTGAAGATTTTGTTCTCTAAATTGTTTAATACTTAGCCCCCTTTTAATCCGATCTTTGTTTTGGGGCCTTTCCTCCATTTAATTATTCCTCCATTTCTACGTTCCAGTTATGACCATTAATCTTAGGGTTCTGCTGAAAAGTATCAGCGGCCCCTTTTGGGCCCTCTACAATAGCTTCCTTAAAAATCGTCCGATTTACTAGCTTTTTTTTTTTTTTTTTTTTTTTTTTTTCCCGAACAACTTCTTAGGTCTTCCTGCTACTTAATGAATGGCGAAAAAAAAAAAAAATTCTCGGACAAGACCCGGGCCCCCTGGACCCCTTTACGTTTTTAAATTTACTAATATTTTGGCTCCTTTTAATCCGATCTTCTTCGTTTTTGATCCTTTCTCCATTTAGTTATTCCTCCATTACTACATTCCAGTTAAGACCCTGAACCCCTGGGGCCCTGTACAGGGCCCTTTAAAGTTTTTGTTCCCTAAAATGTTAATAACTTGCCCCCTTTTAATCCGATTTTCTTCCTTTTTGATGCCTTTTTTTATTTAGTTATTCCCCCCCCCCTTTTACATTCCAGTTAGGATCCTGCCCCCCTGGTTCCCTGTCCGGTGCCCTTGAACTTTCTATACCATACATGCGTTTTCCACTCCCCTCCTAATTGTGTCACCATCTCAATGCATAACTTTAAAATTGAGTCTTGGAGTCTCTTCCCGGACCACCACCCTCCTATTTTTATTGTGGCCCTAGGGCATCTTTTTAAGCATTTCTTTAAAATTTTATTCTAATGATTAATTTATACCCTATGCTTAATTTCGACTAAACAAAGATCTAAAGCGCTAAGTACTAGGATCTTTTAAAATGTTTTCCTCTTAGGGCTCTGCTCAAAATGCTATTAGTTGCTCCCTTGAGCCCTCTATTATAGCTCCCTTTAAAAATCGTCCGAATAACTAGCTTTTTTTTCTAACAACTTCTTAGGACTTCTAGCTTCTATCTGCACGACAAAAAAAAATTCTCAGACTTCAGCTGCCACTAATTTTGAATATTAATCTCTTTGGCTGGAGCCCTTCGTGCTGCTTCTTTAAAAATGATCCGATTCTCTTGCAATTTTCATTAACATACTTCTAGGGTACTCCAGCTACTTTATAAACTACTAAACATTTCCTTATATACCCCCAACTACCACCTTATTTAAAAAAAAAATCTTTTTCGGCATCAACTTATGTTTACTCACTACAGCCGTAAATTAAAAATCGTGTTACTGTTCAAGATAAGTGGTTATGATTAGAGAGAGGCGGGAGAATTTATTCCGTAAATTAAATATCGCGTTAATGTGAAAGGAAATTCGTTAACTTTACAGTGGATGGGGTGACACATTCCAGCACCGCCTGGGGGCTCATTCTTTTCTTGTGATATATGGGCTCGATTTCAACAGGGTTTGGGTATTTGACTTGATATCGAAAACTTGAGTTTTTTTATTTTATTTATTCTTTAATTTATTATCACGGGCCCGGGCAACGCCGGGCGGTTCAGCTAGTCTATTGAAATAAAGCTGATACGTTTCAAAGTTACGAGTGACGAATGCTTTTTATCCCCCTGTCCCACAGTTTGCCATATTAGAGATGACTGAAGTGATATCTGGGAAGGTATTGCCCCCTGCCGCACCTGTCCCCTGCTCATTTGCAACTTTATGCTTATTTTCTGAATTCTGGGACTATTATAGTTTATCTATGAATTGAATTGTCTAGATTTATCTGCCCATTTTCTTGTAGTTGCTTGAATGTAAATACTCATGATAAAAGTTTGTTTTTATTTGCTTTTTTAATCATCATTAGTTGATCCTCAACAAAATTATCAAATGAATGTTTTTAAACCTTTCTGTATCTTCCGGCGTATTCATTCTTTTCAGTAGAAATCCGTAAGTCCAGATCCGGAAAGAAATGTCAGCTGACGTCAACTTCAGATAAGAGAACTACTTGGGGCCAGTCGAAACAGAAAGGTCACAACAAGAAACTAGTGCTTTCTTTAATGGTTCAAATCTTACTTGGATAAAAAGGAAAGATTGAAATAGTATTTTTATTGGGGAGTGTACTTCCAAATTTAGATCAACTGTATTGTGTGTTTCCGAAAATAATTTAGCAATAATGTTATCTATGTTATCGTAAAATAAAGCGGATCAGTTTTGAAGCATTGTTTTATTTAATTATAAAAATTAAATGATGATTTTTTAACATATAAAATCTAATTCGTGCTTTCCTGATTGGTCTAACCCCCCCCCCCCCTTATTTATCGTTCATTTGCAGAGAGGCACAAAAGATTTCGGGTACAGTATGGTTTCCGAAGTAACTAACTGTCTATTCGCGATAATTACCGGAAGTGTTTTTTTAATACTTTCCAACATAGTTGAAAAGTGTTTATGAATTCGGTTTGTCTGTCTGCTGTTTGTCCGTGCTCTAACTCGCGTAAATGTACTCGGATTGCCATGCAATTGATATATGTTATTGCGGTTTACTATGCCATGTTCAGTATTGAAAAGGAAGTATCTAGCACTTATTCTTTGCATTTATTCTTCGTGTGCAGGAGCATTCAAAAGACTGTCCTTGCATTATGGTATATGGGGGAAAAATCCTTTGCAGTGTATTTTAATGATTTTACATTATTTCAAATATATTGAAAATAATATACATCACTGAAGTGCACTATAAGATGCTTACTATCGAATATAGTACGTATAGCACTTATAATTAGTTTACAGGATAACTCAAAAGAATTCCGTTATATTATGGTCTAAGGGAAA
Source organism: Maratus michaelseni (assembly GCA_963931845.1). Taxonomy (NCBI): domain Eukaryota; kingdom Metazoa; phylum Arthropoda; class Arachnida; order Araneae; family Salticidae; genus Maratus; species Maratus michaelseni. The sequence goes on along the minus strand of OZ007592.1, from coordinate 167,061,021 downwards.
AAAGCGTTTGCGGTGCATTTTAATCATTTTTAGGTGTGTTCGTAATTATATAAATACGTAGCACCTATAGTCGTCGTTTGGTCCGTCCGTCTGTCCGCATATAGCAGCGCACAAACTAACCAACCAAATGGTTTGAAATTTAAGATATATTATCTTTGCAGAATTTTGTCGAGACATTTCAAATTTCATGAAAATTTAATCAAAACTTTAGAAGATATTAATAAAAATGTTAAGAAATTTGAATTTTTAAAAAAAGAAATCGGTGCTTTTTTGTTATAGGAGCTTCCGAAGTTTAATCGTCAAGCGACCGAGATACTTATTTTATTACAGAAATTAATCTGCAGACGATATAATTCATTTCACAGAATTAAAAATCATCAAGATATGAATATTTATATAACTAGCTATAGTACGAACGCACTTCGTTTGTCACGTTTGACTTACAATTTCCAACTTGTACACTATTACAAACATATTGAAATTGATATCATTTTCTAAGGTGCATTAAAACATGCATTCTGTAGAATATGCAGAGTAAAGCATTTATCATTCATTTACAGGGCCATATAAAAGTATTCAGTTACATAATACTTTACGAGGAAAAATTGTTTACGACGTATTTTAATTATGTTACGCTGTTTGAAATATGATGAAATTGCTGAGGTTTACTACAAGATACTTGTTGTATAATATGATGTGCATAGCATTTATCGTTCATTGACAGGGACACACAGAAGATTTCGGTTACAGTACGGTATCCTAAGTATTATCTATAAGCGATAATTGCTGGAAATGCGGTTCGAGTTCGGTATGCGTTTAACTAAATTTTTGCGCACTATGTGGTATGTATAAATGCTATACAATTATATACAGGGCTACACAAAATAATTCGTAAGCATTACTGTGTATCGGCGTAAATTGCTTAATGGATTTTTTTAAAATCGAGTTATGCATGTTGAACGTGAAATATATTTAGTATACTAAGAGTTGTTTGTTGAATATAAATAAAATCATATACTTTCGCAAAGAATTGGATACATAGCCGCCTCTGTATGATCATTTCTGGCAAGTGTGATTTCAATAGTTTTCAGCGTGTTTTTGCCTGAATTAAACTTTTGATTAATATGTGGCGTGTATAAAAATCTTACGGTAGTATACAGAGCGCTGTACAAAATAATTAATATATGTTTTCGTCTATTGGTAGAAACTGCTGAAGATGAATTTTCAACTGTGTTATGTGCTTTCTTATATAATATAAAAAAATAAATAAATTGCAGCATACTATATATAGTATAGATTATATAAAAGGCTGCATAAAAGAATGGGGGTACAATTCTGGCTGTGGTCTGTAATTGTAGAAATCTGGTTTTCATATGGGTTTTGCGTTTTCTAAATTGTTTACTTATTTTATTTACCTTAAAAAACAGCGAAGGTTTGTTAAAGTATTCTGTTAGTGTTGGAAAGTGTTTCATAATATATGCTTGATTTTTCTTTCTTGTTTAGTTATGGTATACGTTTTTAAGTTTAACTAAATTTTTGCATACTCTTGGTGTGTATAAATGCTATAGATCATATTCAGGGCTACACGAAAGAATTCGTAAGCATTACTGAGGATGAGCACGAATTGCTTAAAAGTGTTTTTTAATTTGAGTTGTGCATTTTCAAGCTCAAGTACACTGAGATGTTTGTAGAATATAAATAAAATCATATACAGGACTATGCAAAGAACTGGATACATGACCATCTATGAATAGTAATTCCTGGAAGTGTGATTTCAGTAGTTTTAAGCGTGTTTTTGCATGAATTAAATTTTAGCTTAATATGTGGCGTGTATAAAAATCTATAGTTCATATACAGGGCTGCACAAAATAATTTCAGTACCTTTCCGGCTATGGGTGGTAATTGCTGAAATCTGATTTTAAAATGTTCTATACGTTTTCTAAAATGTTTACTTAGGTATCTTCTTTACCTTATTAAACGGCAAAGTTTTTAGAAAGTTTCCTAATCTATGCTTTACGCATGATTCTTCTTTCTTGATTAGACTTTAAAAGCGAAAGGAAGTTTGCATAAGGCTCTTTTTGGAATAGGATATTTTGTCTCATTTATACAACACTTTTGGGCAATTTCAGTGCTGTATTTTTGGAGATGTATTTCTGAAGAAAAGATCACTTTGACATGCAAATATTTAGCATGGAGATTTTTTTCCTTTTAAAAAGAGGGAAAAAAGCAGAGAGAGAGAAAATGTAAGACAGATTACTAAAGGTGTATATCCAAATATATCTGGTGAATTTATGTGAAGTATAGTGATTAATTTTTCAAAACAAATATCATTCTGAATTGTTTTGAAAAATTAATCACTATACTTCACATAAATCCATCAGATATTTTTGGATATACACCCTTAGTAATCTGTCGTACATTCTCTCTCTCTCTCTCTCACCCTCCCCCCTCCCCCCCCTCCCTCCCACTTTTTTTCTATATCCTACTTTGCATGCTAGATGCTACACTTATTTTTGTTAATTGATCTGTTATACTAGAGTACACAGATAGAGTAAAAAGATAGAAACGTGTTTTTAGTACCTGAAAATATCATAACTCGGTAAGTTTTGGTCGTAGAAAAATGGAATTTTTGCTATTTTATTTGTCAGAGCTTTCTGAAAGTTTCCCTAGGTACCAACTTATTGGACCCAGGGTCCATATAAAAATTTAAATTTCACAATTTTTTAAAATGCAACTATTTTGGCGTAAATGGAATTTTTTATTTGATGAAGAACAGCATTTGAAAATCTTTTCAATTGGAACTATAACTCTAAAACAAATTGTTTAGAAATTATAGCTATTAGTCAACGATAAGGAATAATAACCTGTATATCTAAATATATATTATATATATATTCAAAGAAAAGTGATGGAATGCAGATAGCAGATGTATCCCAAATAGTATTCAAAGGTTAATCTAAAAGCGATCGCGTTACAGATAATTTTACTGTATATCTTGTTGCAATTCTAAATTATAGTCATAGATGTAGTTCTATATCTATATCTGGCTAATTTCATGCGTGAATGTAGTGTAAGTCACATAGCCACAAAATTCTACGATTTTGGCCGCCGATATTTTTGAAAAATATTTTTCTCTGTATTTAATTGTAGATCTACAGGATTAAATAAGTAAACTTTTTCTTTACTACAAAACTGGTAGTCAAATATCGTAGCCATTTGCATCTCTGTGACTGATAATACATTGACGCATGAAATTAGCCATCTATGATTAATGTAAAGGGCGCATTCGACCCTTATGGTTGGCATAAAGGCAACAAAGAGGAGGTCAGAACCTATGTTCGCGGGTTCGATTCTAACGCAGCCGCGTCGGCTGAACGAAGTGACCATGCAATACCTTTTAGACTATTATGAAAAGAAAAATTCAGGCCACTTTCTCTTCAAAACTTCCTTTCTCCCAGGAGTCTCTTCATACGTCGACATTGTAAAAACTGTCCTAAGCCAAATAAAATCTTTTCTTTACCCCAATTTACGGGAGAATTTTGGATCCTAAATAGAATGACTATTAATTAGGCTCTGTATTAAATTATTTGTATAAACAAAAAGCTCCGTGTTTATGAAACAAATTCATCCTATGATATTTAACTCTCCAGGCTTTTTTTATTAGAGTGCCTTTTCATTTTCTCTGTATCAAGAAATCTCGCTTTTCTTTGAAATGCTTCTTACGTTCACTGCTTGATGTGCATCTATTTAGCATTTTCAGTCAATGAAATAAGCGTTTGTATTTTACTGTGTGAAAATAGGGCTAGGTGGTCTATCTTCCTACGCTATTGTCCTCATTCAATTTTCTTCCGGCATCCACAAGATGCATTCCACCTTGCGTTGGCGGTCACACCCACTCAATTTTTTCCAAGACCTTCCTGTATTGCTCTCGCTCAATGGTCTTTAACTAATTGGGTCTAATAGGCTGGGTTCTGCTTCTGACTCAATCGAGTGTGTTTGCTGACTTTGTCTTCTTTTCGAGTGGTATGATTCTGTGTTCTCTGAAACGATTTGCCCAATAAGTTCTGAAGAGCATGCATGTATATTCGAGATTTCAACCCTTTGCCAATGAGGTATTGTCAATGAAGATCACATCTTAAAAGATGTTAAGGTGGGTCCGTTTTTGCGACAATAGACTAGATTTTGTTACGTTCTGCAATTCTTTATTATAGCCTGCTTGATTTGGTTACAAGGTCTTGAGCCAGTGAGAGTGTCTTCGTACTTAGGATTATCGGAAGTAGTAGTTAGAATAGGATATATGCCGACAAGAAATATGAAAACTGTTGTAATATAGCAGGTTTTTATTCTTGTAAAATGGTTGACAAAATTTAAGAAATGTTATAATGCTAGGTCTTAAAGTCGAAAAGAGCTCGACTCCGGTTCATCTGTCATATATCTGTCATATCTGTTCCCAATCTTATTCCTAGGTGCGTTCGTAATTATATAAATACGTAGCACCTATAGTTGTCGCCTAGTCCGTCTGTTCGCGTATAACAGCGCAAAAACTACCCAACCGAATGGTTTGAAATTTAATATATATAATCTTTGCAGAATTTTGTGGCCATTTCAAATGTTATGAAAATCGAATCTTAAAATGATATTAATAAAAGTTTTCTTCATTCTATTAAGTCCTATACGTCATATTTAAGATGGAGTCGTATTATTTCCGTATTACGGAATTTAAAATCCGAATTTGTGTACTAAAATTGTTTAATTATAGCAATCATATAATCTACCGACAGTTTTTTGGATAGATGTTTCCGGAGAAATAGATAATTAAGTGGAAAAGTAATCTAAATAGGGATTTTTAGTTCTGAAAATTTCAGAGTTACGCTCAAGTTTCCCATTGGAATTTTTAGTAAATATCAACGAAACGATATAATTTATTCCACTGAAACTAGTTATAGTACGAACGCTCCTCATTTGTCACGTTTGACGTACAATTTCCAACTTGTAAATATACCTTGTTTGTACGTATTCAAAATTTCCAAACTGAGTGAAAAAAGGCCAAACCAGGAGACGAACCCGGTACCTTTTGTGTATCGAGTGAACGCTCTGCTGCCAACTGAGTTACCTCGCTACCTGGACAACTCTGGCGTACACAATTCACCCATACAACCTTATGATCAGTAACATTGTTTGTCACGTCAGACAGCTCAAATGAATAAATCACAGGCATTTTTTATGAATAACCTAACCGTAAAATCAAAAATATTCCGAATACATTACCGTTATGGAATGAAGTGGTCTTAAGTAATTGTTACACGTTAACGTTTCTTAACTGAACGAATTGTAAAATAATGGTTTCCTTGCACCTATACTACCTTTGATGTTAGAATAGTTTTACAGGCATTTGTGAATGAGTATGCATTGTCCGGTATAGAAGCCAATCTTTGCGAGGATTTTACATTTCTCGTAATCTATACTAATAAAAGAAAGTTGTTTGTCTGTGTGTATGTGTCTGTCTGTGTGCGATGGCTAGCGAAATCTACCGCACGTAGAAGTCTGAAAATTTGGGTGTGGATAGTCCAAGGTAGGTCCTGATGCGCCTGAGGCACAGATATTTAATTTTGTAAGACCTGGGCCCCTTTACGTTTACGTGCCCCAAATTGTTAATAATTTGCCTCCTTTTTATCCGATCTTCTTTGTTCTTGGAGTCTTTTCTCCATTTAGTTATTCCCCCATTTCTATATTCCAGTTATGACTCTGGCCCTTTGAGGCCCGGTCCGGGGCTCCTTGAACTTTTTGTGCGCCATGCATTTCTCACTCCCCTAATTGTGTCACCCGCTCAATGCATAACTTTAAAGTTGAATCTTGGACTCCTCTCCCCGGGCCACAACCCTCTAATTTTTATTGGGGCCCTAGTGCCATTTTAAAAGCATTTTCTTAAAAATTTTATTCTAATGATTAATATATACCCTATGCTTGATTTCGACTAATTGAAGATCTAAAGCGCTAAGTACTAGGACCTTTTAAGATGTTTTCCTCTTAGGACCCTGCTCAAAACTATGTGTTGATCCCTTTTGGGCCCCCTACTATAGCTCCCTTAAAAATCGTCCGATTCACTAGCTTTTTTTAACAACTTCTTAGGTCCTCCAGCTACTACATGAACGACAAAAAATTTTTCAGACCTCAGTTACCACCAATTTTGAAGATTAATCTCCTTCTTGGGGCCCTTGGTGCAGCTTCTTTAAAAATGATCCGATTCTTTTGCAATTTCCTTTAACACAGTTCTAGGGTCCTCCAGCTACTTTATAAACTACTGAAATTTTCTGTAGCCCCCAGCTACCATCTTTTTTTAAATTTTAATCTTCCCTTTTCTGCATCAATTTACGTTTACTCACTACAACCGTAAACTAAAATCGCATTACTGTTAAGCTAAGTGGGTTAAGTTCAGGGGGGGGGGGGGGGGGTTATCCCTAAATTAAATAGTGCGTTAATGTCAAAGGTAATTCCTTTAATTTTCTGGGGGGGGAGGGGCATCTTCCAACATGGGGCATTCTTGTTAGATTCTCCTCATCTGACGCATTCTTGTCTTCGTAAATTTTAAGTATTTTTAAGAAGATAAAATTTCAAGTGGAAATTTCAAAGTTTATAGGAATTTTTTTCAATACTTAAAATTTAAGGGGTTAATTTTAAAAAACGCACACCGCCGGCATCTGACGTCTAATTTCTGATGCTGAAAATCGTATCTTAATAATTATATTAGGTATTAGGTAATGAGTCATCGCGCTTCTATGTTTTCCCATAGGCTAACATGGGATTTCACGATCGGGGAGTTTCAGTGAGTCTTTTCCCCTAACGCGGAAAGACCCGCTCGCTAATGTTAATCCTATGGGGCATTATTTTTCCAATATTTCGTTTGCATTTCAGTATTTTTAAACTTTTTTTTTTTTTTTCATCGGATAGCTGAGATCAATCTCTATTTTTCCGCCGTTAATTACCTTTTCGATTTTCTTTGCGTTTTTTTTTTTTTTTTTTTTTTTTTTTTTTTTTTTTTTTACGAATATATTTTTACTTTTGGATTATAATCAAATAAAGGTTGAAAATATTAAACTGGACTGAAAAATAGTAGGGTTATGTTATTTAGAGTGTTATTTTTTTTTTTTAATGGAATTCTAGAATTTAGACTAAAATACTGCACTCTGCTCAGAACTGTACTTTGATTCAGCCAGTGTTGAATTCAGGGGGTTGCCCGGGGGTACATTCTCCCACCCCAGAGCATTTTACCCCCCCCCCCCCCAAGATTTGAGATTGTATGCTTTTAATGGTAAAGTGCAATCCCCCCCCCCCCCCCCCCGGAGCCACAGAAATCCCTCCCGGAGAAAAGTGTCTGAATTCAACACTGGATTCAGCTCTCCATTGCAGTCCACCATTTCATGTTGCATACACCGAGATGATTGTTTTCTGTGACCTTACTCTTCTGTTGTGGGGTTTTGGGGTTCTTTCTAAAACACAACTTACTTAAACTTAAAAAGCTCATTTATTACTCAATCTTCACTTGACAATTAAATATTTAGAAAAAAATAAGTATACCCTGATTAGCTCCACTGAAATCTGTTGCCATGGAAAAGGTAGCAAATTATATTAAACTAATCAAAATATCAAAACTTAAGAATCCGAATAGGTTAATACAACAATGATAATTTTGAACTCATCATTTTAAGACAATATTAAATGTAGTAAGGGGCAACAGATTTCTAAATCAAGTAGCATACTGGATTGCATAATAAAGAACACCCAACTCCACTCCAACCCGATCAAGCTCAAATCTCCATACACATTAAATTAACAAAAGTGTAATCATCATATAATTTGGAAAAATGCAGACAACCTGAAATTCCTCCAATATGAGGACCAAAAGGGGAAAGAGTTAAATCCGTTAATAGAATAGGGATATGATGATGTACTAAAATTTTAGAACAACCATAGAGATTCTGAACAAGATCCGATCGGTTAACCAAGAATCGTATAGTGGTGTATAATGACTGGATATTTTTACTTTTTAAAATAAAACAATTTTGGTGTATATTTTAGAAAAACAATGTTTCTGAAAGAGGAGAGTTAAAGCTTAATTTAACATTTTATGAAATTAAATTTAATATTACTGTTTCACTTATTAATCTATCCATCCTTAAATCAAGATCAAAAATACGATTGTATAACATTGAGTGAACTTCAATTTATGTTCATTAAAACAGTCAGTTATGAATTTAAACTTAAGAAATTTTAAAGTTCTAATTTAATAAAGTTGAATTTTCTCTCCCCTTTTTTTTTTTTTTAATTAATCACAGAAAGGTTAGGCCATTCTTATAGGTCTACTGCGAATATAAAAAATTAATTATTTAGAGATTTATACAAAGAAAAACATACCAATTTTGATAATAAACAAAAAAAAAAAAACACAATTTATTTGAACATTTAAAATAATGAAGCAACTAAGTTATCAAAAATAATCTTAATAAAACAATATAACAGCTGATCTTTTAAGTTGAAACCACTCACTGGTTACTTTTAAATTACACATCATATTTTTAAAATTACCATCATATTACCATTTAATGGTCGTTCAAACATACAAACATTATATATTAACCTACAGACTATTTCTGTTCATAATGTTTATTCTTATTGAAATTATCCAAAGATATTCATTTCACTTTTAAACTCTGGTATAGCAAACATATTTTTTTTTTTTTTTTTTTTTTTAAAAGAGGTACAAATAAATAATAAGAAAAACTATGCAAATAGTACTTACAACAGGTAGAGAGTTCTACAATTTTAGTCAATGGGCACTTAGGAGCATTTCCTCCTTTTTCAAAATCTGATGAAACACTTAAGCTGGAGTATTCAGGCTGGGGAAAAATTCAGACGTGGTTTCAAGCTAACATTCATCAATCCTCTCATCTCACTGCATCACTTGCCATCAACTACTAGGTCCATCATCTAGTCCGGAGGGGAAAATCGTTCTACGGTCCAGAACTTCACCGTCGGAGTCAGTAATTTCACCTTCCTGAAGCATGTGTTTTATTCGAAGATAGCCATCACCGTAACTCAGAACACTACGACTTCTAACGACCGGTTTAGTTCAATATCTATGATCACTTCTGATGGTTAAGAAGTCATAATCTTGGAGCGCCACTACGCCAAAAAAAAATAGGCTACACATATCTTCTTCTTAATTTCTCGTTAACAGTTATAGATCCGCAATTCGAAAATGCCCTTATAGCCTCTTTTCATCATAACATCATGACTTAGGATGGTTAATGTAGGGCCATCAATGCCCCACTCTCAAAAAAAAAATCTTCCAGAAACCTGTCCGCCTTCAACAACTTCGCGATCCAGCCCACAGGCCAATCTTCGAGCCCCGTAATAAGTCGAATTTTTTTTACGAGTCAAACGACAGGTCTCTTGGCCAAGCAACAAGTGTCGTAAACATTCATTCTCCCGCGCTGCTTGAAAAACGGGACCGATCCACTCTGCCAGGGGTACAGGAATGGAAACAAAAGGAAAAATGGACTCATCGTGAAGACTACAGCTTGCCGCTCCACTCTGCCGGCCGCCTCATGGGGGAAGGAAACCATGCATCACCCCCATGGCGTGTGCTGAAGGGGGTCCTGTTAGCCTCTGTTTACATGGGCGCCAGCTATCCGCCTGATAGCAGAGCCAATTGAAGCCTGACGTAAACTTACAAAGCCTAATTGCGTGTATAGTACACTCATAAGATAACGTAATTCTTATACAGGGCGGTCGGTCATTCTTATATCAAAGTCAGACTAGATGACTCCAAATTTTCCACCTGTGCAGTCTACTGACAAAACATCCCTCCCTTGCTGTCTGCTTTTCGTATTTGAAAAACAGGAAGCTACGTTAGACTATAAACGTTGAAATTACTTTGCAAAAAGAAAAAGAAAGAAGAAAAAATAAAAACTGATTTTATTATAATTATTACAATTACTTTTATTTATTTAAATTTTTATTAGAAACAGAAAAAAAGAGTGCTTTTAAATAAATGTTGAGAAAGTGATTTAAATAATTAATGTAGATTAAAAAAAAAATTTGTTGAAACCAACCGTAACAAGATTGCTCCCCCCGGCTAATTAAAAAAAAATTTTTTTGAGAAAACAAATTATTTTTTTGAAAGGTAACTTGGTACCACATGGCATGCTGGGACCTCAACACTGAAAAAACTGACCCACAAACACAGATCATACATCGATCCGGGACGGGATCCAGAGAGTTCACCGCTGAAATACCACCCTGACAATATATTCCGGATATATACAACCAGAGCTCGCACATCCGTAGAAACCATTACCTAAAATATTACCTGAAACATGACCATAAAAGAGTACTACCAGAGGAGGGACCACAAGGCTGATTTTACCACTAAAATGACCAAGATATTTTCTGCACCTGTAAAAGAACACATGTTCCACCTGATTGTGAAACCTCACTTCCCTACTACTGTCATTCCTACGCATAACTGCATCCTTCCTGAGACTTCTGGCAACAGAACTGTAAATAATACATAAATTGAATTTTGAAAAAAAAAAATTAGCCGAAAAAGAAGAGAAGTGCCCACTGATTAATTGTCACTATACTGCTTATATACATAACTTCAATAATTGGCATCACAGTATATTACAACACTATCTATTAATGTAAATAAGTACTAGTAATATCATAGTTACAACACTGTAAATGTCAATGAAATTTGTAAAACACATATTAATTCTATTGTACAAAAATACACAAGAGCAACTGGTGACACACAAAAAAAAATATATACATATACATCTGTAAGACACAAATTATGGTATCACAGACCATGTTAGAGAATTACGCACACAATTGTAACAATTTTATATGAGAACACATGTTTGTTTTCGAACACAGTCTAATGATTCGGGATATTATGTAGATTTTACAAATGCACGTACAAGTAATGTGCATGGGAAAGAGTATCTCTGCCTCTGTGCTACTTATAGCAAAAAGCAGTTTCGGGCCTTTTGGGCACTACAGGGAAAACATTCCACAAAATAAAATAAAAAACAGGGGTGGTGACATATATCACCAGGAAGGAAAACACACATTCCACAAAAATAGGAAGTAGAATAAATAAAATAGTTAATTTTAGCACTTTTAGCCACACACAACAACATACAGGCATGTACATGAGACAGTATGTACTAGAAAAAGAAAAAGGGCCCACACTCCTTAAAGTTTAAGCTCAAATAAAACCACAAACTGTATAGTAAATAATAAATCTATCTAGTTAAAATGTAGAAATTAAAGTAAACACATACTTAAAAAGTTATATACAAAACACTGATGCATTAAAAAAAACTGAACTAAACAGATCTACCTCGGCAAAAGGGCATACAAAACACAACATCCTAAAAAAATTTTAAAGTAACAAAAATTACATTCGTTTCTTTTTTTTTTTTTTTTGCAAAAATATACCCAAAATCTACGAAAACGGGGTGCGGACGGGTATATACCACATTATCTACCATAAAACAGACAAAAACCTTAAGTATAGGCATAAAAAGGGTTAAAAATGCCTACATGAGAGTATCAACACACAACCAAAACAAACCTTTAATACGCTAGAAAAACTAAGTTCCGTTTTAAAAATGTCAAAAAAAAATAATTAAATATACATACACATTAACTAAACTATAAATAAATACAAATAAACAAGGTAAAATTGAATAAAAATGCTTGAATAACGAAAAAAGGTAGTTAGTATTTATAACTCGGACGGTCTCTTCTATCCCGTTGCGAATAGTCGGTTCTAGAAATCGATATTGAACGACTACTTCTATTCGATTTAGCAGCTGGACGAATCGATGAACGAGACCTGCGCGAATCGCTGTGCTCAGCAGTTGAACTGCTTTCTGCCGTGGCTGAATTTTTACCTACGCGCATTTCACTGCCTTCTGCCGTTGCTAAATTTTTATTTACGCACATCTCGTTATTCTCTGCCACTGCAATCTCCGGAGAAATGGGAGGTGGGGGAGAGGGATTTATGATTTCAGTCGCGTCGCTGTCTGTTTCCTCCACTTCCGGCGCTACCGGAGTTTCGTTATTGTTGACGTTCACTACTGCTGGTGCGCGGTTACTATCATATGGTGCCCAGGGAATGAATCGGTTACGCTTACACCTGCGTACAGGAGGAGAATCGCGCGGTTGGTGTGGTGAATCGATGGTCACGTTTTCAGTCGATCCCAGGCCAATTGTTTGTTTTGGTTTACTGGACCAGATGGGGAGTCTGTCTTTGAAAGAAGACAACCTGTCAACATGGACAACCTGACAATTTTTGGGATTAGCAACTAGCGCTATTTTAAAATTAACCTCATTTAGCTTCTCAATTATAGTAAAAGGACCATTATTTTGCTTGCTTAATTTTTTTGTATTACCAGGGGCGACTGTGGGTGTAAATAACCACACAAGATTTCCTATTTTAAAATTTTTATCAACAGCTGTCTTTTCACGGTATTTTTCCTGCTGCTCAGAAACTTTAATTAAATTACTATGTACTTCAGTGTATACTTTTTGAAGAGCTGGGATTAAGAGTTCGCAAAAAGAGGGTGCATCATTATAATTAAAAGAAGGTGGTTGAGAAAAGAGATTATATGGTAGATTCATATTTCTGCCATACATAACTGCAGCTGGGCTAAGTTTAGTTGAAGAGTGGACAGCTGAACGCATAGCTAGTAGTGCAAATTTGAGTTTAGTGTCCCAGTCAGATTGATTTTGGTTGACTATGTGACAAAGTGCATTTTTAAGAGTACGATTCTGTCTCTCCACTTGCGAGTTGCCAGCCGGGTGATAAGATGAGGTCTTAATATGATTAATACCAAACATTTTATATACGTGCTCTATCGCATCTGAAATTAGATTCTTCGCGTTGTCCGTCGTAATAAAACAGGGCGCACCGTAGCGTGATATGAAATCAGCTAAAGTGTCCGCAATGACATCTGAAGTGGTTGAACTAACCGCATATGCTTCTGGCCACTTAGTAAATGAATCTATATATGCGACAATATACTTATTTCCCGAAAAAGTTTGCGGTAAGGGTCCAATGAGATCCAAATGAACCTTGTTCATGGGAAACTGGGGGGTCGGCATACGTTGCAGAGGGGCGAGCTGGTTCGCTCTATAAGCTCTCTTCTGCTGGCAACTAATACATGACTCCACTAGATGCTTGACATCTGACGACATTCCTGGCCAATAGAAGTGCTCACGAATGCGATCAATGGTCTTTTGAAAGGCTTGATGACAAGCCGCTAGGGACTCATGTGTTAGTGCAAAAACTTGAGTAACCAATTCTTTTGGCACGACTAACTTTACAGATTTATTCAAAATAGCTGACTCCCTTGTATCCTCACAAACTAAAATGTCATCTCTAAAAAAAAATTTCATGTATTTAGGAGCAATTTCTACACCTTGGTCTAGTTTTCTTGCAATCTCGCAGCATTTCTTGTCTGATTTTTGTAATTCACCAATTTTTTCAAGTAGATTAGAATGAGGCATAAAAGTAACTTCCTTTTCGACTTGTATACAAAAATTACAATTAACAGTATCATTGGAGTTATCATTGTTGACATACCTCGAAAGGAAATCTGCGACACTGTTACACTTACCTTTAACAAACTTGATTGTAAAATTAAAGTCTGAGAGAGTGCAGATCCATTTAGCCATGCGAGATGTAGGGTCGTGAATTTTTAACATAAATGTTAGAGGCGCATGGTCTGTATAGATGAAAAAATGGGTATTAGCAATGTAACATTTGAAGTGGGCAGTAGCCCAAACTAAAGCTAGTAATTCCCTTTCAGTGGTGGAGTAGCGGGTCTCAGCATCTTTCAATTTTCTGCTGGCAAAGGCAACAGGATGGAGCATGTTATTTTCATCTAATTGTGATAACACTGCCCCTAATGCTTCGCCACTGGCATCAGTATATAAATGGAATTCTTTCTCAAAATCAGGGAGTGCAAGACATGGTTTTGAAATAAGAGCCATTTTAAGGTCTTCAAATTCTTTCTGTGCATCTTCATTCCACGAAAATTTTCCTGTCTCTTTCGTTAAGTTGATTAGATTTTTAGCTCTCTTAGTAAAATCTGGTATAAATCTCCTATAGAAAGATAGAGTTCCAATAAATGACCTAACAGCCTTTCGGGTAGTTGGAGGTTTAAAATTTTCTATTACGGCAATATTTTTATTGATAGGTGATACTTGGCCACTACAAATCTCAAAACCTAGATATTGTATTTTATTCGAAAGGAAAGTGCATTTACTGGGCTTAAGTTTAAGTTTATGCAGTCTTAACCTTTCAAAGACCATGCTAAGCTTCTCAAAATGAGAATTAACATCACTGGAGGCAATTACAATGTCGTCGATATAAACAAGAATTCCAAGATTGCCTAAATCACCGAAAATAGCATTCATAAGTCTTTGGAAACTGTTACCTGAATTTGAGAGCCCAAAACAGTTACGGGTCCACTCAAAAAGTCCTTTGTGGGTGATTATAGCAGTTTTATGCCTATCCTCTGGGCGAATAACCTGTTGAAAAAACCCACTAGTTAAATCTAGCGTTGAAAAAAATTTAGCCCCACTTAAAGCATCAACAGAGTCGGTAATGTTAGGTATTGGGTAAGCATCTTTAACAAGATTTTTATTTAATCTTCTGTAGTCAACAGCAAGTCGATAGGAACCGTCTGATTTCCGAACCAGAATAACCGGAGAAGCAAATTCAGACATGGAAGGGGAAATTATGTCCGCCTGTAACAAAGTATTAAGTTGGTCTTCCATTTCTTGACGTAATTTGTAGGGGACTCTATAAGCTTTGCCTTTAACTGGTTTATTTGAAGTTAAGTTAATTTCATGCGGGATTGTATCACAGCCGGGTAAATCTAAGACCGATGCTGCAAATACATCTTTGTTTTTGTCTAGAAAATTTTGCATTTTAAGTTTTAATGGGGGTTCTAAATGATCTAAATTAATTTCAGAGCTCCAAGTGAGATCAGCGTGATCAAAGTCACCAATTGGAGGGGCCAAATTTATATTATAGGTTAAATTATTATCAGTTACGGGTATATTTGACTGGTCTACACATTTTTGAATTTTGGCAACAAAGGTTCCTTTATTTAAATGAATACTATTGTCTGAAAAATTTGCAAATGAGATATATAGGCCATGTTCTTTAGTGCAAATGGCTCTGGAGGTAAGGAGACCTTGATTTAAATTTTTCGCCAAAGGTTCTAACATAACAATATCATTTTCCTTAATAAAATTTTCCTTATAACTTTTAACCTGGGCTAACATTTTTGACTGCGGGGGAATTGAAATTTTGCTACATAACACAGCGAAACTTATATTTTTATTTTTATTGGTTTTATCACTACTGCTATCTTCATTGCTCTCCTCCTCGACTTCAGGTACCTTATCCTCTATACTTACCAAATCTTCACTTTCATCAATATTACAAATTTCAGTAGTCTCTTCAGCTAAATTACCCTGAGTTACCTGACTCGCTGCTGAAAGAATGTTGTCGACACTTTGAATACTTGAAAAATTTTCAGTGTTATTACCCTCAGAGCTACCGCCTGATGTTGTTTGCATGCAAAAGTTCTGCGCAACACTTTCAACTTCCTTATCCGACTCAGTTTGAATGACTATCTCAACATCTTTTCCCATATTACTCAACTGCGGGTCCTGAACTACCATATTTTCACTACTATGATTCCCATTTTCAATATTAACTGAGTCATGAACTTTCTCACATGCACAATTTTCAGGAGGGCTATTGGCATTACTACTTTTTGAATTCTCCCCTACTTTGTTGACACATTTTATATTTACAGAATTATTTTTAACACAATCATTATTTATACAATTATTATTAGAATTTACACTATATACAGAGTTAGAAATATTTACAGAATTAGTAGCAAGACAAGTATTACACCCTGAAGTATTACTTGGGGTTTCTACGCTTTGTTTACATTGGCCTGAAACTGGCACTTTAAGAGCGACAGCATTTGTATCACAATTTATACTTGCCCGGTACTCTTTCAAAAATGGCATTCCCAAAATCATATTAAATTCCTCTGCTAATTTACCTTCCACTACATAGAATTCAGCTTGACATTGAACATTATCAAAAACAAATTTTAAAAATACTTTCTTATTTAGGTGAACTTTCTCACCGGTGACAGTCATAATGGGGATATTGCAATTCTCCATTTCAAAATTCTCTAAACAGTTACAATCAGTACCACTCAGGAGATTAATTGCAGAACCCGTGTCACATAATGCATTTAGGCAAACTTTATTTATGTAAATTCTTGCAGTTGGTAATGTATATGATTGGGGCTGAAACATACTATACACAGTTAGGCGGTCCAGGGGCCTGTTGGGGATCGACTTGACCACATCTGATCCGGCCACTAATAGTTTAAAGCCTCACTTTCATTGTTAGCTACTGGGGTGTTATTTACCGCCTGCTCTTCATTTCTGTTCGCAGCTGTGCTCCTATTGTTTTGGTAATAACCACCTCTTCTTCCCCTATATCCGCCTCGCTGATTGTGGTTCCCTCTAGGATTTTCACCTCTGTTTCTATAATTTTGCCCACGGCTCCTGAAATTTTGACCACCTCCCCTTCTAAAATTATAGTCGACAAAATTTAGTGGACAATCTCTGGCATAGTGGCCTTGTACGGAGCACCTATAGCAGGTTACGGGTCTTACCTCTTGGTTTTTCTCCTGTACATCCCTAGCCCTAAGATCAACTAAACTGTCTATCTTAGCTGCTAAAACATCAATTTGAGATTTTAGTTGGTCTATCTCCTTCTTTTGTGAGCTATCTTGCTGAAAAACTGCAGCACAGGGTAGGTTTTGGGTCAAATTAGGGTTGAGAATTTCCTCGCGGTGGTTGTAGAAAGGGTTAATGCTCCTATAAGCCTTTTCCTCAAGAAGCGCAATTTTGAGGACCTCTTCTGGGGATTGTGGATTTCTCGCAATTACCCCCTTTCGCACTTCTGGTGTAAGATTGCTCAACAGCATGGAGTGTAGTAGAGCCGTTCGGCTTTTATCGACTACTTCACCCTGGATACCTTCAATTACAAGGGCTCTTAATGACATATCATATGCCTTGTCATAAAACTCCTGAACACTCATATTGGGTGGCTGTTTAAATTTAAAAAATGACTGAGGGCAACATCTGGTGTGGCCTGTGAAGTATAACTCTCTTTTAAGATTTTTAATAGCTCATCAGATGTTTTTGCTTTGTGAATTTTTATTCGCCTAGAAGCAGCTCCTGATAATCTAGCTAACAAAACGAATTTTTTCTCCTCCTCATTCCAGTCGAATAATTTGGCAAAACTCTCAAATTTCTCAGAAAAATCTGAGAAGCAGACTGAGCTGGCCTCTCCATTGAATGGGGGAATGTTTGACAAATTATCCACTAAAGCATTTTTTTGCTGAATAGTGGCAATTGCTTCCGAGTGCTTATCAGCCATAGTTAGAGTTAGAAAATGACAAACAAACCAAAAAGAAAATGAAAAAAGGGGGGGGGGGGACAACTTAAAAATGAGAAAAAGAGAGGGGAAAGGAAAACCTTATAAATACATAAAACTTAAGTACAGGACTATGCTTTTTGTAAATAAGAAAAGGTTATGCTCACAAGGCATAATTTTGACTGGGAATTGTAGCTTACTAGCACAGAGAGAGAGCCTAGACCTCTTTTTACACTTGAACATATAAATAAAATTTTAATTGCAAAAACACCCAGTTGCTCTTTGATACATAAATACATACAAGTAAAAAAAAATCAATAACCCAGAGACCGAATTGTTACGGCTCCATTTGTTGTGGGGTTTTGGGGTTCTTTCTAAAACACAACTTACTTAAACTTAAAAAGCTCATTTATTACTCAATCTTCACTTGACAATTAAATATTTAGAAAAAAATAAGTATACCCTGATTAGCTCCACTGAAATCTGTTGCCATGGAAAAGGTAGCAAATTATATTAAACTAATCAAAATATCAAAACTTAAGAATCCGAATAGGTTAATACAACAATGATAATTTTGAACTCATCATTTTAAGACAATATTAAATGTAGTAAGGGGCAACAGATTTCTAAATCAAGTAGCATACTGGATTGCATAATAAAGAACACCCAACTCCACTCCAACCCGATCAAGCTCAAATCTCCATACACATTAAATTAACAAAAGTGTAATCATCATATAATTTGGAAAAATGCAGACAACCTGAAATTCCTCCAATATGAGGACCAAAAGGGGAAAGAGTTAAATCCGTTAATAGAATAGGGATATGATGATGTACTAAAATTTTAGAACAACCATAGAGATTCTGAACAAGATCCGATCGGTTAACCAAGAATCGTATAGTGGTGTATAATGACTGGATATTTTTTTTTTTTTTTTTTTTTTTACTTTTTAAAATAAAACAATTTTGGTGTATATTTTAGAAAAACAATGTTTCTGAAAGAGGAGAGTTAAAGCTTAATTTAACATTTTATGAAATTAAATTTAATATTACTGTTTCACTTATTAATCTATCCATCCTTAAATCAAGATCAAAAATACGATTGTATAACATTGAGTGAACTTCAATTTATGTTCATTAAAACAGTCAGTTATGAATTTAAACTTAAGAAATTTTAAAGTCCTAATTTAATAAAGTTGAATTTTCTCTCCCTTTTTTTTTTTTTTAATTAATCACAGAAAGGTTAGGCCATTCTTATAGGTCTACTACGAATATAAAAAATTAATTATTTAGAGATTTATACAAAGAAAAACATACCAATTTTGATAATAAACAAAAAAAAAAAACACAATTTATTTGAACATTTAAAATAATGAAGCAACTAAGTTATCAAAAATAATCTTAATAAAACAATATAACAGCTGATCTTTTAAGTTGAAACCACTCACTGGTTACTTTTAAATTACACATCATATTTTTAAAATTACCATCATATTACCATTTAATGGTCGTTCAAACATACAAACATTATATATTAACCTACAGACTATTTCTGTTCATAATGTTTATTCTTATTGAAATTATCCAAAGATATTCATTTCACTTTTAAACTCTGGTATAGCAAACATTTTTTTTTTTTTTTTTTAAAAGAGGTACAAATAAATAAAAAGAAAAACTATGCAAATAGTACTTACAACAGGTAGAGAGTTCTACAATTTTAGTCAATGGGCACTTAGGAGCATTTCCTCCTTTTTCAAAATCTGATGAAACACTTAAGCTGGAGTATTCAGGCTGGGGAAAAATTCAGACGTGGTTTCAAGCTAACATTCATCAATCCTCTCATCTCACTGCATCACTTGCCATCAACTACTAGGTCCATCATCTAGTCCGGAGGGGAAAATCGTTCTACGGTCCAGAACTTCACCGTCGGAGTCAGTAATTTCACCTTCCTGAAGCATGTGTTTTATTCGAAGATAGCCATCACCGTAACTCAGAACACTACGACTTCTAACGACCGGTTTAGTTCAATATCTATGATCACTTCTGATGGTTAAGAAGTCATAATCTTGGAGCGCCACTACGCCAAAAAAAAATAGGCTACACATATCTTCTTCTTAATTTCTCGTTAACAGTTATAGATCCGCAATTCGAAAATGCCCTTATAGCCTCTTTTCATCATAACATCATGACTTAGGATGGTTAATGTAGGGCCATCAATGCCCCACTCTCAAAAAAAAAAATCTTCCAGAAACCTGTCCGCCTTCAACAACTTCGCGATCCAGCCTACAGGCCAATCTTCGAGCCCCGTAATAAGTCGAATTTTTTTTACGAGTCAAACGACAGGTCTCTTGGCCAAGCAACAAGTGTCGTAAACATTCATTCTCCCGCGCTGCTTGAAAAACGGGACCGATCCACTCTGCCAGGGGTACGGGAATGGAAACAAAAGGAAAAATGGACTCATCGTGAAGACTACAGCTTGCCGCTCCACTCTGCCGGCCGCCTCATGGGGGAAGGAAACCATGCATCACCCCCATGGCGTGTGCTGAAGGGGGTCCTGTTAGCCTCTGTTTACATGGGCGCCAGCTATCCGCCTGATAGCAGAGCCAATTGAAGCCTGACGTAAACTTACAAAGCCTAATTGCGTGTATAGTACACTCATAAGATAACGTAATTCTTATACAGGGCGGTCGGTCATTCTTATATCAAAGTCAGACTAGATGACTCCAAATTTTCCACCTGTGCAGTCTACTGACAAAACATCCCTCCCTTGCTGTCTGCTTTTCGTATTTGAAAAACAGGAAGCTACGTTAGACTATAAACGTTGAAATTACTTTGCAAAAAGAAAAAGAAAGAAGAAAAAATAAAAACTGATTTTATTATAATTATTACAATTACTTTTATTTATTTAAATTTTTATTAGAAACAGAAAAAAAGAGTGCTTTTAAATAAATGTTGAGAAAGTGATTTAAATAATTAATGTAGATTAAAAAAAAATTTTGTTGAAACCAACCGTAACACTTCTACCGCTAATTGCACTCCTTCACCTTTTTCTGCCTTTATCAGCCTTGTTTTGCGTGACTTAGACACATCCCTTTGTTAATTTACTTCCAATTTTATCATAACCATAGCTTTCTACACTTAAAAATATTGTTATACATTGATTTCTGGGTAACTAATCAACTCTTTATGATGTTCGTTTAATTTTATTATACTTTACTAGCTTAAAAATTGAAAGATGACAAAGAATTTTAGCAACTTGATAGCAATCATAAAAAATAGTGATAAAAGTCTGCCTATAAGTACCAAAATATAACATATTTTTTAAAATCCTACCCTAGCTTTGATTGACACATTATTAAATAAAATGGAATATGTCTGGTCACTCCAAACATTCGTATGCATTGGCTACATTCAAGAAAAGGAAAAATAATTATCATCAACCTAACCAGGTTTTACTGCCTTTTTCTGATTATTGAGCTATAACGTTTGATAAAAATAATTGTAATTCGACAAACTGCATTGAATAATATTCTTGATTAAATTATCTTTCCAGCGGTATATAGCTTTTATGGTATTACTAAGAAATATTTGGTGTTATGATCCATCAAACTTCAAAAAAGCATTTTTCTCCACAATTTTGGCCACCACTGTTATCATATAATAAATTAAAACTCCATTCAATTCTAAAACACTTTTGGTATTAATATCTGTAAATTTCATGCGCATACTAAAGTGACTTTGTGTCAGAAAAAATTAATTGTTCATTAGTATATTTTTTAATTATTTATTAAAGAACAGTTTTAAATTTATTTTATACAGAATATTGTACAAGATTCAAGATTATTCATACTGTTGGTTTCAATTTCTGTGTCTCTGTGTGTACTTCCAATATGTGTTGAGTAAGCTGTAGAAAATAATGTGTTGTTCATATCCTGGTTCAACTGTTAAAAGTTTTGTTAAATATGTATTTTTTTTCTTTTTGCAATTTTTTTGATTAGCAACGTAAACTCAAATAAAATTGTTAAAATAAAATTTACTTTACCAAAGAGTATTTCAGGAGGTGCCTTATTGTGAATCATGAGGGAGAGTAAGCATTGTGAGGGGCTCATTATTTTGAATGTAAGAAATTGTAAAGATATCACAGAATAGTAAAGCGAATAATTTTCGTTATGTTTTATAGGAAATATTTACTTACCAACCAGACTTGGAAAAGGTCAATTTGATGTCTAAGTATAAAAGGATAAAATGCAAATTCTTAATTTTTTGTAATGAAAAAGTTTTCCTAAAAAAATAAATTAAAAATAACAAGTTGGAAATTGTACGTCAAACGTTACAAACGAGGTGCGTTCGTACGCACGTTTTAGAATTAAATTCATGATATCCCGTGCGTAGAACGGGTTAAACAGCTAGTTAAGTATATATTTTATGACACTGTTCATACAAATATCTTAACTAGTTATATAAATATTCAGATATATATGTATCAGCTAGTTATATAAATATTCAGATCTTGATGATTTTTAATTCTGTGAAATGAATTACAGTGTCTCACATAAGTGATGGGACACTTGTGCTTTACAAAAGGAAACTAATCAAATAAATTAAAAAAACATGTACACATTTTTTTTGTGGGTGTGTTTCATACTTAAATTTAGTAAAGATTATTACATAACATACATTTTGTCAAAATATTAAAATATTAATTTAATAAAAATACAAATGTTTAGAACGGAGCAAAAAATAGCTCACATAAGTGATGGGACACCATTATATATGCAACAAAAATCGTCTGAAATAAGCAATAAAAATATTTTTTGGGGTTTTATTTTTACTTAAAAGCAATTGGCAATAATTTATAAAATCGTCTGCAGTATTTCTCTCCAGTTTGTTTTGGAATTTTTGTGTTTTTTAGCTCTGTGTAGTCATGAATGCTAAACGAAAAGAAACTTCGCCTGAAATTCGAAAATTAGTTATTAATTTGCATATTGAACGTGGAAAATCTATTAGAAAAACTGCTGAAACAGTTAACTTGAGTCGTTCAACAGTTTTCAATATCATTAAACGATATAAAAAGAATCATATGATTCAGGATAAAAGAAGACCTGGCTGACCATCAAAGCTATCCAATGGAATAAAGCGAATTATCGTTCGAAATATTAAAAAAAATCCAAGAATTAGTGCTTCAAAAGTTGCTGCTGATTTACAAGCATTATATGGAATAATTGTTAATCCTGAAACTATTAGAAGGGTAATTCGATCTGCTGGATATCACGGTAGAGTAGCCAGGAAAAAATTCTTCGTAAGTGAAAAGAATAGAAAACTCAGACTAGCTTTCGCAAAATCCAACATAAATAAGAATTCTGATTACTGGAATAAAGTTATATTTGCTGATGAGAGTAAATTTAATATATTTGGTTCTGACGGTAGAATCTTGGTGTGGAGAAAACCCAGGGAAGAGCTTCGCAAACAGAACTTGGTACCAACAGTAAAACATGGTGGAGGAGGAGTTATGGTATGGGGGTGTATGTCGTCCGCTGGAGTTGGTAATCTTGTTTTTATTGACAGTATAATGGATCAGTACAAGTATATTGATATTTTAAAGCAAAATTTGAAATCTTCAGCACGAAAATTGAACCTTCATAACGATTTTAAATTCTACCAGGACAATGACCCCAAGCACACTGCTCTGAACGTTAGACTCTGGCTGCTATATAACTGTCCTGAAATAATAAAAACACCACCACAATCTCCAGACTTAAATCCCATAGAGAATATTTGGCAAGAATTGGAATCAAGAATTCGCAAACACACCATTTCTTCAAAACAACAACTAAAATCGGTGCTTCAAGAAGAATGGGGTAAAATCACTCCAGAAATCACAAAAAAAAATAGTCGAATCCATCCCAAAAAGATTAAATCATGTTTTAAAAGTAAAAGGAAATCCAACAAAATATTAAAACCTTTTAAAAAGTAAAATTTTTGGATAAATATTTGATGGAAAAGTAAGTGTCCCATCACTTATGTGAGCCATTTTTTGCTCCGTTCTGAACAATTGTATTTTTACTAAATTAATATTTTAATATTTTGACAAAATGTATGTTATGTAATAATTGTTACTAACTTTAAATATGAAACACACCCAAAAAATTTTTGCACATGTTTGTTTATTTATTTTATTGCAGTTTCTTTTTATAAAGCACAAGTGTCCCATCACTTTTGTGAGACACTGTATATCGTCTGCAGATTAATTTCTGTCATAAAATAAGTATCTCGGTCGCTTGACGATTTAATTTCGGAAGCTCCTATAACAAAAAAGCACAGATTTAAAAAAAAAAAATTCAAATTTCTTAATAAATATGTTTATTAATATCTCCTAAAGTTTTGATTCGATTTTAATAAAATTTGAAATGTCTCGACAAAATTCTGCAAAGATAATATATTTTAAATTGCAAACCATTTGGTTGGGTAGTTTTTGCGTTGTTATATGCGGACAGACAGACAGACGGACGGACCAAACGACGACTATAGGTGCTACGTATTTATATAATTACGAACGCACCTAAAAAGCACTGTGGCAAGGAGTTTTTAATGAGATAAAATAAGCATGAATTGCAAGTTTCTATAGATAAAATTATGCTATTAGTATAGTAATTTAAACTTGTTAAAAGGTATGTCTTATTGTTAGCACGAAGATGCTTGAAATAGTACAAAAATATATCAAGATGTAAAAAAATTTTAAATATGCAAATAACAAAAAAAATCAATTTTAATTTTTGTGTAATTGTATTTCTATTTTTTATTGATTAATATGTATATCTCTCTATATTTATTATATCTATTATAAAATTTGGACGAATATTCGGTATTCGGCCAAATCACTATTCCTTACATCCCTAATAAAACTGCCTTCAATATTTTTATTTTATCCATTCCTAGTACTATTGCAATATCACCTTTCTGATAAAAGGATGTTATTTTAATTTTAGGGTATCCGTATTTATAACCGATACATGGAATTCCTTCTTTGAACTGAACTTCGGGAGTTCCCGTACGTATGTGAAATATTATGAGTGAATAGGAGTTGTTTATCGTGACGTCAAGCAACCACCGAGCGAGTGGCCGAATCTCCTTCTTTCAGCTTGTCTTGAGGTCTAATGGAAAGGGATGGGAGGGCGGGGGTAAAGAGAAGTTCGGTTACTTTTTTTAAGCATTTGACTTTCTCACGACACACTGACACTGAAAGCTAACGCCTAGAAAAGAGCGCCAAGATTGGCTTTGTTTCGCTGTTTGAGATATTTTTACTGCTGTTTATGTTGTGTAATTAATGAGTTCCTGATCATATTAATTTTCGTTGCATTGTACAAGGGTATCTATTTATAATGTATTTCGGATTGTGGCTGTAGATTTTGACGACATCACTTTAGTTGCACACTTAAAAAAAATGTTCTATAAAGCAAAATATTGAAATCATCGTGTGTCTGTTTTGTATTAAAAACCGTGTTTGTATCACCCATTGTTGTTCTATAGAAATGTCTGAATATAGAATGTCTTTTCAAATTATTTTAGATCATAAATTATCTTACTTATTATAGAGACAGTTTTTTAAAAGCTTTTCATTTTAAGAACAACCAAGACAAACAATTAAAAACAAGAAAAAAGACAGTATTGCCGATAAGTTTTTAAATCTGTCTTGTGTTATATCTCTCTTGTTTCTCTTATTTATTGTTTAATACTCTCTTATTTTAAATCTACGCACTGTAATGATGTGTACAAATGTACTAAACCTGTATGCAAAATGTACTAAACCTGTAAAAATGTAACACACCTTTGTAAAAAACCAAAGTACAAAGTTTTGCTGTTGAAGAAAGAAAAGGGAGTCTCAACAAAAAAGGATGGTGATAAACATGTCAGGTATTCCCTTTCGTGGATTTCTCTTCCATGGATGCGCTACAGAAGATTGACCACATCAAAAAGAGCGTCAAACGGGCCGCTGTAGAAGGTTGTAATTAGAGTCCTGCACGGGTCGTGTTTTACCCGACCCGAACCTGCAAATTCTATTTGAAGTCAACCCACAACACGACCCAAACCCGACAAAAAAAAATCCACGTCCCGCTACCCGACCCAGACAAAAATAATTTCCACATCCCGCAACCCGACCCGAACCTTTAAAACTAATTTTCGTCGACCCGAACCCGAAATACTTCAACCCGCAGCCCGACCCCCGAACTCTAATTTGTTCGCAGCTTGATCCCTACTTTTCCTAGTAGTTTGCAGTGTAGCGCCCTATATTTGGAACAATGTAAATGTAGCAGTAGCACGATACAGAAAATCGGTAGTTTGTACCGAACACTGACGCTACTTTTAACTACTTCAGGAAAAAAAAAAAAATTGTGCCATTCTACAAATCAAGTGATTGTAACTTGTTTCTTTTGTGCAAAATGTGTTCTATTTCTGCTCAACAATTTACGAATAGCAACAACAAATCTCAACTGCAGTGTATGGCAACGCGCATAGCATGAAGTCAGATTTTTCATTGATACTTACTGGTAAAACCAAATACTGATCCACCAAATAAATTAATTTTCTTGCTGACAACATTTGTCTGTTTACTCGTTTTTAAGTTGTCTTGATATTTTAATGCCGGAAAACTTTTCTTATTTTGTAATTACTTTATTTACAGATTTATTTATTGTTTGCATGTAGAGTCTGTTTTTCTGTAAATTCTAGGGTTCCATACTTAAAACGTAAAAACGAAACCATTATAAGATCACTCGTGTGTCTGTCCGTCTGTCACAGCCGTTTTTCTCGAAAACTGTGAACGTGGAAAGTTCAAACTTGGCAGAGTTATAAAGGCTACTGACCCACATATTTATAGATTATTAGCCATTCACAAATATTTTAGGAAAAATTTAGGCTAATTGAGTTAATGGAAAAACAAAAATTATTTTTCGTAGATCGTGTGCAGTATCGTTCGAAAGATCTCGTAACATCGAACTCAAAAATATATTTGTTTTAATTTTAGTTAGGTATTCTATTTTCAGAGATATCGTCGAAAATGTACTTCAAAAATATGCCCCCCCCCCCCTCCCGAATCTTCTGAAACTAAAATTGGAAAAAAATTAGGGGTAGTAGGAGCTTGTTTAAACCTTGCAGGAAAACTAAAGCGATCATCCTATAGGTCTCACAGTTCTTGAGAAAATAGCTATTTTCCGTTACACACACAATTTACTTTGCGTGCGCTCAGCGGGGCGTTCCCGGTACCTATCGACGCGGAATCATCCAAGAATTGTTGATAATGATTTTAGGAAAAAAAATTGTCGGTGATTAGCCGAGATATTAATTAAAAACCGTGAACAAATCTATTCGGTAAATACAGGAGTCATCGGGTCAATCCAACCATTCTTTGCATTTGCACCAGCTCATTACACTCATAAAAAATGTAATATACTTCAAATCTATTATTTGCATTTTTATTTATTCGAAAAATAGCTAAACTGTTAATGTATACTTTTGCAGCACAAAAAAAAAAAAAAAAAAAAAAAAAAAAATCTATGGTGACAAAACAGATATTTCTAAAATTCGGTAACATACGAGAAAAATGTGTAAATGAATGAATAGAAAAGTGGTCCTAGGAGAAAAAAAGTGCACTACTGTAGTTAGCGTATCTCAAACATACTTACAAGGCAATTGTCGATACAGGCAAAATTAGGGGCCTATTTAGGGCCCCTTCACAATAACTATTTAATAAAACATCCCCTTTCACAAAAATCAATTTAATAAAATGAGTCCTTCACAAAAAACAATTTGCACAAAATTCTTTATAATAGAACAAATCCCTTCACAAAATTCTGTTCCATAAAACCTTACTATTTATTAATTATTTATTATTTTGTGACTTTTCAAATGTGTAATTTGTAAACAAACAAGTTTTGCTTGTTTTAAAGTGTATTTACTATTTATATAAATAAACTACTATTTTTCACAGTGAAATGAATTAAAATATGTTTCATAAAATTACATGCTGCTTTAATTAGTTGTGAAATTTTAATTTTTCTGTTATCATAATAGTATTTAATTATACCATCTTAACAACTTTTTTTTTTTAAATTTTGAAATTCTTAAATTATTGTGTTTATAATTAGAAAAACTGTCCTGTGTTCTAAAAAGATATTGAATTGCTAAACATAATTATTACGTAGGCAGTAAAGACCAAGAATCCAATATTTAAAAAAATTATATTAAAAAATAATTAATTTAAAAGAATATTTAAAAAAAAAATGGTGAACTATTTAAAATATTTGCATAATAAATTAAAATTAAAATAATATATTATAGATTTATATAACATACTTTAATTTATTTCTCTGTGAAAAATAGTAGATTATTAATTTAAATAACTATAAATAATTTTGAATAACAGCAAACATTTCTGATGTATAGAAAGATAAATTACCTATTTTCTCTTTTATTTTTCATTATACATTTAAACATGCAAAATTTCATAGTTAAAACCGCACTTATATGCTACAAAACATATATTTAATTTATAATTTTCGTAAATTTCAATGATTATACATGTTTTTTCAAATGTGGTTTGAAAGTAATTGATAATAAATTTCGCTGCGAAACTTAAGCCAAGCAGGGATTCGTACCCAAACAGAAAAATCTTGAATCCAGTAGCCAAACATAGAATTTTATCCGATTATAAACTGTGACGTAAACTTTGAGACCTTTTTTTCTCGTCCCCGCTTTATGGCTGTAAATAATTTTGTTAAATAATCATTTCATATATTTATATACGAACTATACTCTATCGATACACAAAGATTCACCGCATTCTGTGACCCCGACCTCGGAACCTTTCCTTTTTAGTAATCTACTCAACATGCCAAATAAAATTTTGAATTGTTCATATATTTTCAATAAAATAAAATAAAAAGTAGCTCGTTTTTGGTATTAAGTTTAACTGATAGGTCCACAACTATCCCTTTTTTCATAAAAGAAAATAATAATAAACTATCAATCTTCACCAAATATATTTTTTAATGTGTAATATTTTGTAAAACCTAAATCATAAAAAAAAAAAAAAGTATCAAAAGTTTACTACTAGAAACACTGTTTACAAATTTAAAGTTACGCTTTCTGTGGAATGACCAGAGAGCTGTTGCAATTTATAATTAATTCCGGATAGCCTAGACCCAAAATCATTTTGCGGTTCATTGTCTCAGAAAATTTAGTGAAGTTGGTTGTTCATTATGAAATTTCGATTATTAGAACTGGATTTGTAAAATTTTATTGTTAAAAATTCGCTTGTAAAACACATGAAAATCTGATATTGGTCTGAATTTTATTGCATCTCTTTACAAAAGGTGATTTAGAAAATGAGGTTGCTTCTTTGACATGGGGCATCCACGGGTGCCATCAGGAGGAGGAGGAGGGGGGGGGGGGCATTGTTACTCCTTAGATTTTGAAATTGAAATTATTATTTTTCTCTAATGATTTTGAAAAACTTTTTTTTACCCTCACACAAGAAGAGTCTATAAGCGCATACTCAGAAAATTTGGAAAAAATTACAGAATAATTTTGTCATAGATATATATATATATATATATCTATAAAAAAAATTTCTGTGGAACCTCGGTATAAAAAATATATGCTTTAAGATAAATACTCTTTAAGGAAAAACTTTTTCTACTTTCCATACTGAATTAGTTTAAGTAAGTTTAAATAAATACACTGTTATAACTACAGTGTTGTCATCAGGGCTGCAAAAAAGCCGGCCTTTTTTAAAAAAAGCCAGACCAGTTGGCTTTTATTAAAAAAGACCGGCTTTTTTTTTTAAAAAGCCGGCTTTTATTGGCCTTTTTTATAGAAAAAAATATATTTACATTTTATCTGCAAGAAATTCATCAATAAATATCAACTCAAAACTAATGTGCAATAGCTCAAAGAAATGCAAAAATAAATACATATATACATATCAGAAACTACAAATTTAAACATTAAAACATTGTGTAGATCAAAATTCTTGTTACCAATCGTTTAGCTCAGATTCTAAAAATTTATATCTTTAACCCATTATTTAAAAAAGCCGTCTTTTATAGGACTTTGGTTTTATCTGCAAGAATTTCATAATTAAGAATCATCTCAAAAATAATGTTTTCTCATAATTCAGGGAAATTATATAAAAAAAAAAAATATTAAATAATTCAAAATTTACAAATTTAGATACAATCATTGTTTGGATCAGAATTCTTATTTTGTTACCAGTCTCAGATTTAAAATATTTATAGACTTTCACCACTTAATTTCACTTATTTCTAAGTTTCACCAATTGGGCAAAGGGTTAGCAAAGTGGGCAGTTCCTCAAACTTCCACCAATCATTTAATATCTTGCTTTTAAGAAGATCAATTGGTTTTCAGCTAGAAGAAAGACAAAGACAGCATTTTGTTTTTCACTTAGGTGGACATTGTGAAAAAAGGTTTAGAATAGGAATAGCAAAGAAAATAAGGGTTTGAATATACAAGCCATCATTAAAATAAAATGCTAAATATAATTTATGTCATTTCTATTTTCTTTCCTTACTCTATATTTTATGAAAAATATATAAGAATATTTACTGTCAGAAACAGAAAAGCTCTCCAGCCTTCTAGGCTAGGAAGACTTCTACTCCTTTGACTATAGACCTGGATTAATGGCATCAGGCACATTTATTAAATTTAAGAAATAGTTTGTATAGTGCACAAACTGTATTGGATATTTTACAAGTAATTTTGACAATGTTTGTGTGAATTTGAGCTATGACATAGTAGTTTTGACTTTAAAATTATATTTATATATAAACTGTGAATATAATATAATGCAAATGTGCTTTTTTCCCTTTGAAAAAGATAAAATTTGAAGCAATATAAATCTAATTTTCAAGTGTTAAAGTGTAAATTTATAGAAAATTAACAGACAAATATTAAGTAAAATATTTCTTTTAAATTGAGTTTATTCATTAACCAAAATAAAAATATTCACTTTTTAGAAATCAATTATTTAATTTGTTATATTAAAATAGTCATATTGTGTATGCAATTAAAATTGCAATTAAGAAAATCTTTAAAAAAAAAAATTCATCTTTAAAAAAGCCGGGCTTTTTTTAAATGATTTAAGCCAAAAAAAGCCGGCCGGCTTTTTTTGGCCTGGCTAAAATCCGGCAGCCCTGGTTGTCATACACATTTATATGTATATATTTTGAAATTTAACGATCGGTATTTTATGGTTAAAAACAAAATATAAATGGAATAAAATTGTTTCAAGCTCAAAATTAAGGTCGGCTCAGCTCTCAATTTCGCTTCAATATTGTCAGTGTAGGAGACAACAAGAGCAGTATCGTTGCCATGGAAACAATAACGTATTCAATATCGAAATTTATAATGACAGTGTTCTTAATCAGGCAGTTATTTTTAAAATAGACTTAAAACTTATCCATCCGGTAAATCAGTGTAAAATTAAATGACTTCAGCAATACGCAACTTATGTATATTATATAAGCGTATAGAAATAATAAAACTTTCATTGTTTAAATCTAAATTCATTAAGTACTGCGCATTTAAACACCTATTTAACAAGCAGTTTCCAAATACATTAAAAATCGCTTGCATTTGGCGAGGAAAAAGTGTTGCTCGTCAAATCGCGTATTTTTGCGCCAAATACTCGAAATTATTTTATTTTTTACAGATTTCCTACTGGACTTCCGCAGCTAAATTTGACTGATCCTACAAAATATACAAGAGTTTTTTTTTTTTTTTTTTTCAAATTATTTTTTAAGTATGCGCTTAGTAAACCTTCCTTGTAAGTGACTTTAACCAATTTCAATCGGAACGTAACTGATGCAAGAATATTTTAAACAACATGTAAATCTGTTAAAAATAGTGTGCGTAAAATGTATAGTTAGTTCTGTTACAAGGGAACGCGAAGGAATTTGATTTGCACATATTACGGTCTATGGACAATAATTGTTTGAAGTATTTTTTAATGATATTAAACTACTACAAATGGAATAATACTGTCATATGTTACAAAGGTTCGTTGCAGCAAGTTTCCTTAGGGAAATGGTACGTTCAACATTTATACTTATTTTATAAAACCACATACAAATTTGAATAGATATATAGTCTCAGAGTTGTTCTTCGCAACGCACAGCATTTTTAAACGTACAGAAAACCGATACTCTTACAATTTCATTCAGAGAATTCTGAATGAATTTGTAGCGAATTATGCTTTCTTGCGAATGTCAGCGAATTCAGTAAATTCAGCCAGCGCACAATAACGTACAGTGCTTTTAAATTTAGTGTATTATAGTATTTAGCACAACATTATACATTACAATACCGTGTGTTACGGCGAGATGGCATATGTTTTAATGACGTTAAACAATTTCAACTTACCAATACTCATGTATTATGATACCGAAGTATAATGAAATATGTTCCCTATTAAAATGATGTATGTTGTTCTCAGCTTTTTCAAGGCTTGACAAGGCTTTTCAGAAGTCTTCGTATTTGTATAACATTGTTTTGGGAGATTCTTTTTTAAGCGAGCTTTTCATGATATTACGTAATTTGCATTTGAACTAAATTTTAGTATGTTATGTAATGTGTGTAGCATCTGCAGTTCAGGGCCGCTCAAAATAATTCGAATGCATTATTGATATTGGAAGACAGGTAATCTTAAAAGCGTGCACATAATTAAACTAACTGCTAATATTAATTGCTCTAATTACCTCAATGCTAAAATTAACTTAATATCATAAAGTCAACGTAAATTATTCAGTCTTACATTTGTGAGTGTCATTTTCTTTAGACTGTCATTTTCAAAACCAGAATCACAGTACTGAAGAAACCTTTACAGAACTAGTAATTGCAAAGGACTTGAACAGCGTACAGTAATGGAATTGATCGTTACCCCTGTTTTCCCTGGAAAAAATCGGCTAACATTGCAATAGTCACTACAATTTTTAGCTACTTATTTCACATATCCTTTTCATTAACAGTGCAATAAGAGACATGAAAAGGCTGGTTAATATGGGCCAGAATACGAATTTAAAGAAAGAAAGAAAAAAAAAAAAGTTTTTTCTATGTCCCTTCCTTTCGATGGTTGTTGTAAATTTTCTAAGGGATTGATATTGAAACTTTTATAGTAAATATAAATTATCATAAATTATTATATTATTATAAATATAAATTATCATAAATTATTATATTATTATAAATATAAATTATCATAAATTATTATATTATTATAAATATAAATTATAAACTATTATAACTAACTATATCTCCTATTTGAAACGTTCTTTCTTTCATTGTTCCAAGACCTCAGAGCATTTCTTATCATTTTCTTGGGTGTGTGGTGGTGTCCTTGAAAGTTAAAATTCTGTTTGGTAAAACTGATAACTGATGCCTTTTGACAGACAGTTAATGTAAAAATGCTATTGCTGAACTAGAACACAGTGTTCGATAAAAAATGAGATTTTTTTTTGTTAATTCTACCCTACTTTTCACCGAAAATCGCATTGAAATAAACATATATTTTGCTCATATTAGCCGTGTTCCTGCTTTTGTTGCTCGTATAAAACGTAAAAATTTATATTAAGTTATGAACGTGCGAATTGCTCGTTTTAGACGTGTCTTCGTTTTAGCCATGCTCGTATTAAACGATTTCGACTATGTCGATATTGTGAAATTAATGCTTCTCTTTGAACATTGTGAGAGAATGGAAAGTGCTGTAATTATTGCTTTGCAATTTTTCTTTTTCCAGCATATTATGGAATGTTGTAAATCGCTCTATAACTGGCAATTTGATTTTCATCACCACCTCTCAAATAAATAAATAATTAATAATAAGAAAAATAATAAAATATTAATACTGCCGCCGCCGGTATTGAATCTATCGTATCCTTTTTACTTTCTCGGCTTATCCTGCCAAAACTATTGCAAATAAAAAAAGTCCTTCCGGCCTCTACCGGGAGGAAAAGGTAGCTTTCCTATATCTTCGTTTTAAGATTTTAGCAATTGTTACGCGAAAACAGCAAGCTGAAATGCAAAGAACCCGATTACAGAAGATTCGTTAATACTGACTTTGAATAAGAAATTCGCCCAAATTAGTCCGCTATAGCCAAGTTGGCCTCATTAATGGAGACTTATTTTTGGTCGCCAAATTTAGCGATATTTCGCCGTGTCGCCAAGCTTGGCGAGAATTTGTAACAAACGGATAGGAATATAATTTTATGCGTATGTTTGGGAAAATGATTACAACAGTGAAAGATAATTTGCGAGAAATCACACTTACTAAAACTCATAAATTAATCCCAGATTTGTTTTAATCTGCTGTCTTGTTTCAAAATGTAAGCCACTGTAGAATTCCAAACTGCTATATCTCGACCATTTTTTAAGATAGAGGCAAAACAAAAAATGCTCCGGGATCCTTGTATCAAGGCCTAAAACTTAAACAAAAAATAAATTTGATTTTCTAATTTTTTTGTATATATATTTTTTTAGTTTTAAATCTTTTAGTGGCCGTCATTTTGAAACAAGATGGCGGACCTAGCTGGTCAATGAACACGGTCGAGACATTGGTGAGCTTAATACACACACATAGTTACATCCAGATCGGTTTATAAATACGAGTGCTATAGTATGATATAGATCGGATATATATAAATCCACATTTGAACGGAGGGTGGTTTTGGGGTCTGGGGTTCATGATCGGTGAAAATATACCGAAATTTGTTCGGAATTGCTTTCCTCCGAACGGCTGCAATAGGTAGCTTTTTACTTTTTGTAATGAAAGCTACCTAACATGAAAACTTGTAGATTTATAGAGAAATGTAGGATAAACATGCTGAAACAAACAATTTTTAAAGCAAACAATTTTTTAAAAGTGCTATTCGATGTGGGCAGATGCCAAGATAATTCAGCTACGTAAGTTTTATAGGATCAAAAACGATGCATAGCAATTTAACCATCTTTTGCAGGCAAATACTTGACTAGATTCTGGTGTGCAATGTCCAATCATTTTTAACACTTTCCAACATAGTTGAAAAGTGTTCATGAATTTGGTTTGTCTGTCTGACCGTGCTCTAACTCGCGTAAATATGTTTGGATTGTCATGCAATGGATAGATGTTATTGAGGTTTACTATGGCATGTTCGGTATTGTAAATGAAGTGTGTAGCAGTTAGTTTTTTTACAGGGGTTGTCAAAAGAATTCAGTTACATTACGGTCTATGTGGAAAAATCATTTGCTGTTTATTTTAATGATGTTACATTATTACAAATATAATGAAATTAATATATATCACTGAGGTGCACTACAAGAGGTTTATTATAGAATATGGTGTGCATAGCACTTATGGTTTCTTTACAGGAATACTCAAAGGAATTTCGTTATACTACGGTCTATGGTGAAAAATCGTTTGCGGTTTATTTTAATAATGTTTCCCTATTTCAAACATACTGAAATTGACATATATCACTAAGATGCATTACAAGAGGCTTACTATAGAATGTATTGTATGTATAGCATTCATCGTTCATTTACAGGGACACACAAAAGAATTCGGTACTGTCTGTTAACAATAATGTCCTGACGTGCGTTTTCAGTTGCTGAACGTATTTCTAAATTTAACTTATTTTTTGTCTATTACTTGGTATGTATCAATTCGATAGATCTTATACAGGGCAGCACAAAAGTTCTCGAGTACATTTCCGTTTATTGACGGAAATTCCAGAAGTAAAATTTTAAATTGTGCTAGGCGTTTCGTAACCGAACTAAAATTTAGTATTCTATTTCTATGCAATATATATACAAATCAACACAGGGGCTGAACAAAAGAGTTTGGATAT
This sequence comes from Maratus michaelseni, assembly GCA_963931845.1. NCBI lineage: Eukaryota > Metazoa > Arthropoda > Arachnida > Araneae > Salticidae > Maratus > Maratus michaelseni. Next base: position 167,025,568 of record OZ007592.1, on the reverse strand, counting down.
TTTTCCGAATATTGTTGGTAATTTCTGAAATTGGGTTGTTAAATATGTGATGCGTTTTCCAAATTGTTTACTTAGATATCATATTTCACCTTATTAAACGGTAAAGATTTGTAAAATTATTTTGAAGTGTTGGAAAGTGTTACATAATCTATGCTTGATGCATAATTTTTCGTTCTTGTTTAAATTTGTCTTACTTTACAAAGTTTTCTTTTTCCTCAAAATGTTTATTAAAAAATTCGTTATCTGATAGTTAAAAAACGACTGTTTCAAAATATGAATTATTTACTGTTGTGTTACTAGATTTTAAAAGGCTCGAATAATAATGTTTCCAAACAAAGTATTTTTAATTGAACTATCTATATTTGTACATATTAAAAATGAAAGAAAACTTTAAAATAATTAAATTATTACGTACTAAAAGCATTTGATGGTGGATATTACGTCACATTTAAACCGGTATTATAGAAGCGTCTCTAGACGCTATAACGATATATGCATTTTCAAAGTATTTTTTAATGATATTACAGTTCATCTCAAAAGTTTCGAGACACAAAAATTTAATAATAGACACACTAAAATATAATAATAAAATTGGAAGGAGAAGTATGTGATGTGGAATAATTTCGCAATAAATATTCAAAATGTAATGGAAATGAATTATAGTAGAGATATTACAGTGATTACATCACTATTTATTTAAAAATGACGCTTTTTTTGTTTTTTGTCTCAAAAGTTTAAGCACATTCAGCAAACGTCAACAAACCCGTGATTGGTTTCAACCAACGAACCAATTGGTTTCCGTGAGCAATATGATAGTGAATATTCAATTTCTGTTGGATTATTTAAGATGTCAAAGGCTATGAATTTCACAGAAAAGGAAAAGAAAAAAAAAAGTTGAAATCGGAAAAATTTCTCGAATATTAAAACTTTAAAAGCGAGGAATATATTAAGTACGTACTAGAAATAACAATTTCGACCAAAAACCAAGGGCGGCGGCTACGTGTAACAAGTATTCAGACTGGTTGAAAAATTGGACGATTAGTGTCAAAACAAAATAAGGTTTATAAGACAAATTAAAAAAAACAAAGTCTTGGTGTCAATGTCTCAAAGAACACAATACATAGACGCATAAGAGACTGAAGAAAGTTGTTTTATATAAAATGTGTTGCAAACCGCTCTTAAAATCACACCGCAAACTGGCTAGAATGAATTGAACGGGCGAGTGGAAAAAGGATAACATTCCAAAAACATGAAAAATGAAATGAGATAATTTAATTAATAACTAATAAATTAATGAGTATTTTTCTTTAAAATTTATAGGATGAACCCTTATCGACTAGACCTACAATCGAATAATGGTGAACACTCTAAAATTGATAGTTTTTTTTTGTGTGTGTGCGTGTTTTTTTCTAAGCATTTACATCAGATTGAATGTTATCCTTTTTCCACTCATCCGTCCAATTAGGCTCGAAAGTACACGTCACACGGGGACAAGTGAACCCCCGTAACCATATTATCGTTATCCATGAGACACAGAATTCAACAAAGTATCAAGAGACACTTGAGCAACATCTACTTCCATTTTGTGGGGGTTCAAAGTGGAGATTTCAGCATGACAGTACTTCGATCCACAACTCTCATAGTACAAAACAGTGGCTTTCCGCGCAAAATTATAATGTTTTAGATTGGCCAGCTTTTTAAGCCCGAACTGAAACTCAATTGAGAAGTTTTGGAGGTATACAAGAATGGAAAGCAATATGACTCTACTTAAGAACCAATAAGCGGTCTTTGAAAAAGCATGGTATTCTTTGCCGGCAGTAATATTTAAAAATCTAATTGATTCAAGATAAACACGATTATTTGCAGTTATTCCAAACCAGAGAACTACTGTTATTAAACAGCATGTAAAAGTGTTAAATGATGTTTTTTTTTCTTTTTTTTTTTTTTTTTAAACTTTTGAGACACTATATAGTTAAGTTTTACTCTTAATTTTTATTAAAGTTTTAAAAATGTAACCATTTATTCATTTTGATAATGATGTATTTGAATATTTTTGTAGAATTTAATAAGTAAATAATACGTTTTTGTTTAAATTTTGTATTGTAATTTACTAAACGACATTTTCTGGTTATGCCTAAACTAAGGCTCCTATAATAGGAGCTCTAGCCTAAACATTTGAGACAGACAGTACAGGGAACGCAGATAACAGTAAGGAAATTTTAAGTCGAAAATTACGCCAATGTTAATGAGACATTAAAAAAAAAATCTAATTTTGATTTTAAAGGATTATTTGAAACATTTATTTTATTTTCAATATAATTAATATTTTTCCCCATGTTGCCGTATTTTTAAAAAGAAACTGAGCAAGAGTAAATGCATTTTGATACCAATACGTTATTTTTTATACATTATATAGTTTTTATATGTGAAAGTCGCGCCATATTCATCAAATCAATGCATTTTCGTTCATGAACTTTTTTAAGCTTCTGCTGGTAAAAATGTCGTCATACTTAAAATGAAACATTCAGAAAACTTAAATATTTTCTGAAACTTATATATTTTATTACTATTGGACAAAAAGGCGTAAATTCCACAATTTTGTTCGTTCATAGTTCCTTTTCCCTGATTTTTATTTATTTATTTATTTTTATTTTTTATTTATTTATTTATTTATTTTTTTTTGGGGGGGGGGGGAGAGTTGATATTAATGATATTTTATTTAAATAAAAAATTGTTTAAGGTTTTTAATTTATCTTATCCTTATTTGGAGACATTTTCTTCTTTTTAATTTTTTTTTTTTGGGGGGGGGGGGGGGCACGGGGTCTGACAGGGGGTTTGCGAGCGTAGCTTGTAGGGATAGAGTCCCCCCCCCCACTAATTATTTAAAAAAATAATTCATTTACAACAATGAAGCAACTAATGACCCGTTTTTCCTGATTGTATCAAATTTAGCCCAAACCTTTCGTTTGTATCGCCAGATTGTGATTTCTTGGTTTAGAGTAACCTTTTCTGTCTGGAAGAACTGGTGAGATCGCTACCTCAAATGTTATGTCATGGGCATCTGCTCTGTCTGCTTAGTTCTAAAAGCTTTTAACTCCGTAAAAAAAAGAGGGGAAGGGGAGTGGGACCCTCGATGAGTCGATGAACTCTTGAGTAGGATCCTATTTTTATTTTGCGTAAAATATATTAATGTTTAGTTGCAGCGTGTTTTTATTATCTCACAGTTATAAATATTTTTTTTCTTTTATTGTAAACGATTATTTGTTTTAATGATACCTGAATAATAATAATAATAATAATAATAAAAAAACAGTTTTCCAAGAACTAGGAAACATTATCAGTGGCGTAGCTATTCCAAAACTATGGAAGGGACTCAAGTAGTCATTTTCAAATAAATTGAACAACCAAGATTAATAATAACAATAATAATAAAATATTCGAGAATAATAATTAATTGTTCAAACTAATTTTTAATGTGATGTCATTCTCGCGAAATCGACATTGTAATTAATTTAGATAAGATTTAATGTATTGAAAAATGTAGAATTTTACATTTATCAAATTATGAGACATCGTAGAAATACTAAGAAAAATTCACAGAAAATAAACAGTTTTAGAATATCAGTGTAAGTAATCGTATTTCCCATTTTGACTTTATAATAATTAAGTTTTCTGAAGCTACTTGAAATCTTATCTTTAGTAATACTAATATGACAGAAATGAAACTGCTTGTTGAAAGGTTCAAGATATTAAATAAAATGAATTAAAAATAAAAAAATATAGCTTGCAGAACTGACATTGCGGTTCTTGATCTGCAGATTTAGTAGTTAGAAATGTAATCAATATTTATAGCACTTCTTTACGTACAGAGTAGTATTTCCAGAGTTGAATTATCAAACACTGAAGACAGAAAATAAGTCTTTGGGCAGTTCATATGACAATGCATTTATTGTCTAAGACAAAATCTTTTTAGAAGTTCATTATTAAATTAAAATTAAAACAGTAATCAATAAAATCTTCTAATGATAAAACTTTTTTATTATAATAAAAATGTATTTATTATTTCCTTTTCTTTCTTTAGTCATTAGTACCATATTGCACGAATATTTTTGCCAAATACATACTTGTACGTTTTTACTTTCTTCTGTCTTTACAAGAAGAAAGTATTAGATCATGAAAAATTTCCACTTCCGGTTTTCGACGGATTTATACGTTTTAGAAGGTCCTGAACACGGTTTGACTGTTTTTAGAAAATGTCTCTCTGTATGTGACACAAGTTAGACCTTGATATAAATTGTTGCTGATTATGTTTTGGTGTAAATATTCCAACAGGTGGCGCTGCTATGCTGCATTTTTCATGATTTTAACGATAGCTGTATCTCAAGCGCTAATGTACAGAATTTCGTCAAACTTAAGCTTCTGCTAGACTTTGACATAACTTGTTGGTGATTAGGTTTTGGTGTAAATAGCCCAACTGGTGACACTGCTAGGCTGCATTTTTCAGGATTTAATACGATTTCAGCGATAGTCATATCTCAAGAATTAAAGCACGGAATTTCACCAAACTTCATATTCTGTTAGACCTTGGCATAAGTTGGTGCTGATTAGGTTTTCATGTAAATCATATAATAGGTGGCGCTGCTATGTTGCATTTTTTTTTATTCTATGTATAATTAAAAAAATTACGCATTTTGAAAATCTATGAAGTAGAAGAAAGTTTTGGGATTGGCACCAGAGATCTGCACGGACCGGAATTTCCAGGCCCGGACCCGACCCGACCCGATCCGTTCAAAAAAATTATTGCCATGGCCCGGTATAAAAGTTAAAATTTAGGCCCAAGCCCGGCCCGTGCAAAAAAAGTGATTGGTTCGACCCGGTATAAAAGTTAAAAGTATGGTCCAAGTTCGGCCCTGCCCGGTATAAAAGCTAAAAGTTCTGCCCCAGTCTTAAAAATAGTTTCAAATCATCATTATTCTACGAATAAAATTATCTGTACTTTAAACAAAGATTGTTGCCAACGAATGATCCAAGGAAGAGGTCACGGGTTTCATGACCGCCCCCCTGAACGAAGAAAATTTCTAAAGAAAATTTAAATATATATATATATTAAATTCTTTTAATTTTTTTCCCCTTGTTCAACAAAGAGAATCTTTCTGACTGTCTGAAGCTCTTCTCAAATCCAAATTAGGTAATTTCTGAAAGATTCATGAAGTCATTTTTAATCTCAGATGCAAGACAATTGCAAGTGCACTTATTCAGAACAAATATGATTGAATAGAGTTTTCCATTTTTCGATAAAGGCAAAGGAACTTTCGGGGAAATCTCCATAAAATAGGTGTTTTAATCTGAATTTGAGGCCACAGCAGCCAATTGCTTCCTCATGACGACTTTCATAACTGCCAAGTCTTAAGAATTTGCTTAAAATGCTCATTTTCTGGATGATTCTTTGCCTTTATAAGAAAATGGGAAATTCTTCAATTTCTTGGTATCTGAATAAAATGTGTACATTTTATATTTTTAAAATATTGATACAATATTTTTGTATTTACAAATGAAAATGACTTTCTAAAAGTTTCGGAGAAGTAGCCATTTTGAATATGGCAACAGCTTTTAATATAAAAGTTGCTTATTAAGAGATGTGCTCCCCCCCCCCCCCCCCCAAAAAAAAAAAAAAAAAAAAAATATATATATATATATATATATATATATATATATATATAAAAAATAAATAAATAAAAAATAATAATAAAATAATAATAAATACATAAAAATAAAAGGAGCCATGTCTCCCCGTCTAAATGGAGGGCTGGATCTGCCCATGATTGTTGCGTCGGGGCACATTTTACTGATTTTTTCATGGATCGAGTTCGGCCAATGATGATCTTCATACGACTTAGATTGTAAGTGGAAATTTCGGCCTTTGCAGATCTCTAAGAAGAATGAAGTTTAGGCTCGGTTCGGCCCAGAAAAACAAAGTCTAGCCCAACCAAACAGAATCTGCAGAAAAAAGTAAAGACCGGAAAGAGTAAACACCAGGTCCGAACATGCAGAATAAAGAAAGGCTCAAGCCCGGTCCGGCCTGGAAGAAGTAAAGACCAGGCCTGGCCCGAGACTGCAGAATAAAGTCAGGTCCAGGCTGTGTCCGGCCCGGATGTAGTGTAAACCAGGCCCGGCCCGAGACCGCTAAATGAAAATCAGACCGAGCTGGGCCGGACTAGGGCTTCGGGCCAGGCCCGGACCCATGCAGACCTCTAATTGGCACATCCGAATAGTTATTTCATGAGTTTCAGCAAATTACAAAAATATCTGACAAATATATATATATATATATATATATATGTGTGTGTGTGTGTGTGTGTAAGGGGGGGGGATGGAAACAATACTCCATTAAGATGGATATATACATATTTCCATGTGCATGTTCTATGAATAATTTTAAGAATTTAGGGCTTTAATAAGACGTTTAAATGTTTAAAAAGTTTTTAATTTAGTTTTTATTGAAACACATAAAAAAAAAAGCTTTGTAAATATTCATATATGTGAAATAAAACAGAAAAATTGTTTTTGCACTAGGCGGTAAAAACATGCTTTTCCAAAACCTGGATAGAATTTTTTTTTTTTTAAATCATGCTTGTAAATTATTTTAAAAACCATAAGAAATTGGTAAATTGGGATAGTTTTCAAACAAATTGGATTTGTAAGAACATTTTTTGCTTTATTTTTGCGCACAATTTTTCCCTTTGTCTAAAAATGGAAAAATTGTGCGATGTTTAGAGGTTAAAAATATTACAGTAAAGAGAAATGTATTGGTCAGGTCAGGTCTTTGCCATCATCAATATGACGTCAGCATTATTCATGCACATATTTTTGATTTATAATCAGGGCTGGCAAGTTTTTGCTGCAGGTGGAAAAAACTGCAGTAAAAACCGTCCTGGCAAAAATAGGTTTTTGCCAGTAAAAATGGCAAAAACTGATTTTTTACATATAAATGCACGTTCGTTTCATTTCTTTTACTTATCTTAAATTAACAATCATAGAATAGTAGTACAATGCATTATGATGATAATTTAATATACTCATCAAAATAAGCCCTAATGAGTCTTTTGATCATAATATAAGACCATGCCTTATTTTTGGAAGGAAACCTGGTATTTGCTGTAACCCTGTTAAATAAATTATATGTGTGATAGGATGATCATTTTCAAAGAGTCAATTTCATTGACGTCTATAATCTGAGATATATTAAAATTTTGTAACCATATGTTCTATTCGACAAGGAGAATAGAAAATATTTTGAAATTTTGTATGTGTATTTGTGTAAAAGAAAATCGTATGATGCAACTACTATTTTTTGTATGTAAAATTCACTGTGTACCCATATTTAAATTTTGTGAGAAGTGAGTTTTGCTGAAAGTTTGTCCCAAGTGAAAGGCCACAGGCAGACAGACATGCTGCTATTTTTGGATCTAATACAATTTACACAAGTCCATTATGAAGATGAGCCTTTTCTAACAGAAAAAGAAACTTGAAAGTTAGAGCATTCATTCGAAAATTATGTATGGATGGACATAACATTAAAAAAAAGTGATACATAATATATATTCATATACAGTATTGAATTGTATATAAACACCTTTTTTTTTAAGTCAGTTAATGAATATCTTAAAATGTTATATTTATATATTAATTAATTTTTCAGCAGAGCTGAAATTACACTGTAAATGAAATATGGTACATTTTTCAGCTCTACTGAAAAAGTAATTAATACATAAATATTTTTCGATACTGGGTTTAATTTGTCTCATGTATGCCACTGGAGTTGTACTCATGATTGACATTCCATCTTGTGCTGCAAGGTTTTAGCCTAGCCATACAAGAGTGAGAGAATGCTAGACCGGATGTCGTCCGGATGGCTTAAATGGTAAAGCACTTGGTGTGCTATACCAAGGGATCCGGGATCGAACCCCGGTCTGGACGTTTTTTCACTCTTGGTTGTATACTGTTTAGTACAGTGATAATTCCTATCCTTTGTATTTCATGTTACATTTATTTTTGAAAAATCTATTGAGTTAACGAATGTATTTTTTCTCTACAGCTGGAGGTGTAGGAAAGAGTGCCTTGACAATTCAGTTAATTCAAAATCAGTAAGTATTAACATTTTAAAGAATTATTTTTTTAATTAGTTAAAAAAAAACCCTTAAACTTGTTATTAAAATTAATTAATATTTGAGTCTATACTATTATTTCATTTGATTGTTCAATATTAATATTGTATTGTACAAGTTATCTTTGGCCATACATTGATTTTTTTTTTTTTTTTTGGGGGGGGGGGGATTCTTTTTATAAACCTAGAATGTTAGTATTTTTTACCTTTCCTCTTTCAAAAGTATAGCTTATTTTGCTTTATAGTGTTTGAAAAACAAGGCATATTACCATATATTCAGGTGGCGTACAATGCACACCTATTATTTAAGACTGTATTTTTCTATTTTTAGGTATATTCGCCATATTTCTCACACTTCCTTTTTTGCAAAGAAACTTTCATGAGATATGTAGCATGTAAATACAATAAAGAACATTTAGTAGTGTAATAACTGGTACAAACATAAATAAAATAAGCAAATACAAAATGAAGACTTTCAGTATTCAACAGCTGAATATCAACTTTTTAAGAATTTATTTTAAATTGCAAATAAAATATTTTCCTAAGTTTTAAATTTAAACAAAATTAAAGAACAAACATTTTTTTTAGAAATGACTACAGTCGACTCTGTGAAATCTGCACTACTTAAGACTTTGGCAACTTACAGATCATTGTTTTGTTTACAGATGTTTTCTTTTTGTCTGATTATAAATTTGAAATATTTGCGTGAAATTGAAAATGCAAAAAGAAAAGAGTAATTAAAATAGAATTATATGCAAATTTCTCAAGCCATATCAATTTTTAAATATTAGTGCAATGACTATTTTAGTTTTGGTTTATGATAGATATTTTTTCTGTGTGCTACAACTAGTTATTATTTCTATAGTTGTGAGATAGAAATAAAAATGCAAATTCAATGCATTCAAATGTAATTCAAATGCAAATGAATTCATCTACAGATGCATTGAATACAAAAACTTTTTAGCTTTAGAGCAGTGTTTCTCAACCTTTTTTTTACCTTATGGCACACTTAAACTATGGTTAGACTTCTGCGGCACATTAAAATTATGATGATGAAATAACATAGCATTAATAATTTAAAATTTGCTCAGTAAGGTCTTTATTGAGATCACCATTGAGAACACCATAATACTAATTCAAATATTTCTACTTCATTTCACATTTAATATATTTTTCTTTTTGGTGGAATAGCATTTCTCAAAATTCTATCTAAAGATGTGAAACCTTTTCACAATTTCCTCGTATGCTCTTAAAAAAGTATACAACAAGCATTGAAATGAATTTCCAATGCAAGATTTTAGCAAAAATGTAAACATTATAATTGTGACAGTTAACCTCATTACAAATAAATCATACAGTATGGAATATTGTATGATTGTATTATAGTGTGCTCCATGGAGAAAAATAAACAGAACATGAAAGAAATTAGCAGATTGCAAAATATTTCGAAAGTATGTAGGAATTTTTTTTTTTTTTTGTGTGTGTGTGTGTGTGTCAAAAATAAATACATCTATCACTGGGTTGAAAAATACTATAATATATATATTTTTAATCATATAAAAATTTGCATTGTATATGTATGCATTTTCTATATAATATTTTTGGTTTGAACTACTTTATTTGATGTTTCTGCATTTAATGTGTTTTAAAAATTCGATTAAACATAAGATACTAGAATTAGTATTCTAAATCGAATGTACAACGTGAATCGAAAGAGCAAAGGCGCACCAGTGCTGTTATCTCTGTTTGCCGGACAAAATGGAGAACAGTTTTTTGTTCTTTGGAGCTGCGCCTATTCATATGTTTATACTTAGTTCTTTTTTGCTTAGTAACCAGTGCAAAACAATTCAACCACATTTTTCACACTAAACTTTTATACATTATTGCTCGTCACCCTTTGTGCAGAATAAAAATAAAATCTATCGGCATTTAATATTTATATATATTGAATATTGTATTATTTTAATTTCCTTAAACTTGTTTATTTTATTTTTATTAAATTTTAGTTATTTAAATCTTCTATCCTATTTTTCATAATTGTATTTAATTTTTAAAACAATGTTTGTCGCTTAAAACGTCTTTTTTATAAGGTCTTGTATCATTTAAGTCCCTCACTGGAGTCATTTTACATTTGTATATATTGTGTATATATATTTCTTTTTCTTTTTATAACTTTGATTTCTTTAATCTGTTTATGTTATTTGTATTAACTTTTAGTTATTTAAATTTTCTATACTGTTTTTCAAATTAAAACTATGTTTGTCACTTAAACATCTTTTTTATAACATCTTGTATCATTTAAAGCCCCTCATTAGATTCCTTTTACATTTGTGTATATACTAGCTTACCCGCCCGGCGTTGCCCGTGCCAACAACCTTAAATGTACCTGAAATCAGTGTTGAACATTTTTTTATTTTTAAACAAATCTAATGTTGGTGGCCACACTACCTTAGACAGCAAACACTGGGCGTGCCATACACACTCCCATATATTACCGTAAGTCGAGTCGAAAGAGCCATACCCCTTCATAATCCAGCCCATAGAACCAGAGATAGAAAAGCACCCCTGGTGGTGAAAATCAAAAAGCTCTATCTATGTAGAGTCGAATGAGCCATACCCCGTCGTGATCCAGCCTATAGAACCAGATATAGGAAAGCACCCCTTGTGGTGAAAATCCGAAGTAAAATCAGTCAGCTCTATCGATGTCAAGTAGAAAGAGCCATACCCCATTGTGATCCAGCCCATAGAAACAGAGATAGGAAAGCACCCCTTGGTGGTGAAATTCAGAACTAAAATAGGTAACCTCTATTGATGTTGTGTCGAATGAGCCAAATCGTGTCGTGATGTGACCCATAGAACCCGAGATAGCTGCAAAATCCTTTAGTTACACCTTCCACCGCCAGGGGGCACAATATGTTCTATACGAACATAACTGAATTCATTAAGGTTATCGATGTCGAGTCGAATGAGGCATACCCCGTCATGATCCAGCCCATAGAACCAAAGATACGAAAGTGCCCCTTGTGGTGAAAATCCGAACTAAAATCAGTAAGCTCTATTGATGTCGGGTGGAAAGAGCCATACTGTAATGACTTAACGAACTCCAGTGATCCAAGGTGATGATTAACATCCAGCACTTTTTATTAGGCATCGTTGATACACAAGTTAAAATATGATGAACAATTAAAAAACATAACACTCTGCCATCAAAACGCCAGCGTACACAACCATCATATACTGTTCACGCGCACACATCATTTTCTGCTCATCATTGTCTGTTCAACTCTCTCTGCATCTCTCTTAGCTTAGCTCGGTTCACTTCTTTTTACCATGCCAACTAACATCTCTTGCAGTCTCTTTGCATATCGAAAACTGTCCTTTCGATTCGATTACACGGCTTACACGGCAGTCAACCTCTGAAGCTAGGCGACAAAAACTGGACAACTCTAGGCCAGCAACTCACGAGTCAGGCTAGGCCATAGATTTCTTCGGTCGTTACACTGCTCTCATTGGCTGGCTGCTTCGTTGCCGAGGCTATTTCATGGGAGGAGCTTGAAATAGCCTCGAACCCAAAATTCCATATACACGTTTTAATTTAAAAAAAAAAATCTAAATTAAAATTTAAAAATCCGGCCGCGAGGTATACTATCCGGTGACAACATCTACACACGACAAAAATTTCTGAGTCCTAGGTGTTATAATTACGGAGAAATCCGCAGGCAGGCGGACACTTACTCTTTTATAGAGATAGAGATTGTGTATATATATTTCTTTATATATATATATATATATATATATATATATATATTCTTTATATATATATTCTTTATATATGCTACTTTCTGACACATTTTTATGTTATCAAACATATGAACTTGGCAGGTGTGCTTTTATTCAGAAACTGTAATCGAACAATGTTTTCAGTGTTTTTTGTAGAGATAGAAGATGTTTCAGAAAATTCTGTCAAAGTTGGCATTTTGAACTGAATTTCTGGATGCAACAGTGCTGGAAGGGGAAGAAACAGTCATCCTGTGACAACAATTGCTTATAACTAAAGTTTTAATTCATTTATCGAAGAAAGAAAAAATAAGTTTGATTACAAATCACTTCAATAATCATGCCTGCAATTTTACATTTAAAAATGAGTTAAAAAATGTGTCTTAAGTTTTGTGTTGTTGAGCGGGGAAAAAATATTTTTGAGAACTGTCTTCTTGAGAACTTTCTTGTCTTGAGAACTGGCTACTTCACTCACGTGAAAACATCCGCTCGCTAATGTTTATCAGCTAAGGGAGAAATATTTTAAGATATCTCGTTCGTATTTCAATATTTTTAAATATATTTACTTACCCATCATACGTAGTATAGGGTAAGTCTTGTAATCGTTTTGAAAATCGAAAAAAATTTTTTGACGGATTTACACGTTTCAGACACTGGAGATTGCGAAAAACATATTTTTAGAAAAAAAATTTTGCTGTGTGTCTGTGTGTCTGTAAATGCTCTATCTCCCGAAAAAATTAAGATAGAGACTTGCAATTTGGTATGTACTTAGTATGTAATAATGGGAAGAAGCCTATTTCATTTCAATAACCTCGATTAACCGGAACTATTTTTTGCAGACTCTCAAAATATTCGTTCTGATAAAAGGTATATAAAAATTTTCGAAATTGTTTATTTTAAGAAATGAATATAAAAGACAATAAAAAAACAAATTTTACATAAAGCATGAAGTCGATCGGATAATTAGTTGCCGAGATATTTGTAATCCTATTTTCCACACTCTTCGATTTTTCATGACCCTGTATTTCATCCAAATTTCACTTTAAAGATATATTTTAATTGGAAATTTGACACTTAATCAGATGCAATAAACCACTAGTTAATAGGATTATTATATTTGGAGTTATAAGGAAAAACCTCTTTCAAGCAATTCAGTAATCGAGCCTTTAAAGTTTGACGTCATCAAGCCACGATTTTATTTGAATTGCAATGCATTTTATAAGTAGTTTACACATTTTTATTTTAATATTTTACATTATGCATATCCATGATGGGTAAGTATTACGGTGGCCCCCAACGACTAGTTTTTTGCATTGGATAGCTGAGGTCAATCTCTATGCAGGCCTTTTTGTACTTTCTCAATTTTGATTACAAGTTTTTTTTAAATAATATACTTTCACTTTCGGAACCGGTTTTGAAAGTGAAAGTATCCTCAATAAAAAAAAAACTGCCACCAAAATCAAAAAAGTAAAAAAAGGCCTGCATAGAGATTGACCTCAACCTCAACTATCTGGCGGGTGTTTTTGCGTGAGTGAAGTAGCCTCTTAAGGGTCTACTTCACTCAGACGAAAACACCCGCTCACTAATGTTAATCCTATGGAGGAAATTTTTGAAGATATCTCGTTCGCATTTCAATATTTTTAAATGATTTTTTTTGCATTGGATAGCTGAGGTCAATCTCTATGCACGCTCCTTTCTACTTTTTCGATTTTTGTTAGTTTTTTTTATTGAGGATACTTTCACTTTCAAAACTGGTTTCGAAAGTGAAAGTGTCTTAATAAAAAAAACTTGTAATCAAAATCGAAAAAGTAGAAAAGAGCGTGCATAGAGATTGACCTCAGCTATCCAATGCAAAAAAAATCATTTAAAAATATTGAAATGCGAACGAGATATCTTCAAAAATTTCCTCCATAGGATTAACATTAGTGAGCGGGTGTTTTCGTCTGAGTGAAGTAGACCCTTAAAGGAAGGAACGCATATGATTTTTTTTATTTGATGCAGTATTTTTGTATTGTAATCTTGTTTATTAATTTCTTGTAAAGCATTAACTATATACTTCATTAATAACTTACTTTTTCTTTGCAGTTTTGTTGATGAATATGATCCCACAATAGGTAAATTTTGTTTATTCATTTATTTTAAAGCTTCATTTCTTGTATTGGAAAATTGTAATTATTTTTCTAAAATTAATTTTTGTTTTCTTAGAGGATTCATATAGGAAACAAGTTGTTATAGATGGTGAAACATGCCTTTTAGATATTTTAGATACAGCAGGTCAAGAAGAGTATAGGTAACTTTACTGTTTTCTAGACCTGTTTTTATTTATTTTAATCAGTATTAAATTTTTATAATTGAATTTTAGTGGTGTAACAAGCTATTAATTATATATTGCTGAATATTTAATTAGTCATGAGATTGAATGCAAAATATTAAGTTGAAGATGTTGTAATAACTATACTTTACAGGGGTCGATCCAGGCAAAATTTGGGGCCTATTTAGAGTCCCTTCACAAAAATAAATTTAATAAAATGGGCCCCTTACAAAAATAAATTTGACAAAATGGGCCCCTTCATAGAAATCAATTTGACAAAATGGACCCCTTCACAAAATTCTTTTTACTAAAATAGGCACAAAATTCCATTCCATAAAAACTTGCTATTTATTATTTATTTATTGTTTTGTGAGTTTTAAAATGTGTAATTTGTAAACAAACAAGTTCACCAGAGTAGAAAACTTCACCAAAAGGATTTAAAAGAAGTTTTTGTTTATAAATGCTTGGTTCGAATTTGATTAACTGGATTTCAACTTCCGTTACAAAATGTTATTTTTCACAAAAATATAAAATTCACAAAAATAACCTTTACAAAAAAAACTTTTTTCACAAAATGGGCCCCAAGAAAAAAAACCTGCATCGACTTCTGCTTTATTATCAGTGTCTAAAATTCAGGGTGGAATGGCAGGAATCCAACAAAAAATTGTGAAATCCTCTTTTCAAATATGTCAGCATGAGAGGTGGGAGGCAGCATGTGTTTTGATCTCAAAAATTATAAAAGTCATTAAAGTCTAAAGTGAAGTTTTTCATTCATGAGAGTATAGATGCCACTGATTTTGGATTTCCACTACCACTATTTCCAAATAGTAATTTTCCATCTAATTTATTTACAGAATATCTGCCAATAAGTAAAGCAAACTTGTTATGCTGAAATCAAATTAAATTGCTGTATCAGTAAAGGACAATCTTTTTTGTAAATTAAATAACATATTTTTTTCATGCATGATGCATAACAGCGTTAAAAGTGTAGGGAATAATAATTTTGGAATGTTTGAGGTTGGAATATTGTGCTTTTAACCTGTGAACATTGATTTATTATCCAAAAGAATTGGGAGTTAAGTTAGCATTATATTAAATAATCAGAATTTAAATAATCTGAAATCTGATCCCGATTTCAGAAAATTGCCCTGAAAAATCAGGAATTTGTGACACAAACGCTGTAAAAGTGTTCAGCATAAACAAAGTAAACTTCTTATTTTATTATTTAATAACATTCTTTTAATGAATTCATATGATTTATTTATTTATTTTTTTTTTTTTTGGCCATTGTGTAAAATTTACTCATTACTATTTTAAGTGTTCCTTTCTAGAAAGAAATATAAATGTTTATAAATGTTACTCATTATGCATATACAGAGTGGTCCAAAATTATTGAGTGTATTTCATGTTTCAGAAAAAAAAAAAGGAGATACATACATGTTTATTGTTTTCTTGGAAAGACAGTTTAAAACAGTTTTACACAACAACATTTTAAACATTAAATAAGTTTCACATAAGCTGCTGGTAGATGGCGATTATTATTATAGCACTGTGGCGAAGTTATATATTATAGTAGTTTAAAAACTATTCAAATAGATTTCTGAAAATCAGTGGCAGCAAAAGAAACTTTGATTTTATAAATGCTTCATTAAATTTCGAAAGAATTGGATATTTGTTTCTCAGATTTCAGAAGCTAAAGAATGGTTTTCGAAATAATGGGTAAGTCGAAATAAGTTACATTTTTGTTCATGGTTTTAATGTTTAAAATGTTGTTGTGTAAAACTGTTTTAAATTGCCTTTTCTAGAACACAATAAACATGTACATACCTCATTTTGTTCTTTTTAATTTAAAACATGAAATGCACTCAATATTTTTGGACCACTCTGTATTTTCTATGTTAATTTTCATTAGACCAAAATAATAAGCCAATTTATCTATCTCATCAATGACTATTTTTCCTAACAAAGAATTTTTTATGCTGATTTTTCAAATATGTAATTGGTCTTAATTAATTAATCACAAAAACAGCCCTGTGGAAGGGCTGTGAGGACTGCAACATTACAAAGGCAAAGCAAAATGAACAGGAGCTCTTATTACAAATGTTCTGGTGCCCGATCATCCATAATTGAGCTCCCATTAATTTAACTTTTACTGTGTGATGTTGTGCCCCCATTACTATTGTAACAGATGATGATGAGCTTGTATGAAATGGGTTAAATAAATTATGCTGCCTCCTGGTCTATTAGAATGTAACATTAGATTTGAAAAATGTAGTGTATTTAGACATTTATAATGTACAGTTAAAAGTATATTTATTTATTAAGTTAAAAAAAACAACAGCTGTGAAATTGCTTAACAAATGAGTCATATCTATAGTGTAACATATGCATTACGAATTAAAGTTAATGGAAGTATAATTATTTGGCTGTTAATGACTGTACTCAATATTGGACAAATATAAAAATGCTCTTAAGCAAACAATTTTGTCAATGTGTTAGAAACACGGTGAAAAGTATTAAACTTTGTAAATAAATAATATAGTTGGTATTAAATTTTTTGCTTTATGGACGAAGATTTATCTGAATATTTCAAGAATTATTGATAGTTAATACTTGCCTATTCATTGCTACATCATTAATGACGACTAATGTTCTTTAATATTAAAAGTCATTTTCAATACTTTTAGTTAATGTTGCCATTTTCTATATGTTTTATTACATTCAAATTTCCATTTAAAATTTTAAATGAAACAGTGCATTAAAATCTGTTTCCAACACAGTTGAAAAGTGTTTGCTTTCAATTCATATGTATGTCTTCATTCTTGCTTTATAAATATGCTTTTTAAAATAATGAAATGTACATCTGTTATCACAGCATATTTCAAACTGAAATAGATATGGCTTACAATAGCCACTACCTAAGACATGCATTCTCACCTTTGTGTTAGTACCCAGTATATTACTAAGACGCTGAAAAACACTTATAAGTGTGTTTACATTTGTTTTTGTTGTTGTTTTACCAACAAAGCCGAAAACTTTTTCGAATTCAGCTTGTCTATATCTGTTTTCTAACTTTTATAAATAGGCTTGGAAAGCCACAAAATGGATAAATGTTAACAGTGATGTCACTAGGATTTTTGTAATTCTAGTATCTCTTGGACTCGTACATGTCCAGACAACTGGGTCTTTTTAAAAAAAAATGAAGGTTTTTAACACTTTCCACCATACTTGAAAACTGTTTTATTTCAGATTATCTGTCTGTCCATGCTCTAACTTTCCTAAACATACTCTGATTTCTATGTAATTTATATATGTTATTAAAATTTACCATTTCATTCTTGCTATTAAAAACAAAGTATGTAGCATTTATAGTTCATTTACAGGGACATTGAAAAGAATTCTATTACATTATGGTCTATGGAGGAGATATATTGAATATATTGAAATTGATATGCATTTATGAGGTGCAGAAAAACTTGCTTTCTGTAGAATATGGAGTGCAAAGCATTTATAATTCGTTTAAAGGGTCATACAAAAGAATTCATTTACATAGATAATGTTCTAGGTGGAAAAATCGTTTGTAGCGAATTTTAATGGTGCTACTCTATTTTAAACATAATTACATTTATATGCATTATTTTAATCTGCTTATTTTTTTAATTTTCAGTCCGTTTAATATTTGTGCACTAAATTTTAATTAATGTTAGGTTTTTTGTTCTAATCAACAAATTTGTTTTTAGTGCCATGAGGGATCAGTATATGAGGACAGGTGAAGGTTTTCTTCTTGTATTTGCAGTAAATAATGCCAAATCATTTGAAGATATCAGTATGTACAGAGAACAGGTAATATTCCTTCTCCCACTTAAATTTATTTTATGTTGAATGAAGAGTTTTTCCATGGTTTTTATTTTACATAGAAAATGTAAAATGTATTAAATTTCAGTATGCATGCTTTTGCATCCTCACTTTGTTTTCACAGTTTGGCATCTTATTTTTCTCTCCTGAAGAAGATGATTCAAAAGATATTGAAACTCTCACAGGTTGTTTTAATCAACTTACATTGGGGTTTATTACATAGAGGAAAACCTGTTTGAATAAGGAATTTTTGCAAAACGTTTTATATTCTTTCTAAAATTCATATAATGAAGATTAAATAAAAATATATTGTCTAATAATAATAATATAACAGTAAAAGTAGTGGGTGGGATTCAAATAATTTAACCTAATGGCCGTTTTGTGTATGAAAACGGGAAAGAAATATCACGTGCTACATGTAGATTATTGGACATTTTTTAACATTGCGAATTGCGACATATATATAAAGCTGCATATTTTATACTTTTTCTGTTTAATAGATTTATGTTAAGATTACAATAAACTAGTTTTACAATATACAAATATTAGCATGGTAAAACAAACATAATTTACAGTAAAGACATTTATTTTTACTGATTCTAATGCTTATATTATGTACGTGTATACAGATTAATAGACCTTTTTATCTTTTGCCAAAAAAAATGGAGCACTATTACGCCTATTTGTTCTTCATTATTGATTGCCAAAAAATGCAAGTTGTGATTTTGTATTTTGTATTTTTTTTTTTCATCATTATCAAGTGCATCATTTTATTTCTATTTCTTGCTAAAGAATTAGAAGTTAAATAACTGTGACTTTGTTTTAACACAACGTAAAATAAAAACAAGAAAAAAAATCATGTCTCATAATAATTTCTTAAGATAATCGTGATTCCACTTTAATTTCGGATTTTTTTTTTTCACTTTTGCATCAAAATTCTGTTATTACAAATGTTTACTTATTTAGCGGTTGTAATAATATTTTATTACTAAATGTCTAAGTTTCAAAAATTTATTTGGCTCATTTCTAGTTAATTGAAAAATATTTCAACTATAGCAAATTTTTCAGAAAAAACCATAACTTAATAAACAAAAATTATTTTTAAAAAAATAGATTTTTCTTAAAATTTTTGTTTACACCAATGTATGAAAAATTTTAGAAACAAATTACTATTCCTGGTAATTTTATATTATTGATGTTGAATTTCTTGACTATCATGAAACTGCTGTTGAATTGTTTGTTGTACTAACATTTTAGCCTGCTTTTTTGTTGAGGGTTATTTTAGGATTTCAGCAAATCAACAATTTTATACATTCCTATTTATTTATTTACTTATTTATTTATTTATTTATTTTTTGTAAAGTATTGCATTTTGTATTTTGTCATTTATTTCATGTATTTTAAATCATATCATATTTGTATTAAACTATAAAGTTGGCGAAAGTTTGCTAAGTTATTGAAACATATTCAACTACATAGTTATGATTTTGTTTCTTATCTCATTATCCACAGTTTTAATTATGTGCAATTTCTAAATTTAAATATACTGGCCCCAAAGCAGAATATGCTTAAAAGTGCGACGTACGTCGCAGAACAATGGCCTTCCCTGCAGAACATTTCAAATTATCATTTTCAGGAAAAATATCCATTCAATCGAAGGAAAATTGTGATATTCGTCACTCGATGGCCGGAGAAAAAATATCAAAATCCTTTATTTATCGTTCATTTAAAAAGATTGCAGAATTGATCAATGGGTCGTGAAAAAATTTTGCGCAGTACGATAGTCAATCATGGAAAACAAATCATGAAATTCTTCAGCCTGTTGTGCAAAATTATGCAAAATTTGATGAACAGTCACGGAAAAACATCCACGGTTTTCGCCAATCGGTCGCAGGTAAAAAACACTGCAAAATTCGCAATTTCTGTTTTTTCGCGACTGTTTGTCGAAATTTACAATTTGTCTACGAACATTTCAACGAAATTAAAAAAATGGGAAAAATTGGAAATTCATCGATCCAATCACTCGCAAGAAAAACAGTAAAAAATTGCCTGGAATAATTGCCAATCAGTCGTAGGTAAAAATCACGAAATTCGTGCATCAGTTGCATGAAAAAAACAATGAATTTCGCCAATCGGTCCAAGAAGAATATTGCAAAATTCGCCTATCGGTTGAAGTTAAAAAACCCAAAATTCGTCAGGGAATTGTTGAAAGTATCTCGAAATTCTTCAATCAGTTGCAGGAAAAAAATATTACGAAATTCGACAATTGGGTCCATGAACAAACACGAAATTCGCAAGTTGACATACGGAAAAATCTGCAATATTGCAAAAATCGTCAATCGATTGTCGGAAGAAACCACAAAATTCATTATTCGATCAGGTAAAATCGCAAACTTCGCCATTAGTTTCTTTCGTGTGTGTATGTCAGCATTTTACAAAATGGTTTTTACATTTCTATAAAAGATGCAATTGCACTTCTTCATATATAAGAAAATATCCTTGTGTCTTTATTTTTTATTCCCGCAGAACATTTTTTATCAACTGAAGTTCGTTGCAGAACATTGCAAAGTATTCTGCTTTGTGGTATACTGGTATACGTTTTCAAAAACTTTCAATTCCCATTTCCCTCAACCTGACAGTTGAATGTCATAATAGGAAGTAACAACTAAAAATTTACGCTTTCAGGTGCAAGCATTTCGGTTTCAGCTGTGCATTGATAATGCACCCAGGAAGAACATTGTTATATATATATATAAAGACCGTCAAATATACTTTGTTTAATCAATTACATTTTTCCAAATTGACAGATATCCGAATTTGATTTTATAAAAGATTCTATTCACACATGAATTTAATCTTAAGAGGACATAGTCCTGGGAATTGTTTAGAAATGGGCCGACTTAAAAAAGGAACGATTTTCGAGGAATCATACCGAAATGGAGTGACTCTGAAAACAGCCATTTCCGAGGACCGACATGTAAACAAATGGGTTAACTTGGAGTTGATTTTGAAGAAGAATCTAATTATAAGGTTTAAAATTGCATAAGCCCTGGTGGCAAACATCAGAACTAGAATAAAATTTCATACATAAAATAATTAATAGTATAAATGGGGTGTCATTCAACGGTATATTTTCAAGAGGAAACCAATGATTACACTGAAAATTGAATAGGTGGCCGCCCTGGTGGCCAAAACAAACGGCTACAATAAAATTTCTTTGATAAACTATAGCGGTAAATGAAAGGTAAATCTTCAAGAGGGATTGAGTTTAATGTTCAGGGAATACTTGTATTATGGTGATTAGAAATAATTACTAATTAATTGCACACGCTCATCAATGAAATGAACTCTTGAAAACAAAATCATCTGTCCAAAAATTAAAAAATTAAGTGAAAGGTAAATTTAAGGTGAATGGATGCGTAAGAAAAGGGACGAATACGTAAGAAAATAAATTAGTATTATTAATATTATGGATTTCAGGTTCGTCCCAATGCTTCTGAATACATTATTTTTTTCTTAAAATTGTCTTTTATATTGAAATTGTTCCTTTTATCTTGCAAGCGTTTCTTTTTCTCAGAAATCTTTTTTTTTTTTTTTCCCGCCAAGAATAGTTCCTTTTTTTTTCCAGAATAGTTCCTTTTTATGGAATTGTTCTTTTTTAAGGAATCATTCTTTTTTATCCGACTCCAAAGAACTTGTTCCTTTCGGTGAAAGATTCCTTTAAAGGAACGATGTTGCCCATCTCTAGTGTAAAATTACAGTATAAAAAATATCAGATTCACTAATTCAAATTAAAACATTATTTTCTTTTCAAAGAAATAAATAAAAATACCATCAAATTTAAAATAAATATGTAAATATTAAATATTTTACATTAAAATTTAATTTAACATCATTTTTATTCCTTAATATTTGTAAAATTTCAAATGCATTGCCTTCTTTTCCACATCACATAAAAATGCTCATCCAACTAGCAATATACAAAATATTTCTTACCTGTTTTTGACAAACTGCAGTTCAAGATATCTTATAGACTAATAAAAGTTAAAGAATAATCACAAACTGAAGAAAGTATTAGTTTATTCGAAGTTTTCAGGGAGCGATAAAAAAAGAAGCATTTTTTAAAGATAAAAAATTTGCATATGTTACCAGATTCAAATTGAAAACTTCTTTAGCAAATATAAATGTTACCAACAAATCTCTCAAAACAGTTTTTAACTTAGTAAAACTTATTTATTGAAAATATAGTGTGCTTTTAAAAAAATAGTTTTTATTTTTTAAACAAGAATACATAAGGTTCAATACATAAGTTTTAAAAGTTTATCCATTTTTACCTCACCTTATCCTATGAGTTTTGTTGTCTTTTCTGAACAAATGTATATTTTAACTTTTGAAAAGATTGAAGGGCATCTAATGTTAATGTTTTCTTATACTTTTAAAGACAATGTCTAATTAATCTTTTGGTATTAATGTATGGTAAAATTGTTATATTTTGTAATTTTTAATACAGAGAATATGTATATTATCTGTATTTGTATGAATTTGAGTATGCAAATTGTAATTTTCATAAATTTTTCTTTAGATAAAACGAGTTAAAGATGCAGATGATGTTCCTATGGTTTGTAAGTATTATCTCAAAATATATCGTTTTAGGTAAAATGGCTTTTACATATCCAAAACATTCTATTTAGTCAAAGTGTTACTTATATTATATAAGACTTACCACCCCAAATTATTCTGTAAAAAGCAGGTTAATTTACTCGAGTCAAACATGTTTTGATCCAAAAAATTATCTGATATTTCATTATCAGAAAGGACCGACCAAGGTATTTTAAGACCAAAATCAGCAGATTTGTACATGTGCAAAACCAGTTTTGAACTTCTTCCGTTTCAGAGAAGCGTTGAAAAAAGCTAAGGTAGACGAGTGGTCTAAGGAACCAGAAATAGGAATTTTCATTCTGAAAGAAGAGTGTGCAAACCTAATTTCTGGCGTAAGACGATTCTCAAATATTATTAATGTTCTGATAATTCAGTTCAATAATGTGAATTATGGTTTTATATCAGGAGGAAAAGTTATAGAATTTGATTTTTTAAATTTACAATTATTAAGTGAAATTTATCATTCTGAATATATATATATTTTTAATTAATGGTTTTGTGTAAAACACACTTAATTTAAAAGGTTTGACATGTAATTATCGATTAAAGAATAAATTGAACTGATCTCTAAATATTGGTATATTTTTTTATCAAGAATTTTTTTATCAAGAAATTTTTATCAAGAGTATAATTTTTTACCAGAAGATTTATAAAGATCAAGAATATATATATAGTACTAAGAATGTAAATGATTATTTTCCGTAAAAAGAAAAAACAGAAAAAAAGGAAAAATATTTATATTAAAAAATTGTGATGGCGATTATTTATCCTATGTTATATGCAGTTAAATGTTTTTTTATGAGAAAAAAAAATTTCAATTTCAAAAATTTATTTATTTAAAAAATTAAGAAAATTTTTTAATTGCTGCATTTTGATCCGAGAACTGATGAAATTTCAATTTCCCTAGAAAAAGTTTTTGTTGTCTCCATTTGTGTAAAGGAAGTTAATATGGTGCTGGTACCCACCTGGTTATAAAAATAAAGGTTTTTATTTCTTCTAACTATTGCTAAAAAGTAGTTTGTAAAAAATTCTGACATTTTAATGATGTTATGAACCTTTTTACTATGAAATTGTTTATAGTCAAGTTTTGATGGGTACTGCCTAGTTTATTTAATTTCATGTTTCTATTTGAAACCTTTTTGATTTTATTTATTAAATAAACACTCTAGTTTTTTAGATATCTCATTTTATTTATATCTCTCATTTCATTGCATGAATGAAAAAGAAATTTCTTAACAGTATTTAGATAGTGTTGGAGTTTCACAATCTATGCCAAATGCATGATTTTCCATTCTTATTTAATTATAATTTCTTATCAGCGCATTAAGTATACACAGAGTGTGTACAGACTCCTTAGAGCTGAAAAAGTTTCCAAGGAGTACTGAGAATTCCTTAAATAAACAAAATACTCCTTAAAAACCCCTAAAATATCATGAAGCAAAATTTTAGCAGCTTTAATGTTTTAATTGAAGTGGACAAGTAGAAAATGGAGACTTGTATCTTGCACGATGAATAAAATCGCTTGTATAATCATATTTCTTAAGTATGTATTGTATGAAGATATTTATCTTTAAAGGAAGTAAATAAAAATTTATGTTTACAAAGGTAAATGACCTTTGGTCACTGTATACTACAGTTGGCTGGCAATTTTGTATTCAAATTTCTGAACCCAGCAACCATTTTAACACTCTGAGCTTGTAACAAAATAAAATATGTTTGAAATGCTTTTCTCTCCACTTCCCCCCACCTTTTCTTTTTCCCTCTTCAAATTAGGGATGCACCGAATAGTGATTTTGGCCAAATACCGAATATTCAATTGGTCAAATACTTAAGAAAATTTTTTAAAACTATTTTACATTATATTTAACACATACTTCCATTTTTAATGAACAGGATCTTTTAAGTTAAAGTAAACTTTGCACCTAAAAAAAATCTATGCTTTTGAATTATAATTTAAGAATAGGATAATCATATTTTTTTTTTCTAATTAATAAAACTTTAAATTCATGGCTTCTTCTATGAATTAAAATAGTTTAAATAAAATTTTCTTATATTCTAAAACAAATATTTTAACATTTAAAAGATTTTTTGTTATTCACTTAGGATTTTTATAAATTATTTTCCTCTCCCCTTTTCTTTGAGCTAATCATGACTGACTGGTAGGAATTAGATTTTAAATACACCAACGAGCTTGGAAATATGCATGGTGTTTCTAAAATTTTAGAACAAACTTTCAAGGGAGATAATGTGGTCAAGACAATTTTTGTACAAGAAACCAGCATTGCAATCCATTTATTCAGTCAAAAATACAAGGTGTCTCACTACAAGCTGAACCTAAATTTTCATTAAAAACTTTAACAATAATGTAGAAATATAGCAAGGTTTTTATTAGATAAACTTTACTTTATATGAAACTAACAAATGATTTATTTAATGACTTCTGAGGATACTTTATACAGCCAACCAACCGAAGATAAAATAGTGTATTTTTGATGAGATCTCTTTGTGGATTTTAATTAATATTTCGGTAAATAATTAAAATATTAAAATTCTGTGTCTTGGGTGCATCAGATCAGGCTTTGGACTACCTAAATATAAATTTTCAGACTGATAGGCACGCTAGATTTCGCTGGCAATCGCAGACAATCAGACACCCAGAGCAACATTTTTTTTTTTAGTATAGATGTGATGACATTATTGGAAGTGTCCCGAATTGCAGTCAGTGAAACAGTATGTATTGTCAGTGGCATTCTGAATAATGACTATCCGAATCGCTTTCAGAATTTCAGAAAGAACAATTAAGATGGAAATGTACTGCAATTCGCAAAATAATGATTCTGTCTACGCGCGCTATTGCCCTTCCCTCCACGGAAGAGACAGGAGAAGATGCGGATGACATGCTACTTGAGGAATTCAGAAATCTGGATATTCAGAATGTTCCTGGAATTCCTGGATGTTCAGAAGTTAGTGTTGAAGATATAGGAGAGTGGATGGTGTGTGATTCGTCAGGTCCTGGGTTCCAAATTCTAAATGATGATGAACTTATTGAAAGTGTGAGAGATGAAAGTGTCGAGGAATAAAATGACCTTAATGTCGAAGTTGAAGCAGACATGGGGCCATCAGCTAGTGAAGCATTTGCTGGCCTTGAAACTGCGTTGAAGTGGATGGCGCGTCAGCCCGAGTGTGACCACATGCAACTTCTCACTGTCAAGCGGATGCGTGACTTGGCTGCCCAAAAAGCGGATGAAGACTGTCAAACCGCTTACTTTAACCGAGATATTCAGCAAGCAATGACTTTTATTTACAGTACGGTACGTGCATAATGTACTAATGTACAGCACTTGTAAGTACGCTTAACATGTAAAAGTGTTGCCTTTTCATTTAATTAATTAAAAGTTCTTTTTTTAATAGTTTTTTTCTCCCATTTTCAACATACATACAGTTATTAATTAAAATAGACTCTTTTTTCGGAAAAAAAAATCAATTATCCAAATTTTTGATTATCCGAATGGGGTCCGGTCCCAATTGATTCGGATAATTAGAGTTCTACTGTAGCAATAATTAATAAATCTAATAAACTTCCAACCCACCTTCCCCATAACATTTCTGCTTATCCCCATTTATCACCCATCCAGCTCACAAAGTTAAAAATATTAAAACATCTTTAATTTTTTATAAAACTTTCTTTGGTCTATTTGTTTCTTTATTGTAACAATAAATAATAGCTTATCTAAATCCTCCCCCACCCCTCCTTTAAAAAAAAATCTGCCTTCCCTATACAAAGTGCACAAAGTTAAAAAGAATTGAAACTCCTCAATATTTCTTTTTCTGCCCTATTTGTAACTATAGAAATGATAAACAATTATCTAATCAAACTAACTCCCCCCCCCCCCCCCCACCTCCTGACCGTTTGAAAGTTGTACTTACAAAAATGAAATCCTGTATTAAAAAATGCCTATTAATTCATTAGTTTATTCAGCTTGTAAGTCCTTAATTTTTGGTTTTGTTTTGTTCATTGAAAAGTTCTTGATTTTTATTTAAAGAAATCTGTACAAACCTTAATTTTGTTTCATCTTTGTCATCATTTAAAATACTCAAGACGTCAGGATTGCAATTCTCTTCTTGAAATTGCATTAAAACTTGCATATTTTGCACTCTCTCATTGCCAAAACTTGTTGTTTCTGTAATTAACAAAAAATGTATAAGAACAGCATGAAAGGACAAAACTTGTTGTGATGGAGAAGGAAAGACATAATGTTGTCTCAAATGAATTTAATATTCAGAAGCTTCAGTTTAATAATTCTTAATATTTACATTAATGTTTAATTGCTAAGCAAATGTGTCTGCTTGTTGGTTAATTAGGCATCAGCAGCAAGAAACAAACATTGATTTTATGTTAGAGTTTTACAATCAAAATTTGTGGGTTTTAGTTTAAGCATATATAATTCATCTGTTTCTTTCTGAATGTTATAATCTTAGATTGAATTTAATAATTCAAAATATATCTGAATTACTCTCTATTATGTTTCTGTAATTTTTCTTCTAGTGGTGGGAAACAAATGTGATCTTCCTATGAGATCTGTTGATATGAATCAAGCTACAGAAGTTGCTAAAAACTATGGAATTCCCTTCATAGAGACATCAGCAAAAACTAGGATGGGTGTAGATGATGCTTTTTATACCCTGGTTCGAGAAATACGTAAAGATGTAAGTTAACAAAATTGCTTTATGATTGAATGTTATATTATTCAAAATGAAAAATTTCCACAGATCAGTTTTGTTTTTCTCTCTGTCATAGTTGATTTTCTGAATTTTTAGTATATTTCATTTTTGTTATTGTTTTTATTTTTTATTTTTCTCTCTATGCATTTTCCTTTGTTTTTCTTGTACTTGATGTTTGTCAACTCAGCTGCTTTTATCCATGAATAATCAACAAATCTAGGTTATGTGAAAACCCTATTTACTGGCATATATAATGCATACCATTTTCTGTATTAATTTTTAAGAAAACAATATTTTCAGTGCCTTTTTATGAAAAATATAAATTGATAGTCTGACAAAAAATAAAGTTTGTGTCTACAAGTAAGTCATTCACCATTTTTTGAACAGAATTTCAGAAGAAAAAAAAACAAGTCTGGCAAATATGGTATTTAAAAATATATATATACATATTAATGTAGAGAATGCATAATATAAAAACTGAGTCTTATAAAAGAGGGGTTTTAGCAGTGTTATCTTTTATAAATAACTCTTTCAATCTAATGCTCACATAAAAAGAAAAGGAAAAAAAAAATCAACTTTTTTATTTGAATTGAAGTTTATTAAATTATTATCTGATCATTTGATATATAGCCATTCTTTCTTAGATTACAGAATTGAATATTATATTCCAGACACATATAGTATAAGAAAATTATTGTAATCATTGTTACTTGTCTGATTTTTATTATAGTTATTGCATTCGATTTTCTTTGTGTACTTTTGAGGAGTTAATTTTTGTGGCTTATTTTGGTTGTTCGTCAAGTATAAACTGTTTAAGCTTTTTGTTTGGATTGATTTTATTTACGGTTTCAATTTCTGTAAGCAGGAAATATTGATTTTCAATCTATAGTGATCCTAATATTAATTGTTTTCACAATTAAAAAAGAATTGTGTTGTTATATAAAGCTTTAGTTTAACTTATAGGTGACTGTTGCTTAACTTTTGCTAAGTTTTAACCTCTGCTGTACTGAGTACCAAAATGGGGACATCGGTTTTTTTTGCTCATAAAAATTAAATTGATGATTTTTTTACATTTTGATTTCACACTTCTATATAACTCAATGATTTTTCTTTAAACCAAAACCAATAAAACCAGCATCGTTGATACTGATTTTCCCATGAAACAGTTATTTTCATATGATTTTGCAAATCGCCTTCAAGACAGGGAAGCCAAGAAAGTAGCCATTATTTAACTTAAATACTTTACAATAAAAAATTTTGAGGATGTGTAATTAGTGAGATTAGTCACTTATTTAAAGCCCTTAATTTTTTCATTGTGTGAATTTAGGTTATTAATAGTTAAATTGATATTTCTGGGAGATAGAAATTTGTGACTTATATTTGTGAACCTAAATTACCAGCCTAAAGTTTCAATTTGAGAAAAATGTTTTTATGTGCCATCTATGGTGTCATTTTGTTTGTGCCAAAGCAATGAATGTGTGTTTGTAGTATTATTGTAACTTCAGGTCTCAAGAGGTATTAAAACACTAAAACAATGTATTTTGCTATTTTTCTTTGTCAATTTTCTCACAATTTTCTGAAATGAAATTTAAAAATTTATATAGCATTCAGAGATTTGTTCATCTATCTATTATAAAAATCAGTTTAATTTATTTATTAACACAAATTTCTCCATCTTAAGCCAAAAAAAAAGGGGCAAAATATATACGAGGACCCCAGAAGCCAAGGCGTATAAGTGACAAAATTGAAAAATAGAGCTAAGTGCACAGGCAATCTGGAAATAAGGCTATTTGTTTGTATGTAAAGAATATGAGTGATTTTTTAAAATTATGAACTGTGTTCTATAGGTCAACTACTTAAGCATTCGAAACTTGTACCCCTTGTTATCAATATTGATTAAAAAAAAAAAAAAAATACTCCGCCTTTACACAGTTATTGAAATAAGAGTTCAAAAACCACTATAAGCAACAGTTTCATAACAATTTCAGCCGATTACTATTGACTCAATACTTTTTCAACTCAATTTACTCCAAAGTAAAATTTTATCTCTCATATCCCTTGGCTTCTAAGGTCCTCATATACTTTTTTATTTTTACTAATAAAAGAAATATGTTTGTCTGTGTGCGATGGCTTACTGCACATAGAGGTCTGAAATTTTGCACGAGGATAGTCCAAGTTAGGTTCTAATGCACCTAAGGCTCAGATTTTTCATTTTGGTAATTATCGGAGATATTAATTAAAATCTGCAATTAAAAAGGGTTGCTGAAAAAAAGTCATGGTTTTTGCAGAATTAGAGCCCAAGTGATTTTAATTTGGTTGATTTTTTCTTAATTCTTTATAGTTTATAATAAACCTGATCTTTATATATATTTTGGTTTTAGACCAATCATAATTTTTTTCATAAATTGTACAAATTTAACTTATTTTTTAAAACTTTATATTATGACTTCATTTTAAATGATTTTAATTACATTTATCATCACATTATATTTTTCATTTTACTTTGTTTCTTGTTTTTAGTTCAACTTATTTTTATGACAAGGTTTTAAGATATTGTTTTGAAAGTAATTTGGTGTTTTGTTTCAACTCCATTTTTGGTGCAGCACATCCCTAAAGGGATCTTGTATTTCTGGTAATGCTTTAATGAGAGAAGGAAGGGGGTGGGGGGGGGGGGGTCTACCATCAAAAAGATTTTCTGAATTCTCTTTTAAAATATATTAAATCTTTTGATACCACATTAATTTAATCAAGAATCTTATAAAAAATATTTTACCACAGTCAATAAACTTGGTTTTTATGCGTAAAGATAGAATTTTGTAATCTGTTTTTCACTCTCTTCTTGATATGCTAGAATTATAACAAATATGTATGCAGGTGTTTCTGATAAAAATATTACATGATTTGAATATTTTTATAGCTTAATTATAAATTAATTTTAAGGCATTTTCTTTCTGTTAGGCCGCAGATGATAAATTGCCATATAATATTTGAGAAATATATTCATTTATTGTTTAATACTTTAATATTAAATTATTACATACATGTTATAGAGAAAACAATTTAGATTTCCTCAATAGATAGTTTAAATAATGCATTATTTTTCCTTTCCTGTTGCCATATCTTAAAAAAGAAATTGAGAAAAAATATGTATATTTTTCGTAAATTCACTATTTTGTGCTATCTGTCAAGCATTAATCAAAGTGCTGAATTTTCAATAATAGAGGCCCACGCCTAATTAATGTATTGTAACAGAAATTTTTTGAAAGTACATGAACTCATCATGAAGTTAGGTGTGATTTTTAAGATAAACATTGAATGTTTATAAAATAGTGTTAAAATTATTATACTTAAAAGCATGAAATGTGCAAGCATGACTGTTGACATGAATAATAATTAAATGGTAAAAAAAAAGGTAAACACTATTTGATTTTTTAGTTTCTGAATAAAAACACCTGCAAATTTCATGTCATTTAAAAATAAACATTACTTTGTGAATGTGTTGGAAAACAGTTATTTTGTATTTGAGAACAGCCTTAATCTGTATGGGGAATTTGCTCAAATTGTTTGAGCACATCAGAAAAATATGAAGGAAATTGAAAAAAACTGTTAGCTCAAACAATTTTCACTTGGCATCTTTTATTTTAAAGTGCATTGTCAGTTTTACAAGAACAAATCACAAGAAAACAAGTTTTTTTATTGGAGGAAAAAAAAATTGCTTAAATGAAAAGGAAAACCTTTCATACTATTTTCAATGTTGATGCATTAGTTAAAGGAAAATTTTATTTATAAAATCAAATTTTTCTTTAAATAGCTTTAATTAGCTGTTTGTGTTATTTTAATCAGGTTAAAATGTAGATTTCCGGTTATTCAAATATATACTTATAAACTAATTTTTTAAAGCATGATTCAATTAGATAATGTATTACATCTTGATGTTTTAGAGGGAACGCAAAGGTAAAGATAAAAAGAAGCACAAGCGTAAAGATAGAAAAAGACGTTGTGTCATATTGTAATGTAAGTACTTGTTGTTGTATTTTTATTTTTATTTATTTTTTCCTATGCTTGCCAAATAAATTTTGACCAAATTAAAAAAAAAAATAAAGAAAATAAGATACAAATATGGTGTAAGATAACTTACAAAAGCAGAAAATTTGGCTAAATGTACCATGGTCTTCACTGGAAAAGAGTGTTCGAGAATTTTTTTTGCAACATTTTTTTTCAGTATAAGATTTATGAATTAAAACACTTTTGAAAATTCTTCTCATTGACAATCTGGATTAAGTCATATTTTTTAATGTAGATAAAACCTTTTTTACTGTCTGAAAATTGATTTTTGAAGTTTTAAATTCAATATACCCAGAACATAATTTTCAATATTTCCAAACTGTTTTCTATTTCACCAACTATTATCAAAGTTACAGACAATTTTCTCTAGCATAATATGTGTGAAACAGATAAAAAATTCTAATTCAGAACCAAAAGTAGATAATTTAAATGTTTTTTTTTTTTTGGCACTAAATTAATAAAATGTATTTTTCTACTGAATTCAAACTATTCTCATGTGGCACCCAGGGCTACCAACCCCAGGGAATAGAAAATGTGTAGTTTTCACAAATCAAGTGTAGTCAATTAAAAAAAAAATTAAAAATGCGCAAAATAGTTGAGTGTAAAATCTTTTGCTAACATTAAAAATAACACTTTCATGAAATACATAGATTTAACTATCAAACATATTAAAATAGCAGATATTTAATAAATTAATATGAACTTACCTCTTATTCTAATATGTATTCATCGGTGGAATTTTTGTTTTCATTGATTTTTTTTTCCTTTCAAAAAGGACCACACCAGATACAAATTTAGACCAAAGTATCAAGAGAATACTTATATTAATATTTCATGCAACAAAATCTAGCAGAATACCTATTTTAAATCATAATAAATTCCATTATGGAAAACTGATGTTGTTATTAACATGTGAAAAATTAAAAGAAAAGAAAATAATTAAGAGAAAAAATATTTTATTTTATAGGAAACGTTTAAATTTTCAAATATTGTATAGTGCCTTTTTTAACATTTTACAGTTTCTTGTTTTGAAAATTTTCTTTTGTAGCAACATTCATTAAATAAGAAATTTTAACAACATTTAGGTCAGAATTTCCCATTAAAAATAGCATATGTTTTAAAATAGCAGTGAAACCAGAACAGGTCTTACTTATCATCCATTTTAAAAAAGCTGTCATTTTTGTGCGAGTACTAGCATATTGTTCGGCAATTTCAGAGTCTGGAGATGTATTTAAATAGATAGTCTGAATGGTCAGCTGCACTTAGTGGCACGTAATGTTCACTAAAAAATGATGTAATGAGCATTTCTGATTCAGTTATATTTACTAATAACCACAAAAAAATCCACATTTCCACAAAAAAATCTTCTGGCTGTTTTTTGCTATCGCTTTCTGTTCACTGAATTTCTGATGTCTGCCTGACATAATATGACATGAGAAATCAAATTTTCCATTGCAATTAACATGAAAACAATGACTGCAAATTGTGCAGAATGCTCCATATGATGAATTATCTGAAGGATGCAAACAAAATCATTTTGCAGAATATTCTGATCTTAATTTTTGATCAGAAACTTTGTCCTTTTTTGGCTGATCATCATAACTCATTTTGACAAACGAAAAAATAATGAATAGAATTTATGCAATTTCAAATGGTATCTCATTAAAAAATGAATAAAACTTCAAAAGTGGTAATAAAAGGTAAGCGACGTGTCAAAGTCAAGCAGGGTATTGACTTTGGCAGGATCTGAATCTGATACCAACAAAATAAGTAAAGTCTAGGGAAAGGAAAGGACCCATCCAACGCAATCCTATCACAATACCCTACTGATATGCAAGCATGCACACGTCTCGTCACATCTCATGAGGAGGAAATTCTACAGTGTACTGGTTTTTCAACCTACTTCCTTCGTAACCGCAATTGGCATTTTAAGGATTGCACAATCACTGCACACATATAGTAAACAAAAGAAGAAAAGCATATTTTCACACAAGAGAAGCATAGGGCATAGTTCTTTTATGCAAAGATAGTTTTGTAAAAAATCAATTTTTCTTAGATGAATGTTGCAGACATTTCCATTTGAATAAAATAATTATGAATGAAAAACCTTTTATGAAATCAGTTTTTACAATAGAACCTGCATAAACAGAATCTGTTTATAATAGGATCCTGCTAAAGATTTTATAGTTCTGGTGAAAAGAATACAATGCAGTTATAAAAGCATTTACATACAAGCATTCAATTTAGAAAATAGCCATAAAGTGAACAAATGAAAAAGTATTTTAATACTAAAAATATATTTTTAAAATATCAAACTCAAAATAAGGACTAATTTTGTTTATAATTCACCTATGACTTGAATATTATAAAAGTATTAAGAGAATAGCTATTCATTTAAAAGACTGAATTTGAACACACAAAAATTTAAAGATTTTAATATGTTATAGAAAATGACAAACACAAAATATGAATACTATTTTTAAAATAAGAACCAATTTCATTTATCAGGCCACTTTAGATGATGTAAAATAATGTGAAAATATATTTTTTTAAAGACTGGGAGGGCCAGGGGGAGGGGGGGGGGAATCTGGCACATAAAAATGTGAAACAAAAAAAAGAATCATTTCTGAAAATGAAGAAAAAAAAAATTTAGTCACTAACGCAACCTAGTTCTTATTGGTCCTTGTTTATAAAAACATGTGCTTATTGCCAGATAATTTTAAAATGTTGATTATTGTTTCACATTCACTATCCGATACTTTTTTAGAGCTATTTAAAATTATTCTGAGATGTCTACCACAAGATACTTCCTTTAAATATCATTATATGTGTCATAAATGTCATTCATGAAAAAAAGTCTTTCAACAGAAGCTGTTGAAGATGGAATAACTGTGAGCAGAAACAAAAAGTTATTAAAAATAAATATTGTAAGTATATACCAAAAGTATAATTAATAAATGCTTAAGAAAATATTTAAGAAAAAACTTAGGTTTCCCAGCTGGAGCCATTAAGATGATAGTAAACTTTAAAAAGCTATTTTTAGGTTAAGAAAATTCAATCTATTACAGTTGCCTTGCCTAGGGCTGCCAACTGCTATGTTTTGGGCATAGTAACTCCGCTTTAAGCTATTTCAAGTTACAATTTAAGCTTATGAATAAAAATAATAATGTAATTTAAAAAAAAAAGGTGACACCCCAAATCCAACGCATGATATTCACACATACATACTCAGAACTTTAAAGTTCTGATCTCAGTAAAAATCGGGTTTCGTACAGACTCCTTAGACTACTTAGAAACTCCTTATAAATGAAAAGGTTTCCAAGCAGTGTTTAGAACTCCTTAGACATACAAAATACTCCTTATAAACGCCTTAGAATTTTGAGAAGCAAAATCTGTACGAACCCTGAAAAAATCTAGACAATTACGTCATTTAGCTTTGTAAAAATTTAAATTTTGTGTTTGAAAATGCTTGTTTTAAAAATATCATTTCCATAAGCAGACAATTTAGCTTTTAATTTCAAAGTTGGTGGAATAAAAAACTTGGAAAATGATGTCATTTCCACGAAAATATATAAGAAAATATTACTGTAAGAGTCATTTAAGCAATTGTTTTAAAATTCCTGAGTTTCATTAAATATTTATTATAATTAAATGAAAATGATGTAATTTTCAGAAATAATTTATTTTGTGCGTACCAAGGATCTTTAAATAAATAGCAGAAGTTCTGCTTATTTAGATACAGGAATAAGGGTCAGCAAATATACATCATACTGACACAAGGTTAGTAAAATACTTTATATTCATGGAGGAAAATTCATATTTTGTTTTCCGAATGACGTCATTTTCCTCATCGGATTTTGCATGTTACTACTTATGATAGATTATTTACTGTTACTTTATTTACTGTTACTTTATTAAGATTACTTAATATTATTTCTCAATAAATAATCTGTATTCTGCTCTTCCGCGATTACTGCATAATTAAGCACGATCATATTAATATGTTTAAATTTTATGATAACCATTGAGATTTTTCTTTTAAATATGATGACATTGAACACTGAATGAATCGCGCTTCTGATTGGTAGAATGTGATAAGGCAATGTTATATTGTATTATAACCATTGAGATTTTTCTTTTAAATATGATGACATTGAACACTGAATGAATCGTGCTTCTGATTGGTAGAATGTGATAAGGCAATGTTATATTGTATTATATTTTATGTTATATAAGAGAAAATCTTAACCCAATTGCCACCATTTTGAAGAAATTTCATAAAAAACTTTAAAAATGTAAAAATAAGAATATTGTTAAAAATAGCAAGTGCAGGTACATCTACAAATGAACAGCTTTCATTTTAAAAACTATAATATCAAAATTGGTTCAGTAGAAAGTTCAGAGCCGATACTAAAAAAACAGCCTTCTGTTTTAAATATATAGGTGTAACCAAGAAAAGATAATGGAAAATAGTAAAGTAATGAAATGTTTGTGGAACAGTGGCAGAATTTTTAAAAAATTTAGTGACCAAAAAAAAAAAAAAAAAAAAAAAAAATTGTACAATTTTATCCTTGTACAAGCTATAATAAAGCTAAAATAATACAAGATTTAAACAATCACACATTAATAAATTTAGAAAATGAATGAAATAAGAGATGAAAAGATTCAAGTCAGGAAGCATTTCCTCATCAAAAAATCCAAGAAAAACATGCATGATTTGACAAATCAGCACACATGTTGTCAAAAAACCTTTGCAAATTCAGTAGATGTATTAAATTATAAAGGAACAAAACAACTTGATACGCAAAATATTCAAACCAAGTAGTCACAGAAGTTTAAATAAGTAATAAAACCTGAAATAGATCAACAGAGATATGTGTAAGAGAATATATAAATTTCTTGAAAAACCATGTTGTATGGCATCAAAAATTAGTTGTTCGAATTTTTTTATTAATAAGATGAGAAGAGCAGAGTTGTTTTATTCTAAACATATGATTAAGAAGTATATTACGGTAAACTGAAATATGAAGACATGACTTAAAATGTGTAAAAGTATTAACTTTGAATTTAAAATCTTTATGTTTATCATAAATGTCTGTAATAGTTTTGTTATCTTTCAGTATGAGTTTTAGGTCTAAAAAGTTAATGTTATTATAAGATAATGGGTTTTCTGTTAATTCTAAATTAGTAGGATAATTTACTGGAAATTGAGGAATGTCTTATTGGTCAGTGTCGATTAAAATGTCAACAATATAAATGAATAATACTCTTATTACTAAATATACGCTCTTAATGATATAAATATGTCTGTAAGTAAACTTGGAGTGTATTCATCTTGTGGAGTGTCTACTTTCTGTAGATAAAAGATATCTCATAAAATGTAGTTATTATATATAATGAAATCAGTAAGTGTATGAAAGTACTCTGCATCCACATGTATAGGAAGAATCAATTGATTTTGAAATGTTTTACATAATGCATTTATTATATTATGAAGATCTAATAAATTTATGTTATTAAAAAGATGTTTGAAATCATATTTTGTTATATTTTTTTACACAATTAAGATCATTGGGAATATTGACCAATTGATAGCTGTTTTTTATACAATGTGTATTATCTATTTTATTTGTGTGTGTGTATATTTAAGAGTATTTGTATGCGTGTATATTTATTTCTATTTGCTTTATATGAGTATTTTTAATAAAATTTTGTTAGCTGTATTAGGGTTGATTATTGACAGCCAATTATCTACACTAGGGATATAGGCCCGGGGGGAGTGCCCTTCGTGGGGGTCTTTCTAAGGGAACCTAATCCGTATTTACGCATGGATAAATCCACGGCTCAAAGAAAACCACGAAAACTCTAAACGATTAGGCCGACGGGCGCGATTGGGATCGAACCCAGCACCTCCCGTCTACCAGCTTCGAGAGCACAACCTATCAGCCACTGGTGGGGCGTTAGCTGTATTAATAAATGTATTGCACTCAATAGTAACAGTTCTGAATTTAATGCATGCTTTATGAAATTTGGGTATAAGAACCAAGTGTGGATAATTAAAATTAGTAGAGAGAATATTTAGTAGTTTATAATAACTATGAATTTTACGATTGTTTATGAGTGTTGTATCATTAATTTTTTGGAAAACATTATTAGAAGAAATAGTGGATGTAAGAAGTTGATGATAATATGATTTGCATATGTTGGCATAGTTATTTTGAGATTTATCTACGTATGTAATTACAAAGTTCTTTTGAAAATTATTAATTTCTTTTCAAAAACTATGTTGGTAAGTATTAAAAAAAAGTTAATTAAATGTTCACCTGCATGAGAGGAACTTCACAACAAAATATGCTTTTGTCATAGGTTTATGGATATATTGTTTTTAATGTACCAAATATATATTTTTTATTTTGTTAATTGCTGAAACATCAGTGAAGGCTCACTGTGGAGATGCAAAAAATTTTTGGTTTCTGTTTGTTTGTTTGTTTGTTTGCTTATCTGTCTGTTCCGTGATAACTGCCGTAAAAAACATCCGATTAAGTTGATTTTGGCGAGGTGCCCGGAATTAGCTGTATAGTTTTTGGTTAAATTTGGTTCATTCATTCAAAAAATATAAAACATTTCATTTTTAGGTCATAATGGTTTCCTATGGAAATGCAGACGATTTTCAAATTTCATTTTTAACTGAAATGAAAATCACATATTTGAATAATGGATTTAAACGTAAAATTATGGATGTTAAATTTTCAATATGGAGGTCTTGAATATATCCAATAGCTTTGAAAATTTGCCGATACATTTATCAGAATTTAGAAATTAATTGTTTAAATGATACGAAAATTTTTTGCAACCGTTCGGGAAATATAAAACATTATTTTCCTATTTTTTACAAATTAAAAAATGTATTTCTTTTTACTTTCCTCTTTAATTTATTAGTTGCATAGCAACAATATTTCACAGAATTTCAAAATAATAAAATTCAAGTAACTCACGCTATTTTGCTAATAACTTATTTTCGAGTAATTAGTATTTTATTGACATAAATGAGAATTTATTTTGATACAAGTTACCTTTTAACTACTGTAAAATAATTACCGAAATATTTTTAACAAACAAAAATTACAAAGCTATTGCACGTGCAATTCAAGTCTTGTAGTTTTCATTTGTATAGTTATATTTCTTACATGAAATATTCATTTTCTGGAACAGATGTGGATGTTTCGTCATTGAAAAGTTAATATTCTTTTAAAATAGGATAAAATCACTCGTACAACGATGTGGTTAAACTAAAGAAATTTGAGTAGTAACACACATCCATACATATCATCAAATCCTGAAATATTACAATTACTGGATATTGAGAACAAAGAAGCTATCACAAAAAATACTTTATAGTATCAAATCCCATTTGCTATTTAGTAAATTGGCAATGGGTATGATTATGAATACTTACGCAATAGGTTTAAAAGTTTTCAAATATGCCTATTTTGAAGAGATTTTACATTGGTGTCCAGAAATAAAGAGGCAGTGATGAATTTCAGATGTTTTGTTGAATATCTTACTGAAACTCATGAGGAAATGCCCAAAATGCCCTTGAACTTTGAGGTTGTAAAGAACATGTTTGACTTCATGTTTTTCAGTGAAGATTTTGTCGCGAGGACAATTAAGGGGGGGGGGGCAATAATAATTTTAATTATAAAATAATATTTTTGATCACTCAAGTAACAGAAAATGCTAAAAATGGTCTGTCACTGTAGCAAATGACTATGTATTCTGTTCAACATTTGTGTGCAGATGTGTGCATTTGTAAGCATAGCACGTATATTTGTGAAGATGTTAACGTTTCTGTGAAAAATTCAAAAGTTTTTTTTTTTAGCATGCAGAGTTTTCATTCAAAATAACACCGCTGTCCAAAAACTTGACAAAATATCATAGAAATAGTATACTGTGATTAATATATTGAATATTTGATGAGATATAGGTATTTTTATGAAATAAATTTTAAGGGGCTACTTCACTGGCTCTCCCAGACAGAGCAGCTAATGTTATTTCAATGGGAGAAATTTAGAAGTGTCATCTTTTCGCATTTTGCTCGAATTTAGTAATTTTTGTAGCTTTCAAAACCTGTACATTTAAATTATGCATGCTCCTTTCAAATTTTATTTTGTTATTTTTTTTTTAATGTGATATAAGTGCGTTATTTTGAAGATTCATGTTTAGTGTTTTATCGCGAAAAATCTGTTTGACATTTTAAAATTTGGTAAAGACACAATCGTAGCCTGATTATTTAGCTTTCCAAAAATGCTTTTTATTTCGATTTAAAAAAAAAATTTAATCGATGCTACAATCCTAAAAAAATTGTACTGCCTTTTTTAAAACAGCCGAAAACAGTAAAATGACCGCCCCAAACAAGTTACCTCCCTTTCTTTCCGGGAACTCAACGGGAAGTCAAACGAGAAAAATCTTCATTGAGCGATAAAAAAGACCACCTAATGTGTGAAATTTTGCCTTTGGCTATCAGTATGCAACTTCTAAAGCTGCAAATTTCATTTTAAGAGCAGAGAAGAAAGTTTAAAAAATGGTATTTTGAAATGATGTAAATAGATGCTGATTATTTGTTTTAGGTATCATACAGATTTTTAAAAAACGTTATTGATTTGGGATCAATAAAGATTTTTTTTCACCTCTCACCTT
Organism: Maratus michaelseni; assembly: GCA_963931845.1. Taxonomy (NCBI): domain Eukaryota; kingdom Metazoa; phylum Arthropoda; class Arachnida; order Araneae; family Salticidae; genus Maratus; species Maratus michaelseni. Next base: position 166,985,318 of record OZ007592.1, on the reverse strand, counting down.
GAAGTTTAATACCCGATATATTTTTTAATTGCCTACAATAGTAAAATGAAAAAGCGTTTATTTGCTAAACAAAAATACTAGAACTATCATTTATTCACTCTTTCTCGGGAAAAAACAAACATACAGTGGCAAGTGTCATTAAAATGAATAGATAGACAATAGACATATCCAGCGAATAAATACAGTTGTATTTAAATTTTCTACAATACCTTTTTTCTATTATTTATTACATAACTCTTACTGAGTTAGTTTTAACGTTTCTTTCGAAAATATTAAATATTTATGCGGTAGATTAACTAAAAAATAACTATTGTATAGCTTTATTATTAAAATTTGTTACACTAATTTAAAACTCAGAAATGATGAGATTATATGGGTTCTCTTTTTTTCGGTAAATTTCGTGATTCTCCTTTCACAAATGAAACATTTTTAAATTATACTTCAAAGATAAACAAGTTGGAAATTGTACGTCAAACGTTACAAACGAGGTGCGTTCGTACGCACGTTTTAGAATTAAATTCATGATATCCCATGCGTAGAACGGATTAAACAGCTAGTTAAGTATAAATTTTATGACACTGTTCATACAAATATCTTAACTGGTTATATAAATATTCAGATATATATGTATCAGCTAGTTATATAAATATTCAGATCTTGATGATTTTTTATTCTGTGAAATGAATTATATCGTCTGCAGATTAATTTCTGTCATAAAATAAGCATCTCGGTCGCTTGACGATTTAACATCCATCGGAAGCTCCTATAACAAAAAAGCACCGATTTAAAAAAAAAAAATTCAAATTTCTTAATAAATATTTTTATTAATATCTCCTAAAGTTTTGATTCGATTTTAATAAAATTTGAAATGTCTCGACAAAATTCTGCAAAGATAATATATTTTAAATTGCAAACCATTTGGTTGGGTAGTTTTTGAGTTGTTATATGCGGACGGACGGACCAAACGACAACTATAGGTGCTACGTATTTATATAATTACGAACGCACCTAAAAACAAAACAAACAAAAAAAACATATTTCAGTGCGATTTATAATTAGTTACTATAAATAAAGCATTATTTATTTTACATGTAAGAATTTAAATAAATGTGTCAGTAATCAATTTTTTGTCAGACGTATATTTTGTTTAAAGCTGTTTTCAAATCCAGAGGACTTACTTTCTGACACATTTCAGAATTCATTTTTCTTCGGAAACACATGAAATTGGCACTTGTTCTTATTCAGAAACTATGCAATCGAATAGCGTTTTCCATTTTTTTGGTAAAGGCAAAAGTCTTTCAGAAAATACTATCGAATTCGGCGTTTTGAACCGATTTCCGGACGCGACAGACCGGAAAAGAAGAAAAACCTGTCGCCAGATGACAAAAATCGCTTATAAATCAATAAGTAACTTGTTTATCAAAACATGGAAAACGTATTCGATTTCAAATCGCTTTAATAGTCAGGCCTGCCAATTTATGTTTAAGAAAGTTTCGCGTTTGTTGAGCAGATAATTTGAGAACCACCTCAAAGTTTGTGAAAATTTCTACATTTCAAACAAGCGTTATAAATGCTCACTCCTCCATATGTAACAAATGTTTTTGGCTTTCTCAAATCCAAACTGACTACTTTATGACATATTATTTAATTCGTTTTTGTTTGGAAAAAAAAAATGGAAACTCATTTCTATTCCAAATCGCTTCAATAGTCAGGCCTGCCAATTTTATGCTTTTGTGTTTAAAAATGAGTGTGCAGGGTTTGACAAATGCGGTCGCAAGATCGCATCTGATCATCAAGATTATTTTGGCATAGTTTTGTTTTAGCAATGTTTTTCCTATAAATAACATAATAACAGTTCAGTTATTTTGTAAACGTAATTGCCGAAACGTCAGTGAAGGCTCTCTGTTGAGACCCGAAAAGTCTCTTTGTCTGTCTGTCTGTCTGTTCCGCGATAACTGCCGCAAAAAGGGTCCGATTAGGTTGATTTTTGGTGGGTATATTGGCAAGGTACCCGGAATTAGCTGTATAGTTTTTGGTTCATTCGTTCGAAAAATATAGAACATTTTATTTTAAGTCATAATGCTTTTCTATGGGAAGTCAGATGATTTTTTTAATTTTAACATTCCGCGAAAAAAAAATCACGCATTGGGATAATTGTAAATGCTAAATTATGGATATTAAATTTACGAAATGAATATCTTAATTTAATTTGATCGCTTTGAAAATTTCCCAATATATTTATTAGAATTTCTAAAGTAATTGTATAAATTATTGGGAAATTTTACGCATTAATTTGAAAGATAGGAAAATTTTAATTTCTCATTTTTTACAAAAAATTCCAATGTATTTTCTTTCTCTCTTTCATTAAATGGTTGCTAAGCAACTATATTTCAAAGAATATCAACAAAGGAAAATTCAAGTAAATTATTTTGTCGCGAAATGTTATTAACAAAATAGCTAATTTTCGGGTGATTTAATTTTTTAATATGTTTTTTCTAATGAAATAGATGAGAATTTATTTTAACTACTAAAGAAAGGTGACCAAATCGGCTTTCCAAACGAAAAATATAAAAACGTTGAATGTGAAAATGGAATACAAGTCTCATAAGAGAAATTTACATTTGTATAAGCATATTTAATACACGGAATTTTATTCAATTTCAGCAACATATGATATTTAGTGGTTGAAAAATAAGTATTCTTTTAAGGATAGGATAAAACCTCCTGTACAAAGAGATGGTTATTCTAATGAAATTAAAATAGTAAATACATTCAGACATATACTGAAGAAATGAAATAGCACAATTACGGAAATTTAGGATATATAATTAAAGCGACAACGGAGGCTTCAGCGGTGTTCCACCCCCCTGAAGTAATGTAGTTATTCTGAAAAAATACAGTAATAAATAGTTTATCATATCATTGCATAACATTGTGTTTAATGCGATACTTTTAAAATTTCCGGAACTTTCGATAAATTTTACATTCTTATAAATGTATAAATAACTTTAAAAAATTGAATTTTAGGATATCCAATATTATGCAGATAATGTTAAAAATTAGTGAGATCAATGAACAATGATTTGTGGAGCTGACATTGAGGCCTCCGATCTGTATATTTACTAGTTTATATATATTATTAGTTATTATTATTAGTTATTATTATTATTATTATTATTATTTTATTATTATTTTCTTTTTGAAAATAAATGATGAGGGAGGTTTGGGTGGGGGGATATTTCTTTTTCCTTTTTTACTGGCGACTAGATTTTATTACTGGGTACAAATTTGATCAAATATATAAAACCCCGATGTGTGTGTGTGTGTATATATATATATATATATGTGTGTGTGTGTGTGTGTATATATATATATATATATATATATGATTAAAATGAAATCACATTACGTGAAAATCAAAGGAAAATATATTGTAAAAATTAAAAACAATAAAATGAAAGTGTAAAATGAAAAACTATGAATATCTTATGGATTCATCAGAGGAGTTTCATAAGAATAATTCATTGTAAACATATGTTAATTCGTCGAATAATGTCAAGCATAAAAAATGATAATATAAGCTCCTTATAACATATCGGAAAAACCCTGAGATGTGAAAAGAATAAGACATCTACTATATATATATATATATGGTTTAATGGTTATTATTTACAAAAGTTTTATTATATATATATATATATATATATATATATATATATATCATTTGATTTTGTAATCTAAGTAATGCATTTGAATGTAAACAGAGTTACTGATTAATTCTTTTTATTTATTGTTTTGGTTTTGAAAATCTCAGAATTGTAAAGGAAATTAATTTTTAATATAAAAATATTTACATTTTGATAATCTTTTAAATTACAAAAATTCTTTCAGTGTACAATATTTTAAGTACTATTTGCAAGTCTAAAGATGTTTTATTTCTTTTATATGAAGAAAGTGTCAATTCTTAGAATTTACTAATAATATTTTAAATAGTCTAATTTGATTTTGAAAAGAGTAGTAAGTATGCTTTTGTGCGCCCAAATTGTGCAAATAAAATTTGTAGTATCTTTATATCACTCGTATATTTTTTATATTATGTATATATCATTGAAATCATTAATAAACAGGGTATTTATTCTCTTTTGTGTCGTGTAATCGTTAGTGTAGTATGTGAACAATCAATAAAATAGTTTTGATAATCACAATTTGCGTATTTTTTTTAAATGTATATATGATTCTTTAAATTTTTTTGATAAGCTTGAAATTTCATACTTTTTCAATAAAATTCAGTGTTGAACAAATTTTTTTCTTTGTTATTCTATATTAGTATTTCTATTTATTCTTTTTTACATTTATTCCGTTCACGGAAATTGATTTAAGTTTTCGTGTCGAAGAAAACTTTTTAAAATGATTATATTAGTGAATATTTTTGAGGAAATTTGTTAATTAACATATCACTTTTGATATGATTTTTATTTGATTGAAATAATCTAAAAATCAACATAAATTATGTTTCTATTCCAAAACCCTTCACATCTTTGAAAACAAATTGAAGTTATATGATATTTAAAAGAGAAATTAAAACGTGGTGGAGAATAAAGGTTCAAAAATGAAGAAAATAAGTAGAAAAAAAAAAACCTTTAACCATCATATATGTATTGTATTTTTATTTCGCAGTGCTACACTTTTAGTAGCTGTAAATCTATCAACAATATCAAAATGTTTATCATGCTTCAAAGACTATAAATAAAGGGACTATAAACAAAGACTATAAAAATAATTATACTATTCTTTAACACTTTATGCCCCAACAGTACTTTAAAGTATCATTGGAAAAAAATTGTTATAAAATTCATTTAATACATCGATTAGTAGTAATACAGTATACAATGAGTTAAAGATACTTTCCTTTATCTTATTCCAAAAGCATTGTTGATTGCACAAAACAAAAATATATTTAAAAGGATGATTTCTATTTCATTTGCATCTTTTCAGCTTTCTTGATGCTGGAAGATGGTGAGTTAAAAGCTTCAGTTCTGAAAATTTTTTGTATTTATATTCTAATATTTGTACATTTCCTAATTCTATAAATTAAAAATATTTTTTTTTAATTAAAAAATTTGAATGGAGATATAAATATTGCATGTAATTCCTACACATTTAGCTTTGGTTTATTAATTTTAATTGGCAAAATCCTTCTAAAATTGATTGAATGATTATGTAAATCCTCTAACGTGGTTTCAAAAATTCACGAAAAATACTTTAGAAGATGAAATTTTCATGAATTCATATTTTGGGACATAAAGTATTAAAAATAGTTTCAAATCATCATTATTCTACGAATAAATTATCTGTACGTTTTACAAAGATTGTTGCCAACGGCTGATCCAAGGAAGTGGTCATGGGTTCATGACCGCCCCCTTGAACAAAGAAAACTTCTAAAGAATATTTTAAAAATATATATTAAATTCTTTTAAATTTTCCCCTTGCTCAACTAAGAGAATCTTTCCGACCGTCTAAAGCTCTACTCAAATCCAAATTAGGCAATTTCTGAAAGATCCATGAAATCATTTTCAATACCAGATGCAAGACAATTACAAGTGCACGTATTCAGAACAAATATAATTGAATAGCGTTTTCCATTTTTTGATAAAGGCAAAGAAACTTTCGGGGAAATATCTGTAAAACAGGTGTTTTAATCTGAATTTCAGGCCACATCAGCCAATTGCTTCCTCATGACGGCATTTCTGTAACTGCCAAGTCTTAAAAATTGTCTTAAAATGCTCATTTTAGGGATGATTCTTTGCTTTTATAAAAAAAATGGGAAATTCTTCAATTTCTTGGTATCTCAATAAAATGTGTAAATTTTATATTTTTACTAAGGAAAATAACTTTCTAAAAGTTTCAGAAAAGTAGCCATTTTGGATATGGCAACTGCCAGCCTTTAATATAAAAGCTGCTTATTAAAGATGTGATCCCCCCCCCCCCCTCAAAAAAAAAAAAAAAAAAAAGGAGTTATGTCTCCCCGTCTAATTGCAGGGCTGGATCCGCCTTTGGTTGTTGCGTCGGGACACATTTTACTGATTTTTGCATGGATCGAGCCTTAAAGTTAGTGAAAATTTACGCATTTCAAACAAACATCACAAATGCTCGCTCACACATCCACATACATAATAAATGTTCTTAAAAATGTAGCAAACACTTCTGCACTAAAAACTTAGTAATTTCCGAATTACAGTGAATGAAACTATACGAAAACAATATATGTAAAAAATATATTATTATTAATATCTGAAAAAGAATGTTTGAACTATTACTTTTTCATATGAAGTGAATGTTTAAAAGAGGAAATAAAATTTCTGATTCTATTGTTTCATTACATTATTTAAAGCTGTTTTAAAAAAAAGAAATACGAAAACTCATGCATCAAGATATAGGTTATATAAAACTTTCCAATACTTCCAATATACTTTAACAAATCTTCACCGTTTAATAAGATGAAAGATGATGTCTACGTAAATAAATTGGAATAAGCATAACATATTTAAAAACCCGATTTCAGGAATTACCAACAACATTAAAAAAAATATTCAAATTCTTTCGTGCATTCCTGTATATGATAAATAGATTTGTATATGTAATGCACGAGCAGGGAAGACCGAGCTATGCTCAGTAAAAATTAGCTTTGAGTTTAAATATCATGAACCATGACCAAAATGATCCACTAATCAAATTTTCCCGAACATGTGACCAAGCCAATTGTTTTCTCGTGCGCGAAAGTCTCAGGATATAAAAAATTCAGTCAAATGGTCTGAGCCGTTATATTTAGATGCAATTAGCTTGACCCTGACCCACGGTGACCTACTAATCGAAAATTCTCGAACATGTGACCTAGCCCAATGGTTTTCTGGTGCCCCAAAACGGTAAGATACAAAATTTCGTCAAAAACGTTAGAGCCATTTTTAAAATAAAGTTTGCATATATATATATATATATATATATATATATATATATATATATATAACCACACACAAGATTTCCTCGTATTAGAATATATATAATAGAATGATAAAATTTTGTTTAGTTTGTAAACACATAGCGCAGTTTAAAATCCCCCTTCTGAAATTTCCGTCAATAAACGAAAATGTGATCGAGATATTTTGTGTATGATCTGTAGAATTTATACACACCACGTAATACACAAAAACTTAGTTAAATTTAAAATAGCGCACCGCAACTGAAAACACACTTCCAGCAATTATTGTTAACAGACAGAACTTTAACAGAATTCTTTTATGTGTCCCTGTAAATGAACAATGAATGATATGCACACAGCAATCTATAGTAAGAAAGTCCCATGTAATGCAACTCTCAGTGATATACATCAATTTCAATATATTTGAAATCATATAACATCATTTAAATAATACGCAAAGAATTTTCCTCTATAGACTGTAATATAACAGAACTCTTTTGAGTGTCCCTTTAAAGTAACTATAAGCGCGACACACTTCATTTTCAACGCCGAACATGCCATAGTGAACATCAATAACATATATCAATTGCGGGACAATCTGAGTATATTTACGTGAGTTATAGCACGGACAGACAGATAGACAAACCGAATTCATAAACACTTTTCAACTATGTAGGAAAGTGTTAAAAATAAAGAACAGAGACTCGCTCAACAGCGTGAATCTTTGCTGACATTATTACTCAATCACTTTGGAATCGAATATCGTTTTTTTTTTTTACATTTTTATTTTAATATAATTTGAATTATAAAAGAATGGCTACTCGAATACAACTTTTTCCTGTTGTGTATAAAATCAATACAAAACACCATCTTTGCCATCGTTTTCCGAATAATGTTTTGCCTTCATAGGGAAAAAAAATAGCACCTGAATATCTGTAAATAATTTCGTGCATTTAAAAAGATATATAATTGATTTTAAGAATGTGTTAGAAAATAAAGTTTAGACTTGAGCACAGCGGAGCTATCTGAGAAAGTGTGATTGGAAACCTATCTCCTGTTTGCTAATCACTTTTCTCGCGGTGGGGTATCACTCTCCCTTACTATCCGCCTGAGGCAAAATGTGTCTTGTTTTATGTTGTGGGATGACCTTTCTGTTTGTCAATCGCAAGCTTAGTAAATATCATTGGACTTTAAAAGTGTCAATCTTAGTCACAGGATACGCCTTACAGATGGCAACGGTTTTTCTTTTTTCGGCTATTTCGATCTTTCAACTGAGTGAAGTAGCCTCTTAACTGTGCACGAGCAAACTACAGCAAAGATTTTTTGTCATGATTTGATAGTCAATATTATAGGGCAACCCATATAAAAAGACCTATGAAATATCATGAAAACACAAAAAGTTACAGCAATAATTGAAAAATTGAGGAGGAAATACCATATAATCCTATGGGATATTGGGTAAAAATGGTGGGTAGTAGAACATCTTGGAAAAGAGAGAAAACTATCTTCAACCTGCATTTATTTTATCATGCTATTTAAATTATCCATAAATATTAACTCAAGTCAAAATATCACTGAAAGAATAGAATTATGTCAACAATTCAGACCAACAATGCTCACTTTTTTTCCTTTATTTTTATCATTTTTAGAACTAAGCTTTTTGTGTCTCTTTTTGAATTCTAATCAAGAGTTTTGTGTTTTTAATGCTGTTCTCAAATCCAAGAGAGCTATTTTTCTGACACATTTCTGAATTCATTTTTGCTCAGAAACGAATAAAATTGGCAGATATACTTATTTAGAAACTATGTAATTGGTGTTGTTCCATTTTTTTGATAAAAACAGAAGGCCTTTTAGGAAATACTGCCAAAGTTGGCTTTTTGAGCCAAATTTACAGATGCAACAGTGTGAGAAAGGGAAAAAAACCCTGTCATCACACGACAACAATCTCTTATAATTCGATAAGTAGTTTATTTATCCAAAAATAGAAATCACCATTCAATTCCAAATTGCTTCAAATGCCTGCCAATTTTATGCCTTTTGTATTTTAAAATGTGTCAGAATGTTTCGCGTTCTTGAGCAGAGAATTTGAGAAACAGCCTTAATTGAGTTTCATTGAGTTTTGACACACTTTTATTTAACTTGGTCGATGTATTTTAAGATGAAATTTTGCAATTAACTTTTCACTCACTTCTTGATATGCTAGAATTATAGAAATTATGTTCACAGATGTGTTTCTGATGACAATACAACGATTTTATATCTTTAGAACATAATTATAAATAAATTGTAAGGCATTTTTCAATTAGCCGGGCATAGATGATAAATCACAAATATTCTTTATGGTTATATTTGTATACGAATTACAACTACAATTGAGTTAATTATGTGTCAAACCCCACCTGCAATTACTGATTGGTTGTGAAACTGCAACAGTGAAATATTTTAAACACTAAAAAATAGCAAATAATATCTAAATAAGAAAAGATAAAGAATGAATATTTTTTAAACATGCTTTTGTCAATTAATAGTTTAATATTAATTAATTTCTGATTATACATTGAGAAAACAATTTAGAAGTCCTGAATAGATAGTTTAAATAATGTTTTTTTTTTGTCTGTTGCCCTATCTTCAAAAGGAAAAAGAGCCAAACTTATAATTTTTTAAATAAATTTACTACTTTGCACCTTTTTTTTTTCTGAAAAATTAATCAAACATATGCATTTTCAATATTTGGGGTCTATGCCAAATTATCGTATTCTAACAGAAATCTTTTGGGACAACATGAACTCATCATGAAATAAAGTGTGATTTTTAAGATAAACATTGAATGCTTATAAGTTTTTCTTTTAAAAAAGTATTTTTGCTTTTATATTTATTGTTGTCTTAATTTAATAGAGCTTATTGCAATGCTTCTCCTTAATCGTTACTCAAGCAAATTTAGCTGAAATCTGTGAAATTTCTTGGATGCATTTTGAAAAATATATTCTCTTATATAGGTGCCCATCGTCCAAAACCCCCACGAAATACTACATTTCCCAGACAAGAAGTCATGATTACTTTAAAGATAATCTGATTTCTAACACAAACAATTTATAATTATAAACACTCTAAATTAAAAATATGGAAATAATTACAAATCTGCAATTCTTTACATATAATGAAAAATTGTAAGTTATTACATAAAACAGGGAAACAAGATATATACATATAATTCGTGTTCCATAATACATTTAAATGTGCACATTTTAATTTTCTGAAAATGCTCTTAAATCCAAATCTTTTAAATATGTTATTGGGGTAGATTACAGTATGTTCCTATGAATGGATTAATTGGGGACAAGTTTTTGCCAACGTGAATCAGTTATGCTTCCGAGGCTGGTTCATGAAGGGCACAGGAGGCAAAGCCCCTATTAAATAAATAAATAACTTTTACCATCTAAACCAGCAGTTCTAAAACTATAGTCCACAGACCCCAAAGGATCTACAGCGCATCATCAGGACTCGTGCACAGTCATAATTTTTTTTTACTTACATAGAATTTGAGAGAAATCTTGAAAATAAACTAGGATAGATGTTTAAAAGTAGTATTTGATTTTTACATCATTATATTATTTCATAATAGCCCGTATTTGATATTCAAGGTGCATACAGTCTTAATTTTTCAGCACCTCTATTTAGAAATAGCAGTTTTTGTCATATTTAACTGTTTGAGTGCTATGAAGCGCGATAGCGCCGCAATGTATCTGCGGATCAAACAAATTTTGTTTCAACCCAGAAAATTTATTCAATAATTGAAATCATTTAATTTTTATTCAACAGTTGAAGTATTTACAGCGATCTAGTGAGCTACATTTTATAAGATAAAATTTCTGGGTTGATATCGCGCTTCATAGCACTCAAACGGTTAATCACAGAAAATTGTTACAAATTATGTGAGTAGAGTGGAGTGGGGACATTACTACAGTCACCTCTCACTTATACGTGTTTGAAGAGATTGATTTAAAATCACGCATAATTGAGAGCTGCGCATAACTGAGAGGATGTTGTATATAGTAATTCTTTATACATATTATGGCTTATGGGAAAAGAAAACATTTTGAAATAAAAGAATTAGGATTAATAACATTTTATAAAATAAAAGGTTAGTATAGTGTACTTAAAAAAAAATCCTTACACTTTCACTATAAAATTTAGTTTAAAAAAATACAATAAACATCAAATTTCATTTTACATAGAAGAAGAGATACTTACATAAAAAAAAAATGCCAATTAGTCCTCTTTTAAGAAGTCATCAATGCTAGTTTGTTTTTGCGTAGGCCATGTTTTGTACAACGACCTTTTCTAATGCATTAAAGTGCGTCATTGTATTTGATGCTACATCAGCATTTCGAAGGTAACATCTCAAAGTTTCCAGAGCTCCTAAAGCAGCAGCATGAGATGGTACAATTACAGTATCAGTTTCATCATCATCATTATCTTCTCATTTTTCAGCTGTCTATAAACAGTTTCAGTATCTCTTATTGCCGTTGATGTTGAGTTTTCATCAACATTGACAAAATCTTGAAAAGAAAAATAATCTTGGTTTATTCTCTTTCATTCTTCTTAGACTATGTTAAAATCATTGCTGTTATTTTCATTTTCCTGTAATGCAGCAGTTGCCAACCTTTTTTGATTCACTTACCCCTTACTTATGCTTTTCATTTAGGAGTACCCCCTTTTTTCATATAAACACGCTCCCCACTCACCCAAATAACGCAAACATGCTTGTTTTTTAATTAGTAATCTTTTTAGAATAGCTAAATAATAATTCGACTCAAATTTGACTTTTCTAACCTTTTACTTTTTATCGGACATTTTAATGTTAATTTTACTTTTTATAATATTATCTTGCTTAACATGAAAAGAAATCAGTATAGCATTAAAAGAATTTTTAACTAACTTACGATGAAAATGTAAACAATTTTGCATCATGATTTGCAAGTAGTCAAACATGGCTTTTAATACTCTCAACTAGCTGGCTTCGCCCGCTAGCGGGCCCCTAATTTACATCGGTGCCTCGAATCTTGTAAAATCTAGAAACAAACGAACCTCCAGCTCGAGTCCTCCTTCGAACGGAACGAACCTCCGACCCGGGTCCCCACTGCCTTCGGCACTGTATACCGGTTGTGCTACGCACGCACAAGAAAGACATTAAACGCTCAATGGCTGGGGTTTCCCTTAGCCGAGTGGTCTCCCTCAGGCATTAAATCCCTTAAGCACAGCAAAATCCATTAGTTCCACCTTCCGCTGCCAGGGGGTGCAATCTGTCCTATACAAACCCCAGGCTCGTGTCACCGCTGCCTTGCACATAGACTTTTCTGAACTGTTACCATAAATTTAGGACATTATGAATAGTTTAGTTATATATAGTACTTTGAAAATATTTTATATTTAACTTTAAATTTACGAAAGATTATTACTTTTACATTATGTATAACCTTTTATATTTAATTATTGCTATGTAATTGTATAAATTGTTTCAAATCTAATAAACAGGCGCCTGCTGCGGTGGAGGTTGAAACCGATGGGTGCTATCGGTGTCGGGTAGTGTTTGTTTCCCCTCGTGGACTTATTGTTCCAATACCTAACGGGTGGCTGTCCACGATTCGGCTGTCCCACTCGGCTGTCCACGAGTGGGTGATTTCTGTCACCGCTGCCTGCGGCACGATATAGTAAACGTGGCTGCAAAATCCATTAGTTCCACCTTCCGCCGCCAGAGGGCGCAATCTGTCCTATATGAACATAACCGAAATCTATAAAGCTATCGAAATCCAGTCAAAGGAGCCAAACCCCATCGTAATCGGGCCCATAGAACCTGAGATAGGAAGCACCCCCTGGAGGTGAGACTTGGAACTAAAATCAATAAGTCCTGTCGCTGTCGTGTCGAATGAAACAAACCACGTCATGATGGGACCCATACAACTCGAGTTAGCTGCAAAATCCATTAGTTCCACCTTCTGCCTCCAGGGGGTGCAATCTCTCCTATACGAACATAACCGAAATCTGTAAAGCTATCGAAATCCAGTCGAGTGAGCCAAACGCCGTCGTAATGTTGCCCATAGGACCCGAGATAGGAAAGCGCCCCCTGGTGGCGAGATTTGGAACTAAAATAGATAAGTCTTGTCGATGTCGAGTCGAATGATTCAAACCGCATCGTGATGGGACCCATAGAACACGAGTTAGCTGCAAAATTCGTTAGTTCCACCTTCCACCGCCAGGGGGCGTAATCTGTTCTATACAAACGTAACTGAAATCTTTGAGGCTGTCTGTAATGAAAAGTCGGTGCAGGAGATATAGCAAACAGAGATTCTTAAAATGCCTAAATTAAGACAGAAAAATAGAATAAATGTTTGCCCTAAATCCTACTCCAACTCCTCAATACAGGTCGCGCGTATAGTGGAAGCACCAAAAATGCGAAGTTGAATCTAGTACTGAAAAGATATCTTAAAAATATTAGAAGTTAAGGATTAAACTGAAAAATTATATTATATTGAACCTTGCCTCATAGCAAATAAATTTAGATGTATTCAAATCTGAAAAATAATAATAAATATAAAAAGGACTCACCCAACTAAAAGAAGATTGCACACAGACAAGTATATCACTTCAAGTAAGTTTATTTGATAATGTACATACATACTTATAAATCATATCATCAAATGAAGCTTCAGAAGACACAATGATAAGAATTAAATTAATAGCTGATATACCTTTTATGTTTTCATTAACTTATAATCAGTTCAATTCGGTGTGAAATTAATACAGTTCTAAGGAATCCTTCATACCAACAATCTTAAGATAAATTTTGAAAATGTTCTTTATATTTAATTGTTCATAGAGATTTACTTGATATTTTATACTATAGGGAAAAAAGTTTTCTAAGTTGATAGTTCAAATTAAAATATAATTACTATAAGAGTTGAAACTGAAGGAACTGGAATGCTAATATTCTTCCATCGAAAATGGATGAATCATCTTTAAGAAGTCGACTTAATGAAGAATCTCACTGATCGAAGAAATGGTGAGTTTGCCTGGCTGCCATCCTGAAAATGCTGTCTGCACTGGGAATCTTATTTCTTATAATTGCAGAATTGTTACAACTGCGGAAAATTATCACATCAACAGGCGCGGTAAGATCATCTAATGAATGAAGTCATAATGACTAACGGACATTATCAATGTTGACAGCTCAATCTCTGGATTAATTTGTTGAACAACGAAGATCATATACGTATAACAGATAAATTGCAGTACTTTGATGACACTTAAAATATTGATGAAAATTACTGAAAATTGTTTTGCTGTAGACGCCACATTACGGTATTAATAAATCATCTTTTTTTTTTAGACTTTAATATCAACTTGATAAAGAAAAACTATTCTCGATGATGAAATTTTATCAGTTAAAATGATACTTTGTTGACATCATCTTCACTTGAAGTTCACAAAACCATCGAAATTTTACAAGTGCCTGGCCTTTCGGCCAAACGGCTTTTTATCCTCTCCTGCCCTACATCCAACGGCAACGGAGAGCAGCAACTGACTAAAAAAATTTTGACTTCAAACTCTACCAAGTCAACTCACCTAACAGCCAAACTATCCAATCAGAAAACTCGAAAATTCCTCTATCTCGTTTCGTACCGCTTAACTCTCAACCGCCGTCTCGCAGAAGTATGTTATCAACAACTCAACTCTACACGCAACCGATACTGGCGAAACGAAAACACTTACTCCCTAGCAACAAGCAGCGGAAATTAAGATCGCTCGTTCGCGAAGGTTCTAGAAAGAATTTGAATTCCCCTTTTTCCCCCACTGAAAATGCACCCCTTAACCTTGGAGGCATACTTGAATGACCCCCAAACAAAAATGGGTGATGATCGTACTCTAAGTTGTTGTTTTTTGAACGCACGAAGATGCGATCCAAAATGGCCAGGCATCACTCCGAAAACAATCGAAGTAAACATTGAGATTAGAGAAAATGTTTAAAAAATCCTATCTGCCAAGATTTACGTTGAATCTTGCTAGAATTTTGGCAGACTGCATAAATAATTATAATCTTTTGAATCAAGTTTAAAACAAAAATAATTAATATTTAAAAAGTAGAAATTTTATATTTTAACTTAGAAGAAAAATCGCGGTACTTTACCGGAATCGATGTCAACAAACGGAAATCTTTAATTCTCTATCCAGAGATTTAAATGCATGATTATAATTTAATTTACAAGTGATTATTGATTTTTAAAAAGTGATTTAATTATAGAAGTTGATTTTAATTAATAATAATATCTTAGAAGAAAAGTTAAAAAGATTAATTTTAAAAAGATAGAAAATATTGACTGTTTAAATAATAACGATTAAATATTTAATTTAAATGTTAATTAATATGAAAACTTTTAATTAATGATTAATAAGGATTAAATATTTAATTTAAATAAAATAATTAATGAAAACTATTGAATTTAAAAGTAGAAATGGAATGTATCATAACACTGTCGATATTGAGTCGAATGAGCCAAACCGCATCGCGACCCGAGATAATTTTAAATGAAATAGCAAATTCCTAGATTTTTTTTTTTTTTTCTGTACAAAAATCTGATTTTGTTAAAATAAAAAATTATGAGCCGAATTCAAAAATTTTTTGAATTTCTGAAATGTTAGCCCACTCTGAGCAAGGATCCGTACTCTTCAGATACAAAAATAAATTATTTTTAAAAATTTTATATAGCTTATAGAAACCGCAGTTCCTTTAAAAAGGAATTATTTTATCTTCAGGAATAAACGCTGTGATGTCTGAGATATCAGGTGTTCCCAAATAAAATCGTTTTAAGTGATCTAATTAAATAAAAACACAATTGTAAATTCTGGCCTAATTATCAGAGAAATTCGAAAATTATATATTTAGAATCCTTGTGAAAATTTACGGATTGATGTATAATTTTCAAATCGATAAATGTAATATTTAAAAAAAAAAAAAATTATAGACCTGGAATACTTTCACTATAAAAAAGTTTCATTATTACTTCAGCAGACGGTTTGTCTCTGTTAGACGACTGCTGGAGTATTGTAATTAAAACTGATCTTTTTTTCGACTTAGAATTAAAAGTTTGTTAATTGATAACTTCTCTTCTACTTGGTCAAATTTTATGAATTTTAGCATCCTGAATTCTCGATTTTTTTTTTACGTCCGTCTGCAAATTTTCATGCCAATGTGACGATTTTTGCGATTTTTTGAAAAAAGACTGGAAAACTTCCAGTACGCCATGTTTATCAGAGCCGGAATGAAAAATATCCGGGTGCAGGTGTAAGACGAAAGCTGATTGGCTCAGTTGCTAGCCTCGACTCAGAATCCCGTTCCAGTCAAAACTGAAATCATTTCTTTGTTTTGGAAAAAATTGCTCCTTTTTCGCTAATTTTCGAGACTTTGTTAATTAATAACTGTCTTAATTGAAGGCCGATTTCTTCGATACTGAATGTCAACAATTCCGGGATTTTTCCGAATTTTTTGAAACAAAAAGCGCTTCGCTACTCGCTACAGTTGCAGAGTTTTTCCACGTACAGACACACACACACACAGACGTTTCCGAACATTAATAATAAAGATGGGATTCTTGATCCTTGAGTTTGTTTCATACAGCTGAGTTTATAAAAATCTGGTTCAAACGAAGACATATAAACAAATCAGGAGGAACATCAAGCTCAAACAGATGCTCTGAGATAATTTAAGCGTTCTGCAATTATTATTAAAGTAAAATAATAAGAAAAAGTGGGCTAAAATATATTGTATAATGAATCAATGACAGTTTTTGCGAAGATGGGGGAAATCATATGTAATCATGCAATATATTAGGGATCGGCAGAGCTTGTGACATTGAATTATCAATGAAATGCTATGTCTAGTGGGCCTTTTCCCTCATTTTGAGAGTAACATATTGGAGGTACACATGAGACTAACTTTGTAATCCAAAACTATCAACTTTCTTTATGTGATTTCAGTTGACACATTTTTGATTTCCACTATTACCGATATTATTTTCACGTACCCCCAACAGCCCTGCCACGTACCCCAAGGGGTATGTGTATCCCAGGTTGGGAACTGCTGCTGTAATGGAATAACTTCAACATCATTTAAATAAACAAAACCCGCTTTTCTAAATCAGTTAGATATTGTTGTGGCTGTTACATTATTCTAAGAGGAAACGAACCTATGCATAGCATCCACAAATTTTCTTGAATTCCTTTTTCTGGTCTAGTTTTGTAAACATTCTTTGCACCAAGTCTTTCCTATACTGCACTTTAACTGACCTTATTATACCGAGATTTTATGGCTGGAGTCTGCGAGTACAATTTGCAGGGGAATAATATAACTCGTGTATGTGTCAGTAATGGGAGATCTGAAGGATGGACGGGACACTGATCTATAAATAGCGGAACTTTTATTTTTAGCCATCTTCATATCAAATTCCTTCAAAAAGTCTAAAAACTTTTTCGATGTCATCCAGGCTTTGGTGCTACTTGCATAAGAACCTGGCAATTTCTTCACATTTTTTAAACACTGTGGTTTCTTGGATTTGCCAATCACTATTGGCGGTAACTTTTCTGATATGTCCGCATTACAATATAAAAACGCAGTCACTCTTTTTTTGCTGCGTTTGCCACCATGACATTTTACTCCCTTAAAATCCAGCATTTTGTTTGCCAAAAAAAGATAAAGTAAACCTGTTTCATCACAGTTAAAAATGTTCTCAACATCAAAGTTTTGAATTAAAATTGGAAGATCTGCGATTCCTTCATTAGCAGTTGACTCTGAAACGGCTGCGCTTTCATCACCCAGACAACGATTTGTTAAACTGTGTCTTTTCTTAAGTTTTTCTAGCCATCCCCAAGAAGCTGAAAAATTTTCGATTCCCATTTTTGATGTCAAAGTGAGTGCCTTTTCTTTGAATAACTCGCCTCTAAGGGTTAAATTAGAAGCTCTGATTTCTCCGAACCACTGAATTAGAGTATCTAAAATCTCAAATTTTTCATTCTGAATTCTTGATCATTTCTCCGCTTGTGTAGAATATTCACTGTTCCTTTTTTTGGATTGAGTCCTTGGTCTTTAAAATCCCTCTGAGCGTTGATTCTGGCACATTGAATTTTTGAGCTAAACTTATTTTTGACAGTGTAGGATCATTTTCTGCTGCTTTTATAACATACATTTTGAACAAAATTGTTAACTCTCTTTTGCTTATTTTTATTGCAAAGAAAGAAAAAAATCAAATGCTACTGTAAAGGCAAGGAGGAAAGGGAACAGACACGTGGCTTGATAAAAAGAAAAGAAAAAGAAAAGAAGGGAACCATTAGAACTGATGGGAGAGGGTGAGAAGTCTAATTGTAACACCATCTCCACCATCTCAGGTGCTTTGTGGAACAGTCTTTTGACCTTAACACGTGCAGAAAATTCTTTATAGATAAAGAAAAGTTTTGCACTTAACCCAGAGTTTGTGAATTGCCCTGTTATTTCCGTGTATAACTGAGAGAGACAATTCAAAGTGAGGCTGATAAGTGAGAGCTCTATAGCATTATTTTCCTATTCCTTGTGGCGGGACCTTACGAAATTTGCATATAACTGATAGACATGCATAACTGAAAGGCACATAAGTGAGAGGTGACTGTATTTGGAAATGCTGATGCTCAAAAATAAGGTCCATTATGCACCTGCTTAAATGAATTGGTATCAGTAGTTTCAGTTATAAATAATAGTGGTCCGTGAAAACACATGAAATACGAAAAGACATGCTAACCAAGTGTTTAAGAACAGCTGCGCTAAACTATTTCACTTTTAGCAGCCTTATAAAAAGTTTTAACACTTTGCCGTCCACATGTCTCATAAAAAATACTTTTATTCGTAATATTGAAATGATCGATTGACACCAGAATTTAGAAACAAATTTATTCGAAAATAAGTAAAATCTTTTCTTCATGTACTTGATAAAAGGGAATTTTTCATTTCAAAATTCTGGTGCTAATGTAGATTTTAAGGATTAAAATTAAGTTGTTTTACGACGACACCACTGTGGTGTCGCCGGACGGCAAAGGTGTTAGCTGCCATCTTTAAGAAATAATTAGTTTAAAATCATTTTTTTCTTTCTTTAAATTTAGTTCAGTAGTGGATAATAATTGTCCAATTGAATGCAAGGAACTTAATTTTAACCTCCTTAGATAAATGTAAAAAAAAAGAAAAACTACTGTGAAATGATTTCTAGATGATAATATGTTGACAGGCAATTTTTTGTTCTCTTGAATTATCATATTCATAAAACTTGAATATCTAAAGTTTTTTTTTTTTTTTTTTTTTTTTTTTTTTACTTTGAATTTTCTTGAAAAGGGTAATTTATTATTATTATTTTTTCATCATCTGTTCAAATTGACAATATTTTTCTTATAAATTTAATAAAAATTTGTATTTGCTAATGTATTTGTCAGCTTACTGTTGTTTTTTCTTTTCAGATGCATTCAATTATTAAGTGGGGAGCATACTAGCTACTTTTTGCAGCTTATGGGATATCTGAATTGAAAGAAATCCCCTTGGAGCCAATATTTTACCGGACTCGTTTCTAACAAAGTAATTTCTATGACAAATTTTGAACTTACTATTAAATACTGTTTATTATAAAAACTGCACAGTGTTAAAAATGGAGCACACTGCTACAAATACTGTTATAAATATATTGAGAAATAGCCCCAATAAACATTTTTGTGCAACATGAAGTGCCAAGTGTACTTCTTGCAAGCTGTGATTCCATTATTTCTGTTAGGACTGTTCCAGTTTTTTTTTTTTTTTTTTTTTTTTTTTTTATTATTATTATTATAATTACTTTTTATTCTGTAGTTACTGTTACTTACTCAGCACAAATTTTTGAACTGTGCATATGTGAATGAATGAAAACTGCCAATGGACTTGACATTTACAGCACAGTATGTTTTGTACTTTCCTGTATTGTTGCCTGAATTTTGTTTTATCATATCAGTCAATAATAGAGCAGGGGTGATTTTCTAAATAACTTGCTTTTAAGGTTTGCATATCAGATTGCCATTAAATATGTTACGATTCAATAATTAGTTTATTACTTCATTTTTAACTTTGCATATATGTCAGATACATATGTTGTGCTGCATTTGTGTGCATGTACATATGTATATATTTATATATATTTATATATGTGTATTAAGTAGGCTTGTAAGTTTCATGTATGTATATACAGCATGTTTGTTATGTCTGTAACATACATTCAATCAAGCAAGCTCAAAGAAATAAAATGTTTTTATATATTTCTTCTTTTACTCAAGTTAACGTTAATCTTTTATTCTTTTTCTTTCTTTCTTTTTTTTTATTGTTTTTTAATTGTTATGTTATTTCTTTGTGTTCTTGCATTTCAAAATTGTGTCTGAAGCAAAGTTGAACAAGTTTTATTTCCTATGAAACTTCAATGTATGTTTAGAAATAAATATTTCAGTACTAATTAGATTTATATTTGGGAGATAATCCTACATATTCCTTTTTAATTGTAATGCATAGTATTGTCCCTCCCCCACCCCCCACCCCATCACCCCTTCCCCATTCCTCTTTTTTTTTTTATTGTTTGGAAATTTTTATTTAAATATATATTTGTTTGCCCTCTATTTAAGAATTTTCTCATTGTTAGTAAATTTTTGGCAAAATGTAAACAATGTATTTCTAAAAACAGCTCTATATATTTTATTCAACTGTATGTTTATGCAGCTCTATAAAATATGTTTAATTCCAGTATCTCCATGTTATTGCTTCTTTGAAAACTTCAGGGGCAATGCATATAAATTTCCCTGATAAGATATGTAAGTAATATCAAAATTAAGATTGTTTCCTATAGCAATTATTTTAAATTTTGCAAAAATATTTTACACTAGTGCATCTTTAATTCCATTTGTCAATATAATATGTCACCATTCTAAACACAGTAGCAAATAGTAGAGTGAAAAATTGATCTTTTAGTAACTCTGGACTAACAGACTTTATTAGTGTATTGTCTTTTACTTAATGAATTACAAATAAAAAGTGTCTACTGAAAATATTGCAAATGGAGTAATATTAATATCCCCCTTCCCCCCCCCCCCCTTTCACACGCACTAAAAAAAAAAGTTCCAAATCAGGACATGAAAAGTATGCAAATTTGATAATTTCCAGATATGTTGTAAAGTTGCACAGTTTCCGAATTCATGCATTTGAAGTTTCACAGAAAGTAAAAAGTTTGTTATGATAAGGATAAAATTGTAATTATTCTATTGTTTGTTTGTACATTTGCTGTTAAAAGTTTTTAATAAAGCTTTTATTGTAATTGAAGTTCTACTTTGACATGTAAAACACCCCTTGAATCACCCTTGACATTGATAATTCATTTTATCTTGTGCATAATCATGTTTGTGTGATTCCATTGAGGCTCATCTTTTATTGTTACAATTATTCTGGCATTATATTTAAAACTGTCAGCTATATGTGTTTTAATGTAAGATATAGTTGTGGTTTAAATTTTTTCAGGCTAGTTAGGTCAGTCATTGTTTTATAGCTTTTTGTAGTGTAGCAGAGTACAATTTATAAAGTGTATTCTTGGATGAAGGATTTTTTCTAAAGGTGCTAAACTATAAAATTTAAATTGCATAGCATTAGTTTTTTTATACTAATCTTTTGTCAGGGAAGAGAAATTGCTGTATTCGACATATAGTCTACTTGCTTTATTATTCTGTTATTCTTTACATGTTTTCGAATGTAATTGATATATATTTTCTTTTATTTTTTTCAAAATAAAGTCAGCAATCCCTCCTCTCCCCCACAGAAAAGAAAAATTAATGATTTCCTTAAATCTCTGTTATTGTTAAAATATGAATAATTATATTTATAAAATATTTCTCAATTTAAAAGATGGTTATTTTCATCTATTTTAGTAATGCATTACTTTTGTTGATTTTTTTACAACTGGAAAATAAGTTATAGGATGTCGCTATAAAAAAACTTTTAGACTAATTTTAATTGTTATTTTACAGAAAATACGATGTAACAAACGAAATACAAAGTTTTAATTTGCAAGTGCTATAAATAACATTTCTAGTTGAATTTTCAGTTCTAAGTATTTGTAAAACTACAGTAATTTCAGGAATACAATGTATAAGGGACATGTTGACATTTTAGACTAAATTCCAGTGAAGTATCTATTAAACAACTGCAAATTTTCATTATGCTAGCTAATGTTCAAAATTTTGCTCTGATCTTTAACAAAGTTTCTGCTGTTATTATTAATTGTACAATCCTAAAAAGTGATGCAGCTGATGCAAAATATATAATGTTAACTTTTTACTTATTTCATGCTTGTACTTCATTTGTTAATTAGCTAATAGCACAATATCACCTGCAAGAGAATAATCAACTAACTACGTGTAGTACATAAAATTAGAAAATACCAGAGAATGGCTTAATTTAAATAGCCTGGAAATAAATATTTATTTTGTCATTATAATTTTCTTCTTGGTCAGTTTTCTAATGAAATTAATTTCAAACTTGATTTTAATTGATAAACTCTCCTTTTGTTAGCATGCAATATTAAAATAATTTTAATGTGCATTTAAAATATATTAAAGGTATGTTGAACAAAATCTCTGCACAAATGTACTATAAAGGGGGTGTGTGTACTAAATAAAAATAAATTCTAAATTTGAAGTTGTAAAAGCTTTTCATATTAATTATCTTGTATCAAGTTTTTGTTCAAGGAATTTATCTCTTAAAATGTTTAAGACCTTTTACTCATATTATTTTTCCTCTCTTCCTTTTTGTTTCAACTACAATTTGTACTAAGATATAAAAAAGAAAATATTGTGTGAAAAAATTTTGATATTTACTTCAAAAACTTTTTATATGCAGTTGCTTGGATGCATTTCGATGAACTTGTATATTAACCCTTTATGCACCGACTGTACTTTAAAGTACCATCAAAAGAAACTTGTTATAAAATTCACACATCTGATGGCAATAATGCAAGATAGCATGAATTCTAGATACTTAGTTTATTGTGTTCCAAAAGCATTTGTTATACAAACCAAAATATTTTTAAATGGATATTTTCTTTTTCCATTTGTAACTGCTCAACTTTTTTTAATGTTGAACGACATTCAATGGAAAGTTTCAGTTACGAAAACTTTCAATGTTTAAGGCCATATATATATATATATAAGGCCATAACATTTGTACATTTCCTAATTCTATAAAATGCTAAGGACGATATCCAGAAAAAATGGTTTGGGTAGAGTTGTAAATAGCCTACAAAATCCCTGTAAACACTGATTTTGTTAATTAAGATACTTCTCTATCATCCCATCAACCACTTTTCATAACAAAAAACTATCGCCACTGTAACGCCAAATAAACAGGAGAACGTTGCCATTGGAATATCAAAATAAATAATTACATAAAATATAAGAATTTAAGGACACAATTGTTATTTTAATTAATGAAATAACTAATAAATCGGTAAAACATAATGAAAAATACACGCAAATGTCGAATTAAAAATCACTTGATAACATAACAAACACGTATAATGCTTCTGACATCAAGTAAATGGGACTGCATTTTTGGAATTTAATCTTACAGTTTGGCGATAGTTTTTTGTTATGAAAAGTGGTCGACGGGATAATAGAGAAGTACCAATTTTAATAAATGAAAACTTTCTAAAATTTATTTAGTTATTGCAGAAATCTGCTAACATATTTTCAAATATTCAGAAAAAAAAATTGATTTGGAAGGCGAAATTTTCATTCATTTATAATTTGGTACTTAAAGGGTTAAAAATTTCATTTGTTTTCTCAAAAAATGCATAATAGGTGTTTATTATAGTTCTGCTGTAAGGCAAGTTGATTGTATGTTAAGAATATCATCTATCTATATATATATATATAATCTCTAGACATACATCATGTAAACTTTGAGTCTACTACTTTATGTATTTTATTCCCCTTTCAAGTTTAACTTTTCAAACTTTGTTGGTTTCGTTCCATTGTTATTTTCATTTTGGAATGTAGTGAAGGGGAAATTGTTTTGTTGTTTATGATAACATATTTTTTTAACTTTTATAAAATGTTCTGTGTTATTTTTTTGTGAGTTTTTAACCAAGCTCTGACAATCCTATGTGACAAGTTTTAGTAGCAATAATGTTTCTTTTCCAGAGATTTATTTTCTGACTTTGATTGTATGTAACTTCAGTTGTTTCTCTTCAAAAAGAAAAATATGATATCTATAATCACCATGCAGAACAAATTGAGTATGTATGTTGCTCATGAAATGGACTTTTAATCTGAGCTTTGTGTTTGTTCATAAGTTTTCATCTACATGTAAGCTAAAATCTAAGTTTTATAAAAGCTGTATATTGTAATTCTGTTTGTAAAATCTTCATTGCTTATTTATATGTAATTTCTAAATGTAAAGGGAGGATTTTTGTTAAATCTTTTTAATAGGAGGAATGAATATTCTGATAATTTTCATTGACTATAAGCATAATGGTAAATGCTAACATTTTTGTTAGATTTCTTTTATGAATCTCTGTTAGCTATATAATTTATTTCGAGTTGCTCACTGTTTTTCATAATCACAAATTATCAAATTCTTCTTAAAATCCTCATAGACATGCCCTAAGTAAAATTCTTAACATTCATGCTTTCCTTTGAATTCACAATATTTATACTTTATTATTGTAGTATTCAGTTCAAAATTTTCATTTTAAATCTTATGTAAAGAGTCTAACTAAGAGTTTATTCAACTCATTTGAGTCTGGCATCCTAATAATAGGACATGTCTTTCATTGTCATTATTTGCATGTAGTAATGATAGTAAATGTCTTTACATTTACTATTATCATTTCATTTATATTTCAGAATATAGTAGTTGTAATAATAATAGTAAAATGCTTAAAGCTATTCTACTGCTATTATTTAACTTGACTATGTTATGTACAGTGCAATACACTGTTGTTGAAACTTTTATTTCAAATGCCTGTTTCATTCTTTAAATTTATAAATAGGGGCTACTTGTCCGAACCAATAATTTATGATAAAAAAGAAAAGAAACAAATATTGAAAAGTTATCTCCATTTAATCCTGCTGTATTACAAAGTTTTCCAAATATCTTTAAAAATTCTTCAATAACCTATTGTCATAGTAATAATGTGCAAAATAACTATATTCGTTGGATGACATATTCATTAAATTTCAGTAAACCTTATTTTTGTCATTTGGATTGTTTTTTACTTTAATATTGCAAAATAGTTTCTGTAAATTTTATTCAGCCCTTTAAAACAAGGTTTCTACTGCAACCATACTAAGCTGTAGTAAATTTCTACTTAATCCTCTAAGCATGTGGCAATATCCCCCATATTTGTTTACTATTCATAAGGTAATAACTATGAAATGAATGAATCATGTAGATTGATATTTGAATAGCTTACTATAATCTGTTGCTTTAGAAAAATCATACATTTCGAAAATTTGTTATACCAGTCTTTTTAATTCATCATTTGCATGCTAGAAAAAGATTGTTCAAATGCTTAGAGGGTTTAAAAGACCCAAGATATGTTTTTACAAATATGCTAGTTGCAGTTTTTACATCTTGATATTTAGACGCATGAGTTTTTATATAAAAACACTCATTTGAAAAAAGAATATTGAAAACTTTCTTTTTGATTTTTGCAATAGCCTGAAATTTTTGAAAGAAATTAAGTTTGTTTCTTATTCAAAGTATTCACGAAATTATAATCTATTTTATTTTACTATATTTTATTTGATGTATTTCTATTAAGTGCATATTTTTTTTATTATTCTTTTAGATTATGTAAGTTTTTTTTTTGTGTGTGTATTTTAATTTGCTAAAACATTTTCTATTAAAATAAAATTGCTTTTGAATTTGTTTTTTCTTATGAAGGCATGCCAAAATCTGAAAAGTAATTTTTGATTTAAAAGGTAATTTTAAAAGTTTTTAAATAATAATAACAATAAACATGTTAAATTGCAGAACCTATTTTCTCTGTTTGTTAATAGTTGAAGTATTATACAATTTGTTAGTCACAAGTGTTATTGTTTTCGTATTCTGTTATCTGATATAAACTTTTGAACTCTGGAAAAAGATAGATTTTGCAGAATATGTATTTTTCAGTTATAATTTGTTAATTTAAAGTATTTTTAATTACTTTTAAAAGTTCTTTGTTGCTGTGTATATAAGGTAATGTGTGATTCAAGTTATTAAGAATTATTTAACTTGACTATATCATGTACAGTGCAAGTTATGCAAGATAAATAAATCATTGCTTGTCTTAAAAAGAAATATATATATACATACATTATTGATGCCAAGTTTTTAAACACAATTTTTTTCCCTTCTCTAACTTGGTTAACTGAAATTGTTCTTGGATATTATCTATTTTGTATTCTTTCTTTACAATGCTGTATACTTAATGCTTAATACTTCATGACTGATTTGTAATAGTAAAATTTAATTCTCAGGGAAATGGGCTTTTGTGTATAATATTTATACTTTATTTCTTTCCTTTAAATTTTTTTCTGAATTTCTAATAAAGAGCTCTATATATTAGGTAATTTTTTATTAAAATTTTAATATGCATATATATTTTGCTTTTATGTTATATTATTTGAGCACTAAAATTAACTTTATGCCAAATGTAAAAGAATAATTAAAGAACAACTTTTTGAAGTTGTATCTAGTTTAGTTTTGATTGACTTATTGTCAGATATGTATATTGATTTTAAACAAGCCGTTACTGTTTTATGTAATTTATATATTCATAAATAAAGTGCCCTTGTTATTTCCAAAATTGAATTAGTTTATAGATAATGAATATACACATTTTTTGAATGCTTTAACTTATAAAATACTAAACTGTTTCTCCAAACTACTTTAAAGTGACACAGTATTCAATTTCATTATTTGTCAAATAATTATAAAAAGTCCTTCTGGCACTCACTTGGAGGAAAAGATAGCGAAGGCCTTATCTTACATAATCTTCTAATGAGTACTGATGTACTACGCTAAAGGTTTGATGTTTTTGATATGCATTTTCAGTGTTGTTAATGCCAGCATTTGCTTTTGTAAACATTTCCTATGACATTAAAATTTAAAAAAAAATTAAATTAAATAAAAATTGTATGGATGAGTGTAATCAGGATACTGCACAATGTGACATATCTGGAACAGTGCATAGTATATAATATAAATATATATTATCAACACATAAACAGAGGATGGGGGGGGGGGTCATGATTGGGGAAAAAATACTAACATTTTTCATGAATTAGTTTCCTCTGGATGCAGGGCTTCTACACCACCTGGAGAAACTGGAAAAGTCAGGGAATTTGGAAATTGGGGGAAAAAAATCGGGGAAAAGTCAGGGAATTCCAATATTTCATCCAAAGTCTGGAAAACTGAGGGAATTTAATAAAATTTAATGGTGATCTCCAGATAAGTGCAAGCTTTGTCCCGTGACGTTTGTGAAAAAACTTCCGGTTATTATAAATTCTTTTGCCACCCGCAGATCCAAACAGTTTAAATTTTTTAAAATTCATTAAATACTTTTTTGAAATTTTTCTGCAATATTTGTTATTTTGAAGTGACAAATAATGTAACTAATAAATCATTTCAAATCTCTTCAACCCTCATCGGAAAATATCCGTGTCCCTTCACCCTTTGCCTAAAGTTGGACTTAAGTGCGTTTGTGATAGTAATTGAAGTGAACTATGGTTCAGTAAAAAAAAAAATATCGTATAGTTTTTTTTTGCAGTTTGGAGAAATTTTTATTTGAAAGTTTGTAACTATTATAAATTATTAAGAAATGCAATACCTATTATCGTGCTAAAAGCAAGGGGTTTGGGGGGGGTGGGGGGTGCATAAGTGGAAATTTCACTCAATGTTATCTGTAGTTGAAAAATTTTAGTATTTTAGAGTTTTGCAATATTTATCCTCTGTGTGTCCAGCGAATATTGCACCGTTAGACTGAAATTTCCTTAAAATACACTTGGAAAAGTCTGGGAATTTCATTCTCCTATATGAGTAGCAACTCTGGGATGGCTGCAATAGGTAGTTTCTTACTTTTTGTAATGAAAGCTACCTGAAATTACTGGGGAAAAAAAAAAAAAAACTCAAAACTTGCACTTTAATTAAAATAGATAAGAAAATTTCGCCTTTTTCAAAATTGTTGCTGAGAATTTATAAAATAGAAATATCTGTGTGGTTAGAGATCTACAGTGGGCTGGACCGGGCCGAGGCCGAATTTAAACCATCCTAATCCATGTCAGCCTGACATTAAAAAAATTTTTTTTTTTTTGTAAAAATAATAGTGATTTGGTACATTTGTTAATAGTATAATATTGATCAGACCCAAATTCATTGATTTTTGCACAGGGCTGGGCCTGAAAATTTCAGCCCATGCAGACCTCTAGTGTGATGAGGAGGGATACAAAATTCACTGAGCGAGATTAGCTTTTTTTGTATGTGATAGGCTCTTCCTAAAAAAGCAAACTCTAAAGTGAATGTTGTATTAATTCTGATTAAAAGTGAAAGTTATGGTTTAAAGTTTAAAATAAGTTTCACCACAATCACAATAGTTTTTTTTTTGTATGTGTCTTTCTCTTTCAGCATACTTTATCTTCAAACTAAGTCACAATTAATTGCAAAAATTTATTGATTTGTTTAATGCACAGGCATGCAAGTAGTAGTAACCCAATGGAGTCAATTTGGTTGATCCATACGCTGGATATATGGTTAAATTTGCGGCTGAATATTTAATCATTAGGCTACATGATCTCCCCTTCCTCTTTTTTATCTTAAAGAAATGATATTAGTTACTTGCTATTTTTTTCTTTTTATCTTATTTTTAAACTTTCTGTATCTTTGATTATTTTCAGTTTCAATACCAATATTATAATTTGATAAATGATTAGATAATTTTAAATCATTAGTTGTGTCATCATTGTAATTAGTTTAGTTATACTAAACGTTTTTCTTTTATGAGAAAATCTTCAAATTGAATACATTTGCAGCAGACTATTTAGTATCTCTTATAAAGAAATAACTTTATACTCACTTTAAAAAGTTTAAGAAATATAATGGGTGATTATTGCAAATGCTTTTCTTTTTCATAATACTGAATAGTAATAAAATATTTTGATTAGAGATACTGAGTTCTAGACAGCCTCTTAAATTCTTAATAAATAAATAGACGATCACTCTTTTTTATGTATTAATCATGTGTAGTAATGCCTTTTTTTAAAAAGTACGTTAGTCAATTTTGTTATGTTATAGAAGTTTAAAATAACATGCTTTAAAAACATATATTTCAATGGGTAGTTTTCTAACAAGTTGTGAGGTACAAAAAAGCAAAGCAAATGTATATATTTTTTAAATGTGTACTTTACATGTTTAAAATGGATCATAAATGTAAAATTTTAAAAACTTCTTAAAAAAAAAAATAGAATTGTTACTTCTTTTATTTTTCACACAGGGTGACTCTTCCTTGTCATTCACCAATAACTAACGAAACTGACGAAAAGTTCCTCTTTCTCTTAGTGTTTAACTATTTTAAGATTTTGTGAAAAGAAAATTTTACTATTTTTTCAAAAACATATTAAAATTAGCTAATTAAATTTGAAATTCTAAGGACGGGCAATGGTCCTCCCCTTGACAGTGTAAGCTTGACAGTGATTGCTTAAGTATTTTATTTATGTTATCTTATGAGTTAGAAATGTTTTGCATTTAGCTAATTCTTAAAAAAAATGTAAAACTATAAATTCTGCTATAGCAAAATTACATTACAGTGAATTGGCAGTCTCATGAAGTTTGTCCTATGGGACTATATATATAAGAAATCTTCAATTTATTTTTTAAGTGGTATATCATGAATTTGAAATTCATTTGGGTTTTTGTAACAGCTGATTTTTTAAAAAGGGCAAAATGATGAACTGGAGGCTTCTAATCACTGAAATTGGAAAGTGTATTTGCAATGCATTTGTTGTAATTGTGCAGTCATCTCTCCAATACAAAAGTGTACCTAGTTGCTGTTTGTTATCCACATAAACTTATCTTAATGAATTGTTTTATTCTTAATAGGACTGTTCTGAGAAATCAATTTTTAGTCACGATCATTTTTTTAAATAGAGTTAATTGGTTGAATAAAATTGGTAAACATTAAAAATTAAATTATGTCTAAAAAATCCTTTTTTTTTTTCAATATTTCACAAAAAAAAAAAAAAAAAATTCAAAAAGCTTTCATCAATTATATATACTAGGGTTGGTTTTACTGTGAAAAAATTTAAATAAGATCTTGTAAATGTGTTCGTTTTCTTATGGAACTGATTAAAATATTATCGTATATTTTTGTGGCCTGTTCTATACTATATAAAAATAAATATCTAGGTGAGTTTAATTCTAATCTTTATATATACACCGCACAGTGGGGCGTTTTGATGATCTAGGTGGACAAAATTCATTTTTCCGATTATCTCTGAATTTAACAAGACTGCATATACTGGTAGCTGAATGTCTCTTCTGTCGAGATCCGTACGAGTTTTGTCGAAAAAACCCGATGTGTCGATTAACTACGACCGTAAAGAAGGCAGTTGATTTGAGAGACTTTCAACAGTTGCATTATTTTTTTGTAAGTTCGAAAGCCAGTCATGACTTTTCTGTTTTATTTGAAAGCAGGAGTTTACTGGACATATGTCACATGTTTGTCACACGATTTAACCTATTGTTGTTTGAAAATAAGCGCCATCTTGTTTTCAAACTTCATCTTGACTTTTAATACAGTATTAAGTATTATTAAGCAATAAGCATTTTTTTAAATCAAAGTGCCATTCCTAAAGTATTAAAAACTTAAAAAAGCTCCTGCGAAAGTTTGCGAATCATTAAGTTATATTAACTTGAAGTGTGCGTCTGAGTGTTTAGTTCAAATCTTGCAAGTCAGTTTTCACCCGTTTTTAATTATCCGATTGAGCTGAAACTTTTAATACATGTGTAGTTTCAATGACAATACAATATTATAATTTAAAAAATAATAATAATATAAGAATATAATAATAATAATAATAATAATATAAATAATTAAATAAGTCAAATATTTATCACTGTTTGGTTATTTTATTACTGATACATTCCAAAACCTAATTAAACTTCAATGCAATAATTTTGTCCACCTAGATCCTCAAAACGCCCCACTGTGCACCGGGTGAATAAAAAGTCCCAAAACAATATTTTATCGCGAGAAATAGATGTCAGATAAAAAACAAAACAAAAAAACGTGTCTAATATTTTTTAAAAGCTATTTAATGATGACAAAATTAGACACCCCCCACTCAGCAGAGGGGGGCAACTTTGAAATTTCAAATGGGAACCCCCAATTTTTTTTGCCTATTCGGATTCTACGAAACAAAATACATTAATTTTATCCTTAAACTTCTGAATCTTTTGTAAATGGCACTGTAATCGCTAAAAAGTCAAACTATTGTGAATGTCTTCGGAGTGTAATATCTTGAGAAATAGATGTTGGCTGAAAAAATAAATAAATACATGTCGAATATTTTTTGAAAGGTATTTAATGATGCCAGAACTATGCCCCCCCCCCCCCATAGAGGGACGGAGGGGACAACTTTGAAATTTCAAATGGGAAACACTTTTATTTTTTTTTTATTTTTTTTGCAAGATTTGCATTCTACAGAACAAAAATACATTAGTTTTATCTATTAATTTTATTATTTGGGACATTTGAAGAGTAAGGTTTACAAGGCCAAACCCTACGACATTGAGGAACTGAAAGAGAGAATTCCAACTCAATAACACCAGAAATGTTGGAAAATTGGC
This sequence comes from Maratus michaelseni, assembly GCA_963931845.1. Taxonomy (NCBI): domain Eukaryota; kingdom Metazoa; phylum Arthropoda; class Arachnida; order Araneae; family Salticidae; genus Maratus; species Maratus michaelseni. The sequence goes on along the minus strand of OZ007592.1, from coordinate 166,953,384 downwards.
ACACTGCCAAGCACACAGTGATAGTCAATTTGAAAATCTTACTGCTTAAAGTGCTTCAAAGAGTGTTCAGTAAGATTCGAGGGGACTCACTTTAAACAAGCACACCAAATGTAATAGAAAACTAGTACATCGTTATTCATGGGTTATATGCTTTAAAAGCATTTTCATTGAATTTACGAAGACTTTGAGTGAAGTAATCAGAATAGAAGCATTCTTTTCCCTTAAATGTAAAGGATTTTTTTCTGAAGACATTCAAAATAGTTTGACTTTTTAGCGATTACAGCACCATCTACAAAAGATTTTAAAAAAGTTTATGAATAAAATTAATGCATTTTGTTTCATAGAATGCAAATATGAAGAGAAAAAAAACGGTGTTTCCATTTGAAATTTTTGGCTCAATTAAATAGCTTTTTAAAAAATATTCAACACATTTTTTTTTTTTTTTTTTTTTTTTTTTTTTAAATCTGACGTCTATTTCTCGAGATATTACACCGTTCCGGGATTTTTTATTCACCTGGTATATATATGTGCCTCCCAAAGCATCATATTCAACTGAAGATCGCATTTTTATTAAAAATTGGTATTTATGTGGTGAAAATGCAACACTATTTCTACGGAAGTGGTCTTCAACAATCAGAAACCAACCTAAGTCCTGAGTTATCGCCTATCAATACCCAAATCGTCACCTTAGTGCATTTACATTGGCCACTTTATTCGCTAGATATGAATCCATGTGATTTCTATACCTTTGAGGTCATATAAAAGATTTGGTTTACAGGAAGAAGCCGAAAGACCTTAATAGCCTCAAAAGTTCCATAACTGACTCAGTTTCAAGCATAAAAAAGAAATGCTCGATTTTGTTACTGACAACTTTGTGACTAAGTTGCGCTATTGTATCTCACTTTAAAAACCTTATCCATTAAATTCCTTTTCCAAGTTCTTTTCAATAAAAAAGTTTGTAGTGCTATCTGTCGCAACTCAGGGGTTATTTCAGCTAAAAGTTGTAGGTTAATAGTCACCCTATAGAATATATATATTTGTGTGTATGAGAGAGAGAGAGAGAGAGATGCACATAATTTTAATTTTTAAGTTATTTTGTCATTTTCATAAGATTTTTAATTATATTTTCTAAATCATTATATACCAAGTAACAAAATGCAACTGTATCAAATGTTAACAAAATGAAGCACTCTTATCATTAAAGGTAAATTCAATAAGAAATGTATTTAATAAAATCAAATCATTGGTTTATGGAAGCTCGTAGCTGCCAACTTGTATGCTTTTAAAAATTATCTAAACATATTCTGAACCAAAAAAATAAAATGTATTGCATTTATTTGATGACATTTTGTACATATTTTATTTATGAAGTAAAATTTCTGGTTCAAATATGTTTGACTTATAAGGGAAAAAATATAGAAATTGGCAGCCGTACTCAGTGACATTTACCCCGTACAGTACAGCCCATCGGACTGTTATGTATTCAAAATAGCTTTGCATTTACTAGGTGGGGTGGGGGATAATGTAAAACATAATAGAAACCACTCCAAAATCTGATTAATCGATTAACAACTCAATTAAAACTTTTCTTTTAATTGAGTTAGAAAAAAATAGCATAAATTGTTCCGAGATAGCATCAAAACTAGCCTGTAGCAGCTATACACATAAATTGTTAGGTAAGTCAGATTTAAAGTCAAAAGTTTATCTGAACAGCAAAGTTTCTATTTTTACATTGCACAAATTTAATTCCTTGTGTACTCTGTATGCTATGTACACTATACCTGTACTGCAGGTATAGTGTACAATCCAGTGTCGTTCCCTTGGTCAATCTACGTAGTCTAGTCTATTATGCTTGTGACACTCATGCATTTCTTTTTCTTTCTTTCTTTCTTTCTTTTTTTTTTTTTTTTTTTTCTTAAATAAAATGGAAAATTCAACTTTTATTTTTTTTCAGAATTGTTAATTATTTTTGTTTTATAATTAAAATTGCTGATATCTTTTTATTCCATATCCTTCTGTTAATGCTTTGAATAATATTCAGTAGATAATAAAAAAGGAAGGCAGAATTGTTTTTATGAATTGTTGTATCAACTAAATGGAACAAATGAAAGACACATTTTATTAATCTGAAGATATCAGTCACCATAAAATAAAATATAATAGGAGATAAAATTTTTCACTTGTATTTTACATCTCTGAAGGAAGATACACCTTGAATCCAATAAAATTGTCCATTCCTACAAAGTTATTTGCTAGGATTAGATGAAACTTTCTAATTGATAATAAAGTGTTTTCTTAGAACCACAACTGTTCTGCGATAGTTTTTCTCATCTGAATCCAAAGTCTTAATAAACTCTTACTTCACACAGAATGGCCGAATAAAGTCTGTTCCATCTGGGTACACCGTAAGCTTTGACATACACGTATCTTCCCATTAAATGGCTTGGGCACTCAAAATGCAGTGTTCTTCGGAAGAGAGCATTATTAAGTCGGGAAATAGATGCACATTTTGATCCAATGGTGCTTGTTTCGAGTCGAGGTTTGTCCTCTACAAAAACAGTGAGTTTTTCGAGATTGTAAAGGTATTCTCGGTATACATTCGTGCGATCTACAAAGAAAAGAGAAATAGGTTAGGGAATTATAGTGAGACAGTTGCATAGCAATCCAAAATGTATATTTTAGACAGATGATTTAATATACTAAAAAAGATCAGGGTCCATAAACCATGAGTTTGACCCATGAAATAAGACTAAAATTCGATTTTGTTATACTGACTTAATTATTTCACTTTTTAATATTAGAAGGTTTATCCTGTACGATTTCAACAATAGTTTTTGCATTTTGTTCGGATTTATGACTTACACAAGCTCAAAGTTCATATTATTCGTAGTTTTTGATGAAAAATATGCAATTTCTCCTAATTCCAACTCAATTATTTATATGAGCGCAATCGTGCAACACTTTCTTCTATACATATATTATAAAATACATCAAAATGTACAATATATGTAAAAATAAAAGTGTTGCAAAGCTGCGCTCATAGTAAAATATTAAAAAATATATTAAAAATCAAGGTAATATTAGGAGAAATTGCATATTTTCATCAAAAACTACAAATAATACGAACTTTGAGCTTGTGTAAGTTATATAAATCCTAACAAAATGCAAAAAATATTGTTGAAATCGTACAGGATAAACCTTCTATTATTAAAAATTTAAATAATTAAGTCAGTATAACAAAATCGAATTCTAGTCTTATTTCATGGGCCAAAAACACGGCTTATGGACCCTGATCCTTTGTACAGCATTACAATTGTCAAATCATGAGGCATCGGAGGGGGAAGGGGGTTGAGAGGGGCACAGGCCACTCATAGAATACAGTTTCTGTAGAAAATGAACAGAGTAGTTGTACATGCAATCGTATTGGTTACAATTCATCAAGAGTTAAATCTCTTGAAACTATTTCATATCTCACTTACAATAATACCGATATGAAAGAAATGAAATGAAACTAACTGCTGGTTGACAGCTTCAAAATAATGAATTGAAAATGAATGTGTGACTTGCAAATTTGATGTTGAGACCTGTGATCAGCAGATTTACACGTTAGAAATGTAACCAATATTCATATAAGGTTCATACTCCTCTGAGGAACCTGGAATCAGGGAAATTGATTGTAAAATCTCAAGGGGAAAGCCAGTTTAAAATATTTTTTTTTAATAAGTATTCAATATTTATTCTAAAAATCATGACTGCAATTCATGTAGTTCTAAAAAAATTCCTTTACGATAAGTTAGTTTGGCGGGGTTCCAATTATTGAAAATTCCTGCTTAATAGAAAGCGTGAAATAATTTAGATGCTATAAGAAAATAGTTCTAAATATGACACATTAAATACATCCTTTTTAAACATGATATAATTTTCACAGTTAAATGCTTTTTGCACGTAATAATTTTAAAGTTTTCTTTCTTTTTCAATATTTACGTGTAAATAATATATTTCAATTAGAAATACGGTGTTTGGAAACGCTATTAGAAAATGACTTTAAATATGACGTTCTAAATATATCTTTTACATATCACGTAATTTTCCTTATTTAATGCTTTTCACACGTAACAGCTTAATTTTTTTTAAATTTTCTTTCTTTTTAAAAATTCCCATGTAAATACATTTTTTAATTGAAACTGTTAGTAAATTTTATTATTTGAGCTTTTTAAAGTCTAGCAACAATAGGTAAAAACAGTTCTTTTTTCTTTTTTTCAAATTATGAATTAAATCTCTATTCAGATAACGAAATGTTGAATAAAAATTTTGAAAAAAAAAAAAACTTTATTAAATTAGCCAAGTTTAAAAAATGATTGCACATTGCACCCCACAATCTAGTCAAGTATGTGCCTGCGAAAGATGGTTAAATTGCTATGCATAGTTTTTGACCTTATAAAACTTTACTAAACTGAACTATGTTGAGCGATCTTAAAATAATTTTTTGATTTAAAAACTGCCTGCTTCAGCTTGTTTATCACATATTTTTTTATATAAAATTACCCGTTTTCATATTTTTATATGCAATGTTTTTTCTTATTATTATTATGAGCCGAAAAAGTCAAAAGGTTACAAATTCATTTACAGCACCATTACTTACTAAGAAAAAAAAAAAGACTATTCTTTAGATAATACATTGGAAAATATATTGGTTTCTGAGGTTTCTAAAGAAAAAATAAAGAATGCTTTTCGGAGTCGTGTGTAGCTCAGAAAAGGTTATTGTATATTTTTGTACTCTGTTATGTTATATTTTCGCAGATTAAGAAACATTAGTATTTTTTTACAGCGTGCTTTAGCACAGTAATAAAATGTAAATGGTTGCATCTCCTCTCAAAAGAGTCCATAAATGCAATGGTGTAGCAATTCAGAAGAGGAGGTTTCAAGTAGCCACTTTCGAATAAATTGAACAGTTAGAATTATCAATAATTAATAATCTACGAGAACAATTAATCATTCAAATTAGTTATGACGAAATCGACAATTTAATTATTTTAGATAGAAGAATTGAGATACTGAATTCTAGAGTTAGGTTATAAATTAATGAGACAATGGGGGGGGGGGAAGTTTTAACAAAAAATAAACAGTCCTAACAGTCCTACTTTTTAAGAGTTAAATATTCCGAAACCTGTTTGAAATCTTACTTGCAGAATATAAATGTGAAAGAAATGAAACTGCAATTTAAAAATTTCAAAATAAAACTGCGACTGACAGAGTTAATGCTGAGGCACATTTACTAGTTAAAACTGTAATCGATAGTTATAGTGCTGCTTATGTACGAACTATTTTTTTTAGAGAGGAACCAAGACGTTGAGAACCAGAGTGGACAAATGCATATTTTTGTAAAAAAGGAGTTTGTAGTGTCAAAGCATTGTATGTCATGCCATTTGTTGACTGTATAATGAATTTTATTAAGGCTGTCCTCAAATCCAAACTGGCTACTTTATGACAAATTTTTTAGTTCAGTTTTGCTCGCAAATGTACCAAATTAGCAGGTGCTCTTATTAAGAAACTTTGTAATCGAAAAACGTTTTCTATTTTTTTGTAAAGGCAGATCTTTCCGAATGTACTGTCAAAGTCGGCGTTTTGAGCCAAATTCCCGACGCTGCAGCACGAGAAAGGGGGAAATTTTGTCGTCACGTGATAAGAATTGCGTATAACTTGATAAGTAATTTATTTATAAAAAAAAAATGGAAAACTCATTTCTATCCCAAATTGCTTCAATAGTCAGGCATGCCAATTTTATTCCTTTGCGTTTAAAAATGAGTCAGAAAATTTTGCGTTGTTGTGCAGGTCATTTGAAAACCACGTTAATTTTGAAACTATTCAAGTGATAGAGACAGTTTAACAGATGGTCCAACATATAACTTTTATATCATGTTGCCAATGCAAGAGTGGATCAAGTGGCTTGGTCCACTCTGGCAGTGCCAACTTAATCACAGTATGCTTGCTGAAGAAGCTTGGTCTCCTCTGGCAATGGCAGAACTAGCCTAAAAGAGTTTAACAAAAAAATGTACAAATTTTGGAAAATATTTTTCTCGAAATTGCAGTTGGCGAAGTTGGTCCACTCTTGTTCTCAACGCCTCATTTTATAAAACATTGAAGGCAGAAAATAAATTTTCGGTACAGTTCAAACGAGTTGACAAAGTTTTTTTCATTTAAATGAGGAGGACTTGAGCCCCATGAACCCCTCACTTTCGTACGCCCCTGCATAAATGTGAAACTGCTGACCTTAAGCTGAAGACAATCGAATACCTTCACCTCTGCCTTGCCAGGTGATGATGACTACGCCTCGAACAGTTTTTCTGTCACCTAAATCCACCATCCAAACTGGATAATCCACGTAATAGTTGTCGAGAATGGCACATCTTCTGAGGTGGGTGTCTTCGTCTCCATCCACTGCATACGAGGAATGGCCATCCTTCCAACCCATCCATGAATGTCTTTTATCGTTCACCCAAGTGTCTCGTTTATAAGCCAGATTCTCAACTGAGAAGAAATACAGATATTAGAAATGGAGCCGGAAAAACAAGTTTATCAGCCAAATATACAGAATGGTTCTAAAATAACGTTTCTTGCTTTTGGGTGGAAGCATCTGCAGCTGTAATGACCACAGACCACATTTTATATTTTGACTTTTAAGGGGACTTGGTACCAAAAAAATTATTCTCTAAATAACACCTATATTAAAGTTTTTGGATCATGTTTCAATAAAGCAAAATCATTATAGATAATAAAAGGCCTTAAATTGTTAATAAATTAATAATGCTTTTTTAATTGATTAAAAAAAATAATTTAAAAATAATTTCTTCTTTTCCAAATGTATTTCAAACTCATTTTTTTCTAAATCTTATATTGAGTATACTTTGTTTTACAAACCTAAGTATCGGATTTTTATACAAAGATTAGATCAGAAGAAAAATAAATAATAATGGGATGTATATGGAATAAACCTATGGAAATCGCATACAGGGTGTTTCACTACCAGACTGACAAACTTGCAGGAGGTGTAGAGGGCACAGGTACGACTCTGAATCACATAGCAATGCAGGGTCGAAAATGCCGTAATTGCGAACTATGGTTCAAAGAAGCAGCGAAAAAGAACAGAAACAGCAACACGTTAATGGGACAGAAAACATTTTATTGAAAGGTTGTACTACAGAAGGTTTTGAAATCATGACCAGAAGTCGTCAGGCAGTCCTTGACAGCGACGCTTGTAGTCTTGCGGTAGATGGCGCTGAACGGAAGGCCGCGTGAACAGCGATCCTGCTGGAAGTCGGCATTTGCGACCCGGTTCCCGAGGTAGTTGGATGAATGCGTATTCAAACGATGAACTGGTCGACATGCTGATCGTGTATGGAGCGGCGGACTGTAACGGCTACGCCGCTGGGCGGTTGTACCAGGAACGGTACCCGCACATCCTTGCTCTACATCACACGACCTTCGCAAGTGTGATCAGAAGATTACGTGAGACTAGTTGTTTAACGAGAGCTACAATGAATCGAGAGCGAACGACGAGGACACCTGGCAATGAGGTGACGGTCTTGCGTCTAACAGAAGACAATCCAAGTACGAGTACTCGAGTGATACGCCAACAAGTGAGATTTTCTCATTCCACTGTCTGGAGGATTCTCGCAGCAAACCAAATGAGCGCATACAATCTTCAACGCGTCCAATCATTAGAGCCCGAGGATTATCCTCTTCAGAGGGGTGCGACTCAAACGTGAAAGGTTCCATTCTCCCATTGGTTGACAAAAAACCAGCATGCATTGTAGCTAACATAACATCGTTTTGTGCTGCTGCCCTCTGTGGACAGGATAATAAAACACAATTATGCCTTAATACTTCGTACTAAAAAATTAAACTGTGTAAATTAACTTGTAAATTGAACTGTCTTTTAGAAAATAAATTTTGGGATAATATAAATTTATTATACAAATAACTAAGTACATTTAATGTATACATAAAATATATTTAATTTCCATTAAATACATTTCATGTAAATTAAAAAGTATTTAATGAGATCTTTTTAATTACTTGATATTTGATTATTAGAAATACTAATTAATTATGTACGAGAATTGTTTTAACAAATTGTATAATGTTAATTTGTAAAATTTAATACATATTTCTTTGCATTTCTTATATTATAATTTATTATTTTTATAATTTTTGTAAATAATTTAAATTAAATATTTATAAAAATAATATTTCCCATAGTGATATTTTTATTCTTGGTCATGAAATCATGACATGGTAAATTATAATAATAATAATAAAATTAATTAAAAAAGAAGAAAAATTAAAGAGAGATGTTATTGTATTCGATTAGTTTAAAAAGTGACACCTAAAAATAAATTATATTTTGTTTAATACATTTTTACTTATTAAATATCAATTAAAATTTTTTAAAGAAAATATAGATTTTATACAGGGCCCCTAGATCAAACTTTTGTCGTTTCTTTCCAGTATGACAGTAAAGTAATATACAAAGATGAATCAATTAATGTTTTTTATAATCAGTATAATATTGGTGTATTATTGCTGTAGTTTTAACATTTTCTTACTCTTACACTGCAGTCCAATAAATCTGACATAATTTTTTCTCGTAAAAGTGAAAACATATACAATACACATAGGCATGTATGATATATGTATGAATATATATATGTATATAATTATATGAATATATATATTTATATACGTATGTATATTTATATTTACATATATTTATATATATGTATATAAATATATGTAATATATAATTATATGAATATATACATGCATACATGTCTGCATACTTTTTATATATATATGTCTGTGTTTCTAACATAGTCGAAGATTTTATATGATTTAGATATTATTTGCTACTCCAGTTTTCAAAAATTTATTGAGATCACAATGATATTTTATTATATTATTGATGTAAGCATATACAAAAAAAAAAAAAAAAAAAAAAAAAAAGTCAATACTTCTGGATTCTAATAAGAACCAAGAAGCATACCTTTCTATTATGTATTTTTAATAACAGATAATATTTATAAAAAGAAGTTTAGTTTAATCCTAAACATACGTACATGTAATGTTTGGGCTTCTACAAAGTGTATCATCCAAAACTAAAATTCATTGTTTGAGTTACATTTAAAAAAATCCCAAGTTTTTCTTTAAGATATATTGGCCTATTTTCTTAAATGTCTTATTAATTATTTACTGAAAATGAAAGAGAATGTATTACAAACCACTGAGTGAAAATATTAATTATATGCATTTAAAAAATAATATTTATTAATATTAATTATATATTTAAGTAATAATAATAAGTATTAATTATATATGTATATACCCACACACACATATTTAAATAAACTATTAAATATTATTAATTATATATATTTAAGTATAATACTAATTACTAACATTAACTATATATATTTAAATATAATATTAATTAAGATTTATTATATATTTACATAATAATTTAAAAAAAATGTATACTGATCTTTAAGTCAAGTAAATAATCTTTATTAATTAATTCCGTAAAGATCAAAACAAAACTCTAAAAAAGGATTTTCTTTTTTTTAAATCAGAGAGGACAAAACTTAAAACCTTCAGTTTACAAGTCCGGTGCTTTAACCACCGCGCTATATCGTTCACAGACAGAATGTGCTTTAAGCAAAGCTGTACCAAAATATAAAAATCAAGTGACTTCCGTTTTTTTTGTCAACCAATGGGAGAATGGAACCTTTCACGTTTGAGTTGCACCCCTTCAGAGGGCGTTTGTTGCATGGTTTCTGCAACAGAGTGCTGCAGGTAACGCATTTGCTGCGTCCGTATTGTTTACAGATGAAAGATAATTCACGTGTGATGGAGCCTTTAATCAACATAACGCCCATGAGTGGGCTTTGGGGAACCCCCCCCCCCCCCCCCAAAGCAGCTCAACGGTGTTTCTCGCTCAGTGTTTGGGCCGGCATTCTTGAAGACACTACCTCATTGGACCGTACCTTCTGCCCAATCGTTTGAACGGTATAGGACATACCTGATCTTCCTGCAGCAAGTCCTACCCGAACTTGACATGTCCTCCATCTTTGCGCCGCTCTATGGGAGATACCAGCATGACGGGGCTCCTGTACATTACACGAATGACGTCTGCCTAGACTTCGACGTAACCTTTGGACAGCGGTGGATAGGTCGTGGTGGCCCGATTCATTGGCCTGCCAGATCGCCGGACCTATCATGCATGTACTTCTTCTGGGGTCAAATGAAGAGTTTGGTGTACTAGATCCCGTTCCTTCAGTTGAAGACCTCGCCGCACGAATATCTGTAGCTGCCGGGAGGATGCGCGACACGCCGGGAATTTTCCAAAACGTAAGGGAATCCATGCGGCGCCGCTGTCAAGCCTGCCCGACGACTTCTGGTCGTAATTTCGAACACCTTTTGTAGCACAATCTTTTAATAAAATGTTTTCTGGCCCATTAATGTAATGCTGTTTCTGTTCTTTTTCTCTGCTTCTTTGAACCATAGCTTGCAACTACGGCATTTTCGATCCTGCATTGCTATGTGATTCCGAGTCATCTCTGTGCCCCCTACACCTCCTGCAAGTTTGTCTGTCTGGTAGTGAAACAACCGGTATATTTAAGTTGAGATTTTTTTTGTTTTTTAACGACTGTTTCAAACATATAAAACAAATCGGTACCTAGTTATTTCTCATATAATTTAAAGATACATTTAAATTTTTTTTTTGTCAAATTATTCAATTATTCTAGAAGCCTTATTTTGATTACATAGAGACTATGAAAAAATACGAACTGAGAAAAATGAGTTTAAACATTTGATTTACAAAAAAGAGACATTAAAAGAGATCTGTAGAATTAGTTATATCTCTTTTACTATTTATCAGATCGTCAAGAAATTTGGGCGAAATATTCTAGAGATATTAAGGTTTATTTTAGGATAAACATCTGAAATCCGACATTTTTTTGTCAAAATGAGAGGTACTATAGGTATAAAGATCTAAAGCACCAAAACTTTGCTTTACTTTCATTTAGTAAGGCTGGATGTATACTGGACTAAATTCGTCAATCATTCGAATGAATTGTTCGTTTGGAAGTACCAAATACCTTTACAAGGAAAGTTAGTGGGCGGCGCTGTTCTCACGAAGAAAAAATGGGAAAAAAGTATAATTCATTTCACTAGCGATTATTGCGGGCATTTGATCGTTTTCGACTCTGACAGAGCCAAAGCTTCCCCGTCAATAATTTTTGTACAAAATGGTACTCTTTTTTCTTTCTTTTTTTCTAACAGGTTTAATCAGCCCGCGGACTACATGCGGCTGCGAAAGTCGGACCCATAATTAAAAATATACATAAATATACACAGATATTTGTATTTTGTATATATATTTTTTAAATAGCATTGTTATTGTTTTTAAAATCTGATACAAAAGAAATAAATTTATGGTTTCTATAAAACTTTTCTCACCATTTAAAAGTACACATAAAAGTAAAAGAAAGAATTATTTTAATACTCACCACACTCCGAATCTGTATGAACTCGAAAAAAGCCTTGTCCACATTCCCCTGCGTAAAAATAAAACAGAAGCCTTTTATTGAATATTTTAGTGTTAAATTTCAACCGAGATGAGATTTGTTTTAACAGGACAGCATCATATTATCGAAATTACAATAGTGTGTTGAATGAAAAACTATATATACAGTAGATGGATTGAATAATTTCAATTTCACCTTCATTCATTGCCAATTAATGGCAACATCGACTAAAACAGGATCATAAAATATTTTATACACATTTAACAAAGTACAAACTACTTGAATTTACCACAAATGAAAGAGCAATGGCTTTTATAGGAAGGAAGCTACCTTCCTCCGACTGTGATACGAGCAAAAATAAGAATAATTTCATAATTAAGAAATATCAAAGACAGATAATTAAAGCTTTCAAAATATCGTGAAGACAATACCTTTTAATTGGCAGCCAATAAGTCCAAGTCTCATGCTAACTCTACCTCTCCACGTGATGGGATGTACTCTTACATAACGGGCAGTGAAAGGCTGGTTGAAGTAGTGTCGACGCTCTGTATTTTTATCCATGTTGCCACCAAACTCCTGAAGAAAAATAAATCAGGAATCTAATTTCCCCCAAAACAACTTTTTACTAATTTAATGCTAGGCTCCCATAATTTACAGTTTTTCAGAAAGTATTTATAATGAGATGTGCATATCGTGTGTGTTGAGAACATGTAAAACGTAGTATATGACCTACATTTTGTTAACACTGTAAGTTAAGCACAAATTTAACATTGAATTTGTTTCGCTCAAAATTCATATTTTCTGTTCAATTTTAAAGTGTTTTCCCCAGCTCTCTTTTCTTCCAAATGTTGATGTATTACCTTAGGATCTACATCAACTAAAAGATGAAAACATTATATATTTTTTTTAACCCGCCAGCACACGCGCTGGGATAAAATCTACCCCAGCTCAGAATCATTACTTTAAATGTGAGAAACTCGTTCGTTATCATTCTGAGCTTTATACTTTTTTTCAAGCAAGAACGTCTTATATAAGACGTTCTTGCTGGTAGATTTTATCCCAGTGCGTGTGCTTAAGACGTTCTTGCTTGAAAAAAAGTATAAAGCTCAGAATGATAACGAACGAGTTTCTCACATTTAAAGTAATGATTCTGAGCTGGGGTAGATTTTATCCCAGCGCGTGTGCTGATGGGTTAACAAAGTTTCTACATTCTACAATCAAACGTTTCGTATTATTTCAGATAGATTAGATTAAAATTTTCTTTTTGAAAGACAATTCATGTATCTACCCTTTCCCCGTTTACGTACACACATGCAGAGTTATAAGAAAACCGAAATCCAGCCATACAAGAAATGTATACTGAAGAGAGAAAGAAATCTGTGTTGGAAAAAGAATAAATTTAATTAATCTCTTTATATTATCACACTACTTCTGAACAGAATAGTTAATTTCTTGAGTGTGATGATAGAGTATGTTTTTAAAACATATCACATTAAATTTGTATTCATTATTCTTTTTAAAAATTCATGCTTGAAAATTATTTTAAAAACCATAATAAATCAATAAATTGAGACACTATTTTCGAAGAAATTGCATTTGAAATGTAAAAATTAAAATTGTGCGATGTTGAAATGTTAAAATTTTTTTTGTTTAAAACGAAATTGATTTTTCAGGTCATTGCCACCGTCAATATGATGTCAGCATTACTTATGGACATGTTTTTGCTTTATAATATAGATTACCAATTAAATATTAAGTAAAAAGTATGTTATAAGAATTGAGATTTTTAATTTAATGAACATGCTATTTAGATACAAAAAAATAATTTTCGCTATCCGATTCCATGAAAAATAATAGTCTCCCTATTCTAAAAATAAATAGATAAATAATGCTGCTACCGCTGCTGCAGTAATTGAATTTATTGTGTCCTTTTCATTTTCTCAGCTAATTATAAAAAAATGTTGCATTTAAAAACATGAAAACTGCTAGTTTTATAGAGAAATATATGATAAACATGCCGAAGCAGGCAGTTTTTAAACCGAATAATTATTTTAAGCGCTATTTAATGTTAAAATCGGTCAAAATAGTTCAGTTAAAAGAGTTTTATGGGATCAAAAACTATACATAGCAATTTAACCATCTTTTGTAGGCACATACTTGACTAGATTGTGATGTGCAGTGTGAAATCATTTTTTAAATTTGTCTAATTTAAAAAAAAAATAATTTTTTATTTAAAATTTCATTATCTGAATAGAGACTTAATTCATAGTTTGAAAAAGACTTTTTTACCTGCTTTTGTCAAAATTTAAAACAGTCCAAATAAGAATATTCACAAAAACTTTTCAAATGGAAAATATATTTGCACGTGCATTTTAAAGAGAAAGAAAACTTTAAAATAATTAAGCTATTACGTACAAAAAGTATCGAGACAATTACATCCTATTTAAAATGCCATATTTAAAACGATATATTTATACGTCATATTTAAAATCATTTTTCTATAGCGCTTCCAAACATCGTGTTTTTAATTGAAATAAATATTTACACTTGAATATGGAAAAAGAAAGAAAACTTTAAAATACTTAAATTATTAAGCTTGGAAAGCATTTAATAGTGGAAGTTACGTCATTTTAAACGATTTTCTTCGAGCATTTAAAAGAAAACTTTTCTTTTAAACATTATAAAAGTGCGGGAGGCAACGACATTTTTTACTTAACCATTTTATACAAGCTGATTTTCAAATGTGTGATTGATCTTTCTTAAACAATCACGAAAACAGCCGTCAGCTGTCGCGACATTGGTGGATTCGGCCTTAGGCACTGAAATTCCTTTCAGTCACAGGGAAATGAGTGACAATCCGATTATAGAAGATCGCTACTGATCGTGATAATATCATTTAATTACCATAATCGAGTAATCTTTTTAAAACGGAGTAGATTAGCGTGTTTTTAGACCCTCCGGAGTGTGGATGGGAGTTAGCTCGGAGGGAGAAGAGCCCCCTAGTAAATGTAAAACAAAATGTTATGTTATGTGAAAATCGATCACAGTGTTTTAATGTAAAAAGATGAAAGTAATAGTAAACTTTACAGTAATCTTTATTTTATTTTTTGCTATGTATCTGATGAAGGTTTCTTTGCAAAGAATGAGGTGCATTTTATGCGGCTAATGTGCCAAAAAAAAATAAAGTCGAAAGTTTAGGCGCGTGCTATAACACAGGAATGCGTTATACAGGGGCCATCGCGAGAGTAAATTGTTCGCTTACGTAGAGAAGAAAGTTGTTTTCGCGATGGCCCGGTTATACGCCGCAATATACGATATTAATCACAGTGAATACACTGCAAAAAAAAAATAAAAATGTTGATTTTACAGTATAATACTGTTAATTTTACGGTATAATACTGTTAATTTTACGGTATAATACTGGCAGCTGGGATGCCAGTGTGCATATTAATTCTGCTTTGAAATTTTCCATATTTCCAAACTGTCAGAAACAATAACAACACAATTTCATTTGCCGCCCCCTAATTTTTTTTTCGTCCTGGGCCCATGCGACACATGCCTAGATCCGGCCTTGAATGCGTATTTCGTAAACTGTTTTGACAATATCCATATTTAGTTTCTACAAAAAAAAAAAAAAAAAAAAAAAAAAAACGTTTTTGTCGTTTTCAGGGATGAGATTCTTCCGACTTTAATCGGAATTTCCGACTTTTCGTAAATTTTTGAGAAAATTTCGATTTTTATCTGTTAAAAAAAAAAAAAAAAATCCGACTTTTGACCGACTTTTTCATCTGGCAACGAAAAGAAAATGCGCCAAACGAGACAAGGGATGATTCTAGTCCGAATTTTCCGAAAAATTAAGGCAATGATTTCCGAGAAAAAAAAAAAATATCGTTCATAAATCCGAAAATTCGGACATAAAATGTATCGGTATTTCGGCAAATGATCACCGAAAAAAATCAATCACGTCATTCGTTCGAAGAAAAGTCGCCCATTTTGTCAAAGGATCGCGGGAAAAACGTGACTTTCGTCAGAGAATCGCGAAAAAACGGCAAATTTCGTCAAAAATATTGCGAAAAGCGGCAAATTTCGTCAAAAGGCGAAAAAATGACAAATTTTGTCAACAGATCGCGAGAAAAACATGACTTTCGCCAGAGAATCGCGAACAAACGGCAAATTTCGTCAAAAGATCGCCGTAAAACGACAAATTTTGTCAACAGATCGCCGGAAAAACATAACTTTCTTCAGAGAATCGCGAAAAAACGGCAAATTTCGTCAAAAGATCGCGTAAAAACGGCAAATTTCGTCAAAAACATTGCGAAAAAGGGCAAATTTCGTCAAAGGATCGCGAAAATACGACAAATTTTGTCAACAGATCGCGGGAAAAACATGACTTTCGTCAGAGAATCGCGAAAAAACGGCAAATTTCGTCAAAAACATTGCGAAAAGCGGCAAATTTCGTCAAAAGATCGCGGAAAACGACAAATTTCGTCAAAAGATCGCCGTAAAACGACTTAATTTTGTAAACAGATCGCGGGAAAAACGTGCCTTTCGTCAGAGAATCGCGAAAAAACGGCAAATTTCGTCAAAAACATTGCGAAAAAGGCAAATTCCGTCAAAAGATCGCCGTAAAACGACTTAATTTTGTCAACAGATCGCGGGAAAAACGTGACTTTCGTCAGAGAATTGCGAAAAAACGGCAAATTTTGTCAAAAGATCGCGAAAAAACGGCAAATTTCGTCAAAAGATCGCCGTAAAACGACTTAATTTTGTCAACAGATCGCGGGAAAAACGTGACTTTCGTCAGAGAATCGCGAAAAAGCGGCAAATTTCGTCAAAAGATCGTGGGAAAAAATGTGACTTTCGTCAGAGAATCGCGTAAAAACGGCAAATTTCGTCAAAAACATTGCGAAAAATGGCAAATTTCGTCAAAAGATCGTGGGAAAAAATGTGACTTTCGTCAGAGAATCGCGTAAAAACGGCAAATTTCGTCAAAAGATCGCGAAAAAATGCAAATAGATAGAAGTTCAGATCAAATATATATGATTGCTTTTTAAAACTTATTCTTTCTGGTAAAATTTTTTCTATTTTCATTCTTAAATTCAAAATCTGACACCATTAATTTTATTTTTTATAAAGAATAAAATGCAACTTTATGTTGCAAACTGTAAATTCATTATTTTAAAAAACATTTAAAAAAATCTTGCATTATTTTATTTTTATTATTAAAAAGAATTATTCATAACTATATTTTTCTGAGAAGGCAAAATCCATTCCTGGTATTTATAATGATTTTTAAATTGTTTTAAAACATATTTTATGTCATTTGCTTTAAAAGCATTTTTAAAGTTATTAAGTATATACAACTTTAATATTATTTAAAATTAATTTAATTTTTATGATTATTTTATGTTTGCATTTAAAAAAAAAAAAAAGTCATAGAAAACTCTCCTGATTTCTTTTTAAAAATCTCTTTATTTTCACCCTCTGGAACTTGGCAAGTCTATAAAAGTGAAATTCTATATAATACTGGAAAAAAGTCTGTTTTAAGTTTTACTTCGTGGTATTTGTCCATATTGCAAAAAAAAAAAAAAATCATAAATTCTGGATTTATAATTTATAATCAAAAAATTGTTTAGTATAAATATGAAGGCACTCTTGTAATGAAATTTACTGTATGGTAAATAATAATGAAAAGTTGCAAGAGAGTTATTTGTATTTTTTCTTTATTTCTGCAATTATATTACTTTGTTGTTTTAAATCAGACCTACTGTACATAAAACTTAACAGTTTATAGGACTTATAGATGTATAGAAAACATTAAGTAAATAATTTTTTGTTGTAGTAAAATTATTCTAATATAAGTATGTAGTATTATTATACATTATTGTTGTGTATTTATGAGAAATAATTGCATTTTTAATTTTATTTTTAAAAACTGTTTTGTGATGTATTTGAGTAATATAGTTTTATGCATTTTTTCCTTTTGTGCAAAATATGGTTTCGCGCACAGTTTTTTAGTTTTTTAAAAATTTTGAGCTTACGCGTATTTTCAGACTTTTTGTTCTTTACCCACTCTCATGCCTGCGTTTTTAAAGTTTGTAAAATTGTTAAGAGCTTTCTCTCTCCAATTTGCCAAACTATTGCTTTTTAATCGATAACATACACTGCAAAAAAAAAAAAAAAAAAGGTGTTGATTTTAGAGTATAATACTGGTAGCTGTAATGGCCGCATGCGCGGTAGCGTATTACTGCTTATTTTACTGTTTATTACTGTTAATTTTACTGTTTTTAATACTGGCAGCTGGGATGCCAGTATTATACTGTAAAATCAACACTTTTTTTTTCCTTTTTAGTGTAGCTAAATAACTAAGACAGTGTTGTTACATGTTGCTTCCCAAATTCAGTAGTAATTAAGAGTTTAATTAAGAATAGTAAATCAAAAATTACATTCGGAAATTTGTAATACACGCTGAAGCAGTTTATGATGAAATGAGACTCTCGAAGAAAATTAATTTCCTTACTTTAGGGCTGACGAGATTGTCGTCTTTGTAGTAATGCCAGTGGCTTGTGCTGTTCGAGTAAGAGAGGGCAAAAGAAGTGACCCATTGTTTTCTTCTGCTGTCCCCTCTACCTTTAGTCACAACTCCAGTCACTCGGGTAGGCGGTCCCAGGTCTATCTGGAGCCACTGTCGAACTGCAAAAAAAAAAAAAAAAATGTATAAGTGAAAATGTGCAGTAAAGTACCAGAGCCTGATGGAATCCGGGGCACACATGCCATATTGGTGCCCCATTCTCAAGAAAATTGGATTATGAACATGACAAACAGCTTTATGTGCTGTTTAAAATTTAAACCATAGCTTTATGAAAAAAAAAAATGTTATAGACAGATGTAAAAATTCATTAAAAAATTATGGGAAGAAAAAATCATCTGCTGTGTAGAGCGAGTAAAACTCTAAACGTAAGGTATTGAATGAATCGGAATTTTGAAGTTTACATTGCATTTGATTGTCGTTAGTGAAGAACACTGAGATACTTCAGTTTTACGTTTTTTTTTTCTTCTTTGAACTATAAATGGAAACTTGCATTTATTTGTGTCTTCAGAGAGTGGATAAAATACATTTTAGGGCTCCTGAATTAGTAGAGGGGCACATGCTCCGTGTGATAACCAGGACCTGCAAAATGCAATCATTTTATGCATATTTTCTTTCTTATATCCTTTTAGTTTTATGCATTTTTTGAAGTCCTGTACTTTATGCCATTTTTTACTCCTGTCTAAAGAGCAAGTGCATTGTTATTCCCTATAGCCTATACAATGATGCTCTTTAAATAATAAATACTTCTGCAAAAGGCATTCTATTATCTTTGTATACTTCTTCCTTTTTTAAGGCATTTCTTGTATTATGTGCTTTATGCATGCAAATTTCTCCCCAATGTGAAGAATCGGTATAATGCTATTCCCAAAACAACACAACGCTGCTCCTAAATCACAGCCCCGCTAGTGACTGAGAGGTTCTGTTCTCAAAGCTGGTAGACGGGAGGTGCTGCATTCAAATCCCTGTCGCGCTTCTCGACCTAACCGTTTTCCGTGTTTTTTTTTCGAACCTTGCTTAAATACAGGTTAGGATCCCTTAGAAAGACGGGCACTCTTCGCCGATCTATATACCTAGCGTAGATAATCGGCCGTAACAAATAACCAACCAACCAACCCAAGTCACATAACAAACATTTCTGTCGAATACAATTTAATGGACTCCCACAGTAAAATTTTTTGAACATCAAATTAAAAAAAAAAAAAAAAAAAAAAAAAAAAAAAAGTTAAGCAATAAAATCAATATTTTATGAAATAAAACCCTGTTTACAAACATGTTATGAAAGAGGAAAGGAGAAAGCAGAATTCAGAATCGCCCCTGATCTGATAATAAAATAAATAAATACAATTAGAGTTTTATTGAGTCTCTTGGTGAACGACTGGTATTACTAAAGAAAAAAATATTTAAGTTCTGAAAATTTGGATTATTTTTCTACAAGATTTAAGAAGGAAGTTAATATTATTATTTATTTTCTTTCTTTTAGAAAATACTAAGTAGAGAAACTACAGTAGCCGCTACTTTTTAGAGTAGTTTGTAGTGTAGAGCACTACATTTTGAATAATGTAGTGTAGTGAGTAGCGCGATATAAAAAATCAGTAGTTTGTAGCGAGAACCTACGCTACTTCAGGGGGGGGGGGGGGGGAATGTACCATTCTGCAAATCACGTAGGCGAAACTTGCTTCTTTTGTGCAAAATTTATTCTGTACGCCATTTGCGAATCTCAGTTGCAGTGTAGAGCAACGTATCGCATGAAGTCATAGATTTTTACACTCGCTGCTAAACTCAAGTACTAACCCACCAAAGGAATTAATTTTCTTGCTGGCAACACTTGTCTATTTACTCATTATTAAGTCTTCATGTTAAACGCCGTGTTTCTTATTATTAGGAATTGCTTTATTTACAGATTTATTTATTGTTTGCATTTAGAGTTGTTTTTCTTTAATTTTCTAGGTTATAATATCTCTCTTAATTTTGCTACGAAATTTCAATCTGTGTATAAACTAACGTTTTGGAGACAAACACAAAATATTTTCTTGTATGTTATCTTTTATAATTTTTTAATGTCCTCGGTTATGTCGCATTTATTCAACTATACCCCAGCAGATGCGATATTAAGAGGGGTCACTTTATTATTTAATCCGTGTCTTCAAATACTAGAGTAAATTGAACCATTTGACAAAATCTGAAAGTAGCGAAGTAGTGACTACTTTTGAAAAGTAGTTTGTAGTCGCTTCGCTACTTTTTAAAACAAGTAGTTGTAGTTGTAGTTAACTACATTACATTTTCGATAAAGTAGTTGTATTTGTAGTTCGCCACAGTAAAAAAGTAGCTTTTCTGACCCCTGCACCAAAATCAAGAAAAGATTTAGGAACCTTTCCATGAGGAATAGAGATTGTACTTATAAGTGTATGATGCTGCCATCTATGGGCAGCTAGGTGCATCTATGCTGCTATATATTATATAACATTTTAGATATTTTGCCATTATTAGATGGTTTTTAACGATGTAAAGATTTATCAGCCTTTTGTGTTATATAAGCATATCTACATATATATCGTCTTAAGTTTTTTTTCCAAATTTGTTATTTTGATTTCCGACAGATTTGAAGAGGTGGCTGTATATACTTTCTTTTACGGAACAAAATAAATGAATAAATAAATGACGTGAATTAGTTTTAAAGCAGTTTTCATATATATATATTCGAAATTTCTTTTGAAATCGTCTAAATTTCTTTTTAACTTAAAACATTTAAGAAATATGTAATTAAAATTTTCATTTTATAATGAATCATCATAATTATTACTGTTTTGTTTTCTTTTAAATCGCTAATCTTTGAATTTTATATCCTTCTGAAAATGTTTATCCAAATTCATGTATCACACACTTATTTCAGACATGATACAATTTAATGAAAACAAAAAGAAGAAGACATACTGACACGAATGAGCATGAATGAAATAAAGCACTGTACAAATTGTTTCGAAATGTTGAATTATCTATTTACTACATTTAAAAGTGGACAAATCAGAGTAATTTAATCTTTCTTCATGTCTGGTGCTGAAGAAGGCTGTTAATAATATAATAAAGAATTGTAATCTAGCTCATACGGATATAAATAATACAGTTTTGACTGCAGAATTAGATATAATTAATAAATTTCTGATCCATATTATTCTGAAAACCATTTGTTTTTATTTACTGAAGCGTCTTTCGCTAGTCTCACGACGACATCCCCAAGCGGATGTTAAACAAATGGAAGTGTTCGTTTCACATTTCTCACTTGCATTTTAATATTTTAAGTGATTTTTTTAATAAGATATCTGAAGTCGATATCTAACGCAATTGTTTTGTACTTTTTCGATTTTGGCTGCAGTTTTTTTTTTTTTTTTTTTTTTTTTTAAATGAGAATACTTTCACTTTTGGAACCGGTTCCGGAAATAAAAATATTCTTATTAAAAAAAAAAAAAAAAACCTACAACCAACATCGAAAAATTACAAAAGCACAGCTTTAGATATCGACCTAAGCAAAATAAAATAATTTAAAAATATTAAAATGTAAGCGAGAAATGTGAAATGAACTCTTCCATTGGTTTAACATTAGCTTGAGAGTGTTTTCGCATGAGTAGTGGCAAATAAGGCATTTTTAGGATTTTTTAAACAAAAAACTAAAGAAGAAAACAATCGTTTTTATATTTAATTCATAATATAGATTTAATTCATAATTAAATATATATTATTTAATATATTTAGGTATTTAAGCAATGAAAGTTATTCTCATAATAATAATAATAATAATAATAATAATAATAATAAAATACTTTCAGACTTTGAGGCTTGTAACTCCTCAGCGATTAATAAGAGAAAAAAAAATGTATTTTTGAGGACATTTTCTATTTTGGAACCAGTCAACCAATTTCTTTTCTGAAATTGAAAGAGTTACCTGCATCCAAAATCGAAAAAGGTCAGATATTCAATGCAAAAAGAATCATTTTAAAATATTGAAATGCAAAAAAAAAGTTAAAAAAAAAAAACTCACAAATTTGTAAGTTTTATTCGATTTCTCGTATTTTCTTTAAAAATTTCTCGTATCTGTATTTGTATAAATAAATTTGTTATTTGTCTCCAATGGTTCAACAGTGGCTGGCGAAAGTTGTCGTGTAACTACAGATTCAACTATTTAAAAAAAAAAAAAGGTGGTCAACACCGTCAGGCATGCCTTAGTAACCAGTCATAATTGTGAAACTCGTATTTGTCATTTTTATATGGGAAACTCGTTTAGAATTATGTAACTACGTTAGGTAAAGCGGTCTGCCTAACACCGGACCACCCAATACAACTATGTTGTTGCAGCTATATATACTAGCAAAGTTCAGCTTCTAGATTTTAGTGGTGGGAATGTCTGTGTGACGAGTTAACTCAGTTGCAGTTTTTAATATGATAAATAACGGTCTAGAACATATTAAATTAATTTAAATAAAACTTAGAAGGCATAATCTGAATTTTTTTCGTAGAAATAATTATAAATTAAGAGGATTTTACAAGAAAATCAACGTTAATAAGAGAATTTTTCGTTAGTTATTCGTTATAAACGTTGACAATAGATGACGCTGCAAGTCCAGAATCGGAGATTTTCGAATCGGAAAGCTGAACTACTGACTACATCGCCATATTTGGGCACTAAAAGTAGCTTTAAAAACAAAAAATTAGAAATTAAATTTGTAAATCGTTTCGCTTTTGTTAAAATCCTCACATATGTTTTAATGAATTTCAACTTGCTAAATCTTCTTTCGTTGGAGGCAGGGTTGTACAAACTCACTAAAAATGGGCAACTAATTCAAACTCAAATTCACTTTCTGAAAAATGAGTTAATCCATTCGCTGCCAACCACGAGTATACTCGTGGTCGTCAACATTCAAAATAAAAGTGTATTATATATATAAAAAAAAAACCCCTGCCTAGCCACACTATTTTAATGTGTTAAAAAATACTTTATTTAATGACAAAAACTTTGCTATTAAAGTTACCAAATATTATCTTTTAGGATTTTTGGTGGGAAATGAATTTCAGTAAAAATATCGAAGACTCCGCCCACATAGTTTTGGCAGTTAATGGGTTAAATTTGCGCTGAAATTCAAAATTAATAAAACGAATCCGCTCAATTCATACTCATTTTTTTAAAGCGAAACTCATTAAAAATTCCTAAAAAAAAAAAAAGGAAGAATAAATAAATAAAAAAAAGTAAGAAAGAAAAGCAAAGCATGAGAAAAAAATGGAAAAAAATATTTTGCATATAAATTTTTTAATTTGTTATAGTGATATCAAATTTTTTTTTAATTAATTTAGTATTGGAACAAGATTTAAAATGTTCCAGTGTAATTAAAATATTGCAATTAATTTCTGTCAATTAATTTTAAATTACTTGCCGCGATGACGGGTCACTTTGACCCGTACCAAATGAGTAGATGTTGAGACGATTCGCACCAGAAATTTTTTCATAAACTAAATTAAACATATGCTACCCCATAATAATGAAAATAAATAAGTTAAATAGTTTTAAATAAAATTTCTGATGTGAAATATTTTTTATAAAATTTGAGTAAAATTTCTCGCGGTTCTAGTGTTAAGAAATTAATATCAGAGAAGTTATAAGAAATGATATGCTTGTTTTATATATTATTATTGTATGTTTTCTGTGGATTCTACACTGGAGTTCCGCTAGTTTGTGGAAACTGGTTTTAAAGAAAAAATCGTTTGAATCGTGAAAAAAAAAAAAAAAAAAAAAAAAAAAAAAATCAGGACATTGTGAAATGCGCAAAATTCTGTGTTTAAATCGAATGAGTGTAATTTTGAAACAAACTCATGAATTTCTTAAAAAGTATAATTCAACTCCCGCACGCTTTTCAAAAAGTGAATGAAATCCAACTCAAAACTCCCAGAAAGTGAATGAAACTCACTTGTTTCAACTCATTGAGCTCGCTCCTGCAATATTCTGGTTAGAGGCGACAGATAGGGGAAGTGTTATAATGATTTTGAGACATATTTTGGTTAAGCATCTTTAAGTTCATATGATCAATAACCAAGCTTGATTTCATTTTTGGATCTAATTTCCTGACATTTGAAATTGTAAACTTCCAGAAGTAGTCATCGCATAAGAGGCGGGGCCAATGCAATTTTTTTTGGAATATTTGTAATGCGATATTTAATATAATATTCATGATGACCATTTTAGGCACTTCATAAATTATTGGTCAAAATTATTTTCATTGATTCAGTATTGGTTCAGTATAATTTTTGTAAATTAATTAATCTTCAGCTAACTAATGCATGGCTGCCAAACTTTTCAATTTTCGAATACCATTATTTCAGAATAGTTATTTTCGGCTTATTTAATCGCAAATTTCTGCCATTAAGTAAACCAAATATATCTATTCGGAAATAATGGTACTGAAAGACATCGGAAGATTTCACAGGTGTGCTAGTGTATACTTTTGCATAATATAGACTTAATTCCTTTGAAATATTTAAAGAATTATTTCTGAAGAAATAATAATAATAAAAAAAAACATATTCTATTTATAGAAAAGTATAACAACCCCAAATTGATTATTTTTTAATTTCGAAGTTCTAAGTGATACTAAGAAATGGTAGAATGAAACATGGAACGTATTTCATTGCACCAGGTTCAACTCCACAGTTTCCATCTGTGGAAATTTTCACATCATTTTCTTTAAAAAGTTGATTTTGTTAGATTTATATTGATGAACTGATGTGGGGCAATTATTACATTACTAATATATTTTTAAACCAATTTAGTAGTTGAAATTTCTTACGAAATTGAAATTAAATCTATGCTTACAATACCCAAGCTTTTTTGTTATTTGATTCATTAAATAGTTTCCGAATTTTGTTAAATAGCTTAAATTTACTGTAACAAAATCATTTTTTCATTCTATACATTTAGTAGTGATAGAAAACTGTCCAAGAAAAGTTTTTAAAAGATTTCAATTTTTAGAGCCAAGAGAGAGTGCAAGATATGTAAAGCACGATAATACTTATTATTATTATTATTATTATTATTATTATTATTATTTTATATCCGTCCAGAGCAAACTTTTTTGGCGATGCAGCGGTGTCGTATGTGCATTTGCTTAGGGCAGTTACATTTTTAATGAGCCACATTAGAAGTCTGCACGGGCCGAAATTTCCGGGCTGGTCACGATCCAACCCGTATAAAATATTTATTTGCCCGGCTCGGTATAACAGCTAAAAGTTCGACCCGACTGAGCTTCTGCAAAACATGCCGATATTTCTGAAGAAACATTATCCTACAATTAAAATTATTCAAAAAGCTCACTTATGCATTCAGATGTTATATTCAGATTTTGTCCGAAATTAATGGGATACAGAATACAGCAAATTACACAATTGCATACATAAACCTTGATTAAAAAAATTGACTTAGACAATTCCATTCAAATGAAGAATCAGTAAGAAAATCAACGTAGTTTAGAATGAAAGAAAAATATGGTAAAAGGAAATCATAATTTTAATTTTAAAACTTTACAAAAAGAAAAAAAAAACAGAATTTAAAACACATAACTCTGTAATTATTAAATTTTTAAATATTTCGCTAAACAAATGTTCAGCATCAATATAATTTTTCAAAAATAAATAAATAAAATGCCAACTTACAACATGAACTTCGACTCGGGTTTGGTTCGAAATCCGAATCGTGGCTTGGCTATTGTATGTAAGTTGTTTATTAATATTTAATGTTGGCACCTCTCAACGGGGGGAGGGGGGTAAGTTACGGCTTACTTTAACATTGGCTGAAGCGCGCCTCCTTGCCTCATTTTAGTATAGTTTTGGTTTTACAGTTTCTGGTGTAATTTTGGTTTAAACAGTTAGTTTTTTCAGTTAGTTGTTTATGGGCGATTTAAGCGGACCTATGGTGCGTTCGCTGGATTCACCTAATTTCGAACAATGTGTCGAACTGTAAGTAGCAAATTTGTATATATTATTTCGAGTATATAAATGAATTTTAAAATTAAATTCATCTTAACTTTGTAATGAACCAACGACCACACTACATATTCGCATTTCACATTAATGTGTTTTCAAAAGTTATCCTTCTATATGTAAAAAAAAGTAATAGTTTGGAAATGGACCAATGAAAATCTGCGTAGATATTCCGGGTTATTCTCATCGCTTTTTTACTAGGGACTTTTTGAGGAGCAATTACTTTTTTTTTCTAGCCATCCTACGGATTCGAAAATCATACCATCAGACGCGAAATATAACAAGCTTTCAGAAATTCAAAAAATTATCACGGTCGGGCAATAAAAACTCAAAAAATCCTTAAAAATCGAGTAGAAAATCTTTTATTGAAAAAGTCCTTTTTTTATATTGTTGCCAATTTCTAAATAAGCGCAAATGATTATATTTTATCTCAAATAAAAAATGTATTTGCGCGAGACTATTAAAAACAACAATGAAAGTTTAAAATAATAATTAAATGATCACGTGTTGAAAGCAGGAAATAAAGAAAATTATTGTGTTTACGCATGAATATTAAAAATAAAAAAGATGAATTAAATGAAAAAGCATTATAACCAGTTAAATGAAAAAACATTATAACCTGATTACAGAAGATAGTCGCCGTTCGTGATATCATCATCATCATCTTTTTAAAACAGGATACATTACCAGGATTTAAGAGGCTGTGAAATCAGAACGGGAGCTGGTGAGCGTAGCGAGCAGGGGGCAGAGCCCCCTAGTTTTTCTACATTTTAATTAAAAAAAAAAACCGCTATAAACTTCGAAATTTTTACTTGGGCAACATTTTTAAAATTTATCATCTTTTTAAAAATACCTGAAACGTGGAAAAATAATTTTTGAAATTGCACTACGTTGGCATCAAACGTCTACTTTTTGACGGTGAAAACTGTATTTAAATAATGATTAATCACCTAATTAACTTTCCCTATAGGTTAACATGGGATTTGGCGATCGTCGATGAAAGGTGAAGCACTTCCTCAATACAATCTTTACATTTAAATTGAGGTATCTTCCATTCGCAGATAACTGTAATTTTTGGTAAAATTCTTTTGCAACAAATAAAAGTACTAACAGAAACCATTTCCTCACTAAATTTAGCTTCAATAAAAACTTACTAAATATATAGGGTGATTGAGACTAACTGTTAAATAATTTGGAGAGGACGTAAGGGTACACTACAACAACTACTTCAGTATAGGAAAGTAGGGTCGCTATCCTTTTTTTGGCTCAAAAATACAGGAGGCTTCATTACAATCAGAAGCCGGATGTTTATTCATTACTTTAATGAAGGTATTTTCAACAAAGTGATAAAATAAATAGAAATTTAATCAGTGACACCGTGTAATGCGAGCATTCCAAAGCATGGCGAGCCGGGCTGAACTGCTTGGATGCAGGCTGGATGAAATGTTTGGGCGGCAACTTAACTTCCACCGCTTCTCGTAATGTCATTACATTTTACACAAGATAAAATAAGTTTGCTGCAAATTTCGTTAAAACATCTTCATTAGTGTTAAAGATATAAACACAAAATCCAGGCTACTATTGAAGTGAAAAACCCTGTTTCTTTGGCTGAATAAATGGATTGCGAACCTAGTTTCCTTTAGAAAAAATGTTTGTCGTAGTCTTCCCGATCTCTCTGAAAATTATTAAATAGTGATTCCTAATCAACCTGTACATGTAAATTGGGGAATCTTTCATAATCAGAGAACTGAAATCTTTGGTAATTTGCTTTTCCAACAAACAAATGACAGTAATAGAGTCCACGTCCACTCTATCGCTAAATCCAGCTTCATTAAAAATTTAACCAGCGGGTTAAGACCGAGCTGCGCTCGGTTAAAATTAGCTTTGTGTTCAACTCGATATAACAATAAATTTTCGTTGTATTATTGCTATAAAGCATTTTATTTTATAACATGATTATTTACAGAAACAATCAATATTAAAACTATGTACATATTTCTAAATTTTACATTACTTACATATTTACAATGAAAGGGCATTCTTCCATACTACATTTTTAGTTCGTCGTACATTTTCTTTTGGTAGCAGGAGTTTTAGGCCTAAACGCCTTTTTACACGAGATAAAGCAATGTACAGCATTCTGCTCTGTTAAAAATGTGCAGCAAACTGTCCAGTCATTCGAGCGTTTTTATAGAAAACTATTACATAACCGTAATTTCACTCTATTCTGACCATGTTATTGCCCATATTATGGTCGGAATAGAGTTAAATTGCGGCCATGTAACCGTTTTCTATAAAAACGGTCGAATGACTGGACAGTTTGCTGCAGATTTTTAACAGTGTGTGCATAAGACGGAGACCCTTAAATCCACGCCTAGGAAGTTGAATGTTTGCCCCTGAGTCTTGTGGACGGTGATGGCGAGAACGCTGGCCGCACGAGAAACTGATGGCAATGCATAGTGAAACCCAGCTGGTTCTTGCTTGAGTCCAATGTTACTCTGTGTATGTGAACTACGCGACCGAAAAACTCGCCGGTAATTATCATGGGTAAAAATTTGGCGAAAACTTGCTAACTTGAGGACATTTTTTCATTTGGGCCTTGGTAATCTTGAAAGTCGATTTTCCCGCCAAATCTCACCAATTTCGCCAAATTTGGCGCAATTTTGTTAACTTTCCGATTTCGTTTACTGCCAACTGTTCAACAACTTAATAACTGTTTCAACCTTTCATTCCCATTGAAATGCATATACCCGTAGTGACCCCCCAAAATGACCCACTAATCGAATTTCCTTGAACATGTAACCTAGACCAATGGTCTTCTCGTACCACAAAATGGTAGGACACAGAATTTATTCAAAATCGCTAGAGCCTTTTTTAGATCAAATTTGCATACACAAACACATACACATAAGATTTGGTCGTATTATAATATATGATAAATATACAGGGTCATTAAATTTTATATATATACAGAGTCGCATTATACAGTCCTATTCTATGCAGTGGTTCCCAATCTGGGGTACACGTACCCCTAGGGGTAGGTGCAAATTTCATTAGTAATGGCGGGAAATTAAAAAAGGAAAACAGAAAAGCAAAGCTGGAGCAGGGACCGATTTAGAAATTTGGGGGCCCTGGGCACAGATGCGTATGGGGCCCCCTCGCACAGATTCTTTGAATAAAAAAATGTAATATCGAAAGCAGTACTTATTAAGATAACCACTATTGACTTTGATAATTTCTTTAAAATATTAATTAAAAAAATAAAATTTGATAATCATTAGTTTACTTTTAAATAATTATTTTATAATTATGAATTTTTAATTGAATTTTATAATAAACTGTGTGGTACTCATTAGTTTTCTCTATGCAAGTCCATATATATGGAATTATAAAGTATGCAATAACTAATAATAAATTTACCGCAGTCTACCAAGCTATAATTATTTAAAATATTAGCACAGACTATTAATCAAACAACTTTTTTTTTCAAATACAAGCTTTGTATAAACAAAAAAAAAAACACAAGTAATTAGCAGAACCACACGGCTTTGTCCATATTAACCATGAGGGCCTTACATGTAAAATAAATAAAAATAAAATATTATGGCGATTCAAAATATGGAGTTCTGTACATTACTGCATATAAATTGTAATAAGACAATCAGCAAAAAACATATATTGACATATATACAATCTCTGGCAAACAGATTTTTCCATTTTAATTTTGTTTTTTGACAGTTGAAACTGTTTTGGCCAATAATTGGAAAATCTTCAGTAGCATTTGGGGGGGGGGGGGGCTGGGCCCGTGCCCCGAATGCCCTGCCGTAAATCTGGTACTGAGCTGGAGAATTTTCGTTTACAAAGAAAGTCTTTATAGACTACTTGCAAAATGTGGACAAATGACTAAATCTATTAATTGGTTGATAATTTGCTGTTACTATTCGCACCTATACCTAATCGCCTCGGAGCTTATGGTTTCGACTATTTCATTTAACACTCATTCGAAAGAAACACAATTATTTTTGTGTTTGACTGACTGAGCAGCATCACGTCAATAATGTGTTGTATGTGTGTAGCTTCGGTCTTGTTTTATCTATGTTTAGGTTGATCTCTTCAGTTAATGTTTATTGTTTTGACCTTTGAAGTTTCCTATACAAAAGTTGTTTGTTATAGAGTGCTCTGCCTCCAACTCGAAGTTTGTACGTGGAATTCCGGGACACCCAGTATATCCCAGTTAGTTGTGCACTTATTTGCATACCTTTCTAATTGTCACCCATAAAAGTAAATTGATATTAAAAGTGAGTAGTGCTTAAGCGTATTTACTGTCACTGTGTTTGGCACACCATCCACCATGACTGTAGATGTGAGCGTCTTCCGGAGTGCAAGTGCCCTGTTTGCTCCATGGCCTGGAAGAAGAAGCTGACAGTTGGGCTTGCGGGGGTACGCTGATGATGGAGTTGCACTCTGTAAAAAAAAAAAAAAAAGATACTCTAGAAATTGTAGAAACATGTGAGAACTAAGTTATCGTTAGTTAAAAGCACAAAAAAATTAATGCCAGTACGCCCAAAAAAGAGAAAAAATCCGAACGATGGCTATAACTCCAGTTTTAATTAAATAAAAAATAAACGAAACGTACTGTTTTAATTCGTATAACATTATTTATAAAGGTATGTGATTTAATTTGTTGAAAGGGGTTGTCTACATATTAAAAATTGTATCAACTTTGATATTTCAAATGGTAACAATGGTAACAATTTTTATAAAAATAGTAACGCAAACTTTTGACACCATATTTGAGGTCATTGGGACATCCAACGAGGCGGTTCGAAAAAAAGGCATAGTTTATATATTTTTACTTAAATCTTCATAGAATTAGAAGTGTTCCAAATTTGAAAATGCTGATGTTAAATCCACGTGATAAATTTTAGTTTATAACTTCACAAAAAAATCACGTAATTGAATTTTCAATTAAAAAAAAAAAAAAAAAAAAAAAAAAAAAAAAAAAAAAAAAGAGATACATTGAATTGACCCAAACATATTCGAGACAATTTTTTCGATTCAAAAACATATTTTTAGGGTTCCGTACTTAAAAAGTAAAAATGGAACCATTATAAGATCACTCCTGTGTCTGTCTGTCCGTCTGTCACAGGCTTTGTGCTCGTAAACTACGGGACGTGGAAAGTTCAAACTTGGGAAAGTTATAAAGTCTTTTTACCCACATATTTTCAGGTTATTAGCCATTCGCAAATATATTTAGGAAAAATTTAGGGGAAGGGGGGGGGGATATTAAGTTACTTGAAAAAACAAATTTTCTTTTTTCTTTATGGTGTGGGTGTCATGCGAAAGATCTTGTAATATCGAACTTAAAAATACATTTGTTGTAATTTTAGGTATTATATTTTCAGAGATATCGTCGAAAATACATTGAAAAAATATGTTTCCCCCCGCCTGTTTCCGAATCTACATTCCATTGTAGGATCTCACTTTTATTTTCCCAAATTTATGGATAAACTACTAACACACTTCCTTCTATAAATCTGTGAAGATTTAAAAAATATATAGATGTAAACTATACTTTTTTTTCTAAGCTTCTCTCATCCAAGGATTTGAAGAAATATAATTTATTTATTGATATTACAAAAATATAATTTTATATAACTATATAAAAATCTATAAAATAAATCTATAAAAATATAATATAATACAATTTATTTATCTTATAAATGAAAAGTTTTTTTTCAAATATGAGCGAATTGAGGTCTCTATTTTACTTTAATATTTTATAAATCCTCATACTCCTAATATAAGCATATATCGAAATCAAATTATTACTTTTAGTCGCTCTGTGTGGAATAAATAGATAAAATATGTAAATCAGTTAAACAAATTAAAAAAAAATGTTTTTTTTTTCAAGTATGAGCGAAGCTATACACTTAATTTAAATTTATTTTAATGTTTTATAAATTCTTCTACTTCTAACATAAACATATATCCAAATCAAAGTTGTACCTTCATTTGCTCTGCGTTTTTGCTCAATATAAATAAAATATGGGGATAAAAAAGCCAAATTTAACCACCAAATAAGATTTTTTAACAATTACAATGAACCTAAGTATTATATAACATTCAATAAATATAATAAAGAATTTTTAAAAATGTAATCATTTGTTCTGCGGATTTCTGGTAGAT
Organism: Maratus michaelseni; assembly: GCA_963931845.1. Classification (NCBI taxonomy): domain Eukaryota; kingdom Metazoa; phylum Arthropoda; class Arachnida; order Araneae; family Salticidae; genus Maratus; species Maratus michaelseni. The sequence continues at coordinate 166,921,002 of OZ007592.1, read as the reverse complement.
GGTGATTTTTTTTTAAAAAACTGTTACGTTCAAAATTGAAAGAGACCCAATTTCAAAGATTTAGCAACCCTAGTCCTTTAAAAAAATCTGCTAAATGTTTGCATTTTGTATGCAGTTTGTACAGATATGTACAATTTCTATATTTTATTTTTCGTACGGTGTCATGGATTAGAAGGGTCAAATATAAAGGAGCCTTTTTTAACATCAATAGAAATTTTTTATACTTGTTGTCTTAGTAATCATAATAGGCTATGTATGGTCTAAAAATTCGTGTCTTCATCTTATTCTTCATATATTAATTTATTTAGTCATTCGCGTTATGAATAAGCATAAGGAATCTATAAGTGCCGTTCCGAAACTTATAATTATTAAACTTTCAACAAATGAAAATGTGAAACCTATTGAAATTTGGCACAGACTGAATGCACAATTCAAAACCACACCCTATCGAGGTCTCAATTATGTAAATAGCACAAGTTGTTTACAAATGGTCGTGGCGATATAAGGCGATCCAATATGGAATGTCGCACAATGAGTGAAACTGCTCCGCTGAAAAAAAAACTAAGTCCCCGCTAATAATATTTGGGATTTATGCGTATTTTGTACGTCATGTCAGTTTTCTTCGAGGCTAACGAAAAAGATAGGCTACCGCGGTGCTTTCCACTTATCTTTTTTTACAGACCGCTAGTGTGACGTGATGCTCTTTTCGTACACCTGCATTGGTGGATTCGAGTATCACGTGACTCCCGCGGTCTGTAAAAAAAGATACGCGTAAAGCACCACGGTAGCCTTTCTTTTTCGTTAGCCGTGAGTTTTCTTCATGAACGACCTACATAATAATGCAGTATAGCCTAGTTGCCAAATTTTACGCTTTTTTCTTACCATTAAAATTTAATAGTAAGTTTTGCCTTATTTAATTGCCGAAACCTGCGACTAAATAAAGCGAAAAAATCTATTAAGTTTCAGTAGTATTAAAAAAGCGTAAAAGTTGGCAGCTATGATAGTAATGTTAATTTTTAGGGAAGATTAAAGCAGATCATCGGTTTTAAAAACGCTCCATTTTGATCCGAATGATCTTCTTCTCTGGGACAATGCAAGACATCGCAAAACAAAACAAATTTTACAGGACAACATCCGACACCCTACCTACAGTACGAACTTATCAACTCAAGACTAACATTTGTTTTGATCTTCTTAAGATCTATTTACTTTATGGTGTTATTGTCCTAGGCTCGGCCTTAAATTTTAAAACCCAACCAAGCAGCGGCGCGTAAACAACCAACGAAGGGTTGTTGGCTCTAACCAATCAGGTTACACAACCTGATTGGTTAGAAAACCTGTGCCTCGCAGACTTCATAGACCTGGGGAGACGGTTACGCCATAATGTAAACGCAGCATTAAGAGGCACTAGCGGAGCTTCGCCCACTTCGCTGGTCGGTTTATTCCAAACGGTCCTCGAATTAAACGAACTTAGGATTGGGGCCCCTACTGTCTTCGGCACCGTGACTCCAGTCTCGGCAAAACTCGGAAGGACGTTAAAAATCGCATAGAAAATTTAAATAAAAAACATTTACTTTGTAGGTTACATTTCTTAAATTTTTAATGCTCTCGGATATTTTGCTATTTTTTCTTGTCTTCCAACCCGCGTGATGTAATCACGAAATATTGTAATATTTATGTTATATTAAAATGCTAATGAAAAAAAAAAAAGAATTGCTCTGTAGTTTGAAAATTGCAGTAAATTCAATCTTAGTTAAAAAAAAAAAAAAAGGAAAACAAAAAGCATTAAAAAAAGAAATTAAATTGTGCATTTCACGTGAAGAAAAATCATTTGTATTGAAATAAAAATCATATCCATTCTGTGCTGAGCTTAGCTTTCAACGCAATGCTTCGAATTTGCGTCGTCCATCTGGGTCATATGAATATGAGGGTGTTTTCCTAGCGGTAGGATTGCGAGCAGTGCAAGACAATAGCGCGAGCTGTTCACATGTCTTGCTTTCCCCAGCGCGCTTCACAAAGAGGTTTCTAGTTTCTTCTAAATTCTGTGGAAATAGTCGGCACCGGACGAAAAGCTGACGCATGCGCAATAAGATCAATTTTGTGTAGAAAATTTTGTGTGAATCTTATTCATATCCCTTTTCGCTTTAATATATAGGAGGATTAGGAGGAGAAAATTTCCTAAAATGAAGAAGTCAAAGAATTTTTGTGTTTCATACATATTCTGTTTCTTTTTACTATAAGAGAATAAAAAACTAACAATATGTTGAAAAAAGTGTGTAAATGTTAAAGAAAACTAGTATTTAAATAAATGAAAATAGTATACTTTTGGTTAATATTATTTTAAAACTTGTTTGTAAAAATAAAAATCTCCTTTACATTTTTCTATTTTCTTATAATAGGCGTAACTGACATTTAAAATTTCATTACAATACACTATTTTTCTTTACTCACCTTGACAACCTAGGACTTCCAGCCGCATACTAGGATGCTGGTGCCACTGTAGGACGTGCAGCCGGAGGAATCGAGCCGTGACGTTGTGATCCAAATAGCTTGTTTGTGTGGAATGGGAATCACTATTACCTTTGAAAGTCTGAAGGGAATAAAATAAAATAGATAACAAGAATGATGGAAGAAAGTAGAAAAATAATAACCGTATCTAAAGACTTAAAATTTATTGAAAATAAAATACATAATATATATATATATATATATATATATATATACATACAGTAATCTCTCACTTATACCTCGATGCAAGGGGCTAACGATAAACGATGCGTAAACGAGAAAGACGCATAAATGATATCTAAGTAAAAATGACATTTCAAATAAATGTTACGACAAAATTCATCATTATATGTTTAAATAACATGCAGAATAATGAAAAATACGAATTATTTAGATTGTTAACTATTTACTAATTTAAATCTAAAATACATACATCTAAAAATTTTAATTACATATCATATTTTTTAAGCAGTCTAAAATTGAAGTTTGTTTATAAGCTTGATTGATGTCTGTCCCTAAAAATAGCTTTTTCGAGTTCACTGAAACATGAATATGTTGAACCAGATGTATCACTACATTGGATGTAGTGACGGAGGGTTTCCAGAGCATCTATTGCCTATGTGCAAAAGTTGGTGGAGATGTTTCTACGTTCCTTCGTTATCTTATTCGTTTTCATTAGAATCAAATTTAATTTCTGCAGCTATTTCATGTATTATCTCCTGTTCTCTTATCTCCTGTTATTACATTTTCATCTATATCTACAAAATCGTTAAAATTAATCATTTCCCAAGAAACGGCATTCCATTCTTCATATAATACTGGTTGATCTTTGGCACAAGATGCATCATTTTCAAATTTCTTCAGAATGAAGCATGCTTTTTTTAAACAGTTCTCCTAGAAGTAGCAGATGTGAAGGGATGTGACCCAAGAATTCAGCTTATAACAGTGTCCAGAAAACAAATGTAAAAAGACAACCAATTGACTTCTCATTTACAAGCTGATGAAGGTGTTAGAATGAAAAGAAATAGCAAGGAAAACTTGAAATTTCTCCGACGCATAAGTGAGAGATACATTTCCGTTGCGACGCATAAGCGAAAACAAAAACACAATATATTGCTATATCTTTATCCGAGACTATCAAAAATCGACGTATAAATGAGAGAGATGCATAAAAGAGACGACGTATAAGTGATAGATTACTGTATATATCTGAAGCATAATATATATTGAAAAGTAATAAAAAATAATAATATTAAACTTAAATCTCATCCCAAACCAGCAATGAAATTCAATTACATTTTTTCTAATTCTATTATTTTGATTCTCAGTTTGTCCCTGTAAGTTAACTTTTTCTGCCTAACAAATATTACGATCTTGAGTTTGGTATCAATGCACCTTTAAAATCAAAAGTGCAGTGTAAACCTGTAAACACAGCTTTCAGCTCGCTGTGTAAAAATTAATTAAACAAATATAAAATTAGAAAAGTAGCAACACAGAACCACCGAAAGTCAGTAAAAAACTTGAAACTTCAAAATATCTTCCAGATCATCAGAAGATGAGAGTAGCAAATATGATAGTAGTACTTGCGAAATCTGTAAGGCACTAATCTCTATAATAAAACCGTATGTCATGTGACTGTCCCCAACAGTTCCGGGATGCCGCTTCACTTTTTCATATGCCAGGCAGCCATTTTTATTCAAAATTATTTTTTCTAATAAAACTGCATAAAAGTTACATTTTTAGAAAGATCGTTCAAAATAAATTAATATTTGAGAGATGACTTACGTTCAATTATGTATACATTCTGTAATAACTTCAGTTTCAATTAGGTTCGCTGTTCAAATTCTCTATCCATGAAAGTAAACAACAACAAAAAAAAAAAGATTAATTCGTTGTGAACGTTTAAAATATTAAACCATGAATTTTTGGACCGCTGCCTGGTGTAAAAAAAAATAATCAGCACCAGTGAGACAGTCAAAGTTTACCATAATTCTGTTCCATACAACTCAACTTCCTTCGGATCTTTTCTTGATGTAAGTTGAACTCCGTGGTTGAACTCATGTAATAATATTTAATGGATCAAATTTCGAAACAAGTTGTCAGCTTTTATTTTTCGTGTGTATTAATTAGAAACGATATTTTAATTTTGAAATCAAATGTTTTGATTTATGATAATATTTCTTATTTATCTATTTTCTATTTTAAAGAAAAATGTGAACGTCATGTATTTTAAATTGGAACAGCTGTCACGGACGCACCAGGGTTGGCGGAATTTTTGTTTTGCGCCATTTTGGCGAGAAAATCCCATTTTCAGGTACCTATTAGAGATTACTAAAACAGCATATACTTTTATTTTATTATGAAATAGTTTATTTTATATTAAAAACACACACACAATGATTAATTTATTATAAAGTGGGTTAAGCGGTTTTTGTCAAGAAAGATGAAATACATAACAACAAAAAATATGCGAAATGCTACCACGATCGCAAAAGTTCTTGATTTGTCTATTAGATTTTTCCGGTTTGGCGAAGGATTAAGGAAAAAAATAAATTATGAATAAAAATAATTTGTTACAATGCTTAACATACATTTAAGGGCGACCAAACTGGTCGCCAGTGGCGGCTAGTCTCTATAATAAAACTGTAAGTCATGTGACTGTCATCAACAGTTCCGGAATGTCCGTTTCACTTTTTCATATGCCAGGCGGCCATTTTTATTCAAAATTATTTTTTCGAATAAAACTTCATAAATGTGACATTTTTAGAAAGATCGTTCAAAATAAATTAATATTTGAGAGATGACTTACGTTCAATTATGTATATATTCTCCAATAACTTCAGTTGAAATTAGCTTCGCAGTTCAAATTCTCTATCCATGAAAGCAAACAAAAAAAAAAAAGATTCATTTGTCGTGAAGGTTTAAAATATTAAACCATTAAACCATGGAGATAATCGTTCGTAAAGTTAGTTTTCCATGAAAGACTTTTTGGAGCGCTGCCTGGTGTCAAAAAAATAATTAGTACCAGTGACACAATCAAAGTTTACCATAATTATGTGCTATACAACTCAACTTCATTCTTTATCTTTTCTTGATGTAAGCTGAATGTAAACAAATGCAACTCATGTAATGATATTTAATGAATCAAATTTCGAAACAAATTGTCAGTTAATTTGGTATTTATGTATTATACGTGAAAGGAAGAGAGACCACCGAAAATGATTGTTAATCACCAATCATATTTACCATTATTAATGACCAATCGTTTTCAAAGCAGTAATTTAATATACATTTACAAAATACATAACATCATTAAGTACTTTTGTGTTATTTGGGCGCAAATCTCGCCAATAGAATTTTTAAAATCGCCAATACCAGCTTTTATTTTTTGCGTGTGCAAATTAGAAACGATACTTTTATTTTGAAATCAAATGTTCTGATGGAACAGCTGTCGTAGACGCACCGGGGCACTATATTAACTATTGAGTTGCAATATAGAGAGAAAAAACGGGTTGCTGTAATTAGAATTATAGGCGGTAATGTTGGTGTGACATATTTACGTGATTATCAAAACTGGCTTCCAAAAGTTCAATGTTTCACCAAACCATAGTCGAAAATTACGTGTTATAATATGCACTCCGATTATGTCACATTATTCAAGACGTTTTAAATGAGAATAATGATAGATTTTCTTCTTGATTCTCCCGTAATCAAGTCTACAGCCAAAGTTAGCGAGAAACAAACAAACAAACAAAAAAATATTGGCAACAATATGGTTCAGTGTAAATGGTGGATATCATTAAAGACTTTCACAAAATAGACTTCATTGCACCAAATCGTATTAACTAAAATACGTCATTTGGCAATGGATCCAATTACGGAAAACTACTTAATATTTTTAAGAATCTCCTCATTAGCAAGAATATTGCAACTGATAAGCAAACGGATATGAAGCATAAATGCTTAAGTTGGTTAAGCGGTTTTTGTCAAGAAAGATGAAATACATAACAACAAAAAATATGCGAAATGCTACCATAATCGAAAAAGTTTTTGATTTGTCTATTAGAATCTTCCGGTTTGGCGAAGGATTACGGAAAAAAAATAAATTATGAATAAAAGTAACGTGTTACAGTGCTTAACATACATTTAAGGGAGACCAAACTGGTCGCCAGTTGCGGCTAGTTATTTTATATAGTAGCTTATTTGCTTCTATAACAATCACGCCTTCTGATTAGCCAGGAGCCATTTTGATGTGCCACGCTTTCTCTTGTCTTTCTGTCTCGGTGTTTCAGTGTTGGTATTTTTGAATTTTATATTTGTTTAATTAATTTTAACACGTATTTTCATTTATATATATTTTTTTTCATTACAAATTTTGCATATTATTTTTAAATATATATAAACTGTATAATATATTATGTTAGAACTTCTTTTTGTTTCAAATTTAATTACTTATTTACTTAATGTAATTTATGATAATATTATCACTAAGAGTACAGGGTTGCCATAATTAAAGTGCACGTGTTTGAAGGTCTCTACAAACCAAACTATATGGGATTTTTTTAAAAGCTTTGGTATTTATACTATCGGGTTGTTCGGAAAGTTCCTTCCGTTTGAGGAAACCAATTGTACCGGAAAATTCTGCTCGTCAATTATTGGACTTTAGATATCGGAATTAATGTCTAATAATTAAATGACAGAATTTTCCGGTAAGAACCAACTTTCCCAAACGGAAAGAACTTACTGAACAACTCAATATTTAGAGAGAGCGGAAACAGGTTATGCAAAAAAAAAAATTATTAGTTTGAAATTTTACTAATAGATGGCGTTTACATGTAAGGAATGATTTATTAGCAAATATTAACAAAAATAACTCATTTTAAATCAATATCTTTTGAGACGACGATATTCTTTTATAGCAGCGCTATGATTACTACCATTTTATAAAAAACCCTTTATTAACAAAGCGCGACTTTTTTTGGCTAAAATTTTAGATCTCATAAGGCTTTTCATGGCTAAAACCTTAAGCTAGAATCATGTGAAACTTGCCATAAAAAAGTTTTAAAAGTTAGCTGGTATGAAATTCTCTATTTTTCTTTTCTTTTTCTTTTTTTATTTTAATGATATACAGCGCCACGCCACCTATTGGAAAATTTTCAAATTAATCTTTTTTATTGCAGAGCTTGTTTCGGCATACTCTAAACAATAAAAATACCAAATCTTTTAAAAATGTTCCAAATAGTTTAGCTTCTAGAGTCCTTCAAGCGCATGCACTTTAATTATGGCTACCCTGTACCTTGATTTAAAATATCGAGTATCAAGAACTGATATTTGTAGTATAGTTATTTATTTATCTAGGATTACCTTACGATTGCTGTACACGTCCGTGCAGTACTTCCAGTGATATGCATCCAAACTGTAGGATAAAAGGTAGGCTGTCACCCATTGGTGGCCATCGCCTCTTCCTTGTGTCATGATTCCTGTGATCTGGAAGCAAATGAATATACACTACCTCTATGGAATTTTAAGACACAATTTGTAAACAGTTTTTGCTTGTTTAGTAGCACATTTGTTTATCACTTTTGTCTTTACAGGGATTTTAACTTAGAGTACTTGTTACTTGCATAACAATTAAATTTTACCGAAGAAGCCAGGGCTAGAAATGTACCGTAGCAAACCGGAACGATATTCCGTTTCGTGATTTTATGACAAGTATTGTCCCGGTTCGAAATTATGGTAAATATCGTTCCGGTTCGTGCAGTTATTAAAACATGTTGTTGCAGTTCCTGAAAAACAGCAATATTTCCATTCTGGTACAGTTCATCCGAAAAAATTTCTAGAACGTGCGGTGATGCACTTAACATCATTATGATAACTGATAAGCCACTGCCCATACCCGCGGCTGTGAAGCGATTGCGATAGTACCTATTCCAAGTGAACGACTCACGAGGCAGATGACTGAATTCTCCTATCCCTGTTATTTTCTGACCTGACTGATGACTGACCAACGTGCGGGAAGTTTGTTGTTGGTTTGTCCGTCGTACCATAAACCTCTATACCAGGACTTCTAACGAAATAGCCTTTCCAAGAAATAAATCGTTCCTCGAAAAGAGCCTCGAATAGGTGGGCGCATGTGGTAAGATGGATCCTGCATACGTCACTAAATTCGTCTGCTTCACCGTTTGACACTGACAGTGACAGCCATGGGCGCTGCTGCAGCACGGATTCTGGCCAGCTGCTCAGAACCGTGCGCGTAGCTGTGCAGCTGCCATTTAGTGCCGAAGTCTCGACACGATGTTATCACTATTGCGTTAGAAGTCCTTCTATAGAGGTTCATGGTCGTACTATCTTCATTGTGATCTTATTATTTCTGCTGAATAGTTGAATTTTGGACATCATATTTAATAGTCCTGCACGACTTGTGCATTTATCACTTTTTGTGATACTTTTATAGTATTTATTTTGTCATTGAAAATAATTTGGTTAACGCAATCATTTCACCCCAGACTCACAACAGTATCCTCAAACGTCAATAGCGTTCGTACTTGGACTGCCTATTCTAAATAAAATGAAATATTTAAAAAATTGGCTAAAAATTGCAGCAAGCAGTAAAAATGGTTTTAGTCAACAATAATTTTGAAATAACGTTTCGGTTCGTGGATTTTTTCATTTCGAGTCCTAAAAAGCTTTATTCCAACAAGAGGACAGATATTCAAAGGCATAAAAAAACATAGGTTTGATAACTTCTGCTTAAAAACAAACAAACAACAACAAAAAACTAAGGTATGCAATAGTTGTTCTGTTATCCAAGAAGAATGTCTTTTATTTGACAAAGTTTTACTTTTTTCTCATCTTCTTCTTCTTTTTAACTGGAGTGCAACATTATTTTTATAATTCAATATATTTATTTAAATAAATATGATGTATGGATTTTATTAAAGAAAAAAAACCCTGTTATGACAATTTTCATGTGGATTTTTATTTGAATCAAAATTTTGTGATTTTAATTTATGTCTGTGACATAAGACGACCCCCAAACATCAATTGCCTATGAATAAATTTAGATTAGGGATTGCCATCCAGAAAACTGTATATATGCGCGCAAGAAAGGACTTTATTAATGCAAGCCACTTAGATTATGATGCAAGCCTTCCATTATAATAAAATTAAGTCTTAAAGAAGAGCATTCAAGGAGCTCCACTGTGGACAGTGAAGTCAAGATCGGAATATACTTGATAGCTTTGCCTTGCACTGTTAATGTCATGGTTTATAAAATCTTACATATTAAATCTATTAGTAAGTGATTCGTTTTAGTTTAATGTTTTTAGATGATTAATTTTAAGGACATATTCTCTTTGTATCTGTCCCATAAGATAATTCCCTAGTTTTAGATAGCCTTTTCTAAATTCCGCTGCCGTTTCATCTACCGAAATGTAAGGTGGCGCAGTAATTCAAAAATTACGAAAAGGGCTCAAATAGTTGTTTCTAAATAAAGTGATGAATTAGAATTAACAGTAATTAATAATTTTTTTAAAATAATTAATCGCTCCAACTAATTATTAATGTCATTATCACAAAATAAATATTTTAATTATCTTAGGTAGAAGATTTATGATACTTGAGAGTTACGATTATAAAATTAATGAGATAACTCGGGGTTCAGGAGACAGAACCCTCTCCCCACTTATATAGTACAAAATTTTCACAGAAAATAAACAGTCCTTTAGTATCAGTGTACGTAATCATGTTTCGCGTTATAATTACGTAAGTGTTAAATATCCTGAAGCTACTTAATAATACTAATATAAAAGAAATGAAACTGCGGGTTTAGAGTTTTAAATATTAAATAAAATGAGTTCAGAATAAAAATTCGACTTGCAGATCTGACGTTAAGCCCCTTATCTGCAGATGTACACTTTAGAAACATAATCAATATATAGGACACCTTTATGTACAGAAATTACTTTTAAAATAAGACATTAAGCACACAAAATGAGTGGGCTCGAATCCGTCTCGGTCGTCCGATGTATTAAACGCCTCAGCCCTGCCGTACCCATTGTCGGTGTGTTTAAATTATCGAAAACCGCTTTTAAATTTTCTGGTGAAATCCTTATTCATCGGGTCTACTGTTGTTCTGAGCAGACTAGAAGGACTCGCTGGTTCCGCGAGTAGCGCAAGTGATTTTCTTTAATTTAAACAAACCGGGCCGCGGATTCGGAAAAGGCTGGGGCGTTTAATACATGGGCGACCGTAGCGGCTTCGAACCCACTCATTGCTCACACAAAATAATAGCCTTTGAGCCAGCTCATATGACTGAAGAAATTGTCAAGGCTTGAGTTTCATGAGCCTAATATTGCCCTTTTTCTACAGTCCTGGAACTATAAGGAAAGGGTAGCTAACATCACTGTTGGTTAAATTACTGCCGGATAGCAAGAAAAACCTGTCCGACTCCTACTGTACACATGAGACGGGGCGATTTGATTAGTCTACGCTAAACAGGTCGATGATATGATTAGCCTACGTCGCCATGACGATTCCTGCAATGATTTCTACGACAAAAAATGTTGTGATAGATTGGTTGATGGAAGTGTTTGTTTGTAAACATGCCCTTTCCATATACGATATATCTGAGACAATTTATCTGCTATTTGGAACAGCAGAGATATCTTTTCTTCGTCACTATTTTTAATTAAAAAATAAAGCTTTAATTACTGTAGCGGAGACTCCCAGGTCCACTTGGATCCACTCCAGGGCAGCTCTGCGCCCCGAACACCAAGCTTTACCAGGAGGCTGATAGATTCGGGCGTATCGCATGTGGCATCCAGGTTCTTTTCGATGGTCTGCGGTCGAACTTACGCTAATCTGCCAGTCCTGTACTTCACCCGTCATCATTCCAAGAGGCGAACTGCAACCTGCATGTATTTTGAAAAAATAAAGAATAATCATATGCATATGGGTCCTCCCACGATAACTTGGCTAGTGACGTTGAAAGAGTTCGGGATCCTACGGGGAAAGAAAATGACTAACATATATAGATGATGCAGGAAGTGCATTATTTAATTAAAAATGAGATTCTTCTAATAGTTAGTAGTGATTGTTACCTTAATTAGAAGATATATAAGTTCTTCTAAATTTTCGTTACTCATCAGCCAAGTTATCGTGGGCTGACTATGCTCTTTCACAAAAATTCTCAGAAATGGTACAATTTGAATAAATTAATTTTGAATTTTCCTTATTTTATCTGTTTTATATTACCTTTCATTTAAAATTACTCGCGTGAGTGTTTTCTCAAGCCTGGAGACGGCAAGCTTATTTTTCAGCAACTTAAAGCAAAGAAGCTTCATTTTTGGTCGTTATGTGTATATGTATGCATGTATATATGCCCTTATTTTTCTCAACAACCACTGAATGGATTTCTGGAGTAACTTTTACTCTACAAATCTAATTCACCAGAGAAGGTTTTAAGTCAAAAAGATTCATCGTATCGTGTGTACATATATTTTACAGGGATGGGACACGTCAAATATTTTAATGATTGTCTACTAAACGATGTCGATGAAGTTCGTGCAACAAACATTCCTATAAATAGCCGCATTTTGAAAAATAAAGCAAAATAAGTTGCTTCTAAACTGGGAGTTCAAGGATTCACAACTTCAAATGGTTGGATTGACCGCTTTAAAACAAGGCACAATTTAACCTAGAAGTGTGTGTGGTGAATCTGCTGAAGTCGATTTTGTGATTGTCCAAGAGTGGATGGAGAACACATTTTGTCATCTTTGATACAAGAATATTCTAGTAAAGACATTTTCAATGCTGACGAGACAGGATTGTTTTACAACCTTGTTACTGATAAGACTTTTGCAGTAAAGAGTGCCAAACTATCAGGTGGAAAACTATCCAAACTGCAATTGGGGGGGGGGGGGGGGGGTTCGGGGTAAGAGAATGCCAAGCCACATTTTTGAACTTCTGAGATATTTCATTTGATCAAATACTCAAATCAAGATATATAACCTAAAGTTTTTTCGCCAGTGTCTTAGTAACATTTGAGATATTATGAGTAACAATATGTCATTATTTTAATGATATTACTATTACTTTTTTGTAAATTAGCTATCTTCATTTGGTTAGTTGGTTGGTTTGGTCCAAGGGCCTGGTGAGCAGCTATTTATTTCTATACAGCTGACATGATCCAAATAATACTGAAACTAGTCTCCTAATTTTGAACCAATTCCAGATGAGAGACCTGCATCTGGATTGGCACCCCCAGAGGTAACGTTTGTATAAAACTTGAAGCACATTGAGCCACGAACAGATTTAACGTGCACCAGCTCGCATTAACGTACATGGTCCCACAGCAGAGGCAGTCGAGCGAGGTTGCACCCTCTCAACAACTGACCTTGGTCGATGCTGCTTGGCTTTGGTGATCTTATGGGAACCGAGCTTTACCGACCGCGCCACTGCGGGGCAGCTATCTTCATTGAGGCATAAACATCTGGGAAAAAAACGAAACCTGTCACATATGCTGCCACCAAGTGACATTAGAAACAAATTATATGTTGGATATTATAATTTACAATATTAAGCAACAGATTACAGTGTTGGATATATTTCACCAAAAATGTGGCTTGGCACTTTCTTGCCCCGACCCCCTCTTTGCTATGCACGAATTCAGGCGGGAGTGAAAAAACAACATTAGTTGTTGAAAAATAAAAAATCCCCAGGTGTTTCAAGAATGTAAAGAACTTTCCTACTGAATATTAATTACCTAAACAAAAAATCTTGGACGGCAAGAACGATTTTTGAAAACTTTCTTCGAAAACTGGACAGACAAAGGCGATTACAAAAACGTAATATTCTTTTGTTTCTTGTTCAACGTATAGCCCATGTTGTACATTTAAAGTTACAAAATGTGAGAATGGAATTCTTTCCTGCCAATTGTGCAAGCAAAGTTCAACCTAGTGATTTGGGTATCATACGATCGTTCAAAGTAAACCACAAAAACTAATTTTTGAAAAAATATCTTCTTAGTATAGCATCTGGAAGGAAGAAAAAATTTATAAACGTTCTAGAAGCTCTTTGATTTTGTCAACATCTGAGAGAGTCAGGAGAAAATGTATCTCAAATTCTTTTGCAAATAAGTAGTTTTCTGGAGAACAGATGTGATGAATTTGAGTACGAGGAGAGAGAAAATGAAGATTCTAATGAAATGGGTGAGTTCTTTTCATACTGAGATATAAGGTCGCGATAATTATCTAGCTTGCGATTCAAACGTCGCGTCATGACATCAAGATTCAGACTATGACTGTTTTGAAAGACTAAGAATCGAATAGTTCGGATAATGATGAATAAGATTCTGAGGAATGTGAAATTTTTCTACGACAGAAGCCATTCAAGCTTTGAAAACAGTGAAAGCGTACCTTTCAAATACTAAGGGCCAAGAGAAAAGTTTACAAAAACTCATATATGTTTTGCGATTGTGATGTAGCTGCTAAAAACAGGACGCAAAGTTAAATAACCGATTTCTATAAAGCATAATTTCAAAAACTGATGTCTAAACCATTGTAGATAAAGAAATTTAAGGTATGTTACCGAAATTAGTCTTTATTTTAAGCCCGGTATTTTGTTAATGTTGTACCCGATTTAACATTTTTCCGCATATAGCGTCATTTCCTTATCGTCCCTTAAATAACATTAAATCGTGGTTTCACATATTTATCTATACAGTACGCATCCTGCCTCATTTCTACTCCCATCAATGACCATCTACACTAGTATTCCTGCCCCTACTGTCCCTAATGATCTCTGAGCTTCTCTCCCCATTTTACGATGAACTAAATGAGTTGAAAACATGAACAGATCTCTTTCTGCTACAATGTTTAAGTAGAAAACAGTATTTATTTGTTGAATTGGAAGCGAAAGGGGTGAAAAAGTGCAATCACAATGTTATGTTTGGGAGATAATACGATTACATGGCTTTTCGATACAGACTATACTGGGATTACGATTAGATTATGATTGTAATCTGAGTGGAATTTCTTGATTATGATTATTTTGCGATTATTTTGAAATCCCAAATTTATGATAAGGTTATTATACGATGACACAATTTTTGTAATCGATTACGATTACTCTATGTCTGCCCACAACCATTTTCCAAGCATACAAGTGATCATGTCTATCACAACAGGGGTTGCAAGTAAATAAAAAAATAGATAAATTGCCATGAAGGCAGTATTTATTTGTTGAATTGGAAGCGAAAGGGGTGAAAAAGTGTAATCGCAATGTTATGTTTGGGCGATAATACGATTACATGGCTTTTCGATACAGACTATACTGCAATGCAATTGCAGTATGCAGTTGGTGCAATTATCATTGGGAAAAAAATCCGTGATAATTTTCATGATATAAAAAATTCACGTACTGATAGAATCCTTTCTCTTATAAAGTGAACAGTCTTGTGACAGTCCATAATGTTACCGTGCTTGTCGATTCCTTGATATTGTTTCAAAGAATTAGCGTAATGAAATATCAGATAATGAGAATCGTAAATGTATGAAATTTAAACTAGCTACCAGATGGAACTCCACACCCAACTTGGAATTTTTTTTCAAGCCAGGAAAAAACAAGATGGAGCAGAATATTTATTTTTCTACAAATTTGGACTACATACTTTTTCTGGCTGTGATGGTACATCTGCTTGTTTTTCAGAAAATATAACAAGTAGTCGTGATTTCACTATAAAAAGTCCAGATTTACAGCATACCATACAAACTGTCAGTCTAAGAAATGTGTCTAATGCACTGATAGCTGAAAATGGGATTATTATTTTTTTCTTGGCATCAATGATGCTTCCTTAAAAGAAAGATCATTAGATGATTATCAGTATTAGCGCTTCACAAAATCAGTTGCAAAGAATAACTCGGGGAATCTGAATAGTCTATCTTTCACTTCAAGTGCAGCAAAAGAACATTTGTTTTGGGTTTGTTACCACGTACATAGACATAGCTTGTTAGTGAACTGAATCCTGAAGAATGGGAATGGAAACTGAAAGATAATTTGTTATTTCTGATATGAACAACCCAACCACCCGCTCCAGATTCGCTTTTAAATATGATTATCTGTTCATGTTTGAAAGGTTGCGGCCATCTGTGTGGATGCCGAAAGTTGGGGCTACACTGTTCTCTAGAGTGTAGCAATTGTCATTGACAGGCTTGTCTAAATGTTGTATCAATAGGAGAAATCCCCGAAAAAGATTCTATCTCTGATCTTCCATATTATCAAGATTTATAATTAAACATATTTCTAATTAAAAAAAAGTGTAAAAAAAATTACTTTTCTTTACATGAAAACCCTTATAACTATTAGAAACTATTAATTGTATCAATTTGGTTAGGGTTTTATTCTCTTTCAGCGCAAAAAATTACATTGAAAATAAAACCCTACTTGCTTATATAGCTAAATTACAATTGCTGCAACCCCTCCCTACTCTCACCCCCTCTAAAAAGATGGAAGCGTATAGTAAAATGTCAAGGACTTTTGAGGTTATCATTTAGATTAGATAGATAGAAGGAACAAAGTTCTCTATGAGAGAAAAAAAAAGCTCGGGTTGAAATTATTTGGAAGGAAAATGCTAAAGTAAGACACCTTTTTTTTTTTTTTTTTTTTTTTTTTTTTTTTTTTTTTCTCCAAACTTTCATTCGTGATATCCTTCATATTTTTATTTTCTAGTACAATAATATCGCCGTCGTCACTTGATTCAAGCTGGTTTATTTTTTATTTGATGCAATATTTCAATACCGGCACTTTTATTTTTAATTAGAAGTGATTCATTCAATCTGCAAATAGGTATACAAAGATACTTCTTTTCATGATTGTGGTATATTTTTGGCATCGTATATTTTTCGTTATACACCATATTAAGGTTATGTAGTATTTAATATAAGCGGGGTAAAAACAAAGGGACACGTTACAATTTGCAAGAAATAATAATGAATAATAATAAAAATTCCGATATGTAAGCGGTCTCGTATTATTCTACTATTTGTGAAAATAAGAATTTTTTAATGTGTGTTTTGAGAAGCTACAAAATGGTTAGATTTACTGCGTAATTCCATTGTTATCCTCTTCATCTTCATTAAAAGTTTTATAAGAAAAACGGGATAAAAGAAATCACATTTATAGGAATATTTATTTTTACTTAAAATGGAATTTTTTGATTTTTTAACGCATGGATGCATATTTACTTTTTGAGATAAATTCTCTTTATTTTTGGAGAAAATAAAAGAATAGACATATACAAAATTCCATGAAATCATAAAGAGTATGATGCAGGTACATAAAAGTCCTATTTAGGCTACACTTCTATATAAGCGAGCTTGTATTATTCAGGCTCTACTGTTTGTAAAAATGAGAATTTTTTAATGTGTGTTTCGAAAAGCTACAAAATAGTTATATTCCCTTTGTGATTACAATCTCTTCCCTTTCGTCTTCATAAAAAGTTTCATAATTGAAAAACGTGATAAAAATCACGTTCATATACATGTAGCAAAAGTAGTAATTTATGGGAATATTTATTTTCATTTGAAAAAGAATTATTTAATTTTTTAACGCATGAATAAATATTTACTTCTCGAGATGAATTCTCTTTATTTTTGAGAAAGTAAAAGCATAAAAATAATACAAAATTGTATAAAAGCAAAGAGTATGATGTGATGAAAGGCAGAAAAAGCACTCTTTTCATAAAAAAAAAAAAAGCTTGAGAAGTTTGATTATGATTGCGATTAAATGATACATATTTCATTCACATTTATTTTAAGAATTTTACACATTTGCACTCGATTCTGGCATAATACACTCACATTTCGTAAAAATACGTTGTTTGATAACAAATTATAGTTAATTAAAAATGACTGAAAAAACGTATCAGCAAATAATCTAAAAGGTTGCAGTGAGAAAACTTCATACGGGTCCACTGTTTCACATATATATTTGAAAAGAAACAAGAACGTTTAATCATGCACCAGGTCTTAGATTATGAAACACTTTTCAACACTATCGGAATATTGTTAAGAAATTTAATTTTTTCGTATCTAAATAAACAATTTAAAAAACACATGACGCAGTAAAAATCCATTTTCAGCAATTGCTGTCCACAGACGGTAATGCACACTAATTCTTTCGCGTAGTCCTGCGTATGATCTAAATACTTCTTAATACACAAAAAATAAGTTAAATTTTAAAATCACACATCACATCAAATTTTAAAATCACACTTCACAGATGAAAACGCACATGCAGCAGTTATCGCTCATAGTCAGTCCTGTGGTTCTGCGTCAAATCGTCGCGCACAATTCATCGCGGAACAATTCATCGCGCACAATTCGTCACGGCGACAACTCATCGCAGCGTCAATTCGTCGTGGTGTCAGTTGGTCGCGACGTCAATTCGTTGCAACGAAAATGTTTTTGAAGGCTATGATGATAAATTATAGACAATTTAGTAAAAATGTTTTATGATAATTAGTTTTTTAGATATAGAGTATTATAACTAACAATTTACATGCGATTATATCTAAAAAACAAATTATTAAATAATTTTACTAAATTATCTTTATTTTATCATCATAGCCTTCAAAAACTTTTTCGTTGCGACGAATTGACTTCGCGAAGAATTGACACCACAACGAATTGACGCTGCAACGAATTGTCGCTGCGATGAATTGTGCGCGATGAATTGTTCCGCGATGAATTGTGCGCGACGAATTGACGCGACACCAGAAATGTACTTCAATTTCATTATCTTTGAAATAATGTAACATCATTAAAATACACTGCAAACGATTTTCCCCTAGAGATCATAATGTAATGTATTAATTTCCCGTGGCTCTGTAAACCAACTATAAATGCTACTCATTCTATACTCTATAGAAAGCATGTTGCCATCCAGTTTAATGATGCATATCAATGACACATCTTTTCAATATATTTAAAGTATCGTAACATCATCAAAATGCACCAAGATGTCACCAAATGGAAGCAGATGCTGTTCTGGTATGCCAGGCAGATTTGGCCCTTAAGGAAATTGCCCACAAGCCATCAGAGACTTACCGGCTTGTCGTCTACTGAAGAAAGTGCGTGGCTCAGGTCAGTAACTATTCCAGCCATAGATTTCACTTCTTTTCGACGCTGAATAATACGGTGAAAACCACTTATCTCCGTACGATATTTACTTTCGAGTCCAATCCTTTCTGGCCTGTTTATGGTGTGATTTTAGTCGCGTTTTGCAACACCATTTTTTTAAAAACAATATTCTTGCAGTCTTTTATGCGTCTATGTATTGTGTTCTTTGAGACATTGTCACCGAGATTATTTTTAATTTACATTATGGACGTATTTTGCTTTGACGCCAATCTTCCAATGTTTTGATGAGTCGTAATTTTTCACTTGTTACGCGAGGCCGCCCGGCCTGCATCTTGGTTTGCGGACGAAATTGTTATTTCTAGCGAGTACTCTGTATATATCCCTCGCTTTGAACGATTTAATAGTTTCGTAATTTCAGTAACGGTCTTATTTTTCGCTTTCAACTTAAATATAATTAAAATTTCCTCCTTTGTAAATTCCGCAGCTTTTGTCATCTTAAATATCCAACAAATTTGTTGGTCGGAGTGATTGGTTGGTTAAAAACCAATCCAGCATTTGTTAATGTTTGCATAATGTGCCTAAACTTTTGGAGACAGGTTTTTTTCATTTAACAAAATTTAAAAAAGGCGTATTTTTTAAATAAATAATGCTGATGAAACCATTATAATATCTCTACTCTCTGTAGTATCTCTACTTTCAATTAAATTTTGAATTTTTATTGTGAAACTACTGCATATATTTCTCCTTACAATTTTATTATCATATTTTAGTGTGTGCCTAAACTTTTGAGACAGACTGTACAACGACAATTTTCAAATTTATCAAAACGAGTGAAATCAACGACGTTTTCAGTAATTTTAAAGAGTATTTGTATGAAAGCATAGGACATATATAATAACCATCATCACAAACTTTTTCTTTCATTTTTTCACTAATCCTTTTTAGGATAAAATCAGGAAAAATAATACTTGGTTTCTCGTTGAGAAAACTCTGTACATTTTCCCAAATATCCAAATTTGTTAGCGCATAATGCAGGAAGATGGCTCACAAAGGAACTTATGCCAGAAATATAAAGCTCTATTTTCTCATATATCATGCCAGGACATTGTATATGACTGTGAGGCGCGTATAATCGAGAACTGTATTAATGAGAATTCACCGCAGTATTAACTTTATATTAATATACAGGATGTTTCCTCAAAAAATGAAACGCGCGTTAATTTTTTAGTGTAGGATTTAATTAGAGAATATTAATTGAAAGAGTGTTCAAAATGAGATTGGAAATAAGATTATATTAATGAAATAGTTCCCCCATTAATTTTTGAAACGTTACACTTTTTTAATGTTTATACGGCTACATTAGACATAATTGGTTAATTAGAAAAATGTTCCTCTTGCTGCAACAAGAACATTACAAAAAACTGCATACCTGTATCTTTAACCGTCTTTAACCTTCCGCCTACCAGACGGGTCCAATGGACCCGACAGGTACATTCAAAATAACTATTCGAACATGAATTTGTTTAATGAAATAAATTAAATATAAACCACAGATACAGTAGATTATTTTGATGGTAGTCCCAGTTGATAACAACTCCACGCCATTTATATGAGTATTTGCGTATCACATCTTAAAGGAGCCATGAAAAAAAGAGTATAAAAGTAGCAAAAATGAACTGTAAAATGACAGAAAAGCAGAGGACTTCACCGTCAACTTCATCAGCCAATCCGAAATAAGTAAGAAAGCCAATCAAGATTAGCTTGCGTAAAGCAGCCAATCAGAAATTTTCAGTTTGAGAGTGGAAGGAGGAGGAAAACAATAGAAAAGTGAGTAGAAAAGCATTAAATAAGGATAATTTCGTAGAAAAATAAGTAAATAGATTATGAGAAAAGATGTTTAACTGTTTCTAAAGGAGAATCGTTCGCAATAACGGCAAAGTAAAGCAGAAAGAGCGTATATCTACCCCAGTTTTATATTTATTTATTTATTTTTTTTAAAGGCAGTTTTCATTGCCATACATTTAAATATAGTTAGACTGATGTTAGTATAAGAATGACTGTAGGAAATACATAGTTTTTTTTTTTTTTTAAATATTAAAGACAATAATACAGCCATCGATTAGCTTTTGTTTAAAACCTGTTACTGATAATTGGAATTTGAACATTGTAAATGGGGTTATAAATTGGGACCGCATATGAAGTTAGAGATGTAAATATGTGACTTATTCGAAGAAATAAGAAACACGAACGATAACATACCAGCAACTGGTTTTAAACAAAAGCTAATCGATGCTTGAAACATTATTATTGATGAAGAACTCTAAATTTACAGAAGCATTATTAGAACAGCTCATTTTTGCATTGCAGTGGAAAGAAGATACTTTGAGACTGCTTTACGATTATTTTTTAAATTATGTTTCTAGTATTTGAAACTATATTTGACTCTTTACAAGATCTCTACTTGCGTGTAATGATTTATTTAGAGATGTATTTGTGATACAATTTTTTCCCACTTATTGACATATTTTTGATCTAAAAAACAGCATTGTCAATTTGTATATGTTTGACAGATCAAATAGTATTTTAAGTTGTACGAAAAGGGATAGAAGTCTGTTTTCCCCTTTTATTATAAATTTATTAATTTTAAAGAAACAAACATATAGTTTTTTTAAATGATCTTGTTACAGCAAGAGGGACAATTTTTTAACTAACTACTTTTGTCTAAATAAGCCGTATAAAAATTTTAAATGCGTAATTTTTTGAAAGTTAATGGCAGAATTATTTCATAGTGGGCACAGAACCTTTGAGTGTATCGAAACGATAAAAAACATCACCATTTTTAAATTATCAAAACTCACATAATATAAAATATTTTTTTTATATCCCGCCTAAAGTATATATGTCTAAAGTATATTATAGAGAAAAATAAATGTTGTTTGTTCAAAAATAATATTTTACTTTTAAATTTAAAAAATCGTATCACTAATACGTGAATGAAAATCATTAAGTGCTGAGAGCATGATAAAATGAGAAATTATGCATATAAAAAACAATTTTTGACTAAATTAGAATTATGACATACTCATATCTAATTAAAAAAATATATATACACACAAAGTATTGTTTAAAATTTAATTTTAACATAAAATAAAAAAATAATAATAATAACAAATTTAATATTTTTCAAGTAAAAAAAAAACTAAATATAGTATTTCGTTTTTTTTTTTTTTTTTTTGGTTTTAGTATGAAGACTGTAAAATAACGGACATGCGGTTAATTTTTTAAAATTTTAATTTAAATAGTTTGTGAAAGTGACAGTGCACGCAAACTCAAAATTTATTAATGTGAGAAAACGCATCTTAAAGTTTCAATATCTACTTAAAGTATCCATGTAAAGCCACCTATAAACGATTGTAAATCAAGAAATAATGCAAAATTTTTTTAATGCGGTTTTGTGCATATTGTTTACAAAATGTTTAAATATTCAGAATAAAAGAAAATCTGAAAATAAATTTTTTGGAAGTTTAAAGGTCCTGTGCTCCCTTAACGCTTATCTTGCTCGCCACCTTATTTTGAACACTTTCCGAATTTACTTTGCTTATTCATTTACAGCCGAAAAAAAAATTAAATTTGTTTGAAACTTTTTGGGTCACTCTGTAGCAAACATCATAATAATATACAGTAGACTCCCTCAAATCTGCAGAAGTTGTGCAGATTTTAGAATTTTGTGGTCACTGTTTTATTTACACGTAATTTGACATTTATAATCAACATGTTTAATTTATAATCAATTTGATTTTGTTTACATGTACAACAGTAATTTGAATGTAGTAAAGCATTGGAAATTATAATGAATCTTTATAATAAGTAAAATATAAAAATAATTATGTAAAATAATAAAAATTAAAAAAACTAAAAAAGTATTAAAATATTAAAAATAAATGTCAAGTAAATAATTAATAATGTATATAAATAAATATGGATAATAATAATGAGATAACTTTTTCTTGAACTATTCAATGAAACTCGCCCCAAAGGTACATTAATAATTTACATTAAAGCCGTAAAATAACTAAGTTTTATTTCATTTTCAGCCATAATTATTAATAACCAAAAAAGCTTGATTACTGCATAAATGTATTTGGTAAAAACATTGCGATCACCACTGATATCAGCACTATCTTGAATTTTTTCGGAAATAAATTTGTACTTCCTTCATGAGAAAGCATGAGTTTAGTCATATTAACCAGAACTGCATATTAAAATGTGTACGGAATGATATAACAATGATATAAAAAAAAATCTGTAATTTTCCCCCTACTTCTTAATTGTAAGTTTCACTGTTTACATCTGCAATGGTGTGCGGATTTTTTGCGTTTGTGGATTTTAGTGTTGCAGATTTCAGGAAGTTATATTGTATATATATATATTACCTTTATAGAAATCACTATTAAACATCAAACATACACTTTACTGATCTTGTTATCCAAAAGAAATGAAGTTGCATTTAATTGATATGTATTTTTTTTCAGACACAAACATAGTAGCATAAAAAGTAATTGTAATGTAATAAATCGTTGATTATAAACAGTAATCAAATAAATTACTAAATAGAAATAGGGGGAAGAAGGATAAAACCGGGTACCTAACGGTTTTCCTTTGTTGACAAAAGTCTAGAAGGATAAAAAAATCGGAACACTTCACAAAAGTGTTTGGAGACATCTGGGAATTTGAAAAACCGCACCTGTTGCCACAGGAAAATTCTTCTCTACAAAGGGAAAAGGCGTTTTCCAGGACCATCTGAAACAGCTCTGAATTTTGATGGTTGGGTAAAACCGGGTACTACTCAGAAATTAAGTTTTTACACTTACAGTAACAAAAAGCTTTATTGTAATAAATTTTGATTCAAGCTTTAAAACATATATACATTTTTAAAGTTCAGTAATGCAAAACCATGGGTACCCAGTTTTGGCTCAACAGACGGTAAAAAATCAACAAGACCGTTCTCCTGGATAGCTGGGCGTACACACTTCTACTTGACGTTAAAATACTGTGTGTAAGCTACACAAAATAGTGGTTTACTTGCATAAATCGATCCGTCAAGTTAATTTATTTAAAAAGCAGAAAAGACGGCGAACAATTAAAATTTTTGAGGTGAATTTCTTTTTAATAGCACCGCACTGACACAGAGATTAACTCATTTCAAAATCCGATGGCACACTGCTAGGGGACGCTAAGAGATGTAGTTAAGACAGATGCTGTCCCTAGGGTACTTCCCATCAGCTAGAAAACAGGGTACCCGGTTTAATCCGCCTACCCGAATTACCCTATTCTCCCCTAAGGATAAAAAGTAAAAATAGTTTAAAAAAAAAAAAAAAAAACGCTCCCACTCTTTTGTAACTATTCAATTTTTACTTTCGGTTAAATTTCTTTACAAAATTCAAATGACGTCTCTTAGACTACTCGTACTCGACTATATTGGACTGTGTAAATGTTTTTAATTTTAGCCGACCCGGCAGCGTGGTTGGTAGCGGACGCAGCCGCCATGCTAAGGGCCTGGGTTCGAATCCTGGGTGAGGCATGGATGGCTTTGTGTGTGTTCTTTTCTGTAACTCGGCTGTACCTGTGTCTACCAGAAGAAAGGAATAAAGCCAAGAAAGTCTAAGATGTACGTAATGGAAGAAAAATTGTCATGTCCTGTGTTATATGTATCTGTGAATAATAATAATAAAAAAACTGTGATCAATTGAGGTCATGCCGGTATGTAGCAAGTATCCCAAAGCCATAATTTTAATTTATATCTTTAAATGATCGAGCCCCCCAAAAAGAAAAAAAATAATAATTAAAATAAATTTAGTTTACATCTATTTCAAGGCTACCCTCCAAAAGAAGATATAGTCTTCAGTGCACAGTAAGAATGTAGAAGAAATAGCCAAATCAGTGAAGCAAAAATACTTATTGTAGAAGTCAGAATAGGATGTAGAGTGTATTTTTAGAGAATTTTAAAACAATAATCTTAGCTAATACTTCAAATAGGTATTGGTATTTAAATAAAACTTTTTAACAACATACGATATTAACAAATTAATTACATTGTCCTTTTGAATTAATGTTTAGCTAAATAGCATATTCTGATATTTATATTTAAGTAATATTTCTCTATCTCATCTATTAAAATATGATACTATTTATCGCTTGAATCGCTGTGACACGAAATAGCACAAAAATTTAGGCAATACATAAAGATTTGTCAGAAGTGTGTTTTTTCCTTCCCATTTATTTCACGTTTTCTTCAGCCATGATCATAATCTCGTCATTTGCTATCTTTTCCACACACGTTCACTTTCTGTTTATAAGTCCTAGTGACATATAATCTGACATATCTCAGTGCACACCGTTACCCACTGCTAATTCTGGTAAGGCGGTAGTCATCACGCTGTACTTTTGCTAGACAAATGTTTTGGCAGTTTATTTATTCAGTAACAACGCGACCTTATCACAAAAGAAAAGCAATTATTTTTCATCTGAGATGAGGTTTTTCTTATGGGATTTCTTAATAAATGCTCCTTCTTGAAAGATAAGTCTTACATTCATGCAACAAATTAAAAAGTTTTTCCAACTTAACTTTTAGAGATCAAGTTTTTAATAGTCAAGAACTCAATAAGGTATTGATTTAATAATATTTAATGTATTCGAATATATTATGATTTATGGACACTAAGTCTTTGAAAAATATTTTAAATATTTAAACTATATGAAACAGAAAAAAACATATGCGATATAGAGGTTTGCTACAGTATGTTCTTTATGGAAAATAGTGCGTTTAACGTTTATAATTATCTTACAGGGCCACACAAAGTATTTCTTTATAGTTACATTATTCTAAATTGGAGGTATTGTTTGAAGTTTACTTTAATTACGTTGTTATGTTTATTGTAACCTATGTGTATTTCAACTAATTCTTATTTATATGACTATACTAGCGGGCTTCGCCCACTACGCTGGTCGGTTTATTTTCAAACGAAATATATCGGTGAATTTGACCTTCTATTTGAAAGCAATTTAACTGGAATGTTCTTCGCGTTGTAAAAAAAGATGCGAACGTCATTGTGCTCTATAATATTTTGTAATATGTTGGACAAAATTTCGGCTATTAAGGACCAATTCTTTTAGTTGATCATTTAGAGTAGGATTTGGCAGGAACATGATGCCATTATGACAACAGGAATTAAATTGTTCTCTAGTCGACACACTACTGTAATGGAGAGAATTATTCTGCTGTAATGGAGCACATTACAGCAGAGATTGTTCAATGAATGAATTCAGAGATTGTTCATTGCGCCTAAATAATCTTAGGGTGATTCAAAAAGTTTGGGTTGTTTTTGAAATCCGCCAGTGCTTGGCGCCATGTGTGATACTGGTAGTTTAAATGCAATCTCACTCTACATTCCGTTATATTTCGTAATACACGCCATCTACTGGCAGGTCTACTTTGGATTCCAGCAGAGTAAATGCACTCAAAAATGTAATCCCAGTAAATTAGAGTGTAGTAACAGAAAACATGAAGTAGCAGCAATTACTTGTACACAAAGGATAGGGGAAAATAAAGAAGGTATAACAAAGAGCTTTATGGTTTCCAAATAATTTCAATTCATGCTGCCATCATCTTTTAATACATCACAAAATGCTCGCTCAATCAAAAAAGGAAAAACAAAACATCGTTTTTATTCGTTATATTTTACGACGATTGGATTACTGAGTTTAAATTAACCCTACATTTACCGACTTCGTGGAGGTGTTAATCCTGTTTTATTAAGCTATAAAACGTGCAGATCAGTACAATAGTTATCTTGCAATTTTGAAATAACTTTTCCTAAAAGAATTATATTATTTTCCTAACGGTCCGCTCTCTATCTGTCTGCTGTATGTCTGTCTGCTATCTGCTGTCTGCCTACACTCTGTCGGCTATCTGTTTGCTATATCTTGTCTACTCTTCATTGGTTGTCTGTCTGCTATCTGCTGTCTGTCTGTCTGCTGTATATCTGTCTGCTGTCTGTATGTGTGCTATCTTCTGCTTGTCTGTCTGTCTGTAACAACATACTAAAAATACATTACCAACAATGTTAAAAAAAACACGCATTTAAAATATATTCGTTTCATATATCCGTATTCTTTTGTGCGGCTCTGTAAAATAACTATAAATGCTATATACACCTTCTTCGACAAAAAAAATATTCATTAGGTGATTGTAACAACATACTAAAATTTCATTACCTTCAGCATTCTACAAATCCTGCATTTAGCATATATTCGTTTCAAATATTCGTATTCTTTTGGACAGCCCTGTAAAAAAACTATAAATGCTATATACACCGTCTTCGAAAAAAAAATACTGTAGGTGACTGTAACAATATACAAAAATTGTATTACCGTCAGGATTCTACAAACCCAGCATTTTACATACAATTCGTTTCATATATTAGTATTCTTTTGTGCGGCCCTGTAAAATAACCATAAATGCTATATACACCTTTTTCGAGCTAAAACATATTGCAGTTGATAGTAACAACATACTAAAATTGCATTACCGTCAGCATTCTAGAAATCCCGTGTTTAAAATATATTAGTTTCATATATTCGTATCTTTTGTCCTGTCCTGTAAAATAGTTAATAAATGTTATATACAACTTGTTGGAGAGAAAACATGCTGTATGTGACTGTAAAACATACTAAAATTTAATTACTGTCAGCATTCTACAAATCCCGCATTTAACATATAGTCGTATTATTTTGTGCGGCCTTATAAAATAACTATAAATACTATATACACCTTCTTCGAGAAAAAAACGTACTGTAGGTGGACGTAACACCATACTAAAATTACATTATCGTCCGCATTTTACAAATCCTGCATTTGACACAAATTCGTATTCTTTTGTACGGCTCTGTAAAATAACTAGAAATTCTATATATATCTTCTTCGAGAAAAAAAACATATTGTAGTTGAGTGTAACAGCATACTAAAATTTCACTACTGCCAGCATTCTAGAAATCCTGCATTTAACATATATTTGTTTCATATTCTTTTGTGCGGCACTATAAAATAATTATAAATATTATATACACCTTCTTTGAGGAAAAACGTGCTGAAAGTGACTGTAACAACAAACTAAAATTTCTCTACCGTCAGCATTTTAAAAATTCCACATTTATTCGTTTTGTGTATTCGTATTCTTTTGTGCGTCCCTGTAAAATAACTAAAAATGCTATATACATGCTCTTCGAGGAAAAACATTTTGTACATGACTGTAATAATATACTAAAATTTCATTATTGTCAGCATTCTAAAAATTAAGCATTTAACATAGATTCGTTTCATATATTCGGATTATTTTGTGCGACCCTGTAAAATAACTGTAAATGCTATATATACCCTCTTCTAGGAAAAACATGCTGTAAGCAACTGTGACAACATACTAGAAGTACATTACCGTCAGCGTTCTACAAATCCCGCAATTAACATATAATCGTTTAATCAGTTGTTTTATTCGTTTAATCAGTCGTTTCATAAAATCGTTTCATACAGTCGTTTTATAAAGTCGTTTCATTGGGATTATATATATATATATATATATATATATATATATATATATATATATAGGGTAGATATTTGTTTCATATATTCGTATTCTTTTGTGCGGCCCTGTAGAATAACTATAAATGCTATATACACCCTCTTCGAGGAAAAACGTGTTATAAGTGACTGTAACAATATACTAAAATTTCTCTACCGCAGAATTCTAAAAATCAAGTATTTAACATAAATTCGTTTCATATATTCGGATTTTTTTTTTTTTTTTTGCGGCTTTGTAAGATAACTATAAATTATACACCCTCTTCTAGGAAAAACATGCTGTAAGTGACTGTGGCAACAGACTCAAAGTACATTACCGTCAGCGTTCTACAAATCCCGCAATTAACATATATTCGTTTAATCAGTCGTTTCATAAAATCATTTCATTGGGATTCTATATATATAGGTAGATATATTTTTAGATTGTACACTAACAACATGAAAAAACATTTTTATATGAAAAATATCTATTATTTATAGTCGTCTAAAGTATCTATTATTTATATTCGTCTAAAGTATCTATTATTTATATTCGTCTAAAAAATATTTATATTCGCCTAAAAATATTTATAGTCGTCTAAAATTTATTAAAACCGGTACTTTCATATTAGTCACATGCCAGTTGTTAATAACCGAAGATATTGCCATAGATTTTTCTATTTACAGTATCTTTTTAGTACTTTAGGAATGATGTTTATTTAAAATTTGGAACTCCCAATGTTAAATTAATTTTTAATCGTTACAAAACAAATTGCAATGCGGGTTATGGTTTTACATAATTGAAGCTTCTAGAAATCGATTCCTGTTAAAATACCCAAAGGTTACAATTTATATTTTTTTTCGAAAATTAATTTCAAAATATAAATTGCGAAATTAATTCTCAAGAAAAATTTGAATTGTGACCTACCAATTTTTTTAATATAAATATATTTTAGAAGTTTCAAATATGCTAATCCAAAATTTTATTTCATTCCACAAAGTAGTTTTTGAGTTATGCTTAAAAAAAAAAAAAAGCCAAATATGTTGTCAAAATTAGATGTTCGCATTGAAAATTTCAAAGAAAATCTCGCATTTCACTAGGAAGACGACCCTTTAGCTTTTTTTTTTTTTTTTTTTTTTTTTTTAAAGCATGCGTTTAAGAAAGACAAAAATCTCTATCGCATTGCTATACGCCGCTAAGTCGTGATGTCATCAGTATGGCGCTGGGCATAGACTGAAGTATCTTTTTTGGCAGTAAAATAGAGGGGAGGTGGGTCCGTTTTTAGCTCACAGTCTATCAAAGCCGGAGAGCTAATATTCCCGCAGGTTCTGTATGTATGTACGTAACGCGATAACTCTTGATAGAAATATCCGATTTGCTTCAAATTTGTATGTAGGTTCATTCTGATAAGGCGCTTCCCTGATTAGTTTTGGAGGTTCATTGGTTAAGTATAAAGGGGGGAAGGGGTAATCCCCACTTAATTTCGATAAATGGGTTTTTCATGCAGAATTATCTGATTTGCTTCAAATTTTGTATATAGGTTCATTCTGATAAGGCGCTTCCCTGATTAGCTTTGGGGGTTCATTGGTTAAGTATAAAGGGGGGGGGAGGGCTAATCCCCACTTAATTTATTGTTTATTTCTTTATTTTTCGAGGGCATTATTCTTTGAAATAAAAGTATAATATACAATTAGTGTGAATAGCCTGTGAGCTCAATCCCATCAGTTTAACTGGACACTTTTCTTTTTCTTTTTCTTGTTGACCGACTATACATCACATTTTTCAAAAAAAAAAAAAAAAAAAAAAAAAAAAAAAAATCCTCATTATATGTCTGAAAATTTCTATAAACATAAATGACTAGATTTCGAAGAAAAAAAAAATCTTTAAAGTATTAGAATCATATATATTTTTCCCCCCATAAAAGTAAATTTTCATGAAACAAATACATTTAAAACCGCTTCTTTTATACAATAGGGATACTTTTCAACCTTAGTTTCTATCTCGCAACTTTTTATATATATAAAAAAAGATAAAAATAAAATCTATTTCATTGATTTCTATTTTATTTGCATTTTAAACTTTTCCTTTCACCTGCAAATTTCTAAACTTTTATTCACAAATTACAGAAAGTGGAGAGAGAAAAGACATCAGTAGCACAGAAGAAAACTCCAGAAAACAAACCTCCTATACTCTCTTATAGATCTTTTTTTTTTTTTTCCCAGTTTCACAGTGGCAAATATCGTAAAATTTAATTCTCGAAGAAAAATCCAGAAATAACCATATGATTCGTGAAAGAAAAGGCAACAAAATTGGCATCTTCGCTGCGTGCAAGAAGGTAGAGTTTAATTATTCCGCGGAGTATTAGAATGGAAGCGAACAAGAAAAGCCCATTTGTAGGCGCTTGTCCAATTTGGAATCAGCCCTTGTATCGGAGACAACCGGAATAAAATTCGCAGCCAGATAGGTCCCGCGCAGAGATAGGGCAGGGCGTATCCGCATGCGGGACCGCGGTCTAACTTAGCGGTGATGTATGAGAGAGAGGACATGTCAGGATTTACAGATTAGATAAGGGGATACGGGTTATTAGTTATTTACAATTTGCATAAGTGAAAATGAAAATGGTGAATCGAAGTTCATTAGTTCATAAGTTAGTTTGTTCTCAGATCATTAAAGTCGTATTATTATGGTCTTGAAAGCTTTGAAATAAATGAAATCGTAATCAAATAAAGTTATTTTAAATGAGGGCTAGTCTTGAGTTCTTAAATAAAACTGTTTAAAAAAATTGGAGCCCGAATTAAAAAAGTGATAATTACTGCCTATTTGACATTTAAAATATCTATCGATTTATCTCTCTTCTACAATACAGGGCGATTCAAAATGGTAGACTCAGCTTCATATGGTTGTATCCCCTGAACTTTGCATTATATGTGAATGATGTAGATTACATTTGATTAAACCTATGTTAAAATCTATTGATATTGAATGTGTCCCCACTAGTTGTACGGATAACCAGTAGCGGCTAGTGACCGTCTTTTTTTGGTACACTAAATGCAGGCCTGAAACACGCATTACTTTCATACCATTATTTTTTACAAGAAATATTTTCCTTGTTTAATGGCAGAACTTTCTGACAGTAAATAAAATAAAGTATTCCTTTTTAATAATAGTGGTAACAAAAGAATAAATTTAGCAGCCATGCATTTAGTGCCCCAAATAAAGCCAGTCTCGAGCCGCCGCTGCGGATAACATCTAGATCTAGATGGTAACTGAATTCAGTCCACACCCCATGGAGATTGCCTTGCGTTAATGAGTTAACCATAGTTATTATTATGATACAGTTTTTCTGATTATCCAAAGTAATTAATACACTCTCATTTTTAGGCTCTTGTGTCGGAGTCAACTGGAATAAAATTTACAGCAGTTATGTCTTGTGATGTATGATATGGGACATATCAGGATTTACAGAATAGATAACGTATCTGTCAACTCTGTAAATATTACGTTCACACCGGATATTTAAGATATCTCAGACCCTTATTTTGGAGGTGGTATTCCCGGAATAAGAATACCTGCTCACACCGCAAAACTCATTAAGTTAACTCATTGAACGTCACTCTGTTTGAGATCCGAACACATCGGAAGTATGCGCATAAATTAAAATGAACCCCAACAGCCAATCAGTTAAAACCACAGCCAATTAGAGTGAATGGTAGTGGCTGTATAGAGTGCTATAGATTGTCTAATGCTCGTATTCACCCTCAACCTCGACCTAGAAAACATAGGTCGAACGCTAAAATAGTATTCATCATTAATCTGATTGGACATCGGTTGCGATCAGGTCCAATCAGGTTAATCGGGAATTTCATTTGGGCGTTTGACCGAGGTTTTCTAGGTTGAGGTTGAGGGTGAATACGAGCATCAGTGAGTTGGTAGAATTCACTGAGTGAGCTGAAGAGTTATCTTAAACGTCTGATATGAACATAGTATAAGGTTAAACGTTACAATGTAAGGATTTAGGTCGAATTGTAAGCTTGTAAGTGTTAAAAATAAAATCATAAGGTTTCAGGAAATTTTTTAAAGGATTCTTCAAATACCTTATTTTCTGAGTAAATGAAAAAATAAAAAACTGTTGCGCACATTGTGTTTACGTTAGAGAGAAAAACATGATTAGGAATATTGTATGGTGGGGCAGCTAAATAGTAATTGATAATGCAAAATTCTATACTAAGGAGTATCGAAATCAATACCCTGTATTTTAAAAATATCCCACAGCAATGCTCAATGTAAGAAAATATTCAATATTCAAAAATAAAACGGAAGTTTTCAGATTCTTCTGATTTGAAATTTATTAGATCTGTTTTGATTATAAGATATTTCATTAAGTAAAAGCATGTGAGAAAGACATTACTATAAAAAAAAAATATGACAAAAGATTTTAGGCTGAAGCTAAATCAACCACTTAAAACAATAAAAATATTACAAAAGAAGAAGAATCTGAGCTTTTGTTATTAATTTTTTTCTATTTACATAAGACGAAAGTATTAGAATCGCAAAAAATATTCGATTTCCGTTGTTTGATGCATATACACGTTTTGGGGTTCCTAAACACGACTTGAGTATTTTAAGAAAATGTCTGTCTGTCTACTTGTCTGTTAGCCAGTGTGTGACACAAACTATGTGACACAATCTATGTGCGAGACTATTTTTTTTGTTTTTTGTTTTTCAATATTTTCTTCCTTTTCTTTTTTCAGCTTCAGAAAATGCGTGCTTACACGTCATCATAAAATTTATGAAATATTAATGTAGAAAGCTTGAGAAATGTTTTCTTCTTTATTTACATTTGAAATAGAATCTGAAGTTAAAATATTCTATTTTCTATTTTAACTATCCCTAAATAATTAAATTTTGTAAACACAAAAATTTTGAAATAAATAAATGAATAAACAAACAAACAAATAAATAAATAAATATTCAAGATCATATATTCTAATACGAGCAAATCTTGTGGGTGTGTGGTTATACATATATGCAAATTTTATCTTAAAAACGGCTCTAACGATTTTGACGAAATTTTGTATTCTACCGTTTTGGGGCACCAGAAAACCATTGGGTTAGGTCACATGTTCGAGAAAATTCGATCAGTGGGTCATTTTGGGTCGCCATGTGTCAGGGTCAAGCTAATTGTATCTAAAATACGGTTAAAATGATTTTGACTAAATTTTGTATCCTACCATTTTCGGACACGAGAAGAATATTGGGCTTGTTCACATGTTCGAGAACTTTCGATTAGTGTGTCATTTTTGGGACAACGCGGGTCAAGTTAATTTTATCTAAAAACGGGTCTAACGATTTTGATTAAATTTTGCATTCTACGAGTTTCGGGCACGAGAAAATCATTGGGTTAAATCACATATCCGAGAAAATTCGATTAGTGGGTCACTTTTGGGTCAAGCAGATTTTATCTAAAAAACGGCTTAGACTATTTAGACTAAATTTTGCATCCTATGGTTTTCGGTCATGAGAAGACTGTTGGGCTAGATCACATGTTCGAGAAAATTTGATTAGTGGGTCATTTTGGTCATGGGTCATTATGGGTCAAGCTATTTTTATCTTTAAAACGCCTCAGAAGATTTGAACTAAATTTAGTATCCTATAGTTTTAGGGAACGAGAAGACTATTGGGCTATGTCACATGTTCGAGAAATTTCGATTAGTGGGTCATTTTAGTTATGGGTTATTGTGGTCAAGCTATTTTTATCTTAAAAGCGGCTCAGACGATTTGAACTAAATTTTGTATCCTACGATTTTTGGGCACGAGAAAATCATTGAGCTAGGTCACATGATCGAGAAAATCCAATTAGTGGGTCAGTTTTGGGTCACTGTGAGTCAAGCTAATTTTATCTAAGAGGCGGCTCAGACTATTTTGATTAAATTCTATATCCTACGGGTTTCGGGCACGAGAAGACAATTGGGCTTGGTCACATGTTCGAGAAAATTTGATTAGTGGGTCATTTTGGTCATGGTTCATGATATTTAAAATCAAAGCTTTGACCGAGCACACCCAGAACAAAGTTTTGTTGAATCAACAAAAATTTGGTTGACCAAACAAAACTTTTCGTTTAAATATGGGTCAATGGAAATTTTGTTTGAATCAACAAAAAAATATTGTTGATTTTTTTTTGCAGTTCCAAAAAATTTTTTTTGTATCGTCAGCAAAAGAAATGTTTTGTTAATTCAAGTAAAATGGTTCAATTTTACTTGAAATAACAAAATTCTTTTTGTTACATAAATATATGCTATGTGTTATTTTAACAATCTATTTTCTGTTTTCAACAAAATATATTTTGTTTGTTTAAATAATAAAATATGTTATATTACGAACTTGTTTAGTTTATACTACAAAAACTTTTGTTAAATGGACCAATCTAAATATGCAATTTTAACTGTTTTTTAATTCATTTCCAGTAGTGAATTCCGCCTGTAATCCTTGAATAATAACAAGTGAATTTCTATCCTGCTTTTTTTTCAAGCGCAAACCGAGAGAGCGAAAAATGCCCCAAGCCGGGACTCGATCCCGGGTCCTCAGAACAGCGTTCTAAGGTTTTACCACTGAGCTACAAGGAACGATATCCGAAATCGGCATTTCTCACTCTTATACATGTCGGACCGGCTGCAACCGCAGCTCAAGATGGAAAATCATCAGGAGCACGTAAATTTCTGCGGCAAACATAAGACGACAATACAAAGCCCTGTGGCCCAGCATACGGCACCACATAGTTAATTTTTAATTAATTTTCAGCAGTGAATTACACCTGCAAAAAGCAGGATAAAAATTCACTGGCTATTATTCAAAGATTACAGGCGTAATTCACTGCTGAAAATGAGATAGAACTATTGCAGAAATCGCGAAAAATGCAACATAGCAGCGAAACCTGTTGCGCTATTTACACAAAAACTAATCAGCAACAATTTATATCAGGAAGTAACTGAATATAAAGTTTTATTAAATTCCGTGCAGTAGTTTTTGAGATAGAGTGCCCACAAAATTTTTGTCACATACAGACAGAGAGAGTCATTGACAGTCATTTTCTAAAAACAGCCAAATCATGTTCAGGACCTTCTAAAATCCGCCGAAAACCGGAAGTCAAAAATTTTCATGATTCCAATACTTTCTTCTTGTAAAGATAGAAGAAAGTATTAAATGGGACAGAAGGATTTTTAAAACTACATTGGTCCGTCCCAATGAAAAAAAGTTTTAATTATCCAAAAACTATGTTAATCCTTTAATTATATAGCTGTATAAGTCAAATGATTCGAGTTAAGTGAGAGAGTTATGGCTACTACTCAACAATTTAAATTTTGCAAAAACAACAAAATTTTGCTGGAATTACAAATTTAAATTACAAAATTATTGTAAAATTAAAAAAAACAGATTTTGTTAATTCAAGTAAAATTGATGAAATTTTGTTAAAATTTTGTAAGAGTGTGAACAATATTTTTTTATCCAAGCAACAAAACCAATTTTTTTACTTCAACTAAAAATTTTGCTAAAACAACCAAAATGTACTCAACAAAACATGTTTTGTAGTTTTAATCAATTCCTTTTTCTGGGTGCATAGCTCGGTCTTCCCTGCTCGTTCAATAGATATATATCGTTATCCAATTCGATTCTTTAAAAATTGTACATACAACCCACTGACGTATTGTTATCATAAAGCTTCACTATGCCCAAACTGAATTTCTAAACCTTCACTCTTCTTTTGTTAGTCAGAAATGAAGTTAAAAATTTGAAAAACGTTATCCTCATTAAAAGATTTTTAATAGAATTTGAAAAACATTGAAATACTTTCTTTTTTTTTTTACATTTTTTCCAGTTTTATCTTTTTGAAATTTCAATACAATATAAGAAATCAAAAATATTTTCCCTTGAACTCTCTACATAAACAGAATCCTAAATTATGTAATTGCTTGAATGAATGATCGTGTGTATTTATATCTTATTGAAATATAACTTTAAAATTATCTTCAAAGTTTTCTTTACCTGTTGAATAATATTTATTTAATTATCTATTTTATGCAGGAAACTGATGCATTTATAGTTTAACAAACATCAATTCCACAGTCGAAGAAGAGAAATATAGTTTGTTATTTACAGTTGTTTCAAAATATAGATTATGGCAATTCTCTGTAAACCTTGAAAACCATAGAAACATATTTATAATTACAAAATGTACCCAAATCAAATATAGATTTTAGACATGGCTTTTACTTTAAAAGAGGCAGCATATTTTCCCCATGCGTAAAATGGATATAGCAAATATAAATGAATGACATTCGACATGGTAGTTACTTTTAAGATGTACGTGCTCGCTCGGAACAATTTCTAAAATTTGTAAATTTAAAAGGCTGAAATGGGCAAAAAACGTTTTAAAAACGATTACTTTGGAACTACTGAACCGATTTCAAGTCCTTTCTCAGGATAATAATGATGACAGTCTCTGCTTTAAGGTGGTTCGAGAGAGTGATACTTGCCTTTTCTAAAAACATTAGATGGCGCTACTATCGATCCTACTATCGAATAGACTATATCTTATCTCTTTACAAACTACCTTCAAGAGAATGAAAGTTAAGTTTCGAATTTCTTTGTTATAAGGTGGTTACTTTTAAGACGTAAATGCACGTTAAGGACAATTCTTAAAATATCCAAGATTGAAAGAATGAAATGATTAGAAAATGCTCTATAATTTAAAATTACTCGAAGACTATCGTGTCTAGAAATCTGAAATTTTACACACAGCTTTCTATTAAGAAGTGATTCCCCCCAAAGAAAAGTTAAAAAAAAAAAAAAAATCAGAATTTCAAATGGATGGAATGGAGAGAAAACTTTTTACAGTTAAATTTTTACTGTGATGTTCTGAAACTGTCAGCGTAGAAACTTTAAATTTGGTATAGCGATAACTTATAAGAGACACGGATAGCGCGAACAATTTTTTTTAATTTAAAATTAAAAAAATTGAAAAGAAGAAAAATAAAATGTTTGTCATGTCAGTATTAGATACAACTTTTTTTAAAAAATATCCATAAGAGACAACGCAAGTATTATTAACTGCTATAATTAATTAAAAATGATAAGAAAGAAATATGATTGCCAGCTAGGTAAGGAAGTCCTTCATATTTAGCTTTTCGACACACAAAAATGACAGTGAAATGTACTAAATCAATGTTTTTGAACATATTACATAACGGTATTTTAATTTTTAGGATGATTTAAGTTATAAACTGCAATTTTTTTTTTTTTTTTTTTTTTTTTTTTTTTTTACGGTATAATGCTAGCATCCCAGCTGCCAGTATTATACCGTAAAATCAACAATTTTTTTTTTCAGTGTAGTAATATCGTGAAAAAGAAACAAGTGCTTGTTAAGAAATAGACTATGAAACTTCTGAACCTGAACCGATTTTAAAAATTCTTTCACCGTACGATAGCTGATAAACAGAGGTCCCAAGTAGACTTCATTGTATCTATTTTATGGAAAGGAGTGGCTAAAAATGAATTGCAATGGAGATTTTCTCATTAATTCAAGTCATATTCACCTAATGTAGTACAAGAATGCAGTTTCCTCAAATAAGACTTAAATAGAAATATTTAAATTATTTGTAGTACTATAATTTCCACTTTAGTTAATAGGTACACAAATATACCACTTGGTATATTTCAACAGCCACGCGTGCAAAGCTGCGGGTTTTGGTAGTTGAATATAATTTAAATTGGAATATAGAGTAATTTTATTATATTTCTCGTCAGGTGAGGCATAACAAGCTATTTATATAAACTATTAATATTGACATTGACAAATTCATATAAATAATATACCTTTAATGTTTTCATTTCCAGATAATACACCACATAAGAAGCACTGTAAGATGATCAAAAGCACTTCTTCCAGCATTTTCTTCGCCTCTGAAATATGAAATATCATTAAACAAAGTTGTTAATTAAATTTATCATCATTACACCGCAATATATCACACGGTTATTTCTAAAGTGACACAACTCCAAAAATGAAAGTTTTTTTGAAGAGAAGAAAAACTTTTTCAAGCATGCAAACAACTCATGTTTTACTTAAAATGAATCGGGAAGTAATAAGTTAGGTGAACCAAAGGTGGCCATAGTTACGCTTTGAGGATTTTTTTTATAATTTTCTGGTTGGGTGTATGTGGCTAAATTTTTGTTTGTTAAATTTTACACTTACCTCTAACACATATCAAGTATACTTTTCTTTGTAAAATAAAATTTAATTACTTTCATAATACAATTTCAAAATTGAGTTTGTGGACCACCTTTGGCGCATAGTGTTCCAAAGATGGCCCATGTATTGAAATCCCTTTTGTGAAAAAATACTCGCCAAACTTTTTTGCTTACTATATTATTCTTTGATGATCATTTCTTTCTTTTTATACATTGCGAGTTTTTCTTCTAATCTTCGTATCTTATGACACGAAAAAAACCTTGAAACACTTTTTGTGCACGGTAGTTCAGGAATTTTCTTCTGGGAGTTACTGACTTCTTTTGAGTGATCTCTGGTGTTAGCAATAAATGATAATAAGTTTTTCAGATATTTATGTAGAAATTCTGAAAATCACTCTTACTACACTGTTTTCCACATTTGTTTTTGACGGAGAAACCTTTTTATGCCTTTAATAATCTCCACGTGTTGTGAACGATCGAGAGAACACTTAGAACATGTTAAAAACCAGACCCCAATTAACTATAATTACTTCAAGTGATGAACGCAGCTGCGAACCAAAGTGAATAAAACCAGACCTCACATCGAAACTAATCAACTAAGAAATACGCCAGACCGCCCCACTTCAACCTTCAACCGATATCCCGCGCGTGTGAACTGAACTCAAAATAACAATCTCTCAGTATCTAAAATGTAACCGAACAGTGAAGACGCACTTGTAAATATCTCAAATATAATGTAAAATAGGAGCACTTTTAAGCAGCCTCCAAAAGCGATACAAATGTACATATAATGTCAAGAATTACAATAATAATATTATATTCAAAGGAAAAATGGATCTACTTACTTCACGCAAATTGTCATTTTCTACTAATACTGTTTATTACTCCATAACAGTGATACGTCAATGAATCGATAGGATAAACATCAGTGTAATACTGTGGAATACTCTAAGCGCAAAAGGAAAATTTCAGGTAAGCTGAACTAAACTTTTTTACCATTATCAAAAGATGAAAATGTAAATTAAAATATGAAGACTGATATAACAATTTATAAAGATAGAAAATTTATTATGCTACCGACGGTACTCTAACAGTTTTCCAAGGCCACCGTGGGAACATGCGTATCGTCGCCATTTGCACGATGTAAAAGTATTAATCTGATATATTTCTTAGAATTGAAGTAAATGTGATTAAAGTGAAAGAAATAAGCTTTCAGAAAACATATCCTAACTCAAAGTTCTAAGAATTTAAACACGTGTAAATTAAAATACCTCCTTACCTGGAAATTAGAACGACTACTCCTCAAAAGTGAAATCACCGCATAAAATATCGGAGGATCAAGTTGATCTCTTAAATTCAGCCACGTGCACTGTAGATACATGACTGACAATGCAATAGCACCATTTTATGATTAAAAATTAAATATTCTACTTTTGAGGGATGGTCTACTTTAGGAACACTGGCCACTTTTGGTTCACCCACCTTACGAAATTTTTATAACTGGAGTCGAAAACGGCTTGTTTTTTTTTTTATATGAGCTACATTACATTCATATGTTGGAATATTGGTAGAGAGTAATGCTGTATAATGTCATAAGTGGAAAATGGTAAAACTGTTCTAATAAGGTTATTTTTAAAGATATTTAAACGTATTTAATATAATGACAGATGAGGAAATATGTTTGTGATTCCCCGATATTAATATCTTAAAAATTACATTCTTTGATTTGTGTTACCTTAGAAATAAGTGTACGAAATATATTATTTTGCAAAATTTGCTTAAAATCCCTACATACATTTTCCCCCCTTTCCCCCCTTAAATGTTTTTATTAACGGCAGATCTGTGACAATTTCAGTTATATTTATTCGTCTTGCGACATGCGAACCATCTAATAGCTTATAATCTCTTATAATACCTCAGTACAGAGATAAAAGTGTGCTGTCACTTCATTTATGCTATTGTTGCTGGGCAATATGAAAAATAGATTCCAAATGACTGTGAAGTCGATATGTCTTATTTTGTGACAAGTCGAAATTGAGGTAAGAAAAGCTACAAATTTTTAAAGCGTTTTTTAAGGGACTCGCTTAAAATTTTGAAAAATGTTCGCGACCCACTTGTTTAAGTGTATACAGCCTTCAAGTCCTATACACCCAAGCCTTATCAGATCCTCATTAGACCAACTAGTTCTGTTCATATGACCTAGCCCTTATCGGGCTACATAAAGGCATGGATACTTGGGTCATAGACAAAGGGCTACCGAATTTAAGAGGCATCAAAATTGTAACTAAAGGTTTAAAAATTACAATCGAGCTTCATTATTTACACTAGGCAATCCAACCCGGGCTATCAGACAGCGATATCCGGGCGATAAACATAATCATGTTGCGAGTAGAAATTTTCCAACTGGACGAAAAATGTCCGGGCCAGGATTCGAACCTGGGATCGCTTGGCTGAAGCCGCCACGCTCTACCACTGAGCTATCCCGGTCGAATCTGGAGGGCATAATTCATCCAGTTAACCTTATTGATCAGAGAATCTGGTCTGATATTTTAATCAGCTCAACAGAAAAGATCGCAGGTAAAGGAACTCCAGTAAACGCTGGATACGTGATTACACTAGATTAATAATTGTGTTAAAATTAATCTAGTGTAATCACGTATCCAGCGTTTACTGGAGTTCCTTTACCTGCGATCTTTTCTGTTGAGCTGATTAAAATATCAGACCAGATTCTCTGATCAATAAGGTTAACTGGATGAATTATGCCCTCCAGATTCGACCGGGATAGCTCAGTGGTAGAGCGTGGCGGCTTCAGCCAAGCGATCCCAGGTTCGAATCCTGGCCCGGACATTTTTCATCCAGTTGGAAAATTTCTACTCGTATGATTTATTTACCAATTTGAAATAATTGTGTTAAAATTAATCTAGTATAATCATGTTGGTTAGAGTGGAGTGAAAAAACGAAAGTTGGAATTTTAATTTCGGATAGCAGCCAAAAGTTGCCTTTTAGTACCTATAATATGCGTGCAAAATTTTATGAATTTTGAAAAACTCCTTCAGGGCTCTACCAGGACCTTTATATATTCATTGTTTCACACAGTAGGTTTTTACCATAAGTTGTACATTTACAGTGTTTGTTGGTAATCTCGTTTGACATTTTTATATTTAATAAAATGTTTAGTGTAACTTCCTTTATCATTAATAAATCTTAAGGCTTTACTTTAAAAATTTTTAAACATTTTATTGAGTTTTACAAAATGATTTTCCATTTTTAGGACAAAAATGAGTGTAAGTGGAGGCAAACCGAAGTTTACTATTACTAGAAGTGCAGTGGAATGTCCCATATTTTCTGCTCCTTCAAAAATAAATGAAGTTGTTTTGCGAACAATAGTAGACGTTATAAAATCTTGTTTATATACAAGACAAGAATTAAAACAGAGTGGAAATGAAAAAGATCCATCAAAGTCACTGGTAATTAAAATCCTAAGATAGAAGATCGAAAAAATTTGGAAGAAAGAATCAATTCTTGTAGTTGAGCAAATGATAGACAACGATATTTCTGAATACCAGAACCTTATTCGATTCCCCAAATCCAAAATAAATGATAATTACATGGAGAAAGTTTGGTTTTTCGAAGCGGAAGCTGTAAGTAAACGTCTAGACATTTTGGCGTTCAAATGCAAGCCAATTCCAAAGTGTACTTGTGAAAAATCAAAGGGGCCTCTAAAACAACAGGAGTTTATTCTTGACCAAAGGTCAACAAGACAGATGGTTATTAGCACACTCGATAAAGCCGAGACAAGTAAATTGATATAAAGGGAAGACAAAAAAACAAGGAACTCTATGAGGTCTAAAAAGCAGAGTTTGAAGTTTGTAGCTAATCAGGATAGTACAGTTTTTATTTATCGTGACAGTGGTTATGAAGAAAGAAGTAGTAGCTCTTCATCAGAGTGTGAAAAATCTGTATCGCAAGCATCTGCTTCTAAAGAAGAGCCACAAAGACAAATGAGAACACATCTACCTACGGTTTCAAGGGTCTCATATAGGGTTTCTGATAGATGCGTAGCAGCAATAGCTTCTACAACGCTACAAGATGTTGGCATCATGCAGAAAAAATTCATCACATATAATTGACAGAAGAAAAGTACGCAGAGAACAAAAGGAAACTAGAGAATGTGCTAAAAAGATGATCTGACAGCTTTAAAAGAAGGAGTCGAAAGTATATTTTTTTATGGAAGAAAAGGTAAAACAATACATCAAGAGAAAATTGGACATAGATTCCATCGAAGAACTATAAGTTAAGAACATGTATCTCTGATTGAAGAGCCAAATTCAATGTAGCTGGGACACATTGTACACTCTTTTGGATCAGGATAGCATATTCTAGAAAGCATTTTCAAATACTGCACTGAAAATAACTTAAAACTTGACAAACTTGTGGATATAGGTTGTGACGAAACAGCTGTAAACATTGGGAGAAAGCATGGTGGAATTAGATTTTTTTTAAAACAAAGATTGCCAAAAGATTGAAAGTTTGATTTTGAAAGATGCGTGAAATTAGTTAATTAAGTATCATTAGCAGTTGTAAGAGTAGAAGAAAGGGATGGATATAAACTAGCAAAAATGAAATCACGAAAGATAATGCCTTTGATGCCAAAGTTTTGATACCAAAGGCCAAAGTTTTGATACCAAAGGCCAAAGTTTTGATACCAAAGGCCAATATCAATTAGAGTTAAATGTGAGATCGTTTTACAGTACATCGTATATATTCCTTTTATTGTATTCCTATATATTCAGAAAACTATCTTTCCTATATATTCAGAGAACCATCTCGAATGTATATTCAAAAAATAAAATATAAGAGCGCAACTGTGCAACACTTTCTTCTTTATATATATTATTCAACACATCAAAATATACAACATATATAAAAATAAAAGTGTTGCAAAGCTGCGCTCATAGTAAAATATTAAAAATAGAGAGTGAAGTAACTGCATTCCTTCACGTCACTAAGATACTTTAGGATGCAGTGGCGTGTTTAAATGTGTTAAAAATGAACATAACTATTGCTAATAAGCATGAAAATAGCATAGAGAAGGACTTCAAACGAAATAGTGTTAATATCAAGTCGTGACTTTGTAATGATATTATCCGTGTTCAGCTGCAATTGAGACACACGTCTTCGAAAGTATATGACGCATGGATTCAGTACACCAACTGTTATTCACCGCAGATTAATTCATGGTATTGTCAGTGTAAAGTAGGAACCTGTGTAGTGAGTTGTTGTGCACATATTGAAGCCATTTTGTAGTATTTGGGATACCAAAGGCATGTGGTAAAAGAAAAACCTCACACTGCTGACTACAAGAATTATGTTCTGGATGCTGCATCCTACCATTGGTCAGAAAGTGAGCAATCTGTCACAGAAGAGTCTCTGATTAATTAGTTTTGATCATATTTTACAGGTTTTGTTCATCCCATAATATTTCATTAATACAGTCAAACCTCGTTAACACGAAGACGCTTAACGCGAATTAATTGTAACGCGAACTGTTTCTGATTGCCCCATGCAGTTGTACGTAATGTATTTGAGTTCGGATAACACGAACTATTTTTAACACGAACAAAAAAAGTTTCCCCTTGAGTGTTCGCGTTAACGAGGTTCCTGTTCAGGCGTTTATTTACAGGGATGACACACAAAAGATATTGATTACAGTACATGTGCGATATTTACAGTACTATGTGTGATAAGTGCGTTTTTAAATTTAACAAAATTTTTTCGTAGTACGTGTATGTTTATAAACTCGGTTGTTCATATACAGGGCTACACAAGGGAATCCGCAAGTATTACAGACTATGGGAGGGAATTGCTTAAGGGTAGTTTTAAATTGTGTTACGCATTTTCCTGCTGAACTATATTTAGTAGACTAATGGAAGTTTTGGAATATAAATAAATTCATATACAGGGCTACGCAAAGAAAAAGATACATTGTCTATTACTGTTGGTAATTGCTGCGAGTGAATTTTAAGCTACCTTTTAGCTTAATATGTGGTGTCTACAAAAATCTTCAGATAATGTACAGGGCTGTACAAAAGATTTCGAGTGCATTTCCGTCAATTGGCGAAAATTGCTAAATGTGAATATTCTAACTGAAC
This sequence comes from Maratus michaelseni, assembly GCA_963931845.1. Taxonomy (NCBI): domain Eukaryota; kingdom Metazoa; phylum Arthropoda; class Arachnida; order Araneae; family Salticidae; genus Maratus; species Maratus michaelseni. The sequence continues at coordinate 166,876,344 of OZ007592.1, read as the reverse complement.
TACATTTTATCATGCTATATATCCACATCTATTGATCATATACAAGGCTGCACAAAATAATTCGACTACTTTTTTGACACTGGAAGGTAATTTCGAAAACTGTATTTTTTCATGTGTTATGTTTTCTAAACTGTTTACTTACATATTTTCTTTCACCTTATTTAATGGTGAAGTTTCGTTACAGTTTTCTTGTGTTGGAAAGTGTTTCATAATCTATGCTTGACGCATGATTTTTCATTCTTGTTGATTTTCTAAACGTTTTCGTGACATATTTTTTTCGTGTTATTAAGAAAAATATGACATACCATTTATGAAAATCGGTTTGATTCTTTTATATCTATGGTGGAAGAGATCAAATTTGTTCATTTATAGACATAGGATTAACTTCGTACTTTTGTATTGTTTCGCTGTTGCCAATTTAAAAATAGTCATGATTACGATTTTTCAAACAAAAGTTCGAAATAAACAGCGGGGAATTTACTAAAATATTTCCTGTGCAGTTTTACACCTGACAAAAGAAAGAAATCATCATACAAAATATTTATCAAAGATATTTTCATCTCTTATCATGTCTGTTACTATAAATCAAACAACATCTCATTTGTGAAAATCGGCTCGATATTTTAGCATATGTGGTGAACCATAAAAAGTTTGTCTACATATACGCGCATGGTTTATTTAAAACTTCCATTATAGTTTCAGTGATGATAATTTAAAAATAATCATGATTAGGATTTTTCAAACAAAAGTTCCAAATAAACAGCGGGGAATTTACTAAAATACTCCTCTTCAGTTTCGTACTTAACAAAAGAAAGAAATCATCTTACAAAATATTTATCAAAGATATTTTCATCTCTTATCATGTCTGTTTCTATAAGTCAAACAACATCTCATTTGTGAAAATCGGCTGGATATTTTAGCAAATGTAGTGGGCTATAAAAAGTGTGTCTACATATAAGCGCATGGTTTATTTAAAACTTCCATTATAGTTTAAGTGATGAAAATTTAAAAATAATCCTGATTAGGATTTTTCAAACAAAAGTTCCAAATAAACAGCGGGGAATTTACTAAAATATTCCTTTGCAGTTTCGTGCTTAACAAAAGAAAGAAATCATCTTACAAAATATTTATCAAACATATTTTCATTTCCTTTTCTGTCCGAATCAGCTCTACTCCATTTATCTGACGTAAAAGCAACAGAAAGCAATGATTTCCATTGGCATTAACATCTATTTCTTTTCACGCGTATGGAAATATAATGGAATCGCGTCATAATCGAAATAAATATATTCTAATCAGATGAGAATAATGAGAAGAAAGAGCTATTCAGCTCGTGTCACGGTGATAAAATCTGAGAATATGAATGTCTTTAGTAAATACCGTTAGACTAAGACTGCAAAATGGCACCCAAAATATTCTCTTAAAACTCTTAATGCATTTCATACTTTGAGTAACATGTAGTGTTTAAGAAGAATCAAAGAAAAAAAATATATTCGGTTGTTAGGGAAACAATTTCATTTTTTCCACATGAAAATTAAAAATTCTATTATCCGAACTCCAGCCATTTAGATCGCCAAATATCCAGATCGATATTACAAAATACAAAAATGCATTAAAAGAAATCTTATTGAGCTTATAACTGTATGTATTCATTCTTAAAATTTATGTTTAATTAGAATTTTCGAAATCTATATCTAGATAATTCTGAGTCGGCATTTTATCAATTTCGGAGATACACTGTTAAACATTTACAACAAACTGTCCAGTTATTTGACCGTTTTTATAGAAAACGGTTACATAACAGTAATTTAACTCTATTCTGGTCATACTATTACCCATGTTATGGTCAGAGTTTCACTGTCGCGTATCCTGCCGGCAGTGGCGTAGCCAGGATTTCCTTTCGGGAGGGGTCCAAAATTTTTCTTCAGCTTATATATATAGTAAGATCTGCCAAGATAATATTGCAAAGAGTGGTAAAAAATTCCGTGTTAGACAGTTTTCCGTCTTAGCAGGTGTATGGCACTCTTTTCTATTTGACGAATGAATATTTCCGTTTAAGGCAGCATTCCGTTATAGGCACATTTCGTTTCCACAGAATTTGCTGTATATATAAAAATATAACTTATGTATGTAATATGTATAGTAAAATCTGTTTATAGCAGATTCCTGTCTTAAACGGAAGCATTACATGGCCTTGATATGGATAACTATACAGTTAAGTCTGCTGAAAACCTGCCTGAAACGGGATTTTTCACCGTTCTTCTGTGATTCCGATTTCGTCTTGTCAGTTTTTATCCTACTTATAAATACAGTAAAGCCTGTGAAATGGAAACTTTCTATAACGGAATCCTATCTCAAACTTAAAAGTTTCGGGATCCCATAGAAACGAACTGATTGAAATATAGTGTAACAGGATTGATTGTGTGTGTATATATGCAATAGAAATATTTCGAGTAACTTTAAGAATTTAGATATTTCCTTATCAATTTCTTAATTTAAAAAAATAGCATGTGTAAAATAAAGTAAGATCAATCTCTATAACCGTGGCTAATAATACAATGGAATTACATTAATATTTACCAAATAAAAAGATTTACAAACAGTATGATATAAAAAACTGAGCACTCACTGAAGAATGCATTTAAATCAAGTTTCATATAATATAAGCATTTGATTACGTTAAAGTTATGATCAAAGGGTTAAGTTTAATACAGCATTTGGTTGAATTTTTTTTTTCAATTTTCATGCTTAATTTCCTGTCATTGAATTAAGAACTTGTGCTGCAATAGGTATAATGAATAATGAGTTGACACAATTGCCAATGCCGCCAGCCGTTGATTCACCATGGGTGTTTCTGAGATAAGTTTTTAATTTTTAAGAAAAAAAATCTTGTAATTTCGGCTACAGAAACTAGTAATGTAACAAACACACGCAACAAATATAGTTGATGTTGGGAAAAATAATTTTGTTACAATTGTCTAAAACAGCCATAATTCTTTTTCAAGTTTCACCGCTTTTGATACTAATGTAAATATTCGACCTGAATAGTTGTTTCCGATATCTGGTCGACTTAAAAGATGTTAAATTTTTATAAAAAAAATTATTACGATGGATTAGCACATCTTGGAAAGTATTAGATTGTGTAAAAAATAATGGTAGTTTCTGCTATTTTACTTTTCAAACAATTTATTTTAAGCGGTTGGAAATAATTTTAGAACGTACTCCAAGTTCAGCAGCAATCTTTCAGACTTGTGGTACGTAGATTAGCTTCAACCTTTGCTTTCAATTTCTCATTGTTAATAACCGAATACGACCTACGACCTTCATATTCAAACTCTCATTGCCATCATGAAATTTCTGAAAACAATGTTAAACTGTGAGTTCACAAGTCGTACTTCAGTCAAATGTAATGTGGAATTCAGACATTTTTTCTCCAGGGGGTATTTTTGCTTAGGGTACCATTTTTCTCCTGAATCTCCTGTACACTGTGAAGTTTAAGGAAGGAGAAAGACTGCACTCCTAGATTATTAATAAGCATAAAATCTCAGATCTTTTGAGGGGTCATTTCGATGCTCCGGAGTGGATGCTCCACCCCCGCTCTTCTGCATTCAACGCTGTAGTGTGGTTGATATACAAGCCGTTTCCGCTGATTATCGTACGAAATTTCCCAAAGCTCTACAACTGCCTTAAATATCCCTGTACAATAGCGAAAAACAAAATTATAATACTAAATAAGTAGGTAAATACTTGCCCTTTAAAATAATATACAACAACGTAATATTCCATTAAGAGTTTGTTAAAAATAGCTCAGGTTGAAAAGTTTAATAACAAGAATTACCATTATTTTGTACAAACCCAGAAGAACGTCAAACTCTTTCAATATTCCTCTGTTCTTTTCTTTAATGATAAACGAATAACGAGATCAGAAATAAAAGTATCAAAAGGAAGAAAAAATTGATCTCCCGAAATATTCTTCAGGTTGGACATTGAACCAGATGTATCTGATGGTCAACTTGACAAGGAATATGTGTAACTAAAGAAAATTGTGTCAGACTTTTCTTTAGCAAAGGACTGTGTTCTCTTGAACAGGTCAGAAAACTTTTAAACACCAGTCTCCTCTTGAATGCTTACTGATTAATGTAAAGTTTCATAAAGTTGAAAAAGGACGTCTTCAGCATGGTTTACAGCAGAAGACAAATCCCATTCAGATGCAGGTATTTTGAAAGTGGCAGTGTAATGTTGAATAAGAATTCACAAATATCTAGTCGAAGAATAAAGTTAATTTTTTTTTAAATTCCAGCAAGCAGATTTAAAGTAAATGATAACATTGCTCGATATAAAATTATAAAATGAACAAAGATAAGGGTCGCAAAACTCTGATTAATTTGCTGTTATTGCATTCGTCTAATCTAAACTCGTCTTTTCCCCGTAAGTGTTGGCAACAGTTGGTCCCATCGAAATCTCTGTTGAAGAAGTTTTGCGTTTAATCTAGTTACATTAAAATCTATGAAAACGGAATCGTCAGGTATCCTTAAAAAATCCGTTGTAGATAGATTTCCGTCATATCAGGTATACTTGTATAGTTATCCTTCCGTCATCGAGACCATGAAATGTTTTCGTTTACAAGAGAATTCCGTATTCACAGGAAACCTGCCAACAAGGAATCACAACCAGAAAAGGTTTCATTTTAGATAGGTTTCAAATCATAGAAGGTATAAATATGTAGTGTTGTTTACGTTGAACCTTGAACTTTTGCTGTTTACGATAGCTCTCATCTTCACAGATTTTATTATAATACATCTATGCTTTTCAGAAGTATACTATAGAGTGGATACGTTTTAACAGTTTTGGAGGATACCTGACAAAATGGGACGTATTTATGACAAAAACCTGTTTTAAACGGAAAAATTTCATAGCGCCGGCGAAAGACATACCTTTTCTAAGACAAAAAGGCCTGTCTAAAGCGGAATTTTTCATTGGTTAATTGCGATTCCGTCTTATCAGTTTTTAATATTGTTATATCTATGATTCAGTAAACCAGTTCTTCGTTCGGGGTTCGGGGGGGGGTCCGGACCCCCTGGACCCCCCCCTTGGCTACGCCACTGCCTGCCGGCAGCTACAGATATTCAAGCGGCGAGGCAGGATACGCGACACACCAGGAATCTTCCAGAACCTAAATGAATCCATATGAAACCGCTGTCAAGCCTGCCCAACGACTTCTGCTAGTATGTTCGAACATCTTCTGTAGTACAACTTTTCAATAAAATGTTTTCTGTCTCATTAATGTGTTGCTGTTTCTGTTCTTTTTTTCTGCTTCTTTGAACTATAACTCGCAACTACGGCATTTTCAACTCTGCATTCCTATGTGATTCCGAGTCGTCTCTGTGCCCTCTATACACCTCCTGCAAGTTTGTCAATCTGGTAGTGAAACACCCTGTAAAATAGATCTAAGTATGTAAGATGGATGTAATTATTTGCGATAAATGTAAGTGTGGAAAATATCTCATATAAATAAGCAATAAATTATGTAATTATAGAAGTAATAGATAAAGTAATGGAATATTTAGCATAAAAGTAATTCAAAATTACAAGCTATTTATCTTAATCTCTTGGCGCGTAAATTATCTGGCTGCCTATAAGTCCTTTTTAAGCTTGTTTTAAAGTTTCTTTTTCTTTTTGCAAATACTCATTCTATTAGAATTGCATAAACATCCTTTTACTGTTCTCTATGTATTGTTTGCCATTTTATCTTTATCAGTTAATGTAATCGAATCATTTATCGAAACGTAACGAAAAACGTATTTTTCACGGACCATTTGAGACATTTTGGGGAGAAATATTACAGACACATGTAGATTAGCCATAAATATATATATCTATGACAAGAATAGCCTGCAAGCAACTTTGACAATTTGAGTGTTTTGTAGATTTACATAACCGCAATTTACTAAAAAGTGAGATATTTACTATGTATTATTGATCGCACTTTTTCAATATTTTACAGAAAAAATGACATCTGTATTTTACACTAGAAACAAATAAATTTAAAGTAACCTTACGGGGAGATTTGTCAAAAAAATTGTTAATTTATGAAAATAATTTTACAAACATTTTTTAAATTAATATATTAAAAGAATAAAGAAAAACAACTACATAAGACGACTATGAAAGATAACAACCAAATCAAGTTATTAAGTAGTATTATTCAGATGAAATTATATTTCGGAAAACACTGTTCTCATTCATGCATAATGAAAAATATTCGCGTTTTATTTATTTATTTATTTATTTTTTATAGTGTACTTTGCGTAGCTTTAAACTCTCTGTTTGTATGCTTTTACAGTCGAAGAAGGGATAATGAGTTTTCCTATTCGAAGAAAGAAAAATCCCGTTGTGTATTATATTATTTTTTGTGTTTGTAACAAAGTATTTTACTTCTATATTTATTTGAACTGTGATAAAGAATTATGCTGAACAGAAATGCATTAATTGTACAAAAACTGTACGGCGTAAAAGAGACTGCAGTCTAGTAATACGTAATTACACTTTATTATACAGTATCAGTGAATTGTGGTCCGCCATATTAGTACAGGATAGCTTAGTTGGTAGAGCATTGGCAGCTTAAATCAAATTCCTGGGTTCAAATCCTGACCTGGATACTTTTTAACTTAGTTGGATAAAATTACACTCGTAGGATTTTTTTATTACCACTATGACTGCGTTAAAATAATATATTATAATTACGTATCTAACGTTTATTAGAGTTCCTTTACCTGCGGTTATTTCTGTCAAGCTGTTTGAGATAATGGAACAGATGCCTTTGCCAAAAGGTTGTCTGAGTGAATTGCATTCGCTGGATTTGTTCAGGATAGTTTAGTTGGTAGAGAGTTGGCAGCTTAAACCAAGGTCATGGGTTCAAATCTAGACCTGGACACTTTTTAACTCAGTTGGAAAAATTACAACTCGTAGGATTTCTTTAGTGATCACTGTGACTGCTTTAAAATAATAAAGTGTTATTACGTATCTAATGTTTATTGGAGTTCCTTTACTTGTGGTTCTTTCTGTCTAACTGTTTCAGATAACAGACCAGATATCTTTGCTAAAACGTTGTCTGAGTGAATTGCGTCTGCTGGATTTGTCCAGGATAGCTTATTCAGTAGAGAGTTGATAGAGAGCTTAAGCCAAGGTCCTGGATTCAAATCCCGGCCTAGTACTTTTTCACTCAGTTGAAAAAAATGCAATAGGTTTTAGTGCCTTGACCAATAACGGCTTTCCATAGGTACATCATACATCATGTGTAGCATTTCAATCCCACGATTTAAAACTTTTCTGTGTAAGTTCTTACTGTTCTTTGGACCATCTGCAATTTTCAATATAGTACTCAAAATATTATGTGTTCTCTAACTGTTCGAGAACATTTTTTTAATTGCAAAAATGATTGAATGGACTTCACCCCATCTAAGACTATCGCCATTTTTTCTTCTACCTCTCCTCGTTGTTCAGCAGCTATTAGATCTTCAAGTTCAACATTTGAATCATGTATAGTGACGTTATTTTTGTTGTTCCCGTCAGTCAAGTTATTACTTTCTTTTTCTTTCTGTTGCTTCTTTCGAGATCTTTCAGATCTCTTTTTATCTTCTTTGTTTCCTTTTCGATCTTGCATCTTTTATTAAAGGGTTTTCTTAACTGCTTCTGCGTCTTTCCCTCAAAGCAAAACTTCTTCAGATGACAGCACATCTTAGTATATATGGCTTCAATCTTGACTCTTTGAAGGGTTTACTAACGATGTAGAAGCGTAGTCGTTGATATAACGTTGAAGAATATCAAAACTGCCTATAACACTTTTGAGTAATTAATTCGTCACTCGCGCATGTCGTTTTCTGGCAACTGAAGTGTAGAACTAAGCCAAAGTATAATTTTTATAAGCAAAATTAATATTTGTTAGCTTCTCAGATAAAAATAAGATTGATAGAAATATTGTTTACAACTATCCCGTAATGAAGAAAATAAGGAGGGGGGAGGGGGATTGTAAACAGCTTCATGCAGAACAAAAGAAATATGAAGGAGCAAATATTAGTAAGCTGTTCGCCGACAAAATATATCACTAATAGCCGTAAATAGATAGAATTACATAACCCTAGTTTATATCCAATAGCATAGCAAGAAATAAGTCATCCCATGTCAATTGGCCTAGGGGCTCCTGTTGAATCCCTTTCACTTTTGGTGCAATCGACACAGGACATACATATAATTCGGAAAGGGATATCTGCAAACTATCGGAGTCGTAAGTAGTACAGTTGTGGCTCCCGGGGTGCTTCTGTAAAGTTGACTATTTCAGTATCGCAGGAAAAACGATAAAATCACAAAGTTTTTTTTTTTTTTTTTTTTTTTGCTCATGATACAAGGAACCTTACATATTGCAAATATTTGATGTAGTACAACTTTACTTTAACAAGCTGTAACTACTGAAGAAATTACTTTAAAAGTTTGTAACTTTACCACCTAATTACCTATGAATACGTTAATGAGCTGCTGAAGTCGTTTACCGCCTGAGTAAGTATTTATTAATTTATTCATCTTTGAAATCTCCTCAAAAATTAAATTCACAAATTATATTCAGAATATTCACCCATATTCAAAAGTCTATATCTGTCGGGAGCAGTAAGAGAGTGGACTGTAGTAAGTTTTTATTTATTTATTTAATTAATTGCCAAGGGGCAAGTGAAGTTTTGTTTAACTTCTGGTTTGAGCGCAAGGGCACTCGTGACATGAGATGCTGCTCGTTTTGAGAACGAAGCTCAACTGACGGTTTTACAATTTATCAGCTAGGTGGCGCTGATCTATTAAGCAAACTTCGGGAGCGCACATACCGGCCCCCATTGAAGTATTCTAATAGTTCAATGAGATACAACAAATGAATATACAATAACATACAATGAATTATTAATTAATGGCTACACATTATGCACTAATATATAATACAATGATAAGAAATAATAAATTCAATAGATAAATGCTAAGATTAATTGATATTATCGTTATCTACAATAGGTAAAATACATATGTTAGAAATACTTCTTTTGTAAAGTCCAGATGGAGTACGAACTACTACAACTCTGACATTATCATCATTTCCTTTTATTATTTCTGAAATTCGACCTATTATCCATTTACAAACTGGTAGGTCACCATCCTTTACAAGAACCATCATACCTGGTGCAACGTTTTCTTTTTTAAAGAGCCATTTGGACCTCTGCTGTAAATGACTTAAATAGGAATTGGTCCAATTTTTCCATATGAGTTGCACGATTTTTTGAGTTTTCTGCCATCGGTCGAGCAAGTTTTCCTTTTCATTTATTAAATTTGGCTCAGGTAGGGCATTGATTGGTCTTCCAATAAGGAAATGACCTGGGGTCAAAACTTCATAGTCTTCTAGATCAGAGGACAGTGGGGAAAGAGGGCGAGAATTAAGAATACCTTCAACTTGGGTAGTAATTGTCAAAAATTCTTCTAAAGTTAATTTCATAACACCAATAGATCTTTTTAGGTGATATTTGAACTGTCCGACACCTCTCTCCCAGAGACCTCCAAAATTTGGTGAACGAGGGGGTAGAAATTTCCAGAGAACTTGCTCGGATGACAGGAATTTTGATACATCATCATTATTCTTATCTATAGAATTTAATAATTTTTTCAATTCTCTAGATGCTCCAACAAAGTTGGATGCATTGTCACATGAGATTGTACTACTTTTGCCTCTGCGAGCAAAGAATCTTTTTAGAGTTGCAATTAATGCATTAGAAGTTAAATCAGAAAGCAACTCTAAATGCACTGCTTTTGTCACCATGCATATGAAAATTGCTACATAAACCTTATTAAACATTCCCTTTCTTTGGTTGCGATATTTAATCAAAAATGGACCACATAGATCAAGTCCTGCATTAGAAAAGGTTGGACTTTGGATTACTCTCTCAGGGGGTAAATTACCCATGATTTGATTGACAATTGTAGGTTTTATTTTGAAACATTGAACACAATCGTGAACAACTTGACGAGCAATGTTTCTTCCGTTAATAGGCCAAAATAATTGTCTTACAGTATTCAATAGTCCTTGAGGACCAACATGTAAGTCTATTTTATGATAGTAAATAAAGATGATTTCTGTTAATTTACTACCTGGGGGTAAAATAATTTGGTGAGATCGGTCATAGCTTAAATTTGAGTTGGCTAAGCGACCACCTACTCTTAATAGATCATCTTGATCTAGAAATGGATTTAAGAACCTTAACTTACTTTTTATAGGGATAGACATGCCCTTTTTCAATGCCGAAATTTCTGTTGAGAAATACTCACCTTGAATCTTTTTCAGCAATACATTTCTGGCAAATTTTATTTCCTCCAACATTAAGTGATTTTTAAGTTTAACATTATTCTTGCAGTTGTTAAAAAACCTGAAAATAAACGCTAATACTCTTATTAGTTTCACATAACTGTTTGAAATATTAAGAAAAGAGTTAATAAAGTCATTTTTTATAACTGAAGTTAAGACCAGAACTGACTTTAGTTCCTTTAAAAAGAGTTCATCATTTTTGTGAGAGTCATTTTGAGGAAAAAGTTCACTAATGTCCTTTTTCAGGAAATCGGGGCCTTCCCACCACAGTTTGTTGGTTGAAAGGGACGTAGCATCTTGACCTCTGGATAACGCATCAGATGGATTAAGTTTTGAAGGAACGTATCTCCACTCATAGTTTTTTGACAGTTCTTGAATCTGAGAGACTCGATTGCCCACAAAGGTTTTAAGGAGATGAGGTGAAGTTGCTATCCAGGCTAAGGAAATGGTGGAGTCTGACCAAAGTATGACCTTGTCAAATTTAAGCTTTAGTGCATTTACTACTCTTTGAGTAAGTTGGCACAATAACAAACACGCTGACAGTTCGAGTCGCGGGATGCTGAGAGTTTTAATTGGGGCAACTCTGCTTTTGCTGCAAATGAGATGAGAAGCAGGAGAACAAGAGTTCGATACTGATTGGAGATAAAGAGACGCTCCGTAAGCCCTTTCACTAGCATCAGCAAAGCCGTGCAATATTATAGTTGATACATCTTTAATGAGAATGCATCTAGGTATATTGAATGATTCTATCAAAACAAGTGAATTAAGGAACTTGTCCCATGCTTGAGCAACAGGAAGTGGAATGTTATCATTCCAGTCACACTTTAGTAACCACAGTTTTTGCATAAAGATTTTAGCACGGCAAATTACCGGCCCAAGTAACCCTAAAGGGTCGAAGAGTCTGGCAATTTGACTTAAAACTTCGCGTTTTGTATAGTTAGCACTTCTGTTGACAATCACCGTAAATTTAAAAGTGTCACTACTGCAGTCCCAAAGTATTCCGAGAGTTTTAGATGAAGTATTTTCAGAATTTTGGTTAAACGGAAAAATTTGAGAATCAGGGGTTATTTCTTCAACAACATTAGATTGCCATTTATGTAAAGACATCTGGCCTCTTTTGAAGAGATCTGTCAATTGTTCTTTAATTTCGTTAAATTCCGCAATGTCTGAAGACCCAGAAAGGCAATCATCCATGTACATATCGCTCATTACGACCTTAGCTGCTAATGGAAAATTGGTTGCTTCATCTGTTGCTAACTGCTGGAGAACTCTAGTGGCGAGGAATGGACTACTTGCACAGCCATATGTAACTGTTTTCAGGGTATAGATTCTGTCCGGTTTTTCCCTCCCCTCTCTCCACAATATTTTTTGATATCTAGTATGCAACGAATTTACTTCTATTTGTCGAAACATTTTATTTACATCAACAGTAAATGCGAAAATATTTTTCCTAAAACGGATCATAATCGCAAAAAGATCATCCTGTATTAACCCTCCTTTAAACAATAAATCGTTTAGAGACTTTCCATTACTAGTTTTACAACTCCCATCAAAAACAACCCTTAATTTAGTTGTGGTACTTGACGGTCGCAAAACACCGTGATGAGGGAAAAAATATCCTGCATCAGGATTTGTGTCATCAGACATTTCCTCCATGTGTCCCAATGTAGCGTATTCTCTTAGAAATTCTATGTATAATTCCCTTAATTTGGGATCTCGTTCTAAACGTTTCCATAACTGATTTAATCTTTTAGTGGCAATTTGTTTTGAATCTCCCAAAGAATTATCTAACATTTGAGATTTAAAGGGCAATTCAACTACGTACCTACCGTCCGGTTTTCGGTAATGAGTTTTTAAAAAATGTTCATTACAGTAATTTAACTCCTCACTAACTAAGGGTTTTAATTCACTTACCTGATCTAATTCCCAAAAGGAGCTTATTTCTTTTTCTAATTTCTTAGATTCTGTTATCAAGAAACAAGAATCAGAAGATTCCTTTAAATTCGAGATCGAATTGTAAACAGCACCTGATATAACATGTCCAAAAAATGTTTCTACTAACATTAATTGAGAATCATCAATTTTAATTTTATTTGATCCTATTAATTCATAAAATAACTCTGCTCCAATAATCGCGTGTACACGTTTCGGTTTGTTCCAGTTATTATCCGCTAAAATTATATTCGCCGGCAATTTTAATTTCGACGCATTCACATATGAAGGGGAAAGTTCGGCAATTTTCGGGACAACTACCATATCTAACTGATAAGATTTAGTTTTGCTTTCATTCGTTAATTCTGTACTAATAAATGATTTAGCGTTTAAGCATAAATCGTTAAGTCCGGAGATCGGAATATGAGTTTTTTGTTTACGCAATCCCAACACGTTTGCAGCATATGCACTTATTAAATGTGAGCTAGAACAACTGTCTAATGCTGCAATTAATGGTTTAAATTCCCCAGAACAATCCTTCAAATATATTACAGCTGTATTTAAAATCACACAAGATTTATCTGTTTTATTTTCCTTCGCGAAAAATGTTTGATTATCAAGAGAGGGGGAGGAAGAAATCCGGCGTCCGTCTGTCTCCTCCACCGGTCGATTTGTTTTGTTATTTTGATTAATTGGATGTAATAGAGTGCTGTGTTGTTTGCTATTACAAGCAAAACAGCTGTACTTTGATACACAGGGATTAGGTAAATGATTATTTAAACATGAAAAACATAAGTTGTTATTTTTTACAATTTCTGTTCTTTTTGTCACATCCATTAGTTTGAATTTCTCGCATCTATATAACGAGTGTTTATCCGCACATCCTAGCACGCAGCTTTTTCCATGTTTTGCTTTAGTTAAAAATGATTTTTCATTATTTGGCTTAGCGCCAGTTTTCCAACTGTACGGAATCTTTCTATTTTCTTTAGGCAGAAAAGTATTTTGAAGAATTCTAGCTCTTTCTTCCAAAAAACTTAAAAAGTTATCTAGTTTAGGAATTTCATTTTTAATTAATTTCATTTCGAAACATTTCTTTATTTCAGGATCCAGTTTTTGAAACAGTATATGCATTATTAAAGCATCTGACAGCTCGTTTGATTCAAACTCGAGTAATTTTAATGCACGCAAATTACATTTAGTATTATCAATTAATTGCATTAAATGGTTAGGAGAGTCTGGTACCTTTGATAAATTTAATAATTTAATAATATGACAATCAATAACTGCCCGTTTGTTTTCGTATCTTTCTTCTAAAGAAGACCAAAGAGATTCATAAGTATCTTGTGCTGACTCGAGCCTTTTGGCTTCACCCTTTAGACAGCCCTTTAAATAGCATAGCTGCTGAGTTGAATTTAGATTTTTATTATTGCCTATAATTGACATAAATTGAGTTTTAAAATTTTGAAACTCATCATATTTTCCTGAGAAACTAGGTAGAGGTAAGTCAGGTATTTTAAAGTTAGTCGTGACAGTCAAATTATCTTTTTTAACATTAGAACAATCTAATTTAGATATAAATATATTAAGCTTTACCTCTGATTCTTCCAGTTCATCTTCGAGTTGAGACGTTATATCCAAAGAATCCCTTAATTCCACATCTTCTGGAAGCTGTGTATAGGCGTATATGAGTTCACGCAATGACGTTTTGAGTTCTGAGATTGAGATTCGTTTAGCTTCCAATCGTAACTGATGTTCTTTCTTTTGTTGTTGATCTTTTTCTTCTGAGAGTACGTATTCACTAACGAATTTTATTATTTTGTTAAGCTTTGTTTTTAACACGCCGCGTTGGCGATTTAAAGCTGTTAAATTACTCATTTACACTGTGCTCCGGTCGCTTAGGACCATATGTCGGGAGCAGTAAGAGAGTGGACTGTAGTAAGTTTTTAATTATTTATTTAATTAATTGCCAAGGGGCAAGTGAAGTTTTGTTTAACTTCTGGTTTGAGCGCAAGGGCACTCGTGACATGAGATGCTGCTCGTTTTGAGAACGAAGCTCAACTGACGGTTTTACAATTTATCAGCTAGGTGGCGCTGATCTATTAAGCAAACTTCGGGAGCGCACAATATCTTAAAAGGGACACTTTTGATTTGGTACCGTTAGAAAAATAACACTTTAATTGACAAGAAAAAATTGTTTCAGTTTGAGACTTTGAAAAATTCAGTTTGAAAAATTGTTTCAGTTGTTCAAAAAGCAAGGTTCAAAACAACTACTTTTCGTGAGATTCGCAACTATATCCGGTAAAGTAAAGTACCTGTACACTCAAATATCTCTTGAATAGATAAATCTAAAATTGTGAAACAGGTGTCTACCTATAGTAAAACGACTATGCGCTAACACACGAGAATGGCTGCAGTGTCCTCCAGTGGCAAAATTTGTAAATTATGGACTCTATCTGAAAAAATATGAGTTATAGCTAAAAAATGTTAATTACAAAAGTGTAGAGCATGTAGGCTTAGTATGAAATAACGTTTTACATGTAAAAATAACTTTATTAGAATCTGTGAAATAATTTTGCGATAACCAATCACCGGCTTGAATACGTCATTAATCTCTTCTAAAAGTGTGATATTATAAAGGAGATGTATATGTTGTAGTGAAACTAACCCATGTCAGCAATGTACAATTTATTTTAAGAAATTAAAGTTAAGAATGCTCAATGTGTCCACCATCTGCAGCTATGTATCTTAATGCATGCGCATTGCCGTCAATGGTCTTTTGTAATTGATAATCATTACCTCTCATATTTTTCGAGATAGGTTCGATAACTTCTAAATTACGACCCCAGGGGACGCTACAGCCTCTCATTTGATAGTGCATAGTCTTTTTGATATAGGCAGTTACACTTGTTTCACAATTCTAGTTTTATTGATTAAAGAGATATTTCATAGTGTATCCGGACATTCACATACATATGTAGTGGAGATTCTCACGTAAAATAGATATTTTCAACCTTGATTTTTTTCTTTTTTGGTTGTTGTTGCTTTATACGGAAGAAACCCAAAATGAAATAAAAGATTTCTTGTCAATTAAGATGTGATTTTTCCAGTGCTATTAGCGGTAATCAAATCAGAAGTGTTTCTTCTGCGATGTAAGGTTTCTGAATATGGGTTTGAATTTATGAATTTAATTTTTGGAAGATTTCAAAGATGAACAAATTAATAAATATTTTGGCTGGGAGGAAATAACTTTAATAGCTCTATGTTATATGGTCATAGGTAATTAATTTGCAAAATGGCAGAATTTCGTTTAAAAGTAACAGCTTGTTAAATTAAAGGTCAATTTCATGGCGACAGGCTGAATGGCCTAATTTGAGGCCAAGTGGTGATGAATGTGTTGATTTCTAATCTATAAAATTGCAATTATGTTTTTCTGCATGAAAAGTTGTACTAGTTCACATATTTGCAATATATAAGGTTTCTTGAATCATGGACAATAAAATGCCAAACTTGGTGATTTGATCATTTTTCCTGCGACAGTAAAATAGTGAACTTTACAAAAGTACCCATGTGCCTCTACTATATTACTTCTGACTCTGACAGTTTACACATATCCATATGTACGTGCTTTTGCGACTGCATCAAAATTGAAAGGGGTCAAGCTGGACCATATCCAGAGTTAGGCCACTTGACATGGAATAACCCAATAAGGAGTATAAACTTCATTTGACAACTTTCTTAGCCTTATCAAATTGTATTTATAACGATATTGCCAGCTATTAGCATAAAAAGGTAAAAACAAGCAAAACCACTTATAGGTGATAAAGAGATGCAAATTCACTTAACTAATAGTTCTACCGATGCTCGGGAGACAATTACAAGAGTTTAATTATAAAAGTGTAGAATATGTAAGGCTTAGTATGAAATGACGTTTTATATGTAATCAGGGTGTAATTGTAAAGACAATTACACCCTGTTTATATTTAGCTCAATTAATAATATATATATTTTAACCATTTACTTAATTATTATCAAGTTACTATATTGTTTTCACGAAAATTTCAATTTTCTCTAGCAACAAACTTTTCTAAAAAAAATTAATTTTTAATTTTTAAATTATGCGCGATGCCAAAACAATGTAAAATGTAATAAATATTTCAACAAGGTTCAACTATAGTTCATCCAAATTTCATGCTTTTATAGTAATGTGTTTGTTACTAAAGTACAAACAACAAGTTGCAAATTAACATGTAGAGGCAATGTATATTTAATTTAAATATCATAGTATAAAAGAAATATAACTCTAAGTTTCCATTTTTATAAAAAAAAAAAAAAAATACTTCACATAAAAATCTGTATAAATATTTGTGAAATCCATACAAGCATCTACACAGAAATCAGAAAATCACGAAATAAGTAAATGACTTTAAAGCAAAAGACAAATTATGTATAATTCCATATTATGTATTCAGAAAAATAAATACGATTGTGTTAGAAAATCTACTTAAATATAATGAGAAATAATAACGCTTCAGGTAAAATTCTATAAACTAATTTTTTAAATAGTACAATACCCTAAATTGCGTATGTCATTTTAAATTTTAAGCATATTATTTAGAATAACATTGAACATAATTAGTTTTCGATTTTTCTGCATACTAATTGCTGCAATATAAAGAAATGCAAATGAGACACGACGTAAAAAAATCACAAATTTATTCTGTATGAAATCAGAATTAAACTCATTTATTACAGCATGGTTTGCTTTTGTGACATTTGGAATTGCAATATAGGATAGTCGCGTTGTTGTTGTTTTTGTTCTTTTTTTTTTAACTTATTGTTACCGACATAAAAATGGAACTTTTACATTAGATTTAGATTAGAACCGAACTGAAATTCAGTTATTTATAAGTTTTAGGTTTAGGTTTGCTTCATGCGTGAAACTACATAGTACAATCCGCGATAAATAAAATAAAATAAATGAATGAAAATAAAATAAAAATAATTTTTAAAAAATTGCTTTACTATTAAAATTTTATTTATGCACCAGAATAGACTAGGATTAATAAATCACTTTTAATTTTTGTTTTAAGAATACCAGGGAATGAGACCCGGGTTACAGAACATATATACGGCTCAATGCACACAATGTAGCTGAAAGTCGTTTTTTATAGAAACCTTTGATAGATCTTTTACATTTAATAATTTTTTAAATAACCCACCAATTACACCAAAAAGCTTTTTATATGGAATATATCAAATATGTATTCAAATAATAAAGTTTTGAAATATATTTTAAACTAGTCGGATATGCCAATCCCAAAACCTTCTTCTATCTTTTACATGTTAATGCTTCAAAATTCGCCATCACACCGCCAAAAAAAAAAAAAAAAAAAAAAAAAAAATCGATATTTTTTGTCATTCTGTTGTACGTCAGTTGCCTGAGCAAATGCCGGGTTACCAGGATGCGAGGAGACGATGTATTATACTAAACTACGAAAAGACTGTCCTTGCCTGTACCGGCAGGAAAAGATAGCTAAAATCTCAAAACCAAGCAATAGGTAGTCTAATTCTACTGAAAATACACGAAGGTAAAACGCGCGGAAACCGATTACAGAAGAGTCATTCACAGTTCTCGTCAATATTGAATTCGAATGAGAATTTCGCCAAATTAGACAGATATAACCAAGTTGGCTTCATATATGGCAACGTATTCTGGTCGCCAAATTTGGCGATATTTCACCAATGTCGCCACGCTTGCCGAGAATTTGACGTTGCGAATATAAATATATAGTGTTAAGCATGCAAGAGTGTTGAAACGATGGTTTTTGATGTCAACGATGGACAAAATTTGGCGAAACCATGTTCACTAAAACTCATAAATTAAACCCGTTTATGGAGCAATCCTGCTGTATTGTTTCAAAATATCAGCCACCCTATAATTTCAAACTGTTATATCTCAGCCATTTCTTAAGATCGAGGCAAAACAAAAAATGCTCTAGAATCCTTGGATCAAGGCCGAACATTAACCGGAAAAAATGTTTAGGATTTCTAACTTTTTATACATCTTTTTGAATTTGAAATCTTTAAATGGCTATCACAGCGCCCCCTCCAGGTGCAATATCCCCAAATTCAACTGGGACCTGCAGGCCATATTCAAAAACATATACAAAAAATTTGGTTCAATTATCTGCTTAACTTCATACACTCTTCGATGATACAATAGTAAAAATGGAACAAAAATCGCGATCACAGCACCCCCTTTTGTCGAAATAGCCCCAAAATCAAGTGGGACCCGCTGGCCATAGCCAAAAACATAGAAAAAAAATTGATTCAATTTGAAGCATAACTTCATACACTTTTCGATGATACAATGGGGACGGACAGACAGACATTTTGTAAAAGCATGTTTTTCGGAATCTCTGATCCCTAAAACGTGTAAATCCGTCGAAAATCGGAAGTCGAAAAAAATTTCGATTACAATACTTTCTTCTATTAAAGATAGAAGAAAGTAAAAATACATGTTTGAAGCCCAGTATTCAAATCTTGTTTATAATCATGCAAAGGCTTGAAAGGAATTAATTAATTCAGCCATTTTCCAATTTTAAAAAAGAAAATATTTTTCTTCGTTATGTGAGGAATGAGCGCAGGTTGGGCAATCAATTGCCAATTGTGGTAAATGGCAACACTGTCACTTTCTTTTTATGTTGGTTTTAAAAATTTGTCTATATTATTACAAATGTTACTTTACATTATGGTGGTAAATATATATTTATTGTTGGGATATAATTGGAAAAGCTCATGTTTGAAAATTATTTAAAAAATCATTAAAAAAAAATCAGCAGATTGGGTTATAGTTTTCAAATAAATTTTATTTAAAAGTAAATTTTTTGCTCTATCCAATGGTGTAAAAAGTGGAAATTATGCTATATTTGAAGCAAATAAATAATGATAAAAGCGAAAGCGACAGCGCAGGTCGTTGACACCATCGTTATGATGTCAGAGTTAGTGAGGGACATTTTCTTTTTTGCTTTCTAATACAGGTATTTCTCCCCCCACCCCCATCAATCACATTTATGTATATCTGCGAACTTTTATGCTTTCTTTCAAGTCAAACAAACATATTTTTAGCAAAAATTTGTATTTAATAAATGAGATCAAATAAGTACAGTCGGCAAGGGGGAAAAAACGCAATACTTTATCACCAAATTATTGTAGAGAGATACAAAAGGTACATTAGGCAGGAAATATTGTCTACTTTCCGAATATAGATGCAATTTTTGAAATAAGGGTCGTCTGCATATTAAAAATTGTACTAACTTTGATTTTTCAAAGAGTACCACTTTGAAGAGTTAAAAAGAGTTAAAAAGAGTTAAAATGGGGCATTTATATATTTTTATTACATTTTTACAGAGTTACAAAATGTCAAAGTTTGAGGATGCTAATGTTAAATGCACGTGAAAAACTTTAATTTATATCTTTTCAAAAAATCATCCGACTGATTTTCTTTTTCTGTATGAGATAGAATGAATAGACCCAAACTTGTTTCAGACATTTTTTCAATTAAAAATATATTTTCAATTGTGAAAATTATTAATAAATTCAAATAAAAATATAAAATGTATGAATTAGTTTATTTTATATCGAAAATTTCTGTATAATTTTACTGGTGATTTATTGTGTGTTTTCGGTACTTTTCTTAATTTTATTTTCCAAAATTTATGAATACACAATTTCTTCTATAACTCGTTGAAGATTTGAGAAAAATGCTTTAATGCCTTCTATCACGCCTCTTAATTTGTCGGTCGAATTTTGGAAAAGACACCCTGTATACGAGTAACTAATGGAAAATTCTATACAAGAAACTTGGATATAAACAGCATTATTATGAGCAGGAAAAATATTATAATTTAAATTATATGGTAGACAAATGAAAGTAAAATATGGTGTGGGTGTATTTTTTTACAACCTTAAAAGATAAAAATATACTAAAAAAACTTGTTTGTAAAGATACACCCCACTAACTCCTGGATACTAGGAGAGCCAGAACACAACCCAAAACAGAAAGATTTTAACTTTTATTTTATATGACGAGTACCCGATGAAAACCTTAACAATAAGAAACATTCACCTCCTCCCCCACAAACCCCCAAAGTTGTTTTCGTCGCAACTTGATCTGGGATGGCATTGAAAATGAGGAAGTATCACCGTATATAAAATTCAAGACCAATTTCTTAACATTAATTGCATTAATAAATGAAGAGAAATGATTTTAAAAATTAGACTGGGGAGGCTTACAATTTAACGCAAGGATTTAATATGAAAGTTTAAATTTGTATAATGTATCTCAAATTTTTTAACACGCGTACAGACACGTATTTATACAGAGTACCCCATAAAGGTTAATTCTCTATATAAAAATTAAGAATTGAAATGAGTTGTAAACTTACATAGCTATGTTTATGATGATTGTGGTTTGTTTCATGTAAAAAGTAATGTAGGTCAGAATCATAATTTTTTTTTACATGAATTTATTAATAATTTTCCTAATTAAAAATATGTTTTTAAATTGAAAAAAAATGTATAGAATATGTTTAGGTTTATTCACTGCATCTCATTAAAAAATAAAATTTAATTGGCTGATTATTTTGGAAATGTTAACAGTTAAAGTTTGTCATATATAGATTTAACATTAGTATCCTCAAACTTTGACAACTTCTAACTCTATGAAGATTTAAGTAAAAATACATAAATTATGCCTTTTTCTGGGTTGGCTTGATCCAAGAAACTTAAATTTGGTGTCAAAAGCGGTTGTTACGATTTGAAATATCAAAGTGGGAGCAACTTTTACCATGTAAACTATCCTTTATGACAAAATAAACCACAAACGATTACAACGAACTTTATATGAATTAAAATGGTACTTTTTGCTTATTTTTGCATTAATTAGTATTTGAGTTATAGCCATCGTTCGGATTCTTTTTATCCATTTTTTTGGGGGTGGAGGGAGGAGTGTAATTTACTAACGTGGGGGGAAAAGAAGAAACGCACCACCCCGTGTTATTTATCAACAAATTGTTCCAGAAAGTTGTCTCTAAATTGTGAGCGGTACCATTCGATTAGCAGAGGCGTAGCGTCAAGGGGGGCACGGGTCCCTTTACTACCAGTATTTTTATATACTATATTTGGCCTTATTTAATTCATACCGTTCAAAGATTAATTAAGGCTAAATGTAGTATATAATTATACTGGTAGTAAAATGATCGTGCCCCCCCTGACGCTACGCCACTGTCGATTAGGAATTGTGTCTACTTCCCAATCATCTACATATTAAAACTTGCATAAACTTTGATTTTAACAAAGGTAGCATTTTATTTGACACTTTATTTGAGTCCTTGGGTCAAAGCAACTAAGTTTACAACTGTAGAAAAAGTACATAATCTATATCTGTTTAATGCAGGAAATAAGATTATGTTAATGAAATGTGCTAGAAGGTTATCCATTTTCGAAAAATAAAACCAAAATCTTAGGAAGAAAAGTACAATATTCAAATAGTTACTAGAAAAGTTACATAGTAATTTTGAGCAACAGTTGAATAGTTGAAGAGTTTAGACATTTCTTGGGCTTCCTAGTTTTTCCTAGGTTTACCACCCACTTTGCTCTCTGTGTAGGGGTAGCTAAAACTTAGGGAGCGAAAGAGAGAAGTCTAACTGTAGTTTGAACATCATAAGAGTGAGTATAATTATAATTAAAAATAGGAGAGCGTTTAGGGTAGAGTAAAAAAAAAAGAAAAAAATATATATAAATAAATTTAATAAACAAATATAGCAATTACAATTTACAAAACGCAAAAAGGAAAATGATGAAATGTTCAATTGTTCAAAAAAGTCGAGAATAAGGTGGGAAAGGCCAATAGGGCATTTTATAATATACCCATACATTTTTGTATTGTTAATAGTAACAGTATGGATATAAGTCAGTTCTAAACAGTGTAAGCAGCTGGAAGGAGCTGTAATTTCGCATTCGCACATTTGAAGCTTCTAGAATTTGATTTCTGTTTTTATATAATCAAAGGCTACAATTCATATATATTCTTAACACATTGACGGACAGGCCCCACCAGTGGCTGAGAGGTTCTGCTCTCAAAGCTGGTAGATGGGAGGTGCTGGGTTCAAACCCCTGTCGTGCTCGTCGACCTAACCGTTCGGAGTTTTCCGTGGCTTTCTTCGAACATTGCCGTAAATACGGGTTAGGATCCCTTAAAAAGACCCCCACGGAGGGCACTCCCCCCTAGGGCCTATATCCCTCGTGTGCCTCGTGTGCGTTAATTCGTGATTTGGCCGTCATAAATCAACCCAACCCACCCAACCCATTGACGGACAATAGGAACAAGTGAAGTTCGAAAATTGACACTATATGTTTTTGTAATTTTTAGAATATTAGAAGTATAGTTTTACTCTTTCTGCTTAAATAAACTTAATTTTGATTAATTCAGCACCTTTAATTAGGTTGCACTACTCCCTTCACAACCACGTCAGGGTGGCTAGTGGTCAGGGAGAAATACAGTCAAAAAAAGTGATAAACACCAGTAAATTCTTATAGAAAAATGTATGTTGATTATTCAATCAAATAATCAATTTGAATTTTTCTATAAGAATATACTGGTAGTTATAATTTTTTTTACTGTATTTTTCTCTGACAACTAGCCACCCTGCACGTGCATACTGAAGCTGCAACTCGTATAACAGGTGGAAAAAGAACTTCAACCTAAAATATTGTTTCCAAAACATGACACTGGGCTTCTATTTGTACGCTGGTAAATGCACATTTGTGCTGCTATAGCCGTAGTGTCTAAAAACGACCGTTTCGTTTTGGGCGGCTATAGCCGTCATGCCACATTGTGAACTTTGCTTTGGAGGCTATAGCCGCAAGTGTCCGTCAACGTGTTAATATGAATTTCAAAATATAAATATTTGAAATTAATTTTCGAAAAGAAAATGAATTGTAACCTATGAATTTATTAAAACGATTTTTAGAAGCTTCATATATGCGAATCCAAAGTTACAGCTCATTCCGCCGAGCAATTTTTGAGTTTTGTTTAAATCACTACCGTCATTGCTATCTGTTTAGCAACGATTAAAAATGAATTCAACTTAGGATCTCTAAACTTTAAATCAAGAAAATTTCTAAAATACTTGACCGAATGATTTCCCATTTGGTATCCGAAGGTAAAATGCACCGAAGAATCCAAATATGTTGTCAGAATAAAGTGTAGTATTAAAAAAGTTAACTTTTATTACAATTTCTATATATAGACGACACACTGACTAAAAAATTAATATAGCATTAATAAATAGACTTATTAATAATCGATTGGTACTAGTCACATTTTTATACGATGACTTGCAGTAAAGTTAGTAGGATATATCCTTTTATTTTTCGTGGCTGTATATCAGATACGAGCAGGGAAGACCAAGCTATGCTCGGTCAAAATTAGCTTTGAGTTCAAATATTATAACCCATGACCAAAATGACCCACTAATCGAAATTTCTCGAATATGTGACATAACCCAATAGTCTTCGCGTTCCCTAAAACAGTAGGATACAAAATTTAGTTCAAATCGTCTGAACCGTTTTTAAGATAAAAATAGCTTTACCCATAATGACATATGACCCATAATGGTCCATGACCAAAATAACCCACCAATCGAAATTTCTTGAACATGTGACCTAGCCCAATAGTCTTCTCGTTCTCTAAAACTGTAGGATACTAAATTTAGTTCAAATCCTCTGATCCGTTTTTAAGATTAAAAAAAATAGCTTGACCCATAATGACCCACTAATCGAATTTTCTCGAACATGTGGTATAGCCCAACAGTCTTCTCGTGCCCAAAAACCATAGGATGCAAAATTTAGTCGAAATAGTCTGAGCCGTTTTTTAGATAAAATTAGCTTGACTCACAGTGACCCAAAAATGATCCACTAATTGTTTTTTCTCGGACATGTGACTTAGCCCAATGATTTTCCGGAAACTCGTAAAATACAAAATTTAATCAAAATCGTTAGAGCCGTTTTTTAGATAAAATTAACTTGACCCACGTTTACCCAAAAATGATCCACTAATCGAAAGTTCTCGAACATGTGACCCAGCCCAACAGTCTTCTCGTGCCCGAAAAGGGTAGGATACAAAATTTATTCAAAATTTTTTGAACCGTTTTTAGATAAAATTAGCTTGACCTTGACCCATGATGACCCAAAATGACCCATTAATCGAATTTTCTTGAACATCTGACCTAGCCCAATGGTTTTCTGTTACCTCAAAACTGTAGGATACAAAATTTCGTTAAAATCGTTATAGCCGTTTTTAAGATAAAATTTGCATATATAACCACACACACACACAAGATTTGCTCATATTAGAATATATGATTAAGTTAAACAATCCAATGTAAAACAAACAAAAGGGGCGGAGCTTCAAAACTTGCTTCTTGTGCTATGCCGAAAGTGGTAATTTGACATATATTATAACATGGCATTAAAAAGCCACGAAATGACATTTGTTTCAGAAAGGGGTGAAATATACCACTGAGTTTGTATAACACAAACAGAATATTTACAAGAAAAATTGTAAACTTATACTAATTATCGAACTGTATCGGATATCGGATAACATTTTTGAACCAAAAACGTGTCTCTAATCGATAAAACATCGTTTGTAAGCGAATCGGCAAACGATGAATCCTAGAAAATCATTATTTCTTTATTATTCTCCACAAAATTATTGATGTTCTTTATAATTATTGAATGCATTAATTATAACTATAATATCTATAATTAGCCCTGTTCCAGTCGAACTATTCGTTCGCTTATCTAACTAACATACCCATGATAACTTTTATGAAAATCGGTTCAAATCCTTTATAGATAGAACAAGGGTGGATAAGGGACTAAAAAAAGGTCGATTTCGGAATTAATTAGGGGAAAGCTGGAAATTGTTTCAATCCCCCCCCCCAGATCAGCTTTAGCCGTTATGTACAGATTTATAATCGGAAAACACATTTTTTTTAATTACCATGATAATATCTCAAAACAACTACCTCTATCGAAAGCATTGTCTATACAAATGTTGTAGAACTTAAAATTCTAAGTAAAATGCATACCCACATTTCATATCTTTGTTGAACATTAAGCTCACAACTCTATATCAAAGTTTTGCCTAAATTGCTAATCAAGAGTTTGAAGCCAGAACAGACCAAGTTATCAGTCCATCTTGCCTCCAATTTTTATACATGTATATTTTTATTTTATTGAGGTCTTCACGATATTTTTAATTGTGTTAGGGTTTTATTTTGAATGTTTTCAGGATTATGGTTTAACCTTTTGATTACGGGTTAGGACTGGCGAGTTTTCTTATATTCACTCATACTACAATTTGCAAATAAAAATTTTTTTTATGTTAAATTTCTTTTGAAAGTATCCTAGCATAAGTATATGGCAGAGATTATTTTCGGAAAAGTGGAGCGAATAGAATAAAGAAATAGTGGTTGAGACGACATATATTACAAACCAGTAATCAAATGGTTAACAGAGAAAAGCATCACTGGAAAGCTTCAGCAATGTTTGAGAAGGAGATAGAAAACAACAACATTCATGTTAAGCACTTATTATTTATCATTATAGCTGAAGTAATGTTATATACAATAAAAAACTTTTATGTCAAATTAATTTTGTTAATGTTCAAGGTGTGTCATAATCATCAATGTTAATTTATTCATTGTCACTTTCCTCCACTTGCACCAGCTCACACTCTACCTCCAATAAGGCAACATCCTCTGAAATTACCTTCTCCATCATGATATCGATTTCTGCCTGTTAGTTGGCTGAGTTAATAGTGATGTCATCCCCCCCCCCCATCTCGAAAGTTGGTACATGCGGGATCTTTGCAGTGGTAGAAAATTGTAGAATAATGTATGCTAGCTTTATTACAGATGCAGGCCAAAGTACACCTTTTTTTTTTTTTACACTCACATGTTATCATAGAAAGAAGTGCCGTAGAAGCTGGTTCCTTGCGGGTGGTGACTGGGAACAACACTTGCTTTGTTTTCTGAACACTAATAAAAAGGATTTTTGGCAAATCTACTCCAAAGTTGAACCTCTAGGTATGCACAGAGAGGGTGTTCACGTGAAGCAGCTGAAGTGGAGAAGCAGACGCTAAATCGAAGTTATTTTTGAAAAAGGCGAAACCTAAAAGAATCTAATATTACTTCGTTGGCTCTCCCCCCCCCCCCCATACAATTCTATCAAAAATGTGTCACCTGCTTCAACTATGTCAACAGGGCAAAAAATTACATCACAGAAAATGTTTACAACTTGTTGCAATACAGTAGTGTCGAGAACTTTGACAATTTTTTCTTCCCCTGTCTAAAATGAGCGGAGGTAGTATCTAGGATGCACTATCGCAACCACTGAATGCATGGAAAACCAAAATGTTGTATCTTACATGTGGAGGATTGTTCAGAGTTACTGGACAATATAAAGCATCTCATGTCTTACCTCTTCCAGGTTTCAAGAAGAAAATGCTTTCGGAAGTAGTGAATGCTGCCATTATTACCAAGAGGTCGATATCTTCACGAAATACCAGAACACATTGTGATCCATTTTCCATTCCAAAGAACTTTTAATTATTAGACAGTCAGATTGCTTCACAACAAAACATTCTTTTTGAAACTGCACACATAACATACTTATAAGCCGTTACTTCTTATCATTTGACAGAAATTTTCCTTGAGACACAGTGGATGACATCGACTCATCAAACATAACATGACCAGCTAAGTGTGTCTTTGTTCATCTAATACGTTCTGGGGCTTGCTTCAAAATAACTATAACAAATTACTGTGTCCCCCGCATTGAAGTGCCTTTAGGCGTAATCAACATATTTTTGCAGGATGGAGGATTATGAATCATTTGACTGCCACATCATGCGCTGCAACAAAAATCCACACCATCAATCACACGACAAGCTCATTTGAAATCATACAACATCAGTCGTAGTGGAAAATAAGTCATAAAATACTGACTTGAGGATCTTGGACAGTCTTCTTTCATCAAATTAACACTTTTTAACTGCTCGTATTTTAAAATTAAATTAATTTATTATGTAGAAAAAGAATTTTGCTGCAGATTTTAAATTTACAGAAAGTATACTTTGTTTTTTTTAACTTACAGATTTAAAACCTCCATAAGCGATCAAAACTTAATGACATAACAATGTTTTTTCTTTTTCTTTTTTTTCAGTAATTAATTTATAAATTGATAGTTTCTGAAAGAAATAAAATAAAAAAGTCCTTCCGGCTTGTACCGGGAGGAAAAGGTAACTTTCCTATATCTTCGTTTTAAAATTTTAGCTAATGTTACACGAAAACAGCAAGTTAAAATGCAAAGAAACGTTTACAAAAGATTCTTTAATACTGAATTTGAATAAGAAATTCGCCAAATTATTGAGCAATAGACAAATTGGCTTCATTTATGGAGACTTATTTTGGTCGCCAAATTTGGCAATATCTCGCCAAATGTCGCCAATTTTGGCAAGAATTTGGCGCTAACGGATATGAATATATAGTTTTATGCGTTTGATTGGGAAAATTATTACAACAATGAAAGAAAATAATTTCCGAGTAATCGCGTTAATGTGCTGTTTTGTTTCAAAATGTCAGCCACCCTAGAATTTCAAACTGCTCTATCTCAGCCATTTTTTAAGATAGAGGTAAACCAAAAAATGCTCTGGAATCCTCGTATCAAGGCCTAACACTTAATTAAAAAATAAATTTGAATTTTTAACTTTTTTGTATATTTATTTTAGTTTTAAATTTTTAAGTGGCCGCCATCTTGGAACAAAATGGCGGACCAAGCTGGCCAACGAACTCGGTCGAGACATTGGTAAGCTTAATACACACAATTAGTTTCATCAAAATTGATTTATAAATACGAGCGTTATCGTATGACATAGGTCAGATATATATATAGTATATATATATATATATATATATATATATATATATTGGAATATATAGGACAGTCTTGTCAAAAATTACATAAGTGGCTAAATTTACATCGTTCTCATATTGATAAATATAAAAATTCTAAATTTCAAACAACTCATAATATTGAATATACTCATTTCAAAAATCATGATTTTAAAAATATTACTATTAAAATACTTAAAATACAAAAAAATTTTACTGAACGACTTTTTCTAGAATCTAAATATATAAGACATTTTAATACTACATATCCTTATGGATTAAATCAATTAGTATACAAAAAATCACATCCTGTATTTTCAGATTTAACTAAATATGAAAATTATAAAAATCTTTATTCCGGATTAAATTTTTTAAACTTAAAAAAAACTTCAAGATCTGGTAGAGGTAAACATAATAACAAAAAATACACTGATGATATTGTGATTCAACAGGAGCTTGATAATCTTGAGGCACAATTTTGTAATGATTATTGTTGGCTTGCTATAAGAAAACATGTTTTTAGTATAAAAAAGAAATATATAAACCAATATTTCAAGGTATTTAAAAAGAATCAATATTCTCCACATTTTTGTGATATCTTTTATGATATTCTACATTATAGAGCAAACCTATTAAATACAAGTCTTTCTAATAAACCTAAATATAAAACTAATAATACACAATTAATTATAAATTTTTCCAATCATGTATTTAATAATATAAATTTACACAATATAATAAACAACATTAATAATAATTTTCCAATAAAAAATTTTACCATTCACAAGACATATAAATATAATCGCACACTTGGACGTAAAATTTTTAATTACAATTCTTTTGCAAAAAATTTGGTCTCTTCAAAGAATTACCCATGTTATTGTAATGACCCAAAATATCAAAAGTATATAAATACAACACATGGTCATATCATTACTGGTGATCTTAATATTGGAGAACAACCTATTTTACAAAACTTAATGCATAATGGCACAAAATTTCGTCTTCCATATAAGTGTAATATCAAATCCATAATATTGCAGTTTATTCAAGATATTGATTTGTTTATATATAAAACTAGTGTAAATGCCCGTCCTAGGACGGTGGATAGAAATTGGGGTTTTCAGTTAAAATTTTAAATAATTGATAAAAATATTCATATACTGTTTATCGACAATAGGGAAAACTGACCTGAACCGTTAAGGTAATATTAGGTAATATAGAGGGTTAATGGTAAATTTTACTGTTAATGGTAGTTATGTTAATGGTAAATTTTACGAAACGTAATTTTTTTCTTTATCTTTGTTTTTCAACTCAAAATTTCTAAACATTTTTCTGAATAATTAAAATCTCAATCCTAATAACGATCTCAATAATTAATTAAGGTCTCAATAATTAATTATGTCAAGTAAATTATAGGTATTAATTTTCACTCTCAATAATACGAAAACGATCTTTTAGCTTCTTCATAATCTAAAAGAATGCATTAATTTTTACACAAAGTCAAATATTTCCCTTTCAAAATTAATAATAAAAATAATTTAAATCATTAAAAAAAGTTGATCTTGTAATAATTCAATACATCCTGAATGTACATACCTTATGTTAATGGTAAATTTTACGAAACGTAATCTTTTCCCTTATTTTGGTTTTTCAACTCAAAATTTCCAAATATTTTTCTGAATAATTAAAATTTTAATCCTAATAATGATCTCAATAATTAATTAAGGTCTCAATAATTAACTATGGTTAGTAAATTATAGGTATTAATTTTCGCTCTCAATAATACGAAAACGATCTTTTAGCTTCTTCATAATCTAAAAGAATGCATTAATTTTTACACAAAGTCAAATATTTCCCTTTCAAAATTAATAATAAAAATAATTTAAATCATTAAAAAAAGTTGATCTTGTAATAATTCAATACATCCTGAATGTACATACCTTATGTTAATGGTAAATTTTACGAAACGTAATCTTTTCCCTTATTTTGGTTTTTCAACTCAAAATTGCCAAATATGTTTCTGAATAATTAAAATTTTAATCCTAATAATGATCTCAATAATTAATTAAGGTCTCAATAATTAACTATGGTTAGTAAATTATAGGTATTAATTTTCGCTCTCAATAATACGAAAACGATCTTTTAGCTTCTTCATAATCTAAAAGAATGCATTAATTTTTACACAAAGTCAAATATTTCCCTTTCAAAATTAATAATAAAAATAATTTAAATCATTAAAAAAAGTTGATCTTGTAATAATTCAATACATCCTGAATGTACATACCTTATGTTAATGGTAAATTTTACGAAACGTAATCTTTTCCCTTATTTTGGTTTTTCAACTCAAAATTGCCAAATATGTTTCTGAATAATTAAAATTTTAATCCTAATAATGATCTCAATAATTAATTAAGGTCTCAATAATTAACTATGGTTAGTAAATTATAGGTATTAATTTTCGCTCTCAATGATACGAAAACGATCTTTTAGTTTCTTCATAATCTAAAGGAATGCATTAATTTTTACACAAAGTCAAATATTTTCCTTTCAAAATTAATAATAAAAATAATTTAAATCATTAAAAAAAGTTGATCTTGTAATAAATCAATACATCCTGAATTTTCTTATTCTAAAAATATGCTTATGTACATTTTATATTATTTTACAACTTTATTATTATGTAAATTATAATAAAGTTGTATTATTAATTTATTTTTTTTTCTAACAGAAACGTATAATTTGTATTTATTGTCAGAAGATGGCGCCAGAATAGCATTTATGAACGAAATCTAAAATGCTGGTAGTTGCATCGCAAAGCCTCGAAAGATATCATCGCTATTTCTGAAAAAGTGATTTCAGGAATAAAATGCTTACAGAAATAAATTTTAGAAAATCCTTTAAATATTTAAAGACTTTAAAATACTTTTACAAATATTTTAAGAGCATAATTGGATATTTTAATGAAACGTTCAAAGAGTCATTCCTTTTTTTTTTTTGTAGATATGGGATTTGTGTTTTTGAATGGCAACATTATTCGTTTATTTACATCAGGTAATCGGATGTTTAATCTGTTATTTTTAATTTAAAACTTATAACATTATAACTGGATATGATATGCATGTTTTATACGAAAATATGCTGAACAGACGTTATTTCAAGTAGAAGATATTATCATTTAGTGTTATTATGTGTTAGCATATATTTTTCAGTAAGCCTAACATGGCGTTTAACTACGGTCGACTCGCAGATCAGAGTGGTACAGCCCGGTACCGTTACAGACACTTTCTCGCCTTTGTATTTTATTATAAGTAAGATTGCTGTTGATTACAATAAACCAATCGAATATTTCAGTGAATGGAGATTTTCTGTAATTGATAAATTAAAAAATGAAATTATAAAAAATTATCATCATATTACACATGCAGCTTTTAAAAACATAAATAAACATATATCAGAATTACAAAACAAATTTATAATTACTTATGTAGATAAATCTCCAAATAATTATGCTATCATTTGTAAAGAATACTATAAAGTGTTAATTCACAATGCAATCAACACAAGTAATATTTTTAATAAAACTAAATTAAATATTGAAATAAATAACAGAAAATTATTAAATTATCACAAATTACTAAAAATCAAATGTAATAATTTTAATTATCCTTATCTTGTTATAATTCCAAAATTTCATAAAAATCCTATTAAATTTCGCACTGTTACCATCGGTTGTAACACATATAATAAAAATGCAAGCAATTTACTACTTAATATTTTAAAGCAGATATATGATATAACGTTAAAACATAATAACCAACATTGCCTAAAAAATAGTTTTCAACTCATTAATAAAATACATAATATCAATCCGGTAAAATTCATAAAAACATTGGATTTTAATGATTTATTTAATAACATTGATATAAAAGACTTACATAAAACAATGTGTATATTATTTAAAGAATTTAAATCTCAATTAAAATTAAAAGAACATATTTCAGTAAATATTTTTAAAACTTTACTAAATTTTACATTGCATAATAATTACATTATATATGACAATATTATCTATAAACAATGCCAGGGAATTCCGCAGGGCGGAACCGCATCTAGTATTCTTTCTGACCTTTACTTATATTATTATGAAAGAAATATAAGTCCGAATAATGATTATGTATTTTATCGCTATATTGATGACATTATCATATTTTATTTCAATGAAAAAAATTGCACATCACCACTCAATTTTTATCCTACTCAGCTTAAATTAAGCGAAAATGATTTAATTAATAATAATATAAACTTTCTTGACTTAAAAATTAATATTACTAATAATTATAAATTAATTTTTGATATTTATGATAAGAGATTTGATTTCCCATTTAAAGTAAATATTTTTACCAATTTTGCTTCATGTTTACATAAATCTGTTTATAAAAATATAATTATCAATTATCTACATCGTATAAAATACTTATGCTCAGATATAAATAAAAACAAAAATATTAGATATATTCGAGATCAAGCAAAAATATATGGTTATCCAATTTTTATGATAAATTCAATCATCAACTCTTTTAAATAACATTTATTATATAATTTAAATATAAACATGGTATGTAATAAATTATTGTTTTAGTGTGCGATAACATATAACAAAAGATATAGATAATAATAATTATAACATACATTATTACAATTATAACATATTAGGAAATTTAATATATAATATTTGTTTGAACATTATATACACTTTATATAGAAAATTACAATTATAACATACATAATTACAATTATAACATATTAGGAAATTTTATATTTGATTGAACATTATATACACTTTGTATAGTTGTGATTGTGCATTGCCGATCACCTCTGTTTAAGGTGTTATTGATGTGCAGGTTTCATACATTTATAAATTAACTTATACAATAACAAATTAAATTATACAGGGATAACATTGGTGATTATAACTCATAAACATATCTATTTGCAATATATATAAATATAAATATATATAGTTTTTATTTTTGTCTATGAATAATTAAATTTAACAAGGATTTTAATTACTGCATTGCATTAATTTGATTGTAAAACAGTAGTAATACTATTAATTATCAATTTTATAAATTTTGAGATATTTTGAATTGTTTATGAATTATTTAATTAGATATTTAAATTAATCTATGAAATATAAAATATATTTACAACGTAGTATAAATTTAACATTAATTATTTAATAACAAGTCTAATATATATTTAAGTAGTAGTAAAAATAAAACATTAATTATTTAATAATATGTCTATAATATCAGTGGATTAACACAGCTGGCAGCAAAAACAATTTGAATTAAAATAATATCTCTTTTACATAATATATTCTTGTTAAGAATATCTGAAATGCTGTGCATGTTGAATTAATTCTGTGTAGATTTACTCATATAGTAGTATTATATTTGATTTGAATTTAAAGTAAAACTACAAGTTAGTATTGTTTTTTAAAGTTTATTTATATAATTATATCTAATGAAGTGAGTATGTAACTAATAAAGTGGATATCTAACTAAATATTAATTATGAATTATAATAATACCAATAGATGACGACACTTTACCTTTCAGGTAGTTGTTGATAATATTGTTAATATTATATTTAATTTAACTATAGAGGGAGCTATTGATTGTATATTAATTTCACTTTCAGGAATTAAAATTGGATGGAGTAATATATATTCACGGATATAATTTTGTTATAAGTGTATTAAAACCAGAATTATTTTGTGTGTTTTTGAATCATTTTGTGTTTGGGTGTCATCGATGGGGTTGTGTTTTAAAAAAAAGTGTGCTCTCAACTTGTCTTTCAAATCATTTCTCTCAACTCGACTTAGTCAACATGTATGATGCATTGCCATGTGGATGTGAATATTATGCAGAAGTTGTGACATTTTAAGGATTCTGTATAATTATTGTGAGTAAAATATTTTATCTACACTTTACGCGTTCATATTTCCAATTTTATTATTTCAAAACTGTTATCTCGTGGTAATTTCGTGAGGTGTTAAATACAGTTTTTGGGGTAATCGATGTGTGTGAAATATATTGTATATTCTTAATGTTTTTTATTTCCTATTTAAATATTTCCAAATTTTAATATTTCCAATTGTTGTCTGGTAATAATTCAGTGTACCTGGATGATTCTACTGATCTTAGCATTATGCCAGTAGAATTATGAAACACTGAATTATTATTTAAAACACATGTGGGTGCATCCAGGCTGATGAGTACATGTGCATGGGTTTTATCATATCCAATTCATATTTAATTCTCATGTGGTCCAATTTTCCATTGTATATGGTTCATATTTAATTTATTAATCCATTTGTATTTACTTAATTGCAACTCCAATTTATATATATATATTTTTTCCTTTCTCTCTATTTTTTCTCTTTTCAATATTCTTTAGGTATGAGTAAAATTTGGCCAATTACCAATGAAGCACAAGCTATGGTAATATTATGTTTGCACATGTTAATTATTAGCTATGTGGTATTCTGTATACACAATATCATTAATTATCTCTTTGGAGATTTATGTAGAATGATAATAGAACTTGATATGTTTTTTGGTTATATATATATATATATATATATATATATAAATCAACATTTGAACGGAGGGTGGTTTTGGGGTCTGGGGGTCATGATCGGTGAAAATATATCGAAATTTTCCGGAACTGCTTTCCCCCGAACGGCTGCAATAGGTAGCTTTATACTTTTTTGTATTGAAAGCTACCTAAAATACAATAGTTAGCGATTTGGATAAAAAATTTGTTTTTTTTTTTCTTCTAAAATTAACATATCAATTGCATTTTTTTTTTTTTTTTTGCCAAACGATCAATTTAATTTATAGTATAGTTCCTGCCAAAACAACTACGAAAAGTATTGAAAACACTTCAATAGCTATTGTTAAAAATATACATGAATGTTAGCTGTTTTGCATATCATTTCGCAATTGTTATCACAATCCTCAAATCTTAGTTTTAAAAGAAAAAAGATTATGAATATATTCAATATTCTGAAGCTTTTAAACTTTTGTGAATTTAAGTTAAAATGCTCGTACACCTGTTATAATCTATTAAAATCATAAAACTATCCTGCTTTTCCATTTAACCAGACTGAGCCACAGCAACGCGTGGCCGGGTACAGCTAGTTATAAATATTTCCAAAATATAATAACATACATTATACATACTATTTAAAAGTACCATATGGAGAAGAAATACTTTCATTTATTTTTAAGTAAAAGAAAAAGAAAAAAATATATATTTAATGTCCTACTTTAAAATTATTAATGTTTCCATGCCTTTTTAACACTTTCCAACATAATTGAAAAAGGGTTTATGACTTCGGTTTGTCTGTCAGGTAACTGGAACTCTCATAAATATACTCGGATTACCATGGAATTTTTATATGTTATTGAGGTTTACTACATATTGTCCGGTATTGAAAATGAAGTGTGTAGGGTTTCATAATTCGTGTACAGGCACACGCAAAAGAATTTCGTTACATTTATGGTCTATGGTGAAAAATCGTTTGCCGTGAATTTTATTAATGTTATAATATTTCAAATATAATGCGATAGATATGCGCTATTGAGGTGGGCTATAACATGCGTTTTTCAGGAGTACATAATAAGTAAAGTTTATAGTTTAGTTTACACGGATGCACACAAGAATTTCATTGCAGCATGATATAGGAGGAAAAACATCTGCAATGCACTTTAATGATGTTATGATACTTCAAACATAATGAAATTCAAAGGGATCACCGGGGTGCACTACATGTTTTCCATAGATTATATAGATTATAGTGCGTTGCATTTATCGTTCATTTACAAAGACACACAAAAGAATTTGGTTATGCAGGACTGAGCATGATCGATAATTGCTGGAAGTGCGCTATCCGTTGTGTATGCATTTTTAAACTTATCTAATTTTTAGTGTATTACGTGGCAACAATAGACGTTTTACTTGCCACGTATAAATTCTATAGGTCATATACAGGGCTGCACAAAAGAATTCGAACACATTACCGGATGTAGACAGCATTACTGAAAATGGATTTTTAGTGAGTTAAGAGTTTTTTAAATTGTTTATTTGGATAGTTCATTGTATGAAGAAAATGAAATTTCTTTAAAATATCATGTTAATGTTTAAAAGTGTTTCATAATATGTGCCTGATGCATAATTTTTTGTTCTTGCTATTTTTGATACTTTTTAAAGAAAATTATTTTATGGCTATTTCAATTAGCACCACTGATTATATGGTATGCCTGCTATGAACTGCATACATGTATTCACTTTAGAACACACATGTAAGCACACATGTAAGCACAAAAATATAAACCATTCTTTTATTTTTAAAAGCATAATTATTCTTCAACTTTCTTTCTAGTGCTTATTATTGAAGTGGCGAACAGTAGCTTTTGCAGTATGTATTGTTGCTATTGTTATTTTTAGTTGTTTTTTGTCATTTTGCACTGAATTAGAGTCCTGAGGGATGTACCCGACCCGAACCCGCAAATTGCATTTGTAGTCAACCCGCAACCCGACCCGAACTCGACAAAAAAAATTTCCTTGACCCGAACCCGCAAAAATAATTTTTGGCGATCTGCAACCCGACCCGAACACAACACATTTCAACCCACACCCGACCCGAACTCGAAATACTCCAACTCGCAACTCGACCATAACCCGCAATGAAAGGTCAATAAATGATATTTAATTCTATTATGAAAAGTAATGTACAATTATATCTCTAATAAAATTTTTGTATTTTAAATAGAAAAGTGGACAAATCTATATTCTTTAATATTCAAGTATAGTGAAACCTGGACACCCGAGATCGTTGAATAGAGTCCTGAATCGGGTCGGGTTGTTTCTAAATTTTTTTCGGGTCGGAATGACTCTAATTTTCTTTCTGCGTGTCGGGTTCACCCGAATAATTATTCTGGGTCATATTTACGGTTTTTGCAAGTAGAATTGTTGGGATTTTACCAAAAAGTTTGAACAGAACTATGTTTCAGATGAAAATAAATACATATTTGATTATGAATGAGTATATATTCAATTTACTGCATGAGAAAAAATAAAATGTATATAAGAAATGTAATCATAGATTTTCCTTTCTTTACGGTGTAGTTAAGAATTTTTTTTTCTTTTATCAAAACATGAAAAACATGAAAAACATTTCTTTTATGATGCACACAAAAACACTTGTATCGTACTTGTGATAGTTTATGGAATTATGCACACATACACATACGTATGCGTAGACTTGGAGGTGCCCACTATTACAAGGTATAAGCGTTCAAGTATATATAAGTGTTAGGAATTGAGGGGGTCGGGGCAGGAGAGTGACAAGCCACATTTTTGAACTTCTGAGATATTTCAATTTGAAAATTTGATACAATACTCAAATCCAGATATCTAATCTAAAGTTTTTTCGCCAATGTCTTAGTAACATTTGAGATATTCTGAGTAACAATATGTCATTACTTTAATGATATTACTATTACTTTTTTGTAAATTAGCTATCTTCATTGGGGGCAAAAACGAAACCTGTCACATAGGCTGCCACCAAGTGACATTAGGAACAAATTATATGTTGGATATCATAATTTACAATATTAATCAACAGATTACAGTGTTAGATTTATTTCACCAAAAATGTGGCTTGGCACTTTCTTGCCCCGAGCCCCTCAATTGAAGCTAGTGTTCGCTAAATAGAGATGTCCACTTTTCTGGAGTGTCCATTATGGAGGTCTTATAATATATATTTTTTCAATCTGAAAAAATGTTGTGGACATTCGTCTGAAGAAGCGAGCCCGATCCGAACCCCGAGTTGGGTCGGGTGCGGGTAAAAGCGGGTAAACCGACCCGATGCAGGACTCTACACTGAATAAAGGACTTTTTTTAATACGAAAAAGTATGCTAATAATGACCATATTTTTTCGTGTATAAGGCGCATGCGTATATAATAATGCGCACCTTGTTTTTGACAGGAAAACACGCACACATATATATAAAGTTAAAATATGGAAGTTTATGATTTCTGCTTCCTCTTTTGTGGAGATAGGTATAATAACTAAAGTAAAAATTCTTAAACTATTAACAAAACTTCAAAATAACATCAAAACAAGACACTAAAGAAATGGTTCCTAGCTCATCGGAAGGTGAGAGGAGCAACATACATATCAAAATAATATGAAACATCACAGGTTTCGCAAGGCTTGCATACTCCATAAGTGAAAACAGTGATAAAATCTATACTTGAATGAAATAGGAAAACTAAAAATTTGGGAAACATAGGAAAATTGAAATTTATGCTATGAAAATTATGATTAAAAAAATTGTAAATGAAACGTATATGCGTGTATTGATAAAAAGCTCATCTTTCCGATGAGCTAGGAGCCATTTTTGTAGTGTCTCTTTTGATGTTCTTTCGATGTTGTTGTATTCATACTTTTTTATTACTTTAGTTATTACTGCTGATCCGGTCGGCGTTGCCCTGTTCCGTCAAAAAATAACACCAAACACGAAAACACTGTAAAAATCGCTGCCTGAGTTCAGAATAAACTTTATTGAAAAGAAAACGCAATTTACTATATTGGGATAGAAGATTGAAACCTGGTTACTTTTAATAATATGGAAAAATCGCAACATATCGCGAGAAAACGCTAAAAGTCACGAAAATTTATTTCAAAAGTCGCAGAGGAGAAAGTTAACTATATTGGACTGAAAGATTAAAACATGATTTCTTTTATAAATGTCAAAAAATTGTCGCAAAACACGAAAAAACTCTGAAAATTGCATAAAAATTTCAAAAATTGTTGTATGAATACCGAATAAAAGTTATTGAAAAAAAAAAAAAAAAAAAGACGCTAAAAATGCTATAAAAAATTGCTAAAAATACATAACTGCAGAGAACAAAATCGCGGAAGACAAAATGTACTATATTAAGCTAAAATTTTGAAACCGAATTCTTTTCACTAATGTGGAAAAATCGTCGCGAAACGCGAAAAAATTCTAAAAATCGCATAAAGAAATTTGCGAAAAATTTAAAAATCGTCGTACGAATTCCGAATAAACTTTATTGAAAAGAGGACAGAATTTACAAAATTGTTCTGAAAGGTTATAACCGGATTATTTTTACTAATTTGGAAAAATCATCGCGATACAAAAAAAAATTGCTAAAAATCGCATTGAAATTTTCTGAAAATTCAAAAATAGCAGAGGACAAAATTTACTACAGTGGACTGAAACATTGTAGCTGGAATTTTTACACAAATGTCAAAAACCGACGCGAAATACGAACAAGCGGTAAAAATTGCTTTGAAAGTCGCAGAAGACAAAATATACTATATTAGACAAAATGTTTGAAATAGAATTTCTTTTTACGAATGTCAAAAATCCGCCGCGGAGCGCGAAAAAAATGCTAATAATCGCTTTGAAAATCGCATCAAAAAGCGCAAAAACTTAAAAAATCGTGGAGGACAAAATTTACTATATTAGGTTAAAAGTTTGAGACCGAATTTTCTTTACAAAAGTTCAAAAATCACAACCGAACGCGAAAAATCGCATTAAAAATCGCAAAACATTCAAAAATCGCGGAGGACAAAATTTACTACATTAGGCTAAAAGTTTAAATCCGAATTCCTTTTACGAATATCAAAACATCGCCGCAGATAGTGAAAAACGTAAAAAATGCATAAATAGCACAAAAAATTAAAAAATCGCACAACAATCCTTTACGAATTTACAATACTGTGCTAAAGTATTGTAATCGTAATTCTTTCACGAAAGTTAAAAAAACAATGTGGAACGTTCAAAATCGCAATAAAATTAGCTTAAAATTCAAAAATCGAGGAGGATAAAATTGACTACATATTGGCTAAAAGTTTGAAACCATATTCAATTTTAGTAATATTGAAAAACGTTGCGAATCGCAAAAAAACCTCTAAAAAATGCATAACAAATTCACGAAAAATTCAAAATTTGCTGTACGAATTCCGAATAAACTTTATGGAAAAGAAGACAAAATTTGGACTAAGACATTGTAACTGGAATTCTTTCACAAATGTCAAAAAATCGCAACGAAACTTAAGAAAATAATAAAAATCACACTAAAAATCCCAAACAATTCAAAAATCGCAGAAGACAAAATTTACTATAGTGAATCAAACCATTGTGTCCGGAATTCTTTTTCGGATGTTAAAAGTCGCCGCCAAACGCGAAAAATTGTTAAAAATCCCACTAAAAATTTCATTAAAAATCGCTAAAAATTCCAAAATCGAAGAGAACAATATTTACTACATTAGACTAAAAGTATAAAAAAGACATTTTTTTTATCATCATTAATTTAATTCATTATCATTGTACTTTTGTTTATTTTATAAGCAAATATCTCTGGCGCCATTAGTTTTTCGCTTGTAATAAGAAAATTTAACGTCCGATTTTTACAAAAAAAAATGTACACCTATGTAAAATATTTCTCTACTTCTGCTCTGAAATTTTCAATTTGATATCTTAATTAGTGTTCTTAATTTTCGCTTTAGTAAAAATTCTCAATTTATTTCCTTTCCTTTCATAAATGTGGTTGGGGGACTGGCCGATCAATTTTCAATGAATATCACGTCCCTATTTCATCCTTTCTTGGATTTTGCATCAAAATATCTCTGGCGCCAATTAATTCTTTGCTGAAAAAGTACTATATGATTTTTAGAAAATTTATACATTGATGTAAAATATTTTTCTACTTATGCTCTGAAATTATCAAATCGATATCTTAATAAGTTTTTGTATTTTTTTTTATTATTTATGATCGTCCATAATGTCATTTATTAACATAATAATTACTTGCACTACCTATTAAAACAAACATAAATTTAAAACTCGTCAAACAGCAGTGTACATGTTCAAAAGCTTCAAAAAACACTTTCAGAATTATACTAAAACTAGTCAACATGTTAAAAGTTTTCACCTCTTGTTCCCGAGGCACCTTCAGTTACTGGTGTTATGTTTCTTCCTCGCCAGTCAATCCGTTAAATAGAAAAAAAGAAAAAAGAAAGAAAGAAAAAAAGGAGGCATTTCAACAGATTGACTGGGAAGTAAGATTAGAACTTTTAACATATTGGTTAGTTTTAGTGTACTTTGAAAGTGTTTTTTGAAGCATTTGAACATGTACACTGTTCGTTGATGTGTTTTAAAATAAATTAATGTCTGTTTTAATAGGTAGTGCAAGTAATTATTAAGTTTTTGTAACATTCGCTGATTAGTAAAAATTCTCAATTTCTTTGATTTCCACTCGGAGATCAAATTTGATTTTGCCTTTTTGTGAAAAAAAAAGCTTTTAATTGAGAATTTTAATTAAAATCTCGGCTAATTATGGACCGATTTCTTCGAAAATCAAAACTCCGGATTTTCCGGTTTTATTTGCTTCAATCGGAATTTTCAGCGAAACTCAACTTCTCTGCAGCGCGGAGCCTTTCCCTGCAAAACGTGAAAAAAAAAAAAAAAAAAAAAAAAAACGCTAAAAATCACATAAAAATTAAATTTAAGAAAAAATCTAATTAAAAAATTAAAAATTTGGCTTCAAGGTGCATAACTATATACATAAAGGTACCTTTTCCTACCAAATTTTTTATCTCTTCAGAACACCGAGGACAGACACACACACCCACACACAAAACTTTTCCCCTTATTATTAAAGACTAGCTGATCCGCCAGGCGTTGTCTGGTCCCGTCAAAAAATAATACGAAACGCGAAATCACTCTAGAATCGCTGCACGGTGCAGCGATTCTAGAGTGATTTCGCGTTTCGTGCTGCACAAAACCGTTCCTCTGAGTAACCCTTTCGTCTTTCGGAAATTAAATAGAAAAACGGACCCCGAAGCGGA
Organism: Maratus michaelseni; assembly: GCA_963931845.1. Classification (NCBI taxonomy): domain Eukaryota; kingdom Metazoa; phylum Arthropoda; class Arachnida; order Araneae; family Salticidae; genus Maratus; species Maratus michaelseni. The sequence continues at coordinate 166,834,042 of OZ007592.1, read as the reverse complement.
AATAAATTGAATACCACCCCCTCAAATGTCTGGATCATTTGATTCAAAGCGGGTAAGTATTTCGTCAACATTTTAAAAAGTTACCCTCCAATTTTCACAAAATTTGCATTGGTCAAATTTATATTTGCATAAAAACTTTCTCATGACACATATTTTTTTTTTATGCTAGCAGCGCTCCTGGTGGAAAATTGCATAACTACGCAATTTCTCTCAGATCTTCAGAATAAGCTTTCGCCAAGTCACATTTATGTTTTGGTAAAAACTTTCACACGGTAGGTTTTTCTTTATGCTAGTAGCACCGCTGGAGGGAAATTACATAACTACAGAATTTAAATTCCCTTCCTACAAATGAATTTTGCTCAGTTTTTTAGATTAAGTTTATTATGTTATAGTCAAATTTATTTTTTGATAAAAATTTTGACGTGATAGGTTTTTAACGCTGGTAGTGCCCCTGATGATAAATTGCATAACTAAAATTTAAAATGATATCTTTTTTTTTTTTTTTTTTTTTTTTTTTTTCTACACCCCAAGTTAAAATAAGAAAAGGCAGATTCATCTCAACTTTCTATAAAGCCGATAAAACCTACCAACAAGAAATAAAGTAGCTAAATTTAAATGAATTTGTTTTGTTTTGTTTTACTCTAAGAGCCGTATTCATGTTAAAAATATGTAGGACAGAAATCAACTTTTATTTATATTTATAGCGCCCCCTTTAGGGAAATATGCTAATCAAATCAGTTAAAATTAATTTATTTGTATTTTCTATATGAGGATTCGAGCTCGAGTTGAAAATATTTTAACAGAACAACAGTTTGCCTTGTCTTAATGCTATTCTATTCAAATACAAGTTAATTCAGTGTATTTTTCAGTGTATTTTTTCTCTTTAAAATCAATATTTTTTCAAATGAAAAAAAGTATGTATTTACCTAAAACGATTTAAAGTGTCGGAAAGTAAAATATTTGTTATGCATTAGATTTATATACATATAAACATAATCTAAAATTTTCCGTTTTACAAAAAATTCATAAAAGATTTGAGGTAGAAAATACCCACGATACACGGTTTGAATTCTCTTTGAAAACTAAAAAATCGAAAATAATTTAAATATTTAAAAAAAAAAAAATTGACTTTTATTCACCTAAAGCGCACTAAAAATTAGAAAAAAATATATTAGTTTATTAGCGAGAAAAATGCAAAATTTTCTATGTGATTAAAAATTTCCATATATTTATGCTTTATCATACATATATATTACGAAATAAAAGGCAGGGTAACAAACTTTTATTATGCACTTGTCATGATGTATATTTCTTAATAAAATTCCTTTATTTTGTGAAAGGAAAAACTCTATGTATATTTGTTTTGTCACAAGTGTTTAATAAAAATTTGCTGCCCTGCGTTTTATTCCTTAATATATATGTATGATAAACTATAAATATATAGAAGTTATTAATGATATAGGAAATTTTGTATCTTTCTCATTAATTGGGTAAAAAAATGTCTTTTCTTATTTTTAGTGTGCTTTAGTTAAATAAAAATCAGAATTTAAATTTTCTGAAAATTTATATTATTCTTGAGAGATTTTTGATTAAATTTTTTTCATCTAACTATATATGTTGTTTTTACCCTTTTCACGTTTTTGCGACCCGATTACAATAGTTATACAAAATATAGTACATTATCTCTTCTTATAAATAGACCTTTGGAATTTAAATAATGATCTCCTTATTAAATACTTATGTTCGCGAAACTCATAAATTGTTAATAGTGGCCCATTTACAGTGAGGGCCACTGTTATAACGATTGCCATACTTATGGTTTATAGGCCCGAAGCGCGCAAGACCCGTTATAGTGATCGCCGTATTAACGATTTATGAGCATGAAGAAGGGCGAAGGCCAGGACGCTGTCGCAGACAGTGGGGCGCACATCTCTAGGTTCGTTTAAAAAAAATTCCTAGTTAAGCAGACGAAGCCAGGCTACTTAAATATTACAAATAAAAATACAATTAAAAATTATAGTAATTATTTCGTTGATTTATTAAAAGAAAGTATTTAGAAAAATAACAATTTCACAAAAGATTTTATAATCATTGTATACTGATCTGTAGTAAAAGACAAATGGAAAAATAGTAACAGGTATTTGGAAAAGAATTTGAAGTGGAGGCGTTTATTCGATATTAGTTTAAATATATATATATATATATATTAGGGCGTATCGAAAAAATCCAAATTTCTTAGATCTTTTTGCGGTAGTGCAGAAAAGTTGTGAACTCCCTTTATTAAAAAACGTGCGAAATCTTAAAACTGTGGGTTGATATCTTCTGTCACCTCAGTGGGCCTAAACTAATAAAAATTGGACTAAAAATGATTAAAAATCAAAAATTAATAAATAATCACAGATTTCGCTCATCGGTTTGAGGTAGTGCTTAAAAGTTACTATTTTGTAACAACAACAACCATGGATAATTGTAGAATTATAGATTAATATCTTCTGTCGCATCATCGGCATCGAATTTTGGAAATTTGGACGCATTTTGGTAGTTTTCTGCATAATTCTTTACTGCTTGCACAATACACAATCGAGACAGACTGGGTTTGGCGGTCTTCCCAAATAGTGAAGGCAATGTGGGAACCCACAAGGAGAGTTCAAATGCGTTTAAAACTGGACAACACTGTTCTTGTCAGTCAGAGGTATGGTGTCTCCAACAGAGCCACGGCTGCTATTGCATTGCGTGTAATGCAAGATTTGGGTTTAATATCGGAATCAGATACCAGCCTCGTCACAGACAAAAATAAAATATGGAGGGAAAAATTGAGAATTCGCATAAAATTCGTCTCAAAATCAAATGAAAATCGTTCCACTCTATCTGGCCTTTATTTTGATGGACGACATGACAAAACCTTAACATCAGAAACACTCGAGGACAAGCAGTTCTAAAGAACAATTGTAGAAGCGCATTGCTGTATTGTATCGGAGCCTGGTTCTACGTATATGGGACATGTTACACTTGAAATCGGATCTAGTCTTGATACATCTAATAGCATTTACGAATACGTAACAAGTGCTTTATTGGATGATTTTAGCAACCTTATTTTTCTCGGGTGTGACGGCACTGTAGTGAACACAGGAATGTCTAATGGCATAATTCGCAGGCTTGAATTGAAACTTCAGAGACTAGTCCAATGGATTATCTGCATACTTTAGTTCAATGAGTTGCCATTACGACACCTGTTTGAGTCCATAAACGGCGAGTCATCTGGCTCTACATCTTACACCGGAGGCATTGGACGAAACCTTAAAGAATGCGAAAAGCTTTCAATTGTTGCTTTTAATAGTATTGAATGCAAGTTGCCAGACATTGATCCTACCACCCTCAGTTCTGATCAGAAATACTTATTAGACTTTTGTACCGCCATTAGTTCTGGTGTTTGTTGTTCAGATCTAGCTATCCGGGAACCGGGAACGTTGAATTTGTCCTGCTGGCTAACAACTTCCAATCGAATACTGAGGTTATATATATCAACATCAGACCAATCAAATGAGTTGCTAACATTGGTTGTATTCATTCTAAGTGTCTACGCACTCTCATGGCTCCGAATTAAGATTCGTCATTCCATAAAGGATGGTGCTAGACACCTGTGGCATTTCATCAGCTCAACTCGGTAATTGCCATAAAAGTATTGTGACATAATCGACCCAGTTATTTCTCGCATCGCTTACTTTGCGGCTCAAGTAAACATGCTTTTGGCCATGTTATCTGATGATAGGTGCCCTTGCAGATTATCAAGGCAAGAGAAATTAGCCCAGACGGAAATTGTGTTCGCAAATTCGTTATTCCTGTTGTTAATTTTGGGGATACAGACTATGTAGATCTCATTGACTGGTGATCTTGTTATGTGATATCGCCTCCTGTTCTCACAGAGATCAGTTCTCAAGAATTTCTGAAGATGATACAGGGCAGTATGCCAATGTATTGCTGGGACTTTATTAAAGTTGCTGCACACACACAAGCGGTAGAGCGGATTATGAAACTAGTCACTGCAGCCTCCGGAAAATAGTTAGGCCGCAGAAGAGGGATAGATTTATTAGAGCGACACTAGAATCCAGAAAACACATGTCAAAATTTGAGACCAAAAATGATTACAAGCCAGTAATGCTTTTGTCATTTGTATGTTCGAAAGGTAAAATAAAGCATTAAAATGAGGTAAGTGTGACGTGTATTTATTTAAAATTTTGCCTTCATTTTTCAAAAATTGGTGTCGATGAAGCGGCAGAAGATATTAACGTATAATTCTAAATTTTTTTTATGGCTGTTGTTGTTGTTTCTTGGCGTGAAAATAAGGGTGTTCCACTATTTTGGCAAATCGACAAACCCAGTCTGTCTCGATTGTGCATTGTGCAAGCAGTAAACAGTAATGCAGAAAACTACCAAACTGCATCAAAATTAACAAAATTCGATGCCGATGAGGCGACAGAAGATATTAACCTATAATTCTACAATTTTCTATAGTTTTGTTGTTACAAAACAGTAACTTGTAACCACTACCCCAAACCGATGAGCGAAATCTGTGATTATTTATTAATTTTTGCATTTTAATCATTTTTAGTCCAATTTTTGGAACTTTCGGCCCAATTGAGGCGACAGAAGATATCAACCCACAGTTTTAAGATTCCGCACACTTTTTAATAAAGAGAGTTCAAAACTTTTCCGCACTACCGCTAAAAGATCTAAGAAATTTGGATTTTTTCGATACGCCCTAATATATATATATATATATATATACACTGCTCAAAACAATTAAAGGATATTGCAGTTTTAGGTGGATTTTGTATCTGGGAAACTTTTTAGCTGATTGATACATGGTCGACAGACATAGTAGGTTATATGAGAATAAATTACACATGTTTGGCAGAAAAAAATGCATTTTATTGCGCATTTGTGTACAAAAGGAAAAAAACACAATTTGTGCATATGAGAAAAAAAGAATAAGAAAAGGTGTTTTCTTCAAAGAAAATCATTTTCAGTAGGGGGTATGGTTTCCACGGGCGGCCAGCAACGTTGAACACCTTTGAGGCATGGACTCAATGAGGCTATTAATGACGAGTTGGGGTATTCTGCCCCACTCTTCCAGAAGAGCTCTTTCCAGTTCTTGGAGAGTTTGTGGGGGTTGTTGGCGGCCAGAAACTCGTCTTCCTAGAGCGTCCCAAACGTGCTCGATTGGATTCATGTCTGGAGAACACGCTGGCTATTCCATTCGAACGATTCCTTCCTCGAAAAGGAAATCCTCCACCAGGTTTGCACGATGTGGCCTGCAGTTATCGTCCATTAAAATGAAGTTATCTCCGATTGCTGAAGCGTAAGGGACTACAATAGGTCTGAGGATCTCATCCCTATATCGGCGACCAGTCAGAGCTCCATCTCGAATGATGTAGAGGTCAGTGCGCCCGTCAATGGAGATGCCACCATACACCAACACTCCTCCACCGCCAAATCTGACACTTTTGTGCACGAACGCAGGATTATTCCTACTGCCACGGTCCCTCCAGATTAAAATACGCCTATTATCCGGATGCACAGAAAAACGGGACTCGTCAGAAAACAGAATATTGCTCCATTCATTTCTCCTCCAGTTGACATGCTCGGTTGCCCACTCCCTGCGGTCGCGACGATGCCTTGATGTTAATCTAACACATACCATCGGTCGGCGAGCATACAGACCTACAGCATGGAGCCGGTTTCGGACAGTCTGAGTTGAAATCGTGGTGCCTGTAGCCGAGCGAAGGTGTTGTTGGAGAAGAGTAGCGTTCATGTTTCGGTGTCTCCGAGCTGTTAACGCTAAATACCGATCTTCATTGGGCGTTGATGCCCGTCTACGACCTTGCCCTGGTCTTCGGCCTGCACATCCACTCTCCTAAAAACGGTTCCAGATCCTGGAAATGACACTTTGTGACACTCCAATGGCTTGCGCTACTTCGGCTTGAGTTTGGCCCCCTTCTAACCTACCAACAATTCTCCAAGCTTCTGAATCTGTCAAATGACTTCGCTGAGACATCGTACTCATCGAAACAAAGCAATCACTGAATGCCGATCATCCTTGTCTTCATTCTCTTTTATCCAGTTGAAAGTCAAATTTCATTCGCTGCCGCTGAAGCGACGTTTTTGACGTCGAACTCAAAATTTGCATACTCCACAGTTTGAAAACCAGAAAAATTTGCATTTGTGATTCTCTTCTTCTATTTTCGGCAAAAAAATTTCGTTTATATCTTTATTTTATATAAAACTTCAAATATCCTTTAATTGTTTTGAGCAGTGTATATGCGCTAAACAAAGCAATTAAAAGTATGAGCATTTTTCTATTTCGATATTCGAATGAATCATTCGCGCATGCGCAAAACCATAGCTGCCAGTGCCCCCTTTTTTTTTTATATGAGATGGGGCTGGTCTTCGGTTACAGTTTGTTTTTTCTAGCTTACGAACTAATGGAATATTTTCTGTTTTTATTTTGTTCAATTTGTTCTGTAACTTAACCTTCATTTAATTATTTTTTTTTCTGATAAATTTTTCTTCTTTATATTTTTATTATATTTAATTTTTTAAAGTTATTCATTTTTATGTAGTTTTATACTACAGTTAAACTTGATATTTCAATGGCTCCCTTATATGTCTCTTTAACTCACTTACATGTCGCTTGGGTTTTTAAGTTGCACTGCAACTAGGAAGTTCATTAAGATAACTACATTGTTCCATACGTAATTCTTAATTTTTTTCCCCCCACAAAATGTCTCGTTGTAATTGATTAAAAAGAATACGAAAGTAGGCAGCTATGCTTCTGAATGATTCATTCTAATATCAAAATAACTCATTATGTCTATCCCAGGGTGGTGCAAAATTTTAATTAGATTAACTATTGAAAACTAACGATTAAAAGTTTAATCATGACTGAAGCTTGACGAGAAAGTTCAATCGCCAATCTTTAGTCATGATTAAACTTTTAATCGTTAGTTTTCAATAGTTAATCTAATTAAAATTTTGCATCACCTTGCATCCCTATTGTTTTCATGCTTAAAAATGCAAAAGATTTAGCTACACAAAATGTTTCTATCAAACCCATTAAAATTCTCCCTGTATTCGTTTGCTTTTTTTAGAGATGTCCTTTTTCTTTTTAAGATCCCTTTTTCTTAGAAGGCTGCGAGGATTGTCTCCCCTTCCCCTATTATTCAAAAACAAATTTACGATTTGTCGAAACTCTTATACATGTTATTTAACCTGAATTACTCACCCATTAAAATGGGTATATTTTATATTCATATTATAAATAGTCATGTCCCTTTTTTACTTATTTAAAGTTCTCCTTTAAGAAAAATTAATCTTCTAATAAATAAATAAATAAATAAATAAATAAAATAACTCTCGGTTTTTTTTTTCGTACTTTTTTTTTACATTTTCAACACTGAAAAAAAAATGGCAAAGAAAGTACGAAAATCATAAGAGTAAATATGGTATATAATTTTCTTATTCCACAGTGAGCGTTCACCTATTTCCATAGTATCCACAAGTAAAATATTTTTTTAAAAATTTTTACAAGCTTTAAAATCCTGTTACATGTCAATGATAGTGTTTTAAATAGGGAGAAAATGTACAAAGGAAAATATCTTTCTAATATTTAACAAGTTGGAAATTGTACGTTAAACGTGACAAATGAGGTGCGTTCGTTTCGTGCTATAACTAGTTTTACAATGTAAAAAATCATTGTTATTATTTCAGTGAAATAAATTATATCGTCTGATATCAACGAAATGAGGATGCCTTTTTTTCTTATTACGTATGCCATGTTTACAGATGCGAATTTTTTTTCGACACCAGACAGTGCTGTAAATTCACCATGGAAATCTTGCTGTGCGACCTCCATGGTTAATATTTCTATGACACAACATGAATGAATATTTTGTTTACTGACTTTAATAGATTGAGATATTCGGCTGTTAATCTAATTTTCACTGAAGTTATGTCAGAATTTATACATTTTTTAATGCAACTCATCTCTCAAACAAACAACTTTTTTGAACGATCTTTCTAAAAATGTAACTTTTATGCAATTTTATTCGAAAAAATATTTTTTAATAAAAAGGGCCGCTTGGCATATGGAAAAAAGAGGTGGTTAGCCCGTATTTGTTTTCATCAGTCACATGACTTTCAGTTTTATTACATAGATGACGTATGATAGGACTTAATAGAATAAAGGAAACTTTTATTAATATATTTTTAAGTTTTGATTCGATTTTCATAAAATTTGAAATGACTCGACAAAATTCTGCAACGATTATATATATTAAATTTCAAACCATTCGGTTGGGTAGTTTTTGTGCTGTTATACGTGGACAGACGGACGGACGGACAGGCGGACGGACCAGACGACGACTATAGGTGCTACGTATTTATATAATTGCGAACGCACCTAAAAAGACTTCTTTTTATACTGTTATAATTAAATATTCTTATTTAACGTTTAAGTTAGCGTTTTAATTTATTAAAACCAAATTACCCAAAATAGCAGAAAAAATAAGAATTTGCTACAAATTTTATCTGTCTGTTTCGTAATTTATGAAATACACTATTATAATATCACTTTCCATTCGAAACAAATTCAATAATCCAAAATTGTCAGTGTCGGGTTTCATCATTCATCGGGATTCATGTCTGGAGAACACGCTGGCCATTCCATTCGAACGATTCCTGCTCAAAACAATTAAAGGATATTGCAGTTTTAGGTGGATTTTGTATCTGGGAAACTTTTTAGCTGATTGATACATGGTCGACAGACATAGTAGGTTATATGAGAATAAATTACACATGTTTGGCAGAAAAAAATGCATTTTATTGCGCATTTGTGTACAAAAGGAAAAAAACACAATTTGTGCATATGAGAAAAAAAGAATAAGAAAAGGTGTTTTCTTCAAAGAAAATCATTTTCAGTAGGGGGTATGGTTTCCACGGGCGGCCAGCAACGTTGAACACCTTTGAGGCATGGACTCAATGAGGCTATTAATGACGAGTTGGGGTATTCTGCCCCACTCTTCCAGAAGAGCTCTTTCCAGTTCTTGGAGAGTTTGTGGGGGTTGTTGGCGGCCAGAAACTCGTCTTCCTAGAGCGTCCCAAACGTGCTCGTTTGGATTCATGTCTGGAGAACACGCTGGCCATTCCATTCGAACGATTCCTTCCTCGAAAAGGAAATCCTCCACCAGGTTTGCACGATGTGACCTGCAGTTATCGTCCATTAAAATGAAGTTATCTCCGATTGCTGCAGCGTAAGTTACTACAATAGGTCTGAGGATCTCATCCCTATATCGGCGACCAGTCAGAGCTCCATCTCGAATGATGTAGAGGTCAGTGCGCCCGTCAATGGAGATGCCACCATACACCAACACTCCTCCACCGCCAAATCTGACACTTTCGTGCACGAACGCAGGATTATTCCTACTGCCACGGTCCCTCCAGATGAAAATACGCCTATTATCCGGATGCACAGAAAAACGGGACTCGTCAGAAAACAGAATATTGCTCCATTCATTTCTCCTCCAGTTGACATGCTCGGTTGCCCACTCCCTGCGGTCGCGACGATGCCTTGATGTTAATCTAACACATACCATCGGTCGGCGAGCATACAGACCTACAGCATGGAGCCGGTTTCGGACAGTCTGAGTTGAAATCGTGGTGCCTGTAGCCGAGCGAAGGTGTTGTTGGAGAAGAGTAGCGTTCATGTTTCGGTGTCTCCGAGCTGTTAACGCTAAATACCGATCTTCATTGGGCGTTGATGCCCGTCTACGACCTTGCCCTGGTCTTCGGCCTGCACATCCACTCTCCTAAAAACGGTTCCAGATCCTGGAAATGACACTTTGTGACACTCCAATGGCTTGCGCTACTTCGGCTTGAGTTTGGCCCCCTTCTAACCTACCAACAATTCTCCAAGCTTCTGAATCTGTCAAATGACTTCGCTGAGACATCGTACTCATCGAAACAAAGCAATCACTGAATGCCGATCATCCTTGTCTTCATTCTCTTTTATCCAGTTGAAAGTCAAATTTCATTCGCTGCCGCTGAAGCGACGTTTTTGACGTTGAACTCAAAATTTGCATACTCCACAGTTTGAAAACCAGAAAAATTTGCATTTGTGATTCTCTTCTTCTATTTTTGGCAAAAAAAATTTCGTTTATATCTTTATTTTATATAAAACTTCAAATATCCTTTAATTGGAGCAGTGTATATGCGCTGAACAAAGCAATTAAAAGTATGAGCATTTTTCTATTTCGATATTCGAATGAATCATTCGCGCATGCGCAGAACCATAGCTGCCAGTGCCCCCCTTTTTTTATATGAGATGGGGCTGGTCTTCGGTTACAGTTTGTTTTTTCTAGCTTACGAACTAATGGAATATTTTCTGTTTTTATTTTGTTCAATTTGTTCTGTAACTTAACCTTCATTTAATTATTTTTTTCTGATAATTTTTTTTCTTTATATTTTTCTTATATTTAATTTTTAAAGTTATTCATTTTTATGTAGTTTTATACTACAGTTAAACTTGATATTTCAATGGCTCTCTTATATGTCTCTTTAACTCACTTACATGTCGCTTGGGTTTTTAAGTTGCACTGCAACTAGGAAGTCCATTAAGATAACTACATTGTTCCATATATGTAATTCTTAATTTAAATGTTTTTTTCCCCACAAAATGTCTCGTTGTAATTGATTAAAAAGAATACGAAAGTAGGCAGCTATGCTTCTGAATGATTCATTCGAATATCAAAATAACTCATTATGTCTATCCCTATTGTTTTCATGCTTAAAAATGCAAAAGATTTAGTTACACAAAATGTTTCTATCAAACCCATTAAAATTCTCCCTGTATTCGTTTGCTTTAGAGATGTCCTTTTTCTTTTTAAGATCAATTTTTCTTAGAAGGCTGCGAGGATTGTCTCCCCTTCCCCTATTCAAAAACTCATCTACGATTTGTCGAAACTCTTATTGTTATTTAACCTGAATTACTCATCCATTAAAATGGATATATTTTATATTCATATTATAAATAGTCATGCAACCCTTTTTACTTATTCAAAGTTCTCCTTTAAGAAAAATGAATCTTCTAATAAATAAATAAATAAATAAAATAACTCTCGTTTTTTTTTCGTACTTTTTTTTTCATTTTTAACACTGGAAAAAAAATGGCAAAGAAAGCACGAAAATCACAAGAGTAAATATAGTATATAATTTTCTTATTCCACAGTGAGCGTTCACCTATTTCCATAGAATCCACAAGTAAAATATTTTTCTTAAATTTTTTACAAGCTTTAAAATCCTGTTACATGTCAATGATAGTGTTTTGAATAGGGAGAAAATGTACAAAGGAAAATATCTTTCTAATATTTAACAAGTTGGAAATTGTACGTTAAACGTGACAAATGAGGTGCGTTCGTTTCGTGCTATAACTAGTTTTACAATGTAAAAAATCATCGTTATTATTTCAGTGAAATAAATTATATCGTCTGATATCAACGAAATGAGGATGCCTTTTTTTCTTATTACGTATGCCATGTTTACAGATGCGAATTTTTTTTCGACACCAGACAGCGCTGTAAATTCACCATGGAAATCTTGATGTGCGACCTCCATGGTTAATATTTCTATGACACAACATGAATGAATATTTTGTTTACTGACTTTAATAGATTGAGATATTCGGCTGTTAATCTAATTTTCACTGAAGTTATGTCAGAATTTATACATTTTTTAATGCAACTCATCTCTCAAACAAACAACTTTTTTGAACGATCTTTCTAAAAATGTAACTTTTATGCAATTTTATTCGAAAAAATATTTTTTAATAAAAAGGGCCGCTTGGCATATGGAAAAAAGAGGTGGTTAGCCCGTATTTGTTTTCATCAGTCACATGACTTTCAGTTTTATTACATAGATGACGTATGATAGGACTTAATAGAATAAAGGAAACTTTTATTAATATATTTTTAAGTTTTGATTCGATTTTCATAAAATTTGAAATGACTCGACAAAATTCTGCAACGATTATATATATTAAATTTCAAACCATTCGGTTGGGTAGTTTTTGTGCTGTTATACGTGGACAGACGGACGGACGGACAGGCGGACGGACCAGACGACGACTATAGGTGCTACGTATTTATATAATTGCGAACGCACCTAAAAAGACTTCTTTTTATACTGTTATAATTAAATATTCTTATTTAACGTTTAAGTTAGCGTTTTAATTTATTAAAACCAAATTACCCAAAATAGCAGAAAAAATAAGAATTTGCTACAAATTTTATCTGTCTGTTTCGTAATTTATGAAATACACTATTATAATATCACTTTCCATTCGAAACAAATTCAATAATCCAAAATTGTCAGTGTCGGGTTTCATCATTCAACTCTTTTTCTTTCAAATAGCACATCGAAATGTTTCAGTATGTTATTTTGTTATTTTTTCAGATCCAACAAGCAATGCATAACGTGAAAAAAAAAAATCCCACGTTTTAGAACCCAGAGACATGGAAGGCGATTCATGTCCCATTTTGCCGTTCGGAAATTGGACATAATTCTGCAATAAAAAGTAATAAATTTCTCGCTGTCTCTCGTTACCGTCAGTTCTCTACGATATAAATAAAGAGAAAGGGAAAAAAATAAAAATAATAAATAGCAAATATTCAGCGATACCGCAAATGCGCCAATATATGAGTCGAAAAGCTTTATTGCCCAATATTTATAAGGGTGGGTGGGTGGAAAGGTATTATGTTGTGGTGGCAAGAGTTTTGAATTTCAAACAAATTTTGAACATGACCATTTCACTGATATCTGAAATGTTTCAGATGCTTTAATAGCTGATAAAGTCGGATTGGGTTTAAAAAATGATAAGATGAAAGGGGGTTTAATCATAAATAAAAATTAAAAAATCTAAAATTCTTTTTTTATTTTATTTTATTATTATTTTTTTTAATTTAGGTATTTAGTTGGAAGATCATTATTATTATTTTTATTATTATCGCATTCGAATAAATTGTTAAACATAATAATTATTTAGTATCGAGTGTATTATTTTATTGCAAATTGTATACTTAGTCTAAATTAAATAAACAAAACATTTATAAATCATAAAAATAAATATTAATAATTAATTATAACAAAGATTAATTATTATTAGAACTGAAATTATGTAATCTGTATAATTTTTTAAAACTATTGATAAGACAATTTTTACTTTAGTAAAAAAAAAAAAAAAAAAAAAAAAAAATCATGGCCTGTTGAGGACTTTTTTTAATTCCTGCTTAATGAAATAAATAATCCCAGAGAAAAAGAAAATTGGCTTAAAGCCACACAAGCGGAAATAAATTCGTTGCGAAAACACAACACATGGGAATTAGTGGATCCTCCACCTAACAAAAAGGTTATAGGTTGCAAATGGACATTCAAAAAGAAATTAGACAGTCACGGAAACACTCAAAAGTACAAAGCACGTTTGGTAGCCAAAGGGTTTAGCCAAAAATACGGGGAAAACTATGACGAGACTTTCGCCCCAGTAGTGTCACAAACAACAGTGCGAACTTTTTTGGCAGCAGCCGCATATAAGAAGTTGAACGTGAGACACATTGATATAGACACAGCTTTTCTATACGGCGAGTTAGAAGATGAAGTCTATATGAAACAACCGGAGGGTTACATTGAGAAAAATAAAGAAAACAAAGTCTGCAAATTGAAAAAATCCATCTATGGACTTAAGCAGGCAGCGAGAACTTGGAATAAAAGAATAGAACAATCTTTAAAAAAATTGAATTTCCAACAAAGCACAGCGGACTCATGTCTATACACACGAAAAGAAAACAACATCACAACGTATATAATAGTTTACGTAGATGATTTATTAATAGGCGGTGAAAACGAATCAATTGAAAAAATAATAAAAGCTTTAAAGCAAGAATATGAATTAAAAGACCTTGGGGAATTATCCCACTATTTAGGCATGGAAATAAGAAAAACACAAAATGGATACAAATTAAATCAAAGGTTAAAAATAGAAGAACTCGCAAGAAAATTCAATTTAGAAAACGCAAAACCAATAAGCACTCCCATGGATGCCGGTTTTCACAAATTAGAGGATGACGAAAACTTAATGCCTAACAACACAAAATTCAGACAAGCAATAGGATCACTGTTATATATAGGAACCACTACACGTCCAGATATATCAGTCGCCGTTAACATCCTCAGCAGAAGATGTGAAACTCCACGTTTTAAAGATTGGAACGCTGCGAAACGCATAATTAGTTATCTAAACATCACAAGAAACCTGAACCTCACATTGAATACAAATCAAGAACCACAACTCATCGGTTTTTCTGACGCTGATTGGGCAGGAGACACAAAAACCAGAAGATCGACTACTGGAAACCTTTTCATGCTGGGAAATAGTCCGATACAATGGTACTCGAAAAGGCAAAATTGCATTGCCTACTCATCGGCAGAAGCTGAATTCGTTGCTGCAGCTAGTGCAGGACAGGAAATTGCATGGCTAATAAAACTATTAGCAGACCTGGACTTACAACAAAATTTACCAGTAAAACTGTGCGAAGACAACCAGAGCTGCATCAAAATGGTGGAGAACGAAAAATTCTCAAAGCGAACAAAACACATAGACGTTCGCTATCACGCGATAAAAGAAATGAAAGAAGACGGTATACTAGACCTTCGTTACTGCCCAACACAAGACATGACAGCAGACGCCCTGACCAAGCCACTGGGCAAACCACAGTTTGTGAAACATCGAGAATCTATGCAACTATTACATGATGCATCTGAGATGGTTAAGGAAGAGTGATGGATTTATAACCATCCCAGATATCATTAACTGATTTCAAAACAGGAAGCAATTCAAGGACATAAACATTTGAGCACGCAAATAAATACATTAAGTGACAATAAATCATTTTATAATGAACAAACTTTTCTATTTTAGCCAAATCATTCTACTCAAGATAAACAATGATATTAATATGTGAAATATGTTCGCGAAATTAGTTTTAATATCAACCCACGCATGCTGCAGCTGTCTGACGTCATCAAAAGAACACTGAATCAAAAAAACTCTTTTTTATTATTGTTGGTAATATATCAAAAGATTAATATCCGGAATTAATTTCTATGACAGTTTATTTACATCATTTAAAAACTCATCCCGATAAAAAGTAATTATCTAGAATTTCAAACAGGAAATGAAAGTGCCTGATGCAAGATGAAGAGGTTTTTACAGCACGTGCTCTGAACAAGGAAGTGAAAGACTAAAATACGTATTAGTGACGTAAATTGACTTTACGTCATTACCATCCAATGAAAGAACTTAAAAATGATGTCACTATATAAGGACTAAGACTGTTGCATCTCTGCTTTATAGAACTTTAACAGATTCTTTTTAATTTGCGATGGAAACGGACATTATGTCGTTTTCCCTTAAACTTAAATTGAAATAATGTTTAAAACTAAATTTTATGTAACTATTAAATGTAAGCTATGTAAATTAAATAATTTAACAGTATTATGAATATGTTTTATTAATTAATAATATTTTAACATTACTTAATCAGTCACATGGATATCCTACAAACCAAGGATTTACATAGTGAGTGTGTGCTAATCATAATGGATTAATACAAATTCTGGCGATCATGGCCTAGCGAAAAAAATGAGGAGTGAGGACGATTGCTGGAAAATAGAGGTAAGCAAATATCTTACCTATCTTTTGTTCCGAAAGTTGAATTTATTATTTATATTGCTTTAGAAAGCGCAAAATTACTGACTACCGAGAAAATAACACTAACAAAGATTCTGAGACGTGAAAAATTCTTAAGTATATAAAAGGTAAAAATAAAAATAAAAATAGTGTCCTAGAATCCTCGAATACTTAAAAGAAATTAATTAATTTTAGATATATTCTAAAATAGAAAAATGGCAACCTTCAAAGAAGGAAGTATAATTGAAAAATTAAATTCCAGTAACTATGCAAACTGGAAATTCAAGGTGGAGATGCTCTTGATAAGAGAAGAGCTCTTTGAAGTTGTCACAGACGACCCACCTACTCCAATAACCCCGGAATGGTCGAAGAAAGATAGAAAGGCAAGAGCCTTGATTAATTTAAGTATTGAGGATAATCAAATCATCCATATTAAGCATTTACAGAATGCACGGGACACATGGAACACGCTTAAAAACATCCATGAGAGATCAAATCTCTCTAGCAAACTCTTTCTCCTCAGGAGACTTTACGGAACGAAATTATCAGAAGGAGGCAACATGATAACTCATATAACAAAGATATTAGAAATTATTGATAAGTTATCAGCCATAGGCGAAGAAATTAAAGCAAATCATATTTCAGCATTATTGCTCTGCTCTTTACCTCCTTCATACGACACCCTCATAACCGCATTAGAAGCCAGACAGGAAGACGAATTAACTCCAGAATTTATAAAGAGTAAATTAACAGACGAATTTAATAAAAGAAACGAGCATTCTAATTACAGTGATAATTCGAACAAAGCCTTTAGAGCTGAAAGAAAATTTAAAACCACAGGTTTTAAAAAAGAAGAAAAATACTGCACGATTTGTAGACTAAAAAATCACAACACAGTTAATTGCTGGCATAACAAACATAAAACAAATAATTTTAAACAAAACAACAAAAAATATTTCTCTTCTTCGCTAGTCTTTCAAAAAGACGAAAATAATTTAAGAAGCGCGGACTCAAATAAACCGAAAGAAAAAAGCACAGCTTATTTCGGAACCGAAGAAAAGAAAAATTGCGAATTTTTAACTAACAAATCGAAAAATAACGCATGGATTATCGATTCTGGCTCATCCTCCCATATTTCAAATAATGAAAATTTATTTTATGAATTTACAAATAAAGAACATACCAACGTCGTAATTGCCAACGGCAATAAATTAAAATCCTATGGTTCAGGTAATGTAAATATTACCACAATAACATCCGACGGTAGAACACATGAAATAACATTAAAAGATGTTCTACTAGTACCGGAAATTGAAACAAATTTATTTTCGGTAGCTAAAGCTACGAAAAACGGATGCAAAATTACATTTGAAAATAATCAATGTTTTCTAGAATATGAAGGATCAATACGCTTAGAAGGGATAAGAAAAAATAATCTGTATGAAATTCAGCAAACAAACATAAACACAGATGAAAATTTCGTAAACATGATAACTAATTGCAAAAATAAAAATTGCATAGAACTGTGGCATAGAAGATTAGGACATAAAAATGTCGCGTCGATTAAAGAATTAATGACGAAGGAATTAGCATGCGGAATAAACATAAATAATTGTTCCCATAGTACCGAATGTGAGCCTTGCATTAAAGCAAAATTAACTGACGCACCTTACCTTAAAGAAAACGGAATTGAGAGCAAATAAAATTCTACAATTAGTGCACTCTGACGTTTGTGGTCCTATTCAAACTCCAACAATAGGGGGAAAAAATTACTTTTTAACCTTCATAGACGATTACTCTAGATTTACTATAATTTATCTACTACAAAATAAAAGTGAGGTATTTGAAAAATTAAAGGAATATGTTGCACTGGTCAACAATAAGTTTGGCAAAAAGCCTACAGAACTCAGAACTGATAATGGCAAAGAATTTAAAAATTCTAATATTGATAATTTTCTAAAAGAAAATGGAATTAAGCGACAGCTAACAGTACCATATTCTCCCAGCCAGAATGGTATTGCTGAACGAAAGAATAGATCATTAATTGAAATGACAAGAACATTGTTAAGTGACTCTAATTTACCATTACATTTCTGGGGAGAGGCGATATGCATCGCAAATCACCTACAAAATCGACTGCCGACTAAAGCCAACGAAAAAACTCCATATGAATTATGGACAAACAGAAGACCAAATCTAAAATATTTAAGAGTCTTTGGCTGCAAAGCTTATGCATATATTAACAAGCAAAAAAGACAGAAATTAGATAATAAAGCAGTAGAAGGGATCTTCGTGGGATACGATAATTATTCCAAAGGATATCGTATCTATACGAGCGGCAAAGATATCACTATAGCCAGAACGGTGAAGTTCTTAGAAAACTATCCGATAAATTCAAATAAAGAAAAACGGCTAGAACTAAATTTAGATGAAAACACTAATGCCGAAAACGAAAAATCGGAAAACCCAAATCTGATAAAAATCGAAATTTCAAATGAAAATGATAATCAGAATGAATCTGAACTAAACCAAACCGAACCAAGAAGATCAGATAGAGTAAATAAAGGGGTTCCCCCAGATAGACTAATTTATTTGGTTAAAGATGAAAATATTAACGAACCGAAAAATTGGCAGGAAATAATAAACATGGAAAACCCAGTAGAAAAAGAAAACTGGATCAAAGCGACACAGGAGGAGATAGAATCTCACAACCAAAATAAAACTTGGACATTAGTTGACCCCCCGCCAAATACAAAAATAATAGGTTCGAAATGGCTCTTCAAAACAAAATTAGACGATAAAGGAAAAATACAAAAATATAAAGCGCGTTTAGTGGCGAAAGGCTATTCGCAAAATTTTGGTATTGATTACTATGAAACTTTTGCTCCAGTGGTTTCACATACTACAATTAGAACTTTTTTAGCAGCCGCCGCCTATCATAAACTAAACATAAACCACGTTGACATTAAAACAGCATTTTTGTATGGAAATTTAGATGAGGATATATACATCACTCAGCCGGAAGGCTATGTCAAACCTAATCATGAAAACAAAGTGTGCAAATTAAATAAGGCTATATACGGCTTAAAACAGGCAGCTAGAGCCTGGCACATAAAATTTTCAGAATCATTAGAAAAGTTAAATTTCAAACCATCAACATCAGACACGTGTTTATTCATACGTAATACTAAAAACAGTAAAGCATATATTATCGTCTATGTAGACGATTTATTAATATCAGCAAAAGAAAATGAAATTAAAGAAATTATACAAAAACTTAAGATTGAATATGAACTAAAGGACAATGGTACAATTAATCTAAATTACTGTGAATCAAAGAACATGATAGCGGACATCCTAACCAAGCCCACTCCCAAACCTATCTTCGAAGTTCACAGAAATAACTTAAACTTAAGAAATCAAATTCCAGAGATTAAGGAGGAGATTGTTGGTAATATATCAAAAGATTAATATCCGGAATTAATTTCTATGACAGTTTATTTACATCATTTAAAAACTCATCCCGATAAAAAGTAATTATCTAGAATTTCAAACAGGAAATGAAAGTGCCTGATGCAAGATGAAGAGGTTTTTACAGCACGTGCTCTGAACAAGGAAGTGAAAGACTAAAATACGTATTAGTGACGTAAATTGACTTTACGTCATTACCATCCAATGAAAGAACTTAAAAATGATGTCACTATATAAGGACTAAGACTGTTGCATCTCTGCTTTATAGAACTTTAACAGATTCTTTTTAATTCGCGATGGAAACGGACATTATGTCGTTTTCCCTTAAACTTAAATTGAAATAATGTTTAAAACTAAATTTTATGTAACTATTAAATGTAAGCTATGTAAATTAAATAATTTAACAGTATTATGAATATGTTTTATTAATTAATAATATTTTAACATTACTTAATCAGTCACATGGATATCCTACAAACCAAGGATTTACATAGTGAGTGTGTGCTAATCATAATGGATTAATACAAATTCTGGCGATCATGGCCTAGCGAAAAAAATGAGGAGTGAGGACGATTGCTGGAAAATAGAGGTAAGCAAATATCTTACCTATCTTTTGTTCCGAAAGTTGAATTTATTATTTATATTGCTTTAGAAAGCGCAAAATTACTGACTACCGAGAAAATAACACTAACAATTATTAAGCTTAGTTGCCCTATTTATCTCAATAGAGAAAGATGTAATAATTTTAATCTGTTGCTGCAAAAGGCAGCTGTATGTAAAATATTAATTGAAAATGTTAAGCAAAAGTTTTAAAATATAATTCTCCATTACAAAAATGATCGTCTCAAGTGTGGACTCAATATAAATAATATAATTCATTTAATCAAACATTTTTTTCGTTTTTAACACTTTAGTATCGTTATAAATGGATTACCCACTAGAGTAACAAATGTGCACCAAGCTGAAGTACGAGGAATACTGCTGCTGAAGAAAGATAAAGGTAAGAAATTACCTATATTATTATATTAATTGTGTTTTCATGGCCAGAATGATATATATTTATTTATCTAAGTATTAGCGCGCGTAACCTACAGCGTAGAGCAGAGGCGGCTTTTTTGCCAACAGATATAAAGTTAAAGAAAACTTTTATGTTGTGGCTATCACAAAACTTTCTTTTATATAAATCAAATCGTTAGCAACCAAAATTAAATGACAATCTCGTCCTTGAGATACAGCTATCACAGAAATCATGAAAAACTGAGCATAGCAAGGACACCTGTGGGGCGATATACACCCAAACCTAATAAGGTTATACTAGGCGTATTCGGAAAATAAGTACCGTTTTGATAAAAAAAAAAAAAAAAAAAAAATAGTAAAACATTTTTTTTTTTTTTCAAGCCAATTTTATTTTTACATGAAAGAGTATACCTTAAACTATTTTTCTACATAGTTTCCGGCAATATTCAAACACTTGTAGTAGCGGGTGATAGGCTTATGTATACCTTCTTCATAGAAACTTCCCGCCAGTAACGACAGCCAATAACATTCCAAACAGTTCGTGAAATTTGCGGAAATTCGTCTGAAAGCGTTGTCATTGTGAAACGTCAGTTCTCATGGATTTTTACATCAACTTTCCTTACGAGATCATCGTTGACAATAGAAGGCCGACCACTCCGAGCGTCCGAGCTTCATCGTGGACATTTGTTCGACCTTCATTAAATTTTCTAACCCACTTCCTCACCATTCCATCAGTCATCGCGTTTTCACCGTAAACATATCTTTAACTTGACGATAAATTTCGACCGGTTTCACATTCCTAGCGTTCAAAAATCGAATAACCCCATGGATCTCACAGTCGGCGGGGTTAGCAATTGTCTTAGACATTTTAAATGTACACAGCAAACTGAAAACACAACGTAAAGCAGCGAAAATAGCGTCAGTTGAGAGCCAGTGAACAATGAAGACTGGCGCGCATTCGCGGAACGTCCATCGCAGTAGGCCTGGGCGATATCTCATTTTCAATATCGTGATATATCGTCAGCTAAATATCACGATATGACGATATACCGTGATATTAAAACTAAATATACAGGATTAATAACAGAATATTTTGAGAAGAAGAAAAAAAGAAAAAAAAATCTGTTTTACTCGTATTCCCACAATAGGGGGCTGGTTTTAGACGAATGCGAATTAGGACGACCGCTTGAGTCGCCAAAATCAAACTGGTGGGAAATAGATAAAATATTTGGTTAAAACTTAGATATATTTAAAAGATATAATTCGTAGCAATGAATAAAAATTTCGCCTTCAAGGGATCAAGCTAGTAAAACCGCATCTGGCAACAAAAATGGAAATTTTAAATACCACCATATTCCATTATTAGAACAATCACTACATATAACATCTTTTTAAAGTGCATTACTTGCATAAAAAATTCTATAAATAATATAAAAAAAGTTTTACTAAATTATTCGCCAATTTGCGCTTTATGAAATTTTAGCTTCTTGTGAAATCTCTAACAAAGTATTGAGACTGATTATTACAACAATTCAAACAAAAATTTTCGGTTTGCTCGTTGTAATTATTGGTTCGCTTCACACCCTCCTCCACTCAATTTATAATATAATAAATTTAACAGTATATATTATATTAAAACAATCAGCAATTCGCTGTACTGATATATTCAAAATCCCAAATAACTGAAATAAACACTTCAGAGAAACATTATTTATCATGTAAAATATTTAAACAGAATTTGTTTTACTTTAGCATTACAGTCAGTGACGAATTCAGGGGTAACACTGAGCCCCCAGCGTTTCCACATTTTTGGTTAATTAATGTCCCGAAAGTGCAACCCCCCCCCGCCCCCTCTGACTACCATAATGCCATGGATGCCGACGAAACACAGGGATGTGTAAGATATTGAAAAAGTTGTGCTACTAGTCCTCAACATACAATACAGAAATTTAACAAATAAAAAATATAATTTTTTTTACATCTCTTTCTCGTCAGAGGAAATAATTTTTCAACATATAAACTAAAAATTAAAAAAATAAAAACTTAATTCCATGGGAGTTTCAGCGGGCAGATCCCCAGTGACCAAAATTTCATAGTTCTTCTATTAGTCCGTAAATAATCATGCTACTTGAGGATAAGTAAATTATATATTTTGTAAACATAAAAATGTACAGATTTAAATTTCAAAATTCAGGGAGGGGCAATTGTCCTCCCTTGCCGGCACCCATGATAATGCCCCTCCTCCTCCCTCCACCCGCCATCCCGAGCCTCCGAAGTACCTCCCAGAGAAAAATGTCTGACTTCAAGACTAATTAGAGTATTAAATAGTCATGAAGCACATTTTTCATGAGAATGGAAAAAACATGAAGAAAATCTTAAAAATGGATGGAAGTATGAAAAATAATTAAAAAATGAATAATCTGCATGTTCGATTATTTTTTATCAGATAGTACATTAATATTTTGCAACTAAAATTATGAAGAAATAAATATATTTTATTTTTTCTTGTTTACCGTGCCATCGCGTAAACTGTTTTTTAATATCTTATTTGTGAAGAAGGAGGGGGGGGGGTAAATCGGATAAAAATATGGAGGAAACATTTCAACATATTTTATTTTATTAAAATTGAACACTTTGTATTAAAATTGCATAATATTTATTTCCACCGTTACAAATAAAATATAATAATGCTTAATGGTTTTAAAAATTTAAATGCAAAATTACCACCACCAAATGGTTTTAGGCAGTGACCAATGGTCATATATACAGAGGCAGTCAAATACCAACTCACATATATCACGTGAACGTGATTTTTAAAATAAATTCTGGGAAGATAAAAACTCACGGTATAGAAGTAAAAATATTTGGATTTTTAAAAATCCTTCTTTACCCTAGAATATGCATTATTAAATACTGCTAATGAATCAATAACTTTTTTCATAAAATAATAATTATCCTCTTTAATAAAAAGCTATGCCTTGCTGACGACTGGGATTTTCGATAATCGTTACCACAGATTAAAAACTCGGAAAATCATCTTTAATAAAAAGCTATGCGTTGCTGACGACTGGAATTTTCGAAAATCGTTGCCACAGGTTAAACTCGGGAAATGAAACATTTAATGTTACTGAAAAAATTAATAGCTCGAAAAGTATTTGTCAGAAAATTGTTAGACAAACTTCGTTAGAAAGGTAAAAAAATGTATTTTTCTTGATATAAATTTCAAATCTAATGATTATGCCGCTTTCCAAATATTGAATTTCCAAATTAACAAATTTCACAATGGGGTGCCATAGCGAAATCTTCACGCGTAAAAAGATAATGATAACGGCCATGTATCCTGACGTATACTGGCTATCGCACGAGTCACAAATTATGGTAGCTTTACTATTCTGTTAAAATATAAAAGAGAATTATGATGCCACGAGTGCATGACTTTTATTTAATTTTAATATAATCATCTTATAAACAAGGTTTTTGAATTTTTTTTCGAATGGGACTAATAAATTGGCCAATACTGTATATTATTTTGAGTTTAAAAAAGGAAAGGTGGGAGAGCGCTTTATATTATTTATGTTTCCTCAGGAACTTTTGGTCAGAATTGAAAGTTTAATATATCAAACCGTCAGAAATTAAATCGACATTAAATCGGCAATAACTATAATGATTGTCCTTCAGTTCGTTTGGATAGATTTTTATTTAAAAATATAAAATCATTCAACATTGATTTTAAGTATTTTTAAGGTTATTATCACGGGTCCGGGCAACGCCGGGCATGTCAGCTAGTAAAGAATAAATGAAAACATGTTTCAATTATTCTTTGCTCATTTGTCCCATTAAATCCACTGTTATAAATAAAATACTTCCTTTCTTTATTGCCCTAATTCACACATTATTCATGAACAAAGAACGAATATTCATCCACACCACCGAAATCTAAATATCATAATGAAATGAAAGCATATGCGAAATTCAACGCATTCACTCAGAGTTTAAGCTTGCACCGTCAATACCATAAAAATAATATATCATCCACTGTCAGTGGTCGCTGCTGGGAGAATTCACATCGTTAGTATTCATGAATACGGTATAACATGGTTTAGGCTGGGGGAATTCACACCGTTACTATTCTTAAATACTCGAAGACGAGGAAGCCCTTTTAATATCGTGGTTTTCATGGTTTTCGTCAGATTTATGATATTCGCGATATACCGTTTGGTAGGATTTTTTTTATATCGGTATCACGATATGCATTTTATATCGGTTTTATCGATATATCGCCCAGCCCTACACTGCAGCACTGCGGCGGCGCTAAAATGAAACGGTACTTACTTTCCGAATGCGCCTCGAATTTATGGTCAAGGTCTAACATAATATGAAGTTTCGTGAAATTCCTTGCATTAATTCTTCAGGTACAGCTATCGCGGAAATCGAGAAAAATACAGCGGTCTATGTATACCAAAACCTAATCAGCGTCTATTTAATATATCGAGGTCTAACAGAATTGAATGACATTCCGTGCTTTAGAACCTGAGAGATAGCTAATGCGGAAATAGCGAATAATGCAGCATAGCAGTGCCACCTGTGATTTACACCAAAACCTAAATCAGTGTCTAATTTATGTCAAGAAATAACAGAATGTGAAGTGTGATGAAATTTCGTGCATTAGTTCTGGAGATATAGCTATTGCAAAAATTGTGAAAAATGCAGCAGAACAGCGCCATCTGTCAGGAGATTTAGACCAGAATCTAATCAGCACCAATTTATGTTAAGGTCTAAGCTGAATCTGAAGTTTGATTAAATTCCTGGAATTAGTTCTTGAGATAAAGCACCCATAAAATTTGTGTCACTCACTTACCAACACAGAGGTACACTGAAAAAAAAATGTTGATTTTATGGTATAATACTGACACCCCAGCTGCCAGTATTATACCGTAAAATTAACAGTAATAAAAAGTAAAATAAGCAGTAATGTGCGGCGAAATTTGTCATGAATCCAGTATTTTCTTCTTATAAAGATAGAAGAAAGTAAAAGGTAGAGAGATTTGTTATATCTGCGTACGATGACGACAGAGCAGAAATTTCAACACATGTACTAAAATTTTTGTGGCAGTTCGTTCTTTTCTTAGCTTCTTCATGCCATTATTCATAGAAAAATATTTTATGCCCTTGTAAAACAACGAATTTGTTCATGTTTTGGACCCCTTTTTATGAGTTTAATAATGGTTCAAAAAACGTTCCTATGCCAAAAAATCTTTTTGCTTCAACAATAGAGTCATTTTCAAATGAATTGTGCCGGTTTAATGTCTCAATTTTTTAATCTATATTTCATTTTAAAAAAATGATCATTTGATTCTGTAAAATCGTATGTCAGTGTCAGTACATTACTATGTATTCATTAAAATATTTAAAGGTTTTAAATGTCTGAATGTTACATTGCAAAAAAAAATTGTTGATTTTACGGTATAATACTAGCACCCCAGCAGCCAGTATTATACTGTAAAAAAAAAAAAAAAAAAATATTTTTTTTTTCAGTGTAATAATTATTTGACAAACTTTTTTTTTTTAATTTAAGAAAAAAAAAAAAACTCGTAAATAATATTCTTACTGTTTGTTAAAATATAAAAAATCAGCCTTTTTATTAATACAGCCAAATACAAATACAGACCTTTTTTTTACATCAAGAAAAAAAATTATTTTCTTTCTATTTTCGCTGTTAAAGTGGGTAGTTCATTTGAAAATGACGCAAACTGAAAATGTTAATAATCATATAACATCAGGACCAGGAATTTCAGTACCAGGTTAATGAATTCCATCCTCCCTTCGCCGCCACCCCTTAATTATTTCAAAAGAAAGATTAACCAAAGGACACGAGATTAGTATCATGAATCGTCCAGAATTCTTCGAGAGACAATTGGAATCTCTTACGCATTGTCCCTTTTTCACTGCAACTTGCATAGATTTTTTTTCCCCTGTTAGTTAAATATGTCAATTATTGCGAGAATACAGGTTTTTAATTTGTAGTCAACACCATCTTTAAATAAAAAGGAAAAATCATGCATCAAGCAGAAATTATGAAACACTTTCCAATACTTCCAGAAAACTGTTTAATTGAATTTAACCGTTTAAAAAGATAAAAGAAGATATATAAGTAAACAACTTAGGAAATACATGGAAATGCTTTTGAAAACCGGATTTCAGAAATTATAGCAGGAAATATATTTGAATTATTTTGTGCATCCCTGTACATGATCTATAGATCTGTATATAAACTACGCAGTGTGCTAATATGGCTTACAAAACGCGTAACACAGTCGAAAATTCAACTTCAGCAATTTTCATCAATAGACAGATACGCACTCGAATAATTTTGCACAGCTCTGTATATTATCTACAGATTTTTATACTCGCCTCATATTAAACTAAAATTTAATTCAAGACCCCTCCCCCCCCTGCATAATACAACTGAAAACATGCTTTCAGATATTACCATCCATAGACGGCAATGTATACATAGTTCTAACATCTCTCAGTATATCAATGGGGAAATTTCACACGGGAGGAATACGTTTTCTTTTGTGTGTTACTGATAAAGTTTATCTTGAAATCCTCAAAAATTCACTCAGAATCGTTAAAGTAATAGAAAATAACTCTGAATTACTGTTTTTAATAATGCAAAAACATAAACAAAACCACGTGATACACAAACGCGACGTGATTGATTGTGACGTCATTTGCCGCTAAACTGAAATGTTCACGCTTTGCGCGTATACTTTTTCCCGTTGCTTTTCCTATTTGCAATCTTGTTTCATCTGTTTCTTAAAATTTATTTAACGTTATCAACTTCAAATTTGTGAAAAAGTAAGATCTAACTTATCTTAATTATAATATCTATCGTTTATTTTTTATTTTCATTAAAATTTTGATTAGAAAATGTTGATTTCGGCCGGTTAATCTGGCAAATTCATAGCTCAATTAAAAAACATCCTTAAGCAATTCACGCTCATACACAATAATGCTTACGAATTATTTTACGTAGGCCTGCATATGATCTATAGAATTTATACACACCATATAGTACGCAAACATTTAGTTAAACTTACAAAACTGTATCACAATTGAAAACGCACTTCCAGCATTTATCGCTTATAGACAGTACTGTAATGAAACAGTTTTGTGAGTCCCTGTAAATGAACGATAACTGTTATGCACGTCATATTCTACAGTATTTTGTAGTGCATCTGAATAATATATATAAATTTCATCATGTTTGAAATAGTGTAACATCATTAAAATACGCTGCAAACAATTTTTCCCGCAGACCATTTTGTAACCGAATTCTTTTGTGTGCCTCTGTGAATGAATGATAAATGTTTTGCACTCCATGTTCGACAGAAACCATGTTTTAGTTGCACTTCAGAAATTCTTATCAATTTCATTGCGTTTGTAATAGTGCAACATCATTAAAATATACTGTAATCGATTTTTACGCATAAACCATAATATAACGAATTCTTTTGAGTGACCCTGTAAATGAACTATAAATACTACTCGCTCCATTTTCAATAGGGAACAGGCCATAATAAATCTCAATAATATATATATGTTATAATAATTTACAAGAGTTAAAGCATGGGCAGACAGACAAACCAAACTCATAAACACTTTTCAACTATGTTGGAAAGTGTTAAAAAAGAAAGAAAAAAAAAGAAACATGAATTTTTAGCATAAAATATAGAGGTTCCATTTAAGATTTTCCAAGTTCGAATAAAAGTAAATATGTATACGGTCCCTCAAGAAAATTTAACTATAACAATGATATTTAAAGTCATAAATAAAAAAGAATGTTAATGCAAACAACTTTCTCCTGTGACTTTTAGAATGATAATTCTATCTTGCGTTCTTCTACTTTTTATTTTATTTTTATTTATTTATTTTGTACTGTGCACTGAATATGTGACGTGAAAAAGCCAATGTAAAGAAAACATTAAAATTTGGCGTACACTTTTGTTTTATACTTATTAAAATACTCCAAAATAGGGGACTGAGAGGAGGAGTGGGGAATAGTAACTGCGACATAGTAGGGTGAAACCCCCAGTTATTGACACCTAACCAGTAACTGACACTGCAGCAGAAATCTAACTCAAATAAACATTTTCTTCTAAAATTCTGCAAAGTAATGTCATTTAGTGGTAACTTAGTTGTCTTAAATGTTTTAACTTATTTTTAAGCTATTGGTTTTTCAAAAAAGGGATGGTGTCAGTTATTGAAAGTATTGACAATATGTGAAAAAAAAAAAAATAATAATAATTTTAAATAATTTTTAATAAATTTTAAATAAATTTTAATTTTTTAATAATAATAATTTTAAATAATTTAGGGTTTCACCCTATATGACTGAGCATACTAGATTTGTGTAATATGCTAGCATTGTGTATACTAGATTTATTCTGCTATTTATGGTTTTAGTTACATTTGTTTCAACATGTCTTGTATTCAATAAATCTACTTTTATATGCCTATAAAGCAAAGCGATTTTTTTTTTCATGTTTTATACTTTTTATAAGTGTAATAATGGTTAACCCCCCCCCCTCCTCCCCTTTACACAAACCTCCACCATCCTGCAACTAACACGCTAAGAGGCCAAGATTGTAGCTGCATTAACGTTTCAACAGTAATGGAGAATATTAATAAACACATATTACATTTGGACTGGAACTTTCAGGAGCATGTTACTGAATTTCCCTCCCCTTCGTCACCCCTGAATGATATCAAAGAAAAGATTAATGAAAGCACACAAGATTAGTATCATGAATCGTCCAGAAATCTTCGGGAGACAATTGGAATCTTGCACGAATTCACTTTTTTTTTTCGTTTTCGCAACAATTTCTCTGTATCAGAGAAAATAGATTTTTTTTAAACGTTTTAGTCTCTTTTTATAGCAAAATATATCAATCACAACGAAAGTAGGCTGTACATATATCACGATATCAACTTTTTGGTAATTTTGCTCCCCCCCCCTTCCCTCTTTACGATATCATACGTTACCATTCACCGACCCTCTTCCCCCCAAAATAATATCGTTATCAATGTCTAAAAACTGTTTTTATTTTTAATTTTTTTTTCTTTTTTTCTTTTTATATACTTACAGTGATAGTATATATATGGTTTTACATTTATTATTCGCATACTTTATTGATTCAAATGAAGTGAAGAAGTCACTAAAATATATCTATTATATAGGAAATAACTTTATATTATCTAATACTTAAAAGAAATAGTTACTATTTAAAAGTATTTGGTAACAGCTTTTTGTTGCATAATGCATTCAACAGTAATATTGTTTTCTTGCATTTTCCCCCTGTACGGGGAGGGGGCAAGAAGAATTTCTTACAAACAAAACAGGTGAACAACATTCTTTCTCTTTTCTTTCTAGTAAATGCAACAAGTATCACTTCAAACATACTTCGCCCCTGGTTTCTCAAACAGTGGATTATATGCGCATGATGAATAAGAATGCCAAATGTTGGGGTATTCCATAATTTGGAATGAAATAATTTTATAATCATTTAACGGTTTTAATAATAACTTTGTATTTTCCGAAAAATACAAAGAAAATATAAGCTAAAAAAACAGACTATTTTCATGTAAAAAAAGTTACCAAAAAAAAAAATGGTTGGATTAAAAATGATAACGATATCAAAAGACAACTCCCGCTCCTCCTAGAGATATCTTACGACATCAAGTGCCAGACCACCCCTCCCCCCTAAAGTGATAACGTTATATATGCACCGCCCCTACCAGATTTTAATTAATAAATAACTGGTCTTTGAAAAATGAATAAAACAATGTTCGAGCATGCATTAATTATGTAGTAGAAAAGTAGCACTGTTCTTTCTTTAACGTTGCCTTCTACATGCTACATATTCACTAAAAATTATTTTATGTACAGATAAAATAACAAATTTGTTTAGGTTTTGTACTTTTATGTGTATAATAATCGTTCACCCCCCTCCCCCCTCACCCCCGCGCTCTTCTCCTGCCCTTGGTTACGATTAGTATTACACAATAGTGGAAAATGTTAGTAATCACATATCACATAACATTAGGACCGGGAATTTCCGGATCAAGTATCATGATCAATTTTCCCCCTTCGCCAGCCCTGTATAGTATAATTTCAAAGGGAAGATTAATGAAAGAACACAAGATTAGTACCATGAATCGTCCAGAATTCTTTTAGAGACAATTGGAATCTCTCACGCATTTACTTTCTCTATTTTTCACAATCCTTTCTATGTATAAAAAGAAACAGATAAACTTGATTTTCCTTTTTATACACTTTTATTTAACTTGGTTCATGTATGTAAAGATGGAATTTTGTCATCGATTTTTCACTCACTTCCTGACAGGTTAAAATTATAAAAATTATGTATTCAGGTGTGTTTACGATGGCAATACAACATTTTAATATTTTTAGAACTTACTTGTGAATTAATAAATTCCATTTAAAGAGCCTACATCAGTCATGCGAAAAAAACGCTCAAGCTAATGTTAAGTCTATGGGAAGGTTCTAGCGCTATTTCTCGCATTTTAATATTTTTAAATGCTTTTTTTTAACACTTTCCAACCTAGTTGAAAAGTGTTTATGACTTCGGTTTGTCTGGCCGTCAACCGTCTGGCCGTCTGCCGTCTGGCCGTCTGCCGTCTGGCCGTGCTCTAACTCCCGTAAATATGTTCGGATTGCCTTGCAATTTTTATATGTTATTGTCGTTATCTATAGCACGTTCCCTATTTCAACTGAAGTGTGTAGCACTTATAGTTTTTTTACAGGGACACTCAAAAGAATTCCGTTACATTACGGTCTATGGGGAAAAATCCTTTGCGGTTTATTTTAATGATGTTACACAATTGCAAACACACTGTAATTGATATATATCACTAAGGTGTATTACAAGAAGCTTAATATGGAATAGGGTGTGGATAGCACTTATAGTTAATTTACAGGGACAGTCAAAAGAATTCCGTTACATTACGTCTATGGAGAAAAATCGTCTGCGGTTTATTTAAATAATGTTTCACTATTTTAAACGCATTGAAATTTATATATATCACTAAGGTGCATTACAAGAAGCTTACTATAGAATAGTGTGTGTATAGCAGTCATCGTTCATTTACAGGGACACACAAAAGAATTCTCTACTGTCTGTTAACAATAATTCCTGGAAGTGCGTTTTAAGTTACTGAACGCGATTTTAAATTTAACTCACTTTTTGTTTATTACGTGGTGTGTATAAATTCTGTAGATCATATACAGAGAAATACAAAAGTTCGCGAACACATTTCCGTTTATTGACAGAAACTCCAGAAGGAGAATTTTAAACTGTGCTACGCGTTTCTTAACTGAACTAAAATTTAGCATCCTATGTAGTATATATACAAATCTATAGATCATATACAGGGCTGAATAAAAGTATTCGGATATTTTCCCGAATATTGTATACGTTGGAAATACCTGAAATTATATTTTTAAATATGTTATGCGTTTTTCAAATTGTTTACTTAGATGTTATCTCTCAGCTTATTAAACGATATGATTTGTAAAATTATTTTGGAAGCGTTGGAAAGTGTTACATAATCTATGCTTGACGCATTTTTTTTCGTTCTTGTTTCTTTTGTATAGGATAGCTGAGGTCAATCTCCAACGTTGTTAGTTTTTACTTTTTCGATTTTGGTTACAGTTTTTTTTTTTTTTATATAAGGGCACTTTCACTTTCAGAACCGGTTCCAACCAGTTCCAAAATTGAAAATGCCCGCTTATAAAAAAAAAAAAACTGCAACCAAAATCGAAAAAGTGAAAACTAGCAACGTTGGAGATTGACCTCAGCTATCCTATGCAAGAAAAGCATTTAAAAATATTAAAATGCGAGCGAGAAATCGCGATAGAGCCTTCTCATAGACTTAACATTAGCTTGAGCGTTTCTTCTCGTGACTAGTGTAGGCTCTTTAGCCGGGAGCAGGTGATATATCGCCAAATATTATTTATGGTTACAATTGTATGAGAGTTAATTACGCGCCAAACTACACTCGCTAAAATAGCTCAACTGGCTGTGAAGTTGCAATAATGAAATATTATAAACACTAAAAAGTAAAAAATAAAACATAAATGAAAAAGATGTAACATTTTTTTAGGTATGCTTTTATCAATTAACAGTTTAATATTAATTAAATTATGATTATACATTGAGAAAGTAATTTAAATATCCTGAACAGATTGCTTAAATAATGCTTTTTTTTTTCCCTTCCCTCTTGCCATATTTTAAAAATAATTAGTGAAAAAAATATAAAATTGTTTTTAATAATTTCACTGGCTCGCGTTTTCTGCCAAATGTAAATCAAAGCGGGGAACGTTCCATCATCGAGGCCCACGCCAAATTAACGTATTTTAACGAAAATATTTTGGAACTACAAACGTGAAATTAGGCATGTTTTTTTTTTTTCTTTTTTTAAGATAAACATCGAATGCTTATAAAAGAGTATGCTTTTTGTATAATTACATTTATACTTATTTTAGTTAAATATAATTAAATATGTTAATCACTTTGAAAATGTCAGATTTTAATTTTTAAGTAAGTAGTCTTCTAAAAAAAGAATAAACAATAACATTTAACAATATAAAAACACACATTTTATCAGACAATTAAATTATATATAATCATAATGTATAAAATAAACCAACATGAGTGAAAAATTGACATGGGCCAGGACTCGAACCTGGGACCTTCAGTGCACCGTGCTGATTCTGAAGGTTCCAGGTTCGAGTCCTGGTCCATGTCAATTTTTCACTCATGTTGGTTGAGTGTATTTAACTGTCGGATAAAATGTGTGTTCTTATATTGTAAAATAAAGTAATCAGACGTAGTGTTTATGCTTTAATGTATTATAACATTTAAGATTGACACTAAAAAATCTGTATTGAACACAATTCTTAAATATAAGTAAGAAACATTTCAATCAGAAATTCCTAATTCTAAATAGATTAGATAATGATATAATTTTTTGCGCTATATTTCAAGTTTCTGAGGTTTCAGTGGTACATAGGCAGACTAAAGGTAGAAAACAGTTTGCAAAATTCTTTGTTTCTGTTCATTTATAAATGAGTCGGTCATACAAAAATAATTACATGCCACGTTCTTTCAAGAATAAATTTTTTTGTTGCCAACGTGCACTTGAAGGTGGGCTTACAGTGTCTACAAAAACTACGCAATCTCTTTATCCCTTGCCATTCAAATGTCATAGTCCAATAATTCCAAATGTCCAATCATCGTTCATATACAGACTGTATTTCTATTTCATAATAGCTAATATCAATATACAGGGTGTCCGAAAATTCTTTCCCTAATTACAAAATTTATTCATATCTGCTATATATAAGATAGACATGTGAAGCTGGTACCAAAATGTTGGAAACTAACCAAGTTTTTTTGTTACAGGTTTCTGTAACGTGGCTGTAGTGTAACAGCGTCAGTGTCCAGGAAACCGAAAATGTTCACAAATCAGGAAAAAGCTCAGTGTGTCCTACGGTATCACGAGAACCTTTTGGAATCTGTAATGCACGCGAGGACCTAGGCACTGATTTCTTGGGAGTTCTCACAAAAGACTGTCAAAATTCTTCTATACCAGAGAACACCGTGAGCTTTTCCCTGATTAGTGAATATTTCCGGTTTCCTGGACACTGACACTGCTACACTACAGCCACGTTATGGAAACCTGCAACAAAAAAACTTGGTTAGTTTCCAATATTTTGGCACCAGTTTCAAATGTCTATCTTATATATAGCGGATATACATTTTTTAATCAGGGAAATAAATACTTTTCGGACACCCTACAAATAATTTTTCAGAATCATCTCACGCTTCAAAGAAGTCTCCTCGTATAGAGACTCTGAAGATTCTGCAGACATATCTTAATCACTGCAATGCGGCTAGTCCTGAAGCGAAACGTTTTATGGATGAAAACTCAATAGACTTAGCACTGCTTCAGGATGCATACTGCATTGGTGCGGCAAAACCAACAGGCTTTTCTGGCTGCAGGATCATCTCATCTAAGCTTCGTTCGGCTCACTTGGTTATCAGGAATGCCAGCCTTATTGCTAACCACTTCTTCACAAAGGGATCACAGTATTTTTATTACAGTTACTACGGCGAAAGGAGAATTTTTTTTGGTTCTAATTATATAGCCTCAGTAGTTAAAGATTTTAACTCTACATTATTAAAATGGATACAACTCATAGCTAATAGACGTGTTTGTTTGTGGTGGGGACTTCTGCAAACTCTTCTGTCTGGATAAGTCCACGGGAGGATACCAGAGGGAAGGGTCTGATTGATTTCCTAGTCTCCAATCAGTTATCTATCTTTAATGCAGATAGTAGGAAACATTCATTTGTTAAAAAAGATCGCACTATCATGAAAGGTTTCCCCGATCACACTCTAGTGAAATCGTTAGCCATTCCGCTCATTGGTGATTGACGGGTTCTTGATCACCACAATTTTTCAGATCACAAATATATCGTATACAATTTCCCAATTTCTTCTGTAAATTCTTCCCATCGCCGCTTTAATACTAAATACGGTAACTTTATTTTTTTTTCTAAAACCATTAAAATTTAAAGACCAATTCTTCAAAGTTTACTAAACGAGATCTCCAATACCGATGTCCTTAACAGCTTCATAAAAATTTTAATAAAGTCTATTTTTCGCTCGGCCTCTCGTGTCTTTCTTCGTCTAAAAACTTTAAGGAAATCTCCAACATTTACCTTTTGAACCTCTGAATTTAGGACCAAAGGGAACCATCGTTCGCAGCTCTGAGACGTAAGTTGCATTTTCTTAAACTCAATAATTACCATCCTCTGATATTATCAGCCAGAAACAAATTATTTACAACAAAACAGCAGCTTTTACAAGCGTGGCATTCTTGAGGGTTCTTGAGCATTCTTGAGCGTTCCCCATGGACACTCTTTGCTCTAGCCACAAAGATCC
Organism: Maratus michaelseni; assembly: GCA_963931845.1. Classification (NCBI taxonomy): domain Eukaryota; kingdom Metazoa; phylum Arthropoda; class Arachnida; order Araneae; family Salticidae; genus Maratus; species Maratus michaelseni. The sequence goes on along the minus strand of OZ007592.1, from coordinate 166,798,726 downwards.
CTTTGATGTTGCCCAAAAATATTTTACCGTAAAATTTTTTACTCCTGATGAAATTCTTCTAGAACTGCCTTCCGGCCAATCATTTTGGCAAATAAATCTTAAATTCTTAACGCAAAAACACTTCAGTGACTCTGTTTATCATCATGAGAACTCGGATTTCATATTTTCAACACATAATGATAAAACCCTTCTCTAAATTGGAGGTCCGAACCACTCTTACCAAATTTAAAGATAATAAGGCTCGGGGTCGGACTCTATTAATTTTAAAATTCTTAAATGAGCTTTTAATATTCTTCTGGGGAATTTTACCCGTTGGGCTAATCTCTGTCTTTACTTTCATTATTTTCCTCTTGTCCAGAGGCAAGGGGAAGTAGTATATTTTCTTAAACATGGAAAGACTACCTCTGAAACCAGTTCATATTGCCCGATCTGCCTGCTTTCAACTTTAGGTAAATTATTAGAGAAATTAATTGCAAATCGTCTTATCATTTTCTTGAACCTAATAATCTTCTACATCATAGGTAATTTGGGTTCAGAGAGGACAGATCATGTAGCAAAGCTTTGTCTGAAATTCTGTCTTCCTGTGCCCTTAAAATTTCTCAAAGACTACACACTTCCCGGTCTCACTGGACATTAAAGGAGCTTTTGATAATGTCGAATGGCGGGGCATTCTTAAACTGCTAATAACTATTAATTGCCCTGGTAATAATTCTGGAGTCTTCCGCATTAGAGATGAGTTAGGGCTCTCTTTTCGGAGTCGATACCAAATACATATTTTTAGAAAAAAAATTGCCGTCCGTCTGTCTGTGTGTCTGTCTGTAAACGCTCTATCTCCCAAACAAATTGAGATAGAGACTTGAAATTTGGTATATACTTAGTATGTAATAATGAGAAGAAACTTATTGAATTTCAGTAACCTCGATTATCCGGAACTATTTTTAGGACTCTCGAAATATTCGTTCTGATAAAAGGTATATAAACATTTTCGAAATTGTTTATTTTAAGCAGTAAATATAAAAGACAATAAAAAAACATAAATTTTGCATATAGAATGAAGTCGATCGGATAATTAGTTGCCGAGATATTTGTAATCCTATTTTCCAGACTCTTCAATTTTTCATGACACTGTATTTCATTCAAATTTCAATTCACAGATATATTTTAATTGAGAAAGACACGCTTATTCCGACGCAGTAAACTGTTAGTTAATAGGATTATCATTTTTTGAGTTATAAGGATGTTTCTTTTACGCATTCCAGTAATAGAGCCTTTAAAGTTTATGACGTCATCAAGCCAGGATCTTATTCGAATTGCAATGCATTTTATAAATAGTTTACACATGTTTTATTTTCATATTTTATATTATGCATATCCATGATGGGTAAGTATTACGGTGGCCCCCAACGACTAGTCTATATTTCAGCAGTCGTAATTTTTTTTCTCCATCTTTACCTTCAGACGAAATTTCCATTTCCATCTCTTCATTTTGCAGATAGAGAATTTTTTTTAGCTGGTCAGTAGTCAGTTTATGGTCATGTATCTAGAATAATTCTTCAACATTTTCTTCCTCCTCTACTTTAAAGTTAAGATCTTGGGCAGTTGCCATAGTATTCTTTACCAATTTGTGTCCCTTATCTGAAGTTTCTTCATTATCATAGGAAGGACATAATTTCTTCCACGCTGCTTTGAACCATTCATTGTTATTTTTTTTCCAAGCCTTTACAATTACCCTAATTATTATGGTGGTGCTGAATCATTCCTTCAAAATTTTCCTTAGGGTTAAGTTGGTAGCATCATCATACATACCAAAACACCTGCTAAAAAGTACCCTTGTATAAAGATTTTAAAAATTTGCAATTATCAGCTGATCCTTAGGTTGAATCAGAGACGTATAGATTTAGAAGGAAGAACAATCACCTTGATAAAATCTAATTGCTCTGGTATCTTGCTATCTGTTTCTTGTATGCCCGTTGGATGGCCAAGCGCGTTATCGAATGTTAAGTTGTCTTTTAGTGGCGGAATGTTTTACTCAAGATAGACTTTGACAGTTGGTTAAAACTTTTCGCGAATCCAATCACTAAATTTTATTCTTGTGATCTAGAATTTGTTTTTAGATTTACATAAAATACCGGGATTGATTTAGATATACTTTTTGAACGCTCGGGGATTCTCTAACTGAAAAATGAATTGATTTTACCTTGTGCTAAAAGTAATTTTAACCTATCATTCATTGGTTTATGCTGCCCAGGAAATGTCTTTTCTTCTTTTGTTATAAATGTACTGGTGAACATTTTCTACTAAAAAATCCATCATTATCACAATGGTAAGCTTGTTGAGGTAGGCATTTATTATGCTTCTCCTATAACTCTTGAAGATCTAACGACAACTTTTTAAGTTGCTGCTTTGTCAGCCCTAACTGCCTCTCTGTGACTCAGTTTATTAGATAATCCAGGGTCGTTAACCAAAGCATGTGTCGTTAATCAAAAGATTTTTTATCGTACAGTCATTTGTCGTTAACCAAAACGACCATAATTGAGTCCGTCTTTAACCAACGTACCTCTGTATATATGTATGTATGTATATAACATCAAGCCCTATAAATATTCGTTTTAATAATCATAAAACTGATATAAGAAAATCGAGGGTAACTAAAGTAGAACAGGAAGTGAAAATTGGTCATTTTTCGAAGCATGGAATTCATAATATCAAAATTTCTATGCTAAAAATAGCACCGAATAAAACTGAGAGATTAATATGTGAGAATGAAATGATTGTTAAGTTTGGTATAGTAACTCCTTACTAATTAAATGTTATGTTTAACCAACAAAATTTTGTTACGCATTTTAAATATTATGAATTATAGGCTTCATTTTACGAAAAAATCTGCCGTGGAAAGAGTATGAAAATATACATTATGATAAACATGATATTGATGTAAAATTGTTAAATAGTTATAAAGAAATTATGGAGATGTTTTTCAACTGTGATACTAGTAATTCAAAAACAATAATTAAAAATGTATACCGTAAATCGAAACAACTTTGGCACATTTTTTTTTCCTACCCAGCTTTTGCTTACTCATAATGTTCAATAATGCTTCAAAATCATCCTAAACAGTCTTTAACTCTAGTTTAAGAATATGTGGTAACATGTTAACTTAAGTAAGAATTTCTATTATTTTTTTCTTTTTGCGTTAAACCGTGTTAGCAAAGTTACCTGGGAAACGGGGCAACTTTGCCGACTGCCTAAAAACCAGTGAAAATCAACAAAAAAGTACCGGTAAATTGAATTTTATAATTCAAATAATGTATTTAAATCATGACATATACATTTCAATAAAAAAAAAGAGAAATAGAAGAGCAGTTAAAGAGAAATTCAAACATTCTTCTCAAAAAACGAAATTTTTCCTTTTTGCTATGTAAGGAGGTTCCACAATATACACAACATCGGTTACGTTGACGGACGCTTCATCCGGAACAGTAGGAAAATGGAAACTCCACCCATTGTCTTTCGTTCTAAGGTATGAAATCTCAAAATCTTCATGTCCGTAATAATGGGTGATTTTTGCAGCATAATGTTCCACACTTTTTTTTGCCAAGAACTTAACGATCACAAACATCCCAACCTTCAATTGTATGACGTTCTTATCATCTTGGGATAACTTGATGTCTTCAGTCATTTATGATTGGTCATCATATTGAGGAACAATGTCCTGCACTAACTCTTCACTGGGGTCTTCAGGTTGCTTGTGTTCTGCATCTTGTTCGGGTTCTGCTTCTTCCTCTGGTACTACACCTTGCTCGGATTCTGATTCAGATGTGTCAGGCAGGGAAAATGTGAAATCCAATTTATCAAAAAATATGAAAGAATCTAGGGAAATGACAAAATTCTAAGTTGGCAAAGTTGTCCCACTCTTCCCAAGATTCCTGGTGAAACATTGCCAACTAATATTATCAATCATAAAAATAACATTAGATCAAGTTCCAAAAGCGATTCCGAAAGCTTATTATATACTTTATCAGACAAAATAGGCAGTTTTTACTTACGTTTGGATTAAAAAGGTGTAACGGAACACTTTTTTAGACGTCCAAAATCACCTTTTTCCCAGTTACAAAATATTTTCATTGATAACGGCCATAAAACAACTAATAAGACAAAAAACGCTCAAGAACAGTGTCACACAATGTATTCTTTGTGAAATGAAAACACTAGCGCCTGTTTTAATTAGATCTGGAACGTCTGAGAGAGCCAAAAAGCATATTTTTCAAAAAGTTGCAAAGTTGTCCCGTGTGGCAAAGTTGTACCGGTCGACGGTAATCTTTAATGTTAAAAAGAAGTTCTTGTCATAACTGTTAAGAAAAATGTATTCATACAGCAGTTCTAGTACTACTAACATTGATATGGGTATAAATTTAATAAGATGCAAAATAAAAACGTTGCGATTAGAAAATTATTTTTGTGAAAAATATAGAGAGGTTAATATTGACAATAAGATTTCTTTGGTTTTGGATTATATGGGTCAGAATTATAAAAAAGCAAAGTTTAACTATATATCGAATACTTTTTTTACCTGTTAAAAGTGTAGAAATACTTGGGGCATTTAAGTATGACAAGTCCTTGGATATAGAATGATTTTTAATTACAACATTTTTGCCAAGTACTTAAAGGAAGGCTCAGTAGTGTGTTATTCGTATGTGGCAGAATATTCCAAATATGTTGATTTGAATTATGGTCATAGTTACTGGAAATTTGCATATTGTATCTAATCCTGACCTCCATTATAATATGAAGATTGGCACTAAATATAGGTTGAAAAGAGTTATGGTTAAAAATATTATGATTAAACGTTTTACTAAAAACATAGAATTTTTTATTTTAAAAATAGCTCAGAAATATGATTTACATTTAAGTGTACTTTTCAAGAAAGAAGAAATTATATTTTGCGAAACTGATATAATTTTTACAAAAATAAATTTGAGGGAGTGCATAGAGATTATACTAGAGCAATTTAAAAACGTCTATAAAAGAACGAAAAGAAAAGTTCATAATTACGTATGTAAGTAGATAAAACTAACATATATTATGCAGTAATATGTAAAAAGCTGTATGAACTAATCCTCAATGAAAGCTATAAAAAAGAAAAAAAAATACGAAGTGTTAAGTATAAGAAAACAGCAAATTTGCAACAGAATAAAAGCATGTTATAAAAATTTAAGTTTGAACCAAAACAGCAATGAATTTCCATATTGTATTTTAATTTCAAAATTCCATAAGAACAGGATTTCTTGCAGAACATTTACAAGTGGATTTTGTTCTTATCTTGTAATAAAATTTGCTAATAAAATGTTGTTGAACATATTCAATAGAATATTTAATAACATTTTAGATAACCACCCTTCATTTATAGTAAAAAATAGTTATGAACTTACTGGTGAATTAAACAATTTGGGTAATATTATGGGTTTATTAGCTTACGATGTTGAATATTTATATCTACCCTATATATATAAAATCCTAATCTACCCTATATATATAAAATCCTAATGAAACGAATTTGTGAAACGATTTTATGAAACGATTTTATGAAACGACTGATTAAACGACTGATTATGTTTCAGGGCAATTTTTAATAAGATATTAAACGCTTGATGGTGAAATTAATACCAATTGTCCATAAAAATCCGCGGATGTCAAAACTGGTAATAGAATTTTGAAATTGGAATTAGTTTTCGAGATATTAATTTTTTTCTAATTTTAATGACATTTCTGTAATGATGGCAACTAATTACTCAGTTTTTTTGTGACAAAAAAAGGAAAAAAATAAAAAAGGATCCCGATAGGGATTATTGATTTATTCGCCATTTTCAAATTGAAATTGAATTTATCTTTTATTTCAATCGATAATGAAGACAAGATTGTGATTAAATTATGTTTTTCACGAAAATTTGAAAAAAAAAATCATATTTCTATCGTCAGGATTCAATCGTCTGTCAGCATTTAATTTAATTTATAAACTGAAAATATTTTGAATAAATTCGTCCAAATGACGTCATTTATGTAAATACGTCATTTATGTTTATACAATTTATTTAATATAAAGAAGCCATTTATCTATTTTTATGTACAAAAAGAGGTAAATTGAAAGACAATTATAAATAAATTGTATATATACATATAAATACATGTATAAACAAGCATAAAAGCTCGGTGCTTTTCCAGTATATGGGGCCTTGACGAAACAGAGAAAATAGCCTTGGCGGAAAAGGAAATTTGGCAACATACTTTCTGTCAACCTATTTACTTTGTCATTTCGTATACAGAAGCATTTTTTCAATATTTATAGAATTTGTTTAGCGTAAAATGTCATTTATCCTATTTTATATATAATCAGAAGTAATTTGTATAGAAAAAACAATAATAATATACGTATAATTAAAATACGCATATAAACAAAAAAAATCGTCGAATTTGTTTCCATGGCTGTTTATGCAATTTGGCACCAAATCTCACTTTCTGATGCCCGAATTGCGCCAAGCTTTTTAAAAAAGCGTCAAGACCCCTATTATAGAAAATCACCATAAGTTCATTGGGTTTGTTTTCATAACTTTTGGCAACAAATATATGTATATTAACGAATCTATTCGTTTTTGAAACTCGAATTACGACAAACCTAAAAGCAAAGGATCCTATAATGGAAAAGTACCCGATTTTCTTATGGACAGTATTCAAGTGACATAACATGGTGTAAAATTATCGCGGATAGCGAATTTGTTTAAATATCTCATCAATTGATGCCGAATAAATGCAGGCATGCATGCACAAAATATTTAATTAATTTTGTATGATAAATAATTTACATATTTAAAGTAACATGAAAATATGCATGATGGTGCACTAAAATACAGAGAAAATTAAAACCTGTTACTGAAACTGTCTATAACATAGTATTTTTCAATACCGTGGTTCTTAATGTTATTCACAAGCAGATGGAATTTTTCTCATTCTTAAACGCAAAGGAAGAATAGAATACAGATCGTTGTTATAAAAGTGCGAGAGGTAGCCACAATTTAAACCTAACCATTTTATACAAGCTGGTTTTCAAGGTGTAATTGATTTTACTTACCAATCCCAAAAACAGTCGTCAGTTGTCGCAACAGCTGTGTATGAGGCCATGATAATAAAAAAATGCCCCATTAAAACGTTAAAAGCATGGCAACCCAATTACAGATTTACCAATATTTTTAAAACGAAGCACGCTGTCATGTTTTTAGAGGCCTCGAAGTCTGAGCGGGGGTTGGCGAGCGTAGCTCGCAGGGGGTAGGCCCCCTAGTAATAGTATAAATTTATTGGATTTAAACAATGAAGTTTAGAGTTTTTTTCTAAGTTCAATACGAAAGAAAAGTTGACAAAGAAAAGTTTTTTTTATTTTGTTTCATTTTGTAATATAAGAAAATTACTTGAGTGAAGGTAGCCTAATATATAAGCAGATATGAGGAATTTAAATAGAGGCGGGGGGGGGGGGGTGATATTTCTTTTTTAAAGATGGGGTGTGACATATTTTCATGAGCAGTTTTATATGTTAAATTTGTCTTAACTGGCTGTTTTATGACACATTCACGAAATCCTTTTCATTGATAAATGCATAAAATTTTCAGTTATATTCGTATATGTATTTTGTATGTTCTATTCAGGTGCCAAGAAACTGAACAGAGTTTCCCATTTTCTCCTAAAGACAAAGAATTTTTCAGAAAATGTCATCAAACTTGGCATTTTAAGCCGATTTTCAGAACTCGACAATCACATAAAGATCATCAAGAGGGAGCAATTAGTTATAATTGAAGATGTATAGCATATAATAAAAACTTTGATACTATCTATGAAATCAGATTTATGATGAAGTTTTTAGTTAGCCGTGATGAATAATTAAATTTAGTGGCAATATCGCATTAGTGCAGGCTCTTTAGAAAAGGGTTGAAAAATCTCCCTTTGGACGATAAATGGAATCAGACACGCTATTGGCCTTTTACAAACTTTAGTTAAAAAGAAATAGACATCTAAGAAACTAGGATGAAATCGGAAGGCGGGTGGTGATATAATGATCGTGCAAAAGTAAGCGACAACATGTTTGCAGGAGTCTGGTCAGAGAAGGAATAGTGAAATTCATACGCGACAAATTGTTCCATTGAATTAATTGGCATATTTAAAATCTATTGAAGTATTGTCATGGATGTAAAGTAGAATCTGCAAAAAAAAGTGTCAAAAAAAAAAAAAAAAAAAAAAAAAACTTCAGTCCACAGAAATTAATTTAGAGCAAAACATAAATCAAAGTTTATCATCTTATAAAAGGAGTCGTCCACGTTTTACTTCTGGGTAATTTTATGTGAACTGACATTGTTTTGCGTACAGTTAAGGCTGTTCAGAAATCCGAAGTGGCTCTTTCTGCCGCATTCACGAAGTCATTTTAATTTTTAGACGCTTCAAATTGGCATATGCAATTATTAATAAACTTAGAAATCGACCAGCGCTTCCCATTTTTCGATAGCGAGGGAAAAAAATAACAATCAGAAAATCTTTCAAAAATTTTCGTTTGGAACCGAATTTTCGGACGCAACAACCCCAGAAAAGTCTCATGAAGCAGCAATCGCTTATTACTCAAAATGGAACACATATACTGAAAAATGAAAAACTCTATTCGTTTCCAAACACTTACTTGCTAATTTCATGCTTTTTCGTTTAAAAATGAGTCTGTGAATGAGTCAGAACGTTCGTGTCATTGATGACTAGAGGCTAGAGGGGGAGGACGGGTTCTCGCTGCCGCTTGCCATTGCGCCAATTCGCGAGAAAATTCTTCATTTGGCGAGTAAATGAACGATCAGACTCGCCAAATTGCGAGTGCTGAATTTTTTTTTTTTTTTTTTTTTGTTTGTTTGTGTTTATGCCAGTACAGCCGACACCTCTTATTCGCATCACTGAACGATTGATTTTGCTTATCATGTTCAATGGCTCCGTACCATTTACATTACTCTATTTTCACAGATACTATTACTCAACACCAATTAAATTTAGCAACAGTCAAAGACACAGCGAGAACTATGCAGACAATGTCAAAGCACCGGGTGCCAAGCTAATAGGTGTTTCTTTATTGTCCGTTAATTACTATTTATGAGACAGAGTCACGACGGAAGAAAAAGAAACAAAGTTATTTGCATCAGGCTCCAAATAGGGAAAATGTTTGCTGGGATGTGGCGCTGGTATTAGACATTTACCGCTCATCACTATTTATTAGTTGTATGCAAAATGTCATTGGCAGATCAATTTTTTTTATCGGCCTGTTGAAATCTCATAATTTTTAGTATATATTTTCACAACATTAAATCAAAGATCGCTGTTTTGTAATATCTTAAAAGGCTGAGTTAACTTGGGTTGAAAAGTTTTATTTCATAACATTTTAATGAGTTAACTAAAGTTTGGAATTTTTTTCTTGATTGCGCAAGACATTTAGAATGTACTTATTTTCAATAGCTTCTGTAACGGATAGTTGAATTGAGAGGAATAACTGATTTATAAGAAGCAGTTACAGAAAATTAGGTTATTTTAGAACATATTGAAAAACAAAGGATACATTAAGGGGTTAAAGATCGATTTTTCAGTGTTTCGCAATGAATCCATTTTGGTAACATTATTTTCATTTGGCTACAGATTTTTATTTCTTATTAGCCAAATTGCTAAGGTTGGTCAAAAGCCAGCGAGAAACCTGGGGGTGAGGGATATATTTTCCGCCTTATAGAATAGCATATCATTAAAAGTCTGCCTCGTGAGGGACAATATGGTACCAAACAATTCAATTTCTTGAAAATAGACTGATGGTATTTTCTTTTCCTCTGGTGGTTTCTTCACATGGCTTTGGGAAAGAGCAGAGCATGGGTTGGAATTAAAAGAAAAATTTTATAAAAATTTAATAATTTTGTAATCAACAATTACATTGAAAAAAAATGTTTTTTTCTATTTTACTGTATAATACTAGTAAGCCAGCTGCTAGTATTATACCGTAAAATCAACAGTAATAAACAGCTACAACAGTAATAAAATTGTGATAGTCAACAGTAATAAAATTGCTTTAATTTTAATAAAATACAATGTTATAAAAACATATTTCAAGCATTATTATTATTATTATTATTATTTTTTTTTTTTTTTTGGTATAATGCATTTTCAACCATTAAACCATTTATAGGAGTATATGTTATAGGGAGTCCTAAAAATATATTTTTCGTCTAAATAATAATTAAAAAAAATTATGGAAATTAGAATGTACTCGAAAAGACAGGCTCACACTCTGAAAATTGTTAATGATTTTTAATTATATAGAAAAGTTTTGGCCTGCAGTTTACTTTATTCGTAAAATAATGTTAAAAAAAATTATTACATTAATAAAAGAAGGTTTTATACTGAAAAATGCTTTCTATGAGATATCATCATGTTCTTCCTTTTATGTCAAAGAAATGAAAATGTAGACTATGACTATAAAAATGTCCTATTCATACATTTCCCTCTAGCACCCATATGTCCAAGCATTACAAGTAGTTAATTCAACTTTAGATATTTTTTTTCTAAAAAGCCCTTTTATTTAATTAAAAAATACTGCTTTCATTTCAAAACACTTTGATTATTTGTAATATTAAATATTTTGTCACATTAATTTATCAAGGTTTTTGTTGTTGTTTTTTAGAATAATTAACAATCAACAGTTTACACCATTTTATTCTTTGAAATTAATAGACCAGTCGTGTATTTTGCGTATGTACAATAGAGTAATATAAAGAGTTAACATTTATACATGGGTGACGTCTGTCATGCAAAGCATGTTTTTATTATACACATAATTATTTAAAAAAATAAAGATTAATAATAAAAAAGGATTTCTTTTGTAATATTAAAAAACTTTATAACTCTCTAATAAGTGTTTTTTTTTTTAATTATTGATTTCGTAGAAGAGTATAAAAATATAAATTACAAAATTTTACAAATGTATTTATTTCTTCATGAAACTGTTTGTCAAGAACAAAGTATGACTTAACACTCATAGATGAAAGCGAACCACGATCAACATACACTGTAAAAATATAAATAGAACAAAAATATAAATAACAAAATATAAAATATAAATATATAAATACAGGATGAAAATATAAATTATAAATATAAAATTATAAATAAAGAACAACAATACAAAAAAGAAAACATAAAGAAAAATTGTAAAAAATAATAATTATTATTATTAAAGAGTAATAAAAAATGTAACAAGACACTACAATTTGACTGCCGAAATAGACTTAACAAAACACTGTATGTAAAAAAGAAGTAAAAAAAAAAACTTGAAATGTCATGTACAGTTGGGAAAAATACCGCAATCAATACATAAAATTAATTTTTCTATCAAATTAGTCTTCCTTTTTCATTTAACTTTATTTTTCTTCTAATATCTTTTAAATTTTCTTTTCAATGTGCAAAACGAATATGCCTATGGTAACGCTTAAAAATGAATGTAAAATAAAATTATAATCTTGAGAATCAGTAGAGAGAGAAGGGTGGTGTGTGTGTGTGTGTGTGGGGGGGGGGGTATGGTAAAATCGGATATCTTATTATTAATTGTTTCTTGAAGCCATAATTTTTCAGCAGAATTCAATGAAACTTTGTAGTTATTTTTGTACAATAATATCATTTTAAATATATGACTTGTTTGCCACATTTTGATGCTCCCTAAGAGCTAAACTCGTCAACCCCGCCCAGATCCGAAAGATAAAAAACACGCTAATTTGCTCTGTTTTAAAAATATTACCCGATTACGGAAGACTGAAATATATATTACTATGGCCAGTGAAGATTTTCCATAATCAGGTTGTCATTCATTTTACTTTGAGTGGGGGATTTTTTGCCTCTCAAGGAAACATCCACCGCTGTCGGGATACTTCAAGGCCGTTTTCGTGATTGATTAAATAAGATCAATAACATATTAGAAATTAGCTTTCATAAAATGGTTAAATGGAATGGCTATATGGAATTATAATAACAATTCATTATTTTTGTCATACAGATTTTATAAATGTCAGAATCAAGTTCGAAATAGAATTTAACACTTACTTTTGAACAACAAATATGATTGATTTTGAGATTGTAAAATCATTAGCGTGAATAAATATTTGTAGGTATTCATACTGGTGTAGATAATAAAAATAAGGAAAAGCAGAGCTATACAAATAAGAAAATATCTAGCAGCCAACAAGAATTTTTGGTCGCCACTAAAAAATATTTATCCCCACCTCCCACTCATTGTCAGTTTTTGCCCACTTTATTTAATCATGTACATTTCACATTTCAAAAACCACTAAAATTATTTTATGAATTGATTGTTTAATTATGAGCAGAGCTTAACAAATGCGGTCGCCAGGTGGCCACTGGCGGCCAAGTTATTTAATCTGGTGTTTTTATTTTTCTTTTTGTACAAAAATTGACATAAGAAAATAGCACAAACAATATTTAGAATAGTTACCGGAGAGTTCTGTATGTTTCAGAAATAAATTGTCAAAAATCGCTCCAAAACTCGAAAAAACTCTAAAAATCCCATTAAAAAATTCTGGAAAATTTTTGAAATCGCAGAGAACAAAATTTACTTTATTGCGGGCTAAAAGATAAAAGCCCGATTCTTTTTACGAATGTCAAAATACCGCCGCAAAACACGAAAAAAAAACAAAAAAAAATAGCTAAAAATTCAAAAAATCGCAGAGTACAAAATTTACTATACTGGGTTCAAAAATTTAAACCGCATTCCTTTTACAAACGCGCAAATAAAAAAAAATAAAAAAAAGTGCCGCGGAACGCAAAAAATAAAAAAGCTACAAATTACACACAAAAATAGCTAAAAATTCAAAAATAGCAGAGGACAAAATTTAATATTTTGGGCTAAAAGACTGAAACCGGATTCTTTTTACCATTGTTGAAAAATTGCTGCGAAACGCGAAAAGACCGCTAAACAAGAGGATAAAATTTTTCTTTAAATAATGTAAAAAAAATCGCCGCAAAACACGAAAAAAAGTTAAAAAACAATTTAAAAATTAAATTTAAAAAATCTAATTAAAAAAACTGTAACTATTCTGAAGTATGTAGCTAATAATTCTAAACTATGCTTGTTGTTATTTTTTCTGAATTAATTCATAAAAATTTTTTGTCCTTTTTGAAAATCAATGATTTCGGGGAGGGGGAGGTAAATATTTGTTACTGGCGACTATAATTTTTTTCTGGCTACCAGATTTTATCAAATTTGTAAGACCTGATAATGAGTATAGTAATAATATATATTGAATTGCCTTAACGCTTTAACTCAAAATGAAATTAGAAAATTAATATAAATATTTTCTCGATGAAACTCCGAAAAATTATAATTCTAAAAAATCCCTGACGGCTCGGCCTACAGGCACAGGTAGATTTCGAAGACGCAGACCGTGAGGCGCCTGTTTGTTGGGAATTGCGGAAGAAATTACCTTTTTGCCATGATGTCGCCGTTGGGTTCCATAAGGGACCGCCCACTTCGAAATCTAAATTGTTCGCAGGCAGAGCCGGCAGGGATTTTTTTGTTTCTTTTTTTATTTTATTTTTTGCTATAAAGGTTGGTTCTATAAAAAACTTGTCAATATAAAAGTTTTAGATAATATTAAGAGGATTTATAATAAATTTAAGGTATCTGCCTACATCAAATTGGCTGTTTTGGGGGAAATTTTCGAATTTTGTTTTATTGTTTTATTTGAAAGAGCAATCTTTTACGATTCTAAATCTGTTTTAATTTTATTCCTACGATTATTAGAAGAGGAGTAATGGTAATTTTAACAATTAAATATTGTAGTTTTTTGCCTAAAAAGAAATCTTTAAATGCGATTTCTGGAAAATCAGTTTTTTCGTTATTTCCATGTGCGATAAAATTCATTACATAAAAAGTTTTAAAGATATTTCAGTGAAATTTTGTGAGAATGCTTTCCATATCACTCACTATGCTCTGAACTAGGATCTAAGCTGTATGTGATAATTTAATTATTTTATAGGTACTCGAATATGAAACAAGTTGGAAATTGTACGTCAAACGTTACAAACGAGGTGCGTTCGTACGCACGTTTTAGAATTAAATTCATGATATCCCGTGCGTAGAACGGGTTAAACAGCTAGTTAAGTATATATTTTATGACACTGTTCATACAAATATCTTAACTAGTTATATAAATATTCAGATATATATGTATCAGCTAGTTATATAAATATTCAGATCTTGATGATTTTTAATTCTGTGAAATGAATTATATCGTCTGCAGATTAATTTCTGTCATAAAATAAGTATCTCGGTCGCTTGACGATTTAACATCCATCGGAAGCTCCTATAACAAAAAAGCACAGATTTAAAAAAAAAATCAAATTTCTTAATAAATATTTTTATTAATATCTCCTAAAGTTTTGATTCGATTTTGATAAAATTTGAAATGTCTCGACAAATTTATGCAAAGATAATATATTTTAAATTGCAAACCATTTGGTTGGGTAGTTTTTGCGTTGTTATATGCGGACAGACAGACAGACGGACAGACAGACAGACGGACGGACAGACGGACGGACCAAACGACGACTATAGGTGCTACGTATTTATATAATTACGAACGCACCTAAAAATGGTAATTTTTACTAAAAAAAAATGTACTTTTTTACATATTTTGAAAATTTTCGGTTATTTTTGAAGATATTGTAAAACTCCTAGTTCAGTGCACAGATAAGTGTCATAGAAGTATGCAGCATAAAGGAAATTGAAATATATTTATTTGAATTGAGTGTACGCTGTCTCGCGTAAACATGAAATTTTGCTAAAAAAATGGCAAAAACCCCCAATTTTTTAAAATATTAAAAAGATATTGATAGGATTTTATGTTTTCTTATCATTCTGTATTACAATTGAACTAAAAATAATTATATTTATTCAAAACTGTCCTTTTTTTAAAAAAAGTGCTCCGTACGTTGGCAGATACCTAAGCGGATTTGATATCTTGTAAATTGACGAAGTTATGAATTTTTTTCTTCTAAAACCCCCTTTTTTTTCCTCCCCTTGGGGCCATTTTTAATGATATAAAAAATCTGTTGTACATAAATTGTCGGCCTTTTCCTAGAAGTAATAATAACTTTAAACGGATTCGATACGTATCATAATTAAGACGTTATGGGTTTTTTTTCTGTTTTCACAAAAAGCCACTTATCCTCCTCCCCCCCCCCCTTGGTTCGATTTTGCAAACTTGACCGAGATTTTATGCCCCTTGATTTTATGTATCAGTTTGGAAGAGATTTGTGAAGAATTATTCCAGTTATCGTGTCCATAAAAAAGTGACATAGATAGATATATATATAGATAGATAGAGAGATAGATAAAGTTTTGAACTGAGGGTGGTTTTGGGTTCTGGGAGTCATAATCAGCGTAGATCTGCAAACATTTTTCAAAAATTTCAACTTAGGGGAGAATGTAATAGGTAGTATTTCTTACGAAATCTACCTAAAAAGAAAGAAGCAAATGTAGATACTTTATAAAGTTTGACTGAATAGCGTATGCACATCATAAGAAGAACATTTTTTTTTCTAAAATCATTATTTTTGTATAAAAAAATTATTTTAGAAGAAATTACTTTGGTGAACCACTGACCAATGTCCTGAAATTGTCAGCTTTAGGGTGCTTGTGTACTGTACAGTGGACATTGTACAGTACAGTTTATAAGAGTTTTACAGACACTTTTTTTTTCGACATAGTTCTTCAAAATCTGCTCTTTTTTTTAAAAAAAAAAACCCTCCTGTTTCTGAACTACTGACACGACTGTCCTTGAATGGGCTTGACAAATGCGGTCGCCAAGTTGTCACTGACGACCAAAGTTTATTATTATTATTTATTTATTTATTTATTTATTTATTTTTACAAAATTTAACCTAAGAAATGAGCACAAACGTCATTTTTCTCACACCCACATATTAAAAAAATAATAACATATCAGTTTAAACTTAGTTTATATTATCCTTTTAAATTATGTACTATTTTAAATTTTGTAATTAATGAAACTAACTAAACTATGATTGTTATTAATTTTTCTCATTTAATTCATAAAAAACTTTTGTGGCTGGGGGGAGGGGGGGGGGGGTTAATATTTTTTTACTGGCGAATAGAATTTTTTGCTCGCTACCAGATTTTATAAAATTTGTATAAAATTTGTACTTGAGTATGTCTGTAATTTTTTAAAATCCAAATTAGTATCTAGCTATAGCTTTCTCTGATTTTTAGTCATTAAGTAAACCCGTGGATCTCATTCAATGTTGATGCTTCTAGCCGCCAATTGGAATATTTTGGCCGCCAATGGCGACCTAGCGACCGCATTTGTTGGGCCCTGAGGAATAAAGTTTATACTTTGTACAAAATTAGTGTTATGCTACTCCTGCTTTGCTCCCCTCCCATACATATAACAAACATAAACGTTTGTTATTACAAATCATCATGCTTGTCCTCATTTTATTTTTTGTTCCATACATATTATTTATGTTGTTAACATACCTTTACCATGCACATACAAAACGCACAAAGATGAATGAGGTATCATTCGGCTTATTTTGAACCGGCTTCTGACATAATACACTCACATTTCTTTAAAACATGTTGTTTGACTAAAATTACAGTTAATTAAAAATTAATGAAAAAGGCGTTTCAGCGTTGTTTACATAAATGAAATGGAGGGTTTTCTCAAATCGTTGTTGCTACAAAAATAAAATACCGTATATCTTGCTCAAACATTATTATAAAAATTAATAATAAATAGTTCAAAAGAGATAAAGTGTGACGTATCCGCACAGGTTTATTTTATATTTATGATTAAAAGAAAACTTTAAATTGAAACGTTTAGAGGAAGTGATACCATCAATCCGTTGAAACAGTGGTATTTCACGTGTAGCCTAAAATGTATGCTTTGTTATCTATATATTTAAAACACAAGGCATTTTTTCTCTTTCATCTGACCTGAACAATAATAATAATAAAACTTTTATGAATAATAACCATTTCATTAAATTTCATTAAAGTCGACAATATATATGAACCGACAACTATAATACAATACAAAAACATGTATCCAAGAATATAAATCCACAAATTGAAATAAATGGGAAAGTAAATAAAAGTATGTGATGAAAAAATCCTGCTAGCAGAATGTGAAAATATTATGTATATGCATATATATATATATATAAACTTGTTGTAAAATTTAACCATTGAAACATAAGAAACTGACCATACAATATATATATGAACTTTTGCTTGGGCACTTTCTATGAGGTTTATGACTCAATATTTGTCCATTTTTATTCAATTTTCTTTAAATTTGACTCTGTAATTGATCGGCCAATTTGAGTTAATAAATTTGGCTCATGGTTATTAACTCAAACAGAAATCAATTACATTTTACTTATATTAGTGGAATATTGCCCTTGAAAGTGTTCCACTATAAAAGTTTCCAATTGCTTCCTTTAATAATTTTCACTTTCTGCACATTGGATTTTTTCTCTACATATCTTTAAGTATTTTTTTTCCGCTTATTTTAATTTTTAGAATCTTAAATTTTTGAATATATTTATGTATTGTATTGTAATTATCGGTTTATCTATTCTCGATTATTTATGTGGTTTAATGGTTATTATTTACAAAAGTTTTATTATATTAAACTTCCTTAGTAAATTGCTGCAAATGCGCATTTATTCTTGGTTAGATTTCTTCTTGTTTCATTTATAAAAGCATTATGCATTAGTTACACTGTTTTTATATTGCCCAGTTTAGGCAAATAAAAATCAGTTAATCATAATTTAAAATACATAATTTCATAGCTGCATTAGCGCATTTAGTTGTGTATTTATATATTTCATATTTTTATTTTCAATGTATTTTTAGTGTACAAATACTGCTTTAACACTTGCTTTTGTGATGCATACTGTTTAATCCTACATCGATTATCACAATTTTGGCCACTGCTTTACAGTGTCATATGTTTTTTTCTGCATCTGAGATTCTTGATATTTGGATGTGAACTTTTGCTTGATCACTTTCTATGCGGTTTATGACTGAATATTTGTCCATTTTTATTCAATTTGCTTTCAATTTGACTCTGTAATTGATCGGGCAATTTGAATTTATAAATTTGGCTCATGGCTATTAACTCAAACAGAAATCAATTACAATTTACTTATATTAGTGGAATATTTGCCCTTGAAAAAGTGTTCCACTATATAAGTTTCCAATTGCTTCTTGTAATAATTTTCATTTTCTGCACATTGGTTTTTTTCTCTACATATCTTTAAGTATTTTTTCACGCTTATTTTAATTTTGAGAATCTTTAATTTGTGGATATATTTATATATTTTATTGTAATTATCGGTTTATCTATTGTCGATTACTTATGTAGTTTAATGGATATTACTTGCAAAAGTTTTATTATATATATATATATATATATATATATATATATATATATATATATATATATTAACTGAAACATGTTCTTTTGTAGACCAGAATGCACTAGCTGTTTTAAAACGTTTCCATTTTTATATTTTATTTTTAATTAAAAAAAAATAATGAAATTTCTTCAAAAGGGGGGAAATTGGGTTAAAAATTTCTCTCCATAGCCGAAAATTAATTTGTATGATCACACTCCATCAATCAGAAGAATGATTACACCAGTGAAAAGGACGTTAAAAGATAAATTGGAATGGATTAAAAAAAAATGATACATTTTTAAATGATTGCGTATAAAAATTATGTACTAATCTCTGAAAAGCAGAACACAGATTACTTATTGAGAAAATAATATTAAGTAACCTATGTTAAATGAAATAACAGTAACTAAACTATCATAATATGTGGAGCGAAAGTGTTCCGGTGAAGAAAATGGTGTGAAAACAAAAGTTTAGAAAATGTTAGATTGCAGTGCGAAATTTTCGCACATGTTCACTGGTTTATAATTCATTTGACAGCCTACACTGCAAAAAAAAAAAAAAAAAAAAAAAAAAATTCCTGAGGTTACTAAAACTTTTTTAGTAAATTTGTATTCCACAGAATTTTTTAGTAACTGGTATTATAAACCTGAATCATTGTTAGCTGTTTTCTAGTAATTCTTACAGATTTTCTAGTAACTGAGTAAGAATACAAAAAATTTTTTAGTAATTGCAAAGATCTATGAGAAAAATTAAAATTTTTTTAGTAGATCGACCCATTTTTTTTAACAGTGGGGCTTTGCTAATCCAGATTCCCTAGAAGAATTGGATCTTGAACATGAGCCCCGCTGGTCCGCCCATCGAGACGGTTACTACCGTTAGCAGAACTTAATTCCACGGTATGATCAAAATAAATTATTGTACAAGCGATTTTTTTTAACCATTTCAACAATATTTCTACAATGATATCATATTCAAACCTAAGTCTTAAAATCTATATTACACTGAGAAAAAATTCTGACACTGCCATCTAGAAACTAAATTATGGCTCTAGAAAAAATAAGTTCCATGTCATCCTTATAAATTCTAGTCCCCTTTGCTAGAGAGTTCTAGTCTCCCCTACTCAAATTCAAGAGCGTTTTCCTATATTATCGTGGTCAAACTTATTTAAAAATCTCTGCAAATAAATGTGAACACAAGCGGTTAGTTTTAGTAACTATAACTCTAATTTATGATTTTTTTCCAGAAATCAAGTGATAATTTCTGGCAATTCAAACGATTCATAATATAATTTAACGTTTCATCACCTGGAAAACTATAGACTAGAAATTCTCAATCATTTCGTCTATTCAGTTTATTTGTTTACCTTATTCGCATAGCTCGGAAATCTATATTTCTAGTTTAGGGATTTAGAAAATGACTGCTTATTCGTTCTAGATGAAGGCGGTATAAGTTTTCTTTCAGTGTATAAAGCAAAAACATGTCCATGAGTAACGCTGACGTCATATTGACGGTGAAAACACCTGGCCAACAAATTTTGCTTTTACTGAAGTTCTTTTAACTTCTAAATATCACACAATTTCAATTTTTACCCCGTCGAATATTAGGAGAAAAAATGCTCTTACAAATACAATTTATTTGAAAACTATATCTCAATTTACTGATTATTTTATAGTTTTTAAAATAATTTTCAAGCATGATTTAAGAAAAAATCTATCACGTGTATTCCGGTTACGAAAGATTAACCCGTTTGCATTTAAAACAATATAAATAGTTCAGCGTGTGTTTCCGGGAAATATTCTATCGAGCTTAAAACTTCATCAATCAATAAATAAAATAATATAAATAAACGCTGAAATATCAGAATCAAAGAGGCTGCTGTATAAGTAACGACCTTTGGCGATTTCTTCGGCTATTAATTCCTGCCATACGGCTAATACAAGCGTTTTTAACAAATTTCAAAACTTTATATAAATTCATTATTGTTATTACTTACCCATCATACGTAGTATATGGTAAATCTTGTAATAATTTTAAAAATCGAACAAAAAATTTTTGACGGATTTACACGTTTCAGACACTGGAGATTCAGAAAAACATATTTTTAGAACAAAAAAAAATTGCCGTCCGTCTGTCCGGTGTGTGTGTGACTGTAAACGCTCTATCTCCCGAACAAATCGAGATAGAGACTTGAAATTTGGTATGTACTTAGTATGTAATAATGAGAAGAAGCCTATTGAATTTCACTAACCTCGATTATCAACTTTTTTTTTTTTTTTTTTTTTTTGGATTCTCGAAATAATCGTTCTGATAAAAGGTATATAAAAATTTTCGAAATTGTTTATTTTAAAGAATGAATATAAAAGACGATTAAAAAACATAAATTTTGCATAAAAAATGAAGTCGATCGGATAATGAGTTGCCGAGATATTTGTAATCCTATTTTCCACACTCTTCGATTTTTCATGACCCTGTATTTCATTCAAATTTCAATTCAAAGATATATTTTAATTGGAAATGAGACATTTAATCCAACGCAGTAAACTGTTAGTTAATATGATTAACATTTTTGGAGTTATGAGGATGTTTCTTTAACGCAATTCAGTAATAGAGCATTTAAAGTTTATGTCATCAAGCCAGGATTTTATTCGAATTGCAATGCATTTTATAAATAGTTTACACATGTTTTATTTTCATATTTTATATTATGCATATCCATGGTGCGTAAGCATTACGGTGGCCCCCAACGACTAGTTTTTCATATAAAAATGTTTTTTGGTGTTGTCAGTGGACAATCAAAAAACATATATTAAATGTAAAAAATATATTAGAGTTTTTTCAATTAAAAAAATGATTTTTACATATATTCCGTAACCCGGAAAGCCCGGGTTGAATCACCTATAGTATTTATTAAAAGTAAATATACTAACATCGGATTACCTTAACATAAAATCGTTTCTTAAATCCTATACCATAAATAATTACACATATAATATAAAGAACTCTAGCTCAAGCTTTTAACCTTTATAAATCTTTTGTCTGTACTTGGAATATGTTGGGTGCTATCAATCTCAATCCTGGCAAAAATCCTTCCCGTAATACCTCAAGTTGATCTTTGTTTTGCTATCCTTATTTATTATTTTATTGAACTCAAGTTAAATTATACATAAGATGAACTTGAAAAACAAAATATATACACGAAGTAACAAAATAGAATTTTTTCTTTTTCCCCTTGTAGGGATAAAATTTTAATAAAATTATAGAAAAAGCTCAAATTATCCGAACTCCCATCATCCGGATCGCCAAATACAGCATTGATAAAAGGAAATAAAATTTTGCATAGCAAAAATCTCTCTAAAATTGAAAAATAAAGGATTTGGAATTTGTAAGATTTCATAACATTCCTGATGAATGATCGTGCAAACTCTTCATCAGTAGAAAGATTAATTTTTCAAATTCGATCTGATCGAGAATAAGCTATGAAATCGTCTTTGCTTAATACAGCAACACTTGCAACTGGTAATCATATTTTGAATTTTTAAATACAAATTTTAAAATGCCTCTTTTTAACCCTTTCCAACCTAAGTTGAAAAGTGTTTATGACTTCAGTTTGTCTGCCGTCCGTTCATGCTCTAACTTGCGTACACATACTCGGATTACCCTGAAATTTTTGTATGTTATTGTCGTTTACTATAGCATGTTCCCCATTGAAAATGAAGTGGTAGCACTTACAGTTTTTTTACAAGTTCAGTCAAAAGTATTCCGTTACATTACAGTCAATGAGAAAAAATCGTTTCAAGTGCATTGTGTTGATGCACTTGAAACCATTTGAAGCATGATGAAATTTATATATAATTATGAAGCGCATTGAAACATGCTTTTTGTAGAACATGGGGTGCAAAGTATTTATTATTCATTTACAGGGTCAAACAAAAGAATTCTATTACACGTTGTTCTACGGAGAAAAATCGTTTGAGGTGCAATTTAATGATGTTTCACTATTTCAAGCATAATGAAAATTATATGCATTACTGAGGTGCACTATAAATTGCTCGCTTAAATGTATGGTGTGCATTGCGTTTATTGTACATTTACAGGGACACTCAAAAGATATCGATTGCAGTATACGTGCGCGATAATTACAGTCTATGTGTGACAAGTGCGTTTTCAACTTTGGTTTGCGTTACGTTTAACTTAATTTTTTCATAGTACATGGTGTGTATAAACTTGGTTGATCATACACAGAGCTACACAAAGGAATTCGTAAGTACTACAGACTATGGGTGTGAATTGCTAAAGTGTAGTTTTTATTTGTGTTACGCATTTTCCTTCTGAACTATATTTATTGGACTAATACAAGTTTGTGGAATATAAATAAATTCATATACAGGGCTACGCAAAGAACAAGATACATTATCGTTTACGGTTGATAATTGCTGGAAGTGAGTTTTAAGTTGCCTAATGCGTTTTGTACATTTTAGCTTAACATGAGGTGCATACAAAAGTCTTTAGATAATATACAGGACTGTACAAAAGATTTCGAATGCATTTTCATTGATTGGCGAAAATTGCTACATGAGAATTTTCTGATTGAATTAAATTTTATCATGCTATGTAGTATATATACAAATCTACAGATCATATTCAGGGCTGCACAAAATAATTCGACAACTTTTTTGACAATGCAATGTAATTTCGAAAACTGTATTTTTCAATGTGTTTTATGTTTCTAAACTGTTTGCTTACATATAAGTTGTAATTTTCCTACTGGACGAAAAAATCCGTGCCAGGATTCGAACCTGGGATCTCTTGGCTGAAGCTGCCATGCTCTACCAACAGAGTCATCCCGGTCGAATCTGGAGGACCTAATTCATCCAGTTAACTTCATTGATCATAGCATCTGGTCTGATATCTGAATCAGCACAACAGAATAAATCGCAGGTAATTTGGAACTCTAGTAAACTAACGCTGGATACGTGATTACACAACGGACATTTTTCGTCCAGTTGGAAAATTACAACTTATATGATTTCTTTACCAATTTGAATAATTGTGTTAAAAATTAATCTTGTGTTTGCTTACATCTCTTCTTTCAAATTATTTAACGGTGAAGTTTCGTTACAGTTTTCTTGATGTGTTGGAAAGTGTTTCATAATCTATGCTTGACGCATGATTTTTTGTTCTTGTTTTTAATGTGATTGTTTCCGTCACTTTTTATATAAAATTAGATGCGTAATCAAATTATTAAAAATATTTCAATACTTAAAGTAAATGCTTATCTTAAGAAATGTTTGTGCTGTTAAATGTTAAATTAATGAAAATTAAAGTATAGTAATTATTTGCAGACACTTCCAAATGTTGTATTAAATATTGTTAAATATACTATTTTGACAAACCTTTCCAAATATTATACAAAAATTCATCATTTAACAAAATATATTTGAATTTATTTTCACAGTCAAAATGAGTTTTGACCACTGATGGTCAAAACTTCAAAACATATTTTGAGCAGACTAAAACCTTTATCTTTTTTCTTTTTTCTTTTTTATTTATTTATTTATTTTTAACCATTGGGAAAATGGTTGTTGTTTTTAATCGAGAATGGACCTCTTGACGTCGTCACTTTATATTTTTTAGAGCTTTTTTAAGCGTTTTTAACGGAATTCTGTAAGTTTAAGAATTTTTCTTTGAATAGGCAATATAAATGCATAAAATCGTTACAAAAATGCTAAAGTTACAAAAAGGATAGTTACAAATTATCAGATATAAAAAAAAGCCGAATTCAGAAATTGACGTCGTATGAGAAATCGTCTTATAAAGCAAAAAACGTGGTCTTCAACTTTAATTTCCTCAAAATATACCTTTAGCTCAGACATCAATCTAAACAAGAGTTAAAGCAATACTTAAATTTTGCTTAGGGGATGGTCTATAAATAGAAATTGTACCAAACTTTAAAAATTTCAATGCTAACATCGTAAGTTGGCATCATATTTGGATATTTCGGTTTATTCTACCTTCGGATACCAAACGGGAAGTCAGTAGATAGAGAATGGGACTGCTGCGTCAGCAGCAGGCTTTGGCGGCGGTGCGGTGACAACACCGCCTGCTGCCGAGATCATACCATAGAAGGTGGCTGGAATAGCTAGCGTGGGGAAGCTATGTTATAGTAGGGTGGGACGAATAGGCCTGCTATAAGAGGGGGGTATTTTAGGGGGGGGGGGCTAAATTAATAAAATTTTTAAATGTCTTATAGTACCAGGTAACGGTTATGGTAAAGTCCGAACACTGCCCCGCTATCCCTCTGCATTTTCCCAATGGTTGTTGTAATTTGTTAAATTAGATTTTTTTTTTTTTTTTAATCGTTTAAGCTCCTCCTGATTAAAACCAATACAGCCCTGGACCAACGTTTATATTTAATTGGAAATTTTGAAATTTGGAAAATTAAAAGTCAGTGTTTATGGTTTACGGCAATGAAATTAACTTTCTTCTGCATGTTCAACTAACATATCGAAATGCAGTCTTTTGCAGGGCGATCTCATTGAGTTGAAACTCGTTGGGAGTTTTGAATTAGGTTTGACTCACTTTTTGAAAAGCACGCGTAAGTTAAGCTAGACTTAAAAAAGTCGTGAGTTTTGATTCAAAATTACAATTCAAACTTATTCAATTTTTTTCACAATTTCCTGGAACTTTTTTCGACGTTAAGACTGATTTTTTTTTCCTTTTAAAAGCCAATTTTCACAAAATAGCGGAACTCCAGTGGAGAATTCTGAGAAAACATGTGACAACAATAATATATAAAACATGCATATTTTCTTATAACTTCTTAAATTAATTTCTTGAGTAATTTAAGATTATTTGACAGAAATTTATTATATTAATTACATTGTTTAATTACACTGCAGCATTTAAGTCTTGTTCCAATACTAAAATAATTAAATAATTAAAAAAAATTGACATCACTATAGTAAGTTTTTAAAATTATGCAATTAAAAAAAATAATAAATGATAATAATTTTTCTCGTGATTTTTTTTTCTTTTCTTAAGGAATCCTTAATGATTTTCGCGCTTTTTACACTCTTTTATTTAAATGAAATTGGTTCTGTATGTAAAGATGAAATTTTGAAATCGATTTTTCACTTGCTTCCTGATATTCTAGAAATATAAAAATTATGTACACAGGCGTGTTTATGATGACAATAAAACATTTAAATTTTTTAGAACTTAATTATAAAATAATGAATTAATTTCAAGGCCTTTTCCGATGCCGGCCGCATGT
This sequence comes from Maratus michaelseni, assembly GCA_963931845.1. NCBI lineage: Eukaryota > Metazoa > Arthropoda > Arachnida > Araneae > Salticidae > Maratus > Maratus michaelseni. The sequence goes on along the minus strand of OZ007592.1, from coordinate 166,772,910 downwards.
GATAAATCAGCAAATATTTTTTTATGGTTACAACTGTTTAGGAGTTACAAAGACAGTGGAGTTAATTATGCGCCGCACCACTCTCAGCAAAATAGAACAACTGGCTGTGAAACTGCAACAATGATATATTTTAAGCACTAAAATGTAAAAAATAGAAACAAATAAAGAATGTAATAACATAAGAAAAAATTAATTTATCCTTATTTAATAGTTTAATATTAATAAAATTATGATTATACATTGGGGAAAAACAAGTTAGAAATTCTGAATAGATAATTTAAATTGGGCATTTCTTTTTATTTCCTGTTGCCATTTCTTAAAAAAGAAACAGAACAAAAGTTACATATTTTTTTAATAAATTCATTAGTTCGCACTTTTAATCAAGCATAAATACAAGTGGTGAATTTCCAACATTCGGGGCCCACTCCAAATTAACGTAGTGTAACAGGAATTGTTTATGAACTACATGAATTGCAGTCATGAAATTAAGCGTGATTTTTAAGATAAACATTGAATAATTATAAAAAAATGTTTAAAAAAAACTATTTAAAAAAATTTGAGTTTGAATAAAGCGGATTCGTTTTATAAATTTTGAATTTGAGTGTGAAAAGTGCATAAAGATATGCATAAAATTGAACCAAATTTCATTTCTGACTGTGGCCAGCAGGTCCCCATTGAATTCGAGGATACTCCTCCGGAAGGGGGCGCTATGCAATTTTCGTTCCATATTTATTATTGTACCATCGAAACGTGGATGAAGTTATGCGTAGAATTGAAACAAAATTCATTTACAAGTTTTTGGCTATGGCGAGCAGGTCTCAGTTGAATTTGGGGATATTCCGCCGGAAGGGGGGGGGGTCCTGTGATTTCTACTTAAAGATTTCATATTCAGAGAGATGCGCAAAAATATTTGAAATCCTAAAAGTTTTTTCCGTTAAATGTTCGGCTATGATCCAAGTATTCTGGAGCAATTTTTTTTGCCTCTATCTTAAAAAATAGCTGAGATATAGCAGGATGAAACTTTAGGGTGGCTGACCATTTTGAAATAAGACAATTCCTACATAAACGTGTTTAATTTATGAGTTTCAGTGAACATTGTTTCTGGCGAATTTTCTTTCATTGTTGTAACCATCGTTCTAACTCTTATATGCTTAACACTATCTATTCATATTCGCTAGCATCAAATTCTCGTGGAGAACTGGGAATGAATCTTCTGTAATCGGGTTCCATTCATTCTAGCTTCGTGTTTTCCAGTAAAATTGTGAGGGATTGGCTACTCTGATCATGTGAGTAGGCGATGTTTTGAATGAGAACGTAAGTTTTTGTCCACTAATTGTCCATGTGCGTAAAAGTTGATCAAAGCTTTTTTTTTTTTTTTAATTTTCGACGGATGACTGAGAAAATCTCGGAACTTGTGACTTTCTGCTTTTTATCGATATTCATGCAAATTACTGTAGCTGGTCAATCGATGTTTGGGGTATATAAGCTTCGAAAATACGTTTGGAAGTCGGAACTTGGGAGTCATGTTCTTCTTCGATACGAGTACTTGGAGATCCTGCTATTTAATCATCAATATGAAGCTGAAGAAGCGTATAAGTAGTTGCTTTGGCCTGGACGGACGTACTGAGATCAGCGCCCGTGTAGTCTACAATGTGGAGTTGAATTATTACTGAAGGCATCCTGACTTGTGGCTATCTTCAAAATTGTGAGTTCGTTTTGAATCTTTAATATAGTTGAAGTTTTATTTTTTACGGAGTACAGCATAGGGAAAAGTTGAATTATTTTTTGGAGTAAGGAAAAATTAGTAGCGGCCTTCTCAATTCCAGCCCGATTAAGTTTCAATAAACTTGTTTTTTTTTTTAAACCTTACCTCTGGTGATCTACTTTTACAGCTGAACTGCCTGGTTCACTCATACTGACAGCAATGGCCGTCACAAAATTAGCTAAAACCTTAAAACCAAGGAATAGGGAGGCTATCTTTTCCTGGCGGTACAGGCCGAAAGACTTTTCGTAGTTGTGTTGTACATCGGCTGCTCGTGCAATGAAGGGTGCTTCGCATCCAGGTAACACGACGATTCGCAAGCAGCTGACGTACAAAAGAATGACGAAATTTTTTTTATATTTTTATTGGTGATTTGAAGTATTAACATGTATGAGATAGAAGAAAATTTTGAGACTGACACATCAGACTACTTATTTCTTGTAGTAAAAGTAAATCTTATAAAAAGGTCAGCCTAACATCAAATGAGCACATTAAGCCTACTTCTATATGAAACAAAAACGATTTTAGAGAAATATCCGTTTCATAACACATTCTGTCTTGATGATGCTTCAACTATCCTAATCACGTCCAGATAATTGACGTTTCTTTGTATATTGTAGTCATACTCACTTTCAGTAAATTATTAGCTTAAAAGAAATACGTCATAAAAATATAACATGAACTCAAAAAGTACAGTTTTGAAAATTATCGGTGGGGATCAACTCTTTTTTACACAAATATGTGCATGTGAGTGTAAAAAAAGATAATTCCAATTTAATGTTGCTTTTTTAAGTCCCTTTTAAATAAATGAAACATAATCGTATATTGATAAAAAATCACAAGTTAAATAAAACATTAAGACAATATAAAAATTCCAATGTATAGACCCGTTTATAAAATGATACTCGCTGATATTCGCGAATCGTTTATAATAAAATCACAACGAAAGTTGACTTTGAATATCGTCTTGTTTTTTTTTCGGAATATGGATTTTTTTTTCTATTTTCATTTTTTTTTTTATGTAAAAGTTCAAACGTTGAGCATTTTATTCACATTTAAAAAAAAAATAGAACATAAAGTGAAAAAGATTTCCTAATGTCGCTTATCCCTATAACTAAAGAAAAATAAGAAGAAATGGAACATAACATTTAAAAATTCTATAAAATACTAAAAAGTTGAATATATATATATATATATATATTAATATTTTATATTAAAAGGGGAAAAAAGTATCCATTTTAGAAATTATTGGTGGGCTCGAACAACGAGCCCATACAACTCTACGCCTATGAAAAGTACATTTCTTTCTTAAAAGGTGACAATAAAATAGATAAATAAATATATGTTAAAAGATGTTAAGCACTAAAAGACACATTTATTTAAACCTCCGCGTACTTTCGGTTGCATCCGCAACCTTCGTCAGGGCGAAAATTTCTTTTACTAAAATCTTGCTCATCCAAACTCCTTCGACTCGCTTGCATGAGCAAGACGTTAGTAAAAGTGCAACCGAAAGTATTCAGACGTTTAAATAAATGTTAAGTTTATATAAATGCGTAGCAGTATAAAAAATTTAGTGTTTACATCTTTTAACATCTATTTATTTATTTTAATGTCACCTTTTAAGTAAGAAATGTATTTTTTGAGTTCATGTTGTATTTTTTATGATTAACTCAAGGTGAATTTTGCATGTCGCCCTAAAATTTTCAAGAAATACATCTATATAAATAAAATACCGTCTAAAATGTCTGCTTTTATTTTTCGAACTAATTTCTCTAATTAACTAAGATGAAATTGGAATTTGTATTAAACATTTTACACATTATTATAATTTCTCACTGCTCATTTTTCTTTCAATGTAAGATCTTTTATTTAGAAATTCTAAATTATTAAATGAAGATACAAGTGGATTCTTTCATTTTTAAATATGTTGTTATTTATATAAATTCAACAGTTACTTTTAAAAATATGTCTTTTTTTATAACTTATCTTTTCTTTTTTGTATATTTAATTTCTGTTTTTATTTTCGTTTCTAAATAAAGTAATATTTATTGAAGTGAAAAAATAGTTTATTGAAATTGCGTCATGGGAAAATTATTTTCTATTCGAAAAATATTCGGAATTAAAGTAGTCTTATTTGTACTTTTGCTAAAATGCGACAAAGCTTATACGAGGGTAAGTCATTAAGCAGGTCACAAAAGATAATTAAATAATAACTTGCAATGATATTCCCTTCAAAACTATTTTTATTTCTCAACATATTCTCCACCAATATTTATGCACTTATATCACCGTTTTATCTGTACCCCGACACCAGCTGCATACAATTCTTTCGGTTGCTGTCTCAGGGTTGCTGTATCCACATTAGGACTTCAAGTTTAACCTTTTCATCATCTGTGAACATCATCTTGCATCCAAGATGGTTTTTTAGTGGACTAAACAGATAAAAATCGCTTGGGGCTAAGTCGAAGCTGTATGGTGGATGTTGAAGAAGTTACAAGATGATGTTCACAGATGATGAAAGGTTCAACTTGAAGTCCTAATGTGCCTGAGACAGCAACCCAAAGATTTGTATGCAGCTGGTGTTGGGACACTGATAAAACGGTGATATAAGTGCATAAATATTGGTGGAGAATATGTTGAGAAATAAAAATAGTTTTGAAGTGAATATCATTGCAAGTTATTATTTAATTATCTTTTATGACTTACTTAATGACTTACCCTCGTATAATTATAGGTTGTACGGAAAATAATGCCAGATTTGGAGTTAAAAAATGAAAAACAATATGCATTAATAAAAGCAATTTTTTAACCCTTTCCAACGTATAGTTGGAAAGTGTTTATGAGTTCGGTTTGTCTGTTTCTCAGTGCTCTAACTCACGTAAATATACTGGGATCGCTCTGTAATTTTTATATGTTATCGCCGTTTATTATAACAGGATCGTTATTGAAAATGAAGTGTGTAGCATTTATTGTTCGTTTCCAGGAATAGTCAAAAGTATTCCGTTACATCATACGGTCAAAGGAAAAAATCGTTTCAAGTGCAGTTTGATGATGTTACACCATTTCAAACATAATGAAATTAATATGCAATTATGAAGTACACTAAAACATGCTTTATGTAAAATATGGAGTTTAAGGCGTTTATTATTCATTTACAGGTTCATACAAATAATTCTGTTATACAGTGATATACGGGGGGAAAAGCGTTAGTACGTTTATGATGTTACACTATTTCAAATATAATGAAATGTATATGCATTACTAGTGTTCACTATAAGTTGCTTACTGAAAAAGCATAGTATGCATTGCATTTATCTTTCATTTACAGGGATGCTCAAAATAATTCACTTACAGTACTGTCAATGAACGATAGCTGCTGGAAGTACATTTTCAACTTTGGTTTGCAGTTTGTAAGTTTAACTAAATTTTTGCATAATACGTGTGTAGAAATTCTGTTGGTCATATACAGGGGTACACAATGGAATTCGTAAGTATTTCTAACTATGGGAGTGAAGAGTGAGTTGGTTAAGGGTAGAATTTAATTTTATTATGCATTTTCCTGCTGAACTAATCTTTAGCATACAATGGAAGTTTGTGGAATACAAATAAATTAATATATAGGACTACGTTAAAGAACAAGATATATTATCATTTATGGCTGATAATTTCTAGAAGTGCGTTTTAAGTTGTGTTAGGCGTTTTTTACCTGCATTAAATTTTAGCTTAATATGTACAAAACTCTTTAGATAATATACAGGGCTGTAGAAAAGAATTCGAGTGTATTTCCATGTATTGGCGACAATTTCTAAAAGTGAATTTCTGACTGAATTAAATTTAGCATGGTATGTAGTATATATACAAATCTGTAGATCATATACAGCGCTGCGCAAAATAATTCGACTACTTTTTTGACTATGGAAGGTAATTGCTAAAACTGGATTTTTAAATGTGTTATATGTTTTCTATACTGTTTGCTTACATATCTTCCTTCACCTTATGTAACGGTGAAGTTTCGTTAAAGTATTCTGGATGTGTTGGAAAATGTTTCATAATCTATGATTGACGCCTGTTTTTCCGTTCATTTTTAAAATTCAAAATTGGTCACATCTAAACACTTCTTCCAACGGGTTAATAGTACTTCAATACCAATCAGAAAGAAATTTCGCATTTTTAAATGGAATGAAATTGAAAAAGCCATTTTCTGCTTCTTTTCGATTTATGAATGTTTTCTGCTTTAGATTGTTGTTCCGGTGCATAAACATAAAATAGAAACATATATAAAACGTAACATAGGCGGTAATATGGGGAGTGTGTTTGCAGAAAGATTAATGCAGGACAAGAAGACAAATCAATTTTTCTTTTAGTGTTCACTTAATTTATCTGGTACACAAGTATCGAAGTTCTAGCTTTTTCCAACAGCCAAAAGTACTCGGAAATGGTTGATTCTGATACACCAAACTGTTCGGCGAATGAGTCGGGGATTTGCTTCCATAGTTTTTTTCAGCATCTCTTTTTATTAAAAGCGGAACAGCAACATTTTATACCTTTGCTACTTAAGTATTTTTGCTGCATTTAGCAATTTTGCTGTATTTAGCATTTTTGCATTTAGCATTTTTTCATTTAGCATTTAGCATTTTTAAATTTACCAGTTAGCATCTTTACATTTAACATTTTAGCATTTCAGCATTTTTGCATTAACATTTAGCCTTTTTGAATTTTCTCCTTTTAACCTATTGCATTTCAACATTTTTGAGTTTGGCATTTTAACATTTAGCATTTCAGAATTTAATATTTTAACATTTTGCTGCATTCATCATTTTAGAATTTAGCATTTTTGCTGTTTTTGCCGTTTAGAAACCTTTGCTGTTTTGTATTCCAACATTCACTCCGACGCGCAAGATCGAAATGCTGTAGTCTTAATAGAGGGCACACAGACACACTATAGGTGGAAGGTAGATGCCAGGGGTATACACTGTAGCTTTACTTGAGAATCAGAGGGTATACGGAGATTCTTTAAAAAATACATAATGTATACAGCGTATACCATTGTATACCCTCCACTACACCCTGGTGTGATATTGCTTTCTTGCCCCATTCTTCGACTACATTTCGATAAGTTTCAATCGCATTTTAATTTTACTAGTGCAGCAAAATCTCACATATTTTTTCCTTGACAACATAATTTTTGGAGTAGTTTCAAACGGTTAGCGAATAGTGTAGCTTAACCAACTATGTCATATATTAACCTCATTGAATGAACCTACTACACATATGATTAGTGCTGTAATTGGGTTGATCTATACGAGTTTGAGTGAAGACCCGTTGAGTAGAGCACTCGTCCGTACTAAACATGACAGGGCTGTTACCCGAACCGTAGCAATAGAACCACGTTCAGACATCGAGAGAGACCAGAGCAGGTCCGGTTCCCAAGCTAAGTCCGACGTATCATCGCCCACACATTGCGTGTGACAGCCCACAACACCGAACCACACCACACCTTGGAGACTAGTGTGAAGCCAGTACCTGAGAATTATGAAACACTTCACTATCGAAAATTGTCCATTATTTTTCGAACGATCTAATAATAATGAAATATAATAATTCTTATTTAATAACTAATGTAAAAATTGTGTATAACTTAAACTTATATCCGTTTTAATAATTAAAAAAAATGATGAAAATGCAAATTTAATCTGAATAAACAATGTTTCGTGAAGAAATTTTATAATTCCTTTTCAGTACAAAATGTTTTGTTCTTCGTTTATTATTATTATTATTTTTATTATTAAATTAAATATTTTCTAAAAGTATTATAAATTTTCTTGAGCAGAAAATATTTTTAAGCATAAAATTTGCATTTAGCTAAGCGATATAATTATTTAATTATTTATGAATTATACTAATTTCTTTTAAATTACTTAAACACAAGGTTGTGTGTGGCTTTAGCAATTATCGTGTGCAGCTACAGAATGCTACAAATAAAAAGTTGGTTTCAAAACATAGTATGAATAGCATAATTTCTAGTGAATTCGATGAATAATACAGTATAGCAAACATTTTAAACATTTATTTAGTGTTTTTTGAATGAATCCAGATAATTTTAAGGAAATCTTATGTGCTGAATATTATTAAAAATGATTGATGGTATTGTGTAATTAGATTGTTTTTCTATCAGATATGGAAGGAAAGACAAAAATGGGACATTTTTTTTATAAAAAAAATTTCTTACTCAATATAATCCACTCAGTTTTGATACAATAATTGTGCTCTAATAATGTTTAGTGTTATCGGAAACTAAAAAATATAAGATCAAAATATTTGAAAATTTTAATATATTGATCATTTAAAAATTGTGAAACTTTTCTCTTACTTGTCCTCGTGTGCGAGAAGAGTGGGACATACATTCAAAGAAGAGGAAAAGTATGAGGAATTTACATTTTAATGAATATTATACTTTCACAGATTTAAGTCAAAGGAAAATTATGATTTGGTTTTATTTATTTCTAATATATAACCTACTTGTACGGCTTCGCTCGCGAAAATCTAGGGGAAGGGGGTGGTCTTCCGGGTAAAATAAACAAAAAATGGATAATCTAAAATATATGATGATCATTGTAAGTGTACTCTATGGGTCTCGCGCCCATAATGCGGCAATCAGGATAACGGGGCCCTTTGCGCTTCGTAGCCATAAATAGTTAATACGTCGATCCCTATAACGGAACCCTGTGTGATTCGCACCTCATATATCAATAAAACGACAGTCAGTATAACGGGGTCCTGTGAACTTTGCGTACAATGTGAAAATATCCTCATTTAAAAAAAAAAATCGAAAAAGTAAAAGAATGTTTTTGTAGAGATAGACCTCAGCTATTTAATGAAAACAAATCCTTTAAGAGCTATTTTAAAATAGATATTTTAAAAGATATTTTAAAAGAACTAACTCTCCCATACGATTAACATCAACAAGTAAGCGTTTTCTTATTAAGCGATAAAACAGGTAATGTTGTTTACCATCACGATTGTGATGTCTGAGGCTTAAAGGGGTATAAAATTTTAATATGCTTTTTAGCTCGAAGGAAAAAAAAATACATTAAATAGTCAATATAAGATTTATAAAATTATTATAAAATTATTATGAAATATTTTAGAATTAGTATTTTAAGAATTTGATATTAGTGAGGCCTCATCCATTGAAACTTTTATATAATTTTGAGAAACAGGCGGTAACAAGTTATAAAAGCATAACATTTTTTCCCCTATATTTTAAACCACCGTTACATCAAAAAGGTGTGATAAAAGTACAGTGTGTGCGTTCTTTATTTAAGATTTAAAATAAATAAATAAAATTTATAATCATTTCTAAATTTCATTTGATAATATTTTTAAAGAATTATTCCAATTTAGTAACTAGTTTTGTTTTTATTTAATTTGATATTTGAATAGGAAAACGGGTCGTTTAAATACTTTTTGATGTTCTCTGTAAAATTAAGGGAGGAAAAAAAACATCCTGTATCTTTTGATACATTTCATGAAGTTAAACAAATTTAAACCTTAAACTATTACGATTCTAAAAGCTTTATTAAATGTAAAATAAAATAAAATAAAAATAAAAATATTTAAATCATTTAAACGTTATAAATTAATTGTCCATTTTTGCATTAAAAAAATGGCATTTTGTTATCATTTTGTCAGTTTTATATTACATACAAAATTTTTTAAGATAGAATCAATTTTTAAATAATCTATTTTTTTTAACGATTTTCCTTAAAATATTTTTGTTTACATATTAAAATTAAGCATTGTTTGTTGTATTAGTGTTCCATGTGTATTATGTCTAAATTAAGTCCTGTATAATATATATATATATATATATATATATATAGTAACATTTTCTCACATTATAATATATATATATATATATATATATATATATATATATATATATATATATATATATATATATATATATATATATATATATATATATATATATATGTACATATATAATTGGAATGTTTCTTGAATTTCTATAATTACATTCTTTGCACAGGTCCAAAAAGAAAGTGTTATCGATTATTTGGCATTGAGAAAGTTTTGATGACATTGCTTTTGACAACTCTTTCTAGAAGACTCGTTTTAGGCAAAAATGATAAATAATGAAATAAGATAAAATTTAAATGTAAAAATGAACAGGAGAAAATGTTAAAAATACTTAATAGAAATAAAAATACTTCTTCTCTTTTAAATACCGTTAATTATGAAAATTACTTTTAAAATATTTCTGAACAAATTAATTATTGTCTTTCACTCCTAAAAGTTTGGCATGCTAAGAAAAGTAACTAAGAAAAAGAAAATATATATAACTATTCAAAATTTGTTTGATTTTAATATTTCCAATTATTTAAGGAGTGGTCGTACTTTCAAATGCAATTTTAACTCTTAAAATGTCTTCATTCTTTCTATAAGACTTTTTTAGGCAAAAATGATAAATAATTAAATAAGACAAAATATATATGAAAAAAAAAAAGAAAATCGAGAAAATGTAATCTTCATAGAAATGAAAATACCTTAGAGTAACCTCTTCCCTTTTAAATACAGTTAATTATGAAAATTACTTATTGTATTTCACTCCCGAAACTTTGGCATGCCAAAAAAAGTAACTGAGAAAAAAAATATATATATAAAAAATATAACTTTTCAAAATTTGTTTAATTTTAATATTTTCTATTATTTAAGGAATGGTCGTACTTTGAAATGCAATTATAACTTCTAAAATGTCCCTATTTTGAATCATACTATCTCGCTGAATTATGTAGTTGAAAAAGTTAAAACTTTGAGTTCTATTACCAGTTTAAAAGCAATGCCAATTCAAATTTCAAGTGCAAATAAGTCATTAAAAACTACAAATTACTAAAGTAATAGTTTAAAAGCTTTGTCGTAATATTACTTTTGCTAAGCTCATAATTTCGAAACTAATATACAGAAATTGTATGAAATTTTATTTTTATGTACATTAGATATGACTGCATACGATATAATTTTTAATGTATTCCTGGCTGTTAATTTTCATAAGTATTATTCATTAAAATTACATCTTGTATAATTAAAAAAAAATGTATTGGTTTAATGTTTAGTTTTGTTTTCTTAACATTTGAAAAATATCTAATTTTCTTCTCGTAAAAAAAAAAATCTACAGAATCAACCTTCATTTACGCATAATGCTGTACAGGAGGATTGGTATTTATTTATTTATTTTGAATCAGCAGACTTTATATAATTAAATAAAAATTTAATTACATTTATCTTTTAATGAGCTAGTTTCTTTTTAATAAAAGAATTGAATAGATATTTCTTTTCAAGTAGTCATATTTTTGTTTTTGTAAGGACGTAATTTAAACAAATGGAATAAGTCAAAACTTCATTCATTTAAATTTTTACTGTTTAAAAGTAGTGTTGTTTTTAAAATTCAATATGAATATAAAATACATGTGAAGTAGCTAAAATATGTAGACTAGGAAGGATATACTATTCATAGAAATAACTTTTAAAAAATGTCTAGTGCACTGTAAAAAAAAAATAAAAAAGACAAATGATTTTTTAATCTAACGAAAGCTTAATATATCCAGAAACAAAAATATACAATACCCTCTTCCGAGTTATCTATGATTGCGAAAAGAATTCTTTATCTTTAGAAACCTCAGAAACCATTATATTTTCAAAATTTAAAGAAGCATTTATAAAAAGAGTTTCTTTTGCTACTACTGATTTTCAGAAATGTTTTCGAGTAGTTTTTATCGGGTCTTAGGGTGCTATCAATTTTCAATTAAAGATTTTCAGTTGCATAATTGAATTTATACATGTAAGAATAACAAAATAATATTAATCTTAATGTTAATATTAATGCTTTTAATTTATCATATTTGAATGTAAAAAATATGTTGAATATGAAAATGTTTACTTGAGAATTTATACCATACTAAAAGCTATATTCCAGGTTGATGCACAATAAAAACGACACGGAAATGTTTTTGAAAATCAATGCCAGCAAAAAAAAAAAAAAAAAAAAAAAAAAAAAAATTAAATGTTTTTTTTTTTTTTTAAATATAGAAAATATATTGGTTTCTGGAAATAAAGAACGCTTTTCGGAATCGTGGGTAACTCGGAGAGATTATTGTACATTTTCGTTCATGATTAATTATATTGTCCTACATTAAGAAACATCTCTCTTTTTTTACAGTGTATTTTCCTACATTAAGAAACATCTCTCTTTTTTTACAGTGTATTTTCCAACATTAAGAAACATCTCTCTTTTTTTACAGTGTATTTTCCTACATTAAGAAATCTCTCTCTTTTTTTTTACAGTGTATTTTTTAAATATCTGTAATTAGTGAAAATTTTAAAACTTATTAGATCTACTAGTACAAGTATTTAAAAATATATAACAACCCATCTCCTTTGGATTTTTCTTTAAATATTAAATAATTTAAGAAAAAAAAAACGATATATGATTATATTTTATCAAATTATATTTTATCAAATAGGTGCATTTTGTTGGATAATGGGAGATAACGCTCACATAACTCAGTCGTATGGTATTTTTTTAATACTTGGGCAAATAATATCTAATTAAAAGGAACATAAAAAAAAATTATTTTTCAATTATAAAAAATTAATATTATTTCATAAAATTCGGAAATTTCCAAAAACTTAAAAATAAACATATTTTAAGAATATTAATTGAACGATGGGATTTTTAGGTCATTTTATTTACTTTACAAGATGTAAAAATTTCATTCCATATTCACAAAATCATACGTATAGGTTGAAAAATAACCGTTTCGAAAATAAAAAAAATTACAATAAAAATTAATATTTCCTATGGGTATATGGGCGATATAAATCTTTACATCATAACATTTGTTCAAACAAAAAATTTTGGAATGCGGCTTTGTTTCAAGTATTACAAATTAACCAAATTTTAATATGAGTGAGTAAAAATATTTTCGACTTTCTGGTCGATTTAAAAGTGTCTAGACACATAATCCCTTTGATTTAAATTTGAGTTATGCAAAAAATATATGAATAAAGAATGTATGTTTAAGATATTTTTAAGTCTTTATTAAAGTTCAATTTTTGTGGGGAGTGTTACGATTTTTTTTTTCATTTTTAATTTCATTTTTTTTCCCGCGTTTGTTTTTATTTATTTCCTCCAAACAATTTAAATGGTCTCATATAAAAATTTCTTCTGTTGACTAAATTACAAATAAAGAGGCAGAAAAAGTTTCAGCACTCACCTTCTTTTTTGGGAAAACTTTCTAGAAGCGAGTGTCAGCCAAACTTCGTGAGAGACATTTGTTCACTCATGACCGGAGTGGTCAATGGAAAATTACCGGAGCCTAATCCATTTTTCCTCTATCCATTTGTGATCTTTTCTTTCCACCTATACAAGAGATGCTTTCTCTTGGTTACCTCTGCTAGCTAATAAAGTGGCATAAGTAGCCAGAAAAACTCCGGTCCGCCAAATCAGCTGACGCCAAACCGGAAGTGCGCCAAAGAGTTGACTCGGAAAGCATGCTTCGGAAACATAAGAAAATATGCGCTTTTATAATATAGATTAAAAGAGCAACAGCGCCGTCGGAGAAGGGAGGCGTTAATCAGATCTTTGCTTCTCTCTTCGCATAAGTGTTATGATTAATTATGCCTTTTTTTTAGGTGCGTTCGTAATTATATAAATACGTAGCACCTATACTCGTCGTCTGGTTCGTCCGTCTGTCTGTCTGTCCGTCCGCCCGCATATAACAAGGCAAAAAAATTACCCAACCGAATAGTTTGAAATTTAATATTTATTATCGTTGCAGAATTTTGTCGGAGTCATTTCAAATTTTATGAAAATCGGATCAAAACTTAAAAAGATATTAATAAAAGTTTTCTTTATTCTATTAAATCCTATCATATGTAATGTATATAATAAAAGCGCAACTCATGTGACTGGGGAAAACAAATATGGGCTAACCACTTCTTTTTTTCATATGCTAGACGGCCATTTTTATTAAAAATTAATTTTTTTAATAAAATTGCATAAAAGTTACATTTTTAGAAAGATCGTTGAAAAAAAATTGTTTGTTTGAGAGATGAGTTACATTAAAAAATGTATAGATTCTGAGATAACTTCGGTGGAAATTACGTTAACAGCCGAATATCTCAATCCATTAGAGTAAATAAACACAGGAGATTCGTTCATTATGAGTCATAAAAATATTAAACCATGGACGTAATCATTCGCAAAGCAAGATCTCCATGGTGAATTTTAGTGCTGTCTGGTGTAGAAAAAAAAAATCGCATTTGTGAACGTGACATACGTAATAAGAAAAAACAAAAAAGGCCTGCTCATTTAGCTGATAGCAGACGATATAATTCATTTCACTGAAATAATAAGGATGATTTTTTTACATTGTAAAACTAGTTATAAAACGAACGCACCTCCTATGTCACGTTTAACGTACAATTTTCAACTTGTTTTCTTTTTAAGATGCATTTAAAAAAAACTTATGTGTACGTACAAATGAATATACGTGATTCAAAATAGATGTTATGCCGATAATCTCCTAAACCGCTGGTGATAGAAACAAATTTCCAATAACAAAAAGTATGCAAATCAAATACGGCTTTTAGATATGGCATTTGTTTCGCGAAGTATACATATTAAAATACGAAATTTAATTTTATACGCCCTTTGGCCTCTTATAAGTTATGTTTAAGGAAAATGTTTTCGATGCTCTGACAAGCCCAACAGTAAAAACTCCCTTCTTCTCAGGGTTCGTTGATATATATCAATGGATATATATCATGATATCAATCCTGATATATATCGATATTTATTTTCAAAATATCAAGATTTTTTATATTTTCATATTATTTGATATTTATTTTCAAAATATCAAGGTGTTTGTTATTTTCAGTATTTGATATTTATTTTCAAAATATTACTGTGCAAAATATTTTTGCTATTTTAAGTCAAAATAAGTGTAAATGAAATTTTCAACTGATATTGACTGTCATTCTGTAGATAAAGAGAAATTTGTCTCTGGTAGTGATTTTTCTACCTAAAGAAAAAAATTAAAATGTTATCCAAGCTTTGTCTGAAGTTTTTATTTTTAAATGTAGATTATATGAGACTAACAATTATGTGAGACATAACTAATTCAGGGCAGATATAAAAAGATAAACTGTCTAATTTAGATAATCAGTTCTATACAGCTTCATTAGAAAAGAATCCATCTCTGATTTTGGTGCTGTTGAGCTTAAATTGTACAACATGTTAGGAAATGGAAAATAAATAAGCTTACATTTAAGTTTATTTTTTTCAATTAAAAAAAAAACAATTTTGTATTCAACTTTTTGTTTTATACATTTATGATTTCTTGATAGTTGACACTGAATCTTATAGGTGTTTTTTTATAAGTGTATAAAGCAAATTGTTTCTGTTTTGTTGATTAGTTGATCTTCAATTTTTTTCAGAGTGAAAAATAAAAGAAGAAAAAGGGAAAAAAGGGCAATTTTTTGCATATTGTTTAAGTTTTCATGTTAAGTGAAATATATTTTAGTTTCTAATTTATATTATGTTTGAAAATATTTATTATCATTTGACTATTTTGAAAATATCGGATATATATCGAAAATATCGGATATATATCGAAAATATCGGATATATATCAAAATATCGGATATTTTTTATATTTTCGAAAATATCATGATATTTACGAACCCTATTCTTATATGACCAAAACACACCGAGCTATGATGCTGTGGCGTTAATAAAATTTCAGAGCTTCCCAACTCTAAAAACGGACAGATGATTTTTTTTTAGTTGATAGTTTAAATGTATTATTTAAACTATCTATTCGGGATTTTTAAATTGTTTTTCTCAACATGTTTTCAAGATTTAATTAATATTAATAAAGTAATTGATAATTAATGTCTGGAACTTTTAAACAGTTGTTTTGTCATCAACACACAACTGTACACAATTTCTAGAATTCTAACATGTCAGGAAGTGGGTGAAAATTAAATACAAAATTTCATCTTTACATACATGAACCAACTTAAGTTAGATATAAGCATGTAAAAAGTGAAAACTGTAAGACAGCAACAACCGTAACACGTGGCTTAGCTTATTCCAGCGTCAAGATCTTCGAAAAGTATTCTCAAAAGAGCTCCTTCTTCAGTACAAAGTAAACTACACTGGTGTTTTCAGATTTGGTCAATTATCTCCAGAACTACTTGACAGATTTTAATAAAATTTGGTATGAACATAGGTTGATATAATGGAAATAAAATAACCATTCGAAAGTTATAATACGCACGCATGATTGTGCGTAACACTCATCAGAAACAGAAGGTGTCAAACAGTGGTTAAAGAAACCAGCAAAAAAATGTGTTAATAGGGGATATGGTCCCCCTATTATAGATGGGGATATGGGTATCCCTATATGGATATGGTCCCCTATTACAGATATACAGGCCTCACACCGCGATTTCATACTGGAAATAAGGCAATTTATGAGTTCCTGTGACGATTGTTCCCACTCGTTCAGCAGCGCTGTTTTCAGGCCCTGGATGGTTCTCGGAGGGTGGGGGGGGGGGGGGGTTGCGAGTTGCAATTGCCCTCCCCAGAGCGTCCCAAATATGCTCTATAAGGTTGAGGTCTGAAGATCTGGCTGGCCAATCCATCCGGCGAATATCTTCAGTTTCCAGACAATCGTCGACCAGATGATCTCTACGTGGGCAGGTCTTGTCGTTCATTAAAATGAAACCCGGGCCAACTGCACCTCTGAAAAGGCGAACATAGGGTTTTAAGATCTCATCTCTATACCTAACAGCAGTCACAGTGCCTCTTTCAAAGACTTGGAGTGTAATAGAATTATTTTGTGTGTCCCTGTAAATGAACTATTAACACTACACATTTCATTTTCAATACCGAACATTCTATAGTAAAATTCACTAATGCATAAAAACTTCATGTCAATCCGAGTATATTTACGAAAGTTAGAACCCGGACAGACGGACAGACAGACAAACCGAATTCATAAACATTTTTCAACTATGTTGGAAAGTGTTAAAAAGATGAAAGAAAAATTTATAAAATAGATTTTTCTTTTCTGAACGTTAGGTGTTGAAACAATCAATAATCAGTAAGAACGTAAAATAAAGAAAACATAAGTAATCAAAATTGAAATAATACAATGATATTTAATAAAACAAAATATAAAGTATAAGTCATTTTAAATATATATATAGGAAAAATTAAAGTATTAATATAAAAATTAAAATATATAAAATATTAATGTAAAAAATAGAGAGTAATTGAAAGAATTATAAGAAAAAATAAAATATTAATATTAATAATAAAAAACATGAAATATTAATGTAAAAAATAGAGAGTAATTAAAATAACTACAGGAAAAATTATACTATTATTATTAATAATAAAATACATAAAATATTAATGTAAAAAATAGAGAGCAATTGAAAGAACTAACACATAGCAATGTGCAATGTGTTTATAATATTATTTACCATGTTTTGCAAGAAAATACACCAAACGAAAACACCCATTCCATAACAAAAATAGCCATTCGATTGAGAATTATGTCGTCTTTCAATTTATGTTTAAAAGAAATAAGTTTAGAACAAGGTGTCTTAAAATTTTTACTTTGAAATTTTCAATACTAACGCCTTTTTTTTATACCCTATTTTTGGATTATTCGGTAAATTTTACTTTAGGAGACCATATGGGAAGACATTCGGTGAAATAGTTTAGGAATTACGCAGATTTAAACTTTTGTACTCCTAATATTAAATCCCTTTTTAGGTGCGTTCGTAATTATATAAATACATAGCACCTATAGTCGTCGTCTGGTCCGTCCGTCTGTCCGCATATAACAGCGCAAAAACTACCCAAACGAATGGTTTGAAATTTAATATATATAATCTTTGCAGAATTTTGTCGAGTCATTTCAAATTTTATGAAAATCGAATCAAAACTTAAAAAGATATTAATAAAAGTTTTCCACATTCTATTAAATCCTATCATAAGTAATTAATTCAATGATATCCCACGATAGGTGATGATTCTAGGTTGCCATGGTGATCACGTCCTATTTAAGATGGAGCCACATTATTTCCGTATTACTGAATTGAAAAACTGAATTTGTATACTAAAATTGTTTAATTATAGCAATCATATAATCTACCGACAGTTCTTTTGGATAGATGTTTCCGGGAAAATATATACTAAATGGAAAAAGAGTCTAAATATGGATTTCAAGTTTTGAAATTTTCAAAGCTAGGCTTAAGTTTCCCATTGGAATTTTCAGTAAATGTCAACAAAAAATAAAATGTTGCCAACTTAAAATATACCTATAACAACGATATAACCATTTCACTGAAATAATGACGATGATTTTTTTTTTTTTTTTTAACATTGTCTTGTATTGGATACAGACAGCGCATAGTATAATTTTAATGTAACAGAATTGTAATTGTGTGTTTGTAAAAATGTATTGAAACTTAATTTCCTAAAATAAAATTAATATCTATAATACGAAAATCTGCACATAAAATAAATTTTGTATTCATGCATTCTTGCTTAAGAATGCAACAGTATTGCACCAAGATCCGAATATTTATAAAACTAATTATAGTACGAATGCACATCATTTGTCACGTTTGACGTTCAATTTCCAACTTGTTAATATAGTAGCTGCAAAACAAACTGCATTGTGAATAGTTTTTAAAGGGGTCGTAGGACTTTTAAATCGGAATTTTGTTTAAAAAAAAATGACTATTTTCAACATTCAATATCTTAAAACATATATAATTTTAAAACATAATTTTTGTAGAGATGAGAGATATGAGTATACTATTTCATTTCAGATATTTATAAAATTACAATATGCAGAACTAAGGGGACGAGCAGAAAATTGGCATAACAGCTTACGCGCAGGATTAAAAAAGAAATTTTACATCTAGAATAAAGCTTTTGGTGATTAATTATACATCAGATTGTAATAAATACGCTGAACCTAAATAAATTTGTGTTTAAAGCATTTTTATATTTTTAATACAAAGTTGTATTTAGCTAATGCAAAATTTTGAAATTTGCAACATTATAATCAACAAAAACAAAATTTTTTGAACTATAAAAAAGAAAATTTAGGTTTCGTTTATGCAGACTAACATAAAATACATCTTCTGAAAATTTTAGGAGAAAATATTGAGAAGTTTTTGAGCTATCCTGTGCGTTATGCCCAAAAATCTCATTTTGAGAAAATATGACATCAAAACTTATTTACATTTCGGGCGTTATACATTTTGGGGTATAACTGGAATAATTGTACGAATTTTTTTTAACGCGGTTTGTTTTATAATGTTCAGAAAAGATTATAATTCAATATGTATACTTTTTGAAAAAATCGAATTTTTGAAATTTTAAAAGTCCTATGACCCCCTAAGCATAACTCACAAACTACTTGGCAGAATGAGCTGAAATGTTGAATTTGAATATTTGAAGCTACAGGAAATCGATTTCTGTTAAAATTTTTATAGCTTACAATACATATTTTTTTTTCGAATACTTATTTCATTATATTTAAATTAACATAAATTGAAAGACGACATAATTCCCAATTGAATGGCTATATTTGTCTTTCTCTGCTACAATTTAAAGATTAAAATGTATGAATTACATTGTAAAGAAAAAAAAATTACATACATTTATATATATATGTGTGTGTGTGTGTGTGTGTGTGTGTGTATTTACGCGTAATTTTATGTGAAATTTTCGCCTCTTAACGGAAACTTTTGTTTTGAGGGGAAATCATACATTGTCCGAGAATAAACGGAAATTTTCTTTTTATCCTTACTCGTTGAATGTTACAAACAAAAGTGTTATTTCCAAGATAGACAAACGGAAATGTTCCTTTTTAATTGAGAGTAAATGGAAAAATTCCAGTTAAATTTTCGTAATTAATGTTATGGCTTATAACAAGTTGTTTGATGTGGCCAGGTGGTGAAGGGGACAGAGTACTCATCCTCTAATTGTGAATACCAAAATTTGAATCCTGAGGAAGGTAAGACGATATAAAACGGGTGTGATAATATGCAATACAAATAAATGCCTGTTTTATATAAATGTGCACCAATATATAAATATATATATTGGTTATATAGTTTTGTTATAAATTGTTATATAGTTTATATATATATATATATATATATATATATATATATATATATTGCTCATATTTATTTTTAAAAACAGAAAATTCCGTTTTGAATAGTGGAAATTTTCCATCTTGAAAACGGGGGGATACTAAAATGGACGTTTTGTGAAAAAACGACGAATAGATGGCAACTCTGTGCAGTACATTTGCTGTTTTTTCACGGATTTTTTTCTTTTTTAAACATTTTTTTTTCGGCCGACTGTACAACCAGGAACTGAGTTGCTAGCTCCAATGTTTTAAATATCAATATAGAAAAAAAAAGAAAGAAATAAAGCTTGTTTCCCAATCGGACTAAGTTTTTTGTGAATTAAAACGCCTTGGACACGCAAAATTAGTAAAACATAACTAGTGTTTATTTTTTTGTTTTTGTTCTTTTTATTTTATTATTATTATTTTTTTTATATAATAGTATTTTTACAGATCATTCCATCTCCACAAATAAAAAAAAAAGAGAGACAAAGCATAAATAATAAAGTAGCACGTATGAAACGTCCGGTTAAACCTTTAGCAAGTATAATTCAAACTTTTTAAAATTCGAATCGTAATATTTATTCATTGTTTTTTAATCAGTCTGTACAGAATAGATAAAAATGGGAATACAGAGTATAAACAACTTTTGAACGAAAATATTACACAAACTGTAAATAAAGATTGGGTTACCTTTCGATTTACCCTTATAAAAATTTTTTATTTAAAATACTTCTGCATAAATCGGATGACGATAAAGAAATAATTTTTTGTAAAATAAAATATTCGCATTATGTTGCGATACAAAGTTTGGATAATATAAAAATGTATCTCTTGCAATAAGAAAACTGCTGTTCATAAAACTGTGGCATCATATCAAATGCCAGAAAACAAAAGAAATTTGGTCAGATTAAAATCTTTTTTGATTTAAGAACGATTAAATAAAACTTCCCAAGCGCTTAGTAAAATACAAGCATGTTTGTTACAAGTATGGCTTCTTTGCAAATATCTTTTAAAATACTGAATCACTAGATCAGAAATATTGTCTATTGTTAAAGCACATTTAGTTACAATATATATATATATATATATATATATATATTGTGTGTGTGTGTTTAGTTTTTGATGTACTACAATCGTATTTCATCTCCATCTCATTATTAATTTTTATCTTATTTTCATCTTTTCCTCGCATTAGTTTTTTCTTTTATGCTTAGGTTTAATTAAGGCCGTCGTTAGGCAAATTCTTCCTCCTCGGACCTTAGAGCCTTAATTGATAAACTTTTTTGTAATTATTATTTTGTGAAATATAAAATTTAAATAATAATATAACAAATCAATTAATAAAAGTGGGGAAATAATAAGAATCTTCAAATTTCATCTGTTTATGTTTATATAAAAAGTTGAAAAGAAAATGTGTATTTTATTTTTGCATTTATAAAATTTTAACATCGGTCATCTTTATAAAATATGGATATTCCTGCTTTAAAAACGGAGATTTAATGGGAGTGTTTTTCATTAAGAGGAATCTAAAACTATTATATCACATTATCATACTATTTATAACTTCTGACAGCCACAGTATTTTCGAAAGAGGGGGAGGGGGAGGGGCAATGGTACCTAGTTGGTACATTCGCGTAGCATTTAAAGTTATATATTATTATTTTCAAAGATTTAAGAGGGGGAAGGCTTCCTCTACAGCCCCTCTTCCTCCATGTGCCTACGAAGACAGCCAAAGATGGGGATCGTGTTTATTTTAATCAAGAGATATTTATTCTGAAAATCTAAAAATTTTGCCCATTTACGAAAACCATAAAACTTGAGCCTTATTCTTATGATTAAAATATTGTAATGTTTTATTTTATAATAATTATTATTAATTAAAATTGAAGACTTGATAATTTTATTTTATTTTTTAAGTTTTTTTTTTTATTTTTAATTTTTTATTAGCATTAGAAGTTTACTCAATTCTAGTGCATTACTTAAACATCTCATTCATTTTTATTTTAAAAAGCATACAAGCATATAAAAAGAGTTTAAAATGACTTACAAATCATACATAAGAACACGGTTAAAATCACATGCGCAATATATATATACAATTGCAACAACAATATTTAAAAACAGCATTAATGTAAATGAAATTAAAAATGAAATCTTCTGGCTTGTTTTATAAAATTTTAAATTTAATGTTCCAGCAGAAAAAAAAGCAATCAAACAAAAACGCAAGTCAAACATTAACCAAACATTATTTTTATACTTAAAAAAAAAAAAAATATTTTTAAAGTGTAATTTTAAAAGTACTTTTAATTTTGAATACTCGATATAAATTTCAATTATTACCTTAAAACGTGCTAAACTACTTTAAATGGCTACCGCATCTTCTATTCTAATAAGTAATTAATATGCTATGGCCCTTACAAAAGTTTCCTCAATATTATTCTAATATATTAATTTAAATAGCACTGTTACACACCAAAAATGACGAAGTAGAGTTTTTTCTTAATTTAATTCGGAGTTACAGTGATCAGTGAATAAAAAAAGTCATAATTCAACAGCGCCCCATATTGGGTATTCAAATACAAATTTAACCACCAACATATACAGTTTTATTAACAACTTCAAATATAAAATTTGGTGCATCTCTACCTTATAGAAACTGAGATTTAACTGTAATGCTCATCTTAAACGTATAGCATGGCAGCACCACTGTTGAGTGAACAGAGTTAAAATTGAACCAACATAATCGTTAATCCCTGGAAGGGCGGTGGGATATAATATATCCCACTTAATTTTAATTCCCAAACGCAACAAAGACACCGGAACTTTCGAATAAAATTTTGCTTTTATAATATACAGTGAAACTCGTTTAAGATACGAATCAAGGGACCGAGAGCATTTCGTATCTTAAGCGGGATCGTATCTTATCCAGATTTCATAGATTCTCGAGTAATAATGCATGCAAAGACAGTGCACGTTGTTATTAACGTATTTTAACCATTTATAACTCTCATTTTACCCATTTCTAACAATTTTTAGATATTATAGAAAATTTGAGTTTAAGATTTTAAAATGAAAAATTATTTTTTTTTTCAAAATTTTATTGAGTCACGTTTGTACAATAACAAAATTAAAATGCCAAATTAAAAAAAGACAATGAAACGAAATTTTTGTTAATCTTTAGAAAACAACAACTGAAATACACTACATACTTAAGCAGGAAAAATAATAAATTTGCATAATTACTTTTAGAAAGACAAACTAAATGTATGCCAGGAACAATAATTGTTACATTATCTAAATTAAAGTACGTGAAGTAGTTTTAATTTGTTGAAAAAAAGTGGTTTACCTTGGTTTGATGCAACTTAGGGCGAGATTTTATCACGAAGCTTTCTGCCTTGTTGATGTGGTAGAAAAAATCTTCGACGGAGGGACCAGCATCTATCAAAGAGGCGTACTGTCGAATTAAGCTGAGCGTGCTCATTACAGATGCGAATGATGGTATGGCTGGCACATCCGTTTCTTCATCCGCGTCGTCTTCTGCTTCTTCTGAAGGCCTTGGTTCATCGGAACTTTTGACATCCGCGATTATATCCGGGATAGAACGAACTTCACTTGTTACAAGCTGATCGTCAATATTGACAAATGAGTCCCAATCTTCGCATTCTTCTTGATACTGCTCCTCTTCTGCGATGTCAACGTTTTGAAAAGTGCTGTCGACGTCAAAGGCTTTACAGAAACAGTTC
This sequence comes from Maratus michaelseni, assembly GCA_963931845.1. NCBI lineage: Eukaryota > Metazoa > Arthropoda > Arachnida > Araneae > Salticidae > Maratus > Maratus michaelseni. The sequence continues at coordinate 166,749,151 of OZ007592.1, read as the reverse complement.
TCAATGGTGGTTGGTGTTACGTCTTCCCAGGACGATCTCAGGAAGTGAAGGCGTTCAAGAGGTTAATAGGCTTACAGGTTGGGCAGGACAGATCCTTTTCACGATGATCTATTTGGTGTAAATGACGTACAACTACATGACTTTTGTATTTCATTTTGAGAACATAAATTATGCCCTGATCCATGGGTTGAACAACGCTAGTTGCATTAGGGGGTAAAAAGACTAGTTCGACGTTTTGTACACCGGGGATATCCTTGGGATGGGTGGGACAGTTGTCGGCGAGACACAATACTTTCCTGGACTCTTTTTTCATTCGTTCATCGAACTTGCGGATCCATTTCACGAATATATCGCCTGTCATCCATGCTTTGTCTTGACTTTCATAATCGCAGGGCAGATTTTTAGCATTTTTAAAGCAGCGAGGATTCCGCGACTTGCCGATGACGAAGAGTTTTAATTCATCCGTTCCGCTCATATTTGAACCAACAAGAACAGTTATACGTTCTTTGCTAAGTTTGCCTCCAGAACATTTCTCACCCTTAAACGCCATAGTTTTATCAGGCATTAATTTAAAAAAAAGACCCATCTCGTCGACATTGTAAATATTGCATCTTGAGTACTTTGTCAATAGCGGCGCGAGCATGTTATTTTTCCAGCAATTGACATCATCTACATTCACAGCTGTCGACTCTCCGCATACCTTCCTATAAACTATGCCGTATCTTTGTCTGAAGCGGTCTAGCCAACCGTTGCTAGGCGTGAAATCCACTCCAAGACGTGTAGCAATTTCGCAGGCCTTTTCCTTAATCAATGATCCATTAGTTGGGATGTTCATCGATCAGGTTTGGGTGAGCCACTCAAGTAAAATCTTCTCCAATTATTCAAATTTTGCTACCTTAATTTTCTTTCTGCCAGAGCCAGCAGCTGATGCACTGCTTTCCAGTTTCTGTCTATTTTTTAACAGAGCTCGAAGAGTTGACTCGTGGATTCCCACAGATTTGGCAAAGACTGTCTTGTTTATCATAATCTCAGCGTCGTATTTCCTTAAAGCATCCAATTTTTCGGTCAAAGAAAGTGCTTTTCTTTTTACTTTAAGTTGCTCATCCATTATTTACTCCTATTACTATTCAGCGGATAAACAAAAGACTAGATTTACGCAATGACCTTTCGACAGCTTTACCGGTTACAGAGGATTCGAAGGCACAGTTTTGTCAGATAGATTTTACCTTTTTCCCTAGACTACGGAATAAAAATTCCCTAGATTCTAAAGTCACGTGACATGGAAGAAATTCTGCATTTTGATTAGCTGTAACGACTTGGCTGAAGCACATACGAGATTCATGAGCACCGGTTTGTGTTATAGAAAAACAACCTCCCTCCCCCACCCTCTGTTAGCGAAAGAATTGCTTGAAGACAATTTCTCCCCACTGCCCATCCCATTACTTCCTCTTCCATCTATCACGTTCATTGCCAGAAAAACACAGAAGTCTAAAAAAATCCTTTTCTTCCATTAGATTTCGAGAAAATATTGCTAGTCTTCTAAAAATTCCCTAGAAATAAGAAGGAATTCCCTAAATAGGCTTGAGTTTCCCTAGATCTAGGGATTTTCCCCTAGATCGGAAAACGCTGCGAAGGCACGGTATGGAGTTGCGTCACATCACGTGATTATGACGTAAAGGAGAACTTTCCCGAACCTTCCATAGGGACTTCGAACTTAAAAGGGGAAGAAGAAACGGGTAGGGGGGGGGGTAAAACCGCGAAGAGAAAGACTCGAGCACAATTCAGTTGCTCTTTTTAGCTATTCTGTCCTAAAGACACGTGATAAACGGATTATATAAGCACCATTTCGTATATTAAGCGAGGTTTTTTACATCAAGGGAAAAATTTTCTTCGTATATTAAGCGGGATCGTATCTTAAGCGTACGTATATTAAGCGGGTAATTTTATACAGGTTTAATAGGCATATTTCAAGAGACCGAAGATAATTCGTATCTTAAGCGGGATCGTATCTTAAGCGGGCGTATCTTAAACGAGTTTCACTGTACGTGAAGAAACGCTTTTACTTATTTGGAAATAAATTTATTGTTAAATCCCGGTGTGATTCAATGATCTCAACATTTTAGAAACATAAGTACTTTGACCCTGAAAGGGTTAATAAATGCCATACATTTTAAATTTTGTGAATTTCTATCCCATAGATGCCGAGATATAGGTTCGCGGAAATCGTGAAAAGCACAGCATAGCAGCGCCCCCTGTTGAACGAACAAAGACAAAACTGAATCAATGTAATTTTTATTAATGTCTTACGTATTAAATTTAGTGAAATTTTATCCTAGAGAAACCGAGATATAGCTATCAAGGAAATCGTTAAAAACACAGCACAACACCCAAAACTAATCAGTCCCAACTTATGTCAAGGTGAACTGTCAAAGCTGAACACCAAGTTTGAAATCAAATACCGTAGATGCTGAGATACAGCTATCATGGAAATCATGAAAAATACATAATACACAGCAGTGCCGCCTGTTGGACCATCTTAGCCTCTATTTATGTCAAGGTCTAAGAGAATATGCAGTTTTTTCAAATTCTGTGCATTAGTTCCTGAGATATAGCTATTATGGAAATCGAGAAAAATGCAACATAGCAGCCCCACTTGTTGGGTGATATACATGCAAACGTAATTAGCACTAGCTCAGGTCAAGGTCTAATAGAATATAAAGTTTTATGAAATTTCATGCATTCATTATTGAAAGAAGAGACCACAAAAAAAATGGGCCACACATATACTAACCGACTAACAGACAGACAGACATATTCCAAGAATAGTCAAATCACGTTCGGGACATCCCAAAACGTGTAAATCCATCCAAAAATAGAAGTAGAAAATTTTCCCGATTCCAATACTTTCTTCTTATGCATACAGAAGAAAGTAAAAATTAAAATAGATTTTTCCATATTTCGAAGCATTTGTATTATAAACAAAAATAAATACTTTTAAAATGAATTTTAACTAACCATCTGTAAGGCATGTTAAAATTTGGTTTCACCTCAGAAATAAATATTATAAAACCGCCTTATCTATTGAGAGTTTTAAATTTTGATACTGTCTGTGTATGTTTTTCAGATTTTTTACCCGATGTGCCTTGGAACAAGTAAATTTCTAAAAGCATTAAATGTTTATAACTTAAAGGTCTGAAAAATTATGATCAGCTTTTGTTTCGTCACAAAACTTGTCTGACGAAATTTGGCTCGATTATGACAGACTTTTTGACCTATGAAAAATTCGCGTGACATGAAAACCCATGTACACAGTGTCAAAGTTTTGGAAAGTGTTATGAAGACACTAATTAATTTAATGTTTGAATGGGGACGGGATGATGTTTTTCTTAACGTGAACGATATTTAATTAGTTAATAATCACTTTATTACCACGAATGATTAATGAACTTAAATATTACAAAATTCCTTCAATAAAACTCAAACTAAAAATGTCTTTTTGCATGAATTTTTTATTGACGATATATATATTGTACATTTCTAGTTTCTAGTCTAAAACTACATCTTTAAAATCAAACTTCTTCGCATCTTATAACTTATTTCTTTTCATCTCGTTTTACTAATTTAACTTTTTCATTTTAATATATTTTTAATAATTTGACTAAATTTAACTTTTATCTCTTAATAAAATATATTCGTTTACCTTTTGAAGGATTTAATATAATTTAATTTGCATTTAGTTATTAAATCTTTTTACTTATTAAATTTAATAAGACATAAATTTAGAAAGATTTTTTTTTCCAGTTTTAATTTAGAATTTAAAATTTTAAAAGCAATTCCAAATTTTAAGTTTTAAAATTTAGAATTACATCTTAGAAATTAAGTTTTGAAGTACCTTACACTTAAAAAAAAATATTTATTAAATTATTATATCTTTCTTTGTTACAAATCATTTTACATTTTATAATTCATGGAATAAATAAAATGCATGATCTTTAATGATATATGAGTATTTTGTGACATTATTACATTAAATAAATATAAGGACCACGACTACGAGGAGTAAGTAAATTTGAAAATAAAGAAAAAAGAGGATAGAAAAAATATTTTAAACTTTTGAAATGTTACATATGTAAAAAAAAAAAAAATCCTTCGTACATACGAATCTTTTACATATCATCATAATCGTTCAAAAAACTTCCGTATAACCTGTGGATTTATATGATTGTTGTTGTAAAGTAACATTTGCAGTAATACAATACAAACCAATAGGCAAAACTAAAGAGAAAGCAGCAATGTTACTCACTCTTAAAAGTTAGTTGACTGCCTATGTATGACAAGTTTCTTAACTTTTTTCAGTACCAGGAAGATAGATCATCGAAAAACGGTTGCCAATCACCAACCATGTTCAACATGTAAGCTACTGTTTCTGATTCAAAATTATTTTTAACACTGCCCGAGAATTATTAAGCTCGTTAAAAGATGTACTAGATTTATATGAAAGGTTATTGCATTATCTAAATCCTTAAATTAAAAAAATAATAATAAATAAATAAATAAATAAATAAATAAATAAATAAAAATCGTTGAACATGGTATTTTCTTTATGTTGAATTTTAGTAAGTACTTAAATTGATGTCCGTGGCTTCTTTATTAATTTAAACAAGAAATGTTGTTCAAAATGTTAAATCGAAAATGCGACTAAATAAAAAGCATCTGAACAGTTAAAAAATAAACATCGGCTTTGTAAATATCGGTTTAATAAGTTAGCTAAGATCTATGGCAATGTATTCGAAACATAGACCAGCCGCGGCCACTATCTTGGGTTTTACTACGGGGGAAATCACAATATACTGGAACTCAGTTCTTTGATCCAGAAATATATAAACTTTAATGAACTTGTGAATGAGATTCTACTCCCACTACCCTTTCTTATTCGAATACGCTATCTGTATTTATCTACAATGCATCCCCACATAATCTATAAACAGTAAAGTATCGTTTATACGTTTCTCATTTATACGTTTTTTAGATTTATACGTCGTTTTAATGTGGTCCCGATTCATTCCTATGTATTTTAATTTTGTAATGTTTCGTTTATACGACGCATAACTTCGGTTATACGTCGTTTCTTTTAAGCCGTAACCGATTTTCTCAGAATCCACCTCCCCCCCCCCCCCCCCCCGGGTCTTTCTTTTTCTCTTTTTTGCTAGCCATATTTGGGGGAAAGATGGAGAACAAAGACCATGTGTGACTGCTACAGGGCTTATTTCCAGTTCGTGGAACATGTGGATGGGGTGGGACGAAAATAATAGAAAGTAGGTGGTCTGCTCAAAAAATAAATTTGAGATTAGTAAACGTCGCTTCATTTCCTGATTTCATAGCAATTTAGACCACGGTGAAGCGCGATTTCTATTTTTTCTTTCTCCTCTTTTGAACACTTAACGTGATTCTAAAATGTCCCGAAAACGAAAGGCACTTTCATTAAAAGAGAAATGTTTCTCATAGTACTACTGAGAAAACTTTTCTGGAATTTAACTCCATACAAAATGCTTTGCTTAAGTCTCAAAGTAAATCGGCACGTCAGACAAGATTAAAGATTGTTTTAATTAAAATTTGTTTGTACGTTCGATAAAGGAATAAGAAAAGTGTAATTCAAGGTGTGCAACTGATATAAGTTTGATAATTCTAGCTTTTATTTTTCAATTTTAGAAATGATTATTTAATTTTTTTATATATATATAGTGCATTTTAAACAATCGAAAATGGTAGCAAAATTAAATTTGTATGATTTCAGCATTATATTTTTACCGTAAAAGATTTTACACCTTAGGCGACTACAATTTCGATTGTACGTCTTTCTCAAGTACACGTCGTTTGAGACCGGTCCCCTGAAAGACGTATAATTTTTTTTTCTTGTTATCTACCCTGAGCTTTTTACTGAACAAATTTTAATTATTTTTAACACTTTCCAACATAGTTTAAAAAAAAAGTGTTTATGACGTCCGACACCGTCTGCCTGTCCGTGTTCCAACCTCTAAAACGCGTAAATATACTCGGATTGTCATATAATTAATATATGGTATTGAGGTTTACCTTGGCATGTTCGGTATTGAAAACGAACTATGTAGCATTTATAGTTCATTTACAGGGGCATTTCAAAAGAATTCATTATGGAAGAGAACATTATGGAAAATGGGGAAAAATTCTTTGCTGAGTATGTTAATGGCATTACACTATTTCAAACATATATTGAAATATTTTACTACGAATGCGGGATATAATTTTTTGGACTTTTTGGATCGATCCAGGCAAAATTTGGGGCCTTTTTAGAGGCCCTTCACAAAATTCCTTTTAATAAAATAGTCCTCTTCACAAAATTCCTCTTAATAAAATAGACCCCTTCAAAAAATTCCATTCCATAAAAACATACTCTTCATTATTTTTATTTTTATTTGTTATGTTTTAAGACATTCGCAAACAAAACAAATACATCAGAAAGGTAAATTTAGCAGAAGGACTTTAAGAAGTTATTAATAAATGCTTGGTTCGAATTTAAGTAACTTTGCCTTTCGTTACAAAATATTATTTTTCACAAAAATATAATAAATTTCACAAAAATAACTTTTACTTTCACAAAATGGGCCCCAACGAAAAAACCCTGCATCAACCCCTGTTTATACTCGCCGGTACTGAGATTAGAACCTCAACTCAAGAGTGCGAATGTTCGCATGCAAAGTTACATAGCTGGCAAAAGTGACATCAAGTTTGGAGATTTATTTATTAATAGCCTATTGCGCGTTAAAATATTTTTGAAACGGTGAATATGAATATGAGAAGTGCGTGTAAGTTTTATGGCAATAAATGACGTTTAGATTGTCTAGATTTCATTGAAAAAAATATACCGGTTGTGCTAGAAGTTCGTGAAAACTTTAAAAATTCATTAAAAAGAAACAAACGATGCTAAAAAAAAACTTACGTTTTGCAGGAATGGGATTAGAGGGAGATCAGATTTTTTTTTTAATAACAAAGAAAAGAAAGGGATAAAAAATTATCAATAGATGGATCTGCATGCATAATATGAAGCAAATTTATGCAAATCAGGCTGTCAATAGAGCCCCTCAATGCACACAGATTCTTCATTTGGTGCCAACAGTATGTTATCGTTACTAGATCAAGCGTTATTGGTTAAAATTAGTGCTCGCGAATATACGTTTATATACGTTTAAACGTATACGCAGTTAAGCCTTTTTCCCATATGATTCCTATCCAAAATTGTTACCAGTTACAATACGTTTTATACGTATAATCTCGAACACTAATTAAAATATTTTACTAGAACAGAGAATCAGCAACTGGCGCATTGCGAAAATTCCGCACGGCAAAATGACTGAAGACGGGAAAAGAACCTGTTTCATATTCTGGGATACTGAAGCTTGCCAGACGCTTCACAGAAAGAGGTCTTTTAATATAAACCTAATTTGCATACATCTGCGTCATATTATGCATGCCAGTGCCAACTATCAGTAATTTTTTTAACCACAACTTTTTTTGTTATTAGAAATAATCGGATCTCCCTTTAAATCCATTCCTGCAAACCGCAATTTTTTAGCATCTTTTTTTTTTTTTTTTTTTTTTTTTAATGAATGTATAAGTTTTAACGAACTTATGGCATACCCGGTATATGATTGCGTCAAAGTGACATAATTTTTGCTGGCGTTTTATTCCGTAATACCAAAGATAAGGTACTCAGTTGATAACTTCATCATAATTACTTATCTTGATTACATGTTGCTCATTACTTGCATGCACAAAGTTTAATTTCTCAAAATTTTCAAAAGTTGAAGTTAATGGAAATAGTATTTTGGTAATTTTGGATAAAAATAATATTTGTTTTAAGAGTTAGACTAACTAATGTAAGATTGATTTTTTATTATAATTATTTTTGTAGGTTTATGATAATTATAATATGAGAATGATATGAATATAATATGATAATTATAATAAACTGAGAAAAATGACACTTTCAAATCTGAGTAAATCGATGTTTTCATTTTGTTATGAAACTTTTTGTTTCAAATAGGACGACCCAATGCTTTCAAATCTGAAATACCAGAAGTACTCAGAATATTTAAACATCGACATACTCAAAACTGAGCACATACAGGTCAGTTCATACTCATTTTTGAAACATGGACATACTCAAAAATGATTAGAATCAGCTCAAACTCATTTTTGAAACATGGAAATACTCAAAAGTGAGCACATAGAAGCCAGTTCATACTCATTTTTGAAACATGGACATACTCAAAATACACACATGATGTTTTATTCTTGAGTGTGTGCATGTTTCAAACTTGAGTAATTTTGATTCGGAACCATTTTGACTAAGCGACATACTCAGATTTGAGTATTTTTTGCTCAGTTTTGAAAATGTCATTTTTAGAGTGTACTCTAGCGTTTTATTATCAAACAGTTCCATTACAATATTTTCTTTCGTCGAATTTCGACGAGCTCCACCTCGTTTGAATAAAAAATTAATTAATTTTAATAAATTAAAACACGTTTTACTAGATTCTTTAAAATACATTTTAGATTTCAATTGAAAAAAAAAAATGAAACAAAGGAAATTCAAAATATTTATTCTTAATATTTTAGCATAAGCTGCTATAAAGTGTATCTAAAAATAAATACAGATAATATAAATACAATATGTAACAGTACATAAATACAATATAATATGATACAATATATATAGATAACATAAATATTATACATATATAATACAAATACTGTATCTAAAAATAAATACGAAAATTTGTAGTCATGCAAGCACTTTACTAATTCAGAATGTTGCGAGTACTCATTCTATTATGACAACTGGCAATGCATGTGAAACGAGGCGTGACCTCTTAATCTATAATCGCAAAAAACTACACAAAAAACTATTACTTCAGAAAAACTGGCAACAGGAACGACTGATGAATTAATTGGCAATTCACCGTGTCTGCCCTCTCGTGAATTTGTAATGATATCTTGTCGTTCAAAATGTGTTCATTATTCTTTATGATAGACTACCAGCTCATCTGGAAAGAAAGCCTTCTGTAAATCGCTTGATATATATATGATTTTCTCGTCACATTTATCTATTAAATGAACTCAGAGGGTGAAACAGATTGTCTCATTATATCACATTTTGATAGTTAAAAAATAATAAATCAAAAGTTGATTGTCATATGTATACTAATATTATAAAACAGAAACGTTTGTTTGTTTGTAGCAGATATAATCTCGGGAACTACCGAACCGATTTTAAAAACAATAAGAGTAAAATGGTGAATGTCTCTGCTTAAACACAGGCTTCTTTTTATCTTGGTACTTCCGTCCCCCAAGAAGGTGACAGAGTATAAAATGTTCTAAAAAAAACTACTTCTTTTGAAACTGCTAGGGCTAGCAAATTAAAAATTGACATAATAGTTTTATTTTAAAACTTAAATGCTCGTTAAGGATAGTTTTTTTAAATTGAAATTTAAAGGGGGTGAAATAAAAAGAAAATGTTCTAAAATCACAATTATTCGGAAACTACGGAACCCATTAAAAAAAAAAACTGTATTATAATGGTGACAACTATGTTTAAAAGGTTTAAAAACATAATTATTTTTTTATCCGGAGATAACGGCCTAGGGGGAGGGGGGAGGGGGGGGGAGAGAGAGAGAGAGAGAAACTTTCAAAACTCACGATAGTTATGAAATTGTTAGGTCTAAGCATTGTGGTTATTTATAAGCGAATTTTAAAAAAATCAAAATTTAAAACGTTTAAATGACTAGATAAACGCCGTAAAACCCTAATTATGAAACTAGCACATAGACTTCATAAATTCTTTAATCATTATAACGGTGAATATCCCTATTTAAACATAGGCTCTTAAAATATTTAAAAAAAATTTCGGCACCTCTGTAACAAAGGAGATGCAAGAATGAAAAATGTTCTAAAATTACGATTTCTTTGAAATTGTTAGGACTAAAAACCTGAAATTGAGATGGTGGTTATGATTAACGTAAAAGTTCACTAAGAACAGTTTTTAAAAAAATCAAAATTTAAAAACGGTGAAATGAGCGAAAAACTTTCTTAAATCACAATTACGCTGAAACTACCGAATTTATTAAAAAATATCCTCCAGTATTATAAAGGTGACTATCTCTGCTAGAACGTTGGTTACTTTTTATCTCGAGATTGCTGACTCGCAGGGAGAGCAAGACAGAAAAACGTTTTAAAATTAACGTTTCTTTTAAATTGTTATGGCTAGAAACTTGAAATTTGACATGGTGGTTACTTTTAAGACATAAATGCTCGATAAGAACGGTTTAAAAAATAAAATAAAAATTTAAAAAGTGAAGTGAGCAGAAAACGTTCTAAAATCGGAAAAGACCAAAATCAGTAGCAAAAATTCCTTACGCATTATAATATCCCTACTTAATTGAAATATAAAACTACAGACATTTAATGTTAAAAACATAGATAGAAAACAATTAAAATACAAATGCATAGACGTTTCAGGTACTTTTTGTACACCTCATCAGTATTACGTCCACAATTACAAAACAATGAGAACCGAAATAAGAAAACAGTCAAAATCACAGTTTAATTAAAATATCGTTTTCTGCTGGTACCTGAGCAGCTTCATTGAGGCGGTATTAAAAAAAAAATATTTTTCCACGCTCAACAATTCAATATTTTAACACACATTTTCAGACTCATTTTTAAAAGTAAAAACATGAAACTTGGTGGCGTGATTTATGAAGAGATTTATAAGGGACCCGTGTCTTTATTTTTCGTTCAATTAATTAGAAATTGATTTACAAACAATTATTTTCGTAGTACGAAATTTTTTTTTTTGTTTGTTTCCAGCATTATCGTTTCGGGAAATTCGGTTCAAAATGTCCACTTTGACAGCATTTTTTGAAATATATTCTGCTTTTATCAAAACATCGAGACAATATACGGACATTATAAAGTTTCTGAATAAAAGACCCTGCCAATTGGATGAATTTTAGAGCAAAAATGAATTTAAAAATGTGTCTTAAAAATAAGCAGAGGCCCCACCAGTGGCTGAGAGGTTCTGCTTTCAAAGCTGGTAGACGAGAGGTGCTGGGTTCAAACCCCTGTCGCGCTCGTCGACCTAACCGTTCGGAGTTTTCCATGGTTTTCTTAGAACCTTGCCGTAAATACGGGTTAGGATCCCTTAAAAAGACCCCCACGGAGGGCACTTCCCCCCTTAGGGCCTATATCCCTCGTGTTGATAATTGGACGTTATAAATCAACTCAACTCAACTCAAGATAAGCAGCTCGGATTTGAATACATTCTTAATCGGAGACTCAGACAAAACTGTCGTTCAACAACCCTCCAGGAAGACACGGCTGCTGTATAGACACGCATTTGAATTTGATTTTGTCCCTGATTTTGAGAACGCGCAAATTGCTAGATCTAACTGTGGCGTATACAGCAGCCGTCTTCCTGGAGGATTGGATGACGGTTTTGTCCGAGTCTCCGATTAATAAAGCTGCCCAGGTACTGACATAATACGGTGTTTTAATTAAACTGTGATTTTGACTGTTTTCTTGTTTTGGTTCTCATTGTTTTGTAATTGTGAACGTAATACTGAGGGGCCTCCGTGGCCGAGTGGTTAAGACACCATTCCGCTGATTGCTTGAGAGCGTAGGAGTCAGGTCGGTGGGTTCGACTCCCGTCAGCTCCATTGCACACACTTTGTGAAGCTCCTGGTTGTAATTCTCTCTGTTGTTGTATATTCCCTTGTGGCTATCTCGTCCTTGTATATTGACGATGCGATGCCTTATAAGCGGGTACTTGATGTCAAGCACACAAGTTTTGTTTGTTTATTGAGAACATACATCTGACTTGTGTACTTGACATCACGTGTCCGCTTATAAGTCATCGTCAATATACAGGGACGAGATAGACACAAGGAAATTTACAACATCAGGGAGTTACATCCGGCAGCTCCACAAAGTGTGTGCAATGGAGCTGGCGGAAGTCGAACCCGCCGACCTGACTCCTACGCTCACAAGCGATTAGCGGAATGGTGTCTTAACCACTCGGCCATGGAGGCCCCAAGCACACAAGTTAGATGTATGTTCTCAATAACACAAAACAAACAAACAAACCGGAGTAAGACAGCTAAACAGAAATATAAAGCTGCTCACAGGGCATACGGGCCAAACCAACAACAACAACAAAAAAACAAACGTTATACTGATGAGGTATACGAAAAGTATATGAAACGTCTATGCATTTGCATTTTAATTTTTTTTTTATGTATGTTTTTAACATTAAATGTCTGTAGTTTTATATCTTAATTAATATTTAATTTTATCCAGACGTAATTATGTGTGTGTTTTTGAATCCCTACTTAAGCATACTTTTTTCATTCTGTTTTTTTAAACTCTGCATCTCTGCACCCAGAGAGGTGCAAGAGCGAAATTTTTTTCCAAAATTACGGTTTCTTTGAAATTATTAGGGCTAGAAACTTGACCCATAGTGATTATATTTAATATTTAAATGCTCGCTAACATTTTTTAAAAATTCAAAATTTTTAAAAGGATGAAATGAGCAAAAAACGTTCTAAAATCACGATTATTCTAAACTATCGAATCTATTTCAAAAATTCTTTTCTTGTAGGATATATGGAAAATGGAATACGCAAATAGGCTACATTTTATCCTATTTTCGCAAGGGGTAGGTTGAAAAAGTATTTATTAGTAGTACTTATTTTAGTAGTAGTAGCAATGTAATTTTCATTTCATGTTAATGAGCTGAGCGCACAATTTTCGTTTTAACATTGTTTTCAACAAATGTGTTGTATGTCCATGCATGCAATGCCACGGGCCCTGTTATTATGCAATATTGAAAACTTCTTAAAAACTCAATAAAAGTACAGAAAATATAAGGATTTTTTTTTTAATAATAATCATTTATTTATCAATTTTTGAAATAAAAATATGTAATTGAATACGGCTGTACGGCAATAGGCTATTACTGTATTTATGAGTGAGCAGTACTAACCAGTGTTGCTCGGGTTTCTTGAGATCATATAGAGAGAAATTTTAAAAAAATGGTCAATCATTTTCTCATAAGTAATCTGAGCTTTCGTGATCTGGTAGGGGGCAATTTGTTTTGCTGAAGCGTTCCTCAATGTGTATTCAACAAAGGATGCAAGAGTGTAAAAAAAAAAAGAAAAAGAAAAACATTATTATTATTTTTTTCATTTTAACACTTACATTACACATACCAGAGGATCCAACCCCTCGAGTTGTGGTAAAGCAAGTACGGGTTGGAACATCCCGACTTAAGGCCTAGGGCCCGGTTCCCTTTTGGGTTTCCAGCTCCGAAGCTATTGGGGAACGCCGGCCCATCTCCAAGTGTCTCGCGGTGACTCCCTGTGGTTTCACCGCGTATCGCAACGGCCTATGTCGTCGACACGTGGGTTCAAGGTTAGAGGGTCCGCATTGGAGCGGTCCTCTGACCGGCCGAAGTGCCGCAGAGACACAAACCTGCTGGCGCGATATAAGTCCCTCAGGACTTGGATTCGGTGGTCGTCTGACGCGCAGGGCACTCCCTCAGGGCGCCCGCAGCGCAGCTTACTTTTATGCCAGGGAATCCAACTCGGCCTTCCCGGATTACAGAACACACTGTCCAATGTTAGAATGCTGATTTAACAGCATTTTTAGTTGAAAACTAACGACTTTTGTACATTTAATACATTTTTTAGATTTCCCTTGAAAAACGTCAAAAACCTTTTTATATGAAAAATATCAATTACGTATTCGAATAAAGTTTTGGAAGTTTATTAAAAATTGGACATCCGTAATGAGTAAGCTGGGGTAATTAGGTGGGTAAGCCGGGGTAAGTTCGTCATTTTAAGTGCCTCATTTTCAATTATTATCATTATCTTATTGTATAGTATGAAACTTTAAAAAATTTTTACAAGATACTTATAATGTATACTGTGCATTCAATATATCTATGTAAATAGCTATTATGTAAATAGCACATTTTCAGGAAGGAAACAAAAATTTTCTGGAATCTATCAAAAACTGTACAAAATAACCCCCTTCCAAAGTTTCAATATCTCTCTACATGAAGCCACAGAAAAAACAAGAGGATGTATGTATGAATAAAAATTTCTACTGGCATGTTGAAAGTACACTCTAATACGTATTGCATTTCTTCTTTCTGCATCTTTGAAAATGATCCAGAAAATAAATAATATTGGTGCAAGCACCAAATTGCCCTGCGTTAAAATAATAATAATAATAAGTAAATAAATAAATAAAAAGCGGGGGTAATTTGGTGCCGCTGTATTTTATTTATAAACTGAGTTATTTTCACTGTAGTTTTATTATGTTTGATAATTGTCACTAACGTTTTGTTTATTAAATAGTTTCTCATAAGTATGCAACAGACTCTTTTATTCCAGATTGATTCAGATAGGAATTAGCTATTGAAATGTGTAAGACCTGAGACTTACTTTGTGTTTAAAAATGTTTACGCTATGGCATAGCCTTTTATTAAGAAATTGTTGGAAAAAAGTCATTTTTTTTATATAGGCCTATTATATATTCAGAAGACAGTGTAGTGTCTAAATTATCATTATTCCCATTCGAAAATGTTTCACTCTAGCCTATATCATTGAGTGGGGTTCATTTTGTCGCCTTTGTGTTAGTACAGCAATGTTGATAGCTATTTCTTCAGAAATTGTTTGAAAAAGTTTTATTATTATTATTCAGAAGGTATCGTATCAATAAAATATAATAATATCCATTCTAAAATGTTTCCCTCTGTATTATTAAGCTGTATTAAAAAATAATTATCATTTTTTGCATTGTATATTTCAATCTGTTTAAATATATATAGTTTTTTTTTTTATTATTATTATTTTAGTTTACAAAAATTAAGCACCAAATTACCCTGCATTACCCTATATGTCAGTGGTTAATAGCCAAAGAAATCGCCAAAAATTTCATTATTCAAAGCACTAATAGTTAACCTTTTTCTCTTTACATATGGAAAATGCACATTTTTTACTTATGACGTCAGTTTCAGAAATTCAAAAACATAGCGAGTGAGTCTGAATTTTTATTGGCTTACAAAAATAAAGTAAACGTGTTATAATTTTTTTTTATTATTGTGCCTTTTTTTAGGGTATGACAACAGAAAAGAATAATTGAATTAGAAATTGAAAAAAAATTCTATAACGATAAACTATGGCAGGCGGTTGAAAAAGTGTAAAGAGTGGTCTGATATATATTTTTTAAGTTGACAGTGAACTTTTCCATATTCTAAAACGTATGTAATATCAAGTTTCGTACAATTCGGTCAAAAACTGAATTTGTATAAAGAACACACAAACCGAGAACGGGTTATATATATATATATATATATATATATATATATATATGCTACCGTGAAAGACCGAAATTGGAGAATGTCGACTTTCACCGGTGAATGTCGACAAACACCAAATACGTCGGTGAAAGATCGAATATTTCATTACATTCTTGTGCATTCGGACCCTCACCGGTGTATGTCGACAATCACAGATATGATGGTCTGGTGGAGGTCGAAAAGAGAGGAGCTTGAATCTTTTTCTCCCTTGCGGTAGCTAGCGTGAAGGTGTGACGTCACGATCCGTACATTCAGGCCCGGAGAGAAGTGTTACTGACCTGCGTGCGCAGCACGATCATCGAGAAGGCCCTGAGCCGACAAAGAGGCGACTGGCTGTTTCCCGCCAAAACCTTTGTTCTGGTGGAGTCAGTCAGCTTTGTCAGTCTTATGTAAGGTTTGATGGTGAGAGCAACGCTTTCTTAATTTTTTTTCCGATACCCTAATTTAAACAGATTGGATACTGCAGTGAATCGTGATCTTTTTCTTGAAAAGTTAAATGCATTAATTGCGGGTAAACGAGAAGACAATTGTTTTTATTTTTCTCCAGAAAAGTACTCTAAAATACTTTCTGAAGTGGTTTCTGCTAAAACTAAGTGCAACACACCTTTGGATTACAGACGATTAAAACGTTTTGACGTTTTAAAAATTAATGATGAAGTAAGTTAATTGTACCATTAAAACCAGGAGAAACGAGTATACAGTATTATGTTACCAATGAGGAATTGTTCAGTATACTATATGAAACTTACACCAGAATAGGCCATGGAGGAAGAACACGTATTCTTAAAGAGTTGCAAAATAAATACAAAAATATTACATATGAAGTTGTAATGTTGTATTTAAATTTATGCAAACAGTGTCAAATGAAACACAGTGCATCTAAGAAAGGTATTGTTGTGAAACCAATGATCAGTTCTGAGTTAAACTCAAGATGTCAATGAGATTATCTCATTGATATCTGCAGATAGATCTGCAGTCAAACAGAGAGGGCGAATATAAGTTCATAATGGTGTATCAAGATCATTTAACTAAGTTTGTACAGCTACGACCTTTGAAAACTAAGAGGGCGGAAGAAGTAGCGTATCACATTCTTTCAATATTTTAACATTTGGTGCTCCAGCAATATTGCAATCAGATAATGGTAGAGAATTCAGTAATCAAGTCATATCCGAAATATGCGCTGTGTGGAAAGATGTTAAGATAGTTCATGGAAAGCCTCGTCACAGTCAAACACAAGGCTGAGTTGAAAGGGCCAATCAGGATATACAGAATATGCTAACTGCATGGATCAATGATAACGATACAAATAAATGGTCAGAAGGTTTACCCTTTGTTCAATTTGCCAAGAACACTACATAGCACGAAGGAATACGCCAAAGTCCTTATGAAGCCATGTTTGGCATTAAAGCGAAAAGAGGCATATCATCGCCTTTTTTGCCTAGCGAACAAATCGCAAATATCGAAACGTAAGAACAACTTGAAGAAATTGCCAATACTTTTGAAACCGAAGAACAGCTTGAAGAAACTGGTAATACTTCTGAAAAAAATTTGAGCGGTGGTCATACCGAAAACCATATTCCAAAGAAAAATATTGAAGAGGACTTGCAATCTACCACGTCTTCACATCAAGTTCTGACCGAAAAACACGAGTTAATTTCTATAAAAAAAGCGGCCGCGAAAGAGAATCTTCTACTGCAAGCAACAAAAATGTTACGAACCTCACAAAAACAATTTCCTCCTGCTCAAATTGGTGATACTGTACGAATACAAGTCCCTGATGTCGACCGTGATCGTACAGATAACCGAAATGTGATAGCGGTTGTTGTTGGAATAGAAGACTCCGACTTCTATAAACTTGTAAAAGAAAATAGTACCCTCAAGCAGCTTTATATAAAAGAATGCTGTTAAAAATAGATTACAAATTCATCTACGATGTGTTCAAATTTTACATTTATACAATGTTACCAACTATTATTTTTTTCTGTAGCTGTAAAATATCCGGCTTAATATCATGATCTAATGTGAGTGAAAGTTTTCAACCCACAAAATAGTCTGCAATTTCATAAACTTCTTTATCTGTTGGGTTTTGCTATCAGTCTATTTTATTTATTTATACGTTGTAAAGCATATCATACACACGCAATCAGTTCGTAATTTGTAAAGAAAAGTTACTTTCCATTGATGAGATTTATTTTAAAGAAATTTCGCTGAGAGAAGCAGCTGCAGCTCGAGAAGCGGTGGGCAAGACTATACACGCTGTCATTGCAAAAGAAAGTGTTCCACAAATAAATGCAGTTGTAAAAGCAAGGGCCTCTTGTGCAATTCAAAGTGTCATAATAGTTTAAGTTGTTGCAATAAATAAGATTTGAATCACATAATTTAGTAAGTTTTTTATTATTATTATTTTATTTTCTCATTTAGAACGTACTGTATAATTAACTAAGTTTTTAACTTCTATTATTTTCCTTTTTGATTTTGAATGTACTGTATAATTAAGTAAGTTTTTAACTTCTATTATTTTCCTTCTTCATTTTGAATATACTGCGTGTTTTAAGTTCTTTGTCATTCCTCTCAGAAAGAGAGGCGAAAAATTTATCGCGACTTAATTACGGAGAACAAAATATAAATCTCGGACATGTTCAACATTCACCATTAGTGCATGGTGAATGTCGACATTTACCGGTGTAAGTCAGAAATAAGGGTATTTAGCAAATATTTCGGACATACACCAAGCGACTATGTGTTTGTTGACATTCACCGGTGAAAGTCGACATTCTCCAGATTTCGGTGTTTCACCGTAACATGTATATAGACAGATAATACGCATCCTGATTTTGATAAAAAAAAAATAAAAAAGGGATTATTTCTATTAGTATACTATTCAACGACTCAAAATTTGAAAACAAAACTCTGTAAAAATCATCAGAAAAGGGGTCTCTCGTGTAAAATCTCTTTCATGAAAAACTATTATGATACACCCGTTTTATTCGCAGATTGTTTACAATAAAATCATAACAAAGGTGTCATTAGACTCGGAATCACATCCTTTCTCTTTTTGGGGCGGAGGGGGAATGTGGTTGCATTTTTTGCCTAACGGGACATATTACTACATATTAAAAATTACACAAACTTTCATTTTCCAAACAATAACACCCATTTTTGTCGTTGGTGAACAAAAAAGTATGTTTTATGCAATTTTTTTCTTATTTTTCCACAGAGTTATTAAGTATGGGATCAGAATGTGAAGGTGTTAAACATGTAGTCGTTCTGAAATCATAAACGGTATTTATCCTTAAATTAAATAAATCACTATAAAATTGTGTTTAGAGAGAAACGGTTCAGTTTTTTTTCCATGTTAAGTAAAGATTTTTAAAATAAATAATGTTAAAAAAAATTGTAAAAAAAAAAATGAACTCGTCTTTTGTTATTTTTCAGTCTCTTAACTAAATATAATAATTGTTGAATAACTTTAAAACACTTCTTTTATTTGGTTAATATAATTAAACTAACAAACGAACTATTATATTATATTTGTCTCTTAAATTGAGAATAATGCTGATATTCAAAATATTTAAATAACTAATCTTTAAGAAAACGTTTTCTTTAAAATAAACTACCGTTTTCTCTATGTCCGTAATCTTTTGAAATGTAAACAAACATCTCCCCAAGATACAAGCTAAGTGATTTTATGACTCCCTCCAGAGCGTATATTAACTTAAAATATTATTCACGAGTCGATGTTAAATCACATCTTATAGAACTTTACAAAGGAAATTTTATTTTGCTTATAAAATTGTGTATCTCACTAATGCATTCAAATCTCCAAGAGCCTATACACTCTGCAGTATATAAAAAAAAGAAACAAGTTTGAAAATCCCAAAATATAGATAAGAAAATTTATTATTTAGAACATAAATTGCTCCGTGCATTGTTGATGTCAAGGTTCAAGTAAAATTTGTAAAATACATCCCTCTTTCTCAAGAAAAATGATCACAAACTATGCTTTCTGGTGCGTAATGCTTTTCTACGTAATATTAAAATTCCATTTACCAAGGCTTTCCTTATAAATTTCTTTAAATGAAAATTTATGAAGCAACGTGATATTATATTTTAGGATTAAATAAATACGGAAATTTTCGAATGCACATGAATCACTGAAATTCATAAAGTTAGCCAACCAGAATATATTCCTATAAATGTACCAGAAAAGAGCAAAGGTAGCTTAATTCGGTAGATGTAAATTGAAATACAGGACACAAAGCCACATACATACTTTTTACATGACTACATACATTACTGTATATGATAAATGTATGTAAAATATATTTACAAAAAGTCCGGGAAATATTTACCAAATTTGTAAATACAGTATTTAGAAAATCTCAAGTGAAAAAATCTTAAATCAAACTACAAATACAAACTAATGTGCAAATCTTGTAGCAAAATTATATATATTGGGCCAGTGCCGTAAAATGGGGGTCAAAAGGGGGAAAATCATGGAATCCCCCCCTCCCCCAAATAAAGAGCTTAAAAATATATTCTTCTTATTAAGATCTTTATTTTTTGTATGTTTGCTAACATGATAATAAGTTGGTAAATTAAATTTTAGGTTATTGGTATCTCTGCTTTTTTATACTTACAAGATTGTAAACAACATCAACATAAATCTCAGATACTTGACCTCTTCAAAACTCCTCCTGTACGTACAAAAAGTACTGTTAATATAGGTTGAGGATTAGTAATTTTGTGTTTCATATGGGCCTAATATAACGGTACTTTATATTAGTTCTACCATTTTTACTAAACAGTTTGTACACAGTGCCGTCTTGTTCTTATATCATTCAATTATAATGTGTATAGGGTGATTAGAAACGCAGTATTTTCTATGATATCCAGCATTTATAAAGACTAAAAGACCCCCCTCCCTACACCGCCCCCCCCCCCCCAAAAAAAAAAGGCTAGATTAATCTAAGAATCATCTTTATGAGATTCATTCATTCATGGCACGAGCCAGCCTAAAAGACTTTCATCTATGAAAACTATCTTTCTCTGTCAGACTGAAGACCTCAGGTTTTTTTATTTTTAATCTAGCTTAATATGGAAAGAAAGAAACACAAATCAGTGTTTTTATGCGCACGATAATTATCATATTTGAAAGCTAATTTCATGTATACCCCATACAATATTACAATAATTGAAGCGCAATGAGCTGAAGGCGAGCGAAGCTTCCTAATGTGACCTCTCCAATCTGTCAATGAACTGAACATGATTGCTCAGCAATGACTAGATAGATTACAATGTAATTTACAACAAACATAGATCGCAATAAAACAGAGGCAATAATGCGGCCCGATCTTCGAAATTTGATTTGTGGCCTGGGTAATTAAAGGTTAAATTTCTAACGCAAACCCTATACAGGAGTCTTTAGTAATCGGGCTAAGGCGTTACCGCGGTGTATATAAGCGTCATCGGTCGAGAGCAACGAATAAGTTTGAAGCTTCCTAGGTCGTCAGTGTATTAACTGCTCCAACCCTCCCAAACCAGTACTTTGATGTCTTTTACTTATTTTTACTTATTGAAGGTTTTTTTTTTTTTTTTTTACGGTGGACTTTTTAGTAGTTGGGCTAGGCATTACCGCGATGTATATAGGCGTCAGCCGTTATAATGAGAGAAATAATTTAGAAATGAAATTTAATTGTATGATTTATTTTTATAAAATATTTTCTTTTGAATTCGGTATTCGCTTAAGAGTTATTTTTAGCTGCGTTACGCTAAGTTTTCGGAATTACATAGATGCAAGCTAACTTGTTGAGCTTCAGTTACGAATACTTGATTAAGCCTACCAAATTTGTACCAAAGTCGGTACCTAGTCAACAATAATTGTCATATTTGAACACTAATTTTGCATACTGCATACAACACAGCAAAATATGATTCTAGAAGACAAAACAACGATTGTACAATAATATAATTGAATATAAATATAGTATTAAACAAACAATACTAATAAAAGAAAATTATTTCCCACATTTTTTAGGCGCGAAAAATGACAGATATTAAGATATTTTTTCATTTAGTTGGTTCTACATTTAATGTTAAATTTTTGTAACTGATATGGCTAAACCAATTGAACTTTAAAAAATAAAAATAAAATTCAAACAATATGATATTTAAACCATCTTAAAAACTTAGATTTCGTTCATATGAAATTGAAATAAATATTAGACCTTTTTTAATTTTTAAGCTATACAAGTACCAAACATTTGTATTAGAGATTAAACTTTAATATGTTTATGATGCAAAAATATGTTTATGAGATTATGCAAAATGGCAAGGTACATAAAAAGTACAAACCTTTAAAAAATGTCTAAAATTTATTTCGATTTTATATGAACGGAATCTAAGTTTTTTGGAAGTTTAAATATCATCTTGTTTGAAATTTATTTTTATTTTTTTAAAGTTCAATTGTTTTAACCATATTTGTTACAAAAAGTTAACATTAAATGTAGAACCTCCCTTCTCGGGCCTAAACACTGTGGGAAATAATAGTTTTTCTTTTAATTTGTTCTGCAAATTAAGTTTTTGTTTAATATGTCAAGTGTTTTAATAACTAAAGCATTCAGACGAACTCTTTTCAAAATCAACAGGGGTTAACATTATCAGGGTTTGATTAATGCGGTATCGCATCACAATTTGCAATGTAAATTTACCAATGATTAATCTGAAATATTTCATCAGTTGCAGTAATGCAGGTTCTTGTAGTTTGGAGAAAAACTTCCAATCTGAACATAAACAATCAATAATAAAAACATAAACAATCAATTTTACTTAAATTCGGTTATTCTGTTTCTTACTAGGGGGCGCTGTGAATGCAAAAGTAAACTGTGTTGAATAGTTGCAGCTTATATTTAACAATAGTATAGCTATCACAGTAAAACATTAACAGAACAGTTTTACTCAATAATACATATTGGTTTGGTAACCCTATTTCATCCCAGGGGCCGATATAAACGCAAGAGAAAATTATTACCTAATTTTAACATGTGGTATGGTTTCCATATTGGAAAACATAAAAAAAAAATTTAAAGTTTTAGTTATGCAATTTTCCACCTGGAGCGCTTCCAGCGTATATATAAAAAAAAAACCCTATCATGTCATTTTTTATCAAAACATAAATTTGACCGAGGCAGAAGTTTATACTAAAATTTGGCTGTCATCTGAGAAAGCATAAAAAAGTCATTTTAAAGTTTCTGTTATGTAATTTTAAAAACGGTGGCGCTTCCATAATTAAAAAAAATAGTAATAATAACCCTACCCTGCGAAAGTTTTTATCAAAACATCAATTTCACCGTGTCAGAAGTTTATGAAGATTTAGTAAAAAACAAAACCATAAAAAAAACTTTTTTTTTTTTAAATTTAGTTACCCAATTTCCAACAAGGATATGGTTTAAACGCCAAAGAAAATCTCGTTGTATCTGTGCTACCCATTTTTAACTTCAGTACGGATGTCATACAATGAAATATATATAAAAAAAAAAAAAAAAAAAAAATTACAAAAAATCCCTGACGGCTCGGCCTACAGGCACAGGTAGATTTCGAAGACGCAGACCGTGGGACGCCTGTTTGTCGGGAATTGCGGAAGAAAGGACCTTTTTGCGATGATGCTGCAGTTGGAACCACCTACTTCGAAACCAAACTTGTTTGCAGGCGGAGCCAGCAAGGATTTTTTTTTTTTTTTTTTTTTTTTTTTTTTTTTTTTTTTTTTTTTTGCTATAAGAGTTGGTCCTATAAAAAAACATGTCAATATAAAAGTTTTAGATAATATTAAGAGGATTTATAATAAATTTAAGCGGATTTGAAATCTTGGGAATTGACGAAGTTATGAATTTTTTTCTTCTAAAACCCCCTTTCCCCCCCCCCTTAAGGCAATTTTTAATTATATCAAAAATCTGTCATACATAAATTTTCGGCCCTTCTCCTAGAAGTAATAATAACTTCAAACGGATTCGATACGTATCATAATTAAGAAATTATGGGTTTTTTCTGTTTTCACAAAAAGTTCCCCCCATTCCCCCCCCCCCTTGGTTCGACTTTGCCCATTAACGAACTTGAACGAGATTTTATGCCCCTTGATTTTATGTATCAGTTTCGAAAAGATGCGGGAGTTGGAACCGCCTACTTCGAAAAATAACTTGTTTGCAGGCGGAGCCGGCAGGGATTTTTTTGTTTTTAATTATTTTTTTTTTTTTTGCTATAATGGTTGGTCCTATAAAAAACTTGTCAATATAAAAGTTTTAGATAATATTATGAGGATTTATAATAAATTTAAGCGGATTTGAAATCTTGGGAATTGACGAAGTTATGAATTTTTTTCTTCTAAAACCCCCCTTCCCTCCCCCTCTTAAGGCAATTTTTAATTATATCAAAAATCTGTCATACATAAGTTTTTGGCCCTGTTCCTAGAAGTAATAATAACTTTAAACTGATTCGATACGTATCATAATTAAGAAATTATGGGTTTTTTTCTGTTTTCACAAAAAGCCCTATCCCCCCCCCCCCCCCCTTGGTTCGATTTTTCCCTTTAACGAACTTGACCGAGATTTTATGCCCCTTGATTTTATGTATCAGTTTCGAAAAGACGCGGGAGTTGGAACCGCCTACTTCGAAAAATAACTTGTTTGCAGGCGGAGCCGGCTGGGATTTTTTTTTTTGTTTTTATTTTTTTTTGCTATAACGGTTGGTCCTATAAAAAACTTGTTAATATAAAAGTTTTAGATAATACTAAGAGGATTAATAATAAATTTACGCGGATTTGATATCTTGTGAATTGACGAAGCTACGATTTTTTTTCTTTTAAAACCCCCCTTTTTTCCCCCCCCTTGGGGCCATTTTTAATTATATCAAAAATCTGTCATACATAAATTTTCGGCCCTTTTCCTAGAAGTAATAATAACTTTAAACGGATTCGATACGTATAATAATAAAGAAATTATGAGGATTTTTCTGTTTTCACAAAAAGCCCCCCATTCCCCCCCCCTTGGTTCGATTTTGCCCATTAACGAACTTGACCGAGATTTTATGACCCTTGATTTTATGTATCAGTTTGGAAGAGATTTATGCAGAATTTTTCCAGTTATCGTGGTCAGAAAAAAGTGACATAGATAGATAGATAGATAGATAGATAGATAGATAGATGTATAAAGTTTTGAACTGGGGGTGGTTTTGGGTTCTGGGAGTCATGATCGGCGTAGATCTGCAAAAATTTTTCAAAATTTCCAACTTAGGTGAGAATGTAATAGGTAGTATTTCTTACGAAATCTACCTAATTAAAAATGAATTTGGTTACCATATTTCATCCCAGGGAGTGCTATAAACGTAATCCGTAATACCTAATTTCAACTTGGAGCGTGGGTGCCATATGAGGAAACATAAGAAAAAAATCCATTTTAAAGTTTTAGTTATGTAATTTTCCACTAGAAGTGCTACTTGCTTAAAAAAAAAAAAAAAACCTACCATGTGAATATTTCTATTAAACACAAGTTTGACCATGGCAGAAGCTTATTCTAGCAATATATATATATATATATATATATATAAATTCTCATAAAAAAAATCATTTAAAAAAACTACTCATCCTATTTCCCGCCAGGGGACGCTATAAACACAAAAGAAAATTATGTTGAATCTGTGATAACTAATTTCAACTTCAGTATAACTATCCTACAATAAAACGTAAACAAAAATCAATTTTACTTAAATTTGGTTACCATATTTTCTCCCAGTGGGCGCTATAAACACAAAAATCAATTGTGTTGAATCAGTACAATCATCTATGCCAGTAATATATAATAAGACGTCACTTTCTCCCCAGCGAAATTTCTTTTTAATCATATAATTCTTTACTTTTTTCTATTTTTACAAGAAGAAATTATTTGATTCACTAAAAATTTCCGGGTTTCGACGGATTTATATGTTTTAGAAGGTCCTGAACAGGATCTGACTGTGTTTTAGAAAATGTCTGTCTGTGAGTCTGTCTGTCATGTGTCAAAATTATTTCGGGCGTAAATAATGCACGGAATTTAATAAAACTTTATATTCAGTTATACCTTGATATAAATTAGGGCTGATTAGTTTTTGGTGTAAATTTCCCAACAGGTGACGTTGCTATGCTGCGTTTTCACGATTTCCGCAATAGCTTTATCTCAAGAACTAATGCACAGATTTTCATTAAACTTCAGATTTAGTTGTACATTGACATAAGTTGTTGCTGATTAGGTTTTGGTGTAAATCGCCCAACAAGTAACGCTGCTATACTGCAATTTTTATGATTTTTATGATAGCTATATCTCAAGAACTAATGCATAGAAGTTCACCAAACTTCATATTCTGTTAGACCTTGACATAAATAGACGCTGATTAGGTTCTGGTGTAAATCGCACAGCAGGTGGCACTGTTCTATGCTGCATTTTTCACGATTTCCGCCATAGGTATATCTGAAGAACTAATGCACGGAATTTCACCAAACTTCATATTCTGTTAGACCTTGACAAAAATAGATCTTTATTAGGTTTGGGTGTATACAGCCCAAATGGTGTCGCTACTATGCTCTGTTTTTTTGCGGTTTCTGTGATAGCTATATCTGAAAAATGTATAGATTGTCATTCAATTTTTGTTGCAGACAATTTTATTTATATAGAAGAAAGTTTTATTATGGCTACAACATACTAGTTATTAGAATTAACATAGAGTAAAAATTTTGTGTCATCGGGACAGGACGGTGGGAACAAATTAAAGTTACTTGGTTTATGGGCGTTACAGTGTTAAATTAACATTGAGGTGCTAACACTGATGGACGATAACACTGGAAATAAATAAGCATTGCGCTGCCGCGCAATGCTTAAATAAACAATTACTATTAAGAACAATGTCGATATTGATCGTAGATTGTACTGTGTAGAAGGAAGACTTTAACCGATTATTGGGCAACTTACAGTTACAATTAATGTCAAAACAATATAATTAAGCAAATAAGCTGTTTAACAACACCAAGAAAAAATATTTGCACCTTCTTCTTAATTTTCAAATGTTGCACTTTAATTAATCGGGAATATTGCCACTCTTTGTTATTCTACCAACTTACAAACATTGATCCTAACGTCTTAATCTCTGCTCTTTAGTAAAAATACATTTTTAGTAATGAGGAAATTTGGTAACGATATCATTAGTTTGGAAAGTTTCGCTGACAACGAGGGGGAAATAAGCTAGCATGATATCGCATTCAAAATGAAAGAAAAAAAATTAAATAACCTTTTAAATATCTAAAAATAATCTTCCATTCAACACTTAAAAACAAAATGTTGTTAAAGCTGGTGTAAAGATATTAGTCATTTAATGATGTAAGGTCTACTTATAAAATAAATGTGCTCTGATTTCACGAAAAGTAAGAAATTCTAAAGTGATATTTAACCAATTGTCGTATCAGAGCGCGGGTAATCCCAAAAGTTATTAGAATTTAGAGTAAAAATTTTGTGTCATCGGGACAGGACGGTGGGAACAAATTAAAGTTACTCGGTCTATGGGCGTTACAGTGTTAAATTAACATTGAGGTGCTAACACTGGTGGACGATAACACTGGACATAAATAAGCATTGCGCGGCAGCGCAATGCTTATTTATTTCCAGTGATGTCCAGTGATGACCCGTAATGTGGGTCAAAAAGTGAACGTTTTCGTGGCAAAATTAAAAAAAAAAAAATAGTTCAAGTCGCATAAGTCCGTTCACATTTCAAGATTCATAAACAAAATAACAATACATTATGCGGTTTGCTCCATAAGACTTGGCAAATGGTCAGCATTTTGGTAGCAAAAAACAGTTAAGAAAATTTAAACGATCTTTTTATTTTTCTACAAAAATCCGCCAATTTGACAAGTTGCACTCCGATACGGCAATTTATTAATTTTTTTAAATGATTTTTTTTTAATTTGCACGGATTTATGGGATACTCTACATACATAAAATTACGCACACACACACATGCGTAAATTTACAGGGTGTCTCAAAAAGTACTCCCGAATTTCCAAAAATGTAATAATTCATTAACTATGCTATAATAAAGTTGAAGCAAGTTACGTGTTTATAAATAGCTCAAAAGTTTTTGCTTCCGAAACGTCACGCATTATTTGCAGCAACGTTCCGGGTTTTCACAGGTTTCTATCAGATTCCTGCGGAAAACAAGTTTCTTCGCAAATAGTTTCCCGAATTCCGGGATTAAGCATTTTTTGCGTGGCAACGTCTCTGCTCTAGCTCTTAGCTCCGCCATCTTATCTTCTCGACGTATATCCAAGGTCCGATTTAAAAATTTGGGGGCCCTGGGCACAGATGCTTACAGCGGCCTTGAGTTAAAAATATATTGTTGAAAGCGGTACTTATTAAGATTTCTTAGGAAACGAAAACTTTTCTGAAAATGTATTGCAATATCTAATCATCTGCGGAAGTCAAATAATGGATAAATATCAGCTGCCACTGGACAGTGTCAAAAACCTGCCATTTTATTATTTCAACTACAAGACGGAAGACGTTCTAGAAGGAAGGTTCTCTAGGAAGACGGAGACAAACTATTTTAAAATTTTATTTTAATCTAATTGCACGTAATAATAGTCAAATGGTACTGGGTAACTTTTGGAGGTGCGCAAATTATAATCCCTCCATTGTTACCTGGAATACTTTTTAGCTTTATTTAATTAATTGTTCTTCATTTTTTTGGGATTATATTATTCTTACGATTCTCCAGAAAAACAGTTGGATAACCAAAAGAAAGGTATGTACGTAATTTAATATAATTAAAAATATTTTAAATCAATAATTGATGGAATTTTTTTTCACAATTCTGGTTTTTTTTTTTTCCTTTAAGCTACAAGCTTTTAACTTCTACAATCTAAGATTAGTAAACTTTACATACTGTTTAAAACTATTATTATTTTTTTATGCTTCTGACTTTTAAAGTTGTATATATAACTTTTTGTACCAAATAAAATCTATAAATGGGAGTGTAAAATAATAATAATAATAATTATTATTATTATTATTATTGTTACTTTTATAATTCGATGCATACATTGAGAGCAACAGAATGTAAGTGTATAAAATACTTTTTTGTCCTATTAAAAATTACCCGACAATCGTAAAATAAAAAAAAAGAGTTAAACCTATGGTGCAAGAATGATAATATTTTAAAATGTACATTTACTCATATATGAAAAATATTACTATGTTTGTATATTTGAAGTATGCCTGCTTTTTAAAAGGAATTAAATTTTAATCTTAAAAAAATTAAACTTTTTTGAAAAAAAAACCCACGAAAGAACATTATTGTACACTAATTAATTTTAACTGAAAATACGCTGTAAATTAATGAAATACAAAGGATGTGAATTATTACTTTACTAAACAGCGTA
Source organism: Maratus michaelseni (assembly GCA_963931845.1). Lineage (NCBI taxonomy): Eukaryota > Metazoa > Arthropoda > Arachnida > Araneae > Salticidae > Maratus > Maratus michaelseni. The sequence continues at coordinate 166,720,238 of OZ007592.1, read as the reverse complement.
CAACCATTAGAGTGAAAAAATATCCAGACCGGGATTCGATCCCGGATACCTTGGTATAGTGCACCAAGTGCTTTACCAATTAAGCCACGACATCCAGTCTAGCATTTTCTCACATCATTTAAGCATTTTAAGATAACCTGTATTAAAAAATCCTGATATTTACACGAGTTATGGCTAAAAAAATATATCTGTTGTTCTCACTATAAGCAATGATTAAAAAGATATTTTAAAGTGGTCTATCTCAAAAAGTTAAAAACGTACTTTGTTTAAATTGTGCACAATAATTTTATTAAATTAGTTAATGTTTCTACCTGCAATCTTTGTGAATTTATTATATTAAGACTGAACCTAAATTTGTGTATATTTTAGCAAAATTTCTGTTTAAAAATAACGTTAAACAGGTTGCATATTTTTTTCAGAGTTTATCTATGCCCTTTTTTTCTGTGTTTGGAATTTTAGAAAAATTTTGGCCCAATTTTAAGACATAGATATAATCTCTGAAACCGTAAAGTTTATCTGTAAAAAATATAAAGTAGTTTAATAGAAATCTAGCGCAATTTCTTTTAAAAGACGTTTTTGAGATAAACCATTTTAAATTTGTATAATTTTAAACATTTTTACAATAAGAACATCTGTCACAATTTTAGTTCTAGAATAAACACTGTGATCAGGATGTTAAACTGACAGAGTTACAACAGACAAATTTTCGTTTTGTTGAAATGCAGTTTTGGAGAAATTATTAATTTTCATAAACATATTAATTTTTATATACTGTTTGAAAATTTTATTTTTGATTATGTTGGAAACTGTCCTGAAATTTCACCAGTACTACCCCTGTATTGAAATTTTTGGTTTTTAAAATGTGATTATTTCTCGTTGACAAACAACAAAAAAGAAAAGTAATAATTAATTCTAATAACTGGTAATGAATATTGGAAAAAATACTTAGCATTGCAAGTATGCTAATATGTTCCTGAAACTTCTTGCTTAAGCTCATTTGAGTATAAAATAAATGGAAAATAACACCTCTTTCAAGAACAAATAATTTCTGACGATCAAATAGTTTCTTATAATAATTTTACTTTTCTCAGCCTTCACCTAAATTAAATTAATGAAAAAAAAAAGGTCTTTGATTTTTAAAATGGGATTATAAAGAAAATACTAAGCAAATTATTTATAAATGTAGGTATATGTTGAAAAGAAAACGGTTTCAAATAAATCTGCCTAAGATTTTTTTAAATGACAAAGTCTGTTAATGCTTTGAGCGACTTTATCCTTGAATACATTCTAGTTATAATAGACAAGTCAAATTAAACAAAAAAGAAAAAAAAAAGGGGGGGGGCTCCATTGATTTGCAGAAAAAGAAAAAGCAAAAATTTTCAACATTAAATATCGGGTGATCATTACATGAAAAAATACTAAATTATATTTCTTTATAATCCAAAATGTAACGTTTTTTAGTAATTGACAGCTCAGTCAATTTCTCATAAAAGTATTACATTTTTGAGAATTTTCAATTACTCATAAAAGTATAATATTTTTATGAGTAATTGATTGCTCTTATGTCAGAATAGCAATCGCGATTAGCTTTAAAGTTTTGCCAACTAATTTTTAATGCATTTCATGAATTTTCAAAATATTTAACTTAAAAAATAAAACATTATACAATTTAAAAATGAAACAATATATATTTATCTTAAAAACAAGTTTATTTTTAACATCAAACTATATTTTGTAAGAAAAAATTTAAATGCTGTGAAATTAAAAAAAAAAATTACAGACAAATTTGATGTTTTAATAAAGACATATGTTTATAAGATAAATATTAAATTAAAAAAAATATTTTTTATAAGTTAAATATTTTAAAATATTCTTAAAACATACAAAAATTACTTTGCAAAACTTTTAAGCTAATTAAATTGTGAGCTACATATCAACAAAAATCATATTAATGTATCAGAAACATCTTGAAATATATAGGATGTTTCCTTATATTTTCCAGTATACTATTACTAGCTTTCTGTGGAACTTTTTTAAATTCTTAAAGATCCTGGTTTTTATCAGGAAGATGACAGGATGTGAACATATCTAAAATTTTTTGGAAGATTGCTGATTTATTCTAGGAAGGTTACTGGCTTTTACTGGAAAGATTTTCGTATGTTCATGGTTTTTTCCAGGAAGGTTACCGACTTAAACCTGGAACCTTTCTGAAGAATTGAGAAACCGTACCACTATAATTCCAGGAAAGTTACTGACTTTTAATATTAACTTTTCTGAATTCTTAAAAAGGTTTTCTGTTTTTTGCCAGAAATGTTACTGGTATAAATTAGGCACATTAGCTGCCCATTATTTTCCAGGAACGTTCCTAAATTATTTTTACAGTGTGTAAATAAAAAAAACAGATACAATTTTAGATAGCAGAGGGTGCTGTGCTGCTTTAATATGTAAGAATGCTCAATTGATGAGTAAATCTGACTCCAAAGTATACTTAGTTTTCATTTTTCATTCTATTTAGCTATTTCAATTTGAAAAAAAATCGTGTTTTGAAGTTTTGAAGACAGTTTGAACATTCTTATAGATTGAAAAATCGTAGCACCCTCTACTGCCTCAAATTTGAACCATTTTAAAATTATGGCATATAGAATTTACGAGTTATCTTTATTTGATCTTTATAGTTATTACCAGAGCTTTACAAATTTGATAAAATCTGGTAGCCAGAAAAAAATACTAGTCGCCAGTAAAAAACATTCACCCCTACTCCCCCCTCCCCCCTATTCTCTTCCCTTTGATTGATTTAAAAAAACATGACAGTTTTTTTATGAATTAATTGAGAAAAAATAATAACAGCATAGTTTAGAATTATTAGTTACATGGTTTAGAATAGTACATAATTTAGAAAGATAATATAAGCTCGATGCTTTCTAATGAAACTTATAAAACTTATAATCACTTACATTATGTTGACAACTTATGAAAACACAAAAATCAGATTTGAAACGTAAAAATAACTCGAGCATTTTTTAGCATAGTATCCAATTTTAGATGCCACAGAGACTGGATTGACACTATTTCTTACTGTTTTATTGAAATATCTTCTCTCCCCCACATTCTAATCCCGTGGCATAAACTAGCGGGTTATAGATGAACAGAATGGTGTTTTCTGTGCATGAGTTGGAAAATGTATTTTAAATTTAGTTCTTCCGTTAAAAGTACGGGTAGGGGAGATAAAAAATGACATTTGTACTCATTTCTTATGTAATTTGTTTTACAGAAATCACCCCGAAAGATCAAATTATTTTGGTCGCCAGATCAAAAAACTTGGTAGCCAGTGGCGACCTGGCGACCGCATTTGTTAAGCCCTGGTTATTACAGTTGATAAACTGTTGAATTTTAAAGTTTGCGAGTTCTTTTTGAACTACCCTGTATATGCACAAAAGAAAAATACACATTTTTTAAACATGAGTAAAGTATTAACAAACACAAAGAAATGAACATATCCAGTATGACAGCTATTTATGTATTATTTTAGCATTATGTTTTTATGAGATAAAGCTATAACAAAAACAAAAACAAATTAAAAAAAAAAGGGAAAAATAAATTAGAAAAACATGAGAGAAATTAATGAAAATTACACTGCAAAAAAAAAAAAAAAAAAAGTGTTGGCGCGGCAGCGTATTACTGCTTATTTTACTGTTTATTACTGTTAATTTTACGGTATAATACTGGCAGCTGGAATGCCAGTATTATACTGTAAAATCAACATTTTTTTTTTGTAGTGTACAATATAAAAGGCAAGATTTATCTGAACAATATCAAGGCAACACTAGATACCGGGCTTGCTCATTCACTTTCAAAACGTCACAAATGGTGGCTGACCGCGACCAGCGATTTGTCCAAAGCAACGCGCCCATCGTTTTGTGCCAATCGCTGTATGTCTTTCCTCCTAGTCAGCCACCTTTTGTGACGTCATCATAATGAATGAGCAAGCCCGGTATGTAGTTTAGCCCTGACAATATCCATATATATCTCGAAATCTGTCTTCCCATATATGGTATAATTTTAGAAAAACGATAGTGTTGATAATTGTTGGGAGCATACAAAACATTTACAACTTATTCATGATATTAGTGAAATTCCAAACAGCGGACTAATATGTGCTGGACGCAATCTGGATATGCAAAAATTCAGATAATTCCGGTTAATCAAATAAAAAGATTATGTTGTGAGATGAAAATTTCTTGCAAGTCTCTTTTGTTTAACAAAAAAGATAGGCATAATGCATGTTGAAAATAATCACTTTGAACACGTTAGGCGCCACAGACTGTGACTAAATGGCTTTTTTGGCAGACATTTACAAAGCGGTTTTCAGTGCGTATCAAGTCGGTTCACAATTCCCAATAACGGCAATGGTTGTAAATTTTGTACAAAGTGTTGTTAATTTTATACATTTTTAATTTAAAAATATCAAATTTTAGTTATTTTTACACGTTGAACGCCAAACTGATATCAGGGACGTAGCTTGAAAATTTTATTAAAAGTCGGGGGGGGGGGGGGACCTCACATAGTAGGCGCCCTTTTATACTTTTCAGTTTTTACCCCCCCCCCCCCCTTCTCCCGTTCCCCGTCCCTAGGCACATCGTCAGCCCCCATGCTATCATCGTTTCCTTTATGTATAATTCGTCTTCTGTGATGCTTTTTACATTCATTATCCTGATTAAACTTTTCACCTTTTCAAAAAACCTTTTTGCTCAGTCGATTTGTTTACCAAATGTAGTTTATATTAATGTATATTTTCTAGAATATTAATTCCACTTTCAGTTATAATTTTACTGTGAACTACATTTAGTTAAGATTCTATAATTTCTGTAAGAATTTCCAGCTTATTCATGACAAATTCCATAAACATCAAACAGATGGTAAAATCAAAACTTATCCAATGCACATGATTTAGAGCAGAGAAAAGCAACCAGTAATGAAGAAAAATATTACCTCAATGATGAGAGTATGTGGGAACTCCAGGCGGTAAGTTGTGCATAATTGATGATATTTAGAAACTGTAATTATTAGTTAAATATTCTTTAAAGGCTTTAAAGACATTATAATCTATGTTGAAATATAATTGACATTATAATCTATGTTATCTTTGAATTCAAAATTCAAATTTCGAAAAAGAGAGCTCAGAAACTAAGTTCATCTGTAATTATTTTTCTTAATAATTAGACATTTATCATTAACTCAAAGCAATATAGTAAATAATCTATTATAAGGATATAGCTGCCATACAATACTGATATCACTAAATATGCCTGAGAGGCCATGGAGTCATTTTTTCAAATGCATGGTAATAAATTATCAATAGTCCTGTTTTATTACAATGAATTGTCTTCAACGAAAACATTTGATGACACACGTATCCGTGTGGTATGGCGCTCCGGGAAATAATTCTGACACAAATATTTGCGTGCCATGGCAGTCAGTGTGTTAAAATAATCCGTAAAATCAATTAAAAGTATTCAGTGCAGCATCTTAATGCATTTTGAGGAATTAGTAGAACACATACAACGATTATGTTTTGCTGTAGATACTCGTTTGCGCAGGGCCTGATTACCGTACAGACCAACTAGGCCGCGGCCTTGGACCCATTGGAGATGGGGGCCCCTAAATGAGTAAAATAAAAAAAAAATATTTCAATCTTCGATATCTAAGAAACAGATACATCTATAAACACCTTGCCTGTATTTTTCTGTTCTCTAAAAACAGTTTAAATTAAGAATGTTGTAGACAAAAAATTTTTCATGGGGAATTTTTTCAGAGAAATATTTAAGATGAAGAGATATTTAAAGTATTATAGTATCAAACAGCGAAAGAAAATTTAGATTAACCTGAGTTTCATGACCATTTTTATAAGATGTAGGAAAATTTCCGAATACTCCCAAGAATTTTTTCTAGCTACTATTTTGGTTTGAAGGTGCCCTGAAAAGCTGCAAGGCCTTGGGCCCTGGACAATCTTAATCGGGCTCTGTGTTTGCGTGCTCCATCTCCAGCAACTATGTTATTAGTAGTGAATTATCTATATTTCGAAAATTCCAATTAAACATAACTTTAACGTTTATTTTAATAGGAATTTCAAGGAAATGATATTTTTACGAACAAAACAAATAGTTTACATTTCAATATTTTTTTTTCTTATGTGTCATTTATTTTCTGATATCGATTCGGGTATAATTGGAGTTTTAGTGAACATAGTTTTATATTAAAACGTCTCTATTTTCAAAAACGTCTACTTTTTTTTTTTTTTTTTTCATTTTTTCGGAGGATACTTTTTCTTATATTCAAAAGCAAGGGAGAAAAACAACACTCCAACTTTTTATGAATTCCTACCAGTTTTCAACATAAAGTCGCTTTTCTTGATCCTCCTTTTAAAACTTGAAAAATGAAGATTTAGATAGCGACGCCTTCTTTTTTTTCTCTCGACTTATTCAGCACTCTTTACTCCACAGCTCTAACAGGTAGTTCTACAACGGGTGTGAGGAGAGCGCGTCTGAGAAATACATGGCTGTAAGGCCAACGTCTTGATCCTAGTGGCCCCCAAAGGGCGTGTCGAAGCTCATAAAGAAAGAGAGCTCGTTAAAAACTCAAGATTTAGATCCCAACTGGCATATTCATGGATAAAAGTTTTTTACCTGCATTCTGGGATGACCTGTGACGGAGATTTTAAAAATAGACAGAAGATATATATATTTCTGTTGACTGTATAAAAGTGAAATATTTCTGTTAAAAAATTAAATGTTACCCTTTTCTTTAGTAATTACAGTGAAACTTGTATAAATTAGCCACCAACGGTTCCAAACTTTTGTGTACAACATATAAAAGTTAAAAGAAAAATGTAGTACAACAATTTACTTTACATTGTAGTACAATGAGAATATAAAAGATAGTAAAACAATGAGATAAAGGAGAAATAATTTTGTCATAGATAACAAAAATTAGATAAATAATAAACACAAGTACTTCACAGAAAATACTCAAAGAAAGATAATAAGCAAAACTTTCTTTTGAAACATTTATAATTTTGATTTTATTGTGCTAAAATCATGTCAGTATAGTTACAGCATTGCAGTTGAGCAATGTTGAAGATACCAGCGATTTTTCACAAAATGAGTGATGACCAGTTTGATGTGAAGCTTTTATTTTCGATTGCCCAATTTTCTCTATTTCATCGACGAATTTCACCGAAATATCAGGTTGCCTCTCGTAATGCGAAATACTGCAAATGTTTCATTCATTGCAGAAAATGACAAATGTTTCTTAAGCTACACTGCAAAAAAAAAATGGTGATTTTGCGGTATAATACTGGCACCCCAGCTGCCAGTATTATACCGTAAAATCACCATTTTATTATTATTATTATTATTATTATTATTATTATTATTATTATTATTATTATTATTTGCGATGTATGAAAGTATAATATAACTTCGAACGAAAATACACAATAACCTCTTCCCAGTTACCAATGATTCCGAAAAGCGTTGTTTATCTTTAGAAACTTCAGAAACCAATATATTTTCGGGATTTAAAGAATCATTTATGAAAAGAAAGTTTCCAAGTAGTTTTTATAGTGTATTAATCAAGTTTTTTCAAACAGGAATATCGATTAATTCTGAATTAAACATTTTTAGCTGTATAATTGGATTTATACATGCAAGAGTAACAAAGTAAAATTAATTTTAATGTTATAGTTAATGCTGCTAATTTATCATGTTTGTCTGTAAAATATGTTTGTTGAACATCAAAATGTTTACTTGAGAATTGATAGAATATGAAAAACCTATATTCCGGGTTGAGAAAACTTGATTAATACACTGTAAAAACTACTCGGGAACGTTTCCGAAAATCAGTGGTAGAAAAAGAAACTTTGTTTTCTTAAATCTTTAAATCCAAAAAAATATATTGGTTTCTGAGGTTTCCGAAGATAAAGAACGCACCGGGTGTGGGCAAAAAATTCTTAGTTCAATTTATTTCATAGTTATAGTCTCTATTTAAAAAAAAATAAAAATAAAAACCGCCTAAGTTGCTGCTTATTGTCTCATCCTTTCCACAAACATGGCCCTCTCTAGACTGCGTTCTGCCAGCACCATTGAGACTTAACCCCTTCGCGACGAGCGTCCTTTACAGATTTTTTAATCTTTTACAACCGGTTTTTCAAAACAGAAATTTTCACCTAATTGAATCTCAGAAATGCTAAGATTTAATCAGGCAAATCTTACAATAAAAAATAACTGGTGGGAATAATCGAGGATTCTGAGAATATTATGCGTCACGTATACGTGTCGCTCGTCCCCAAGGGGTTAAGGATTGGATTTCAATAGTTTTTTTCTTCTTGCTCCTGCTTTCAAAGTAGTAGCTAGTAGCAAGTCTTCTTTGCGCCTAATGAAGAAAGACAAAATTCTTTCGAAAGACCTTAAGCATTTCTTAATTGTATGGCGTTATTAAACAGTTTTTTTGGCTTTATTCAATTAGTTATTGTCATAAATGTGTTAATAATTATTGATAATCATATATCTAATTCTTGATAATCATTGACTTTTGAGTCCCCCCATATATTTTTTTAATTCTTACGCCACTGTCTAAAATAATTTCAACTTTTCTGAAATTTTGCTTTCAGAGTCTTCTCTGAAAATCTGTGAGATGAAGATTAGGGAATCGACTCTCTTTTTCCGCTGAACTCAGCACATTTGACTCCACAGGTAGTTCAAGAAACACGTCATCTCGATCTTCGCTTTTCCCGAAGGATACGTTTCGGGTTTTAAAGCATAAAACCTGTTACAAACTTTGCATTTAGACTCGGTGTTCTCAGGCAAGGGAGTCTTATATCAAATAAAAATGTCTTGCTTGTATGAAATACTATAAGTTTAAATTTTCAAATAATATATTTTCCAGATGAAATTTGTTTTTATTTAAACTACAGTTTACCAATAAGCAATTCAGAATAAACCATTCAGATTGATGAAAGTATGTCTCTATTTTTTTTTAATTATCTAAAATGTATTAGCTTTTAATTAAAATCAAATAAGTTGATCCAGTTATTATTAGCTCACAAAAATGTAATATATTGCTGGTAAATTTTTGAACATTTTGCAAAATAAAAACTTTAAATGCAATTTTCAATTTTCTGATCATTTCGGCTACTTTAAAATGTTTCGGATGTCTTAATTTTTATTGAATCTTTATGAAACTTGACAAATGGGTCTTTATATATGTTAGCATAAAAAAAAAAAAAGAAGAAGAAGGAAAAAAAAGAAAAAACGGAAAAAGAGAAGGAAAAGAGGGAGTGATAGACAGAAGAGCAAAACTCAAACTTGAAACACACGTAAGTTGATGCTGGAAATTTATTCTAGCTAATTGTTTTTACTTCAAGTTTTTTATTTTATCTTTTGCATATCACATATTTCTCGCAGCACGAAGGTTTTAGATAGTATTGATTTTTTCATTTATATTTCTTTAGGTGGTGGTGGTGGTGGGGGGGGGGGATTTAATAAATCTTTCAGAGGCAAGTAGTTATGTTTCTATACCAGAATTTCACACCAGAATTTTTGAAAAATAAAATTTGGAAAATAAAGGAAATACAATTTTACAGCTTTCTTTCACTGAAGTTATAAAAGTAAAATTTTAATCAAAACTTCCTGTACAAATCTTGATTAAAATTTGGTGGCATAAAATATATCTCACTGTCATTCAAGGATTTAAAGCTTATTATCAATCAAGCCTCAAATTCCACTTATTAAATCCAAAATTTGTAGCAATTTTAATGTTTTAAAACTTAAAAAAATTGCAAATTTGGAGTATTTTTTTAATGAAATTTTGCTGAAAAATCACCTATATTTATCAAAAAATATGTTTTTCTCTTATGATTATGATTGTAAGTAATAAGTGTCTACCAACTTTTGTTATTAACAGTATAAAGCTGCTAAAGAAGAAAAAGTTGGGATCTGAGGCAAAAATTGACGCTCTTGGAGAATTTTTTAAGTTAAATGATTAATTAATAAATTTTAATTATCATATTAATAATATTTTTACCTTATTTTTAATTTCATTCATAAATACAACTATATTAACATGTCCGTTTCAAATCAATTGATTTATAAATAAAAGAAAAAGTTTTCTATTGTCCATTGCCACCTTAAGGGGTCCTGGGATCAAACTTTTATTTTCTTTATTTAAATGCATTTTTCAATGAATTTTTTTTCCTGAAATGTGTTTTCTATAAAGAATACTTTTCAGACAAAACATATTTGAAAACTTTGAAATTAAAAAACAAACATAATAATAAAATTTAAATTTTAAACTTATTTAATTTTTTATATGATTCACTTGTCCTATTTCATTACTTTTTTCACTATTATGTGCAAAAAAGGTTTCTTGATAATTTGTCTTCAGGATTTATAAAAATAGTACTTACAAAAATTATAATAATTTTTTAATTTTTTAAAAAAAGATGATTTTTGAGCGTGATTTTTACTTTGAAGAATATATTTTCAAGATTTTCAAATGAAATTAAGAATCCTGAAGATAACTTATTAAAAACATAACATAAAAACTCTGTACAAAATTTTATATACATGTCTTGGAAGAAAGTTTAGATATATCCTTGTAAATATGACAAATTATGACAAAATCAATTCTGAGATAAATGGACATAAAATTTTAGTTACGGGCGGGGTAGACTGGTAGTAGTACAATACAAAAATTGCTATATCTGCCGACGTAATCATCGTAGAAATACGCGGTTTGCTTTTATTCAATTTATTTAACTCAGTAGTATCTTTTTGACTTTTTTTTAGAATTTTGACCTTTGAAACCCCTTAACAAAACTAATTTTCTCATCTTGCCTCATGTACTTGCTTAAAGCTAGTTGACAGCCAAACCTCACATTTCACTTCTCCTATGTTAAATCTATGACCACAGAATGCATTCGTATTTTTCAAATTTCTCACAGGAAAATTGTTCTTTAATATATATTTTTCTGCACACTGATTTTCTTAAGTGTTAAAATATTAGAAAATCTGACGAGCTGTGAATAAAACTAGGAAATAAATTTATTTGCTATTTTCAAAATTTAGTAATTAGATGATAAAGAAACATCAAATAAAAAAGTATGTATTCGAAAAAAAAAATCTAATTTCTGATGAGAAGTTTGAAAAATAAAAATGGCTATTCCTTGGCCATTACTTTAATATTGGAGAGTAGAATTGGCCTGATGATGTTTCTTTAAATTCGTTATTCAAGACTAAATGAATGAACTTCTCATTTAGACTCGGTGTTCTCAGGCAAGGGAGTCTTATATCAAATAAAAATGTCTTGCTTGTATGAAATACTATAAGTTTAAATTTTCAAATAATATATTTTCCAGATGAAATTTGTTTTTATTTAAACTACAGTTTACCAATAAGCAATTCAGAATAAACCATTCAGATTGATGAAAGTATGTCTCTATTTTTTTTTAATTATCTAAAATGTATTAGCTTTTAATTAAAATCAAATAAGTTGATCCAGTTATTATTAGCTCACAAAAATGTAATATATTGCTGGTAAATTTTTGAACATTTTGCAAAATAAAAACTTTAAATGTAATTTTCAATTTTCTGATCATTTCGGCTACTTTAAAATGTTTCGGATGTCTTAATTTTTATTGAATCTTTATGAAACTTGACAAATGGGTCTTTATATATGTTAGCATAAAAAAAAAAAGAAGAGGGAAAAAAAAGAAAAAACGGAAAAAGAGAAGGAAAAGAGGGAGTGATAGACAGAAGAGCAAAACTCAAACTTGAAACACACGTAAGTTGATAATGAAGTTGAGTTGATGCTGGAAATTTATTCTAGCTAATTGTTTTTACTTCAAGTTTTTTATTTTATCTTTTGCATATCACATATTTCTCGCAGCACGAAGGTTTTAGATAGTATTGATTTTTTCATTTATATTTCTTTAGGTGGTGGTGGTGGTGGGGGTGGGGGGGATTTAATAAATCTTTCAGAGGCAAGTAGTTATGTTTCTATACCAGAATTTCACACCAGAATTTTTGAAAAATAAAATTTGGAAAATAAAGGAAATACAATTTTACAGCTTTCTTTCACTGAAGTTATAAAAGTAAAATTTTAATCAAAACTTCCTGTACAAATCTTGATTAAAATTTGGTGGCATAAAATATATCTCACTGTCATTCAAGGATTTAAAGCTTATTATCAATCAAGCCTCAAATTCCACTTATTAAATCCAAAATTTGTAGCAATTTTAATGTTTTAAAACTTAAAAAAAATTGCAAATTTGGAGTATTTTTTTAATGAAATTTTGCTGAAAAATCACCTATATTTATCAAAAAATATGTTTTTCTCTTATGATTATGATTGTAAGTAATAAGTGTCTACCAACTTTTGTTATTAACAGTATAAAGCTGCTAAAGAAGAAAAAGTTGGGATCTGAGGCAAAAATTGACGCTCTTGGAGCATTTTTTAAGTTAAATGATTAATTAATAAATTTTAATTATCATATTAATAATATTTTTACCTTATTTTTAATTTCATTCATAAATACAACTATATTAACATGTCCGTTTCAAATCAATTGATTTATAAATAAAAGAAAAAGTTTTCTATTGTCCATTGCCACCTTAAGGGGTCCTGGGATCAAACTTTTATTTTCTTTATTTAAATGCATTTTTCAATGAATTTTTTTTCCTGAAATGTGTTTTCTATAAAGAATACTTTTCAGACAAAACATATTTGAAAACTTTGAAATTAAAAAAAAAAAAACATAATAATAAAATTTAAATTTTAAACTTATTTAATTTTTTATATGATTCACTTGTCCTATTTCATTACTTTTTTCACTATTATGTGCAAAAAAGGTTTCTTGATAATTTGTCTTCAGGATTTATAAAAATAGTACTTACAAAAATTATAATAATTTTTTAATTTTTTAAAAAAAAGATGATTTTTGAGCGTGATTTTTACTTTGAAGTATATATTTTCAAGATTTTCAAATGAAATTAAGAATCCTGAAGATAACTTATTAAAAACATAACATAAAAACTCTGTACAAAATTTTATATACATGTCTTGGAAGAAAGTTTAGATATATCCTTGTAAATATGACAAATTATGACAAAATCAATTCTGAGATAAATGGACATAAAATTTTAGTTACGGGCGGGGATAGACTGGTAGTAGTACAATACAAAAATTGCTATATCTGCCGATGTAATCATCGTAGAAATACGCGGTTTGCTTTTATTCAATTTATTTAACTCTGTAGTATCTTTTTGACTTTTTTTTTTAGAATTTTGACCTTTGAAACCCCTTAACAAAACTAATTTTCTCATCTTGCCTCATGTACTTGCTTAAAGCTAGTTGACAGCCAAACCTCACATTTCACTTCTCCTATGTTAAATCTATGACCACAGAATGCATTCGTATTTTTCAAATTTCTCACAGGAAAATTGTTCTTTAATATATATTTTTCTGCACACTGATTTTCTTAAGTGTTAAAATATTAGAAAATCTGACGAGCTGTGAATAAAACTAGGAAATAAATTTATTTGCTATTTTCAAAATTTAGTAATTAGATGATAAAGAAACATCAAATAAAAAGGTATGTATTCGAAAAAAAAAATCTAATTTCTGATGAGAAGTTTGAAAAATAAAAATGGCTATTCCTTGGCCATTACTTTAATATTGGAGAGTAGAATTGGCCTGATGATGTTTCTTTAAATTCGTTATTCAAGACTAAATGAATGAACTTCTTAGTTATATAGTAAGGAAGCGAAAAAAGTAAGGTTAAGGATTAAAAACCGGGGGGTTCGTCACGGCTACGGGTATTTCAATCATTAGTGCGAAAGGGTGTGTCAACGAGTACCTTTGACAGAATTCCCCTTTCTTTCCCCCCGGTATTTCATCCCCTCCCGTAAAGCTGACCCAAAATAAAGAGGAAAAAACAAAACAAATAAGATCTAAAAACCTTCGTGCTGCAATAACTACGTAATGAAAATAAAAGTAAGAATGAAAAATCATGCTTCAGGCATTGATTAAAAAACTCTTTCCAACACTAACAGAATATTATTAAGAAATGTAATTATTTTCAGACGATCAAATGAGATATCTAAATAAGCAATTTAAAAAACACATAACTCAGTTAAATTCCATTTTAAGCAATTTCTGCCCATATCCGGCAATGTGTACGAATTCTTTTATGCAGCCCTGTATATGATCTATAGAATTTATCACACCACGTAATATACAAAAAATTAGGATAAATGCTAAGATGAAGAATAAATGCTAAGCAATCCATAATATATAGAAAACATATTGTAGTGCATCTCAGTCATCCTTTTAAATTTCAATATGTTTGAAACGTCATAACATCATTAAAATACAGCGCAAACGATTTTCGCCCATAGATGATAATGAAACGGAAATGTTTTGTGCGTCCGTGTAAACGAACTATAAATTCAATACATTTAATTTTCAATACCGAACATTCCATAGTAAATCTCAATAACGTATAAAAGTTACATGGCAATACGAGTATATTTACGAGAGTTATAGCACGGCCAGGTGGCCTAACAGACAGACAGACAACCCGAATTCATAAATATTTTGCAATATCACGCAGCTCAAGAGGCGAAACATCAGCCCAGGTAACACCTGAGCTGAGGTGTTACCTGGAACTAAAATTACACACCATTTACTACCTATTACTAAATTACACACCATTTACCATGGATATGTAATTATAAAATTATTTTTATTTCAAGAAAGATAAAAAAAAAATTATATAAAATATTTCATAGATTAGAATAGTCATAAAATTTAAATATATTATTAAGATGCATGTTCATTCCTGACTATGTCCCCATCCCCACCAGCATTCGTTTGCTAGACTTTGACTGTAAAACAAGTTTTCCCACAACAAGCGTAGTAACGCGGAGAAACAGGCAAATTTTTGCGGAAAGGCGGTTGCGCTTTCAGTCTTTGTATTGATTATTATTATTATTTAATTGTTTAAATTTTCAAATCGAGATGTAATTTTATTCCTTCGAAAGTAGATTGTATATGTCTGTTTAAAAAGAAGTACGTTGGATTACAAAATAACTAACGTTGAATTTTTATATTAATTTTATTTTAATTTAATTTATTAGTTACCACATTGACAAGCTTGAACATTGCAGTTTAAAACTACCTTTTTTAAAAAAAATGTATAAGAATTACAAATAGATTCAGACTTATCCTGATTATTTATAGTAGAAAATGATGTTTATAGTTGAAATAGGTTGTGAGTGATAATCAAACCCAGTCAAAAATATTTATCTAAATCAAAATGTATTATATACTAAATTCCCCATGTCGATCACACTTTTTAAAATAACACACAATCACTGCGTGCACAATCTTTTTTGATCATTTAAAAATTATTTTATCAATATTTTTTCAGTTATTATTATTTTTTTTTTTCGTTTCTCATGCAAAGAAAATAATACATTTAAATAGCAATGGAAATAATAATAATAATAATAATAATAATAATAATAATAATGCTTAATATATTTTTTACCTAATCTCAATTCAAAATTTCAAATCACAGAGACACAAGGAATCTATGTCAAATTCAAGATTTTAGTCCTGATAGTTTCAGAGAAATTAGAGTTTTCGGAGATCGAAATTTAGATCTATCTGAGAATTGAGATTCGAAAAGGATCTAGCATCCAAATGGTAATAGATCGTTTTTCATTCATTTTATTCATTTAAAATATTAGTGTTTTAAAAATAGAGAACATCTTAGAGATAATCATCTTCATTTCAATTGTACTTGTATTATTTATTTACAATGGGTGCGTACAACCCTTACTTTTTTTTTCTTTTAATCAAAAGCAGTTAAAGGGAAATCATGGTTAAAGCAGGATTTTCGGAGGTTTACCATTCTCATTTCATTTTTTAAACATTTGAATTAAGCATCCTTAGTAAACATGTACGTCCTAAAAATATCCCCCCCCCCCCCCCCGTCATTTTCCAAGTTCCTTCCCTGATTAATTCCGAAGAAATCGTGGTGAAATCGAGATTTTGAAAACACTTTTTTCTGTATTTAATCCTTCTAAAATTCGAATAATAAAGCATATCGAACATTGAACATTTAAATGTTAGCAATAATCTCTATACTATTTTTTTTTCTTAATTTCTAGCCCGTCTATTTATTTCTCAAGAATTCGTGATAAGATATAATTTTTAGAAGATTTTGTATATATAACGCTCCTTTAAAATCAGTTTTTAGTGTGTACCTTTGACCTAAAAGAAAATTCCACGTCATATACAAAAATTAAAGCTCCAGTAGTTTTAGATAAATAGGTGATAAATTAAAACCTAAATTGTATTTAGATGTTTAATACATAATTAAAAAAAAAAAAAAAACTCCAAGAATTTGCAATAGATCTGCGTTTAGTCTGCTGCCAAAGCTGCATTTTTAAATATATATATATATATATATATATATATAAACAAGGAATAAGATAAACTAAGAATTTTTGCAAGAGCTCCCAGTGACAGGCAATTTTTGTAACATATCAAAATAAAAATACAATACAAAAATGTAACCCCCCCCCCCCACACACACACACATATACCTTGCCGGCACCCATGAATTCAGTAATCCGAATGATATATTACTGAGATGCTTTTGTCTTGCTAAATATGCGATATATCTTCTAACTTGTTAATCATAATATTTTTCCCGAAACCTTCAAAAATCTTTTTTTAAAATCAATAAAAACTAGTCGTTGGGGGCCACCGTAATACTTACCTATCATGGATATGCATAATGTAAAATATTAAAATAAAAATGTGTAAACTACTTATAAAATGCATTGCAATTCAAATAAAATCGTGGATTGATTACGTCATAAACTTTAAAGGCTCGATTACTGAATTGCTTGAAAGAGGTTTTTCCTTATAACTCCAAAAATAATCATCCTATTAACTAGCGGTTTATTGCATCTGATTAAGCGTCAAATTTCCAATTAAAATATATCTTTGAAGTGAAATTTGGATGAAATACAGGGTCATGAAAAATCGAAGAGTGTGGTAAATAGGATTCCAAATATCTCGGCAACTAATTATCCGATCGACTTCATGCTTTATGAAAAATTTGTTTTTTTATTGTCTTTTATGTTCATTTCTTAAATTAAACAATTTCGAAAATTTTTATATACCTTTTATCAGAACGAATATTTCGAGAGTCCGAAAAAAAATGTTCCGGTTAATCGAGGTTATTGAAATGAAATAGGCTTCTTCCCATTATTGCATACTAAGTACATACCAAATTGCAAGTGTCTATCTCAATTTTTTCGGGAGATAGAGCGTTTACAGACACACACACACACAGACACACAGACACACAGACGGACGGCAAAATTTTTTTTTCTAAAAATATGTTTTTCGGAATCTCCAGTGTCTGAAACGTGTAAATCCGTCAAAAAATTTTTTTCGATTTTCAAAACGATTACAAGACTTACCCTATACTACGTATGATGGGTAAGTAATAATGAAATTATACGGATTTAGAAAAAGAAAATGACAAGAATTCCCAAAAGAATTTTTGTCTCTAATCAAACCAATCTGCTCCCAAGCCAAGATTTCAATTCAAGTAGCGTAAACCTACCATTTTTGTTTCACCTCTAACATGTAAAGTGATTTTATGCGTTTAAACGCAAAATAAAATAAGATAAATTAAAAAATTGACCTTTTCCTTTTCCTTCTTCTTTTTCGTCACTTTCCAACACAATTGAAAAGTGTTTATGATTTATGAATTCGGTTTGTCTGGCCGTACTCTAACTCTCGTAAACATACTGGGGCTGCCATATATTTGATATATATTATTGAGGCTTACCATGGCATGTTCGGTATTGAAAATGATGCTTGTATCTTTTGTGGTTTGTTTACAGGGACACTCAAAAGTATTATGTTACATTACGGTTAATGGGAAAAAGTCGTTTCCAGTGCATTTTAATGATGTTAAACTATTTCAAACATATTGAAATTGATAGAAATTACTGGCGGGACGACAACATGTTTTTTATAGAGTATAGAATAAGTAACAATTGTAGTTCGGTTACAGGAACACTCAAAAGTAATTCATTACATTACGTCAACGGGGAAAATTGTTTTCGGTGCTTTTTAATGTTGTTACACTATTTCAAACATAACAAACTTGATATGCATCAGTGAGGTAGGCGACAACATGTTTTCTGTAGAGTATAGAATAAGTATAGCAACTATACTTATTACAATGACACTTAAAATTATTACATTATATTACGGTCAATAAAGAAAAATCATTTTTTGTGCATTTTAATTATGTTACACTGTTTTAAACATAATGGAATTAATGTGCATCACTGACGTGGATAGCAACATGCTTTAGAAGCAATTATAGTTCATTTACAAAAAAGCACAAAATAATTCCATTATATTATGATCTGTGACAAAAAAATATTAGCAGTGTATTTTAATGATGTTACACTATTTCAAACATAGTGAACTTAATATACATTACTGAAGTGCACTACAGCAAGTGTTTTATAAATTATTGAGTAAGTAGAATATGTCGTTTATTTACAGAGATACTCAAAATAATTCGGTTACGGGACTGACTGGTGGGCCATAACGGATGAATTTTCGTTTTCAGCTGTGATATGTATTTTAAAACGTACCTATCTTTTAGTATTTTATGAGGTGCGTAGAACATATACAGGGTTACACGAAAAAATTCGCACACATTACCATGGCTATGGACAGCAATTGCTGTATATGAATTTTTGCTGCGTTGTGTGTTATTTTAATGTCTATTTAGATATCTCATTTCATTGTATGAACAAAAATGAAATTTTTAATAAATAGTTCGATAGTGTTATTATAAGTGTCTCATTACATATCTCGTAATGCATGAGTTTTCGTTCTTTTTTAATTTACAAAGAAATTCTAGTACTTAGTAATCAATACCCAAATCGTATTTAAACCAACACTATATATTATAAAGAAAAACCTATTTGTGAGTAATTCTGATGTCATATAGACGGTGGCATCACCTGACCAATAGATTTTGCTTTAACTACATTTTTTTTTTTTTTTTTTTTTTCCTAAACTTCGCCACGTTTAAGTTTTACACCGTCCGATAAAGAAAAACATGTTTTTTCTAATAAAATTTATTTGAAAACTGTATCTTAATTTACTGATTTTTTATGGTTTCTAAAACAATTTTCGAGCATGATTTTTTAAAAAATGTATCTCTATCGCGTGCAGCCCGATTAGGAAAGATGCTCCGTTTTTAACCCGTTGCAAACTATACAAATAGTTCAGGATTTGTTCCCGGCTATTATTATATAACGAAATTAAAACTTCATCCATAAATAAATAAAATAATATAAATAAAACAGAAATTTAAACACATATAATCCAACTACGTTTTTAAACCACTGAAATTATCAGAATAAAAAAGGCTGCTGTAAGTAACGAAATCACTTGCGATTTCTTCGAATATTAACTTCTGGCATGCGAGTAATGTGAAATTATCGCTTGTAATAACTTTCAAAACTTCATGTGAATACATAATTGATATTTTTCATATAAAAATGCTTTTTAGTGTTGTTAGTAGGCAATATATTAAATGTAAAAAATCTATTAGAGTTTTAAATAAAAAATATAGTTTCCATCTATATCCAATAACTTGGGAAGTTCGGCTTGGATCCTCTAATATAGATTAAAAAATAAATAAATCCGACCTCGTTCTCCCATATCTGGCTACATAACTAAACTATCAAATCAGCAATCTTAAACGACATAATAATATATAATATATATAAAGATACTGTTGTTTTGTTAAATATGCGATATTTCTACTAACTTGTTGTTAATCACAATATTTTTCCCGAAGCCTTCAAAAATCTTTTCTAAAATCAATAAAAGTAACGAACTTATTTCCTTTACATACAGATTTAGAAAAAAAAAATGACACGAATTCCCAAAAGAATTTCTCTCTGTAATCAAACCAATCTGCTCTCGAGCCAAGAATTCAATTCAGTAGCGTGAGTCTAACATTTTTGTTTCACCTCTAACATGTAAAATGATTTTATGCAATTTCACGCAAAAAAAAAGATCGACCTTTTCTATTTTTTGTTTTTTCAAAGAGAGATTCGAGTACTTTTTGCACTGCGGTTTCGATTGAAACAGGTAAACGGAATTCGGAGAACATAATTCTTTCATCATTAAACCTAATGAAATGGCCACACCCTGCCCGTCTACGTGAGTTGCATCACAATGGATTTTCTATGTTTAAATGCCGTTAAAATTATTTTTATTTCTATTATATGTGACCTAGTACCTAATAAAAACAGAAAACAAGCAGTGACCAACGATAAATAAGAGACAATAAATTCCACAAGCAATAAAAATTAAATGAAACGAATTTCCATGCCATTCTTATACTAAACATGTCGTTGGGGGCCATCGTAATACTTACCCATCATGGATATGCATAATATAAAATATGAAAATAAAACATGTGTAAACTATTTATAAAATGCATTGCAATTCGAATAAAATCGTGGCTTGATGACGTCATAAACTTTAAAGGCTCTATTACTGAATTGCGTAAAAGAAACATCCTTATAACTCAAAAAATGTTAATCATATTAACTAACGGTTTATTGCGTCGAATTAAGCGTCTCATTTTCAATTAAAATATATCTTTGAATTGAAATTTGAATGAAATACAGGTCATAAAAAATCGAAGAGCGTTGAGAATATGATTACAAATATCTCGGCAACTCATTATCCGATCGACTTCATTCCTTATGCAAAATTTATGTTTTTTTATTGTCTTTTATATCCACTCCTTAAAATAAACAATTTCGAAAATTTGTATATACCTTTTATCAGAACGAATATTTCGAGAGTCCGAAAAAAATAGTTCCGGATAATCGAGGTTACTGAAATTCAATAAACTTCTTCTCATTATTACATACTAAGTACATACCAAATTTTAAGTCTCTATCTCAATTTGTTCGGGAGGTAGAGCGTTTACAGACACACACACAGACAGACGGACGGCAAATTTTTTTTTCTAAAAATATGTTTTTCGGAATCTCCAGTGTCTGAAACGTGTAAATCCGTCGAAAAAATGTTTTTCGTTTTTCAAAACGATTACAAGACTTACCCTATACTACGTATGATGGGTAAGTAAAATGCAGGAATATTCCGCAGAAAATGAGATTTAATTACTTCGTTTCTATGATTTTTCTTGCTGCAATTTATTCAAAATTGACTATTTTCATTTGCTGTTTTATTTTATTAAGCGACAGCTATTTATTGCTTTTAGTCGACAACATCATGTATTGATTCATGAAAACATCATGTATTTTATGACAAAAATACTACGACCATGGAAAAGAAAAAATTATGAATTATGCATTATGAAGATAATCTATTACTGATTCTTTTAAGTGTGCTATTAATCTCAAATAAAGATTAAACGCTACTGACTTTTGCATCATCTTAATAGATTTATTGTTTTAGTTGAATCAGGAAAGTGGAAGATTAGTCACTATTACTTACATTTTTTTAGAAAAGGGTTGTTATAGCGCCTATTGTTAATGCATTGAAAATCTCACTATGCGTGTATGTTACAAGATGTATATGCAAGTATATATAAGATAATGAAAGTGTATAATATTTAAGTATTTAAGCATGTAAGTAAGGAAAGGATATGTGTAAGTGTGGAGATAATGTATTGAATTTGGAGTATTCAGCGCATGACAATAATTTAAAAATCAAAACGCCTACGTAAATTATATTACAGTGGATTTTCTATATTTGCGATCAAGTACCTAATAAAAACAGAAAACGAGTAGTGGCCAACGATAAGTAAGCGACAATAAATCCCACAAACAATAAAAATTAGATGAGAGAGAGAAAGACAGGCATTTTCCTTGAATCCTTATATCAAGAATCAGGGACTATTTGACAGAGATTTCATTTAATTATTACATGTTACTTATTTTTTCTTGCTGCAATTTATAGGAACATTTATCGAGACACCTTTTCTTAAATTTCATAAAATCAGCATTTTTATTGCTTAATTTTTAATTTTTAAGCATATATATTTCTCACTCGTTTTATTAAGGGTAGGAGGAGGTGAAAATTTAAATTCCGAAAATATTTCTCTTAGGCATTTTTGCTTTCAATGGGATGATTGGAGCAAAAAATACACCTTTCTGCCAAATAATATTGTATTTGAATATTTTGTTCTCTAATATTTGATTTCCCACCTATATACCAAAACAAGGGCTTATTTTCTGGCCTTCCTTGCGATGAATTATTAAAGATACAGGCAATGAAACTATATAAGATATATATACTATGGTGAAGTAAAGAAAAAAAGTGCATTGGGAAGTTTATACTCTGGTTCTTAAAATATAATTTTTAGAGATTTTTAACAAAACAAAATATGATTTTTTAAAAATCAAAATAACGTAATTAATCAGTTTTAAACTCTATTACAAAGCTGTCAATGCAAATTTAGTTAGTGAATCGTATTATGTGAAAGCATGTTAAATGACAAAAATATCCACAAAACTATTTGTCGCAAGAAGCTTGAATATAGATAACAAAAAAGAAAAATCATGCGTCAAGCATGTATTATGAAACAGTTTCCAACACATTCAGAATACTGAAGCAAAACTTCACCGTTTAATAAGGTAAAAGATAAGTAAACATTTTGGAAAATGCATGACACATTTGAAAATCCAATGGCAGCAATTACCGTCAATAGTCAGAAAAGTATCCGAATTATTTTGTGCAGCCCTGTATAGGATCTATAGGTTTGTATATATGTTTCAGCAATTATATATATATATTATATATAGTATATATGTGTTTCAGCATGTACCAGTTTCCAGAATTGTTAACAGCCTAGGATTTATTACAGTTAGGAAACGTAAAGTAGAGTAGAAAATTACCCTACAGCAAATTCCGCCAATAAACGGAAATGTACTCGAGATCTTTTGTGCAGCCTTATGTAGGATCTATAGAATTTATATACACAAAGTAATATGCAAAAAATGACTTAAAGCATGCCACAACTGAAAATGCACTTCCAGCAAATGTTATTCAATAATTATTCATAGACAGTGCTGTAACCGAATTTTTTTGTGTGTCCCTGTAAATGAGCGTTGAATGCTTACGCACGCACACCTTATTCTATAGTAAACCTCTTGTACTGCACCTCAGTTATATATATATATATATATATCAATTTCAATATGTTTGAAATAGTGCATTATTGCATACAGTATATTATTGCATACATTATAGTGCATTATTAAAGTACACCGCAAATGATTTTTCCCAATATACCATAATGTAACACACTTCTTTTAAGTGTCCCTGTAAATGAACTATAAATGCTACACACTTCATTTTTAATACCGAACAAGTCATAGTAAACCTCAATAATATACATCAATTTCAATTGCATGAAAATCTGAATATATTTACGCGAATTAGAGCACAGACAGACAGACAAACCGAATTCATAAACACTTTTCAACTATGTTGGAAAGTGTGACTAGATTCAAAATTGGCATTTTGAAAAAAATGACTTAAAGATTCAAAAATTTCGATAATATTACAGATTAAATAATACAAATTTGAACATTATTATGTTTAATTACAAGTCAATATTTTCCCGAAACATATATTTACATGTTTTACATTCTTCTATGTATTTCCAGCTGCTTTTCTTGCTAGTCGAAAATCATAATTTTTTCACTTCTCCATTATTAACGAACTATTGTAGAAATATGCTCAATGGAAACACAATTGGTGTTCTATGTTTCAAAGCCGCTATTATATTTGAGGGGTTTGGGGCAAGAGAGTGCCAAGCCACATTTTTGAACTTCTGAGATATTTCAATTTGAAAATTTGATCAAATACTCAAATCAAGATATAAACCTAAAGTTTTTTCGCCAATGTCTTAGCTGACACTTGAGCTATTCTGAGAAACAATATGGCATTACTTTAATGATATTACTATTACGTTTTTTGTAAATTAGTTATCTTCATTGGAGGCATAAACATCTGGGGCAAAAACGAAACCTGTCACATATGGTGCCACCAAGTGACATTAGAAACAAATTACATGTTGGATATTATAATTTACAGTATTAAGTAACAGATTATAGCGTTAGATTTATTTCACGAAAAATGTGGCTTGGCCCTTTCTTGCCCCACCCCTTCAGTTATTTTCATTGCATGTAAACTAGAACCTAATAAAAGCAGAAAGCAAGTAGTGACCAACGATAAGTACGAGGCAATAAATACCACAAGCAGTAAAAGTTAGATAAAAGATACTTTACAGGGCCATTCTTATAAAAAATCTGGGAATATTGCACAGAAAAATGGGACTTAATTAAGTAGGGTCAAAAATTTAATATTCTTGCTACAGTTTATCGGAACATTTATAGAGTCACCTGTTCTTTAAATTTCATGAAATCGGGAACTTTTTTTTGCAATTATCACATTCTTTTATTTAACTTAACTTGATTTCATATATTTAAAGATAGAATTTTACAATCGATCTTTCATTCACTTCCTGATATGCTACAGAATTATAAAAAATTTTAACACAAGTGTGTTTCCGATGACAATACAATATTTTAATGTTTTTAGAACTTAATTATAAATTAATAAATTAATTTTGAGGCATTTTCCCGTTAGGCGGGAGTAGGTGATAAATTGCCAAATATTCTTCATGGTTACAAATGTATTGTAGAGTTGTTACAACAGCATTGATGCGCCAGCATGAAACTGCAGCAATTAATCATTTTAAACGCTAAAAAGTAGAAAAACAAATAATAAAAATAAAGAGTTTACTATTCAAAAAATACGTTTTTGTTTTAAATACTATTTTCTCCCTCCTTTTATTAACGAATTATTATAGCAATATGTTTAATGGAATCAAAATAGATGTTCAATGTTTCAAAGCTGCTATTATATATATTTTTATTGGATGTAAACTAGAACCTAATAAAAACAGAAAACAAGCCATGGCCAACGATAATTAAGAGGCAATAAATCCTACAAGCAATAAAAATTAAATGAAAAGTACTTTACATGCTATTCTTATACTAAAAATCTGGGAATACTCAACCGAAAATGGGATTTAACTACTTCTTGTCTATTATTTTTCTTACTACAGTTATAAGAACATTTATCGATGCACTTATTTTCACGTTTCATGAAATTGACTATTTTTATTAGGTTACGGAGTTATTTTTTGCTTACAGTTGACGAAAAAATATCATGTCATTTGTGTTATTAGCAACCTAATCATGGAAAGAAATCATTGTTGCGCCATTTACTATTGTTGTCGCGATAGAGAATCCTATGTATTATTTCTGTTGACAACATCCCCTTTTCTAAGTAAATAAAAAACTCAGAACGATAAATGAGATACCATATGAAACGATTTTAAAGCGGCTTCTGACTTAGTACACTCACATTTCGTTAAAACATGTATTTTAATTAAAAATTGCAAGTAATTAAAAATTAAATCGGCATTGTTTTCATAAATGATATGAAAGGTTTTCCTAAAATTAGTGTTGCCACAAAAATAAATACCGCAACAATGATTATATAAAAAAAATATTCAATAAAGATAAAGTGGGACATAGTTGCTGCACGGGTTTATTTTATATTTATGATTAAAAAGCAAAATTTAAATTCAAATGCTCAATTTATTTTTGTTTATCCCTTGTTGTTGTTGTTTTTTTTTCGAAACAGGTGACGTCACCCTCTAATGCAGTTAAAATACGATTGATTTTTTTTTTTTTTTTTTGCTTGCTATCTTTGGTTAGGTTTTACTGTAACTTTGATGGACTAAATGAGATGATATTCTGACTTGACTAATGTTGTTTACAGACAATTTTAGTCCTTATTTTATTGTTATTATTATTATTATTATTTAGAAGTTTAAACTTGCATCTAAAAAATATTAGACTGCAGTACGAAATCTTCGCACGGGTCCACTGGTCTATTACTAATTCTTTTCACTATGGTATTCATCTCAAATAAAAATTAAAATCTACCAACATTTGCATCAATCTAATAGATCTAAAGTCTTACTAGTTGAACCAAGATCGTGAAAGATTACAGATTAACCACTATTACTTTCAGTTTTTTTTAAGTGTTGTTATATCTATTAGTATATGCATTGAAAATTGTTGTATGTAAGTATGTATGTATTTTAGAAGATGTATGTAAGTACATACGATGAATGTAAGCACATAAGATGGACGTAAGATTTAAGATGTATGCATGCAAGTATATAAATACGGAAAGAGTGTGAGTAAATAGAAAAGTTCAGCGCATAAAATAATTTGAAAATCAAAGTCTGCATAAGTTGCATCAAAATGGATTTTCTATGATTAAATTCCGCTGTTATTTGAATTTTTATTACATGTAAACTAGAACCTAATAAAAACAGGAAAAAAGTAGTGACGAATGACAAGTAAAAGCAAAAAAAGTTAGATAAAAGATACTTTACCTGTACCTTCTTACACTAAAAATCTGGGAATATCACACAGAAAATGTGATTTAATTACTTCGTGTCAAAAATTTACTATTCTTGCTACAGTTTATCGGAACATTTATAGAGGCACCTGTTCTTTAAATTTTATGAAATCGACAATTTTTATTGCTGTTATCACATTATTTTATTTAACTTAACTTGGTCTCATGTATGTAAAAGTGGAATTTTATAATTGATTTTTCACTAACTTCCTGATATGCTAGAATTATACAAAAAATATTAACACAAGTGTGTTTCCGATGGTAATACAACATTTTAATGTTTTTAGAACTTAATTATAAATTATTTAATTAATTTTAAGGCATTTTTCCGTAAGCTGGGCACAGGTGATAAATCGCCAAATATTCTTTATGGTTACAACTGTATACGAGTTACAACAACAGTGGATTTAATTATGCGTCATACCACGCTAGCCAAAATAGGCTAATTGGCTTTGAAACGGCGACAATGAAATATCTTAAAAAACAGTAGCACCAACTTTTGAAAAATACTGAGTAGGCTCAAAAGGTTTTGAGTAAACTGACATATGGGCGATTTTCTTTTCGTTAGTACGTGTGTGTGGAGCATCGAAAGCCGAAAGATGATAATTCGATGTAAAAGTATAATTTTTCTAAGAAAAATATAAATTTATTATACTTTAATTAAAATTTAATAGATAATTTTATTAAATTATATTAAAAAATTATACTTTTATACGTTCTTTCTTATAAAGAAAGTAATATTTATTATAAATAACATAAAAATTGCTAGCTATTGAAAGCGAAATAAACTAAATGTCAAGAAAAACATACATTTTAGTCATGTAAGTGCTTTATTGATGCAAGGCATTAAAACAGAGGGGCAAAATTTACAGGAAATTCGTTTTTGGAGATAAATTAAATTGTACATCCTCTTTTAGTGCTCCTGTATGTCTAATTGATACCCTTATAGTCCAGTAGAAATAGCATTTTACCTTACAAAAATACGGGTAGTTCTGATTTTTGGATATGTTGTAAAGGTTGACCCTCTAATAAAAAAAGCAAGTTTTCTACCTTCTAGACCTTGTGCGTTTTTCACAATATTGAAAAAAAACCAATATTTTTCGGAACTTTTTTCGAATTTTCTTAAATAACTCAATTTCAGTGCATTTTACAGAAAAAGCACTTTCATTATTTTGTAGAGCATAAAATTCTCTACAGCATGCAGTATTCATGTTTGTAAATTGTCCAAATAGGGGGTAAGATACGGAGCCGGGAAAATAATGTAAAATTTGCAAAAAGTGCAAAAATCCACAAATGACATTAGTTTTTGCTTAATAACCTACTTTTAGTGCGTTTTAGAGACAAAAGTGTCAATATAAAGTTTGTAAAGCATGAAGTAGTCTATAAGTTTCATTTATTAGATCATTAAATATCTATAATAGACTCTAAAAATCAGAATAATACAATTTATGGTTAAGACAAAAAAAATACCGCCTGACAAGTCATTAATTTAAAAACGAGCTTTTATTTTTTATATTGATTAAACGATGCAATTAATTAATTATAGTATGTACAATAATAGGTAACTGTTGAATAGTTAACGGGAGGGGGGGTGGGCGAAGTTAACCAAAAAACCTAGACAGTAGACATAGGTGCAGGGCCAAGAATTCAAAGTCGAAAGTAAAATTAATAGCTGGGAATAATGTAAAAAAATACTTGAAAGATAAGTTATAATTTAGAAATTTTAAAAAAGAAAAGGAGTATTTTTTGTTTCGTTATTTTTTGTTAATAACCCACTTTTAGTGCATTTTAGAAACAAAACTGTCATAATCAACTTTTTAGAGCATGAGATAGTCTATAGTTTCATTTATTAGATAATTAAATATTGGTAATAGACCTTAAAAATCACAGCAAAAAGATTTTGGGTGAAAACAGGAAAATACCGCCTGACAAGTTATGAATTTAAAAAACGAGCTTTTATTTTTGATATTGAAAACACGATGTGGTTAATTGATTGTAGAATGCACAATAAATTAATCAACAAATACATAGTAAGTATTATATAGTCGCTTTGTCATATATGTTTTCTTTTTATACTGCTTGGCCCTGGTAATGATACCATCGTCTCAGATACTTCATCGTCCGTCTCTGTACTTGACTCGATTGGTTGTTCTAGCTAGGTCATCAAAGTCCTCAAGGTCCAGTATAATATCAGGAGCGTTGCCACATAATTGGTTGTGGCACATCACACAGTTAACTGCGCACTTCAAGCCTGCCTTTCTAGAACTGCAATTCGTACTACATTTTTTTTTTTTTTTTTTTTGCATTGGCAAGATATGAAATTGAGTAGAGTTTGAGAAGCTGGTCCATTCATCATGGTGACTGGAATGAGCCCATGACCACCCCACTTCCAGCCGCATTCGAGAGGATCCTTTTCGTTTCCCAGCCATGTCTGAATGCATGATATTCAGCAGCATCACGAGTAGGTGGTAGTCTAGCTAAATTTAATTTAATATTGTTAGCTGCTCTAGCGAAGCTGACATACCGCAATACATTCAAGTTTTGGTTGGGATCACCTCCATACAGGGCAAGAAGTACACCTTCTGTGGCTTCAACAAGTTTGTGCCTCTCTGCATTTGAGTCTTTAAAGATTTGAACTTTTTGGTTCAGGGGTGGGTTCTGAAGAATTCTGCAATATTTCATTTTCCCATGGCTGTAGAGCACAGAAGAGATATTCACAACCACTTACTGCATAAAGAAAAAAATATTTTGTGCAACTTCCTTAAATTTGAAACACTCTTTGGAGTATAGATCATCAGGCAGTTTCCCCTCTCCTGGCCCTTCGGAAATAAACATTGTCTGCAGCTAGAGAAGCCACAAGAACAAGAAGGTCCATGTCTTCACCATTGACGATGACAGCATCGTAATCTGCATCTTCAATGGCCTGCGTAGTGATCATTTGTGCTTTTTCAAATTCATTTCGAAGCATATAAATTAAAAGTTCTTTATTTTATTTTCATTCCCCAACAATTTTTCTTGTGGCATCAGTGGAAACATAGTCTCATTGAACTTAACCTCAGCAGAAGTATGAATCTTCAAGCGACGAGCACTTTCTGCACTTTTTATACTTTTCTGATTATGTTCAGGATAAGTTTCTGATATTTTCTTTATTTTAAAATTTAAAACTGAATTCAAAACACCGGAAAACAATTCTCCTTTATACAGGTTTCCATCTTATCAGGTATAATTGTTGTTATTCTTTCTGCTGGGACTAACATTTTCAAACTGAGATACATTTACCATGAATTACTAACTTTGACTAACAAAAATATATGGGACAAATGAATACAAACACGACAAACCAAATCGTCATTGTGCGCCCTCTTCTCCTTCTATTCTAGCGCCCGGGCCACATGCTGCTTTTGCTCTCACCTTCCTTAGTTTCGGCCTTAGATACCCCTTTTCCTTTTTAAAATTTCTAAATTATAACTTATTTATCGTTCAAGTATTTTTTTACATTATTCCCAGCTATTAATTTTACTTTCGACTTTGAATTCCTGGCCCTGCACCTATGTCTACCGACTAGGTTTTTTGGTTAACTTCGCTCCCCCCCCCCCTCAACTATTCAACAGTTACCTATTATTGTACATACTATAATTAGTTAATTGCATCGTTTAATCAATATCAAAAATAAAAACTCGTTTTTAAATTAATGACTTGTCAGGCGGTATTTTTTTGTTTTAACCATAAATTGTATTATTTTAATTTTTAAAATCTATTATAGATATTTAATGATCTAATAAATGAAACTTATAGACTACTTCATTCTTTACATCTTTATAATGACACTTTTGTCTCTAAAACGCACTAAAAGTAGGTTATTAAGCAAAAACTAACGTCGTTTGTGGATTTTTGCACTTTTTGCAAATTTTACCCTATTTTCCCGGCTCCGTATCTCACCCCCTATTTGGACAATTTACAAACATGAATATTGCATGCTGTAGAGAATTTTATGCTCTACAAAATGGTGAAAGGGCTTTTTCTGTAAAATGCACTGAAATTGAGTTATTTAAGAAAAATCGAAAAAAGGGCCGAAAAATATTGGTTTTTTCAATATTGTGAAAAACGCACAAGGTCTAGAAGGTCGAAAACTTGTTTTTTTTTATTAGAGGGTCAACCTTTACAACATATCCAAAAATCAGAACTACCCGAATTTTTGCAAGGCAAGGCCCTTTTTTACGCTATTTCTACTGGACTATTACTGTTTTTCAATAAAATGATATTGTGAACGTCAATAAAACCTAATTTTATTTCAGTGATTAAATAAATACATAAATGAATAACAAAACAGATCAATGGAAATTGGATGGGCTCGCGCTCCATGGGCCCATATAAGTTGGCGCCACTGTTAAACACTAAAAAGTACAAAGTAAAATAAAATAAATAAAGAGTGTAATATTAAAAAAAAGGGGGTGCTTTTATTTAAAATAGATTTTTCTGTCTCATTTTATTAACAAATTATTGTAAAATATGTTCAGTGAAATCACAATGGATTTTCTATATTTAAAAGCTATTATATTTATTTCTATTGCACGTAAACTAGGACTAATACAAACAGAGAACAAGTAGTGTCCAACAATGAGTAAAAGGCAATAAATCCCACAAACAATTAAAATTAGGGGAAAAGTACTTTACTTGCATTCTTAGGTGTCATCCATTTATTACGTCAGACTCCAAAAGAGGGGGTAATCCATAAAGTGTAACGAAGTGACAGGGGGAAAGTTGTTGACTAATATGTTGTGATTAGTGTTGTCCGGTCCAGTGTCACAAAAAGCGGGACAGCGGCTTCTTATTTGGGACATAAAAAATAGTTAATTCAATGAAAATGGAACTTGTTTGTAAAGAAATCCTCTCTTAAAAGTAAAACAAGAACGAAAAATCATGCGTCAAGCATAGATTATGTAACACTTTCCAACGCTTCCAAAATAATTTTACAAATCATTACCGTTTAATAAGCTGAAAACAATTTGGAAAACGCATACCATATTTAAAAACGTAATTTATGGAATTTCCAACATATACAATATTCGGAAAAATATCAGAATACTTTTATTCAGCCCTGTATGTGATCTATAGATTTGTATATATACTACATAGGATGCTAAATTTTCGTTTAGTTAGGAAACGCGTAGCACAGTTTAAAATTCTCCTTCTGGAGTTTCTATCAATAAACGGAAATGTGTTCGCGAACTTTTGTGCTGCCCTGTATATGATCTACAGAATTTATACACACCAAGTAATGGACAAAAAGTGAGTTAAATTTAAAATCGCAACTTAAAACGCACTTCCAGGAATTTTTATTAACAGACAGTAAAGAATTATTTTGTGTGTCCCTGTAAATGAACGATGACTGCTATACACATAGTATTCTGTAGTAAGCCTCTTGTAATGCACCTTAGTGATATATATAAATTTCAATGCGTCTAAAATAGTGAAACATTATTTAAATAAACCGCAGACGATTTTTCTCCGTAGACGTAATGTAACGGAATTATTTTGACTGTCCCTGTAAAGTAACTAAAAGTGCTATGCACACCCTATTCCATATTAAGCTTCTTGTACTGCACCTTAGTGATATATATCAGTTACAATGTGTTTGAAATTGTGTAACATCATTAAAATAAACCGCAAATAATTTTTTCCCATAGACCGTAATGTAACGGAATTCTTTTGAGTGTCCCTGTAAAAAAACTATAAGTGCTACACACTTCAGTTGAAATAGGGACATGCTATAGATGACGATAATAACATATAAAAATTGCAGGGCAATCCGAGCATATTTACGGGAGTTAGAGCACGGACAGATGGCAGACGGCCATACGGCAGACAAACCGAAGTCATAAACACTTTTCAACTAGGTTGGAAAGTGTTAATAAAAATCGTAGTCCCAAAGGAAAACAAGAACGAAAAATCATGCGTCAAGCATAGATTATGTAACACTTTCCAACGCTTCCAAAATAATTTTACAAATCATACCGTTTAATAAACTAAAAGATAACATCTGAGTAATCCGAATACTTCTATTCAGCCCTGTATAGGATCCATAGATTTGTATATATACTACATAGGATGCTAAATTTTAGTTCAGTTAGGAAACGCGTAGCACAGTTTAAAATTCTCCGTCAGGAGTTAAAAAATACGGAAATGTGTTCGCGAACTTTTGTGCTTCCCTGTATAGGATCTACAGAATTTATACACACCACGTAATAGACAAAAAGCGAGTTAAAATTAAAATCGCGTTCAGTAACTTAAAACGCACTTCCAGGAATTATTGCTAACATACAGTAGAGAATTCTTTTGTGTGTCCCTGTAAATGAACGATGACTGCTATACACACACTATTCTGTAGTAAGCCTCTTGTAATGCACCTTAGTGATATATATATAAATTTCAATGCGTTTAAAATAGGGAAACATTATTTAAATAAACCGCAGACGATTTTTCTCCATAGACGTAATGTAACGGAATTCTTTTGACTGTCCCTGTAAAGTAACTATAAGTGCTATGCACACCCTATTCCATATTAAGCTTCTTCTAATTCACCTTAGTGATATATATAAATTTCAATGCGTTTAAAATAGTGAAACATTATTTAAATAAACCGCAAATGATTTTTCCCTATAGACCGCAATGTAACGGAATTCTTTTGAGTGTCCCTGTAAAAAATCTATAAGTGCTACACACTTCCGTTGAAATAGGGAACATGCTATAGATAACGACTATAACATATAAAAATTGCAGAGCAATCCAAGCATATTTAAGGGAGTTAGAGCACGGGCAGACGGCAGACAAACCGAAGTCATAAACACTTTTCAACTAGGTTGGAAAGTGTTAAAAATACCATATAAATATAGCTATTAAGACGAAAACCTGTCTAAAATTGAAATTTTCTCTTATTTCTTGACTTTTCGTTTTAATAGGCTTTACTATACTAAATAGGCATAATAATTTTATGCAATAAAATCTGTGAAAGCGGAATCGCTAGGGACCGAAACAAAATTCCGTTTGGGAGATGTTACCGATTCAGCAGTTGTAATTGTTCCTTCCGTAGAGGAACTACGAAATTTTTAGGTTTAAGACATGATTCCGTTATAATCAAGTCTCGTTTTCACATGTTTTATTAAACAAAGTACAGAAAATTCTGTAAAAATGGAATGGCAAAAGACCAGAAAAACATTCCGTCTTAAACTTTCCGTTTTTTTTGTCTTAGCTGGTAGATTTTTCAATGGTTCTGCGGGACAGGTCTTAGAACCCCTGAAAAAAGGGACACCTGTCAACACTGAGTTGTGATATCACAACTGAAATATGAAAATAAGAAGGCATTATTTGCAAGCAGCATAATGAAGTTCGTAAACAAATACGTATTTTTACCTAATATATATTGATATGTTTTCCCTTTATCTTTGAATTACAACATCTTGAAGTAAAATCATGCAACATCTCAATGATTTTATAGTATTTATATCAGTAAGTAACAGATCGTATATAATTTTTTTTTCTTTTGCATAAAATTAACTCTAAATCAATAATTTCAAAAAAACGTGATGTCAAAATAGGGGGAGAGGGTATCAATCGTGACAACCTGTGATGCAGGACGAAGGAGGGGGAAAACATCATCAATTTTGTGTCAGCTAATTAACGGATGACCCTTTATATACTAGAAATTTGGGAATATGCAACAGAAAATGGAATTTAATTATGTCGCGTCGTGTCAATTACTTATTTTCCTTGCTGGAGTTTATAGGACCATTTATAGAGACACCCTTTTTTTTTTTCATGAAATAGGTTATCTATATCATTTTTGTTTTAAATATATATTCCCACATTTTATTAACGAATTTTTGTAGCAATATATTAAATAAATCTTAAATTAATAAAACAAAAACTAATGCCTACTAATATTTACATTTTTTTCTTTTGAGGACTTTATTAATTTATTAAGAATCTCTTAAACTTTATGATAATTTTAAAGAATGATTAAAATTTTTCCCATATGCCTTATCGAGGGTCTTGAAAGTCTTAAACATGCTCGGGGCACATGAGAACAAAGCATAAAAAAGCTATAATCCTTTTCCAAAATAACAATATATTTCAATAATATTTCAATACACAATTCGAAAGAAGAAAGAAAAATCATGAGTCAAGAAGAGATTATGAAACACTTTCTAACACTTCCAGAATACTGCAACTGAACTTCACCGTTTTGGCGAAAAATATAAATATATGTATAAGAAAATAAGGTGAAAGAACATATCTTAAAAAAACCAAGTCAGAAAACGTACTTTCAGACATAATCATAAATAGACGCCAATGTATCCAGTTCTTTGCATGGCCCTGTATATTAATTTATTTATATTGTATAAGCATTTCTTAGTATACTAAATATAGTTCAGTTAGATATCGCATAACCAGTGTTGAATCCAGGGGGTGGCCCGGGGAGGAATGTCCCCCCGGAGCATTGAAATGTCCCCCCCGGAGTATTTTAAATTTTATGCTTTCAGAGGTCAAAAAGTGGAATTTCCCCCCCCCCCCCCGGAACTCTATAATGTCCCCCCCCCCGGAGCTACAGAAATCCCTCCCGGAGAAAAGTGTCTGAATTCAACACTGCGCATAACTCAAATAAAAAGCACCCTTAAGCAGTTCACGTTCATACACATTAATGTTTATGAATTCTTTTGTGTAGCCCTGTATATGATCTACAGAATTTATATACATTACGTAGTACGCAAAAAATGTATTAACCCTAAAAACGCATATCAAAACAGAAAACTAACTTTCAGCATTTATCGTTCATAGACAATACTGTAACCGAATTCTTTTGTGTGACTCTGTAAATGAATGATAAATGCTTTGCACTCCATATTCTAGAGAAAGCATGTTTTAGTGCACCTCAGAAATTCATATCAATTTTATTATGCTAGAAATAGTATAACATCATTAAAATACATCGCAAACTATTTTTCCCCACAGACCATAATGTAACGTGAACCTTTGAGTATCCCTGTAAAGGAACTAAAAATTCTACACACTCCATTTTAAATAGCGAACATGCCATAGTGAGCCTCAATAACATATCAATTACATGGCAATCCAAATATATTTACGAGAGTTGAGAGTTAGAGCACGGACAAGCGGTAGACAGGCATACAGACAAACCGAATTCATAGACACATAGAAATTTGATCAAGTATTTAAATTTAAGTACATATTTCATCTCAATTACAAAAACGTTTTTAAATTAAGGGTAACACTAATTTGGCCGGTTCAAAATTGCAATTTCTTGTTTTTTGCTTAAAATACTCTTTTATACAAGCGAAAGTCATATTTTATTAGTTAGAAATTGATATTGAAAGCAAAAGGGTTATTTTGGAGCTATAGAAGTACAGCGTGTAGCAGTAACAAAAACTTTAAACTTTTTTTTTTTTTTTTTTTTTCTTCCCAGAACAGCATTTTTAAAATCAGCGGACACCACAGCAAAGCCAATTTTCAATAAATCAACTTGATCTTTGTCAAAATTAATCGTCACATATACATATTTCTCGTGAAATGAGTAAGATTTTTTCGAAAATCTTTTGCTTTTCTGTGTAAATTTAAATAATGAAATTTTTGGTTGAAAATTTACATTTTACTTTGAATCGATGCCATTTCAATTAAACTGCATATTCTTAAAAACAACTACGTATTTCACTAGCTTTTGGACTAAAAACGTTATTTTTTTGTTTTATTGCTCTAGGTCAAGTCTACGATGGATTATCGTATCAACCTCTTGACACTCATTTTTCGAAGCGTTCCTTTCCATCAGCTATCAAGCACAATTTTTTAACACTTTCCAACATAGTTCAAAAGTGTTTACGAATTCGGTTTGTTTATCCGCTCTTACTCTAACTAGCGTAAATAACGTTGGATTTCTATACAATTGATATATGTCATTGAGGTTTACTATGGCATGTTCGGTATTGAAAATGAGGTGTGTATAGAATTTACAGTTCCTTTACAGGGACACTCAAAAGAATTCCATTACATTAAGGTCTATGGGGAAAAATCGTTTGTGGTGTACTTTAATGATATTACACTACTTTAAACTTATTGAAATTTACATATATCATTGAGGTGCACTACAAGATGCTTACTAGAGAATATGGTGTGCATAGCATTCATCGTTCATTTACAGAAACACACAAAAATTCGGTTACAGTTCGTACTATTTTCGTACAGTTCGTCTATATGAACTACAATTTCTGGAAGTGCATTTTCAGTTGTGGTATACACGTTTAAATTTAACTAATTTTTTGCATATTGCTTATTGTGTATAAATTCTATAGATCATATAGAGGGCTGCACAAAAGATCTCGAATACATTTCCGTTTATTGACGGAAATTACTGAAGGTGAATTTTCAACTGTGGTATGCATTTCTTAACTGAAATAAATTTTAGCATACTATGTAATATAAATGCAAATCTATAGATCATGTGCAAGGTGCATAAAATAATGCAGATATTTTTCCAATTATTGTTGGTAATTCCCAAAATTGTACTTTTAAATATGTTATGTGCTTTCTAAATTGTTTACTTAGACATCATCTTTCACCTTATTAAACTGTGAAGTTTTGTTACATTTATTTTTTTTATGTGTTGGAAAGTATTTTATTATGTATGCTTGATGCATGATTTTTCGTTCTTATAAATATATCAAATAAATCAAAATACAGTTTTCTACTTTAATATATGTATAATAATTTAGTGTCAATGAATTTTTATAAACACTTTGCATTTTTTCTTTTTCTTTTTTAAATCTCTAAAAAAAGCCTTAAATTTCAGGACGCCAAAAAGTTATAGCTCTTAAGAAAATCTAAGAAAAAGTCATATAAATCATATGATTTATACAAAAAGCAAAAACCAGAAGGGTCTGTTCAAATTGTAATTTTGGGTTTTCTTAATATTTTGTGCCTTTCATGAAGTATTTTTTTTTTTTTGCAGTCAGTTCCAACAGATTATCTTTTTTCTATGACAGTGAGAATGGTTGTTTAAGATATTTAGCACAATCATAAGTCATTTATTTTGCACTTTATGTGAGCTCATAGGGGCTGTACATATATAACGTTATCAACATTTTGGTAATTTTGTACCCCTCCCCTTTTACGATATTATACGTTATTATTCCTCGACCCCCGCTCCCCTACTAAAAGATATCATTATCAATGTCTAAAGATTCGATACTTTATGGATTGAAATGAAGAGCAAATGTCAATAAAATATCACTGTTCTACATGAAACAACTTTATAAAAAATAACATCTAATAGAGACATTTACTATTTAAAAGTATTTAATAACTTAATGTTACATAATGCATTCAACAGTAATATTAATTATCTTCTTGTACTTTCTTCCTGCACGGGAAGGATGAAAGTAGAACTTCTTATCAATAAAACATGTGCACAACAATTTTTCTTTTTCTGCACTAGTACACACAACAAATATTATTTGAAACATACTTCGGACTGGGTTTCTCCAACATCGGATTATATGCACATATGTCAAAAGAACAGGAATGCCGAACATTGGGATATTCCATATTTTGGAATGAAATGATTTTATAATCATGTGATTATTTTAATAATAACTTTGTATTTTCATAAAAATAGATAAATAAAACAAAAGAGATAACAGACTATTTTGATGTAAAAGAAAAGTCACAAAAAAATGTTTGGATCAAACATGATAACGACATCAAAAGGCCTAACTTCCTCTAGAGATATTTTACGATATCAAGTGCCAGACCCTTCCTTACCCCCTCAAGTGATAATGTTATATATGCATAGCCCCATATTGAATTTTCGAAAACTTCTTGAGATTTTTTCTAAAAGGGTTTCCTGTTGATTGACAATATATTTGTTTACAAAAAAATTACTTAAAAGTTTTATGTTAATTGGCAGTGGTTAGCAAGTGTAATTTTTAAAATGTATGGTAATGTGATATACGATCTGATTCCAGAACCAAACCTATAAACTAATCTAGTTGTTCTTTTCTAGATATGTCTCATACATATATAAGGAAAAGAGCCATGAGATAAGATGAGAATAATCTCTTCTCATAATGGATGTGGAAGATGTCAAAAAGGGCTTATAAATGTACGCTGCTTATCTTAAACTTCAGAAGCACATTGTCAAAAAAACTATCTGATCTACAGCTTTCTAATACAGGTATGTTTACAATATGTTTGTTTACAAAAAATTTACGTAAAAGTTTTATGTTAATTGGCAGTGGTTAGCAATTGTAATTTTTAAAATGTGGGCTAATGTGAATATACGATCTGATTCTAGAACCAAACCTATAAACTAATCTAAATGTTCTTTTCTAGATATCCCTTACACATATATAAGGGAAAGAGCCATGAGATAGGATGAGAATAATCTCAAAATTGATGTAGAAGATATAAAAAAGGGCTTATCAATGTATGTTGCTCATCTTAGATTTGGGATAGTAAATTTTCACTAATAAACCTCTAAAATGTCTTCTTTATTTCTTAACATACCTAACTTGACTTATAGAGGTGTAACTTAAGAACAGTTACGATAAAAAATACATATTTTTTTGTAAATACACATTATACCCAAATTCTGTCACCCACAGGGTAACTTGAGTAGTTATA
The DNA here is from genome assembly GCA_963931845.1 of Maratus michaelseni. Taxonomy (NCBI): domain Eukaryota; kingdom Metazoa; phylum Arthropoda; class Arachnida; order Araneae; family Salticidae; genus Maratus; species Maratus michaelseni. The sequence continues at coordinate 166,680,878 of OZ007592.1, read as the reverse complement.
TTTTTATTTATTTTGAGCTAATAAAAGGGACAATAAATGTGGCATAGTTTCATTCTAAAAGACACATTTCTTAAATGAAACAAAAAACAAAACAAAAAATCCTGTTTTTTGTAGTACCTGCAAGCTTTTTAAAGTTATGAACATGTGTTTTTTTATGCCAAATTACTCAGACAGGAGAGACTTATGGAAAGTATTCTCTATTGGAATTGTGACTATTACTTCATTGGGCTGATTGTTTATTTGATGAACTTTGTCATTCTATAATATAGTGGGTTTCAAACATAGTGTTTCATCAGCAGTTTGAACATTTCTGAATTCTTCTTATATGCCCAAAATATTTTGTTCATTGTTCACATGTGCCTCATTCATCCACTTAAACATAATTTGCAAAAATAAAATAGTTATAGCTGAAATAAAAAGAAACAAGAATAAAAAATCATGCAATTACAATTTAGGAATAGATTATAAAACACTTTCCAACACTAACATAATATTATTAAAAATTTCATTTTTTCATACAATGAAACGCGATATCAAAATAAGTAATTAAAAAAACACATAACTCAGTAAAAATCAGTTTTCAGCAATTGCTGTCCATATCCGGTAATATCTGCTAATTCTTTTGTGCAGCCCTGTATATTTTCTACAGAATTTATACACATCATGACCACATAGTACACTAAAAATTAGATAAGTTTAAAAATGCATACCACAGTGGAAAACACACTTCCAGCAATTATCGATTACAGTCAGTCCTGTAACCAATTTTCTTTGTGTGTCTCTGTAAATAAACAATAAATGCACTCCATAATCCATAAAAAAAAACTTGTAATGCACCTTAGTGATCCTTTTTAATTTCATTATGTTTGAAATATCATAAAATCATTACAATGCACTGTAAATGAGTTTTCTTCGTTGAACTTAATGCAATGGAATTCTTTTGTGTGTCCCTGTAAACCAGCTATAAATGCTACTTATTCTATACTCCTAAGAAAGCATGTTGTAATTCACTCCAGTGATGCATAATAATCTCATTATATTTGAAATATCTTCATATCAATGAAATGCGCTGCAAACCATTTTTCGTCATAGATCATAATGTAATGGAATTCTTTTGTGTGTCTCTGTAAATGAATTATAAATGAAACACACTTTATTTTTACTATTGAAAATTTTAGAGTAAACCTCAATAACCACATAAAAACTATATGGCAATCTGAATATATTTATGAGAGTTAGAGCATGGGCAGACACAGACAAACCGAATTCATAAACACTGCACAACTATGTTGGAAAATGTTAAAAACCTGTCCCAAGTTTTCCGTATTAATGCCACTACACTTTGCAGCAGTGATATTTTAAAAATAAAGCTTTTTAGAAATCGTTTTTACTTACAAGGGAATCTGTTTTGGCGAAGCTTTGCACCTACCATTGAGACCTGGTGCATTTTATAGCCCTATAGGCCAAAGTTAGAGAAACGATAAAATTTGTCTGCAGAAATCGTATTATATATATTTTTGTATGCATTTAATTTTAAAGTAATAAATTTTTAGCCATTAATTTCATGCAAAAGTGAGTTAAGTCGCCGAATATGGTGCTATGAATTCGAACCACTACTCACACAGAGCTGACGACTATGACATTCGGCCAGGATTGCCAGGAAAATTTGCACAGTATCGAATAAAGCCAAATTCGCATTGCCAAAAATGCAAGTATAATGCCGTATTTTTTTTAAATGAAATTCGTATGTTCTTGAAGGAATTTTTAAACTTTCTTCAATATTTTATTCTCATTATTAACTAATTTGTATTTTAACCCTTTAAGCATATGGCAGAATTTTCCATGTATGTTTAATGACTCATAAAATAATAGATGTGAAAAATATTGGTACGAAAATTTATGTTTAATAACCTTACATATCTATATTTCTTGTGCACTGGAAAAAATTAATATCAAATTTTTGTTAATTCAGCCTTCAAATTCAAAAATTATGTGACGGAAAAACATGGTTAGGACACTAAACTGTTAAAGTACTTTTTAAAAAAAAACTTCAATGTTAATAGTCAGATAAGCGTCTCAAAAATTTCATTTTCAGAAAGTTATGCTGCTGTAAAATCAAAAAATACAATTTTTGCAGACAAATTTTATCGGTTCTCTAACTTTGGCCTGTAGAGCTATAAAATGCACCACATCTCAAAGTTAGGTAGGTGCAAGCTTCACCAAAAGTCCCTTATTAGTACTTTGAAAGCTTTGTTTACAACAGACCTTCTGAAATAAATAATTTGCTGAAATTGCAAAACAAATGGCCAAATGGTGGATAGAAAAGGAAGTATCACTATCGATGATGGCTGATTATTGAGTCTAAAACAGAACTGGATAAAGTAACTACCATAGAGCTGCTTCATTTCTGCACGTCTTCTAATTGCTTTATTTTTTATGACATGCTTTATAAACAAATCAATGGCACAGCTATGGGGTCACCTTTATCAGTTACAATAGCCAAAATAGTAATGCAGCATATCGAAAACAAGATTATCCACGTGCTAGGCCATGTACTAAAATTATTGAAAAGATACATTGATGATGTCATATACTAAATTTATTGAGAAGATACATTGATGATGTCATATACTAAATTTATTGAGAAGATACATTGATGATGTTTTTATTGTGTCTAAAAAAGAAAACCTAAATACCATTGGCAACTCAATTTGTCCATAGATACAGTTTACTAATTAATATGAATCTAATTGCCAGTTACCTTTCTTAAACATATATCTGGAAAGAAAAAAAAGATGCTAGAATCTAAAGTATTAGAACTTTTGTTTATCATAAACTCACCTTCTCTGGTCAATATTTAAATTTTTAATCAGAATGCCCTGCCTCACACAAAATCACAGTCATTAAAACCCTTGCAGCTAGAGCACTGAGATACTGCAGTAGTGAAGATTTATTTAATGCTGTAAAGCACATGATTTTTGTCAATCTGGAAAAGAATGGTTACCCATATCATTGGTGCAAGAAGATGTTTTCTGAAGTTCTAAATGCAGCAGCAGCGACCCCTCCTCCCTTTCATTAGGATGTCAACAATTCTTCTGTATCTATTCCGTATTACAAGAAAATTTCTGAGATCTCAATACTCCTTAAGTCATTTAAAATAGAAACATCTTTTGTCCCACAAAGACCATTGCAAATTTTTCTTTGTAAATTAAGTATAAATATCCCAGTGAGTATTTACAGAACTTAGTTTATAGAATTCCCTGTAAACATTGTGATTCAATATACATTGACGAAACAAGTCATACTTTTAAAATCAGACTTAAGGATCATAGACACGCTTTTAAGGTAAAGTATTTGAATTAAAAAATAGTTGAACATACTGTGTTGACGGACCACGCCCCTGATTAGGATACTAGGATCATTAGACGAAATTGCAGTAGCTAAAAAGCCAGATATTTCTTCAGATGCTATATGAATTTAGCCAATAATCCAATTAATGAAGTCCAAATCCCATCTGAATATTCTGTTTCGTTGTAACTAACTTGAGAATTAACTGTTTGGATGAATGTTTCCAGTTTGTAAGTTGTTTATGTCATCTTTGTATGGTACTGATGAAGGATAAATTTTTGTTTGAAACATCTACTTTATTGTTTTTTATATGTATTATGTGTACTTTTTAATTTAAAATGCTGAAATTTAAATATACTGTATATACTCGTGTATAAGTCGAAGAATTTTAGACAAAATTTGGGAGTTGAAAATAGGGAATCGACTTATATACGAGTTAGTAAAATAAATAAATAAATAAATGCTTACCCAATTGCCGATATTCAGGATTTTTAAAACCAGAAAATAATACCTATCTAGGAATCATGAATCTAAAAACCTTTATTGTTTTCATTTAAATATTAAAAATTTTCAAAATGTAAGTTATTGTTCAGAATCTGAATATTCATACAGCTCAGTTAATTGGGAATCCGATATTTCATTGTACACATCCTCAGCTTTGTATTCCATGCTTATCAAAGACTCGTTAAGCGTGTTTGTTCTGCTATAGGCCCTTTGCATGTGACGTCACACTCCAGAAGAAGTGTGAAATACTGGAGTCATGTTTTATTCGCAGATAATCGGCGAATGGGCAAGTATTTTAAGTAATCACATATGGTTTAGGTTGGAGAGAGAGATAAAAGTGGACAATGTTCATTTCCCTGTGATTGGCAAAAAAAGCTCAACAATAATGTCCCTGTAATTGTTTTGCACCCATTTTCTCTTGGGATAGAATCCCTTTCAACATTTTAATCCCCTTTTTAAAAAAAGTTCAACTTGAGAATGATTCTAGATTTCTTTCTTAAAAGTCCTACAATACAAACAAATACTATATTTTAGCAGTCTAAGAAGTTGTTTACCCTTGTGAATGAGGCTTGAATAGATTTTTCAAAGAATTTTTTTCTTTTTAAGTATCATTAAATGGATGTGAATAGGTTTCAAAATAGTTTAAGCTTCTTCAGTTTTACATAAAACGCTGAATTAAAAAACAAACAAAAAAACAGTCTGATTAGAAATGTAAAAAGTTTACTAATTTAATGAAAATTTATTAATTTTTTTAATCCTCGATTACAAATATCATTTTCCAACATACTACCAGAAATGTGGTTCGACTTATACATGAAAATAAAAAAAAATTCAAAATTTTGCATAAGAATTGGGGGGTGGGGGGGGGGGGGGGGGACAACTTATACATGAGTATATATGGTAGTTATCTTTTAATATTGTATTCAGACGTAATATTGTTTTATCTTAAATATTACTATGTAAGTTTTGAAAATAATCATTTTCTCTTTTTTTATTTTGTGCTGAAGTACTCTCATATATGCTTTATTTTTTGCAATCAAGTTTACAGTAAAGTAGGAAAATATATAATGATAAATTTACAGTGAATATTTTTTACTTTGTTTATACAAAAACAAAGTTTTATCAAATATTCACATCACATATTAGCATTATATTGTATCTTTATTTATGCTGCATCATACTTTTTAAAAGTTGCTATAGTTACGATGAAAATTCTTTTAATATATATTTCTTTTTAACTATTTAACTAATAGTACTTTATATTTAAAATTATAAATTTCATGTTTATTAGTGTATTGGTGAGATGGCAAATTGAATGATTAATAAATGGGGAACTTGCAATACACAAAATAGATTTTTTCATTCACATAGTTTTATAATACCTAACAAGGGGTTGAATATATAAAAAAATATCTATATGAAAAAAATTCAGGGGGAAATTCACAAAATAATAAACAAATAACATAAAATCAAGAAGCTCAATTGCAAAATGAGTCCTGTAAAAAATTATTAAAATATAGAAAGAGGTTGCCACAAAGGAGAGTGTATGGCAGAACACTGGAGATAATTTTATCGACCATATTACGATATGATAATTAATATGAAAAAGACCACTGTAAAATAAATTAGCAATCTATTTGGTGCTTTTGCATTTCCTAAATATATTTTATAGAGCTACCGCAATAGTAATTTCTATAGTTGCTAAATAGCGTTGTATATCTTTGTGAAAAATAATCCCTATAGGTGCAACATAGCAGCAGATTATGGTATTCTCCTTGAAATTTTTAGAATAAAAAAATATTTTTATTTTCCTAAAAATGTGATATATTTTTAACTATAACTGTTTGCTACCTGATGACTGCCTTTTTATAATTTTAATATCCCAAAAATATTTGAAACATCCACTTTGAAAGTATTTTTTCAAAGAAAATTTTTTCAAAAAGAGAGAATGAAAAAGAGAAATTGAAAAATTAATTGAAATCTGAATATAGCAAAATTCCAATTATTTGGACATAATTCGAATATGCAGAAATCTGGGTAATTAGGGCAATCATAAGAAAGTAAAATGGCTACGGACAGCAAGCAAACAATTTTATAGCATTGTATATTTTATTTTGAAAAAATAGCAAAATTTTAAATGTAAAACTGGATATCATTTATTGTTGCAGACAGAGGAAAAATATGTATTATATTGATAGCATGTTCCTCACTGGTTCATTGTTATTAAGCAACAATAATCATAAAACCACATAAAATATAAATATTTGGGTTACCAAGCAATTGAAATTTTAATGTATTGCTTAGAAAACTTGTCTTAAAAATAGTCTCTTAGATGGCACAGACACAATGGCAGTATGGAGCTTTATTTTTCTCCTCAACACATGAAAAGATAATATAGAATTAATGAAGAAATCTGTTTACTATACCATTTATCAGAAAATTAAATACTCAAAATAGTTTTTTTTTATCTTAAAGGGTTTTTTTTCCCCTTTTTGAACATGAATTTAATGAAGACAGTGTGATTCTTTATTAACACTTTACATTGTTTTAGACCTTAACAGAAACAACTGTATTGGGAGTGAGAGACAGAACATATTTGATCCGTTCCACGGGCATATAAAATAGAAATCTATCCCTGACACTAATGTATATACTTCTTTTTAATTGCTAAAAGGTGTAAAATAAAAAGATTATAAACAGTAAAAAATAGGTTTTATTATATAACTGATGTATAACTAAAATGTAAAAATTACAGCTTATATGTGAAATACTTATACTCTGTACTGCAACATTAAAAATATGAATCATTTTATTTTCAACTAAAAGAACAAGTATATAAGTCTTTGGCACAATGGAAAGTTCATTTATATAAAAAATATTGCATATTATGAAGCATGCATCTCTTTCGTAAGAATCAGACAAGTTTCAGAATCACAAGCCATGTGTAAAACAGATTTAGTCTTGAAACCCGATGGAGATTCAACTAAACATATTTCTTTATCGGTATTGAAAGATTTGGGACACTTTCCCCAGCAATATAATGAGTGATCTGAAAATAGAGATAGAAATAAATTATGTAAATAAAAAAAATTGTCACGAAAATGTAAACATATTTTTCTTGATTCATTTTAGGTGGATAAATATATATACATATTTTGGTATAAATGCTTTCTTCCTCATGTGAATTTTATTAAATAATAAAAGTAAAAAATTGGAATGAATTGAATCTCCCCCGCCTCTAGTAATAGTTTGTTTGGTGAATATGCTCAAAGAATTGGAATAAAACAGAACAACTGAATTGTTTTAAAGCAAAATTGATTGTGAAACAAATTATCATGAAACAAAAGACAGATTATGTTATGTGTTACATTTGCCTTCAAAATGTGCAAAAATTGCAAAGGTCAATGGATGCTGCAATAGAAAGTAAACAACCAATTGTTGAAAATAATGTATTAGTAAATCTTAAATTTGGTAAATGACAATCTTTTCCCTTTGCAGAGCAAAAAGAATCTTTCTAGTATTCCAGAAAACCAATTTATTTGCAGTAGTCGTGTAATAATGTGGTTATTAAAATAAATTTCCCTACTCAACATCGCAAAACTTTCAGACATAGTTTCCGACTCATTTTTAAATGTAAAAGCATGACACTTGCAGGCATCATTATTGAAGAGATTTGTAATCGAACAGTTTATCATTTTTTGATAAATGAATCATATCTTGAGTTATAAGCGATTACTGTCTCCCTACATCTTTTTTTTCTTTTCATGCACTGCCGTATTCAGAAATTCGATTCAAAATGCCATCTTTGACAGCAATTTCTGAACAATCTCCTGCCTTTATCGAAAAATAGAAAAAAAAAGTTCTAAATAAGAACACCTGCCAATTTCATGCATTTGTGAACAAAAATGAATTTAAAAATATGTCACAAAGTACCCACTTTGGATTTGAGAACAGCCTTAAGAAAGTACAGTTTTTTTAATAAACACTCGAAAGTTTAGATGCCTTTGTTTTTCCTTCACAAATCATAAAGTATCTTTTTACAAAAATAATTAGGAGAAATTTTAATAGTGCATTGAAAAACTGAAATAATTTAATACACAACAGTTACAAATAAATATAGCTAATATGAATTTATGAATTAAAAATCAATTATAAAAGGGAAGAAAATTAGAAATTTCATTTGTATTTTCATGATGATTAATAGCATCATGAAAAATCCAAGACAATATAACAGAACAATAAAGCAAAAATCACCCAAATAGTTGCTTTGCCTTAACATACACCTACAAAGGTTTAACAGTTTCTATATATTTTACAGTTTAGGAGGCAAGCAACATTTTTAACACTTTCCAACCTAGTTGAAAAGTGTTTATGACTTCGGTTTGTCTGCCGTATGGCCGTCTGTCCGTGCTCTAACTAAATAGGGTCGGATTGCCCTGCAATTTTTATATGTTATTGTCGTTATCTATAGCATGTTCCCTATTTCAACTGAAGTGTGTAGCACTTATAGTTTTTTTACAGGGACACTCAAAAGAATTCCCTTACATTACGGTCTATGGGGAAAAATCATTTGCGGTTTATTTTAATGATGTTACACAATTTCAAACACATTGTAATTGATATATATCACTAAGGTGCATTACAAGAAGCTTAATATGGAATAGGGTGCACATAGCACTTATATTTACTTTACAGGGATATTCAAAAGAAATCCGTTACATTACGTCTATGGAGAAAAATCGTCTGCGGTTTATTTAAATAATGTTTCACTATTTTAAACTCATTGAAATTTATATATATCACTAAGACACGTTACAAGAGGCTTACTACAGAATATTGTGTGTATAGCAGTCATCGTTCATTTACAGGGACACACAAAGAATTCTCTACTGTCTGTTAACAATAATTCCTGGAAGTGCGTTTCAAGTTGCTGAACGCGATTTTAAATTTAACTCTCTTTTTGTCTATTACTTGGCGTGTATAAATTCTGTAGATCCTATACAGGGCAGCACAAAAATTTGCGAACACATTTCCATTTATTGAAAGAAACTCCAAAAGGAGAATTTTAAACTGTGCTACGCGTTTCCTAACTAAACTAAAATTTAGCCCTCGTATGTAGTATATATACAAATCTATAGATCCTATACAGGGCTGAATAAAAGTATTCGGATATTTTTCCGAATATTGTATATGTTGGAAGTATGTGTTGGAAATTCCTGAAATTCCGTTTTTAAATATGTTATGTGTTTTCCAAATTGTTTAGTTAGATGTTATCTTTCAGCTTATTAAATGGTATTAATTTTTAAAATTATTTTGGAAGTGTTGGAAAGTGTTACATAATCTATGCTTGACGCATAATTTTTCGTTCTTGTTAGTTAACAAACTGATCTTCAAACTTGACCTTAATTAATCACAAAAACAGACATCAGCTGTGACAATGGTGGTGGATGTGACATTGAGGGCCACGGCATCCCCAACTCAAAGTAAAATGAATGGTGTACTGATTACAGATATTACCTCAACAGCAAACGTAATCAAGACAACATCTATAATCAAGACACCATTCATTTTACTTTAGCTTTGTGATACTGCAACCCCCAATACCACATCTACTGTAATTTCAACAGCTGGCGGCTGTTTAAGATTAGTTAATTAAGATTAAATACATATTTGAAGATCAGCTTGTAATTAAAAATGTTGCTTCTTCCTGGACTATTAAACTTACAACCTAAACCCTGAAATGATGCACTGTCTATATCCAAAAATGAAAGAATTAAATACTATTTGAAAAGCTAAACTTTGTATGTACTGAAGTACTTCTGTATTTACATTTAGATAATTTTGAATAATATGTTATATATCTTTATCAAGCGCTATAGTTTACACAAATACACATTTTAAAAAGCTTTGATATAAGACACTTTTAGGACAAGGCTCTACAAATTTGAAAAAAATCTGGAAGCCAGTAAAAAATTCCAGTCACCAGTAACAAATCCCCCCCCCCCCCCACGAGTATCAGTTTTTTCTATATTTTAAATCTAGTCATTGATTTTCATAAAGAACAAAAGTTTTTTATGAATTGAAAAAGATTAATGACAAACATAATTTAAAATTATTTATTACATAATTTAGAATAGTACATAATTTAGAAAGATTATATTAATAAATGAAAGTTTTTGCCTTGTGTCTGTCGGTTTGTTTATTTGTTCGTTCGTTGCCAATGACTAGGAAAATATTACTAGGTTATATATTATTAGGTTAAATTACTGTTGGATAGAAAGAAAAACCCATCCATTCTTTATGACTCCTAATGTACACATAAGATGGGGCGATTTGATTGGTCTACGTTAAACAGGTCTATGACATGTTTGGCCACTGGCGTCTGGTGATTCCTGCTACATCAAAAATGTAATGGTAGATTGGTTGACAGAAGTTTTTGTTTGTAAATATGCCCTTTCCCTATAGAACAAGCCTATACAGCTTCACACAGCACAATTGCATGTACATTGACTATATCCCTAAGAGTTATAACATCAACAACATTCAAAGTACTGCTGTGATTGTCCTAATGGTAACATGACTGTTGGGTGTTGCTCTCATGTGGCAAGTGGGAATCTGGAAGCCAGTAAAAAATTCCAGTCACCAGTAACAAATCCCCCCCTCCCCCCACGAGTATCAGTTTCCATGATATGACCTATCTCATGGAAGATATTTGTCACGAATTATACGCCCTGCTGAAATATTAACAAAAATCTTTTCAATTGATAATATTAATGTTGTGATAAGTGAAAATAGTGATGATGATGATGATTGAAATATTTTCGAAAAGGCTCTTTTCCTGAAATGTTTTATTATTATCTCCTTTATAGTAAAAAGTGAACTCTTAATCATAACTGATTAAAAATACATTGTTATATGAAACAATATTAATTTATATTGTAATGTTTAATCCATTGTTAAAAAAGGGCCTCTAAACATTGCTCCTTTAATAGAAAAGTGACACAACTTAAAAAATCATCATTTTTGAGATAAAGACAGTTTTTAAGTCCTAAGCACTGATATTTTTATCTGGAAAAACAGCACAGTGGCTGTTGTTCTATAATGCCGTCAGATGGCTAAAGTGTCACTAAGCTTTTCCAGTAACAATAATAAATGTGTAATTGTACAAATTCAAACAGAAAAAGATAGGAAAATTCTAACATGTTGTTAGCATTATTTTTGTTATAACTCAAAAGAGCACATCTTTGATTTTAACGAAATTTTTTTTGCTTAAAGTACATACCTTGAGCATTATCCTGTAATCTTTTGTTTTGTGTAAATATAACAATACTATATTAAAAAAAAAATTTTTAAATATTTTTGTTTACTTTTCTAAGTTACAAATTGTGTAAAAATGTGAACAAAATATATAATATAAACTGATATATTTTTCAATAATTGGTGTTTGTTTCATTTGTTTTATTTTTATACTTTTGAGAAAAACGCAATTGAAAAATAGTGGTACCGGCACATACTTTCCAGATTATCTCAAAGACAGTTCAAGGTCAGGGGCTAAACAACACTCTATATTATATTCTCATAGTATGCTTTATTACCATACATGTTATTTCAAACATCAGCCATGGGGGCCATTTTGTCAAGCTTATCTGGCTAGACCCTTTGTTATTATTTAAGATTACAATCACATCAAAATGATACAAATATTCAGCAGAATTTGATAGGTTAAAAGAAATACATAGCTCAAAAATATAAAAAAAATTCATAAAATATGTAAAAATATTCCTCCATAAAATAAATAGAATCTATTTTTTAAAAGACAAACATTGATTTACCACTAGTGATTGCCATACTAAAAACATCAGAGCAAGATATCTGTAAAACTTCTAGGCCAACCAATTTTTCAATTTTTCCAGGCATACTATAATTCAGTCCAATTTCACCCCATCCCAGTTGAAAGAGTAGATTAGATCCAACTGAATATACTTCATTATTTTCTGGAAGTAAAAACAAACAAACAAAAAGATGTCAATAAAAAAGCAAATTATTTAAAATTCATTCACAACTTTTTTTATTAAAATTTTAAGCAAGAGATTTAAAAAATAGAGATTCATCTCAGGTCTAACATCATTTAAGAGATAATATAAATGTATAATTATAAAATACAAATTTATTTTCTACAGCAATCAAGCTAACAAAGGAATACAATGAAAACTTACATATTTATGGTGAGGTAATTAAAAATTAAACCAATCAACTCGAATTAAAGAAAAACAATGAAATAAAAATTAAATTTAAAAAAATGATAATACAGTAAAACCTATTAAGATTGAAAAAATTCATATTCTGGAGAGAAGAATACGATCTTCTATATTTAATACGCTGTTTGAGATGAAAGCCTAATAAACTTATATTTTAAACATAGACCTTCTTAAAAAATGCAAAGAAAAAAAATGACACATGAGAAAATTTCATAAATCACTTGAGATAATTTTTTTCTGGAAATAGACTTCCTTTTGCTGAAAACCGCCAATTGCACTATAGAAGATCAGAACATAACAGGAAGGAGGCAAAAAGATTTGTCCTGCTCAGCTATCTAATATTATAGCAAATGTCTAAACATAAATAATGTTTTGTCTTATTAATTAACTGTAATAGTAAATGCACATAACAGTGTTTTTTAAAGAGAAAACAGATCTTATTACACTTTTTCAAATCCCATAGTATGTAGTGTTTCAAAGAGATCTGAGGCATTGTATATTTGATAGTTTAGTTAGTGAACTTGGGCATAACAAGAGTGGAACAAACAGGGCATTTCCAATTTGGTTAAATATTTATTTATGGGATGTGAGTATGCACCTTTGGATAAACCCCTATAAGCAAAATAATAATAATAAAGAGAGTTCAAGCTCATCTGAAATGTTTAGTACCATTTGTTATGATTTAAAATATTCACCCTTAATTTATTTATCCTTTAAAATTCTTTAGCTTTAATTTATTCATTTATTTAAATTGGTTTATAAATTTATTGAAATAAATAATGCTTAATCAATTACCGTATTTTCGGGAATACACCCCGCACCCATAGTAAGCGGCAGCGCCACACCAATGAAAATCTGTTTTTAAAAAATATTTTATTCACATATGCACCGCACCATTGTAAGCGCCGCATCTCTGAAAATCTATACTTTTTAAAAGTATATCCATGTAAGCACCGGCCCCCAAGAAACTGAAATTTATTTATAAATATTTTGACTTAAACACTAAAAAAAAATGAATTAAACTAGTAATTAAATATAAAGAAATATCGTATTATTATTAATATATACATATAAATATTTTCACTTAAAGTGCCAGAAAAATAAATATATAAAAGAATATCATATAGTAACTTTGCTGAAGCCATGTCAGCATAACTAGTAGCGTTTCCGTTTTTTTCTCTTTTTTTTAAAAGGGGGGGGGGGGGATCCCATTTGACAAAAGACATGTTAAAATTGCTAAGACATTTGCATATGAGCCATGAAATGAACAGTTAGTTATCCGGACGAAGCACGGTGCAGCATACGTCATAAAAAGTATGGCGTCATGCAATCGTGGAATACCAGCACCACCTATATGCCCTGCAAAAACAACCTATCACTTGATGAAGTAATCGTGAGACAACTAAACTTGGAAAAAGTGTTGGCAAAAAGGTAAATAAGCAATGGCAATGAATCAAAATTATGTTCTCTGAAATGGTGGACGAACACATAGTTTAAGAGAACAATATTTGAGCAAATGGTAAGCTAAACTTACCGCTGAAATAAAATATTTCCAACATTAGTGAAAAAAATCGCGATGGCTCTATATCTATTCTAATATCCTGAGGATAGAGTGTTTATTGATGGGTGCGCAGAAAACATAATCATTTTTAACTTGAGAGCTGGTGAGACCAACATTTTTCACTCCAGTGATTACTCAAAAATAAACAAACAACCTTTCATGGACATCCGAGGTTGAAGAGATGTTTTTTAATGTTTTGGCACAAATTTCAGAGCATGTGATGGTTGATCAAAGAGGTAAAAATGGCATTGTAAGATATCGGCCTGGAAAAAAACAGGTCTTATAAGACATCCCTATGAAAAAAAATCATCGTACCCGCCGCCCTGGCATAAGAACTGCACTTAGAATATTTTATACTTTTAAACTCGTATGCCCGAAAGTACAGTAATAATTTTAAATCAAACATTTATCTTAAAATGATAACTTTTAGTGCAAAATAAATCTTATATCAATTTCTTTCCATTTCACATATTTTCCAAATTTATTTTAAATCGACATTCCAAAATTTACTTTTCTTAACTTTTAAATAAACATTACTTCAAAAATATCTAAAACGTAACTTCAAAAATATCTAAAGTAAATCTATTTTCACCTACTGCTTTTAATAACTCACATCTTAAAATTATACATTTTATAGCAATATTTCAAAAATACAGCGTATTTCCTTTTTAAATATTAAATTAAAAAATGGTTAATCGCTATTTCAATTCAAATCGGAACGAAAATATTTGTATCTTTTGACGTGCTCAAAATTTTCATAAAAATCACGATGGTCCGAGAAAATTTTTAAATTCCAAAAAATACTTTTTATGAAATTCTTTAAATCAAATATTTTATTTTTAAAAACATGTTTAATGGAAAGAACTATTTGTTTTATTTCGGTAACTAGAATTTCTTCCATTTTTATCCATAACTTTAGCGGATATGGATTTTTCTTTATTTTCCAATGTTTTGTTTTGAAAGAAGCGCTAAATTTCTAGTGAGCAGCCATTGCTTCGTCTTCTTAAGTTCTTTTCAGAAACAACAACTTTAGGACCTTTTCAGCCTAACTCTTAGTTGATGTCATTGACTCGTGGCATCAAAGGTCAAATTTCCTACTTCAAGGTGTCTTTCGAACATTCAAAAAGCAATTAGAGTGACGATTCTTTGGTCTGTTACGTCAGTTAAAATGTAACTTTAACCATGAGCAAGCTTTTTGCCAACAACATTTTGGAGTTTGACTTCTGGTTCGGCTTTGCTCTGTGAGGTCTTATGACATATCGAGCCGTTTGACGTTCACTCATTGTATGCTTCGTGAGCATTCGTATTCAGATTCAGAGTGGCATTTTTGAATTGAAAGGGAGTTCTTTTTTGAATTGCTGAGCTGAAAAGACGTTTAACGAAGTGCTCCCGGGTCCGTTTGGGCTTGCGGTAGCCGTTGGGTGAGCGATGGCGTGTGTTGCCGCTGAACTGTGGCAAATGGTGGAATACATCTAATTTCTTGTTAATATTTATAAATACGATGGAAATCCGGTTTACAATAGTTATAATACCTACACATTTCTAATAACATGCTATCATTTGCGAATTTAAATTGCTGCTGTGATGATTTCGGTGGTTTGTCTATTCAGAATGACATATCTCTTCAACTACTACAATTCTTATTTTATTTCTTCACGCAACAGCATTCCATATGATTTTTATGAACTTTCTTCATTGGATTTTTTTTTCATTGAGTGATTCCTGAAAGCGCGATCTCATCGGGTCAATCAACAGCGTATCATTAACTCCTCTACAGAAATAGTTCAATATCTCCATTTTAGACTTAAAAGATGATAAACTTTCTTCTCTATAATAACAAGAATTTATTAACTTTCGGGTGCAGTTCTAGGACATATACTTCCACAAATTTTAGTGGAACGAACATTAATTTTATATAATTTTATTAAAAAGAATAGAAAAATTTCATTCTGAAATGAAAATAAAATATAGATATATTTAAAAGCACTGGACTGCTAAGTGAAACAAAATTTACTCAAAATATATATAAATAATTAAAGTTCATTTATTTATTGAATATCATGTAATTCTTCTGTATTCTCTGGAGCTCCAATAGTTATTCTACATGTTTATAAAATAAATATAATTAAATTTAACTACATAGTTCATGTATTAATTAACACTTCATACTGGTGAGTTTATTTTCTTTTTTCAATATTCAAGAATATTATTTAAGCTTTATGAATGTAACTAGCAAGCTACGCCCGCTACGCTGGTCAATTTCTCTTAACAAACCTTTAATCAAACAAAATATTGACATTTCATAATTCACTTTTATATTTTAACAGAATAATAAGGATGCTATAACTTGTGACTCGTGCTATAGCCAATATACACGTCAGGACACATCGCCCTTATCATTATCTTTTTACGCGTGAAGATTTCGCTATGGTACTCTATGGTGAAATTTGGTAATTTTAGAAATTCAATAGTTGAAAAATCGCAGAATCATTAGATCATTTTTCTTTAGAATTTGTTCTTAGAGCGCATTTAGATCTTATAAATAACAATCATGCCGAACTTCAAGTTTCTAGCTCCTTCAGCATCGCAAAAATCGCAATTTTAGAACGTTTTTTGCTTCTGCACCCCCCTCGGGGTAGTGGCACCGACATAAAATATAGCCTATGTTGGAGCAGGGATTGTCACCATCCATTTGCCACCATCACTTTTGAAATCGCTTTAGTAGTTCCAGAGATTCCATAGAAATTGTATTTTAGAATGTTTTTAGAAAAATTTTTGCGTATTTCAGCCTTTTAAATTTCGAATTTTTTTAGACTTTGTTCTTATAGAGCATTTAAATCTTGTAAGTAACGACCATACAAAATGTCAAGTTCCTAACTCCTTCAGTATTGAAAATATCATAATTTTGGAACGTTTTTCGCTCCTGCACCCTCTGCGGGTAGTAGCACTGACATAAAATTTAGCATATGTTGGAGCAGGGACTGTCACCATCCATTTGCCACCATCACTTTTGAAATCGGTTCTGTAGTTTCAGAGATTCCATAGAAATTGTAATTTAGAATGTTTTTAGAACGCTTCTTCCTCATCTCACCCTTTTAAATTTTGAATGTTTCTATAATTTGTTCTTAGAGAGCATTTACATGTTATAAGTAACTACCATACCAAATTTGATGCTTCTATCTCCTTCAGTATACAAAAAATCGAAATTTTAGAACGTTTTTCGCTCCTGCACCCCCCTGGGGGTGGTGGCACCGACATAAAATATAGCCTATGTTGGAGCAGGGATTGTCACCATTAATTTGCCACCATCACTTTTAAAATCGCTTCAGTGGTTCCAGAGATTACCCTCTACAAACAAACAAACAATCTTTACTACTTTATATATTAGTATAGATAAGGGGGAATTAGCCCCTTGTTCCCCCCTTCATTCTTAACCAATCAATCCCGAAAACTAATCAGGAATGTGCCTTAACACAGTGAACCTATAAATGAAATTTGAAGGAAATGGGATAATTCTGCATGAAAAACCCATTTACATAAATTAAGGGGGGTATTAGCCCCCGTTCCCCCCCTTTATACTTAATCAATCAATCCCGAAAACTAATCAGGGAAGCATCTTAACCCAATGAACCTATAAATAAATTTTGAAGCAAATAGAATAATTCTGCATGAAAAACCCATTTATATAAATTAAGGGGGGATTATCCCACCGTTCCCTCCCCCCTTTATACTTAACCAATCAATCCCGAAAACTAATCAGGGAAGCGCCTTAACACAGTGAACCTATAAACAAAATTTGAAGGAAAACGGAATAATTCTGCATGAAAAACCCATTTAAATAAATTAAGGGGGGGATTATCCCCCCGTTCCCCCCTTTATACTTAACCAATCAATCCCGAAAAGTAATCAGGGAAGCGTCTTAACTCAATGAACCTATAAACAAAATTTGAAGGAAAACGGAATAATTCTGCATGAAAAACCCATTTATATAAATTAAGGGGGGGGGGGGGGGGGGTTAGCCCTCCGATCCCCCCCCCCTTTATACCTAACTAATCAATCCCGAAAACTAATCAGGGAAGCGCCTTAACTCAGTAAACCTATAAACAAAATTTGAAGGAAAACGGAATAATTCTGCATGAAAAACCCATTTATATAAATTAAGGGAGGGGGGAATTAGTCCCCAATCCCCCCCTTTATACTTAACTAATCAATCCCGAAAACTAATCAGGGAAGCGCCTTAACTCAGTGAACCTATAAACAAAATTTGAAGGAAAACGGAATAATTCTGCATGAAAAACCCATTAATATAAATTAAGGGGGGGATTAGTCCCCCCCTCGTTCCCCCCTTTATACTCAGCCAATCAATCCCGAAAATTATCATGCAAGTGCCTTAACACAGTGAACCTATAAACAAAATTTGAAGGAAAACGGAATAATTCTGCATGAAAAACCCATTTATATAAATTAAGGGGGGGATTAGCCCCCCGTTCCCCCCTTTATACTTAACCAATCAATCCCGAAAAGTAATCAGGGAAGCGTCTTAACCCAATGAACCTATAAACAAAATTTGAAGGAAAACGGAATAATTTACATGAAAAACCCATTTATATAAATTAAGGGGGGGGGGATTAGCCCCCCGATCCCCCCCCTTTATATTAACTAATCAATCCCGAAAACTAATCAGGGAAGCGCCTTAACTCAGTGAACCTATAAACAAAATTTGAAGGGAAACGGAATAATTCTGCATGAAAAACCCATTTATATAAATTAAGGGGGGGGGGGAATTAGACCCTTGTTCCCCCCCTTTATACTTGACCAATCAATCCCGAAAACTAATCAGGGAAGCGCCTTAACTCAGTGAACCTATAAACAAAATTTGAAGGAAAACGGAATAATTCTGCATGAAAAACCCATTTATATAAATTAAGGGAGGGGGGAATTAGCCCCTTGTTCCCCCCCTTTATACTTAACCAATCAATCCCGAAAACTAATCAGGGAAGCGCCTTAACACAGTGAACCTATAAACAAAATTTGAAGGAAAACGGATATTTCTATGAAGAGTTATCGCATTACGTACGTACATACATACATACAGAACCGGCTGCCAAGCTCTCAGGGCTTGACAGCCAGTGTGATAACTGAAAAATCGCAATTTTAGAACGTTTTTTTCTCCTGCACCCCCTGGGGTTAGTGGCACCGACATAAAATATAGCCTATGTTGGAGCAGGGGTTGTCACCATCAATTTGCCACCATCACTTTTGAAATCGGTTCGGTAGTTCCAGAGATTACCCCCTACAAACAAACAAACAAGAATTACTCCTTTATAATATTAGTATAGATTATACTTTGATTCATATCTTAAAAATCAATGAAGTGTTTTCAGGTAACTTAAACTTAATTATGGTGCGGTGTGCTAACAATTTATACGATCTGGCTATATGATGAGATTTTGGGATGTATTAGATATATTTGTTTTCAAAATTATTCTAGGTTTTCGGAATCACTCCGATGCAGGTCACTGGTGATTCATCCTTTATTTAAATTCTTTAATATATTCAATATCACCCCGAAATTTCATTATACCATTATACACCGTGGAGTAAATCTCATGAAAATAACAATGAAAGCAGTACTAAGAAGCATTTATTAAGCTACAACGAATAAGTATTAATATAAAAATGCTCCATGAAGAAAATAGAATAAATAAAAGTTCATACATTTAGTTCATCATGTGGTAAGGGAAAAAACAATATGCGTTACACAATAAGCAATTGGTTTTTCTTTTCTTTCAAAATCAATTCAATAGAATATAAATCATCACATAAAACCTGTGTTAAGTAGACTTTTCTTTTATTGTGAAATGTAGCTGTAGTTTCAAGATAATGTCAAGCTGTGTCAAGATAATGTCAAGCTGTAGTTTCTAAGATTAATTTTGCATGGTTTAATCATATTTAATAAGATTTAAATCACTTCCTTTGAAAGTCTTCAAAGAGATATTCTCCACCACAACATTATAGTAAAATTTGGCTAATTTGATATAATTTTTTTTCCATTCTTCATGAATTAACATATAATAGAATTCTGTGAAAAATAACAATATAAATAGATTTTAACAATAGCTAATTATAATGGGTCTGCAATTATATGTAAATATACAGATACCAGAATGTTGTACAAACAACATTAATGATCATTAACCTAATCAGAAATTGCAATATTAAAATATATATCTGATCTTACCACACAATATAATGGTGTGGCTTTTTCCAGCACAGACTGACTTTATCTTCAAATTCAAAAATGGTTCGGATGAAACCAAAGTGAAAACCTTTGCTTCTTCAATTTGATGACCTTCACCAGAGTCTAATGCTAATCTGTTATGCCTAAAATAGCAAATAAATAACAATTATGGGTAAGAAATATTTAAATTAAAAAAAAATTCATCTGAATAAAATTAATTTTTAAGTTGAGTTTAAAAGATTTTGGATGGGACACCTAAAGGTTTAGAAAAATGTTTATGTTGCAGTTGGAAAAATGACATTACCTTTAATGTTTTGGTAAGTGAATACTCAATCATAATAGCAAAAGTTTGTATTTCTAGACCAAATACTTTTTGAGTAAGACAATAAAAATGAAGAATTTCCCATTCATCCCTATTCTCTCCTATCACTGAACAAACATTAAATATAATAATTATAATGTAATGTGAAACATTTTTAAGTACAACTTGCTAAAATTTTGCAATTTTGGATCATAACACACTCACGATACTATACAGGGTGTGGAATTTTTTCTTGTTTATCTGGTTTCTAAGCCGATGGGCTGACACAAATTCTTATTGAACAATGACACTTTTTTTATTGAAGTATTTTTGTATCCAAGGCTAAAGGATATATTCTTCATAATACTTTTGATTGATTTTAACGTCAGTTGCCACAAAAACAAGTAGACTTTTTGCATCTGACGTTGCTCCTATTCCAAACAATCCCAGATGTAGAATATGCAGACTATTCAACAGGAGGTAATATCCTATCACTTTATTTGCTAAATGATAGTTCAACTGTAGAGCTCTTTTCATCTGTCCACAAAACATTTATATGCATGGTATTAGAGAATCTCAGTTTTTTTTTATTCGTGCTTTTATCTAACAAAAGAAAAAAGTATCAAAAAGGACTTGAAACACATAACAAAAGAATTGAAATTTTTTTGATGCACCAAGACTTTTTCTGCATCTTGCATCTGTCCTGTTATAATAAACAATCATTTAAGTCATTAGCGATACTTTAAATTCTGTATTACAACCATACATTAAGAAACATATTATTTCTTTTATTATTCTGTGTCATCTCTAACTTTAAGATAAAAAAAACAAGTCAGCAGTAATTATATTACATTCATGTTTTATCTTGTTCTTAAAGTGTGTTTATACTAAGTTATAATTTGTTTAAGAGTCTAATACATGAAATTTTATCCAATCTAAACAAAAATATTCTCTTAGAGGATAATTATATAAGATGTGAATGAAAATCTTTTGCAATCTTATGCTTATGAAAATCTTGATGCATTCATACTATGTACAATTTGTCAAAATGACTTAAGACCCATAAGGTTTTATGAAAGTCAAACAAGACTATTTATAAGTTGCATTTGATGTATAAGGTTAACATAAGCATGTGTTAGTCTTTAATAAGAAAACACTGGCAACAAGTTTAACATGATCATTACAGACACGGATAACATTGAGTAATGATGGCATCAAATTCACTTTATTGAACCAAAACAATGCAAATTTCTACCTTGAATTACATACAATCTTATGATTCTTCAAATAGGTAGGTTAGAGTACAGTGTAAAGAGGACTGTTATGACAATCTAAATGCATTTTAGCTATGTATGAATTATTAGCCAATTAATGGAAGATGTCTCTGTTAAAAACATCTGTCTACATGTCTAACAAGTAACAAGTTTTTGATGCACAGAAGTTTCAATCATATTTATCATCATGGCAAAAAACAACTTATCAAAACTGTATCTTTTCTAAGGACATTTTTCAAAAATTTGACAAGTTTGAATTCCTTGTTTTTCTGCTTTTTAAAACATATGAAAAAGCTATAGAAAACATTTAAACTTTACAAACAACATTCAAATAAAGAAGACAGAAAAAAAGACTACTGGTTTTTCCTGGGAAACAAAACATAAATGCAAAACAATAATATAGTTTTTGAGTACTGATTCCACATATGTAGAGTAAAATATTTTTACTCTTTTTTATATTAAAAACATCCAACTGCTACTTTTTTATTAAAAATCTTCCTATAAATTAAAAATTGTACACATGATTAAAATTTGGCAACTGCCCATTACATTTACATTGCATTTACATAAAAAAAAACTAGTCGGATGTGCCAATCCCAAAACTTTCTTCTATCTCACACAGGTTTCGCATACATTAAAAAGAATCAGCACTAGTTTATATCAAGGTCTAACTGAATCTAAAGTTTTATTACATTCTGAGATATGACTGTTACCAAAATCGTGTAAATCCGGCAAAATACAGCATAACAGTGCCACCTTTTGCGAGATTTAGTACTAAAACCTAATTCAACAACAACTTATGTCAACGTCTAACTGAATCTGAAGTTTGATGAAAATCCATTTATTAGTTCTGAGATATAGTTATCGTGATAATAATGAAAAAAGTAGCATAGCAGCGCCACCTGTTGGGCTATTTACACCAAAATGTAAGCAGCATTTATTTATGTCAAGGTTAACAGAATCTGAAGTTTGATGAAATTCTGTGCATTAGTTCTTGAGATATAGCTACCGTAAAAATCAAGAAAAAAAGGTGGTATAGCAGCACCACCTGTTGGGATATCTACACCAAAACATAATCAGCATCTATTCATGTCAAGGTGACCTGAAGTTTGATGAAAATAAGTGCATTAGTTCTTGAGATAGAGCTATTGTGGAAATCGCGAAAAATGTAGCACAGTCCGCGCCACCTGTAGGGTGATTTTCACCAAAAACTAATCAGCACAAATTTATATCAGGGAATAACAGAATATAAAGTTTTATTAAATTCCGTACATTAGTTCTTGAAATAGAGCGCCCACAAAATTTTTGTCACATACAGACAGACAACATTTTCTAAAAACAGTCAAATCGTGTTCAAAACATATAAATCCGTTGAAAACCAGAAGTCGAAAATTTTCATGAATCCAATACTTTCTTCTTGTAAAGATAGAAGAAAGTAAAAAAAAAAAACAGAGAAAAAGTAAAGAATACCTATTGCTCCCACATGCTAACAAAGATTTGTCTACACAAACAATAAATGAACAATCTGGGCCACAAATGACTTTTTCTGGCATTTTCTTGTTGTGAACTATGTCAACTTTCTGAGGGAGGACTTGAAATCCCGACTTTTTAAGACCAAGGCAACCTAGTACACAAAAATTAAAAACAGACAATTGTATCATCGGAATATCACAATATAACTGCTCATAAAAAATAGATTGTATTTCATAAATAATTCTCTAAAATGATTACTGTTATTTGATCAAATAATCAAACTTAGCTACACTAATAAGATTTTTTTCTTTTTTAATCATTAGATTAATAACATCAAATATTTAAATAAGTGCTCTAACACATGCAGAAAAAAAAGAAAATCTTAAAATATATACATCAATTTTTAAGCCACTCACAACAAAAACTAATGTCTAGGATTAAAATGTACATAATTAAATGTCTTTTAAACTATATGACTTTTTCAAATAAAAAACATAGTTAAAATAAAGTGGCATTAAATTATTTATTGTATTCATATGTCTATACACACTTATATTTTTGCTTATATACATTTATGCACGTATGTTACTAGGAGTTGTATTATAAGAAATTTCCCTACATCATTTAAAAGTATTTAAAGGACAAATTAATAAAAATACATATTATCAATAACTTACATGAAATAACAAAATATAACTTTAAAATAGATTGTTTTAAAAATTAAATTAGCATTTTCATGTATATGCCAATAATTTGATATTCTGTTGAGCAACAGTTGCTATCTCTCAATGTTTTTGTATCAGAATAGTCAATAAATAGGGATGCAACAGATATCGAACAAACATACTGTATCTGGCTGATCTGGTTAGTATGCTGAATAATTGACAGTAGCCGAATATTATGATTATTTGGTAGTACGCAACTAGCAAGAACAACTTTTCTGTTTTCACAGTACAAAACTTATTTTTAAGTGATAAAGTAATAAGAGATGATGAGGAGAGTTTACAGTCTGAATATACTCTGTTAAAGAAAAACAAAAGGATAAAAATGTTAAATATTTTTTTTCAAACGTATTCAGTTATAAGTTTTTCTCATAAAAATAATTTACTATCACTAAACTAATTAGCTGATGCTGATATAACTAACAATTTAAAAGGATATAATTATAATATTGGTACTAAACTGAAATAATTATAAAAATAATTGTTAGTTGAAAATGTAAATATATATATATATATATATATATATATATATATATATACATATATACAATAATTAGCTAGCTAATCTAAATCCACTCCTAATTACTTTAAAAATAAAAAAAAAGAGAGATTGAAACATATTGTGGCCAGATATCTAGCTGCACATTATGCCAGATGTCCAGTACTGGTCAAATTTGACATCTGTTTCACATCTATCAATAAAGGCTTTAGAAATAAGATATTTGAAACGATCCTTCCATAAAAATCATGCTAATACACTGGTTTAAAAATAAAGAATTTTTCAATTATTAATTATCTACAGTTAAAAAATTACTCTACAAACTATTTCTCAAAAAGAAAGAAAAAATCCTAAATATTACAGGTTTATTCTAACAGCTATTAAACTAACAAAATTTCAGAAAAATTAACTTTTACTACTTAACTTAATTTCATTTTTCGTTCATCTCACGAAACCCAATTACTCCCGCTCCGTTGTCAGCGGTTGTCATCACAGAGCCATTCTCAGAAACTATGTAACTTACAGAGTTGAAACTTTGTGTATATATAGATGAATACCAGCTATGAAGCTCAAAATATTAAAATTTGAAAAAATCCTATTATTTTAATAAATAGAGATAAAAAACCAAAATTCCAACAGCCTTTTCCTATTAAATTTAAACATGTTTCGTTATAGGAGTTGCCAAAAATTAAGAATCCACAATGAAATTCTTTCTACAATAATTAATTTTCTAGTGAACGATTTCTACATGAAAAATGAAAATGAAATAAAAAGTTTCATCAATTGAAAAACACATAAATATGAAATAAAATTGATTGACGTCATAGTGGTAATAAAACGGAAAATTTCTAAGATTTCTCAATAATACAAGGAGTATGAGTATGTGTATGTACACAAAGCAGATTAACATCACGTCATTAGAGAATTAAAGAGAAAATCTGACGTCATATTGGAAGTTTAATGAATTTTTCAAATGTTTGAGAATAATACAAAGCGAGTATCAATGAGTAATAGAGAATAGTAAATATATGAGTTTGAGAAACATATTGAATCATGATAAAAATCCGATTATGGAAACACAGTAGAGCGCCGCTAATCTGCAAACCTGTAATCTGCAAAGGCCTCTAATCCGCAATCAATTTATGAATGTAATCAAAGAAATTTAATTCTTGAAAAATGCTTCAATGGTGACAAAATTTTGAAATTTTTTTTCACCAATTTTAACATTTTTCTTATCTTTATATATAGCTATTATATCATATAACATTCTTCTTTATAGTTTAAAATGAAAGCACATTTAATTAGTATACTTTTTTATATATTCATTTCTTCATACAGTACTTGTAAAATACAATTTGAGCTTTTGTGATTTTTTTTTATTTTAATGATAAAAAATCCTTACTTAGATAATATATTTTATAATTTATTTATTTTTTCATTAAATCGTAATTATAAAATTGAAAAACACATAAAAAATACATATATATTGCTTTATAACTCTTACTTAAAGATAAAATTCAACACTATAAACCAAATGTCTTAAAACAGACAACAATTGATGCTATATTTAAGAAATTTAAAAAATAATAAATAATTTTTAACATAGTTATTACTTTATCTATGTATTAAAATGTGTAATTTATTTATATTTTAGTATTAGCAATCTAAATTTGTCCAAAATATGAATTAAAAAAAATATAAACAAAGATTAAATAGACATGGCCTGTAATCCGCAAAAAGCCTCCAATCCGCACAACACTTGGAACCAAGCTTTGCGGATTAGTGGCTTTCTACTGTATTCGCATATTTTAACATTTTGAAGGTGTACAACATGTTTAATTTTGAAATTATTTTTTAAATATCGCATTCAGTCCGCATGACAGATATTATTATGACAGAATATAATAGCGGGTTTCGCCCACTATCGAGCTGGTTTAGGTATTCGAATAAACGAAAAAATAGACCGATAAATTTTTACTTTATAAAAAACATGACTTTTTTTTTTTTTTGCTAAATGAAATTTATTTGGATTTATTAAAGAAAGGTTAAAGTGTTTTGAAAGGAATATTAAACGAAACCCTTTGAGCAATCTTCGATCACAATGATCCACTTGTTTAACTACTTGGCAACTAGTATGCCATCACCAAGAAAAGTTTGAGCTAAAACTGCAATTTCTAACCTGTGCCTTCTCCTTTTAAATCTTATTCTGTACCCTGAAGAGTTTCCTTTGATTTCTCCCAGAATTAATGAACATTTTTTGAATTTTGGTAACTTTTGAGTCAATTCCATGACTTTTTAAGGATTTTCTTAACTTTGCAGAAGCTTGTGCTTAAGACAGACAAATCTCATCTAATAAACAGATATATTGAATATTGGGGCGAATTAATATCAAGGCTAGTATGCATATCTATATTGACACATAACTGACCAGCTAATATCCTGTTTAAAAAAAAAAAAGTTCTTTTAAAACATAATTTATATAACATGCTGAAAATGGTGCGACTAAAAATAATATTATAATGTTATAAACATAAAATAATAATAATAGCATAATGGTGTAAAATAAATTTAATATTTGACAATTTTTTGTTCAAAATACCAATTGAATTTTATGTTAAAGACATATATAAAATATTATTAAAGATATCATAAGCACATTTAAAGCTACAGGAAAAAACTAGTTGGATGTGCCAATCCCGAAACTTTCTTCTATCTCATACAAGTTTCAAATACACCAAAAATGAATCAGCACCAATTTATGTTAAAATCTAACTGAATCTAAAGGTTTATTAAATTCCGTGCATTAGTTCTTGAGGTATGACTATCGTTAAAATGGTGTAAATCCTGAAAAATGCAGCATAGCAGCTCCATCTATTGGGAGATTTACACCAAAACCCAATTAACAACAACTTTTGTCAACGTCTAACTGAATCTGAAGTTTGATGCAATTCTGTGCATTAGTTCTTAAGGTATAGCTATTGGGAAAATCATGAACAAAGTAGCATAGCAGCGCCACCTGTTGGGGTGTTTGCACCAAAACTTAATAATCGTCTATTTATGCCAAGCTTATGCCTATTTATAACACAATCTGAAGTTTGATGAAATTATGTGCATTAGTTCTTGAGATATAGCTATCAGGAAAACCTTGAAAAATGTAGCATAGCAGTGCCACCTGTTGGGTGATTTGCACCAAAACTAATTAGCACCAATTTATATCAGGGACTAACTGAATCTAAAGTTTTATTAAATTCTGTACATTAGTCCTTGAGATAGAACGCACACAAAATTTTTGTCACATACAGACAAACAGACAGACAGAGTCACAGACATTGTCTAAAAACAGTTAAATCGTGTTCAGGACCCTCCTAAACATATAAATTTGCCAAAAACTGGAAGTAGAATTTTTTCACGAATCTAATTCTTGTAAAGATAGAAGAAAGTAAAAATTTATTTTATTCAAATTTTAATCAAAATGAAAATAAAAATATTTCACTTTATAATTGCTCAAAGAGTCCATCAATATTTTCTTCTATTAGAACAGGGAATCAAATTTAAGGGTCAAAGGCAGCCACACACTAAAAATATGGTTCACAACAATTTTTCTTCAAATCTTTTGCTTATCAAATTACTTGAAATCTTTTACTTATTTTAATTTTTATTTCAAATCTCTTACTTACTTCAAATCCAGAAAATGTAATGTGAAGCTTTTTTCATTTGTTACTTATTTATTGCAGTTTACTTGTCAATAAAACGTATTAGATTTATATAAATTATAAAAACTATTATCTATTAAGGCAGTTCTCAAAAAAATATTATTCACCTGCTAAACATGAAACTTTCTGACTCACTTTTAAATATAAAAGCATGATGCTTGCAGGCATGATTATTGAAGTGATTTGTAATCAAACAGTTTTTCCTTTTCTGATAAATAAATTACATCATGAGTTATAAACAATTGTTGTCTCAGGACAGCAGTTTTTTCTCCTTTCCTTCAGAGGAAATTCAGTTCTAAATGCCAACTTTGACAGCATTTTCTGAAAAATCTTTTCCTTTACCAAAAAATGGACAAAATGGTTCAATTGCAAAATTTCTGAATAAGAACACCTGCCAATTTGATGCATTTCTGAACAAAAAAGAATTAAAAAGTATGTCAGAAAGTAGCCAGTTTGGATATGAGAATAGCCCTAATAAAAAATATTAAAGCTGTATCCATGATTTGATTAAAATATGTAAGACTTTCAATCAAATCATGGATAAAACAAAGACCAATATATTGATACTAATGAACACTGACCAACCAGCCTTAAATTTCTCGTCGTAAATGGTGTTCTGGCGACCAGGAATTTTGTGCCCTGTATTAGGACTTATGCTCAGTGAAACTGTTAGTAATAATTAATGTTTTAAAATAGCTAAGAATAAACTGAATAACATGGTTCATATAACAGACATCTCATTAGCAATATGCAATAACTGCTAGAGAACTAACATATTTAAACCTTGTATAAAATTTTCTCAGAATGTACATCTTCTATAATGCTAAAGACATGCCATGAATTACAGCATTCCACTGTATTTGACCAACTAGCATTATATCCATAATTTTATATGTGTTGATAAATTATTTATATTTTTTATTAAATATATATTTATTACCATGAGTATCATAGCCCCAAGAAAATACTTCATGATCATCAGATACTGCCAAAACATGTTTCTGCCCACAAGCAATTGAGATAATGTTATACTTGAAAAGAGCTTCAATAACTTTGGGCTAAGGAAAACAAATAACAATAGTTCAAAGTTTATCAAATTTTATTTACATACCAAAATTATTACATATACCTTGGAGAAACAATTCTTATATGTAAAGAAAAATAATAATAATGTATACATTGATGTGGCTATATCATTTTTAAATTTAATATACAAAAAAATCATCACTAAATGATAAAAAAATAACAATAAGAATAAGTACAATACATAATACACACTCAGTCTCAAATTACATTTTGAAAAAGAATTTATAATCATTGATATGGGGAGAATTCAAGAATCGCAAGGGGAAAAAAAAATCTCAGTAATTTTATTTTGACAATAGGAAGCAAGTTTGAATTTATTCCTTAAATCCTTTTGGCAACATGCTTCTCCTAATTTGTTACAAATTGGGAAGGAAATCCCTTATAATCCAATGCGATTATGCCCGAATTTGTCAATTAGCTCACTGTACTGCGGGTATCTTTCTGGGTTTTCACGATATTTGAATAGTCGTCTTATATGAATTACTCTATAGAATTGACAATCAAATCATGAAAAAAAAATCTTTGGTATAGTTCGCACATGCACAGTTATAAGTTATTTCATACAAATGCCTATATCTCATCAAATAATCAATATATTAATTTTTTAATTGCAGCATACTGTTTCTACTGTTCTTGAAGTCAAATATGTGCTTTACATCCTTGAATTTCAGTAGATATTCAACAAACCATGTAAAAAGCAAAAGCATCCGTCCTCTAATTTTTGGACAGCGGTGTATATACATATACATAAGAAAAAATCAGTGACGGCTCGGCCTACAGGCACAGGTAGATTTCGAAGACGCAGACCGTGGGGCGTCTGTTTGTCGGGAATTGCGGAAGAAATGACCCTTTTGCGATGATGCTGCAGTTGGAACTGCCTACTTCAAAACCAAACTTGTTCGCAGGCGGAGCCAGCAAGGATTTTTTTTTATTATTTTTTTTTTTGCTATAAGAGTTGGTCCTATAAAAAACATGTCAATATAAAAGTTTTAGATAATATTAAGAGGATTTATAATAAATTTAAGCGGACTTGAAATCTTGGGAATTGACGAAATTATGAATTTTTTTCTTCTAAAACCCCCCTCCCCCCCCTTAAGGCAATTTTTAATTATATCAAAAATCTGTCATACATAAATTTTCGGCCCTTCTCCTAGAAGTAATAATAACTTCAAACAGATTCGATACGTATCATAATTAAGAAATTATGGGTTTTTTTCTGTTTTCACAAAAAGTCCCCCCCATCCCCCCCCCCTTGGTTCGATTTTGCCCATTAAGGAACTTGACCGAGATTTTATGCCCCTTGATTTTATGTATCAGTTTCGAAAAGATGCTGCAGTTGGAACCGCCTACTTCGAAAAATAACTTGTTTGCAGGCGGAGCCGGCAGGGATTTTTTTTTGTTTTTATTTTTTTTTTTTGCTATAACGGTTGGTCCTATAAAAAACTTGTCAATATAAAAGTTTTAGATAATATTAAGAGGATTTATAATAAATTTAAGCGGATTTGAAATCTTGGAAACTGACGAAGTTATGAATTTTTTTCTTCTAAACCCCCCTTCCCTCCCCCTCTTAAGGCAATTTTTAATTATATCAAAAATCTGTCATACATAAGTTTTTGGCCCTGTTCCTAGAAGTAATAATAACTTTAAACGGATTCGATACGTATCATAATTAAGAAATTATGGTTTTTTATCTGTTTTCACAAAAAGCACCCCCCCCCTTGGTTTGATTTTGCCCATTAACGAACTTGACCGAGATTTTATGCCCCTTGATTTTATGTATCAGTTTTGAAAAGATGCGGGAGTTGGAACCGCCTACTTCGAAAAATAAATTGTTTGCAGGCGGAGCCGGTAGGGATTATTTTTGTTTTTAATTTTTTTTTGCTATAACGGTTGGTCCTATAAAAAACTTGTCAATATAAAAGTTTTAGATAATACTAAGAGGATTAATAATAAATTTATGCGGATTTGATATCTTGTGAATTGACGAAGCTATGATTTTTTTTCTTCTAAAACCCCCCTTTTCCCCCCCCTTGGGGCCATTTTTAATTATATCAAAAATCTGTCATACATAAATTTTCGGCCCTCTTCCTAAAAGTAATAATAACTTTAAACGGATTCGATACGTATAATAATAAAGAAATTATGAGGGTTTTTCTGTTTTCACAAAAAGCCTCCCCATTCCCCCCCCCCCCCCCTGGTTCGATTTTGCCCATTAACGAACTTGACTGAGATTTCTGCAGAATTTTTCCAGTTATCGTGGTCAGAAAAAAGTGACATAGATAGATAGATAGATAGATAGATAGATAGATATATAAACTTTTGAACTGGGGGTGGTTTTGGGTTCTGGGAGTCATGATCGGCGTATATCTGCAAAAATTTTTCAAAATTTCCAACTTAGGTGAGAATGTAATAGGTAGTATTTCTTACGAAATCTACCTAAAAAAGGGCTCATTAGTTTAAAATTATTGGAATCCTGAAATAAAGTAGAGCCCTTTCTTTTAACCACTAGGTGAGTATATTTGATGACTTAAACTCATCATGAATTTCCTGCATAAAAATGCAGAATGTTATATCTAACTAATCAATATATTTTAATCAATATTTTGAAACATATCTAGATTTAAACTAAGTTTTTCAGTTTAACTTTTTTAAGTTTATACGCTTTATATAAAGCTCTGTTGTATCTTTTTGAACTCAACTTGCGGAACACAATAAATTTTCAACAAAAGATATGTTTCAAAAGTAAAATATTTATCATTCTATTTAAGATTCTGGGCAAAATTGTAAAATATTGCTCCAAACTTACTGAACATTAGACTTGAGATTCAGTAGTTTGAAATTAATTCAAATTGACAATTTTTTCTAAGATGTAATAAACAATAATTATGGTTTCAAGGTATGTTTGCTATGAAAACATTTTATTCTACACAGGTAAGATCACAAATATTACCGAAATAAACTTTTTAGTATGAAAGTCTTAGATAATGAAACTGTTTTAAAATAATTATTTTTTGATTAATTGAAGAAAAACTTTTATTACTTATGTAGAAAAATAAAAAATAAATTTTTTTCTTTTAAGCTGCTTAATTAATATTTATTCACATTATAATGTATATGAAGACTGGCAAATTTGAATAATATGAGAGATGGTTGATTCATTAAACTTAAAAAGTATATAAAATATAATCACAGATTTCAAGAAAAATGATTTAGGAAAAGATAAAATTTTTCAATCATGCTTCCTAATGTAAACTAAATCTAATTTTTTTCACCCCTTAAAGTAATGCATTGGTAACAAATATCACACATAATAATCAAGCCCAATCTAGAAGCCCTCAAAGCAGTTTTGATGAAAGGTTGTTAATTGTATAGTGAATAAAATAAAGTTACAACGATTATTTGAAAATGCAGACACACTTTAGAACTGAATCAAAACTAATGCTAATTAAACATAAGCATAAATACAAATGAAAATGTAATTGATAAAATCAAAAATAATGAATTTTCAATATTGTGTCTGGAAACACTAATAAAACAAAAGTGCCATCATCACTTTGATTAGAAAATACTGACATCAAAGGATAATACTTTATTATAGCATGAATTAATTTTGAAATCAGAAGCAAACTTATAACAAAAACTTAAACAAAAAAAAGTTTCATTACTAGAACTGGAAGAGAATTACTAGAGAATTACAAGAGAACTACTGCATTACTAGAACTTTCAATATGCAAAATAACAACGCAAGAAATAAAAAGTTATTTAAAAAAAAAAAATCTTTTATCAAATGAGAAAAACTCTTTTAGTTTATCCAATAATTATAAAAAGAGTATAAATTGAAAATATCATGTTTGCAACAGTTACAATGCTTATTATGTACTTAAAATGAAAATAAATATTTTATGATAAAAGTACGAGTTATTACAAGTAAACACAAATTTTAAATAAAAATGTTACACCGAAAGCAGAATTATTCCTATATTTAAGATATATATATATATATATATATATATATATATATATATGTCTGTTGTAACACAGTTCAGAATAAAAATTATTTTTATCTTTTAATTATTATAATAACTTGAAGTTCAGTAAAAATTTTCTAAGATTAAAAATTAGCTATTTTATATCAAACACCAAAAACCTGACTTTTTTGCCATTTGAAATGAGATACTGATTTCTATAATCTTGGATAATATAGGTTTTTGTTATATATTGTGGCTGAAAATTTTACATACAAGATAAAAATTATATAGTAATATAGAGAAAATTATGATATATCCTTTTCTGATGAAAGAATTACATCATCTTTCATATATTTCTTACAGAGTAACATGCAAATGATGATTTATAAATTTTGTTTTCCTGTGTCTAACTTTACAATGAAAATATAAATTTCTTACAATGATATAAGAGTTAACATTATACTGCATTGTTTTTATAATAATTACTAAATGTCTATTATAATGGGGGAAAATATACATAATACAGTAAAACCTACTAAGACCAAATCACAAAAGACAGGGAAAAAAATCTGTTTCAGACAGATTTTTGTTTTTATTAAAAGATACAAAGTCCCTTATAGTTGTAATCTTTTGACATGGACCACAGAATTTTTAATTTAAGGCAGGCTTCCATTATGCATGATTTTTGATGTCACAAATTTTATTGTATAATATTGCTTCTGCTGTAATTTATAGCAGTTTGTTACAATAAATTAAAATTGCACAGTGTTCATTAATACAATATTTTATATATAAAGATTAGAATTTTCACAAAAGAATTTTGATTTAGATATTTTACCTCTATGATGTCTTTGTTAGAAACAAACCCCAAACAGCCAGAAGAAGTTTTGCCAAAAGAAAATACTATACCATTATCTATAAAAGAATTCTAAATTTAATAAACATAATACTAAACTTTAATTTATAAAATCCATTACACTCTTTAAAGGAATACTGATTTCAAGAAAGATCATAATTGCTTATTGATAGCATTATATTTAATTCATTTATATACATAACAATATTATACTTTGTTACAATGCTATACTACTATATAAGAATTTTAATTTATAATTCAGCAACATGTCTAGCACTGAAGTAAACTACATTAAACAAAATAGAAAATGTTATTTTTGAAAACACAATTTTATATAAGAAAAATATATTAAAAATAAATAAATATACAATGTAAAGATAATTTTAGAAAGATAAAACTAAATTCATGAAAGTGCCAGACACAAAACTATATTTAAATCAAAATTCAACAGCAGTTGTAATTAAATTATTAATATTATTGGATCTTTCATGTTTTAAGGTTCCAGACATAGGGGCCATTCAAGTATTATGTAAGCAGTAAGAGGGGGAGGGGGGTGGGTCACAACAATTCTTACATAAGAATTACACAACAAAACAACTAAAGTACAAGAAGAAAACAAAGCATGATGGTAAATGAGCATTCTGTGGCACACCATGATCATCGATGGACATCCATGCCATCATCCATGTCAATACTGGTGAGCCTGAACTTACAGCTGAAAAATAAAATGATACTCTGATCATGTTCGGGAAAGCCAGTACTTACTTTAGATAGTAAAATGCAAAGATGATACTTGTTGTCTTCGATTAAGAAGCATAATTTTTAAAATTCTCAAATCACGCTTCTTGCCACCACCAATTAAAATGAAGCAAACCTCACATGACTTAATTGTAAGTGATGAAGGGGAATTTCTAGACCTAAGTCTCCGCCTCACACTTCACTAGATTTAGAAGTTACTTCAGTCGGGTTTCCCCAAGCACCTTACGGTTATTTTAGTCCATCGGTAAAACCAGAGTTTTCAAAATGTTATCTGTTAGGTTTGTCGACTTTATAATGCTTCTAATAAGTCAGCTGATTGCCAGTGCCACAGGAAAAACATTCATGGCAATGTTGTATAAGGTGTCTCACACCCACGAGCACATCCAGTGCATATACAAGCTCAGCATGCTAACAAGTTGATGTGTATTCCACGAGCTATAAATGGCAATTAAAACATTGAATGGCTTGAGAAAGAAGAGGTAAAGGAATAAGCACCAGAAACCAGCAATATTCCAGCCCACTGTTCCAGTGAAAACATAATAATAGGCAATGTAGAAACATGGATTCAAGGATCCTGGGCATCACACTAGAAATGTAAACTCCAAACATATAACATTTCTATGATTCCTGTTAAAAATTTTAGTTATGATTAAGTTAGGGTGTATAGCATTTCTTAAGTTTTGTTGCACAATGTGATAAATAACAATATATTTAAACCACTTTGTATTCTTTTGATACCACAACCCCTACATATGTCTATTTATATAAATTTGTAAGATTAATAATGTAACTTATTGGTAACTGATGTGTTGACATACAAAATGTCATAAAATCTTATGTAAGCAAAAAAAAGAAAGGGGAGGGGGGGGGTCTAACATTTGCTTATTTTTTCTTTCTAGGGAGGGGTATAAAATGACTAAAAATATTACTTGCATAATACTTGAATGGCCCCATATCACAATTTCAATGATTCTTTATTTTTAAGATAAATTTTATGCATAATTTTACATTTTTTCTCAGTGAAAAAATGTTAAATTTGAAATAATAAAACAAAATAAGATTACAAATACATAAATGATTTAATATATATATATATTAGGGCGTATCGAAAAAATCCAAATTTCTTAGATCTTTTAGCAGTAGTGCGGAAAAGTTGTGAACTCCCTTTATTAAAAAGTGTGCAGAATTTTAAAACTGTGGGTTGATATCTTCTGTTGCCTCAGTGGGCCGAAAGTTCCAAAAATTGGACTAAAAATGATTACAATACAAAAATTAATAAATAATCACAGATTTCGCTCATCGGTTCGGGGTAGTGCTTACAAGTTACTGTTTTGTAACAACAACAACCATAGAAAATTGTAGAATTATATCTTCTGTCGCCTTATCAGCATCGAATTTTTGGAATTTTGATGCAGTTTGGTAGTTTTTTGCATAACTGTTTACTGCTTACACATCGAGACAAACTGGGTTTGTTAATCTGTCAGAATAGTGGAACACCCCTATTTTCACGCAAAGAAACAACAACAACAGCCATAAAATTTTTTTGAATTCTACTTTAATACCTTCTGCCGCTTCATCGACACCAAATTTTGAAAAATGAAGGCAAAATTTTAAATAAATACACGTGACACTTACCTCATTTTAATGCGAACACAAAATTTATTTTACCTTTCGAACATACAAATGACAAAAGCATTACTGCTTATAATAATTTTGGTCTCAAACTTTGACATGTGTTTTCTGGATTCTAGTGTCGCTCTAATAAATCTATCCCTATTCTGCGGCCCAACTGTTTTTCCGGAAGCTGCAGTGACTAGTTTCACAATCCGCTCAACTGCTTGTGTGTGTGAAGCAAATTTAATAAAGTCCTAGCAATACATTGGCATACTGCCCTGTATCATCTTCAGAAATTCTTGAGAACTGATCTCTCTGAGAACAGGAGGCGATATCACATAATAAACTTGCCAGTCAATGAGATCTACATAGTCTGTAGCTCCAAAGTTAACAGCAGGAATAACTTTGCGACCAAAATTTCCGTCTGGGCTAATGTCTCTTGCCTTGATAATCCGACGAGCTGCAAGGGTCCTAATAGGGCACCTATCATCAGTTAACATGGCCAAAAGCATGTTTTCTTGAGCCGCATAGTAAGCGTTGCGAGAAATAACTGGGTCGATTATGTCACAATAGTTTTTTGGCAATTACCGAGGTGAGCTGATGAAATGCCACAGGTGTCTGTTACCATCCATTATGCAATGACGAACATTAATTCGGAACCATGAGGGTGCGTAGACTCTTAGAATGAATTCAGCCAATGTTAGAAACTCATTTGATGGGTCTGATGTAGATATATATATATAACCTCAGTATTCGATTGGAAGTTGTTAGCCAGCGGAACAAATTCAACGTTCCCGGTTTTCGGATAGCTAGATCTGAACAACAAACGCCAGAACTAATGGTGGTGCAAATGTCTAATAAGTATTTCTTATCTGAACTGAGGGTGGTAGGATCAATATCTGGCAACTTGACATTAAATACTATTAAAAGCAACAATTAAAAGCTTTTCGCATCCTTTGAGGTTTCGTCCAATGCCTCCGGTGTTAGATGTGAGGCCTGATGACTTGCCGTCTATGGACTTAAACAGGTGTCGTAATGGCAACTCATTGAAATGAAGTAAGCAGATAATCCATTGGACTGGCCTCAGAAGTTTCAATTCAAGCGAATTACGCCATTATACACTCCTGTGTTCACTACAGTGCCATCACACCCGAGAACAATAAGGTTGCTAAAATCAATCAATGAAGCACTTGTTACGTATTCGTAAATGCTATTAGATATATCAAGATTAGATCCGCTTTCAGGTGTAACATGTTTCATATACGTAGAACCAGGATCTGATACAATACAGCAATGCGCTTCTACAATTGTTCTTTGGAACTGCTTGTCCTCGAGTGTTTCTGATGTTAAAGTTTTGTCATGTCGTCCATCAAAATAAAGGCCAGATAGAGTGGAACGATATTTATTTGATTTTGAGACCAATGTTTTGTAAATTCTCGATTTTCCCTCTTTATTTTATATTTGTCTGTGACGAAGCTGATATCTGATTCCGATATTAATCCCAAATCTTGCATAACACTTGATGCAATAGCAGCCGTGGCTCTGTTGGAGACACCATACCTTTCACTGACAAGAACTGTGTTGTCCAGTTTTAAACGCATTTGAACACTTCTTGAAGGCTCCCACATTGTCTTCAGTATTTTGGCAGACTGCCAAATCCAGTCTGTCTCGATTGTGTATTGTGCAGTGCAAGCAGTAAACAGTTATGCAGAAAACTACCAAAATGCGTCAAAATTTCAAAAATTCGATGCCAATGAGGCGAAAGAAGATATTAATCTATAATTCTACAATTTTCTATGGTTGTTGTTGTTACTAAATAGTAACTTGTAAGCACTATCCCAAACCGATGAGCAAAATCTGTGATTATTTATCAATTTTTGGTTTTTAATCATTTTTATTCCAATTTTTGGAACTTTTGGCCCATTGAGGCGACAGAAGATATCAACCCACAGTTTTAAGATTTCGCACATTTTTTAATAAAGGAAGTTCACAACTTTTCCGCACTACCGCAAATAGATCTAAGAAATTTGGATTTTTTCGATACGTCCTAATATATATATATTCAAAGTTAAATATTTTTTAATTCAACTAAATAATAATAATAATTTTTTTTTTTAAAAAGTAAATAAATAAAAGGAAAATAAAAGTTACATACCAGATTGGCAAACAGTGAAATCATCTCCACTCGCCACAGTGGTGATATTAATAGCAAATTTTTCGTCAACTATAATAGGAATATACGATGGAGCTTCAATTATTTCTTCTTTACTACATTCATCATGTACCTCAAAAAAACAAATTAAAAATCTATTTAAAATTCCACTTCTTCAATTTTCGTTCTCAATATGATAAAATAATAATAATAACAAAGATTTTTGGTATACAGAAGCAGTAAAATAACTCATTTTTTGAATAAAGACTTTATTTTGTGCCACAAAATCATGATGACAAAAAAAAGAAAAAAAAAACCTTTTTGAATTAATTATGGAGTAATCGCTAAATATGAATTTTATTTAATATAGATTGCTTTAAGCAATCACTTTGATATCATTGATCTTACTAAACTAAAAATTTATGGTCTAAGAATTTGTAGCCATACCTCTACAATAAAAAATTTCAATCATTTATTATTTTGTATTTTTCACTTTGCTACACCCTTCTTTATTTATTTATTTATTTATTTTTAAATTCTCTGACAAATTTAGTCTTTATATCAAATTTTCATTTCAAAAAGTTTTAATTCAGACATTGATTATATATTTTGCCTTATTTATCTCACATTCACAGGCAGAAACCCATTTATTGGGAAAATAAGAATTTAATAATAGAATACAAGAAAAACAAGAAACACACATCATGCATCACGCATAGATCAAGCTTTGTTATTAATATCATTCTTGACAGATGGCCCCTGTAGCACACGCTAGCTGTGATTGACAAATTGTCAGGAGTTCGGCAGTCTTGAGCTAGCCGCGATGTAGTGAAGTTGTCTCTCATAATAAATACAGTCTGACCCAGTTAAGACGCTCATGGTTAATACGCGATCCCACTATAGGTGCAGATTCAAGGTCGTCAGTCGTGACTAAATTTTTTGCTTTGACCACTAACTTTCTATGTCTAAGTCGGCATGTGTTTTACAGGATGCCTTTTTTCCACATCAGATTTCAGCCTTTTTTTTTAATCAAATCCGTGGATTTTCTACGATATTTACCACTTTTTCTCTTATTTCTATTGTCCATAATAATAAAAAAATATGATTAAACATGGATGCCACATTTCTGCAGATCCACAAGTTTCCTGTTTGAGAGTTGAAGAGAAATTAAAACTTTTTTTTTTTGTTTTCAGTTCTATTTCTTTATTACTTTCTTCTGATTCCTACCTCCAACTGTTTTATTCATGTCTGGTGAACTACTACCATGAGTTTCATAGAATCAGGTCGTCTCTGATTGTGTGTCAAGTTTTTACAAACTTTATGTTAATATAGAGAATAGTCACAAAATCAAAAGGGAAGTGTTACTCATTATCACAATTAATAAATATTATTTTAATAACTAGGTTGTTTTGCAAAGATTTAATACATTTGGTTGTATTAAAAAAAAATTGGCTAGCACAAAAATTATTTTTGTTGTTTTAATTTTTGTTGCAACATGCTCATTAAGGTCATGTTCAAATCCATATTTTCTTCAGTTAATTTTTTAGTCGGTCCTAGAAAAACACAATGAAGTAAACTTAAATAGAGTCCATTTTTCATCTAAACATACGTAAAATATACTATTTTTGACCGTAAACATAAAAGCAAAACCTCTAAAGTCGCTTAGACTATTAGATGTGAAATAATCTCAGTTCCTGCAACGTTATAACAAATCACATTTAATATGCAATCCCGCTTAATACGTGACTTTTGTCCAGTCCCTTGAAATGAGTCTTAACCAGATTCGACTGTTATCATTTTCCATCCTCCTTACGGTGCTCACAGTTAATAAAATATAAACCTACAAACTTAATTTTTTTTTTTTTTAATTTCAGCAATAATTAAAAAAAAGAAACAAAATTAAGCATGAAAAGGTAAAAATCATTTGTAAAACAGTAAAAATATCTTGTATGTGTAAGTATCTTTCTTTAAAATGTAACAAGACAAAGTAGAATTATCAGTTAAATATTACAAAATTTGGATACTAAAAGTAAATTAATATGAATTATAGGTGACATTAATGAAACAAATGAAATGCAATTTTTTGAAACAATACTTGAACATATTTGAGTGGTGATGATAACATTCCTCAGATAAAACACTGGAAACTTGCAAGTTAAAATCTAAAGGATTATGAATAAAAAGTTGCATAGACTTCACACTCATAACATAGAAATGCTAGTTATCACTTAAAAAAAAAAAAAAAACAGCAAAAAAACTAATATGTTATATTGTCAATTGGTTATTTGAAGATTTTTTACTTTCATTTAATTAATGCAGCATCAATAATTTTTATAAGAGGGCAGCAGTATCTTTAAAACTAAGCATAGTAGAAAATATCTTGCGTTAATGAAGACTTTTCAAAATTTTATGATTTCCAGTGTGACAATAGGTTTCAGCTATAAGTACACAAAATTTCAAGTCTCTAACTTATACAGTTTCTGAGAATGGACTCTGTGACGGGCAGACAGAGAAGCCAGACAAACAGGGTTTCGTGAGATAAACAAAACCCTAAAATCAGGTAACTCAATTGGCTGCTAGCACTACAGATAAATGTAAAAGCAAACATCTTGCTTGAATTAATGGTTGGTTGGTTGGTTGAGAGTGCTACGGTCATCTTTTGCACATGAGGGCTAAACAGACTGGGACCTCCATTTAAAGTGTAATTTGACCAGCTACAAACACACCTGCCTTAGTCGGGATTCGAACCAAGCACATTTTGTCCAGTAGTGCTTGGAATTAATGAATTTTTATTTAAAACTTGGTATAAAAGTAAAAAGTGTTTTTTTTTTTTTTTTTAAACACTCTTTTAAAAGCATTCAATGTTTATCTTGAAAATCACGCCTAATTTTATAATTGCAAATCATGAATTTTGAAAAAAGAAAATCTGCTGCAATATGTAATTTGGCATGATTTTCAGGTTTAGGAATACAGTTAACCCGATCATGGAAAATTCCATCTTTTTTTAAATACTTAGTAGAAAGTGCAAACTAGTTAATTTATTAAAAAAATTAATAATTTTTGCTCTGTTTCTTTTTTTAAGATATGACAACAGGAAAGATAAAAAAAAAAAGCATTATTTAAACTATCTTTTTAGGATTTTAAAATTGATTTCTCAATGTATAATCGTAGTTTAATTAACACGAAACTAGTAATTAATTAGAGAGTATTTTAAAAATATATAATACACTCCTTTTTTTATTATTTATTTTATGTTTTCTACTTTTTAGTGATTAAAATATTTCATTGTTTCAGTTTCACAGCCAGTTGGCCTATTTTGTTGAGTGTGGTTTCGGTTTGGCGCATCATTAAATCCATTGTTGTTGTAACTCATATACAATTGTAACCATAAAGAATATTTGGCAATTTATCACCTGTGCCAGGCTAATGGGAAAATGCCTTAAAATTAATTTATAATTAAGTTCTAAAAATATTAAGATGTTGAACAGTCATTGGAAACACAGCTGTGAACATAATGTTTATAATTCTATCATATCAGGAAGTGAATGAAAATTTTATTACATAATTCCCTCTTTACATACAAAAACAAAGTTAAATAAAAGATTGTAATAAGGTATTTTCCTGTTGTAGGGGTCTTGGCAAGATGAGAGAAAATGTTTTAGACAAGATAATGAAATTTTTCACATGCATTTTCTGACAACCTACTCATTCTTTCATCTACATAAGCAAATTTTTCAATATTTATAAAAATAATTTAATATACAGAACCCTTTCATCTGTTATTATATGCAAACAGAAGAAATTTATCTAATATGTGTAATAAAGAGCAATTTTTTTAAATATATACATAAATAAGCATAATAGTTCATCAGTTTTGTTTTCATAGCTGTTTGAATGATTTGGCAACAAATCTCACTTAAAAAAAAAAAAAAAAAAAAACCCTGAATTGTATTAAGCTGCTTTAAAAACTGCCATGGACCCTATTACAAGGAAGTAGCAAAAAAGTATATCCTTAATTAAAAACATGATATTGTTTTATTTCTTAAATTTATTTAAAATGTATTTGTGTTCAGCTTAAACTGTAAATTTGAATGACAATTTCAATTTATATTGCATTTTTGGAGATGCAATCTACCATGTAAATCTCTTCTTCAAGAACATTATAAAAGTCTAAGTCTGTAAATAGGGTACAGATCATAAAAAACTGAATATTTTTAGAAGTATATTTCAAGCATAACTGCATAAGATAATCAAAAAACACTTACAGAAATCTGTGGAGATGAAGATTGCCAACTAATTAGAAGACCACTACCAGTTAAACCTACTATTTGATTTCTTCCAACAGAAACTGATTTAATAATACCTTTTGGAGCAGGGGGCAACAGGATAGCATCATCTGATGTATTTTGACAGTACCAAACATTCAAATTTTCTGTAGCTTGTTTGGAAGAAGTTTTTCTTTTAACTGAAAAAAAAATTGCAGAAATTTGTTTAATACCTTTATTTGATTATTGTTTTTAGTTATTTTATATGCTAAAACTAAAATAAAACAATGTTAAATAAAATTAAAACAAATAATTATAAACAAAATAAGGAAAGCTCTTTTAATGGACATAACACAATGAATTTTTTAGAATTATTTTTTCAAGAAGCATCTTAATATTTTTTTTAGAACATAAAATATATCATGAATGCCAGCCAGCAGGGACATGAGGAGAAAGGATGAAGGGGGAGAGGCGGATGCTTCTCTTACACACACATCTGAATTTTGAAAATTTATCTAAATTTTCTTTATTATACATATATTATTACATATATATTATTTATTCATAATTTTAGAAAGTAATTTTTTCAGGCGATTTAAAATAATTAACATTAAAAGGGAATAAAGAAGGAAGAATTAAAGATAAAGAGTTTTATGTATCAGAATAAGGTATCAGCTTATCATAAAATTACCGGCAAACAAATCTTGCCACTCCTACTAGACTTTTGTTCAGCCAGTGCTGATGCCTAATATTGTTAAACTAGCCGGTCTTCGCCTGTCTAGCTGGTCGTTTCCAAGTGGGGCCCAGATAAATAGTGCAGCGTACCACTCTGACTTCACTTGGGGCCAAGAAAGTGCATTTTACATGCAACCAGAAAAATATAAATAAAATACTTTAAATTAAAAGTATACAGAAATAACTAATAAGAATATGAAAAAAGCACTTAAATAAAGATTTCACAACATAAATATATTTTT
Organism: Maratus michaelseni; assembly: GCA_963931845.1. NCBI lineage: Eukaryota > Metazoa > Arthropoda > Arachnida > Araneae > Salticidae > Maratus > Maratus michaelseni. The sequence continues at coordinate 166,637,307 of OZ007592.1, read as the reverse complement.
TATGAGTCCCCTGACAAAATACTACTGGCGTGGTATATCTAGGGGTGGGGCTCAAGTATCTGGACCCCACTCGGAAGCGACTGGCTAATATATAATAAAAAATCAGCAATAGTTCTCTTTTCCGTCTAATCTTTCACAGCCGATGTTGTGCACAAACTCGCTAGCTCTAAAATCGCTGGGAAAATATATGATTAACTACTTTTTTTTTGTAGATTTGTAAAGCGGAGTTTCACATTCTTACTTAAAACTGCTGCTTGTTGGAAAAACTGGATAGTTTTCCCTTAGGTCTTATCACTCATTTAAATCATAACTTAAGTGACCTATTTCCTCAATTCATGACTTATTATATTTATTCTATTTATTTAATATTTAATAGTTTATTCAGTTATATTCAGTAATCAGTTCAGTCTCATTTGAGTAATTAATCCTTCAGTTTAATAACTTCAGTTAACAGTATGAAAGTATATTTTTTATTTAAAGTAATTCATTTAGTTTTAAAGTAAAAATATCTTTATTTAGTTACTTACCTTTTGGCCATATTAGTTATCCCAACTCTCCAGACGTTTTCCATTTACTTTCATTTCATTTTTATTTACATCATGTTTTTCACTTCCTATGGACATCGTTATCGCTTGTTTACATTAGTCACGTCTCCTCATTTCTCTCTCCTCATTTCTCTCGGTAGATCGATTACGGCACGATACAAGTGATTACGGCAGCTGGTGACAGATGGCTCTGATAATCTGTCATTACCTGTAGTATCTACCTGTGACCGTAATCAATCGTCACGTACCTTCGGGAGGCCGGAAGTGACCTGTTTGCTGCAGGATGAGGAGGTTACGTCATTGACCTTGACACGAGGCGGTAAAGTATTTAAGGAACGGGACGATCGTGTGTTGGAATGTTCCAGCTGGCTGGAAGCCGTCTAGATTGTTGTTTTAGTGTTTGTGTCGTCTACGAGTGTTTAGTCTAGTGATGTTTTGTTTTTAAGGAAGTGCTTTTAATTCGAGTGGTGATGTGTTATATTTGAAATGGAAGATAATGTTTTTCAATGAAATGGGGTCTGCAAGTAAAGAGGCCTTTTCTTTTTAAAGAACACCACGTCTTTCATTTTTGGAGATGGAGCATTTGATGTCATTATGTTTTTAAAGGAAACTTCTTGGAGCAATAGTTATTTAATGAAAAGAGCAGCTTTTTCTTATAATTTCGTGCAGCTAGTTTCATATATCTTTTGATTTAGTTTTTCCATTGGATATAAAGCTTTTTATTTAAAGTGAGTAAAGCTTTTCTTTTTTGTATTGATGTTGTGGTTTTTAGACTTTCATAATATTAACTTTCATGTCATCAAAAGGCTATTGATATTTTTAATAGTTCAGATCGTGATTCCATTTAAAGTATGTTGACACCGTTCTGTCTATTATTCTTGCATCAGTAATTTCGGAAGCCGAAATTACTTGTTACCGTTTTTGCTATTTGAAACACCAAATACGGTTATTCGATTTGGGTTTCAAGGGATAGCACTTTATATCAGTAGACCGTTTGCCATTGGGCTTGTTACTTAATAAGTATAGATAGTATCCTGGAGTGGCATGTTTTGTCCGGCGGTTCAAAGTACGACTGTATCGTGGTCGAGAAGGTACGGTTGGCCGTTACTGACAAGTTGATGAATGGAGGTTGTATTTGGAAGGATAGAGGCATTGGATCGGGAAGTGAGGAAAGATATTGTTTTATGTTTTATTAAAGTTTGGTTTTAGATTAATGGAATTTATTTAATGTTAATATAATTTTTACATGTTTAAGTTTATTTAAAGTTTATGGTTAAAGTAAATTAGATGTTTCTTTTGAATCTTTATTAAAGCATTTAATTAAAAGTAATTGTTTTCCTTTTAGGGTAAATTGGTAATGAACTTGATTTAATTAAAGGTAATTCTGTTGAAGTGCTTTTTCCATCGGTGCTCCAGTTTTCACATTTAGAATATGTGATATAAGTTTAAGGGTCTTGATACTTATATTGTAAGTTTATATGACTTCTGTCTTTGACAAAAGAAGATAATAAGCAAATGTTAATGTGACATCGTTTTTGACTTTGGTATATTGGATATATGTATTTTTATTTTGAACTTGGTAATTTGAATAAACCTTGATTAAGTTTAATTCCTTTTGTCTGTTATTATTTCATTAATATCTTAGAACTTTCAGTTATCTTTATTTTTGCTTTTGAACATTTTAAAACCTTGGTCAATTACAGCATAAACGCACCACTTGTGCCTATGCTTTGCTTACTTCATATATTACCTTAGGGTTTAAATATTACACTGCTGAGATATGGCACAATTACCTAAAACTTTCGACACACAGTGTGAACCCATTGATGGATTACTATCTAAAATTGCTGAAATACATATTTAACTATATTCTAGTACAGTTGTTATCCTAAATTTAACGTTCCTACCTATTACTGAGATATCGCAAAATAACATAAGAAATTCAACCCCCATTCAACCCTCTTTAGGGGCTGAATTTCTAAAATCGCAGAAATATATGTTTAACTATTTTTTAGTAGATTTGTTATCCTGAATCTGTGATTTCAAGCTCATAACTAAAAATGCTGCTGCGATATGGCAAACATTCGAAATGACCTAAAATTTTCGACCCCCATTTAGCCCCCTTAATGGGTGAATTTCTAAAATCACTGAAATATATGTTTAATTATTTTTATAGCAGATTTGTTATCCTGAATTTCACACTCTTATCCAAAACTACTGATGAGATATGGTGAAAAGGTGAAATCATCAAAAATTATCGACCCCCTACCCCCTCATTTAACCCCCTTAGTAGTTGAATTTCCAAAATCGTCCAAAATACATGTTTAATTATTCTTTAGCAGATTTGTTATCCCAAAATTCACGCTCCTAACTATAACTTCTACTGAGATATGGCAAAATTGCATAAAACATTCGACCCCCATTTAACCCCCCTTAGTGTCTGAATTTCTAAAATCGCTGAAATACGTGTTTAACTATATTTTTTGTAGATTTGTTATCCTGAGTTTCATGATTCTACCTATAATTTCTACTGAGATATGGCAAAATAACCTAAAATATTTGACCTCCTATTTAACCCCCCTTAGTTGCTGAATTTCTAAAATTGCTGAAATATATGTTTATATATATTTTTTGTAGATTTGTTATCCCAAATTCCGAGCTCCTAACTAAAAATGCTGCTGAGATATAGCGAACAGGCAAAATGACCTAAAACTTTCGACCCCCCTAGTTAACCCCCTTAATGGATGAGTTTCTAAAATCGCTGAAATATATGTTTAATTATTTTTTTAGTAGATTTGTTATCCTGAATTTCACATTCCTATCTAAAACTGCTGCTGAGATATGGAGAAAATGCGAAATGACTAAAAACTTTCGACCCCCATATAACCCCTTTAGTGCTTGAATTTTTAAAATCGCTGAAATATGTGTTTAACAAACTTTTAGTACATTTTTTATCTTGAATTCCATGCTTTTAACTAAAACTGTTGTTGAGATACGGCAAAAAGGCAAAATCACCTAAAACTTTAGACCCCTCCCCATTTAAACCCCTTAGTGGTTGAATTTCTAAAAACGCTGAAATACATGTTTAATTATTTTTCTAGTAGATTTGTTATCTTGAACTTCACGCTCTTACCTAAAACTGCTGATGAGATATGGTGAAAATGTGAAATCACCCAAAATTTTTGATCCCCCATTTAACCCACTTAGTGGTTGAATTTCTAAAATCATTTGAAATATATGTTTAACTACTCTTTAGTAGAATTGTTATCCCAAATTTCAAGCTCCTATTTAAAACTCCTACTGAGATATGTCAAAAAGACGAAATCGTCTAAAACTTTCGACCCCCCATTTGACCCCTTATGCTGTGAATTTTCAAAAGTCCTTTCTTAGTAAGTATCCGCCGACATTGTGTAAAAACATGTCTTCCAAATTTCATTGTTCTAAGACAAACGGTTGAGGCTCGGCGTTGATTATGAGAAAATCAAGCTACTCTTCTATAAGTATAGATGTATTCAAATATTAAGTAGTTCTTACATACAGACAAAAACATCTTTTATAAATACAGTCGATCATTGTAGTATATTTCAAAACAATTGTTCATACTAATAGTGATTGCATTCTAAAACATAAAATATCAAATGGAGGATATAGCTTTAAACTAACTGGGAATGTCAAGACAGAGCACCTACCCAGGGAAGAAAATACTTGGTTAATACTTAATAAAGTTTCTTTAGAAAATATCATTTGTAGAAGTGCTGAAAAAATCATCTCCATGGCAACAAAAGCCACCTTTATTCAATGATTTCACAATGCAGATGAAATTTCTATTTTGCAGATAATCTGGGAAAATATAAAACTGTTAGATGAATTGCTTTTTTTTAGGTAGCTTTCAATACAAAAAAGTATAAAGCTACCTATTGCAGCCGTTCGGAGGAAAACAGTTCCGGAAAATTTCGATATATTTTCACCGATCATGACCCCCAGACCCCAAAACCACCCTCTGTTCAAATGTTGATTTATATATATAGATATATCCATATATATATATATATATCTGACCTATGTCATACGATAACGCCCGTATTTATGAATCGATTTTGATGAAACTAATTGTGTGTATTAAGGTCACTAATGTCTCGACCGAGTTCGTTGGCCAGCTTGGTCCGCCATCTTGTTTCAAGATGGCGGCCATATAAAGATTTAAATTAACTTAAAATCTAAAATAAATATACAAAAAAATTAAAAATTCAAATTTATTTTTTAATTATGTGTTAGGCCTTGATACAAGGATTCCAGAGCATTTTTTGGTTTACCTCTATCTTAAAAAATGGCTGAGATAGAGCAGTTTGAAATTCTAGGGTGGCTGACATTTTGAAACAAAACAGCACATTAACGCGATTACTCGCAAATTATTTTCTTTCATTGTTGTAATAATTTTCCCAATCATACGCATAAAACTATATATTCATATTTGTTAGCGCCAAATTCTCGCCAAAATTGGCGACATTTGGCGAAATATGCCAAATTTAGCGAAATATCGCCAAATTTGGCGACCAAAATAAGTCTTCATAAATGAAGCCAATTTGGCTATTGCTCAATAATTTGGCGAAATTCTTATTCAAATTCAGTATTAACGAATCTTTTGTAAACGTTTCTTTGCATTTTAACTTGTTGTTTTCGTGTAACATTAGCTAAAATTTTAAAACGAAGATATAGGAAAGCTACCTTTTCCTCCCGGTACAGGCCGGAAGGACTTTTTTCAATTCTACTTCATAAGTTGTAAAAATAAGAAGGATGACACCATAATTAAAAAAATTTCAAAAAATATGATTAGTACTAGAAGGTTAAAGTTCAGATTTCAGAAAATATTTTATATTTTCAAGGTAACTGCGGAAAATCAAGTTAATTATATAAAATAAACAATGTATTACTGAATAAAATAACAATCCATTAACAAAGAACTTCACAACTCAAAAATCAACAATTCTGAATATCTACTTTGAAAGATTACATATCATTTTATGGCACATTTTGTATTAAAATATTTTTAACAAAATTTAGAGAATGGTAAGAATTCACAAATTATGTGAAAAACTAAAATTTTTTTGTATAGAGTTGTAGTTAGTAATGGCATTGTGTAAAGTTAGATGAATATCATCTAAAATCGATAAAGTAGAATAACTTGTATGACAATTTTCCACAAGAAAATGTGATTTGATATTAATAGTTACATATGTTACATGAAAAGTACATTTTTGTGTGGATAGTAACTTAAATTTACTTCCATAAATAGATAAATGTGTAAAACAACTATAACATATGAACAAGTTTTTCAATTTTTAATTAAAGAAACACAGAGATAATTAACGCAATTATTTGAAATATGCAAATATATACATTTAGGCAAGATATGTTTATATTATAAGATGATAGTTCAATTACATATACTTACTAATTTCAGAACTATTATTATCCACCATGCCAGAAGCATGCGATTTTGATATTTTTTTAGACCTAAAAAACAAACATATAGAGTATAGAATAGTATTATATATATATATATATATATACAGCGTGTCCACATATAACCTGACCGACCTTTATTTTCGCAACCGTTGGTCCTAGATGCATACTTCCAATTACAAAAATGGTTTAAATAAGGTAAAGAATTACTTTTAAAGTGATTTGGGTCAAGAAAAACATTTATTAAAAAAATACGAAGGTTAAATTTTTATACGATCACCCGGTCCTATAAGTGATATTTAGTAAAAATTTACTGTGACACTAACAAGTACGACAAAGACAGTCCCATTCATCTAACATTAAAATTGACAGAGTTCTGAAACTTTGAAATGCATGACTTATACCACTTTTTTGCATCTAAAAAGAGATGATTTCGGCCATGATTTCAGGGGTCGTATATAAAGTACTTAAACTTATTTCAAGGTATCTGCGCTTTGAAATAAATCGTACAACTATTACGATTGAGTTAATTTTTATTAGTTAAGTTTCAGATTAATTAAAATAATTGTATCTTAACATATGTTTTATTTTGAAAGGATTTGAGGCTATGATTTCTTTTAACAAAAATTACGTTATTTTCATAAGGTTTTATTTAACTTGCAACGATCGTCTTTCCAGTTTAAAATTTGTACTCTAAGTTTAACTCACTTTCAAATGTCCGATCAAAGTTAAATTTTACATACTGACTTAAATCCGATGGCAATGTAATATTATTATGATTTTCGACGCTTTCTATCTTATACATACTTATATTAGAGGATAACACAAAAAAAAATTAAGATAGCTTATCGTCAACAAGTTTAAAAAAGAGTTTTAGATTAGATAACATAAACCTGCGATGGTTGTGTTTTTTAAATTTTAAAATTACGTTTAATGTATTTTTTAACGCTGAATAAAAAAAAAAATTACCTTCACTTTTAACCATCATATCAGAATTTTTCGCAAATCGTAAATTTCAAGGTTAAAAAACAGCGAAAAATCTGATATTATAAAATAGATGTAAGACTTTTTTATTCAGTTTAATTTTATTATATTCAATAGTTTATTCAAATATTTGGCTTATACTGGGTTTCTTGCAGCTAAACAGCTCAGGGGTCCGATGAGGTTGGGAGGGGAGGGGGGGATCAATTTTAACTTTGAGCTTTTTAACTTTGAAATTTGCGATTTGAGAAAAATCCTAACGTGATGGTTTAAAATGAAGGTCATTTTCGGATTCAGCACTAAAAAATCCATAAGAATCAATTTTCAAAAGATAAAAAACATGGCACAACCCAAAATTTGAAAGACAGTGTAATCTAACAGCATTTTAAAATCTGTATCATTTTGTAAAGAATTGAGGCTGTTGTTTTTCATCCTTTTATTTAACAAAAATTCTGTTATTTTTATCCTCTTATATGTACAGTACAAATTGTATATTTTGCATTAATATGTCAGAATGATTATAGATTTCACAATTATATTAGATTGCAATGTTAATTTTTCTCTCAACTATTTTTTTGATATATCTGACGATTATTTATATTTCTACTACATTTGTGAATGACCCCTATTTTGCAGCAAAAAATATACTCCAACTTTAAACAGCTATTATACGGTCAATTTTAATGTTAAATGAATGGGACTTTTTTTGTCGTACTTGTTAGTGTCACAGTAAATTTTTACTAAATATCACTTATAGGACCGAGGGACCGTATAAAAATTTAACTTTCGTAATTTTTTAATAAATGTTTTTCTTGACCCAAATCATGTTAAAAGTAATTCTTTACCTTATTTAAACCATTTTTGTAATTGGAAGTATGCATCTAGGACCAACAGCTGCAAAAATAAAGGTCGGCCAGGTTATACGTGGACACGCTGTATACAGAATATAAATGCATACATATACAATGAAATCTCAATTTTTATGATAATGATGAAGTAAAAGGACAATGATAATTCAGATTGTGTTTTGTTCCAATACAAAAATATCAGATGTGAAATCTTGACACCAGGGTGATTGTGAATTAATGAGAAAATACCTGAAACATTTACAATAGGGAAGGGGAAAGGGATACATAATTTTATCTTCTTAAGAAAAATGACATTACACATAGTAACTGGACACAGAGGGAAAAGAAAGAAATTAAACTAACATTGTACTACATAATTAATAAGGACTTTACGTTGCACATATAAATACTCAAACATTTGCTTCCAACGTAAAATTTGTTTAATAAATATGAGTTATTTTAAACTACATATATAAATAAACCTCTACGTTTCGGTTAATCTTTATAACCATCATCAGGAGAAAAAAACTTCATAAATATGAACAGCAAAAATTTAAATTTGTTACATGATTGATTCTAATGTTCAAGTGACACGACGCTTAAATAACGGAAAAAACAACAATATATTCAAAATAAGCCAGGTGGCGCCCTCTATGAATCAGCGATGTAACTGGAAACTCATGTTCAACTAAATGAAAGTTCATTTAAAATGAATTTCCATATAGCTGGAACTGAAAATGATGAGATATGATGAAATTTGTAACGATATCTCATCATTTTCAGTTCCAGCTATATGGAAATTCATTTTAAATGAACTTTTATTTAGTTGAACATGAGTTTCCAGTTACATCGCTTATTCATAGAAGGCGCCACCTGGCTTATTTTGAATATATTGTTGTTTTTTCCGTTATTTAAGCGTTGTGTCACTTGAACATTGGAATCAATCATGTAACAAATTTTAATTTTTGCTGTTCATATTTATGAAGTTTTTTTTCTCCTGATGATGGTTATAAAGATTAACCGAAACGTCGAGGTTTATTTATATATGTAGTTTAAAATAACTCATATTTATTAAACAAATTTTACGTTGGAAGCAAATGTTTGATAAGTATTGTACTACATTATTTACAATAAAAATACAATTTTCAATTAACTAAATATATAACGTACAATGTAGTAGTAATTTGAAAGAAGCTTTATTAAATATATATAATTTTTGTATTGTCTTTCCTTTAATTTTTCCACATGGGATTTCATGTTAATTATATATATGAAGAAAGTTAATTTATATATTATTCACTTAATAAATATAACAGTAAATTTATTAAACAAGCAGTATAAATCATTTCAATACTAGCTGACCTGCCCAGCATTGCCCAGTCCTAGGATAATAATCTTAAATATACAAAAAAAAAAAGTGTTGAATTCAGACATTTTTCTCCAGAAGGGATTTAGGAATGGTGGTGCCACTTGATCAAATTTGTATGATATATTTCTTAATGAAAATCTATCTAAACGAACCCAGAGTTGGGCGCCATACTGCTTTCGGCAGCATACACCTGGGAATACTATGCATATTTTGATCTATTTTTGCATACAACCCTTGAATTTATAAGATTTAATATTTTTTAACGAAAAACTTTCTAAACAAATCTAATGTTGAGGGTCCCTACTGAATTCAGCAAATCTGTATGATTTTAGGTTTATTAAACGAAAATCTTTCCAAATAAACTAAGAGGCCTCTGTAATAGTGACTGCTGATTTAATTTGACATTTAGATATATTAAGTTTTCAATTCTGATCAAAAGTTCCTGAGAAAACCTAAATAATAAAAAACACGCTCCTTACTTTTTTAAAAATGCAAAATTATATTTTCCAGTACTGACAATCTGTCTCAAAAGCACAATTCTCTTAAAATGCAAAGTGATATCTGGGAAGATACTAAGGGGAGGGGGAGTCTATGGCAAATTTGTAAAAATATTCCAGAAAGTAATTTTTTGAAATAGTAAATATTAATATATTTTTATAACAAAGATATCTTTAGAATTGGAAAAGTGCCCTGGATAAGCTTTTTTTTTTTTTTTTTTTTTTTTTTTTGTATTTCCCTCTGGGGAAAAGGGATGGTATTTTAAAACTGCAGAAAAAGAAGAAAAGATGAAAACAAAAACGAAAACGAAAACGAAATTGACCTCTCAGAAATATTTGTTTTCGAAATAGTAAACACTGATATTTTTTTAAAACAAAGATATTGTTAGAACTGGAGATATACTTGGAATAAATAAGCAAATTTTTTTTTCTGTTTTTTAACTGATAAACCAGGATAACAGTTTCAAAATACAGAAAAAAGGGAAAGCAAATCAAAAAACATGAAAGAACACATGAAATCGGGTTTCAGAAAAAAAAAAATAATAATAATTACCATTAGAATTGGAGAGGTACTCTGAATAAGTGGGTAATGTTTGTTTTTTGTATTTTCAACTGTGAAACCAGGGTAACAGTTTCAAAATACAGAAAACAAATTGGAAAACATGAAAATCAACATGAAATCGCATTTCAGAAAATATTTTCTTTTTGAAATAGAAACAGCAGAGAAAAAGTGAAAAATATATTTTCTTTTTGAAATAGTAACAGCAGAGAAAAAGCAAAGACTAACATGTAATCAAGCTACAAAATTTTTTTTTTTGGAAATAGTAAATATTCAATTTTTTTAAATGAAAGATACTGTTAGAGCCAGAAAGATGCAGAAAAACTGTTCCTTTAATTTTTTTTTTTTTTTTTTAGTAACTGCACAGAGTTCCTGGCAATCACAATTTCAAAGTGCAAAAAAAAAAAAAAAAAAAAAAAAAAAAAAAAAGAAATTTTTCCCTTTGTCTGCTCAAAGAACCAAGGTAAACCCGAACAGACACAGATACAATTGGAAGCTTGCCATTTTGCAATGTTCATTTGGGTTATTAATATCTCGCTTAGTTATCAAAAAATGAAAATTCTGAGCCTTAGATGCATTTGGATCTGTCCTCGTTTATCCTTATTCAAATTTGCATATGAAGTTCCTGTTTATATTTTTAAAGTGTTGAAAATCTTAAGATTATTATATAAGTGCAGACAATTTGATTTCCCTAGTTCCAACAAACAGACACACACACAGAGAGAGATAAAAAATTTCTTTTATTAATATATATTTTATAAATATTTCACAACTAGTGTAAATGCCCATCCTAGAACGGTGGGTAGAAATCATCATTTTCACTTTAAATTTTATATAATTGATAAATATACTCATATACTATTCATTGACAAGAAGGAAAATAGATATGAAACGTTAAGTTCAGGGCCTTTATTAATGCATGGGCCTCTGAGATTTTAACAACAAATTTGTAATCTGATGTAAATAAGATGGTAAAACAGAGGAGAAATTGCAGATATATCTTATTTTATAAAAGAAAATAGATATATATTGAATGCAATATCAGTACAAATAACTTTTACTGACTGACTTGTACTCAAAGAAATATAAACATGTTTATATACTATTTATCGACAATAAGGAAAACTTACCTGAAACATTAAGTTCAGATCCTCTGGAGTTTTAACAACAAATTTTTAATCTTATGTAAATAAGATGACAGAACAGAGGAGAAATTACAGATCTTTCTTAATTAGTAAAAACAAACAGACATAGATATAGTTCTAATGTGTGTTTTATTATGAAGTCTTAATTTTGTTATGGTATATTAGCTGGAAACCAATGCTGAACTATTTATATTGCTTCAAGTGCAAACATATTAACATTCTGTAACCGTTTCAAACTTTTTTTTTTTTTTTACCATAACATTATTCTTAATAATTTTATTTTTCCTGAAATCCTCCATTTTTCTGAATTCTTTATTAAAAAAAATTAATTCATCTTATGTATGATTTAGTTTTACAAAAAAATAATTGAATCTGGTATCTCTGCTTTAATCAATCAATAACTTAATTTTGAAAGTACAAAATATGTCAGGTTTTCCAAGTTTAGTTACAATTGCCATTGCATTGTTGTATTGTTCTCTCATGTTTCGTGGCGATCCTTGAAATATAGATGGTAAAATAACTGCTCTTCCAGCTTGAATTCCAGCATTTACTTCACTTCCTTCAACAAAATCAAGTAAACTACAGTATAGGATCCGTTATCCAAAATGCTTGGGACCTGGGGCATTCTGGATAAGGGGTTTTTCCGTAATTCGGAAACCTTTTTTATAAGTATAAAAAATGTACGAAATAATTTCATAACAGGGTTCATACTCTCTTTACATGATAAAATTCAAGCACCTTACCCAAAATTCAAGCACTTTTTCAGAAATGAAAATTTTAACGTTACAAAATACTATGTTTGTTTGTATAATGCAAACGTATAAAGAGGAAAAAAAAAAATTCATTTTCATATGTTTTCAGGTGAATGCCATACATAACAGATAGTAGCAAAGTTTTAAATGTTAAATGTTATGAGAAAGTCTCAGAAAAATACAGAAAATATTTTTGCAGTATACTTTGAAAGTTATCTGTGCTAACACCAGACAAAAGTAGACACTTGATAATTCTGCACTGCTATAATACACACAATTTAAAAAGAAACTAAACAATTTTTCATACCTTACCTAAATTTGAAAACATCCACTAAATCATTTTACAAAAAGGTATATTAAAACACACACAAAGAAAAATTTGCATATTTCAGCATGAATAATTTATTGCATTTTAAATACAGGACTTTTTTCAGCCTTTAAGCTTTTTAACTGCCTCATCTATTTTTTCATCTAAAATTTTAACTTCAGCCTGTTTTTCTTTTACGGTTCTTTTCTGGCTGTTTGACTGTATGCAGAGTCATTTTTTTTTGTAGACTCTGCCTTCAAAGACAGCTCATCCACTGAAGCCAGAAGTTCTTTGATGTCAACTTCCAGGCATTTTTTCTTTTTCTTTAAGTCATCTAAATCATCTTCAAGCTTTCTTTTCTTGTTCTCAGTGAGACATTTTTCCTTCTCTTTTTGCTGATCTTTCAGGTACATCATGTACCTTTGTCTACCACTGGATGCAGACGAAAGTAACTCTTTATTTATAGGTACTTTAAGCACACTACCACAATACTAATCATACTAATACATAATCATATAATGAAGAAAATCTTGTGTGGATAAATATACAATAAAATTCAACGTTTAACACACAATATCGAACTGTAGCACAATAAACAGACATACGTTTCGTGAGTAACTTAGACTCACATCATCAGTGTCAGTAAAAATAAAAATTATTATATCCCCCTAAAGACATGAAACAGAAACGAAAACCCAAATGACAGACAATAACACACCGAAAGCTCATCACGCACGAGTAACCAATAAGATTAAGCCGGAAGTGATGCACTATGGAACAGTAAATCAACCCAGAAAGGTGAGATGTACGGTATGCTTGAAAAATCTTTGACCAAGGAGTTACCGAATCTATGAATATACTGCTTCAAAAAAATCTAAATCTAAAAGAGTATTGCATTTCTTAATAATAGTGGCTAAATCAAAATTAAAATTACAGTGGAACTTCCCTTTAAAGAAGTCCCTATTTAACAAAGTTTTCTACTTAACGAAATTTTCTGCAAAACTTTGAACACCATTAACATGGAAATTAATCTCCTTATTACGAAAAATATATTCTATATAACGAAGTTTCTTTCACTTTTGTAGGTATATACAGAATTCAAACTAAGAGGTTGCTGTTGCGATGGATATGCAAAATTATTTCAGTGGATTGTATGAAAATGAACACATTTAAATAATTTCCATTCTGCTTGATGCTAAATAAAACAATTTTTTCACAGTAAGAAAAATTATTGTTTTCACCACTCTACCACACCGAGATCCCTGTGCTGACAGTTGGGGGAAATCAAAATCGCCCTTTTTAATTTCAATGACATAGAAGATGCAGCGATGCAATACCGCCAGATGCATTGAAGCAAAAAATATCAATTAGAGTCAGGCAGTTACCATTCTGACTTTCCATTGCTTATAGGCAATTGCTTTGTACATCCACAAGAATGTCCTTCAAAATGCAAATCGAAGAACATCAAAGTTATTTTTGTTCCTGTCAATACAACTTCTAAACTTCAGCAATTAGTTTAAGGAATAATAAAAAATCCTGAAGAATACTATAACAAAAATACAGAAAAAGGACAATATAGTGAAAACTTTAGTTTGATAATCTGTGTATCAGAGCTGATGAAAGCTTGGGAATGTGACGTGATTCCATCGACCATACACAACTGTTTTTTTTTAAAGACGGCTTCAAAATTGAAACAGAATAAAAGGCTTCTGAATCCAATATCTGGTTGTCATATCCGAAGGGAAATTTTCGTGAATTTAAGTTGATTTCTATTTAACGAATTTTCTTCATAACGAAGTTTTTAGGTGTGACGATGAGACTTCGTTAAATTGAAGTTTCACTGTATCTCCCTCCCTCCAACAATGACAAGCAATAGAGGATTTTTGTAATTCCTTTTTCTAAACATAGTTTCTGTGTTCATTGATTCTGAAATGGAGTTGTCGTTTAGTCTGTCCTCCTATATAGGACAGACTAAACAACAACTCCGTTTCAGAATCAATGACATATCAAAACTTCAGGGGTATTTACAATATCCAATGTCAATGTGGTTTGTCCTATATAGGACAGACTAAATGACAACTCCGTTTCAGAATCAATGACATATCAAAACTTCAGGGATATTTACAATATCCAATGTCAATGTGGTTTGTCCTACATAGGACAGACTAAACGACAACTCCATTTCAGAATCAATGAACACAGAAACTAAGTTAAGAAAAAGGAATTACAAAAATCCTCTATTGCTTGTCATTGTTGGAGGGAGGAACATAATTTCAATTTTGATTCAGCCACTATTATTAGGAAATGTAATACTCCTTTAGATTTAGATTTTTTTGAAGCAGTTTATATTCATAGATTTGGTAACTCCTTGGTCAACGATTTTTCAAGCTTACTTTACATCTTACCTTTCTGGGTTGATTTACTGTGTCATAGTGTATCACTTCCGGCTTAATCTTATTGGTTGCTCGTGCGTGATGAACTTTCGGTGTGTTATTGTCTGTCATTTGGGTTTTTGATTCAGTTTCATGTCTTTGGGGGATATAATAATTTTTATTTTTACTGACACTGATGATATGAGTCCAAGTTACTCACGAAACATACATCTGTTTATTGTGCTACAGTTTGATATTGTGTGTTAAACGTTGAATTTTATTGTATATTCTATATGATCTTTTATAATTCTTAAAGAAATATAAGAATGTTCTTTAAGGTTTTCCACTTCCATATTTTTGTTAATAGAGAATCTTCTCTCGACAGAAGCTTGTCCACGGGACAAAATCAACACAAGTTTGGTTACATGGAAGGCTTTAATGTGTCCTTTAACACACATATGATCATAAAAAAAATCATCCAATCTGTCAATTCATTAAAGCTCATGAAAACTGATAAGTTTGTTGTTCGAAGG
This sequence comes from Maratus michaelseni, assembly GCA_963931845.1. NCBI lineage: Eukaryota > Metazoa > Arthropoda > Arachnida > Araneae > Salticidae > Maratus > Maratus michaelseni. The sequence continues at coordinate 166,621,936 of OZ007592.1, read as the reverse complement.
AAATCTTGATAATCCTGAAGAGTGATTTTACAGTCATCTTCTGGAATCCAAAAATTTTCTTGAAAGGCATTTATGAAATGCAGTTTTCTTTATTCCGTGCAATTTTACCCGGATTCAAACAAGATGAATTGTGTACAATACTATAATTTTTTGAGGATTTTTTTCATCATTGCACAAATGAAGTCCCTTATTTCTTGCTTCAGAGCAATAACGTCACTTTCTTTCACAGATTTCTGCTCTGTTAGATTTTTGAGCAATTTTTCCCCAGTGAATAGTTTCTATTTTAGCAATGGAATTCAACATAACAGTTTTGAATTCAAATCAACAAAGTTTCAAAACTGTTACATTTTTTATTTCACCATCCTTAAGAATTTTGTAATTCAATAAGCATGACCGAATTAACTTTGTTAAATCAGCGGCAAAAAATGGCAGCACAGGTTTTTCAGTTTGATATTTTGTCATGAAAGGCTGCACCAAAGATGTAACTGATGAGAGAAAATGCAACTTAACATTTAACAATTCATCTTTTAAAAAAGATTTTATGGAGTCATATGTGCGATTGGATTTTTTTTTTTTTTTCGACACAAGAGATAAATGACTTTAAATCTTCCAAGATATCAATGGCTCTTTTTATAGTTGGTAGGCTGTCAAGCCATCTATGTCTGCCAAACTTCAAGGCAGTCTTGCCAGTTGATGATACTTCATAATAATCTTGAAGCCTTGCTGGAGAGTCCTTGAATAGCCTATGCAAATTAATCAAAAAAACATCCATTTGCCAATTTGAAGGAGCTCCATTAGCTTTAAATGCATTATGTAACATATGCAAGCCGCAGCTACCTATATTTAGTATACCATGATCATACTGTTTTTTAAGGTCTTTTTGGAGTTTTTTATATACCTTCCAGTTAAAGTAAATCCAAATAATTTAAATTATTTAATTTAAAAAATTAGAATTCCAACAAGGGCGATGACCTTTCCCTGCTCTCATTTGCTGGTACCCATGGATTCACGACACGTGAATAACATTGCTATCACATCGCCTCCAATCTTCCTCACATTCCTCAGATAAGAACGGAATTTCCGATCTTGTAGTCGGTAGTAGCAACAAGTTACCCCTCTTTTCTTTTTTTTGTTAACTTAATCCTATAGAGGGTAGGGAAAAGGGACAAATGCTTGAACTCTGAACCCCTAAAAAGAAAATCTCTGAACAAATATTTTAGCCAATTTTTTTTTTAAGCTTGCAATTATATTTTATTTTGAATATCTGAATAAGAAAAATTAAGCACCTATAAAAAAAATAATGAAAATTAAGCACCTTCATTAAAATATAAGCAAATTCAAGCACTTTCAAGGACCTTTTTTCTCTCTTAAAAATTCAAGGACTTTCAAGCAGAGTATGAACCCTGTCATAAAATAGTGATAAATACGAATAATATATGTAAATACATTACTTATAAATTTGTTCATTATTCAACATTATTTGCACAAAATAAAAAAAAAACATTCTAAGTTACAAAAAATAAATAAAATTTCATTTTGGGAGTTGGGAGCAGAATCTTTTGATTTGGAGATAGCGACGGCATCAACTGCGGTCATTTATCCAGCTTGTTTAAAATTTATACAAGTATCCTAGATTGAGGCTAAAGATCATCTGCTGGAGGCGGCTGCGCATACTGGAGTGTGACGTTATGTGTATAAAATTTACTGGAAGTATATTCTAAAAAAGAATTTTAGTTTTTTATTCAGAGAAAATCCCTCTGACTGTGAAAAATCTTTCAAATCTAAATTTACAAATTATCAAGTAACTATTATTTTATGTATAAAAAGGAAATGTTAAAATCAATGCGTAATATGACAACTTTCCATAACCTGTTATTACTGATGCTGATCGCAATGGCGGATTCGCCGATTCTTAGAATAGAAATAACTTTTCTAGGCTGAATTTTACAAAACAAAAAAGAAATGTTAGTCAGTTTTCTGCTCACCATATTTCTCCGGAATAACACCATGGCATTAAACTATGTTTAACTTTTTGTAATGAAACTTGTAACAAAATAAAATTTGTACACAGACATGTTTTATTTTTCTAACGTAATTGTTTTTAATTTTTTCTTATCGTAATGTTTTTCGTATCATAATTTTTTATATTTATTTATTAAATTTATAAATTAATTAATGAAGCAGGGGTGATTCTGAGTAAAAAAAAAAATTCTGAAATTCACAGCAAATTTTCTGAAAAGTTAACTAAGAGGGGGGTGGGGGTCCACTCCCGACACTTTTTTTCTTGAGTCCCTTTGACGAAATTTGCGTTTTTTCGCGATCTTTTGATGAAATTTGCAGTTTTTTCGAGATCTGTCGATAAAAATTGAAATTTTTTGACAAAATATGCCGTTTTTCGTGATCTTTTGATGAAATTTGCCGGTTTTTCGCGATTCTCTGACGAAAGTCACGTTTTTCCCACGGACTGTTGACAAAATTTGCTGTTTTTCGTGATCTTTTAACGAAATTTGCCGTTTTTCACGAAATTTGCTGTTTTTTCGCGATTTTCTGACGAAAGTCACGTTATTCCAGTTATCTGTTGACAAAATTTGCCGTTTTTTCGCGATCTTTTGACGAAATTTGCCGTTTTTTTCGCGATCTTTTTCGAAATTTGCCGTTTTTCACAATGTTTTTGACGAAATTTGCCGTTTCTTCACGATTTTCTGACGAAAGTCACTTTTTTCCATTGATCTGTTGACAAAATTTGCCGTTTTTTCGCGATTCTCTGACGAAAGTCACGTTTTTCCTGTGATCCTTTGACAAAATTGGCAACTTTTCTTCGAACAAATGACGAGATTGATTTTTTTCGGCGATCATTTGCCGAAATACCGATACAATTTTATGTCCGAATTTTCGGATTTATGACCGATATTTTTTTTTTATTTTCGGAAATCATTGCCTTAATTTTTTGGAAAATTCAGACCAGAATCACCCCTGAAATGAAGGCAATATCGTTTTGTTATTTTTTCTCTTACTGACACTTAAATTTTTACTTTTTTTTTTTTAAATGATTTTTTTTTCCGTTTAGTGTTTTGCAGTCTGGTTTTCGGAGCATTCCGGATACCGGGACGCCGGATAACGGATCCTATACTGTACTATATACTCCAGCTTGAAGCGTTGCTTGCTTGTAGCAAAGATAATTTAGATTGTTGGCTTCTACTTGTAAGTATGAATCTACTGCATATCGTTGAGTTGATTTTCCTGCATGTAAAATCGGATTGAATTCATCTTCGCAAACTACAAATAATGCACTTTTATATTGAAGACTGCTACATTTTGATATAGTTCAAATTGAAGCTCCCCGTTATATGATAATTGTGGTTTTGCCATCCTGGTTCACCATAGGGGAAAAAATTGGATATGTCATGGGATCAAGATTTGGACTTAGTATATTTAGATTCAAATATGTTCATTGATTGTTTTGTGGATATACTCTTATATCACATTCAAAATTGGACCCCCATCATCATTTTGAAACACCATAGCTACTCCATTAGATGTTGGCAAATTGAATCGGTGTTGGTCTGAGTGATGATCACGATGTAAAACCATATTTACTCGGGGCATTGGAAGATTGTATCGTCTAGCATGCTCCTGCTGTTCACGTTCAAACTCACTAAGCATTTTATATGCTTGTGCAAAAGGATTGTGATTTATAATTTCATCTAGTTCACATAAAATATGTGATAAACAATTTCATTGTGGTTGTTATTAAGTCATTTCTGTATGGCTTGTGCTGTATCTACCATTTTGGTACATTTCCACTGTACCAAGACCATGCCAGAATGTATGCTAAAGCACCATTTATTTCAACCATGACCGAGCAAAGGTTTTCTATTGCAAACTGTGCCAAACATTGTGATTTGTTATTTATTGAATGTAAATCATTTTTTTTATTATTATTATTTAATCGTAACCTCGCAAAACATCTTAATTTGCTATTTTTTTAATTGAAAATATTTTTTTATTAAGTTATAATTTGCATTTTTTGCTGACAATGAGATAAATTTTACCATTTGTCAGTCACATGATGATAAGGAAGCTGCAATAAAATTGTTTCAGGACTTTGAATATAAAAAAAAGTTTTTATTAAAAAAAAAACATGAACTGCAATATTAAGAGACATTTACAATTTTATGCCTGCAGCTTAAATTAAGTTTCATTTTATTACTTTATTGTATAATACTTATTTGTTCTTTTATTTTAAGTATATATTTGTATTGAATAAATAAAAAAAGTTCGTGAAAGTCTGTAATTTTCAAATGTTACACTTTTAAATGCTCAATTTCATGCTAATAATGTTGTTTTTCAAAGGATTTATTTTATGTGAATTTCCTTTTGTACCAACTATTATGCTTGGCGATAATGGTGTTGGTATAACGGAAAAATACTAATATGTTCTCTGTTGACCTTTTGCTGGACGCAAATCCAAAGTGAGATGCTAAAATTGTCCTTGTATTCTAACCTAGTAAGGTCCATGTCCTGGTGAGTTTCCAGCAAATTCAGTTCCCATTGAAGCAAAAGAAATTGAGCTGTTATATTGGCGGATGTTTTATTTAAAATTTTTGTTATCTGGCTCATGTGGAGTATTCATTTTGCTCTGTAAAGAGGCAGGGAATCATTGTCTAGGCATTAATTTCTCATGTCCTTTATCACAACAAAAGTAAAACATATCATCTGATGTTTTTTCAACCACAAAATGCAATATTTTGCAAAACAGACATTTTATATTCATAGGAGTAGAGTAGGGATGCTCAACATTATGTGCAATGGCATATCCATTCACAGCAGCTATTTGTTGCCTAGTGCTATTCAGGCTTTCATATCTGACCCTACTTCTTTGGTGTCGCATGTAGTCTCTATTTAAATGGTGTCTGAAAATCTGCCATGTATTAATAAAAAAAATTATGCAAAAAGCAAAAATTTTCTGTATGCTATAAACAACAAAATTTAGCTAAAGCATATAAACATAAAAAAGCATCTCAAAACAAACTAATTTATAACCAAAAAATATAAACATATACCTGTTTGTACATGGAATTGAACCAATGTCAACGTATAATTTAAAGAAAACACTAATTAAAAAAGGTTCACACATTATCTCTGCTGCAGAAGGTCTCTGAATTGGATCAAGATGAAGCATATTCATGAGCAATTTCTTCAGTTCTGAACTGAAAGTTGCAGGAACAGGAGCATAATTACCTTTCATTATTTTCATCACTAATGCAGGAAGTGTCTATCAAGAATTAATGAAACAATTACACAGATAAGTAATGATTAAAACTACAAACATATAATACAATCCCTGGCACAAAGTCTCCGATCATTACACCAACACTACCATTTGTTGTAAGAAAGGATTATTTATTCTCACTGCATAAAAATTAAACGATTATTCTCGAAAATACATTTGTATTATATATAATGAACAACAATATGCAATAACGCTTTGATTTGGAAAAAACAACGGATCACTGTAATCAATATTTATTAAATACACCTTTAGCTCGGATAACAGCCAAAATTCTTTGTGGAATGGACTCAGTAAGCTTTTTACACTCATTGGGAGCAATTTCACATCGGCATTCCTTTATAGCTTTATGTAGTTCTACGGCATTTGTGATCCTTCGAAAATGGATTTTTCTTTTTAATATATTCCACAGATTTTCGATGGGATTAAGATCCGGACTATTGGGCGGCCTAGTCATGGTTTTAATTGGATTATTACCTACATTTTATAGAAATTTCTTCCCAAATTTGGTGCGATGAGGAGCTGCATTGTCATCTTGAAATAAGAAGTCATTTTGATCCCCGAACCATTGATCGATGCTGGGAATCAAAATATTCTCTAAAATGTCAATGTAAACTTCAGAGTTTACTGTACGTAACGCAATACACAACTTGCCGACGTCTTGTGATATCATATAACTCCAAACTGTAAATGCAGGTGCAAATTTAGTTCTTGTATTGACACACTTATCATTGAACTTTTCACCAACTCTCTTCCAAACAAATGTTCCACAGTCATCACCTGTTCCGATAGATATGAGAGATTCATCGCTAAAAATAACTTTATCCAATTTTCATTTGGCCAGTGTACATGTTTTTTACACCATTACAAGAGCTCTTTTCTATGCTTCTTTGTCAACTAAGGTTTCGTTTTAGATTTACAGAATTTAAATCCTGCTGCATTTAGACGATTACGTAACGTACAGTGCGGTCATATACCTTTACGTTATACTTAGACAATTCGGCATTGAGTTGTTTTGAGGTTGCTCGCTGCTTTATTTTCGCTATTTCCACAAGTTTTCTGTCCTGCCTAGATGTTGTCATTCGTGGACGTCCACTTCGAGGTAAATTTTCCATGCTATTAGTCAATTGAAATTTTTTCCAAATATCGCATACCGTAATTTGAGCACAATTTAATAAAGCAGCAACTTTCCTTTGTGAATTTCCTGCTTGCAACAATTTAATCATGCAGATTTTTAAATCATGAGACAGGTTTTTCACACGAGCCATTGTCCAGCACTTCAGAGCTGCTTTTGATCTCGCAGCTGGAAGATTTCTTCTTTAAAATAAGATTCAGATATTGTACGCATGCGCAGGCACTCTTATCTGTCTTCAATATGCAAATTTCAAACTTGTTTCTTAAGTGATCGATTACTATTTTCCAACTTCTGACTTGATCGGATATTTTTTTCTCACGAGGTAACATTTTCGTCTGCAGTATAATTATAAATTATATGATTGTTATATTGAATTCACTTTTCATTTATATTTTAATACGTGTTCTTTTATTTGGCATATTGTAAAACGCCCCTATGCTCATGAATCGAGAAATATATGCTTCGAAATGCAAAAATGATAAACTTGATAACACTGATCGGAAACTTTTTGCCAAGGGTTGTATATGTATTAATAATTAATAAAAGAAATTAAAAAACAGTTCTCCAATAAAGTTTGATACCACAAATTGTCTAGTAATGTAGAGAAAGCTAAAGTAATTTCAGTTCTTCAAAATACTATACATGTAATTTTTTTATTATATAAAATTTTACAAATCCATGAATTAACACAATTGAAAACAACTTGCACAATTTTCTCACAAAATTAGTGTAAGAAGACTGCTTGAAATCTCAAAAGTTTATTTTTTCAATACTTTTTAAATCATTAAAAATATCTTTTCTAAGTCATTAGCTTTCTCTTGTCCAATTACAGTTCAATAAATTGAACTGAACTTTAGAAGCTAAAATGCTTAAAGTTTTGGCTGAAAACTAGAGACTGTGGATCAAAACTTCAATGAATGAAAATTATTCTGTAATATAATGTTAGAAACAATAAAATTATGGAACACTTAATTCATTTCTACAAGTGTCACAGAAAGAAATTCTGAACCAAGTTAGGTTAATTTTAATATATTTTGACTATATTACTATACAGGAAATACATTCAGGAAAACCTTTTACAGGGTGAATAACCTAAATTCTTAATTTCTTACAAGGAGAATCATGAAAACCTTATCCAACCAAATAGCTTGAGCCAAGCACAGCTGAACTTTAAAAAATTAGCTCTGAGATAATCATACATATCCAGTGGCAAAATTTTTGACAACTGGGTTTTAGTTAAAAAGATCCCAAGATCTTGAGTTACGAGATTTTCTTTTCTAGAAATGATGAAAATAAAAGGTTGTCACAAAAGTTAGCATAATTGTTAATGTGATGGTTCTATAATAAAATAATTGACTAGCATGATCAGATAGAAGAAAATATTAAGGTATAATGAAATTCACAGAAACTTTGTAATTTAATTAGTCGAAGAATTTACTAGGAAATTGTAGTGACAAATTATTCCCAGGGAAAAAGGTTGGAAATGCCTATTTTAAATTAAATGTCAACAGTTCTGACATCAGTCATTTAAAATACTTCAATGCGTATAACAATATATCAATATTTTTAATTGAAGAAAAATCTTTCTTATTGACACTAGAAGAAATATCTGGTATAAAGATCACAACCTCATCAAGTACACCATCTCTTATTAATAAATTTTAAATACTATTACTCGTGGTATTTAATTAAGACCTATAGTTAAGTTACATTTAATTTTCAAATTAGTATTAAGTTCTGGTTAGAATTAATGTGAATGTTGGATATGTATTCTTCTTTCATCTGAAATCAGTAAGCCAGTGGTAAAAAAGATTATAATTAGATTGGATCAGAAACAGAGATAATTAATATTTAAAAAGGATAATAATCAAAAACTGAAATTTCTTTATAAGCGATGAAAATTATAATTCTGGTGAATGTTCACTATCATAAAAATGAATAGTGTAACTCAATCTTTTTTTTTTTTTTTTTTTTTTTTTTTTTAAGCCATCAGTTTAAATAAGCAGTTTTATTAACAATGTTAACTCAGAACATAGAAAACTTTTACATCAATAACAAGTAATTCTGAAACAAAAAAAATACCAATGCAATTTCAAGTGACAGCTTCTAAATAAAAGACTTTGCAACTGTGCAAAAAAATTTATGTTATTAACCTTTTTATGACAAGCGTGCTTTACACTTCTTTTAAGTTTTGGTCACCAGTCTTTTTTTTTTAAATAGCATTTCTCACCTTATTTAATTTCTGAAAATCTGTGACCAGATCAGGGTTAGAAATTAGAAACTCTAAGTAAGGCATCGAATGATGCTTACAATTTTTTTCCTAAGTGATCAAACTGCATTTTATGGTTGCAATTTTATGTTATATCATATTTTCTCATATCTTTTTGAAAACCATGTTAACAATAATTTTGTTTTTATTTTTATGTGTTAAGGGCAAAAGGGTGGGGAGCTGTACATATTAAACCACTTTATGTCTCTGTTTTAGAATTCGCATTGCTAGAATCCAGCAGTTCTTTATTTTCTTCACTTATTTTCAAATGTTTACTAGCAAAGGGTAATGTAAAGTAGGAAGATACATCACATTTCAAAATTTTAAAATGCATGTGCTCACCTCCGAGCTATAAATCTCTACTGTATTGCTATAAATCTTTTTTTGAACAAGGTATGGAAGAAGTTTAGGGCATAATCTCTAAGGTCCGTTTTATCAGGCATTGGTTAAAGTGAAGTCAACTTAGAGGTGATTGACAGGTGCAAGGGAGTCTAAGACATGTTCCGCTGTCTGATCTTTTATCGAAAACAGATGTTCTTGAAGTGCACGAAACGGGGAGAAAAAACTTATACTAAAGTACGAATGAAGGCTTTTGTCAAATAAAAATTAAAGTGAAAGAAATCTAGGCATCAAAATTGACGAGACTATGCATAATTTTGTGGTCATGAAATGCAATAATTTAGCTGCATTTGACAACTAACAATCGCTAAATTCTAACCCTGGATCAGATAAGGTGAAACTTTGTGTTAAGAAATCCTGGTGTTTAAATTCAGGAATTTTATCAACCCTATTCAGCAGGTATTGCTTGCCGAGAACAGATTAGCACAGCCTAATTTCTTTATACTTATTGAGTGTCATTTGACATATTTTACATAGGGTGGTTTGGCACAAGAGTATCTTTTATGACAACCACATTCAATTTAATCTACATTGTTGCCATTTGAGTGTCTTTATAAATAAAAGAGTGGTGGCATATGCACAATGCACAAGATCAGATTGGAAGTTTTTGTTCAAATTGCTGCAATCCATATTCCAGAATTTAGCAATACTGGCCTAGATAAGTTCCATTAAATGAGTAAGACAAGTCAACAAAGACTAGCTTGGCTTAAATGGCAGGCTTGCGAAGTTTTCCTCCAAACTTCTCTCAACCAATCAAATTTTATTGCTCATATGTCAGTACTATCTTATAAATAAAGACTCTATTTAGAGTGTTTCTATATGAGAATGGCACCATACAGGAAATGAAACTTGATTGGTCATGATGATTTTGTACAAAATGATGATTTTGGACAAAAACGAATCACCAAGCATCTTGGTGAGTCGCCAATATTATCAAATTAATGTTTGTTGACTTTTCTCATTCTTCTAATTAAACTTGTCAATGTGAGTATAGCCAAAGCCAAGTTCTGAAATGTTTGTTGCCATAGTTTGGACAAAACTTTAGTCTGAGCATGTGCCCTATGCATATGTCACCACTCTCTTATAGAGGTACCCTAACTCTAGCTGCTCATCGCCAAGATTTTGTCCAAAATCCTTTCAACCAACCAAATTTTATTGTTTGTATGTCAACACTTTCTTAATTATAAAAGCACTCCAGTTGCTCATCACTCAAGTTTTTCTCCAAAATCCTTTTGACCAATCAAATTTTATTTCTAATATGGCACATCTTTCACATATATAAAAGTAATTATTGCTATTTGCTCATCTTTAAAACACAGTAAACAATATTTTATGTGTCCCTATAAAAAAAACTATACACGATACCATGAATCCTTTTAGCTTAAAATCTTCCCGGGTATACGAGAATTATAGCGTAAAAGTTACATTCAAATCCATTCAGTAGTTGATGCGAAAATAAAGGACAGACATATACACACAACAACCAAAAACAAAAGCTTCTCTGTTTGAAGTAGCTTAATATATTGATTGCTGTATGATTCAAATATGATTCACACAAAATTTTTTTTCAATGAGTTGTGAGAATCGTGCAGTGGTCAATGTGTTAAAAAGGTGACAATTAAGAGACACAGAGCTATAGGCTAAAAATAAATACGTTATCTATAAGGAAAACAGAATCTAAAATTTAGTGCAAATTAAAAATTTTAAACAATCTCATAAAAGAAGACAAAAAAAAAAATCTAAATTACTTTCTCCCTGTAAGATCGAATAAAACCAATTTAAATAGTTCATATTTAAGCAATTTAATAAATTTAAATAACCATTGAAAACTAACTTACAGTGGCATCAAAAGGTCGCTTCAGAGTCATCAGTTCATAGAGGATACAACCCAGAGCCCAAATATCACTTTTTTGATTATATCTTCAAAGTAGTTAATGAAACAGATAACTTGTACACAAAAAGGATAACATTTTCTTACATGCAAATTATCAATTAGCAACAGAGACAGGCAAGGTTAGAAGAAAAAGAGAAATCTGAAAGAAAAAGAAAATACAGAAATGTGACAAGGAAGACTGAAAGGCTTAATTAATGAAAACTTTTAAAGTTAGTACACAGCATATATAAACATATATCATAACAAACAATTTATTTAAAAAAAAATGACAGCTATTTAGATTAAAAAGCAAAAATGATTGATTAGGAAAATAGGAATAAACAAGCGTTGTTTAAAAGGTTTTTTTAATATTACTATTATGAAAAGATTTTACAGAAATCTTTATAATTTTGCCTTCATTATAAAGCCAAAGGAACGAAAAAGAATTATTTAAAAAATAGTATTTAAAATTATTTTAAAAGACTTTAGCACAAATTTTAACCTGGAAAACTTCCTAATTGGTTAATTAAGACTCATTTATGCAACAACATTTCAGAAAAGTGTGAAATACTAACAAAATCAACATTATCACCAAGTATAAAAATTTTTGGTACTTTTCGGTTAGCCGGGCGCCAGTTATATATATATACATGTATCTACACATATACATATATATATATATACACATATATGTATGAATATATATATGTAATATATATCATATATTCTAATACGAGCAAATCTTGTGGGTGGTTATATATATATGCAAAAATTATCTTAAAAACGGCTCTAACGATTTTGACGAAATTTCGTATCCTACCGTTTTGGGGCACCAGAAAACCATTGGGCTAGGTCACATGCTCGAGAAAATTCGATTAGTGGGTCATTTTGGGTCATGGTCTAGCTAATTGTATCTAAAAAAGGGTTCAAACGATTTTGACGAAATTTTGTATCCGACCATTTTCGGGCATGAGAAGTCAATTGGGCTGGGTCACATGTTCGAGAACTTTCGATTAGTGGGTCATTTTTGGGTCAACGCGGGTCAAATTAATTTTATCTAAAAAATGGCTCTAACAATTTTGATTAAATTTTGTATTTTACGAGTTTCGGGCACGCGAAAATCATTAGACTAGGTCACATGTTCAAGAAAATTCGATTAGTGGGTCATTTCTGGGTCATTGTGGGTCAAGATCTAAAAAGCGGCTCAATTTACACTAAATTTTGCACCCAATGGTTTTCGGGCACGAGAAGACTGTTGGGCTAGGTCACATGTTCGAGAAAATTCAATTAGTGGGTCATTTTGGGTCATGGTCAAGCTAATTGTATCTAAAAAACGGTTCAAACGATTTTGACAAAATTTTGTATCCGACCATTTTCGGGCATGAGAAGTCAATTGGGCTGGGTCACATGTTCGAGAACTTTCGATTAGTGGGTCATTTTTGGGTCAATGCGGGTCAAATTAATTTTATCTAAAAAACGGCTCTAACGATTTTGATTAAATTTTGTGTCCTACGAGTTTCGAGCCCGATAAAAGCATTGGGCTAGGTCGCATGTCCGAGAAAATTCGATTAGTGGGTCATTTCTGGGTCATTGTGGGTCAATATCTAAAAAGCGGCTCAATTTACACTAAATTTTGCATCCTATGCATACATACACATATATGTATGAATATATATATATGTATAAGCATATATATTCATATATGTACATATATCACTGGCGCCCACCTAACCGAAAAGTACCAAATTTTTTGTTGACAAAGTTTGGCCATTAAAGACAGGAATGTTTGATTAATTCTGGATAGTTTGTTCACGATAAATTGAGAGAATAAACTGTCTAAAAGACTTTTTTAAATGAGATTTCAGCACAATTTAAAAATAAATATTAAGATTTTTATGTTTAAAAAAAGAAAGCAATTTGCAAGTTTAACATAGCATATAGCAGCACATTAAAAATAAATAAATAAAAGAGAAAATAAAGTTAAGAGAAATAGGATATGATTTGCCTTCACATAGCTCAGGTGATATATAATAAGGAGTTCCCACCACCTAGAATAAGTTAACCAAAAAGATGTGATCACAAAAAAGTTTGAAATTGAAAAACATATAAAATTTATACTAGCATGATGTTTTAATATTTAAAAATGGATTTGGTTGTTGTCTACTTTTCTATCGACCACTTTCTATAAAAGAAAAAAAACTCTTGCTTCAATGTATTTAGCATCAATAATACAAAAGCGTCATGTCATGTTTCATTTCAAATGCAGTGCTAGCACACAAAGTATGCATTTTACTTTTATTTATTTTGTGGATAAGCCAGTTTAGTATTTCTAATAAAGGATATAAGTGAACTGCTTTTCTCTGTTTTCTCTCTCATTTTGGAAAAAGAAAAAGATCTGAGATTTATATTTATATCAAACATCTTAGATTCATATTAAATGAGAATATGTGAGTTAATTATGTAGATCTTAAATTCATGTTAAGTGAGATTATGTGAAGCAAATTTCATAAAAATGATGACTATTTTATTGCTATTTTGAATGACATTAGAGCTGTTGTGTCTTACCTCTCATTAAATTAACACACAACCAGATAACTAAATTACCTAGACATTCATTTAAATTAAACTTTACTCAATTACTTAATTTGCTACTTCAAGAGTATTGTACCAATTTGTTACTTACTCTTACTTTATCTTTTACACTCAAAACCGAATTTACTTTATTATTTTACATTATAAATTTTGACTATTTAGATTGACATTTACATTTAAATAAAATAAATTACATTGGCCCCAATTACAAAATTAAGTTAATCACTAAATAAAATTATAAAGAAGTGCGTTGTGTTATCAAAATATTTAAGTTGTATTAATTCCAACAATAACTCCAAGTGCGTGATCAAAGTGAATCATGTCTTAAAAAATCTTTACTCAATTGTAAATCCCTCTCTCTAATTAAAAGTTAATCTTCCTCTCTTCAATTACCCACAATTACTAAGAAATGAGACAATTTTAGTTCAATAATTACAAATTCAAAACAATTCAACTAAACAATTTGAAAGTTAAAACACCTGAAAATTCAATCCAAAAAAATGTAATTTAAACTCTTATGAACTTCAATGGTCTCATTTCATTAGCAAACTCAAAATTAATCTCCATCATAAATCTTCTTCGTGAAATAAATCTTATATCTGAAAAGTAAAATGTTCTCCTGAAACATAACGCGATGGAACTAGTTGATTCAAAAAAAATATATAAAAGGTAAATCATCATTATCTTACAAATTCAATATATCAAAAATATCTCACAATTCTCCATCAAAGATAAAAACCCAATTTACCTCAACTCCATTTCAAAACATATGCATTATCTCCATATCAACCAGTTCCAACGGCTATTCTCTAAAATCTGATTTATTGAATACAGACAACTTCTTAACTGAAAATCACGTGAGAGATAATTAAATTTAGACTGTACTAAATTTACATTCTTACTATTAAAATTTATACTTAAGAATTAACTAAAATTAAACTTTATATAAGCTGTCTGTATTCCCTCAAATGTTAAAATAATTTCTTCTAAAGCTGAAATAAAATAATTAAGAGGATGCACTGCAAGGCAGGGTTGGAAAAAAACATGTTTTTAAAAAAAAAAAAAAAAAAAACGTGTTTTTTTTTTGTTTAAAACATGTTTTAAACGTTTAAAACGGTTTTTTTTTTCATTCAACAGCACAATTTTGATTAAAGTGAGCAAAAATTAATAAATTAAATATAAAGAATGAAAATAATTTTAAAAAACAATAAGGAAGAAAAAAAATATATAATAAATACCAACATTAATTAACAATTTTTTTATTCTGAACTAAAACATTTAATTATTAAGTTCTTTAAAAATAGTAACAAGTTTGGCAGCCTTATGAAACACCTAACCGTTTTCTAGTTTTGTTCTGCACAAAGCCAAAAGTAGAAAACACTCTTTCTAAACCAGCAGTAGAGCATACAGCTGCTTGTAATTGTTTTATGATCTGCATGAAATTTTTATCGACGTGTTTTTCAAGGCTTATCCACCAAGATAAAGGTGTTATTTCTACAAAATTGTCCACTTTATTTGATTCTTGAGTAGCGAAATTATGATTGGTAACTGACAGCATAACATTTTTAGGGTTTCGTCATCTCACGAAACCCTATTCGTCCCACTTCTCTGTCTGTCCGTCACAGAGCCGGTTCTCAGAAACTGTATAGCTAACAGACTTGAAATTTTGTGTACTTACAGCTGAATACCTACTGTCATACTGAAAATCATAACATTTTGAAAAAATCATTATTTTAATATAGAGAGATAAAAAACTAAAAATCTAACAGCCTTTTCCTATTCAATTTAAACATTTTTCGTTATAGCAGTTGCCAACAATTTAAAAATCAACAGTAAAACTCTTTCTACAATAATTAATTTTCTGTTGAAAGATTTCCACGTGAATTTAATTTGTGAATTGTCACATTGTGACATTATAAACAATAAACATGTTTTAAACATTGTTTTAAATGTAATGTTTTAAACATGTTTTAAACAGCTGTTTTAAACAAAATGTTTTAAACGTAACAACCCTGCTGCAAGGTAAATAAAAATGCATATTGTACAGGAATTAAATATTTTATTGCACATATTATTTTACAGTAAACAAATTTCGTTAATTTAGTTCATCTCAAAAGGCCTCATCTATAACAATATTTCACCACTTTATTTTATATATAAAATTATTTCCACAATCAAATTCACCATCATATTATAATTCAAACAATTAACATATTCAAACTAATTTCTGTAATATTTTGTTAATGTGATAATTTTGGAGCTACTGGCAATATTTACAAAAAGGATTATCTAATTGGAGTCATTTTAGAGGACTTAAGTTAAAGTGAATCTTAATTCACAATCAAAAAAAAATTAAATAAAATAAAATAAAAAAAATAAATACTGATAAGTTAGTTCATGCATGATAAAATTAATTATGAGAAGGAAAGGAAAGAAAAAGAACTTAACATCATCATGACAGCTCCGGAGCTGATTCACTTTTCTTAACACCTTACATGTTCGCTTCTGGTCTCCAACTGCCCAACTTGATG
Source organism: Maratus michaelseni (assembly GCA_963931845.1). NCBI lineage: Eukaryota > Metazoa > Arthropoda > Arachnida > Araneae > Salticidae > Maratus > Maratus michaelseni. The sequence goes on along the minus strand of OZ007592.1, from coordinate 166,605,847 downwards.
TTCCCATGCCAAGCCCTTGATTTACCTTCAACTTCTTGACACATGCGCACCGACAAATAGTGCCCCTCAAAATGACACTATGTATAAAGAAAGATGTTGACCTGCGCCATATTATTTCACAAAACTGATGAACTTTGCCTTAAAAAATATTCACACCATCTTTTGCAGTGATTTCAAAATTGCATAACTTAATTGAATTTTTAAAATGTGTGAATCAATGCGCTCTCTTCCGGTCACATGGGGATGCGCTGTTGTGGCGTGGTCACATGGTGACGCTATTCTTTGCGCGGGAATTGTGATCTTGTTGCCATTTTGAAGAATAGGAAAACTTAGGAAAACAGATAAGAATGGAAAAACACATTACAACAAAAATGTTAATAAAAATATAAATAGACTCCAAAAACGTTAATAAAAATATTAAAACTCCAAAACGTTAATAAAAATATTAAGACTCCAAAAGCTTCTAATTAAACTCAGTAGCTCCATAAATGTTATTCAAACACAAATAACTCCAGTAACTCCTAATTTCAAAATTATTGCATGACAATTATATCTTTGGAAATAAAACCACAAATTAATTAGAGAAACATAATACCTGAAAATTTCACAATTGAGAAGAAGAAATTGCGCATTTTTCATCCTCCCAAGAGCCAATTAAAAATATCAATTTCACCAACACAATTACTTGGTCACTAAACCCAAATGATAATTGTATAATTAATTCATCATAGATTTTGGTAGACAGTGTGAGAATTATAAACAAAAATTCTGTGCCAGAAGAATATAAATAAAAATTAAACAACTTTAGCTATTAAATCAACCTGCAAACCATAACTGCAACTTTAACTTTAACTATAAAAAACAACAATTAGTATTAAAAATAAACAAAACATCCCATAATTACAATATGTTTTAACAGTTAAAAAATGGACGAATTAAATTAAATTAATTAATATTTAATTTTAAGTTGTGTTAGCGACACAACAGAGCTTTTTGGCTTCCAGAATGATTGCTGCAAATTTTGATAATTTTTTTAGCTCATAATTTTAAGGATTTATCTAATTTTCATGAACATTTTATATGTCATATCTGTTATTTATGATTGTTGTATATGTTATATCTGTTTATATTTTCTGACTAAATAAAGAAATTTGTTCCTTCAAAACTTCCATTATTATTGACATTTATTACGTTCCTCCTGAAAACATAACTGTAACAATAGTATACAAAACTATAAAGAAGCAATTTTAGAGTGAACAGCTTTATCCTGTGACTTTTAGAACAAGAGTTATGCCTAGTACTTTTTAATTTTGCAGTGAGGTACCTTCCAAATAATGTTCCACAATCAGAATACAGATGAGGCATTTGACTGAAAATCATGAACATGTAGCAAATGTGATGTCATGTTTATACATTTTTGGCATAAAATAAAAATGTTTCATGACAGTTATTTTTTGATCGATGGGAAAATAGACAAGCACCAAATTTCTTATCATAGTCCAAGTATTTTCATAAATTACATGTTACAGATAATAAAAATTAAAGGTTTGAATTTTTATAAAGTATTTTACTTCTTATGTAATACAGTAAAACCTACAAAAATTGAATTCTGTCTTAAACAGAAAACTTTTATGGTCTCCATAACAGAAATACAGATAATGACATCTGGTCTGTTATCTGAAACAACTCAACAAAAACCTCAATTTATTCTGTTGAGCTGTTTCAGATAACTGACCAAATGTCATTATCAAAAGGTTGTCTGAGTGAATTGTATACACTGGATTTGTCCAGAATAGCTCAGTTGATAGAGCATTGAAAGCTTAAGCTAAGGTCCCTGATTCAAATCCTGGTCTGGACACCTTTTCACTCAGTTAGAAAATTGCAACTCATATGAGTTATTCAACTTATTTTACACTTAATCAACTCCATAACAATGTTTTATAATAACCAATAAACATGAATGCCTAAATTAATAAGATTCATACAGTTAATAAAAATATCATTGACTTAAAAGATATAGATTAAACTCACTGTATATGCTTTACTCTTGCTTGTCAAGACCTTCGAGATACCAAAATCACCAATTTTTACAACAAATTTACTGCTGTTAAGAAGGATGTTCTGTGATTTGAGATCTCTATGAAGGATTAATTTTGAATGGACATATTGTAATGTATATACCATCTGTCCAAAATAGTGTAGAACTTCCTAAAATATTTAAATAAAGTAATGTTTAAATAAAATGTTATGAAAAAGAAATGAAAAATACAAAGAATAGATAAAATAGTATAACCAGAAAACATTTAGTTCAAACTAAACTCTATAACTATAAAATTTAATTAGTCTAAAAACAAAATATGTAAATTAGATTTTTTAAAAATTCAACTGAAGATATAAATTTAATACTATAATTTATAGTATCATATAGTATAACAATAATTCATGTTTTTCTACCAGCAATAAACCTATTACACACTTTGAACATTTGTTCTTCAGCAAGCATGTTCTTAGTGCCAAGAATAATAAAATATCTGTAGTGTTATAATTTGGTTTTCTGTTGTCTAGGAGATCTGTTTTATGCCTACACGTACAAAGTAGTTTAGTAGCACTGCTTAGTTTATTCTGATTAACTAATTCTTAGGTTTTCTATTCTGTGTTTAAAGAGCTGCTATACACTTTCTGTAAACTATTCATTGAGCTATTATGTTGTAAAGAGAAAAGCGACCACCCTGTAGTTCTTTGTAGAATTCTTCTACGAATTAGATGATTTTCCGAAACTGGTTTTGTCTCCCTCTATGTATATGCTGAGTAGGGATGCAACAAATATTTGGTTTGTATTCGGTATTCGACCATACTAGTGAATATTCAGTTAGCTCGAATAGCAAAATATTTAGCCAAACCAAATACTTAAAATATTTTTTAAAACCTTACACAACTTCGACTTTTAACTGTCAATTAATTAGATATTCAGAATAATTAACAAATATAACCATATTTGAATAAAAAGGATTGCTTTTAGATTATTTGCTGTTTGAAAAGTGACATTTAAGAAAATTAACCATTAACAATGTCCTTTGTAGGAATTATTGATGTACAAATGAAAGTTCTTGAATATTGTCTGATAATAATCTGTTTTTGGCTTTTTTCCCAAACAGGGTGTTTCTAAACAAAATGGAACAAACTCTCAGAGGTGATAATAGGCATCAAGACACACAATTTTTGTCCAGGAAACCTGGTTTGCAATCCACTTATTCAATCAAGAATAAAGTGTATCTCACCCCAAGCTGAACTTGGATTTTCGTTTATTTTAACAATAATGAAGATGTTGAAATGATATTTTCAACAGACTTACTTTGATTTCTGTGAAATATATGTTGAGAAGAGCTGGAAATTGTCACTATTGATAACAACAATGAGCTAGACATTCCATTACTCAGCTGACATTACTTAGCTGACAGTACATATACTACTGTGTCACTGGCCAAGATTCAGCCACTTACAATAATATCAGCACATTTCATACAAAGTTAATATGATGAAAATCTCGCTAAAATATCTTCATTATTGTTACAGTTGTTAACGGAAATTCGCTTTCAGCTTGTAATGACACACCCTGTATTTTTTTATTGAATGTACTCTATTTTTGATAGAATAAGTGAATTCAGATGCTAATTTCTTGTACAAAAAATGTTTGTTTCAACCACATTATCTCCCACAAACATTTGTTCAAAGATTTTAAGAACAACCTGTATATTTACAACCTCAAAAAATGATTGTCCTTTTCAGACACTCAGTGATTCTAGTCACTTCTAATTCTGTGCATTAATTTTGTAAAGAAATTTGAACCACCACTATTATGATACTTGACCATTGTTCAAATCTTTAACACTTCACTGGACTATCACACTATGAAACTCGACTATGATCTAATTATTTAATAGATGTACAGTCCATATTATTTGGGAAGTTATTTATAGTTCTTTATATCAAATCAATCTAAAAAATACATAGTTTACATATTTTTCTTAAATCTTCATGGAGATAAATGGGATCAAATTTTGAGTTAAATTAATTATAAATTTTAATATCTTCCCAAAAAATCACACAAAAGAAATGTTTATTTTTAAATAATTATAAGAATAAATAATGATGATGATAAAATGAAATGGCACAAACATAAACTAAGCAATTTTTAGATACAAGAACAAAATTTTAATAATAGTAATTATTTTTAATTTGATATTAAAAAAATCCCTAATGGCTCGGGCTACAGCTACAGGTAGATTTCGAAGACACAGACCTTGGGGCACCTGTTTATTGGGAATTGCAGAAGAAATTACGTTTTTGCCATGATGTGGCAATTGGGACTGCTCACTTCGAAATCTACCTGTGTCTGTAGGCACAGACGGCAGAATTTTTTTGTTTTTAAATTTTTTTTTGCTATAAGGGATGAACCTATAAAAAACTTAGTCAGTATAAAAGTTGTAGGTAATATTAAGAAGATTTATAATAAATTTAAGCGTATTTGATATCTTGTGAATGACAAAGTTATGATTTTTTTTCTTCTGAAGCTCCTATTTCTCCTCCTCCTCCCCCCCCCCTCCCAAGGTTTAATTTTACCCATTAACGAACTTGACCGAGATTTTATGTATCAGTTTGGAAGAGATTCGTGCAGAATTATTGGAGTTATCGTGTCCATAAAAAAGTGACATAGATAGATAGATACATAAAGTTTTGAACTGGGGGTGATTTTGGGTTCTGGGAGTCATAATCGGCGTAGATATGCAAAAATTTTCCAGAAATTCCAACATAGGGGAGAATGTAATAGGTAGTATTTCTTACGAAATCTACCTAAATATATAAATATATGAATTTTGATCACATTTTTATATAAAAAGAACCTGCACTATCAAAAAACATGGTAAATTTACAACTAATTCTTTTTCATAGTTTTGAAAACATACAGAAATTTTAATTTTGATTGGCTTACAGAGCCACATTCAATTATCATTTGCATCCACACGTTACATCTATATATATAAAAGCCGTTCTTGGTATGTATGTTCCTTATACAAATCTACAGTTTTTGTCCGATTTGAACAAAACTTGGTGTACATATACTTTAGAACACGAGTAAAATTACTGTCAACTTTAAAAATTTCTCAGACAATTCTTTACCACTTTTTTCAAACATTTCCCATAGTTTATCATTACAGAAATCTATTTATTTCCCTCAATTTCTAATTCAATTTCTTTCCCGTTGCCATTCAAAGAAACTGCGTATGGACAATATTTTTATAAACCAATTTCAGATTAACTCGCTATAATTTGAAATCTGAAAGTGACGTCAATTTTGTCAGTTGTGATTTTTTTCGCATATTACAAATATTACTATAAGTGCTTTAAACGATATAGTGCATATATTTAAATGTGTTTGGAGAAAAATAAATAACTTATCTCATAATTTTACAAAGGCAAATTGTTTCCACTGTTTTAAAGTAAATTTTCTGAGAAATAAAAACATATTTTTTGCGCATTCAAACTTTATGATTCAATTTATTCAACATAATCAAAAATCGTCGGTCAAATATTGACATTTAGCAATCATTACATCGTAACTTTTTTCAGCTTGAGCCTCAACCAAGGAGGCATATTTAAATTCCTTGGATGTAGGAGGACAGTAGATGCCCTATTAATAAAAATTGAATTTAAAGAAAACAACACAGTGTTTTCCATTATTGGGTTTCCATTAAATGGGTGTTAAAACAAATGGGATTAAAAGTAAAATGGCTTATCGAAAGAAAAAAAAAATTAATGCATTTTTTTAAATATAAAACATTTATTTTAATTAAAAAAAAAATATATATTTTTTATACGTTCGACAACGTGGCGACATTTTCATTTCACCAGCTTCGAAATTATTATCCAATTCTTATAAGAACACTATATTTTGGAAAAATAATGTTTTGCATCAAAAATCACATAATTTCAAAAGCCAATTTTAGCAAATTTTGTTTAAACTATATTGTAAATATAATTTCGGATTTAAATTTAGTATTTAATAATATTGTTTAAAATTTTTCTATGAGTACAGTAGTATTGGATTTCTTTAATCGCTTTCATGTTTTAAATACAAATATGCATGTGACGTCACGCACTCAAGTAAAGTCGTTTTTCTCAACTGTAGATGAAAAGTAACAATTCTTGCAGAGTTAGTAATTCATAATGTATTATTTCCTACACATAATATAATGTATTTTAACTATTTGAAAATTACGAGAAACTTGGCGAAACTTCAAGCAATTTAACTCAACATTTTCCCTACGTTAAGTTGACAAACATGCACATTATCATATAAATGCATATTTGTACGTTATTCTTGAAGTGAAAGAATTTGTTTTAATTAGACACTTATCGGTTCAGAGGAAAATGTACCCCGGTGAAAGTGTCGTCATATTTTAAATCATGTGCCGGTTTTCATTCACAAAATATTAGTATTTTATAGCAATTACACAAAGGAGCGTAATTTCCACAGAATGTATTGGTCGCCAAAGTATAAGTGTAACATTCATAAGTTTAAATTACTTTCATAAGTTTAAATTACGTTAAAATTACTTTAAAATCCATAAAACATCAGTAAATTGAGATACGCTTTTCAAACGAATAACATTGAGAGTACATTTATTTTATTCGACCGCATAAAAATTGTATGTGCTAAGTATAGAAATATATGTCTTTACTTTATAAAGATCAAATAAGTTAATCTTTCGTAATTGGATTGGACACAGATTTAAAAATATACACGCTTTAAAATTACTTTAAAATCCATAAAAAATCAGTAAATTGATATAACCTTTTCAAACTACAATTGAAAGTGCATTTTTTTTCGGATTGATAGTTTAAAAAATGAAATTATGCGATATTTAGTAGTTACAAATATGCAGTACAAGCAAAATTTAATGGTTAGGTCGTTGATACCGTCCATATGATGTCGACATTACTCACGGATATGTTTTTGTTTTATAATATAGATAGATGCCATATGAAAGCGAATTTCGCAAAATGTTACGACTTTTGGTATTTTGTTTTCATTGTCAGGAAATTCGTATATTTTTATATTGTATGCGCAGAGAAAACGTGCATTCTCATTTATAAAGCTGAGAAATTTTACTATGGTTGAATTAAAGTAAAGCTTTTTTTTCCAATTGTCTTTTTTAGTGATTTATGGTTGAGTATGCACAAATCATATTGTCGTCATTGTTATTGTCGTATTATTGTATGTTAATTTATGTTAACCCGGGCAAAGCCGGGTGGTTCTGCTAGTCTACTATACAGGGATGAGAATGTTCCGACCTGAATGCCCGATTGTCACCAATAAATTTTAATAGTATTTGTCACCTTATTTAAGGACAGAATTTCTGAAATTCAATACGGTGGAGAATACTATTAAAATTTAGTGGAAAAAGTCAGAAATTCGGGTCGGAGTGCTCTCATCCCTGACTATAAAAAAAAGTAGCGGGTTTTAAACTATATTTGAACACACTTTACTCTATCATATTAAGTTTAATACTATGAGGGTTCGCAATATAGGATGGGATCGTGCAATTCATATAATATTTAAGAATCCCACTTAAAATAAAATAGAGGGAGCGGGAATTTATTAAATTTTCTGCATTATATATTAAATTGCCCTCTAACCTCTATATTTCATATAAAAAAAACCTATCAGATCAGGAATTATCAGTTTTGTTTCCATAGTCTATATATATATATATGTAGATGTTGGATTGAGGAGGTGTGTGGCGGAGTTGTATGGAAAAAACGCACGGTTAATTTATATTTTAAAAAAAAGGGGGGGGGTCACTTTGATTTACACACACGTTTGATATTACACATTTTATAATGGACTGTGATGTGATATTTTTATATGTATATTAATTAAGTTATATTTACATATTCATTATTTAATTAATTTAAATGAATTTATATTCATTAATATTAAGAAGGTTTTTGATCATGCATTTAGATTAATGCCTAAGGAGGACAATATCATATTAACTTCTAATATAATGCATACTTTTCTAAAGTGTTAATATAATACATGTTTTAATAATAATGTATGTGTATTATATTGTTATAATACATGTTTTAATTTTTATTAAACATTCTACCCTTACCACTTATATCAAGAGTATTTAATTTTTAACTTTGAAATGAAGAAACATTATATGTTACTAATTAATTTCAATATTTAATTAATATTAATTGTAAATCCTTTGTATCTTAATTCAATTATTTAGTATTTTAATTTAATTTAATTTATGTGATGTTGCATTTTTGGCACAGCTATTTAATAGTTGCTAAGTCATTTCATGGTACATATATTTTTATGTTGCTTTAATTATTAATTTTTCCATCTTACATCTTATTTTTAACATAGAATTATTCATTAATACATCCATTATTTTAATGTAATTGGATATTCTATTTATTATTTATTAATTAATTTCATTTATTTATTATTTAACTAATTGCTATCCTCTTTAGATAGTATATGGTTTAATTTTTAAATATTAATTTTCATCCAATGCTATTTTTATTCAGCGTATATTCACTTTTTACCCTAATAGATGGCAGCACCATGGTTTCTGTTGCTTTACAATAATATTCATATTATTCTAACACCTATTCTGGCAAAATGGTAAATCATTTTCTAAAACTAAATTTGGCAACATGTAATGATTTTTTGCAATTCATTCCCTCTGTTTTCTGTTTGGTTGTGTTCATGTGTGGTTCATGTGGTGTACAGGTATCTTTTTAAATCCAAATGGATTATGTACTTTATGACTCTATTTCAAGTTTTATCTGTATATTATAGGTATGGTTTCTTTCCTTTTTAATATTTTATTTTATTTTTTCACAGGTTTGATTCATTGTTTATGAGTGGTAGTCCCAAAATCATATTCTTTAGCAATGTTTTGGCTAATATGATGAAGAAACCACTCATTTTATTTGTGGTATTTAGGCATTTGGGACTTGATAATTCTGTCTAAATTCCACGAATTTCATTTCATTCATTCAATTTCATTTATTTAATTTTTAATTAAATTTCTTCTTCTTTTAAATAAGTTTTTGGTATCTATATTCAGTGTGTTGGGGAATACTTTCATTGTCAACTAATTATTACATACTTAATCATTATTTCATAGTTTAAGTTGGTGTTATGGTAATGTTTCATTTATGGTTATATATATATATATATATATATTAAAAAGAAATGACCCCATACATAAAATAATTAAGTGCATGAAAATTATAGACTTTTATAGCATGCCTTTCAAAATGTGTTCTCAATTCCAATAGATAGTATAAACGATTTCTCAATCTTTTTACAGACTGAACTTTAACCTTAAATGTGCTAATGCTATATATGTATCTACTGGGTCTGTGCATGCCATAAAATTTTGATAGCTTGAATGCATGCATATATATTCACTGTAAAAATTTTGATAATTTGTATGTCTGTATGTTCACTGTAAAAATTTACATATATCTGTTGTATTTTTTTTTTTAAATTACCAGGGCACACAAAAAGCCATAAATTTTATAGTTCAACATCACTTGGTTTGACTCTGATGATTTTAATTTTATTTTTCAAAATTAAAAGATAATTTCTTTACATATTTTCTTTTATGTTGTATTCATAAGAAATTTTGTATTTTGAGTAATTAGGGTAACACAACTCTCCTTTTTCAGGTAACATCTGTAAATTTTATAAAGTTAATAATTGTTTTTTATGTAATTTAAAAAAAAAGTCAGGCAAATACTTTAAAAATTACCTCCCTATAACAAAATGGAATAACATTCTAACAGAAGCATGATGACATCATAACTGAGATATACTTCAAATTGATTTTCAATAACATAAATTCCATCGGTACTTTTTTTTATAGTGTCTTGGCATAACTTAGTCTTAAGAAAATGCGATTTCTTATTGAATATTATATAAAGTCAGAAGAATGAAATAGGACCAATGAAAAAATTTCTAACCTTATATGGCTTATTTACGTACATATTAAATAAATTGCTTTTCAATGGATGTATTAAATGGCATAAATAAACAAATTGCTTGAGCATTTTATTCATTGATGATTATTTCTTAAAGATGTGTTTTGTTTTTCCTGTCAAATTCAATATTACTATTTTCTCTATCATGCCAAGGACTCTATATAAAAGTACTGTTTTATTGAAGTAATCCAATATAAATTATTATAATGTAATCTGATAATGATTTGTATAATAAACTATAAAGCAAAATAACAGATAAAAGACTATAAATACGGCAAACTACTAAAATGAAAATATAAGAAAGAAAGTTTACTTTTTCAGTCAGATAAGTGTCATCTCTTTGTTTCAAAAAGTCAAACAGTGTGCCACCTAAATATAAAACTACTATTTTAGAACAAGAATCAGAACAAATAATAAGTTCAAAAGCATTTTAACTGATAAATACAGTCAAGCTCGTTTAACATGAGCAATTTGCATGTTATGAATGGTTCATTATTTAAATTAAGCTACAAAAGCAAAAGCATGATCATGGTTAACACGAGCAAAACATCTGTTCATTTCAATGTATTTTTCGACAAAAGTAGCGGAGAATTGGGAAAGAAATTCATTTGTTATCGAACACCATTCTCAATCAGTGATAATATTTCTACATTACAATTGACTTTCAAAATGCAGTAATTTATTAGATTTACCAGACAGAATTTCAGCCTTCAACGAGATTAGTGATGATGCATCCAATCATCTGTAGGTTTAACAATGACCATAGAAAATGTCGGTTCAACAATGACCATCTTTGAAATTGAACTTTAGAAATATACATAATAATTATAATTTTGTATTTAGTCCAGTTAATTAGGAGTCCCTTTCAACAGTGGCCTAGGTACTTACCCCATTCTTTCTATGGAAAATTAGTCTCTGCACATGAGGAATTGCAACCAGTGTTGAATTCAGACAATTTTCTCCGGAAGGGATTTCTGTGGCTAGGGCAATGTTGAGTTCGTGAAGGGGGGGGGGGGGAATTGCACTTTTTAACATTAAAAGAGCATAAAATCTCAAATCTTCTGAAGGGGACATTTTAATGCTCTGGAGGGGGATGTCCCCCCAGGCCACCCCCTGAAATCAACACTAATTGCAACAGTATAAATATACAAACAAATCAATACATTAGTAAATATAAATCTATAGTAATATTTAAAATAATAATAATAAAAATATTGACACATGCATATTTTGATGCATGTAAAAAAAAATCTTTATGATGTTGACAGTGATTTGTTACATATCAACAGAAATGTTATTATCAAGCAATCACATACTTAAAATAAAATAAAAAGAACAACATTTTAGTAAAAAAATATCTATATCAAGTCAAAGAGAATGAGGTTTAATAAAGATCAGAAGCATGAACTTATACAACTTAAAATATGATTCATAAGAAAATAAATATATTTATCAAACTAACAATTTTTATTTCAGGTCAAAATGTCTGTCAGATACTGAAATATTCAGAATTAAAGTTGAGTTGCATCTGAAAAAAAATCACATTAAAATCAATTTTAGTTTCTCTTGGCACTTAATTTCGCAAGTACATTAAAAATCCTCCCATTTTTTCATCAAACGAGTTATCAAGAAAATGTGACACAAGATAACAAGTATCCAAAAAGCTTTAGTGTATAAAAAAGTGTTATCTAATTTACTTATTATTATAAAATGATTGATCATTTTAATTCAATGACTCGACTGGTAAAAGAGAGAAATAGAAAATTCCACAAAAATTGTCTTGAACAATAAATAATAAATTTAATTGAAACTAAACGAAAACTTGTAGTTTTTAAAATAGTCACAATAAACCCATATGGCAAATCACATTTTTTAACACTTTTCCCATAATCCTATATTTTTAATGTTATATCTTTTACTTAAAAAAAATACGTATATTTAATTTTCTTGTAAGACTTCAGCATTATATTAATTAAAATAATAATAATATTTAGTACTAAGAAAAAAAAATTTTCAATTATAAAACAAAAGCTTAACCAGAAATTATGAAGAATTCTAATAGTGTACAAATTAAAATTATAATAAACATATCACATAAATAGTATTAGACCTAAATTTGTTTTCATAATAAGAAATAAATCTAAAGAATAAAGATGGAATCCATCATTATGAAAACATTTATTATATTTATATTTCATTTTTTCTTTCATGGAAGTCAAGCAATTTTTTCAATCAGAAATAAAACAACTCTTGTGATGTAAGAATATTAAATATTAAATGAATCATCAAAATAATAATTTCAAAGCTTGTTTTTATACATTATTTTTTAATAATAATAAACCCACAATAAACATATCTCATAAATGTCTTAGATCTAATTTCACTTTTTCATAATAACAAGAAATAAATCTTAATAAGAAATGAATCCATCAACCTGAAAGCTTTTTATTACATTTTTATTTTTCCTTCCTTTTCAAGTAAAGCCATTTCTTTAATTAGAAGTAAAACAACTTTGCAGATAAAGAATGTTAATATCAAATATTAATAAATCATCAATATATATATATATATATATTTTTTTTTTTTTTCATAAAGGAAACCAACATAATAATCATGTTTTATAAATAGTTTTATGCCAAATTTTGTTTTTGTAATAACCAGAAATAAATAGCAAGAATAAGGAATGGATTCATCATGATGAAAACATTTTATTATATTTCTATTTATTTTTCCCTCTTGAAGTAAAACAATCTCTTCAATCAAAAATATAATAGTGTATCTTAAAGGTGTCAACTTTAAATATTAAATTACAGAAATAATACTTGTTTCAAAAGCTATTTCTATTTGTAAAAATAATTAAATACTTCCTGTATTTTAGAATAAAATATGAAAATAATAAAAAAGTTTAAGAGAAAAGTTACTGAGCCCTAATTCCTGTTGAAGAAATTATGATTATGCCAAACCATGAATTATAGAAATCATTTTATTTCATTTTTTAGGGATTATCTTTATTCTTGATATAATATTTCTTTATGCACAACTTTGTGTAGATATTTTAAAAAAGAAAATCTCCATAATTTCTTTAAAAAGGGACCAGATGTTTTACAATACAAAATCATACAAAAGTTCATGAATCAAACTAATAATATATATATTATATATATATATATACACATGGTGATTATAAAAAAACTATTCCGACATTTGGGCCCCTAACCATCATACCATTCACAGAAACTGAATGAAATTTTGGCAAAAGGTATTTTGAGGTATGTGCTCAAGAATGATACGGAAAACAACAGTGTCACTCAAACAATTACGGTTTCAGTGAGAAAATTTCAAAAAAATCAAATGGTAACACCCAGTTTTTTGTATTGGAATGTGATCTCCATTGTGAAAAACCCTAAATAGCGTTGGAACGGCAACTGTAGCATGAAAATCACCAGCGGTAGATAGGCTAAAAGTGAGGATAACTAATAAGGACAGAGAAGCATTGTGTTTCCCAAATTTTCCACATGACCTCCTTCACACACGATGACACTTTGCATGCGGCTGATGGTGGATAGCACTACAGCACGTATCATGGCATTAGGAATCTCTTGAATCGCAGTTCTGATGGCATCTTTCAAATCAGATGCAGTTTGAGGACGAAACTGATATACTTTGGATTTCAGATATCCCCACAGCTAGAAATCCATTGGTGTTAGATCAGGAGACCTTGGTGGCCATGGAAACGGGAAAGACGGGAGATAACTCTGTCACCAAACTGTTGGGTTAAGACACATTTGACTGAAGACCCGACATGTGGAGGAGCGCCATCTTGCGTCCACACAACTTCAGATAGAGCATTTTGCCGTTGCAATGCGGGAATTGCGTAATGAGTTAACATGTCCAGATAGCGAGCACTCGTTACTGTACACGTTTGCAGATCACCGGCAGTAACCTCTTCAAAAAAGTAAGGGCCGAAGATGAACTTACTTGTTATACCACACCCAGGGGTGGAAAATCAAAAATCCATTTTTGTAGCAGTTTTGGAGCAGGTCAAATTTCAATTTTGGAGCAGCAACTGCCCATTTCGGAGCAGGTTAATTATACTCTTGTAGCTGGTGAATTGCATTTTGTAGCAGCTCCACATTAAGTAAACATGTTTTGATAATGGATTCTTTTTTACCATTGTGCATATATACAATTTTAAGAATATAATAAATTGTCAAAATAGGGAAAACAATTATACTTACCTGAGAATTTCAAAATTTAGCACATTTATAAGATAGGAACTAACTTTCTAACTTCCAAATAATGCATAGTAAATGTATCACAGATAAGAAACATTTTACAACTTAAACACTAAAAACCCAGAATGTTACAAGATAAATTTGTTTATTTACTGCAAGCAGTTATCAAACATGTATAGTATACATATATATTTTTCACATAATTCAAATAAAATATTTAACATTAAGATAATTTTGCTTGTTATTTTGTTTTTTTCGAAGCACATGACAGCTGAAGTTTTCGGTTTTCATCTTGTAATTTTATGTATTTTTCAATGTTGGTTTTGGCTTCTTTTAGCAATACTTGGCCCATTTCTATCTCAGATAGATCTTTTTTTTTCAGACCTTTTGCTATAATTTCCTCTGCTTTACTTAACATGATTTGGGAAGATTGGATCTGCTGTGCTAACATCTCCCCTTCTTTTTTTAAGTCATCAGATTTTTTTTCTTCTTCATCTAACTCTAATTTTCGTTTTTGAATATTTTGTGAAGTTTGTATTCGTTGTCTGTATTTTTGGCCTGCATCCTTCACACTCTGTAAAATTTCTTTTTCTATTTTGAGATTTTCCAATCCACCAATTCTCTTAATGTGGGATTTCATCTGGCGTAGCCCATTAATGCTCTCTATGCTTAACGAAGAACGATTATCCAGCAAGTTTTTGTTCAAACTGAACCCTCTTTCACACTTTGCATTGCCATGAGCTAAAGAAAGTAAAGCTTTCACCAGCTTAGTTAATATTTTAAATTTTGGATTTCCAAAAGAATCCTTCATATCAAAAATTTTTTGCCAATAATGATCCAATCTCATTGATTTAATTGAGTCTCTGGAACACCCAGCTTCTTCTGATATTTCATCAATATGATTAAAATCTAGCTCTTGTGTCTGAAGTAATATCCATTCATCTGTGATTGAAGAAACTTCACTAGGATCCACAACATTTGGAACTTCAGCAGCAAGCATTCTGATAATTTTAGACGATATGGGCTCTAATCTATACATTGGATGTAGGCATTTCAAGTTTTCTAAAAATTTGTTAGAAAGTGGTAGTGATTTAAGTAAACTCTGTGTACAAGTAATGTAAAATGATCTGGCAGCCTTATAAAATTTGGGCAAATCATCCTTGCATTTTTTATTCAGTTCTTCTTGTGTGTTCAGTCCAATTTCTGGATACTTTAACCAGATACTACCATCATTTAAATCCAGCGACTTCAATTCAGATCCTTTCTTGTTTAAGTAAGATTCTGGCTTAAGAAACCGCCCCATTAATTTCTTTGTTAATGAGACGAATTCGTCATATAAAATATGAATTAATGGCTCTTCTCTTTGAAAGAGCAGAAGAAACCCGGTGAAAAGTTCACTAACATTAGATATAAACATAGCTTTTGCTAACACCATCTTATCTGCTAAAACACATTTAATTCTCTTTAATCTCGAACTTTCCCCCCTTGAAATAACATCTTTTTTAAAAAACGCTTTAACAGCTTCAAACTGTTCGATAAATCTCTTCACAGATGAATTCAATGTTAACCAACGATTATTTACATGTCGTTGGAAAACATGATTTGGAATACCAAGGGATACTTGTAGTTGGGAATAATCATGAGATTGCACAGCAGATCGTTTAAAAAAATAATATAAATCAATTAGTAGTGTTTCGAAGTCACTATCAAAAACATCAACACCATGGCCAAATGCATTATGCACTTTGTGTAGAGTGCATGTTCCTATATCAACAATGTTGTTGTTGATTTCGTTTAATTTATTTTTAACGCTTTTCATTACATTTGGTCCATCACTAAAAAATGAAAGTAAGCGATCCTTTGGTAGATCAGCTAAAGCCAACTTTATATTATTCAACAAATCTTCTGCTTTGGCATGTCCCATAAAAAAAGACTGCAAATGATGGATAACAATTTGCTTATCAGCATCACTGAAGTATCTGACAAGGACATCAAACTGATTGACTCTTTTCTCAGAAATTGGAGTTTCATCAACTTGGATTGAATAAAAAGAGTCTTCCTTTAGTATGTCCTCCAATAACTTTCTTTTTAAGTAGGGTTCAATACCATCAGATACAGTGTATGATAATTTCTTTCTGTTCATATTAAAGTCACTCGCAGTTTTTGAATCGCAAAACATTTTGGGGAAAAGTTTTGTCATGGCATCTCCATAGCTATAAGCTATGTCACATTCTGCTACACTAAAAGCAAAATAAGTCTCAGCTTTTATAACTGTGTCATTGTGTGATAGGATATCAGGTGCTTTACAGTCTGATAATTTCAATTGATTTATTTTTAAAACACCATCTTTTTTACGATATTTCGCGCAATTATCTCTGTGTCTTTTTGACTCAGCATGACGCTTAACTGCAGAGACACCATGTTGGCCACACTTTATGGTATCATTGCATGCAAAACATACACCTTCCGTAGTACTCTTTCCTGCTCTGCACCATGCAGAAATAGGATCACCATTAACATCTATCTCCTTCAGGATATCAGGGTTAAAATTAGTGGAACGACCTATATATTAAAAAAGGAAAAATAGAATGGAATCAGTCTTAATAGAAACAAAAAATAATCAAGGAAAGAAATTCAACTTAAATATTATAGTTTCAAGCTAAAATTGTAAGACAATACAATACAATAAAGGCAGGCTGTGACTATAGGTGCAGATTCCCAAAATCTGGAAGAAGCCAGTGGCTCCTAAACCCAAAAAATCCAGTGGCCACATTGTGAAACAAATACAGAAAACAAATGTTTATATGAAAAAAAAAAAACTAATAAAAGAACAAGAATTATAAAGAATAAATAAATAATCCAAAATTAAAAATTATTTATTTTATATAAACACATGTACAACAAAACACAGACTAATTACATTAGATGTTAGTATATTTAATTTAATCATAAAATTTTTAAAATTTGAATATTAAGTATAATATAAATCTTAAACTTTGTACAGTCAGAAGCAAGTTTAGTTGGGCAAGATACAGTTTTTGAGATGCTAGCAATCGTCAAAATGGGGAATATTAGGAAAACAATATTTCTTATTTTAATTTTGTCACACAAAAGTAAATACAAAAAATATGTGAATGATTGAAAAATTTTTCTATAAGAAAAACTCAGGTTGACTTAGATACTTGAAGTTAGTGGCCACAGCAAAAATTAGTCGCAATGTGGCGACTGGCGACCATAAATCTGCACCTATATGACACAGACAGATGATAGTGCTTAATATAAATAAAAAAAATTGTATTTTAGAATCTTAAAACAGTTAATATATAATTATAAAAACTGGCGATGCAGGATAATTTTTTTTATGAAAAATGAAGCTTTTTCTGCTTTTACTTGATTTCTTTTAAATGTCTAAAATTATCATTACTGTCCCTAAAATACACCCATAATAATCATTCTAAAACTTTTAAAATCTTAAAAAATAAAATCTTCAATTAAAAAATTTTAAGTTTGGGACAAGCCTTCAAATTAAATACAACATAACTTCTTTAATCAGGAATCTTCAGATCATGTAATTCCAGGTAATAGAATTTTTCTAATTTAAAAAGTTTCAGTTTAATTAGAATGCATTTATTTAAAATAAATCACAACATTAATTAATATTAGTCATTAATATGGCAAGGCAAAAATGCAAGCAGTTTGATAGTTTAAACTAATTAAAAACACTGAGAAATTCCAATTCAAAATGTCTTAATTATTTTTGTATTATTTACATGGTGTTGACATCTATTAATTACACAAATTAATCATGAATTTTTTAATCACAATATTTGATTTATAAATACTGAATATACCTATAATAAAAAAAGAAGAGATATAACATAAAAAAATTCTTTTTTTTTTTTTTTTTTAATAATTTAAATGTTATAATGATAAATTTAGATAAGGTTTGCAATTAATTAAAATAAAAACTTTTAGGTACTTTTTTGTTATTTATATAAAACAATTTCTTTATTTTAAATCTAATAGTAATAAATAAGGGTAAAGTTTTGAAAAATTTATGCAACACCAATAAATACTGAATTCAGTTACAAATTCATTATTTAAGAATAATGCAACAGTAATAAATTTGATTTGGCATTGTTTTGGCACCATCTATCTTAACTTTGGAGACAGCCGTAAATTGTTATTATTACTAATACTTTAATACATTTAATATACAAGGCTAGTACTAAATAAAAAATATATAAATAAATTACATATAAAACAATATTATTACGAATTTTATAATTGTAAAGTTAAATTCATCATTGAATTTTATCTTAATTATGTTAAAAATTTAACAATAAATAGCAGTTTAATATTATGAAAAATCAAATAATATTTTGAAATATCAGATTCTAGCATAAATTGAAAAGGAAGGGAAAAAATGAAGAAATCTAATTTTTCAGTTTTGGCTTAATGAGATAATGAAAAATGTAGTATTACCAAAAACAAAATGAAAAAAGAATAAACATTAGAAATATCCTGATTGATTACATATGTCCTGATTAAAGATATTACATTTTGTTTACATATTTTTAAAAATTTCTGACTGTTTTATTTTGTTTTACTAACTTTTAATTTCTCTTTAGAATTAAAATGGTGGATATATAAATTATCCAAGTGTGTACACCTTTTATTTATTTATTATTATTTTTTTAATGCTAGAAATTCTTTGAAATAAGAATTGTTATATTTAGAAAAGAAAAATATTAAACTGATGTAAACATTACAATACTATAAGCAGCAAATCAATGAATGTTCACAAAGAATAGCAAAATAAAATTCAGTTTGAATAAAAAAAAAATACCAGAGTTTATTTGTATAACCTAAATTAAATACAGACACCCTTGAAAAATGTATCTATCCACAGACCACTGAGCTCCACAGGCAGTTTCTTTCTTTCTTTTTTTTCAGATCTCTAATCTTATATTACAAAATTTCAATAAAGTATTGCTTTAACATTTTTTTAATTATGGGCTTAATTAAAAAATAATAATAAAATGTTGCATAATTGAGAAGTATTCCATAAAGATCGTGGATTCTAAAGAAAAAAATCCTTATTTTATTAGTGTTTAATTATTTGAAATCATTTGAGAAAAAACAAGTGTTATTACTTTCAAAATAACAAAGAAAAAAGATTAAAATTTGTTACAAGATGCTTGTAACATCTTTTATTAATATATACATTCTAATTTACATACATAAATTCTTTCAGAATATTAATTAGATTGATTTCTCTCATTAAATTGATTTTAATAATTTAAATGTTTTGATTCTAGATAAGAATAAAAGAAATATTTAATTCAGAGAATTTCAATTCAAAATTCATTTTAAATCTAACATTTGCAATGTTTTTTTTTTTTTTATCAATTTGAAAATCGAAATTAAATAATATCTTTGAGATTATTAAAATAATTTAAAATAAAAAGCATAATTTAAAAATGATAAAAGAAATATTTAATTTATTAAGAGAAATTCTATTCAATATTTATTTTAAATCTAATATTTGCAATGATCTTTATTATCCATTTAAAAATCGAAATTAAATAATATATTTTAGCTTAAAATAAATAATCTAAAGTAAAAATCTTAATTTATTTGGCCGCATGCTGAACTAAATTATGTAAAATTGTAAATAAAATACCTTAATTTCACAAAATAATACATAATAAAATCAAAATATAGTTTAAAGACTTAATTATATTTTAGATTAAAAAAGAAATTTTAGCCAGAAAGTCATTGATATATAGGATGCAAAAAGATTGTCCAGTAGTGACGATTCTAAAATTATCTTTCATTTCATTTAGTTTGGGGAAATTCATCACGGCCTGCACATACACATAAAACAATAAAGGATTGTGCATATTTTTAAGAATTTCACATAAGATAGATAACATTTATTTAAAAAGTCACTTAAAATTTTCATTAGAATCGAAAATGTTGCAATTTTTTTTTTCCCCTTGGGATGAACCCTGTTAACATGATGTTTAAAAATAAGAGATATGATAAATATACATACCTTTTGACATCTTTAAGCATTATTCAGAAGATCTTCTCAAAACAAAATTATTCTAAACACACAACGCCGATCGATGAGACGAAAAACAACAACATACAAAGGATCTCTGAATGAAAAGAAATGTCTGATTTCAGTGTGTTCAACATCCAAGAATGAGGAGAAAAAGTCATGAGTGGATAAGCAGGGGGAAAAAAGGTTACCATATCGTAAACTATGCAGTTGGTGGCGATTTCACTTATTCATTACAGAGGAGGTATTCCTTTTTTGGCATGATAGTGAACTTTTGGCGAATTTTCAAAAGTGAAAATTTCAAAATTTCATTTTTGGCGCAGATTGGCGCAGAATCGTCAAATTTTACGTTTTTGTAGAAGATTGGCGCATGATTTTTAAAATGGCGCAGTTTGGCGCAGATTTTCCACCCCTGTACACCACACAGTCACTTTTTCCTCGTGTAATGGACGTGCATGCACATCATGTGGATTATTCTCTGCCCAGTGCACACAATTTTTCGAATTCACGTTACCAGTTAACGAGAAACGCACCTCATCTGTCCACAGAATGCGTAAAGGCCAGCTGCTATCTTCATGGTACTGGATAAGGAATTAATTTGCAAAATCCATTGATAGTCTCCCGCTTCCAACATCTGGACACGCTGGAATCGATATGGAAACATGTTTAGAACAGAGCACAGAATCTTGCGTACAGTTGAATTCAGCAGATCCAGAACACATGAAACACTGCGTGCAGTTGCGGGATGAACTGTGCTTATCGTCTGATGGACTTCTGCAACAGCTTCCACAGAAACGGAAGGTCGTCCAGACCGAGGTCGATCGCATGTGCAACCAGTTTCTTCAAATTTATGAATCAAGTCCCGTACAGCTTCGACAGTGCACGGGCCTCGCCGTAATCCATGGTTTCTGCGGTAAACACGCCATGTCTCTGCGGCATTTTGTCCATTCAGGTAATAAATCTTTACTATTTCCCCACGTTCTTTCCCTGAAAGCGGCATCTTGTTCGGAATGGCAGAAAGGAACATACACGGCTCGCATTTCGCAGCGCCTTTTCTTTGTGTGACGACGTCAGTCATGACTGTGTCTTACATAGAACCCGAAATTTACGTTTCTTGGTTTCTTCTTCTCGTTTTGTGGAGAACTAATCAGGCTGGGATATCAGCCCAAAGAAACGGTGTGACGTGTGACGTAAATGAAATGAAAATTAATGCTCTGGTGCACGGCAAAGTCCTTTTTACTTTTCCCTTGCCTAGTTCCGGTGATTTTCATGCTACAGTTGCCGTTCCAACGCTATTTAGGGTTTTTCACAATGGAGATCACATTCCAATACAAAAAACTGGGTGTTGCCATTTCATTTTTTTGAAATTTTCTCACTGTAACCATAACTGTTTGAGTGACACTGTTGTTTTCCATATCATTCTTGAGCGCATACCTCAAAATACCTTTTGCCAAAATTTCATTCAGTTTCTGTGAATGATATGATAGTTAGGGGCCCAAATGTCGGAATAGTTTTTTTATAATCACCCTGTATATAAACAACATATTCATACTAACAGAACAGTCAGTGCTGATCTTTGAAAAAAAAAAAGTTCTTTGAAGATAATAAAGAACAAAACTTGTCATGTCATTAAAATTCGCAAACTTGACATATAAGAGGCAAACATATCACCAATAAAAGGGATAGTTGCAATAGGAATAACATAAATGTTAAAATAAATTATGCCAATCCGATATAAAACTGCCAAGATCGATCATTATATTAATTTTAAAGTTAATTGCAATTACATAGTTGTGTAACTGAAAAATGATAATCAAAAATATATAGCTTACTGAAATAAAACATGTAACATTTTCAAAGTGCTATATAATCTAAGAAGGCATCATATGAATTAAGCATAGTGCACAGAAAAAAAAAAGAAACTGGAAATAAAATCTATTTTTTGAACAAAAACCCTTGAGGGAGAGTGTTTTTTTTTTTTTTTTTTCTTGCAGGACTGGGGAAAAAAAATACTGAGTGAAATAAGAAGTTTGCTTAGATTATGAACAAATAAATTTTTTAACTAATAATAAACATGGAATTATGGTACAGTAGCATTATATTCCTCCTTTGGATATTTCCTATTGAATATATTCCTCATTTGGATATACAGACCTCATTAATACATCTCTGCTTAAGACATATCTCTGGTTAATGGGGACAATTGTGCTCTCCCCATCACTTTCTATTTGCAATTAATATTAAAAATATCACTTAATGTGTACTGCTCATCAAAAATTTTTCTAACAGCAGACAAAATCTATATATATATATATATATATATTACGCTATCATACATGGCACAGAAATCGCGATTATTTGTTAATTGTTTAATGGCAACACCAGAATGAAACACATCTCATTGGTTAGGTACTGCCATGTAGAGGAATAAAGGCAAAACAAACAATGATTTCAAATTGTAATTACAATTTGTCAACATTAACAATTAAATAGATATATTCTTATACATTTTCATTTAAAATATTGATTTTTGTAAGCATTTAACATTTATAATTTAAAAAATACAACTAGCAATATAAAATTTAAAATGTAAATAAAGCAATGATTTTTAAAAAGGTATTTTTATTAAAAAGGGAAAAGTAAGTGTAATAATTTTTCCTGACTGCTTCCTTTTTTAAACGTAACTGTTATACTTTTGAAATTTTAGCTCTTATTTAATTTTTTTACAAGTTTTTAGTATAAATAAATATCATTCAGTCTTTTTTTTTTATGAAGTCCACTCTACTGTTATATTTTTCAATGACAGTCTGCCCAGTCAACGCCTGGCAGGTCAGCTAGTTTTCAAAAATTGACCATGCCGAATTCAAAGAAAGTGGTTTTTTATTTACATTATTTCTTCAAAAGCAACTTTGGTAGCACACTTAAAAAGTTCATTAAATGCAAATTTTAAAATAATAAAATCATAATTATTTGACCAACTATGACAGGTAAATAGACAAACAATTGTTTTCTGCTTCACTATTTCAGCGATGCCTTTCATCAAATATAGATTTTGTAGCACTTAACTGACCAAACATTTGAAGCATTTGGCAATCAGCATTTCTGGAACATGGTAGTAAATTCAGCCTGTTTTTTTTTTCTCAATTTATAAAAAACTTTTGTTCTTTTTAAAAATTAATGATGGGGGAGGGTAAATATTTTTTACTGGTGACTAAATTTTTTTGCTAGTTACTCGATTTTATCAAACTTGTAAACCCCTGGTTAAAAGTATAATAGATATCAAAAATATCTTTATAATACATAATAATTGCCTCTAAAATTTTGTAAAAAATTTCTGATATACTTCTCTAATTTTTTTCCAAAATTTAGCCATTTACTCTGAATTATACTAAACATATTCAGTATAATCACAAAACAGTGCTGATTGTAGCATTATTATTTTTACTTTTTTAATTTAAAAATAACCTAATTTAATCACATGTTTCCTGAATTCATTTTTATTTTCAAACACATAATAATATCAGTTGATGTTCTTTTTCAGAGACAATGAAAATTGAGTAGCATTTTCCATTTTTTGAAAATTTCCTATTCAAACTTTCTGACACATTCACAAACTCATTTTTAAACTTAAAAACATGAAATTAGAATACAGTTGTAAGTAATATGAAATTGAACAGCGTTTTTCATTTTCAATAAATGCATTTCTCAGGTTACATGTGATTGATGTTTCAGTGATGCCATGGATGTGCTATAGCGCATCATTTAAATAAAAAAAAATGAAGAAGGAATTCAAAAATATAATTTTTATGGGTCCTTCAAGAAGCACAATGTTTTTAAAAGATCTCAAAAGAGGAATATTTGGTATAAAATACATTAAATCTGTCTTATTTCTAAAAGAGAACCCACTTTTGTGAAAAAGGACCCAGTTTTTTGGAAGTATCTGGGTCCCAGTAACCCAGAACTTCAAAAGCCTAGCAACATTAGCCGGGCGCCAGTGATATATATACACACACATATATCTACATATACAGGTACATATATCACTGGCACCCGGTTAACCGAAAAGTACCCAAAAACCTATTTAAAACTGAATTTTTCCTGGTTCTTTGCGATTCTGTCTTAAAAAATTTTACTCTATCTCAACCAGGGTTGTTTAGGTTTAAACCACGCTGGTTTAAACCTTGGTTTAAACCAAATGGTTTTTTTAAAAAAACCAGACTTGGTTTTTTTGAAATACCAAAACTTTTATTTAAAAAAGAAAAATGGTTGCCCAAGATTTACAATGATGAACTTCAGAGATGTAAAGCTGATTTAGAAAACAAAACAGTTTGCATGGCAATGGATGGATGATCGAACATCCATAATGAACCTATTGTGTGTATAAGTGTTATCAAAGAGTGTGGTAAAGTCACTCTTGTTGATACTATTGACACATCCGACTCATCACATACTGGAAATTATTTAGCAAATTTGGTTTTGAGTTCAGTGCAGACAGCAGAAGAAAAGTTCAAATGTAATATATCAAGTTTTGTCACAGACAATACTGCAAATATGGTTTCTGCCAGAAACATTCTGGATGAAGAGCTTTGTTTTTTTTTGGGACTTACATATGGGTGCAGTGCCCACATTTTAAATCTGTTAGCCAAAGATTTGATTAAAAGGGATGTAACAAAACATGTTACAAGTATTTAAAAATATTTTCGCAATCATCATCTCCCGAAAGCATGGTATCATGCAGAAGGTGGAAGTGTGTTGGTACTTCCTCTAGAGGTACGATGGAATACTTATTGTGATTCACTTGAATCTTATGTTAAAAATTAGTCAATTCTTACAAAAGTTTGTGAGGATCACAGATCTGAGATTGATAGTGACATCTCCAGTAAAATCTTAAGTATCTGTTTAAAAAGAAATGTTAAGGACATGATTGCGATTCTGAAACTAATCGCCGAAACTATTGATTTTGTACAGAGGAATAGCTGTTCTCTCGCTGAATGTGTATTAGCATGGAAAAAGCTAGAATTGAAGCTAAAAGAAGCATCAACATCAAACAATAAAAAGGCCATATCACTAGTGTATAAACAGAGATATGAACAATCATTAGTAGATGCACATTTTGCTGCATTTATTTTAAGCCCATCAGTATTAATTTCTAACCTAGGAATTAAGGTCACAAAAGAAGAGAAAAACAAGGGTCTTGAATTTATCAAACAAAAATGTGGCTCTGGTTTCTTAGCACTTACATTAAAATTTTTGGGGAAGTTGAAACCATTTCATAATCGTGATCAAAATGTTTTTTTTTACCCCAAAGTTGTTGATACAATGTCTGACTTTGAATGGTGGAATAGTTTTATAATGTTTCAGGTACATCTTTGATTACGGAGAATGATTTGGAATTTGTGAACATGCTAACTACAGCCAAAGCATCGACTGCCTGTGTTGAAAGGATTTTTTCAATATTTAGTGTAGTTCATTCAAAATTGCGAAACAGATTAGGAGTAGAGAAAGCATCAAAATTAGTGGTCGTAATGAAACAAATGAACAATAATTGAGGGTAAAATTTATTATTCATTGCTATTAATCAATACTGCTGTAAGATATCTATTCAAGAAATGTCAAGTTTTTTTCTTCTTTCCTTAATAAAATGTTTGGATATATTTCATTAGTTTGTGATTCTTTATCTTCAGTTTGCAAATAGTTGTTATTTGTGTCAGTTAAAATTTCTTAGTTTAATTTTCTTTAAAAGAAAATGTAGATTAAAGACTAGTGTGTTAGTAGTAGGGATTGATTTATATATATACATATATAAGTGATAATTTTTATTGTTTATTGTATATTAAAATATTATAATAATAAAAAAATATTATAATGGTTAAATTAAAATAGTAAAAATGTTATTAAATAATTTCAACAAAATAACTTAAAGTAATTTTTGTTTAATGCTTGACTTCAAATATTTGAAAATATTAATATTCATCGTTCTTCTAAAATATAAAATCATTTAAACCAAAAAAACCTGGTTTAAACCAAAAAAACCAGGTTTAAACCAAAAAAACCCGGTTTTTGGGTTTTTTTTGAAAAAAACCTGGTTTTTTTACAACCCTGATCTCAACTCTCTTTGAATTCATAGCCGTAATTCCATATATCTATATATGCCATTGTGTTGAGCAATGGAAATGAGTTAAACATATTACCTTGAACATACTCCATAACAATAGTCATTATCTGTTCTTCTAAAAAACTTTCATAATATGCCACAATATTGGGATGATCCAACATAGAAAGAACTTTGGCTTCATTCATTGAAATTTGCCTTTCATCAATAGACATCTGGTCAACAGGAATTTCTTTCAAAATAACTCTCTTATTATCTGATAGCCGATCACAAAGAAAAACAGTACTGAAAGGGAAAGAGCTATTTTAGCTTCAAAACATTTCTAATTTATAATTATCAAAGTGGCAACAGAAATTCAATAAATTACAAAGAGTAATATTAGGATGCATATCAAAATCTAACTTTGTTCGATAATGCTAATTAAACAAGACTAGTCGTTGGGGGCCACCGTAATACTTACCCATCATGTATATGTATAATGTAAAATATTAAAATAAAAATGTGTAAACTACTTATAAAATGCATTGCAATTCAAATAAAATTGTGGCTTGATGACGTCATAAAAAGGCTTGATTACTGAATTGCTTGAAAGAGGTTTTTCCTTATAACTCCAAAAATAATACTCCTATTAAGTAGCGGTTTATTGCATCTGATTAAGCATCAAATTTCCAATTAAAATATATCTTTGAAGTGAAATTTGGATGAAATACAGGGTCATGAAAAATCGAAGAGTGTGCAAAATAGGATTCCAAATATCTCGGCAACTCATTATCCAATCAACTTCATGTTTTATGCAAAATTTATGTTTTTTTATTGTTTTTTATATTTACTCCTTAAAATAAACAATTTCGAACTTTCATCAGAACGAATATTTCGAGAGTCCGAAAAAAAATGTTCCGGTTAATCGAGGTTATTGAAATGAAATAGGCTTCTTCCGATTATTACATACTAAGTACATACCAAATTGCAAGTCTCTATCTCAATTTGTTCGGGAGATAGAGCGTTTACAGACACACAGACACACACACACACAGACACACAGACGGACGGCAAATTTTTTTTTCTAAAAATATGTTTTTTGGAATCTTCAGTGTCTGAAACGTGTAAATCCGTCAAAAATTTTTTTTCGATTTTCAAAACGATTACAAGACTTACCCTATACTACGTATGATGGGTAAGTAATAAAACAACACTATGCTATGCAGCATACATATTGAAAGTGGACAAGCATGCTTATTCTAAATTCAGAAAAAGTGTAGAGTGCTAAATCTTTGCTACAAAAAAGAACAAGGCACTCTTTAGAAAGGACAAATTTAGACACAAAAAGGGAAAATATAAGGAGCATCCATTTAAAATTAGATTCTAGTTAATCATTACTGTAAACTGTTTTAAAAATGTATTTAAATTTCTATATTTTTTGCTTCCACTAAAAATTCTACATTTCTTTTCTATTTCTTCCAAAATTTAGCATCACAGTTATTTGATATTTTAGTGACAAACAGAAGTTGACTGAGATAGTGATTATTGATAATGATGGCTATAGAAAATGTAAGCTAAATGAAAGAGAATTCCTACTCTAGCCCATTTTGTTTTTCTAGCTATAAATATGTTTTACTAGCAAAATTTGTCAATTCATTTACCCCTTCAGAACGGGTGCCATTTAATGATTTAAATTTTTAATACCAGTAATTCCATATAGTATTTTTTACCTTATTTAATTCGCGAATTATACGATTAGACAAGGCAACGATTAGGACTAAAATATTCTAGTACTAAAAAATAAAAACCACATACATCCTAAATAAAATGTATACATGGCATTCGTTCTGAATGGGTTGAAACAAGAATATAAGAACTCTTTAACATCAGAACACAGTTAGAAGGGGAGATTAGTTCATATTCTTTACATGTCCATCAACAAAGGTGATACAAAGCAAAAAGGCTATATCATATTATATATATATATCTCTATAACATAAAACTCAATTTGCCGGATCACAATCCATCACTTAGAAGCATGCTTCCACTAATAAAAATGACATCATATTTAAAAGAAATTTCTCTGTAACATAAAATTCAAATTGCTTGATCACAATCCACCAATCAAAAATATGTATGCCACCAGTGAAAATGACACCATATTTAAAAGAAATATTTTATTGGCATTCTTAAAACTCAAACATTTTTTAAATGATTCTGTTACATGATAATTTAATCTCAAAAGAGCAGAACGTTTCTGATGGTGAAAATGGTGTCATTCTCAAAAGAAAGGATCATTTTTATCCATGAAAGAAAATGAAATATTTTACTATGATTGGGTCAATATGAAATCACATTCAGTAACCTTTATTCCTGCACATAAAGAAATTGAACCCACTTCTATTTATTTAAAAATATAAAAGGTTCCTGAAAATTATGTGATTTTAATTAATCTTTGAAACATGGAATAATTCTGGGATAAAAATGACCACTGCTATGTTTGTTTGTGTATTACATTAAACAAATTTAATATAATTGTGACACTTGCTGAGTCTGCTGGTGTTTGATAATTAAATTTGCAAAATCCATGAGATATTTTAAGAGGAAAAGATAAAATCATGAATCTAGTTAATTCAAACAATATTGCACAAAAATTAGAGAGAAGGTGCAACAAAGAAATTGAAATGGGTTCTTTAAGATGCACAATTTTCTTCTTGAAAGAAATAAAATTTTTGGTAAATAATCTGAAGAGCCCCTTCAAAAGTGAATAATTTATAAAACCACTTATAAGAATCTACAGGCCAACTGATAATAAAGAAGGTAAAATGTTTGAAACACAATAGAAAAAGAGCGATAAATGTGAACATTTTTTTAGTATATTTAATGTTATTTCTGCAAAATGTTTAAAATTGCTATTTATTTAACATTACAATATTGTGTATGTATTATGTCTCTTTTCCCACCTTTTGTATCTTCTCACCATAGAGTACTTATAGTATTAGTTATTAGTATAGCTGCACTTGGACTATACTCAACAATGGGCATTTCATTATCATTAAGACCTTAACAGCAATGGGCCATATACACTTTGCACAGTTGATGTGTTAACTGCCACTGGCATATATATATATACGTTTTCACAAAATGCCTGCCACTGTAATTTGTTGATAGCCATATAGTAACTACGTCTACTGCTTCTGAATGCGATACATTGACCTTGAAGGGTTGTTTGCCACTAACCTGTTCATTTCTTCCAATGGATAGGAGTTATGTTTCTGAAAGGGTGAAATTTGGAAGTGGTAGTTTATCCGAGAACGTGTTCGAATAGGTTATATTTTTTGTTCTGTTTTCGTGTAGCGTAGTGTAATAAGAGTTTAATAATAAGTATTTTATATGGATATGTCTGACATTGAATTACATTACTAATTTCCGTCATCTTCTGGAGCAGATTCATCAGAATATGATATTTCATCTGATGAAGAGGGTACCGATAGTGATGACAGTGTGGTTTGTTCAGGAAATTGGGTTGGTTTTTGAGGGAATTAGATTGGATTGTTTGGTTTATTGTGGTTTGTTCTGGAAATTGGATTAGGTTTTGAGAGAATTAGATTGGATTGGATTGGTTGGTTTACTGTGTATCGTATAATCGGATTTATTGATATACGTTTATGAAATGGGTTTTATGTTGTTTATTATTTGTGTGTTGAAGTTTAATGGTTTGACGTTTAGACATATGTCCTGGAAGGATAATTTATGTGAAATATTTCAACTGAAGTTATTATTGCTATTTTTTTATTCGTAAAAAGTTTGTTTAGTTTTCGCAAATGGATGTTAATTTTTAAATTTGCTTATAAGAACTTTGTAAATAAGGATGTTTAAGGTGAGATTTAAATTTCGCCCACCTAGTTGAATTGATGTGTGTACAGAAATGGCGGGTGATTTATTTAAAACCTGAACCCTCATGCAGGGCTGGCGCTAGACATTTTACTGCCTGAGGCGAGCATTACTTTGCCACCCCTATACGGCGATTGTTTTTTCACCAATTCTCAAACTTTTGTAAGAATAAGTAAATTAATTTTGCTAACTTAATTTATTTAAAAGAAAACAAATATATATAAAATTAATTTACATTTAAGAAATTTAAAATAATCAAATTACTTAAGAACATTTTACACTATTTTGTTATAAAACACACACATTTATTTTATTAACATGCACAATGTTTAATTTATTATAAAACACACGCATTGTCAAGAATATAACTGACTCAACTATTAATACTATACTCCGTTCGCTGAAAGAAGATAACAGAAGTAAACAAACGCACATGCGGATTGGCGATGCTTAAACCTGGCGCTGTGCTAGAAGCTCCAAACAGACTGTCTGAGGTGTTTGAGTTTCTACTTTTTCAATCGAAATAAAAATTTTAATTTGCCAACCTAGGGATTTGTGCCAAATGTGTGGCTCCTTGGCGATTTTTCTGCAACCCATTTGTAGGGGTGCACAACCTGTGGCCCGCGGACCAAAAGTGGCCTGCGATCGGATTACTGGTGGCCCGCGGATCAATTTCGCCGATCGGATGCGAAAAAATCACGAATTTTGCCGATCAGGTGCGTAGAAATCGCGAATTTTGCCAAATTTCTGCCATCGGGTGCGTAAAGATCGCAAATTTTTCCGATCGGATGCGTATAAATCGTAAATTTTGCCGATCGGGCCCATAAAAATCGCAAATTCTGCCAATAGAGTGCATATAAATCGCAAATTTTGCCGATCAGGTGCGTATAAATTGTAGATTTCATCGATCGTATGCGTAAAAATCGCGAATTTTGCCGATCGGGCCCGTAAAAATCGCAAATTTTGCCAATCAGACACGTAAAAATCGCAAATTTTGTCGATCGGACGTGTAAAAATCGCAAATTTTGCCAATTAGGCACGTAAAAATCGCGAATTCTGCCGATCGGGTGCGTAAAAATCATTAATTTTGTGAATAGGGTGCGTATAAATTGCGAAATTTGCCGATCAGGTGCATATAAATCATAAATTTTGTTGATCGCATGCGTAAAAATCACGAATTTTGCCGATCGCATGCGTAAAAATCGTGAATTTTGCTGATCGTGCTCGTAAAAATCACGAATTCTGCTGATAGGGTGCGTATAAATTGCGAATTTTGCCGATCGGATGCATATACGTTGTAAATTTCGCCGATCGTCTGCATAAAAATCGTGAATTTTGCCGATCGGGCCCGTAAAAATTGCGAATTTTGCCGATCGCCTGCGTAAAAATTGTGAATTTTGCTGATCGGGCCCGTAAAAATCATGAATTCTGCCGATAGGGTGCGTATACATCGTGAATTTTGCAGATCAGGTGCATATAAATTGTAAATTTCATCGATTGTATGCGTAAAAATCGCGAATTTTGCCGATCAAGCCCGTAAAAATCGCGAATTCTGCCGATCAGAAGCGTAAAAATCGCAAATTTTGCCGATTAGGCACGTAAAAATCACGAATTCCGCCGATCGGGTGCGTAAAAATCATTAATTTTGCCGATAGGGTGCGTATAAATCACGAAATTTGCCGATCAGGTGCGCATAAATCGTAAATTTTGTCGATCGCATGCATAAAAATTTCGCCAATTGAGTGAAAAATTGCAAATTTCGGCGATCGGATGCAAAAAAAATTGCAAATTTTGCTGCTCAGGCGCGTAAGAATCACAAATTTCGCCAATCGGCTGCGAAAAATTGCAAATTTCGCCACTCGGGTCCGAAAAATTGCAAATTTCGCTGATCGGATGCGAAAAAAATCTCAAATTTAGCCGATCGGGTGCATATAAATTGCAAATTTCGCCGAACGAGTGCGTAATTATCATGAATTTCGTCAATCACCAGGAAAAAACTATGAATATTGTCAATCGCGCATGGAAAAAAATTCCATCCTTTCCAACTGAATTGGATTATGCTCACTAAGGAGGTGGTTGAGTATAGGGAGCTAACCCTCCTTTTAAAATTAGCCCCCCCCCCATTTTTATGAACTTTTAGGCCGACCTCCTCCGCCCCCCCCTCCTTGCCCGAAACAAAATTTGGTCCAACCTATGTGTAATATAATTGTATCCATGACAACGTCCATTTAACTGTAACCGCTCGTGCCCGTTCTAACTGTCTTCTATTCTTGTTTGTGTGTAACTTGTCCTCATTAAACGTATGTATGTTAACAAATGTAAATGCGTATTAATTTCAACATATATCGTCACATGGTGTCAGAAGTTGTGTCAAAAAGTAATATTTACTTTAAATTTCATTAACGACAACCTGAATTAAATACAAATGGGTGAAAACGGAATACGTCCTCCAAAACCATTACTTATGGCGGATTCCAAAGAAAAATGGGAAGATTGGATTCAAAGTTTTGATTGGTATGCTGCTGCCGTTCAACTTGACAAGAAAGAGAAAAAAGTTCAAGTTGCGACATTTATGGCCGTTATTGGAAGAGAAGCACAACAAATCTATAAAACCTTCAGTTTAAGTACCGATCAACAAGAAGATTTGGAGATTATTAGAGGTAAGTTCACAGAATATTTCACTCCTAAAGTCAATTATACTTTTGAACGTTACAAATTCAACCAGATTAAACAAAAGCAGGATGAAGCTTTTAAAGATTTTTTAACAAGGCTTAAAATACAAGCTTCTAGATGTAAGCTAGGAATTATGGAGGAGGAATTAATTCGCGATAGAATTGTTGTCGGAATTGAAAATAATGACGTTCGGGAAAAGCTTTTAAGCGATGCTGAGTTAAGCTTAGATAAAACTGTGCAGATTTGTCTTGCTTCTGAAAGTGCTGCACAGCAATTGAAAAATATTTCTGATGATAATAAACCCATAATTTCTACAATATCGAAGAAATTTACTCAGTCGCATAAAAATGTTCCTTCGAAAGATAAGCCTAATTCTAATACCAAATTCTCTAAAATGATAAACGATTGTAGAAACTGTGGTAATACACATAAAATTAATGATTGCCCCGCTTTTGGCAAAAAATGTAAAATTTGCCAAAGGCAAAACCATTTCGCAAAAAAATGTAGATCCAGAAACCAGAAAAAATACAGAGTGCAAGATATTGAAAATGTAGATACAATTACGGATGATAGTTTTCTGATAGCAAGTATCGACGCTAATAAATCAGATTGGTGCGAGACTGTCATAATTAACAATAAAGCTATCCCAATGAAACTTGATACCGGTGCCCAGTGCAATGTCATACCATTTCGCTTAGCAGAGGAATTACGTCTAATAATAAAACCTACAAATGTCCGTAAACTCCTCTCATATTCTGGTCATGCTATTGAGGTGGCAGGAGAATCTATTGTTCACTGTCAAATTAAAGATAAGCATATACGGCTTAAATTAATAATTGCACATGGAGGAATTAGTCCAATCCTAGGTCGATTAACCTGCATGGAGGCCGGATTAATTCAAAGAATTGAAGTAGTTAATTTACTGCAAGATGAATTTCAAGACCTGTTTCAAGGAATGGGATGTATAAAAAATTTCGAATTTACAGCAGATTTTTCCACAGAGTGTCCCCAAACTGACATTAAGCCCCCAGAAGAATTCAATTTTCTCTTCGACTGTTAGTAAAGAAGGAACTTGACAAAATGGTCCAGGATAAAATTATAAAGAAAGTAGAGGAACCAACACCCATAGCTAGTCCAATGGTCATAGCAAAACAAAAAGGAAAAATAAGGATTTGCATCGATCCGTCGGAAGTTAATAAAATTATGCTGCGAAGGCATTATCCTTTAAAAACGCTTGAAGAAGTCACTGCTAATGTGAAAGGCTCCAAATACTTCACAAAATTAGATCTGAAGAAAGGCTTCTGGCAACTAAGAGTTTCACCCGCCACACAACCTTTTTTCACGTTCACAACACCCTGGGGAAGATATTCTTTTCTGAGAGTCCCGTTTGGCATAAAGACAGCTCCAGAAATATTTCAAAATCATATGACTAAAATTCTACAAGGCATTCCAGGTGTTGAAAATTCAATGGACGATATATTGATTTATGCGCCTGATATTAATACTCTTCGATCAAATACTCGATTAGTCCTACAAGCATTAAGAAATGCTGGAGCAAAACTAAATAAAGACAAAAGTGAATTTGAAGTTCAGAAAGTTAAATATTTAGGACATATCCTCTCTGGTGATGGTATCATGATCGATCCTGAGAAAGTTGAAACTATAGATAGAATTAAAGCACCAACTAGCAAAAAAGAGTTACAAAGATTACTTGGCATGATTCAGTACCTACACAAGTTCATCCCTAATCTCTCAGACAAAACACATAATATGAGATTGTTATTGAAGAAAAATGAAGAGTGGAATTGGAATAAGGAATTAGATAAAGAATTAGCTGAAATCAAGAAATCATTGAAAGAAGCTCCGTCACTTAAATACTATAATCCCAACAAAAGTATTACAATTTCAGTGGATGCTAGTTCCTTCGCATTAGGTGCGGTACTGCTCCAAGAGGGAAGACCGATAGCATTCTCATCCACAGCGATGAATGACGCCCAAAGATCTTATCCCCAGATAGAAAAGGAAGCCCTGGCAATGAAATTCGGATGCCAAAAATTTCATCAATATATATATGGAAATGAAGTAACCATTGAGACGGATCACAAACCTTTAGAATCTATTTTTAAGAAACAAATAGATCGAATTCCACCACGACTCCGTAAAATCTTCTTAGAGGTTCAGCAGTATGCTCCAAGAGTTTGTTATAAGAGAGGTAAGGAAATGTATGTAGCTGACTTGCTGAGCAGAGACTGTCATAATGAAGATTTGTTACAGGAGAGTAACTACCAAATTCTCTTTTCAATTCCAACCACAGACGTAGGGTTTAAAATTTTACAAGATCTCACAAATACGGATCCAGATCTAATACAACTGAAACATTTCACTTTTACTGGTTGGCCCAAAAACAAAGATGTAGTTCCAGATTCGTGTAAGAAGTACTTACCATTCTTGGATGAACTATCGATTCAAAAAGATGTAATTTTAAAGGGATTAACAATAATTATACCCAAAAGATACAGACGACGTGCATTGGAGAATCTTCATAAAGGTCACTTAGGCATTACAAGTTGTCTTAGAAGAGCTCATGAGTGTATGTTTTGGCCAGGAATGTCTGGAGAT
The DNA here is from genome assembly GCA_963931845.1 of Maratus michaelseni. Lineage (NCBI taxonomy): Eukaryota > Metazoa > Arthropoda > Arachnida > Araneae > Salticidae > Maratus > Maratus michaelseni. Next base: position 166,570,197 of record OZ007592.1, on the reverse strand, counting down.
ATAATTTCGATGATCGAAAATTGTGTAGTTTGTCAGAAAACTCAGAAGACTCCTCCGAGAGAACCATTAATTTCTAAGGAAATCCCTAAACTACCATGGGAAATTCTTGCATCTGATGTATTTACCTATCAGGATGTTGACTATCTACTTATTACAGATAGTTACTCTGGTTTCATTGATTTCAAACCATTAAAAGATTTATCTAGTAAGTCTACAATACAAATCCTCAAAGACTGGTTTAGTGTCCATGGAATTCCTAGAATTTTAGAAACTGACAATGCTAAAAATTATGATTCTTCTGAATTTAAGGAATTTGCTGAAGAATGGATGTTTACCCGTCAAACTTCAAGTCCCCTCTATCCAAAAGGCAATGGTCTAGCAGAGAGAGCTGTCCAAACAGCGAAGAATTTGCTAAGAAAATGTAAGATATCAGGTCAAGATATACAATTAGCATTACTAAATTTGAGAAATACGCCAAGAGAAAATTTAGGATCATCAACTCAACGTCTCTTCAGTAGACGCATGCGCACTACAGTTCCAGTTGCTGAAGAATTGCTAAAGCCTAAAGTTATGACCCAAACTACAGAACATCTAACGGATGCTAGATTAAAGCAAAAATACTACCATGATCTTCATACTAAACCATCATTCAGCACTCCATTACAACCAAACCAAAATGTGATGCTGAAACAAGCACCAAGGAATTGGATACCAGCAACAATAACATCTCAAGCTGCTCCTAGATCATACAATGTGCTGACTCCTAAAGGTGAATATAGAAGGAACACTATCCAAATCAAGCCAACTAAGTTGAAGTTCCAGATTGAAAGGAAAAGGAAGTTACCGTTAGAAATTGACCATCAACCTTCTAGTGCTGATAACAATTCCAACGTATCTCCGGCGAAAAATCTAAATGTGTCTACCCCCAGCGTTACTGACAAGAAACCCATCGTTACCAGGTCTGGAAGAGTTGTAAAGCCAATAAAGAGACTTGATCTTTAACAGAATTCAAATAGAACTTAAATAACATTTTGAAAGGGGAGATGTAATATAATTGTATCCATGACAACGTCCATTTAACTGTAACCGCTCGTGCCCGTTCTGTCTTCTATTCTTGTTTGTGTGTAACTTGTCCTCATTAAACGTATGTATGTTGACAAATGTAAATGCGTATTAATTTCAACATATATCGTCACACTATGGATGTTGGCTCTCAACAATCCAGTCATTTTTGTGACTGCCCCTCTTCTTATAAAGGTTGTGCACCCCTTTGATATCCACATTTTATGACTGAATATGTTAAGAAGTACAATTTAGAATAATATATGTTTCTCCTCCTCTCCACCTTCATTCATGAAAACAGAATTTTTTTTCGGCACTGGCAATCTTTAAAGCTAAATTTATTCCTTCAAATAAAGTCAAGGAGTATTTTCACTCTTTGAAAATAATCTTAGCTATATCTCTTGTATAAATACAAACGTAAACTGTTGATATATCATTGCCAATAGAACTGAATACACTGACTGGAAAGAAGGAACCTAGGGGGCTAAATCTACTCTTCCGAAATTTATGTTTTTTTAATCTGATCTCCCCCCTCCCCCCACCAGTCACACCTCCTCGAAACAAAAATTCATTTATTAAAATCGTTTATTTTTTCTGATGGTGGCCCTCGACAATCCAGTCATTTTTGTAAGTGGCCCTTCGCTTAAAAAGGCTGTGCACCCCTACCATTTGTTTACTTTCGTTATCTCCTTTCCATAAACAGACTATAGAGGTCCTTGATTAATATGCCCTATCTGATTTACTGGTCAAAATTGAGGGGTTGCCACCCCGGGCAAACAAATCCCCCTTTTTAACTCCAAAAAGAAAACCACCCAGTGCGTCTGTACCTATTTTTCTTTTTATACATTTCACATTTACTCTTTTCCAATTTGTAATATGTAAGAAGAATATGCTTTAAATTTTCTGAAAAAAAATTTGGATTTTTAAAAATATACTAAATTAAAACTGCAAAATTGTTGATTCCAAGACCATATATTTTACAGAAAAAAAGTCATTCACTTACAGTATTAATTTAAAATAAAAAGTTTTAAAAATTCAGACTATTAACCGTAGAATAAAAAGGTATATGTATTTAAAAAATGCACATAGAAATTATGCCACTAGATAGTTTAATCAGAAAAAAAAAAAAAAATGTCATTTATCAATACAAATGAATGTTGTTCATTTATTTATTAGTCGGTCATCTTATAAATTGTTATAAAGAAGTGACTTTCATGGAAAGCATCTAACAAACTCTTGCAAAAATAAAAATTACTAACCCGTGAGCACCCCTTCCTACAAGTCTTATTTTTTCATACTTATTCATTTTATAATTAATAAATTAGAAAACGGACAACAAGCAAAAACGTATATGAAACTATTTGATTTACAGCTCTTGCAAAAGCAAACGTCCTGCATGCCGTTTGTTTTGATGCCATCCATCACTGAATAATAAAAAAGAACGAAAATATCATTATAAGCTTTGATGATATGGCATCATGAGATGATGTGATGTAATGTTTTTATTTTGAAAATCGCGTCGCGTGGACAGCGAGTGTTAAATGTTTCTGTTAAATTATCTGTCTGAAATCTGTTCATCAACTGGTAATTTTTTATTTTTTTATTTTCTAAGACATTTTGTACGTAACTAAAACTTTATTATATATTTTTTGTAGTCGTTTTTCAATTCAGATTGTTTATTGTGACGGATTTAAATAGTAGTAAATCACCATTTGAATAAAGGATACACCGAATAGTGATTTTGACCGAATACCGAGTATTCGGCGCACAGGTAAACTGAATACCGAGTATTCGACGCACAGGTAAACCAAATACCGAATATTCGGCCAGCGGAATAGTAACGATCGGATGGATGGAGTACCGAATATTCGGCCAGCGCAATAGTAACGATCACGATCGGATGGAGTACCGAATATTCGGCCAGCGGAATAGTAACAATCGGACGGATTACCGAATATTCGGATAGAGGAAGGCTCCTATATTTCAGAGCAGTGTTGAATTCCGACATTTTTCACCAGGAGGAATTTCATTTTTTTACCATTAAAAGTATAAAATCTCAAATCTATCTCGGGGGGTCATTTCAATCCTCCTGGGGAATGCACCCCCTGAATTCAACACTGTTTCAGAGTTTAAAGGTATTAACATGAACATACAGTAGAGTATTCTACTCTATGTTCATGGGCATTAAAACGTGAAATTTTAAAACAACTTTTAGCACAAATACTTACATTTTTATGAACAAGACTTTTTTACAAATGAACTTTACACACACACAAAATTTTGCTTCGAGTTATTATTTAACTGAATAGTTTTAAAACTTTTTTAATTAACAAAACTTTAAACTTCATGGCTTCTTAATAATACAGGGTTTAATAATACAACCTTTACATGGTCAGGGTTGCGGTAAATGGTGCATTAGCATACATTTTTGTCATGGTGTTGGTATAACGAAAAAGTTCCAAATTTAGATTTTAAACTACTTGCATGAACAATGCATGCAATGATCGGTGATGCCATTAACAATATTCATTTCTAAACAAAATTGTTTTATTAATTTTCTTTAATAGAATTATAGTCAAATCCAGAATCCCTGATATTTTGTTTGATCAAACTACGTTCTATACATTAATTTTGGTACTTTTATGTTAGCCAGGCATCACTGATTTTTATACATATACACATATATATATATAGATATTAGATATACACACACATATTATACGTGAAAACTGGGAAATTTAGTTAGTAGCCAGTGGCCGGTAGACTCAGTTTCATTAGTGGCCACTTTTTAAAGTTAGTGGCCACTATTATGTTTCAAACTTTCTTGACATCTAGATAAATTGTAATCGATGTATATAAACATATTTTTCTATAAGAATTTTATACCTATTGTATGCGAGTATGAGTGTATTTCGCATGATTAAACAGTATCTCTTGAAGAAAAATAATCCAACTGGTGAGCATGTGGCAGGAGTGGAAATATTGAAGATACTGAAATGTCCTTAAAATCTGCTTGTATCCAGGACCCGACTTACGCAGTGGCATGCAGGGCAGCTGCCCCAGACCCCCCCCTCTGGGCTTAGTCAGGATTTTGTTAAAATGGATCAAATTGGCCGAAAATGACCAAAATTCTTACATTTTCAAAGATTTAGAAAGGGAGTGTAGCACATATATATATGTATACACACATATTTATACATGTATTTATGTATATGTTACAGGTGAAAATTAGCGGTCGCCACTTGCCACGTGGCGATTAAAGTTTAAAAAGTGGCGATTAAAAAATCAGCCATCGATCGCCACCCTAGTCGTCACTCGCCAAGTGGCGATTAAAAAATCTGTTATCGATTGCCAAATGAAATACACCATTTTTCATGGAAATATGCATCTGTACATTGATTACATCTAATTATAGAACTGGTTAATTCTTTTTCTTACCAGATGCAAACAGATTTCAATGACTTAGCTGTATTTTCAATATTTCGGCTTTTTCTCATGTGCTCTTACCTGCATGTTATGATTGCTCTTTAGTTGGATTATTTTTTCAAGAAATACAGTTTTATTCTGCAAAACATATTAATCAGCTTTGATTCCACATGCATTTCAAGTAATTTATTCCTTTTTTCCCACCGGATACAAGCATATTTTAAGGCCATTTCAGTATCTTCAATATTTCGACTCCTGCCACATGCTCACCAGTTAGATTATATTTCTTCAAGAGATACTGTTTAATCATGTGAAATACACTCATACTCATACAATAGAAGATATAAAACTGTTATAGAAAAATATGTTTATATACAACGATTATAATTTATCTAGATGTCAAGAAAGTTTGAAACATAATAGTGGCCACACTAACTTTAAAAAGTGGCCACTAATCAAACTAAGTCTACCGGCCACTGGCTACTAACTAAATTTCCCATTTTCACCTATAGTATATGTGTATCTATCTATCTATACATATGTATATAAATATGTATATATTATATACAGTCGAGTCTCTATATAACGAAATCCATTGTTCCAGTAAAAAATTCGTTATATAGAGAAATTCGTTATATAGAGAATGAGTAAAAATTCCTATTTGATGTGTAAATTTTGAAAAAAAAATATTTTTGAAGGGTCAAATTAAGAATTTGAAATGTTTAACTATAAATATTAACCTAATATTGTATTTTTTAATTAAGTATTTAAATAGTTTCAAAAAAGAGAACAGACATTTATTTGAAAGCATAATAAAAATCACATAAGGAAAACTTACAGTAATTTTAGACGAAGAAATCTGTAATTTTTTGCTGTTTTGATTTCAAAATTGTTACACTCTCGAAAAAATGTTCACACTTTAGCAAGGAATGAAAAATTGTATTGGGAACATAATTGTATCGCATCAGGTCATGTGTCATGCCAGTGGATCTCGGGAGCTTAAGAAAGATGTTGGAAGGTATGGGGGAGGTGGGGGGGATGAATTCGTTGGACATTATAGAACAAGAAGATTCAAGGTAGAAAATTAAGATTTAAAAAAAAAAAAAAAACTTAGCACTGAACGATAAATCAGGAATCAGTGATGGAAAATTAATTCTATGTGATTTGGAAGCTTTTATAAAACTGAATAAATAAAGAACATTTTATGAAAAAAATTCGTTATATGGAGATAAATAATTTGCTATATGGAGACTGTTTTTAATGAGCTCATGGGAAAAGGGGACCGTTCCAACTAAAAATTTGTTATATAGAGGAATTTGATGTATGGAGTTTCGTTATAGAGAGACTCGACTGTATATATATATATATATATATATATATATATATATATTTATTTGTGTATATATTATGTATATATATATATATATATATATATATATATATATATATATATGTGTGTGTGTGTATATATTGTGTATATAATATATATATATATACAAGAAATGTAGATTGACTTTAAGTTGCCCTGTCCTAATTTCTGTGAATTGCAAATTTCTGTGAATTGTTTTTATTTTTGCGATTAACTAATGAAATTATTTATTGGAATTTTTATTAATTATGATTTTATTAATAAAATATAAAAAATGTAGATTGTTACTTAATATAATTTCATTACAGGTTTAATTGTTTTGGAAACCTACAATTCTTCGTATTCATTCAACACCTTAACACAAGAATAAAAATCTGATTTATTTATTTTTTTAAATCTTGATTTTTTATACTCTTCTTATATTTATACTTATCAAACTTTTTAATTTAATTTATTTTTAAAGGATTGTTGTATTTTATTGGAATACATTAATTATAAAACTAATTGTCATTGAATATTATTCAGTTGTTTTATATGTTCTTGTTCTGTATAAATATCTAATTAATAATAAAAATAATTTCAGAATTTCATCATCTGTTTTAATATTTCAATGCAAAGATTTCTGTAGTATTTAAGTGACATCATATTTGTTTGTACCATGGCTATTTGTTCCATGCCAAAAAGAGGAGAGCCATTTTTCTATATTGAAGATCATGAATTCGATTATTTGAATTCAGAAAAAAGTGTGAGTATTTTCAATTTACTTTCTTTGTATCTACACATCTACAGTAAATTATTATAACATTATTGTTCAGAATTAATAGCAGTACACTTCTTTGTTATAATGGCCCTCACATTTATGATTATGCCAAGTTGCAATCAGTTTTTCCAAACTCTTAGCCAAGCTCATGAAGCATGCACACACCTTTAATAGAGATATAAAAATAAGGTACTTCTTTTTGGCACCTGGGCATCTGTTTGTTAAAAATTGCGGAAGAAATGACCTTTCTGCCATGATGCGGCAGCTGGAACTGCCTACGTCGAAACCTAACTTGTTTGCAGGCGGAGCCAGCAGGGATTTTTTTTTTTTGCTATAAGAGTTGGTCCTATAAAAAATTTGTCAGTATAAGAGTTGCAGATAATATTAAGAAGATTTATAATAAATTTAAGCGGATTTGATATCTTTGGAATTGACGAAGTTATGAATTTTTTTCTTCTAAAACTCCCCTTCCTCCCCACCACTCCTTTTTGCATTTTTAATGAAATCAAAAATCTGTCATACATAAATTTTTGGCCCTTTTCCTAGAAGTAATAATAACTTTAAACGGATTCAATGTGTCTAAAAATTAAGAAGTTATGGCGTTTTTTCTGTTTTCACAAAAAGCCCCCCCCCCCCCCCTTGCTTCGATTTTGCCCATTAACGAACTTGACCGAGATTTTATGCCCCTTGCAGAGCTGTCAACTGCTACGAAAAAATCATAGTTTCTACGATTTTGTGCCAAAAACTACGATGCTACGAAAATCTGTCTAAAACTACGATTTTCTGGGGGGGAAAAAAAAACGCGAATTTTGTCACAGGATCACTCGAAAAATCACGAATTTTGTCACAGGATCGCGCGAAAAATCACGAATTTCGTCACAGGATCGAGCTGAGAAATGCGAATTTTGTTACAGGATCGCTGAAAAAACGTGAATTTCGTCAAAAAATTGGTGGGAAAAAGCAAAGTATCACCGGAAAAACGTGAATTTCATTCAACTGATTGCTGAAAATATGCAAATTTCGTCAAAATATCGTTCAGGGGTGATTCTGGTCCGAATTTTCCGAAAAATTAAGGCAATGATTTCCGAAAAAAATATATATATTGGTCATAAATCCGAAAATTCGGACATTAAATGTATCGGTATTTCGGCAAATGATCGTCGAAAAAAATCAATCTCGTCTTTCGTTCGAAGAAACGCCGCCAATTTTGTGAAAGGATCGCGGGAAAAACGTGACTTTCGTCCGAGAATCGCGAAAAAATGGCAAATTTCGTCAAAAACATTGCGAAAAGCGGCAAATTTCGTTAAAAGATCGCGAAAAAACAGCAAATTTTGTCAACAGATCGCGGTTAAAACGTGACTTTCGTCAGAAAATCACGAAAAAACAGCAAATTTCGTCAAAAACATTGCGAAAAACGGCAAATTTTGTCAAAAGATCACAAAAAACGACAAATTTCATGAAAAAACATTGCGAAAAATTGCAAATTTCGTCAAAAGATCGCGAAAAAATGACAAATTTTGTCATAAACATTGCGAAAAACCAGGGTTGGCAAAAAACCGGGTTTTTTTTTTTAAAAAAAACGTTTTTTTTTGGTTTAAACCAGGTTTTTTTGGTTTAAACCGGGTTTTTTGTATCTTTTTTAATTACATATATGCACATCAGTAAATAAAATTTAACATTGACAAGAATGATTAATATTACAATAACAATATATATATATATATATATATATTCTGAAAACAGTTTAAACAAAATAAATAAACAATTTTAGAGTTTAATCTAGGAAAAAAAGATTTGTAGCTTTTTGGCTAATTACAGTCAATAACTGTTAGCCAAATAACAATAGCTTTAGCCAAGAAAAAAAACTTTTATTTATACAAAATTTCTATATAAATGAGTATTATTTGTAATTATACAATATACAAACAGTACACCACTCTGTAAGATTGCCTCTATCGAGATTTGGCCATACATCACATATCAAATGCTTTTTTAAATGGAAATTCTTTTCAAACTTCCCCTTCCAAATTAATCATCATTAAGTTACTTAAATTTTTGATTGTCAGTCTATTTCTCAAGTCAGTATTTGTTATATTCACGAGACTCAAACCCCTTTCACAATCTGCTGTAGATAACAGAATTGTTGCTACAAATTCATAAAAAGAAGTCACATTGGGAAACATGTCAGTAATGCTATTTTTATGGAAAAAGAATACAATCAGCTGGTTTCATTTTTTTACCCCTTGTAGCCAGAACCAGCCTGAACAACTTCCATTCATGAACCGTTTTGGTTTCATTTCCTAAGTTGGGACTATCAATAAAAAATAAACAAACTTTTTTAATTTCCTCAATACTTGTTTAATGCAAATGATGTCATACTATTTGTAAGATGCTTGCACAGAGAGGACGATACAAATTTTGAAGTGAGTTGCCGAGACAGAGGCGGTTTGAGATTATTTTTTTCACGCGGCAGCTGCAGGTTTATGAAAGGCAGGAACAACAAAATGGAAATATATATTTTTTGGCTGTTGCTATTTGGCTAATCCACTAAATGCTTTGGGGGCAAAAGGTGCTATCAGTTAGCTTTTTGGCTATTTGGCTAGCTCTAGATTAAACCCTAATTGTTATTAATTATGTACAAATTCAAATCATTAAATTTTATTTAGAGCTGAGCTAACATCATTTACATTCAAATTCAAAACAGTTATATATATACAAAAGTTTCTTATGTAATACATAGAACATGATCACTTGTGCCGTCAGGTTCTACAGTAATGGTGATAAGTTTTAAATAATTTTTAAAGATTACTTTTTAAAAAAGTTGAAGAAATAATTGCTGTTTTATATATACATATTTCCAAATGCAACCTGTAATTCATGTTTACCAAATGATTTAGCACACTTATAAAACATATTACAGTATGGAACCATTTATCCGGAATCCAGTTAACCGGAAAACCAGTTATCCAGAATGATATTTCCAACTGACTGATTTCAGAATCTTTCCAGAAAAAAGTGCCAGTTTGACATGTGCATTGCTTGATAGATTGCCACATGCATTGTACAACTTGACCAATATCTAGTATTTGAAATGAAAGCTTATTTAGTCAGACATTGAGCATTTTGATTCTTATGCAGTATTATTGTTTTCAAGGTATTGCCAGAAATTGCCTTCTTTCAAACTCTGATTAATTTTTGATCTTGATAGGATCTGAGCCTTAATCAGAGTAATCTAATAATTTAAAATCAGTAATAATGTTACAGCCACATTTATTCTACAAATTTCATCAAATGGGTGTTGTTTTAATGTCCAACCAGTTATCCAGAAAAACCAGTTATCTGGAATACATCTGGCCCTGACCATTCCGGATAAATGGTTCTATACTGTAATATGTTTATGTATTTCATATTGCATTCATAGAATGGATTCTGTATCTTAATGTTGATACTTAAAAGTTTTTAATAGTATTTAAGTGCAAGATTTATATTAAATTCTTTAAAGACTTAATCTATTGCCTTCCTATATTTTTTCATTTTAATAAGCAACACTTAGTTGTGTTACATAAGAATATAAAGATATAATGTAGAATTTTACCTTGGTATGCTATACTAATTTTTTTTTTTAAATAAAAATAATGCAAAGAAAAGAAAGTGAGACTTACTTTTTTATTCAATTTAAAAAAAACAAATTGAATTTCAGTAAGAAAATTAAATTGAAATATATTTAAAAAATATATATAAAAGAAACATTTTAAAAACATGGAAATTGAATAAATTTTCAAAATTTTAAGAAAATGGAAGTACGACACATGTCTATAAAGATTCTATGTTAATAAACAGGATTATTAGGGTTTAATGTTTTAAACAAAAAAACAAGTTTTGCCGCTTTTTGTAAACCCAGTCTGTTGCGTAACTTTGATTGTACAACACCAAATGAAGAAAAAATTCTCTCTACATTTGCAGTAGTCGCTTTTGCAGTAAGAATCGTTTCAACTTCTTTCAACACACCATCATTGAACTTTTTGATTTCATTTTCTTGAATATGCCACCATTCTATAGCTGATACATCTTTACTAAAATCATTCTCAAAAAGATATCTTTGAAATGGAGAACTTTTGGCACAAAATTTTAGTATCAGAGATAATAAATTGTTTTTGGGAAATTTTGTTTTAGCATATTCCAATGCTTCTTTTTTTTCCTCCGATGACAATTCGAGATCAGCATCCTTGGCTCTTGGATCCAACAGATAAGCAAGAAGATGGGCTGGTGTTATTGCCATTTTATAACGAGTATCTAGTTTTTTCATAATGTCTTTATTCAGTTTCAAATCTTCCAACTGTTTTTTTAAATTTTTAAAAAGAAAAACAGTTTCTCTAATTGTACAATTTTGGCTTTGTACTTTATCTAAAGCTACACTAATTGGCTTTAATTGTTGAAAATAGTCTTCAGCATTTCTTTTCAATGAAATGTTTGAAACTAGACTTTGGATATTTTCATCAATTTTGTCTTTATTATTTTCGCATATAGTTACAAGAACTGACCATGATTTCAGATAGCTGTCTAAAGCGTCAGCAAATGAGTTCCAGCGAACTTCACAAGGCATTATTAGTTTTGATGTACTTGCATCTTTTCTGAAGCACGCATTTGCATATTGGTTGTTTCTGAAGTATTTGATTACATGCAAAATTTGTTCTTTTACATTTGGATAACTTATATCATTTGCCAGTAAATTTAAAATATGGGCTGCACATCCATAAGTAATAATATTAAACTCTTCTTTTTCATCAAACAACACTTCATTTTTCGGACATTTCCAGTATTGTCTGTCACTAATGCTTGTATTAAACATTGAAATTCCGATTGGCATTTATTAATGGTCGTAGTCGCAATATCACACAGATTTTCACTTGTATGAGCAATTCCCGATGTATCAATAGTGTCTGCTAAGTATGTATTCCCGTCTTATGTTGTTAAAGTAACACAGATCACAGGTTCGTTGTGAATGTTTGACTATCCATCTAATCCTAATGTGACAACTTCATTTTTTAATATATTTGCACATTTTTCTTTTTCTTTGCTGTAAGTATGATCTAATAAATCCCCAGCAATTTGTTTTCTTGATGGTGGAGAATATTCTGGGCGGAAACTCTGAACCATTTTAATAAACTCAGGATGCTCTACAGTGCTAAATGCCATATTTGTAGCATATATAAACCTAGCAACTTGTTCATCAAACATTTGCTTTTGAGATGGTGTTGATTTACTGACAAAAAAGTCCATAGTATCTCTTTTCCTTTTTAAAGAACCAATTTCACTTGTTGCTCTTTGTGTTATTGCTGAATCCAAAGAACTTGAAATACTGGATAGTGACACTGACACATCATCTACACAAAAATAAAAATAAGAATTGCTTAATGATACAGAACATATTACTTCAAAAATCATAATAATATAATTAACAATAATTCAATACAAAGACATTTTTTTTTCTTTGTTTTACTGCAAAGTAAACATCTCTATCATATTGATATATTTATTTTTGATAATTTATTTAATACTCGAGATAAAATTACCATGTCTTTTATAATTTTGGATATTTATGATTGGTGAAAACTTAGTTAATCTCTAAGAGCCATGCATAAATTAAAAATTAACAATTTCATTTAATAACAGTTCTGATCACATAATTTGTTCTTAATAATATGATTAATTTGTAAAACTTTCAAACTTTTATCAAATGTAATTTTAAGATTATCAAAATAAAGTTCTCTAACAAAAAAATGTCTATTTAAAATTTTCTTGTTTTTTCCAAAATTTCATTACTTAGAATTACATAAATATTTTTTATTTCATAGAATATAACTTTCTAAAATCAAATAGCATATGCAAATTAAATAATAATATATGTGATTTTTATAATTTATCTTCTCAATCAAATAGCATTTCAAATAATAATGTAATTTTTTATAAGAGTTTAGAATCATCTGAATGAAGATATACATAATGTGTTCTCAACATGCATTACTTGTAATTTTACAGATAAATTAAAAATTTTGAATTTAACAAATATTTAACTTATTAACAAATTTTTAACAATTTTCTTTCAAAATTAAAAATAATAGCAGCAATAATAATGATAAAATAAGTACTTACCATTATCAACAGAATCAGAATCAGAATGATGATGAGAATTATTACAAGTTTCAATGTGTTTCTTCATCCTAGCTACTTGACCTTCCATTTCTTTATTACAATTTTTGCATCTAGCTCTACAACCTTTCCTTTTATCATTTTTTACTTCATTAAAATATAACCAAACTAAATCTTTTCTTCTACCAAAATTAGACATTTTTTGTTCTCAAATGCTAACTCTTGGACCATTCATACACAGGTGCAACTATGATGCAACTGTGACTTATGCAGGTTGACTGCTGAAATGAGTTGAGCTGTTCAGTTAGAAGTAGAAGTTATTTGTACATCAAATAATTTGAAAACTTAATTATATAAGAAAAAAATCTTTAAAAAAATTAACAAAAAAACCAATTGGTTTTTTTCAGAAAAAAACCATTTGGTTTAAACCGTGGTTTAAACCATGGTTTAAACCATTTGGTTTAAACCGTGCCAACCCTGCAAAAAACAGCAAATTTCGTCAAAATATCGCGAAAAAACGACAAATTTTTGTCAACAGATCGCGGGAAAAAAGTGACTTCCGTCTGAGAATCGCGTAAAAACGGCAAATTCCGTCAAAAACATTGCGAAAAACGGCAAATTTCGTCAAAAAATATCGAAAAAAAACGCAAATTTTATCAACAGATCTAAAAAAATTCTGCAAATTTCATCAAAAGATCGCGAAAAAACGCAAATTTCGTCAAAGGGACACAAAAAAAAAGTGGCGGGAGTGGACACCCCCAGTCCCAGTTGTATCAGCTTACTCGACCTGATGAAGGACTCTAACTCAGACATTTTTCTCTGGAAGATATACCCGTAGTTCCATCACCCCCTCCCCCCAACCGCCTTGGAATCTTTCAGAAAATTCACTGTGAAGTTCAGAAATTTGGCTTAGGAGTGGGCAAAGCATTAATTGAATAGGAATAATTATGTTTAATCAATCCCACCCGCAAAAAAAAAATTAGCAAAAACAAAAGAGTCTCCTACTTTGTGTGCTTATGGATATACACATGTGTTTAATTCATTAGTATTTGCTCGCTTAAAATTTACAGCGTAAAAAACAGCCACCAACCAACCAACCTTCAGATAAATTTGAATTTGATGTGCTACTATTTCTCATTTTCAAAGGTTGGCAGGTCTGTCCTGGATTTTATGTATCAGTTTCGAAAAGATGCGGGAATTGCAGACCTGCAAACCTTTGAAAATGAAAAATAGTAGCACATAAAATTCAAATTAATCTGGAGGTTGGTTGGTTGGTTGTTTTTTTACGCTGCAAATTTTAAGCGAACAAATACTAATCAACTGAACGTAAGCATACAAAGTAGGAGACTCTTTTGTTTTTGCTAATTTTTTGGTAGTGGGTGGGATTGATTAAATGTAATTCTTCCCATTCAACCTCATGCTCTGTCCACTCCTAAACTAAATTTCCGAACTTCACAATGAATTTTCTGAAAGATTCTAGGGTGGTTGGGGAGGGGGAAATTCCCCTCCCCTAACAAAACTACTGATATTTTTCCTGAGAAAAATGTCTAAATTTGTCTAAAATGCCCTGCATCAGGTCGGGTAAGGCCCGCATGTTGGCTATGTGCTAATTGTTTTTTTCTTGCAAGTCAGGTTAATCTCATTTTTCAAAAGTTAGTTCAATATATTGTTTCAGATGAAAAACTATATCTATAATAATAAACATAGATGTTTGTCTCTGTGTGTGCTGTTTTGTGAAGAGACTGCTGCGATGCGCACAGATCTACAAAATTTGTCAGGAAGGTACCTGTTATGTCTGAAGTTATGCACTTTGTAGCCAGTTTCTGGATTTTTTTAATAGACTTTTTAAATTGATTTTTTCTATATGTTTCGTGGCAAATTTTCTACATTAGTAAAAGGAATATGGTTTCAATTTTTTAACCCAATGCCGCAAATTTCGAAGAAATTAGCGTTTTTTCAGCATTTTTTTTGACGGAATTTGTGTTGTATTTTCAGCGATCTTTTGACAAAATGGACATCTTTTCAGTAATCCTTTAATGAAATACGTGTTTTTTTCAGCGATTTTTTGATGAAATTTGCGTTTTTTCATCAATTCTTTGACGAAATTCGTGTTTTTTCAGGGATCTTTTGCCGAATTTCGCATTTTTTAAACGATCTTTTGGCGAAATTCGCGTGTTTTCAGCAATCTTTTGACGAAATTCGCGCTATTTACCGCGATCCTTTGATGAAATTCGTGCTTTTTTCAGCAATCCCTTGACAAATTCGCGTTTTTTCAGCGATTTTCGCACTTTTTACACGATTCTTTGATGAAATTAGTGTTTTTCGGCGATCTGTTATCGAAATTCGTGTCTTTTCAGCGATACTTTGACAAAATTTTTGTCTTTTCAGCGATCCTTTGGCGAATTTTTTTTTTTTTTTTTTCAGCGATCTTTTGACAAAATTCGCTTTTTTCCAGATATCCTTTGACGAAATTCCTGTTTTTTCCACAATCCTTTGGCGAAATTTGCATTTTTCCATGATTTCTTTGACAAAATTAGCTTTATTTCAATGATCCGTTGACGAAATTCACGTTTTTTGCAGAAAATCGTAGTTTTACACAAATTTTCGTAGCATCGTAGTTTTTAACTCCAAATCGTAGCAACTACGATTTTTTCGTAGCAGTTGGCAGCTCTGGAATTGGAACCGCCTATTTTGAAAAATAACTTGTTTGCAGGCGGAGCCGGCAGGGATTTTTTTTGTTTTTAATTTTTTTTCGCTATAAGGGTTGGTCCTATATAAAAGTTTTAGATAATATTAAGAGGATTTATAATAAATTTAAGCGGATTTGATATCTTGTGAATTGACGCAGTTATGAATTTTTTTCTTCTAAAACACCCCTTTTTTTCCCCCTTGGGGCCATTTTTAATTATATCAAAAATCTGTCATACATACATTTTCGGCCCTTCTCCTAGAAGTAATAATAACTTTAAACGCATTCGATACGTATCATAATTAAGAAATTATGGGTTTTTTCTGTTTTCACAAAAAGCCTCCCCCCCCCGGTCCGATTTTGCCAATTAATGAACTTGACCAAGATTTTATGCCCCTTGAT
The DNA here is from genome assembly GCA_963931845.1 of Maratus michaelseni. Taxonomy (NCBI): domain Eukaryota; kingdom Metazoa; phylum Arthropoda; class Arachnida; order Araneae; family Salticidae; genus Maratus; species Maratus michaelseni. The sequence continues at coordinate 166,554,339 of OZ007592.1, read as the reverse complement.
TTTATGTATCAGTTTCGAAGAGATCTGTGCAGAATTATTGCTGTTATCGTGTCCATAAAAAAGTGACATAGATATATATATATACAGTATCGGACCTCTTATCTGGCATTCCGTAAACTGGAATATTCCGAAAACCAGCATTTTTTATGATCTCATCATGAATAATAACAAAAACTACAATTTAAAAGAACCGGCATTTTTATGATCTCATCATGAATAATAACAAAAACTACAATTAAAAAAATATATATACATCCATAAATATGGAAATGTAATCTGAAAAAAGTTATTTTTTCTTTTTCCTCCCTACGGCGAGCTGCCGTGTTCGAAGTTCATTGAAAGAATGAACCAGATAAAAACTGCTTCAAGGTCGAAGGGCAGAATGTTTAATAGGTCATTCATTCGTTCCAGCAGGCTGAAAGAGAAATCTTTCCTTTAGAAAGTGCAACTTTTTCAGGGATCTTCTCTCTTAATTATCCGATTGTGTTCAAATTTTCAGCGAATTGAAATAATAATAAATATGGCAACTTACCAAATTTCTATTAAAATACCTTAAATTTTAAGAGAATTAGACTAGAGACCTCCCAAAACAGTCCACTTCAATCATAAAAAAAAAAAGAGCTGATTGTTTGTAGTTTTTTTTTTCTGGTGATCTGAGAGGTGAAGTCGAATGTTATCTTGCATCTGATAATGAATGTTCTTAGCTATGCAGAAAAGATTCATTATTATTGTGGATTGCTGCATTTTTTTTTCTTGTATTTCAGATGTAATTGAGGCAATACATGCGAATCATACAGAATTTAATTTTCCAAGTGTCCACGTGCTTTTTCCGAAAAGGGAAAAAAAAAAAAAAAAAAAAAAAAAAGAAGGGACGCAAAGTTGATGTTTTAGGAAAAGAGTCTTTGAAAAACATCTAACAAAAACACTAGTTTTTAGTTGACTTCATTAGTTTTGCCTGTTACTTTTTGCATGTTGAGGCTTAATTTATTATCACATGAAGTAAGAACAGCATTTGTTATTTATCTTAGTCCTAAATTAAAATCATTATGAGATGTTTAAATATAAATAATGTAACGTTATAAAAGCTTAATAAATAAATTTAAAAATTACATTCTGACACAAAATATTGTTTACTTTTATTTATAATTCATCAAAATTAACTTTATAAAGCACAAATTTAAGAATAATAAAAGAATCATTTGATCAATTTCCCGATGAAAGGAAAATAGGTCAAAAAATCATTTTCCTGTTTCATTGTTACATCGATGCACTCTTTCCCCCCCCCCCCCCCAACTTTCTTTCATGACTGATGTAGTGCTCAACTATCCGGACTTTTCAAGTATCCGACAATCTGCGCTCAATGTTGAATTCAGACACTTTTCTTCAGGAGGGATTTCTGTGGCTCCGGGGGGGGGGTTGCTGATGCAATATTTATGTTTTTGGCATGGATCCGAAAACCGGAATCGGATCGATCCCAATGGTGCCGGATAATAGGTTCTGTACTGTATAAAGTTTTGAACTGGGGGTGGTTTTGGGTTCTGGGAGTCATGATCGGCATAGATCTGCAAAAATTTTTCAAAAATTCCAATTTAGGTGAGAATGTAATAGGTAGTATTTCTTACGAAATCTGCCTAAAACTATCACCAAACTGTAAGATTAAACGCCAAAAATGCAGTCCCATTTACTTTATGTCAGAAGCATTATACGTATTTGTTATGTCATCAAGTGGTTTTTAATTCTACATTTGCGTGTATTTTTCATTATGCTTTACTGATTTATTAATTATTTCATTAATTAAAATAACAATTGTGTCCTTAAATTCTTATATTTTATTTATTTATTTATTTTGATATTCCAATGGCAACGTTCTCCCGTTTATTTGACGTTACAGTTTGGCGATAGTTTTTTGTTATGAAAAGTGGTCGACGAGATAACAGAGAAGTGCCAGAAATAAATACCATTGCATTAAATAATATAATATTTTATGTTAATAAAAAAATATAATGTTTCATAACATTTTTTTACAATGCTTCACAAGACTAACAACTTTTTAATTTTATGCCAAACATTATAGGCCATATTTCCGAAATTGCTTTCAGTAATTCTTCAAAAATATTTTTCTCTACATAAATTCTGTAAAGTATGTACGATTCAAAGTGATGGTGAGATTTACCTCTTTTTTATTGTACCACTTAGCAGAAATCCACATTTTTTCAACATGTTTTATGTGTGAACACATGTTGTTGGATCAATAAAATTGCAATAATATTTTAATAAAATGCTTGCAACTTGCTTTTTCAGGCTCCTCTGAATTGTATACTTTCCAGCAGTCAGTGTAGCTTGTTCATCCATCTGCTACATGTTCACAATTTTCTTGCATCAGTATATACTAGCATTTCCATTTGAAATTTCAACGAGAAAGCGTTCGCCATTTTCTTGCTGTATGCCTCCAAAAATCCACTGCTGGGTCATTCCATGGTGACTGATGTTACAATTTAACTAAATTTTTAACTTTTTAATTCAACCCTGTTTTTAAATTAATCTAAAATATCATGATAGAGTACAATAATGCTACCCACACCTGATTTTAGACCTAATGAACTTTTTTGTGTGAAATTGGAGGGGAATAAAAAAAATGTGATAATGTTACACAGAAGAGATATTGAGAAAAGTGAGTTTTGTATAGTTTGAAATTATCTTCAAACTACTTAACACGAGAATGAAAAATATAATTTTTTTCTGTAAAGTAGGGATTTCATACTTTATGAAAGCACTTTGTTTCAGAAAAGAAAGTGACTGTGACTGGTGTTACACTGAGAAAAAATTACTGCTCAAAAGTCAAATTATAGCAAATCTTTCGTATAAAATTGCACAGATTTATTTGAATCATAATTAATAGTTATAGTATATACTGCATTCATAAAGTTTTATGAATAAAGCTATTAATTTATTGCATAAAATTAAAAATGTCCTTGTGCTTTTATGACATCTGGTCTGCTAAGTGTTTTTATTATTTTTTCTTGCGAATAATAAATCTCATTCACATTATCAGACCATTTCCAATGCTTCCCTGCCCGAATCATGACACTCACTAAATATTCATTGTTTTTAATCGCTTAGACTTCACCTGGATAGAATTGTCCATCATATTCCACAAGAACCCAATCTCCAATAGAAGCCACAAATATTGGAACACATTCTGCTGTGCTTGACTTTTCAATGGTGTTTTCGATAATTTGAAGCTTTTAATGATTCCTTCTATCACCTCTAAAAAGTGTGGCTGCTTAATAGCTGTTATATAACAATAGAACTGGAAAAAAATATTGCCCAAATCTAACTCTATATCACAACTGTAGGGGAAACATGGGAGGTTTGACCCACCCTATCTTTTTCATATTTAAACATTTATTCAGCTGATGAGTATCAGATGGCAGCATGGCATCAAGCAAAATAACATATTGTTTCTGTCTGTTTGCCATTTACAAGCATAATCAAGGAGAAATCACATGCAATATCATTTTCAGCCAGAAATTATTTTTTTGCTGTTGCAAGCTCTTTTCTCCTATGTCATCTGTCATTAACATATATAAAAGTTAGTTGAATTGTTTGTGTACTTAGATTAACATACTAAAAGACAGTCTACTTATTTTTTACTTTTTATTTTAATGTGTTTTTTACATTTTTTTTCCAAAATGGCTATTAAGGGAGGTTTGACCCATATCAATTCTGGGAGGTTTGGCCCGGGTCAAACTTCCCAATTAGTAATATATACAAATATATTTGAAACACTTCTTGTTTATGCATTATTCTCATCAACCTAAATATAACTGAAGTTAGGACTTTGTTAAGACTTTTTAAGAACAACCCATCTTTAAATTCCTCACTCGCTAGTATTTCTTCTTTTGTAACCTTTATTTTATATTTATAATATGAAAATTCAATAAAATTAAACTAGAAATAACCAACCATTTTTCTCCTAAATTAGTTTATAAAATGAACATTGCATAATAATGTTCTTATGGTTATTAAAATATGAGTTAACGAAAGAAACACAATATGAAAAAGATAAAGAAAACTGCATAAAATAATAAAAAGGTCAAGAAACAAATGAAAAAGGCGAATAATAGATTTGTCTTTAGACAGTGAAACTGAACCAGAAAATTTTCATGTTTCAAGTGATGAAATGATTTTGAAAACTCCCAAACTGGAATTGAAATTAGAGATTGTTATGGTAAAATTTACAACCAAATCTAGTTTACTGCATTATAATGGTTGTGCCATGAAAGTAAATGAGGATGGTTTTTCTATAAATTTTCTCAGATCTGATGCATGTAGTTTCAGTTTTATTTACCCTAAAAAAGAAGATGTTGCAACAGTGCCCGAAAGAGGCTACTTCACTCACGCAAAAACACCCGGACACTAATATTAAGTCTATGGGAGAATTTAAAAAATATATCTTGTTAGTATTTAAATATTTTGAAATGGTTTTCCTTTTGCATTGGATAACTAAGGTCGATCTCTATGCATGCTGTTTTTTTTCTTTTTCGAATTTGGTTGCAGGTATTTTATGAGGATACTTTCACTTTTGGAACCAGTTCTGAAAGTGAAAGTATCCGAATAGATAAAAAACCTTTAAACAAAATCTAAAAAGTAAAAAACAGCATGCATAGAGATCAACCTCAGCTATCCGATGCAAAAGAAAAATCATTTCAAAATATTTAAATACAAACGAGATATTTTAAAAAAATTCTCCCACAGACTTAACATTAGTGAGCATGAGCAAGTATTTTTGCATGAGTGGAGTAGGCACCAAAAGAATTGTTTTAAAAATGAAATTTGACTGCAACATATCTAATTATCAGAATTTTTACTGATTCAAACTAAATTCATTTAACAATTTTTGTTAAGATTATTTATTATTTTTAATCATTAAATAAATATTTGGTATTTTGTAGACATAATTATTGCCTGTAGCTTGTAACATTTCTTTAGACATTTAATTATTGTTGTATACAGTTTTTAATAATGTTTAATTCCTGTGGGTCAATCCTCCCTCAAGTGGGGAGGTTAGACCCAGCTTCTAGATTCTTAAAAAATCACTAATCAAAAGGATAGTTTGTAATTTAAGTAGAAAAAAATAGCATAAAATGATGCCAAACATTATAAGCTAGCAAATAATGTTAACATGAAAATTTTATTACGTTTAAAAAAAAATAGAAAAATATTTTTGTGAAAAACGGGTCAAACCTCCCATGTTTCCCCTAAATCGGATGGAGACATCTCAAAAATCTTTACATTGCATGAAGCTGCAGTATTTACAAAATCTTTTGCATTGTACACAAAACATTTTCTTTTTTTCATGAGTTCCCACACTAGTCTCGTTACAGAGCCACTGATGTCATTTCCTGGGCCTTTGTCGTGGGAAGTGGCAAAAAAATTCCACATAATCGATAACATATATTTTTTCTGCAACATGGGTAATGTGGCAGCAATTAATTTATTTTTGAATTGGAGGATGGTCCATCCGACCAAATATGCAAAACTTCAATTCAGGGTTGGCAAGTTTTTGACAAGTGACAATTTAAACCGGTGTTAACCATTGTTAAAACTGTCATGTCAAAAACCTAGTTTTAATAAAATAATACCAAAAGAATTATTTAGCAGAGTTAGATAGACTTTAATCAATAAATTCTAAATAAAACTGCATAAATACATTAAAACTGTGGGGTATAAACTGCACAAATATATTCTTGAAACCTATTTGCATAGGATATGGTAAACTGCAAATAGATTGTTGTATGACCTAAAAAAAAAAAAAAATTGTGAATAAAAATTACCTAACTCTTATTTAATGATTTAGTTCACACTTATTTGATGATTTGGTTGCCTTTATGGTGAACTGTTAATGAATCCTTAATTATTTATAATCATTAAAACTAAGTAGGTTTAATCTAAATTTTGCAGAGATAAATAAATTGTTTAGATTTTTTTTTCTTTTTTTCATGGCTAGAAGCAGAAAGTAATCTATCCTATCACAATTGGTATCTAATGAGTGTATTTACTTTCCTTAAGATAGAGCAAATTCAAAGATTCCTTTCCAGTACAAAACAATATTGCTATTGCTAAAAAAACAATTTTTCTTACTTTCCCCCACTATGTTCTCATGGATAGGGTTACTTAAGGGGCTACTTCACCAATGTGAAAACACCCGTCTGCTGTTAATCCTAAAGGGGAATTTTTTTTTAAGTATCCTGTTTGAAATTTCATACTTTTAAATGACTTTTATCAAAGTAAAAATGAAAATACCCACAACAATGCAACATGCAATTAAAAAAAAATATGTGAAATATGTTCTGGAACATCAACGATAAATTAATATGACGATAGCATGAACATATGTTGCCTTTTTAGGACTACAAACATTTGACGAGATTTTACAACCTAACTTAGCGATATCTGTTACTTGGTGATTCATTGTCGGGCCACTATAACAAAGAAGTACCTTGATAACTTCTGATTCTATACAAAGGCTATACATATGCTTGATATACATTGACATCAGGGGCGTAAACCACCCTAGTCGCATAGGGGGGTGTAGACTCATAAATTTCCGACTCCAAGAAGGAAAATTTCCGAGTACTATGAAAAACAAAATGCCGACTAATATATAATATATATACAGTAGAACCTCGATTATACGACGTAATTTAGATCAAACTTACATCGGATAATCGAAATTTCCGGATAATCGAGTTTAATATGTAACATCGTCATCGAACTGCTGTTATGACTATTTAAACTGCTAAGTAAATATCTAAATTTAAATTATACATGAAAATTCTCCTCCCCCTTTTTAAATTCTGTAGCGCTGTGAAAATTTCTGCTTGTGAAAAGATACAAAAGGGGTTTTGTTCCCTGCGCTTGCTTACAATCAGAGGGTGCAATAACATTCGAATGTTGTGGCATTCGGCACTACGGCCTCCCAAATTTAAAAATTTGGAGTGTTTTTGTTTAGAACAGGGACGTGTACACAGAGAGTGTGGGGGGGGGGGGAGAAAGAGTACACTTATACCGGATCAGAGCTTGCGGTAGCTCAAGCTAATTTAAAAGGAATTCTAAGAAAGAGGAATCAAAATATTTATCTGTACTGGTAGTTCGGAAATGACCGTTTGCATACACAAGGAATGTAAAAAAAAAAAATCGCTGAAAAAAAGGGTCAGGAAACCGACGTCGGTTTACAGAGAGTTCCGGTTAAACGAGGGTCGGATAACGGAGGTTCTACTGTATCTATATATTTGTTTGTGTATATATATATATGTACACTCATGCCCAAAAGTTTAGCATATATGATAAAAATGAAGAAAGGATATCGTAAATATCTTGCGAAATTATTAAACTTTATAGAAGAAATTCACTAGATAATTATGACTTAGCGGTATCGAGATAGTCAAATAAGTTTTAAAGCGCTGATATTGATTCCTTTTGATTTATTAATATATGTCTCTAAAAATCAGTGGCGAAATACTATGATTAATATGTGTAGAAAATTGCAGTTTGGAACTCCAGACTGTTTTGTTTGATAGCGATATATCTTGTTTCTAAATGTACCAAATTCTATGATAGTGGATTGAAGAGCTGCGGATTCGTTGCCCGTTTTTTACCGATAAAGGGCTTAATGCATTTTACTTTTCTGTGTATGGCATACTTATTCACATAGACTCCACTCCAGATAGAAATTAATAAAGTTCTGAGTTAAGCATAAGGACTTCTGCTACCCGTTTACGTCTACAACATTAAAAAAAAGCCAAAATTTAAAAGATTGAAATTTTTCGAATGAACAAAACTCATATCCATTTCTTAATACTTCAAAAAAATTTAATCAAATTTTGTACGTTTAGTAACAAGATATATCACTATGTAACAAAGCAGTTTGGAGTTCTAATCTGCATTTTTCTACACATATTAATCATGGACCTTGACCCCTAATTTTTAGATAAATTTATTAATAATTCAAAAGGAATCAACATCAGACCTTTAACACTAGAACGACCATGAGCGGTCATTTTGACCGTTACCAAATGAATTTATTCCGATTCGAACCAGAAATTTCTTTTTAAAATAAATTAAAAATGATATTCACAAATATATGTTAAATGTTAAAGTTAAGTAGTTTTAAATAAAAATTCTGGAGTGAAATAGTTTTAAAAAAATTGAGTAAAATTTCCGGTCATTCTAGTGTTAAAACTTATTTGACTATCTCGATACACGAAATCATAATTATTTTGTGAATTTCATCTGTAAAATTTAATAATTTCGTAAGATATTTAAGATTTTCTTTCTTCGTTTTTATCATATATTCTAAAATGTTGGACATGAATGTATTGATGTCAAGACAAACATACATGTGTGTTTTGATTCTAATTGGAGAAACTTACTTAACAAATATACCAATACATGTTTAATATTAATCACAAATGAAAACTTTATAAAAGTAATTTCAATATATCCTTTTACACATTGTGACCATCAGGAAAAGTTTGGAAGAGACGTTGAAGTTCTATCTCCCTATTTTTTAGCAATCAGTTAAAATATTTTAGTGTTTCTTTCTGAGTAAAATTGAAATCTGTTTGCTTGTGGAATATTTTAAAGACATGAATTTGTCAAAAATTCGGGATTTCGTAATTTAAGTTTATAATTCTTTCTAACAACATACTTTAAAGCAGTGTAAAAATTTGGTGTCATACCTGTTTTTCCGACTAAACAAAATGTAGTAATAATAATATATATAAAAATCGAATACAATTGGTTAAGGATAAAGAAAACAAACATATTATTTCTGATAGAAGTAAACTCATATAGATTGTAAAATATCCAGATTATTTCGAGGTAATTTTCAATTTTCATCCTGTATCATATAAATTTCTTGAAACACTTTTTAAATCAATCTAAAATTACGTAAAAAAAAAAAAAAAAATCACATCTTTTAAAATAAAATAAGAAGAAAATACAAAATTAGTCAGTACAAAAAATAAAACCATAATTATTTTCGATTAAAGGTAAAATTCATGTAGAGTGGAAAATATCCAAATTTTGATACGAAAAAGTGCTAAATATTTGCAATTCAGTTTTTAAATTTAATGGAATATCACCTGAATTCCGGGATACACATCTCTAACTAAATTTGAAGTTAGATACAAAATGGAAGTTTCGTCACTTCAGTCAGTATATCTTAAAATTTCCAGTCTAAACTAAAAGCTTTCCGATTATAAATAAATACAGCTGGATCTCGAAGTCAAGGGGCACAGAAAAAAAATCGGAATATCAAGGTTTCAAATAATATTAACATTGCTGGAAATACTAATATGCATTATCTTACTAGTCATATCAAGGTTTTCGAGTTTTCACAATATTCGACAAATCAAAGTTTTTCTGTATACTTTTATCAGAAAAAGAAAATCCGTAATATTTCCAACTAAGAATAAATTTATATAGATTTTCTTCGTTCTAAATAGTTTTTCTTATTTTTCTAATTAAAAACTACAAAAAATAAAAATAAAAAATCCGACTAAGAATAAATTTCTATAGGTTTTCTTCGACCTAACTTGTTTTTCTTATTTAATTAAAAACTACAAAAACATTACTCCAATTCATAAGTTTTTATAGGTTAATACCATTTTTTTTTCAAATATACATACTTTTTTCCGATCGAATGGGAATTTTTCATTTTTCCAATGAATAAGTTTTTATAGGTTAATACCATTTTTTTTTCCGACTAAACTAACTTTTCTCCGATCAAACGGGAATTTTTCCGACTCATTTTTTCGTTTTTCCAATTGATAAATTTTTATAGGTTAATACCATTTTTCTCGACCCTACACATACTTTTTTCGACTGATTTTTTCGTTTTTCCAATAATAAGTTTTTATAGGTTAATACCATTTTTTCCGACTAAATGTACATTTTTCCCGATTGAATGGGAAATTTTCCGACTGACTTTTTCGTGGGAGGATGTTGCCCCCCCTCCCCCGTACCCACCCAGGATTTACGCCCCTGATTGACATTTATAAGTAATTTTTTTTTTTTTTTTTTTTTTTTTTTACAGTGCATTAGATCTGAAAATTGGAATTTTAGTTAGTAGCTAGTGGCTGGTAATCGTTTTAGCTTAATAGCCACTTTTTTGCAATCTTAATTCTGGTTGAGAATTAAAATTGAATATATTAAAATTCATTATATAGATTACAGCAGTTAACAGAGATTCTGCTAAAACTTTTCTCATAAAATGCCAGTCATTTACAGTCCAGGAGGCATGTGAAATCCTTTGTTATCAGATATAAGAAAAAATTATATATTTTTTATGTAAGAGTAGAAGTGGGGGAATCTAATGATTTATGGCTGCTGATAATGAACTGGTGCTTCAGCCAAACATTAACACCACTTCTGGTGTATTTTTAGATGCTTATACTAAGTTATAAGCACTAGACAGGAAACAATGGAAAAATCTTGGTGAGACCTGCATCCAGCAGTGGATTGAAAACGGTTGATCATGATGATAATACAAGAATAACAAAATATGGAAAATGTTTTTGGAAAGCAGTGTCTCAGTGATAGTTTTGTTATCTTTTTACCTAAATGTTGTTAAGTTTATTGTTCATTAACTGTTAGTTCTAATAAAGATAATTAATTGTTAATTTTGGCTATGTCTTTTTCATACAAGCTGATAAATTCCTTGTTTTTATTTACAAAACCTGCAGGCAGCTACACCACGGTTTCTAAACTAAAATTTCATTGTTAAATGGTTCATCCACCAAAAACACATTTTTTTCACATACACTTGTTGCCATTTTACAATGTTAAAACACTTTATTTCAGTTATCAAGTTTCTCTAATCATTTTAATATTTACATTATATTGTATAAACAACATTTAGAGCACCAAATATTGCATGCCAGTTTCAGTAGCATTCATTTTAGTATTATCCATCATTGTTCGATTATCTGTCTTATCAGTGCAAGAAATATTGAAATTTTGCTCACATTCTGGGTGCAAGACCATCAATTCAGCTAATTTCAGTCTAGGAGATATTCTTGAGACTAAAATCAAGACTGAAAAAAGTAAATACAATAAAAAAAAAATTCTTCTGTCTCAGAAAATCAAAATTCAAAGAAAATGATTTTTTTTTTCTTTACTACATTTTTTTAAAGAATAGTTTAAATTCACTCTGTATAAAGTTTTTTCTGTCCTTTGTTTACTATTCTTCTGTGATCTGCATCCCTTTCTTTAGAAAGGTTAACTTTACTGTTTACTGAAGGTATAAATTTATCTATGCCACCTGTATTTTGAATAATAATTTAAATATAAATTGAATCTAATCTTTTTTTTTTTTTTTTTTAAAGTAGTGTATAAATTTTATTGTATCATTGCATGTGTATTTGTTTAATGTGCATAGTTATATTTTAGTAGTAAATAAAATTTTACCTTTTTAATAGCAATTTCATAAGCAAAAAGTTTTAATCATTGCCTTTTATTTTAAAACATAAATTAATTTTAAGGCTGCTCTCAAATCCAAAGAAGCTACTTTTTTACACATTTATGAATTAATTTTTATGGGAAACTGATGAAATTGGCAGATGTTTTTATTTAAAAACTATGTAATTGGAGGGTGTTTTTCATTTTTTTTATAAAGGCAGAATATCTTTCAAAAAATACTGTCAAAGTTAGCAATTTGAACAAATTTCTGCGTGTGACAATGCGGGAAAGAAGAAAAACTTGTCCTCACATGACAATAATTGCTTATAGTTTGATAAGTAATTTATTAACTAAGAAATGGAAAACAACATTCAATTCCAAACAGCTTCAATTCTTCCTGCCAATTTTGTGCCTTTACGTTTAAAAATGTGTCAGAAAGTTTTGCATTCTTGAGTGAAGAATTTGAAAACTGCCTTAATCAATAATCATAGTGCAAGACAAGTTGAAAGCTTCTAGCTCACAGGGTGATGAAAATATTTCTGTCTTGGCTTAGATGGATTCGGGCTACTTGCACCCATTGCTATTATATATATCAATTGTAATTTTTTGTGCTGATGATGATAAGCTGAGTGCTATTGAAACCATAATGCAATATTTGGTGCTCTAAACATTGTTTTACTTATTTGTACTGTATTATCTCATTTTTAATTTTTTTTTTTAAATATTTGTTGTTAAACAATGTCATAAAATTGTGAATTATTAAATCATTTAGTTAATATATTTATGTTGTAATATAACTTATTTTTTTAGCTAACAAGGAAAATGATTAACATGGCTGAAATGCTATCTTTGACAAGGGAGGAACATTGTGAAAGAGAAAGAATTGTGTCTGATATATTTAATATGTTAAGACCATATTATCCTGAATGTGATATCTTAGTGTTTGGTTCATCTGCCAATGGGTTTGGATTTAAAGGTTGTGATCTAGATTTGTTGTTTATGCCTTTTCCTGAGTATTGTAATGTGGTAAGTATTAAAATTACTTAAATTTATTTACACATACTACTTTATTTTAATATAATTTATGGCATATGGAAAATAATTTTTTTTGTCTTTTAAATAACTTTAAATTGAGTTCAATTTTTGTTTGATCTAAACTATGTGCATAATAAAAAGTGATTTAATAATGATTATTAGCTAAGTGTCTTTGTTTTTGAAGAAATATTAAAAGATAAATAAAATAACTTATTTGTTAATCATATTAGCAATTTTGGCCTGCACATTTCTTCTTTGTTTCTTTCATATGTATCTCTGTTTGTTAAATGAAATACACTATATTGCCAAAGGTGACCGGTCACTTGCGATTTTAGATGTTTTGTTAACTATCTAGAAAAATACATGAGGAATTAACCTGAAACTGCAGGTATGTAAACAGTATAGTATAGGTTATATATTTCCGCGAAGAGTGTTTCACGAAACCCCATAGGGGATTGTCAACAAATTGAAAAAGAACGAATATCTTTTGGATAACCCTGTAAAAACTAATGTAGCAAAGGCGTTCAAACTCGAGATTATTAATAAGTGGCTTATTGTAATATGCTGTGTTTGTTTTTATGAGGATAGCATGTATACTCGTAGAGAAATTAAGGTTTTTATAAAAACAGTCCTACATTTCGCCTAGTTTTTTGCTTATAATTTGCAGAGTTCTTAATATAAAAAAAAGTTCTTTTTAGAAAATATAACAAACAACATTGTACATAATACTCTCAATCAGAATTAAAAAATTATAAAAAATATGAAAAATGAGCAGGTTTACTAAAAAAATGTTTCACTGTGCATGCGCGAATGCAATCAAAATATAATATGCATAATGTATTAGCTAAGTATATAAAGCAACTTTTCTGAAAGTCTCAAAATCACAGCTTGAAAATTCAGAAAATTATCGTCGATAGAATAAGCTTGAAATCCGTTGTTCCCAAAAAGATGAGGGGTTGTATCAACTATCTGTTGATTAGTGCCAAAATAGCATACACAACATTGCACGTATATTTGGATACAGACCCTCATATTTTTGCTTCCCTTTGGGAACAACGGATTTCGAGTTTATTCTATCAGCGATAATTTTCAGAATTTTCAAGCTATGATTTTGAGACTTTCACAAAAGTTGCTCTATATACTTAGCTAATACATTATGCATATTATATTTTGATTGCATTCGCGCATGCGCAGTGAAACATTTTTTAGTAAAACTGCTCATTTTTCATCCAATTTTTATTATTTTTTAATTCTGATTGCAGAGTATTATGTACAATGTTGTTTGTCATATTTTCTGACAAGACCTTTTTTTTATATTAAGAACTCTGCAAATTATAAGCAAAAAACTAGGCGAAGTTTGGGACTGTTTTTATAAAAACCTTAATTTCTCTACAGGTATACATGCTATCCTCATAAAAATGAACACAGTACATTACAATAAGCCACTTATTAATAATCTCGAGTTTGAACGCCTTTGCTACATTAGTTTTTACAAGGTTATCTAAAAGATATTCGTTCTTTGTCAATTTGTTGACAGTCCCCTATGGGGTTTCGTGAAAAAATCTTTGCGGAAATATATAACCTATACTATACCGTTTACACACCTGTAATTTCAGGTTAATTCCTCATGTATTTTTCTAGATAGTTAACAAAATGCCTAAAATCGCAAGTGACCGGTCACCTTTGGCAATATAGTGTATAAAACCTTAAAGAAAATTTATAATACACATTTATTATAAAACATATTGGCATTGCTAAAAATGCTGACATTTTTTATAGATGAGTCATCTTAAATTAAGTTCAAAATTTTCAGATATTTTCCTCCAAATGTAAAAAAAAAAAAAAAAAAAGGGGTTTCGATTTTAATAATTTAAGGGATGATAAACAAATTGGTTCAACACTTTGAAATGGTGCCATAAAATGTTAACAAGGTAAATCACAGTGCACAACTTGGATTGAAATGTTCATTTGTTTAACAGGCATGAAAGTTTTCACTGAAATCAGCTTTTTTCAATGTCATTCTGGCTGTTTCTGAGATTGATGCAGAAACATAGAGAAATCATGCTCATAATTTGGGGGGAGGGGGGTGTGAGTAAGTTAAATTGCATGTAATGGATGCTTCTAAATTTTTCTTATAAAACATATAACAAATTTTTAAGAAGTTTAATGATCAAAATATTATAAGCTGAATCAATGTTTCTTAGATGGGTTATAAAATCATTCAAAATTAATTGTTGCTACCTTTTTTCGAGTGTTCCCAGTTTTAGTAAGTGTTCTTTCAGTTGTAAAATTAGAATAAAAGCAAAATAAGAAAAAAAAATCAATTTTTGAAAAACTATTCTTTTAAAAGCGCAAATTGAAATGCAAATGAAATTTTCAATTGTATTTTGTACATGTAATATATGTAACTGCTCATGCTATAATACTACTAGCTCCATTTTTTGTTTAGTGTCAATGTTGTTTCCTTTATTATTTTTTTTTTCTGTGCTTTATTTCTTTAATACAGTGCTGCCAACATGGGGTTGTATTTTTAATTCATATTGTAGTACAAATTAAAAAAAAAAATTGTTGGGAATGATCTTTATTAATTAGTGCTAAAATCTTATGTTCATTTGACGACACCATTTAATTATCTATTTTATATTATTTTTCATAATTTTCATCAATAAGACTATTCTGCACATGTTTTAATGCATTATTGCGATAACTTCTTATCGGTGCATAGTTCAGCTTTTCCAGTGAGCTCTAACTTTCATGCCTGGTTTAAAGATCAATAAAAATTTTGTCCAAAAAATAGTACATTGTTATTTATTTTAACATTTTGAAAAGTCATTTCAAAGTTTTTTGCTTTGGGTGTACATAATTGAGTTATTCCTGAGATCTCTATTTAGCAGATCAAAACTATTTTTAAGATTCAAAAGGACTTTAAAAGGAAGTTTAACATCCATTAAAACTAATATTTGTGATACTAAAGTAAAATCCTGATTGAGTTATATCATGTTAACAGGTGTTACCACTAAAATAACACCAATTTGGCAGTAGACTTAATTACGGAAGATTACTTAAATTTAAGTTTCCACATAAATGAATGCATTGCAACTGAAATGCTAGTGAATATTCTGGAGCATTCATGTGAAGCGAGTCAAGCAGTTTTTAGAAAACTACATAACAACAAAATATATATGAAACTCCTGGATTAAGCAACTGAACTGAAGTGAATACAAATAACACGTTGCAATATATCTATACTAATATTATAAAGGAGTAATGTTTTGTGTGTGTGTGGTTTGTAGGGGGTAATCTATGGAATCACCAAACTGATTTCTAAAACAATGATGGCAAAATACTGGTGACCATCACTGCTCCAACATAGGCTATATTTTATGTTGGTACAACAGCCCCAGAGGGGGTAAAGAACCAAAATAGTTCTAAAATTGCAATTTCTGGTGATATTGTTGAGGCTAGAAACTTAAAATTTGGTGTGGTGGTTACTTGTAAGCAGAGTTGTATAATATAGACGCACGCCGTGCGCGGAAAATTTTCTGCAAAATTCGGAACTTTGCAAAAAAAAAATTTTAGCTTTTTTTTTTTTAAATAGCCAAAAATTAAAAATATTCCCCAATTTTATGTAAGATTTATTTACTGTTTGCACACAATTCAAAATTTAAAGATGCAAAACATTGTTGTGACATTACAGACGCTTACGAAGAGGTCAAAATATTAAACACTGGGTTGTTTCTAAATGCATTGACAAGATAATTGATAAGAATTCAGCTCTTTCTATCACAGATTTTTAGCTTGATTATTATTTTTAACCAAAATAATTATTCTTTAATATTAATTAATTTTAAATGGTAATTATTTTAAACTACTGTTTTTAATTTATATCGTCAAAATTAAAAATAATATAACGCGTAATTTTATTAAACATTAAATTAATTTGCAGAAAGTTTTTGACTCAATATTTATGTGTGCAGAAAGTTTTTGGTTTTATACAAGTCTGCTTGTAAGATGTAAATACTTGCTATGAACAGAACAGTTTAAAAATAGTTCGAAGTTTAAAAGGGTGAAATGAGCAGAAAACTTTCTAAATTATGATTTATTTGGAATTGTTAGTGTTAGAAACTTGAAATTTGGCATGGCTGTTACTTTTAAAACATAAATATTTGCACAGAATAGTTTTTTTTTATAAAATTGAAATTTAAAAGGGTGCAGAGGTAAAAAACATTCTAAAATTATAATTTCTGCAATACTGTTGTGATTGAAAACTTTAGATTTGGCATAGTAGTTTGTTATAAGATGTAAATGATTGCTAAGAATAGTTTCTGAAAAAGCTGAATTTTAAAAGTGAAAAATGTTCTAAAAACGTTCTATATTATGATTTATATGGAACTGTTAAGAGTAGAAACTTGAAACTTGACATGACTGTTATTTTTAAGATGTAAATAATCTCAATAGAACAATGTTTAAAAATTTCGAATTATAAAAGGGTGCAGCAACAAAAAAAAATTCTAAAATTGCAATTTCTGTGATATTGTTGTGTTGGGGTTTTGTTTCTTACTTAGGTTCTATTACCTTTTTTTAAAATTTGAATAAGTGCAAATTACCTATGACTAAAAATTGAAATGAATCTTGTCAATATGCACATTAACAAATTTATTCTCAAACTAAAATAAATTTAGAAAAAAAGTAAATGGATTAAATTAAACAGAAACAATTAAAATTTAAAGAATTTTAAAATTACTTGAATTCTAAGTTTTGAATTCAAAATAGTATAAGAATTAATCATTTAAAAGCACTGACAAGATTCTCAATTTGCACTACATCCAATTCCCCAACAATCAGCATTGTGAATTCAAGAATTAATATAAAGGGTAACAACAAGGAATTTTCATAAACATAATAATTTTGACTAAGTGAAAATTTTGGAATAAAGGGGACAAAATCTTTCTTTTAAAGAAAGTACAAAAAGGGGAGGTATAAAATTGATGATAAAAGTCAAGCAAAATAATATTTGACAAATATTAAAAATACAAAATTAATTCCAAGAATTCACAACACTGAAGCTGTGATCGTATAGATTATCCCTTATTTAAGAGACCATAAAGAGGTAATTAAATTTTTGATAAGGTAAATCATTTTAATAAAACACTTATCACAAGACTTTAAATCAAAATATTAAAATTACTTTATATAAAAATTCAGACATGTATGTCCTGTAATTAATTAAAGAATAGTAAAAGGTCTCAGTTAATTAAATAAAATAAGTTTGGATATTATTAATTTTAACAATTGGTAAGACAATAGTTTATTTTCACCAAACTTAGTGCTTGAGGTATTACTCAGAATTTCATGACTAGGGAATACAATAATTTACTTTAATTAAACTTTAAGTTTTTCCTTTTCAGAATTAAAATTTAATACAGTAGAAGAAATTAAGTTAAAGATTAAAATATGTATATATTATTTTCTTTTTTTAAATTAGAAAATCAAACCATCTACCGTATTCTCAAATTACTTCCTGAAGATAAAAAAAAAATGCTGAAACGAAAACTTTTTGAAATAGATGATAAAATAAAAATGGAAAGAAAACAGAGGGTTTATTAGGAGAAAATGAGCGTTTATTAACAAACAGTACTTCAAATAATCTATGTAAATCATTTTCTATTGTTCATTACTAATACACAGATAAGTACTATCATATCAGATAGAAAACACAATTTATAAATCATAATAATGATAAGAATTTGTTTTTACTTACAAGGATTCTTAAATTAGTAGATTACTGCAATCCATGATGTATTTGGATAGGACGACACTTCCGAGAGGCATTTAGGTTTCGAAGACACAACGAAGGGTTCATCCCAAACACGTAATTCTTGGGGAGAGTAATAGTAAGTTGGAGACACTTCCACAATCATTATATTGTTCTTTTAGACTCTCTAGAGTGGGCGATAGCAACCCCGAGAATGCTACGTATGATAATGACAATCCCATGAAAAACTCATTTTTTTTTTTTTTTGAACTAATTTGAAACTAATAGGGTATAACCTACCATATTAATGCAATCTAACGATCAAATTCTTCATTCAGAACTTTGCATTTTTAGAAGGAATTTTCACAGATGCAACTTGGTGTCGAGAATCTTGAAGCTGCTATTATATGACATATCGACTCCAAGCAAAAAAAAGGAAGATATTTCGAGATTAGACTCGCGATGATATGGTAGAAGACCTCCTTCGTGGAGATGCACCCGTACATCAACATAAACAAGGAAAAACAATCATCTCTTTTTGGTTATCTCAGGTTGCTTCACAAGCGATTGCTTTCTATCAACTCACTATATAGCTTGTGCTTTCTTACTAACTAAAAATATCCTACTGCTTGAGCAGGCGGTGGTGGGGGGGGGGAAAGGAACCCTTCACCCTCACACATCCAAACTATCCGCGCTTCAAAACATCACTGCCTCTACTAACTAGCTCCCCGTTTCCTTGGTAACGCTGGACCAGGGGGTAAAAAAAGTCAACGCTGATTGGTTGAGTGGGGGGAGAAAATAACATGCCTATTGGATGAGTTGTTACTAGGTGAAAAAATCCTAGCTACAATTCCTGGAAATTAGCCGTCTGTTGGGTCCCACGAAAAAAAAAAAGAAAGCACGTGCACACTTGCACCTGCTATTTCGTAAACAACGATCGAAAAGCAATATGTTGATGTTATCTTCGTAACAAGCCTTCGAAATAGTTTTATGACTCTCTTTTCTGGGGGTAATAAAAGTTGCACACAATACAACTGACAATAATGCTTCAGCTATTCCCACGACTTCTTATTAAGGCCTTTTGTACTTTATCCAATCTGCCTGTGTGTGTTTCGAATTTATGATCCCTTAAATTACGTGAGAATTTCAAGTAAAAGTTGTTTGCGTGGAAAACTATCTCATAGTGAAAAAGGAAGATCCTGGGTGGTCTTGACTTACAGAAAAATACAGATGTTTGGATTTTGAAAATAAGAGTTTTAATTAATAATGTTTAAGAAAAATAAGAAAAAAGAGGAGGGGGGTTTGATTAAATATCACAATAGAATGAGTTTATAAAAAAGAAATGTTTTAAGATATTAATGAAAATATAAATATAAAAATTTAGATTAAATTACCTCTAACAGTTGCGGTTAAATGCCAAAAATTTTGTAAGGCAGTTACTTTTAAGATGTAAATGCTCTAAGAATGGTTTCTCTAAAATTCGAATTTTAAAAAGGTGAAATGAGCAGTGAACATTCTAAAAACCTTTTAGATTACAATTTTGGAATTGTTAGGGCTAAAAACAACTTGAATTGTATAATGTATAACAACCCCCCCCCCTTTCCCCCCCCCCCAAAAAAAAAAAAAAAAAAAAAAAGACTTTTTGCAGTTTAAATGCAATCCAACAGGTTGCTATGCAGCTAGTAGTATGTATTTCAAGGTGACCATTGTTGTTGGTGTATCTTTCTTGTCAAGATAATACATAAGTACTGGCTAATCTTCCATAATCATATCCCCCAATCAAGGTTTCTGTCAAACATCAGCTATACTGGCAACATTGTGATTTCAAGTGTATGAGAGTTACAACCATGCGAGTTGTAATTTTCCAACTGGATGAAAAATGTACGGGCCAAGATTGGAACCTGGGATCTCTTGGCTGAAGCTGCCATGCTGTACCAATTGAGCTATCCCGGTCGAATCTGGAGGGCATAATTCATCCAGTCCATGAATTATGCCCTCCAGATTCGACCGGGATAGCTCAGTTGGTAGAGCATGGCAGCTTCAGCCAAGAGATCCCAGGTTCGAATCCTGGCCCGGATATTTTTTGTCCAGTTGGAAAATTTCAACTCGTATGATTTCTTTACCAATTTGAATAATTGTGTTAAAATTAATCTAGTTACAACCATTGTTAAAACATTGAAATTAATTTCCCACCAAGCCACTTTAGCTAAAATACACCATATGGCAGATGACACGATTATGGAAGAATCCCAAAGTATGTAATTTTTGCTAAGTTCTTTATTGAAAAGCTAAAGGAGAGTATATCATAGCAAAAAAATATGTGAAATGGGCGGCAATTCTTGCCAGCCAGTCAAAGCTGTAGATTTTATGATGAATTTGCTGTACAATAATTCATTCAAGGTTAAAAATTGTTGGCAGAATAGCTTTTAGTATAACGCTGGTTTGTCTTTTAGATCAATGGAAGTACAAAATTCAAAGTACTTCTTGGAACATATTGCTTCTGTATAAATGATCAGATATGCCACATGTCTCTTGTTACATACAATTCTAAACATTTGATTACAGAAAATTATGGAATAAAAATTTAACTAAAGCTGTCTGAGAACTGTGATGGAAAAATTAGATACTATTTAAAAAAAAAAAAAATTCTTTTGTGGTTATTTTTAATTACTCAGATTGTGCCCTAAGAGTAACAGCGGCAACAATTTGGCAATATACTGAATGTCATAAACTATGATACCATTAAAATTTTACCACAGGGGCAATATGTTACTTTAAACAACCACACTGACTAATATGTCAGTTGGCATGCAACATAATAATGAGAGATTAACACATTTGGTAATGCCATGTCCTTAATTATATTCTCTCCAAAACTACATGTCCATCACTAAATTAAATTGAGTTATTAATATAAGTAACATGTCTCAGTGCATAGTACACATCTGGAGGCAACCAAGTTGGTTGCCATAGGCGGCTAGTTTCTAATAATAGTTAAATATTTCTGATGGTTACTATCTGATTGCACATGGGATAATAAAAATAATGAATTTTTCAAATGATACTGTATTATATGGTTTTCAATCTTACCATTTCCACTAATTGACATTATTGATATAGTTTTGCATATAGCTTTTCCATTTTTAATGAGAAAAGTAGAATTTAATCTATTGTCCAAGTTGATTTTTTCATGTGGGACACTGAACACAGTAAAAAACAAAAAAAGAAAGAAAAAGCATATGCATGTAACAAAAATAAATTTTGAATGTTATTTTATAAATGAAATTTCAATTTTTACAAATGGATACAAATTTCTTCATGGGGGAAAAACCTGGTCCAATTTTTCTTTATTTGTTTTATTCTGAACACCCCCATTTCTACACCATGGAACATTTCACTGTGCTATGTGGGGAGAGGGGGGATAGTTAAACATGACACATATGGTCCAAAAAAAGTTTTATTTTAGGAAAAACTATGTTTTATTAGTTTCTGGTTTTGATTGTTGTCTTAACGAATGGATTCATCTAAAGTTGCATGACTGACTTGCCAACTGATGACAGTCTAACAGTACCTTTTGCATTTTTTTGCAATAATTTGTTATTTTATTATTTCTAATAGATAAAAGAACATTTTACCTGAAAATGTGTAATATTATTCTAGGTTAAATTAGAATTTGTATATCCAGTTTTAGAATATTCTATGGCTTTTTCAGAATTTATTATTTAATCAATCAAAATTGTTGTTATCTGTTTGTTTTTTTTAATGTGTGTGTAGTATATGTGAATGAATAATTGCATGTATGCAAACATATGCAATAAAACCTCTAAAAAAATAATCCTTCCTTAAACTGAAAAATCCCATGCTCCCATGAAAGAAAATGCCATACAATTGCAATAAATAGTATGCCTGCTGAGGCATAAACTTGTCTAAAATTATTTCTTTGGTCTTTTGGCATTCTGTCTTAGCAGGTTTTACTGTATATAAAATGTGAATATATTTTTAATTTATTTCATTGTAGATATTAACACTTGTATTATAAATTATGCTAGAGTTCCATTTAAAATGGTTTTGTAATCAATTTGTACTCTTATGTAAATTTTTAACATTAATTTTTCTTTTCTTTTATAATTTTAAATGAAATTTATTATATATGCAATTTATCAGGATTTCAAAGATAAAGGAAGTGGTATAATACCTACTCCACATCAGGTTTCAAGTGGCATTGTATCTAGGAAGGAATTATATCATATGGATGAAGAAATGCATCTTAAATTTGTACGTAGTATTATGAAACGATATACCAGACGATATTTCAGGAAAATAATTTTTGTTCCTGCAAAATGTCCTATTTTAGATATTGGATTTAGCAGAAGCCCCTTAAATTGTGATTTTTCTGTGAGCAACAGGTATCAAATTTTTTATAAATCAATATACGAGGGTGGTTTTATAAGTTCTCGGCCTGACTGTGAAAAGACAAGATTTATGACATAATTTCATATTATTTTTCAATGTAGTCCCCTTGCAACTTAATACATTTAAGACAAACTATTGTGTGCAAGTTCTTTAGTGCAGCCCTGTACGGGGGTGGTTCGAAAAGTTCTCAGCCTGACAAAGAAAATACAA
The DNA here is from genome assembly GCA_963931845.1 of Maratus michaelseni. NCBI lineage: Eukaryota > Metazoa > Arthropoda > Arachnida > Araneae > Salticidae > Maratus > Maratus michaelseni. The sequence continues at coordinate 166,531,460 of OZ007592.1, read as the reverse complement.
TATTTTTTTTACAATATTTCATTTTATTTTTCAACTTGCAACACAAAACATTTCAGAAGACTCTTGAGAAATGTTCATTCTTTGGCGTTTTTGGTTGATGTTCAACAAAAGTGGCACGCATCGAACTGAAAGCTTTTACATATCCAAAACATTGTGTAAAATGTAATGGACACAGTCCATTGAGATGTTTGCAATGTCAGCAAGTTCGTGTATCTTCAATCAGCGATCATTCAATACGGCATTGTGAATGTTTGAGACAATTTCGCCGGTCGTAGCGGTTTTTGCTCATCTTGAGCATTCATCATCGTGAATTGATTTCCTACCATGTCCAAATTCAGCAGCCACCTTTTTTATCGTTGAATATGAAGGACAAGAATGCTTTAAGGTGGAATGTAACTCTTTTTGTATGTCTGTGGGGGTTAAATCTTTTTTTTTCAAAAGTATTTTATGACAGCTCAAACTTCAATTTTTTCCATTTTTTAGAAAATGTTAAAACTTGTTTACTTTATTTTATCGCCCAGCAATAACCAATCAACTCATGCGTCTGAAACTCTGCAGCATGTCATCTAAACGATCATACTTTAGAAACATCATTGTCGTATGGTCATACTTGTTCCATCTCTGTGTCAGGCCGAGAACTTATTAAACTACCCTCATAGATACATTAGATGAGTAAAGATATTTAAAATTTTTATTAATGATTTAAAAGAAATATATCAAATTACTTTGTAGTTATCTTAACATTTTATGTTGTATCCTGACATTATTTATCTAATATTTTGAGTGCATGAATATCCTATTAGGTACCTTAAAGTATTTTTAAAGCTTTCTTTGTTTGTATAATGCTAGCTGGTCTTCGCTTGTCTAGCCAGTCATTTCCATGTGGAGCCCAGAAAGTGCATTTTACATGCAAACAGAAAAATATAAATAAAATACTTTATTTTAAACTATACGAAAATAACTAATAAAAATATTTTAAAAAAAGCACATAAATATAGATTTTGTGACATGATTTTTAAATTTTTTTTTCATGAGCCACCCGCTTAGCCCTGCCCGTGGGAAAGGGTGAGTTTTCAAATAAAATAAACAAAAATGGGCTATCCTAAGATACATGGCGATCATTGTAAATGGACACTGTGTTTTCACGTCCATAAATTGTTAATACAGTGATCAAAATAACAGGGCCCTGTGTGCATCTCCTAAGCCATATATTGTTAATACAGTAATCCCTATAACGGGGCCCTGTGAATTTATGTGCATAAATTGTTAAAATGACAATTAATTTAACAGAGCCCTTTGGGTTTACCTTCTATAAACTGATTATACTGCAATCACTATAATGAAGCCTTTTGCTTACCCGAGTCCATAAATAAGGTGATCAGTATTTAAATTGCAAATCTTTACTTCCAAAAAATGTATTTTGCGAAGAGAAGGAAATGTATTATATTTTATATAAAAATTGAAATCCTATGTATAAAAAATTATTAAAATATTATATAAAAATTGAAATTGCTATAAGAAAAGTGCCAGAACAATTTATAAAATATATAATTAAAAAGAAAAAAAAAATCCTTGGAAAAATGTCACGCAAAATATCTAATAAAAAAATCATCAATAGTTGTCTTATGCATCTAATCTTCCATAATCAGGTTCATAGTCAATGTTGGCAACAAATTTACTAGCTCTAAAATTGCTGAAATACGTGTTTAACTAATTTTTTAGTAAAATTGTTTTGCTAACTTTCATACTCCTACCTAAAACTGCTACTGAGACATGGCAAAATGACCTAAAACTTGCAACCCCTTTAGTGGTTGAATTTCTAAAATTGCTGAAATATGTGTTCAACTATTTTTTGAGTAGATTTGTTATCCTGAATTTCACACTCCTACCTAAAACTGCTGCTGAGATATGGCAGAATGGCTTAAAACTTTTGATCCCCCCCCCCCCCATTTATAACCCCCTTAGGGGTGAATTTTCAAAAATCTTTTCTTAGTGAGTGCATACATTGTGTAAGGAATCTTCTGTGTAGGTTGTCTTCCAAATTCCGTTGTCCTAGGAGCAATGGTTGAGGCTCGGTGTTGATTATGGTTCAGGACATGTTCTTTTATAAGTATAGATATAATTGTGTTGTAAAGTAAAATAGTGTTGTTAATTTATTTTTATCATGTAAATAAATATTTTCTGGGATTTAATTTGCATATTTAACATTATTCTAAGCAATATTTAAAGGACTTATTATTTACTAGATATCTGAAAATGCTTAAAAATTATTTTCCTGGAAAAAGTGAAAAAAAAAAAAAATCTCATTCTATTAATACATGATTCTGTGTGATCTTTCATTTATGTTTGAAAATAGATTTATAATGTTCACCCTTTAATAATCTCACTTCATTAAAAAGTAAATGATAATCATAACAATTCTTCTAATTTATATATATATTTTTTTTTTCAACCACCCATGTTTTAAATTTTAAGCAAGTTTTTTAGCTGTATTGCAAATAGCAGAGAGAAGGAGGTCTGTCCAAAGGATAATTAGGTCTGTTTACATACTTTTCACATTCACAAAGTTCTATGTCAGAAAAAGAACCTTTCACAAAAATTCAATCTCAGAAAAATAGATCCTTCACAGAATTTTGTCTTTCTTTAGACAGAATTTTGTGAAGTCCTTTACACAAATATCTGTCTACTAATTTTACATTAATGAAATCTAACGTAATCTGATAAATGAAATTGGTTCTTGTTTTGTATGTATTTTACCTATTTTGTGTATTTAAAATATTTTCTTATGGAACATAATCCCAATTTTTTTTTTTTTATTATTCTATTCTCCTACTAATTTTATGTTATTGGAGTCTGAAGCGAATTAGAAGATAAAATGAATCCTTATTTTAAGTTAGGTGTTACAGGAAAAAAAAAAACTTTTTGACATTGGTTCCTGTTTTGTATGTATTTTACCTATTTTGTGTATTTAAAATATTTTCTTACGGAACATCAATCCCAAATTTTTTTTTAATTATTCTATTCTCCTACTAATTTTATGTTATTGGAGTCTGAAGTGAATTAGAAGATAAAATGAATCCTTATCTTAAGTTAGGTGTTACAGAAAAAAAAAAAAAAACTTTTTGACATTAAAGTTTATACAGAAAAAAAAAATCACCTTCATTTTCATAAAAAAAATAAAAGTAATTCTCAAAAATAATAAGCCACTGTAAAGAAAGAGGGAACTGGGGAGAGGACCTATGGAGACTCCTGGTTAGATATTTGAACAATGGATGAAAATAAATAGGGTTATGGGTTATATTTCTTTTTTTTTTTTACAAACTTTATATTTATTAACTTAATTTATTACATATTTGTACAGATGGATCAATTTTTCATTCACTTTCTGATATGCTAGAGTTCTAAAAGTTATGTACAGTTCTGTGTTTATAACAATACGAGCAAGGAAGACCGTGCTATGCTCGGTCAAAATTAGCTTTGAGTTCAACTCCATATATTATTGACATAGCCCAATGACCTTCTAGTGTCCGAAAACCGTAAGATACAAAATTGAATTAAATAGTTAGAGCCGTTTTTCATTAAATAAATTTGACCCGCAGTGACCAAAAATGACTCACTAATCGAAATTTCTCGAACATGTGAGCTAGTCCAATAGTATTCTAGTTCCCAGAAACTGTAGGATACTAAATTTACTTCAAATAATCTGAGCCGGTTTTATGATAAAAATAGCTTGACCAATAATGACCCATAATCAAAATTACCCACTAATGAAATTATCTCGAACATGTGACCAAGCCCAACAGTCTTCTCGTGGCTGAAAATCATAGGATGCAAAATTTAGTCTAAATAGTCAACCATTTTTTAGATAAAATTAGCTTGACCCAAAAATGACCCACTAATCGAATTTTCTCGGACATGTGACCTAGCCCAATGATTTTCTTGTGGCTGAAATTCATAAGATAAAAAATTTAATCAAAATCGTTAGAGCCGTTTTTTAGATAAAATTAACTAGACCTGTGTTGACCCACTAATCGAAAGTTCTCAAACATGTGATCCAGCTCAATAATCTTCTCGTGTCCGAAAATGGTAGGATACAAAATTGTCTGAACCATTTTTTTGATACAATTATCTTGACCCTGACCCATGGTGACCCAAAATGACCCACTAATCAAATTTTCTCGAAAATGTGACCTAGACCAATGGCTTTCTGGTACCCCAAAATGGTACGATACAAAATTTCTTCAAAATCCTTACAGCCGTTTTTAAGATAAAATTTGCATGTATATATAACCAAGATTTTCTCGTATTAGAATATATGATAATATTTTCAGAACTTATGTTATTAACTAATAGATTAATTTTAATTAAATTTTGAATAGTAATAATCAACATTATACATAGTTTAAATGATTTCCAAGCATAATTTTTTAAAATAATATACATACAGTACAAAGTCTTTACTTCGGACACCCAAAGTATGGAATTGTCCAACGTTCGGACTTTCCCGCAGCAATATTCAAGGAAGGAGGAAAAAACAAAATTGTTGAAACAAAAAACATTGGAACATCACATTGGACATTGGTTTTTGTTTTTTTCCCCCACAGCTATCAAAAGTCCAGAAATGCTTCTTCCCGCACTTATTAAGCATTCATTTTTTCTCTTTTTGCTCTTCCCCCTGCGTTGAGGAGAGAGGGCAGAGCAAAGAACTGTTCTCGCTACGCTAATTCATCTCCCAATCTGCTCTGCAGTCTAAAAATAGAAATGCTGGCAGCTGCGAAAACTAGAGTTTGGCAGCGAGGAAACTCAACTCATGAGTAACCAATCAGAGTCCACTAATGGTAAAGCTGGAAGTAGAGTCATAGTTTTGCTTTCGTCATGTTTATAGCCTCTTGGAGAATCCTCTGTAATCGTACGTACACTGTGATTGGTGTCCTTTAAGATAGATAAATTTCCCAGCTACTAACGACTAGTGCCCGGAAAGAATCGCAAAGTCATCTTTGCATTTTAGCAGGATTATCGGCTAAGATAATGGCACATTTGTGTTCTTTTTTTCTTTCTCATTTATTATTAAGGAATTGGCTGACAGATTTTAGATTTAATAATGAAGAGAAGTAAACCTAACGATACAAAAGATAATAGTAGTTCTAAAAAAAAAAAACTAATTACCTTACAATCACTAAAAAGGTTGAATTACTTAGGAGTTAGGAAATTAGAGAAAGGAACTACAGTGAAAAATTTTTGTGAGGAATACAACGTTGGCAAATCAACAGTGTATGACATACAAAAGCAAAAAAAAAAAATTTTGGCATTTTTTGCAGATAGTGATGTACCCTTAGCAATGCAAGAACGAAAAACTGTGCATTCGGCTAATAATGCAGACCTAGATAAAGTAATGATTGAATGGGTCCGGCAACGAAGGTCTGAATATGTACCCTTAACAGGACCAATGACTATGGAACAAGCCAGAATGTTTCACAAGGATATGAATTTATCGTCCCTTTGTGAATATTCAACTGGCTGGCTTACCAAATTCAAAAGATGGCACGGAATACGTCAATTAAGAATATGTGGTGATAGAGCTTCAGCAGATCATGAAGCAGCAGAGTACTATGTGGATGAATTTAACAAAATAATATTTCATGAATTATAACACCAAACCAGATCTATAACGCTGATGAAACTGGTTTGTTTTGGCACTATCTACCACGGAAAACACTTGCAACAGTAGACGAAACCGCACCCACATGCATTAAGAATGCTAAAGAAAGAATCACCATTTTAGCATGCGCAAATGCCGCAGACACTCATAAGTGCAAGCTTTTAGTTATTGGCAAAAGTGCTAAACCTCGTGCCTTTAAAGATGTCAAAACCTTTCCCCCAGTACACTATAAAGCAAGTAAAAAGGTGTGGATAACATGGGAAATAACGACAAAATGGTTCCATGAGCATTTTGTACCTGAAGCTAAAGCTCACTGCAAAGCTGTTGGTCTTTCAAATGATGCCACTATTGTTTTAATTTTGGATAATTGATCAGCTCATACAGAGGCAGAAATTCTTGTTGAAGAAAATATGAGTTTTATTTTTCCTCCAAGTTTTACATCGCTAATACAGCCTATGGATATAGGCATCTTGCATGCGATAAAATGCCTTTATAAAAATGACTTCCTGAGGCATATGCTAGACTTCATTAAAGAGGAGTAAATATACGTGACTTTGTGAAACAATTTACTAACAAGGACGCTTTATGGAGTGTCGCTCGTGCATGGGACAATATTTCAGAAGACACTTTGAAAAATGCTTGGCATAACTTACAGCCTTCATCAATTTTTTTTTTTTTTTTTTTTTTTTTTGTGCTGACGATCAGGAACCAGTTTGGGAGGGTTCTAGTTTGTGGAAAGAGAAAACTTACATTTCAGAACTTTTAATGTATGCTAAATCCTCAGCAATGCCTTTAGAGGAAAGTGATGTCCTTGAAGTTATGGATATCGATAAGGACGTGTCTGTTATTAATTCATTTAGTGATGGTGAAATTAGAGAGATGGTTTTAAATCAACAAGAAGAAGAAAGTGACTCTGACAATGAGGAAAAAGACGAAAAGCCAATCAATGACATCATAAACTCACTGGATAATGCTATTAAAGGTCTAGAGCAAAGAAGTTTTATTACTGAAACAGAATTCATGGCTGTGTACAGAATAAAAGAAAAACTTCTTAATGAGAAACCTAAGTTAATGAAGCAGTGCACATTGACTGAAATGTTTAATAGCTAAGTAAGTTACAATTTGTTCTTAAATTTTATGTTCCCTTAAATAAATGTTTTTGTTATGATTTATTTAATAAAAAAGGTTGTTTAATTTAGTATTAATAGCTGTTATATGCAATTTTTAATATAATGAACGTCATAGTTTGCATTTTTAAGCACTGAAATTTATTTTTCTTTTTATTAGAAAAGCAATATTTGTGATGGCCCGAAATTCAGAAAAATCCGAAGTTCGGACTTAGTAAAGTTCCGAAGATTCCGAACCTTAGACTTTGTACTGTATATATTATTTAGTGACAAAATCATAATTCTCTTATTATGGACTTTTCTGTAGTCTCCATAAAATATCTCAATTTCAGACATTATTTTTACAAATGTATGACAGTGGGGCAACAGTGCAATGTCTTTTGCTTTTATTGATCTTACAAACATTGCATTATTTCACTTTTTACATCATCAAATAGGGAAAAATATGTATTTTTGAATGATTTTTTTTTTTTAAGTGTAGTTCAATTTAGTGATTTATTTTTATGGCTTTTCAAATAGTTTTCAAGTCTGAATTTTTTTTTTTTTTAATCTATCTCAACAATGAATGTTTACTACAATAATGAAAAGAAGCTATTGACAGATGACGTGCCACAATTGGCAATTGATTGCCTACAGCAAATTTAAAAACATTATCTTTCATGTGTTTTTTTACATTAATCTTGTGTAATTGTTTTTATTTGCAAACAAGCATTGCCATCATAGCTACAATATCCTTTATAATAAACTGAATACCACTAAAGATTTTAAACATAACTTTCGTGTCAAATATGACACTTGGTTATCGACCCAATTAAAAAAGATTAATCATACGAACAGATTACCTATCAAATATGAGACTTGGCACTAAACTGCACTCTGTCAACAGAAAAAACAATCAAATTTCAATTTTCTACTTATGTTTTAATATCAAAATTTGATAACTCCCGTATGTGTACTTCAATCAACAGTTCATCTATACCGAAGCGAGACTTCTAACATTCAATTACTATAGGTGCAGATTCCCAAAATCTGGAAGGAGCCAGTGGCTCCTAAACCCAAAAACTCCAGTGGCCACATTGTGAAACAAACACATAAAAACAATATTTTTTCTCCATTAAATTTGGGCGACGGAATTTTATGGAATCTTCATCTAATTTAATAGAAGTTTTTTTTGTTCTACAGACTCCCTTCGCCCCAAAGTATTTATCATAGTTGAAAATAAACGCTCAACATGGGGATTTGCATAAAAAAAATATGTCAATCAAAATCAAAAAATATATATATGAAAAAAAAGGGAGAAGTTCTATTTTCTTTTAGGTTTTAGAGTTTAATAAAATAAATTTAACAATTCCTAACATTCGGGGATGATGGACAAAGACAGAGCTGCCAACTGCTACGAAAAAATCGTAGTTGCTACGATTTTGAACCACAAACTACGATGCTACGAAAATCTGTCTAAAACTACGATTTTCTTTTTAAAAAAAAAAAAAAAAAAAAAAAAAAAAAAAACGCGAATTTCGTCACAGGATCACTCGAGAAAAACGCGAATTTCGTCGCAGGATCGCACGAAGAAATGCACATTTCGTCGAAAGATCGCCATAAAAACGCGAATTTAGCCGAAAGATCGCCGGAAAAACACGAATTTAGCCGAAAGATCACCGGAAAAACGGGAATTTAGCCGAAAGATCGCCGTAAAAACAGGAATTTAGCCGAAAGATCGCCGTAAAAACGGGAATTTAATAGAAAGGTCGCCGTAAAAACGTGATTTTAGTCAAAAGATCGCCGTAAAAACGCGATTTTTTATATTATATATATTTATTTTAGTTAAAAATATATATTTTTTAATAGCAATTATGTTTGTTGCGCTTGAAATTCATAATTATTGCTCAAATGTCGCAGTTTTCAGCTTTTTTGCTTTTTTGTCAATCTCATCCCTGCTTTCGTTAAAAAACGGCAAATTCCGTCAAAAGATCACGTAAAAACGACAAATTTCTTCAAAAACATTGCGAAAAATGACGAATTTCGCCAAAGAATCGTGAAAAAAAGATAAATTTTGTCAACAGATCACGGCAAAAACGTGACTTTCGTCAGAGAATCGCGTAACAACGGCAAATTTCGTCAAAAACATTGCGAAAAACGTCAAATTTCGTCAAAAGATTGCGAAAAAACGACAAATTTTGTCAACAAATCGCCTAAAATGACAAGTTTCTTCAAAAACATTGCGAAAAAAAAAATGCAAATTTTATAAACAAATCTTGAAAAAACTGCAAATTTCGCTAAAAGATCGTGAAAAAACACAAATTTTGTCAAAGGGACACAAAAAAATGTGGCGGAAGTGGACCCCCCCCCTCTGTTGTAACTTTCAGAAAATTTGCTGTGAATTTCAGTATTTTTTTTTTACTCAGAATCACCCCCTGATTTGCTCGCTTAAAATTTGCAGCGTAAAAAACAGCCACCAACCAACCAACCTTCAGATAAATTTGAATTTGGTGTGCTACTATTTCTCCTTTTCAAAGGTTGGCAGGTCTGCAAAGATCGAAGACTATAAGCCTCGTTGCAACTTTTGTTGGCAAGGGGATTTTTTAAGGATTTATTAAGGTTTTTAATCCCTTTGGAGACAATAAATTAGAATTTTCGTGACCGATCACCGATTTTTACGTTTTATTATCGCAACTCTTTGTCGAAATTCGGTATTTTTTCCACAACAGATTAACGAAATTCATGGGTGTGTGTTTTTTTCGCGACCGATTGACGAAATTCCAATTTTCTTCCGCGATCGATTGGTGAAATTCGTAGTTTTTTTTTTTCTTTTGCAACTGCTTGATAAGTTTTAATCCACGAGCAATTGACGGAATTCGCAGTTTTCTTGTGCGACCGATTGACTAAATTCACGTTTAAAGACCGATTGAGGAAATTTGCGGTTTATTTCTCGAACGATTGATGAAATTTGCGGTTATATTCAGCGAGTGATCGAGGAAGTTTGCGGGATTTTTCTTTGACCGTTTTCACAGAGTTCAAGACCGATTGACGAATTAATTTTTCGGAAATGCAAAAAAATAAATAAATAAACAATAATTTGAGGAGTTACGCTAATTCATGGAAGAGTCGCATGCCGATATTTATGTCTACCTGTAAGAGCATATCTGAAAAATCCAAGAGCTATGAATTTAATGAATGAGATCCAAAATTCTCTTCTCGGTATGAATTTTTCTGAGTCGCGGGCTAAATGTGGTATGCCGTCGCCGCAGAGTTCATTCACGACGCATATCAGTATAATTTGTTTTCTAATTCCGCGGACATCACAGTTTTTTTTTGGGTTTTAAGAAGAAAACGGGAAATTTGCAGATCAGCGGAAAGGCAGCATCCATGTTCAGTTACATTTATTAATTATAGACAATAGAAAAACGAATAAAACCAGCTAAATATCACAAAATTATGGAGGACAATCCACGGATTGATATTAAAAAAAGCAGAATTCTAGCGTTCGGCAAAAAAGGCACATCCCTATAAAACACATGCCGACTTAGACATCGAAAGTTAGTGGCCAAAGCAAAAACTTTAGTCGCCACGTGGCGACTAGCGACCGTGAATCTGCACCTATATCAATTACTAATCGGTGATGTTGCCAGACTTTCGGAATCATTAGTCCTTAGGATTTAGGCACTTCCGAAAAACTGGATCCTTTTTCACAAAAGTAGATCCTCTTCAAGATAAGATAAAAAGATTCAATGTATTTACCATTTACTTTTTCACAATTTTAGTTTGAAAAGAAGAAATCCTTACTTATAAATTCCTTAATGGGCAGGGATGATTGATCAACAGCTCTGCTGAATCTTAATTCTTCTTAATTTCTCTGCCTTTGACATCTTTTATAACAGTTCAAGTTCACAATACATTATTACAGAAACAGGAGTTAATCTTACAATTAAAGTGATTTATTACAGCTTCATATCAGGTATGAAGTTTAACAAGTCCAGATCACATTTTGAAATAAACATTTGCTCTAACAGATGTAAAAAGTTAGGTTTAAGGGTCAATTTATAAATTCGAACATTTAGCAGCGTAAAAAATATTTTTTTTAAATATCGTTTCATAATACCCTGTACAAAATTCAGATGCATTTATTCATCCATATATACAGTATGTACCTGCTAACTCAAAAACCAATCTGCAATGGATTTTATTTTATTTTTAATTTTCTGAATTCTATTTAAGCATGTTTTACTGTATTTTAAAAGTTAAATTTTTCTTAATTTTATTTCATTGTAAATATCAATGAATACTCATGTAATTATTTTGGTATTATTTTTCTGTTATTTTATAATTTTGAATGAAATTGATTATTACTATGTATAATTTATCAGGATTTCAAGAATAAAGGAAGTGGTGTAGTACCTATTCCATATCAAGTTTTAAAAGGCACTGTCTCTAGGAATAAATTGTATCAAATGGATGAAGAAATGCACCTTAAATTTGTACAGCGTGTTTTGTGTACTATCAGACGATACTTCAAGAAAACATTTTTTATTCCTGCTAAATGCCCTATTTTAGATATTGAATTTGTCTTCAGCCCCTTGCGTTGTGATTTGTCTGTGAGCAACAGGTAAACATTTTATTTTTATGATTTAAAAATACACTAAATTACTGTGTGGTTATCTTAACTTTTATCATATCCAGAACTTATACAGTAGAGTCTCGATTATTCGAGTTTCCCATAAATCCGAGTGAGTGAAAAAAATCAGTTTAGCTTCCAAATAATGACCAACATATACGCAACATGTGAAGGAATTATTTTGCACCATAAAATTCAAGTATCTAGTTTTTATTATTGTTCGATGGGTCATATGTCAACTTCGCACCCTGAAGCCACCTAAAATAATCCGCCCTCTTAAAGAAAACGGGTGTATTCTTCCTATGCATGTGGGGTGTAATGCCGGGTGAAATTGGAAAGAATCAGAGAATAGTTGCTCAAAGAGCTCCCGCTTCACTCACTCCTTTTGTCTACTACGAACGTATCAGAACAGGAGTGAACTAGAAGCGCTTTCTACTAACAACTGCGCTGATTTATCCTTGGACAAAAAATCCTTTAAAAAGTCTGAGTATGATTTTATATCTTTAACTCGATAAGGATGCATAATTTTCCAATAAAAAAAAATCCAAGATTTTTAATAATTTTATACAGCTTCTAATAGCACCATTCCAAATTTTTATTTACTTGTTTTGTATCTTATTCAAGAGATAACGGACATCTTGTCTGCTATGCTTGCTCGTAGAAAAAACAAAAGAAACAAGTTAAATATTTTTTTTTTCTGCAGTCAAATTAATGCGAAATAATAAATAGCTTCGGTTATAAGAATCGGATAATCTTAATTTTTACAAACTTGTAATGTGGAAACAGAGAGGATTCGAAAGGTGTTAATTTTAAAATCGTAGCTTAATTAGAATTGTTAATTTGAGTCATCTAAAAATCTCATATTACCTCTATCTTTGCGGTTTCATTATCGAGACACCTGCAGCGGCTCAAATTTTTATCAAAAAATGTGTTGATTATTGCAAGATTAAATTGTTTGAAAAATTAAACATTTCTAATTAATATTTCTGAAAGTTGTGGATGGAATTTTTTGAAATTTGACTTTTTGAATTTGCAATTTTTTGTTTATATAGATCTGCAAATTTTCGTGTCGAAAGACCTAATAGTTTCTGTTATTTCGACATGTGTTGAAAAGGCGTAGTTAAAAGTCATTGTGGTAACCCAACCTTTTTCCATTAAATCTAAAATCTTTCTTTCCTCTTCCAACACACACCTCATTTTGCAGTTTTACATTTCTTTTGCACCATTTTCAGAAAAATATGGCATTTTAGAAGCAATGGTTAATGAGAAACTAATTAATATCTTGGGTAATTATCAAAATATTAAAATTCTGAGACTCAGATGCACATGGCCAGACCTTGGACTATCCATACCTAAATTTTCAGACTTCTAGGTGGGCTGGACTTTGCTAGCCATCGCAGACAGACAGACAAACAAACACACACACACACACACAGAGCGAAACTTTCTTTTATTATATACTAAAAAAAAGTTTCACTCTGTGTGTCTGTGTGTGTGCGATGGCAAAAAACATCTAGCACACCTAGAAGTTTGAAAATTTGGGTGAGGATAGTCCAAGGCATGTCCTGATGCACTTGAAGCTCAGATTTGTAATATTTTAATAATTAGCTGAGATATTAATTAAAAACTTGTGTCTTTTTCATAGAGCCAGCAAAATCGCTTGCATATGCCCAGAACCCAATTTACATATCAGGAGAAAATGAACTGAACAGGAGGTTTTTTTTTGTGTGTGTGTGTGTGTTATTTTGTAATTTTAAATTTGCCTAAATCAACCAAACCGTTTGGTACAGTTAAAATTTGAAGACATATTCAGAAAGATTGTACTCTTATGTCTCAAATGCTGCAATCAATTTGAAAATATATTGTTATTAACCCTTTGGGAAAAAACTTTCAAAAGGGTCATTTTCCCGAAAGACGTTTTTTCTTCTCATGGCAACACCCCTCCAGACCGCAATTTTAGAAGTACCGACAAACCAAAAATATGCTCTTAAAGCTAAAACCTTCTAATTGAAGGTGCAATTGGTTTTAAAAAATATGATATTTAACCCTTTCAAAAATACCGGTAAACGCAGATTATTTTGCACTTCATGGAGACTATCTCTCTTTCTGTGCTAAAAGTATCTAAATGTCTGTATTTCGATACAACCTTTTTAAAGCATCTTAGACCAAATTTCCATCACCTGCAAATTTTCTTTTGCAATATGTAGATCTTAATTATAAAATGAGCATTAGGCTGTGTATCTCGTTAGCATGATCCAAAAAGCACATGTATGTTGTTAAAAATATCTGCAAGATTTGATAGCTAATAGGCATAGTTTGCATTTTTCAAAAACAGAATTGTCCTTAAGGGAGTATGCCTAGAGAAAGCCTTTCACTTGGGGGAAATTTGTTATTATTATTATTATTATTTCTTAACATGTTTGGTTGTGAGTAATTTATTTCACAATAAAATTTTATAAGGTATTTTAATTTATATTGTTAAAAGTTTAACATTTTTCAGTTATGAAATCAAATTGTTGGATGTACAAATAAGTTTTAGAGTGTTTTAGTATGCATTTTCAAGGGCTTGCACATGAAAATGCATGTGAAAACTCTTTAAAACTTATTTGTATACCTAATAGTTGATACTACTGTAATCAAGATGAACTATTGTGGCAGTCAAACTCAGCTCTTGATATGGCACTAATACTATTTATTTTAACCAAGCTACATTCCAAACTATGATTCATTTAACCAAGCTGTGATTCATTTATTATTTTGAAGTTGAAGTTTGAATATGAACTGTTGTTAGGCCAATGCTATTCGTGCAGAGTTTTCTGTGGGTTTAAAATTAGGGCAGGGTGCTGCTGGTGGAAAAGGGGTAGTACTTTTTTATCCTGAAGTACATGTTTTGGATTGTTAAGAATACTTTTTTATTCTTAAGGGTACTTTTTTTTTCATCTTTATGGGCAATTTTTTGATTTTTTAAGCACTTTTTACAAGACAATGAGTCAAACTCACTGCTATCTTTTTACTACACTAGCAAATTTTTTAGTAAAAAAAGATAATAAAGGCATTTGATTTAAATTTGTGTGTGTGTGCATGGGGGGGGGGGGAGGGGGAGAATGGTGGAAAATTTTTGCATGAGAGGCAAGAAGGGTGTTATTTTGAAAATCAAAGGGCAGACAAGGCACAGCACTTAGCTGAAACTCTCTGTGGAAAACTCTGGATTTGATAAACAGAAACTATTATCATAATGATTTTTGAAATGTAATAACTCCATTCTAGAATATGATGCTAATCACACTAAGTTTCAACCTGTTGGTTTTGACATAGAGGTTATCGACAAGTAATGCTGGAGTATGTAAAAAAAAAAAAAAACAGTCATATTATTTCTATAAAATATTGTTTTATTTAATTTAATAGAAAAGTGCTAGAGAAAATTACTACTTAAATTCAATATTTTAGTTAAAACTTTATGCAATCTTAATTTATTATTTCAACAAATCCTTCCATTGAATGAACTTGTGCATAATTTTATTTTATTTATTTATTTTTTGTTTACAATTATTATGTACTGACTTCTGTTTTCAGGTTAGTTTTATATAATACACAGCTTTTATGGGTGTATGGCAAACTGGATCATCGTGTCAAGCCTTTGGTAATGTTCATTCGCTTTTGGGCGAAATCTTTGGGGTTTATCTCAAAGAGTCTGCTTTCAAGTTATTGCCTGACTATATTAGTCATATTTTACCTTCAGAATACCCATCCGGCTGTGTTGCCTTCTGTAAGATACTTAAATGAAATAGCAGGTATTATATACAGATATATTTTTTTATTTTACCTTATTTTTTTGCATTAATTTTTATAAATTGTAAAAAAAAAAAAAAAAATCAAAGTTTGAATCTCACAGTGGTACCATCAAACATGTGGTCTCCGGATTTTGATGAGTAAGAAACACGTTGTAAAGATACTATCACTTTTCTTGGTCTTTTCAATTTCTCTTATTTTTAGAACAGTAAAATGTTTATTTTATTTTACCTCTCTTAAATATATTATAGATATCAATTTCGCTTAACACCTATATAGCTCTATGGTAAAATATTGACCTGCTGTCCAGATTGCCTAAGTTTGATTACACTGTACGCAATTTTGTTTTAATTTAAACTAAGAATTCTTTGGTAAAATATTCACCTTCTGTCCCAGTTGCCTAAGTTTGATGCCACTGTATGCAATTTTCAATTTTGTTTTACTTTTAACTAGCAAACCCCCGTATTTCCATCCAGGCCACATGGATGACAATTTTAAAATGCAGAAAATATGAAAATGACCTTCAGAAAATAATTTTTGAAATAGTAAATATTCATATTTTTTATATTCATTTAAAAAAAAAAAAATAAATAAAAATAAAAATATATTTACTATGGGGATGACAATTTAAAACTGCAGAAAAACAGAAAATATGACAACAACCTCCAAAAAATTACTTTTTTTTTTTTTTAAATAGTAAATAGTCATGTTTAAGTACAAAATACCAACAACAGGTTGGTATTTATTATTTTTTTATTATTATAATTTCATCCAAGCCTAGCAATTGTGATTTTAAAATGCTCAAAAAATGGAAAATATGAAAATGCCAACTCCATCTGGGCCTCGGGTATTGCGCTATTAAGATGCACAGAAAGCAGAAAATATTTTTTTTTAACTTCAGAAAATATTTTTTATTTATTTATTTATGAATGATACCCTTACTACTACGAAAGTATGTCAAAATTTGGGATGGTCTGCCATAGTTTTTGGAGAAATTGCACTCAGGCAGACCACCTCTTTAGTTTTTTCCATAGACAGCATTGTCTTTCGAATGATGTATGAATTGTGATGATGTTTGAAAACAGACTTTTCTGTGGTTACCTTCCAGTCTGATACAAATTACATGAAACAAGATTTATGTACTGATTCGAACATGAAAAAACAATTAGGTAAGTATCGACTTCAGCAAAGTTCATTTTGATATGTTAATCAAACTTACCGCTGATGCAGGGTTGGCATTAATCGATTACTTTTTTAGTTGATTGATTAATCTACTAAACATTCAATCATACTAAATTTAATAATGATGAGTGTAATCATGATTGAAATTGAAAAAAGTAAATATCCTTTACAATTTTTTTCATGATTAATTCAATCTGAACTAATGCAGTCGCAATTAATATAATCATTAATCTAATTACACAGACGAAAATTGTAACGCCGCCATTTAACTTCCTTAAATTCGCTTTCATGGCTATGAGACTGTTATTAAGGGCCACTATACAATTTTTGTTATTGAAAATTATACAGGGTCACGTAAAATTATCCAGATATGCCTAGGTCAAAATGTGTAAATCATTTAGGGGAGAAGGGACAGTTGAACCCCTTTATTAATCAACTAGCTGGTCTTTGTCCCTCTAGATTGTCACTTGATGGGCCCAGGTGACTTTTGCTGAGTATAGCCTGGGCATTGGCCAGGGTTTACAAAGTGCATTTAACATGCAAACAGATAATAAATAAATAAATAACTTTATTGCTGATATATGCCGAACTGACTAAAAACTTTTGACTCTCCCTTTAACCCCCCCCCCCCCCCAAGGAGTTGGATTTAAAAGAAATCCTTTCTTAATCTTGCATACTCAAGAGTTCAAGTTTCTAGCTTGAATAGTTTCTTCTATGCTTTGATGAATAAGTCAGAATAAAAAAAGCCTTTTGTATATAGATAATATATTGTTTATAAAAAGGATTTTTGCTTCATTTCCACGGAAAAGTTCTTTCTGTTAATTCCAGACAACAGTGAATGGAAATATTCTCTACATTTTTCTCTTACACCAGTAAAAACAATTCGGCACATTTTATTACAACGACATCATTGTCACCAAGCATAATAGTACCAAATGAAACATTTGAAAAAAAAAATAACATTGTTTTTGCAATAATGATCATTTTAAAAAATGATCATTTGAAAATTACAGACTTTCACAAACTGCCTTATTTAACCAATTCAAATATATACTTAAAATGAAAGAACAAATAAATATACAATAAAATAATAAAATTTTAACTGCAGGCGGCATCTCGCAAAAAACTTTATTTATGTATAATTCCAGAGTCCTGAAACAATTTTATTGCAGCTTCATCATCATCATCATCATCATCAGATAAGTGCTAAATGGCTAAATTCCTCTCGGTGTCAATGAAAAATGTAATTTATAACTTAAAAAATGTTGCAATTTGAAAAATAGCAAATTAAGATCTCTTGCATGGATACCATTAAATAATAATAATAATAATAAAATGATTCACTTTCAATAAGTAGCAAGCTTACAGTGTTTGGCACACTTCGAAAACTAAAACTAATTTTATTGATTCATAAAGAATGACGTCAAAGGTGTTTTCTGATTTTATTCTCTGCAGGTGATTAAAGTCAGACGTTTTCTCTGTGGTTTGAGAACGGTAAAAATCACAATTAATTACATTCATTTTGAAGCAGGCATCCTAGAACTGTTGATGACAGTCAAGTGCTTTGCGCTTTTATTATATAAATATTTAGTATTTAATTATTCATCGTCTAATATTTAGATAATGTTTTCTCTATGTTGTAAGAAGCAACTGTGATAGAGCAGGCGGCGGCAACAAAAATGACTATGTCAAGTACGAGATGAAATTGTGATACAAGACAAAATTATTAGGAATAGATGAAATATGGACTTGTCTGCCTCAGCATATTTTGGTATGAGCAGGACGGGGTGCCAATTCGTGATTTTGAAGGAACTTACACATTATCGATTTACAGTAAGATTTTTTAACATATCTTACATCTTGACCTGTCCAATACAAATTTTGCAATCTGTCTCCTTATTTCTTGGTACGATATGAGTAAAATGAGGTGCCAAATCATTATTTTAACTTTACTATCACATTTTCGAGTTAAGGCATGAAACTATAGCATTCGATCTCTCTTGACTATACTATAAAATAATTTTTAAATTTAGGATCAGGAGTTTCAGAACAATTATAATTGATTATTTTCATAATATCAGACCATTTCTTTGCTCAGTAAGAAAAGTTGTTGAAATTTCCATAATTGGGTCTAGAATTACAATGTTGTCATTAGAACAAGACTGTTGATTTTTTTTTTTTTTTTTTTTTTTTTTTGAGAAATTTCATCAGCAATATGATGCAGTTCTGTTGTTGGTGAATTTGTTGCTATTTGGAGAATATCCTGATCATTAATTTATTCAGGATTATTGTCAAGATCTTGAACATGGTTAGTGAAATCTTCAATTCAAGAGAGAAATCATCAGCTAACACATCCTCTAGCAGCCACTTCTCTCTCTCTCCTTTAACATATGTGAAGGTGGAATCATAATTATATAAGTCAACTAACCATCTGATGGTAAGATCAACTGGGGAACTGGAATGTTTATAACATTCTAAAAGTGTGCTGTTACTTAAAATAGTAAAATGTCTATTGTACAGGAAAAATTTTAAATGCATTAATTGATTTTACTATTGCCTTAATTTAAAGTTAGAGGGCTGGATAGTGCTTTTCAGGTGGAGACAGGGATTTACTAAAATAGCTAACTGGTGAAAGGTCGCCATTTCTTTCTTGAAGAGGAACAGCAATAGTTGTATCACTTGGAGTATTGAGGTAGAATTGCTTTTGCCACTTGATCAGTATTGAGAAAGAATTGCTTTGATCGCTTGATCAATATTAAGGTAAAATTGCTTTGACTGCTTGATCAATATTGAGGTCGAGTTGCTTTGACTAGTCAGTCAATGATAAAAATGCTTTTGCGAAAAGGACCTGCTCTTCTTTAAAGATATTTTTATGATCTTCTGACCATAAAAATTTTTAGGTGATGTAAGCTTGATTAAAGGAGTAATTTGGAATTAATCTACGGTAAAAATCTATGCAGGCCAATATATCTTTTCAACTGTACGTTTCTTATTTTTAAGAGTAGGAAATGGCGTAATTTTTGCTATGTTAGTGGTTATAGGTTGAATGGTGTGATCTTCAATATGAAATCTAAAATAGTCAATAGCAGTATGATGGAATTGGCATTTAGCAGGAGACAAGGTAAGATTATATTTCTTTAAAATAGAAAACAAAATATGTAATTTATGAATAGTTTCTTCAAATGAATCACTGACTACAATAATGTCGTCTTGATATGCATAGAGCCTTTGGAGTTTGCTTATATAATAGCATCTTCTATCAGCATTTGAAAACTTGATGCTGCAGATCATAGTCTGAACATCAAACGAGAAAAACTGTAAGTGCCCCATTATGTTGGGAAAGATAACCTCTTACAAAATTCTTCTAAAAAGTTAATTTCATGGTAAGCCAATAGAAAGTCCAATATTGTGAAGTATTTAAATTTTGATATATTATTGATGGGGGTATCTGTTCTTGGTAATGGATATGATGAACTTTGAATCATTGAATTTATAAATCTCAGATCAAGTGCCATTCTAAATTTCAGTTTTTCTGTTGGAGAGGTTATGTTTTAAAATTTAATATAACTATCATCAAATTAAAAAAAATAGTAATAATAATGCAAAACATGTTTTTTGTATTGTATGTTAATGAACAGTTCTTTTGTTTCATATCAAGAGATTTTAGTTAATATCTTTTTTTAATTATTATAAATTTGTTAATAAACTTGCTTTAATTTTATATAGGTTACTCTCGTATCATTGATGGTTGGGAAACTGCAATTTGTGTAGATCCAGTGTACAAATATGAAAATCGCAAATCTCCTAGTAAGTGCCAATACTTGTAATTATATATTTTTTAAGTCATATGTCTTAAATCAATTTTTTTTTTCTATTTTAGTGTTACAGTAGAGTCTCATTTATCCAACATAAATGAGATGACAGAACTTCGGATAAGCAAAATGTCGAATAATACAGAGGGTTTAAGAAAAGGCCTATTACGTGTTATACATTATAATTTTGAAAATTAGCATTTAATTAATTTTGCACATTGTTTTATAACAAATAAAAAGAAAGAAAAAATACCTGTGATTATTTTTAAAAAATTGTGATCCTAGTCTGCTTTCCTGATGATTGCCGTTTCTTTGCTACCAAGACTCACCATCTTTGCAACATCATTGTTGATCCCCCATAGCTTATTCTTGTTGCTCAACGTATTTCACGGAGATTTCTAGAACTTTAACTCCTCTATTATGCAAGATTCTGAGAGGGTAAACAGTTGATGCTTGATCATCAATTTCATTGTCATTGCAAGAAAGCGAGAAGACGAGCGACAATTTCTTTATTAGTTATTTCATACTGATTGTCTTCCTTCATCCAATTTTCATCTTCTTGTGAAGATGCATCCTCACATCCAGGGATACATTGGACTAAGGGGAGAATGTTTTCTTCAGTTTCATCTGTGCTTTGTTTCCGTAATTTCATCTTCAACTTCGTTTAACAGCTTCTTCCATGTTTTGGCAATTGTTGTAGCCCTTAAGTTAGCCCATGCCCTAGCAATGAAATAAGCAACATCCTTTAAATTGATGCATTTAAATTTTTCATCATGTCTTGTTCTTAATTTCTTCCACCATTGTCCATAGTAGCTTCCTGCAATATTTCCTTTTTAGCATTTCCAGCCCTGATCTATCAATTGGCATACGGCAGTTATATTAGGTGACATAAACATAGCCATCGCCATCTTGAAGCTCCTCTGCATCAGTTGGTTGGTTGGTTATTTGTTACGGCCGATTATCTGCACTAGGGATGTAGTCCAGCAGGGGGGTGGTGCCCTCCGTGGGGGTCTTTCTAAGGGATCCTAACTCGTATTTATACAAGGTTAGAAGAAAACCACGGAAAACTCCAAATGGTTAGGTCGACGAGTGTCACAGGGATCTGAATTCAGCACCTCCCGTCTACCAGCTTTGAGAGCAAAACCTCTCAGCTGCTGGTGGGGCCCTCTGCATCAGAGTGCGATGAGGCATTGTCTAACAGCAAAACTGATATTTTAGGGAAGTCATTTTCTTTCAAAAATTTCTCCATAGAAGTAACAAATTCTTTAAAAATTTCTCTGCTCATCCACGTACATTTTTTATTGTAGTATTTTACAGGAAGAGCATTTTTTTTAAAATGACTTTAAAGGCCCTTGGATTTTTGTACTTCTTAGTCATTGCAAAGTCCATATTGAAGTTTCCTGTAAAATTGTCAGTCTTTCTTTACTATGTTTATAGCCAGGGGCTGCTGCTTTAGTTCTGGCTGCAAGAGTTTTACTAGGTAAAATTTTGTTATTAAGGCCTGACTTATCGCAATTAAATATTTGATCCATCATTAGACTTTTGGTTTCAATAGTCTTGAAATAGTTTCTAGAATGCCCCTCTTTCTTGAAAATTTGATAACAGTTTCTCACCACAAACTCTTAACTGATGAATTCCATAATGTTTCTTCCATCTGTCGAACCAACTAACACTTACTGTAAAATCTATGTCCCTTTCATTAAATTTATTTCAAAAATCCAACACATTTTGCTCTAAAATAAGCCTTGAAATAGACATACCTTTGTCTCGTAACTATGTAAACCAAATGTTCAAAGCCTCGTTAACTTTTTCATAGTCACACTTTTTCAGCGTTTTTCTTTCTTTTAGTGAACTTACCATAACGCTCAAGTAACACCATTTTTCTATTTCCAATTGTTTCCTTTTCCAGCCTCCTACTGTTACCCATCCGATTCCACAGTTATCAGCTACCTTCTGCATCGTCTCTCCTTTGTCCAGTCTCTTCATTGCTTTAAGTTTTTCTTCCATTGATACAAAACTTTCTTTGTTTTTGTTGCCATACTCCCGTAAATTTCAGTAAAAATTGTGTCACAACACGATTATGTTACTAAGGGCCTGATTATCAACCAAGAGCTACGATCGGCAAATCTCAAGTGGTATGTCAAGAGTGAGGGGATGAAGGAATCTTGAAAAGACATTCTTGACCAACACTCACAGATACCCTGACACAAAAGGACAAGTTGAACAGTCAGCCAGTGATACCAAAGTGTTTGTTTAGAATCAGGCTCTAAAAACACCATTGCTTTGATGCTGGCAGGTAAAAGGGTTACTACCAGGCAGACTGCGAGCAAAAGCATGTGTTGTTGTGTGTTTTTCTTTTTTTTTAAGCATTGTATAAGTGAGACTCTACTGTAAATTTAGTTTTCTATTGATTTAAAATAAATTTTCTCTTCAAAGTAAAGGTGTAATATTTACTTAAATGAAGCATGAAATTAATAAAATAGCTGCATTTACTGTAGACATCCCCTTAACCTGTCTGCTTGAGATGCTTGTCTAATTAAACCAACAATATTAAAGTAAAGGACTTATCCTGTAATTCATGGTGGTGTACTTCTATACTAATAAAAGAAAGTTTTTTGCTCTCTCTCTCTGTGTGTGTCGGCGATGGCTAGGAAAATCTAGCACACATAGAAGCCTGAAAATTTAGATTTAGGTAGTCCAAGACCTCTCCTGATGCACCTGAGACTCAGAATTTTAATATTTTAACTATTTACTAAGATATTAATTAAAATCCACAAACTCTCATCAAAATTGCGCTTTTTTTTCTTTGGTTGATTGGTTGTGTAGTATCTTCATAGAAGTAATTAAATAAACTAGAGTAGCACTGCAAAGGTAAGGACTTCTAACAAAGTAGTGTTAATATGGAGTGCGCTTACCGGCATACAGCTGTGCTAATGTAGCGTCACCTGCACACGACAAACTACACAGACGCCACCTGTTTGAAATATTTTTCCAGGCGTGTTTTTCTTCATGATAATTAGCTGGGTTTAGGGGGGGGGGGGGGGTTACATGATATATATTACTACAATAAAGATTATTAATACAAAAAACTTTATTTAACAGATTGTTTGTTATATTTGTGGGGATGGAGAGGGATTGGGGTAAACAACTTTTTATTAAATATACATTTATTTTACTTGACCGTATGTGACTTTTTCCTTAATTGACAGCCCCTTATTAATAAATCCAAATCTACTGTTCTGATTTCAACAGAACTAATTACATTTAGCAAACTTAACATTTTTAGCTTCACCCGTAGTGTCTAATTGCTGTTTTATATAGAGAAAACCACTGTTTTAAAATTACAGTTTTCATAAAAATTAAATTTGTGTTCCTAATAAAAGTACACATCCCGTATTCAGTTGATGCATACCAACAGTTAAAGTTCGTGATTTGTTATTGAGCACTTGACCGTGTGCCTCCCCGCGGCCCCTCCTTCAAGGTTTTTTTTTTAACTGTGCTTTATTTCCTTAACTCAACTAATAATGTTACGAACTTCTAGAAACCAGTTCCATTTTGCTAAATTATCGTAAAAATCGGCATTCATAGCTTCAAGGTGTATTTCTAGAAAGCAGCTACCAATATTTCCGAAATAATACCAATATATATTGTCTAAGCCAAATTTCAAATTAAGTTCCTTAGCTTAACCAAATGAATCAATCTTTAAAGATGCATAATGGTTCTCCTAATTTGTCATTTGCTGAAGGTCACTTGAACATCCGTTCCCCACAGGCCTTCCCTCAAGGCATTTTCTCTAACTGTGCCCTGCCTCCATATCTCAGCAGCTAATTTTCCGATTTCAGCACAACTGATTTCAAACATTATAATTAACTTAATAGTCACACTCTATAACATTAAACTAAATTTATGAGTAGCGGTTACCACTGACTTTTTTCGAATAATAGTTTAAGTCAAATTTATAATTAAGTTTCTAGCTTAACCAAACGAATGAATTTCTAAAGATGCATAGTGGTCCTCCTAATTAGTCATTTGCTGAAGGACACTTGAACCACCCCCGGCACCTCCCTCAAGGTTATTTTCTCTAACTTTGCCTTATTTCAATAACTTGGCTAATAATGTTCCCATCTTTCCAAACTAGTTCAATTTTGTAGCATGCCTGCTATACAGTGCCATAGGCATTGGGGACCTGTCTCAGAGGTTCGTTCGGAAAGAGGTTTATTTAGAAGAGAATGCTCCCCTGGCGGTAGAAGAGAGGAAATAAAAGATTTCCCGGAGAATACGAGCATGCCCGGTAAATGGTGCCAAAGCCATCAGAGACCCTGGTCAGAGTTTAATTTTTTATGAGATTTAAGTTTATTACACAGGCAATGTCAGGCAGGTTAGCTAGTTAAAGATAAAGTATTAAGCTTTCTTCCATTTCATGGTGCTCCAACTGTATGAACTTGCAATCATGGGGAGCCAAACGCCGCATTGTTCAGCAGATTGGCCAAGTAAGGGGATATTTCAAGAATACTCACAAGTCATAAAATTAAATCATTTAACTTAGTTAACTTATAAAGAAATTTAAATTTCCCATAGGTTAATGTAGAATTTTATGATTTGTGCCATCCCCTTAAGAGGAGACAAAAAGCTAAGGTTTGATAAAAGAAGATTTCTATCTAGTATATTATTCAGGATTGGGTTTCTTTCAGGACAGTGTGAAAAAATGTATGATACTGACAGAAATAATTTTAAAAAAGACCAAAAAATTTATTACCTATATAAAATAGATGAAAACAAATCATAGTTCTGTTTAATACCATTTAACTTGACTTCTATATTATTAAATTCTCTATTTAACAATTTTTTTTTTTTACCTTGATTTTGTATAAAAAATAACCTAGGAAAAATTCTGCAAATAATGAACATGAATGAAATTACAAATAAACAACACAACAAAAGCAGGATATGAAATTTAGGGCAGGATGGCATGATTCATTCCCTAAATTTTAAATCCTGTCTCAGAGAATTTCACAGGTGTGAGCTTCCCATCCAAAAAATTGCTTCAATTTTTGGAAAATTTGCATTTTTTTTTTTTTTTTTTTTTTTTTTTTTTTTAACAGGAATGTACTGGGAAGAACAAAGCAATGATTTTGACATTAAGACTGCAAAAACTAATCCAGATATTAAGACCACAATACATTTGGTTAAAACTTTGTGAATTGTTGATATAAATTCTTTCAATGATACTTTGTCATGTGTTAGTAGGTACAGTTAATTTAAATAGCATTTTAAATTAAACACAGGGTTAAAGATAATTTTCTTTCCTCCCCAAATAGTTTTATTCTCCATCATTTTCAAATATTGATAGATAGACTTCTCTCCTAGAAAAAACTGCAATTCAAGTCCTGAAAAAGCACAAATCATTTTTAAATGGAGATAGGTGTTTTTTATCATGTTGTTTATTCGTAATTTAAAATATTGGCACAAAGTTCCATCCATTGAATATTAATGAACATGAATTTCTAAGATTTAATTGTTTCAATCTACCAAGGAAGCTGTATTCGAAAAATTCTTTCATTTCTTTGTCAATCATTACACTACACCACTAGCACCATTTATTTGTGTGAGTATTGGTGGATCTACTTGGTAGAAAAAGAGGGATAGGTCGAAAAAAGCTTCATTTATCTAATTTCTTAGAGAAAATATAGTCGCCTTTGACTTTCCATCAGATAATGAATTCCTACAAAATGTGATGAAAATTAGTGCTGAAAAATCATTAAAAGCTTTCAAAACAATTTGATGTCGGTTGCAATTCTTAAATAGTGTTCCCAAAATTTAAAAAAAGAAATCTTTTATTTATTTTCTTCAAATTATCAAATTGTTGATATTTGTAAAATATGAACAATAAAAATTTGAAACATAAGCTTTCATTTTTATTTAATGAAAAAGTATAGTTAGAATATTTTTTAACATTTTCCAATTTAGTTGAAAAGTATTTATAAATTTGGTTAGTCTGTCTATCTGTAACTCACATAAATATACTTGGATAGCTGTGTAATTGATATATGTTATTGAGGTTTACTGTGGCATGTTCAGTATTGAAAATGAAGTGTGTAACATTTATAGTTCGTTTACAGGGGAGAATTTTGTTAAATTGAGGATCATTCACTATAGGAGGGAATTGTTTGCAATGTATTTTAATGATGTTAGACTGTTTCAAACATATTGAAATTGATGTATATCACTGAAGTGCACTACAAGATGCTTATTGTAAAATATGGCGTGCATAGCATTTATCGTTCCTTTACAGGGATACACAAAAGAATTCTGTTACAGTACTGTCTATGAGCAATAATTGCTGGAAGTGCATTTTCAGTTGTATGCATTTTTAAATTGAATTAATTTTTTGCATATTACTTGGTGTATATAAATTTTATAGATCATATACAAGACTATTCAAAAGAATTCAAGTACATTTCTGTTTATTGGCATTGAATTGCCTAAAGGGAATTTCCAACTGTGTTATGTGTTTCCTAATTGAATTAATTTTTAGCTTACTATGTAGTATATATACAAATCTATATATCTAAACTATTTACCTGTTAACTTTAAACCTTTACCTAGGGCTTCACAAAAGAATTTGAATACTTTTCTGATTATAGGTGGTAATTGCTGAAATTGGCTTTTCAAATGTGTTATGTGTTTCCCAAATTGTTTATTTATATATCTTTCACCATATTAAATGGAGAAATTTTGTTACATTACCCTGAATGTGTTAGAAAATGTTTCATAATCTATGCTTGACACATGATTTTTCTTTCTTGATAAATGTAGAACAATCAAAAAGTACCATTTTAAAATACTGTATTTAAAATAGAGCCAAGAATGATGCATAAATTTTGAACTTTGAAAATGATATTTGATTGAATTTTCATTTCATTCACCTATTTTTATGGGATTTTGCACTTTCAGAGTTGGCCTTCTCTTTAAAAGAGATGAATGCAAGATATTTTTGGAGGCAAGCTACTTTCAAAGTTACGAAAAGGTCTTTTTTTAGTCTCAATAGAAACTTTTGCATTGGTAAAAGACTGGTGAAATGATTAATTTATCATACATATTACATTTTTGAAACCCTGGTTAAATTTACTTAATGTTATCTATAAGTAGTAACTAGTAAGTCAAACACCTGTAACTTGCAATTTTTTTATTTTTTTATTATTATTATTTTTTTTTTACAAAGCAATTTTTCCATCACTCAAACATTTTTCTTTTCCTTTAATTGTCGGTACTTTGTTTTTATTAAACAACATGTAATAACATTTATATTTATTAATCTTTTTCCATTTAAAAATCCTTCAGATATTTTTAATAACTTTCTGAAATAAATTTACGATTTTTATACTGATAATAATTTCAATAACTATGGTGAATTTTATTTGATGTGATCGAAATTCCATTAAATATTAAATTTTTTTTCTTCTTTAATAAGTAAGCTTTTTCATGCTTTTAGGTGAACTTCTGATGGCATTTTTTGATTTCTATTGGGACTTTGACTTTATTCAAAATATTGTGAGTATTTATGATGGAAAACCTTTACCTGTGGAGCTAGTCAAAGAATCAAATGACGAAAGAATTAGAGCTTTTCCTGTAAGTTTGAATTAATATATTCATTATACAGAAATTTTACATTTGCATAAAGTATGTTTAAATCAGTGTTCTGGCTTTCAAAAATTACAGTACAAACAGTCATTTGTATCTAACAAATACAATCCCAGCTGATTTCTAGTTTCCTATCTGCTACAGTGAGATGACACCTGTTGAATCTTGGCTTCTTTCTGAGATATCCCTGGTATTAATTTGAAGTGATTTTAAATTCTAAATATTTCTTCATCTTAAACAAAACATTTATTCAATTATCTACACAATATTATAAAAACCTTTTCTTAAAAAATGCACCATTCGTGCAATATAATGTCATATTTTTGTTTCAAAGCTGACACTACAATTTACAACAAACATGTCACCAGTAGTTCAGTCATAAACTCTGAAGTTATATCACTTCATTTCATTAGCAGGAATGTGTAATTTAACAGTGACACCTGGTTTTTATTTCACAATTTCAATCACATTTTCGACAACATCTTCGCAGTATCAGGCCTAGCAGCGCTCCTATATTTCCTATAATTCCTATAAATTTTTTAAAGTTCCTATATTTCCTATAATTCCTATTTTTTCCTATAATTTTTGTAAGAGTTGTGTAGTTATCTTAAAATTTAAGGTTTTAGGTATTGCAATTGAACAAGGAGAGTCATTTTGAAATTAATGAAATCCAAAAGAACATACGTAACACTAGAACTACAAAACTGTGAAGTAACCTAATTAGTTTAACTATTTTTTAATATTATTAATTAGGTTACTTTGGAAAAACCCTTCCTTGAATGCTGCATTGGGTTAGGTAAGCTGGTTTTACCTGAGCCCAATCTGTCCCCATGTATTTGCTTAATTTTTATTTATTTTTTATTTATTTATTTACTTATTTTTTGCTATGACTCAAGTTGATAATTTTTTTTTACTTGTACAATGAAATCTACTTTGTCATCTGGCGGTAATGAACATGTTGAGCAAGATTTTCTATAAATGCTTTTTTTTTTTAAAGAAAAGTTTAGAAGAAACTAAGACTAGTGAAAGATGTTACTCACAGACATGAAAGCATTTTAAGCATTCCTATTAGAAATGAGTTCAGTCCAACAATTTGAAATCTCAGCCTGAAAAATTGGGTATCATCAGAGCCCAATATCGAAAGTGCCCAGTAGGAAATTGTTAATAACATTTTAAAATTGTTCAAAAATGATTTTCTCATTTAAAATTCTTTTCATAGAATTAATTTTAAATAACCCCTTATTACAACATTTTGTAATTTTCATATCCCTGAAAATCTGTTTAAAATAGAAAATTTGTTATTTAAACCCTTTCAGTGCAGATTTTTTTTTTTGGTGGGGGGGGGGGGGTTAATGCCCTGTGCGAAATATTTTGACCAAAAAAGAGACATTATTTATCTGATTATAGGGCAAAATTTTCCGGTACTAATTGATTTTCCCAAAGGGACACGACTTTCCGAATGACCCAATACAAATCTAAAAATCATATCTTATGGTTATACGAAAAGCACGCTACTGGTTTTGGTTATAGCCAAATTACTGCACTACGCAGACGCAGTACGTCATCACTGCTAAGCCCATAATGCACTACAGTGAGCACAATACACGTCATGAATGCCTAAGCGAATTTTGTCGATGCTTAATGTAGTCTACTGCACCCAACTCCTAGATGTTGACTCCCGCACTAAAAGGGTTAAACACAATCACTGGCAGAAATCGGAAAATTTCCCAATTCTTATTTTTTTCAAAATATCAACTATGGCAGAAAGACACAAGTTCTGTTTTCCAGAGCAATTCTGAAAAATGACTTCACAGAAAGACAAGAATTTTCCATGGTTTCTTTATGGTGGCAACACTGACTGTGCAAAGGCCTCAGAAAGAATATTTCTCATTTTATCCCATCACAATTCAGTTTCCTTTCAAACTGATTTTAAAGATTGTAAAACACTTTAAGAAACTTAGGCTGCATTCTTATTTTTTAAATAGCAAGTTTTATTTTCCCCTTTTTCAAGTTGGGAATAAATAATATTTTCACTTTGAGCCCGAGCTCGAACACTAGTTTCAAAACAGAGGCAGTTTCAGGCCCGGGCTTGGGCTGAGCTTGTCTGATCTCTAATTGCTCTTAGAGAAAAATGACTGAACTGTGTAACTAAAAAAATTTTATATATAAAGAAGGAAAAGGGAACAACAAGATGCTGTTAGACAACAAGTGCATGAAGATGTGTCCAATAAAAATTAAAACTGCTCGGAAAAAAAAAAAGTATAAAAATTTCTGTAAAATCATTGAAATACTGTATAATCCTTATTAAATGAAGGCAACGAACATTCACAAAAAAAACAACAAAGATTTAAAAACAATGGGTAGGAGTTGCTTCTTCAATGATTGAGTTTGACATCATTAGAATTTCAGCTGAAAAGCTTGCTGTTGAAGCTGAAGGGAAATAAAAAAATCTAAATTAAGTTCTGCTGCATAATTTCTTCCCTAAAGATTATTTGGTCATTTTTCCAGCACATACTTTTAATTTGATCTTTCTCATCATCCTTTCTACTTTTATAATAGAACATATATATATTTTTTAATGAATATACAACTTCAATGAACAATCCAATGAATAGAAATAATAATAAACCTTTTCCACCTATAAATATAGAATTCTTACTTGCTGAGTAAATTGCGCTGTTTAGGTTGTTTGTAATTGTATTTCGATCTTTTCTAATTTGAATGGATATATTTTTTAAGAAATTGATCTGTAAAACTACTTATAGTAATTAAATTGATAAGATATTAAAGTATAAGTTGTTTGCATTGTATGTTAATGTGCCCATATTGTATGCATTATAATTAATGCATTTTATTATGTGCATATATGTATTTATACATGTATAAACATTCCTATAAAATTCCTATATATATTTTTAAAAATTCCTATAATTCCTATAATATTTCCAAAAAATGGCACTTCTAGGCCTGCAGTAAGTTCTGTATGCAAGAAGACCATTTGTGTACTTCTCAACCATTCTTCTTAATGGACAGTAGAGAGGTGCAATTATGTTGAGCAAGAGAACTATGTCACTTGGGTTGGGCCACACAACAATTGAAGTCTTACAGACAAGTGCAAGTTTAGTTCAGAAAGTTATTCAGATTGTGTTCTGGTCTGGGGAAAACAAGGAATCAGGTGCACCAATCTTTACATATTGAAAGAGTTATTGAGGAAATGAAGTCATGGTTTTTGTTAAAGAAATATGAATCCTATTTCATTATTTCAGACTATCCCAAAAATGTGTCATCTGAAAATTATAGTGTATGTTCTTAATTACATTTTTCAGAAATTTTCTTTCAAAAGTAAGGTGTACAAAAATTGTGCGAATCTTTTTTTCTTTTTTGGCCAAAATTTTCTTTCAAAGTAGGGGTCCATAAATTACATGGGATGCAAATTATGCGAGTAAATATAGTATATACAATAAAACTCCAATTATCCAGACATTCCAGTCATCCAGATGATTGTCAACTATTAGGAGCAATATCAGGAATAAAAAAAACATTTCCAAAATTACATTTCACAACATTAAAAAACCTAATCAGATTTAAACTTTTTGCATTTGTTCGCAAAACGTTATGTGAATTACTTAAACCAAAAGAAAATGCTGTTGCCAATCTTGGACAATAAATTGCCATTGTGGTAACCTTCTCCTTAGTTTTCCATATTTTAAATGAAGCCCTGTGTTTATGTTATTGTAACAATGAAATATTTATTGTTAAGATTAAAAAATTACATGCTAGAAAATTATTTAAAAGTTTATCAAAAATTAATAAATGAAGTTACAGTTTTCTATTTAAAAGTACATGACTTGTTCTGTTAGATAATAAAGACTAAAATTATACAGTATTTAAAAGCAAAGATATATGCGATCAAAGCAGTAGTGCATATCATGACATCTAGTATTACTTTTGATCTTAGTATATTTAATAGACATATTTGTACTTTATGATATAAAAAGTGGTCACCAACCATTCTGACCACTAAATTTATAATTTTAACTCCTGCGATCATTAATATAATTTTAAGCATAAATACACAATAATGATTAGAGATTCCCTTGTTATTAATGTGAAATGCACCTATATAATTTGTTATGATTTAAAATATTCACCCATAATTTATTCAGTCTTTTAATTATTTAACTTTATTTAAATAAATACTGCTTAATCAATTAATTCTTTTAAATCAAACATTTATCTTAAAATGATAACTTTCTGTGCTAAATAAATTTAATATCAATTTCTTTCCATTTCACATATTTTCCAAATTATTTTCATTTTAAATTAACATTCCAAAATTTACTTTTCTTAACTTTTAAATAAACATTACTTCAAAAATATCTAAACGTAACATCAAAAATATCTAAAATAATTTTATGCTTACTTACTTCCTTTAATAACCCACATCTTAAAATTTATCCATTTTTAACAGCAAATTTTCAAAAATACAGCGTATTTCGTTTTTATTCATGATATTAAAAATCGTTAATCGCTATTTCAATTCAAATCAGAACGTAATTATTTGAATCTTTTGACATGTTCAAAAGTTTTATCAAAATCACGATGTTCCGAGAAAATTTCTAAGTTCCAAAAAATACTTTTTATAAAATTCTGTAAATCAAATATTTTTATTTTTAAAACATGTTTAATGGAAGGATCTATTTATTTTATTTCGGTAACTAAAATTTCTTCCATTTCTATCCATAACTTTAGCAGATATGGATTTTTCTTTATTTTCCAATGTTTTGTTTTGAAAGAAGCGCTAAATTTCAAGTGAGTGGCCATTGCTTCATCTTCGTTAGTTCTTTTCAGAAACAACAACTTCCGTACCTTTCCCGCCTAACTCTCAGTTGATGTCATTGACTCGTGGCATCCAGGGGATCGATTCTGGTCTTATCGGATTATAACTACATGTCGGAACCGGAATCTCCATTTCATAATGACAGCTATGGACAAAAGCTATTCTGGTCTCACCTCGTTATCCTACAGTAGAGGATGAAAGATAGAAAATCCCCTGCTTGCAGTCGGACATGTTTGTAGCCAATCAGATGCAAGTACGCACGTATTTTCGTTTATTTGGGAGAGGGAATGTCAGCTGTTTTCCTTTGGGCTATTGTCCAATGCGAAAGAATGTTTGGGTTATTTACAAAAGGGTTGAAGGAGGGAATGCGATTGTTTCATATTAGCGTGTCCGTTCCTGCAATCTGTGTAATATTTCCAGGCCGAAGTGAAAAATTAAAAAATGTCTATTTGCATTTTTAATTGTGCATAAAACACTATTTATTATTATTATTCTTGAACCAAAATTTTTGGAAAGTAACTTTGCTCTATTTTGATCTCAGAAAAAGATTAGCAAATTTCCAGTGGAATTGTCAGATTTTTTTTTTTTTTTTTTTTTTTATACACTGCAAAATATTTTTTAAATAGGGGGGAGGAGGACTTTTGTAGGTTCTACCAAACTCTACATGAATATTTAAGAATATAATCGAATTTTTTAAAAATAAATATAAAATAGTTCATAACTTTTTTAGTTATTTGTATCTTTAGACCATTTATTATAAACTAAACCAGGATTAATTATGTGAATGATATTAAAATTGTTAACTTATATTTCCAGTTTCAATAATTTTGTTTATTTTAAATTTATTATAACTGTGACACCAGTACTGAAAAAAATGTAAATTAGGCTAAATATTTAAATATAATTTAGTTGTATCTTTGCAGAAAAAAAATCTAGCTTTGCTTAAGGACTCAGGTAATTAGTTGTTCTTAATCTCAAAAATCCACAATATGCTTAAAAAATAAAATAAGTATATTAATTTAGATTTATACTTATGTCTCCCATCTCCCTTGTTAAAGTCATTTTTAAATTCATCAAGATTTAATTATTTTTGTGACAATTGAAAAATTCTAAAGAAAGTCGTTCAAATATTTTTTCTATTTATTGATATTTTAAATACTAAAACAGATCATCAATTCGCTTTATTACTTATTTCAAAAATAACTAAATATGTTAATCAAAAATTAAATTGAAAATCGCGGTTCATAGTGAAAAAGATAATTTGAATCAATTAAATCATTAAACGTAAAAACAAATATTAAAAAGTTTTGAAAATTAAATATATATATATATATATTGTAAAGTGGAACTAAAAAAAATATTTTCTCCTTTCAACAACACGATATTTTCTGACACAAACACAGGGCCTGATTAAAAAAAGGGCCAACTAGGCCGTGGCTCTGAGCCCTATTGATTTTAGGGGTCCCAAACTTAGCGGGCAATATTTTAAGGCTAATATTGTAAATCTGTTTCGACCTTGAGTTGATTATAACTCATATTTTGTACAATTACAGTCGGTAAAGATTAAACACAAATTATATATTTTTCTAAATATGTAGTTATATATTTATATTAGTATTCTAAGGCATAGAACATGTTTAATTTTTGTGACAGCATGTCAAGAAGATCTGGCTTTTGTCCTCTTTTTTGCTTGATCGAGCCCTGCACATTCACAGATTTAGAATCAAAAAGTGTCTTTTATTTATTTTTATTATATATATAGATAGATGGATGCATTATATTTTGAGTTATAAGCGATTGTTGTCTCATGACGACCTTTTTCGGGTGTCGCTTTCGTAATTTCGGTTCAAAATGCCTATTTTGTCTGCATTTTCTGAAAGATCCTTTGCCTGTATCGAAAAATGGGAAATGCTATTCGATTTCACAGTTTCTTAATAAGAAAACCTATCAATTTTCTGTGTTTGCGAATAAAAATGAACTCAGGAATGTGTCAGAAAATAGACAGTTTTAATTTGAGAGCAGCTTTAATATTAAACAGAAAAAATGTGTCAGCTGTCGTGTCTTTCTGCCAAAACTTTTGATTTATTCACAAGTCTAAAATATACGCATTGTTTTTTTTTTTTTTCCTGTAAGTAAATTAGTTGCACCTTCTTTACCGATAAGAAAAAAAGAATACACAGATTTCTGAGTTTTAAAACTTTCAAAGGATTTGTAAAAAAGCTTTATGTAAGAAAGTAACATTTTGTAATTAATATGGTTCGTTGATATTGATATATATGCGATATTTTCAAAATATCATGATGTTTGATAATTTTGATATTTGACATTTAATATCAAATATAATGTATACTCGGATTTTTTTTATACTTTCAGTGTAAATACACTATTCAAAACATGTGTAAATGATCTTTTCAGCTGTTATTAACTGTCCGTTTTGTAGATAAAGAACTTTTCCTCTGGCAGTGACTTTAGCTCCCCCCCCCCCCCTCCCACACACACACACAAAAATAGAAAATAGAAAAAACCTTTATGTTTGAAATTGAAGTTGTAAATGTAGAACACCCATTGAAAGATACACTGTCAAATTTAGATAAGTTATTTAAATCTTCATAAGAAAGAATCTTTTCAGGCCTTACTTAGTTTAGTTTAAGCTATACAACAGGTTATGAAATGACAAAGCAGACAAACTTAACATTTACGTTCCAATTTTTCAATTACAAAAACTATTTTGAATTTCAAATTTTGTTGTATTAAACAACATTTTCTTAATATTAAATCCTACAATTTTTTTTTTTTTTTTTTTTTTTTTTTTTAAATGTAAAAAGCAAATTGTGTCTTTTAAATTAGTTGACCCTTATATTAAGTTTTCATGCTAAGTGTAATATATTTTAATTTCTAATTATATTAAGTATGGAAAAATTTCTAAACATCAATAAGTTGACTATTTTAAAAATATTGGATATATACCAAAATGTCAGATGTTTTTGATATTTTCGAAAATATTACGATATTTACAAACCCTGGTAATTAAAAGACTGCCCTCTTTCTATTTTTTTAATGTTAAACAAGCGCTCCAACCCGAAAGACCCGATCGACCGAAAGAGGTTTTAAAACCGAAACCGAAAGTGTCAAAAAATTAAAAATACTATTAATACATACATAACTGCATATAATTATTAATTAATTAATTTTATTAATTAATAACAAATAATTAATAATTACTTAATAATAACTAATTATGTTACTAATTAATTTATTAATTATGCGTGCATTGAACCACATTTCTAACAAAAAAACGTACATATATATGTGTGTGTATAAGTTTCAAATAAAAATGAAACATGAGTAATACAACTTTTATATTTTATTATTTTATAAGAACCAATAATTATAAGTATTTATCAATAATTAATTAACAATGTAGTTAAATAATGTAAAACAAATTCAATAATGAATATTTAATTTTTAAATATATTCATATTTTCAGTTCGTTGATATTTTGCATTTAAATTGTTTAACTATAGAGTTAAGTATTGGATAAGTAAATGTAATAGTTTAAGTGAAAGTTTAAGTAAAGGGCACAAAAGCTAAACTAATTTGTTCAATTTAACTAAAAAAGGAAAATTAGCATTAAGACAACATTTTAAGCCTAGAAATTATTAATTATAAACTTTTTAAATATAAAACTATTTTCCATTTCAATATTCTCAAAGTGAGACATGTTTAACACTATTTTGTACTTTAGCTAATTTTAAATATATATATATCACGATAAAAATGTAACAGTTGTCAATTTTCTTTTAGGATGTGCACGATAAGATCAAAATAAATCTTTGCTCACTCCCCGCCCTTCACCCACACAAAAAAAAAAAAAAAAAAAGCTTTGCCACTCCCTGCCTCCCTAAGAAAGTATTGAAATGGCACCCCTATTTGAAAATTTTATCTCCGGTGCCAAGTTGATACTCTGTGCCTCTATCCAAAACTATTTTTTGTTCATATAAAATAAAACTAAACTAATTTAGCAATAAGACCGAAATAGTTTACAACTATACGAATTTCATCTAATAAAAAAATATTTTAAGTATACATACCTCGATATATCTTTTGTAATAAATTTCGTAAATCTTCATATGTTTTAACAACACCTTTCTCATAAGGCATTCGAAACAATCTGGAGTTTTAAAGTAAAAATTTTCTATTACTGTTAAGTTTTCAGCTTTTAAAGATCACATGATAAGCGTCTTTTAAGTTTAGTCATATATGCATTGCTTGTTTTATAATTTACACTCGCATCATGGATCAGTCATGACGGATAATGCTAGACAGTGGATTTCACAGTGTTTCATTTGAGCTGATACAACTCATATCAATGAGTAAAGTTGAAAATTTCCGAAAGAAGGAACGAGATTTTTGTTAATACAGATAGTTTCGGTCAGGCCGAAATTTTGGCAGCAGTTTCGCTGAAAACGAATATTCTGCGAAACTCCGATTTTGCGCCGAAACTGAAATTTCGGTCAATCTCTAATTATTTCGCTCCAGCTACATCATACATCCTCTTTGAATCATAATGATTGCTACATAGTTTGAATCGAATCTATGTCCTAGATATTTGAGTTGGAGATCTTCCCAGATACAGTATCTGAACTTTAAATAGTTGCATCTTATGAAAAATTTTATTCCATAATTCCAGACCTCTGATATCTATTATTTCGCTCCAGCTACTTCATACATCCTCTTTGAATCATCGTGATTGCTACATAGTCCGAAATCGAATCTACGTTACATCAGGTTGAAAAGTGAAGAAACTGCCAAATACAAGTACATAGCACCTTCAGTGAGAGAGGAAATTAAGAACGATTGTATCATCGTCATTGGTTATTGCAAGAAGAGTTTTAGCTAACAAGATGAATGATGGCTTCTCCGATCATGTTTTGATATGATCCATCTTATAGTGATTTAGAACATTCAAGAATTTAATATTTCATCAATAATTCCATCCGGTGTTTAGAACTTTTAAAAGAACATTTCACAAACAATGAATAAACTTTCAATTTAATCAAAAGAACAATCAAGAATAAGAGTAATAGAAAAATTTATTTTTTACATTGAACTGACGGTGTTATATACATATTTAATTTAAATTCAGATTAGTATTCCATGATAAGCTTCATATTTTGTGACTGTGATGAAGATCGTTCTAAATTTGTAATTTTTTTTTAAACTTCAAATTGAATTTGATAAAAATATGTGTTGTAGATAATAAAATTCAACTGTTGCTTGCTACAATTTGGTGGTTGATTCTTTTGCTATTATTTCTTATCCGTGTCTATAATTCAACTTACCAAGTAAATAAAAATTTATATTGCATTATCATTTAAAGGATTATTTTAAAAACCATTTGACAAGAATCCTTTTTAGGTGCGTTCGTAATTATATAAATACGTAGCACCTATTGTCGTCGCTTGGTCTGTCCGTCCGTCTGCATATAACAACGCAAAAACTACCCAACCGAATGGTTTGAAATTTAAGATATATTATCTTTGCAGAAATCTGCAGACGATAGAATTCATTTCACAGAATTAAAAATCATCAAGATCTGAATATTTATATAACTAGCTATACTACGAACGCACCTCATTTGTCACGTTTGACGTACAATTTCCAACTTGTTTTTTTCTCATTTTAATTTTATAATTTCGTAATTTTAGTATTCTGATTAACTCAATAAATTTTTTCAAGTTTTATTCCACTAACGCAGTGTACTATACACTTTCAATCATGCCATATAGTGGAGTTTTGGGATAGATTGTTTATATTTTTTCAAAATCTATATATTTAAAACGCTAAGCGATTTCTTTCGACAATCCGTGAGAACAAACTACTGCATCAAATTACATCATTCTTTTTTTAAATGAAAGATATTTGGACACAGATTTGTTATCGTGCATTCGTTTGTTCGAAAATTTAATTAATTAACCGTAATTTTCAATTAAACTTTTACTTCTGCTAATGACGTTGATCGCCGGTCCGGATACAGGGACCGGTCTAAAAATGTAATTCAATTGACAAGCAGAGTACGTGGAAGTTTAATGATTGAAATTTGGCAAGGTAGTGACAAAAGTGTTAAATGTATTTAAGACACATTCATGAAACAGTTTTTAGGTTTAAATAAAGCTAACGTTTATTAAACATATCACAAAATAAAATAAAGATGAAAAATATGACAGACAATTTAATTAGATAAAATATTATGGCATATGGCAACTTAAACAAAAGGTGGGAAAAATAATATAGCATGGAGTAACTTAAATGAAGCCTTCAAAGTATACTTGTAGAAAAGTTCATTTTAACTTACATGATAATTAATTGAACGTGATGACACAAATTAAAACAGGCCTTTTATTTTATTAGTCACCATGGCATTGATGTGAAAAAATGAGTTGAAGAACAGTCCACACACACTATTAATCCTTGAAATGAACGTACATCACCAACAGAAGAAAGAAAAACCGCAACTTCAACAGCCGAAATAAACAAACACTAAAAAAACGTTTAACACCATCATTGCACTCATAAAAAACTTTACACCGCCACTGATATTGTTTCTTCTGGCATCTACCAATATCATTTTACTAAAGCTGCCTCACTCCCCCATTCAAACTGCCTTTTCATCCCTTTTAAACAACATCAACATACCGCTTTCCGAAAACGCCCCCTTTCTGATGTGCTAAGTTGAGAAGTTCTCAAACTGCCCATCGGCAAAGTAATCTAGAGTGCCTTTGAATACTGTGTCACGACGTCTGGGCGCATGCTCCCCTATACTATTACGATTGAAACAATATCGAAGCTGGCCGTTGCAACTGAATTCGGAAAAAGGCTGAGAAAACGATGGTCGATGTGGTGAACGATATCGAAACGAACAGTAAACATTATCGGCGAGTTGAAAAACGAAAAGAAAGATTTGAACGATACTAGAGATGGAAAACGATATCGACTGAAGAAAATTAATACAGGATTGAATGGAAAATTAGGCAAGTATGAAAAGGTGACATTATGTAGAAGTTTCAAGGTCCAAAAATATATACATAGGGCTAACAGACGTCATAATCGGATAACGCCTACTGTTGCGAAGCACAGAGTTTATTCTCTAAACTCTGTGGTTGAATAAAAGAGAAATAATAAATATTAAAAGCACGCGGTTTTAAGGCCGAATTTGTTAATTTGCAAGTTAAATTTCGGTAAAAATACTTATCCGCGTGTTTTATAAGTGAATAAAAATTCATATTTATTGTGACGTCATGAGAATATTGCCATTGGGTTTATTTTATCACTATGCATTATAACTTTGTTGATGCCATTTTTTCATTACAATTAAATACAAAATATATTTATATTTGTATGCATGGTGTTTAAGCATTAATGTAACGTATATAAAGTACGTGTGAAAAGTTTGCGCCGGTGAAAATGACGTTATGATTAGCTTGAAGTGTATTTTAACATTGATAAAACTAAAGAGAAAAATGTATATGATTGTGTTAACATGACATAATTTTAACTGATTTTTGCATTCATAATTATAAAGATTAGAATTGGAGCCGTCATTGATTTCTTCATCTTGATTGCATACCTTGATTACATGTTACCAATTGCTTTTTTTTTAATTGTAGGTTAGAAGATTTCCTTTTTTAATTAAAAAAAATCTCAAAAGTAAAGGATTTCAGGAAATTTAAAGTTATTAAAAATAGTGTTATGGTAGAAAAAAATCTTGAAATAATGATTGTAATTTTAGCTAGAATAAACAATGTAAGACTAATATTTCATAGTAATTATTTAGGTAGATTTATTATAAGTTCATTTAACAGTTCCTTATTAGCGCAAAGTCCTATTTCTTTCACTGTGAATTTCTCTTTCAATGTCAAAAAATGTTTTCTACTTTTGGACGCCAGCCAAAATACAGTGGCAATTTTTAGAAATGTACAGCATTTGTGACAACAAAGGCGCTATCGCTTTAGCTTTCATCGCGCTTACATCACTTCTAAATACTACAAATTTCTATTTTTTACTACATTTTACTATTTTAATTCTTACATCATCAATTAGAAAAAAATTTAGCTTTTGATTGAAATTTATTTGAAAACTGCTGCTTAATTTAACGACTTTTTAAATAATTTTCAAGCATGAAAAGTTTTTCAATTCTATCTTATCAATGACCATCAGTTTACTTCAAGAATGTGAAATAGCCCCTGGGAAAGTTGCCACAATTGAAAATAGATTTCCCTAACCATCATAAAAAGTGAATAATAATAATAATAATAATAAAAGGATAAATCATAAGATCAGATTATCCATAAGATAGAACATTTTGGCGCTAAACAAAAATCTGTCCAAAAAAAAAAAAAAAAAAAAAAAAACTATTTTTAGTTTATGTTGAGCATAAAATTGATATGTTGAATTTGTTGATGAATATGTTCCATCAGATATCAGAATATGCTAGGAATTATATATTTTTATTTTTTTACATTTGCCAACTGTATAAGAGGAAAAATATCCCCAACTGTGATGAAAAAGGAATAACCATCCTGATTATGTCAAGGAACCGAAGAAACCATACAAATAAATTACACTTGAAAACATTAAAAATCTCCCTCATCTGCAGATAGATTTATTACTGAAAAAACTTCTTAATCTTTGCATAAAATTGATTAGCTTAAAACAATGGATGCGTTTTAGAAGATATGGATTTGAAACGAACAATGATTAAAGAGGACATTTTAAAACATTTAATTTAATCATTTTAAAACTTTTTTAACGTCGAATTTCGACGGTGCTTTTGGACAGATGCAATGCACATGCGCATAGGAGCTCATTCGGTTGCATTATCACAGGAGGGGGGGGGGAGAGAGATGTGTGGTTTATTTACTATGTTCTGATTTTATTTACTGAATATGATATGAACGTAGGAATATACTATTTGTATATACTTCATAGGTCCATGAAAATTTTTTCTTGACGTGGGGAATATGGTGGTAATGTCAAACTGATTTGCATTACACAGTTATTTACGAATTGTTTGTTTGGAGTTTGCATCGGAAATAGTACTGTATTTGACTGGGGAAAAAAATTTAAAATAAAATATTTGAAATACTGTTTTATAAGCACCCCTTCATAAATAATAAAGAAGCTTGTTTTACTGATATTGATAGTATTTTTTTGCGTCAAGTTTTGACGGGTTCTATCTAGTTATTAGTTAAGTTGTGATTCACTCCGGCTCTGGTTGCTGGTGAGTCAGCTATTAATTAAATTCTCCTTATAACCAATCCAACCCCAGAATTCCATTATATAATTAATGCAACAAAAGTATTAATGCTTATTATAAGAAAATCGAAAATGATTATTTAACCATAACAAAAATCTTTAAAAGTTGTTTAATTGTAACATAATTATTACAGTTCAATTATTGCAAAATAGTTGAAGTACACACATTTTTAGTGTGATATTTATTCCTGCTTGTTTGAAATAATTTTTGGCTCCAATAACATTACTGCAAGATGGAGAACTATTTTTACTTCAAGCTGAGATTGGTACTAAGTTTTAATTGCTGTGATATGTGAAAACATCTTTTTTTGCACAAATATCTTGTTGAAAATTAAATCAAAATTTTATCGTGTTTTTACTCATCAATGGGTATTACCTTTTTATTTAGAGCAAAAATTAAAAAAAATAACTGTTTTTGGAAACTCAAGTTTAAAAACACAACGTTTTCTCTCTTGCTATTAATTATCAATTATATTTATCTTTTTCAGTTCCTGAAGTTTAATAATATATTGGTAATTGATAGCAAGAACTTCCTCTACTAGTGCATATGGGACCTTTTGGAACCATACTTGTACAGATAGCAAATGACATCTATTACCATGATTATCAATGCCTGCTGTAATTTAAATTTTCAAAACATTTAAAATTTCTTAAATATAAGGATTTCTGAAAATATTATTTCTGTTTATTGTTAATAAAACAAAATATCCAAATAATATCAAGATTTTTCTCTTCCTCCAAAATTTTATCACAAATCAGTGGTTGATGACTGCTGATATA
The DNA here is from genome assembly GCA_963931845.1 of Maratus michaelseni. Classification (NCBI taxonomy): domain Eukaryota; kingdom Metazoa; phylum Arthropoda; class Arachnida; order Araneae; family Salticidae; genus Maratus; species Maratus michaelseni. Next base: position 166,488,703 of record OZ007592.1, on the reverse strand, counting down.
GATGATATACTAATCAAATAATTTTGTTTAGGAATTGAATAGCTTTGTTTCATGTATTTGTATTAACTTGTTCTTCCCACTTAAGTGAGACATTTTGTTCTGAAAACAGGTTCGATTTTATAATATGCATTAGTCAAATAATATACTGATTGTAAATCACTTTGTTACTCTTAGCTACATGTTGCATGCTAGCTGAATAATATTAAGTCAACCAAAAGGTTATTCTTTTATTAAATATGTAAGATTTTTGTATTTAAGTCAAGTTCATATTAATTGAACTTACCAAGTTATATTGTTCATTAAACTGGTGCAAATTATAATTTATTGAAAATAAATACTGATATTTACTGAGATCTAAAAAAGTATTTGACTTATATTTACTAATCCATAGCAATAGTAGCCATTGCCTATACAGGGTAGCCAGCCAACCTGGAGACATCAAGGAATTTTGCAGCACTTGTATAATTAACTTTTGTATAAACCTGGAAAGTTCAATGCAATATTGTAATTCACTACTTACAGCAGCAATTCACGTGAGAATGACTTAGAAAAATCATCAAAGATTACCTCAAAAAGTCGGGGAATATGAAAAAATTTGATTTCTGACTACCCTGCTATTTGATTGAATTCTAATTTACAGGGCAGGAGGGGGGTATTTTAAAATCCTGTAAAGTCTGTATTAGCTTGCATAATTTTAATTAAAAATATACATACAGTAAAACTCTCATTATCAAAACACTGCAATTATCCAGATCGTTAAATTTTAGGATTGATATCAGGAAATAAAAAAACATTTCCAAAATTATATTTCATAACATGTAAAAAACTCAATAAGATTCAAGCTTTATACATTCATCGTAAAACTGTAATTTTCTTAGAGTTCCTATTAAAACTAACATTGGAATTTTCTTAGGCTATATGTAGTTAATTGGAATTTTTCCAACTTCATTGATACTGCATTTCTTTATTCTTATGTAGCTTTTTTTCGCCAAGTGTTTGCATGATTTGACAGCATACACACAAGTATCTATTGCAAAACAATTAAGTTTGTTCAATATGTTTGAGCAGTTTGACTAACATCATCTCTAAATGTGGATAATACAGTAGTTTATTTGTCGAAATGTTTGCAGTAAAAGCAATCTTATTTTGAAGATACATTAAACCTACTTTTTTTAATTAACAAAAGAGATTTTGGGGGGAAAATATATTTCACATCATAACTTCATTTTGATGATTGACCCAATCCCGTTCAGAACATAATCCAGATAATTGGAGTTTCACCATACTTTAATTTAATATTAAACAAACCACATTCAGGTTTTGTTAATGTTTTAAAAATATTTTATGAAATGACCAAAAATGTTTTTGCATCTTAGTTAAAGCATTGATTGTTTTGGAATTTTTAATATTTCAAAAGTCTTGTTTTTTTTTTTTGTGTAAATAACTTTTTATTATTTTAGATTTTATTCGATTTTAATCAGTTATTAAATATTATTATATAAGTAGGTTTTTCTACCTTAAAATATGTAAATGTTGTTTCTTCTTTGTTTAATATATTCTATTATTAAGGATGTATATTTATTTATTTATTTTATATATTCTTTTGAAGGTAACACCACTTAGTGTTCAAGATCCATTTATTTTGTCAAGAAATATTAGTAGAAATACAACCATGAAGACACCTTTCAAATTATCACTAATGATAGCTAAAGAACTTCTTTATCAGAAAGATTTCGATTTAAAGTGGCTATTTGATCCAGCATATTATCAAGATGAAATTAATCGCATGTTTGCACCGACAAAAAAATATCTTCCGACTGGCTCAATGTTCTTAACTTTGCAGTTGACTTACGAAATATTCAGTAAGTTAACAATAACTTCTCAGTTGAATCCTTGGTTTAATAAAGTAAGTCAGGGTGTTCTTGACATTTTACAGCATGGTCTTCTGTTAGAATGTGAAGTTGTTGACAAAGCTATTTTGGATTCTAATACTGGAGAGCCTCCTTCTAAGAAAAGAAAATTCAATGTTCAAAATATTGGAGATATGAAGCTTATAATATCCATTCAGTGCGTTGTTAATTTTCCCACACTTTGGCGACGCAACAGGACTGAAGTATTTGAACATTTAAAAAAAACGGATGCTAGTTTGGAAGTTGAAGATTCTGAAGTTGAAATTCCTGCCAGTTTGAAAACTGAGTATAAAATTTCCAAAGAGCTTTGTAAGGATGAGATAAAGGATGTTACAAAGTTGCCAGAATTCCCTTTACCGCCTCCATATTGCAGTTTTGCTTGTGATTGTTTTCAGTATTCAGAATCTAAGTTATCTGATATTGTAATCAGCTTTTCACCTATTACAAATCGAAAAATTTTCAATGAAACAAAAGAGTTTTTGAAGACATTTGTTCGGAAGCATATTAAGTGCATCCTGGAGGAAGAATAAATATCAAGAAGAACTTATTATACAAGTTCATTTATTCGTCGATTGTAAAAGTTTTCATATTTGTAAAATTCATTTTTCACCTATACACTAATCATATAATTCATCTGTTTATAACATACATGCATTTATCATTATTTTTGTTAATCATAATCACTTTTGTTGATATTGTTAAATTTATTGCTGTATTTTTGTAAGATTTTCATTAAAATTTTAATGTATGAGCAGTGTATCTATTTCTTGAATATGGATGCCTAATCTGTAATCTAAAATGTTGTTGTTCTAAAAGTGTAGTTAAATCGGTGTCTTTCTTATTAACAAAGCTTTAAATATTTTAAGAATGAGGTATCTTATTGTGAACAGTTGTACTTTTTTAACATTTTCAGTTGATAATCTAGTCTAAAATACTCTTTGAATCATCCTTCTTTTTGAGTAATGATTTAATTTAAACAAATTTTCTCATGAAAAATATTTAATTTTTATTAAATGACAAAGCATTTATTTTCTAAAAAATAAAACAAAGGCTTTGCAAACGTGCTTTTGTTGTTTTTTGGCATAACACATAATTTAGCTAGAAACTTAAATATTTTTATTATTTATTTATTGTGAAAGAGTAGCTATTCTTTTTAATCACTGGTAAAATTATATAGATTTATGATAAAAAAAAATACCCTAATCATGGAAAAGTAACTAAATTTTTATTTTTAAAATTTTTAGCAATAGAGTAACTACCAAAATTATATATAGGACATTCTGATTATGGAAAATTAAATGTACATTTATTAATTTTTATTTAAATTTAGATTTTTATTTTTTAAACTTTATTCTATGAGCAATGAATTAAAATTTTTAATTAAATGCCTAATTTCTTTTAAGATATACTATACTTATAATGAAAGTGAGTCAGTTATGGTTGTATCTGCTTGTTGTTTTATATTGATCATAAACAAGATTAATTTTTTTAAAAATAATCTTTCTTCATCCATAATTCTAAACAATCTCATGTGAATGAACATAGAAGTTGAAAATGAATTAAAATTACAAACACTTATGCTATATGTTATATTAGTAAAATAACATTTATGAAAGATTGTAAACGTACCTCACTATGAGCATATGTCTTACCACAAAGTCCTTGTAAGGCATGACAATAGCTTAAATTTTCCAGAAGATAAATTAAATTCAGGTAGTAAGTAAATCTTTTTGTGATCTTGGAATAAATTTGTTCCTCTGGACATTAAAGCATTTACTGCTGACATTTTACATTAAAACTTTCATCTTTTAAATTTGATTATTTTCAATTAGTTTTCTAGAGTTTGGTAGTAAAATAAATCCTGTAAGACATTAATATGGTATTTATTCGTGTATAATGCGTACTTTCCCCCCAAAATATTGGAGATAAAAAGCAAGGTGCACATTATACACAGAATATTTCCAAAAACTGTATGAAACCACACACATGCTTTCATTAAGTAACTGAATCATCACTTCTGGGATGGAGCTGTTTTCACCTTTATTCTTCCTTCCTCCATAATTGTATGCAAGACTCATCCACATTGAATTTTCGAGCTTTAGCATAATGTAAAGCTTGCAGTTTGAAGGCAGTGGTTAACTTGCCCTTTTCCCCATCGTTTCGTAATCATACTCTCTTAAAACATAATATAACGTAAGTAAGCAGTACATCAGATTCCTCCCACCTACCTTTTTTTTTTTCTTTTCCTTTCACGATTTCTACTAATAGTATTAATTTTCCAGTGTTCATAAATATTTTAATACAAAATTTTAATGTGAGAAAGTATTTATTGCGGAAAACTAAATTTTATGGTATGGTAAATATACAAAAGTAAATACAAAAATTTATATTCCTGTTTTTTTTTTTTTGTTTTTTTTAGTCAGGAGTTTTACCGAATTTTCTTCAGTTTCCTTGTTCTTTTGTCATTAAAATAGTATGATGTGCATTATACATGAGTAAATATGGTACTCACTCAACCGGTTCTTTGTGGACGGGTACCAACTCATGGAAATTTGCTCTCAGTCCACAAAAGTTTTTTTTTTCCGAAACATAGTGTTTACACATTTTTAGAACATTTCTGAGACAGTGTTTTATGTTTAAAATGTAATGACTAATTTTTTAAATGTTCGATCTGATAACCTTGTTTCTGTCATGTCGTTTCTTGTTTGCATCGTGTTTTCCATGATAAGAGGGCTTTTTGCAAAATTTCCAGTGAAAGAGGAATGCTTGCCATTCCTCCATCAATCACAAGTTTGAGTCCATCAATCAAAGTTTGTTTGTGCTTTGAAAGAGCTGAGGTCTTTTCAGCAGACTAAAAGTACAATAATCTATAGGTGAAACATCAGGTGGCTTTGCAGGAATATGTTAAAACTGTTGATGCAGTACCTGTTTAAGTTTTAATTTTTTTAAAGGAATGCAGCAATATTTTTTTAAGTGTGATGAGTGTTTTGTCTTGGTGCATTTTCACTCTTTCAAAGTCATTGGGATAAAGAAGTGGAGTTTTCTGTAAATATCGAACATAATACATTCTCTTGATAGTATGATGATTTGATTTTAACATTTTTTTTTCCCACTCTTCTTAATTTAAATTTTTCATTGCAAGAGAAACCTGCAGCAATCAAACCTTTACTCAAACTTTTTTTGCATTCTCGAAACCACGTTTGGACATCTTTTCCTCTATGTTTTTGATAGTAAATAGCTCTTTTTTTGCTTCAGTCATATTTAAACCCATGCTTCATCAAGAATAATATTCTATATCTTCATCAATACCTCAACAAAAAACTGTAAACATTGTTTGCTTTTTTTAATGTTGTAAATCTTGTTTTTAGGTAGCTTTCAATACAAAAAAGTATAAAGCTACCTATTGCAGCCGTTCGGAGGAAAGCAATTCCGAAAAATTTTGATATATTCTCACCGATCATGACCCCCAGACCCCAAAACCACCCTCCGTTCAAATGTTGATTTATATATATATATATATATATATATATATCTCCATATATATATATATATATATATATCTGACCTATGTCATACGATAACGCCCGTATTTATTAATCGATTTTGATGAAACTAATTGTGTGTATTAAGGTCACTAATGTTTCGACCGAGTTCGTTGGCCAGCTTGGTCCGCCATTTTGTTTCAAGATGGCGGCCATTTCAAAATTTAAAACTAAAATAAATATACAAAAAATTTAAAAATTCAAATTTATTTTTTAATTACGTGTTAGGCCTTGATACAAGGATTCCAGAGCATTTTTTGGTTTACCTGTATCTTAAAAAATGGCTGAGATAGAGCAGTTTGAAATTCTAGGGTGGCTGACATTTTGAAACAAAACAGCACATTAACGCGATTACTCGCAAATTATTTTCTTTCATTGTTGTACTAATTTTCCCAATCATACGCATAAAACTATATATTCATATCCGTTAGCGCCAAATCCTCGCCAAAATTGGCGACATTTGGGGAAATATCGCCAAATTTGGCGACCAAAATAAGTCTTCATAAATGAAGCCAATTTGGCTATTGCTCAATAATTTGGCGAATTTCTTATTCAAATTCAGTATTAACGAATGTTTTGTAAACGTTTCTTTCCATTTTAACTTGCTGTTTTCGTGTAACATTAGCTAAAATTTTAAAACGAAGATATAGGAAAGCTACCTTTTCCTCCCGGTGCAGGCCGGAAGGACTTTTTTATTTTGCTTACTGTTGCCACATATGTACTTAAAGACTTTGCCATTGAATTCTGCACCAGCAATTTTACTTTAGAACAGGGCCATAACCAGTCAGCAAAGTCAGAGGGAGGCTAGTTCACAGCTTGTCTTTTATCCTCTTCTTTAATGATATATTAAATATAGACAGAAGTAGCGGGGAACCACCCCCCACCTCTTGTCAAAACTTTTTATTACAAAGTTTTAAAATTTCTAAATATAATATTGATATTAGTATTGAAAGATTATGAAGTCTAGTGGGGGCTCAAGAACTGCTAGCGGAGGGGGGTTCGGCCCACCCTTGTTATGGCCTAATGAAGTAAGATATGGAGATTGCATATTGTTCACTTTTTTTAAAAAGTCAATCCTGTTATAGCACTGTCATTCAGAATAGATTTTGAAATATTTATGATTAATGAATTTGTAATCAAAACAATAACTTATCACATACCACTTTTCAAAGCCAATTAGAAGAGCTCTTTTAAAACTTAACATAACAACTTTATTTACATAAAAGGAAAGATTAATATTTTTTACTCTCAAAAGAGAGTTCATTTATCAGCATGTTGCCTGTTCAAAATCAATTTGTATGTCTACATTAAATTAGCAAGAATCTGTTTAGGAAAAATTTTGGGTTCTTTAAAGGACCTTTCAAATTTTTTTGATCTTATAACAGGGCCCTTCAAAAAAATTTTTCATCTTAAAACAGGACCTTTCAGAAAATTCTTTGTCTTAAAAATAAACTTTTCCGAACACTTTTCCATCTCTAAACTTTATTTTTCACAACTTTAATCTTTTTAAAACAAAATCTGTTCTGTCATAAGACAGATAAAGTCTTCAAACAATCTATTATCTAGCTATTTTATAGATAAAAATCTTGTTAAAAATAGTAAAAAAAGAACCTGGATATAACAATAAAGTCAAATTCATAACATTATGATTAGATTTTTCCTATTTTCACTAAAACAGGACCCTGTGAGAAAAGTCTGGACAGACCCCTGGTTAGGAATGAAAATTAAATTGAAGATTACAAAATAGGGTTGCCAGTTGCAAATGATACCAAAATTGGCTGGTAATGCTCATTTAGAGAGGCATTCACAACACTGCCTTTTCTTTTAAAAACAGTACAAACCTTTTCAGGGTATGTATTTAGAATTTTTTCCGCATGTAGAAGTACTAACTGGTGGGCTTTCACTTTCCAATTAATAATGTTTAGTTTGCACTTAGAAATTTTTATACAGTAGAGTACCTCTAATCTGCAAACCTGTAATTCAAAAAGCAAAATTTTTTGCAGTTCAGCAGAAAATTATGTCTATTTATATACTGCAGGATACAATACAAAAACATTAACCAAATGTTTTAATACTAACAATCATTGATGTTACATTTAATTAAACAAATTACTTTTTTAATTATTCATACATTATTTATATGTTTCAGTGTGTACTTTGTTTATTTTTAAGCATTATCATTCTAAAATTGTCCAAAATATGAATTTAAAAAAAGTGCAAATAAAGATTAAATACGCATGACCTCTAATTTGCAACATTCTTGGAACCAATCTGTGCAGATTAGTGGTCTTCTACACCATATGTTTCACAATTTATTTTTAACTAGTATATAACCCCGTCAAAAATGACGGATTGTTGATCTGCGTTTCATTTTCATAATACGACTTCATACAAACAAACAGCATGGAGATTTATTATTGAAAGGTTTGTATTGTAGAAAAATACATTTTAAAAAGGACAAATGATTTCTACAATTAAAAATAATAAGGATATATATATATATTTTTATATTATTATTACTTAGTATTAAATTTCTGAAATAGTTCAACGATTGGACAAAATCAAATATTAACAAATAATCCATGTGCGAAAGTTTTTGTAAAAAAGTGTTATCAATGAGTTTTTAAACAGCGTGACTTACCATATAACTCATTGTTTGATTACATAAACAAAATTAAATGGAAATTACGCTGTACTATGCATTTCTTATATTTTAATTACGTTTGATAAGAAAGAATCATTTTACAGTATATGACCCATTATCCGAAAATTCAAAATCCGGAAAAACCCGAAGTCCGGATAGAAAAATTCGAAAATTTTCTAAATTTGTAAATTTTTACTAAAATTTTAGATTTTCTGAAATTTTTCGAAAATTTTACCGATTCCTAATTTTTTTTCAGTCCATTGTGTTTCAATGTTTAATCACTAAAATATTGTTACTTCAGTGGCGGGTGAACACGGTCTCCCCCCCCCCTTCTCTTCCCGAAATTAAAAACAAATCATTTTTCTCTCAAATTTTAGTTTAAAATTAATTTATATTAAGATTCGTTAGAAACAAAAAATAGTTATGTATTTATTTCATCAGGGGTGATTCTATTCATGTTTTCCTAAAAATTTAAGGCATTCGATTTGGAAAATTTAAGTCTTCAGTCCAAAATTTCGAACATAAATATCTCGAATTTTAAAGGATAGTCGCCGAAAAAAATCAATTATGTCTATCGTTCGCAAAAAAAAATAGAAAATTTCATCAAAGGATTGTGGAAACAACGTGAATTCCGTCAAAGTACCGTAATTAAAACGCAAATTTCATTGCAGGATTGAAAAAAAAAATAAAAAAACGCTAATTTTGTTAACAAATTGCAGAAAAACGCGATTTCTGTCAAAGGCTTATGAAGAAGACTCAAATTTCTTCCAAGGACTCCGAAAAAAATGTAAAATTTGATCAAGGGATCACAAAAAAAAAAAAAAAAAAATTGGTTAAAGAATCGCAAAAAAAACTGCGAATTTCGTTAAATAATTGCGGAAAAACATAAATTTCTTCAAAGGGTCTAGAAAAAAAAAACCCCACAAATTTCTTCAAAGTACTGCGAAAAAATGTCTAATTTCGTTAAGCGATCGCGAAAAAAGTGAAATTTCGTCAAAGGATCGAAAAAAACAACCGCCAATTTCGTCAATCTCAGAAAAAACTCGAATTTTGTCAAAGGATCGTGAATAAAAGGCAAATTTCGTCAAAGAATAGCAAAAAACGCAAATTTCCTCAAAGGATCGCAAAAAGAAAATGCAAATTTCTTCAAAGGACTACGAAAAAATGAAATTTTGTCAAAGAACAGCAGAAAAATGCAAATTTTGTCAAAGAATCGCGAAAAAAAAACATGAATTTCGGGAGGACCCGAAATCCAGATCGATGGAAGCAAATTTCAAAATCTGCCAGTAGATGGCGACACTATACTGAATCAACCTCAAATCTCTCCCAAGGAAATAAATCACCGCATTCTGAAAAAAAAAGTTCTTACAGATTTTTTTTTTTTTTTTTTTTTTTTACAGAAATGTTAATATACATTTTTTTTATGAAATAGTGTTTTAAGGTTTTAAACAAAATTAAAAGATTTAAAAGCTTGAATATGCTTTTACAAATATTTAAACGACGAAAGTAGATAATATAATTTATTTTTCAGTAAGCCTAACATGGCGTTTAACTACGGTCGAATCGCAGAGTGGTACAGTCCGGTACCGTTACAGAAACTTTCTGGCCTTTGGATTTTATTATAAGTAAGACAAGTACAGTTATTTTTACAATTACATCTGCTAGTTTCTCCTGTAAGTCACATGATGGGAAAATATAATAAAGAAAAAAAAATGTCAGATTTTATCTAATCAAATTTTCAGATACATTTTTCTTAACTTGATGCAAAAGATAAATTGCTAAATATTGTTTCAATCGCAATCTTTGTGACAATGGAAAAATGTTTAAGTATTACAAACATTCCTTTCATGTTTAAATTACATATTTATGTTTTATACTACTAGTGATGAGTGGATAAGTTTGGACTCATTTTTCAGAGCCCAAGCCCGAAGATTTTTTGTGTTATCAGAATTTCAGCCCAATATCGAAAGTTCATAATAGAAAATTTCTTCAAGATTGATTTTCTCATTTAAAAAACTCTAGCATAGAAATAAGTATTAAACCTAAATACTCCCTCATGACAATGTTTCGTGATTTTCTTGTCTGTAAAATTCTGTTTAAAATAGCAAATTTGTTATTTATACCCAAACACTGCCAGAAATTTGCAAAAGTCACAATTCTTGTTATTTTAAAATATCATTGTACAACTATAGCAGAAAAACATGAGTTCTGTTTTCTAATAATTCTGGAAAAAGACTTCAAACAGCAAACATGAATAGACAAGAGATATATCCCACAGTTTTTTTTTATATTACTAACACTGATTCGGCAGTAGCTTCAGAATCAAACAGAATATTTCTCCTTATACCCCATTAGTTACAATTCAATTCCCTTTCAAAATGATTTTTAAAGGATTGTAAAAATCTTAGCCTACATTATTGTTTCTCAAATAGCAAGTTTTTTTCAATTTTGAGCTCAAGCCCGAAGACTAGTAACCGACTTGGGCTGAGTCCATCTCATCTTTACCCCATACCTAGCAGGTTCGAGTGGCTCATCGACCCTTCCATGTCCCTAAGCTAATCCACTATTTATTTTTTCTTTACTATACACTTTTGTACTGATTCATGTACTAAATTTCAAGGATTTGTTCATGGATCTTCATCAATTAATTGGCAGATAGCACAAGAGAATTTTTTTTTTTTTTTTTTATACCGCTAACCAGGCAACCGCTAACCTGTCCGGCATGAATGCCTAGCTTAATGGGTTAGTACCTGGTTGCGGGGCGGAAATCGCCTGATCACAGCATGGCTGTGATCCACCTGACTATTGATTTGTTCACATCGCTGCTGTGCTTGCTCTCTTGTGATTTGCTACCGTTATCTTTGTTTGCCGGTTCAAAGTTTCTGTTTAACCTTGTTGAATTTACAGATTTAATAGGTCTCGTAATTTAGAACCTTGATCAGGTGACGAGACCCTCACCTGACTAGGCACCCCCAGAGGTATAATTCACAGGTAACTTGGAGGGCTTTGCACCCACGACGGATTTTACATGCACCAGGTGCCATTAACGTACATAGATTTTACCATGTCTGTTGGCTTGTCACGTTCATGGTGGGTTGTCGCTGTAGTGTTTATCGCCTCTTTTATGGGCTGATTTCATTTCTTGTTGTATTTGTCTCTGTCAAGGCTTTTTGGCGTTTTTATAGGCTCACCCCTGTTGTGGGTTGTTTTTTGTCTATCATTCATTGGTTTTTTGTCTCTTTCTTGATATATTTTTACCTCTAGCTTGTGCTAGAGCTGGTTTTCATATTTTGAATCTTGGTCTTCTTTCGAGAGTTTCACTGGTTATTATGTCTTTGTTACTGGTGGTTGTCACATTGTAACTTTAGTTACTGGTGGTTGTCACATTATAACTTTTGTTACTGGTGGTTCTCACATTGTAACTTATGTTACTGGTGGTTGTCACATTTCTGGATGTTGCACACTCATTTTTGTTGTCTTTATCACTTTATCTCACCCAAGCATTGGGGATTTTGATTTTTTTTTTTTTTCCTTCGTGAATACGCTTTTTGCGATCAGTCCATTGAATCCTAATGGCTGTTATCACTGCTTTTGAATTTTGTGCAACTTGTTGATTTGTTGTTTGAGAAACTTGTCGCACTAATGGAGTGGGGCTTGTTCCATGGCCGTTAGTCCGTCATGTATCTATGAGGCTGTATTCACTTGATGTGACACTGTTTTTTTTTCCCATTAACTTTCTTTGGCAGGTGTGCTTTGTGCATTCACCATTTAATTATTTTGTTGTGTTTTGTTCACTTTTTGTTGGCTATTTGCCTTCATCAGTTGGTGAAATTCAGTCCGTCACAGATGACTTCCACTTCTCACTAGTACTGAAAAAAATCGATTTTTTTTTGGCGTAGCAAAGAGGTTCCATTGCTACTTTTTTTTTATTTATTTATTTTTTTTTTTAAAGATATATTAGAAAATATACTTACCAAAGGGATGGATTTTGAGGGTGGGAAATGCTTTTGAGGAATCTCGCTGCTGGGAAGGTGTATTTATTGTGATATGAGATCGATGTTTTCTACTAACCATCTCATCACTGCTCTTCCTTTTGTTTGTACTTGTTTCTTGTTCGCTAACTGGTTGTGCCATATTTTTTCGTTGTTCAGTGTGATGTGGATCAGATGTAGTGTTTGGGTTAGTGGGCAGTCTGTTAGATAGTGTTTGGGGGTTCCCAACTCCCCGCATGAGCAGTTTGGTGCGTCTTTGCGCTTAAACCTGTGTAAGTAGTCCGGGAATGCTCCGTGACCCGTGTAAATTTGACTTAGTAGATTGCAGCTGATGATTCTGCGAGAATCTACTTTTGGGAAGTATTCATATGTCTTCCTGCCCGTTTCCCCATAATCCCACTCGAACTGTCATTGTTTGATAGTGAGTTCTTTTAGTTTTCTTTTTAAGTTTGATATTGGTCTTTCTAGATGGTATGGAATTTCTTTATTTTGGTTTTCTGCAGCCTTTTTTGCTAATTCGTCGGCATCCTCGTTTCCTTGGATACCCACATGTGCTTTGACCCAGCTAATTTTGAATTTATTGTTTGAGTCTTTTACTGTTTTTTGTATTGTATAGATTAATTTTGCTACATTGGAGGGTTTGCTGAGTGATTGAATGGCTGACATGCAGTCCGAGCGAATGCTGTATTCCTTCCCTGTGCTATTTCCCCATTCTGCTGCTTTTAGTATAGCCAGTAGTTCGGCTTGGAAAACACTGTTGTACTTCCTTAATGGAGCTGACCATGTTTTTATTTTTTGTTCATTTTTTAAAGCTACGAATGTCGAACCCATAGCGCCTGATTCCAATTTTGAACCGTCCGTATATATTACTATGTCCTTGTAATTATGGCCTATTCTTGGTTTTATGGTGTCCGCGGGATGTGTTTTCCATACATTAATCTTTTTTATATAGTCTATGGTGGATAGTGGTTCCGTGTATTTCTGTCGTTTCTCTTAAACGTGATATTGTGCCGTATTCTGCCTCGTATTTAACTTGGAGGTGAATTGGAATCAGGCCAGAAAGTACCTGAAGGGCTGCTGTTGGGGCAGTTTTATATGCCCTAACTATAGCCAGCAAAAAGTGCCTTTGGCATGTTGTTAGTACTTGTTTACTTCTTTGGTTTAGCTTATGTCCCCATATTGAGGCTGCGTAAGTCAGTGTTTTCTCAGCTACTGTTCTATACCATATTTTTAAGATGCTTGGTTTCAATCCCCAACCCCGTTTGGCCATTTGTCCCATCATCCAAAACGCTTTCCTTACTTTGGCTGTTTGTGCTTGGCAGTGTGTTTCCCAATTTAGGTTTTTATGTATGATTACACCTAGATACTTAATGTTTTCTTTTCCTTCAAATTCCCTTTCTTTGAATTTAATTCCTTCAATTTTATATGTGTCTGCTGTTGGTAGGTTTCTTGTGTGTGTTCTATTAAGGTACAGTAGTTCTGTTTTGTCCCAATTAAGCGTTATTTTCCGTTACCCATTCATAAAATTCTTTTATTATTTTGTTTGCTAGTTTTACTAATTGTTCTTTTGTTTTTGCTTTTATTATTAAAATAAAGTCTTCGGCGAAGGCCTGTTTTCTTACATTTTTACCCCAGTTTTTCTTTAGGGCTGTATCTGCTATAAGCAGCCACAGCAGTGGTCCCAGACAGCTGCCTTGTGGTCAGCCGCCAAATGTTTGTTTTGTTACTTTAATGCCGTTTTCTTCTAAGGATACATATCTATCTTCTAAAAAGCTTAGTATCCAATTTATTAAGTAAGTGGGGCATGGTGATTGTTTTAAGTTTTCGGCTATAATAGGCCATCTGATATTATCAAATGCACCCTTTATATCCATTGCTATTAGTAATGTTTGGTATTTGCCTTCTTTGTCTTCCTTTATTGTTTTTATTAGGTTATTTAGTGCGTGTTCAGTTGATAACCCTTGTTTGAACCCATATTGTTTGTCGCTCCAGTATTTGTTGATTGTTAGATGATGTGATATCCTGCCGTGTATTATTTTTTCTAATATTTTACTAAGTGTAGGTAGTAAGCATATGGGTCTGTAATTTTTTGGTTCTTTTGTATCTTTTCCCTTTTTATGAAATAGGACTACTGTGCCTATTTTAAATGATTTTGGGAAGTAGTTGAAGTTAAGGCATGTGTTATATAATGTTAGTAGTAGTTGTGGTGCTGCTGTGTGTATTCTTTTCACTAGGTTATGGTCTATGTAGTCAAAGCCCGGAGCTTTGTTTTGTTTTATGTTTTTGATTATCCTGTTGAGTTCTTGTTTTGTTATAAGCTGTGGTTTTGTTTCATTAAATGTCGGTGTCTCTGGTTTTAATTTATGATCTATTGATGGATCTGTTAGATATAGGTTGTTTAGGAAGTGGTTTAATGTCTTTTTGACTGTTACTTCTTGATTGTTGGGCATGATATTTTCTAATTGTGATGGGCTTGTTTTTTTGCCTGATGCCAATTTATATTGAGGGCCATATGCATTAGTGACTTCCTCACAGTATTTTCTCCATGTGTCTCTTTTGGATTTTTGGACTATTTTCTTTAATTTTGCATGTTCTTTTTTATATTCTATATGTTGTTTGTGTTTTAGTTCCTCATCTTGTTGTTGCTGGAATTTTCTCCTGAACGCCCTTACTCTATTTCTTGCTATTTTGACTTCTTGTGACCACCATGGTGGTGCCATTAATTCTGGAGTTTTTCTATGTTTGTAGCAGGCGAATGCTATTGCTGTTATTTCTCTCTGTAATCTTAGTGTTATGTTGTCTAACTGATCTATATTTGTTGCTTTTCTTGGTTCTTTTGTATATTTGTTTCTGATTTGTTTTATTTTCTTCTCGAATTTTGCGTGTTTGCCGTGTTTTGTTTCTAATCTATGTCTTTGATAGCACGTGTTTTTATATTTTATATTAAATTTTATGTATTTGTGATCACTGTTTGATTCGTCGTCGCTTACTTCCCAGTCTGTTATATTTTCTCCTAATTTAGCTGTTGCTATTGTTAGATCTGGCCATCCTTCTAGCTTCCTTTTACCTCTCATGGTGCTGAACGATGCTTTTGCGTGTGGTGGGTTTTGTACAAAGAGGGAATTCAGGAGGAGGAAGTCTGTAAGTTTACCCCCCTGTCATCTATGTTCGCATAGCCCCATTGTTGAGAGTGTGCGTTAAAGTCCCCCGTCAGTAGTACTTCGCCCTTGGCTATTTTCAGAGTGTCTTCTACCTCCTGCAGCACATCTTCGAAGTCTTCTACTGAGGGGGGTGCGTATACATTGATTATTGTTATTGTTTCTTTTTTATTTTCGATTTTTATTGCTGTTGTGTATTCTTTTTCTGCTATTGTTATTGGATTGGTGCCTGTGTGAGTTACTATTGCTGATCGATTTCTTTTTGTTTTTGTTATTTTCCAATTACCATTACTGAAACCTGTTATTTTTTCTGTATTTTTATTTTGGTGAAAGTCTTGTAAGAGTCCAATATTTATTTGTTTGTCTCCCATATATCCCATAAGTGTTTGTGTTGCATGGAGACTGTTATGTAGGTTTATTTGTATTAGTTTGATGTTGTCTTGATTTTTATTGTTGGAGTTTTCTTTTGGGTTTTTATTTTCATTCAGGTTTGGATTGTCTTGGGTGCCGCTTAGGCACGCGTCTGTGTTAGCGGCGTTGATATTGAACATAATTCAATTCGTGTGTCCTTTGTTGCCTGTTGTTAAGTTCCTTCTGTGACCTCCTATGCACCCGTGTCACACGCCTAGTTGTGTTTAATGTGATTTTGTCGTTTAGGACATCATTACCTGTAGTTAGTTTTTTTCTTCCTTGTTCAATTTCAATTTGTCTAATTTTGAGGAGCTTTCTGTACACCCTGCACTGCCCATCATGAGCCGTGTGGTCTATAGGGATTTGTGCCGGTAAGTGCGCCTTATTCCATTCGTTAAATGTAGTGCAGATGATACACCTCTTCCTTCCTTTTGGGCAATCTTCGTATTTGTGTCTACCTGCACATATTGGGCAGTACTGACTCTGCTTGCACTGGTGCGCCACGTGGTCAAAACCTTGACATTTGTGACACCTTTGGATCGTCACATAGTTTTTTATCGGACATTCCTTGAGTCCCAGGCAGATCGTTCTCTCCTTGAGAAGGTGATCCGCCAGGGGCTCAGGGAGCGCTACTGGTATATGCAATCACCCTGCTGGTGCCCGTAGCGATTTTAGCAGCTGTATTTTGTCCTCGTTTTGTTCTATGTCGATGCCTAGTTCTCTGCATATTTTGTGCTTGATTATGGCTGGCTCCACCGATTTCCGGTACATGGAAGATGATGATTCTCTTCTCCCTTAAATTGGCTGTTTTTACTTTCAGTCCACTGTTACTCTCCTCATTCTCTGCCAGGGCTTCCTTTATCCTTGTAGCTTCCGTTGCGTTTTCGCAAACAATTTTTATGCCGTTGCGAATCCGTTTGACATTCCTGACTCCTTCCTTGTTTTCTACCGTATTTGTTATTTGTTGCTCTACTTCCTCTGCTGTCCTCTCTTCTGTAGCCTGAATAATTACAGTTGCCGTCGCGGCTTTGACCGCCTGTGCATAACTGTGAGCAACTGCAGTCTTTTTTGTTGCCTTTTGTGCTGGTAGCGATGTTGTCTCTTCTTCCGTTGGTTGGGTTCCTCTTTTTGCTGTTACTATTTCCAAGGTTTCTGCCTTTGCCTCAGCATGTGTTGCCCTCAACTCCATCTCAGTCAGTGAGTTTATCACTACCTGCAGAGCTTGGAGAATTTTTTTTTTTTAATATCATACAAGGAATTTGCAGGAGTGGACACCAACATTTGCTACATTTGCAAACGATTGAGGGGGGGGGGGGGGGGTATACATCTGAAATTGAAACCATGCTTTTTGAAAAACAACTTGAGAAAAGAAAGATGATACAATGAAAGGCAAAAAAGTTTGTGTATGCTCAAAAAAGTTTTGCATACTGATTTATTTATTTATTTTTTTTTTTTTGTGTGTGTGTATAGTGAAGAAGACATCTACAGAGATCACATTTAAAAATGCTATTTTACTTAAAAAAAAAAAAAAAAAACACTAGTGAATAAACATCATGTACTTGTCAAATGTTAACAGAAATTGCATGTATCACTTTATAGTTAACTTAATAACCAATTTACATTTAAATTAAAGAAATGTGCATTTAAAAAAAAAAAAGAGGTTGGAACCCTTAGTACTCATATTCTTGAACCTTAACAATCTCAAAAGTAAAATTTATTTACATAATAATTTTAGAGACATTTTCTAAAATAAAATCAATCAATGTTGAAATTATTAGATAGCTTCCATTACAGAAAATAAGAAGCTATCTATTGTAGCCATTCACAAGAAAGCAATTTCAAAAAAATTCAGTAAATTTTCACCAATCATGATCCCAGACCTCAAAACCGCCCTCCATCCAAATGTTGATTTATATATATATATATATATATATATATGGTAGAACCGGGTACCTAACGGTTTTCCTTTTGTTGACAAAAGTCTAGAAAGACAAAAAAATTGGAACATCCCCACAAAAATGTTTGGGGACATCTGGGCTATTGAAAACCACACTCGTTGCCATGGGAAAATTCTTCTCTACTTGGAAAAAGGCGTTTTCTAGCACCATTTTTATTATTAGGTTTTCAAACAATTTTTAATGTTGTCATATAATGGCTTTCTCTGCATTTTCTTCTCGTATTCGTTGACCTCCTCATGTGCCCACTCTTTGCAGACTGAACATTGTATCCATACTTCTCCACCTATTGAGTGAAGAAACAGTTCAGTGCTGAAAAAATAAACATGGTCGTTCTCCTGGATAGCTCGACGTACACACTTCTACTTGCCATTAAAATTTTGTGTGAAAGCTATAGAAAAAAATGGTTTACTTACCTAAATCGATCTGTCAGGCATTTGAAGAGCAGAAAAGAGGTAGAAAATTAAAACTTTTGTGGTAATTTCTTTCCTATAGCATTGCAAGGACACAGAGATTAACTCTCTTCAAAAGACAATGGCACACCGCCAAGTGACACTAAGGGATGTAGTTAAGACGAGCAAGAAAACAGGGTACACAGTTTTACCCTTCTCTCTCCTATATATATATATATAGATATAGATAGATATCTAAATTTTATCATGTGATTGCACTCGTACTTATAAACTTGGGGCAATATCGACAAAGTTATCGACCAAAATAAGCCAACTTGACTATAGCGGAATAATTTGGTGAAATTCTCTTTCAATTTCAGTATTTACGAAAACTAGGAATGAATCTCTCTAATCGGGTTCTTCGCATTTTAGCTTCACGTTTTCGTGTAAAATTAGCTAAAATCTTAAAACCAAGAAATGTGTGAAGCTACCTTTTCCTCCTGGTATAGACCGGAAAAACTTTTTTAAATTTAAGAAACCAAATTATTAGCAATTTTAATCAGCAACTGTAGGATCATCTATAATTCTAATTTTTTTTGCTGGAAAGCAACAAATCAATTTAAGTTTCTGATTAGAATGATGTGCATTTGTAGTATATGTGTAGTTTTGATACGAGGGGCAGTCGGAAAATAAGTTTCCCGTGGCAACTGTGGACAGAGGTGTGTATGAAAGACAAAAAATGTAATAGGACATTAAAGATAAAACATAACTTTATTTTTCAACATAAGTACCACGTACATTGAGACATTTGTCAGACCGCTTTATATGCTTCAAAAAGCCCTCCACGAAAAAATCAGGGCTTTGCATACGGACGAAGCGTTGAAATGCTATGGGCGAAAGACGACACAGCAGGTGAACGTGAACGTGCAAGACACCGATACCATTGGGTAGAGGTTGACCGCGATCAAGCAGATGGCGCTGTTGCAGTGCCTGCGCAGATGGCGCTATTGACTGCAACACCACCATCTTTGCAGGCAGTGCAACAGCGCCACCTGCTTGATCGCGAACGACCTCTACCCAATGGTATCTGTGTCTTTTAACTTCGCGTTCACCTGCTGTGTCGTCTTTCGCTCATATCCTTTCAACGCTTCGTCCGTATGCAAAGCCTTGATTTTTTCCTGGAGGGCTTTTTGAAGCTTATAAAGCGGTTTGACAAATGTCTCAATGTACTTGGTACTTATGTGGAAAAATAAAGTTATGTTTTATCTTTAATGTCTCATTACATTTTTTGTCTTTCATACACACCTCTGTCCACAGTCGCCAGGGGAAACTTATTATCCGACTGCCCCTCGTACTAAATCCATTGGTCAATTAACAATTCAGATGTTTAGTGATCAGCCAACTCTCAGGCCAACATAGACCTAATGGCCAAACTCAACTGTTGATCAGTGAAGCTAGAAAATAGTGGGCTTAGTCTATTCACTAATTCTCTGTTGCTTGGGAATCTGCTCTTAAATAATAATTAAAAAGGAAGGAGTTGGTTAAGTCATACTTCACAGCAAGATGACGATTACAAAAATCATAAATGTTGTCAAAGCTTGTCTACTGAGGTCAGCCAGGACTAGAGTCCTGCACGGATCGGTTTGTACCCGACCAGAAACCGAAATTTCTGCTTAAAGTCTACCCTAGGGGTGCACAACCTTTTTAAGCGAAGGGCCACTTTAAAAAATGACTGGGTTGTCGAGGGCCACCATCATTAGAATTTTGTTTCGAGGAGGTGTGACGGGGGGGGGGGGGCGGTCTAAGTCTACAAACAGATAAAAACAAGTTGGAAATTGTACGTCAAACGTGACAAATGAGGTGCGTTCGTACTATAGCTAGTTATATAAATATTCAGATCTTGATGATTTTTAATTCTGTGAAATGAATTATATCGTCTGCAGATTAATTTCTGTAATAAAATAAGTATCTCGGTCGCTTGACCATTAAACCTCGGAAGCTCCTATAACAAACAAGCACCGATTTAAAAAAAAAATCAAATTTCTTAATAAATGTTTTTATTAATATCTTCTAAAGTTTTGATTCGATTTCAATAAAATTTGAAAAGTCTCGAAAAAATTCTGCAAAGATAATATATCTTAAATTTCAAACCATTCGGTTGGGTAGTTTTTGCGTTGTTATATGCGGACGGACGGACCAGACGACGACAATAGGTGTTACGTATAGGATATATCAACCGTTTACATTTGTATTTATACAAGAGATATAGCTAAGATTATTTTCAAAGAGTGAAAATACTCCTTGACTTTATTTGAAGGAGTAAATTTAGCTTTAAAGATTGCCAGTGCCGAAAAAAAATTCTGCTTTCATGAATGAAGGTGGGGAGGAAAAGAAACATATATTATTCTAAATTGTACTTCTTAACATATTCAGTCATAAAATGTGGATATCAAGTAGGGGTGCACAACCTTTATAAGAGGAGGGCCAGTCACAAAAATGACTGGATTGTCGAGAGCCAACACCCGTAAGGTGGACAAATTTTTGTTTCGGGGAAGGAGGGGAACGATCGGCCTAAAAGTTCATAAACATGCTAATTTAAATTTTTTTTTTCCATGCGCGATTGACAATATTCGTAGTTTTTTCCTAGTGATTGACGAAATTCACGATTTTTACGCTCCTGTTCGGCGAAATTTGCGATTCATACGAACCTGGGCGGCAAAATTCCGATTTTTACGTACCTGACCGGCAAAATTTGCGATTTTTACGCACCCGATCGGCGCAATTTGCGATTTTTTTCGCAACCGATCGGCAAAATTCGCGATTTTTACATGACCGAACGACCAAAATTCAGGATTTTTATACGCCCGATTGGAGAAATTCGAGATTTTTACGCGCCTAATCGGCGAAATTTGCGACTTTTACGCGCCTGATCGGCAAAATTCGCCATTTATACGCAGACGATTGGCGAAATTTACGATTTATACGCATCCGATCGGCAAAATTTGTGATTTATACGCACCCGATCGGCAAAATTTGCAATTTTTACGCATACGATCGGCGAAATTTACGATTTATACGCACACTATCGACAAAATTCGCGATTTTTACGCGGGCGATCGGCGAAATTTCCGATTTATACGCACCGGATCTGCAAAATTTGCAATTTATACGCACCCGATCGGCAAAATTTGGAATTTTTGTGCACCCGATGGACAAAATTAGCGATTTTTTTCGCGTCCGATCGGCGAAATTGATCCGCGGGCCACAGGTTGTGCATCCCTAGCCTACCCGAACCCAAAGTAAAAGCAAATTAATCCATATTTTAGTACAATTGTGGAAAAACAATCTATCAATGTATATCTACTATCAATTTTATCTTTTTTGTATAAAAATGAACACACATACTATATTCAGTAATATTCAAGTACCGTATATACTCGTGTATAAGTCGAAGAATTTTAGACAAAATTCGGCAGTTGAAATTGGGGGGTCGACTTATATACGAGAAAGTAAAATGAATAAATAAATAAAGAATATTTCACACTCCGGAAGTAGTGTGAAATAGCGGAGTAAAATACCGGAGTCACCAGGTTTAGTTTGGAGAGAGTGATAAAAGCAGACAGTGGTCATTTCCCTGTGATTGACAAAAAAAGCTCAACAATATTGTCCCTGTAATTGTTCTGACCCATTTTCTCTTGGGATAGAATTCCCTTCAATACAGGGACATTCCTTTCAACATTTTAAACACCTTTTAGAAAGAGTTCAACTTGAGAATGCTTCTAGATTTCTCTCCTAAAAGTCCTACAATACAAAGAAGTACTACATTTTAGCAGTCTAAGAAGTTCTTTACCCTTTTAAATAAGGCTTGAATAGATTTTTCAAAGAATTTTTCTTTTTAAGTATCATTAAATTGATGTGAATAGGTTTCGAAATAGTTTAAGCTTCTTCAGTTTTAAAACGTTAAATTAAAATAAATAAATCTGACAGAAAAAGTTAAAAAAAATTTTTTTTTTACTAATTTAATGAAAATTTATATATATATATATATATATTAGGTAGATTTCGTAAGAAATACTACCTATTACATTCTCACCTAAGTTGGAAATTTTGAAAATTTTTTGCAGATCTGTGCCGATCATGACTCCCAGAACCCAAAACCACCCCCAGTTCAAAACTTTATATATATATCATCATCATTATATATATATATATATATATATATGTCTATGTCACTTTTTTATGGACACGATAACTGGAAAAATTCTGCATTAATCTCTTCCAAACTGATACATAAAATCAAGGGGCATAAAATCTCGGTCAAGTTCGTTAATGGGCAAAATCGAACCAATGGGGGGGGGGGGGGATTTTTGTGAAAACAGAAAAAAACCCATAATTTCTTAATTATTGTACGTATCGAATCCGTTTAAAGTTATTATTACTTCTAGGAAAAGGGCCGAAAATTTATGTATGACAGATTTTTGATATAATTAAAAATGGTCCCAAGGGGGAGAAAAAAGGGGGGTTTTAGAAGAAAAAAAATCATAGCTTCGTCAATTCACAAGACAAATCCGCGTAAATTTATTATTAATCCTCTTAATATTATCTAAAACTTTTATATTGACAAGTTTTTTATAGGACCAACCGTTATAGCAAAAAAAAATTAAAAACAAAAAAAATCCCTGCCGGCTCCGCCTGCAAACAAGTTATTTTTCGAAGTAGGCGGTTCCAACTCCCGCATCTTTTCGAAACTGATACATAAAATCAAGGGGCATAAAATCTCGGTCAAGTTCATTAATGGGCAAAATCGAACCAAGGGGGAGGGAGATGGGGGGGACACAGAAAAAAACCCCATAATTTCTTAATTAGGATACGTATCGAATCCGTTTGAAGTTATTATTACTTCTAGGAGAAGGGCCGAAATTTTATGTACGACAGATTTTTGATATAATTAAAAATTGCCTTAAGGGGGGAGAGAGGGAGGTTTTAGAAGAAAAAAATTCATAACTTCGTCAATTCCCAAGATTTCAAATCCGCTTAAATTTATTATAAATCTTCTTAATATTATCTAAAACTTTTATATTGACAAGTTTTTTATAGGACCAACCGTTATAGCAAAAAAAAAAAAAAATTAAAAACAAAAAAATCCCTGCCGACTCCGCCTGCAAACAAGTTATTTTTCGAAGTAGGTGGTTCCAACTCCCGCATCTTTTCGAAACTGATACATAAAATCAAGGGGCATAAAATCTCGGTCAGGTTCGTTAATGGGCAAAATCGAAGCAGGGGGGGGGGGGGGGGCTTTTTGTGAAAACAGAAAAATCCCATAATTTCTTAATTACGATATGTATCGAATCCGTTTGAAGTTATTATTACTTCTAGGAAAAGGGCCGAAAACTGATGTATGACAGATTTTTGATATCATTAAAAATGGCCCCAAGAGGGGATGGGGAAGGGGGGTTTTAGAAGAAAAAAATTCATAACTTCGTCAATTCAGAAGATATCAAATCCGTTTAAATTTATTATAAATCCTCTTAATATTTTCTAAAACTTTTATATTGACAAGTTTTTTATAGGACTAACCCTTATAGCAAAAAAAAAAAAAAAAAAAATCCCTGCCGGCTCCGCCTGCAAACAAGTTAGGTTTCGAAATAGGCGGTTCCATCTGCCGCATCATCGCAAAAAGGTCATTTCTTCCGCAATTCCCGACAAACAGGCGCCCCACGGTCTGCGTCTTCGAAATCTGCCTGTGCCTGTAGGCCGAGCCGTCAGGGATTTTTTTTTTATCCTCGATTACAAATCCTTTTTCGACATACTACCAGAAATGTGGTTCGACTTATACACGAAAATTCAATTTTTTTCAAAATTTTGCCTAAGAATTGGGGGGTCGACTTACACACGAGTATATACGGTATATATTGTTTTTTCATTTGAAAAATATTCAGCACTTTCTTTTGGAAAATCGGATCAACCCGAACCCGACAAGAACTTAAAACATTTAAAGTCAACCCGATCCGATCTCTTCCTCCTAATGAAAAAAACTAGCATCAACCCAGCCCGAACCGCGGGTCGGTTCAGGTTCTGGTAAAATTGGGTTACCTGACCCGATGCAGGACTCTAGTCCAGACTGAAATTTCTAACGAAGTAAAACAAGGATTTTATTTATTTTGCGTTAATGGTTTTAACCATGGCCATGGATGTATAAAGTTATGTCCAATGTTTTAATAAATTCAAGTATCTAATTAAAAAAATAAGAGATCCTAGCGTTGGTTTCAGTCCATCTACTACAAAATAATTTATTTTCAATTAATTGCTGAATATCTTAGGGCTTGTTATAGAAAATTGTGTAGCAAATGAATTTGGTGGTGCTTCAAACATGCACTGTGAATAAAACGGAGCCTTCTGTCAGAGATATAATACTAAGCCATCTTCATACTTGGTAGCATGCACATTTGTTAAACTTTGTACACACAAGCAGATAAAAAAGACTTGAGTTCGTTCCTAGACCTTCTAATATATTTTTCTAAGGAATATTCCAAGGTCTGCACCCTTTTCACTGCCTCAGACAACCTTACTACCGAGAACCTCTCCGCTGAACAGTGGAGCAGCACTGAGGGGCTTCCTAGTTGCTGTCAACTACGCCCAGTCTATTGATGATATGTCTTATTATATTGTGAGCCATTGGGTAAGGTAAAACTGTAGTTTAAAACTACTATAGTAGAAAAGAATGATTTAGCATTTAAGGATTTTTAAAAAGTATAAGTTAAAATTAATATTTAAATTAAATAAGCAAAATAAATAAATAAAATAAAGAAGTTAAAATTAGGATTAAAATATAAATGAGTGAATATAAAGATTAAAAAATGATAAGCGGATTGACTGAAAGTATAGCTGTAGTTACTGGAACTACTAAAAAAGTTTAATAAAGAAAGAAGTTAAAAATTTATGTTAGCACTAGTTTAGTAATAACCTCTCCGCGTATCCCAATTTGAGAATCACTGCTTTGACTTATTAAACCTTACTTTCTTTAACCTTGCAATCTCGAAAAACTATAACTTTTTAAAATCATCTCTCCTAGATAAACTTTTAAATGTTATATCCCCCAACACATTCCGAGAGCAAATGTTACAAGTATAATCTATCATCCTCAAATGTCAAAAATAGGGAACAACATTTCACGAAATGCTTATCAAAAAGATCTACTTTACATTACATCTATTTCCATGTGCTTGCATAAAGAGAAGAGCAACTTTCATGAATGACACTTCATGAGATCTGAAAAGTCAAAGAGGAAATGAAAAGTAGATTAAAGTTGGAAGTTTAGTGAAGCGGATGTTAGTAGCTGGAAAGTTCGGCTCGCGAGCAACCAATCGCAATGAACCAGCACGCTGTAAAGCTAAAATCCAGCTCCAAACTTGAGCTTTGAGTGTTGTCTGAGCGCGGTGTAAGAACTTTTTGTTAGAACCTCCGTGTAAGACAATTTTAAAACCATAGCAGCATAAAAAGTAATACAGAAGTGTAGCATTTAAGAACTATTAAATATTAAAAAAAAAGAAAACTGCCCAGTTAAACTGAGGGCATTGAGCTCACAGGCTATTCACAATTCACACTAATTGTATATTATACTCTTATTTTAAAGAATCTGAAATAAGAGAAAAATAAAGAAATCAACAATATATTAAGGGGGGGTCATCCCCCCGTTACCCCCCCCTCATAGTTAACTAATGAACCCCTTAAACTAATCAGGAAAGTCTCTAATTACAATGAATATATATACAAAATTTGAAGAAAATCGGATAATTCTGCATGAAAAACCCATTTATCTAAATTAGGGGGGGATTAGCCCCCCCCCCCTTTATACTTAACCAATCAATCCCGAAAACTAATCAGGGAAGCGTCTTAACCCAATGAACCTATAAACAAATTTTGAAGCAAATGGGATAATTCTGCATGAAAAACCCATTTATATAAATTAAGGGGGGGATTAGCCCCCCGTTACCCTCCCCCCCTTTATACTTAAACAATCAATCCCGAAAACTAATCAGGGAAGCGCCTTAACACAGTGAACCTGTAAACAAAATTTGGAGGAAAACGGAATAATCCTGCATGAAAAACCCATTTATATAAATTAAGGGGGGATTAGCCACCCCCCGTTCTCCCCCTTTATACTTAACCAATCAATACCGAAAACTAATCAGGGAAGCGCCTTAACACAGTGAACCTATAAACAAAATTTGAAGGTAAACGGAATAATTCTGCATGAAAAACCCATTTATATAAATTAAGGGGGGGATTAGCCCCCCTCGTCCCCCCCCCCCCTTTATACTTAACCAATCAATCCCGAAAACTAATCAGGTAAGCGCCTTAACACAGTGAACCTATAAACAAAATTTGAAGGAAAACTGAATAATTCTGCATGAAAAACCCATTTATATAAATTAAGGGGGGATTAGCCCCCATTCCCCCCCTTTATACTTAACCAATCAATACCGAAAACTAATCAGGGAAGCGCCTTAACACAGTGAACCTATAAACAAAATTTGAAGGTAAACGGAATAATTCTGCATGAAAAACCCATTTATATAAATTAAGGGGGGGATTAGCCCCCCCTCGTCCCCCCCCCCTTTATACTTAACCAATCAATCCCGAAAACTAATCAGGTAAGCGCCTTAACACAGTGAACCTATAAAAAAATTTGAAGGAAAACGGAATAATTCTGCATGAAAAACCCATTTATATAAATTAAGGGGGGATTAGCCCCCCGTTCCCGTCCTTTATACTTAACCAATCAATCCCGAAAACTAATCAGGGAAGCGCCTTAACACAGTGAACCTATAAACAAAATTTGAAGGTAAACGGATATTTCTATGAAGAGTTATCGCGTTACGTACATACATACATACCATACATACGTACGTACAGAACCGGCGGGCACATAAGCTCTCAGGCTTTGATAGCCTGTGAGCTAAAAAGTAAGTCTTTATCAAGATAGTCTCTACAAGCATTTTCTAAAAGGAGATTTGAAAGAGTTTTTTCATCCCCCTACCCTGCCTAAGAGATTTTAAACACATGAACAAAAAATTAACTAATTCTTGACTTTCATGGGGGGTTCAGGGGGCATCTGAATTGTTCGCCCCCTGACAAAAAATTATTAGTTTATCTTTCTCATAGTGTTTAATTATTTTAACAAGTCACTTGTGAAAAATACATTTTACTACATATATATATATTTTTTTTCAAATTTATCAGAGAAAAAAAATAATTAATTAAATTTCAAAAAAAAAAAAAAAAAAAAAAAAAATCACTCATATTTATAACATTAGGTAGAATTACTATAGAACCATTTTTTTTTGCCTATCCTACGTTGGTCAAGCTTTACACTTAGCGGGCTCTGATTGGTTGCTCGCCAGCCAAGCTTCCCTGCTACTAAGCTCTATTTCTTAGTCACCTGGTTTCGGAATAGAGAACGAACTGGAAACAAAAGATGTTCATTTCTTTGTGCGTCTGTCGAATGTCAGTTCACTTCACTTTTCGTTTGACAGATTGTGGTCAGTTTTCCAGATCCTTTGTGGCTGAAATGTTATTTGGCGGACAAAAAGATGAAAAGAAAATAGTCTTATTGATTATCACAATGTTTAGATCTTTATATGAGAATTAGCGAGCTATTTTCGATCAGAAAAAAGTGCTCCAATTCATAAGTGCTGCAAAATACAGAGAAAAACAAAATCAAGTTAGTATTTTTCTCCGTTTAAAGTGGAAATGTTTAAAATATGAAAGATTTATAAGTCTATTTCTATTTGTATTACAAAGCAATATAATATCCATATCAGAAGTATAGATAACTAGCGGGATATGCCAATTCCAAGACTTTCTTCTGTCTCATACATGTTAATACTTCAAAAAGCGTAATTTTTTTTTTAATTATGCATTTTAGAAGCAAAAAATGAGTAGATAATATATCTGTTATTTTATTTTTTTTATATACACTTCAAGTTTTTTGTTAATAACTTTTTTTAAACCGAGAGGTAAGGGGAGAGAAACAAAATTTCGTAATGAAGTCTAATCAACGGGTAATATATAAAAAATACTTGAAAATTTTTGCTTATTACAAATATGTAAATTAAACCTTCATTGGATTGGACAGTTAGATGATTTAATACAATTTCCTTTCAACAGCTGCCGCACCCGTCCCGAAAATCGAACAAAATTCGCCACTTTCAGGTCGATTTTCGCCAAAATTTTATACAAACCTTGGTTATTACATTACATTTAAACATAAAATTTCGTCAAAAAATATTCATAAATTCTTCCCTCAAACTGCTAAATATTGAGATAATCGCACACAAGCGCATCCTTCCGGAGGAGTATTCCCATTTTCAACTGGAACCTAGCGTCCATAGTCAAAAACATATGTATGAAATTTTATTTCAGTTCTATGCATAACTTCGTACACTTTTCGATGATACAATAATGAAAATGACACAAAAATCGCTATCACAGTCCTCCTTTCGGCGGAATATGCCGAAAGTCAACTGGGACCTGCTGGCCATAGCCAAAAACCATAGAATAACAAAAGAACCAGAAGGAAAATGACAAGCCGGTTTAACTCTACAGCGCGTTTGGGCTTGGAGACCACTGACCAGGCCCCTACCTACCGGGATTCGACCCAGTTTGACGGGTTTGAATGCCTGGTCATTGGGGCGAAATTCGCCTGATCGCCCTATTGGGGCGGTCCACAAAGACAAGTACCCAGGTCGGCCAACCAACTGAGTCCGGATTTTTCTGTGTTGTTCACTCCTAAATTTAAATATTCTGAGATCTGACGCCGCACACCACGTACTCGTCGTGACAGTTGGAATGGGGCTGGACAATTTAGCGCCGAAACGTTGGTACTGAACTTAGCTTGAAAAAGGGGGGAGAATTTTGAGGAAAACTAATTAAAGCAATTAATTAGATAATTGAAACCACTGAAATTAAAATATATTTTTCGCCAATAGCTAAGTCGTACCATTGGGGAAAATTTTTGTGCCGAGTTGCAAGGCAGACGGAAACGCTGCGGGGGCTGACGGGACTGCGCCTTTCTACCGTACCCCACCTGGTAAAAATTGGCTCCGTGGGCTGTCCCATTGGAGCGGGTCCGGTAGTTTGTGCGGACAATGTCCATTTGCACCTAATAAAGAGGCGAACAGTCAAAAATAAAATGAATAAAAAAAAAACTGCTGCCAAAAAAAGACCCTTGTGCTACCAGTTGGGGCCAGCCATTGGCCCGTCCCAACCGGCAGCACGAGGAACTGCAAGGGGAACCTGGAAGAGAAGAATGTTAGTAACATTTTAAACTGAACTTATTCTGAATTATACTTTAACTACATTATTGAAATTAATTTACTTTTATTGTGCTAATTGACTTTGCTACCCGTCCATTGGGCCCATGAAAGGTTGTTAAATAATTAACAATTTGCAATTTAAAATAAGTTTGGGCTTATGGGAAAGTTGATCTGGTGAACTGCTTGCAACCCTACTGCTATTTACCTGTTTGGAATTAGTTTCGGT
Source organism: Maratus michaelseni (assembly GCA_963931845.1). Lineage (NCBI taxonomy): Eukaryota > Metazoa > Arthropoda > Arachnida > Araneae > Salticidae > Maratus > Maratus michaelseni. The sequence goes on along the minus strand of OZ007592.1, from coordinate 166,459,155 downwards.
AGAAAGTACTAAATAAAAAAATACGGTGGGCAAACAGGCAGCAGGAACGATCCTGTGTAAAACATCCTTAGTTTACTTCCAGTTACTATATTACTAGTTCTCTGCCGAATGAAATTTAGTTGAATTCTATGCATAACTTCATACACTTTTCGATGATACAATGAGGACAGACAGACATTTTGTAAAAATGTAAAAATGTAAAACTTTGTTTTTTGGTATCTCTGACCCCTAAAACGTGTAAATCCGGCGAAAAAAAATTTTTTTCGATTACAATATTTTATTCTATATTATAGATAGAAGAAAGTAAAAATATTAAAATTAAAGATACACTAATTAACAAATAAACAATTAATATTCAGATTTAATAAGCTCTCAAATAACACAATGCTTCATGTATTCATGATAGAAAATAGAATTACAACAGTTAAAGTTATAGTTAGTCATATCAATTTTATTTTTGATTTGTACTTTAAAGGGGGGGGGGGGGACGTAAATTAGTTCTGGCTTTGGAAAAATCTTTTTTTTTTTTTTTTTTTTAACTGGCAAAAATTTACACTAAAAGAACAGAACATAATTTTCAACCAATTATAAGATACTACAAAGAGGGAAGAAATAAAGAAAAATAACTTGGCCCACCCAAAGAAATAGAAGCATCTATTTTACTTTTCTTTGGCCCACCCTAGAAAATGATTTACTTCCTCCCTCCTCATTCTGGAAGCATAGTCTAAGCTACTGGCCTGTTGCATCGTGACTGCAAGTTCTAATTATTGTTTTAAATCTTGCTGTATAGTAAAAATGTTGACTATTTTCCGTACTTAATTCATTCAATTTTTAGTAGTTCTGTAAGAAAAGTTCGTCATGCGTAAATGCCAGTTATATATATATATATATATAGATATATATATATAGTATACGCATTTCTCTGTTTAATGCTTTAAGCAGGAAGATATAAATAGATTCTATTATCATGGCTTTAAGTTTAGATTAAAGTTAGATATCAACCATTTAAAATAGGGAGGAGAAAATATATGATTTTTGTGATATTTCCAATTGTTTAAACGTACTGTTTAAGTTTACGAATTACAGCAAGTGTATTTAAATCATTATTATTATTTTATGTTTATGTTCTTTTAATAATGTGAATCATTTTAATTACGTCTACCGATTTTTAAAAAGATTGGATCGTTTTCAATATTATATGAATTTTTCATTCGCGCACCGGCAAAAAGGAGTTTTCATGCTTTTCTGTACATTTCTTCTTTCATGGCTAAAATGTAATTTCTGTTAGCGTACAAAACTGGCAGAAAGAAAAACTATCTTAATAAATCCTCTTATAATTCATCACGAGTTACCTAAAGATATCGAAATAAAAAAATTACTATATATTTACCAAAAAAAAAAGAGTAATGGATGCTAAGGCGGGGGGAGACTGATAAGGTAAGACTTAGTAAAAAAAAAAAAAAAAAAAAAAAAAAAAATGGAGGGAAATGAAATTTTTATTATAAATGCTTTTGTGATTTTCATAAATGTATATATAAAACAAATGACTTATTCCTAATTTTGATTATCATATCATAGAAACTCGACAGAGTTTCTCGCCAAGCATAAGAAACAGCAATGCATTGAACCGTAAATGAAAGGAATTTCCGCCAATGGATGCCAAACGATTTTACAATTATTTTTTTTTAACTCTGTCTAGTTTATATTTTGCGGACGGGACAAAACGGGTTTTTGACACATCTATATATCGCGTTCTATTTATGATAGAAACAAAATTCTTGATTCTATGGAATGGGGCGTGCCACGGGACTAAGAATTCAAAAGTAAATCAAAATCCGACGAATAGTTTTTCAGTAAATGCGATTTTAAAAGTGCTGTTTTTTGCGCATTTTAAATCTTGTTCAGACCAAAAACTGTTGACAGGGCTACAGCAATGTGTAATTATCGGATTTTTACGCGGTTTATGTTATTTAAATCGTTTTTATGAGTAGTTCGGACCTTTGTAAGTTTCATGTAAAAATATTAATTAGTTTTTGATTTATATCCGTTTAAAGTTATTGATTCCTATACTTAACATAGAGCAAAAAAATAATAAATGACCCAACTCTTTTAGGAATGGTCGTATACACATGATATTATTACACTCGACCCAAGTAAGCTTCCTATTATAAAAAATCTTAACATTTAAGGTTCGTTTACAGGGTCTCACAAAAGATCTTTTGAAATAGGGCTAAAGAGTTGTGTAATTATCCGATTTTTACGCGGGAGCATTTGAATTGTTTTTATAAGTAGTTCAAATGTTTAATATTTCGTGTAAAAATATTAATTAGTTTTTTATGTATACCACTTTAAAGTGATTTATTCCTATACTTAAGATGAAGCAAACAAAATATTAAATGGTCTAACTCTTTTCAAAAAGAACGTATGCGCATGATGTTGAAATATGTTACTACGAACTACCTAAGTTAGTTTCCTATTGTAAAACAGAAGTGTAGAATTTACTGTTCGTTTACAGGGTAACTCAAAAGATTTTTTAATAAGACTAAAAAGTTGTGTAATTAGCAAATTTTTACGTTGAAGTACATGATTCCTGTACTTAACACAGAGGAAAAACAATAGTAAATTGCATAATTTTTGTCAAATTCGCTATATACACAAGATATTCAAATATGTTACTACATCCTCTCTATTGTAAAGCGGCATTGAAGCATATACGTTTCGTTTACAGAGTCTCTGAGAAGATCTTGATTACACTACAACCGATGTATATTTACTGAGTGAGATGTATTTTAATGATTTTACACTGTTTCAATCTCTGTAAGGTTTCATTATCTTGCTTTAAAATTTAATATAAGATCATTTTGTCTGTCTGAAATCGCGTCGATGTTAAGCTCTAAATCTATTAATATATAGTATTTTCATCGATTAAAAAAACTGTGTTTATTTATAAATATATAATTCTAGCGTATTAGGAATTGATTGAAATAGCGATTACAAAATTCCAACTTTACGTTCATGCGCTGAGTAATAGAATGTAAAAATGTTGATACCCCAAGATTACAAGTTTTGCGTTTAAATATTTGCCGTACTTCGAATCTCCGGCTATGACGAACTTAAAATGCTAAATTTCGTATACAATAGGTGATCGGTAGCGAACTGTTCGGTTTACGAACACTTTCGCGTGAGATTTTTATGTTCGGAGAACGAACTCCTCTCGAAACAAAGCCATGATGAAGCAATGCCGTGTTTCATATTTGCCAAGCTATACTTATTGCCTCTATTGTCAACTTTGAGAACATTTTAACAGTTGCATACATATGTCCTAATTAATTCATGGACTGCCGGAGATTGGTGACCTATATTTTAGGATCACCGAATTGGAATGAACAGACTATATGAACAGAAATCACTTTAATAGTTTTTATACTTTTGCAAACGTTGCGAATTTTATATTTTTCAAATTCTCGAAACGTTGAGTTAAAAAATTTAAACAAATAAAAAACTTCTAAGATGCTCAGTAATTTTCAAAAATAATATATTTAATATGTTAGTACAAAAATCCCTGTAAATTTTTATACTAATAGAAATAGGTTCGTAGGAAAAAAAAATGTTGATTATTCTCGGTAAAGTATGCTCCATAAACTTATCGTTGTAGTTGACCGAAAAAAAGTACTTCTTATTTTTCCACATTTTTCTGAAACTGTAGTATTTTAATTAGTTTGTAAACTACTGTAAAATTGTGTAATTTTTTGTTTTTGAATGTACATAAACGGAAGAGTGATATAAACAAAAGAAAAAGGAAAATAAATATGTCATAAATAATCTGATGAATACAATGTAAGGAAATTAATATAAAAGTTTCCCAGTTGTTATGGTAGCGACATGTACATGGAATAAGTCACTCAATAAATTGTATAATTCTGATGTATAATTCTGTTTATAGCATCACTATTATTTTTTTGCCCCTTTTATCTTTTCTTTTCTGAATAAAAATGGAATCCGTATAATTGAAATTAAATACCTTACAAAAAGGAGTGATATCTCATCAAAAACAACTCGTTGTAAATGATCCCGCCAAGCCACAAACCTAAAACGTCAGTCACAAAAAGAAGTGATATCACATAAAAAGAAGCTATATAGAAGTGCATACTCTGAGTCCCGTGTAAAAATCTATCACCACTCATAATGTTTCCAAAGGACTGGGAGTACAGTATGTGAAAACTGCTTGGCGACCTGCAGGCTTTTATAATGTTTGCGTTTCCTGCAATTACATATGACTATATTAATTTAATTTAATTTAATTTAATTTAATTTAATTTAATTTAATTAATTTATTCATTTTGCTCCCATAAAATTGTAAAAAGTTGAAGCTTCTATGTTTGCATGTCCTTTCTTATTTATTAGCTTGAAAAATCAATTTGTTGATTTTATTTACCATTATTTAAACTAGAAACACCACTCTTACGCGAGGATTTTTTAAGTAAACATGTAAAGATTTTGAGTTTGTAAGATATATATTACAAACTCAAAATCTTTACATGTTTACTTAAAAAATCCTCTTCGTAAGAGTGGTGTTTCTAGTTTAAATAATGGTAAATAAAATCAACAAATTGATTTTTCAAGCTAATAAATAAGAAAGGACATGCAAATATATATACATATATATATATATATATATATATATATATATATGATGATGATCATACGCATATTAATAACATTGTACCTTATAATAAACATTAACTAAATTGAGATATATTGCAGTAATTCTAGCGTAAGCGGAATCGCATAGATCTGGGGAAAAATCCGTTCTGTCAGTTCTTTCGCATACAAAATATTTAAAAAATGATGTAACAAAAATTAAAAATTTATTTTTTTCGATTTTCAAAATTGATATACTGAATATATTATAAAAGCCTGCAGGTCGCCAAGCAGTTTTCACATACTGTACCTCACTCCGAGTCCTTTGGAAACATTATGAGTGGTGATAGATTTTTACACGGGACTCGGAGTATGCACTTCTATATCGCTTCTTTTTATGTGATATCACTTCTTTTTGTGACTGACGTTTTAGGTTTGTGGCTTGGCGGGATCATTTACAACGAGTTGTTTATGAGATATAGTATGAATAATAACGCAAACGAAATAAATGTAAATTGACCTCGCATGTCGCATTCTATTAATTACATTCAGGATGTATCTTAACAGTTATTAAAACATAATTTTTAATTAATAATAAAATCATTAAATACTTAATGATTAACCGATATACTATGAATGATTGATGAATGTATTTATAAGCAACTATGATTCATCATTATAACTATTATTACTGTCATTAATTTTTTGTACACATTCACTTTAGTTTATAATTGCTAAACAAATGGCTGTAAGTTGCCCGCATTATTGTTTTTAAATTAAAAAAAATCTTTTAATACATTTTTAATGTAATTTTGACATGAGTACACCAGTTTTTATAATGAAAGATATTTTTCCAATGGTTATTGAGTTTACAACATCACAGCTCACAGGGGTTATTGGCAATGTAGACAGACAGACGCTAGTCGTAAATACTTTCCATAATGGTGGAAAATGTTAAAATTAAGTTCCTGAAATTTCCATGAAATAGGAAGAAATAAAATTTAAAAAAAACTCCCCCAACTTCCTCTTGTATAGAAACTGATCTCTGTAGTGTCAGAGGTCAAGTTACGCCTACATTAAAAATGATAAACGAGAAAGAAAATTAGGGATTCCGTTTCCTAACATGCACATGCATATAGCAAAAGAAAACCTTTATCTGACTAACCTATCAAAGGTTCTTTGATGGAAGATTCTTTATAATAAAGATAACACAACATTTCCTCTATTTGACACTCGCGGCAAAGTCTTTCCCATTAAAATAGTTTTCCATTTTCTAAAGATTTTTCAAAGAACACCGATTCTAGCTATCCGGATCTAAGTAGACGACAATTGCATTTCTAAAATATAGTTTCATTTGTAAGCCATGGGTGCTGCTATTACGACGCTCTTTGACATTGAGATAAGAGCAGAGAGAAATAACGATAGAAAAAAATGTAAGCAGGTCAAAATGAAGCTGGTAGTATACAGACAAAACTTGTGCATGTCTCAAGGTCTGATATTTTCGTTATGATACTTGACAGTGTTTTGACAGGGATGTCTCTTCCATCCACCCATTTTTTTCTTCGAATCAGTGAAAATGTGAAATTTGGGTCAGGCTTAGGTAAAAGAATTTCTACTGAATTATTTTCTGTGTATTTTTGAAATATGTATAATGCATTGGATGAATAAGATAGAAATATTTAAGGTTTTCTTTATGAGGAAATAAAGATTTCACTGAAATCAAAGATGTAACATATTATTAACACATCTTCAATATTATATTAATTACATTTACATCGTTTACTACATCCTTTGGAAGCTTCCTATAGGGAAAAATTAAAATTATCGCTGGATAGTAGGATATCATTTTTTTAAAATGTGCTTTTAGTTTAGAAGCATATTTGGTGTTTTTTTCATAGGAACAGAGTCACAGAAAATATATTTACTTTGATTTAAAAATGTAACATTTCACAGAAAACTAAGGAATAGCATACTATCTGAACATCATCAATGTTATTTTAATGAATTTGACAAGGCTCTTTGATGTTTATCTAAGCTTTCTTCTGAGGAAAAAAATATTAATATGTAGTATGGTATAAGCTTTGTGACTGAAGACGCTTTTAATTTTGAAGCATTCGTTTTCTTTTCTTTTTTGTGTGGTTCCTTATAGCTATGTCACAGAAAATATACAGCGTAGGCCAAAAGTCATACACGCATTTTAAAATTAAATAATAATAATATCTAATCGTTTGAATGTGATTCGAGCTATAAAAAGCAAACACGTTAGGGCCGTAACCAGTTGGTAAAGTTAGACCTTAGGTAAAGTCAGAGACGGCTTTGAAATTTTTTGCTGGGTCTAATTCACAGCTTGTCTTTCTCCCTTACTTTAATGATATATAGACAGAAGTATAGGGTAAGTTCCCACTGCCATAAAACTTTTGATTACAAAGTTTTAAAAATTTTAAATGCAATATAGGTGGTAAGAATTGGTTGAAAGATTATGAAATCCAGACGTGGATCAAGAAGTTGCTTGTGTCGGGCTCAGCTACCCTGCCCTCGCCTGGTTACAGCCCTGGCACACGTTGAAATATTGTAATAGGTTGTACAAAATAAATGGTATGTAACTGCTTAAGTTTTTTATACTTTTTCTAAATGTATCGTCCAAGACAAATTTATCTTTCTTTAGTCATTATCATTTTTAGCTTTCACAAAAAAATGATATTAATGCATGAATATTTTTGCCAAATATATGTTTTTACTTTATATTTCACGAGTTTCAGTAAATTACGGAAAATTCTGTCAATAATATATGAAAAATAAATGGAGAAGTGTGCCTTTTAAGATGGGTATACACATTTCCATGAACAATTTTAAGAATTCGGAGATTTAAAATTGTGTTTAAATGATTAAAAAAATAATTTAATTTTTATTGAAAAACATTAAAAAAAAGTTATATATGTAAAAGAAAAGCAAAACAAGTGGGTAAGTGTGATCGAAGATTGCTCAAAGGGTTTCGTTTAATATTCCTTTCAAAACACTTTATCCTTTCTTTAATAAATTCAAACAAATTTCATTTAGCAACAACAACAACAAAAAAAAGTAATGTTTTTATAAAGTAAAAATTTACCGGTCTATTTTTTCGTTTTTTCGAATATCTAAACCAGCCCGCTATTATATTCTCTCATAATAATATCCGTCATGCGGACTAAATGCGATATTTAAAAAAAAATTTCAAAATTAAACAAATTGTACACCTTCAAAATGTTAAAATATGCGAATATTTCCATAATCGGATTTTTATCACGATGCATTATGTTTCTCAAACTCATATATTTACTATTCTCTATTACTCATATTGATACAAAGCGATCGCTTTGTATTATTCTCAAACATCTGAAAAATTCGTTAAACTTCCAATATGACGTCAGATTTTCTTTTTAATTCTCTAATGACGTGATATTAATCTGCTTTGTGTACATACACATACTCATACTCCTTGTATTATTGAGAAATCTTAGACATTTTCCGTTTTATTACCACTATGACGTCAATCAATTTTATTTCATATTTATCTTTTTTCCAATTGGTGAAACTTTTTATTTCATTTTCATTTTTTACGTGGAAATCGTCTGATAGAAAATTAATTATTGTGGAAAGAATTTCATCGTGGATTTATAATTTTTGGCATCTTCTATAACGAAAAATATTTAAATTTAATAGGAAACGGCTGTTAGATTTTTGGTTTTTTATCTCTATTTATTAAAATAATACTAATTTTACAAATTTTAATATTTTGAGCTCTTCATAGCTGGTATTCAGATTTATACACAAAGTTTCACCTCTGTAAGTTACATAGTTTTTGAGAATGGCTCTGTGACGGACAGACAACGCAGCGGGAGTAATAGGGTTTCGTGAGATGAACGAAACCCTAAAAAGTCATGTTTTTTATAAAGTAAAAATTTACCTGTCTATTTTTTCGTTTTTTCGAATATCTAAACCAGCCGGATAGCGGGCGAAGCGCACTATTATATTCTGTCATAATAATATCCGTTATACGGACTAAATGCAATATTTAAAAAAATATTTGCAAAATTAAACAAATTGTGCACCTTCAAAATGTTAAAATATGCGAATATTTCCATAATCGGATTTTTATCACGATTCAATATGTTTCTCAAACTCATATATTTACTATTCTCTATTACTCATATTGATACTCGCTTTGTATTATTCTCAAACATCTGAAAAATTCATTAAACTTCCAATATGACGTCAGATTTTCTTTTTAATTCTCTAATGACGTGATATTAATCTGCTTTGTTGTACATACACATACTCATACTCCTTGTATTATTGAGAAATCTTAGACATTTTCCGTTTTATTACCACTATGACGTCAATCAATTTTATTTCATATTTATCTTTTTTTCAATTGGTGAAACTTTTTATTTCATTTTCATTTTTCACGTGGAAATCGTCTGATAGAAAATTAATTATTGTAGAAAGAATTTCATTGTGGATTTTAAATTTTTGGCATCTGCTATAACGAAAAATGATTAAATTTAATAGGAAAAGGCTGTTAGAATTTATGTTTTTTATCTCTATTTATTAAAATAATACGAATTTTTCAAATTTTAATATTTTGAGCTCTTCACAGCTCGTATTCATCTATATACACAACGTTTCAACTCTGTAAGTTATATATAGTTTTTGAGAATTGCTCTGTGACAGAAGACAACGGAGCGGGAGAAATAGGGTTTCGTGAGATGAACGAAACCCTAAAAATGATGTTTTTCCACTAGATGAAAAAAATATGTTTTTTCCGAAGGCGGTGCATCAAACAGTAAATACCGGTCAACCCTGGTCTGGGGCCATACATAAAATGTCATCGGGATACTCGCGACATGCAAGTTTATTATGACTGCTCTAAATTATTTTTACACGAACAGCATAAAAAATAAAACTGTTTAATAAAATCTGAAATCCGCTAATCCACTGATTAGAAGAATCTTTAAAACATTAATGAGTTACTATGTGTACAGTTTAGAAAACTTTCCCCGAACGAGAGGACTCTTCGAAGTGGTAAATGCCCTTCCATTAATTTCAGCTCTCTGCTCTTAAATATAATGAAATTAACATTAAGAAGTACAGAAATTATAAAATGTGAGAACAGACACTATAAAATGTGAAAAATTTGATCGAGAACCCACAAAATAACTACTGTTTTATAAACATTTCCTTTCTCCTTTTCATTTAATTCATGTTTTTCAAAGTATGAAAATTGAAGCGGATATCTTTAAATAACTTATTAATTAATTTTCAAACAGATCCAATAATGATTTTTAACGAGATAAGAAAATAATATATATCACGATTACTGAAGTCAAACGCCTGACCTTTTGAAGAAGAACTTTCTATCAATAGATGTATTGTAATAGCTGTATTGTGTGCGTGTGTGTGTGGTCAGAAAACAAAGATTAATTAATAATCATCGTAAGTGAAAGTAGAAGTTTATTTTTAATAATGCATTGTATGGAATTTTAAATTAGAAGATCTTTTTCCTGAAACATATTTTGAGTCTGCATGTAACCTATACGAAACGTGATGAATATGAATACGAAATAAGAAGTTTCGATGTATTGTTATTCTGTTTTGTAAGTTAGAAACAAACAGATATGGTCACAAAATGGAAATAATAGGAGATAAGAGAATAATATTGATGTACTCGATGTATCATTTAGGTTAAAGAAGATTTTAAAAAATTAAGAGAAAAACAAACAAAATATTTTATCATGCAACAGCCATTTGTATAATGGATTTGATATGAATTCGATATCAGCCTATATATAAATGTCCATTTAAAATTATAGTTCAAAAATAAAAATTATAAAAGTACGTTTGATTTTATGATTTTAGAGTACACTTTAACACATTGTACATTTCAGTTATTTGTTTTTAAAGCAATAAGCATTCGAAAATTAATAATTGTAAAAATTAATTTATAAACAAACAAATAAAAAATTAACTACACTTTGAATTTATGTTTCCAGAAAGATATAGTTTCGTTCTTCTGTTGTATTTTTTTCCCTCTTACTTTCGCTTTATGTTCCAGAAATATATATTTTTAAGAGATTACTGTTTTATTGTAAGCAATTCTTATGATATTTCGGGTTCTAATAAGAATTTTTTAATCAAGTTTCTTTTACAATACAAAGATCTGAAATGTAACATTTTAAACATTTACTTTTATTTCCTCTCTCAAAACAGAGTTTTTGATGCTAAAAGTAACGAAATTTCTTTTTGAAAAAGTATAACATATCTAGGTGATAATGATATATTTTTTCTTTTTTTTTTTTCTTTCAAGACATTTTTAAAGAATTCCTTAAGTTATTCCCCCCCCTTTTTTTTCCCCTGTGCTTATTAATATATTAAAAACTTTTTTTTTTTATCAAACTGAAAAACCGAAAACTAGAATTTCTAGAAAACTAAACCAAGTTTTGAAAAATAATTAATTTTTGACACTTTGTTTAAAATATTCTTTAGTGACGAATGGCTATTCGGCAACATTGGACTGCATTGTCTTCTTGTCGAAGTAGAAAAAAGTAATAAAATTCAGCACTGTTTTAATCCTCTAACCTGGTTTTACGAGGAGAGTTTGTAAAGTGGTATGGTACACTCCGTTCTGTTTCAAATTTTGGTGGTTTGAAGATCACACAACATATTAGTAAAAAAAATGCCGTATGAAATTTGGGCTGATATGCAAAACCAAAACGCGTTTTAGCTGATTGAATTTTTCAGTATATCAGCGCTTTCATAAGTATGTATTTTGTATGCCGTACTCTTTTTCACTGAAATTATCTTCTCCGTATAGCTAAAAATCCCTGACGGCTCGGCCTACAGGCACAGGTAGATTTCGAAGACGCAAGTAGATAATAATTGACAGTTCTGCGCCAGCTGCACGCGCTGCACCAACCTCTGTGCTCTGTGAAGGTCACGGTACGTCGCGGCGGAAATACGTCACGGAGATAAGCGGAGTGGGGAGATAAGGGAATGGGGGAGATAAGGGAGTGGGGGAGATAAGGGAATGGGGGAGATAACGAACTGTAAGAGGGGGATTAGTTTAATTAATGGAATTAGTTTAATTAATGAATCGTGGAATGCTCCTTGGGTAATTATTGAGGGGGGAGTTTTTTTCGTAGAATTATCATGCTATAGTAGGACGAGGTATTTTTCTAATTTGTTAGAGAATAGATTTTTTATGGGTTTTCCAAAAATTAAATATTTTCCCAAATTATTTTTTAAAGAATTTTTTTTTTAATTGTGGACCCACCATAACCAACCGCTATGAAAACAATTCATAACGCCACATTTTTTTTTCTTTTTTTTTTTTTTTTCAAAAGGTATTCGAGAAAAGTTATGCGAAAAACAGAGAGTTTGATTCAAATACAGGGTACCCTATAAACATGAGTCACCATACTAAATTTAGGCCGCCTCCCCTCCCTCCTCCCCCCCCCCACTTTTTAATTTTAGCAGAGTGCCCTTTGAAACAAGTGAGGCTAAAAATATAAGCTCCCTTCAAAAAATACAAAGTGCCACACAAAAATTGTAAAGAGGAATAAATTGGGGAAATAGTCCCCCACCCCCCTTTTGCCCCAGAGGGTCCTTTCGATGTAAGTTAGGCTAACAATATAGCATACCCTGCAAAAAATACAGAGTACCCATAAAAAATACAGGGTACCCTATAAACTTGATTCACCATACAAATTTAAGTGTCTCACACCCTCCCTTTTTTATTTTAGCAGAGAGCCCTTTGATAAACGTCAGACTAAAAATGTAAAGTTCCTTCATAAAATACAAAGTACCACACAAAAATTGTATAGGGGAATGAATTGAGGAAATAGCCCACCACCCCTCTTTTGCCCCAGTGGGCCCTTCGGTGTAACTTAGGCTAACAATACAGGGTGTATGGAAAATAGAGAGTGGCCATCAAAAATACAGGGTACCCTATAAACTTGATTCACCATACTAAATTTAGGCAGGCTTCCTCTCCCCCCTCCCCCCTCCTCCCCGCCTCTCCCCTCCCCCCACTTTTTAATTTTAGCAGAGTGCCCTTTGACACAAGTGAGGATAAAAATATAAGGTCCCTTCAAAAAATACAAAGTGGCATACAAAAATTGTGTAGAGGAATAAATTGAGTAAATAGCCCCCCACCCCCCTTTTGCCCCAGTGGGCCCTTCGATGTAAGTTATTCTAACAATACAGGGTGTATGGAAAATATAGAGTGTCCATCAAAAATACAGGGTGCCCTATGAACCTGATTCAACATACCAAATTTAAGTGCCCCCACACCCTTTTTATTTTAGCAGAGAGCCCTTTGACACAAGTGAGGCTAAAAATATAATAACCCTTCACAAAATGCAAAGTGCCACACAAAAATTGTATAGGGGAATAAATTGAGGTAATAGCCCTCCACCCCCTTTTGCCCCAAATGGGCCCTTCGATGTAAGTTAGGATAACAATACAGGGTGTATGGAAAATACAGAGTGCCCATCAAAAATACAGGGATACCCCAATAACATGATTCACCTTACAAAATTTAAGCGCCCCTCCCTTTTTTTTTATTTTAGAAGAGGGCCCTTCGACACAAGTTTGGCTAAAAATATAAGGCCCTTTCGAAAAATACAAAGTGACACATACAAATTCTATAGGGGAATAAATATATGGAGGAAATAGCCCCCACCCTCTTTGTCCCAAAGGGGCCTTCGATATAAATGAGGCTAAAAATATAGGGGCCCTTCAAAAAATGAGAGTGCCTACAAAAATGATACGAAGAATTCAAATGTTAATGCAAAATAGGATCTATAATAAATAGCAAAATAATAATAATAAAAAAATAGGATAACTAAAATAAATATTAAAACCATAATAAGATTTAAAACCACCCTATCAAACCATAAGAAAGTAAAATTTCAAAACTCGATAGAGTGAAAATTTTGGGGTCTTATTTAGGACTCCTTCACAAAAATACATTTAATAAAGTAGCACCCTTCACCAAATTCCGTTCTATAAAAGCATACTCCTCATTAATTATTATTATTTTATGTTTTAAAATGTATAATTTGACATAAAATACCATTTAGGTATTATATACAAAATTCAGTGATTCTCCCTAGGAGACAGTTTTATATTAGAATTTTGGGTTTTTTTTTTTTTTTTTTTTTTAAGCGTTGGCTAAAGATTTGTTATCGACTTGGAGAAAGAAAAAATCGTTCGCACAGTAAGTATGCGTCACTAAACATGAGGGTATGTTTGATAAGATATTGAAGATTAGTGATAAGAGAATTTTCTATAGTTAAAGACCTTTCTCAAACGATATGGTATTCAAATTAGTATTTGGAGAATGATATCACTAAATAAAATGAAAAAAAAAAAATTATTTATTTCATTAGTACATATGTCTTAATAGACATTACTTTAAAAATTTTAAAGGTTTATTCATGGATATAAATTATTCCGTTTTCGCATATAGGAGTAAAAAAATTTCACATGTTATTTCAACATATAAAGCAAAACTGACTGTTATTAAAAAATGTATAACTAAGAATTTTACGAATATCGAAAGAAAAAATAACTAATTATTTTAACTGTTAATGTAATTAATCAATACTTTTTTCATGTGGTATTAATAACATACGAGAAGGGAAATATATGAAAAAAAAAAAAACAATAATAATATATATACTAAAATTAGAAAAAGAAACATGATACATAAATAATAAAAAGAGATACATTGTGGTGTACTTTATGAAATACTTTCCAATATATATATACATATATTGTTATACTTATAACCGTTAATGTATGCGATTTCTTGCATGTAGCCCTGTGTATGTACTACTCATCTCATTACATACACTAAAATTAGTTAAGATTTAAAATGCATTAAGATCGAGATAAAGTAAATATTCTTTATTTTCCTATAGTCTAAGAATATGTGCTACATATCTTGTTTACACTAAAATTACTAGTTAAGTTTTAAAAGGTGTCAGGATCAAGATAAAGTTAATTTTCTGAACACATATTTTTGTATATAATTTATCTTAACACATATATATATATTTTTTCAAACGACGCATATTTTTACATAACAGAAAATAAAGCATTTATTTTAAAACCATAAATAAATAGTATGTGAGTGAAAAAGCTTAGAGTTTCTATTTTTACATTTATTATTTACTTATTAACTAGCCTGCATAAATTATTTTCGCCATGTACTACATTACTTGCTTATTAGCATTTTGAATGTGTTTAGATACACTAAAATATAACCTAACTTATAAATTTTTTCAAACCATATTAACTATATTTCATAAATCACATTTATTATCATAATGCTATTAAACATAAACTACTTTTCAAGATTTTAATTATGTTAGCTAAATTAAAAAGTATATATTTCAACACATATGTATATTTATAAATCACATACAATGCATAAGACAAATAAACATTCATATAAAATTTATATAGTATAGAAAGACAAATTATGCTTACCTAAACCAAACAGATCTGTAATTACATGCTCGCATCAAGTCTTTATCATATGATGGGAGCAGGATAACCATACGCGCTTCTTCTGGAATATCTTGGATTTGAATGATTTTAGCACAACTCCTTATCAGCTTATCTTATCTTTAATCTATCACGTGGTATGTGACGTCACTGATAAGGGGATTCACATCGATAAGGAATAGATGTAAGACTATCTTAGATGTCTTAATGAATCGATATAATTATTTAATTATTTTTAAACTACAAATTAACTATTCTATTTTTTTAATCAAAGTTTCAAATAATACATGAAACGTATTGTTCACATAGAAGTTAGTATATTCCTACAATGTAGCGAGGTTGATACTTAAAACCGCTAATGTATGAGAATTCTTTATTATAGGCCTGTATAGGTGTTACTCACCATATATGTATATATGGCGATATATATATATATATATATATATATACTAAAATCTGTTAAGTTTTAAAATGCTTCATTAAGTAGACAATGAAAAATAATAACTGAGAAATAAATTAAAAATATTAATTAAGAGATATCTTAATGATCGGACTTAAAAAATTTGGGGGAAAGAGTTAGGTTTTAATTAAATATGTTAATGAATCTAATCTAATACACGTTTTGCTAAAATAGAGATTATAGTGAAAATACAGGGTCCCCTATAATATATATATTAATTATACTGCATTAATGTGTTAATTCGCCTCTATTTTCATAGAAATACCTTCGATAAAATTTAGGCTAACAATAGCACATAGGAAAAAAAGTACAGAGTGTCCACAAAAAGGGTATGAATGAATGAAAAATTTTAACGTAAATATAAAATAGGGTCTACAGTAAGTGACAATACATAAATAAATAAATAAGAAGGAAAAATCATGCGTCGTTGTATACTTTATGAAACACTTTCCAATGCTATCAGACTATTGTTAAAATTTTGAAAAACTATTGAAGTAAGTGAATTAGATTTATGAAAACTTAATTATTCACGCTGGTAATGTATTTTAAAAATTATAGCTTTCGTTTCTTTTTCCACTTATATATAATTATAAGGCTTCTTTTGCAATGAATACTTGACTGTTGTGCAGAGATTGAAAACTAGCATACTTAGGAATCGACTGATATACGTCGGGTTCGCTATTTTAGGATTATCTAAATTAAATATACATGATTTTCACTAAAACTTCATAAAGAAAACATATAGAGATCGGGAAACCTTATTATTTACTAATAAGACTCCTTAACTTACCATATTCAAACACATAATATTTATAAGGATATGGAACAATATCGTGATTTCTTTGACTTCTCTGAGTATTCAAAATCCCATCGTTTAAACCACGCAAGTTTCGAACCCAACAGACATATGATCAGACTTCTCATTTTATGGTCATCACGTTAACCACTGGGCTGAGTGAGCCCCCGTTATTTAATCACATGAATATGATTTCTATCTTTCGTGATTTACAGTTATTTACTAATACATGAATACGCTATACATACCCTATATTAATCTTAGGAAAGTATTTTTATCAATTTAAATATAATTTTCTCAATTTAGTGGTTATACATTTTAACTAAAATCCCTTGTGGATATAACTCGACCATTCAGATTTTATAACATACACTATTAAATAACATTTACAAACTTTCATTTTATTTTAAACAATGGTTAGATCACGTGATAGTATTTAACTTAATGTTTTTAGAAATGACATATATTCACTTTACAATTAATTGCATATACATATGGACTAGTTTTTCAAAAATTTTACAAGATTATAAAAAAGTTCTGAAAAACTACAAACTTATGTTAAAAGGTTACAAGAAAAGTACAAGTTAAAAAAGAAAATTCAATTTAATAATTTAAAAAATAATTAGTTAAAAAATAATTTTTAAAAAAGTTAAAAAAACTAATTTAAAAAAAGTTTTTAAAAAATACATCTTAAGGGAAAAAAAAATTAAAAATTCACAAAAATATTTTTTTATTTATTTATAAGCTAATATATATGTTTGTGCGTGTGTAGGTATGTATATACACACATGTATATGTGTGTATTTACATACATGCATATGTGTGTGTGTGCATACATCTATATTCATGTTTGTACATACATGTATATACATGTGTATACGTATTCATTTGTACATACATGTGTATGAGCTCATGTCTAATATTATAAAGCAAAGCAGATTTATTTATCTCCCTCACTGTATGTATATGTATATACATGTGTATAGGTATCCATATGTACATATATCTGTATGAGCGTATGTCTAATATTGTAAGGCAAAGCATTTCTATTATCTCCCTCACAAAATGTGTATATATGTGCATACATGCGTGTATGTATACGTACATACATGTATATGTGCATATGTCTGATATTATAAGACAAAGCGATTTTATTAATCTCTGTCTCTCTCTCTCTCTCTCTCTTATATATATATATATATCCATGTATGCACGTAAACTTATATGTTTGTAAAATTCCAATGTTTGATGTTCTAACTATCGAACGATTATCCTCCATGAACAATTGTTTATCGTAGGAACCAACCACTTGTTTACCCCATCAATAAACCAACTAACCAACTGCCTTAACAAGAAACCAATTGCGTACTCTAACAAACACATATTCACTATCTGCGCATGTGTGGAAATTAATAAGAAACTAGAGTAAAGACATGTTTAATCGATAAAAAAAAGTACTAATCAAACAGGATATGTCCTAACTTGATTTAGACAATTACATATGGTAAGATAAGTTTTGGAATTAAAACTTGGAAGAAAGTTGGTAAATTCTATACATTTCCCACGAAAACTCACTTGTATTTTATTAAATATCTGTAGAAATCACCATAGTTTATTATTAAAATTAAATACATTCTCACTAATTCTCATTACTTTGTGAATATACTAACTTATAATATTAGTATGGTAACTTGAATTATTAGTATTCCTGCTTAAAAATTTCTTTTATAGATTTAATATCATAAACACATGAGTCTGACTAAACTTTCATCATTTTCATTTTAACTTAGTTTTAGGAAATTTATCGACATAGCTTTAATATTTACTGTTTAGTTAGTCTATTATTTCAAATTATTATTTTTCAGTTCTAATATTTAAAACATCTTCATATCGTTTAACGTAACATTTTAAAACGTTATAACATGTATCAAATCAATTTAAAATCATATTAAAAATATATATATATACAGATACTATTCTTACTTAATACGCCAGCTTGCTGAACACACAACCGTCTCACACGAAGACTCTGAGAAAAGTGAATGCCAGCTCAAGGCCTTATCAGATAATCATAATCTAATCACTGATAAGAATGATCACGTGATATGTGACGTCACTGATTAAATGATATCATCCACCTAGGGTTTTACCATCTAATCATGTGACCATGTGATATCAGTCAATACGTCACCAGTGATGTCACAGATCACGTGACTATGTCATAAAAGAACTAATTAGTAATTGCAATTAACACATTACCTCTAATTGATTTGTACAATATATAGATAAATTAATACGTGATTTATCTATTATTTTCTAATACATACGATATATACTATGTATTACAAAATAATACGTAGATAAATCATGAATTAATTTATCTATATATTATACAAATCAGTTAGAGGTAATGTGTTAATTGCAATTACTAATTAGTTCTTTTATGACATAGTCACGTGATCTGTGACATCACTGGTGACGTATTGACTGATATCACATGGTCACATGATTAGATGGTAAAACCCTAGGTGGATGATATCATTTAATCAGTGACGTCACATATCACGTGATCATTCTTATCAGTGATTAGATTATATGATTATCTGATAAGGCCTTGAGCTGGCATTCACTTTTCTCAGAGTCTTCGTGTGAGACGGTTGTGTGTTCAGCAAGCTGGCGTATTAAGTAAGAGTAGTATCTGTATATATATATATATTTAATATGATTTTAAATTGATTTGATACATGTTATAACGTTTTAAAATGTTACGTTAAACGATATGAAGATGTTTTAAATATTAGAACTGAAAAATAATAATTTGAAATAATAGACTAACTAAACAGTAAATATTAAAGCTATGTCGATAAATTTCCTAAAACTAAGTTAAAATGAAAATGACGAAAGTTTAGTCAGACTCATGTGTTTATGATATTAAATCTATAAAAGAAATTTTTAAGCAGGAATACTAATAATTCAAGTTACCATACTAATATTATAAGTTAGTATATTCACAAAGTAATGAGAATTAGTGAGAATGTATTTAATTTTAATAATAAACTATGGTGATTTCTACAGATATTTAATAAAATACAAGTGAGTTTTCGTGGGAAATGTATAGAATTTATCAACTTTCTTCCAAGTTTTAATTCCAAAACTTATCTTACCATATGTAATTGTCTAAATCAAGTTAGGACATATCCTGTTTGATTAGTACCTTTTTTTATCGATTAAACATGTCTTTACTCTAGTTTCTTATTAATTTCCACACATGCGCAGATAGTGAATATGTGTTTGTTAGAGTACGCAATTGGTTTCTTGTTAAGGCAGTTGGTTAGTTGGTTTATTGATGGGGTAAACAAGTGGTTGGTTCCTACGATAAACAATTGTTCATGGAGGATAATCGTTCGATAGTTAGAACATCAAACATTGGAATTTTACAAACATATAAGTTTACGTGCATACATGGATATATATATATATAAGAGAGAGAGAGAGAGAGAGAGAGAGAGAGATTAATAAAATCGCTTTGTCTTATAATATCAGACATATGCACATATACATGTATGTACGTATACATACAAGCATGTATGTACATATATACACATTTTGTGAGAGAGATAATAGAAATGCTTTGCCTTACAATATTAGACATACGCTCATACAGATATATGTACATATGGATACCTATACACATGTATATACATATACATACAGTGAGGGAGATAAATAAATCTGCTTTGCTTTATAATATTAGACATGAGCTCATACACATGTATGTACAAATGAATACGTATACACATGTATATACATGTATGTACAAACATGAATATAGATGTATGCACACACACACACATGCATGTATGTAAATACATACATATACATGTGTGTATATACATACCTACACACGCACAAACATATATATTAGCTTATAAATAAATAAAAAAATATTTTTGTGAATTTTTAATTTTTTTTTTCCCTTAAGATGTATTTTTTAAAAACTTTTTTTAAATTAGTTTTTTTAACTTTTTTAAAAATTATTTTTTAACTAATTATTTTTTAAATTATTAAATTGAATTTTCTTTTTTAACTTGTACTTTTCTTGTAACCTTTTAACATAAGTTTGTAGTTTTTCAGAACTTTTTTATAATCTTGTAAAATTTTTGAAAAACTAGTCCATATGTATATGCAATTAATTGTAAAGTGAATATATGTCATTTCTAAAAACATTAAGTTAAATACTATCACGTGATCTAACCATTGTTTAAAATAAAATGAAAGTTTGTAAATGTTATTTAATAGTGTATGTTATAAAATCTGAATGGTCGAGTTATATCCACAAGGGATTTTAGTTAAAATGTATAACCACTAAATTGAGAAAATTATATTTAAATTGATAAAAATACTTTCCTAAGATTAATATAGGGTATGTATAGCGTATTCATGTATTAGTAAATAACTGTAAATCACGAAAGATAGAAATCATATTCATGTGATTAAATAACGGGGGCTCACTCAGCCCAGTGGTTAACGTGATGACCATAAAATGAGAAGTCTGATCATATGTCTGTTGGGTTCGAAACTTGCGTGGTTTAAACGATGGGATTTTGAATACTCAGAGAAGTCAAAGAAATCACGATATTGTTCCATATCCTTATAAATATTATGTGTTTGAATATGGTAAGTTAAGGAGTCTTATTAGTAAATAATAAGGTTTCCCGATCTCTATATGTTTTCTTTATGAAGTTTTAGTGAAAATCATGTATATTTAATTTAGATAATCCTAAAATAGCGAACCCGACGTATATCAGTCGATTCCTAAGTATGCTAGTTTTCAATCTCTGCACAACAGTCAAGTATTCATTGCAAAAGAAGCCTTATAATTATATATAAGTGGAAAAAGAAACGAAAGCTATAATTTTTAAAATACATTACCAGCGTGAATAATTAAGTTTTCATAAATCTAATTCACTTACTTCAATAGTTTTTCAAAATTTTAACAATAGTCTGATAGCATTGGAAAGTGTTTCATAAAGTATACAACGACGCATGATTTTTCCTTCTTATTTATTTATTTATGTATTGTCACTTACTGTAGACCCTATTTTATATTTACGTTAAAATTTTTCATTCATTCATACCCTTTTTGTGGACACTCTGTACTTTTTTTCCTATGTGCTATTGTTAGCCTAAATTTTATCGAAGGTATTTCTATGAAAATAGAGGCGAATTAACACATTAATGCAGTATAATTAATATATATATTATAGGGGACCCTGTATTTTCACTATAATCTCTATTTTAGCAAAACGTGTATTAGATTAGATTCATTAACATATTTAATTAAAACCTAACTCTTTCCCCCAAATTTTTTAAGTCCGATCATTAAGATATCTCTTAATTAATATTTTTAATTTATTTCTCAGTTATTATTTTTCATTGTCTACTTAATGAAGCATTTTAAAACTTAACAGATTTTAGTATATATATATATATATATATATATATCGCCATATATACATATATGGTGAGTAACACCTATACAGGCCTATAATAAAGAATTCTCATACATTAGCGGTTTTAAGTATCAACCTCGCTACATTGTAGGAATATACTAACTTCTATGTGAACAATACGTTTCATGTATTATTTGAAACTTTGATTAAAAAAATAGAATAGTTAATTTGTAGTTTAAAAATAATTAAATAATTATATCGATTCATTAAGACATCTAAGATAGTCTTACATCTATTCCTTATCGATGTGAATCCCCTTATCAGTGACGTCACATACCACGTGATAGATTAAAGATAAGATAAGCTGATAAGGAGTTGTACTAAAATCATTCAAATCCAAGATATTCCAGAAGAAGCGCGTATGGTTATCCTGCTCCCATCATATGATAAAGACTTGATGCGAGCATGTAATTACAGATCTGTTTGGTTTAGGTAAGCATAATTTGTCTTTCTATACTATATAAATTTTATATGAATGTTTATTTGTCTTATGCATTGTATGTGATTTATAAATATACATATGTGTTGAAATATATACTTTTTAATTTAGCTAACATAATTAAAATCTTGAAAAGTAGTTTATGTTTAATAGCATTATGATAATAAATGTGATTTATGAAATATAGTTAATATGGTTTGAAAAAATTTATAAGTTCAGTTATATTTTAGTGTATCTAAACACATTCAAAATGCTAATAAGCAAGTAATGTAGTACATGGCGAAAATAATTTATGCAGGCTAGTTAATAAGTAAATAATAAATGTAAAAATAGAAACTCTAAGCTTTTTCACTCACATACTATTTATTTATGGTTTTAAAATAAATGCTTTATTTTCTGTTATGTAAAAATATGCGTCGTTTGAAAAAATATATATATATGTGTTAAGATAAATTATATACAAAAATATGTGTTCAGAAAATTAACTTTATCTTGATCCTGACACCTTTTAAAACTTAACTAGTAATTTTAGTGTAAACAAGATATGTAGCACATATTCTTAGACTATAGGAAAATAAAGAATATTTACTTTATCTCGATCTTAATGCATTTTAAATCTTAACTAATTTTAGTGTATGTAATGAGATGAGTAGTACATACACAGGGCTACATGCAAGAAATCGCATACATTAACGGTTATAAGTATAACAATATATGTATATATATATTGGAAAGTATTTCATAAAGTACACCACAATGTATCTCTTTTTATTATTTATGTATCATGTTTCTTTTTCTAATTTTAGTATATATATTATTGTTTTTTTTTTTTTTCATATATTTCCCTTCTCGTATGTTATTAATACCACATGAAAAAAGTATTGATTAATTACATTAACAGTTAAAATAATTAGTTATTTTTTCTTTCGATATTCGTAAAATTCTTAGTTATACATTTTTTAATAACAGTCAGTTTTGCTTTATATGTTGAAATAACATGTGAAATTTTTTTACTCCTATATGCGAAAACGGAATAATTTATATCCATGAATAAACCTTTAAAATTTTTAAAGTAATGTCTATTAAGACATATGTACTAATGAAATAAATAATTTTTTTTTTCATTTTATTTAGTGATATCATTCTCCAAATACTAATTTGAATACCATATCGTTTGAGAAAGGTCTTTAACTATAGAAAATTCTCTTATCACTAATCTTCAATATCTTATCAAACATACCCTCATGTTTAGTGACGCATACTTACTGTGCGAACGATTTTTTCTTTCTCCAAGTCGATAACAAATCTTTAGCCAACGCTTTAAAAAAAAAAAAAAAAAAAAACCCAAAATTCTAATATAAAACTGTCTCCTAGGGAGAATCACTGAATTTTGTATATAATACCTAAATGGTATTTTATGTCAAATTATACATTTTAAAACATAAAATAATAATAATTAATGAAGAGTATGCTTTTATAGAACGGAATTTGGTGAAGGGTGCTACTTTATTAAATGTATTTTTGTGAAGGAGTCCTAAATAAGACCCCAAAATTTTCACTCTATCGAGTTTTGAAATTTTACTTTCTTATGGTTTGATAGGGTGGTTTTAAATCTTATTATGGTTTTAATATTTATTTTAGTTATCCTATTTTTTTTTTATTATTATTTTGCTATTTATTATAGATCCTATTTTGCATTAACATTTGAATTCTTCGTATCATTTTTGTAGGCACTCTCATTTTTTGAAGGGCCCCTATATTTTTAGCCTCATTTATATCGAAGGCCCCTTTGGAACAAAGAGGGTGGGGGCTATTTCCTCCATATATTTATTCCCCTATAGAATTTGTATGTGTCACTTTGTATTTTTCGAAAGGGCCTTATATTTTTAGCCAAACTTGTGTCGAAGGGCCCTCTTCTAAAATAAAAAAAAAGGGAGGGGCGCTTAAATTTTGTAAGGTGAATCATGTTATTGGGGTATCCCTGTATTTTTGATGGGCACTCTGTATTTTCCATACACCCTGTATTGTTATCCTAACTTACATCGAAGGGCCCATTTGGGGCAAAAGGGGGTGGAGGGCTATTACCTCAATTTATTCCCCTATACAATTTTTGTGTGGCACTTTGCATTTTGTGAAGGGTTATTATATTTTTAGCCTCACTTGTGTCAAAGGGCTCTCTGCTAAAATAAAAAGGGTGTGGGGGCACTTAAATTTGGTATGTTGAATCAGGTTCATAAGGCACCCTGTATTTTTGATGGACACTCTATATTTTCCATACACCCTGTATTGTTAGAATAACTTACATCGAAGGGTCCACTGGGGCAAAAGGGGGGTGGGGGGCTATTTACTCAATTTATTCCTCTACACAATTTTTGTATGCCACTTTGTATTTTTTGAAGGGACCTTATATTTTTATCCTCACTTGTGTCAAAGGGCACTCTGCTAAAATTAAAAAGTGGGGGGAGGGGGGAGAGGAAGCCTGCCTAAATTTAGTATGGTGAATCAAGTTTATAGGGTACCCTGTATTTTTGATGGCCACTCTCTATTTTCCATACACCCTGTATTGTTAGCCTAAGTTACACCGAAGGGCCCACTGGGGCAAAAGAGGGGTGGTGGGCTATTTCCTCAATTCATTCCCCTATACAATTTTTGTGTGGTACTTTGTATTTTATGAAGGAACTTTACATTTTTAGTCTGACGTTTATCAAAGGGCTCTCTGCTAAAATAAAAAAGGGAGGGTGTGAGACACTTAAATTTGTATGGTGAATCAAGTTTATAGGGTACCCTGTATTTTTTATGGGTACTCTGTATTTTTTGCAGGGTATGCTATATTGTTAGCCTAACTTACATCGAAAGGACCCTCTGGGGCAAAAGGGGGGTGGGGGACTATTTCCCCAATTTATTCCTCTTTACAATTTTTGTGTGGCACTTTGTATTTTTTGAAGGGAGCTTATATTTTTAGCCTCACTTGTTTCAAAGGGCACTCTGCTAAAATTAAAAAGTGGGAGGGGGGAGGAGGTAGGGGAGGCCTGCCTAAATTTAGTATGGTGACTCATGTTTATAGGGTACCCTGTATTTGAATCAAACTCTCTGTTTTTCGCATAACTTTTCTCGAATACCTTTTGAAAAAAAAAAAAAAAAAAAAAAAAAAAAAAAATGTGGCGTTATGAATTGTTTTCATAGCGGGTGGTTATGGTGGGTCCACAATTA
This sequence comes from Maratus michaelseni, assembly GCA_963931845.1. Classification (NCBI taxonomy): domain Eukaryota; kingdom Metazoa; phylum Arthropoda; class Arachnida; order Araneae; family Salticidae; genus Maratus; species Maratus michaelseni. Next base: position 166,433,545 of record OZ007592.1, on the reverse strand, counting down.
AAAAAAAAAAATTCTTTAAAAAATAATTTGGGAAAATATTTAATTTTTGGAAAACCCATAAAAAATCTATTCTCTAACAAATTAGAAAAATACCTCGTCCTACTATAGCATGATAATTCTACGAAAAAAACTCCCCCCTCAATAATTACCCAAGGAGCATTCCACGATTCATTAATTAAACTAATTCCATTAATTAAACTAATCCCCCCTCTTACAGTTCGTTATCTCCCCCATTCCCTTATCTCCCCCACTCCCTTATCTCCCCCATTCCCTTATCTCCCCACTCCGCTTATCTCCGTGACGTATTTCCGCCGCGACGTACCGTGACCTTCACAGAGCACAGAGGTTGGTGCAGCGCGTGCAGCTGGCGCAGAACTGTCAATTATTATCTACTGACGCAGAACGTGGGGTACCTGTTTGTCGGGAATTGCGGAAGAAATGACCTTTTTGCGATGATTCTGCAGTTGGAACCGCCTACTTCGAAACGAAACTTGTTTGCAAGCGGAGCCAGCAAGGATTTTTTTTTTTTTTTTTTTTTTTTTTTTTTTGCTATAAGAGTTGGTCCTATAAAAAACATGTCAATATAAAAGTTTTAGATAATATTAAGAGGATTTATAATATATTTAAGCGGATTTGAAATATTGGGAATTGACGAAGTTATGAATTTTTTTCTTTTAAAACCCCCTTTCCCTCCCCCCCTTAAGGCAATTTTTAATTATATCAAAAATCTGTCATACATAAGTTTTTGGCCCTGTTCCTAGAAGTAATAATAACTTCAAACGGATTCGATACGTATCATAATTAAGAAATTATGGGGTTTTTTTCTGTTTTCACAAAAAGCCCCCCCCCCCCCCCTTGGTTTGATTTTGCCCATTAACGAACTTGACCGAGATTTTATGTCCCTTGATTTTATGTATAAGTTTCGAAAAGATGCGGGAGTTGGAACCGCCTACTTCGAAACATAACTTGTTTGCAGGCGGAGCCGGCAGGGATTTGTTTTGTTTTTAATTTTTTTTTGCTATAACGGTTGGTCCTATAAAAAACTTGTCAATATAAAAGCTTTAGATAATACTAAGAGGATTAATAATAAATTTACGCGGATTTGATATCTTCTGAATTGACGAAGCTATGATTTTTTTTCTTCTAAAACCACCCCTTTTTCCCCCCCCTTGGGGCCATTTTTAATTATATCAAAAATCTGTCATACATACATTTTCGACCCTTTTCCTAGAAGTAATAATAACTTTAAACGGATTCGATACGTATAATAATAAAGAAATTATGAGGATTTTTCTGTTTTCACAAAAAGCCCCCCCCCCCCATTTCCCCCCCCCCCTTGGTGCGATTTTGCCCATTAACGAACTTGACCGAGATTTTATGACCCTTGATTTTATGTATCAGTTTCGAAAAGATGCGGGAGTTGGAACCGCCTACTTCGAAAAATAACTTGTTTGCAGGCGGAGCCGGCAGGGATTTGTTTTGTTTTTAATTTTTTTTTTTTTTGCTATAACGGTTGGTCCTATAAAAAACTTGTCAATATAAAAGCTTTAGATAATACTAAGAGGATTAATAATAAATTTACGCGGATTTGATATCTTCTGAATTGACGAAGCTATGATTTTTTTCTTCTAAACCCCCCCCCCCTTTTTCCCCCCCTTGGGGCCATTTTTAATTATATCAAAAATCTGTCATACATACATTTTCGACCCTTTTCCTAGAAGTAATAATAACTTTAAACGGATTCGATACGTATAATAATAAAGAAATTATGAGGATTTTTCTGTTTTCACAAAAAGCCCCCCCCCCCCCCCCCTTGGTTCGATTTTGCCCATTAACGAACTTGACCGAGATTTTATGACCCTTGATTTTATGTATCAGTTTGGAAGAGATTTATGCAGAATTTTTCCAGTTATCGTGGTCAGAAAAAAGTGACATAGATAGATAGATAGATAGATAGATAGATAGATAGATAGATAGATAAACTTTTGAACTGGGGGTAGTTTTGGGTTCTGGGAGTCATGATCGGCGTAGATCTGCAAAAATTTTTCAAAATTTCCAACTTAGGTGAGAATGTAATAGGTAGTACTTCTTACGAAATCTACCTAAAATGGTATCACACGTTGATGATTTATGTTGATGTTCCTTCATTAAATCTTTTGTTAATTAAGGGCATCTCTAAATTCTTTTACGCTCAATATTCCTTACACACATGAAAATCGATCAAGAAAGTAATGAAGAAATAAACAAAAGTATTAACGACATCTAACTACATTTAAATATTTTAATATCGATTGAAATGTTCTAGTATATATATATAACTTTACTACTGCATTGTTAGCCCTTGTTAATTATCTAGTATTTAACTATTCAAAGCAGTCAAACACCTGCATTTGATAATAAATTATCAACTGTTTGTTTTTAACATTGTTTTGTAACAACATTGTTTTTAACATTTTCCAACCTAGTTGAAAATGTTTATGACTTCGGTTTGTCTGCCGTCTGCTGTCTGGCCGTCTGCCGTCTGCCGTCTGGCCGTCTGTCCGTGCTCTAACTGCCGTAAATATGCTCGGATTGCCCTGCAATTTTTATATGTTATTGTTGTTATCTATAGCATGTTCCCTATTTCAACTGAAGTGTGTAGGACTTATAACACATGGGCTGATAAGTTTCCGGTCTGGCACACAGATGGCGTTGCAATCACCGAACCGATGTTTTTTTTAGTAAATACCAACCTTTAAAAGGTAGTAGAAAAAATGCCATGACGATTCGCCGTGTGGATAAAACGTTAGAGTGGTTTTAGTTGAACGACTTTGTTGATAAACAAAAAAATGGATAACAAGAATTTCAAGAATTGTTATTTGATGGGGAAAAAAATACTGTTCAAACAAAAGCTTGGCTAGATAAGCGTTATCCGGACACTGTACCAGGTAAATCAACCATTATTGACTGGTTTGCTCAATTTAAACGTGGTCGTACGGACACCAGTGATGCACCACGTAAAAGAGGTGGTTACTCCGGAAAACATAAAAAAAGTCCACAAAATCGTTTTGGGGAACCGTAAAGTGAAGTTGCAGGAGATATCTCAGACTCTGAAGATATCCAAGGAACGTGTAGGTTTTATTTTGAATGAACATTTGTCTATGAAAAAGCTGTTGTCAAAGTTGCTGCCGCGCGTGTTGACTTTTGACCAAAAACAACAACGAGTTCTGAGCACTGTTTGGAGCTTTTTCGTTATAAAATTATGTTATTTATTATTAAATTACTATTATTAATCATTTATTAAATTATTATTATAAAATTATTATTATAAAATTATTATTTTTAAATTATTATTATTATTATTAAATTATTATTATTTATTATTAAAGTTATGTTATTTATTAAAGTTATAAAGTTATAAAGTCATAAAGTTATAAAGCTTTGTTAAAAAGTTGTGTTTTCTTTATTAGACCGGGAACTTATCAGCCCATGTGTTAGTTTTTTTACAGGGACACTCAAAAGAATTCCGTTACATTACAGTCTATGGGGAAAAATCATTTGCAATTTATTTTAATGATGTTACACAATTTCAAACACATTGTAATTGATATATATCACTAAGGTGCATTACAAGAAGCTTAATATGGAATAGGGTGTGCATAGCACTTATAGTTACTTTACAGGGGCAGTCAAAAGAATTCCGTTACATTACTTCTGTGGAGAAAAATCGTCTGCGGTTTATTTATTTAAATAATGTTTCACTATTTTAAACGCATTGAAATTTATATATATATATCACTAAGGTGCATTACAAGAGGCTTACTTCAGAATATTATGTGTATAGCAGTCATCGCTCATTTACAGGGACACACAAAAAATTCTCTACTGACTGTTATCAATAATTCCTGGAAGTGCGTTTTAAGTTGCTGAACGCGATTTTAAATTTAACTCACTTTTTGTCTATTACTTGGTGTGTATAAATTCTGTAGATCGTATACAGGACAGCACAAAAGTTCGCGAACACATTTCCGTTTATTGACAGAAACTCCAGAAGGAGAATTTTAAACTGTGCTACGCGTTTCATAACTAAACTAAAATTTAGCATCCTATGTAGTATATATACAAATCTGTAGATCCTATACAGGGCTGAATAAAAGTATTCGGATATTTTTCCGAATATTGTATATGTTGGAAATTCCTAAAATTACGTTTTTAAATATGTTATGCGTTTTCCAAATTGTTTACTTAGATGTTATCTTTCAGCTTATTAAACGGTAATGATTTGTAAAATTATTTTGGAAGCGTTGGAAAGTGTTACATAATCTATGCTTGACGCATGATTTTTCGTTCTTGTTTCTATCTATCTTATGATCACCACCATTATAAGATTGGAATTACGTTTATTCTATTTTAACCGTTAAAGTCAGATGCTTTTATAAATCCAGTGAATTTCGCTTTTAACATTAACAAGATAAAACTATTGCAACTGCAGTAATTTGAAATTTTTGAAATGTAGTTGATCTTGCAAAGATTTTTGTTTAAATCCTTTTTTAATTGATTTTCATACGTGTAATAAATATATATATCGTAAAAGAGTTTAATTAACGACAGATTTAATAAAGGAAGACACCAACATAAAGTCATGTGGCACATTATGACAAGAACGAGAAAATGATTTTTGTTAAAAACACTACGGTGTACTTATAAAATTCCTAAAATACTGAAAAATTCAGCCAGCAAAAACGTTTTTGATTATGCCCATCAACCCAAATTTCATACGGGATTCCTTACACCTAATTAGGACCCTTAAATCATCAAAATTTGACAAAGGTCGGAATGTACCATACTTTACTCTCTCTCTCTTAACAATGGATATCCTCATTGTTTACGTACATTAAAATAATGAACCGTTAGCGTAGAGAAGCGGACAATTTTTTTTGTTGTTGTTATGTTTTGTTTTATTTATTTATTTTTGAGTTATTTCTATCTTGTATTGTAGAAAACTTGTGAAACATTTGGTATAACATTTCAGAGAAGATTCTATAAAGCGTCGTATATTATTGTAAAAATTCTCACATTTAAATATTAGAAAAAGTCAGCTTCAAGCTAATTTCATAATGTCCACTTTAAAAAAAAATAAGGACTTTTTTTCAATTTAAAAGACATTTTTGATTAATTTTTGAGGCATCTTTCAAAAGCAATTTTAAGAAAACAGCATCCAGACACTGATAAAAAAAATATATAATTAATAAATACTAATAATAATAAAACAAGAACGAAAAATCATGCATCAGGCATAGATTATGAAACATTTTCCAACACTAACTGAATATTATTTTGAAATTTCATTTTTTCATAGAATGAAATGAGATATCTAATTAAGCAACTTAAAAAAAAACGATACTTCTCCATTATCCCGTCGACCACTTTTCCTAACAAAAAACTATCGCCAAACTATAAAATTTAAGGCCAAAAATGAATGATCGTGGTGTCACAATCCCTTGACGTCAGAAGCGTTTTACATGTGTTTGTAATGTCATCAAGTGGTTTTTAATTCGACATTTACTTGTACTCTTCATTATGTTTTACTGATTTATTAGATTTTTCGTTAATTAAAATAATTGCATCCTTAAACGGTGGTCCCATGATATTAAAAGAGAGAAAGCATTGAAAAACTGTTGAGATGCATAGTTACGTGCAAAATAGATCAGTTTCAATTGACGTCACAAACATTTATTCACCAGCCGAGAGGGTAAGAAAAATAATGTAAATAAATAAATATCCAAGATATGTTTTTCTGTTTTCATTAGTATATTCTAAATTTTATTGTTTAAACTTACTAAATTGTCACATTTGTGAATGGAAGTTTTCCGAATTTCTTGTATTTATTTATTTATTATTATTATTATTATTTATTTTTTTTATTCCAATGGCAACATTCTTCCATTTGTTCATTTGGCGTTACAGTTTGGCGATAGTTTTTTGTTATGAAAAGTGGTTGACGGAATAATGGAGAAGTATTAAAAAAAAAAAAAAAAAAAAAAAAAAAAAAAAAACATGCTCAGTAAAAATCCATTTTCAGAAATTGCTGCCCATATTCTGTAAATGTGTGCAAATTCTTTCGTGTATCCATGTATGCAATTTACAGAATTTATAGCTACCACCTAATAAACTCAAAATTTGAAAACTTTAAAAATGCATACCACAGCAGAAAACGCACTTCTAACAATTATCGATCTTAATCAGTCTGTAACACCAAATTCTTTTGTGTGTCTCTGTAAATGAGTGATAAATGCTATGTACTCTATAATCTACAATAGAAAACATTCACTTCAGTGATTTCATTAAGTTTGAAGTATCGCGACATCATTAAAATGCATAGCAAACGATTTTTTCCCCATAGGTCATAATGTAAAGGAATTTTTTTGAGTGTCCCTGTAAAGGAACTACAAATGCTACATATCCTATACTCCTTAGAAAGCATGTTTCAGTTCACCTTAGTGATGTGTATCAATCTCGTTACGTTTGAAATATCCTAACATCAATGAAATGCACCGCAAAAGATTTTTCTTCATAGACAAAAATGTAACAGAATTCTTTTGTGTGTACCTGTAAACGAATTATAAATGCAACAACCTTACTTTTCAATACCGAACATTCTGCAGTAAACCTCAATAATATATAAAAATTTTCATGGCAATCCGAGTAACATTTACGTGAGTTAGTGCGCGGACAGACAGGCAAAACGAATTCATAAACACTTTTGAATTGCGTTGTTTCTCCTTTTGAAGCAATGTAACAACTATTTCCTGAGGAAGGACATAGAAGGTGGCTGAAACGTTGATGGTTTTAATTTGATTTTAATGTTTGTGTAGTTTTAACTTTATGACATTTTTATACACCATTTAGTAAATTGTGATATTTTATACTCACGTCATTATTGAGTCTTTCTCCTTTTGAAGCAATGTAACAACTATTTCCTGCGGAAGGCCATAGAAGGTGGCTGAAACGTTGATGGTTTTAATTTGATTTTAATGTTTGTGTAGTTTTAACTTTATGACATTTTTATACACCATTTAGTAAATTGTGATATTTTATACTCACGTCATTATTGAGTCTTTCTCCTTTTGAAGCAATGTAACAACTATTTCCCGAGGAAGACCATAGAAGGTGGCTGAAACGTTGATGGTTTTAATTTGATTTTAATGTTTGTTTAGTTTTAACTTTATGACATTTTTATACACCATTTAGTAAATTGTGATATTTTATACTCACGTCATTATTGAGTCTTTCTCCTTTTGAAGCAATGTAACAACTATTTCCTGCGGAAGGCCATAGAAGGTGGCTGAAATGTTGATGGTTTTAATTTGATTTTAATGTTTGTGTAGTTTTAACTTTATGACATTTTTATACACCATTTAGTAAATTGTGATATTTTATACTCACGTCATTATTGAGTCTTTCTCCTTTCGAAGCAATGTAACAACTATTTCCCGAGGAAGACCATAGAAGGTGGCTGAAACGTTGATGGTTTTAATTTGATTTTAATGTTTGTTTAGTTTTAACTTTATGACATTTTTATACACCATTTAGTAAATTGTGATATTTTATACTCACGTCATTATTGAGTCTTTCTCCTTTTGAAGCAATGTAACAACTATTTCCCGAGGAAGACCATAGAAGGTGGCTGAAACGTTGATGGTTTTAATTTGATTTTAATGTTTGTTTAGTTTTAACTTTATGACATTTTTATACACCATTTAGTAAATTGTGATATTTTATACTCACGTCATTATTGAGTCTTTCTCCTTTTGAAGCAATGTAACAACTATTTCCTGCGGAAGGCCATAGAAGGTCGCTGAAATGTTGATGGTTTTAATTTGATTTTAATGTTTGTGTAGTTTTAACTTTATGACATTTTTATACACCATTTAGTAAATTGTGATATTTTATACTCACGTCATTATTGAGTCTTTCTCCTTTTGAAGCAATGTAACAACTATTTCCCGAGGAAGACCATAAAAGGTGGCTGAAACGTTGATGGTTTTAATTTGATTTTAATGTTTGTTTAGTTTTAACTTTATGACATTTTTATACACCATTTAGTAAATTGTGATATTTTATACTCACGTCATTATTGAGTCTTTCTCCTTTTGAAGCAATGTAACAACTATTTCCTGCGGAAGGCCATAGAAGGTGGCTGAAATGTTGATGGTTTTAATTTGATTTTAATGTTTGTGTAGTTTTAACTTTATGACATTTTTATACACCATTTAGTAAATTGTGATATTTTATACTCACGTCATTATTGAGTCTTTCTCCTTTTGAAGCAATGTAACAACTATTTCCTGCGGAAGGCCATAGAACGTGGCTGAAACGTTGATGGTTTTAATTTGATTTTAATGTTTGTGTAGTTTTAACTTTATGACATTTTTATACACCATTTAGTAAATTGTGATATTTTATACTCACGTCATTATTGAGTCTTTCTCCTTTTGAAGCAATGTAACAACTATTTCCCGAGGAAGACCATAGAAGGTGGCTGAAACGTTGATGGTTTTAATTTGATTTTAATGTTTGTTTAGTTTTAACTTTATGACATTTTTATACACCATTTAGTAAATTGTGATATTTTATACTCACGTCATTATTGAGTCTTTCTCCTTTTGAAGCAATGTAACAACTATTTCCCGAGGAAGACCATAGAAGGTGGCTGAAACGTTGATGGTTTTAATTTGATTTTAATGTTTGTTTAGTTTTAACTTTATGACATTTTTATACACCATTTAGTAAATTGTGATATTTTATACTCACGTCATTATTGAGTCTTTCTCCTTTTGAAGCAATGTAACAACTATTTCCCGAGGAAGACCATAGAAGGTGGCTGAAACGTTGATGGTTTTAATTTGATTTTAATGTTTGTGTAGTTTTAACTTTATGACATTTTTATACACCATTTAGTAAATTGTGATATTTTATACTCACGTCATTATTGAGTCTTTCTCCTTTTGAAGCAATGTAACAACTATTTCCCGAGGAAGAGCATAGAAGGTGGCTGAAACGTTGATGGTTTTAATTTGATTTTAATGTTTGTTTAGTTTTAACTTTATGACATTTTTATACACCATTTAGTAAATTGTGGCATTTTATACTCACGTCATTATTGTAATAAATTTTCATGGTGTAATCGTCCAGCATTTATATTGTGTTGGAAAGAGTTTAAAATAAATAATAATAATAAAACAAGTAAAATAAAAAAAAATTAAGTCAATTCCTACTTTTTAATTATAAATATATAAAATAAACCCGTGCAGCATTAATGTCCCACGTTATCTTTATTGAATATTATTTTATAATCATGGTTGTGGTATTTTATTTCTGTGGCATCACTCATTTGAGATAAATCTTTCATTTCATTTATGAAAACAATGGGAGGAATTTTTTTCTCCCATTTAAAACTAAAATTAATTAATTAAATTTAATTAATGAATTAATATTTGAAAAAACTGTATTAACATCAAGTGTCATCCACTACAAGTTTAAAAAAAAATTTATTTGAACTTGAGTGGATGAATAGAAAATATTTTATTAACGATTGAAAATTTGAACAAGATATATATATATAGAGAGAGTGAGCTAATAGAAGGAATTTAATAATCGGAAAATTTAATGTTTTTGATCTTGTTTAAAAATGCTGAAAAAACATCTCGACCATGATCTAAAATTTATAGAAAAGCTTTTGATTATTTTAGCTTTCTTTGGGTAGCTTCAGAATGATCTTGGATTAAAACTGCCCTCTTTTTCTTTTTTTGCAAAATAGAGCTGCATCATAATTTTATCGTACTACAATACCGGATGCATTACATTGTACCGGATGCTTTTTTAAAAATATTTTCTATCATTTTCGTCTCAGTAGCCGATAAGTATCATTTACTGAAAACAAATGGATCCTAGCATAACAAAAAAGGATATCGACAAATATGCGAAGCGGAAAATTACTGACTATCAACCTCAAAACATAGTCTTTAAAACAGTTACTCTTTTGGAAAAGACACTAAACATGCACTTTCTTTATCATGTCAGTGATGACATATAATGACAGTACAGTTCCGCAAAATTGAACAAGGAGAAGGATTTTTAAATCATTTAAACGAGAAGAAGAAAAAAAAAATACAAATTGCCTTATTTGTTGAAATGTCCTTTTTTAAAACATCAGCTTATGGTTTTTCTACCGAGTCCCAATCCTTCATTTGCATTTTTTACCCAATTGCACTGACCTAAATTATATCAAATTTTACACACTTATTCAACCCTGAATTCAAAACGCCTATCAAATATTTAAAAATTAAAATCAAGTTATGTTGAGAATTGGTTAAAGGATTATACCTACCTGCAAACCTCCAAATAATGCATTTTTTACTTACCCATCATAAGTAGTATAGGGTAAGTCTTGTAATCGTTTTAAAAATCGAAAAATTTTCTTTGACTTATTTACACGTTTCAGACACCGAAGATTCCGAAAAACATATTTTTGGGAAAAAAAACTAAAGTGCTACGTATTTATATAATTACGAACGCACCTAAAAACTGAACCATTATAGGATCACTCCTGTGTCCGTCTATCAGAGCACTTTTTCTCGTAAAGTATGGGGCGCAGGAAAGTTCAAACTTGTGAAAGTTATAAAGCCTTTTTAACCACATATTTTCAAATTATTAGCCATTCACACATATGTTTAGGAAAACATTTAGGAGGCTAATTAAGTTACTTGAAAAAAAAAAAAAAAGTTTTCTTTTTGTCTATCGTGTGAGGTATCCTGTGAAAGATCTCGTACTACCGAACGCAAAAATATATTTATTTTAATTTTAGGTATTATATTTTTATATATCGTCGAAAATGCACTGCAAAAATATGCCCTCCCCCCCCCTTTCTATTTACGAATCTACTTAAATTAAAAATATGAAAAAATAAGGCGTAGTAGAAGTTTATTTAATCCTTGCAGGAAAACGATAGAGATTTTCTCTAGGTAACATAGTTTTTGATAAAAACGCATTTTTCCGTTAAACGCAAACTTTACTTTTCGGGAGGACAGCGGGGGAATTGACGGGCGCTCGAGGTATCCATCGATGCAGAATCATCCAAGAATATTTGATAATGATTTTCGAAAACAACTCTCGGTAATTAGCCGAGATATTAAGTTACCTGAAAAATAAATTTTCGTTTTATATATCGTAGAGCATATCATTCGAAAGATCTCGTAACATCGAACTCAAAAATATATTCGTTTTAATTTTAGGTATTATATTTTCAAAAATATCGTTGAAATTACTGGAAAAATATGCCCCCCCCCCCCCTCCTATTTCCGAATCTACTGAAAATAAATTTTGAAAAAAATTAGGGGCAGTAGGAGTTTATTAATTAATAAATAGTAATTAAGAAATTCAATGTACGGAACCCTTTGAGTGCGAGTTATACTCGCACTTGGCCGATTTATTTATAAACAATTAAAGTTCAAAATGTTTTGTGAAACCTTAACTTTGAACGGTCGGCGTTTTGTTCAAAATAAGTTTTTCAAAGAAAACAAAACGGAACTATTACTTTTTAGTTTTAAGTGTTCGGAATAAAGATATCATGTCTTTTATAATTTCATATAACATTTGACAGAGTTACGGTGATCACCGTGGACGGCTACCAAAACGATACCATCTCCGCGGGAAGCCGGTCTGCTGGGGACACCCAACTTTATTTCGTCATTACAAAAATCAATTTATTTTCTTTAAAATGTAATAAACAAAATACAAAAAGAGTTTTTCAAATATCGTGTTTTTGATTTCCTGAAAAAAAAAGTTCCAAAAATACACGTGTTTTTTTTCGACCTTGCAGGTGGTATAACCCTTTAAAATATATGTTGCTTCAGAATTCAGAATATGCTCTGAATTGTATTTGACTTTTAAAAGCTTTGTGGGGGGAAATGCGGCCACATTTCGACTAAAATATGTTTATTATTATTGTTATTGTACTGCTACTATTATGACTACTATTTCTCACCAAAATAAATTATTCAGCTCAGATACTGCTGAAATCGATTCACTTTTAGTTATTTGAACCTCTTATTATTTAGGTTAGAAGGAGACATTTTTTAACATGAAAAAAAGAAAACTCAATGGAAAACCTCTGAAACTTTTCCTCTAAGTAAGAGGGTACTCAATTAAACTACATTGTAGGAACACAAAAAGGAATTTTCAGTTCATTTATCTTCTACTCGGTAGGTGTTCCAAGATGTATAAATACGATGTGCAAAATAAAAGATTTCCCGATGCTTAACATTTCTAATACCATACCATTCATATCTTGCTACAAGAGACAGGCATTTTTACTTACCCATTACGTAGTATAGGGTAAGTCTTGTAATCGCTTTGAAAATGGAAAAAAAAAATTGACGGATTTACACGTTTCAGACACTAGAGATTCCGCAAAACATATTTTTAGAAAAAAAAAATTGCCGTCCGTCTGTCTGTGTGTCTGTGTGTCTGTGTGTAAACGCTCTATCTCCCGAGCAAATTGAGATAGAGACCTGAAATTTGGTATGTACTTAGTATGTAATAATGGAAAGAAGCTTATTGAATTTCAGTAATCTCGATTATCCGAAACTATTTTTTTCGGACTCTCGAAATATTTGTTCTGATAATAGGTATATAAAATTTTTCGAAATTGTTTATTTTAATGAGTGACTATAAAAGACTTTAAAAAAACATAAATTTTGCATAAAGAATGAAGTCGATCGTATAATGAGTTGCCGAGATATTTGTAATTATATTTTCCACACTCTTCGATTTTTCATGACCCTGTATTTCATTCAAATTTCAATTCAAAGATATATTTTAATTGGAAATGAGACGCTGAATCCGACGCAGTAAACCGTTAGTTAATATGATTATCAATGTTGGAGTTAGAAGGACGTTTATTTAACTCAATTCAGTAATAGAGCATTTAAAGTTTATGACGCATCAAGCCACGATTTTATTCGAATTGCAATGCATTTTATAAATAGTTTACATATTTTTATTTTCATATTTTATATAATGCATATCCATGATGGGTAAGTATTACGGTGGCCCCCAACTACTAGTTTCCTCTGGGACAGCATATGTAAGCGAACTTTGAAAATGACCCGCATTATTTTAAATGGAGATGGAGACATATTCCAGTTGATTGTTAAACCAAACTGTTAACCCAAAATTCTGAAAAAAAAAATGTAATAAGAAAAAACAAAAACAAATATTTGGTCAAAACTCTTGAACGAAAAGTAAAACCAGTGTACGGCCTAATTCTTCTTTCTTTACTTCATCGCAAACCTCTATCATCATCATTTTTTTTTTTTTCAACATTCCCGTCAAGAAATTGACTTGAGGGGAAATGGACAACAAAAACAAGTTTTATCGATAGCAGTGAATTTTGTTGGCGTTCCTTTTTATAGAATTTTTGTTAGAGGGATCACGAAGTCACTGGATCATGTTAGGTTGTTCACCGTCATATTTTTCTCTTAAGAATAACAAATGCAGTTCTTGGTTATTTTATATGATAAAGACACTGTTATTCAATGGTTAACACTTTATAGAACTAAAAATTATTGCCACGAGAATTTGAAATACTTGGAGTGGGACATTTTTTTTAATGAAAATAAATACAAAAATGTTAGACTGCTAATTTGAAAAATAAATAAATATATTAATAAATATTATATTAAATTAATAAATATTATATTAATTATATTAAAATAAATATATTAATTTTAAAATATACTGTAACTTTCGTAAATATACTCGAATTGCCATGCCATTTTGATATACTATTCAGGCTTTATTCAGAGTGTTTGGTATTGAAAATGAAGTATATGGCACTGCTAAAAAGAATTCCGTTACATTATGGTCTATGGGAAAAAATCGTTTTCGATGCATTTTATTGACGTTATGACATTTTTTTTTTCTAATGAAAATAAATACAAAAATGTTAGACTTCTAATTTGAAAAATAAATAAATATTTTAAAAACACAAATTGCACAAATTGTGCTTATTAGTTGCTAAAATCAGTGTAAAAATTGTTTTAAACTCATAAAAGAGCTAAAATCCTACATGTTTCGGCTTCAAACTTAAAGCCATCATCGGGAAAGAGGAACAACACAAACGACTACTGATCTTTTAATTTTCGACCTCCATTTGGACACTACACTGTTAACTAGTATTTTAAAAACACAAATTGCATAAATAAATATTTTAATAAATATTATATTAAATTAATAAATATTATATTAAATTAATAAATATTATATTAATAAATATTATATTAATTATATTAAAATAAATATATTAATTTTAAAATATACTACACTGTAGAGTGTTTGGTATTGAAATTGAAGTATATAGCACTGCTCAAAAAAATTCCGTTACATTATGGTCTATGGGAAAAAAACGTTTTCTATCCATTTTATTGACGTTATGATATTTCAAACCTAATGAAATTGATATGCAACACTGAGGAGGACTACAACATGCTTTCTTAGGAGTTTAGAATGAGTAGCATTTATAGTTCATGTATATTCTCGTGCATACTCTCACGCAATGCCGGATGTGGACTGCAATTGCTGAAAACGGATTTTTATTGAGTTATGAGTTTTCTAAGTTGCTTATTTTGATATCGTATTTTATTCCATTAAAAGTGACATTGCTTAATAATATTCAGTTAACGTTGGAAAGTGTTTCACAATCTATGAATAATGCATGATTTTTTTGTTCTTGTTTCTCAAATTATCAGAGGTAAAGGGAATTTAGTTAATTCAATTTCAATATCCAAGGAGGGGCAATGGCCCTATCCTGCCCCCTCCCCCATATGGGAGTTTAAAATTTAAAAATAAAGGATGATTTCAAAATGTCATAATTTCAAAACTCTTACAAAGATAAAGTAAATAAAAAATTGTCCCTGTAATTATATTAACCAAATTAAATTTAAATATAGTTGTTTGTTAAGTACTGTTATCCAAAAGTTTCTTTAAAGAAATATAGAATATCACAAAGTTTTAACTTCTATTTTTAGGGTATAATCCCGGGGTCAGGAGTAATGAAGTCTAAGACCGGCTCAAGTCTTAGGGGGAAAAAGAGCCAGGAAAAACCCTTTCTAACTTTGTATTTATATTAAAATGCAAGCGAGAAATTTGAAAATAACCTTCCCATACACTTAAGGCTGCCCATCGTCGTCAGTAAACTAAACTACCAGATTCCTCGCGTTAATGTTAATGCTATGATGCATTCGTATATTTAAAGTATCTCCTCAGAAAATTAATATTTTTAACTTCTGTTTTCTTTGTACTGTTCATAAAAGATGTCTCTTTTTTTCTTAGTTGTCAAATTTTTCTAAAATATATACTTAATTTTATGTGAAGTGTTAAAATCTTATTCATTTTCTCTAAGATTTTAACACAGGAAATTATAAATTAAACACATATTTTAGAAATATTTGGATAACTAAGAAAAAAAGAGACATGCTTTAAGAACAGTGCAAAGAAAACAGAAGTTAAAAATATTAATTTTTGAGGAGATATTTTAAATATACGAATGCATCCTATGCCCACGGGATTAACATTAACGCGGGGAATCGGGAAGTTTACTGACGAGCAGCTTTAAGTCTATGGGAAGGTTATTTTTAAATTTATCGCTCGCAATTTAATATTTTTAAATGTTTTTTTTTTTTCTTTTTTTTTTTAATAGAATACCTAAGGTCGATCTCTGACGCTGTTAGTTTTTACTATTTCGATTTTTGTTGCAGTTTTTTTTATAAGCGGACATTTAAAATTTTGGAGCTGGTTCTGAAAGTGAAAGTACCCTTATATACAAAAAACTGGAACCAAAATCGAAAAAGTAAAAACTAACAATGTTAGAGATTGACCTCAACTATCCTAAACCAAAAAAACATTTAAAAATATTAAAATGCGAGCGAGAAATTTGAAAATAACCTTCCCATCGGCTTTAATATTACTAGTGTAAGCTCTTAAGAGGGAAAATTATTGAGGTAAAATTTTTGTTAATTCATAATTTCGGGCATAAAGGGTTAAGACAGTTGTGGCCATTTTTTCTTACCCAAAGCAAAAGCAATAAATAAATAAATAAAAATAAAAACATCAAAGAAATTAAATCAATGTTTTCTATAAACAATAAAAACTCGCACAGAACTGATCGTGCAAGTGCTATTAAAAACAATAAAAACAAAAACTATTCGCCATTCAGTGAATTAGTTATAGATAAAAAAAAAATTAGGTCAAATGGCAAACAGGATGTTCTAAATGGACCCGGAATCACAAAGGGGCCCAAATGGATGCACAAATTAATGGTTATAGATATAAGGTTGACTCTTAAAAATTCTTCAGCTAGATAATATCAGAATGCGAAAGAGAAAGCGAAACACCTGTCAATATAAAACGAAGACAGCTACTTTTCACTCAATTTTTCACCAGATTTTTTTTTCTATATATATATACAGAGAGAGTGTGGCTGTGATTTAAAGCCTGTTTAAAACGTATTCAATCATTTAGAACTACAGGGTGTTAAAAAATAAAAGAAAAATATTTTAATAGGTAGTAAAGCATACTGAAAAGCAATTTTTGCATAAAGAAGTAAACCAGGGTAACCCTGGTTTACTAAATGATTGAATACGTTTTAAACAGGTTTTAAATCACAACCGCGCTCTCTCTGTATACAGGATATCCTTATTCCTATACGAACGCAGATGTTTGTTATAATTTTAACAATAATGAAGACATTTTAATGAAATTTTCAACAGGCTTATTCGGTTTTGTGTAAAATGCGACGACATCCCGAAAGTTGCTGGAAGTGTACAACAATTTGCTCAGTGACACCGTAATGTAATGTAAATTCCGAAATATAGAGCGTTTAGTTCAGGGCTGTTTGGACGCGGATGGTGACCCCTTCCACCATTTTTCATAATACTGTTCATTTCACACGAAGCGTGGTAAATTTGTTGAAATTTCTTTAAACACTTTCATTATTGTTGCAGTTGTGAAAGAAAATTTAAGTGCAGCTTGGTATTTTTGTCTGAATAAATAAATTGTGATCCTGATTTCTCATACAAAAGTTGTTTGGTGTGGTGTGTACAATCACTTCTTAAAGTTCGTCCTGTCTTTTTTTTAAACATCCTGTATGGGTCATTCCTTGAAAAGTGGCTGTGAGTTCAAATGAAATGTCCCCAAAATAGATTAACCTTATTCTAATTTTAAAATCTTATGAGTTTTTTTACTTTGAATTTTATTGCATTAGATTAGTCTTATTTTATTGTATAGTACAGTACATATATAAGTGGATTCAGATCATTGCCTTACATATTAAAATTACGAGGAAATGATTGTGAGGGAATGGTGAAATACTTGTAAAAATCACTTTGTTCAAAGGTGATTAGGTTTGGTATATTATCAATTGCTAAATATCTTTTGAAACACATTTCCAATAATATATTACCAATTTTTTTTTTTTTTCTTTGCTTTTATTGAATTTATAATGGATCAGGGAATGATAGGTAATAAAAATACCTACTTTGATATAATACTTGAAAGCCATGTGCTAGCTATTGAAGAATGTTGTTGAGCGAAAAACAAGACGAAACAGGACGGTTTTATTATTTTACTCCTATACAAACTGTCCTAGACCTTTATAATGCATGTACTGTCATTTACTGAGTAAATAGGAACAAATTTATAGTAATGTGAGGAAATGGTGTCAAGTACTAGGAACAACAATAAAAAGTGTCCTAATTTCTTTATAATTAAGTGGCTATTTATTTAAGTATCTTTATTAGATTTTATATTTAAAAAAACGAACATTATAAACATACATGACACATGTATGGTAACCTATGTAAATTTTAAAGAGGTAGTAAATTCCCTTATACAATTATCAAAATATAGCTTTCACCAGCAGGAGGCAGATGTCCAATGTGCATCTTTAAATCAACATTTTTAAATTGTACATTTTAAAAAATTTCCTTAATTTTTAAGTATTTTAAAAACTTATGAAATTTGAAATTTTTACTTAAAGGAAAATTTTCAAATTTTATGCTCTTAAAAATACTTATCGCTGAAGACGAAGAGTCCTCTTAATCATTCATTGCTGTTGTGCTGTTTTTGTCCCATTAAATATACATGATCACTAGAAATTAGTAAAATAAAAATATATTAATATTATTATTGTTATTATTGCAGGATAATACTGCAGTGATCAGTGTCGCATTCCAGCTAGAGCATATCATCCTTGCTTAAAGCGAATGATGATGTAAGAAAGGAAATCATGCTGTTCTGGAATAATATTGATGGTTTGACAGTTTTGTTTTGGTAGCATCATATTGTGTAATCAATTAAGGCCTGGGAGAAATTAAAGAATCTAGGCCTACTTTTTTACTAAGTGCAGCTATTCGAAGGCAAGAACTGTCAATGGAAGTAATATCAGTATTGCTGTAATTTTTATTCATTATAACATTTTCATTTATAGTTTTGTTGCAAATAAATGTTATTTTTCAGTATAAATGTTTGTTTTATTTTTTCTGTCTTTTGTAGTTAGCCAGAAAAAAAAAATCGAGTAACTTATATATATTTTTTTAAATAGTATTTTGTTAGTATGTGCAATTTAATGTTTGTGCAGATTAAATGCGATTGATTTATTTTACTAAGTTTAAGTTAAAAAAATAGCACATACACATTTGCGAAGTCAGATTTTTTATTAAATAGACACTTATTTTTTATATATTTTTCCTGAATTATTTGTAATTTTTAATATTTTTCTATTAAGTGATCTGCCATTGAAGAATAAAAGACTCACAAACATTTCTTTCTTTGTCATTAATGATGATAAAATTTTGACTTTAAATATACATAAATTTTTACAGGCAACTGGACTTCATAAATATAGTAAAATAAATATAGGTCAGTCAACAGTATATTTATTGATATTTATGTAGATATCTCATGACTTCATTGTGCACATGTAAATAACAAATGGTTCAATATTCCAACGTAATTTATTTATGGAAAGATTCGGAAAATAAAGATTGCATGGTAAGTAATATACTTTGAAATGTTATATATATTTTTTTCATACAATTTCAATTACTTGCAAATGTAAACTCATAAACAACTAAAGTTTTAAAATCTTAAAAAAAAAGGCCTGATTTAATTATTTTTATTTTAAATTCAAATAAATCAAACTTTAATTTACTGTAAACTCTGTAATCGCTTAGGAACTCATAAAGCTGGAAAATTGGTGTTTCTTTTCAAACATTTTAATAACAAAGAATATTTTTTTCATATCCATTGAAATTTATAAAATATAATCATAACCATCTTAAATGTGTTTAATATATGCTCTAAATTCATTAAATTAATAAAGAAATTTGGTCAGAACAAAAAGCTTTAGCTTTTAGTAATGCAGAGTCCATATGCTTTTTATTTTATCAAAGAAGTAATTCAAGGTGGTATATGTATTTTATACAGAATAGGATATCTGTTAAATTGCAGTTTTTGTAAATAAGTGATGACACAAGACAATTTGTTTTATTTATTTCATGTCTTCAAAAGTAAAAGAGAATTCACATTTCTAAATTAAATCTTTTTCTGTAGCTCCATTTTTTTAAACTGTACATTTTTAACTATTTATATGATTAAAATATTTTAATTTAACCAAGTGAATGAGTTTCTATACATTTTTTTAATTTCAAATATATTTAAATGGACACTTCTAATTGTTAATTTTAATTATTTAGTAAAGTTTATTTTACTGTAAAATGTATAATTTTAAAATTGTATTTTGAATTTAAAAAAATAGCTGATTTAAATAATTAAAAATATATATGATTTTTTGATTAAATAAATAAGTAAAATCACGAACCCTGTTTTTAAAAAAGATTTTCATTTAGCAAGACTTTTTGTTATATAATTTTCAGTTGAGCTTCAAGTTCAAAGTCTTGTACATTTTCAAATTGCATGGCTTCTAAAAATTGTTTATCATCAAGCTATTTATTAGGATTAGCTGAATTCTGTATATTCTTATAAGTTACATGGCTTCAAAAGTTTTTAGATTTACTTTATTAATATTACACTGGTGTCCAGAAATTAAGGGGCAGTGACCGATTTCAGACGTTTCGTCGATTATCTTACTGAAACTCGTGAGGAAATGCCCGGAATGCCCTTAAGCTTTGAGGATGTAAAGAGCATGTTTGACTTGATGTTTTTCAGTGAATATTGTATCGCGAGGACAACTATGGGGGGGGGGGGGATAATAACTTTAATAGTAAAATAATATTTTCGATCACCCAAGTAACGAAAAATACTAAAAATGGTCTGTCACTGTAGTAAATGACTATGTAGGTTCTGTTCAACATTTGTGTGCATTTTTTGTAAGTATAGCATGTATATTCGTGAATATATTAACGTTTCTGTGAAAAATTCAAAAGTTTTTTTTATAACATGCAGAGTTTTCAGCCAAATTTAACACCACTTTCCAAAAACTTGACAAAGAATCGTAGAAATAGTATACTGTGATTAAAATATTAATATATTGAATATTTGACGAGATATAGGTATTTTTATGAAATTAATTTTAACTGCGCATGCGCAAACTACAGCAAACATTTTTGTTATGATTTGATAAGCAATACTATAGGGCAACTCATATAAAAAGACCAAGTGAACTATCGTGAAAACTCAAGTAGTTACAGCATTGATAAATACATTGATAAATTGAGAAATAAGTCTCATATAATCCTATGTTTTAAGCATAACTCAAAAACTACTTACCAACTATCTGTGATTTTGGATTTGCATATTTGAAGCCTCCAGAAATCCACCTCTATTAAAAATTCATAGGTTATTTTTTTTCTTTTTTGAAATGAATTTAAAAATACTGTTGTGGGGTTTTGGGGTTCTTTCTAAAACACAACTTACTTAATTTAAAAGGTTCAATTGTTACTCAACCTTCATTTGACAATTGATTGATTAAAAAAAACAAGTATACCCTGATTAGCTCCACTGAAATCTGTTGCCAAGGAAAAGGGAGCAAATTATATTAAACTAATCAAAATATCAAAACTTAAGAATCCAAATAAGTTAATACAACATGATAATTTTGAACTCATCATTTTAAGACAATATTAAATGTAGTAAGGGGCAACAGATTTCTAAATCAAGTAGTATACTGAATTGCATAAAGAACACCCAACTCCACTCCAACCCGATCAAGCTCAAATCTCCATACAATTAAATTAACAAAAGTGTAATCATCATACAATTTGGAAGAATGCAGACAACCTGAAATTCCTCCAATATGAGGACCAAAAGAAGGAGAAAGAGTTAAATCCGTTAATAGAATAGGGATATGATGATGTACTAAAATTTTAGAACAACCATGGAGATTCTGAACAAGATCAGATCGGTTAACCAAGAATCGTATAGTGGTATAAAATAACTGAATACTTTTTTTTTTTTTTTTTTACTTTGTTAAAAAACAACCATTTTGTTGTTTGTTTTGAATAATACTTCAAAGAAAGGATAATTAAAAATTAAATTAATCAATTATGAAATTAGACTTAATTTTACTTTAGCATCAATTATCAGTATATCCAATACTGAGATATGAACAAAAATTACATCTAATAACCTTACGTAAACCTCAATTAATTTTCAAATAGACTATTACTATGAATTTAAAATTTAAAAATATTAATTTAGTAAGATCATAGCTTTCATAACCTTACTCACAGTAATTGAGAGGTTAAGCCTTTCTTATAGGATTGCTGTAGATATAAGAATACTAATTAAAGATCATATAAAGAAGAACATACCATATTTGAGAATGAACAAAAAACAATCTTTATTTGAATAATTAAAATTTATAAAAACAATGTAATTCCCAAAAAAATTTACTATAATAACACCAAATAAAAGTTGATTAATATTGATTATTAAATATCTTTAAATCAAATATTAAGGATCTCAAAACTAACATAACATCATAAATTAAAGGATGATCAACTTTTCTGAGATAAGTCATTAATTACCTTTCAAATACGCATTGTAATGCTTAACATATCATAATATAAATATATATATGAATTTACAAGTTATTTTTGCTTATTTTGCATCTTACTCTCCAACTCTGAGTCACACAAATATATATTCCCTCATCAGGGAGACATGTAAATAAAAACTATGTAAATTCTACTTACAGAGGATGAAGAATTCAATGGTTGAATCAGTGGGCAGGTTTTTTACACTCCCCTTTCCTCTTTTAATGTTGCAGCCGATTGCACAACATACTTCTCTTTCCTCTTTGTTTTGAGAGAAAAACTATCGCTATATACCAGCAGGCGAGCTGACAGGTTTCTTTTCGTTCTTGGCTAAGTCACCTAATTTCAACGGGTTGGGTAGCCTCCGTACATCTAGCTGCCTTCTAATAACGAACAATACTTGGAATCTTCGTCTTAATAAGGACTTAATGCCTACGTGGGGCAGATCGGTCTGAGATACAGACCGTAGACCTGTAGCGCCCCACCCGGGATTTTCCCCGGCACGCGGGGATTCGTGTAGGTTGGAGTCCAGTCTCCGACGGGCAGGGAAGGCCCACGCCAGGACCGCCAATGCCACGCGCGCGCGGCCCCGGCCAACATTTATTGAGAACAACAAAAATTACAAACTAGACCACATGGCCGGCACTGCCGGGAATTACCCCACGCGACAATGGGCAGGCATAGACAAGAGAGAGAAAATAAAAATGAAGTAAAATCTTGCAGTGATATAACAAGGGGAGGACCCAACCGCTGGAGACAGCTCTCCCTCGCGACAGACAGCGGTGGGTATGTCTAGCTTGATGTGAGCAGTCCTTCAGTGAAGTTTACATAGTGTGGTCCCCAGCCGCTGGAGTCAGCACTCCCTCGCGACAGAGAGTGGTGGGTGTTGTTTGTGCTAGATGAGCAGTCCTTAGAAATCCTGCGCCATGGCGCACAGTTCATAGCTAAGGCGGCCCTTAATGGTTTGCTGATTTTGGTGTGGTGATGGTTGCTATGGAGTGACGCTGCCTTGCTTGAAGTTGCTGGTACTGCCAGGGTCCTTGCTGCCAGGGTAGGAAGAAGTAACTGAAAACTGTTAAAGCAATTTTGCATGGAATTTTCACACTTGGTGACCAGAAAAAAAAATTAATTGAGTTTTTAAAAGGAAAATTAGAATTTATTAATATGATTTATTAATTTTGATTTAATTTAGATATTATTTGATTTGATTTATGTTTTAATTTAATTTAGGTGAGTCTGGTGAAGTTAATTTTAATTCTATTTATGGTATGATAGTTGATAATTAGTCTGTTAAGTTGGTGATGTCCATTAGATAGCTAAAGATTTTCCTTTGTTTGTTTAGCAGATTTTTCCTTGATAATATGTTTGTGAGCCAAGATGGCGGTGGGTTAGTGGGTTTAATTAGATGCCAGTCACTGGTGAGTGGGCAATCAAAGTAATAATGGAAGGGGGTGCCCTGTTGGTCACATGGGCACACATCGGTTCGCGCTCTTTTATAATAACACAGGTAGGTGGGGAAGGGACCATGCCCTGTTAAGAATGCGGTTGTTGCTGGATTAAGATGTAAAAGATCTCGGGAAACTTTGGGGACTAGTTGAAATGTATGTCTCCCTTTTGTGGAGGTATTCCAGTGGGTCTGCCATTGTGTGATAATGTGCGATTTTAGTACTCTGCGTACATACGATGTGGGTACGGGAAGATGGAAGTCTATTGCGGTGCGTTCTGTTGCTTTTTTGGCCAATTTGTCTGCGTGTTCATTACCTGTGATGCCGATGTGCGCCTTCACGTGGCCAAGGGAAACGCGTCTTGCAAGGTCTTTGAGAATTAGTTTAATTTGTAGAACGATTGGATGTTTTGTTCGGTGAGCAAAGATTGCTTGTAGGCCTGACAAGCTATCTGTGTAGATGTGTGTGAATTCTGGTGATGGATTGGAAACCATCCACTCCAGAGCCTTCAGAATCGCGAACAACTCAGCTTGAAAGACCGTGTTGTTATCACCGATTCTGCAGGCCCACTCATGGGTCACCACGTCGCCTACCATGGAGCAGAAGGCTGCCGCCACGCCTGTCTCTGTACGTGACCCATCAGTGTAAAGGGTTGGATGGCGGGGTGAGTAATTATTTTCAAATCCGTGCCTGGCTGTGTTGACTTGTAGGTGTGAGGTCTCTTCAGCAGGGTGCATTCTCCAGCTACCAACTTTCCTCTGTAGTGTTACATGTGGAAATAAGTCCGTGCAAGTCGGTTCATGTTCAAGGTGTGTGATTCTGTTTTTCTGGTATTCATATGTTAGTGTTAGTGTAATAGGAGGGATTCCCGTGATTACTGCAAGTGCATCTGTTGAGATTGTTTTATAGCCGCGTGACATTTGTAGCAGAAAGAGCCTCTGCATCGAAGTTAGTTTGTCCTTTGCAGCCTGTGTCAGATTACCTCCCCAGACGCCCGCGCAGTAAAAGACAATCCGTTCAACTATTGTGTGGTACCAGATCTTTAATATTGTCGGCTTTATACCCCAGGATTTGGACGTAAGTTTACGTGCGTTATTGTGTAATTTTTCTAGTTTGATCCTGAGGGTGTTAAGGTGTTCCATCCAGCTTTGGTTCCTATCTAGTGTAATGCCTAAAAGTTTGAGATATGGCACGTGCTTGACACTGACCCCATTGACTTTGATGGTGGGCGGTCTGCCCTTGAGGTCACGTGGTTTTGCAAATGTAAGTGCTTGTGATTTTTGTGTGGAAAGCTGGAGGTTGAGGTTGGACAGTAGCTGGTAGAATACGGGGAGTGCTTGAGCCGCCATGACCTCTACGTCCTTGCGCCTGCCGCCCCAGAAAACAAAGCTGAAATCATCTGCGAACGCGTATAGTATGTAACCTCTTAATTCAAGTTCTTTTAGAATTACATTCGCGATTAGTAGCCAGAGAATTGGACCCAGGCACGAGCCTTGAGGGCAGCCTTTCTCTAAGTTGTGTGTGGATGTGCCTGAGCCCCAGTTGATGAGTATACTTCGTTGGCTGAGATATGATGCGATGGTTCCAGCAATATTTGCCGGGCAGTGAATTGCAATAAGTTGCAGAATTAAATCTCTCCACTCTACGTTGTCAAAAGCACCTTTTATATCTAGTGAGACTAGTGAGGTGTAGTTTCCTTTGCTGATCATTTCATTGCAAGTGGAGAGGATGTCAAATAGTGCCTTGTCACATGACCTGCCCTCTCGAAACCCATATTGCCTATGGTGCAAGATGCTGTTTGTCTCCAGGAAGTGCACTAGTCTGATGACTAGTATCTTCTCTAGTAACTTCCCCAACGTGGGGGGGAGACAAATTGGCCTATAGGATGTGGGTTCCGAGGCATCCTTTCCTTGTTTCAGAAAGTAGACCACCTCGCCCTGTCTCAATGTGAGTGGAAAGTAGTTGTGTTTTAAGCAGAGGTTGGCCCAGCTGGTGAATAAATTTGGAATAATTTTGAAGGTTAGCTTTAAGATTTTGAAATCAACGCAGTCTGGGCCGGGGGCTTTTTTATCATTTAGTGAGTTTAGCGCTGAGGTTAATTCTACTTTTGAAAAGGGCCGATCATCAGAGGTGTTAAAAGTTAAGTCCGAATTGTCCCTGTTGGGATATGAGGAAGGTCCAAAAAGTTCCTTAGTTAGGTGCTCCATATTGGCTTGCTTGGATGATGTTGAGGGTGGCAGCTCAAGTTTAATTTCGTCTGGTGTAAAGTATTTGCCTGTAAAGAATTTATGCGCCGTGCCAAAAGGTTCTGATTGGTTACTGCAGAAGTTGCGCCAGGTCTTGACCGCATCCAGAACACTTCTCTTAAATTTTGAAGAAAGAAGTTTGTATTGTGCGCCGAGACTCTCGAAGTATGGTGTGTTCTCATGTGTGTCTCGTATGCGTGTCATCTAATAGTCTCATGATGAGGACTTTTGAAGCCTGATTTTTGGAGCAGGACTATTAATTTTCTCAGCTTTTAACAATATTTCCTTCGCCCTTCACACTGGAGACTATAGGGTATTAGCAGTGGTCCCGGTAAGAGATTCATCTCTATTCTAAGACAACGATCATTCTATTTAAGCAAAATGCCGATCACAAACTCGAGTATTCATAGCTCTAGACCTTTACCATGTCTCTGCTAATGTTACTTCAACTTAGTAACACAGAATACATCATTTCGAGCACCACTACGCAATACCTACTAAATTTACGAACCAAGTAATTAGTGTCTCAACCAAGCACCAAGCAATAAGTCAGTTTACGAGCCAAGTGATAATTCGTAAACATTCTCTCTCCCGCGCTGCTTACAAAAACTGGCCGGAACCACTCTGTCAAAGGGGGTACGGGAATGGAAACAATAGGAATGGACTAACCCTGGTGGCGGTACTGCGTCGCTCATCGCTGCCGGGGGGATGACAACCGTGCCTCACCCCCATGGTGTGTGCTGAAGGGGGGTCCCATGAGCCTATGTTTACATGGGCGCCAGCTAGACGCTATGGACAAGTATTTCTTTTACTGCAGGTTGTAACACACAATGCTTAATTGCGTCCATAGTCTATTCACCAGACAACGTAATACCTCTTGGGGTGTACTCGCTTTCTTTTAGCCAAAGATAGACACAGTGTCACCAATCCCTGATTCCAAGCATGGGAAAGTGCATGGCTGTCTCCAAATTTGCCACCTGTGTGGTCTTTAACTGACAAACATCCCTCCTTGCTATTTATTTTTCGTATTTGAAAACAGGAGGCAAAGCTATACAGGAGGCTATAAAAGTTGACATTACTTTGTTTAAAAGAAAAAGAAAGAAGAGAAAAAAAAACGTTTTTATTATTATCATTATTACAATTACTTTTAATTAATTAATTTATTTATTAAAAACATAAAAAGAGTGTTGTTAAATAAATGTTGAGAAAGTGATTTAAATAATTTAATGTAGATAAAAAGGAAACTTTAAAACTAACCGTAACAATACATTTTTTTTTTTTTTTAATAAGAGAGAACTAAACATAATCTATACAATTTTAACAAATAGATTTTGAAAATCTTCAAATAAGCGAATCCAAAATTATTATGTCAAGTAGTTTTTGAATTACGCTTAAAAAGCTACCCGCATAGCAATTTGTTTTTCATCAATTGCAAATTAATTTCACATTAAGACTTCCAAATTTTAAACCTTCATATTTCTTAAACCACTTGACCAAGTGATTTCTTGTTTCGTATCCTTGGGAGAAATTTACAGAAAAAAAATGTATAACGTCAAAATTAGGTGTATGTATTGAAAAGTTGGAGTTTGGTACAATTTAAGAATGATGACGACCCCCTAAGCTTATTTTTTTAAAACCTATTATTGGAAGAAGATAATTTTCAGTCAAATATGGCTATTTCTGTTTTTTAAGGAGGGGTGGGCAATATTAGGATTTAAAAAGATAGGTTTTGTATGTCCTTTGTTTTAGAAATATAGCTATAGAAATTCTTTCCAGCAACAATAAACTTCAAAGTAGTTGCATACACCTTATATGCAAAGAACATGTTTCATACTTGTGCTACACCCAGTGGAATAAATTTGAGCTTTTTGAGGATACAGGCTTGTCCCTTTTTTTAGTAATATTGAACAGTTGTTTGGCACAGTATTGAATTCAGGGGGTGGCCCGCTGGGACCCCCCGGGAACATTGAAATCCCCCCCCCCCAGAAGATTTGAGATATTATGCTTTTAATGGTTAAAAAGTGCAATTTCCAAAAAGGAAATATATAATCCCCCCCCCCCCCTCCCCGCCGGAGCCGCAGAAAAGGCTCTGAATTCAACACTGGTTTAGCATTGTAGTAACTCCTCTATACCGACCCGATAAAAGATGGTGAGTGGTAGCGAGATCGGATCGTTGGCACAGAGAATTTCTCGCATAAATTAGAAAATAGAATTTTATTGTATAACAATGTTAATTCTAATGAAAAATATATACAAGATGTCAATACAGCATTTAATTATTTTTCGTGAGTCAATCGCTTATAAGTTAATGACCTCTTGACTCCAAGTGTAACTAAAACAAACAAAAGTCTCTAAACATTACAGACAGTCGTGACTACAAAACAAAGTTCATTCGGACCAAGGCTCGTCCGTTCCTTCTCTTCGGAAGATCTACTAATACTCGTTAATTCTGAGTCTAAGAACTCTCACTCTCGCACTTGGTGTGCTTTTTCACTTCGCTGGGATTTTCACCGGATACCTGCTGTATCAATTCTAGAGGTCGGACCTCACTAGCGCTTACACCACGCTGAGTTAGAAACTGACGTTTCCTTTTCCCTTCTCCAGAGAGTCAACACTCTCCTTTTCGATCTCTCCAAAAACTGTCCTCTCTCACTTTTTCATTCTCGCAGGAGAACTCCTTCTAGGGGCGGGGGCTTTGTCGAGGCGGGCCCCTCGAAACTCTCCAGCCTCTTAGCAGCCTTGAGATCCCTCTGTTTCGTTTTCACTAAGTCCGTCATTGGACGTTCTAAGACAAAGGGCAAAGTTTCGGGCGCAAACCTAAAAATCGTGTGCAGAGATCGCTTCTCTCGCAGATGAACTCTTTCCCACGAACTCGGCAAGGATCAAAGCATAAGACCCCTCTTTGGGTAACGCCTTACCACTTCATCACTGTCCGAACTTTCCGCTCACAGTACAATAGAATTCGGCGTCTGCTAGTCTTCAAGGCAAAAATAGCGAGGGAAGGTATGCAGTTAAGTGTACTCACAGGAAATGCTAGAATGACACATAGTGCAGCTGGATGTCGAAGCTCAAATTCTTTACAGCACCTCCTCCTCAAACGATTCTTAAGGGTGAAACACTAAGAATCTCTAAGAGTCGGATAAAGAATTGCAAGCTCAAATTACATCAGAGTGGCAAGAAATAAAACATACATGAATAAGATAATACTACCTTCCTTTTTTTCCGCGCTCTGATAAGAAATCATGAACATATAATGAAATAAAACACAGTGAAATAAAAAATAAAAAATCTTAAAATAATTATATACAAAAGTTTATCAAGAAATCTCCTTAAACTCGACTCAGACAATCAACATGCGGAATGTCTTTGCCTGCGCGATGAGAAATGGCATAATTATAAGGTTGCAGAGCTAAGGACCACCTTAATAATCTGGGATTATTTCCAGAATTTCTTTTTAGAAACACCAAAGGATTGTGATCGGTTTCGATAGAAAAGTTTTGTCCATCAATATAATGCCTTAACTTTTTTATCGCAAAAATAATCCCTGCACACTCTCTTTCAGTGGCGCAGAAACTTTTCTCACTATCAGTAAATTTTCGACTTAAATATATTATGGGGTGCTCTTCCGATCCCTCTCTTTGAGCCAAAACCACGCCAATACCTAAGTCACTAGCATCAGTTTGTACTATGAATTCTTTCTGAAAATTAGGAGCGTAAAGCACCGGTTCTTCAGTAAGTTTCATTTTCAAAGTCTCAAAGGCTTTTCCCATTTCGTCGCTCCATGCAATCTTTTCTTTTTTATTTTTCCCTTTAAGCGCCCTCGTTAATGGTTCTACAATCACTGCATAATCTTTTATGTACCGGGAATAATATCCAGCCATTCCCAAACATCTACGAATTTGTTTTCGATTTCGGAACCGGTAATTCCTTAATTGCCCTTACTTTCGCCTCAGCTGGCCTCCGTCTGCCCTCCCCTACAATATGCCCAAGATATTTTACGGTTTTCTGAGCGAACTTGCATTTCGCCAATTTGATTTTTAGTTTCGCGTCATTAACCCTTTTTAATACTGTTTCTAGATGACGCATATGGTCCTCCCAACTGTCTGAAAAAATCGCCATATCATCTAGATACGGTAAACAGAATTCCTCAAGCCCTCTCAATACTATATCCATAAATTTTGAGAACCTGTAGGATGCATTCAGGAGTCCAAAAGCCATGACCAGAGGGAAATAGGACCCAAAGCTTGTAACAAAAGCCGCTAATTTTTGAGCCCTCGGGGTCATTGGAATTTGCCAGTAGCCCTTCGTTAGATCTAAAACCGTAATATATTTAGCACTCGAGACTTTTTCAACTCTTTCTTCAATATTGGGTAAAGGATAAAATTCTACCTTTGTGATGGCATTTAGTTTGCGGTAATCTATACAGGGTCTCGGGTCCTTTCCTGGTGTTTCCACGAGAATAATCGGAGAGCTATATTCAGATTCGCCTTCTACTATAAGATTTAATTCTAACATTCGCTTTATTTCTTTGCGCAATATTTCCGTTTGTCTGGGTGATGTTCTGTAGGGTCTCGAACGAACGGGTTTTAACTCCGACAATTCTATGTCATGCTCGATTAGATCGGTACGCCCTGGGTCATTCGAAAATACAGTCCCATAATGGTCCAATAAATTTTCCAATTGTCTCAATTGCTCGGAAGTGCATCTAGTTGTTAAATCACTCTCTCTTACGACTTCATCGAACTTATAAACTTCGGAATCGGCACAGGGAAAAACTATATCTAAATCTTGTTTATCCTCAACCTCGTTTATCAGTCGCGTTAAGATGTTTACTAACTCCACCCGTTTTTTATAAGGCTTTAATAAATTCACATGATAAATCTGGGATTTTTGTCGCCTCCCAGGAACATTTACAATATAATTTGTTTCCGAGATTTTCGATTCAATTTTTCCCGGTCCTATCCAACTTACTGACATTTTGTTTGGTTTACTGGTCGCCAAAACCAAAACCTCATCTCCTACGTTAAATTTTCTTTCTACCGCCTTTTTGTCAAACCAAAATTTCCTTTTTTCTCGTTCAGTAGTCATGTTCTCAACGGCTAAATCCTGACACCTTTTTAATCTGTTCGTGAGGTTAAACACATATTCCGTCACTAGTTCATTTTCCTCCGCCTCTCCCATCCATTTTTCAAACAATAATGTTTCCGGGGTCCTCAAATTTTTTCCGTGCACTAGTTCAGCGGGGCTGAACCCAGTCGAATTATGCGGTACCGTCCGTAATGCTAACAATGCATAAGGCAAGTTTGCTTCCCAATTCGACCCGTTTTCTACACAAAGCACTTTTAAAAGCCTCTTAACCGTCCTGTGCCATCGTTCAACACTGTTACTTTCAGGTCGACACACACTTGAGTTTCCTATCTTAACTCCGAACTTTTTAAGAAAGGCGGTCGTTAAATCGCTGACAAAGCTTCGGCCCAAGTCCGTCTGGATTTTCCTTGGAAATCCTAATCTACTGAATATCATCATTAGGGCTTCGATAATGGTCTCAGACCTCATATCTGACACTGGTATAGCCTCAGGGTACTTTGATGCTAAACATACCGCAGTGACCATGTATTTGTTTCCTTTGTTTGACTTCGGTAAGGGCCCGACGAGATCACAGCTTAGTTTCGAAAATATTTCACCCACTATTGGTACTAGCTTAAGTGGCGCTTTCTTCTTTTCCCCTGCTTTTCCGATTCTTTGACACGGGTCACAAGATTTGACAAAATCCTCAATTTCTTTTATTACATTAGGCCAAAAGAAATACCGCAATACTTTATCTTTGGTTTTCATTTCCCCTAGGTGAGACGAAATTCCTTCATGACACGCTCCTAATATGTCAAAACGAAATCTCAAAGGAACAACCACCTGGGTCCTCTCGTTCCCGCGATTATCCTTCGTGTTTCTTATTATCAGAGAATTTCTTATTTCAAAGTGAGACTTTTTAACTTTAGCCTTATCTCTAATCTCTTTGAGTGATGGATCGCTGTCTTGTTCCATTTTAAAATCCTCTCTCCCTATCTTAGCCAGATTCGTAAATCCGTCTTCGATCAATAATGGCAGCAAACCTCTGTCTAAACTATCCAACTCGATGGGGTTGTCTATCTCCTCACCCTTTTCTTTAGAATTCAACGTTTCCGTTTCACCGTATTCGCGAAAATTTGCTTCTGCTTCTTCTTTCTCTTTCACCGAATTCAAAGTTTCCGCTTCATCGCGTCGGTGAACATTCTCCCCTTCCTTATCGGAAAGCATAATCCGCTTATCTTCCAACTTTGGAGTATGGTCAATTTTTTTCTTTTGAGCGCGCGTCAGAACTGCATTTACTAACTCCGGTTTCATGTTCGCCTGCTCTAATAACTTTTGAGATTGATTACCCAACAAATAATAATTCATATCTGAACCTCTATTATTTACTCCCGCTTTCGTTTCAATAACCCCCACGCCTTCAATTTCTAAAGTGACCTCTGCTATGGGTAGACAGTATAATTTACTGTCCAGCGGAGTCTTAATCCAAACGTGATCTCCATTCAATTTATCTTGACTGACTAAATCGTATGCAACCAGATCAATATCACTCCCTGAATCCCTCAAGGCAGTTGCCCGAATTCCATTCACTAATACTTTACTCAAATAAGGGGAGAAGGCTTCTCCAAGTGTCGGCTTACTATTTAAGTGACTGACCCGCGCAGCCTCTTTCTTTTTAATTTCCGGACAATTTAATTTGTAGTGACCACTTTGCAAACACGCGTAACACTTGACTTCTCGCCTTTTTTCGAACGCCTTTTCCCTTTCTTTATTATCATTTCGATCCCTCCAGTTAAAGTTAGTCTCCGGATTTCTGTTTCCGTTTCGCCCATTTTCAAAAGTTCTGGGTCTTTCAAATTTCTTCTCTGTCGGTGGCTTAGGATTCCACGTTTTTTTAGAAGGGCGTTTGATCGCTTCGTACGCATCTAAAAGCCTTACTAATTCTTCGGGATCTTTAATCTCCGCCCAGTTATCTATAAAATGTTCGCGCATTTCTGTAGACGCTCTCCGTTTGATTTGGTCCGTGACAAGCAAATTTTTCAAACCCTCAAAATCCGAAACTTGTAAGCATGACAGCCAACCTTCTAAAAAACTATTAAGCTCGAATATCAGATCCTTCCAAACTGAATTAGGATTTCGTGGATGTTGACTAAATTTTTGTCGGTATGTCTCTGCATTCAAACGATAGCGTTCTAACAGTTTTTCTTTCACATATTGAAAATCATCAATTTTGTCTTCGGGTTCTCTCAAAATTAGCTCGGCCATTCCCACAGGTAATAATGATAGTAAATTCGTCACCAACTCATCCGAATTTAGATTACATTTTTTTGCCTGTCTCTCGAATAAATTCAAAAACAACGAAATATCCGAATTCTTTTCATCAAAGCGATGCATAATTGTTTTTAGGGGTAAATGATTCGTTCTAACTGAGATGCTACTAGATGCGGTACTCCGGTCATCTGACTCTTGCGTCGCTTTTAACCTAGCTAACTCATGTTCCCGCTCTTTTTCTTCCTTATCTGCCAATAATTTATTTTCCCTATCTTTTTCTATAAGTTTAATCTGCGCTAAGGCTAGCTCTTTATCAAATCCTTCTGACGACTCTATTTTTTTTATAATTTTCGGTACAGTATCATTTTCCTCTAAAATGACCTCAAATTCGTAAGCTAACGTTTGCAAATCAGCTTTCCTAAAATATTTAAGCTCCGACATTTTTAAAGTATAAAATTAAAAATTATCTTTCCCACAAATATAAAACAATACAATAAGATTAAATCAAATCCTACCAAGTGCGTCAAAATATTACCAAAATATACGCTCATAAAAAGTACGCATAACAATAATATATAAGAAATATGCAACATATAAAATTAAGCAACCCTATCCTATCGTCCACATTCACCTTGGTATTTGGTTATAAAATACATATGGGATCAATTTGACACAAAACAACAATTTCAAATTCAAAAAGTACAGTAAAAATATTTTAAATTGCAAAAGTCTCATTCAATTCCTTTTTTTTTTTTAATCAATGGTGGTCTTAGTCTCTGCATCCACTCTTAAAAAATTTAGAATAATTCACAAAAAACATATAAAATCAACTCTGTTATCGTAAAATATGAAATGCGTTCAATACTTTTTTTTTTTCAATGAACTCTCATTTATAGATTCAGCTAAAATTTTGTAACACTGCACAACTCTCAGTTTGCATTAAATTAATTCAACAATAATTTAATTTTTAACTACAAAATTTGTCTATTAAATAAGTTACAGTAATCTCGGAAGTATCTCATCATACTTTTTTTTTTCTACCGGAAAAATTTCTCAAAATATTTACTCTCACAAAAATAAACATACAACTTTTTTTTTTAAAGCCTACAACACCTATACAAACACTAATAACAATTAAAGCCACTCTGAGTATAAAAAGAGCTTACCTCCATTACTAAGAGTCTTTCAGGGCGTCAGAAGCACAGACTTCAGAGATTCTCAGGAGCACAGACGGGGTTCTCTGTCACACTTTTCGGATGGGGGAACACTCTCCAGAATTCTTGGTAGATTTCTCTTTCTGATGGGGGAACACTCTCCAGAATTCTTGGTAGATTACTCTTTCTGATGCTGTGTTGATCCACAGGGGCGTCTAAGGAGACTCAGGTCACAAGTCACAAGGAGACTCTTTCTTGGAGCACTTTGATGATTTAAATTTCGGAGTCCACTCTTTGTCTTTGAAGATTGTCATTAATTTTTGCTAATTAATCCATCACCGCAAGCCACCAGTTGTAGTAACTCCTCTATACCGACCCGATAAAAGATGGTGAGTGGTAGCGAGATCGGATCGTTGGCACAGAGAATTTCTCGCATAAATTAGAAAATAGAATTTTATTGTATAACAATGTTAATTCTAATGAAAAATATATACAAGATGTCAATACAGCATTTAATTATTTTTCGTGAGTCAATCGCTTATAAGTTAATGACCTCTTGACTCCAAGTGTAACTGAAACAAACAAAAGTCTCTAAACATTACAGACAGTCGTGACTACAAAACAAAGTTTATTCGGACCAAGGCTCGTCCGTTCCTTCTCTTCGGAAGATCTACTAATACTCGTTAATTCTGAGTCTAAGAACTCTCACTCTCGCACTTGGTGTGCTTTTTCACTTCGCTGGGATTTTCACCGGATACCTGCTGTATCAATTCTAGAGGTCGGACCTCACTAGCGCTTACACCACGCTGAGTTAGAAACTGACGTTTCCTTTTCCCTTCTCCAGAGAGTCAACACTCTCCTTTTCGATCTCTCCAAAAACTGTCCTCTCTCACTTTTTCATTCTCGCAGGAGAACTCCTTCTAGGGGCGGGGGCTTTGTCGAGGCGGGCCCCTCGAAACTCTCCAGCCTCTTAGCAGCCTTGAGATCCCTCTGTTTCGTTTTCACTAAGTCCGTCATTGGACGTTCTAAGACAAAGGGCAAAGTTTCGGGCGCAAACCTAAAAATCGTGTGCAGAGATCGCTTCTCTCGCAGATGAACTCTTTCCCACGAACTCGGCAAGGATCAAAGCATAAGACCCCTCTTTGGGTAACGCCTTACCACTTCATCACTGTCCGAACTTTCCGCTCACAGTACAATAGAATTCGGCGTCTGCTAGTCTTCAAGGCAAAAATAGCGAGGGAAGGTATGCAGTTAAGTGTACTCACAGGAAATGCTAGAATGACACATAGTGCAGCTGGATGTCGAAGCTCAAATTCTTTACAGCATCATCTGAATATTTAGTTATATTATACCCATGAGCGCATCAGTATACTTGTAACAAATAAATAAAATTTCAAGCTGATTCTGTATTGTAAAGAAACTTTTGTTATAAAGAGTAGGACCAATAACAGATGAAAATATTGCTTTTGGACACTGTTTTGATTTCCTTTTATCTCAATTAAATATTACTAAGAACTTTTTTGAATACATACACCACATTTCGTATCATAAAATGCATTACATGTAATGCATTTTATGATAACAAATACTTAAAATGTGTGTATGTATTCAAAAAAGTTCTTAATAATATTTAATTGAGATAAAAGGAAATCAAAACAGTGTCCAAAAGCAATATTTTCATCTGTTAATGTTCCTACTCTTTAAAACAAAAGTTTCTTTACAATACAGAAAATTTTCCGATCATAATGAAAAAAAATTCCGTAAAGCAAAGAAAAAGTTTCTATTCTACACAGGAATTTTTAATTTTTTCAAGATTAGTTTACTGACTGATTCGGAAAAGTTTCCTTTTTAAAACGGAATACTTTCTATCTATTCTTCCATTCTTCCAAAACGTTTCTTTATGTGAATGGAAAGATTTCCGTAAGACCCAGGAATTTATTCTGTGTCTAAAGATTAGTTTCTGAATCAAACGGGAAAAGTTTCCTGACGGAAAGAAAAAACTTTCGTTTTTTTTCCGTTTTTTTTTCCGCGTTGTTTCGGAAAAGTTTCCTTACCTATACTGG
Organism: Maratus michaelseni; assembly: GCA_963931845.1. NCBI lineage: Eukaryota > Metazoa > Arthropoda > Arachnida > Araneae > Salticidae > Maratus > Maratus michaelseni. The sequence continues at coordinate 166,397,205 of OZ007592.1, read as the reverse complement.
CAACTGGAAATCCTATTCCTACCGGAAACTTTTCCGAATTTTTTTTTTACAGTGTAATAATAACAGAGAAACCATTTTCTTTCCTACCTGTGGTGAATGAAAACATAGTGAGGGAATGATTTTGCATTTTAAAAAATATTTTGAATATATTTCCATTTCAATACGTAAATAATCACAGCTTATATGTATAACTGATTAATACTGATAGTTTAAATCACCTTTTCGTTTTGTAATTTAACAAATATATCCACAAGACCCTGGGACACGAAATTTCCACTTTTCGGAGAAATAGTCGCATACAAGGCAATTTACAAACATAATTTTATTTGAACATAATTACAGTTTTTAACTTTAGCTAAATAAATTTAGTCAATTGCACTGAAAAAAAACAACAACTGCTGATTTTACGGTATAATGCTGGCACCTCAGCTTCCAGTATTATACCGTAAAATTAACAGTAATAAACAGTAAAATAACTTTCAGTATTATACCGTAAAATTAACAGTAATAAACGGTAAAATAAGCAGTGATACACTGCCACGCATGCGCGGTAGCGTATTACTGATTATTTTACTGTTTATTACTGTTAATTTTACGGTATAATACTGGAAGCTGAGGTGCCAGCATTATACCGTAAAATTAATCCAAAAATTTGCAATGGTGGCAAACAGAGTTCCCTATCCGGAATCACAAAATGACTCGATCTGGATATTGTATAAATCTTTGGTAATAAGGCTTCAGTCTTTTTTTTTTTTTTCCTAGTAAAATAAAAATCTTTAATTTCTTAGAGACACCTGGCTGGCATTAATGTTTTAAAAGCGATATAATATCCTTTTAATGTTCTTAAAAGGTTTGCGACATATTTGATTTATTACTGTTTTGAAGCACAATACTTTAATCAGAACAAGGATAGCTTTTTATTAGTAATTAATATAAATCGTATCACATATTTGTTTGAGTAATCGGTAAATTAACATCCGTTAAAAGTTGTGAAAAAGAAAATCAGAATTCACAAAGAAAACAAAAGATTTTTTTAGTTACAGTAATTAAATTCCTTATCTATAACAAAAGAAACAAAAGGGAAACGTCACAATTTACCGATGACCTATTTTCTTGGTGCATTCTCACCTTCTTAATCAACCAGCCGTGAAACAAGGTGAGACCCCCCCCCCCCCCCTCAAGTTTGTTCAGGACCCTAGATTAAAAATAAAACAATGAGAAAGTGCCGAAGATAATTTTTTTTTTTTTTTTTTTGGCAAAAGGTTGATTGAATGTATCGGATTTCACAGCACTATATATCGCTGATAAAGAAACAATAGATACAATATTTTAAAATTCCCTCTCACTGCAGACTGCAAATTTAATGTGTATCCAATTCAGACTTTTTTTTTTTTTTTTTTTTCAAGCGACAGAGTTGTTTATAGCTTTCAAACTACGGAAAAATGTCGTCGCATTTATGATAAAAGTACTCTGATCATGAAAGAAAAAAAAAAAAACTTCGTTGTATCACTGTTATAACCTTCTCTGCGCCGTGAACTGATATATCTGTTCCCTATAAGCTGTAGGTTTCACTGCAGTAGAAGCATTATTTAAATTAATATAACTCTACAGATAGTATAAGGCAGTTTTAAAACAATGAGTGACGATTAATACTCTCAAGAATTATATTCATATATGTAATTAAGTTTTTTATATCGTGTTGGAAAAATCACTTTTTATTTAGCATTAAAAAAATTACAGAGATAACAGCATTGCAATTTTGTCCTTTTGCTGGGGCGGTCAGAGGGAATTGTGGAAGATAAATTATTTCCGATTCATTTCTCTTTACTATTCATCTCAAATAAAAATCACAAACGCTACCAATTTTTGCTAAATGATTTATTAATTGTTAGTTGAATCAAGATTACGTATGCTTCTTCATTAGTCTCTATTACTTTGTTAAATAAAGGATTATTTTATCTATTGTATGCATTGAAAGTTTTTGTATGTAAGTATATGTAGGGTGAAACTCCCAGTAACTGACACATTAAGGATTCTTTCTCGTTTAAATTACTAGTACAAAAATTTAAATCTATTTTTTACTTATCTTTGTTTTTGAAAGGATAGTAGAGATATATTGAAAAAATATTGTTGTCAAAATTTTGAAAACTTATACATTTTATCATTAAAAATTAATTTTATTCATAAATATGGTAAAAAAACCCAGTAACTGACATCATCCCTGTTTTGAAACACCAATAATTGACACAAAGTGAACTAGTGACTGACACTTTATTTTAAAATATTAAAATGCTTTAAAAAACTTTATTCTTTATTATAAAAAGTCCTTTCGGCCTGTACCGGGAGGAAAAGGTAGCTTTCCTATATCTCCGTTTTAAAATTTTAGCTAATGTTGCACGAAAACAGCAAGTTAAAATGCAAATAAATGTTTACAAAAGATTTGTTAATACTGAATTTGAATAAGAAATTCGCCAAATTATTGAGCAATAGCCAAATTGGCTTTATTTATGAAGACTTATTTTGGTCGCCAAATTTGGCAATATTTCGCCAAATGTCGCCAATGTCGCCAATTTTGGCGCTAACGGATAGGAATATGTAGTTTTATGCGTATGATTGGGAAAATTATTACAACAATGAAAGAATCCAATATCCAATGAATATCCAATAACTGACATTTATGAACCGGTATCTGGTGTCAGACACTAGTAAAACAACTTAAATTTTAATGGTGTTTACTACAAGATAAATTTAATTTATTATTATGCATTTTTAAACAGTTCAAATAATAGATTTCAAATTTTTTTTTTTTAATTTAACCAATAACTAACACCTCTGTCAGAGACTGGTGAAATGAAATTTTAGGAACCAATAACTGACACACCCCATTAAGCTAAGTTAAATAACTATAAACCCTAAATCATGACCCTAATATATCGTATGCATACTACATATCTACATACTATATCTACAAGTATAACTTTAAGAAAAAAGTTTAGGATGGTTGAATTACAAATAAATTAGAAAAACACTTCCTTAATTTTAGAAATAAGATGGTTGCTTCAAAATGGCACTTTTGTATTCTCAAAAGTTTCTTCCTCATTGAATATATTCTTGGCTAGTGGAGAATAAATTGACTCCAAAATAAAAATAAGTGTCTCATTTACCACTAAATGACATTACTTTGCAGAATTTCATAACAAAATGCTTAATTGAGTTCAGTGGTGTAGTCCTAGGGAAAAAAGTGGGGGGACGCTCATAGTTCCGAACATTAGGTCTATGTCCTGTGTCACCCACAGAAAACTTGATACTACAGAATCTTGCCTTTCATTTTGAAATGCAGAAAAAATAATTTGAAAATTTAAGCAGTTTAATTTAATTTATTAAAGTTTTTTTCACTTGTAATCTTTTAAATAGTTTGCCATACTAGAAAAGTTGAGAACTTTATTTCGTGTCTGAAAATTTTTGGAAAAGAATTCGAAATTCAGTAACACTAATTCGCGTAACGAGATTCTTCTTTTAGTTAGTTTTGGAAATAGCCATATTATAGCATGAAACTTGCTGGCCATTGACAACATTGATAATTAATGAATTTTTACTTTCCAAAGTGCAAAACAAATATTGTAATCATAGAAAAAATTGGTATATCTTTACTTTTTGAGGTTTTTTGAATCCGCTGTTTAACACTTTCCAACATAGTTGGAAAGTGTTTATGAATTTGGTTTGTCTGTCTGTCTGTCCATACTCTACCTCTCGTTAAATATACTCGGATTGTCATGTATTGAATTTAGCTATAGAATGTTCAGTATTGAAAACGAAGTGTGTAGCATTAATAGACCATGTACAGGGACACACAAAAGAATTTCTTTACATTATGGTCTATAGAGAAAAGTCGTTTGCGGCGCATTTTATGGATGTTACGATATTTCAAACATAATGAACTTAATATGCATTACTGAGGGGGGTTAAAGCGTGCATTCACCGGAGATTACAATGGGTAGCGTTTATAGTTCAATTACAGGGACGTACAAAATGATTCCTTTACATTATGATCATGGGGAAATATATTGTTTGCTGTGAATTTTGAACATGTTATGATACTTGAAACATAAGGAAATTTAGAAAGATCACTAAGGTTTAATACAACTTATTTTCTATAAATTATGGAGTGCCTAGGATTTATCGTTCATGTACAACGACGCACACGATAAATCGGTTAAAGGACTAACTAGGATCGGTCATTGCTAGACGTGCTATTTCCGCTGCGGTATGCAATTTTATGTAATTTTTAGTGTATTTCGTGTTGTTTACAAATTCTGTAGGTCATATCTAGGGCTGCACGAAAGACAGTTGTTGAAAAGGGTTTTTTACCTAGTTATGTACTTTTTTAATTGCTTATTTAGCTGTCTCATTTCATCGCATTAAAAAATCAAATATCTTAATAATACTAGTAAATCTACAGATCAGGAGCCTCAACGTCAGCTATATGAAAGTCAATGTTTTTTAATCTCATTTCTCATAATATTTAACATCTTATAATACGCAAATTAAATTTTTTAAATTATTACATGTATATTTATACGCATATAAAATAATTCGAAGGTTTCAGAAATTAGGAACATTAAATTAAACACGGTTTATGCAATAATATTCTGACATTCTTATGAACTTCTTATTTTATTTTTTAGGTAAAAAAATACATTTCTTCAGGGGGGCTCTGTTCCCATGAACCCCCCGTAATCTTATTAAATTTATATTCGTGGTTTCCTATTGTTTGTGTGAATGATTCTAGTACATATTGGATTTCGTTCTACACATTGGTTTTATTATGAAAAGCAAAAATTTCGAAAATAATTTCATGTAATACCTAAATAGCAATATTTACTTACCTTCCAACCACGAAGCAGTCGCATCTGATAGATAAGTTGAATAATATCTCGTGTACAAAATCAACTTATGGAAATGTAAACTGAATCTACTATATATTCACTTATCTATTTCAGAAATCTAGTATTATTACAATTTTTGTTTCGGAAAAACAGTTTTGATGGCCATTGTACAATATTTATTTGACCTTAGTACATCCTGATTTAATTCGATGGCAATAGCATACTAAAATCTCCCCAAAATAGGCTTATTTGGAAACTTTTAAACCTGAAAACTTTTATTGTGTAATCCTTCATAATCGTGCCCACTGCCAATTCACTAAATAGCAATCTTGATTTGGCGCTATAAAGTATTTTTTGTGATAACTTTTTATGATCTCAGTTACCAATAATTGTGCTATTTCAGGCTGTATGGATTCGTTTTACTACGCTAATTTCTTTAGATTAACTACCTCGTTGTATGAGATATTACATTATATTTTTAAAATAATACTAATTTTCAACCACGAAAAATCCGCATCTCTTCCAGAAAATTAATAATATCTCATATAAAAATGTTTCGGCTATCATTCTATAGTAGTTAAAAGGTAACTTGTACAAAAATAAATTCTCATTTATTTCAATAAAATATAAAATCACCCAATAATATTTTATTTTGCGAATAAAATATTGTAGCAAAATCGTCTGAGTTACTTGAATTTTATCATTTTGATATTCTTTAAACATGGTTGCTAGGTTACGGTTAAATTGAAAAGGAAAATAAAAATGAATGCATTTTAATATTTGCAAAAAATGATAAAATAAAAGTATTATATTATTAGAACAGATGTATAAAATTGCACCAAAAATTATACACCTAATTTAAAAAATCTGACGAATGTATAAACAAAATTTCAAATTAATTTGAATAATTTAACACCTGACTTGATAAATATTAGCCTTCATAACTTACCGTTTAAATACATTAATCAAATGCGACATTTTATTTTCAACGACTGAAAAATTTCAAAATCGTCTGAAATCCCATAGGAAAGCATTATGATCAAAAAAGAAATGTTCTATATTTTCCGAACGAATGAACCAAATGTAACTAAAGACTATACAGCTAATTCCGGGTATCTCACCAATATACCTACCAAAAATCACACTAATCGGATCATTTTTACGGCAGTTATCGCGGAACAGACAGACAGACAAACAGACAGACAGACAGACAGACAGAAACCAAAAACTTTTCGGGTCTCCACAGTGAGCCTCAACTGACGTTTCGGCAATTATGTTAGTATTGTAAAACGTCTCATAATCTATGCCCGATGCATGATTTTTCGTTCTGGTACTATTTTTTGCAACGATTCTGCATGTTATGTGCATTTGTGCAGGTTGCTATTTCCGTTTTTAGTTCCCAAAGTTCGGTTATATGTTCTTTCTACGATGAATTTGTATGTGTGTGTGAGAGAGAGAGCCAGTGAGTAAGCATGATAGCATTTAAACGGTTCTTTCTATGGAGCTCATATTTGGCAGGTATGTTATATATGTATATGGATAGAGCATTTAAGGATTTGATGTTACGTGCCGCTGTCGCAAGGACTGTATTGAAATTTGGACAAATCTGCCAACGAGCTTCGTATCTAAACAATTTTTTTAAATTATTTTGAGACCAATAAGTATCGTTTGTATGAGAGAAAATAATCAAAGAAATGTGACCGAGGCCGAGAATAACTAATAACTAATACTTTTACTGGCTGGAAGACTACTTTTAAGATTCAAATGCTGTCCCAGAACGGATTTTTTTTTTAAAACAAATTTTAAAGAATTGGAGTAGGTAAAGATGCTATTAAAGAACGCTGCTGAAAATTGCGTTTCCTCCGGATATCTCCTGAAATATTTGGACTAAAAACTGTGAATTGGTAAGGAGATTCTTTATAGTATGTAAATGTAATTTGTGAAAGTCTTTTTTAATAATTCGAATTTTGAAGGGGTAAAACGTGGGTAGAATCTTTTAAAATCGTAATTTCATCACGATTTCTGGAACTATTCGAGCAAGGAATTTAAAAGTTTGTAAGAAGGTTACCTTTACTGCTTACATACTCCCAAAAATTTTTAAATCGAATTTTACAAAGATGAAACGATGGTTATATCTTCTAAAATCGATTCATCATCACGATTTATCCGAAGATATTTTTTGCAAGGCACTTTAAAACCACTGTTCCTATTCCCACTAGGTAAAACTCCCGAATTTAAAAAAATTTCCTTTTGCTGCACCAAGATTACTACAAAACAACAACAACAACAACAACAAAATAAAAAAACAACTGTTGTCTTTAAAATTGAATGATATATTCTTATACAGTGAAACCTCTCTAAGGAGACCACCCATTAGACCATAAAAAATCGGTCTTTCAGAGAGGTGGTCTCTGAATAGAGGTGATGGATAAAGCAAAGTTTCGTGAAATACATATTACAAGAAAAATATGTTATTGAATTATTTTATTTTATTTCATGTCTATACAGCTTTATAGAAGGAATTAATTTTAGTTTACTTTGATTTTAACAATTTCTCATTAACAATTTTTGATTCTAAACATTCTTTGATCTGTTTAAACAAATTATTAATCTTAGTATCATCTCTAGCAGGTATGGAACTTTCTATCAATCTATTGATTTCAACAAGTGTTTCTTGACATGAAATAGAAGCTTTTACTTGGCGGAAGTTCGTCGTCTGAATCAGAATGGACTCCTAAAATAGATTTTAAAAGTTTTCGATTGTAGAATCAATCATTTTTATAAATGATTGTAGAATTTTTTAAGATAAAAATTTTAAAATCTTAGCTTTGTCGAGATTTTTAATCATACGATTCTTACAGTCCACAGATAAATCATCGTAACATTCAAGAGCATCCTCATATTCAAGTGATTTTGGGTCATAATCAACTTTAGCTGCGTTTGATAGCTGAATCGTTTCATCTTCTAAGGCACTTATGTCATCAATAGATTTTTCTATGGATACATTGCTTAGTCCACAAGTACTGAAGCAATTGATAATTATTTGTGTCTTTATATTATCCCATGCACATTTTATTCATCGAATAGCATCAAGTACATTGATGTATTTCACAATGTCGGATGCATTTTTGGTCTCATCTATTAGGAAAATGAGCTTTCGTAAAACAAAACGTCTATATTCCAGTTTAAACAATGAATGATTCCCTGATGTAACGGCTGAATTTTGGATGTCGTGTTAGAAGGGAGAAATTGAAGTTTCACACTTTTCAGCTGTGCATCATACAAATGACATGGAACATAATCCAACAAAAGGATAATGTTTACCCTGTTTGGTCATCTTTTTGTCAAAGTCATGTAACCAGTTTTCAAAAATGGTGGATGTCATCCACGCCTTCCTATTCGATTTCCAAATCACACCTATTTTTGTAACATCAACCTTTTTAAAGCAATGAGGCTTTTGAGCCTTCCATATTATGATTGGTTTTTCTTTTCCTCCCGCGGCATTTCCAAAAGAAGAAAACTTACTGAGCATGTTTTCCGGAGATGAGTGGAATTTCGAGATTTCCCCATACAAAGGAATGTAATTCTACACTTCGACTGAAAAGTGGTCTTTCAGGGAGGGAAACTGGAAATAGTGGGAGCTTAAAGCCAAAAATTTTAAACCATAAATAAACGGTCTTTATGAGAGGTGGTCTTTCAGGGAGGTTTCACTGTATATTGACTTTTGTGAATATATCAAATTGCAATTTGGCTACACAACACATTATAAATTCAAAAATCTGTTAGATGTTACAAGAAAGAGGTAACCAGACGGTTATATTTATGCAATTGACACTAAACAAATTATGTATTTGCAACAATATCAGTGCTGAAGAAATGCAAAATATTTGCAAAAGTGTTATTAAAAAAGCTCAGATATGCACTGAAGTTGTTGGAAAACACTTAGAAAATGCTTAGCGAATTATATTTATTATTTATTTATTTTTAATTATGTTTCAAAGTTTTAAAACTGTATTTTTTTTTTTCATGATCTTTGCCCGTGTAACTCTTTATTTAGATACATTTGTGATAAAAATAATTTTACACTTAATGCCATCATGAATTTGTGTATAGTCCATATTTTCCTTAATAAAATAATGTTTAAACGGTTTGAGAAGAGGGTATAAGACAGTTGTTTCCGTTGTTTGTTCTTTCTTTCTGTTAACGTTAAACGTACAGGTATGCAGTTTTTTGTAGGAATTTCGCTGCACCAAAAAGAAAAAACTTCTAACTGAGCAGTTTTATATATAAAAGCCCTAAAAATTTAAAACGTATAAATTACTAAAAATTAACGAGAGGACTATTTAATTAAAATTATTACTTCCTACCTCATTTTAAACTCTTTTGCAATTTACATGACCCACTTATTTCCAACAAGTAAAAAATTAAAGCTTGTTTCAATCTTTGTTGGACACTCACCATACCGGACAACACATTAAACTCATTATTTATAAATACCTGTAAAATTAATTTCACAGCAATAAATCATGTGTGAGGGGTGGCATTTCCAACGTATTTTTATCAAAAATAAAATTTCGTTCAGTTTAAACACGTATCAAGCGATAATTGCCCACAGATGGTAATGTATTCGAATTATTTTGAGTGACCCTGTATAGGAATTAGATTATATACGCACCACATAACACACTAAAATTAAATTCAGCTGCAAAACGTATTTCAAGAAATAACCGCCAATAGACGAAAATGTACACTAGTGTGCAAAACTTAAGCAACAAACACAAAATGCTAATTTCTGAACACGTGAGTACTCAAAAGGAAATTCTATAAACAGCAAGTGTAGAAAATAGGTACTACCCTAACAGCACAGACAGTCGATGTGAAGTTTTCTTGACATCACAAATGGTCACAGTCACTACAATGAACAGAAATGTGATATTTTTCATTCGTCTCATTTTACTCTCATTTGGTCACTCCACTGAACAGTCACCATGGCTGCTGCTTTTTGACGAGTCACCAGGTGACTTTACAATGAGTCATCTTGTGACTCTCATGTGACTGTCATTTTGACACTCCATTGTAAAGTCATCATGATAGCTGTTCTGTGACGAGTTCCCAAGTGACAGAAAATGAAATCATCTGGTGACTTTTCACAAAGGAGTGCAATGATGACTTCACAATAGAGTGTCGATCACCGGAAAGTCACCATGCGACTTCATTGTGACATTATTTGGCGACTCATCACAATGCAATGCTCACAATGGCTTCAAAGTTCAGTTTTCAACTGACAGTGACTTGAGAATCACAAGGTGACTTTATTATAATGTCACCTGGTGACCCATCACAAGACGACTGTGACAGTGACTTTTCAGTGTTAACAATCATTTGAGAGTAATAATGAGACAGTGAAATATCCCATATTTTAATTCACCGTAGCGATTGTGACACTTCTAACCTTGTGTGATTCCAAGGGGACTTCACATCGACTGGACGTGCTGTTAGGGTAGTACCACTTTTCCACACTTGCTCTTTATAGAATTTTCCTTTTGAGTACTTACGTGTTCAGAAATTAGCATTTTGTGTTTGTTGCTTAAGTTTTGAACACCAGTGTTTTTGAATTATGTGCGTCCCTGTACATGAATAGCTTTCACGTACTACTAGGTAAATTAATATATTATTCAGCTGAAAAATGCAAATCGAAAGCACATTTCTAGAACTGCACCCATAGTTGACAATGTATTCGGAATCTTTTGTGTGTTCTTGTAAAAATAAAATACTTCACGCACAGTTTTCTATAGTAAACGTGTAGCAGTGTATAGTAACATAAATATGAATTTATTTTAGTTTTAAAAATTATAACACGAAATGTATTTCAAACAATTACTGTTAATGGTGTTTCAAATATCTTTGACGGTAACTATAAACGTACAATAAATGTTATTTTTTAATAGGGAACATGTTGTAATGAATCTCGATATCATATTTCATTTTCGTTTTCTTTAAAGTACAATATTTTTACTAAAGTGTATTTCAATCAATTTCCGACCATAAACCATAATATGAAATAATACTTTTGTGCCACCGTAAGCGAAATATTGAAGGGTCTGTGCGGGATCTGGCTATGCCCGAAGTCCGTACGCGGCCCGGAAAAGTGAAGACAAACTTTCAAATGGGCCAGTATAATGGGCAGAATAAAGACATTTTTTTAAGAGTGGGCGGGGTCTATAAAAAAATTAAATGAACCAGTCGGTAAGATAAAAACAAACTAAGTGGGGTGGCAGGCCCTACATAACAAATTTAAAAGTGTCGGACTAAGCCGACGAAATAGGAATACTTTTCAATGGGTCTTGCTGGGCCGAGAATAAGTTATAAATGCGTTGCACGATCCGATGATAATTTGACACCACCATTACAGAAATTTAACATGTCCATCGAACAGATCTGCATCGTACAGTTACATCGTGTCTGAGCCCAGACTTAGTTTTTTCAGCAGACTCGTACGGACTCGGGTTCACTTTTACCCCCACATACTCGAGACTGGCCATATCCGGACTTAATTGTTTCCAGGACGTGTCGGGCAGGCAATATTTTTGTTAAAATAACAGTTATTTTTTTTTAGTGGAGTTAGTAGTGGCTTTTGTTAACGGAATCTATGGAAATACTATACTTTAATAAATTACAGGGAAATATTGTCAAAAAATCTACTTTTTCTTTATTTCAGCTTTAAAGGTTCTGATGTTTTAACCCTTTTTTTCTTTTATTCTAAACTACATTAATTTTTTTCTTAATGAGTCTTTATTTGAAGATAAAAGTCTAGGAGTCTTATTAATCATCACTTGATCATTAATGTTTCCGTTCTGTATTCTATGTCTTGCGGCGGACAAATTGTTTGAAATTTACTGTAAAATTTCGTATAAATATGTATGCAGTATTCTTTAAAAGAATCTTAGATGTATGTTAAGAAAATAGGAATTTTTTTGTTGAAATTGGGCCGGGCCATGAACTGCTAAAATATAATCCGGCCGGCACCAGGCCGAACTTTTAGTTTTTTCACTGGGCAGGTCCAAGATAGATTTCGTTCGGGCCGGGCTGGGCCCGTGCCTGGAAATTTCGGCCCATGCAAATCTCTAGATTGAAGCTACACAATTAAGTTATATCATTTTCAATAGTAACAAAGTTACAGAAGTTAGAGAGAGAACGTATAAATAGAGACATGACAGACCAACCGAAGTGATAAACACTTTTCAACTATGTTGGAAAGTATTAAAAATCAATGTTTCATTTCTTAAAATTGCTAATTTATTACCGTGCTGCTTATCTCTTAAAAAAAAAAAAAGTTTGGAAAGTCTGCGTCTTCCCGCGTCCCTTGCCGTCCCCTTGAAACTAAAAAGTGGGGGGACGCTTAAGATAAAATAAAAAAGTGAGGGGACGCTGTCCCCCTGCGTCCCCCCTCAACTACACTGTTAAAACTACAGGTGACAATTCGGTGCCTTTTGGGAACCTGGGGTGAAATTCTGGTGCCGTTTGAAACGCTAGGGTGCCGTACAGGCTTGAAAATGTGATTAGGGTGCCATTTGGTCACTCACTGGGTGATTGAAGCTAATTAGGGTGCCGTACAATGCATATTGCTCGAACTGTTTCACCCCGCCATTCGACTGGTATCTTGCGCATGCGCTGATTCGTTTCCTCTTCATGAGGTGTTGACTTGTTTCCTCTCATTTTTCGCAAGTCATAGGGGAGATCGAACAAGATGGCTGACTTTGCATTTCAGTGCATCGCTGCTGCGTAATCGTTGCCGCATAGTTATTAATATAATAACTAAATAACGACATTTATTTAGAATAAATAAACCAGGGGAGTCAATAAAAAGAATCACTCTTTATATACAGGTATGTGAAATGTTTCAGTGTTGTTTGTATATTATGTTTTATTATTATAAAAAGATTTTATATTATGTTGTATTACAAGTGGCTCCACACATTATTTTCAAGCAGACATTTTAAGTTATAATCTTGATGTGGAAAGTTGAAATTTGTATCTCGTGAAAGTAGAATGATGTAGCCTCACCTATTTGCTTGTTTTTTAAATTATTATTTATGCAGAGCTTATAATAATTTCATTTTATTCATATTTTTATCTAATGAATTTTCTCGCACAGTTTTTGTTGTTTACAATCTAGAAATAAATTTAATGATGCATTATTATAGTAATAAAAAATATAGAGAGAGAAACATAAGTTGTTATATTTAAAAAAACTAGTTTAATTTCTTATTTTTCTGATATATAAACAAACAATTTGTAAACAATTAAAGAATTTACAAGTTTTAAAGGGAATTGATTTTTACTAACTTGAAACGTATTAATTTGAATATTTGACAATTTTAAATTAGTTGATTTGATAATATGAAATAGTAAACTTTGTAACATAAGAAATAGTAAACTTGATAAAATATAAATTTCTGCAGATGTTTTTACTAATCAAATACTTTTTACTCTCGAAATTTTTAGAGCTTGTGTTTGATGATGAAATGAACTAAAAATATACCTCATTACATATTATAAATTATTAACAAAATAAATAAATCGTAATTCCTGAATTGATATTTGACATTTATACATATGTCTTCTTGAAAAATGTTTTGTGAGTCTCTTGTACTATAACATATTAATAATAATAAAACACTGGAACATTTCACAGTAGTGTGGCTGGATGTAAGAATGGCTTAGATGATTGAGTGATTTATGTAAATATATTTAACTCGCATAGCTAGAAGATTTTTTTCCCCTCTTAAAATAATAATGATAAATAAATATCTCTGTACTACTACATCTAACTTAAAATGGTAATAAATACTAATATATATGGTAATAAATACTAACCGGTTTTGAAGGTAACAAAAATGACCTGATGATGTATATAATACATTTCTCATAGATATTAACCTGCACATGCAGGGGTCGATGCAAGTTTTTTTTTTTTTTTTTTTTTTTTTTTTTTTTTTGTGTGTGTGTGTGTGTGGGGGGGGCATTTTGTGAAATTTATTATATTTTTCACAAAATGCCTCCCCCCCCCCTTGTCTAGCAATTGTATTGAAAAGAATTTGAGAATTCTTATACTTAAAAAAGAAAAAAAGGCTATACATATATAATTATAATGCAATGTTTAACTTTTCAGCAATAAAATGATCAATACTTCATTTTCTCTGCTGAAATTTATACAAAGTTAAAAGTTGATCATCTCATGTCAAGGGTCGATCCAGGCAAAATTTTGGGCCTTTTCAGAGCTCCTTCACAAAGATCTATTTAATAAAACAGGCTCCTTCACAAAAATCAATTTAATAAATTGGGCCCCTTCAGTAACATCTATTTCATAAACTGACCCCTTCACAAAATTCCTTTTAATAAAACAGGTATCTTGAGAAAATTCCTTTTAATAAAATAGGCCCTTTCACAAAATTCTATTCCATAGAAACTTACTATTTTTATTAATTATTCATTATTTTGATATGTTTTAAAATGTGTAATTTGTAAACAATCTTTCGAACCAAACATTTATTAACATAACAAAAACTTTTTAAAGTCCTATTTGTTTTCCTTTCTGGTGAACTTGATTGTTTACAAATTGCACATTTTAAAACATAACAAAATAATAAATAATTAATAAAAATAGTATGTTTTTATGGAATAGAATTTTGTGAAAAGACCTATTTTATTAAAAGGAATTTTGTGAAGGGATTTGTTTTATTAAAAGAAATTTTGTGGAAGGTGTCATTTTATCAAATTGATTTTTCTGAAGGAGCTTGTTTTATTAAATAGATTTTTGTGAAGGAGCTCTGAATAGGCCCCAAATTTTGCCGGGATCGACCCTTGACATGAGATGATCAACTTTTAACTTTGTATAAATTTCAACAGAGAAAATGAAGTATTGATCAGTTTATTGCAGCTAAAGTTAAACATTGCATTATAATTATATATGTTTAGCTTTTTCTTTTCTTTTTTAAGTATGAGAATTTACAAACTCTTTTCAATATAATTGCTAGACAAGGGCGGGGGGGGGAGATGCTTTCATTTGTGGAGTGCCGCTGGGCACCTTAGAGTAGAGGTGCCATTATTCTCCCCTGGGTGCCATCCTTTCACCCCTTGGGGCACCCTGTATTAGGGGTGCCATCCTTTCACCCTAGTTAAGGGTGCCATTTTGGCTCCCCTAGGGGTGTCACCAGTGAGACAAGCCTTTCACCCCTTTTGGGTGCCATGTGTCACCTGTAGTTTTAATAGTGTACACAACTGATTGAGTTAGATTTTGGCTCAAGTGTCAGTTTCTGGTTATGTGTCAATAACTTGGGGTTTCACCGTACATGTTATAATGTAAATACAGTGTGTCCAAGAAAGATCTTTATTATTCTAAAGATTAATAATAAAAATACGAACAAGTCAAATGAAATGCAGTTTGTGGCAAAAGAATGCAGAAATCTAAAGTTTTTTCTCGTATCAATTGCAATTGGTCCATTTTTCTTTGTATAGAAGACTATTAACGGTGTAAAAACTCCGGCGGGATTTTTAAAATTCGAACTGGTAGCTGTGGCTAACCGGAGTAATTACTATAGCTGATTTTTAAAAGAAATATTTCTTTTATTTGTAACATCAACTTACAAAACATTCCTCCGATAGATTTCGGTATTAACATAAATTAAGGAGTGCGTGAGATGAGGTGATTATAAACCATGCGATAGTCTTTAAGTCTCTCCTTTCGATCTCTTCGCTCGAAATACTCTTGTTATAGACTTTGATTTAGACCTCCGAATGAGGCAATACGATTTAACTGGACAGGGTGTCCTTGGGGATGCCTGGATGGCTTCTCGGAAATCTCTCTCACAGATCGGGGCGTCTGTTTCCTCCGGCTTCCCCTGCGCTGCTCGTTTCTCCGCAATGCTCGGCTTCTTAGGGTCACGTCCTACCCTTTTGCCTCCAAAAAACCATCTCCCTCTCGTCTTCTCTTCTTCCTCCAGCCTCCGAAAAAAGGGGGGCGGGGGTAGGTTCATCCCGGCCTCTTAAACTTACGGCAGCCTATCGTTGTGGATATCTGGTTCTCATTCGCAGATTTTAAAGGACTTCCCTTGGCGTCCGATAGTCTCTGGGAAAACATCTCCATCTGCGACCTCACAAGTAGAATAAATAATTAGTTAACGTCGGATAGTCGCCATGCCGTCTCGAGTATTGTTCATAAAATGTCCACACCATTCAGCATAGGAGATTGATCGTTCCTTTTGATCTGACCCGACAACTCCGGGGGTCGATCGGTCACAAGTTACTTACGCTGGGATATTGGGAAAATGTCACAGCATTACCCCCTCGAGCAGATGAGATTTTTCAAGCATTTGGAAAATCTTACATCATTACTGGTGCGCTAGCCTTCCATACATACCCAACACACATGTTAATTCTCAATAGAGGCTTACCTTAAACATTATTATTCACAAGTTTATCATACCATTTACAAACTCACATCGTTAAATTAAATTTCAATATTCATTGCATGATTCAAATACACAATTATTTCAATTACAAAATGAAAAACTATATACAAAATTACTGAGTGGAATATTATTTATTCCATTCTACTTAAACAGTCTACATGTGGAATTTGGTATACCTGGCCGATAACCTAACGATCTGCGAATATCCTGCGTTTTTCCACAATCTCTAATTAGTCGGAAATCATTTCCGGCGTCGTTTTTCGACTGTTTAACCTCGCTGCCTTTTATTTCGTTATGCGGCGATATGTATCCTGGGGTTTCTAAACAATCAGAACTGAAAACCGTTTTTTGCTTCCTTCTCAACGCACAATAACTGTTTACCCCTTTTGTTGTTTTCTGTCCCGAAGATTTAAACCTAAAATCTTCCTTTCGTTTTAAGACTGTGTCTTTATTTTTTTCCCCATGCTTACTTTCCCGGATTTCATTCCTTAAATAAGACACCCTCGCTCTTTCTTTATAACCCTCTTCCTTCATCCTTGATTTGGGTGTCGCGCGGATCGGGGTCGTCGCGAATTTCGTTTTAATGGAAGATTCACAATGCGTTATTCCTGCACGTTAGCTAAGGGGAAAGGGAACAAAGCCTTTCTTTTCCTTCCTGTCCGGTTTTCTCACTTCATTCTTTTGATAAGCCGAAACTAAGCGGTTCGTGGGGTTGGGGGGAATTGGGCGGTCACTCCTGTGCCTTTTTTTCGGTGCTGCACTCCCAAAGCTAACAGGCGGTTTCGGTTTCATTCTGTCTAGCAAATTTTGTGTTTTGCTTCCCAATAAATAATAATCCATTTCTATGTCTGCATCGACAATACCTGCGTAAGTCCTAACTCTTTTTCCTAAATCACACAGATTAAGCTCTATTTCTGCGAGGGGTAGACATTTTAAATCATTTTGTAACGGTTGCTTTACCCACACGACTCTCCCTGTGTATTGTTCTCGGGTCACCTGGTTGGCACTAATTAAATCTAGCGACGTAGCCGTGTCTCTAAAAATTTTCATTTCTTTCCCATTTATAATCCCTTGTGTTAAATAGGGCTGGAACATTTCGTTTAACTCATCGAGGTCAGCCAACCGATTAACCACTTCAGGTATTTCACTACTCCTTTTTTAGTTCGGGGCAAAATTTGCGGATATGAGAAAAACTACCACAATGGAAACAAGACCTGTCTTTTCGCTTATCAAAAATTACATCTCTATCTTTTTTATCTTCCCTCTCCCTCCAATTTCTTTTCATTTCCGCGTTTTGGGGTTCTGTCTCTGGTCTATCAACCAATCTGTTTCCCTCAACCTGTTTGCCGTTATTTGGATATCTAGGCGGGGACTGTTTCATCTCTGTTCTTCTAACCGCCTCATAATGATCTAGTTTTTGGGTTTATTCCCCGGGCGTAATTAAATCACTCCAGGAATCTATGAAATGTTGTCTCATTTCACTAGGGACTTTTCGCTTGATCTGGTCGGATATTATCAGATCTCTCAGTTGACTAAATTCGGTCACCTGAATCCCTTCTAACCACTGGTCAAAATAATTAGTTATTTCGTAAGCGAAATCTTTCCAGCTTTTTTCTGAAGCCCTATTCGTCGTCACGAATTTATTTCTAAACTCTTCCGCGCTGATTCGGAATTTTTCTAACAATTTCCTCTTTACGAATTCGAAATTATCTGCCTGCTCTGAAGGTTCTCTCAAGATTACTTCTGATAACTCAAAAGGTAACATCCCCATCAAATTTGTAACCCATTGACTTTTCTCGATTTGGGCTCTCGAAGCTTGTCGCTCAAACAAGTCCAAATATAAAGAAATTTCTGTTTTTCCTAATTCAAATTTCGGTAAAACATTTTTTAAGATAATTTTTGGTTCTTTCTCTATCTGGCTAGAAGATAATGTAATTGTATCACTTTCACGTTCTGCTCTGATTTTAGCCAATTCAAATTCTTTATCGGCCTTGTCTTTATCAAGACGAGCCTTCTCTAGCCGATCCTCCTCAAAAATTTTCAACTGGCTTAGGGCCATTTGTTCTTCATAGTAAGGCGCCTCCGTTATTTTTTTTACTAATTTCGGAATCATATCTTTAGGTAAGACTTCTATTTCTAATTCCGCAGCTAAAGACTGCAAATCACATCTCCTGAACGTTGCTAAATTCGCCATATTTACAATTTTGAAATCCTGGCACAATAATTTACCCTACTCTATTTCATACATAAATGCATTGTAAAAATTCAGAATTTTGACCCCACCACACAATATAAACAATAATTACAAACAAATAAAATACACCAAAAAACATAAATTCATGAAATTTTGACCGCAGGTCACAGATTTTTAAAATTTTGAATTACAAGCAAACCAATTCCACATATAGGCTACAATTTGCCAAAAAAACCATATATATCCTTAATTTGACGGAATTACTGACAGACCTCAACTTAATCTAACAACTTATTTAAATTCAAAATTTAATTCCTAAGCAATCTTCAACATAAGAGAACAAACACATTAAAAAATATGGCCGAAAAATACAATTATCATAATTTGCTTTTCACTAAAAAAAATTTTTAATTAAAAAAAATATTAAAAGAATTTTTCAATTACTAGAAACAAGATGAATTTAAAGTTTGTTACACTTTTCATTTACCTTCCACACACAAAAAACATCTGTTGGTAATTAATATTTAAGATTTTTACTTATATTACCGAACACAAATAATTAAAGAAAAATTGCTTCCTGTCCAAAATTAAAAGTATACACACTAAGCCTCCACTGAGAATAAAACAAGTGCTCACCTGGGTATAGCTCTGTCTGCGATTCTCGGCGGTGATTCTGTTTTCTTTTCTCTCCACACTGTCAGCAAAGTTCAGATGCTTCTGGTTCCTGGTTCAGCGGATGCAGTTTCAGATAAGTTCGGGTCTCTGCCTTGGCTTTGGCGGGTCGCTTTGGGGTCGGTGGATCTTCCTCGATTCAGCGGAATCTGTCTCTCTATCACAGGATTCTGTACGAATTCGGCGAGTTGTCCTGCTCTGCCCCGATTCGGTATGTAGATTCAGGTTCCCAACGGCTGGTGTAGATTCTGAAGAAATTCGGCGAGTTGTCCTACTCTGCCCCGAATTTATAAAACTTTGTCACGCACGTTTCTTTCACCACTTTAAATCCCTTGAAGCTGCCACCATCTGTAAAACTCCGGCGGGATTTTTAAAATTCGAACTGGTAGCTGTGGCTAACCGGAGTAATTACTATAGCTGATTTTTAAAAGAAATATTTCTTTTATTTGTAACATCAACTTACAAAACATTCCTCCGATAGATTTCGGTATTAACATAAATTTAAGAGTGCGTGAGATGCGGTGATTATAAACCATGCTATAGTCTTTAAGTCTCTCCTTTCGATCTCTTCGCTCGAAATACTCTTGTTATAGACTTTGATTTATACCTCCGAATGAGGCAATACGATTTAACTGGACAGGGTGTCCTTGGGGATGCCTGGATGGCTTCTCGGAAATCTCTCTCACAGATCGGGGCGTCTGTTTCCTCCGGCTTCCCATGCGCTGCTCGTTTCTCCGCAATGCTCTGCTTCTTAGGGTCACGTCCTACCCTTTTGCCTCCAAAAAATCATCTCCCTCTCGTCTTCTCTTCTTCCTCCAGCCTCCGAAAAAAGGGGGGCGGGGGTAGGTTCATCCCGGCCTCTTAAACTTACGGCAGCCTATCGTTGTGGATATCTGGTTCTCATTCGCAGATTTTAAAGGACTTCCCTTGGCGTCCGATAGTCTCTGGGAAAACCTCTCCATCTGCGACCTCACAAGTAGAATAAATAATTAGTTAACGTCGGATAGTCGCCATGCCGTCTCGAGTATTGTTCATAAAATGTCCACACCATTCAGCATAGGAGATTGATCGTTCCTTTTGATCTGACCCGACAACTCCGGGGGTCGATCGGTCACAAGTTACCTACGCTGGGATATTGGGAAAATGTCACAACGGACATGAATTACTTGATAGAGTGTCTCCCGAACGATGAATTGGTCATTGAGGACCAATTCCTTGGCATCTGCGATCGCCTAATAACATGATTCAACTGGATTTATTTTTGTAAAATTACGGTAAAGTATATTTACGTTTTTTAAAATTACGTTTATCAAACACCCATTTCTGATATTTTCATTTTAAAGGAAAGGATAAATTTCACAATCCTCAGCGTTATACCGGCAATATTAAAAAAAAAAAAATGTTGGGACTTGATTACCATATTCAGCATTTTTCATGCTAGTAATGGTAATGGAGATCACCTAGAGCTACATTGAAAATTACTGTAAAAAAATTGTTATTCTTTTGCCGCAATCTGCATTTCATTTGAGCTGTATGCATTTTTGTTATTAATCTTTAGAATAATAAAGATCTTTCTCGGACACGCTGTATATGTATAAGTTGTATGTAAGTATATATGTATGTTTAAATTTTGATCAACATTTGTGACACACTTATAATAGGCTTCGGAGAACAAAATGCCATATTTCATCACAGATTCATTATTTTACATAATAAACGTACAATAAAGCAGGGCAGTCTAATGCGGTACCCACGGAGGCCATGGCGCCGTTTTTGAAAGTTTCTTCTTACTAAGTTTTATTCCGATAAAAAACCATTTTAAAAGGTGTTTTCTTTAAAATCAATAGTGTTCCGCACTTTTTTACTATAGACGGCATTAAAGTATTTTACTTCTTTCACCACAAAAATTTTTGAGGTAGATCCTTTTCAGAAAAATGGAATTCTAAATCTGCTATGATTTACATTTTATCATCTGCAATTTATTTGCCTGCATCAAAAGGGACCTTATGGCTCACACAGGTGTCTATTCATATTATAAGACGTCTGTGTATCACTTAGCAACCCTATTATAGCGAGATAATATTGTTCTAGTCATGAACCTCTATAGAGGTTCATGGTTCTAGTTCTATGTTTCCATTCCAGTCACGTGATAATGGCACCCTGCATTGTTTGCCACTAGATGAGATGCACCTGCGCTTACTGAAAGGTTGGACAGCGCCTGAAAAAAGGATCAGTTACCTAGAAATCGGTTATCCGGAGAGTTCCAGGTTATGCTTCCATGCTTGTCTTCGCCAATTTTTCTTCTTTTGACGTGAAAATGTCTAACAACTCAGAACCCTATAATCGGAAAATGAGCGTCACGAAATTTTTTACTCGAGTCGTAGGAATTATTCGTTGAGAATGAGTAGTACGTTAAATGTAAATTACGATAGTATAGGTCGGTTCTTTGGCTTACTTCACACACAAACTTATCGTTCTGACGTCATCAAGACACGGCGGAAGCCGCGCTGCGAACCTCTGATTTCGATTGATTTAATATAATAAATCAGTTTCCAATCATCCGATTGGAGAAATTCTAGTATCAGATTGTGCGTAAAATAAAAAACAGAGTAACTAAACACGTAATCAAGAATAATAAATAACAAACACACGTCTTTCTAACCAATAATAATTTTGTGTGCGGATTACAAACCAAAATACTTCAAAATTACAAGTTTAGCGAAAAAGACACTAATGATATTAACAACATAAATATTGCTGGATACAAGATAAATCCAATACTGGGAGAATGATTCAGATACATCAATCTATATAGGAGTATAATCAAGAAGAAGTTGACAATTCTACGCAGCAGCGAAATACGGACGTGGCGATTACGTCATCATCACATGCTGGTGCTTTTAGTCATTTGACGGGACTAAAACTAAACAGCAACGACACAATCAGTGCAAATGCAAAACGCACCAAGATTGTTTGCTTTAAAATTAAATGCAAAACGAAGGAAGAAGACAAAAGACACGTAACCAGCAAATACATCAATGTCGTTTCAGCCAGACACGACTCAACCGGACACAGCTAAGTTCGAATGAGCAGGATCCTACCTCTGAAATAATGAAGAAGCCCTCGATAACTTAGGAAGAATAATCCAGAGGCATACCGTGAAAGGAAGAAAAAGAAAACCTTTGTGCAAAGCAATATTGCTAGTGACGATCAACCATCTATATGAAGGGCTGCAATTAGACAGCGCAAATCCAATTGTATATACGGTGATAACGGGGTTCAGTCAACTACTGTGATATCTGCAGTAATCAACGGTAAGGAAGTTTGTCAGTGTAAATGGAAACGAAGCAATGCGCGTTTCAAGAAGATGTTTACTGACAGCGTATACACGGCTACAAGTGTTCTGTTTATGACCGACTGTAGTTTTTCAATGATTTGAATAAAGTCACTGCGAAACACGTACAGACTATTGTTGACTGCCATGTAGCGAACAACAAGCCACTAAGTACAGACGAAATAAAAACCATCCGCACGCGGTACGTTGTGTGTTCAAATTGCATACAGTCACTGTCCAACAACAAGATGGCGAAAGTAAACGGATTTATGTACTCGGATAGACCGGCTGGTATGTCCGAATTGGATTCAGTTGGGGAACTCTTGATCGCTCTGCGTTTACCATTCATGCAGATGCGCCGTTTGAGATATTATTTCGCAATACGGGATTGTGGATCAAGTAATAAACGTATCCATGGATGTTTCAGCAATGATGAATTGCTTACCTAGACAGTTGGATGAAGATCTAACTATAAATGTGAACATCAAGCGTAATCTAACCCACAAGTCAGTATATCTAAGTAATTATGGGAACAAACGTACACTGTAAAAAATATTTGGAACGTTTAGTATTCTAACAGGAATGTTTCTGATACCATCGGATATCTGAGAGCTATTTTCACTTTCTGAAGCCACCAGAAACCTTTCCGAATGTTTAGGTTTAGGTGATTGAAACCGACCCTCTTCTATAGCAAACCAGTTTGTGCGCATTCCAAATATTTCTCTTCTCAACTATTTGAAGCAGTTTACCCTGTTAACGGCAAAGCTAAAGCAGCACGTTGTTGGGGCTGTGGAAAATATTATGTTAGTTATTCGAGCGGTCCAAAAAGAGAATTTTAAAAAAGGAATATTTGAAAAGGTAAGAATTTCTGCTGTTTTAAATACTCTAATAATATTTTTTATAATGATTCTGTTTTATATTCATTATTATCTCATACATAGCGTGATATTTTTCAGTTTATATCAATATTTTTAACAAATGTCTTAACCCTAACATTTAGGACTATTTACATGAGCATTTAGATACTTTGAGTTGGAAGGATAATTATTAAAATATACTCTAAAATATAAAAATACAAATCCTTTGTCTCTCATTTTAAGTTTTTTTTTAATGTTGCTTCAATAAATATGATTTATAATACCATTTAGTAGCAATTTTATCTCTTAAAGAATAATATCTACCGGCGGTACTGTGTGTTTGTTTATATATATTTTTTTAACGATGTTTCAGAACTCTAACTTTTACAATACTATATATTGAAAATTGACTTGTCTGACTTTAAAAATATCGTTTTAAAGTAAACAAACTATATTTATTTATTTTATTCTAATTCTGAAAAGAAAATTCCTAGGTGTTTTTATTAATCTCAGTGTTATGTCCAGATTTTTCTCACAGGGTCCTGTTATTGTGAAACTGAAGTATTTTTTAATATTTTTAAAAATTCCGGTCATAATTTTGTGAATTTGAAATTATCGTTATATCAGGTTCCTTTGTATCTATCCTTTACACATAAAAAAGCTATGCACTTTGATAAGTTCAATTGTTTTGTGATAGGTCAGATTTTATTTTTAAATCATTAAATTTGTGAAAAGTTCAGTTTTTGAGGTGGTAAAGTCTTGTTTTTAAGACAAAGAATTTTGTGAAGGATACTGTTTTGGAACGAAAAATTTTGTGAAGGGCTCAGTTTTAAGATGAGAATTTTTGTGAAATGTCTTGTTTTAATATGAAAAATTACCTTTTAAGGACCGAAAAAATTAACAGATAAACAGATCTCGGAAGCTGCATTGCTTTTGGAAAGCTCATACATAAGTTTTAATCATTTTATGTTGCTGGGAGTTAGATTATTTGAAATGTATCGAAAATATATTAGTATAGCTTTAGTTTGTTTATTTCATGTTAATGAAAAGTTTTGAAAGTTTTCTTTCTAAGTATATATGCTATTTTTTTTTTTTTTTTAAATAAATACTTGATTTGTGAAGCTGTATGAATCCCATATTTTTTTCATGATATGTTGTTAAAAAACAAGGTAAATATCTCCATTCCCCAATATTCACTGCGTGAATATTCTTAAATATTAGGGTTTGATAAAATTTTGATACAAACTGAAAAATGTCACGTAATATACCGAATAATTTCGCCTAGAAAAAAGAATCATTATAAAAAAAAAAGTTTGATTAGAATATTTAAAAGAACAGAAATTCTAATCTTTTCAAGTATTCTTTTAAAATTCAGATAATATATAATAAAAATAGATAAAAATATATTCAGAAACACTTCAGATATATTCAGAAAGGTTTTAGATACATTCAGAAAAGTTTCCGATATATTATGAAATATTTCCGATATAGTCAGAAACTTTTCCAATATATTTTGAAAGATTTCCTATATATTCAGAAACTTTTTCGATCCGTAATGAAAGATTTCCGATATATTCAAAAAGGTTTCAGATATATTCAGGAAGGTTTCATTACGAATCGGAAAGGTTCCGTGTTTTAGCCGAAACATTTTTCTGATCGAATCAGAAACCTTTCTGTTAGTATCGTGCAGCACAGGTCTCCGTTACTTTCAGAAACGTTTCTGAAATTTTTTTACAGTGTACTATAAAAGTGTTGCAAAACTCCACTCTGTATCGTCTATTTAACATCAAGGTAGGCTTAAATCGGTTCAATAAACTAGCCATGGGTGACGGGCCACAAACCGAGCAACAAGAACAGCAGTAGCCCATAAATATTATGGCGATGTACCTAGACGCGATACCAGAATCAGAGGTGTTGGCGGCAAGACAACACGCGATGATATGGAACGAGAACGACTGTTTGGACATAGCGCCTGGTCACCGAGCCGTACACTGAATATTATTTACGACCAACACGAGGAGGAACTATCATTTCCAAATATATACTTTGGTGAGCAGCACCATTACAACGTAAACATCCCGGTTACGCCTTACACGGTGATCACAAGCGAGGTCCGTCGGCGGAACAAACGCTACACAACAGAAAGTGCTGTAATGGCAATGAAGTTACTGCGACTAAGGATATTCGACGGAGTCTACCATGCGTTCAGATCAGTTTCGTCAACAGAGAATGTTATGCACCGCATGCTTGAAAATAAACTTTTCTTGGACAACTGACTTAAGAATATGAGCTTTTTAAACTTGGTGCCCAAAACCGTACAGCATTGGTTTGGCCGAATGCAAGACTCGTTTGCCATGATTCACACGCTGGTCATGGTCAAACCCACTGTGATCATGACTCTGAGCGCGAACGAAATACGATGACCAAAGTTTCTCAATCTACTAAATAAACTGAGTAAGCAGTTTTCCGGCGTGGACAGGGAGTTAATGAAACGGTCGCAGCAATATACGCTACAATATACGCCAACATTTCATATCGTACTTGTCGTACCATCACCCAATATTCGGTAGTTTGTACACCACCACTGCATTTCCGTTGCGTGTTAATAACAAATAAATTGATTTAAATAAGCCGATACAGCCTATATAATTTTTTCCTTTCACCATCCACAGACGTTGTTCTGTGCATTGGTATGTTGAGAAAAGCAATAATAATAATACATACATACATTAATATCTTTAGAATTTCAAAGAATAGGTATATAATGGGAATTCAGATTATATCACTTAAAAGCGGAGAAATTTCGTTGATATCCATTGCTCTTTAGATTTATAGACGTCCATTTCAACGTATTTGAAAGCTTGTCAAATGTATACATTCACATGACAAAAGATTGTTAATGTGATAGAAAAAAGTGAGTTTCATTTCAATGGACCAATAGATTTGCATTACAATACTTTTTTTTTCTTTCAACACGTAATACATTTTCGTAATTCGGAGATTTATAATGCTGAGTAAAATGGAGCTTTTGTAGGTCAAACTATTGACAAGACAACAAAACCACAACAATAACAAAAAATTGACCTTGATATTATAGTCTGACAAATAACTTTTGTAGAGAAGCCATTGTTAAGGATTCGCTATATTTTTGAAAATCTATCACTATCGGTATATCCTTTTCCCTACGAAATGCATTTGAAATGCGGTCTCTATTTGAATGTAAACCAAGTCTAGATTTAAGTAAACAAGTAAATATTATTTTGATAAACAAATAATGAAACAGAAGTTGCAATCCAATTATCTGTGCATATCAACAGTTATTCTCAGTTGCGTAAAAATAGGATGGCTGGTGTCAGGGTCCGATCATCAAAGTTTTGTGCCCTGGCTAGTATAAAAATCTTTTGTGTCTTATAATAATAGATTATAATGTTTTTACAAAGAATCCATGAATGCAAAGAATTCTAGAATCGCTGCAGTAGATTACAATGAATTATTGCACGAACAATTAAGTGAAAAGCTGATAATTTTTGCATATAAAATGTATTACTATTAATGTTAATTTATAAAAATATTAGTTTGTATTTAAAAAATCAAATATGATGAAAAATTAAATGAATTATTAATATTATACAAATTTGAAAAGCCAAAGAAAATAAAAAAGTTTGCAGATAGACAATAATAAAAAGTCGTTCTGTTTTTTTCTTCCACAAAATCTGTATAAACTATGGAGTTGAAATAATATGCGTGAATTTATAGCTAGTCTTATAGCAAATATAAGTAATTAACTACAGAAAACATTTACGGAACCCGATTTTTTCTATAGTCTGTGTTTGTCCTTCGGCTATGTCTTAAACCGGGTAGCCCGAGTTGGATCACCTGGTTCATATAATAAATCAAACAGTTAATTTTTCTTTCTTTTCATTAAGGTGTTTTTCAATAAAAAATATAACTGAAGACCACGAAATTTTGGGGTCTTTGAAAACTGTGGGCATATGGGCACTAGTTAAGTGCTTTCCCCGCTTGCCCTGCCGATGGGCTAGAATGATAAATGCTAGGAGTACTAAGATTCAGGTACGACTACCCCTTCATCACAAATCTCAAAAAGTGATAATAAAATGAAAATATTAAATTTCATCATGCAAATTAAATGATTAAATTTATCAAAAATGGGTCTCTCTAAACACTTTCATGGGTCGCATAACAAAATAAACTATGGGAATGACTGCTTTCTAAAGTATTATTATTTAGAATTTAACACAAAAACAATGTTTGGTATCTAAAAGCTCTTTAGTGTTGAATAAAATGTTAAAAAAAAAAAAAAAAAAAAAAAAAAATAGTAACTTGACAAAACAGTAATCACTGCTTATCATTTCATGTTTAGTTGTAAAAAATAAATTAAATTATATTTATTTATATAAGTAAGTGGTAATTGCAGGCTCTCTTTAAAAGAGTAACAAAAATCATGCCTTTGATTAAAAGAGCAACTTCCTTTATTTAAGAAATGTTACCAAAAATATATAGTTCATTAGAACAGCTGGCACACAGAAATAAAAGAGGAAGATCATAGAGTTCCGTGATGGCCCGAAGGATATACCATGTTGATTGTGCAGTGCATGTCTTGGACATTAAGGAACACTATGATGGTGTCATTTGGAAGCTGAGGAAAATTAGGCAATCCAATAGCATCAATGACTATTATTAAGACAGTTAAAAGTCAGAGTGACGTAAGTCATATTTCCTTAAATCTTCAAAAACAAATAATTTAAAAGAGACATTTTAATGAATTTCTAAGCGGTGAAATATTTTCTGATGCTATCTACACTCAGTTTTCTGTAACTAAGCCGACAGAAGAAAATAGATGGAAGGGTCTAGGTGTTGGGCAGATATGCCAGTGGTCCGAAACCTCCTTTTTTAGCTCACAGGCTATCAAAGCCTGAGAGCTTATGTGCCCGCCCGTTCTGTATGTATGTATGTATGTATGTATGTACGTATGTACGTACGTAACGCGATAACTCTTGACAGAAATAACCGTTTTGCTTCCAATTTTGTTTATAGGTTCCTTGTGATAAGGCGCTTCCCTGATTAGTTTTGGGAATTGATTGTTTAACTATAAAGGGGGGAACGGGGGGGCTAACCCCCCTTAATTAAGATAAATGGTTTTTTGATGCAGAATTGTCCAATTTTCTTCAAATTTTGTATATAGGTTCATTGTGATAAGGTTCTTTCCTGATTAGTTTTGGGGGTTCATAGGTTAAGTATAAAGGGGCTAACGGGGGGGGGATCCTCCCCCTTAATTTAGATAAATGAATTTTTCATGCAGAGTTATCCGATTTTCTTCCACTTTTGTTTATAGGTTCCTTGTGATAAGGCGCTTCCCTGATTAGTTTTGGGGATTGATTGGTTAACTATAAAGGGGGGGGGACCGGGGGGCTAACCCCCCTTAATTTGGATAAATGGTTTTTTCATGCAGAATTATCCGATTTTCTTCAAATTTTGTATATAGGTTCATTGTGATAAGGTTCTTTCCTGATTAGTTTTGGGGGTTCATAGGTTAAGTATAAAGGGGGTAACGGGGGGGGGTTAATCCTCCCCCCCCTATTTTAGATAAATGATTTTTTTCATGCAGATTTATCCGATTTTCTTCAAACTTTCTATATGGGCTCATTGTGGTAAGGGGCTTCCCTGATTAGTTTTGGGGGTTCATTGGTGAAGTGTAAAGGAGGGAAACGGGGGCTACCCCCCCCCCCTTAATTTTGATAAATGGGTTTTTTATGCAGAATTATCCAATTTACTCCAAATTTTGTATATAGGCTCATTGTGGTAAGGTACTTCCCTGATTAGTTTTGGGGGTTCACTGGTAAAGTATAAAGGGGGGAACGGGAGGGACTAACCCCCCTTGATATAGATAAATGGGTTTTTTAAGCAGAATTATCCGATTTTCTTCAAATTTTATATATATGTTCATTGTGATAAGGCGCTTCTCTGATTAGTTTTGGGGGTTCTTTGGTTAAGTATAAAGGGGGGACGGGGGGCTACCCCCCCCTT
Organism: Maratus michaelseni; assembly: GCA_963931845.1. Taxonomy (NCBI): domain Eukaryota; kingdom Metazoa; phylum Arthropoda; class Arachnida; order Araneae; family Salticidae; genus Maratus; species Maratus michaelseni. The sequence goes on along the minus strand of OZ007592.1, from coordinate 166,367,746 downwards.
AATTTAGATAAATGGATTTTTCATGCAGAATTATCCGATTTTTTCAAATTTTGTATATAGGTTCATTGTGGTAAGGCGCTTCTCTGATTAGTTTTATGGATTCATTGGTTAATTATAAGAAGGAGACACGGGGGATGGTTCCCCCCTCTTAATATATTGTCGATTTCTTCATTTTTCGAGGGCTTATTTCAAATTCTTTGAAATAAGAATATAATTTACAGTTAGTGTGAATAGCCTGTGAGCTCAATGCCGTCAGTTTAACTGGGCAGTTTTCTTTTATTTTATTTTATTTTATTTTTTTTAATCCAAAATTGTGCCAAAATGCCGTTTTTATTTTCCTTTCTTTCTTTTTTTTTTTCAAGGGAGTAATTCTCCCCATCCCCGAATATTATTGGAGAATATTTTTAAACATATAAATACAAAAATCTAACGAATAAGAAACATTAAAAGCCCAAAAGTAAACTTTTAACCGCTTCTCTCAAAATGGAGAATTTAAACATGCTATGCTATCATGTCTTTGATGAAAAAGCATGATGACGAGTCTCTAGTCAGGACTGAGTCAGGAATCAGGAGTATTATCTCCTTGAACTCCTCACTTAACATAATCTTTAAATTTAGGAATATAAAATAAAGAACTAAAAGTTGTCTTGCATGGGAGGAATGGGTGCAGTGGGCAGAGCCCCTCTGACGAAAAATGCTTTTTACTAGTGTTTGGTTATTCTAAATCCCTAAGTAAATAATAAATTTTACTACATTTTTTGAAAATCATCACATATAAAGAAAATTTAGTTAATTAACTTCTACGGGGGAATGCCAGGCGTTCCTTCCCCCCCCCCCTCTCTCTCTTGCCAGAATACATGCTTATGCTTATATTGTTCTTTCTATCAATATTTGGATAATTCTAGGCTTGATACTCTCCCTGCACTTAACGCTCATTTTCCGAAATATTGACTTACGCCACTATGACTTTCACAGGCTCATTTGCAACCTGTTTTCTTGTGCATAATTATATCTTCTCAAGTGTTAATTTAAAATCACCACAGTATGAATGAATAAAAAAGTAAACTCATATATAAATTATAGCACACCATATCATTTAAGTTTATCATGTGATTAACCCTTTTTCCCGGAAATTTAATTAATCGATAACGATGCGCTTAACAAAAAACAAACAAACAAGCAAACAAAAAACATATTATAATGACTTCAATTGTACTTGATTTTTTAAAATGAAAATTTAATGTAAATTAAATTTGTTTGTACACTTTTATGATGAACTGAAACTAACCAGCACAAGTGCCCGCAGAACAAAATCCAGAAAGGGACAAGATTATGGAACACATGTGTCTGTAGTCAGCCGACAAAGCCACGTTTTTTTTATTATTATTGTTTTAATGGAGAATATAAATATGTAATAAACTAAACTAAGATATTTTTTGTTAAAGCCCCACGTGTAAGATATTTTTTTAAACTCATCAACATAAAAAACAATACAAAAATATAAGACAAGATTAAAGAATATTATTGACAAAATAAGACATATTAAAGATCCAAAAACGATTTTTTTCCACAATCGCTTGATGAATTTCAAGATTTTTTTTTCCTTGACCATTTTCGAAATTCCCGATTTTTTCCGTGATCGTTTGATGAAATTTGAGATTTCTTTCCACGGTCATTTCATCGAAATTTGGGATTTTTTCCACAATCGTTTGTCGAAATTCGCGATTTCTTTAAAGCTATCGTTTGACGAAATTCGCGTTTTTTCCTGCGAACGTTTAATGAAATTGGCGATTCTTTCCGCGACCGATTGACAAAAATCATGTTTTTTCCCACGACCGTTTAACGAAATTGCCGATTCTTTCCGCGACCGACTGACGAAATTCGTGATTTTTTTTCCGCGGATAATTGGCGAATTTCGTGATTTCTTTCCCGCGAGCGATTGACGAAATTCGGGGTTTTTTTTTCTCATCGAGACCATTTGACAAAATTCATAATTTTTTCGCGAACGATTGATGAAATTCGCGATTTTATTTTTAGTTTTCGTGACCGATTAAATTGAACTTTAAAAAACTGTAAAAAAATATTCGCAGAATTCCGCCAATTCATGGAGTATTCAAATGCCTGAAGGAAATTAATAATGCCGTAAGATTTTTCTTAATTTTCTTCTATCTTTACAAGAAACTATTGGATTCATGAAAATTTTCGACTTCCGGTTTTCGCCGGATTTGAGTGTTTTAGAAGGTCTTGAACAGATTTGATTGTTTGTGAGTCAGTCTGTATGTGACAAAAATTTTGTGGGCGCTCTATCTCAAGAACTAATGCACAGAATTTAATAAAAATTTAGATTCAGTTAGACCTTGAAATAAATTGGGGCTGATTAGTTTTTGGAGTAAATCGCCTAACAGGTGGCGCTGCTATGCTGCATTATTCACGATTTTCAAGATAGCTATACCGTAAGAACTAATTCACGTGTTTTCACCAAACTTCAGATTCAGTTAGACAGTGACATAAGTTGTTGCTTATTAGGGTTGATGTAAATCTCTTAACAGGTGGCGTTGCTATGCTGCGTTTTTCAGATTTTATGTGATTTTACCGACAGTCTTACCTCAATAACTAGTAATGCATGGAATTTAATGAAACTTTAGATTCCGTTAGACATTGATATAAGTTGGTGCTGATTCGTTTTTGGTGTAAATAGCCAAATCATCAAACCATAGTAATCATCAAACTTCCTATTCTGTTATTTTGAAATATTAACATGTATGATAGATGAAAGTTTTGGGATTTGCACATCTGACTAGTTTTTCTCTAGATAGGGAAAAGTGGATTTCTTTTTAGAAAATAGTAAAAAATGGATAAAAACCGGAAGTCGGAAGATTATCCTAAAAAACGGAAGCTTTCCATCGAAAACGGATGAAATGGCATCTATGCATATATTATTGTACATAAATAAAATCTGCGAATATAGACCAAATTTTAGTTGATGTCACGGAGTTTGTTGCATATATAAGTGTTTTACTTCCAAACGTGACATCTGAGCTTAATCCACTGCCCAGGAAAAAGTGTGCGTTGCGCCTATAATAGTTTTAGCTTTTTTTTTTAATTACAAAAAATTGAACTTTCATTAAAAAATCATAAGTTAATAGACTTCACGGCTAATTTGCGTTTCGTATATTCCGGGAAGCAGCGGTACTTTTTTATTAACTGTTTTATACAAGCTGATCTTGAAATATATAATTGATCTTATTTAATCAATCACGAAAACAACCGTCAACTGTCCCGACAGCGGTGGATGAGTAAGGAATCGCAACATACCCCAGTCATGTCTATTTGAACGGGAACACTATTACACATGTTCCGGTGGTAATCTTCCATTTGTGGGAATAATCCGTAATTTGGATGGAATTCATTTTATTTTGACTGTGGTATGCTGTAACTCCAGAAGCCGCATACACCGCTCTCGCGTCAGCTGACTAAAGTAATATCAATTACATATCATTGAAACATTAGCTGGCATAAAATGGTTCACTATAAAATGTCGCTGCCTCGTGCAATATTCCAATATTCCAAATATTCTCCAAAAATCTCCAATATTCCAAAACGGATGCACAGATTTCTTGTAGTATGTATCAAAATTGTCACTTAATCAGATTTTGAACAAAAATTTAAACTCGTTTAACATTTTTAAAATGCCTAAAGATTAGCGGTAAATTTGTTTTCAGAAAAATGCATTTGAACTGATGATATGATACTTTCATTAGTTACCATTAGTTTATAAGAAAATATGAAAGGATACTTATATTGATCATCATCATCATCATCATCATCATCATCCCAAAACATGGTTTCAGGCTATAAGCCTGTTCCGGCCTCAATCCATCTTTTTCGCGCCTTCCTCTGTCCCTCTGTTCTAGCACTATGTGCTGTAACACTTATATTGATATTCGTTAAATTTTAACACGAAAACAAAAATTCGTATTTTTGCTTTTTTTCAAAGTTCACCGTCCCTTTTAATGATGTAAATTTTATGCCTTCTATATCAGTTTTTTTACTTTCTTCTATTTCTATCTTATATACGAGAAGAAAGTATTGGATTCGCGAAAATTTTCGACTTTCGGTTTTCGACGGATTTATACGCTTTAGAAGGTCCTGAACACGATTTGACTGTTTTTAGAAAATGTCTGTCTGTCTGTATATGACAAAAATTTTGTGAGCGCTCTATCTCAAAAACTAATGCACTGAATTTAATCAAACTTCCGATTCTGTTAGATCTTGCCATAAATTGCTTCCGATTTGGTTTTCGTGTAAATCGCCCAACGGGTGATGCTGATATGCTGCATTTTAAAGGATTTTCACGATAGCTATACCTTAAGAACTAATGCGCGAAATTTCATCAAACTTCAAATTCTGTTAGACCTTGACATAAATAGACGATGCTTAGGATTTGGTGTAAATCGTCCAACAGGTGGCACAACTATGCTATGTTGAAGAATGATGTTGGGCTGAAATATTTTAATGCATAACGCATGAATTGAGATAGTTTTTGGGCCGTTCGTTCGTACCATTTGCGTTGTAAACAAATACCCCACAGTTCGAATCCAGGAAGGCAGAAAAAAGAATATCCAATAAACGAAGACATCTCAGCTGAAGTTATTTATTGATATATAGCACGTAAAAGATGGTAAGAATGGGGTGGTCTCGGATATTAGAGGCTTAGAACAGTTGTTGACAGACCAAGAGCTAGGAGTGATCTGCCGTTTGGGCAGTAGATTGTCTCGCCAAGATTCGATATTACATTGTGCCAACAAACCGCAGACGCGCAAAAGAATTTATATGTACGTTACCGATAATTAATATAAATGTTTTGGGAAAATGTAATGAATAGGCTACCACATTTGGCGAACCCGTAATTTTTGTGAATTTTAGAGGACACATGCAGGCAACCCGGTGGGAAAGGAATTTTAGTCAAAGGAAAGAGATAAACTTTGTATCTGGGAAATTACATTACTTGCACAATTTGTTTAAGAACAGAAAAAGGTTGGGCACCCAAGTAGCTGTCAAAGAATGTCCGGAACACATAACATTACATCTGTTATAACCGCATTGGAATTAAAATAGATCTTTAACGTACATGTTGCATTTAATAAAGATAGTCTTTCGTATGAGAAAAGGAAGTAACATTTGAGGTTTTAGAATAAGATATATTTTAGCGAAGAGAATATTAATTAATATATTAAAAATTAAGTTAGGAAGATTAATAATTTAGAATAAAGATATGTATAAATGATTCTATATCATATACATATTCTCCCCTTCGACAAAATGAAAAAAAAAATGACGCTGGCTCAATGTACATCGGTACAAACTGTTATACATACCTGCAAAAAGTTTGTAAGGTATTGACTACTCCGTGAGTAGGCAATGTGTGAATGAGATCGTTTTGTCCATTAACCGACTATGTGCGTACAAGTTATAAAGGCTCTCTATCTTTCTTTAACTTTCGATGGACAGCTGAATCCCTGAAATTGTGAGTCGCCGTGTAATTTCAATTGTGCAAATTTTCTGGAGCTGGTCGATCGACACTGAAGTATATAAGCAGCGCATTTTGACTTGAGTTCAGAGCTCAGGGGAGCTAGAGTAGACTTGGCCTGGGAAGTTTAATATTGCGACTTAGATTGAGATTTCGATTTAGCCTTGAGAACTCGCATCGAGTCTCAGGATTAAGAATTGGCCTTAGTATTTTTATACGGGAGTTTTATGCTATTGTAGATTGATTTTCAAGACTGTATCAGCGTTCAGTAAAAGCTGGAGGATAAGAGTATTGGATCATGATTATATATTTAAAAGGTTAAGGTTTAATTATATTGTTTCAGTTTTGTTAAAGCTACAAGTTGTTAGCAGGAACTCTTTAGTTAATTTAAACTTTTAGGAAAATTTCGTGGAGCTCGCTCAAACCCCCTGCTAATTGTGTTAATAAACCAGTTTTTGGTTTTAAAACAGTTGTACTTATTTCCTCGTGCTCTACCACACCAGCGGACATTTTAATATGGCCGCTACAAGTTCAGTACTCAAATACACTTGGAGACCTACCCAAAAGTACACAATAAAACAAAAATACAAACAAACATATAGAAATAAAAATATACAAGTACTTGTTTTCAAAATGTTGCACTTTCAGTATGTGTGCAAAGGTACCTAAAATGATTTTTTTAAATCATACAAATGTTCTGTTTCATCATTTTTTTTTATCTAAACAGCTGCAGCATTTAAAAATACAGAACAATATCATAATTCTCATTTCAATAATACTCGTCATAATTGACGGAGGCCTATATATTTTTCATACATATGTATATACATGTATGTGTGCACAATTATCAAAATTTTCGATGCTAGCAATTCTCATAATGATGGTAACATACATATCTGCAGATTTCTTTGATTTTAGATAGCTTTACTTTTAAAAAAATGTTTATCATAATAAACATCAATATAGAAATATAATATGACAACAAAAACTAGTTTAAATTGAAAAGTAAATATAAACAAATGCAAATGTATATACATAAACAATAAATATGCATATATAGATAAAAGTTGAATATAAGCAAGAGTTTTCCTTTATTCAAGTGAAAATAAAAATCTATTAGACAAAATTATGTTAAAAATAGAGTGATACTGTGCAAAGTATGAATACTGACAATGGGAAATAAAATTAACTTGCAAAATTATGAATTTGTTGCCTAAAAGTATCATAAAAAATTTGTAAACACATGGCAAAAGAACTGGTGCATATAAGCAAAAATTGGATTAAAAATTGTTTATAACATTTTTATCCATTAAATTGTATTGTCCACAAATATGATTTTTTTTTTTTTATGTAAAAGGTGTGGGATTTATAAATAATAAAAATATATAGGAAAAATAATCATATAAACTGAAAAGTAAACACCGTAGGTATTATGCGCTAGCAGAAAGTACGGGTGTAAAATGTTGAAAACGCAGTCCTATCGTCTACCATATGACTCATAGACATGTCATATGACAGGAATGCAAAACGAAAATTTTATCTATCTAGTATATCTATATTTTGTATGTGTGTAGTGTGGAGTACTTCTGAAAAATACATTTACCAGATGACAATTCTGTTAGACCTTGACATAAATAGACGATGCTTAGGGTTTGGTGTAAACCGTCCAACATGTGGCACAGCTATGCTGCATTTTTCACGATTTCCGCGATAGCAAGAGATAGCGAAGAACTAATGCACGGAAGTTCATCAAACTTCATATTATGTTAGACCTTGACATAAATACATCTTTATTAATTTTCAATGTATACCGCCCAACAGGTGTCGCTATTTTTCACTATTTCCGCGATGACTGCTATACCTCAAGAACGAACAGGTTGTCATTTAATTATGGTTGCAAACAATTTAATTTATATAGAAGAAAGTTTTGTGATGGGCACAACTTACTAGTTTTATTTATGTTGATTTACTGAATTCTTTACAATGTGTTGCACAACTACACTCCTGCTTCTTCTTAAAAAAAAAAGAAAAAAGAAAAAAAAATTATCGCACTTTCATGTTATAACGGCCCCCACAATTATGATTATGCCAAGATTGCAATTATGATTTCGCCAAGATCATCGCAAAACTTATATATGCACCTTCTATACGCATATATATATTTCAAACATTCATTATATGTGCCATATATGTCATTATACACATATCATTTACGTATTATATGTCGTATATGTATATACATCATGTATGCATCATATAATGACTATAACTTGGCCACATACGTCAAGAAATGTTATATATATCTTCCCTATATATCTTCCCTATATATATCTTCCCTATATATATAAAATCCTAATGAAACGAATTTATGAAACGATTTTCTTCCCTATATATATAAAATCCTAATGAAACGAATTTATGAAACGATTTTATGAAACGAATTTATGAAACGATTTTATGAAACGACTGATTAAACGACTGATTATGTTTCAAGGCTATTTTTAATCAAATATTAAACGCTTGATGGTGAAATTAATACCAATTGTCCATAAAAATCCGCGGATGTCAAAACTGGTAATAGAATTTTGAAATTGGAATTAGTTTTCGAGATATTAATTTTTTTCTAATTTTAATGACATTTCTGTAATGATGGCCACTTATTACTCAGTTTTTTTGTGACAAAAAAGGGAAAAAAATAAAAAAGGATCCCGATAGGGATTATTGATTTATTTTTATTCGTCATTTTCAAATTGAAATTGAAATTATCTTTTATTTCAATCGATAATGAAGACAAGATTGTAATTAAATTATGTTTTTCACGAAAATTGGAAAAAAAAATCATATTTCTATCGTCAGGATTCAATCGTCTGTCAGCATTTAATTTAATTTATAAACTGAAAATATTTTGAATAAATTCGTCCAAATGACGTCATTTATGTAAATACGTCATTTATGTTTATACAATTTATTTAATATAAAGAAGCCATTTATCTATTTTTATGTACAAAAAGAGGTAAATTGAAAGACAATTATAAATAAATTGTATATATACATATAAATACATGTATAAACAAGCATAAAAGTTCGGTGCTTTTCCAGTATATGGGGCCTTGACGAAACAGAGAAAATAGCCTTGGCGGAAAAGGAAATTTGGCAACATACTTTCTGTCAACCTATTCACTTTGTCATTTCGTATACAGAAGCATTTTTTCAATATTTATACAATTTGTTTAGCGTAAAATGTCATTTATCCTATTTTACATATAATCAGAAGTGTTACGGTTGGTTTCAACAAATTTTTTTTTAATCTACATTAATTATTTAAATCACTTTCTCAACATTTATTTAAAAGCACTCTTTTTTTCTGTTTCTAATAAAAATTTAAATAAATAAAAGTAATTGTAATAATTATAATAAAATCAGTTTTTATTTTTTCTTCTTTCTTTTTCTTTTTGCAAAGTAATTTCAACGTTTATAGTCTAACGTAGCTTCCTGTTTTTCAAATACGAAAAGCAGACAGCAAGGGAGGGATGTTTTGTCAGTAGACTGCACAGGTGGAAAATTTGGAGTCATCTAGTCTGACTTTGATATAAGAATGACCGACCGCCCTGTATAAGAATTACGTTATCTTATGAGTGTACTATACACGCAATTAGGCTTTGTAAGTTTACGTCAGGCTTCAATTGGCTCTGCTATCAGGCGGATAGCTGGCGCCCATGTAAACAGAGGCTAACAGGACCCCCCTTCAGCACACGCCATGGGGGTGATGCATGGTTTCCTTCCCCCATGAAGCGGCCGGCAGAGTGAAGCGGCAAGCTGTAGTCTTCACGGTGAGTCCATTTTTCCTTTTGTTTCCATTACCGTACCCCTGGCAGAGTGGATCGGTCCCGTTTTTCAAGCAGCGCGGGAGAATGAATGTTTACGACACATGTTGCTTGGCCAAGAGACCTGTCGTTTGACTCGTAAAAAAAATTCGACTTATTACGGGGCTCGAAGATTGGCCTGTGGGCTGGATCGCGAAGTTGTTGAAGGCGGACAGGTTTCTGGAAGATTTTTTTTTTGAGAGTGGGGCATTGATGGCCCTACATTAACCATCCTAAGTCATGATGTTATGATGAAAAGAGGCTATAAGGGCATTTTCGAATTGCGGATCTATAACTGTTAACGAGAAATTAAGAAGAAGATATGTGTAGCCTATTTTTTTTTGGCGTAGTGGCGCTCCAAGATTATGACTTCTTAACCATCAGAAGTGATCATAGATATTGAACTAAACCGGTCGTTAGAAGTCGTAGTGTTCTGAGTTACGGTGATGGCTATCTTCGAATAAAACACATGCTTCAGGAAGGTGAAATTACTGACTCCGACGGTGAAGTTCTGGACCGTAGAACGATTTTCCCCTCCGGACTAGATGATGGACCTAGTAGTTGATGGCAAGTGATGCAGTGAGATGAGAGGATTGATGAATGTTAGCTTGAAACCACGTCTGAATTTTTCCCCAGCCTGAATACTCCAGCTTAAGTGCTTCATCAGATTTTGAAAAAGGAGGAAATGCTCCTAAGTGCCCATTGATTAAAATTGTAGAACTCTCTACCTGTTGTAAGTACTATTTGCATAGTTTTTCTTTTTATTTATTTGTACCTCTCTAAAAAAAAAAAAAAAAAAAAAAAAAAAATATGTTTGCTATACCAGAGTTTAAAAGTGAAATGAATATCTTTGGATAATTTCAATAAGAATAAACATTATGAACAGAAATAGTCTGTAGGTTAATATATAATGTTTGTATGTTTGAACGACCATTAAATGGTAATATGATGGTAATTTTAAAAATATGATGTGTAATTTAAAAGTAACCAGTGAGTGGTTTCAACTTAAAAGATCAGCTGTTATATTGTTTTATTAAGATTATTTTTGATAACTTAGTTGCTTCATTATTTTAAATGTTCAAATAAATTGTGTTTTTTTTTTTTGTTTATTATCAAAGTTGGTATGTTTTTCTTTGTATAAATCTCTAAATAATTAATTTTTTATATTCACAGTAGACCTATAAGAATGGCCTAACCTTTCTGTGATTAATTAAAAAAAAAAAAAAAAAAAAAAAAGGGAGAGAAAATTCAACTTTATTAAATTAGGACTTTAAAATTTCTTAAGTTTAAATTCATAACTGACTGTTTTAATGAACATAAATTGAAGTTCACTCAATGTTATACAATCGTATTTTTGATCTTGATTTAAGGATGGATAGATTAATAAGTGAAACAGTAATATTAAATTTAATTTCATAAAATGTTAAATTAAGCTTTAACTCTCCTCTTTCAGAAACATTGTTTTTCTAAAATATACACCAAAATTGTTTTATTTTAAAAAGTAAAAAAAAAAAAAAAAAAAAAAAAAAAAATATCCAGTCATTATACACCACTATACGATTCTTGGTTAACCGATCGGATCTTGTTCAGAATCTCTATGGTTGTTCTAAAATTTTAGTACATCATCATATCCCTATTCTATTAACGGATTTAACTCTTTCCCCTTTTGGTCCTCATATTGGAGGAATTTCAGGTTGTCTGCATTTTTCCAAATTATATGATGATTACACTTTTGTTAATTTAATGTGTATGGAGATTTGAGCTTGATCGGGTTGGAGTGGAGTTGGGTGTTCTTTATGCAATCCAGTATGCTACTTGATTTAGAAATCTGTTGCCCCTTTCTACATTTAATATTGTCTTAAAATGATGAGTTCAAAATTATCATTGTTGTATTAACCTATTCGGATTCTTGAGTTTTGATATTTTGATTAGTTTAATATAATTTGCTACCTTTTCCATGGCAACAGATTTCAGTGGAGCTAATCAGGGTATACTTATTTTTTTCTAAATATTTAATTGTCAAGTGAAGATTGAGTAATAAATGAGCTTTTTAAGTTTAAGTAAGTTGTGTTTTAGAAAGAACCCCAAATCGCCACAACAAATGGAGCCGTAACAATTCGGTCTCTGGGTTATTGATTTTTTTTTTTTACTTGTATGTATTTATGTATCAAAGAGCAACTGGGTGTTTTTGCAATTAAAATTTTATTTATATGTTCAAGTGTAAAAAGAGGTCTAGGCTCTCTCTCTGTGCTAGTAAGCTACAATTCCCAGTCAAAATTATGCCTTGTGAGCATAACCTTTTCTTATTTACAAAAAGCATAGTCCTGTACTTAAGTTTTATGTATTTATAAGGTTTTCCTTTCCCCTCTCTTTTTCTCATTTTTAAGTTGTCCCCCCCCCCTTTTTTCATTTTCTTTTTGGTTTGTTTGTCATTTTCTAACTCTAACTATGGCTGATAAGCACTCGGAAGCAATTGCCACTATTCAGCGAAAAAATGCTTTAGTGGATAATTTGTCAAACATTCCCCCATTCAATGGAGAGGCCAGCTCAGTCTGCTTCTCAGATTTTTCTGAGAAATTTGATAGTTTTGCCAAATTATTCGACTGGAATGAGGAGGAGAAAAAATTCGTTTTGTTAGCTAGATTATCAGGAGCTGCTTCTAGGCGAATAAAAATTCACAAAGCAAAAACATCTGATGAGCTATTAAAAATCTTAAAAGAGAGTTATACTTCACAGGCCACACCAGATGTTGCCCTCAGTCATTTTTTAAATTTTAAACAGCCACCCAATATGAGTGTTCAGGAGTTTTATGACAAGGCATATGATATGTCATTAAGAGCCCTTGTAATTGAAGGTATCCAGGGTGAAGTAGTCGATAAAAGCCGAACGGCTCTACTACACTCCATGCTGTTGAGCAATCTTACACCAGAAGTGCGAAAGGGGGTAATTGCGAGAAATCCACAATCCCCAGAAGAGGTCCTCAAAATTGCGCTTCTTGAGGAAAAGGCTTATAGGAGCATTAACCCTTTCTACAACCACCGCGAGGAAATTCTCAACCCTAATTTGACCCAAAACCTACCCTGTGCTGCAGTTTTTCAGCAAGATAGCTCACAAAAGAAGGAGATAGACCAACTAAAATCTCAAATTGATGTTTTAGCAGCTAAGATAGACAGTTTAGTTGATCTTAGGGCTAGGGATGTACAGGAGAAAAACCAAGAGGTAAGACCTGTAACCTGCTATAGGTGCTCCGTACAAGGCCACTATGCCAGAGATTGTCCACTAAATTTTGTCGACTATAATTTTAGAAGGGGAGGTGGTCAAAATTTCAGGAGCCGTGGGCAAAATTATAGAAACAGAGGTGAAAATCCTAGAGGGAACCACAATCAGCGAGGCGGATATAGGGGAAGAAGAGGTGGTTATTACCAAAACAATAGGAGCACAGCTGCGAACAGAAATGAAGAGCAGGCGGTAAATAACACCCCAGTAGCTAACAATGAAAGTGAGGCTTTAAACTATTAGTGGCCGGATCAGATGTGGTCAAGTCGATCCCCAACAGGCCCCTGGACCCCCCAACTGTGTATAGTATGTTTCAGCCCCAATCATATACATTACCAACTGCAAGGATTTACATAAATAAAGTTTGCCTAAATGCATTATGTGACACGGGTTCTGCAATTAATCTCCTGAGTGGTACTGATTGTAACTGTTTAGAGAATTTTGAAATGGAGAATTGCAATATCCCCATTATGACTGTCACCGGTGAGAAAGTTCACCTAAATAAGAAAGTATTTTTAAAATTTGTTTTTGATAATGTTCAATGTCAAGCTGAATTCTATGTAGTGGAAGGTAAATTAGCAGAGGAATTTAATATGATTTTGGGAATGCCATTTTTGAAAGAGTACCGGGCAAGTATAAATTGTGATACAAATGCTGTCGCTCTTAAAGTGCCAGTTTCAGGCCAATGTAAACAAAGCGTAGAAACCCCAAGTAATACTTCAGGGTGTAATACTTGTCTTGCTACTAATTCTGTAAATATTTCTAACTCTGTATATAGTGTAAATTCTAATAATAATTGTATAAATAATGATTGTGTTAAAAATAATTCTGTAAATATAAAATGTGTCAACAAAGTAGGGGAGAATTCAAAAAGTAGTAATGCCAATAGCCCTCCTGAAAATTGTGCATGTGAGAAAGTTCATGACTCAGTTAATATTGAAAATGGGAATCATAGTAGTGAAAATATGGTAGTTCAGGACCCGCAGTTGAGTAATATGGGAAAAGATGTTGAGATAGTCATTCAAACTGAGTCAGATAAGGAAGTTGAAAGTGTTGCGCAGAACTTTTGCATGCAAACAACATCAGGCGGTAGCTCTGAGGGTAATAACACTGAAAATTTTTCAAGTATTCAAAGTGTCGACAACATTCTTTCAGCAGCGAGTCAGGTAACTCAGGGTAATTTAGCTGAAGAGACTACTGAAATTTATAATATTGATGAAAGTGAAGATTTGGTAAGTATAGAGGATAAGGTACCTGAAGTCGAGGAGGAGAGCAATGAAGATAGCAGTAGTGATAAAACCAATAAAAATAAAAATATAAGTTTCGCTGTGTTATGTAGCAAAATTTCAATTCCCCCGCAGTCAAAAATGTTAGCCCAGGTTAAAAGTTATAAGGAAAATTTTATTAAGGAAAATGATATTGTTATGTTAGAACCTTTGGCGAAAAATTTAAATCAAGGTCTCCTTACCTCCAGAGCCATTTGCACTAAAGAACATGGCCTATATATCTCATTTGCAAATTTTTCAGACAATAGTATTCATTTAAATAAAGGAACCTTTGTTGCCAAAATTCAAAAATGTGTAGACCAGTCAAATATACCCGTAACTGATAATAAATTAACCTATAATATAAATTTGGCCCCTCCAATTGGTGACTTTGATCACGCTGATCTCACTTGGAGCTCTGAAATTAATTTAGATCATTTAGAACCCCCATTAAAACTTAAAATGCAAAATTTTCTAGACAAAAACAAAGATGTATTTGCAGCATCGGTCTTAGATTTACCCGGCTGTGATACAATCCCGCATGAAATTAACTTAACTTCAAATAAACCAGTTAAAGGCAAAGCTTATAGAATCCCCTACAAATTACGTCAAGAAATGGAAGACCAACTTAATACTTTGTTACAGGCGGACATAATTTCCCCTTCCATGTCTGAATTTGCTTCTCCGGTTATTCTGGTTCGGAAATCACACGGTTCCTATCGACTTGCTGTTGACTACAGAAGATTAAATAAAAATCTTGTTAAAGATGCTTACCCAATACCTAACATTACCGACTCTGTTGATGCTTTAAGTGGGGCTAAATTTTTTTCAACGCTAGATTTAACTAGTGGGTTTTTTCAACAGGTTATTCGCCCAGAGGATAGGCATAAAACTGCTATAATCACCCACAAAGGACTTTTTGAGTGGACCCGTAACTGTTTTGGGCTCTCAAATTCAGGTAACAGTTTCCAAAGACTTATGAATGCTATTTTCGGTGATTTAGGCAATCTTGGAATTCTTGTTTATATCGACGACATTGTAATTGCCTCCAGTGATGTTAATTCTCATTTTGAGAAGCTTAGCATGGTCTTTGAAAGGTTAAGACTGCATAAACTTAAACTTAAGCCCAGTAAATGCACTTTCCTTTCGAATAAAATACAATATCTAGGTTTTGAGATTTGTAGTGGCCAAGTATCACCTATCAATAAAAATATTGCCGTAATAGAAAATTTTAAACCTCCAACTACCCGAAAGGCTGTTAGGTCATTTATTGGAACTCTATCTTTCTATAGGAGATTTATACCAGATTTTACTAAGAGAGCTAAAAATCTAATCAACTTAACGAAAGAGACAGGAAAATTTTCGTGGAATGAAGAAGCACAGAAAGAATTTGAAGACCTTAAAATGGCTCTTATTTCAAAACCATGTCTTGCACTCCCTGATTTCGAGAAAGAATTCCATTTATATACTGATGCCAGTGGCGAAGCATTAGGGGCAGTGTTATCACAATTAGATGAAAATAACATGCTCCATCCTGTTGCCTTTGCCAGCAGAAAATTGAAAGCTGCTGAGACCCGCTACTCCACCACTGAAAGGGAATTACTAGCTTTAGTTTGGGCTACTGCCCACTTCAAATGTTACATTGCTAATACCCATTTTTTCATCTATACAGACCATGCGCCTCTAACATTTATGTTAAAAATTCACGACCCTACATCTCGCATGGCTAAATGGATCTGCACTCTCTCAGACTTTAATTTTACAATCAAGTTTGTTAAAGGTAAGTGTAACAGTGTCGCAGATTTCCTTTCGAGGTATGTCAACAATGATAACTCCAATGATACTGTTAATTGTAATTTTTGTATACAAGTCGAAAAGGAAGTTACTTTTATGCCTCATTCTAATCTACTTGAAAAAATTGGTGAATTACAAAAATCAGACAAGAAATGCTGCGAGATTGCAAGAAAACTAGACCAAGGTGTAGAAATTGCTCCTAAATACATGAAATTTTTTTTTAGAGATGACATTTTAGTTTGTGAGGATACAAGGGAGTCAGCTATTTTGAATAAATCTGTAAAGTTAGTCGTGCCAAAAGAATTGGTTACTCAAGTTTTTGCACTAACACATGAGTCCCCAGCGGCTTGTCATCAAGCCTTTCAAAAGACCATTGATCGCATTCGTGAGCACTTCTATTGGCCAGGAATGTCGTCAGATGTCAAGCATCTAGTGGAGTCATGTATTAGTTGCCAGCAGAAGAGAGCTTATAGAGCGAACCAGCTCGCCCCTCTGCAACGTATGCCGACCCCCCAGTTTCCCATGAACAAGGTTCATTTGGATCTCATTGGACCCTTACCGCAAACTTTTTCGTGAAATAAGTATATTGTCGCATATATAGATTCATTTACTAAGTGGCCAGAAGCATATGCGGTTAGTTCAACCACTTCAGATGTCATTGCGGACACTTTAGCTGATTTCATCTCACGCTACGGAGCGCCCTGTTTTATTACGACGGACAATGCGAAGAATCTAATTTCAGATGCGATAGAGCACGTATATAAAATGTTTGGTATTAATCATATTAAGACCTCATCTTATCACCCGGCTGGCAACTCGCAAGTGGAGAGACAGAATCGTACTCTTAAAAATGCACTTTGTCACATAGTCAACCAAAATCAATCTGACTGGGACACAAAACTAAAATTTGCACTACTAGCTATGCGTTCAGCTGTCCACTCTTCAACTAAACTTAGCCCAGCTGCAGTTATGTATGGCAGAAATATGAATCTACCATATAATCTCTTTTCTCAACCACCTTCTTTTAATTATAATGATGCACCCTCTTTTTGCGAACTGTTAATCCCAGCTCTCCAAAAAGTGTACACTGAAGTACATAGTAATTTAATTAAAGTTTCTGAGCAGCAGGAAAAATACCGTGAAAGGACAGCTGTTGATAAAAATTTTAAAATAGGAGATCTTGTGTGGTTATTTACACCCACAGTCGCCCCTGGTAATACAAAAAAATTAAGCAAGCAAAATAATGGTCCTTTTACTATAATTGAGAAGCTAAATGAGGTTAATTTTAAAATAGCGCTAGTTGCTAATCCCAAAAATTGTCAGGTTGTCCATGTTGACAGGTTGTCTTCCTTCAAAGACAGACTCTCCATCTGGTCCAGTGAACCAAAACAAACAATTGGCCTGGGATCGACTGAAAACGTGACCATCGATTCACCACACCAACCGCGCGATTCTCCTCCTGTACGCAGGTGTAAACGCAACCGATTCATTCCCTGGGCACCATATGATAGTAACCGCGCACCAGCAGTAGTGAACGTCAACAATAACGAAACTCCGGTAGCGCCGGAAGTGGAGGAAACAGACAGCGACGCGACTGAAATCATAAATCCCTCTCCCCCACCTCCCATTTCTCCGGAGATTGCAGCGGCAGAGAATAACGAGATGTGCGTAAATAAAAATTTAGCAACGGCAGAAGGCAGTGAAATGCGCGTAGGTAAAAATTCAGCCACGGCAGAAAGCAGTTCAACTGCTGAGCACAGTGATTCGCGCAGGTCTCGTTCATCGATTCGTCCAGCTGCTAAATCGAATAGAAGTAGTCGTTCAATATCGATTTCTAGAACCGACTATTCGCTACGGGATAGAAGAGACCGTCCGAGTTATAAATACTAACTACCTTTTTTCGTTATTCAAGCATTTTTATTCAATTTTACCTTGTTTATTTGTATTTATTTATAGTTTAGTTTATGTGTATGTATATTTAATTATTTTTTTTTTGACATTTTTAAAACGGAACTTAGTTTTTCTAGCGTATTAAAGGTTTGTTTTGGTTGTGTGTTGATACTCTCATGTAGGCATTTTTAACCCTTTTTATGCCTATACTTAAGGTTTTTGTCTGTTTTATGGTAGATTATGTGGTATATACCCGTCCGCACCCCGTTTTCGTAGATTTTGGGTATATTTTTGCAAAAAAAAAAAAAAAGAAAAAAAAAGAAACGAATGTAATTTTTGTTACTTTAAAATTTTTTTAGGATGTTGTGTTTTGTATGCCCTTTTGCCGAGGTAGATCTGTTTTGTTCAGTTTTTTTTAATGCATCAGTGTTTTGTATATAACTTTTTAAGTATGTGTTTACTTTAATTTCTACATTTTAACTAGATAGATTTATTATTTACTATACAGTTTGTGGTTTTATTTGAGCTTAAACTTTAAGGAGTGTGGGCCCTTTTTCTTTTTCTAGTACATACTGTCTCATGTACATGCCTGTATGTTGTTGTGTGTGGCTAAAAGTGCTAAAATTAACTATATTATTTATTCTACTTCCTATTTTTGTGGAATGTGTGTTTTCCTTCCTGGTGATATATGTCACCACCCCTGTTTTTTATTTTATTTTGTGGAATGTTTTCCCTGTAGTGCCCAAAAGGCCCGAAACTGCTTTTTGCTATAAGTAGCACAGAGGCAGAGATACTCTTTCCCATGCACATTACTTGTACGTGCATTTGTAAAATCTACATAATATCCCGAATCATTAGACTGTGTTCGAAAACAAACATGTGTTCTCATATAAAATTGTTACAATTGTGTGCGTAATTCTCTAACATGGTCTGTGATACCATAATTTGTGTCTTACAGATGTATATGTATATATTTTTTTTTGTGTGTCACCAGTTGCTCTTGTGTATTTTTGTATAATAGAATTAATATGTGTTTTACAAATTTCATTGACATTTACAGTGTTGTAACTATGATATTACTAGTACTTATTTACATTAATAGATAGTGTTGTAATATATTGTGATGCCAATTATTGAAGTTATGTATATAAGCAGTATAATGACAATTAATCAGTGGGCACTTCTCTTCTTTTTCGGCTAATTTTTTTTTTCTCAAAATTCAATTTATGTATTGTTTACAGTTCTGTTGCCAGAAGTCTCAGGAAGGATGCAGTTATGCGTAGGAATGACAGTAGTAGGGAAGTGAGGTTTCACAATCAGGTGGAACATGTGTTCTTTTACAGGTGCAGAAAATATCTTGGTCATTTTAGTGGTAAAATCAGCCTTGTGGTCCCTCCTCTGGTAGTACTCTTTTATGGTCATGTTTCAGGTAATATTTTAGGTAATGGTTTCTACGGATGTGCGAGCTCTGGTTGTATATATCCGGAATATATTGTCAGGGTGGTATTTCAGCGGTGAACTCTCTGGATCCCGTCCCGGATCGATGTATGATTTGTGTTTGTGGGTCAGTTTTTTCAGTGTTGCGGTCCCAGCATGCCATGTGGTACCAAGTTACCTTTCAAAAAAATAATTTGTTTTCTCAAAAAAAATTTTTTTTTTTAATTAGCCGGGGGGAGCAATCTTGTTACGGTTGGTTTCAACAAATTTTTTTTTTAATCTACATTAATTATTTAAATCACTTTCTCAACATTTATTTAAAAGCACTCTTTTTTTCTGTTTCTAATAAAAATTTAAATAAATAAAAGTAATTGTAATAATTATAATAAAATCAGTTTTTATTTTTTCTTCTTTCTTTTTCTTTTTGCAAAGTAATTTCAACGTTTATAGTCTAACGTAGCTTCCTGTTTTTCAAATACGAAAAGCAGACAGCAAGGGAGGGATGTTTTGTCAGTAGACTGCACAGGTGGAAAATTTGGAGTCATCTAGTCTGACTTTGATATAAGAATGACCGACCGCCCTGTATAAGAATTACGTTATCTTATGAGTGTACTATACACGCAATTAGGCTTTGTAAGTTTACGTCAGGCTTCAATTGGCTCTGCTATCAGGCGGATAGCTGGCGCCCATGTAAACAGAGGCTAACAGGACCCCCCTTCAGCACACGCCATGGGGGTGATGCATGGTTTCCTTCCCCCATGAAGCGGCCGGCAGAGTGGAGCGGCAAGCTGTAGTCTTCACGGTGAGTCCATTTTTCCTTTTGTTTCCATTACCGTACCCCTGGCAGAGTGGATCGGTCCCGTTTTTCAAGCAGCGCGGGAGAATGAATGTTTACGACACATGTTGCTTGGCCAAGAGACCTGTCGTTTGACTCGTAAAAAAAATTCGACTTATTACGGGGCTCGAAGATTGGCCTGTGGGCTGGATCGCGAAGTTGTTGAAGGCGGACAGGTTTCTGGAAGATTTTTTTTTTGAGAGTGGGGCATTGATGGCCCTACATTAACCATCCTAAGTCATGATGTTATGATGAAAAGAGGCTATAAGGGCATTTTCGAATTGCGGATCTATAACTGTTAACGAGAAATTAAGAAGAAGATATGTGTAGCCTATTTTTTTTTGGCGTAGTGGCGCTCCAAGATTATGACTTCTTAACCATCAGAAGTGATCATAGATATTGAACTAAACCGGTCGTTAGAAGTCGTAGTGTTCTGAGTTACGGTGATGGCTATCTTCGAATAAAACACATGCTTCAGGAAGGTGAAATTACTGACTCCGACGGTGAAGTTCTGGACCGTAGAACGATTTTCCCCTCCGGACTAGATGATGGACCTAGTAGTTGATGGCAAGTGATGCAGTGAGATGAGAGGATTGATGAATGTTAGCTTGAAACCACGTCTGAATTTTTCCCCAGCCTGAATACTCCAGCTTAAGTGCTTCATCAGATTTTGAAAAAGGAGGAAATGCTCCTAAGTGCCCATTGATTAAAATTGTAGAACTCTCTACCTGTTGTAAGTACTATTTGCATAGTTTTTCTTTTTATTTATTTGTACCTCTCTAAAAAAAAAAAAAAAAAAAAAAAAAATATGTTTGCTATACCAGAGTTTAAAAGTGAAATGAATATCTTTGGATAATTTCAATAAGAATAAACATTATGAACAGAAATAGTCTGTAGGTTAATATATAATGTTTGTATGTTTGAACGACCATTAAATGGTAATATGATGGTAATTTTAAAAATATGATGTGTAATTTAAAAGTAACCAGTGAGTGGTTTCAACTTAAAAGATCAGCTGTTATATTGTTTTATTAAGATTATTTTTGATAACTTAGTTGCTTCATTATTTTAAATGTTCAAATAAATTGTGTTTTTTTTTGTTTATTATCAAAGTTGGTATGTTTTTCTTTGTATAAATCTCTAAATAATTAATTTTTTATATTCACAGTAGACCTATAAGAATGGCCTAACCTTTCTGTGATTAATTAAAAAAAAAAAAAAAAAAAAAAGGGAGAGAAAATTCAACTTTATTAAATTAGGACTTTAAAATTTCTTAAGTTTAAATTCATAACTGACTGTTTTAATGAACATAAATTGAAGTTCACTCAATGTTATACAATCGTATTTTTGATCTTGATTTAAGGATGGATAGATTAATAAGTGAAACAGTAATATTAAATTTAATTTCATAAAATGTTAAATTAAGCTTTAACTCTCCTCTTTCAGAAACATTGTTTTTCTAAAATATACACCAAAATTGTTTTATTTTAAAAAGTAAAAAAAAAAAAAAAAAAAAAAAAAAAAATATCCAGTCATTATACACCACTATACGATTCTTGGTTAACCGATCGGATCTTGTTCAGAATCTCTATGGTTGTTCTAAAATTTTAGTACATCATCATATCCCTATTCTATTAACGGATTTAACTCTTTCCCCTTTTGGTCCTCATATTGGAGGAATTTCAGGTTGTCTGCATTTTTCCAAATTATATGATGATTACACTTTTGTTAATTTAATGTGTATGGAGATTTGAGCTTGATCGGGTTGGAGTGGAGTTGGGTGTTCTTTATGCAATCCAGTATGCTACTTGATTTAGAAATCTGTTGCCCCTTTCTACATTTAATATTGTCTTAAAATGATGAGTTCAAAATTATCATTGTTGTATTAACCTATTCGGATTCTTGAGTTTTGATATTTTGATTAGTTTAATATAATTTGCTACCTTTTCCATGGCAACAGATTTCAGTGGAGCTAATCAGGGTATACTTATTTTTTTCTAAATATTTAATTGTCAAGTGAAGATTGAGTAATAAATGAGCTTTTTAAGTTTAAGTAAGTTGTGTTTTAGAAAGAACCCCAAATCGCCACAACAGAAGTAATTTGTATAGAAAAAACAATAATAATATACGTATAATTAAAATACGCATATAAACAAAAAAAGTCGTCGAATTTGTTTCCATGGCTGTTTATGTAATTTGGCACCAAATCTCACTTTCTGATGCCCGAATTGCGCCAAGCTTTTTAAAAAAGCGTCACGACCCCTATTATAGAAAATCACCAAAAGTTCATTGGGTTTGTTTTCATAACTTTTGGCAACAAATATATGTATATTAACGAATCTATTCGTTTTTGAAACTCGAATTACGACAAACCTAAAAGCAAAGGATCCTATAATGGAAAAGTATCCGATTTTCTTATGGACAATATTCAAGTGACATAACATGGTGTAAAATTATCGCGGATAGCGAATTTGCTTAAATATCTCATCAATTGATGCCGAATAAATGCAGGCATGCATGCACAAAATATTTAATTAATTTTGTATGATAAATAATTATTAGAAAATTCGTATATACATATTAATTAAAATAAATAATTTACATATTTAAAATAACATGAAAATATGCATGATGGTGCACTAAAATACAGAGAAAATTAAAACCTGTTACTGAAAATGTCTATAACATAGCGTGGTTCTTAATGTTATTCACAAGCAGATGGAATTTTTCTCATCCTTAAACGCAAAGGAAGAATAGGATACAGATCGTTGTTATAAAAGTGCGAGAGGTAGCCACAATTTAAACCTAACCATTTTATACAAGCTGGTTTTCAAGGTGTAATTGATTTTACTTACCAATCCCTAAAACAGTCGTCAGTTGTCGCAACAGTCGTGTATGAGGCCATGATAATAAAAAAATGCCCCATTAAAACGTTAAAAGCATGGCAACCCAATTACAGATTTACCAATATTTTTAAAATGAAGCACGCTGTCATGTTTTTAGAGGCCTCGAAGTCTGAGCGGGGGTTGGCGAGCGTAGCTCGCAGGGGGTAGGCCCCCTAGTATATTATATATTATTATAATGTCATACATGCTTTATAATTTGGTGATAAATCTTGTTCGCTTGGAGATTCATCCTTGCGGTACGCTATAACACGAAAGTACCAAATTTACAATATATTAATGAAAATGGAAACAAAAATATTTCATCCTTGGGAGCCGCTGTAACGCGAAAGTACCAAATTCCTATTTTATTTTTCATATCTGATAATTTGTATCCATCCTTTTTTGTAACTTTAACATTTTTGTAACGATTTTATGCATTTCTATTGCCTATTCAAAGATAAATTCTTCTAAAATTATAGAATTTCGTTCAAAACGCTTAAAAAAATTCTTCTAAAATTATAGAATTTCGTTAAAAACGCTTAAAAAAATTCTTCTAAAGTTACAGAATTTCGTTAAAAACGGTTAAAATAGTAAAATGCGAACGTCATTTGGTCCATTCTCGACCGAAAGCAACAACCATTTTCCCAATGGTTAAAAAACAGAAAAGGAAAAAGAAAAGATTTATAGCGAATCCGTTACAATTGTGGAAGTAAATCTGTACCCACTCCCACCCCTCCACCGCACACCTTTTGGAAAATAGATACATTTTTCTTCAGAAACCTATCGGTAAGTTCTATCAATGCGACCTTAAACAGATCTTCATGGGAGAAACCATGCAATCAGATAGACAACAATAAGGTCAGGAACCGGTGAAAACTACTTTTCGTTGGCTATTTGAGCCATGAAGGATAGAAAAGGAAATGTCCTTGGCGGTCATCCTAGGATTAAGAAAAGAAGGGCACGACCACACGGCATCATATGAGTTCCGCCTGATTTGATCCGAAACAAAAAGCAAAACCTCAGAGAGAAGGCCAGGAATTCATTCAGAATTAATGATTTTTCTAAAGGAAAATCTTAAAATTGTTTTGAATGCTGGAAAGCGATAGGTTAGAAAAATGAGGTTGAGGAGATCATTCTTTGAGAAAGAATTACGAATATTAGTGAATAACGAGGGGTAATTTTGCCTTTGGCTTCGAAAGTTCCGCATTCGAATGTTTTTATTGGATTGTTTTGTACGTTTAATTGTTTCCAAGCTGATGGACTGCATAAATTTAGTATTTATGTTCTTGGAAAGTGTTACTTTAAAACTAGAACATCGAAAAAGCCTTACAGATACAAAATTAGAAGAAAAAAATAATTTAGATATGATCAGAATAATGGATGAAATGTCACTAATGGTGCATGTTTGAAATAATTTTAAAGAAAAACTAGTCGTTGGGGGCTACCGTAATACTTACACATCATAGATATGCGTAATATAAAATATGAAAATAAAACATGTGTAAACTATTTATAAAATGCATTGCAGTTCGAATAAAATCGTGGCTTGATGATGTCATAAACTTTAAATGCTCTATTACTGAATTGCGTAAGAGAAACATCCTTAGAACTCTAAAAATGATAATCATATTAACTAACAGTTTACTATGTCGGATTAAGCGTCTCTTTTCCAATTAAAATATATCTTTGAATTGAAATTTGAATGAAATACAGGGTCATGAAAAATCGAAGAGTGTGGAAAATAGGATTACAAATATTTCGGAAACTCATTATCCAATCGACTTCATTCTTTATGCAAAATGTATGCTTTTATTGCATTTTATATTCACTTCTTAAAATAAACAATTTCGAAAATTTTTATATACCTTTTATCAGAATGAATATTTCGAGAGTCCGAAAAAAATAGTTCCGGATAATGGAGGTTACTGAAATTCAATAGTCTTCTTCTCATTATTACATATTAAGTACAAGTACATACCAAATTTCAAGTCTCTATCTCAATTTGTTCGGGAGATACAACCAACCGGTTCAGACTTGAATATTTCGTGTTCGGGTTGATGAGATTTTTTTGTGTCTGGTTTGGGTTGACTTTCTAAATTTTAGGGTTCAGGTAGGGTAGAGTTCCTAGTGGGGAGGCTCAATGTGCCTTGGACTTCAAATTATCTAAAGCAGATATCTAGAAGTGGTATGCAAATATCTTTCAAAATAAAAGTAAACATATTATTATGGCGTAATTATAAGAAAAATATGATAAATCTTAAATGAGAAAGAGACTCTAGAGGGGAGGTTCAATGTGCCTTGGGCTTCAAATTATCTAAGTTGAGCTCCAGGAGCAGTATGCAAATATCTTTTATCAAAATAAAAGTAAACAAATCATTATGGCGTGATTATAAAAAAAGTATGATAAATCTTAAACGAGAAACACTTTTTATTTATAATATTAATTCATTTTGTGGTAGCGTGAGACGTTGTATATATAATTAATAAATTCCATTTATCGTTTGAAACGAAAAAAACTTTATTTTAAATTAACACATTAAAAAAAGAAAACAAAAGTAAAAATGAAAAAATATGATTATTCATATTCATGCTGGGAAATTACAATTTCAGAAAATCCTAAAATTCTGAAGTCTGCTCAAAGACAACCTCACTCCAGCTTGTTCCACCACCAACTGATTCAACATTCAACTCCTTCCACTTTTCTACTGCCGTCAGCAATTTCACTTCCCAGGGGCTTTCCTTGCATTCCAGGAATTTCCCAGAAAACATTGCATGTCGTAGGGACCCAGTTCTTTGTATCCACAAGAACAATACTTTACAATTCTTATCTACTCATTCAGATAACATACCACTCAATACAAAGCATGTATTGCAGCTTGGCTTATCTCAAAGTGAAAATGAAATTCACACTATTGATAGAATTTTTGTCAATAGAGATCAATCTGTCAGATTATTTTCATTCCAGAGAGATTATCCTTTTTCCACAAATAAGGGAGGAGTTGAAACATGTCAACTCATCACAACACCTCCCCCTAAGAAAAAATTTCTAGAAGAAATTTGGCATATATATTAATAGAATAAGCTCCTTCAATCAATTTCTAAAGAGGTCAACAAAGCACAAAGGAATTTTGAATAACACATGAAAAATCCCTATAGAAAACAAACACATTCCCATACTCAGTATTTGATAGACCACACTGTCAACAGGATTTACTATGATCCCATAACTACAATACCTAAGTATAATTCCAGGAATAATTTTATACAAATGATGCCCTAAGAAACAATTTTGAAATATTTCACATACATATAATACCAAATACAGATTACACTTTACATGATTCTAACAAAAAAATAATAATAAAAAGAAAGAAAAAAAATCTATATACAACACAATGCCTAAAACAATTCCCTTAAAAACTTGCCTAACAGCCTAAATTTAGACGCTTCTACAAACAAAAAGAACGCATACTAAATTATGCAATTATTAAATTAATGAAGTTTTACTATTACGAAAATATTAAGCATTAAATGATAAATAAACACAATACAGATATTACAAAAATGAGCACTCCCAAATTTAGAATAAACTTAATTTAGAGAATTCTCCCGAAAGCCAATATCTAAATTACTTCTATCAGAAAATCTTTTCGACAATAAATTTCGCTTTACAACTTCATAATCATAATTTTTCTTTTCAAAATCTTGTTTGATTTTAATAAATCTTTCTTTATGATCCGTTTTAAAAGAAGAATGCTCCATTCTTTTTAACTTTGATTTCTTATTCACATCTTCTTGGCATTTAGCCCCCCAATTTACTCTATTATTTTCCTTCATCCTAGAGTTAAATTTACTGGCCACAGTCATAGATGAACTCAATTTCTTTCTAATTCTATTTCTAACATGTATAAATCCCATACTACCAACAAAATACCTGGGTATATTTACATCATGCTCAGAATTCTTTTCCCGAAATTGACCTCCAATACCTGACCTTTTATCACCATCCTTTTTAGACGCACCCTCTTTTGTATCGATCAATTTAGACCATTTTTCCAAATACCTATCAGTCACGTCTTCCAGTGAATTTACCTCTATCTCATTAACAGACTTATTATCCCTTTCACAGATTTCATTCACAACCATTTTTCTAACAACCCTTTGCTCATGATCGCTAGATAATCTGAGGGTTCCCTGCCCATTTAATTCTCTTTGATTCCCCACTTGTTTATACACCAAATTTTGCTTTTCCATATTTCCTAACTTTAATAAGTCATAAACAGCTGGTGTTATAAGGGGCGGAGAATTTAGTTTTCTCACAACTGCAACCACCACATTTTTTTCAACATACTCTTTTTCACCTTCCATCAAAGCAACCGGCACTGACACCAAATCCGCTTTTTGTCTATTTCCGAGATCCGGTATAAGAAAGACATTTCCCACTTTCTTAGCACTCCACGGAATGTCATTAGCATCAAAAACCGCAATTTGCGCACCTGTGTCCTTAATCGCTTTTACTTTCTTACCATTCACGCATAAATCAACCATAGGTAATTCGGTTTCCACACCTTCCTTATTATTTACACTTTTCCCATCACTAGTAACAATCCAAGCTATGCTTTTATCCTCATAATTAGATTTACTTTTTAACAATTCAGGACAATTTGGTCTGATGTGGCCCACTGCCAAACAATTATAACATTGGACTTGTCTTTGCTTTTCGAAAGCATTGTCCTTCTTAAATTGATCAAATTTCCCACACTCTTTCGTATTCTCAAATTCCGATTTTGGTTTAATTTCCTTTCTACTTTTAGAATTAAAGCTGTCTTTTTGCTTATCCTGAAAAGATTTATTTTCCCACGGTTTTCTATCCGACCTGTTAAATTCTCTTCTTATACTCTCAAATTTATCTGATTTTTCCGCGAGTTTAGAAGCAATCTTTATTTCCTCCCAATCATCCATAAATTTTTCTTTTATCTCAAAAGGGACACGTTTTTTCAATTGTTCCGTGAGCATTAGTTCTTTTAAGGACTCAAAATCCCTCGCTTCTAACGACTCTAACCAATTATCTAGATAACCCCTTAACTCATAAATCAGATCCACCCATAATTCACCAGATTTTCTTTGATGAGTTTCAAATTTTTGTTTTAAGGCGCCTGTACTTAGCCTAAACCTATCTAACAAAACTTTCTTTATATGCAGAAAATCATCACATTTGTCTGCTGGTTGTTTTACTACAATTTCGGCAATATCAGAAGGTAATAAAGGAATTAATTGACTAACCAAATCTTCCTGAGAAACTTTAGCTTTCTCGGCTTGCCTTTCAAAAATCATAAAGAAAAGAGTTATATCAATTAATTTAGAATCAAAGCGCGGAACCAAATCCTTTAAATTTACCTTAGGAGTTCTATGAAAATCTACATTTGATTCATTAGATGAAACACTAACAATATCCGTAGAATTTTGAATACGCAATTTTTCTAATTCAAATTGCTGTTGTTTCTCAAGTTTATCTACCTCAAGTTGTTTTTCAAGTTTATCTAACTCAAGTTGTTTTTCAAGTTTATCTAACTCAAATTTCCTAAGTTTATCTTTTTCCTCTTGCGCAAACCTATCTAATTCAATTTGCCTCTCTCTTTCTTTACGATCTTTTTCAATTAGTCTCTCTTGCTCTTTACGATCTTTTTCGATTTGTTTTTCCTGTTCTTTCCGTTCTGCCTCCTGTTCAAGAATATATTGCAAGCGAAGTTTTGCTTAACTTTCTTTATAATCTTCAGCACTAACAATGGCCTGAATTATAGCTTGATTTTTACACGTTTTTGACACACTGGTCTCAAATTCCTCTGCTAATAATAGCCAGACGTTTTTATTATATTTTACTAAATAGTCTGCCATATTTTCCCCCAAAATATAATAAATTTCAAAATAACAGATATATTCAATTTACAATAATACAATAAATACAGAAATAGAATTTTCTTCACTATACGTATAATAATGTATTCAAAAACGACACAATTTCAATGTAGCAAATTCTCATGCAACAGTGACGTCTTTCAAACTGAGTATATCCCCCAAAATAAATTTTATACCCAACAGTACAGTATAACATCAATTTATTTTGAAACATTAATCATAATCATCCACAGTATACCCATAAAATTAAGCTATAACTTTATTACTGTAATAAATAAAATGTATATAAACAAAACTCTTATTTTCAAAAGCTTTATACAAAATTATGATTAAAATACCCTGATTAATAATCTCAATTAATCAATAACAATTTACTATACCCCAAGTAAATTTTAACATATACATAAGTATATAATTTTCTTAAACCAATATTATACCAAACAGATACCAGAAAATCAACAAACATAAAAATTCTAACTAAAATTTAAATACCAAATTAATAGCTTCCCTAGAATTCTTAAATTTCACATAGAGTTTTGTTCCCCAAAATTAAAATTTATACACAAAATTCAATTTAAAACAGACCTCTATAGAAGATTTCATAAAAGAGCTTACCTTCAGATGCAGATATTTCCTCCACACTGATACCAGGCTTCCAAACACTTTTAAAGATGACACACACAGATGTTTGAAGATTTGAAGACACTAGTTTCGCTGATGAGGCACTAATTTCACCTCAGATCCGTATGTAGACAAGTCAGATGGTACGCCCAGGCCCTGACTATCGCACGGGCACCCGGGGCCCATGCCCTGGGCACGGAATTTCTGAGGGGCACGAAAATTTTCATAATTTCATCTAAATTTTCATTTAAGAAAATAATAATTATGCCAACGTTTTTATTTCTTTTAGGACTTTTGTTTGCACTCAGTATCATTTTGGTTATATCATTTAATATCCATAACATCATTAATAAGTAGACTTCTTATCATTATTTTCTAGTAATTGATGTACTGTATTTATCAAGTCATTCAATTTTATCATATTGCACATTTATTCGAAAAGTGACACAACTGAAAAAGTGTGATATTT
Organism: Maratus michaelseni; assembly: GCA_963931845.1. Taxonomy (NCBI): domain Eukaryota; kingdom Metazoa; phylum Arthropoda; class Arachnida; order Araneae; family Salticidae; genus Maratus; species Maratus michaelseni. Next base: position 166,337,965 of record OZ007592.1, on the reverse strand, counting down.
GAGATATTAATACGATGAAATGACAAAAATATATCTCGGTTTATGGTTGAAAGCACATTTCAATAAATAATAGAAAAAATATTTTTATTCCTGGAACCGTTTTTAAATTTTCCGGTAAACGTAATTTTTTGAGTTGACACTTTTCGAATAAGCGTGCAATATATATATATATATATATATATATATATATATATATATATATATATATATATATATATAAAACTAGTATCAGTAAATCAACCAATCGAAGGGGGCACGAAAAATTGAAACTGCCCTGGGCACAAAAACTTACTAGTCGGGCCCTGGGTACGCCGCATATCTTCATTCCACTGGATATATTAAGAAGCACAAACACGTATCACCAAATCTATAGTTGACTGTCCATACACTACACAGCTTTTGTCGATAAAGTTCTTTTACCAGTTCTCTGCTTGCTAGAACTCCGAGAAAAAACCACGACTCCAAATAGACTTCGCGAATCCACAACTCTGCTTGTCCGTTTTCCACTGGCTCATCATCTGTTTAATCAGGTTAACATAGATCCGTAATCTAATTTATTCTAGATTACATATCCCATTTGCTGCCACCAATTAATTCTATATACTATTGCTGTGGTAGCGTGAGACGTTGTATATATAATTAATAAATTCCATTTATCGTTTGAAACGAAAAAAACTTTATTTTAAATTAACACATTAAAAAAAGAAAACAAAAGTAAAAATGAAAAAATATGATTATTCATATTCATGCTGGGAAATTACAATTTCAGAAAATCCTAAGATTCTGAAGTCTGCTCAAAGACAACCTCACTCCAGCTTGTTCCACCACCAACTGATTCAACATTCAACTCCTTCCACTTTTCTACTGCCGTCAGCAATTTCACTTCCCAGGGGCTTTCCTTGCATTCCAGGAATTTCCCAGAAAACATTGCATGTCGTAGGGACCCAGTTCTTTGTATCCACAAGAACAATACTTTACAATTCTTATCTACTCATTCAGATAACATACCACTCAATACAAAGCATGTATTGCAGCTTGGCTTATCTCAAAGTGAAAATGAAATTCACACTATTGATAGAATTTTTGTCAATAGAGATCAATCTGTCAGATTATTTTCATTCCAGAGAGATTATCCTTTTTCCACAAATAAGGGAGGAGTTGAAACATGTCAACTCATCACAATTTCTCCCGAATTAATTTGTATTTTTTAAAAATTCAAATTCAATTAAATAAATATACATTTAAATCGGGGACTTTCCATATCGGATCCTCACATACTTTTGGTAATAATGCCTTTCAACACACTAAAATACCAGCTATTCTATAGCTATAAAGAAGGGGAAAGTGTACGCTATATATATATATAAGCAGTAACCATCACATCACAAACAAAACAGCTATATATTCGTGTGAACAGCGCCAGAAGCTGCATATTAGAACACACAAATTCAATATAATCCAGCAAAAACATGATTTTGGCCTGAACTAGCACCACCCCCCTCACCAGAAACAAGAAAACACAAGAAAACCCTGTAGGAAATATATGTAAAAATAAACAGAAACAAGCTGCGGCCTCATCAGCAGTGGGTAAATTCAAAGGCAGCCAAGCATCCGAATAAAAAGATTAACAAAATTAACAAAAATGGCTGCCTTTGAATTTACCCACTGCTGATGAGGCCGCAGCTTGTTTCTGTTTATTTTTACATATATTTTCTACAGTGTTTTCTTGTTTCTGGTGAGGGGGGTGGTGCTAGTTCAGGCCAAAATCATGTTTTTGCTGGATTATATATATATATACTAAATATTACTCCATTTTGGTTTTACTGAAGTTCCAAGTCCAGTTATACGCTAAACCGAGTTGTTTAGAAATCGAAAAATAAAAACGAAAATCACACATTTTTTAAACATTTTTTAACTTCACGACTTCCCCATAGGAGTGGTAGAAGAAGCAGAAGAATTGAGGGAGACACCTAAGATTAGGATTTAGATTATTTTTATTTATTTCCTGGCATTGCGCCTCATTTATTAGCCTTTGCTTTGGATTTATTTTTAGATTTCTTTACGAAATTCTATTCATTATTATTTTTTTTTAAACACTTCTTACATTGCGGAAGGGTTAAAGCGCCTAAAGAGAGAGAGATTAATTAAAAGTGTGCATAAGCATGAATTCATACTTTATAGCTCAACGTATTGAATTATCTCTTTACCGTTTAAATGAAAAGTTTAGAATTTTCTTTTTATGAAATCATATATATATGAGGGGCTTAGAATGACAGTGGAGTAAGTCAAAAATTAAAAAAAAATTAAATAAAAATATTTTTACTGAACGTAAATTAATTTCTGTTCAGTGTGACAGTCAAATAAATCATATTTCACTTAAGAAGTCGCTTGAGGGCAAAATAATCTGGATCACTTAATGCAACGGCAACACCCTCATATATATATTTACATTTAGTGCTTTGTTTAAAATTCACAAATTTAGAGCGAATTTTTGTTTTAATGAATTTTGATAAATTTTATTGACACACAATCTACGGAGGCTGCTAGTCATTTCTAGTAGTGTTTTAAACGGCTGTATATTATCCTCCTCACCCAGATTAAAAAAAAAAAAACTAGTCCTATATGCCAATCAAAAACTTTCTTCTATTTCAATCATGTTAATACTACAAAATTCGCTATTACATCGCCAATAAAATCAATATTTTTCGTCATTCTGTTGTACGTCAGCTGCTTGCGAGTCGTCGGGTTACCTGGATGTGATCAGCCGATGTATTATAATAAACTGTGGAAAGTCCTTCTGGTCTGTGCCGGTAGTAATACATAGCCTGCCTATTCCTTGGTTTTAGAATTTTAGCTAATTTTACTGGAAAACAGGAAGGTAAAATGCGTGGAACCCGATTAAAGAAGATTCATTCCCAGTTCTCGTCAATATTGAATTTGAATGAGAATATCGCAAAAAAAGTCCGCTAAAAGAGCCAAGTTCGCTTCATTTCAGGAAACCTATTTTGTCGCCAAATTTGGCAATGTTTCACAAAGTGTCGCCGAGCTTGACGAGAAATTGACGTTTCGAATATAAATATATAGTGTTAAGCATATAAGAGTTGAAACAATGGTTACAACAATGAAAAAAAAATGCGAGAAAGTTCACTAAAACTCATAAATTGAACCCTTTTATGGAGGGATCCTGTTGTCTTGTTTCAAAATGTCAGCCACCATAAAATTTCAAACTGCTATATCTCAGCCATTTTTAAAGATAGAGGCAAAACAAAAATTGCTCCGGTATCCCTGGATCAAGGCCGAACATTTAACGGAAAAAACTTTTAGGATATCTAATTTTTTTTCGTGCATTTTTTAAAATTTGATATCTTTAACTGGCTATCACAGCGGCCTCTTCCGGCGGAATATTCCTAAATTCAACTGGGACCTGTAGGCCAGAGTCAAAAACATGTACAAAAAATTTGGTTCAATTATCTGCATAACTTCATGCATTTTTCGATGATACAATAATGAAAATGGCAAAAAAGTCGCTATCACAGCGCCCTCTTCTGTCGAAATATACCCAAATTCAAATGGGACCTGCTGGCCAAAAAACCAGAAGAAAAAAAATTGGTTCAGTTATCTGCATAACTTCATACACTTTTCGATGATAGAATAAGGGCAGACCATGGGTACAAGAAATCCATCCAAGCCAAGACTGAAAACTTTTCTGAGTATTGGGAATAACCAAATGGAAATGGACTATAGAAGATTTTTATGTCTTGCATTATGGCTAAAAAATGATTTCTTTCACTAAATATTGGTGATTAAAAGTTCTTGATAGTAAAATTGCTATCATTTAAGTATATAAAGTAGAAATTACTTTTAATTAAAAATCTCCCCAGGACTGAAATCAGTCCTGAGACTGAAGTCTTGCACCCATGGGGCAAACAGACGAACAGACAGACATTTTGTAAAAACATGTATTTCGGAATCTCTGACTTTTAAAACGTGTAAATCCGTCTCAAACTGGGAGTCTAAAAAAATTTCGATTGCAATACTTTCTTCTATAGATAGAAAACAGTAAGAAGAAAAAAATATGAAAAGAAAAATATATATATACACTATATGGCCATTAATGACCGGCCACTTTCAATTTTAGACATTTTGTCGAATATTTAAAAATATACTTGTCAGATTCTTCTGGAATTTTAGGATCCAAAAGAACAGGTTTGACTTCATATTTATCATTGTTGATTTGATAAGGAGGACAAATAGGGGACCAAAAAAAATTAAAGAAAAAAAAATAATACTTGGGATCACTCTGTAAAATAAAAGGCACCAAATGAATAATAAGGGATGAAATGATAAGGGATTTTCCACAAATTGTCATTTTTTATTTTATACTATTTTCCAATTTTTAATGATACTTTAGTTCTCTCTGAAAAACTACCCTAACGAGCTTATTTGAACAAAGAAAGAATTATCAAAATCAAAGGATCCATTCCAAAAGTATTATAACCTGGTGCAATAAAGTTTTCCAAGGCGAACTAAAGTATCAATAAAAAATGAAATATAGTATAAAAATTAAACATGACAATTTGTGGACAATCCTTTATCATTTAACGAGTTTTAGTGAGAAACTAAAAAACAGCTCACTCTAACGCCGATATCTCTCTGAATTTTTACGATATTTGACTGATTTTTTTTAACAAGTTGCTCCATAGAGTTGACTATTAAATTATGCAAAAAGTTCCTTTTTATCGTTCGCGCATGCGCAGATAAAAATTATTTCATACAACTGCCCATATTTCCTTAAATATTTAATATATTTACATTTCAATTGCACTATATTGTTTTTACTATATTTTGTCAATTTTTCTGAAACTGGCGTTAAATTTGGTTAAAAACCCTGTATGTTATAAGCAAAAAACATGCAAGATTTTTTTTCATTTTTTTAAAAAATCGCTATATCTCTATTAATATCCCAAGAATAATTTTTTTCTTTAATTTTTTTTTGGCCCCTAATTATACTCCTTATCAAATCGACGTTGATAAATATAAAGTAAAACCTGTTCTTTTTAATTATAAAATTCCAGAAGAATCTGACAAGTACATTTTTAACTATTCCACAAAATGTCTAAAATTGAAAGTTGCCGGTCATTAATGGCCATATAGTGTATATGTAATAAAGATGAGTTCGGGCTCTCTTTTCGGAGCCCGAGCCCGACGATTTTAAATCCGAGACCGCCCGAGCCCGTCCGAGCGCGATACCGAAAAAAATTGCATAATATTTAAAACTCGTTTTAAAAGTAATATTTCATTTTTAAAAAACTTCATATATAAAAATAACTGTTAATCCCGTGCACATAATTAATTTTATGGAAATTTACATTCTATCTTATCAAAAGAGAAGTTTAGTATCAAATAAAATAATACTTCCTTAAAAGGATGTTCATATTTTTCTCTCCCAACAATCAAATCTGATGGACACATTAACGAAGTGCGTTTTATGAATAAATGCAATAAATTCGCAGAAATTATTATTTCTATGTCGAAGAATCGAACGACGTTTCCTATTTCCTACAAAAAATGCATATCGTAAATTATAATTGATTCTTTAATGAAAATAATATTTTGTGTTCCTGAAAATCAGCTTAAATTAAAAATTTCGCACCGCTATCTGAAAGATCCTATGCTTTTATAGGAAAAGTTGAAAACTATTCGATTGCTTTCTGTCGGAATAAAAATGCTTGTCAATTATATCTACTTACGTGTGAAAGTGACATAGTAAATGTGCAGAGCAGAGTTCATTATTATAAATAGAATCAATAACGTTATTTTCATATGAAGAGAGATTATGACTCGCACGCAATAGAAGACTAAAAATTTGAAAACCTAAGCTAATGCTGATTGACTAAAAACAAAAAGATATATATTCATTTTGCGTTATATCTCTAAAAAAAAATGCCCGAAAGCTGGTATAAAAATCGAGCCCGTGTCGGGGCCGGGACTCGGGCTCGGGCCCGGGCTGAGCCCGTCTCATCTCTAATATGTAACACTTTGCAGCAGCATTATATTTCGAAAATTATTGCGAAATCTTCGTCAAGTTTCCAATTCACAACTGCCGTCAAAATTACTTTTTCAGCAACATTAGAACGTGTGCGGGGAAATTATATTCGACATTTTGTAATTATAATGCAATTTTGTTCGGTTTAAAAATCTAAGACAAAAATTTAAAAAAATTCAGCCAATAATTATCAGGCATTCAAAATATTTTGAACCGCTCTGTAGAAAGACTATAGATGATGAATGCAATCCATAGCATAATGGAATTTAATAAAGCTGTAAATTCAGTATACAATTAAAAATATTTACAATTAAAAACGCACTTCAATAAAATCGATTTAAAAAAAAATCTCTTAGAGCAGGGATAGCGAACTTATGGCACACTTTCCCGAGGTGGCATGCGAAACAATTTCTATAGCGCGCGAATAATTTAAATTTGATAATCATTGCATAGATAAAATTATTTTGTTACAATAGTGGTTAATCAATCACACGTGTTACATGAATCAATCACATGTGAGTGTAACTTAAAAGTACCGCTCGATTTAAATTGACTGTTTTGTCTTAATCGTTATTTTGGTTTTATTATCAGCATGTACTAATGACAATAACTCAATGTCTACTCTACACATTTAATCACTTCATTTTTCACATTCATACTAATTACTTCATTTGTGTTTCAGCATTTAATAATAAAACATTTGCTGAAATTTCTCTACACCGTTGGTAATTCTTTTATTTTAAAGACGCATTCTTTAAATTTAAAATGGGTCTACGTTATGACAAAATAATAATAATAATAATAATAATAATAATAATAATAAACACTAGAAAGTTGTTAAGTGAGTCTAATTCTGCTGTAATACCTTTTGCAGATGTCTTAAAAAATTCTCCCTTAGCCTATTGTCATATTAATAGTACGCAAAATAACTATATTCGTTAGATTTCAGTAAATGAAACATTCGTTATCAGTAAACCTTAACTGTTATCATTTGGATTGTTACTCTTCATTTTTTAAACCAAAAACTAATACCCCCCCCCCCCCCACGAAAAAAAAATCTGTTTGAAAAGAGTTAAAATTTGCTTAAAAGAACACAGTTCACTGCTACAACCACTGGCAACCAGTACAAACGTTTTTGTGGAATAGGGAGGTGTGTGTGTGTGTTATGGGGGTGGGGGGATATAAAGGTAAGGGGTAAGAAAGTTCGAAGCAGTGTTTGTAAGTATAGCAGCCAGCGTAGAGGCTAACTTCAAAGGACTTTCGTAGCCCCTAATTTAACCTCGAAAAATGAGAGGTCGTCGATCATCCAGATCAACTCTTCTACGATAGTACTCCCCTCCTCATATCTTTCCCAGGCTATAATTTTCCTTGAAATGCCTCCTACAGTTGAAAATATTTTTACAGCGGAAGATTTAAGCAGTTTTTAAGGCTGTTATTTATTTCTGTCCCCCCCCCCCTCATTTCAAGGCCGTTGCCAATGAGAGGATCACCAGAGTTTGACACCCCCTCCGAAATTTCTGTCAGGATATACTAAATACATCATCTAAGTATCCGTAAAGGCGTTCAAGCTTTAAAAAAATTCCAATCAAGATTCAAAAAACAAATTTCTTACGTTATGAACTTTACGAACAAACTGTCATCATAGAAAATGCACATTAAATGCTTACATAGGCCAAGTCTTTAAAGCAAGTTTTTGTTTATAAGAGTGGCATATATCCGCCCCATTTAGTGTGCGTATGATTTTTATTTTTCAGTTCCCAAATATTTTAGTCGTAGTCTTTGCCTTGTCTGATTCGCAGAATTTTTAGATTAAATAAGACAAAAATACTATACGGAATTACTAGTATTAAAAATTAAAATGTCATTAAAGGACGCCCGTCTTGATAGGGAAAACTCACACTCTTTTGCTTCCTTCCTTCTCTTTTACTTCCTTGAGCCTTTATTGATTACTTCATCTTAATTGCATACCTTGATTACATGCTATACCAATTACTTTTTTTTTAAATTATAAGTTAGATGATTTCATTTTTTAATAAAATTTCCCAAAAGTAAAGGATTTGAGGAAAATTAAAATTATTAAAAAAAGAAAAAAATCTTGAAATAATTATTGTTTTTTGAGTTAGAATAAACAATGTAAGGCTAATATTTTTTATTATTTTTGTATGTTTATTATAAGTTTATTTAACATTTTCTTATTAGCGACAAAGTCCTATTTCTTTCACTGTGGTTTTCTCTGTCGACGTCAAAAAATGGTAGTCTACTTTTGGACACCAGCCAAAACCCAGTGGCAATTTTTAGAAATGTATAACGATTGTGACAACAAGCGGCGCTGTCGCTTTCATCGCGCTAACATCACTTCTAAATACCGTACAATTTCAATTCTCACATCATCAATTAGAAAAAAATGTTAAAACTGCCGCTTAATTTAACGACTTTTTAAATAATTTTCAATCATGAATTATTTTTCAAATCTATCCCAACAATGGCCATCAGTTTGTTTCAATAATATAAAATAGCCCCTGTGAAAGTTGCCACAATTGGAAATTTAGGTCAAGTCTTTCAAGCAAGTTTTTGTTAACAAGAGTGGCACGTATACGTCCTATATAGGGTGCGTATGATTTTTATATTTCAGTTCTCGTATATTTTAGTCGTAGTCTTCACACTGTCTGATTCGCAGAATTCTTAGATTAAATAAGGCACAAATACTATACGGAATTACTAGTATTAAGAATTGAAATGTCATTAAAGGACACTCGTCTTGAGGGAAAGCGCACACTCTTTTGCTTAAAAATTAAACTTCCAGGACCATGGGCGTACCCATGGGTGGGCTGATGGGGCTACAGGCCCCTCTGAAATAGTCGAAAGAGAAATTAATATAGTGCTGATTTTTTTTTCCCAGATAAATATAATTTTTTTTCTATGATACAATGGACTATCCACTCTGTTTAGTCCCATATTAGTGTATAGTGACACTACAGTATCAAGAGGGCTGATCCGATTACAGCCCCACCCCCTCCGGAAATAGTCGAAATTAAAACGTAAAAAGTGCTGTTTTTTTTTGTTTGTTTTTTTAATAAATTTGTAATTTTTTGTCATACAACGGACTAACCATACTCGTTATTCCAATATTAGTTCACAGTGACACTACAGCAAACCCAAAGAGGGATGATGAGATTACAGCTTCTCCCACCCCCGAAATAGTCTAAAGTGAAATGAATAGAGTGCTGATTTTTTCCCCTTTCTTTTTGAGATAAATTTGTATTTTTTTCATATAACGGACTAGCTACTCCGTTTAGTCCCATAATAGTGTACAGTGACACTACATTATACCCAAAGAGTAGGGAGAGGAAAAGGATTGATGATGTTACAGGCCCCTTCTCTCTCTGAAATGGTCGCAATGAAACGAAAAAAATATGGTTGATTTTGTTTTTTGCTTTTCGAGATAAATTTATAATTCTTTTTCTGCCATACAACGGACAAGCAAATCTAGTTACTCCTATATCTGTGCAGTAACAACATAACATACCTAAAAAGGAGGAAAGGGGTCATGGGATTACAACCCCTTCTATCTCTGAAATGCCCACAATGAAATAAAAAGTGCTGATTTTTTTCTTTCTTTGTGAGATAAATTTGTAATTATTTTTCTATCATACAATGGATTAGCATGGATGTAATGAAGGGTATACAGTGGTATACGCAATATATCTTCTGGATTTTTTACGTATACTCTCTTTTTCTCAAGTAATGCTAAAGCATATACTCTGTAGCGTATACCCTTAGCCTATAGCATATACCCTCTGGTACTTTTACTATTACAGCACTATGGACTAACCATTCTCATTAATTCCATATTAGTGTACAGTGACCCTACAGCATACACAAAGATGAGGTGCTGATAAGATTATAGCCCCCCCCCCCTTCTGAAATGATCGCAGTGAAATGAAAAAGTGTTTATTTTTCTTTCTATCCTTTTAAGATACTTTAATTCTTTATTTATCATAAATCAGACACTATTTTACTTAGTCCTATATTAGTGCACAGTGACACTGCAGCATATCATACCATAAGAAGGGGGTTATGGGGTTACAGCTCCCTTCCCCCTCCTAAGTTGTTGCAGTGAAATGCAAAAAAAGGCTGATTTTGCTCATTTCTTTTTGACAAAAAATTATTTTATTTTCTGTCATGCAACGAATTTGTTTTCCTCCCTAGACCAAAATTATTGAGGCCACAAAATCCATTTTTAAATGATTCAAAAACAGCTCCAAACAGGTTTTAATGGATAAATGAATAAGTATGAAATGCTTCCATCAATTGACAAGATATAGAAATAATTTCTGAAATCTAGAAGCAGGTTAATTAATTTAAGAAGTTGATTAGTGTCTTCTGCAGGGGCATACAGTGACTAAGTTTACACATTTTTAATTCCAAAATACCAAATCTATTTTTAGACAAAAAGTATATATTTTTTTATGAAGTGCAGAAGCATGTTCTTTTAGATATTCAATGAAACACCACTAACTGCCAAAGTTGCGCCTGGATGGTAAACCCAAAGTTTTTCACTCTTCAAATGCTTACAGAAGAAGAATGCACCAACGATTAAAAGGGGTAGAGCAGGATCTAAACTTTAAAAGACTAAATATATGAAAATTAAAAAAGTTTCACAAAACAACACACAAGGTATCAAAGCCCAATCGATTTTTTAAAATACGGCTCAGAATATTGCTCACAAAACGAAAAATCATAATTTAGAATAACACAAAAATTGCGCTTACATTTTTTTCACCACTCACTCATTTTTCTGATATATTTCCTTCCAAAAACGGCGCTAGACAAAATGTGTTGGGAAAAACATATATGAATTCTCATGCTGTGGGACTTCCAGAATGATTTTACATCGTTGGCACACATTGGGAAAAAAGAGAGAATTTTCATCTATGTCGTGAAAATTCGTCGTTTCGGCACACTGTAAGGAGATGTCAAAAGACAACACAATCTACAGAATTTACAACACTTTTCCTAAGTCTGTGAACATTATCGAAATTTATGTCAGCCCCTCCCGAAATTAAATCCTTGGGTACGCCAATGTTCAGGACTTCAAGGCATCGGATAGTTGGTTATAGAAATGTAAATTTTAAATGACTTGAGTTTCAAGAAACCCCAGTCATTATTCAGTTACAGTTTCAAAAAACTGTATGGTGAAAGGTGATCAGCAGATATGTCATCAGCAAATAAATGGAAAGAAAAAAGAAAACTAAAATTGTTGCTTTCGGTGTATGCTTACTTTTTTTAAAGCGGAATGTCTTAATCTTTTAATGTCTTATTAAAAATACATAAGTTCGAAAAATAGTTTATATTTCTTGCTTGTTTAGTAGCATGCATGCATATCATTTATAAAGTAGTAATAATGAAAAAAAAAAATCCTATTATATTTAAAAGCACTGAATAGTATCCCTAACCTGTCTCGGAAACATTACGTGTGATACTAATAATGATACTACTTTTTGATGCCTTTCTAAATACGAACTCTTGACTTAACGAAATATTTTCGTAAATCTTGCGAGTTTATAAAAACAAAACGTCTACTGTATACATGCATGTTGGGGCAATGTAGGAAAGCTCATAAGCGTAATCGGCACTGAACCTCACAATTTTTGTCAAGGTCCCTGTTAACATCTCTGCTAATAAAGATTGAAATTAAAGAATGATATAACAATGATTGATAAATAAAGAATGATAATAACCATACAAAATTGGAATAATTAATAACGATACGCTGATTAACTCTAGGCAATTTGCGTATGGTTATTACCATGCCAATTGTATTTTCTTTGGAAAGATTAACAGAAGATTCAGATATTAGTAACAATAAATTTTTAGTGGTATATTTCTATTTGAAAATACTAGTAATTTAATTGAAAATTTCTATATATTCTCTAAAATCTTTTATTTTTATTTGCAAAATAAAAATTATTTTATTAGATGGTTTATAAGTATAAAAGTAAAAATAGTAAAAACAAAAACCTTTTAAAAGAAATTTTAATGGTTATCCTGAAAATCATACCTAATTTCATGGCTGCAATTCACGATTTAAAAAATAAAAAATCTGTTGCAATACGTTAATTTGGCGTGGGAGCCGTTCTCAGTGTTGAAAAATTCACCGCTTTTTTATCCTTTCCTTGGTAAGAAGCTCTAGCTGGTGAATTTATTTAAAAAAAATAAGAATACACGGACTATCTAAATTTAAAAAATAATATTTCCTTATCTTACTTTAAAACATTAACAAGATTTAATTATATTATTTTTAATGATACTATATATCAGCAAAGCTGTGGGCTTCCACAGGGTGATATCGTTTCATCAATTCTTGCCGAATTTTATCTATATTATTATGAACGTAAATAATCTATTGTTTATTGTAAAATGTACCGTTATATAGATGATATTATTGTCTACTGTTTTAATAGTAATTCAAATTATTTATTACCAATAAAATATCATAAAAATTTAAACTATAGTTACAATGGTATGATAAATAATGAAATTAATTTCTTTGAGCTTAATATTATAATTCTTTGTGATAATAAAAACAATCTTTTTGACATTTCTGACAGTCGAAATGATTTTACATTTCAAGTAAATGTATTTACTAATTATAATTCATGTCTACATAAATCAATATTTATCAATACTTTACTAAATTTCGCACACAGATTTAATAATCTTTGTTCAAATAATTTTAAAACTCAACATTTAAAACTTGTTCATCAACATGCAATCCAATACGGATATCCATCTTTTCTGGTTAAATCAATTTTACGCATATAAATTTAACTTTCATTATGAATATTTGTTTTTATGGTTTTATGATACATCTCTGTTTAAGTTTTTTTTTCTATTCATTGTAGATTTATTTAGCTATAGGGTTGAAGGTTCCATTGTGTGCGGTGCTGCATTGGTATAACTCCGCTACTTATGATCTATAAATTGAAAATATATATGAATGTGAATTCTAAATTTATTGTTTTTGTTTATATGGAGTTAAAAATAATGGGGTTGATACTATGGTTATTCAATACAACTTTATTATATTAATATATTAAATATATAGTTAAATATGTATCACTAATTAAAATTTTAAATGAAAATATAATAAATAATAATTTCTTCTTTACTTTTTACATTGGAATTATAATAATTTTAGGTTGCTCTTGGCATAGATATAACATAGTTTTAATTTTCCCTCACTAGAGGGTAGCATTATAGATAATTTTGATATGCATTTACGACTAATAAGTAATCTTTAACATATTTTTAAAAATCTAACACTAGATGGCAGAACTTGCAAACAACAGGAATTATTTTTAGGTTTAATTTGGATACTTCAGTAATTTTGGATATATTTTATTTTGTTATATTATCATTATAAGTGTTTTATAGTATTTTAAATTATAGTTTTTATTTTCCCTTATATTTTAAAAAAATGTAATAATCTATATGTTTATATCTATTATAACTGCGACCGTTGGGTATGATATATCTTTAATGTATATATCTCTTAACGGTTAAATTAACTTTATTCGATAGCTACAATGTTTGAACATGTGCAACTCGGAATGGTGTTAAAACTTTAGTAAAAACAAATAAAAAATGGGGTTTTTTTATATTCTATTTCAAAGCTATTCTTGTTTTTCAATGTTCACTTTTTTCTTTTATTAATCTTGTTCTATAGTCGATCGGACAGAGAGAGACACAATTTATAACATAAAGTTAGTGTCTCTATAGAAATTGACTATTGCTTATATTTGTAGATCCTCTGCCCTTGAAGACGTGATTTACAATATAAGCTTTCATCTCTGTTTATACTCTTGCTTTTTCATATGAATTTTGCATATTTCATTTCTTAGGACTACATAATTTAAGTTGTAGACTCTGCTATTTGGTATAGTGATTTCATAATATTTGGTGAATATCTTATGTTTCAATGGTTTAAATGCACAAAAAGCTGATATATATATATATATATATATATACAGGGTGTCCACGTATAACTTGACCGACTTTTATTTTCGCAACCGTTGGTCCTAGATGCATACTTCCAATTACAAAAATGGTTTAAATAAGGTAAAGAATTATTTTTAAAGCGATTTGGGTCAAGAAAAACATTTATTAAAAAATTACGAAATTTAAATTTTTATACGGTCCCCTGGTCCTATAAGTGATATTTAGTAAAAATTTACTGTGACACAAACAAGATAAAAGAGAAAAGTCCCATTCATCTACGATTAAAACTGATAGAGTAATATCTGTTCAAAGTTGGAGTATATTTTTTGTTGCGAAATAGGGGTCATTCACAAATGTAGTAGAAATGTAAATAATAGTCAAATATATCAAAAAAATAGGTGAGAGCAAAATTAACATTGCAATCTAATATAAATGTGAAATCTATAATCATTCTGACATATTAATGCAAAATATACAATTTGTACTGAACATATAAGAGGATAAAAATAACAGATTTTTTGTTAAATAAAAGGATGAAAAACAACAGCCTCAATTAAGATTTTAAAATACTGTTAGATTACACTGTCTTTCAAATTTTGGGTTGTGTCATGTTTTTTAGCTTTTGAAAATTGATTCTAATGTATTTTTTAGCGCTGAATCCGAAAATGACCTTCATTTTAAACCATCACGTCAGAATTTTTCTCAAATCGAAAATTTCAAAGTTAAAAAGCTCAAAGTTAAAATTGATCCCCCCTCCCCTACATACCTCATCGGACCCCTGAGCTATTTAGTTGTAAAAAAACCAGTATAAGCCAAAAAATTGAATACATTATCGAATTAAATAAAATTAAACTGAATAAAAAAGTCTTACATCTATTTTATAGTATCAGATTTTTCGATATTTTTTAACCTTGAAATTTACGATTTGCGAAAAATCCTGATATGATGGTTAAAAGTGAAGGTAATTTTTTTTTTATTCAGCGTTAAAAAATACATAAAACATAATTTTAAAATTTAAAAAACACAACCATCGCAGGTTTATGTTATCTAATCTAAAACTCTTTTTTAAACTTGTTGACGATAAGCTATCCGAATTTTTTTTTGTGTTATCCTCTAATATAAGTATTATTAAGATGGTAAGCGTCGAAAATCATAATAATATTACATTGTCATCGGATTTAAATCAGTATGTAAAATTTAACTTCGATCGGACATTTGAAAGTGCGTTAAAGTTTGAGTACAAATTTTAAACTGGAAAGACGATCTTTGCAATTAAATAAAACCTTATGAAAATAATATAATTTTTGTTAAAATAAATCATAGCCTCAAATCCTTACAAAATAAAACATATGATACAATACAATTATTTTAGCTAATCTGAAATTTAAGTCAATCGTAATAGTTGTACGATTTCTTTCAAAGTGCAGATACCTTGAAATAAGTACTTTATATACGACCCCTGAAAGCACGGCTGAAATCATCTGTTTTGAGATGCAAAAAAGTGGTATAAATCATGCATTTCAAAGTTTCATAATTAGGTCAATTTTATAATGTTAGATGAGTGGGACTTTTTTTTACCTTACTTGTTAGTGTCACAGTAAATTTTTACTAAATATCAATTATAGGACCGGGAGACCGTATAAAAATTTAAATTTCGTAATTTTTTAATAAATGTTTTTCTTGACCCAAATCGCTTTAAAAATAATTCTTTACCTTATTTAAACCATTTTTGTAATTGGAAGTATGCATCTAGGACCAACGGTTGCGAAAATAAAGGTCGGTCAGGTTATACGTGGACACCTTGTATATATATATATATATATATATATATATATATATATATATATATATATATATATATATATATATATATATTAATTTTAATGCCTGAGGAAGACCACTCGGCTGAGGGCGAACCCAGCCGTTGAGCGTTTAATGTCTTCCCCGGCTAGGTATATATATATATATATATATATATATATATTGTTTTGTTTTGAGGTATGGCAACAGGAAGGAGAAAGAGCATTATTTAAACTATCTATTCAAGATTTCTAAATTGTTTTCTTAACGCACAATCATAATTTAATTAATATTAAACTATTAACGATAAAAGAGTATATATATTTTCAAATAATTACACTGTTTTTTTTTTTTTTTTCATTTTCTACTGTTTAAAATTAAATTTATTTCGTTATTGCAGCTTCACAACCAGTTGAACTTTTTTTGGCGAGCGTGGTTTAACCCATAATTAAATCCATTGTTGATGTAACTCTTATAATATTGTAATCATAAAGATTATTTGACGATTTATCGTATGTGGCGGGCTAACGGAAAAATGCCTTAAAATTAATTAATTACTTTATAGTTAAGTTCTGTAAGTATTAAAATGTTGTATTGTCATTAGAAACACACCTTGACACATACTTTTTATAATTCGAGCATATCAGGAAGGGAGTTAAAATCTATTACAAGATTCCCTCTTAACATACAAAAACCAAGTAGAGTTGAATAAAAGAGTGTAAAAATGGGCATTTTCCGTATGTGTCCCGTGACAAATTTGTTCAGCTGAAAATGGAATTTCATAAGTCATATTTTATGTGTTAGTGTAAGTCAGAACAAATTTCAGCTGGTGAAATAATCGCTGACAGACAAGTGAACTCAGCAAGTGAACCAAAGGCAACAGCTGAAGAAGATTACGTTGCAAGAAACTCCTGAAGGTCATTGATACTCTTCAATTATCAAAGTGTATCTTTTATCAGGTGAAATATAAAATACATAATGTAATGCAGTTTTCCATACCTAATTTACCCTATCGAAACAACATATAAATTAACATATTTCTTTTTTGTTTTCGAGAAAATATCAATTAACAAGGAAGAAAAATCATGCTTCGCTCACAGATTCTGAAACGCTTTCCAACCGCATTATAAAACACATTATATGCACGAAATCATCTTTAAACACCCAGGATCACACCTACATCTTCGTCCGTAACCAAGGAGCGGGGGGGGGGGGGGGGGAGGGGGGTGAACCCCTCCCCACATACATATACACCAAATTTTGCGGATGAGATTGACAAAAAAACTGACTAATTAAGGTATTAATGATTTATAATAATTGAGGTAATAATAATTCTAACCGTATAATTGAGGTACCGTATAATTGAGTTACCGTACCCACATGAGAAGAACATTCCAAAATTTTTCGAAAACCTTTCTTGTTTTCATTAGTTTTTTTTTTTTTTTTTTTTCTGGTTTGGATTTTGTTTATCTGACTTGGGAAAAAAAAAAAAAAAAACGGAAGGTTGGCAGCTAATGCAAATACTAATGCAGTGATATATATATAAAAAGAAATAAATAAACGTCGCACAAACAAAGGTATTTTGTTTTTTCAAATGTTTCATTTGACGTCAACTATTACGCTTGTTGACAATGGTGTTGGTATATCACAGGAAAAAATCCTCATCTTAATTTAATCAATCGCAAAAACAACTCGACAATCTTCCGTAACGAACTTCCGTTTATTTCGTTTTGACGGTTTTGACTTTGCGATGTTGCGAAGCCCGAGGCCGCACCCACAGCGGTCGTATTTGCTGACAGATTTTTTCGTGATTGATTAAGCAAGATTAGTTATATATTTAAAAATCTATTATATGGAATGGTTGACTAAAATATGCCGCTGCCTCCCGGAAAAAAGCGAAGGGCGGAAGATTTAGGAGTTAAAAATATCTCACTTAGCAATAAAAAACTGATAGAATAAATACAAGAAATGACAAAATTTCTTTGTATTAAGACGAATAAGTGACATGTAAAAATTATTGTAAAGAAAAACACAACCAAAATTTTTTTTAGCAAATATCTGTTACAGGAATTAATCTGCATCTCCTTGAGTTCAAATACAAGCAAACAGAATAATCCGAAAGGAAGCTTCACATTTTTGCAATCAATTTTAGCGTTTGATGATTTTAGTATATGTGATAGAATCGATTGTGTAAATAACGAAACTGCCAGCCAGCTGGTGTACCAGCGGGGAGTATTGCCAAAGCAACATCGCACAGCCCGCTGCAATATTAAATAAATGACAACCCGATTATTAACGTTACCGAGGCTCGGGGGCATCATCGGTAATCGGGTTGCTATTCGTTAAACATTGCAGCAGGCTGTGCGATATTCTAGCGCCCCCTTCTCCGCTGGTGCGCCAGCTAACTGGCAGTCTATACCATCTAATCTAATTTATCACAGGGTAAATGTGCCAGTAATGGACACCCTCCAATGTTTTTGGTTTATAAAAAAATAACCAATAAAAATGTTGCTTTTATTTATTTATTTTCATAACTCTCTTTTGCATGTTTTATCATAATCTGGTTTACTGTTGACACTCTTAATCAAACCAATCAGGAAGCATAAAATAATGTTTCACGGTTACACTGTTTTTCTGTGAAAATCTTAATGAACATGCTTCACTTAATTAATTTATATCTTCCTTATTTTCTTGCAAAAATTGCATGCTTTTGTTTAAATAGTAATATAAAACTTTGAATTTCATACACCAATGGCCATTTACAGAATTTCATTTATTGTTAAGATTTTAGGACCGGTGTCCATTACTGGAATGCTTAATTAGTGTTTTTCCAGTAATGGACATTCCATGTGGCCAATACATAATTTCAGTAAGTGCATAAAATCTTTTTATTTAACTGAAAAGCTAATTAATCAAATTTAATTTTTAACTTTTACGTAGTAGAATGTAATAAACACTTTTTTTTTTTAAATAATTCCATAACTAAAAAATCTCAATATTCAACCTGAACCTGACCATTTCAGATTTTAATGATACTGTCAGGAATCATTCTCCCTGACGATATAAACGAGAATATAGCTTTATTATTTTATTTTATTTCATTAGATTTTCTTACAATTATATTTTTTTTATTTCGAAAAATCCTTTTTTGGCTTGCATAAATGTTTTCAATTTTGATTTTTTCAGGTTCTATCATGCGTAGGGAGTTGTTTGACTATACTCATTTTAAAGAGAATTTCACAAAGTTTCATTTGATATGGAATTTGGCTATTCTTGATTTAAAAAAATAACATTTTTAAAATTTAAACATGTTTAAATCGTATTTTTTAAAAATTTTGAAAAAAAAATTTTTTTTTTGTAATATTATAAGTTTGAAATCTTGAAATTTTTAGAGTGGGATTTCAATGGGATCAGGAGTTATGAAATAAAAGCTGAAGATTATCATACAAATAATAAATAATAAACAAAGTAAACTGGTATGATAATCTTCAGCTTTTATTTGTCATAAATGCAAACATAGTTTCAATGAGGAAAAGCAAATGAAGTGGGTAGAATGTGACAAGGGCAAGAATGCGTATCATTTTAAATGCATTCCAAAATTGCCTATTGAATGTGGAATGGTTATTAGAAAGTGATGAGGAAATTGAAGATTTGGCATTTGAATGCCATAATTGTACAGCACATCATTCGGACGTTGATATGAGTGAAGATTAAGATAAAATGAAGCAATAAAAAAGTCACCAAACTTAATTTTTGTAAAATTAAATCTTTACATTATAAATCCTTTAATGAAATACATTTCTATCTCAAATTTCAATATTTTCTTTCATTAAGTTCTGAACCTAAATATAATCATAAAACAATTATCTAATTATTTTTTGTAGGGTGTCCATTACTGGAGTAAAGGGTCTCCATTACTGGAATTTTGATACATTTCTATTATTTTCAATTAAATTTTTATTCACATTGGGAAATGAGACTATGAGATTGATTAAATTATGTTGATACATTAATATAATATTAAAAAAAAGTGGAATATAATAATTATAACTATTAATTAAAAAATAAATTTTAAAGAAATTCCGGTTTTTTTCTGTTAGCCGGGCGCCAATGAAATAAATAAATTAATATATATATATATATATATACACATACTACACACACATATATACATATTTATATATACATATATATAGTATAGTGAAATATATATATACATATATATATATGTATACGTATATATATTTCACTGGCGCCCGGCTAACCAAAAAGTACCGAAACTCCTTAAAAGTATCCATTTCTGCCCCATCTACCCTATATATCAAAATCATCGACGCTAAAATTGGTTTTTAAAATGTGGACGCTGTCTCCTGGACTAGAAGAGAGATAGAAAGAACATTAATACTACACGTTATACTAAACAAGTATTTTTACATACATATGCCTATGAATTTTTCTAGACGTACTTGTTGACTATAAAATTTGGCAATCAGACTGTTTTTCTTATTTTTTGATAATTGAAATAAAGGTTACCAAATCACTGTTGCCACAAAAAATAAATAACTAGATATAAAGATACTTTTATGTTAGCCGGGCGACAGTGATCGACATTTTTTTTTTTAATGTTATCAACCTTTTTTTTCCGCCAATCTTTTAACATTAGGTAATAACAACTAGCCAATATTTTAACATTGCGATATAATAACTTAAAAATAGCTAAAATATAATCATGATGATGAAATACGTAAATCGAAACATATCAATACAAATAACAAAATATCACGTAAAAGGTTGCAATTCAAATGATGCCAATTGAAACAAGATTTGGCGAGTTATCACCGGCGAACAGCTATCATAAAAGTACCAATATAAATAAATAGCAATTTGAAATGAAAACTTTTCAATAAAAAAATATATTAAACATACAGCTACCTATTTTCCGCAAATCTAGAATATAGAAAAACAATTAAAAAATTAAATACAATATGAAAAATAACGTTTTCTGATTATTTCAATAGAATTGCATAATTATGGCAGATCTTCCGAATTCGGATTCATCGCCAAGAGTTGGCGTCAAGTAATTATGAAATCTGAATAAATAGAAGGTTTGTTGGATTTGGCATTTAATCTATACATTTGTAGCAATTTATCCAGAATCCAGAAATATATACAAATTAATATCGATTTGCGTTAATTTTGGCACAGGACAGATGTCATATACGTACCACGTTGGCGCAACCCCCCCCCCCCCCCAAGGCCATTTTGACGAAAACTTTGTTTTTGAATATTAGTTACAAATAGCATGCAATAATAGCACGTGATTTTTTATTTCAATATAAAAATAATAGGTACTTCTCTATTATCCCGTCGACCGCTTTTCATAACAAAAAGCTATCGCCAAACAGTAAGATTAAACGCCAAAAATGCAGTCCCATTTCCTTGATGTCAGAAGCATTATACGTGTTTGTTTTGTCATCAAGTGGTTTTTAATTCGACATTTGCGTGTATTTTTCATTATGTTTTACTGATTTATTAGTTATTTCATTAATTAAAATAACAATTGTGTCCTTAAATTCTTATATTTTATTTATTTATTTATTTTGATATTCCAATGGCAACATTCTCCCGTTTATTTCGCGATAGTTTTTTGTTATGAAAATTGGGGAACTGATACTTTACACTCACCCAAACATGTAAACAAAAGTTTGGCGACTTTTTGGTTGGCGCGATTTTCAAGACTGCGCCAAACGAATAATTTAATACAATGGCTAGGTTGCCATTAAAGGAAAAAATCCCCTAAATTTGGCGACTATTTTCCTTTTTTTAACCGATTATTATTTTTTTTTCTGCGTGAGTGTAAAGCATCTTAGCCAAAAAAAGGAAATAAAAATAAATAAATGATAGTTTGATATAAATAAATATTGATATACATAATAAAAATAATTTATAGAATTAAAATAAATAATAAAAGTAAATAAACATAGTTATCGCCAAATTGGAGGGGGGGGGGAGGCGGCAAATTATAAACAATTAATAAACAAGTGAAAAAAAGTGTCGAAAATAACTTGTGGAAGCTCAGGAAAGATATATCTCATATAAAAATATCTGTAAAAATGCACAAACACAAAATATTTACATAATATTACATCTACTAATAAAAAAAAAATACAAAAATTGGCGGGGGAAAAATTGCGCCAACGTGGTGCGTATATGACATCTGTGCCCAATATTTTATCACCATTTTTGATATTTCAGCAAGTAATGAAAATAAGTAAACAGAGTTAACAAACCTAAGAGGCCTTTTTGTGATAAATAATTGTTATTGTCGAGGGGGATTATAAATAATTAATAAACAAGTGAAAAAATTTGTGTAAAATAACTTGTGGAATCTCAGGAAAGACATATCTCATATAAATAGCACTTAAAATCATGAAATGGAGAAGTGGTCCGTAATACAAATGGTTGGTTGATTGGTAATTTTTTGACGGCCGATTATCTACTCGAGGGATATAGGCCCTAGGGAGAAGTGCCCTCCGTGGGGGTCTTTCTAAAAGGGATCCTAACCCGTATTTATGGCAAGGTTCGAAGAAAAACACGGAAAACTCCAAACGGTTAGGTCGACGAGCGCGACAGGGATTTGAACCCAGCACCTCCCGTCTACCAGCTTTGAGAGCAGAACCTCTCAACCACTGCAAGTAATAATATATATATATATATATATATATTATTATATATATCTTATATATTATATATATATATATATATATATATGCGCTTTATATAAATCATTTTTTGCTTTTTAATATTTTCGAATGGCACAGATAAAAAAGTAAAAACCTCGTTCATAACTGCCATTCCAATTTAAAAAAAATACTTATACAAAATAGAAAAATATTTGTAAAAAGGCACACACACAAAATATTTACATAATATTACATCTACTAATAAAAATTTCGTTAAAAAAAAAAAAAAAAAGTCTTTTTTTTTTTTTAAAGACAAAATTGCAACAACCACGTCGGAACATTTATTACCAAAAATAAATAAATAAATATACAAATAAAAATAATAAATAAAGCCTCGTCAAGTATACCGGCACAGGATATGGGAGTACCCCCCCCCCCTTTTTTTTTTTAATAAAGGCAAAGAATCTGTCAGAATATGCTGTCAAAATTGGCGCTTAGAAAAGAATTTCAGGACGTTACATCCCGGGGAAAGTTGTCATGAGGCAACAAGCGCTTATAACGCATGTGATTTAATAAATTTTATCGAAAAATGGCACACGCTGTTCGATTCTAATTCACTTCAAGAGTCTACCTGTCAATTTCAACCTTTTATATTTAAAAAAGTATCCGTGATTGTGTCAGAAAGTCCCGCATTGTTGAGCGGAGAAAAATATTTTTCTGAGAACCACTTTAAATACCGTATATACTCGTGTATACTAGTCGAAGAATTTTAGACGATATTTGGGGATTGAAAATGGAGGGTCGACTTACACACAAGATAGTAAAAAAAAAAAAAATAATTTTTTCGCAGTTAATCGGTGAATGGGCAAGTCCTTTAAGTAATCACATATGGGTCTAAAAGTTGAAGAGAGAGATAAAAGCGGACAATGGTCATATCCCTGTGAATGACAATAAAAAAAAAAAAAAAAAAAAAAAAAGAAAAAAAAAAAAAAAAGAAAAAAAAACTCAACAATAATGCCTCTAATTTTTCTGCACCCATTTTCTTGGGGGAGAATCCCCTCCAATACAGGGACATCCCTTTCAAGATTTAATCCCCTTTTTAAAGAGTTCAACTTGAGAATGCTTCTAGATCTCTCTTCTAAAAGTCCTACAATACAAAGACGTACTATATTTTAGCAGTCTAAGAAGTTGTTTACCCTTGTAAATAAGGCTTGGTTAGATTTTTGAAAGAATTTTTTCTTTTAAGTATCATTAAATTGATATGAATAGGTATCAAAATAGTTTAAGCTTCTTCGGCTGTACATAATTAGACAGTTTAAGAACGTTGATTTTTTTTTTTTTTAAGTCTGATTAGAAATGTAAAAAAAAAAAAAAAAAAAAAAAAAAAACTGGTTTATTAATTTAATGAAAATTTATTTTTTTATCCTCGATTACAAATCATTTTTCAACGTATTACCTGAAATATGGTTAGACTTATACACGAAAATTCAATTTTTTTGCAAAATTTTGCTTAAGAATTGGGGGGGGGGGGGGTCTATTTATACACGAGTATATACGGTATGTACAAAGTGAGTTTGCAAAAAATGTCGTGGGGGGGGGGGAGGTCTCCGAATGGACTTTTGCGTTAGGGCCTCGAGTGGGATTAGTTGTCACTGCCTTTATGATTATAAAACTACTAAATACAATCAGATTTAACATAACCTTTGGAAGCACTAATTTTAGTAAAATGGTAATTTAAATAATATCAGAGAATCATATAGAAATAAATAATCAGGAAAAAAAGTTATAACTAAAGAAAAATTTTGAAACATTACCTGAGAAATGCAGTAATATAAAAAATGCAGTGTTATGCATAAAAAATAAATTTGATTATTTATTCTATTGCAATACAATCCAAGAGCTTGTGAATTTGTTTAGCACAGAGAAGTATTTATAATACACTGGCATATTTCTATTTTCATATACATGTATTTTGAAGGATACCTATATAATCAATATTGCTTTATGTATGAAAATAATTTTGAAAATTGGAATATAATCCATAAAAACACATGAAATGTAATCCAAGAGCACATGATTCTTTTCAATGGAAATCCAGCTGTTAACATTAATTTACAATTCATGATTTAATTGAAATTTTTTCTAATTGATGCTGTTTTTAAATATCCTACTTTAAATGACAGCATAATATCACATCTGAATACTGGTGTTAATGCATATGGTAAATTCATTTTGAAAATTCTAAAAGCCATCAATAATCCAAAAGCATATGAAATTTTTTAAGCAAAGAAAATGTAGATGTTAACATCAATTTACAATGCACTGGAATTTTCTTTAATTAATCATATTTCTATGTACTATTCTATTTAAAAAAAAACAGTTATCTTATCTCTGAACACAGGTGAATTTTGTAAAATCTAAAAGTCGACATTTTGGCTATTGAACTTTAACTACCCATTCAGATGCAACTCTTCCATATTGAATATCGGTCAGTGTTTTGAATAAGCGTTGATAGAGAGGATTTTGGCTACTCATGGTAGGAATATCGATGTCTTTGTTCAGATATCTGATCTTATTAACTGGACACAAAACTGCAGCTGTACCACAAATGAACATCTCTTTTAAAGTTTTCGTTTCCGCGGCTTTGACGACTTCCTCCATTGTGATGGTCCTTTCAGATACTTCAAATTCGTTATACTGTCTAGTTAATTCTAGGAAGCTTTGTCTAACAACTCCAGGTAAGATACTCCCATCTAAAGCTGGCGTAGCAAGCTCATATTCATTTGAACCTTTCTGGAAAAAGAAAAACACATTCATAGCACCGGCTTCGGAAACTTGATGATTGTCTCCTCTTAGCCAAAGAACCTGGTTCAAACCTTGTTGTTGAGCGAGTTTCTGAACGTATAATGAAGGCGCATAGTTGCAAGCCATTTTCTTATCACCAACACCACCAGGCCATGCTCTAACATACGTAGGATCAGCTAGGAGAGAAACAGGTTCTGACTGGCCACTTTTGAAATAGGGTCCCACTGGGCAAGTTACTATGTACAGCAAAGCAGTATTCGAAGCCGCCACTCCTAAAGAATTTTGGGTTCCGATGAATATGGGTCTAATATACAATGAACTGCAAGTAGAATCTGGAATCCATTCTTTATCAATGCTAATGAGCTTTTTTAAACATTTCAAAAATTCCTCACCATCAAATAGCGGTAATGCAGCTCTTTCTGCAGATGCAAGTAACCTTTCGACGTTTAAATTTGGACGAAATAAATTAATGGAATCATCAGAACACCTGAAGGCTTTCATACCTTCGAAGACACCTTGCGCATAATGAAAGATCTTCGATCCAGGATGACACTGAAAAAGATGAATAGGGCGGATTTGAGGAGTATCCCAGCCGTTATTAATATGCCAGTTAACTTGAAACATGTGATCACTAAATGTTTCTCCAAACGTCAAACTAGCTGAATCTGGTTTAGGCTTTTTTTGCGCTTCTGTTGCATAATCAATTTGCAAATCACTGAACTTAAACGATTCCATTGAGTTATTCCTTCTTAAAAAGCTGGCACTAGGCAAGAAAAAGCATCGTAAAGAACCACTAAAAGATCTTGAAAATACAACGTTAGTCAATTTTTTAACAGCAGCCATTATAGAAAATATATAGTAAAAATCCTCAGTGAAAATTTAAACTTCTCTCTCGTCTCTCGTTCAACTGCTCACGTTCAGACCACTTACTCAAATGAAACTAAAGAATATAATACAAGGCTAACTTTCTTCTTCTCTTTTCTTTTTTTTTCTTTTCTTTTTAACTCCCTGTAAGAAAAAGTAAACAAGTTGATTGATACTTAAGCCATGGCGCGCCCTTTTCTTTGGCATCGAGGGACAAAATATTTTTCACGACAGCCTTGAGGAGCTTTGACGTATTCTTTTCCCTTTTATTTTTCAATCCAGCTCTACCACTATTGGCTAAAGAAGAAGGCGTGATCGGAAAAGTGCCAGGAATTTACTCAGCTGATTTTCCGGAAATACTACTACGAAATTTTTACTTATTTTACAGCGTCGAGATACGATCGGATTTGTTTGCATCAGCGGAACATATGTTAGTCGATCCTAAAATTGCGTAATGAAAGAGTAGAATCAACATCTCAGAATTTCCTTTCATATGAAGCTAAAAATTGAAAAATAAGGATTACAATGAAAAATACTGATAAATGCTCCAATTTTAAAAGTTAGAAAATATATTTAGAAACGCGTAAGAGTATAAAATTCAATATAGTATATATATTTTTTAAAAAAGCTTTGTAATTCGCGTGTATTTATTTTGTTTTGTGGATGAAAGTACTGTATTGTCTGTAGTTAAGTTATGACATCATATGAAACTTTATTAATTAATACTCAGTTCTTGAAAGTCCTAATTAAAAAAAAAGACAAGAGAATAACAATTAAAACAAGTTAAATAACAAACTTGATTAATTATGTTTAAAACTTCTTAAGAGAATAAAATGTATCGTAATTCTAATGAATATATTACGTTTTGTAAATTAAACTACGACATCAACTGGTGTAATGACGTCATATGAAACTTTATAAATCATTATCATATATATTATTTCTGTTGTCAACATCGTGTATTTCCAATGAAAATACAACATTTTAATATTTTTAGAATTTAATTATAAATTAATTTTCAGGCATTTTTTCGTTAGCCGGCCGCAGGTCTAAATATCGTCTAAATATTTTTTTATGGTTGCAAATGTATAAGAGTTTAAAAAAATGATGGGGTTAATTATGCGCCAAACCACGTTCGCCAAAATACGCCAACTGTCTGTGAAACTGTAACAATGCAATATTTTAAACACTAAAAACTAAAAAGTAGAAAATATAAATAAAAAATGAATAATGTAATAGTTTTTTTAAGTGCAGTTTAATCAATTAATAGTTTAATATTAATTAAATTGTGAATGTACGTTGAAAAACCAATTTGGAAATCCTGAATAGATAATTTAAATAATGCTTTTTTCTCCCTTTTGCCATATCTTAAAAAAGAAACAGAGAAAAAATATATATATATACATGCATACACACACGTATATGCGTATGTGGAATAGATTTAAAAATAGCGAAAACGAAATCCGAGAACCTCAAGATGTTAAAATATACAAATATTTCCACAAACGGGTTTTATCATGATTCAGTACGTTCCTCAAACTCATATGTCGTTATATATTCACCTGCTGACGTCATACCCACCTGCTTTCTTCACTTACTCATATTTATGCCCCTTGTAATATTGAGAACTCTTTGAAAATCTCTGTTATACTTCCAATATGACGTCCTATTCATCTTCTTTTTCATTCTTGAAACTTTTTATTTAATTTTCCTTTTCAGTAGAAAATTAATTGTTGTGGAAATAATTTTATTGTGAATTTTTAATTGTTGGCAGCTGCTATAACGAAAAATGTTTACATTTGATAGAAAATTGCTGTTAGATGGATGGGTTCTGCCCGGAATCCTCACCTCACTTGCGTTTTATATAAATAGATAATACGCGTAATACATCCACACATATACATATATATGTAATCATTGTAAAAATGACAAAAACGGATTCTGGGGATCTCAAAATGTAAAAATACACCAATATTTCCACAATTTGGTTTTTATCATGATTACAATACTTTCCTTTACGTTGCATGCGTACGGAAAGTAAATATAGCTAGAGAGGGCTAATCGTACGAATGAACAGTTTTCAATTAAAAAAACAATTATTAAATTGGTTCAGTAAAAACCCAGGGCAGAAGACTAAAAAAAAACCGTCTTGTGTTTTAAATATATAAGATTATGTGGATTGGATATGTAATGTTATTAATAAGACGGCAGACACGAAATGACAATTTAAAAAAGAGGGAGAAATTTATAGAGAACATTTTAAAGTAGTTTATATAATCTGTCTATCACAGCAATATTTTGATATGAAAGCTTATCGTTTTGTGATGCATTGAATTCTTTGAATATAAGCAGATTATAAACTTTATTTTCTGATTGTGATTAAGTAAACAGAAATAACTTTCAGAAGGTGTCATTTTTTTTTTCTTTTTTAATCCATATAATGTTTTACAGGTCCTTTGAACTCTCGGCGAATTAAAATAAACAATATTGAACAGTTTAATAATAACTATAAAATCTATATCTGATATAATGCTGTAAAAAATATCCTTAAAGTATTATTTAACAGCCTATAATATTTCTTTTTGTCTTCATGTGATGTAATCGCCTGAACTATGAGATTAGGTGCAATCCTATCAACGTATCGAAATTTCACTTCTATGACCTTAATTTCATAAGAAAAAGAAACAATGGCAATAACACAGATTACTTTGGACAAGATAGAAAACGCTATTACTCATATTATTAAATTATTAAGTGTTCTATTGATATCTAGCTAGGGAATGGATAGAAATTTTTCTTACAAATCTTCACACTGGACACTTGTTGAGTCTTTCATTTCTTGTTACATCAAAGAGATAATTTGTCTGTTTATCACAATAAAATTTCTATATGAAAGCTTATCCTTATGATACATTAATTTCTTCAAATATAAGTGGATTATAAACTTTACTTTCTGATTATAATTAGATAAACAGAAATAACTTTCAAAAGGAGTGGACAAGAATCCCACAATCTCTAATCCCGCAATCCCACTTATATCTAAAGGTCAATCCCGAATCCCACTTATATCTAAAGGTCAATTCCGAATCCCACTTATCTCTAATCCCACAAGAAAGGCTATTGAATAAGATGCATGTGTCGTTTGAACTCACACTGAATCAAAATAAGTGATGTTGAACTGTTTAATAAGAACGGAATTCAAAAATGCCTATAATTTTTTTTTTTTTTTTTTTTTTTTGTCTTCCCACCATATAATCGTTTAAACTATAAGCTTAATATAAACTTTACTTTCTGATTATAATTAGTTAAACAGAAATAACTTTCAAAAGGTGTCAACTAGACAGGCTTATTCAATAAGATACACGTGTCATTTGAACTCGCATTGAATCAAAATAAGCGATATCGAACTGTTTAATAATAAGTACGGAATTTAAAAAAATGCCCTTAAAGGACTACTTAAAGACCTATTAAAATATTTTTTTGTCATCACATCATATAATCGTCTAAACTATAAGTGAATTATAAACTTTACTTTCTGATTATAATTAGTTAAACAGAAATAACTTTCAAAAGGTGTCAACTCAGGCTTATTCAATAAGATACACGTGTCATTTGAACTCGCATTGAATCAAAATAAGCGATATCGAACTGTTTAATAATAAGTACGGAATTTAAAAAAATGCCCTTAAAGGACTACTTAAAGACCTATTAAAATATTTTTTTGTCATCACATCATATAATCGTCTAAACTATAAGTGAATTATAAACTTTACTTTCTGATTATAATTAGTTAAACAGAAATAACTTTCAAAAGGTGTCAACTAGACAGGCTTATTCAATAAGATACACGTGTCATTTGAACTCGCATTGAATCAAAATAAGCGATATCGAACTGTTTAATAATAAGTACGGAATTTAAAAAAATGCCCTTAAAGGACTACTTAAAGACCTATTAAAATATTTTTTTGTCTTCATATCATATAATCATCTAAACTATAAGTGGATTATAAACTTAACTTTCTGATTATAATTAGTTAAACAGAAATAACTTTCAAAAGGTGTCAACTAGACAGGCTTATTCAGTACGATGCACGTGTCATTTGAATTCGTATTGGATCAAAATAAGCGATATTGAACTCTTTAATGATAAGTACGGAATTAAAAAAATGCCCTTAAAGGACTATTTAAACACCTATTAAAATATTTCTTCACATCATATAATCGTCTAAACTATAAGCGGATTATGAACTTTACATTGATTATAATTAGTTAAACAGAAAACAGAAATAACTTTCAGAAGGTGTCAACTAGACAGGTTTAATCAATAAGATGCACGTGCCATTTGAACTCTCATTGAATCAAGATAAGCGATATTGAACTCTTTAATAATAAGTACGGAATTCAAAAAATGCCCTTAAAGGATTATTTAAAAGCCTAATAAAAATATTTTTTTGTCTTCGCACCATATAATCGTCTAAACTATGAACGAATTATGAACTTTACTTTCTGATTATAATTAGTTAAACAGAAATAACTTTCAAAAGGTGTCAACAAGAAATGCTATTCAATAAGATCATTTGAACTCACGGTGAATGACACATGCATCTAATAAGTGATATTGAACTCTTTAATAATAAGTGCGAAATTAAAAAAATGCCCTTAAAGGATTATTTAAAGACCTATAAAAACATTTTTTTTTTTTGTCTTCAAATCATATAATCGCCTAAACTATGAGATTAGGTGAAATCCTATCAACACATCGAAAGTTCTTTTCTAAGACCTTAATTTCATAAGAAAAAGGAACAATGGCAATAACACAGACTACCTACTTTTGACAACTACACCTGGAGAGAACGTTATTACTCTTAGGTTAAATTTATTAAAGGTCAAGGAGGAAAATGTTTAGAAATGGAAGGGATAACTTGAGTTCAGAGAGCGAGGGAGTTGAATGCCCAAAGAGAGAGAAAAATAAGATGTTTGCGTAGGTTTTGTTTATGGAAATAAAGATTGATACTAGTGACTGATTGTAAAGAAGATAAATGAAAGGGTGAAAGGAGAAGATGTTTCCAATTATTTTGTTATGAACAAGGAGAGTCGAAAAAAAATTATAAATGCCTCGATATTAGATGAATAGGTCAAGTTCTAAACAGAAATAATTGCGAGTATTTAGGAGTTATGTATCATATCAAAAGACAGGTATTAATGTCTATAACATTGGAAAGCATGATAGATAATGTTAAAATTGAGATTTAACTTGTTGCGTAAGTGAAAAATTGGGAGAAAGTAGAAAACAAACAGTGCGTTAAAATTTAAAGCTCCTATACTACCCTTTATATGATACTTAGTAAAATTGTACGCTGAAAAGTGGTAAAAATCTGTAGGTCAACATTTTGTTTCCATTTCAAATAATAAGCATCATTAAGCAATTTTAAACACTCATGACACACTGATTACAAATCGTACGTATGACAAAAATTACGAAGACACCGGTGTCTAAACGTGTTAGTTTTGAAGGTGTGGTATCAACACGAAATATCGGTTTTTCGAATGATAACAACTCTGAAGCACACATTTTTAGTTGAGTAGTACTAGAATTTGAACATGCAGGAGTAACAAAATTATGTTCATTTTAAGCTGTTATTTTAGCAGATTTGTCTGGTGAACATGTTTGTTGAATATAAAAATGTATACTTGAGAATTGATAGCATCCGAAAAAACGATATTTCGTGTTGATACCGGGTTAAGAAAACTGATTAAAACATTGTAAAAAATTACTCGTAAACATTTCCAAAAATAAGAGGCAACAAAAGAAACTTTTGTTTCAAAAATGCTTCTTTAAATCTCGATTGGTTTCTGAGGCTTCTGAAGATAAGGGATCGCTTTTCGGAATCGTATGTGACTCTTAGGAAGTTATATTTTCGTAAACCTTCTTGCTAGATTGAGATACATTTCTCTCTCTCTCTCTTTTTTTAGGTAGATTTCGTAAGAAATACTACCTATTACATTCTTCCCTAAGTTGGAATTTTTGAAACATTTTTGCAGATCTACGCCGATTATGACTCCCAGAACCCCCCCCCCCCCCCAGTTCAAAACTTTTTCTATCTATCTATCTATCTATCTATGTCACTTTTTTATGGACACGATAACTGCAATAATTCTGCACAAATCTTTTCCAAACTGATACATAAAATCAAGGGGCATAAAATCTGGGTCAAGTTCGTTAATGGGCAAAATCGAACCAAGGGAGGCACTTTGTGAAAACAGAAAAACCCCCATAATTTCTTAATTATGATACGTATCGAATCCGTTTAAAGTTATTATTACTTTTAAGAAAAGGGACGAAAAGTTATGTATGACAGATTTTTGATATCATTAAAAATGGCCCCAGGGGGGGGGAAGGGGGGGGGGGTTAGAAGAAAAAAATTCATAACTCCGTCAATTCCCAAGATATCAAATCCGCTTAAATTTATTGTAAATCTCCTTAAAATTATCTACAACTTTTATATTGACAAGTTTTTTATAGGACCAAGTCTTACGGTAAAAAAATAAATAAATAAATAAAAACAAAACAAAACAAAAAAATCCATGCCGGCTCCGCCTGCAAACAAGTTAGGTTTGGAAGTGGGCGGTTCCAACTGCCGCATCATTGCATAAAGGTCATTTCTTCTGCAATTCCCAAAAAACAGGCGCCCCACGGTCTGCGTCTTCGAAATCTACCTGTGCCTGTAGGCCGAGCCGTCAGGGATTTTTTTTTTACAGTGTAGGAATAATTCAAACTATATGAATAGTTTTTGTATGATCAGTTACCAGGGTGGTTTCTAATCAGCACATCAGGATGCCATGATTAGTTAACAGCCTGTTGATCCCATTTAGATTTTCCTGTTAGATAAACAACCTCAATTTCCTGAAGTATAGCGTGGATGTTCTGTTGCATTAGACAAACTTGTCCCTCCACAAAAATTAAAAACTCAATGCAAAAAATTAAAAATGGAAATTAGAGGCAGCATTTTACAGTCATTTTGGGGTCCCTCTTAAATTTTAGAGGGGAAGCACGTGCTTCATGTGCCTTTTGGATAATTAAGCCCTGTAGATGCCCCCTCGATTATTCCATTTTCATTTAGTGTGGTTTTCAGTTAGTGCAGTGAACTTTTCTTAGATGCTCCCTGGATTAGTGCTTACAAAATTTCGATTAGTGCTCTAAGCACGAAATGGGTGATCCTTTCTTTCCCAGCAAGGCGGCGTCGAATTTAAAAAAGAAATTTTGCAGAAAATGGCGAAAAAAAAGAAATAACACTAGAAGAATTCTAAGAAGCTTTTCAAAAATTGGAATTTCTCAAACAGCATTTGATAGATGTAGACCCTGACCTTTTAGAACTATGCAAGTACATCGAAAATTAGAAAATCAACTGTGAAAAAACTGTGCAATTGGTAGTTCATAAGATTTCGCTTAAATAAATTGAAATTATATGTAAATTTGAAGTAATCAAATTGTATTACAATAAGTTTTAAATCAAATTATGTAATTAAAAAAAATTAACCTAAGGATAAGTAAGCTAAACATAAATAACCTAAAGAATTATAGTAATGGAGAATTAAAATTAAAATTGATTTTTCAATGCATTTCCTGATTGTTACTTATTAAATTAGCTCACATGTTTATGTTAATGGAAGTTCCTGAAAATTAGATAAACTTTATACTTAAAGTTTTGAAAAAAGCTGTACTATGTATTTTTTAAAAATATTACATCAAAATCAATACCATAGTACATTATTGCATTGTTTGTTTATGTATATTGGGGTTTTGAGAAAGTTGGCTGTGGATCTAATGCAGTTTTTCTCATTAAATGTATGTTTAGCTTAATGCGGTAAAATCACGGGATTTTAACCGTGCTATTCGAAGGACATCTGTATTTACATATAACAACAGTGTGAAATTATCCAGGGTTCTGTGATATATGTCAATTAATATGTATCGTGATATATATCACGATATATACATGTGATATTTATTTTCAAAATATCAAGTTTTTGGATATTTTCTTATATTTGATATATATGTTCTAAATACCATTATTTATGATATTTTTGGTCAAAACGGGTGTAAATGAATTTTTCAACAGTTACAGGTTGTGTCATTCTGTAGATAAAGTACTTTTGCCTCTAGTAGTGACTCTTTTAGCCCTCCCCCCCCAAAAAAAAAAAAAAAAAATCTACGCTATACACTGCAAACAAATTGTTGATTTTACGGTATAATACTGGCATCCCAGAGCTGCTAGTATTATACCTCAAAATTAACAGTAATAATACTGGTATAATACTGGCAGCTGGGATGCTAGTATTATACCGTAAAATCAACAGTTTTTTTTTTTTTTTTTTTTTTTTTTTTTTTTGCAGTGTATGTTTGAGGCTGTATTTTTAAGTGCAAAACCAATAATTATGTGGGGAAATATTCACTTAAAGCAGCCATCATTGAAAGACAAACTGTCTAATTTAGATAATCAGTTATTTACACTTTCATTAAAAATAATCTTTCCTAGTCTGGTTGTTGTTTAGTTTAAACTGCACAACAGGTTAGGGAATGGAAGAGCATTCAAGCTTACATTTATTTTCAAAATTTTCAAAAAACAAAAAAAATTGCATTTCAAATTTTGTTGCATAACATATAAAGTTTTCCTTGATACTTGATACCGAATTTTATAATTTGTTTTTGTATGAATGTAAAAAGAAAATTGTATCTGTTTTCAATTAATTGATTTTTAATTTGTTTAATGTAAGAAACAGATTTTTAGAATACGTATGTTTTAGAATACAATATGTTTTATTTTTTAATTTATACTAAATCTGAAAATATTTATAATCAGCAGTAAGTTGACTATTTTGAAAATATCGAATATATAACAAATATCGGATATTTTTGATATTTTCGAAAATATTATGATATTTACGAGTCCTGAAAATTTCTAAAATGAACTATTTGTTACTTAATAAATTTCCTACAACATTTTTCAGGTATTTCCATTTCTTTAAGAAGTTAAATCTCAACACTCTGACAAACGACATTTTTCAAAAGCAGAATACTTGAATTTGAATAAAAATTATGGACATCTTTATGCATTTGGACCCCAAAAGAGCAACTGATTGCTCTTTTGTTAAATTTCTATCACAAATCTATCACAATTTCTATCACTTAAGCCAAACACATTGCCTTTTCAATAGAAAGAGAGAGTAACCTGGATAAACACTTCATAACCACCGAAAATAATAAAACATGTTCTGATTTAGTTTCTTTTTACGTTTCAAAATAGAAAATCAGGTTTTGACTAATGGCTTGAAAAGGCCAAAGTTACGTTAAAATGACAGAACTCATCTTCTTAAATTAGCCGACTTTCACTAAGCAGAAAGTTCTTCCGTAACTTATCATCCAGTTTTATAAATATAACCAAACTTAATTTCTCTCATCACGCTTTGGCCCTTCTGTACTGACCCTAATGATTTTCACACTGTGTAGCAAATTTATTTGTAATCTGAACCTTAACGTATGTATTACATTTGCATAAATATGAAGCAAAGCGTGAGAATAGTTAATCGCTTAAGAATCGGATTGCCAGATTAAGAATAGTTTATTGTTTTTATATTATTTATTTTAATTATTATTTCCGACCAGAAAAGCTATAAGCTGTTCATTCTCTACTGTAACTTTACATCATATCCTATGTAATTAACTACAGGGATATCCACATTCGTATCATATAATTGCTTTAAAGTTATTTAGATCATGGTGAAAAATGGATCTATGAAAACTTTTAATTATTTAGAGTAAGTTTCTATCTGAGTAAGTTGAACTAATCTTCAGAAAAGGAAAAGGAAATCTATCACACGAAATTATCTGCAAATGTAGACATATTTTTAACCGACTTAAAAAAGAAAAGCAGGTTACTCGGTTCCACAATACAATGGAGTCAAAATAATATGCACCCGACTAAATCGATTTATCGGATAATCGAACTTTTTTAGGTTCTCTGAAAATCGTAACCCTTTTCTGATTAATGAAAGTGGGCTAATTTAGTTTTGCCAATTTAAAACAATTTCAGTGTAGGTAATAATAAGTCCAGCATTTACACGAGGTCCAAACGAAATTGAAAGAACTTTTTAATCTTATTTATAAAAATGTTAGGGTCCCAAAATTTTTTTTAACCCGGACCCGAACATGACACCTATATTTATAGTCTGCCTCCTATCATATCTAATTATGGTGCAAACGAATGAACGCAGTTGCTTGTTAGCTCGAAATATTTTATGTACAATATACGCGAGAGTCTATGCGGTTATCGAGTCTTTACATTTATACCGAGTACATTCATACCAAGGTGTACTAAATAAGAAGGGGTTTATCAGGTTCAATGCCCCTTTCGAAATTTTACAAAACTATACTTATTTATTTAAAAAAATTATATTATGCCGTTTCTGAGAATTTTTTTCTCGAAGAGAAAGGACGGACTAACACACTGTTATAAAAATTATGTAATTGCAGGAAAACGACACACGATACATCTATAAGATACTATATTTAAAATTTAAAGCTGAAAACCCAACGAAATAGTTTTTTAGCTAACGGCGCTGATTAGTATTCTCAGTTTGATAACTAAATTGAA
The DNA here is from genome assembly GCA_963931845.1 of Maratus michaelseni. NCBI lineage: Eukaryota > Metazoa > Arthropoda > Arachnida > Araneae > Salticidae > Maratus > Maratus michaelseni. The sequence continues at coordinate 166,301,114 of OZ007592.1, read as the reverse complement.
TGTCAGTCTGTCTCCTAGAGCACAAACGTGCTAAAGCAGAGCTGCGCAAATTTATGCAGTTAAAATACATTTTTATATTTACCGTCAAGATATTTGTGGTCTGAATAAAACAGAATGTTTCAAATTAATTCATTTACTGGTGGACTTTTCAACACTAAAGACTAGAGATATTTATGAGAGTTTTTATGTTAACTTTGAAATTTCACGTAACATTTTTTTTTTTTTTTTTTTTTTTTTTTTGAACAGGGACTAGAGTCTTGCGCGGGTAGGGTTACACCCATCCCGACCCCTGAAAATTTTGCTTAAAAGAAACCGGAACCTGACAAAAAGATTTTGGCAACCCGAAACAGACCCAAACCCAAGACACTCTAACCCAAAAACAACCCGAGACTGAATATTCAAACCGGAACCCGAATAGAAAGAAAATTAATCCGCATTTTAATACAATTATGGAAAAGTAGTAACACTTACGTCTGGAATATTACTTATCCACATCATTGAATAAAGATGAGCTATATGTGTTGAAGTCCTGACTCATTGAAATTTATTAAGACTCATTCATATTCAAATACTATATATATATTTTTTTCTTTCTTTTTTTTTTTCTTTTTTTTTTCTTTTCTTTTTTTTTTTTTTTTTTTTTTGCAATTGAAAAAAAATATTTAGGACTTTCTTTTGAATAATCGGGTCACCGACTCAAACCTGAAACATTTAAATTCAATCCGACCTGACCAGCAACGAAAAAAATTAGTGACAAATTAGAATTAGAAGCTGAAGACTAATTAAAACTAGTCGTTGGGGGCCACCGTAATACTTACCCATCATGGATATGCATAATATAAAATATGAAAATAAAACATGCGTAAACTATTTATAAAATACATTGCAATTCGAATAAAATCGTGGCTTGAGGATGTCATAAACTTTAAATGTCCTATTACTGAATTGCGTAAAAGAAACATCCTTATAACTCCAAAATTCATAATCATATTAACTAACGGTCTACTGCGTCGGATTAAGCGTCTCATTTCCAATTAAAATATATCTAATTGTTTAAAAACAACACAAAATGTCACAAAAACATATATGCATCATTTATTAAAAACTTTTACTTTAGGTGTTTTAAAAATATACAAAACTGCATTTTACATTAAGTTTGTAGCAGTTTTGTATATTTTTAAAACACCTAAAGTAAAAGTTTTTAATAAATGATGCATATATGTTTTTGTGACATTTTGTGTTGTTTTTAAACAATTATATAGTACAGAGGTGAATTTGATTCAATTGAGTATTGTGTTTTTCATGACTCAAGTTTATTTTGTTTAAAATATATCTTTGAATTGAAATTTGAATGAAATACAGGGTCATGAAAAATCGAAGAGTGCGGAAAATAGATTATAAATATCTCGGCAACTCATTCTTCGATCGACTTCTTTCTTTATGCAAAATTTATGTTTTTTTATTGTCTTTTATATTCACTCCTTAAAATAAACAATTTCGAAAATTTTTATATACCTTTTATCAGAACCAATATATTTCGAGAATCCGAAAAAAATACTTCCGGGTAATCGAGGTTACTGAAATTCAATAAGCTTCTTTCCATTATTACATACTAAGTACATACCAAATTTTAAGTCTCTATCTCAATTTGTTCGGGAGATAGAGCGTATACAGATACACACACAGACATACACACACAGACACACACACACAGACAGACACACACACACACACACAGACACACAGACAGATGAACGGCAATTTTTTTTTCCTAAAAATATGTTCTTCGGAATTTCCAGTGTCTAAAACGTGTAAATCCGTCAAATTTTTTTTTTTTCGATTTTCAAAACGATTACAAGATTTACCCTATTACTACGTATGATGGTAAGTAATAAGAAAAATGAACTTTAAATATTATCACATGAGTTGCCATTTTCCAAATGGCGAAAAATGACCATGCCAGGTATCGAACGAGGGATCTCTTGGCTGAAGCTGCCAATGCTCTGTCAGCTGAGCCACCCCGGACGAATCTGGAGGACCTAATTCACCCAGCTAACCTTGTTGATCATAACATCTGGTCTGATATTTGAATCAGCTCAACAGAATAAATCGCTGGTAATAGAGCCCCAGCAAACGCTGGATACGTAATTAACGCTAGATTAATTTTAACACAATTATTCTAATTGGTAAATAAATCACACGAGTTGCAATTTTTGAACTGGGCGAAAAAACGTTTATTGGAGCTCCATTACCTGCAATTTATTCTGTTGAGCTGATTCAGATGTTAGACCAAATGCTATGATCAATAAGTTGGGTGAATTAGGTCCTCCAGATTCGTCCGGGAAGGCTCTATGATATAGAATCATATATATTTTGTGTTTTATTCTAAAATTTAACTTTCCTATCTTAAAGTTTCTCTATGTGAATTAATTTCTGTATTCAAATCTTTTATTCTTTAATCCGAAAAACAATCATTTCTTCCTAGCTAAAAATGTTCCCAGGTATTTCTTCGTAACATTAAATGTACGTTACTCTCATGCGGTTTCGATTCGAATATTAATGTACTGCAAATGACCGTAACATACTTGCCAACTTCGCACTAAACTTCCGTAAAATGTGGGTTAATTTAATCGAAGTTAAACACGTTTCAAACCAGAATTTTTTTTAAGAATTGCATTTAAGTAGGTTCCATGAAAGAACATGAAACTAAACATATATTATTTTCTCAGATATATTTTCTGGTTCGAAACGTGTTTAACCTGGATCAAATTAACTCACATTTTACGGAAGTTTAGTTGAAAGTTGGCAAGTATGCCGTAACATATGTTGTTTTGTCTTTCTTCGTATCTTGTGTTAAATGCAGGCCCATTTTCATAATATGACTGCTGCAAAAATATGCACTATAAACTCTTTTCGTTAGATTATAATAACACATGCCTAACTTCCCCAAAACAACGCTCTGGTGTACGTTAAAAATCACAAAAATTGATGTTCCGCCAAATTATGGCATCCTTTCATTTCTTATTCAAAAAATTTCAATATTGGATTATTGCTAACTGTCAAAATGTTTGACGGTTCATGACTGGCTAGAAATGTAACGATTGGCATGTTACATCTAATGTGTTGGCGATAATGAATCTGAAAATTTAGATCAGATCTTCTCTTGCTTTTGTCGTATAAACATGTAATTTTTGGTAGAATAAGCGAAGGCCACCCTCTCTGTTTTCTTGTGTCGATGTTGTGCTGGTATAAATAAAAAGAATTCCATGGATTACAAGACTTGTTTTCATCTAAAGCCTCTTGTGTGGATTAATTTTTCAGGAAACGGACTGAATTGCGGTGCATCCAATGTGCTACTATACCACGGCAATGTTTTTTAAAAATGTCCATTTGAATATATCAGGACTTCACACCATAGGCTCAGTTGGCACAGCATGGGCAGCTTCAGCCAAGAGATTCCTGGTTCGAATCCTGACCCGGACATTTTTCGCCCAGTTGGAAAATTGCAACTCAATTAAGAATAATTGTGTTAAAATTAATCTAGTTTAAATATTATGTTTATTATCAAAGCTAGATTACAAACTACAGCTTAATACTTTGAGCATGAAAGGGCCTTACAAATATATATTATAAAGCATAAACATGTCCGTTAGTAACGTCACTGACGGTGGTCAACGACCCGATCAATAAATTTCGCTTTTATTGCAATTTTTTTTCTTAAAAAAGAAAAAAAAAACATCTAACATCGCGCACTTTTACGGGTAATACCACAAATAAGTAATCTACTATTTTGTATTTATATTGTGTCTAAATGTGATTTAATAATTTATCTAACCTATTATTCAGAAACTTGCAAGTGGAAGTGCTTCCTGAAATGGCATAAACACGATTCTCGAAAATTTTATTAATGTTTTTATCTTTTACATTAGATACTGTATGAACAGCATGGCGTTTCAAAAATCAGAACTTTGAAATTTATCCTAGGTAACAATCGTTTTGTTACAGAATCTAGGCCATCACGATTATAAAAGCAAGTGGAGTAAATATAATCAGTCTATTTCGTATTATTCAAAATAAATCAGTTAACTATCTAGAAATACTAATATTTCTGGCTACATTTTTTTATTCCATTCCTTTATTTATAATAAAATGATTTTATTTTTATATTCTTCTACTATTAAAATTCTCCTGAAACAGATTTTGATCTCAATACAGCGAAAAGGCGTTTAACAAAATGTAAGATATAGTCGTGTGAAGGAGGCATATTAACAATATCGATAAAGTTTTCCTGTTGCTCTAATATTCAGTCTTTTTTTTTTTTCATTGTTATGTTATTTTTGCTTTCCTAATTTCCTGTTCATTTTCATTTTTTTAAGCTTTATCTGTAACAAAATAGTATTTATTTATAATTTTATTGAAAATAGAGAAAAAAAAAAGATACTTTATTCTTTTAAATAACATTTCTTGCAAGAAAATAAACAAAATATATAATTTAAGCTTTGTTCTAAAAAAATTGTGAGAATCTAAAATATATTATCTCGCCCTACTTCATAATTGTGAGCCTATGAATTATAATTCTTATCTAATATATTTATTAATGTTATTATTATCAGGACCCGACTTAGACTATCTAGGGCCCCGTGCCAAGCATCATTCTGACGTGGAAGGGGGGGGGGGGGACTTCTATATATTCATAGAAATTGTTCGTGAGTTAGGCTTAAGTGACTAGTTACTAAACTTTTGTAACAGGTATTATTCACAGGGTATCACAAGAAAGATGGTCACAATTTAAAAAAATATATTAGTATGAAAACTAGTAGGTAACTAGTTAAAAAAAATGCTGGAGTGGTTAACGGGAGTATTTGTTTGCAAACTTTCCCTTTGTTTATCTACGTATGTCATAAAATGTCTAAAAAGAAAATGTCCCCAATTGGTCATCACAAATGGTTACTTGCCTCTTTAAGAGGAAAACGTTAGTAATGAATTTCTCTTGAAAACAATGGTCTACTAAGTTGTAATAAGATTTTAATTACTAGTTTTTTGATGATGTAGCTCGTTCTCTTTTTTTTGGGGGGGGGGAAGTGAAGGGGGGAATGGGATACGAGAAGCAGAGAGGGGAAGGGAAGAACCGTACTCCTTTCCTAAATCTTTGAAAATGTTTTTCGTCAAAAAGAGTTTTGGTCACTTTTGGCCTAGACCAACATATGATCCTATACATAGGATCATATGTTGGTCTAGCTTTTGGCCAATTTTAACCATTTGGCACTCTTTTAACGAAAGTCCTGATACCTTCCAATGCCCACCCTTTCAATTTGAGGGGGCGGGACGTTTGCCTCGCATGCCTCTGCATTAGTCAGGCCCTGATTATTATTATATTTCGACATGTTTTGACGTTTTGTACAGCATATGACAAAAGAAAGAAAAATCCGGAGTGACTCTAGTGGATTTTCCAAACACTTAACATAATACTATGCGTTTAGATAAATCTGGAGCACCTCCGGCAGTGCCTCCGCCAAGTCGAGAGAGGACAGCCGTAAGCATACTTTTCTGGAAGCAACTCAGGGCACTTTTGACCCCCTCATATCTCCGCGCTGGAGTATCCCAAAAATTTTAAACTTCAATTATAGAGAGTATTTGGCCCACAGGACCAAAATTTAAAATTACAACTTTCTGTCTTTTCTAGTTCAGGCGATATATGAACTCAAACATTCGATTTTTTGTCACTTCTTACTCACTCGTTCACGCGTCATCAAAAAGATTGGGTAGATCCCGTAGCCCCAGAAACTTGACATTTGGAAAAAAGGTAGTGTTTAGGATACAAAGAAAGGAAAAATTATAAAATCCAGAAAATTCGAAAAAAAAAACATTCGAAAATTCAACAAATTCCATCAAAATTGAGAATTGAAAATAATACGATCTTGTAGTCTTGGAAACTTAAGATTTTGTGTGAAGGTAGTGTTTAACATCCAGAAAAAGAAAACATCAAAAACACCAAAAAAATCGAAAGCAAAATTGAAAAAATCGAAGAAATTGAAAAAACCGAAAATTTGAAGACAATCCGATTTTGTTGCGCTAGAAAATTCAAATTAGGAATAAAGGTAGTATTTAGGATACAGAAAAAGGAAAATTAAAAAAATTCGAAAAATTCGAAAAAAAAAATAAAAAAATTCGAAAAAAATTGAAAAAATGAAAATAATTTGATACGATAACGCTCGTATTTATAAATTAATTTGGATGAAACTAATTGTGTGTATTAAGCTCACCAATGCCTCGACCGAGTTCGTTGGCCAGCTTGGTCCGCCATCTTGTTTCAAGATGGCGGCCACGGAAAATTTTAAAACTAAAATAAATATACAAAAAAGTTAAAAAATCAAGTTTATTTTTTAATTAGGTGTTAGGACTTGATACAAGGATTCCAGAGCATTTTTTGTTTTACCTCTATCTTAAAAATTGGCTGAGATAGAGCAGTTTGAAATTCTAGGGTGGCTGACATTTTGAAACAAAACAGCACATTACAAAAAACCAACGATAAATTTATGGTCAATAATGGTCAAGCAGGTGCAATCCCGAATGAATACTCCGTGTTATTATAACTGTAACTTTGACTTCGAAATTTTGATACGTTGCATTTTCTATTTGTTGATATTTTTGAACTATGATTTACGCTAAGTGAAATGTTGTTGTTGAAGAGGGATTTTCCATGTAAATCCGAAACGTCCAATTTTAATATGTTTTTAATGTTTTATGAAAGTGTATTGTAATGTCTGTAATTTTAATGATTTTAATATAAATTTATAAGTTTTAGTGAACGCGATTTCTCGCAAATTACTTTCTTTCATTGTTGTAATCATTTTCCCAATCATACGCATAAAACTATATATTCATATCCATTAGCGCCAAATTCTCGCCAAACTTGGCGACAATTGGCGAAATCTCGCCAAATTTGGCGACAAAAATAAGTCTTCATAAATGAAGCCAACTTGGCTATAGCTCAATAATTTGGCGAATTTCTTATTCAAATTCAGTGTAAACGAATCTTTTGTAAACGGTTTCTTTGCATTTTAACTTGCTGTTTTCGAGTAACATTAGCTAAAATTTTAAAACGAAGATATAGGAAAGCTACCTTTTCCTGCCGGTACAGGCCGGAGGACTTTTTTATGAGTTGTCGGATGCAATCTATGTTTTGCATTAAATAAAGTAAAACATTGAGAAACAAATCCCACAGGATGAGGATAGTTTGTTTTAGATCTGGAGTCGAGAGAGGACTGCCGTAAGCATACTTTTCTGGAAGCAACTCAGCGCACTTTTGACCCCCTCATATCTCCGCGCTGGAGTATCCCAAAAAATTTGAAACTTCGTTTTTCTAGAGTATTTGGCACACAGGACCAAAATTTAAAATTAAAACTTTCTATCTTTTCTAGTTCAGACGATATATGAACTCAAACATTCGATTTTTTGTCACTCACTCACTCACTCGTTCACGCGTCATCAAAAAGATTAGGTAGATCCCGTAGCCCTAGAAACTTGACATTTGGGAAAAAGGTAGTGTCTAGGATACAAAGAAAGGAAAAATTATAAAATCCGGAAAATTCGAAAAAAAAAACATTCGAAAATTCAACAAATTCCATCAAAATTGAAAATTGAAAATAATACGATCTTGTAGTCTTAGGAACTTAAGATTCGGTGTGAAGGTAGTGTTTATCATCCAGAAAAAGAAAACATCAAAAACACCAAAAAAATCGAAAGCAAAATTGAAAAAATCGAAAATCGAAAAAAATCGAAAAATTTCAAATAATCCGATTTTGTTGCGCTAGAAACTTGGAATTCGGAATAAAGGTAGTATTTAGGATGCAAAATAAGGAAAAATTAAAAATTCCGGAAAATTTGAAAAAAAAAATTTCAAAAATTCGAAAAATTCGAAAAAAATTGAAAACATTAAAATAATTTGATCTTTTAGCCTTAGAAACTTAAAATTCGCAGTAAAGATAGTGTTTAGGATTCAGAATAAGTTAAAATAAAAAACCAAATAAAATTCGAAAATAAAACAAAACAAATCGAAAAAATCGGAAAAATCGAAAAATAAGGAAAATTTGAAAATAATTCGATTTCATAGCGCTAGAAACTTGAAATTTGGAATAAAGGTAATATTTAAGATACTAAATAAGGAAAAATTAAAAAATATGGATAATTCAAAAATACCCATAAATTAGTGCAGACGATATATGAACTCAAAGTTTCGATTTTTTGTCACTCACACACTCACTCACTCTCGCGTCATCAAAAAGATTGGGTATATCCCACAGCCACAGAAACTGAAAATTTGGAATAAAGGTAGGATACAAAGAAAGGAAAAAATATAAAATCCGGAAAATTAAAAAAAAAACATTCGAAAATTCAAAAAAATCGAACAAAATTGAAATTTGAAAATAACACGATCTTGTAGTCTTAAAAACTTAAAATTTGGTGTGAAGGTAGTGTTTAGAATTCAGAAAAAGAAAACATCAAAAACACACAAAAAAAATTGAAAATAAAATCGAAAAATCGAAAAAAATCGAAAAATTTCAAATAATCCAATTTTGTTGCGCTAGAATCTTGGAATTCGGAATAAAGGTAGTATTTAGGATGCAAAATAAATTAAAATTAAAAAATCCAGAAAACTCGAAAAAAAAATCAAAAATTCGAAAAATTCGAAAAAATTTGAAAAAAATTTAAATAATTTGATCTTTTGGCCTTAGAAACTTAAAATTCGCGGTAAAGATAGTGTTTGGGATTCAGAACAAGTTAAAATAAAAACGCAATAAAATTCGAAAATAAAATAAAACTAGTCGTTGGGGGCCTCCGTAATACTTACCCATCATGGATATGCATAATGTAAAATATTAAAACAAAAATGTGTAAACTACTTATAAAATGCATAGCAATTGAAATAAAATTGTGGCTTGATGACGTCATAACTTTATAGGCTCGATTAGAGCTCCTATAATACGGCTCGATTACTGAATTGCTTGAAAGAGGTTTTTCCTTATAACTCCAAAAATAACAATCCTATTAACTAGCGGTTTATTGCATCTGATTAAGCGTCAAATTTCCAATTAAAATATATCTTTGAAGTGAAATTTGTATGAAATACAGGGTCATGAAAAATCGAAGAGTGTGGAAAATAGGATTACAAATATCTCAGCAACTAATTATCCGATCGACTTCATGCTTTATGCAAAATTTATGTTTTTTATTGTCTTTATATTCATTTCTTAAAATAAACAATTTCGAAAATTTTTATATACCTTTTATCAGAACGAATATTTCGAGAGTCCGAAAAAAATAATTCCGGTTAATCGAGGTTATTGAAATGAAATAGGCTTCTTCCCATTATTACATACTAAGTACATACCAAATTGCAAGTGTCTATCTCAATTTTTTCGGGAGATAGAGCGTTTACAGACACACAGACACACACACAGACACACAGACGGACGGCAAATTTTTTTTTCTAAAAATATGTTTTTTGGAATCTCCAGTGTCTGAAACGTGTAAATCCGTCAAAATTTTTTTTTCGATTTTCAAAACGATTACAAGACTTACCCTATACTACGTATGATGGGTAAGTAAAAATCGAAAAAGATCGGAAATTTTAAAATAATTCGATTTTGTAGGTCTAGAAACTTAAAATTTGTAATAAAGGATACAAAATAAGAAAAAATTATAAAATCCAGAAAATTATAAAAAAAAAATGCGAAAAAATCAAAAATTGAAAATATTTTTATCTTGTAGTCTTAGAAACTTAAAACTTGGTGTAAAGGTAGTATTTACTATTCAATAAAAGGAACAATTAAAAAATTCGAAAATAAAATCGAAAAATCGAAATATGTTTAAGAAATCGAAAATTCGAAAACAATTTGATTTTGTACTGCTAGAAACATTAGTTGTAAGATAATTATCCTATTAGCTAGTACAACGCCCCTAATTGTTTTATGTTATTTCCCCCGGATTATGGTTTCCTTTTCTTTCGTTTACGAATTTCGTTATAGAAATGTTCCGCTATAGACTGGCTACGATATAGGCGATTTCTTTATAGACAGGTTTGTTTTCTTTCACATGTTGTACTCTATTTACTTCACATATGAAATATGGATTGTTAAATGATGTTAGCCCCACAAAAATTTTCACAGCTCCCCCTACCCTCCCGACATTACTGGCTGGTTATGGCTTGATAGTCCTTTCTAAATAAAATCATGGTGACTCTAAGATTCACTTGATTTATCTCTAAATTGAACCTAAATGATCCTAAGAAGACGGATCAAATAATTACTATATTAGCATGACAATCAGGTAACTTAGAATTAAAATCGAAAAATCAATAAATTCATAAAAAGTCGATTGAAAATAATTCGATTTTGTAGTCCTAGAAGATTGACATTTGGCAGAAAGGCAGAGTTTTGTACACAAAGTAAGGAAAAATTAAAAAATCCGTAAATAATAAAAAAAAGTCTAAAAAAAACGAAAAAAAAAAACCATCGAAAAAAGGAATATAGTTTGATTTATTGGAAATTTCCGGAAATTTTAATTTTGGCTTTCTTTTTATACTAAAAAGTTCTTTTATGTTAAATATCAAGTATCTAGGGCTGCGAGTTATATCTCAGATGCATAGCGCCTATCCTGGAAGCAATTGAGAGTACTTTTGACACTCCCCCTCCCATAATTTAGTGCTTGCCTAGGAACCTGAAATCTCTTTTTATCTACAGTACTTTACAAACGAAACTAAAGCTTCAATTTTTTGATACCTGTAAATAATAGGGACAGAGTGTGGGCTTAGCGAAAATCAGTGGATGATCTCCAAAAAGAACCCAAAATCAAGAAAAGGAGGGTTACTTACAAAAAGAAGTGAAATCTCATCAAAAAGTCACCTGTAAAAAATGCAGCCAAGTCTCGTAACTCATTTACCGTAAAAAGTACTGAGATCGTATAAAGCCAAGTTTAACTATCTTATTAACTCTGAAATTTTCATTCACAAAATCACTCCTAGTCTCTACATCTTTAGTTAATTATTATTTTGTGACTTGGCAATTACGCAGCACAGGGAAGTTATTACACCTTACTATGTTATGGGATGGGATGGGATAATTTAACTAAAGCAAATTATATACGCACAGGGAAGTTATTACACCTTAATATGTTATAGTATTATTTGATTAAGACTAACTATATACATCACATTCTCGTGCTAAGTAATTGCCAAGTCACAAAATAATAATTAACTAAAGATGTAGAGACTAGGAGTGATTTTGTGAATGAAAATTTCAGAGTTAATAAGATAGTTAAACTTGGCTTTATACGATCTCAGTACTTTTTACGGTAAATGAGTTACGAGACTTGGCTGCATTTTTTACAGGTGACTTTTTGATGAGATATTAATATAAAAAAAATACTTAAATACTAATTTCACAAAAAAGAAATGTAACCAGTAGTGAAAATGACCCCAAGTTCTAAAGAATATCTGCACTTTCATTCATGAAGCTGAAACATTTTTATAAAATTAACTTTTAATTAATTTTCATTCTGCCCGTGCTAAGATTAAGGAGTGTAAATTAAAATAAATATTGAAATTGAGTTTACATAGCCGTGCTAATATGAATTTTAATTTGTTTTAAATGTATATATTTTGCAATTTTTAGGGTTCCGTATACTTAAAAAGTAAAGATTGTAAGATCACTCTTGTATCTGTCTGTCCGTCTGTTAGAGACCTTTTTCTCGTAAACTATATGGGACGTGGAAAGTTATAAAGCCTATTGAACCACATATTTTCTTCAGATTATTAGCTCACAAATATGTTTAGGAAAAATTTAGGGAGGCTAATTAAGTTACTTGAAAAAAAAAAATGTATATCGTGTTCGGCATCGTGTGAAAGATCTCGTAATAGCGAACTCAGAAATATATTTATTTTTAATTTTAGGTATTATATTTTCAGAGATACGGTCGAAAATGTACTACAAAAATGTACCCCCTCCCCACCTCTATTTCTAAATCTACTGAAACTAAAAGTATGAAAAAAATTAGGGGTAGTAGGAGTTTATTTAAACCTTGCAGGAAAACTATAGCGATTTTCCTATAGCTCACATATTTTTTGAGAAAAAAAGCATTTTTCCGTTACACACAAACTTTACTTTTCGGGCGGACAGCGGGGGAGTTGACGGACGCTCGAGATATTTATTGACTGTTATTATATTACTCATAATACAGGCTAGAAATGGACGATTATGGTTGGTTGGATAAAAATTAGTGGACTGGTGATCACGTGGTTGAAACTGATCTATAGGATAAGTATATAGGATATGTATGTAACTATCACTGAATTCGTTAAATGCACAACACAGCAGTGCCACCTGTTGAGCAAGATGCATCCAAACCTAATTTGTACCAACTTATGTCAATGTCTAATTGAATACAAAGCTTGATCAAACGCCATAGCATAGATGCCAAGATATAGCTATGACGGAAATCATGCAAAACATGGCATAGTAGCACCACCTGTTGGGTAATATGCACCCAAACCTAATCAGCACACTGCAAAAAATAATTGTTGATTTTACAGTATAAAACTGGCATCCCAGCTGCCAGTATTATACCGTAAAATTAACAGTATTAAATAGTAAAATAAGCAGTTATTACTGCTTATTTTACTGTTTAATACTGTTAATTTTACGGTATAATACTGGCAGCTGGGATGCCAGTTTTATACTGTAAAATCAACAACTGGCATCCCAGCTGCCAGTATTATACCGTAAAATTAACAGTATTAAACAGTAAAATAAGCAGTTATTACTGCTTATTTTACTGTTTAATACTGTTAATTTTACGGTATAATACTGGCAGCTGGGATGCCAGTTTTATACTGTAAAATCAACAATTATTTTTTGCAGTGCATCTACTTATGTTGTGATCTAAGAGGAATCTCATGCTGTTATTCTTAAGATATGGCTATCATGTCATCCTATAAGATGCACCATAGCAGCGCCAACTATTGAGCGATATACACCCAAATTTAATCAGCATCAGTTTTTATCAGTGTCTAACAAAATATGAAGTTTTATGAAATTCCGTACATTAGTTCTTGAGATAGAGCGGGCACAAAATTTGTGTCACACAGAGACATAAGTTTTAGACAGACATGCATTTTCCAAAAATTGTCAAATCGTGTTCAAGACATCCCAATATGTGTAAATCCATCTAAAAACGGAAGTCGGAAATTTTCGCGATTCTATTTATGTATGTAGAAGATAGTATAAAGTAGAGACGTAAACAACAGCAAAGCACGATGTCTATAATTTTACTTCTAATTAATGCAAGAGTAAAAGAAAAGTATTGTTTTAATTCTCACACAGTTCTTTTGAATTATATATCATTTATTAAATCGCAGATTTTCTGATTAGGCAGGTTTCTGAGATTAAATTAGGCAACATTTTCTAATTTGAATTACCTGTTAGAAAAGTTTGAATTACCCGTGTATAAAAAAAATTGTAAACGACGGTCGTCAAGTAGTTTTTCAACATGCATTTAAATATTTTTCATGTGACATATTGCAGAGCGACTCATTCGTTCGACTCAGATTCATTAACAAATAATCGAAAAAGTTGTATAAAATTCTAAAATACTTCTAAAGCAAAAAAAAAAAAAAAGTTATAGAGATATTAAAAGTATAAAATATGTAAAAGTATTTAACTATCCTTACAAATTTTTCATATAATTATTCTGGTAGTGTTTGTATATAAAAAAAACGGGAATGGGTTTATTCGAAACTGAAATCCCCCCGCCTGTGGTGTGTACGCCACATGTTGTGAACCACTGGTCTAAGAGTATCGTTCTAATGTTATTGTTTGCATCAACATAAAAGAGAATTTCAGAAAGTACTTTAAAAAAAAATTCTACAGACTTTTGTTTTATAAAAATTCAATTTATTTTATATCTATGCTAATATTATAAAGTAGTAAAAAAACTGAAATCCCCCCGCCTGTGGTGTGTACGCCACACGTTGTGAACCCTGGTCTAAGAGTATCGTTCTAATGTTATTGTTTGCATCAACATAAAAGAGAATTTCAGAAAGTACTTTAAAAAAAATTCTACAGACTTTTGTTTTATAAAAATTCAATTTATTTTATATTTATACTAATATTATAAAGTAATAAAAAAACTGAAATCCCCCCGCCTGTGGTGTGTACGCCACACGTTGTGAACCACTGGTCTAAGAGTATCGTTCTAATGTTATTGTTTGCATCAACATAAAAGAGAATTTCAGAAAGTACTTTAAAAAAAATTCTACAGACTTTTGTTTTATAAAAATTCAATTTATTTTATATCTATACTAATATTATAAAGTAGTAAAGATTGTTTTTTTGTTTGTTTGTTTGTAGGGGGTAATCTCTGGAACTACTGAAGCGATTTCAAAAGTGATGGTTGCAAATTGATGGTGACAATCCCAACATAGGCTGTATTTTATGCTGGTGTCACTACCCCCAGGAGGGGGTGCAGGAGCGAAAAACGTTCTAAAATTTCGATTTTTTTATACTGAAGGAGCTAGAAACATGAAATTTGGCATGGTAGTTACTTATAAGATGTAAATGCTCTCTAAGAACAAATTCTAAAAAAATCGAAATATAAAAGGGTGAGATGAGCGAAAAGCGTTCTAAAAACCAGTGTTGGGCACGCTCACAAAAAAATCGAACTAATTCAAACTCAAGTTCAATATCTCAAAAATGAGTTAGTTCACTCTCAAATTCAAAATTTATAAAATGAACTCGCTCAAACTCAAACTCTTTTTTCAAAAAGGAGCGAACTCACTAAAAAACTCACTTTTTAAAGAAAAAAATATAAATAAATAAGAAAAAGAAAATTAACAGAAAAAAAGAAAAAAAACTATTTTGTATAATTTTATGAATTTATCATAATGATGTCAGAATCTCTTTAATTAATTTGCTATTGGGACAAGTCTTAAACTAGTTAAGCGTAATTAAAATATTGTAATTAATATAATTAATTTCTGCCAACTAATATTAAATTCTAAATACTTGTGTGTTTTTTAGCATTCAATTTTTACTGTAATTTTCTGTTCAAAATGTGACTTATATTTAAGAACATTACAGCATCTTTTTATTGGTTTTTTATTTAAGGGTGTTGGTCGGGAGATCTCAAATTCCCTTCGGTAATGTTAAACCAATTGGTGTCAAATGCATTCTAATTTTTAAAATATCTCCTCAGAAAATAATTATTTTTGACTTCTTTTTTTCTGTGAACATT
The DNA here is from genome assembly GCA_963931845.1 of Maratus michaelseni. Classification (NCBI taxonomy): domain Eukaryota; kingdom Metazoa; phylum Arthropoda; class Arachnida; order Araneae; family Salticidae; genus Maratus; species Maratus michaelseni. The sequence goes on along the minus strand of OZ007592.1, from coordinate 166,285,826 downwards.
TTTTAAAGCTTTTACTTCTTTTAGTTTACAAAATATTTTTTAAATAAATGTTTAATTTTATTTGAAGTATTAAAATCTTATTCACAACTTGTCAGCTTTTAACACATATAATATTGAATTTAGCATGTATTTCAGAGAACGCATAACGATTGAAAATGTACTTTCAGTTATATCCACATCATACACAGCAATGTATCTATCCTGTTCTTTGTATAGCCCAGCATATGAATTTATTTATAATCTACAATCACATCTTAGTGAACTAAATATAGTTCAGCTGTAAAATGCATAACTCAATTAAAAAACACACTTAGGCCCCCGTTGACTCACGCGGAAACACCCGCTCGCTACTGCTAATCCTACGGGACAATAATTTTATAATGTCAAAAATCCCTGACGGTTCGGCTTACAGGCACAGATAGATTTCGAAGATGCAGACAGTAAGGTGCCTGTTTGTTGGGAATTGCAGAAGAAATGACCTTTTTGCCATGATGCAGCAGTTGGAACCGCCTACTTTGAAACCTAACTTGTTTGCAGGCGAAGCCGGCAGGGATTTTTATTTATTTATTTATTTATTTATTTATTTTTGCTATAAGGGTTGGTCCTACAAAAAACTTATTAGTATAAAAGTTTTAGATAATATTAAGAGGATTTATAATAAATTTAAGCGGATTTAATATCTTGTGAATTGACGAAGTTGTGATTTTTTTTCTTCTAAAACCCCACTTTTTTTCCCACATCGGGGCCATTTTCAATGATATCAAAAATCTGCCATACATAAATTTTCGGCCCTTTTCCTAGAAGTAATAATAACTTTAAACGGATTCGATACGTATCATAATTATGATATTATGGGTTTTTTTTCTGTTTTCACAAAAAGACCCCCATTTCCCCCCATCTTTGTTCGATTTTGGCCATTAACAAACTTGACCGAGATTTTATGCCCCTTGATTTTATGTATCAGTTTGGAAGAGATTTGTGCAGAATTATTGCAGTTATCGTGTCCATAAAAAAGTGACATAGATAGATAGATAGACAGATAAAGTTTTGAACTGGGAGTCATGATCGGCGTAGATCTGCAAAATTTTTTTCTAAAATTCCAACTTAGGGGAGAATGTAATAGGTAGAATTTCTTACGAAATCTACCTAAAAGTAAAAGTATTCTTTAAAAAAATAATAATAATAACCTGCTAACAAAATCGAAAAAGTAAGAAAAAAAAAGGCAGTTGTAGAGATTGGTCTCAGCTATCCAATGCAAAATTTAAAATCAAATCATTTTAAAATTTTGAAATACAAACACGATATTATAAAATAACTGTCTCATAGGATTAACATTAGCGAGCGGGTGTTTTGGCTTGTGTGAACGGGAGCTTTAAGCAATTCAAGATCTCGCTCATAGAAAGTACTGTAACCGAATTACTATTTTGTGCAGTCTGTAAATGAATGATTTGCACTCCATATTCTACAGAAAGATGTTTTAGTGCACCTTCAGAAATGCATATCAATTATTATGCTTCAAATAGTAAAGAATCATTAAAATTCCTCACAAACGATTTTCCCCCATATAGACCATAATATAACGAGGTGCTTTCAGGGCCGCAACCAGTTGGGGAAGGGGGGAGGGCTCTGACATTTTTTGATGTGGCTAATTTGCAGTTTGTCTTTTTCCCTTCTATTTTAAGGATATATAAATATAGACAGAAGAAGAAAGCTAGTCCCCACTGTCATAAAACTTTTGATTATAAAATTCTTAAATATAATAAATGATGTTATTCGTTTTGAAATAATATGAAGTCTAGAGGGGGCTCAAGAAGTTGCTAGGAGGGGTTCAGCCCCTCCTGCCTCCATCTGATTACGGCCCTGGATTCTTTTGATGTCCCTGTAAACGAAGCAAAAATTCTACACACTCAATTTGCAATAGGGGACATGCCATATACTGCAATAACAAATGTCAATTACATGGCAATCAGAATATATTTACGAGAGTTAGAGCACTGATACAAACCGAATTCATAAGCATTTTCACCTGTGTTTAATTATGTATGTAGCACTGAATAATTTTATTATAAAAATCGTATTAGCGAGGACTGAATTAAGTTTGAAATGTTTGAGTTCTTTTCTGTAAAACAATTCATCAAAAAAGAGCTTTTGTACAGGAGAGCGCGGTTTTTGTCCGATGTGGTTTTAATTAGAGGGATTTTTTTTTTATATTTAAATGTAAGTTTTATGTTATTTTATTGGTAAATTTCACATTTCATAAAAAAATGCTTCTAATCATATTTAAGTTATATTAATGCAAAGCGATAAAAAAAGGCTTCATATATGATTTTTTAAATATTATTAATCAAAATTTAAAATGAAATAATTTCGAAATACTATTCATAATATTCGATCAATAGTAAGAATAGGAAATAGAAAGCTTTGCAATCACCTGTGATTGTTAAATCCGATTCAGTGAAACCACCCACAGAATTTAGCTGAATACCCCTCCACGCACACAGTACATAGACAGCCAACCTTCTTTTTTGTTCCCATCACAAAGACTTGTTATCTGAGAACGCGTTTTGCACCCACAAATCTCCGGAAATCCCTAGTTTTTCTGCCCCTGAAAATAAATAGATTTTTAATTTGGAGAAGAACTTAGATCTCAAGCGATTGTTACCCTCCCATTGAAATTGAAAGAAGACCCCTGCAGCTATATGACCACCCAGTAAAGCGGTTCATCAAAAAGCTTGAGGTGACAGTTGAGTAATAAAAAGTGGAGACAAGAAGTCGTTTTCTTCCACTTCCACAGTTTTTGCCTTGTATTTGTACAATACAATACTGATGTTTTGTTTACTAAAAATGATGTGTTCTTTTTAACACTTTCCAACCTAGTTGAAAAGTGTTTATGACTTCGGTTTGTCTGGCCGTCTGCCGTCTGCCGTCTGGCCGTCTGTCCGTGCTCTAACTCCCGTAAGTATGCTCGGATTGCTCTGCAATTTTTAGGTAGATTTCGTAAGCAATACTACCTATTACATTCTCACCTAAGTTGGAAATTTTGAAAAATTTTTGCAGATCTACGCCGATCATGACTCCCAGAACCCAAAACCACCCCCAGTTCAAAAGTTTATATATCTATCTATCTATCTATCTATCTATCTATCTATCTATCCATCTATTTAAAGCAGTTTGCTAATAATGTCAAATATTCCATCGAATTTCGACCGAGTACGCATGCGTCAAAAAAGGACCGGCCAATGAGACGAGGGTATATTCCTGTCTCCAAACGTATTTGGGATCAAGATCAACTCCTGTTGTTTTGATCTTTGATGGCTTCCTCCACGTTGCGTTAAACATAGGAATATATTTATATAAAAAACTCTGGAGTGTTTAGAAGGTATTTATTGTTGTATTTATTGTAATTTGTATGAATACTTAGGTATCCATTTCGGATTTACTGTGTAACATGAATTTAGGTTCATTTAACGTTCGCGAAATCAAATCATTTTGTTTATATACACTGTAAAAACAAACTCCTGTAAAAAAACGGAAAAGGTACTGGCAGCAGAGTTGCCGTAACTTTTCCGTTTTTTCACAGAAATTCACTTTTGTGGTTTTTTTCCGTTTTCGAAACTGAAAAGTTCTGTTTTAGAAATTGAAAAGTTCCGTTTTAGGAACTGAAATGTTTTGTTTTAGAAACTGACATTTTCAGTTTTCAGGACGGTTATTTTCCGTTTTACAAGCTGATAGTTTTAGTTTTTATTATCTGTTCGATATTTCTCCCATAAAGGGGAAAGTGAGATCTCAAATTCCCCATACTTATGTTAAACATATCTGTGGCGGTTATAACTGTTTTTTTTTTTTGTATTTTTATTATTAGGAATTAAATATTTTTAACTTTTTTTTTCTTTGTACTCTTCTGAAAGGATGTCTCTTTTGTAGTGGTCAAAATATTTCTGAAATATATACTTTATTTATAATTTTATGTATTAAAATCCTAGCAAAACCAAGTAATATTTTAAAACTTCAGAAAAAAATTAAATGTATATTTTAGAAATATTTTGACAACAAAAAGAAAAGAGACATTCTGTAAGAATTGTACACAGAAAACAAAAGTTAAAAATGTTAATTTCTTAGGAGATATTATTAGGATACTTATACTTAATATACAAAATTTTATAAAAGGCAATAAATGTGATTTAATTTAGAAAGAAAAAAAGTCTGTATTAAGGAATTAAATATATTTATATGAAAAACTATTTTTAGAAAAAATCTTAAGCTTAATTATAACAATATTGCAATTTTTCCATTAAGTATGCTAAAATTTGCAATTTTTAGCACTTGTTATTAATATATTTTTTTCAATTTTTAACCCCCCCCCCCCACTTCACTGTTTATGTATTTTTTTTTTCTTATTTCATACTGAGACATATTTTAAAGACTTGGGACACTAAGTGTTACCTCTTATTTATTTATATCGTTGTTTTAATATCATTAGTATGTATAATCAATTCTGTTATACATATGTAAGATAGAAATCTCGTTTTTTGAAGACAAAAATTGGACTCATTTGCCTAGAGAGAGAGGAAATCTATTTCAGTAAATCCTAAAAGGAAAATTTTACTTATTTTCTAGCTTTTAATTCGTTTATCCGTTAGTTTGTATTCGAAAATACTTGCTATTTTAAATCATATGTATATATTTATATATGTTATAAATTATTTTCTTTATCTATTTAAAGTTTTTGTTTATTCAATGTAGTCGTTATCCGACACCATTACGCGGATGTAAACACTTTCTGGTATTTAAACCATCAAATATAAATAATTAATAACGAGGCCTTATTGTACTCAAATTGTTCATATCGAAACTATTTTTATATAAAAAAAAATTATGCTACAATAATTTTACAAGTCAACCTATAACTCTATAAATATCGCTAGGTGCTATTGAAAAATAAACGTGAGAAAAAGAAAAAAAAATAACACTTACAAGATCAAACAACTATCAGCATTCTCTAATCATAAAGAGAATAAATAGTAATAATAATAATAATTTGCTCCCATAAAATCAACTTTAAAATTAAGAGTTAAAAAAAAAAAAAAAGATAATTGACAAAAGCAATATACGAACTGCTGCTAGTTAATACTGTGATAATATAAACATACTCTTGAAATATTTTATAAATTAATAAAACAGTGCATCCAGGTTACTTATAGTAAATGATTAGAAACTGTTAGAAAGTAAAATAATTATATGATTTAAAAAGTATATTCGAATACAAACGCATAAGCTGTAATTTTGAAAAATATATAATAACGAAATAAAGCATATAGCTAAAGAACGGGGATCTTTTTTTCTTTTTTAAATCTGCATGAATAAAGATTATCTTTAGACACATATTACACATAACTTAATAACAAAGTCCGGTGAGGAAATAGTGAGTTGAAGTAAATTAATAATCAGATAAAATGCAAAATCATCCCTTTTTTATGACTTAAAACAAAATATTTATTCTAGGCAAATGATTGAAAGCTATTGTCTTAATATACACGTGGTTTAAAAACTAAATTTATATCTTACAAATATATAAAGAAATTATACATATAATATTATTAAAACAATGATATAAAAAACAAAGATAAAACTTACTTTTATTCTGTAAAATATGTCTATATCCAAAGTTGTACTTATTATTGCAATTGTAAATTCTAAAAAGCACGTGCTACTGGGCAGGTGAAGTTACTTCGGACTGCCGTATCAGCCATATTGAATCTTCCGGAGGAGGCTTTGATCATAGGGGGTGTTGACACAGGACACAGACTGACAAACTAATATATCCTCCAATCAGCGTCGGAACAAAACGTGTCTTGCCGGAAAAGTTCCGTTATCCGAGACTTTACTGTCGCTTACGGAAACTTTCAGTTATATCTCTAGCAGTAAATTGAAAACTTCCGTTAATTCCAGGAAAAGTTACACTTTTCTCCCAAAACGGAATTTTTCAGGTAAAAAAAGGAAAATTCACAGAATAACACCTGTTAATTTAAGGACATATTTTTACAGTGTAGTACAGAAAATAATTATTCAATCGTAAATAAAAATATAGTAGAACATGTAATACAAAATTGGACCACTTATATTCCGTTTATGATCGGGTATGAATCTTATGGTGTTCCGATTGCTAATGAAAACTATTATGTAAATATAATGTCAAAAGACAGTACGCACGGTAGTAATATTTTTATTATTATGTGTTCGAAAAAAGCGAATCTGAGCGCCTGAATATAAATTATAAAATATTATTTGTATATTTAGCAACTAAATATTTAATAAATATGCAGGAATGTGACTAGCTTTATGTGAATGTATAATATATGTAAGTCTGAACTTTAGCATTATTTTTTAACAGAAATATATTATCTCTATTCGATTTAAAAGTTTTGTCATTACATAAGTGTGCTATTTTATTTGTAAAGAGTATGTATGCATTATATTGTTTGTATGTATACAAATGTTTAGAATGTTTTGATTTGCAAACTCTTAATATTTGAATAATGTTTACATTATATTTGTTTGTATGTATACAAACAATATATGTATACAAAGAAGTATATATACAAACAATGTATCATGCAACAATATTAATATTTACATTGTATTGTTTGTATGTATACAAATCTTGAATGTTTTAATTTATTACATTCATTTTTTACCAGTTTGCATGTCCGTTCATGGGCGATTCATATGAAACTCATAATTTGTCACAAATTGGTGATTTTATTGATTTAGTGCTTTGCCCAAGAATGTGGAAAAAAAAACAAATTTTTGACATCGGGTGAAATGAATGAGGTTATTTCGGTTTTTATTTTGTATATAAAAAATGTTATATGTAAAAAAATCCTGGCCATTAATCACATTGTTTTTTGTATATTTAAAGACGATTACTTATTCTTTGTAATTATTTTTTTGCTGGGGGTTTTTGAGCAAAATAATATTACTTCATAGCTAGAACCAGTTCCGCTAATCATTCATATTTTCTTAATCCTTTGACCGCTGAGCAAATGGGCAAATTTGTAATGTTTTTTCTGTTATTTTTTTTAAATGTCAAAAAAAGATAAATTTTCAAAATTGGTATAAAAAACTTAGGTACTTCTCTATTATCCCATCGTCCACTTTTCATAACAAAATACTATTGCCAAAATGTATGATTAAATGCCAAAAATGCAATCCCATTTACTTGATGTCGGAAGCATTATACGTGTTTGTTATGTCGTCAAGTGGTTTTTAATTCAACATTTGCGCGTATTAATGACAACGTTCTCCCGTTTATTTGGCGTTACAGTTTGGCGATAGTTTTTTGTTATGAAAAGTGGTCGATGAGATAATAGAGAAGTACCAAAACTTAATTACGTATATGAGTAGATTCCTTGACTATATTAATCATTACTCAATATTTTAAAACTGCATCATATTTGTAGAATTATATTAATTTAAACAATGCTTCTATTGAAGTGTGAAGAAGCACATACTTCTATGAAGAACCATATATTTACATAATCGTTTTCATTAGCAATCGGAACACCATAAGATTCATCCCCGAGAATAAACGGACTATAAGTGGTCCAATTTTGTATTACGTGTTCTACGATATTTTTACGTACGTTTGAATAATTATTTTCTGTACTATATATACAAAATGATAGAGATCTAAAAACACAATTTCCATCGGGATTGATTTCGTGAATGTTAAATGAGCCTAAATTCATTTTTAAACAGTAAATCCGAAATGGACACCTAAGTATTCATACAAATTATAATAAATAAAATAAATACCTTCTAAACACTCCACAGTGAGTTCTATATAAATACCTTCCTAGGTTTAATGCAATGTGCAAGAAAAAAAAAAACAGGAGATGATCCCAAACACGTTAATAGAGACAGTAATAGACTCTCACCTCATTGGCTGGCGATTTTTTTGACGCATGCGTATTGGGTCGAATATTGTTGAAAAATGATTTTGAAGAAAAAATCGGGAAATTCACAAAATGGTTTCGGGAAAAACTTCACCAAATGGTTTAAAAATTCTTTGAGTGACAGCGGGAAAAAAATTTCGTTTTACATTCAATCATCGCAATTGGCGAGTGTGACTATTAAGTTTAGCCAGTACTGGCAATAACATCAATTACCAATTTTCAGTATTACTCGCCGATTGGTGAGTGTTAATTTTGTCTTAAATCACAAACTGTATTTACATATACTACTAGATATAATGATTATGAACCATGATTTTTCTATTATTGGGCGAGATTCATGTTTTTTCAGCAATTCTTTGACGAAATTCATGTTTTTTCAGCGATCCTTTGAAGAATTTCGCATTTTTCTCGTGATTCTTAACGAAATTCGCATTTTCCAGCGATTCTTTGATAAAATACATTTTATTCCGCAATTTTTAGACGAAATTTAGTAAAAAAGCGTGACCTTTCCTTTTTTGCGATTCTTTGACAAAATTTGCTTATCTTTCACGATCCTTTTGCATAATTAATGTTTTTTCTGATGTCTTTTAACGAAAGTCATGTTTCCCCATGATCCTTTGATGAATTTAGTGTTTTTTCCTCAATCATTTGACGAAATCTGTGATTCCCCCCCCCCCCCCCCCGCAGAAAGAAAGTGCGCAATTTGTTCATTCATGGATAAAATCATGAAATTCATTAATCGATAGTTGATAAATTCGTCAATCGATAGCAGAAAAATCGCAAAATTCATTAATCGACAGTGGAAAAATCGCAAAATTCATCAACTGGTTTCGGGGGAAAAAGTTTTCGAATATCGTCAAATGGCTTCGAGAAAAAAAAATCACAATCCGTCAATTTCGGAGAAAAAATTGTGAAATTCGCCAAATGGTTTCGAAATTTGTCGAGCGACAGCGGAGAAAAAAATCTTTTTCCATTCAATCATCGCAATTGGTGAGTGTGACTATTATGTTTGACCAGTGGTGGCAATAAAGTCCATTGCCAAATTTTCAGCATTACTCGCTGTTTGGCAAGTGCTAATTTTGTCCTATACTTCAAAACCCTTTTGATCATATCATCAGTGTGCAGGACAATTTTTTTTACGGGAACCATTTGATGAATTTTGTGATTTTTCCATTATCGATTGACCAATTTTACTGCTATCGATTGTTGAATTTTATAATTTATCAACTATTGATTAGCGAATTTCATGATTTTTTCCATGAACGTTTGACGAATTACGCAAAAAAATTAAGAATATCGTTAAATTGTCTTGGGTAAAAAAAAATTTAATATTGTCAAATGCCTTCGAGAAAAAGTTGCAAGTTGGAACGCCTGTGACCTCTTTTTCATGTTATGCATCTCGGGTCTATCCCCCCAAGTGGGACACTTTTCTAAATTTTGCAGACACCTCTCATGTGATATATCGCTGGAAAAGTCTTTGACCGCTTATTCATGTTATGCATCTCCGGGGTCCATCCTGCCACCCCCCCCCCCCTAAGGAAGGCACTTTTATAAATTTTGTTGACACCTCTCATGTGATATATCGCTGGAAAAGTCTTTGACCGCTTATTCATGTTATGCATCTCCGGGGTCCATCCCGCCACCCCCCCTCCCCCCCAAAGGGTACTTTATAAATTTTGCACACAACCCTCATGTTATATATCATTGGAAAGGTCTGTGACTGCTTAATCATATTATGCATCTCGGGTCTATCCCCCCCCTCCCAAGTGGGACACTTTTCTAAATTTTGCAAACACCTCTCATGTGATATATCGCTGGAAAATTCTTTGACCGCTTATTCATGTTATGCATCTCTGGGGTTCATCCCGCCACCCCCCCTCCCCCTAAGGGAGGCACTTTTATAAATTTTGTTGACACCCCTCATGTTATATATTGTTGGAAAGGTCTGTGACTGCTTAATCATATTATGCATCTCCGATGTCCATCTCCCCACTTTGCCCCCCCCCCAAAGGGTACTTTATAAATTTTGCACACAACCCTCATGTTATATATCATTGGAAAGGTCTGTGACTGCTTAATCGTATTATGCATCTCTGATGTCCATCTCCCCACTTTGCCCCCCCACCCCCCAAAGGGTACTTTATAAATTTTGCACACAACCCTCATGTTATATATCATTGGAGAGGTCTGTGACTGCTTAATCGTATTATGCATCTCTGATGTCCATCTCCCCACTTTGCCCCCCCCACCCCCCCCAAAGGGTACTTTATAAATTTTGCACACAACCCTCATGTTATATATCATTGGAAAGGTCTGTGATCACTTAATCATATTATGCATCTCAAATGTCCAACTCCCCACTTTGCCTCCCCCCCACCCCCCAAGGGATACTTTTCTAAATTTTGTTGACACCCCTCATGTCATATATTGTTGGAAAGGTCTGTGACTGCTTAATCATATTATGCATCTCCGATGTTCATCTCTCCACTTTGCCCCCCCCCCCTCCCCAAGGGGTACTTTCTAAATTTTGCACACAACCCTCATGTTATATATCATTGGAAAGGCCTGTGACCACTTATATCATATTATGCATCTCCGATGCCCATCTCCCCACTTTGCCCCCCCCCCCCCCAAGGGGTACTTTCTAAATTTTGCACACAACCCTCATGTTATATATCATTGGAAAGGTCTGTGACTGCTTAATCGTATTATGCATCTCTGATGTCCATCTCCCCACTTTGCCCCCCCACCCCCCAAAGGGTACTTTATAAATTTTGCACACAACCCTCATGTTATATATCATTGGAGAGGTCTGTGACTGCTTAATCGTATTATGCATCTCTGATGTCCATCTCCCCACTTTGCCCCACCCCACCCCCCCCAAAGGGTACTTTATAAATTTTGCACACAACCCTCATGTTATATATCATTGGAAAGGTCTGTGATCACTTAATCATATTATGCATCTCAAATGTCCAACTCCCCACTTTGCCTCCCCCCCACCCCCCCAAGGGATACTTTTCTAAATTTTGTTGACACCCCTCATGTCATATATTGTTGGAAAGGTCTGTGACTGCTTAATCATATTATGCATCTCCGATGTTCATCTCTCCACTTTGCCCCCCCCCCTCCCCAAGGGGTACTTTCTAAATTTTGCACACAACCCTCATGTTATATATCATTGGAAAGGCCTGTGACCACTTATATCATATTATGCATCTCCGATGCCCATCTCCCCACTTTGCCCCCCCCCCCCCCCAAGGGGTACTTTCTAAATTTTGCACACAACCCTCATGTTATATATCATTGGAAAGGTCTGTGACCACTTAATCATATTATGCATCTCCCATGTCCATCCCCCACTTTGAGCCCCCAAGGGGGTACTTTTCTGAACTTTGCACACACCCCTCATGTGATATATCAATGGAAAGGTCAGTGACCGCTTAATCATATTATCCTCCCCACTATGAAATTTGTCAAGTTAAAGCAACTATAAATTTTATTTTTATGGTACTATCAAGTTGTTTGCCGTCAAATTTTGACGGGTTCCATCTAGTCTATCTATCTATGTCACTTTTTTCTGACCACGATAACTGGAAAAATTCTGCATAAATCTCTTCCAAACTGATACATAAAATCAAGGGTCATAAAATCTCGGTCAAGTTCGTTAATGGGCAAAATCGAACCAAAGGGGGGGAAATGGGGGGGCTTTTTGTGAAAACAGAAAAATCCTCATAATTTCTTTATTATTATACGTATCGAATCCGTTTAAAGTTATTATTACTTCTAGGAAAAAGGCCGAAAATGTATGTATGACAGATTTTTGATATAATTAATTAAAAATGGCCCCAAGGGGGGGAAAAAGGGGGGTTTTAGGAGAAAAAAAAATCATAGCTTCGTCAATTCCCAAGATATCAAATCCGCGTAAATTTATTATTAATCCTCTTAGTATTATCCAAAACTTTTATATTGACAAGTTTTTTATAGGACCAACCGTTATAGCAAAAAAAAAATTAAAAACAAAACAAATCCCTGCCGGCTCCGCCTGCAAACAAGTTATTTTTCGAAGTAGGCGGTTCCAACTCCCGCATCTTTTCGAAACTGATATATAAAATCAAGGGTCATAAAATCTCGGTCAAGTTCGTTAATGGGCAAAATCGAACCAGGGGGGGGGGGGAAATGGGGGGGGGGCTTTTTGTGAAAACAGAAAAATCCTCATAATTTCTTTATTATTATACGTATCGAATCCGTTTAAAGTTATTATTACTTCTAGGAAAAGGGCCGAAAATTTATGTATGACAGATTTTCGATATAATTAAAAATGGCCCCAAGGGGGGGGGGAAAGGGGGGGTTTAGGAGAAAAAAAATCATAGCTTCGTCAATTTACAAGATATCAAATCCGCGTAAATTTATTATTAATCCTCTTAGTATTATCTAAAACTTTTATATTGACAAGTTTTTTATATGACCAACCGTTATAGCAAAAAAAATTAAAAACAAAAAAATCCCTGCCGGCTCCGCCTGCAAACAAGTTATTTTTCGAAGTAGGCGGTTCCAACTCCCGCATCTTTTCGAAACTGATACATAAAATCAAGGGACATAAAATCTCGGTCAAGTTCTTTAATGGGCAAAATCAAACCAAGGGGTGAGGGGGGGGGGGGCTTTTTGTGAAAACAGAAAAAAAAAACCCATAATTTCTGAATTATGATACGTATCGAATCCGTTTGAAGTTATTATTACTTCTAGGAACAGGGCCAAAAACTTATGTATGACAGATTTTTGATATAATTAAAAATTGCCTTAAGGGGGCGAGGGAAGAGGGGTTTTAGAAGAAAAAAATTCATAACTTCGTCAATTCCCAATATTTCAAATCCGCTTAAATATATTATAAATCCTCTTAATATTATCTAAAACTTTTATATTGACATGTTTTTTATAGGACCAACTCTTATAGCAAAAAAAAAAAATAAATAAATAAATAAATAAAAAATCCTTGCTGGCTCCGCCTGCAAACAAGTTTGGTTTCGAAGTAGGCGGTTCCAACTGCAGCATCATCGCAAAAAGGTCATTTCTTCCGCAATTCCCGACAAACAGGCACCCCACGTTCTGCGTCTTCGAAATCTACCTGTGCCTGTAGGCCGAGCCGTCAGGGATTTTATATGTTATTGTCGTTATCTATAGCATGTTCCCTATTTCAATGGAAGTGTGTAGCACCTATAGTTTTTTTACAGGGACACTCAAAAGAATTCCGTTACATTGCGGTCTATGGGGAAGAATCATTTGCGGTTTATTTAAATAATGTTTCACTATTTTAAACGCATTGAAATTTATATATACCACTAAGGTGCATTACAAGAAACTTAATATGGAATAGGGTGTGCATAGCATTTATAGATACTTTACAGGGATAGTCAAAATAATTCCGTTGCATTACGTCTATGGAGAAAAATCGTCTGCGGTTTATTTAAATAATGTTTCACTATTTTAAACGCATTGAAATTTATATATATCACTAAGGTGCATTACAAGAGGCTTACTACAGAATATTGTGTGTATAGCAGTCATCGTTCATTTACAGGGACACACAAAAGAATTCTCTATTGTCAGTTAACAATAATTCCTGGAAGTGCGTTTTAAGTTAGTGCACGCGATTTTAAAATTTATTCGCTTTTTGTTTATTACGTGGTGTGTTTAAATTTTGTAGATCATATACAGGGAAGCACAAAAGTTCGCGAACACATTTCCGTTTATTGATAGAAACTCCAGAAGGAGAATTTTAAACTGTGCTACGCGTTTCCTAACTGAACTAAAATTTAGCATCCTATGTAGTACATATACAAATCTATAGATTATATACAGGGCTGAATAAAAGCATTCAGATATTTTTCCGAATATTGTATATGTTGGAAATTCCGGAAATTATGTTTTTAAATATGTTTTGCGTTTTCCAATTTGTTTACTTAGATGTTATTTCTCAGCTTATTAAACGGTAATGATTTGTAAAATTATTTTGGAAGCGTTGGAAAGTGTTACATAATCTATGCTTGACGCATGATTTTTCGTTCTTGTTTTTTTTTTTAAAGGAAAAAATCTAACAAGGAATACGCGACGAATGTGCATAATTTTTCTGGCTCTTTCAAAATTAGTATTATTGAATCAATACTTTTGTTCATTTACACAAAATTTCAGTGTGCTGGGACAATTTGATCACGAACTATCAAAGTTTAAAACTAGCGTATTTTCATACGAAAGAAAATATGATTGCAATGAAACAGAAGTTAAAAAATATATATATTTTTGAGATTTCCAAAAATTATATCTTTTATTTATTTATTTATTTAATTTATACAAAATAAAAAAAATGTATACAAAATTGCCTCGTGCTTTTTATGCATTTTTTAAAAAGAAAAATAGGGAGATTTTTTATTAAATACGAAACGAAAAGTACATTTTTTTTAAACATGAAAGATAATAATTAAGATTAAATTTAATTGTTTTACTTTCTCATAAGTAAAAAATAGAGTTAATTATATTTCGTTTACCTCTGATTAGAATCCTGCATCGAGTCGGGTGACCCGCACCCGATCCGACCAGCGGTTCGGGGCTTTTCACAATTCTATTAAAACAGAATTTACTTTCCTTTCATTTCGGGCTCGGGTCTCGCTCACGACTCGCGCAGGGCTCTATCTCTGTCCGGGCTCGGGCCGAGTTTTTAACTTTTTTCCGGGCCGGGCCAGTCTTGGGCGAAACTTTTAGCTATTATACCGGGCTGGTCGGGCGAATAATTTTTTCTCTACAGGCTGGGCCGGGCCGAAGTTTTAACTTTTATACCGGGTCAGGCCAATATTTTTTTTGTACGCTCCGGGCCGGGCACGGACCGAACTTTTAATTTTTATACCGGTCCGGGCCGAATTTTTCTTTTATGGATCGGACCGGGGCCGGGCCTTGAAATTCCGGGGCGTGCAGACATCTACCTTAGACTCCATAGTACTGGGACTTCCGTTCCAAAATACTGTTTCAACTACATTTATTTCTATTGCAAAATATATTGATTTTTTAACGGATCTCTATTTGTATGTAAATATCTGAATTATTATTAATACCATTAATCCATTTACACGGCTTGGTACCTTAAAAGTCTGAAAAATTCTATATCGGACGGAATCACATAGGAGAGAAAAAGAATCGTTATGGTTTAGTTCCTTTTTTACCATGTCTGTCGTCTCTTGCAAAGTATTATTTATTTTCAAACGGAATATTATATCCATTTTGCACCGATCAAGAAATTTTCCCCTTTAAAACAGGATTTCGTCATACACAGATTCTTATAATTTTTTTTACAGTACTGTATATCCTCCCCCCCCCCACCCTTGAAATGTAAACGTATTATTCTTTAAAGTGAATTTTAATTGTAGAATAATGTTAATTTAAAAATTTATGTATTTTCGGCAAAAATTGTTGACCCAAGGAGGTTGTTCCTTAAACAGATTTTTGCACGAATCAGACAGGGACGAATCAATGATTTTCATACAAGCAGGGTTGTTGTGACCATGCCAGAAAATTTCGGTCGGTGCCCGGTTCGGTCCGGCCCGAGCCTCCAGAGAAAGCATGATCCGGGCACGACCCAGAAAAACTGACGATTAAACTCGACCCGTCCCGAGTCCGTGTAGGCCTCTAAATGGCATTTGAATGGGAAAAACGTGTTCTAAATGGCTGGTAAAATTTTAAATAAATTATGAAAAAAATTGAGTTTGAGTTGTAAATTTCGTTCAAACTCACAGATTTTTTGAGTTTTCGTTCAGTTCACGTTCGTTTATCAAAAAGTGAATCAAGTTCAACTCACGTTCACAGAAAGTGAACTAAGTTCGCGAGTTTTCGTTTAATGAACGCGCTCATGCCCAACACTGCTAAAAACATTCTAAATTACAATTTCTATGGAATCTCTGGAACTACAGAACCGTTTTCAAAAGTGATGGTGGCAAATTTATGGTGACAGTCCCTGCTCCAATACAGGCTATATTTTATGTCGGTGCCACTACACCCAGGGGGATGCAGGAGCGAAAAACGTTCTAAAATTTCGATTTTTTTTTTATACTGAAGGTGTTAGAAACATGAAATTTAGCATGGTAGTTACTTATAAGATGTAAATGCTCTCTAAGAACAAAGTCTAAAAAAATCGAAATTTAAAAGGGTGAGATGAACGAAAAGCGTTCTAAAAACATTCAAATTACAATTTCTGTGGAATCTCTGGAACTACAGAACCGTTTTCCAAAGTGATGGTGGCAAATTGATGGTGACAGTCCCTGCTCCAAAATAGGCTATATTTTATGTCGGTGCCACTACTCCCAGGGGGGTGCAGGAGCGAAAAACGTTCTAAAATTTCGTTTTTTTTTTTATATTGAAGGAGCTAGAAACTTGAAATTTGGCATGGTAGTTATTTACAAGATGTAAATGCTCTCTAAGAACAAATTCTAAAAAAAAAATCGAAATTTAAAAGGGTGAGATGAACGAAAAACGGTCTAAAAACATTCTAAATTACAATTTCTATGGAATCTCTGGAACTACAGAACCATTTTTAAAAGTGATGGTGGCAAATTGATGGTAACAGTCCCTGCTGTAACATATACTATGTTTTATATCGGTGCCACTACCCCCAGGGGAGTGCAAGAGCGAAAAACGTTCTAAAATTTCGATTTTTTTTTATACTGAAGGTGTTAGAAACATGAAATTTGGCATGGTAGTTACTTATAAGATGTAAATGCTCTCTAAGAACAAATTCGAAAAAAATTCGCAATTTAAAACTGTGAGATGAGCAAAAAGCGTTCTAAAGACATTCTAAATTACAATTTCTATAGAATCTCTGGAACTACCGAACCCTTTTCAAAAGTTATGGTAAAAAATTGATGGTGATAGTCCCTTCTGTAACATAGGCTATATTTTATGTCGATGCCACTACCACAGGGAGGTGCAAGAGCGGAAAACGTTCTAAAATTTCGATTTTTTTTTTATACTGAAGGAACTAGAAACTTGAAATTTGGCATGGTAGTTATTTATAAAATGTAAATGCTCTCTAAGAACAAATTCTAAAGAAATACGTAATTTAAAAGGGTGAGATGAGCGAAAAGCTGTTTAAAAACATTCTAAATTACAATTTCTATGGAATCTCTGGAACTACGGAACCATTTTCAAAAGTGATGGTAACTGTCCCTGCTGTAACATAGGCTATATTTTCTATCGGTGACATTATTACACGGGGGGGGGGGTGAAAAAGCAAAAATCGTTCTAAAATTTTGATTTCTTTTATCGACATTAGTGTGGCTTAATTAGTACTTTCTGAATTATATGTGGCAGTAAAATTTCCTCTAATGAAAATAGGCCAATGAATACCACTTGGCATTTTTCAAGAATTACGCGAGCAAAGCCGCGAGTTTTGCTAGTTTAGAATATCTGTGGAATTTTTTTTTCGCTTACTAACTGAATGATGACGGTACTTTTCCGAGTAAGGTCTTAATTTTATTTTTAAAAAATCATGGATAAAGCCCTAACACAATTTCTTTTATAACTCCATGAAGATTTACGATAACTATGCGTTTTTCTGAGCTGCTTCTATTCAAAGAAACTCAAGTAAAATGTTACAAAAAAAAAAAGTTTGGGACGTTACCTTTCGAAAAATGAAAGTTTGTACAATATTTAATATTTAATTAGCCATCCGGCTAATCATTACAATAGAAACCACATACAATTATATATATATATATATATATATATATATATATATATAAATTTAGATGAGTTAAAGTGATACTTTTCTTTTATTTTTGCATTAATTGGAACGGAACTGGTGTTACAACCATCGTTCAATTTTGTTTGCACGTACATTTAATACTATCATGAAATTTTCATCTTCATAACAAAAACAAAACTTTCCTCTTGAGTTATCCGATTCATTGTATTAAAAAAATATACACACTCTCACAATTGTTGATATTTTGTAACATAGTTTCAATCAAATGACTGATATGGGAATATTTATGGATAAATCCTTCACAATAGCTTTGTCGATCGATACAATTCATAGAAAAAATAGTATCAATAAAATAATAGAATGGATTGCTTATCTTTGTTGCACTTGAAAAGAAAAGTTACCGATTCCTCAAACGAATGACCAACTAAGAAATTCCTTTTCTGTGGATTCTAGGTTATCACAATGACACAATCTCCCGCATCCTTGATCTCTATGCACTTTACTGTGTGAAGTTCGCAACTGCACCATCACTGCGTATTCTGTATTCACTGCCACTGCAGGTAGAGAAAATAATTCATTTAATTGTGTTTTTAGTGCTCATTTTCAAAGTTGTTGTAAATAAATATAGGGGAGATGGGGGATGAATGGGACAAGGGATGGATGGGACGTTCTCAATATTTCAGGCAATAAACTTTTCTTTTTAGTTGCTTCCTATCCTCATAGATTTCACTACCATAGTGTGATTCAGAACCAAAAGCAAGATCACGCTGTTTTCATTTTCCCCCAAATTTGCATTTCCTGAAAACTCTGCTCAAACGTAATTTTTTTTATACTTGAAGTTACTTAAATATTTTATCCAATACTTAAATATCTTACTTACTTAAAAATTTTATGCAATATAAACAATTAAAATATGTTGTAGTTTTTTTATTTCAGGCTGAATATTGGTAATTAAAATGAATGAATATTAACCATTGTGACAAAATAACTTTTGAGACAAAATGGCTGACAATTGAATATATGCATCATGGGGATGATTGGGACATTTCAAATGCGGATGAATGTGATTGTCTCATTCATCGCTAGAGGATGCTGAAAAACATATTTATTAACTAAATAATATTATGCAGGTTGATAAATTAATAATTTATGGTAATTATTCTTTTAAAATTTCATCCTCATTGTATCAATCGTCTTCAGCCATTGAATGCTTCCGTTTATGGGCCTTTTAAGACAAAGTTGAGATGAGTCCAAGATGATTGGCTGACAAATAATCCTGGAGATCTACAATTTATAATATCTGAGCTTTTGCCAAGGAGGCATTTTTGTCAGCTTTTAGTCCTTAACATTGAATACAGGGAGGGAAATATATTGTGTCCCATTCATCCCTTCTGTGGGGATGATTGGGACGGAGAGGAACTTTTTTTTTAATTCCATAATATATTTCTATATAATAATAATCTTGTATATATATTGTGCATAAGATGTAGTCAAACACTTAATGTATGAAATGTGATATATAATATTGATAATAACTTAAAAAATTTATTTAAAATAAATATTTTTGTTAAAATGTCCCATTCATCCCCCATCTCCCCTAATTTTAAAATGAAAGATTTTTTTATTTACGAAAATTGCTTTTAATTGATTTGTGGATGATTGTGTGAAGCAGTTGGAAACATCCCAGAAATCGGTCAAAAAATCTTTTAGGGAATTAAGTAAATACAATTTAATAAAAAGTCTTTTTTTTTTTTTTTTTTTTTTTTTTTTTTTTTTAAATAAAAAATACAAAAAGGATCTTGGCGATCTTTTATTATATTTACTTATCTATTTACTTGAATTATTAAATTGATCTATATAATGTTTGCCAATCCACACTCACGTAATTCTTTATTTAATTATCAGATCTGCAATAGAGACGAATTTAGTTCTGCAGAATTCTCCGCGTGGCAACATATTTGTGTCATTATATCTGGATATTAGGAACACCAATAAAATACGAAATTCTTATTGATAGATATTAGAAGTATTGGGTTCTTCGGAAAGTTCCTTCCGTTTGGGAAAACCAATTCGTCCCGGAAAATTCTGCCCATCAATTATTAAATATTAGATATAGGAATTAATGTCCAGTAATTAAATGATAGAATTTTCCGGTACGAACCAACTTTCCTAACCGGAAAGAACTTTCCGAACAACCCAACATATGCTTAGTAGGAGCGTGAAATTCATCCAATTTTATATATTTTATCTGAAATCTCTCCGCCCACTCTAGAAATCTCGGGCAGGGTCCAGCAGTACTTTGTCAGGGGGCTCATCTAAAAAAAAATATTATTAATGTAGCGAAATATTTATTTACGTGCTTTTTTGATATTTTTATTAGTTATTTTCGTATAGTTTAAAATAAAGTATTTCATTTATATTTTTCTGTTTGCATGTAAAATGCACTTTCTGGGCCCCAAATGGAGTCAAAGCAGTGCGCTGCAGAACGTATCTGGGCCCCATTCAGAAGCGACCGGCTAGTAATAATATATTTTAAAACTCTGCATATGTTTATTAATGATAGACCCACCTTCTTTTTTTCAGTTCAACATTTTTTATATTAAAGAATTAAATTGTTCTTCCTGGTTATGCGAAGACTGCTTGTTGAGTGAGAAACCACAAGAGGTCATCTTAACGAGGTTAAAGATTTTCATCTTATGAATCATCGTTTATTTTCTTGGAAATCTACTACCTAACAGCAAGAATAATATTATTAAAACACGGAGTTCAATCTGACATTCAACTATTCTCTTAACAGCTGAAAACCATTCAGTTCCCATGCTCAAAAACTGGTCAATCGCTTGTAACCTCCGACTGCTTAAAGTTCAAGCTGCATAAAAATGCCTGGAAGCGCCGACGTCTTCAAAGTCCCTGTAGATCAAAATAAAACTTTAATAATTTCCGCGAATTTCTGTCAAGCTTGATTGCCAAAAAAATTAAGGAATGAATGGCGTTTTGTAAATAGTTAAACCCAAGATACAATCTCTATCTTGAACGCGTGCGGAAACGTAAGCATATTGTCCTGTCCTCTAAAAAAAAAAACCCAGTGTGAAATGTTTCCTAAAAAAAAAAACCCACCTTAGTACTTCATCAAATATTTTACTGAAGTCAGTTTTTGGTTTTGTCCTTTTTCTATACACCATTTACAACAGTAAAAACATTTGATAATACCTAAGGAGTGTTTATTTAGTTTCATAAGAATTTAATCTAATATTGCAGAATTTTGGCAAAACATGAGCTGCATTTTCACATATTTGCTTGTTATAATACATTATGTTAGAATGATGTACATCAATTTTGAAATGTTTTTATGTTAAACCATTAATGTGTGAATAAAATGTTACATTTACAGCTGATTATGTCATGTATGGCTTGGCTGGCGACCTTTGAAAATGGAGCTAAAAAAAACCCATGCTGGAATTAAAAAAAACCCAAAATTTTTTTTACTAATAATTGATAAAATTCAGAAATTTTCTTAAAACTACATTTATTCTTAAGGAATATAATTAAATTATGCAAATTTAATGCATGTTGAAGGAACTTCTAGGGATTTTTTTTTTTTAGTATGCTCTAAAAAAATGCATGTTTGCAAAAATAAAACCCATCAATCTTTTTTACACACAGATACCCTTCACTTGTATTTTACATATTATTTTGATGTTTTCAAACTTTTAATTATTGTATTTTATTCACTCTTAATTTCGTAATGCAAAATATTTTACTTAAGGTAGAATAATCAATATAGATGCATAGCTGCTAACTTGTACGATTTCTTTTCTAAGCATACAGATTAACTGTAAGATTGTACAGTCTTGTGCAAAACACAGTAAATGAATTGTAAAATATCATTTTATCTTTCGCATAAAAGGTAAAACTTGAAATCTGATGCATTCTCCCTTTCTTATTGAAACGAGCATAATTAAAAATATACCATAGATAAAAAGCGTAATACAATTCAGGAAGGAAGCGGCAGCAAATTAATCAGCAAATCTACTTTCAAGAACAAGCGTGCACCCTTTCTATGTCATCGATGAACTTCATTATCTTTGCTTTATCATCTGAGAAGATAAAGTCTGGGATGTAATTTTGATCAGTCAAAACTCATTTTAACCAGGATTGTGGTCAAAACTGGTTTTAACCATCTAAAAGTGGTCAAAATTACTTCAACCACTCAAAATTGAAACTAAAAAATTAAAAAAACTTTTGAAATTTTTGGATTTTATAATGCACCCGGTGAATTGTTGTGCAAAATCTTCAGCAATAAAGATAATTTTCAAAGTTTGATCAGAGTTAGCCTTAATACAGCAAAAGTTATTACTTAATGGGGCAAATTTACAAATAATTATATGTTTTATTTTGCATATTTGAATTTTTTTCAATTTACAAAAATAATGAAATATTAAATATTTTTTTGCAGAATTGTGGTTTAAAAATAAATAATAATGAGAAAAAGAAAAGATTTTGATGGCAAATAATTTTATTTCCAAGTATTTTTACATGTGGGATTTTTAGGTAACATGTTTTTTTTGGGGGGGGAGGGGGGGGGGGAGTGGGTTTTTTTCAAATTCTTGCTTAGTTGGCTGTCATTTTATAACATATTGATAGAATGAAAAATGCTCAGCATTAACATCTTTGTCAGAACAAGCTGTGAAAATATAGCTATGTTTATTTTTTTTCAATTTATTATTAGACTTTATATAAAGATAAGTTCAAAAAATGGGTTTTTTTAGAGGACAGCGCAATACTTACACGGCTTAAACTTTTGAATCAGTTTTTAATCTTTTAAATTTTGCACTGATGATGAAGTTTTAGGGGCTCCGAAACAGCTGTTTGCCATTTTATATATTTTATTTGTACTATTTTACGTTGATCATTTATTTTAATATAACGGTACAAAGTTCAATCCACCTATTTTAAAAATTAAAAAAGGCGTTGATGTTGTTTAAAATATCGTTGAACGTTTAAATACTATATAACTTTAATATTGAATATTTTGTAGCTGTATAATATTCAAATAAATTTTTTTTCGCTATGCGATGTTAATCACATTTGATGTTAATCATCACATATTATTTTTCAATTCTTTAACTAAGGGAATTCGGTACCCTTCACTTTGCGAAAAATGACAAAAATATGAATTTTCCAATTTTTTGTTTAAAATGAATTCTGACTTCCGTAGAATATAATAACTTATAACTTTAATATTGACTATATAACTATATAATTAACTATAAAACTTTAATATTGAAGATTTTGTAGCTGTATAATATTCAAATAACTTTTCTTTAGCTATGTGATGTTAATCACATTTGATGTTAATCATCACATATTATTTTTCAATTCTTTAACTAAGGGACTTCACTTTGCGAAAAATGACAAAAATATGAATTTTCCAATTTTTTGTTTAAAGTGAATTCAGACTTCCGTAGAATATTCTCAGTAAGTGCCGTAAAGATACGATAATAAAAAAAATATGCAAAAAAGGCTTTTTACTCCATCCATTTTCACTGGAAATGATTCAGAGTCCCAACATTTTAATTCATTTTTCTCAGTTAGTGCTTTACCAATATATCAGTTGTTCTAAGCGACAAAACATCAACAAATACTTTTTTATTCACTCGCTATTTTTTTCTTTTTTTCTAGCGATATTTAAGTTTTATTTAATAAATTAAAGAATTAGATTTTCAGAAATATAAAGATTTTATTTAAAAAAAATAATAATGTTACGTAAATACTTGTTTATTGTAATTTTTACATATGTATCATATAATTTACATTATAATTTTGTTTATTTTTTCTTTAACTAACATTTTGGAAATGCGATTCTTACAGTTATAGAGCATACTTCTAAGAGAAGTATGCAATAAGAGATATTTCAAAATGTACAAAATTGGAGAAAAAGTGTAGTTTTAATAAAATAATAATAATATGTATATATTTTTTTACTACCAAAATTACATTTTTTATTGATAAAATAATTGTTCCTTATGAAACTATTTAATAACATGACAATAGGATATCATAAAATATTGATGGCAGACCCTTTTACACTGCAAAAAAAGTGTTGATTTTACAGTATAATACTGGTACCGCAGCTGCCAGTATTATACCATAAAATCAACAGTAATAAACAGTAAAATAAGCAGTAATACGTAGTGTATTACTGCTTATTTTACTGGTTTATTACTGTTAATTTTACGGTATAATATACTGTATAGTGTACGTGTACATGCTAAAAATTTACACGATCACCCATCAACATTGTAACATGCCAAACTTTTACATAATTTTTTAAAAACATTTATATGCTTATATTATTATTAGCTGCTTGTATGAAATACTAGTTAATGGAACCAGTCGCTTTCATTTATTAAATAACTAGCAAAACCCACGGCATTGTACACGTTATTGTTGTGATATGCCAAGCGGTATTTGTGTGCCTTTGAAATTGATATGGAATTTATTAATTAACAAATATTGTGTAAAATTTCATAGAAATCGTAATTTAGAGCTTTTTCTGCTCATTTCAGCCTTTTAAATTCTTAATTTTATTAGAAACCATTCTTAGCGAGCATTTGTATCTTAAAAGTATCGCCATGCCGAATTTCAAGTTTCTTTAGTCCTTAGCATCCCACAAATAGTAAGTTCAGAACTTCTTTTCGCTCCTGCACCCTTTTAAATTTCGAATAATAATTTTTTAAAAAAAATCTGTTCTGTGCGTGTATTTGCGTCTTAAAGACAGCAGCCATGTCAAATTTTAAGTTTATATCCTAACCAATTCCATAGAAATCGTAATTTAGAACGCTTTTCGCGTACTTCATCCTTTTAAATTTAGAATTTTCTTTCAAACTGGTTCTGTGCGAGCATTTACACCTTAAAAGTAGCAGCCATGTCAAATTTCCAGTTTCTATCCCTATTAATTCCGTATAAATAGTAATTTAGAAACGTTTTTAGAACGCTTTTCGTGTATTTCACCCTTTTAAATTTTGAGTTTTCTTTAAAACTGTTCTGTGCGCAAAGTAAGCTTAAAGTAAGAAACATGTTAAATTTCAAGTTTCTGTCTCAAACAATTCCATATAAATCGTAATTTAGAACGATTTTAGAATGGTTTCCATCATTTCACCCTTTTAAATTTCTAATTACAAAAAAAAAAAAATAAAAAAAAAAAAATAAAATAAATAAATAAATAAATAAATAAATAAATAAATAAATAAAATAAATAAATAAAAATATTGTGTGTCAGCATTTGCTTCTTAAAAGTAGCAGCCATGTCAAACTTCAAATTTCTATCCTTAAGAATTTCGTAGAAATCGTAATTTAGAATGTTTTTAGAACGCTTTTCGCGCATTTCACACTTTTAAATTTAGATTTTTTTTTTTTTTTTACAAACCGTTCTTAGAGAGCATTTACATCTTATAAGTATAACAACCATGCCAAATTTCAAGTTTCTAGCCCTTTTAGTATTATAAAAATCGCAATTTTAGAACGTTTTTAGCTGCTGCACCCTCCTGTGGGTAGACATAAAGTAGCGTCATAATATATAGCCTATGTTGGAGCAAGAATTGTCACCATCAATTTGCCACCCTTATTTTTGAACATAGAAATAAGAAGTAACTTTATATAATAATTTCTTTTAATGTATGCAGTTACGTAAATTAAATATTTCGTAAGAAGTTCATTTATTATTTAAATATGCGCAGCAAGTGTTTATTACTGGAATAGACTTATGTTTAAATTTATTTTGCTGTTAAGAAGATCATACATTCATAGTATCATTTATCTCTTTAAAAAAAATTTCTAAGTACCTTTAAATGTTTAATTTATTACAAAAATAATCTAAAATTAATTTTAATCATTCTAATTCATTCCTATTTCATCTTTATCACACACATTTTATTTCATTTAAAAAAAATCTCTTCTCTTCACTAACACACTTTAAAAATATATCTACCAAAAAAAAATCCTGTGGAACAACATGCATGTAAAATATTTTACGCGAAAAAAAAAAAAAAATAATATATAGATATTTTTTTCTAAGCTCCCACAATTATTTTCCAAAAATTAAATAAAACAATATTTTTTTCTCGAGATTTTATCTAATTCCCGAAAAATAAATATATTTAAAATATCATCGTACTACAATTACACACCATGCCACGCATTTTTTATCGACATTTCTCCCCCCCCCCCCCTAAGTTCCCACAGTTCTTTTTGAAAAATTAAATAAAACAAAATTTTTACTCGAGATTTTATCTAATTCCCCAAAAATAAATATATTTAAACTATCATCCTACTACAATTACATAACGTGACCCTCTTTTTTTTATCAACCTTTTTTTCCCCCCAAGTTCCAACAGTTCTTTTCGAAAAATTAAATAAAACAATTTTTACGCGACATTTTTTCAACTCCCCAAAAATAAATACATGTAAACTAGCATCGTACTACAGTACACAGAATTCTCCGCAAAAAATTTTTACTCGACATTTTTTTTCTTCTAAGATCTCAAAATAAAATCAGTCTTTTCAAAATAATCACCTTACTTTAAGACGCTCTCTTATAAGCACCCTCCACCTCGCTTATCAACAGTAGCGTTCTCCTCCATGCTTATCAACAGCGGCATCCTCCTCCACGCTTATCAACAGCGACGTCCTCCTCCAAGCTCCTCAACTCCGCGCCACTCAACCGGCGTTCACACAACCGCACCACATCACCTCTACAACACCAGATCACCGACGCTACCAAACTGTCAATATCATGCTACTAATATATAATATAAACATATTATACAGGGTGATTCAAAACTTATCGTTCAGATTTCGTGGGAAAATAGGGAATATGTCAGGAAACCGATTTTACATAGGAAAGTATGTCCGCAAATGTATGCATGCGTATGTAGAGGGCGCTGTGTGTACCCAACCTTCTATTGCGTCCCAATCATTGTTTTGACTTTCCTAAAGCTAATATTATTTCTTTTCCTATTTCCACTTCTCATTTGGACTTCCACGAAGCCTTTTGCATCTTTAAAATCTCCAAAAATCTTGTTAATGCCCTTTATTGAACGCTTTCATTATCTGACGCCTGGACGTTGAATAAAGGTCATTAACGAGATTTTTGGAGATTTTAAAGATGCAAAAGGCTTCGTGGAAGTCCAAATGAGAAGTAGAAATAGGAGAAGAAATAATACTAGCTTTAGGACAGTCAAAACAATTATTGGGACGCAATGGAAGGTTGGGTACACACAGCGTCCTCTACATACGCATGCGTACATTTGCGGACATACTTTCCTGTGTGAAATCAGTTTCCTGACGTATTCTACCTTCCCACGAAATTTGGAAGATAAGTTTTGAATCACCCTGTATATAACTTGCATATAACAAAGAAAGATACTTTGTTATTATCTGCTTTTGAAATCGGTTCGGTAGTTCCAGAGATTATCCCCTACAAATACAAATAAACGTTCTTCTTTATAATATTAGTATAGATTCAAATAAAATATAGCCCGAAGAGTACCGAGTTTCCTCAAAAGAGTGGTAGCCTTCTGTAGATAAATCGAAGATAATTATCACGTATTTATCTGCAGAAACATGTAATCTTTTAATTACGGAATTTAAAAATAATATGTGATGATTTTGATGCTAATCATTATACGGTAGATAAAAGAAATCACGTAACGTTTTAAAGAATATGGAAAGAAAAAATTCCAGTCATATTTCTGCGTATAATGCGAATTTCTCCAACCTTCATAATTTTACAAATTTGCTACTGAAACCTTAGAAAAAAGAATGAAAAAACCCGGAAGAACATGAACACTTTTAAGTTTATTTTATAAAGCATTAAAAAGACATCTGTGAAAACACGATTCTTTGCAATTATTTTCCGACAGCCGATTTACTTCCTCTTCGGTTCCGATAATAAATTACCAAACTTTGAAATTCAATGAACAAACTTGGTCAGCAATAAAAGAAAAATATAATGAGCAGACATGAAGAAAAGTCCCCCAAGGGTATGTTTTAGCAGACAATTATGACAAGATGTTAGAACAAGTAAGTGTGTGTTTTCATAGAATTCAGATGCTGATTAGAAGATTCGCTAGAATCTTCTTCTGTTTCTTAATCTTATCCATCTTATCATATATAGATTACTTTGCTTGATACAATGTTTCTTTTGAAATAAGACCAGATGTCGTAACAATTTTCCGTCCAAAATAAACATTAGATCATATAGCAGGAGCGTCAAAAGTTCGATGCAATTTTAAACAAGAATGAAAAATCATGCACCAGACATAGATTATTAAACACTTTCCAACACTAACAGAATATTATTAAGAAAGTTCATTTTCTTCCTAGAATGAATGAGATATCAAATCAGCAACTTTAAAAACGCGTAACTCAGTATAAATCCATTTTCAGCAACTGTTATCCATTCTGTCGTGTAGCCCCGTATGGTATACGATCTATAGAATTTATACACAACACTTAATACACTCAAAATTAGATAAGTTTAAACGCACTTTGAACAATTATCGATCTTAGTCAATCCTGTAACCGAATTCTTTGGTGTGTCCTCTATAAATGAACGATAAATTCTAATGCAATCCACAATCTATTGAAAACATGTTGTAGTATATTTGAGTGAATTCATTATGTTTGAAGTATCATAACATCATTGACATGCACCGCTAAAATGCACGGCAAACGATTTCCCCCCATAGATCATAATGTAAAGGAATTTTGTTCTGCGTCCCTGTAAATGAACTATAAATGCTACTTATTTTATTATCCTGCTAATGCAGGTTATAATCCATCCATATGAAGAATGCATACCAATCTCTATGCTTGAAATATCGTAACATAAATAAAATACACTGCAAACGATTTTTCCCGATAGACCATAATATAATGGAATTATTTTGTGTGTCCTTGTAAACCACCTACAAATGCTACACTCTTCATTTTCAATACCGAACAGTCTGCAGTAACCCTCAATAAGATATAAATGTTTCATGGCAATCCAGGCACAATCACGAGAGTTAGAGCACGGGATTGCCGTCTGTATACAGACGGCAGACAGACAGGCAGACAGACCGAATTCATAAACGCTATGAACTATGTTGGAGAATGTTTAAAATCATAAAAAATTAACAAATTGTCGTATCGTAGTGCGGTTTGCACCATACACTGTAAAAAAATTTTCCTGAAAAAAAACGGAAATTGTACTGGCAATCGAGACGCCAGTACTATTTCCGTATTTTAACGGAAAAAAAAATTCCGTAAATTCCAGGAAATTTTCCGTGATTTCTGAAATATCCGTTTTTAAATTTCCGTTTTTTAACAGATATCTTCCGTATTTTTTAGATATTTTTATATCGTTAAAATAAATTTTATAGGACAAAAAAAAAAAAAAAAAAAAAAAAAAAAAAAAAAAAAATTCTCAAGGAACATCTTATATAACACTTTTTATTTTTTTTTCTTTCATTTCTGTGCGAGTTTTCAGTAAATAAATAACCAACACTTGGCACGAAGGCGGAAACTTCTGTGTAGTAAACGGGCGGGCTGTACCATTACGCTACGACGGGAGACTTTGTTTCCTCAAATGTGGTTATTTATTTTATATTCTTTTAATGATGCAAGAACTTAAAGGTTTTATAGTTAGGTGGATTTTTTCAATATTTTATTTTCATAATTTTTAATATCTTGCTTTATTATTTGATGCTTTATAACAGATGAATTTTAACTTTTTATGTATTATATGCGTAAAACATTGTATTAAGACTAATGATTCCTTCTTTTTGCAATAGTACATATACTTTTTAAAATTATTTATCTGTTGATCTATTTATCAATTCTAAAAACAATAATTATCTTAAGTAGACGTATTTATTACATGCTATTAAAGTAAATTTTCTTTATCTCTTATTTTAAAACTTATGTGAATAAACAATTTTATAATAAATTAAATTATTATATTTAATCTTTACTGAGATCTTTGTGTACGATTCTGTTAAACTGAATAATTAAAAAAAATCAAAACAAAAAAATAGATTTTTAGAGAAAATTTTGAAATTAATGACTTTAGGATAGGTAAGTTTAAATTTGAACTTGATAATTTAGTTTAAATTAATTTTGTTTAATTTATAAATTTATAAACTAACGAAATAAGTTATAAACTTTATAAAATTATAAACTAACGAAATAAATTATAAACTTTATAAAATTATAAACTTCATTTTTATAAAAGTAAACAAAATGTCATTAATTATTTTTTATAAATTTAAAGAAAAAAATATGAACTTCGTAAAATTATAATTTATAAAATAATAAATTTTAGTTTAATTCACAAATTTATAAGACAAATCAGCTTAGTTTAACACCTACATACCGATAATTTGCAAAAATATTATTTTATGAAACCTTAAAAATATTTAAAAAAAAAAAATAGATATTTAGCGAAAATTTTGAAATTAATGACCTTGGGATAGTTATGTTTAAATTTGGATTTATTAATTTAGTCTAAATTAATTTAGTTTAATTTATAAAATTATAAACTAACTAAATATATTAGAAACTTTATAAAATTGTAAACTAACTAAATATATTATAAACTTTATAAAATTATAAACTAACTAAATATATTATAAACTTTATAAAATTATAAACTAATTAAATATATTATAAACTTTATAAAATTATAAACTTCATTTTTATAAAAGTAAAGAAAAAATCATTAATTATTTTTATAAATTTAAAGATAAAAATATAAACTTTCTAAAATTATAATTTATAAAATAATAAATTTTAGGTTAACCCATTTTCGGCCAAAGGTGCATAAACGCACCATTTCAATAAATATTTTTTTATTAACACTGTGACGTATATTTTTCGCTAATTTTATTTTTCTGCTATTCTTAAGGGTTCTGGAGACAACTATAAAATATTAGTAATTCAATTGAAGTAATCACTTTCTGTTGAGAAATTTTCAAAATACGCTGTTTTGTTACTTGAAACGGTTATTGACAAATTCGACTTTTTGAAAATGTATAATTATTCCACTTGACTTTAATTATATGTTTTTATAATGGAGTAAAGTTGCAAGTTCAGTAAATAAAATAAAAATAAAACAAATGCCATAAGAAAACTTAAATTTTTTATTTAAATTTAATAATAAATTAATAATAATAAATTAATAATGGTAACGTCAAATTAAATAAAATATTATTTTTCATGCACGAAACTTTTTAGATGTCTTAATGAATGTAATTTAAACAAATTTCTATGCAAATAATACCACATTTTATAAAATTTCTATGCTTGGCCGAAAATGGGTTAATTCACAAATTTATAAGAGAAATCAGTTTTGTTCAATACCAATAATTTGAAAAGATATTATTTTAGGAAACCTTTAATAACCTAATATTGCCTCACGTTAATAAAATTAAAATAAAATTTTAAAATGTCAGTGAAAAAATTCATAATTTGAAGCACTATAAAGAAAAAAAAGTAGATTTAAAACAAAAAAATTTCTGTAATCTATATAAATAAAGTAAATTTCTAAAGATTTCACTAAAAAATAAAAAATATCATTATTATTTTCACAAAAAATTACCGTCCAGACATGGGCCCGGTTAGAATGAGCTCCAGGATTGGCCCGAGTCTAATGACAGAAAATAGGCCCACGGGTAGGACCGGTCCAGGCCTGGATCCTAGAAGATCCTGGACCCTAGTAAATACAACAACCTTAATTCGCATTTCAAACAAGACTATATCTGTATACAAACCTCTGAACGTTATTTCCGGAAATGGGGAAATACGGACATTGTACTGTTTTGAAAAAAATCCATCAAGGAACTTTTTTTGGAAAACTTTCTGCATATCTACGGATATGAAATCTCTTTTACGGAACTAATGTCATTTACGGAAATTGTACTGTTGTTTTGGAAAAATGAAACTTCTCCGTAAAATTTTACGGAAAATCTCTTGTATTTTCACGGATTTTTTTTAGAGTGTAAGACTTTTAAAAGTATCAAATGTTTTGTGGCGAAAGCAAAAAATAGTTCAACATTTCGTTGAACTTATTTTTGCCACAGAAATTCCGACCATTGGCCAAGTCTTATGGTATAAACCGCATTTTGTTCCTATACGACAATTTTGTAATTTTTATGAGTTTTTGAAATATGAACGGATTTATGAAACACTTTGAATTATTTTCTTTTCTTTTGCCACGGAAAGTTCCACGTTTTGACAAGTCGTATGGAGTAAATCGATCTTCACAATTTCATTAAAGTATTGAAAAACTGCTGTGGTAACAATAAAAGCATAAAAACTTCTTTAAAACGCCATAAAATAAAGATTGCGCTTATATTAGGCTTTTCGAAAGAACTTTTGTCTTTCTTCGTCAGGCGCAAAGAAGACATGCTACTACTTATTGCCGTTTACTATAGCATGTTCCATATTTCAACTGAAGTGTGTAGCACTTATAGTTTTTTTACAGGGGCAGTCAAAAGTATCCCGTTACATTACAGTCAATGGGAAATAATCGTTTCAAGTGCATTTTGATGACGCTACGTCATTGAAAACACAAGCGAATTGATATATAATTATGAAGAGGATTAAAACATGCTTTTTGTAGAATATGGGGTGCAAAGTATTTATCATGCATTTACAGGGTCAAACAAAAGAATTCTGTTAATCATCGTTCAAGTAGGGGGAAAATCGTTTGCAGTGTAATTTAGTGATATTTCACTATTTCAAACATAATGAAAATTATATGCATTACTGAGGTGCACTATAAATTGCTCTCTTGTGTGCATTGGTTTATTTACATGGACACACAAAATATATTGGTTACAGTACATGTGCGATATTTACAGTCTATGTGTGATAAGTGCGTTTTCAACTTTGGTTTGCGTTTTTAAGTTCAATTAATTTTTTTCATAACACGTGTGTGTTTATAAACTCGGTTGATCATATACAGGGCTACACAAGGGAATTCGTAAGTATTACAGACTATGGCAGTGAAGTGCTTAGGTGTAGTTTTTAATCGTGTTTACGCATTTTCCTGCTGAACTATATTTAGTAGACTAATAGAAGTTTGTAGAATATAAATAAATTCATTTACAGGGCTACGCAAAGACAAATATACATTGTCGTTTACGGTTGGTAATGGCTGCGAGTGAGTTTTAAGTTGCCTTTTAGCTTAATATGTGGTGTGTACAAAAGTCTTCAGATAATATACAGGGCTGTACAAAAGATTCCGAGTACATTTGCATCGATTGGCAAAAATCGCTACATGTGAATAGTCTAACTGAACTAAATTTTATCATACTATATATCCACATCTATTGATCATATACAAAAGACTGCACAAAATAATCCAACTACTTTTTGGACACTGGAAGGTCATTTCGAAAACTGTATTTTTCAATGTTTTATATGTTTTCTAAACTGTTTACTTACATATCTTCTAACCGTATTTAACGGTAAGTTTCGTTACAGTTTTCTAACTGTGTTAGAAAGTGTTTCAAAATCTATGCTTGACGCATGATTTTTCGTTCTTGTTTTTTAATTACCAACAACTTACATTACCTCATTTATAACAATTTACATTTAATCACAGATTTATGTATAGGAATCTTTATTTATTCATACATTTATGTACAAAACTTTCCATATACATAGTCCATTTAAATCACATGCCATCTTCTTCTGGAACATTGTCATAAATCTCCAAACCTAGTTCCAGTAAAATTTTCTTTGTGACTTCATTTCTTGTAAAATAATTGGTCTAATATTCATCATTTCCAACAATAAAGTTTTATTTAAATGAGCATTTCTTGTTCAAGAAGCCTGTTCGTAAAGCACTAGTAGCACCAGTATATCATATATTCTAATACGAGAAAATCTTGGGTGTGTGTGGTTATGGAAATTTTATTTTAAAAACGGCTCTAACGATTTTGACGAAATTTTCTATTCTACGTTTTGGGGCACCAGAAAAACATTGGGCTATCCGACTATTATGTATCCGACTATTTTTGGGCACGAGAAGACTATTGGGCTGGGTCACATGTTCGAGAAAATTCGATTAGTGGGTCATTTTGGGTCATCAAGGGTCAGGGTCAAGCTAATTCTATCTAAAAAACGGTTCAAACGATTTTGACGAAATTTTGTATTTTACCGTTTTCGGGCACTAGAAAACCCCTGGGCTAGGTCATGTGTTCGAGAAAATTCGATTAGTGGGTCATCAAGGGTCATCAAGGGTCAGGGTCAAGCTAATTCTATCTAAAAAACGGTTCAAACGATTTTGACGAAATTTTGTATTTTACCGTTTTCGGGCACCAGAAAACCATTGGGCTAGGTCACATGTTCGAGAAAATTCGATTAGTGTGTCATTTTGGGTCAGGGTCAGAACACAAAGCAAATTTTGACCGAGCATTGCATAAATTTTTAGGGGCGTCAGAAAATTATTCCATAAAAAATTATACCATAAAAAAGCTGCATTAGCCACTAGCCACTGAAAAACTGGCGGGATATATTGAATTACCCCGGGCGCTGTTGTTTAGGAAACTATGGTTTAGACGAAATATTGCAAGAATCGATTAATTTAGTGAAACATGCTTACAAATGCAAATGTTTTGAGGGCCGATGATTTTTAAGTTCCAACATAAATGACAAAAATACGTGAAAGAAAATTCAACATAGCCGCTCACATTATATAAACTATGTACATGTACAGTGCTAAAACATTTTAGCTAAAGTTAAACCATTCAATGGTATAGACAGACAGACAGACAGCGCCCACCCTAGGGACCAGCTTTTGGCTAATGGCCAGGACGAACCCCCTAAGCCTAGGGAGGGAAAAATATTACTATCCGGCGCTAGCTACAATAATTACAAGTTAAACTACAATTTTACAAAGTATAATAATCATTTCAACTATATAATAACTACTTCTACTAAATAATAATTTTTACAAAGTATAATAATAAGTTACCCAATTTTGCCACAAGGCTGGGCGAAAGTTAAAATTATTACAATAATTGATATTTTACATAAACTTTAATTTTAGTTATTTATATAGCATTTTGAGATTAACATTATAATGACCGTTCAATGGTACAAAATAATTAGATGAACCACAATATTTTTCTTAACTTTTAAAGAATTTTCTTCATGGTTTAACATCGAAAATGTTTTCAACTTTCGCCAAACAGGGGAACTTTTCAACCTTTAATCAGAAGAAATAGTTCTAAGTTCTCTCAATATGCTACTTTAAAGTTCAAGGCAGGGCCGAAACTAAGGGAGGGGCAGAGGGGGCACGTGCCCTGGGCGCCAGCAAAACAGCAGGCGAAGGGGGCGCCAAATGCAGGTTTTGTTTGTTGTTTGATGTAGAAATGTATATACAGTGGAACTTCCCTTTAACGAAGTCCCTATTTAACGAAATTTTCTACTTAACGAAATTTTCTGCAGAACTTTGACTTTGAACACCATTAACATGTAAATTAATCTCCATTGTACGAAAAATATATTCTATATAACGAAGTTTATTTCACTTTTGTACGTGTACAGAATTCAAACGAAGAGGTTGCTGCTGCGATGGTTTTGCGAATTTATTTCAGCGGATTGTATGAAAATGAACGCATTTAAATAATTTCCATTCTGCTTGGTTCTAAAGAAAACGATTTTTTTTCGCACTAAGAAAAACACTTGCTATCACCACTCTCCCACACCGAGACTCCAGCGCTGACAGTTGGGGGAAGTCAAAATCCCCTTTTTACATTCAATGATTTAGAGGATGCAGTGACGCAATTGGACCAAAAATATCAATTAGAGACATATTTATCATTCTGACCTTCCACTGCTGATAGACAATTGCTTTGTACATCCACAAGAAGGTGCTTCAAAATGCAAATCGCAGAACATCAAAGTTATTTTTGTTCCTGCTAATAAAACTTCTAAACTTCAGCCATTAGTCTAAGGAATAATACAAAATCTTGAAATACATTATGGAAAAAAGACAATGTAGTAAAAACATTAGTTTGAGAATCTGTGTATCAGAGCTGATGAAAGCTTTGGAATATGACGTGATTTCATCGACCGTACACAACTTTTTTGTAAAAGATTGCTTCAAAATGGAAACGGAATCAAATACTTTTGAATCCATTACCGTTTTGTCATATCTGAAGGAAAAATTTCCTGAATTTAAGTTGATTTCTATTTAACGAATTTTCTTCATAACGAAGTTTTTAAGTGTAACGATGAGACTTCGTTAAATGGAAGTTTCACTGTATATATGAAATTTGTATAAAATGTCTCGCAGTCGGAAAATCCAAAAGAAAAACTGAACCAAATGCATTAAAATAGACAAATAGATAAAAAGATTCGTCTACAATACAAGATAGCAAATGAATAAAAAACGAACTATTCCCTTAGGCTATTTTCTTTCTCCTATTCGAAATGTATCATGTCTATGCCGTCTATCATTTAAATCTCTTCCTGTGGTTTAGGAGAATCACTAACATTTTTCAAGGTCAGTCCCTACTCATGTCTGTATATGACACTGTTCAACGTCGTCTGGATACTGTACTGCACTGTCCAGCATGGATAATTGGCAAACGATTCCCTCACTTTGACTTTTCTATTAGATAAAAATATTCCGTGAAGGCTGTTCTATTTTTTCCCTTTTCTCACAGCGTGGAGCTTTCTTCTTTTTCCATTTTGTCATGGGCGAGGGGTTACTGCCCTGGACAATAAACACAAATTGAGGGATGAATGCCCAAAGTAAAATTCTCAGTAAAATCTTTTTCTTTTAAGTATAGCATTTGTAGAGGTACAGTAAAAAATCTCGTACAGCGCGCCATGGCTACTAAAGCCAGAGTCGCCCTTGGCTTTATCTTTCAAAAAGTTTTTTACTCGTTTTTTTGCGAAAGTTTTTTAAGCGTTTTGCCGCCCTTGGCGGCAACTGGAATATGCCGGCCTGTTACTTTTGCTGAAATTACTTTTTTATCCAGATCCAATCTAGTATTATTAGAGGGGACGAGGTTGGACGACTGCCTGGGATACTAAAAACAAATAATATTTGAAAGGATAATATGAAAAATACGCAAAATAAAACTCTTTGTTAAAACTTTTTTTGAAAAAAAAAATGTCATTTGTAGGGGTGCAGGGAGAAAACCATACCCAAGTTGCTATGACTAACAAAACCGCAGTCGCCCCGGCCTTTATCCTCCCAAATTATTTTCTCGTCCTTGGGCCATTTCCAGATAAATGAAAAATGCCGCCATACCATTTGTTACAATTACAATTTTAGATACAGATCCGGCTTTAAAGGGCGCGAGGTTGGCTATTGCTAACGACACTAAAAACTAAGGGGATGAAACATGTGCAACATAAAATAGTAACCTCTCCTCCCCTTTTTTCTTTCTTAAGAATATAGCATTTGTAGAGACGCAGAAAAGAACCTCGCACGGGGTGCCATGGCTAATAAAGTCGTCTCTGCCTTTATCTTTGAAAAAAAAAAATTGTCTTTTTCCCATTCTTACGTGTTTTGCCGCCCCATTCTTTTGCTGTAATTATTTTTTTAGATCCAGATGTAAATTTCCGGGGCAAATACATCGTGTTCCTCTGTAATAGTCAAGCTCAATTTCTTTTTGTTTTTAATCTTATCCTACTCTAAAAATGCAAAATATCGATTATAATCAGTAACAAAGTCAAATGTATTCTAAATATCAGCTTTATGTAAACAGCATACCAAGTGTGGGGGACCCCTAAATCAGGGGCCCCAGTGTCACGATCCAGATTTAGATTTATCAGATCTGATTTAATTAGACTCTGAATCTGTGTAATTAAATCGTCATAAAAGTCTCTAACAGTATCAGGGTTCCTTTCAGCTCAGATCCAAGTTTGAGTCTCACCCAGGGCTGTAGCTAGAAGTAAACAATAGGGGGTGCTCAAGAAAATGTAGGGGGGGGGCTCATACTAGTTTTCTCTCTCTCTGACACATTGCACGCACAAACACAGATATATATGATCAAAGTATTATGTAGAAAGGTAAAATAGTGCATATTCATATTGTATGCACAATGTTTCTTATTAAATTGTTTATAATAACTTTATTTGATGCTAAAAGTAAAGGCTGCAGACAGGGATGTAATGGAGGGTATACGGTGGATACGCTGTATACCTTCTAGATTATTTTAAGGAATACTGTATATCTCTCTCAAAAACACTATAGCATATACTCTTTAGGGTATACCGTCTGCATACAGCATATGCCCTCTGTTTTTTTTTACTAATACATCACTGGCTGCAGAATGAAAATTTTCAGTGTATAATTATACTAGTGAAAGAATAAATGATATCAATAAGTAAATAAAAAAATGACAGTTCACCTGTTTCAAAAGAGTTGCAACCTTTAATTTTTTTCTGAATATTCCCTGCCCTTAAGGATTCTAAAGTTATGTTTTTATATGATAAAAAACATTGGAAAAATCAAGGATGTATTTTGCATTTCAAAATTATATTTGTGTCTAGTCAAATGCTAAAACCACTTGTATTTAAATTGGCTATAACTCATTAGAATAACTTTGTTTTATACTAATAATGGAAAACGCTTTCAAAATGAAAAAATCAGTATATAACTAATGCAAAAGTCAATGTTTCCATCAGCAAAAGGTTGCTAATTATCAGTATGTGCAGATAGGATGCACGCCTATTGAAGCACCTATTTGCAGTTTTTAAACAAATACTACAATTTAGTATTTATGTAAAACTGTCAAAATCCGCCAAAACGAAGTTCAATTTTTGAACAGAGTTTCATTTGGATTTTCGAAACAGAATTTCATTTGGTGGCCTTGGCAACATTCCCAGGGGGGGGGGGGGGGGTCAAGATTTTTCAGGGGGTGCTGAGCTCCCCCTGGCACCCCCCTAGCTACGGCCCTGGTCTCACCCCAACCCTCCACAACTGTTCACAGTTCTAATAATTGCTAATAGAAAAGAAGACAAGGAAAAACATTTAAACATAACTAAAACATTTCTTGGAATAGCAAATGGTATAAAAAATATTCTATTTAAATTACATGAAAATTATGTAGTAATACTAATTTTAAAAAAAAGTGCTAAGAAAATCCTTTGATCAAAAAATAATTTTTCTCGTTGAATCAAAAGAGGATTTTGACCCTCGCGATTGAGACCATCGCGACCCTTTAAATCCGCTCCTGAGAATATCAATAAATATCCTAATAATATTATAAATCTGATTGTGTGCAAATGTTAGGCTGAAGCCAGCGTCAAAATGAAGCATTTAATGTGCCTGTATTTTTGCATATAGGTTGATTATAACTCTCTTTTGAACATAGGCTAGATTTTATTTATTTTATTCAAATAGTTTCTTTAATCCTAATAATATTATAAATCTGATTGTGTGCAAATGTTAGGCTGAAGCCAGCGTCAAAATGAAGCATTTAATGTGCCTGTATTTTTGCATATAGGTTGATTATAACTCTCTTTTGAACATAGGCTAGATTTTATTTATTTTATTCAAATAGTTTCTTTAATAATTAAAATTTTCCTTATTTTCCTAGGGAATAAATGGACATTTTCCATACAATTTAACCATTTTACTTTATCGTTGCTAGGGCTTTGATCGTTGCCAATAAATAAAAACATGGAAAAATAATTTTTCCTCAACAATTAATTTTCAATTAAACGATTTTCACGTGAAAGCTGAAAATTAAAAATAATTCAAAAGAAGATGAATTTCCGTGATATTTGAAACAAAAATATGGAGTATTTGTTATTATACATGAAGTATGAATATCGGTTACATTAAAAAGATCTTTTTCTGTCAAAAACGGCGTTATAATTAGAAGGAAAAATGAACAATAATTATATTATTAAAAATAGATTTCGCTTGGACCATGGAACTATGAAAAGATCCTCCTCGGCTTGGACAAATACGACGTCATAAATAAAACATGTATTTTCAAATATTCGTAATAATACAAAGAGCACGAATATCAATGTGTATAATGAAAGTAGATAGATAATGGACGTAATATTTAAGATGAAAATCTGAAATATTTTTTATCGGTACTGATTAATAATTAGCTTGAATACCAGTTACATACAAATGCGAGTTTTCCGCTAAAATTTACGACCTGATTGTCAGAAAAAGAAAATAAACAAGAATTATGCCATTAAAAAAAGTGATTTCTCTGAGGAAAAAGTGACGTCATATTTGAAAAAAAACGGGAATTTTCAAATGTGTTTTGCAAGGAGCGTGAAACAATTCCTTACTTTAATAAATACAAGGATCGGTAAATTAAAAAATTAGATGAGTTTCACGCCATGTTTAAAACGAAAAATTTAAATATTTTTTTTATTTATACCGATTATTAAGCATGAATATCAGTTACATATAGATGAGAGTTTTTTGCCAAAAACCACACCATGGTTATTAGGAAAAGAAAAATAAATACAAATCTATTATATTAAAATCTGACTGCCTGTTCGTATTTCGCAACTACTCCTTTCAGATTGTCGAACGCAACGCGATTTACTTAACACCGGCTATCATTGATCCGAGGATGTCATAAACTCTCAGAATATTAAAAAATTAAATTAAATGCCAAGATTTTTTTTTTCTTTTTTTTCTTTTTTTCTTTTTTTTTTTTTTTTTGTAAATTTTAATGAAGTTTCTCTAAAAATGGCAACTAAATTATTCCAATTTTGTGTATAAAAAAGAAGAAATAAAATGGATTAATATATTTTTTTCTCATTAAAACTGAAAAAAAGAATTTATTTTCAGTTTGAATAGATGGTGAAAAAAAATCTTGATTACAGTAAAATTTTTGAAAAATAAAAACGTATTTTCACCTATTCAAACTTCATGAACAATTTATTCTGGAGAACAAAATTCGTCTGTCAACATATTTTCATTTAGAAATAAAGATTTTTTTTTTCAGTTATAGATTAAATCAAGGAGTCAAATTGAAGCTCCTTGCATTTAGGTCTAAAATTATTGCTCCCTATTCACAAGAATTGAATTTAATGAAAAGTAATATACTATTTCCATTATCTTTGAAGGATGGCTATTAAAACGTTTCACAAAGGCGTTAAAAGTAAAATGGTTTACCAGGTAAACTTGACATATGTTTTTACACAATTTGTCGATTTCCACGACTTTATTTGGCCCGCCTTTTTTCATTGGTTGCAGTTTCCTTTTCGTGATTATTTGTCACAAAATTTCACTTTTTTTAAATTTAGTTATGTCGAGGCCTCTATAACATAGAAATACTGTACTGTCTCCTATGGAATGTGATAAAGAGTTAGTTAATTATTTACGTTTCTAATTATCGGGAACAAACTATTTTGCTTAATTAATGCATTTATTCTTCTTTTAATGATACGTGAACGAAGTCACGGGTAACAGCTAGTACCTTTATAAAGCGGAAAATTTTTTCGGTTCCTTTCGAATCCATTTTCAAGGTTTTAATGAATCAGTATTTGACAAAGCTGGTTACTTAGTTCAGTATTACAGAATATCTGATTATATACTTTAAATTTTAGAAACTTAGAAAAAATTCGCTTTGGAAATTTTCTTTTCTGAGGAGGGGGAGGGGGGGGGGCGCCAAAATCCATGTTTGCCCCGGGCGCCAAAAAGGCTAGTTTCGGCACTGGTTCAAGGGCTCGCCTAGTTGTCTAATGGTTAGAACGCTATCTACAAGATGTTAGGTTCGTATCCCGGTTCTAGCTTGGGTATTCGTAGTGTGTCGGATTCCCCTTTAAACAGAAGTTCCGGTCTGATTAACCCTTGTTTGCAAAGGATAAACTTATCCATTTTATGGTTCAATATTTTACTGTTTTATAATTCAACTTTTACCAATTCCGGTTGAACATTTGACCAGTTCCCGATTCCACATTTTACCAGTTCCTGGTTCAACCAATACAAGTTTAAGATTCACCGTAAAAGAAAATTGCGGTTTAATATTGTACCATTTCACGGTTCAATCACAGTACCAAATCATGGTAAAATATTTAAACATGTTATGGTTGCAGCTAACACAGCAAACTTTGGTTCAATTTATCACAAAATGTTTAACAGTGTTTAAAGAAGTATATCACAAATATTGCTTTACCCGCTTTCTTTGATGTATACCTTGAACAATGGGACCTCTGCCTGTCATCTAAGAGAAGGTATTTTGGAAAGCATTTTTGATGTATCTATCTATCTATATATATACATGATTT
Source organism: Maratus michaelseni (assembly GCA_963931845.1). Taxonomy (NCBI): domain Eukaryota; kingdom Metazoa; phylum Arthropoda; class Arachnida; order Araneae; family Salticidae; genus Maratus; species Maratus michaelseni. Next base: position 166,243,844 of record OZ007592.1, on the reverse strand, counting down.
ATTTTTTATCGTTTTATCCTCAATGAACTTCTTTTATTTGTTGTTTTCTCATACAAAAAATCACTTGTTTCTGCATAAAAGGTATTAAAACATTAAAATCCCATTTTAGATCCGAAATTTAAATTAATTTCCAATTAAATATTTTCTAACTTGTAATATCTAATTCTGAATCAATACCTCGAAAGTTGCTTTCATAGTCCAAAAAATATTATTCTCAGTCATATATTAAATTCTATCCAACTTTAACATTCAAAACACAAGCTAAGCGCTGTTTGCAAGAGTCTGCGGTCCATTGTACTCAAGGTTCACTTGCAGGCGAGGACCAGACATTAATCAAAATTTCAAAATATTCTAAACCAATTAAGTTAAAGTTTTCAGATAATTGACACCTTCTCCCCCTGCTGGAAAATATTACAAGTTCTTGATCAAAAGTCAAGTTCATACGCAAAGATGCAGAGATTTTGAGCTAGTCAGCCTGCCGGATGACCATGTAGTAATATAATTAATATTTATAGATTCCACGGCCTCCTCTGAACATGATCAAACTCTTATGTACCACCGATGTATTGCAGAACTGCTAATAAAGTAAGTTCGGTCAACCAGCGATGTCCGGAGTCAAGTTATTTAAATCAGCTGTCTACCATAATACTTGTACGAAATATTTCGTTTTTGGCAGTAGTTTTGATCACATTTTGAGTAACATATCACATTTCGCATCATAAGAAAGTGTGACATAAGACAGTGTAAATCATTTTTCAAGTTGGAATTATTGAGAATTAAAGAGTTGGATATCATTGGTTTAACCAAATGATAATACCCACTTATTGTGCATCCGAAACACAAAATTAAAAATAAAGTTGAATAATGTGCTAATGTTACCAATCACTCAAGCTCGTCTTTGAGCATATTCTTTAAGCCGCAAATGTGGGTTAAAGTCCAGTTTTATATGCAGAGATTGTGACCTGGCAAAACACCGCGCGAATTATTATATCTTCCTTTCTTTTCACCTTTGAATATCGTTTTGTCTGAATACTGCATATACTTTGAATACTAAAAGGTCGAAACACGCTGATATGTTTTGAAATGGAGTTGAAGATCAAAAGGTTTTTTAGTGTTGTAGGAAGATTATGACCTAAAAGTCAAGACCTCTTTAAAATTGAAGGTCAGATAACATTAACATTAATTTGTCGCATTTATTATGATTTGCGTTTTGGATTTTGCCTTCCATTGTTGATATTTAGAAGTTTAATTATAAAATAAGCGTTTGCAACGTTGAATTGATTTAATACGTTTGACGATAACAACATATCCATCTTCCTTAATCTTCTGGTTTATTTGCATAGAAAATGATAAATGAATTTTCAAAAACAAAGCTAGCGACCTCTAGTTAAGTGTCAATGACAGCAAATTATCTTTACAAGTTCATTCTCCTAATGTCCACTGGAATTAATGTAATGTGTTTATTTATTTATTTTAAATGGTGTTATAGTTTTCAATGTTTCATCTGCTTTATTAATTGCGAGTTCTAATGAAGTAGAAAAAGATTCAGCACAAAATTTGTGTAAATTACTTCAGTAATTTAGGTTTAAAAAAATTTCTTAACCATAAGCATGTTACTTTTCATTACAGTAATGGAATTATTTTCTTGAACTCTAAAAAAAAGAATTTCAGACATTCTTACTTAAATTTTAAAATATAGTTTTTTTTTTATCTATTTAATATTGAAAATACTGTAGTTTTTAACTGATTTCAAAGAAAGGGGGTTGTACAATTCAACAATATATACAGAGTATGCAGAACGACTAGGTCATGAACCTTTTTTGCTGATAGCAAAATCAAAGATGTAGAATTCAAGATTTTTCTTCTAATTTTTTTCATAACTAATGCATTTTATTTGCTGATTTAAAAAACGGCTTGGAGGGATACACTTCGTGTTTTTAATTGAATAAATGGATTGCGACTTAAAATCTATTGACTATTGAAAGAAATAATTATTTTAATAAAGATTACTGACTTTTCGACTTAATAATTATTTATTTAATAATTATTATTGAATTAATAATTGTTTACAACTTAAGAATTACTAACTATTAAAAAAGTAGAAGTTTCATTAACTATGATTTACCAGTGGTGATTTTTATCAAGAAGGACGGAGCAAAAGCGCACCCTTGGGGGTACATTGGAAAATGGAGGGTCTTGATTGAATGGTAATGAAGATTATAAGAGTATTCTAAAAGCAAATTCTAAAAGCAAACGAAAAACATAAAGGTGTAATAAAGTCATTTATTCCTTTATAAAATGTTTTAAGAGGTTTCTATCAGTTTAAATAATTCAAATTTCAAATCAATAAGCATAATTTGATACTGAATATGCATTTTAAAGAAATTCTCCATTGAAGAGAAAATATTATTATGAATGTATTATAAAGGCAAGCCTAAGCGAAATATTTTGCAGAATAATTAACATTTAAAATTTTTTTAAATAAAAGCCAGTAAACATTATTTTTATGTTTTATACTCATTTTTAAAAAGTACTCTATTGTACAAAAAAAAAGGATTGCCTAGAAATAATAAATAATACTAAAAGTGGAAAAAGGTACCCTAGTATCAAAATGTCATTGGTCATATTGAATGACTTCTGATAGAATTTCGATGAAATGATGAGCGATCGATTATCGTATTCTCGTCGGAAATTGCCCAGAAATGTCTCATTGGGGATAGTTCCATTCGATGATCGAAATCCGATGAGTCTTAGAAACTAATATGATGAAAACTCGGGGAGTATGATTTCATGATACGATGATTCAAGCAAAATTTGATGAGAAAACGAATTATTGGTTGGTTGTGATGTAAATTAAAGCAATTCCACAAATTTAATGCATTTTCTGATTTTGAACATACATTAAAATTTTAGAAATTTAAGATGTAAATGGTGTCGTTGGAAATTTCTATTAATAACTTTACTAAGGATTATTATATCAGGATTAGGGTCGCTAAGACTATGGAAGGGGCCCCTTTCTATGGCGAACTTAGAAGTTTCTTCTAAAAAAATTATCATAATATTGCTTTTGTTTATAACACATATTCAATACTATGTAATATTTAGGTTCACTGTAATTGTTAAACAGATTTTCTTCTTCTTTTTATGGTGGCCAAAATTGGCTATTTTATAATTTTTGCAATTTGTTTTTCACATTTTATCTATTTATTTCCTACAGAGCAAACGAAGATATCATTTCGATTTTGATATAGTTTATATTAAGGATATAATGATGATTTATAAAATATTAATATAAGATTGATACCTCAATTCTCTGATATTGAATATGTACGCGTATATATATTTGTAATTTTTTTTGCTCCTCTCTCTCTCTCTCTCTCATATTCATTTTATCTATTTATTACACACGGACGAAATAATATTACCATTTTAATTTTAATATTTCCATTTTCAATATTTAATTTTAATATTAATTCCTTTTATAAAGCATTAAAATTGGTACCTCAATTTGATCATACTAGAAAAAACACTTTTTCATATATAAGGCAAATAAAATCATTACATTATAAATGAAATTATTACATTATATTTTATGTATTTATTATATATTTTTTTTATATATTTATATAAAATTGTATTTTTTTATATATTTATATAAAATTGTATTTTTGTAATATCATAAATTAAATAATATTTCCATAGTGTTGCTAACTAAATTATTTTTCTATAATATCAAATATTAAGTCATATTTAATATCCATTGATTATATATTATTTACTCAGCATTTTAGGATAATTTTTCTTTGCGTATTGTTAGTTGATAATTATTCTATGGTATATTTTAAAATTTACATTAATTTCACAGGGATCCCTTTTAAAACCTTTTCGACTCTGTTTTTTTTTTTTTTTTTTTTTTTTTTTTTTTTTTAATATATATGAGCAATTCTTACATAATTGTGACTTTTAAATTCCTTAATAATAATTTTTATTTTAGTACATATTCTAGGTTTCCTTTTTATTTATTTTTTATTTTAGTACATATTCTAGGTTTCCTTTTTATTTTATAATTTTTATTTTAGTACATATTATAGGTTTCCTTTTATTATTATTTTATTATTTTAGTACATATTATAGTTTTTTTTTTTTAAATTTTGCCCATATTCTATGTTTTATTCTTATTTATTATATTATAAAACATTCTATTGCATGATTGCATAACAGTATAATCAGCATTAGGTATAAGGGACGGTAAGGAATTTAATACTACCTTTTGGACCCCAATATCGTTCAACAAGTATATTGAACGATATTAGTGTCCAAAAGGTAGTATTAAATTCCTTACCGTCCCTTGTACCTGATGCTGATTTTTAGGTGCGTTCGTAATTATATAAATACGTAGCACCTATTGTCGTCGTCTGGTCCGTCCGTCTGTCTGTCCGTCCGTCCGTCCGCATATAACAACGCAAAAACTACCCAACCGAATAGTTTGAAATTTAAGATATATTATCTTTGCAGAATTTTGTCGAGACATTTCAATTTTTTTTAAAATCTAATCAAAACTTTAGAAAATATTAATAAAAACATTTATTAAGAAATTTGATTTTTTTTTTTTAAATCGATGTTTTCTTTTTATAGGAGCTTTCGAAGTTTAATCGTCAAGCGACCGAGATACTTATTTTATTACATAAATTAATCTGCAGACGATATAATTCACTTCACAGAATTAAAAATCATCAAGATCTGAATATTTATATAACTAGCTATAGTACGAACGCACCTCGTTTGTAACGTTTGACGTACAATTTCCAACTTGTTAAGTTTGGTGCTGTCTGTATAAAATTGTTTCAAGAAAAGTAAGTCTACTGAATTTTTTAAAAACAAAACGAAACTATTGTTTTATATAAATATGTTTAAAAAAACAAAGAAGAAGAAGAAGCACACATTTTTTACTGGTATTATTATTTTTCAGACTCTGTCCCGGGATTTTAGATTCCCTACCGTCCGTTCTTGCTAAAATTATGCAGAAAATCACTCCAGATGCAGAGCCTTTTTTAACTTTTTTCTCATACAGAACTATGCTACAGAAAAAAATGGCTGTAGTCCTTTGACAGCAAATTTTCTGTAGAATTTAAATCAGCATTTAAATACCAATTTCAAGCATTGTGGCTTTATTGGTAGTCTTACCGTCCCCAAGATTTATTTCTGAACTTTTAGAGTTAATTTTTTTTTTTTGTTGTTGTTATTTAGTTCAATGTAAATAACTAAAATCAATGAACACTGTGAGTACCACTTAGGCTTAATATGACTAGCCTAAAAATAGGTGATAATTTTCCTCACCGTCCCTGTTATAGTTCAATATTAAATGGACGGTAAGTGTTTCACAGGGATAGTACAGTATTAGACATTAATGCAGAATAAGAATATGTTTAATTATAGGACCAAGAACAAAAAAAAAATTAAAACTGGGAGTTTAAAAATGCTATTTTATTAAGTTCAGTTTCACAAGTTTCTTATTCTTGAAAGTTAAAATTATGGGAGAATGGGTCATATAGTATGGGTAAAGGTTTCACAGGAATAGTACAGTGTTAAAAATTAATGCAGATTAAGAATATGTTTAATTATAGCAACAAGAACAAGAAAACTGGGAGTTTAAAAATGCTATTTTATTAAGTTCAATTTCACAAGTTTTTTATTCTTCAAAGTTAAAATTATGGGAGAATGGGTCATATAGTATGGGTAAGGGTTTGCCAGGGATAGTACAGTATTAAACATTAATGCAGAATAAGAATATGTTTAATTATAGCAATAAAAACAAAAAAAAATAAAACTGGTAGTTTAAAAATGCTATTTCATTAAGTTGAATTTCACAAGTTTTTTATTCTTCAAAGTTAAAATTATGGGAGAATGGGTCATATAGTATCTGTAAGGGTTTCGCAGAAATAGTACAGTATTAAACATTAATGCAGAATAAGAATATTTTACATACATAACCCCAGGGCCGAAACTATAATTTTTTTTCAGCCGGAGCAAGCATGAATTTTGGCATCCCTCCCCCTCTACCTTTCCAAAATAAATTTATAAAGGAAATTTTTCAATTTATTTCATTAATTTTTATTTTAAATAAGAAAGGATTGTTAGGAAGTATAATAATCTGAAGATTTTTAGGTTGATTTCTTTAGAAATTTCCCCATTTTCAATCTACTTGGGGCAGCCTATTCATCTTTTAAATATCTTGAATGAGTTCGTTAATCAAGTATGTACATCTTATAGTTTGTTTCTAGGGATAAAGTAAAACATGAAAAAATTGTCACCACGATAACCCGAAATATTGAACCAATTCTACAGGTGCTTAGGAGATATTGTAATTGGGACAATTTATTGATCTTCCAAGTATCTTGGAGGAATTCGTTAATCAAGTATGTACATCTTATAGTTTGTTTCTAGGGATACACAAAAGCAAAACATGAAAAAAATTGTCATCACGATAATCCGAAATATTGAACCAATTCTACAGATGCTTAGAAGATATTCTAATTGGGACAGTTTATGGATCTTCCAAGTATCTTGGATGAATTCGTTAATCAAGTATTGCTCTGGTGCCCGTAGGTGGCCACCTAATAGGAAAACATCACCTATTCAAAGGAAAGAGTATAAAATTAAAGAATATATCTTTACTTTGGGTTGCCCAATTCCACGACATTTTTTGACTAAATTTTGTAATTTGTTCTTGATACCGAACGACGAACTATCTTTTTGTGCCCCCTTCAATTCTGGCACCCGAGCATATGCCCCGCTCGCTCCTACCCCTTCCACCCTTAGTTCCGATTTTGTATATCCCTTTAGATGTTTTAATTTAATAGTAGAACTGTTTACTATTTTGATTCTTCAAAAATCGTTTTTAGAAATACAACTCTTTAATATCACTCAATGTTAATCGACTGATAAAAGAAATCTGATGATATCACAAAAGAGATATTAAAATGTTATCTTCATATTATTATCCGATGTAGCAATTTATGGCAAAAGCATAGTAGCTTATCAGATCTATATCTTATCAAGATTCGAACAATTCACGTGTATATATGTGTTTCGATATTTCATTCTACTTCTCACTCTATATATGGCCGATTGATAGATACCATTCATCGCTTCCCATTTAAGAAAGAAGCGTTGATTTTATATATAGAGTATTCCATGGAAATATCACCACATCTTTATCTAGTGCACCATGAGAAACAATAGCTTTGTTCCGCATCATATGAACAGTTAATTTACTTTCTCTCCCTTGTTCTTAAAGTGACCAATTATTTTTAGGGGATTTTGAAAAAATTCCGCGGTGCGTGAAAGCATAGTGCCTTTTATGTTATTTTTTCTCACATACCTGTAGTACAATTGTTTGCAAAATTTTCAGTATAAATCACAATCGCTACAATCTGAATGGGATCACTAACTATGTAAAAATAAATACATTGTTAATTTTTGTTTCCCAATATGAAAAGCCTCCACTCCTTCCTTCTTTTCAGTTCGACAGCAGAAAATGCGAGATGGGAGATTTATGATTACAGATACAGATTTATGATTATGATTCATTACGGCTATTATATTCAGAGCAAGTTTACTTTTGGTGAAGAATTTTAGGTCTACTCCGACCATGGATGAATTTAGAAAAAATTAAAGGCATTATGGCTCTGCATTTGACATAAAAGGCCTAAATCTTTATAAATTCTTTAAAGTAGCTGAATTAAGTTATAAATGAATTTAAAAAGAGAAAATGGCTATTTATTCACTTAAATGAGGGTTAACAGTAACAAAATGTAAGTTATACCAGTTAAAATGCAATATAAATAAGTTACAGATTATAAAAATAGTAATTAATATTTTAATATTTTAATACCCGTAATAAAGTGTATAGACTATCATGCCATAAATATTTATTACTCATAAGTTGAAATTTACATTTAAGTTTAGGTCTGTTTTGGATGGAAGCAAAATTTTTAAAGCTAAATTAAAAATAGAAAACAAAAATTACGAAAATTACTTCAGTACTATTCAAGATTGTGTAAAATTAAAAATCAAAGCATATTTAGTATTTTTAATAAATTTTCTACCAAAAGGTAGACGCAATGCTTTTTTATGGAAGAATTAGATTTTTTTTTTTAAGTGACACCCATTCACGAATTAATTTAAAATGTATATGTGGACAAATTAAAAAATAAACATCATAACGTATACCATATAAGGGCCATTTGCATTTAAGATGGAAAAAAAAACCCAGCTAATAGAAAGATATACCTTAAATATATAAAATTAGTCAGAAAATCAAAATGAATGAAACTACAATATTCTACATTAAATACTGCATAACTTTGTTGTTGTTTCCAGGCGTTTTTAACAAGATTTACATGTTTAAAATGGGTGCAAATTTAGAATTCGGCATAATAATTTCTCTAGTAAAATAGCAGAAGACGTGCGAAAACAACGTTTATTAATTTACAATTTATACATACTTAACATGTTTAAAACTAAATATGTACCAAATTAAACTAGGGAAAATTTTGCACAATTTTGTTGCTGTTTGCACCAGTTATCAGTAAGGGAAATATATATAAATTGGGTGCATACAATGACAAACATTTAAAAATTCTGAAAATGGCACACAAACAAAGTAAAACAGCATGTACAAAAAAGGATATATCTCCTACAATACTGAACAGAATTACATAAAAAATGTATTAAATTAAAGATAAAAGTTCATACAGTCATAAATTAACAAGAAAACGCATAACACATTTGAAAACCCAATTTCATAAATTACCATCTATAGTCGGAAAAATATCCGAATTACTTTCTGAAGCCCTGTATATGATCAATAAATTTGTATACATGCTATATAGGATGCAAACATTTAGTTCCGTTATAGAAAACGCATTTCACAGTTGAAAATGCCCCTTCAGCAATTCCCGCCAATAAACGAAACTGTGCTCGAGATCTTTTGTACAGCCCTGTATATGATCTATAGAATTTATACACAATAAGTTATATGCAAAATATATATTAAATTAAAAAAAGCGTACCACAGCTGAAAACGTACTTCCAGCAACTAGTATTCATATAGACAGTACTGTAACCGAATTTTTTTGGTATGCCTGTAAATGAATGACAAATGCTATGCACGCCATATTCTATAGTAAGCCTCTTGTAGCGCATATTAGTGATATATATCAATGTGTTTGAAATAGTGTAACATCATTAAAACACACCAGAAACGATTTCTCACCAAAGACCGTAATGTAACGGAATTCATTTACGTGTCCCTGTAAAAAAATTAAGTGCTACACACTTCATTTTCAACATCGAACATAGATGCCATAGTAAAAATCTTCAATAACACATATCAATTGCATGCCAATCCGAGTATATTTACGCGTGCTAGAGCACGGACAGACAGACGACAAACAGATAGACAGACGACAAACAGATAGACAGACAAACCGAATTTATAAACACTTTTTAACTATGCTTGAAAGTGTTAAAAATATATAATGATAGTGTTAAAAAAAGTATTGTAGGTGGTTTGTGTTGAAGAAATAATTGCGTGGTGAAGTTCTTATCCCCTTTTAATCTATAAAGTAACTTCCAAAAATGTCTTGCGTACTTGTGACGTCTTTTATATGCTTCTACTTCCTCATTCAAAAATGCCCTATTTCAAGTCGATCGCCTTCGCAAAGATGATTCTCGTGCTTTATTCATATAATACCCTCCAGTAAAATTCACCTTTGCAATTAAACTTCACCCACTATCAAGATACCTTGCATTCTTGGACGTTACAGAACCTGATACTAAAAGAATTAAAAGATCGTTCTTTTATTATTTGTTCCTTAAATGTGCATCTTCCCTTTCAACTTTTATTATCTCCTTAGCTGACCGGCCGGCGTTGCCCGGCCCGTGATAATATTCTCATCTAAATCTCAAATTTGTATGATTTTATATCTTTAACCGATTTTGTATGAATTTATGTTTTTAAATGAAAAATTCGCGAAAAAAATATTGATATTTAGTGGTAAAAGCGCTCGCAAGAGACAGTTTGTTGTTTTTTCATTTAGGGTCGTTTCATAGTTTAAAAAAAAATAGATCTTGTCCGAATTCTTTGAAATTTTTATCGGTTATAAATATAACAGTTTTATAGTTCGAGTCGTGAAAAAATATTGATATTGATTGTAATAAAAATATTGATATATTGATTGTATATATATATATATATATATATGTTTTCTTCTCGTTTTATTTATTTATTTATTTTATTATTATTTATTTATTTATTTATTTTTTTTGTGTTTTGTTTTTGCGTCTGGACCTTTAACATAACAATAATAAAATTAAATGTAAAAAAAAAATAAAAATATAATAATCAAATAAATAAATAAACTTGCTTTCATTAAAATTCCCAAAAAAGTCAACTTATATTATAAAACACAAATGTGTGCATCGCTCAATGCTGACGTCATAATGATGCGGACAACAATGTGGTTAAACTGGGTGAATGTTGCAACAATGGAGCTATTTTTTCAATTAATATTAAACACAAGTAAACGTTATTTCTATGGGGAAAATGCAAGTTTTGGGCCGACGTTGCTCCCCCCCCCCCCCCCATTAGAGATCGAAATTACAAAAATCAATGTCTAATTCATGCATTGCCCCCAAGAATATACATATGTTCCAAATTTCAAAGCTCTATGTCAATAGGAAGTGGATGAAAAATGAGTAACAAGATTTTATTGCCACAAAAAATAGTTCTTATCGTCCGAACTCTGAAATTTCAATCCGTTAAAAATATAACTGTATCCAAACTTTCTTTAAAATTTCGTGAAAAAATATGCGTATGTTTAGTAGCGAATTAGTGAAAACATGAGCCGAAGTCGAGCGAAGCCGCGCCGAAACAACCCATGTGTTTCATCGGAAATTTTTCAGATTTAGTAGCGTTTAGTTCAGATTTAGTAGCGTTCTATATCTATATTCCCTTAGCGATTCATCGAAAAAATTTCAGATTTTATTATTAAAAAAAAAAAAAAAAAAAGAAAATACTTCTACTCGTCCAAACGTTCTGAAATTTTCATACTATTTGATGTAAATCCGGTCTGCCAAGATGCTCTAAAAAATTTATGTGGAAATACTGAGATTTAGTTACTTTTAGTTTTAGCGTAGATTTGACGATCTATTTTTATCGTCCCCGGGATGCGCGAACTGACGTGCGGTGAATTTTTTGAAAGGATTAAAATTCATATTTTCAAAAATCGATTGCCCTGTCGAAGAAAAAGTCTCGGCTTTAAAAGCGAATGTTTTGTTTATCGGTACCCCTGAAATCGAGCTCTGAGGGAGTGGCGCCGATAGAGAGAAAAAGTCAACCGCGAAAACGAACCTTTTTGAAAAACATTTTCAAAGGGTAATGACGATATTTTTTCAAATTGATTGCGGCGTTTAAGAGGTAAAAGTACGAACTTTAAGATTATGTCATCTGTTTTTCCGTATTTTAAACGGTTCGGCTGATGGGCGTTGAAACGAAAAGCCAGAAAAAAGTCGACATTTGGTTCTTCCATTCTACTCTCTAAGGAAAGCAGGGACTGGTCATGCACGCGCGTGTCTGCCAATTTTTGCAAAAAAAAAAAAAAAAAAAAAAAAAAAAAAAAAAAAAAAAAGTATCGCTTTTTTATTGGTTATTAATTAATATCTCGGATAATTATAAAAAAATGAAAAATCCGAGCCGCAGGTGACTCAGGACATGACTTGGACTCTCCGCATCCGAATTTTCAGCCTTCTGTGTGCGGTGTATTTCGCTAGCCATCGCCGACAGACACACACACACAGACAATCTTTCTTTTAAGAGTATACGTAGATACATGAAGTGTGTATTTTCCTTTTCAACTTTTCTTATCCAATTACTATCGTTAAAGGATTATCGAAACAAGATAGGATAGTTTCTTTGTTAAGGTTTGATGAATCTGTAAAGAAAACTTTTTTAAAACAATCATTTCTTTGTAATGTCCAGGCATGTTACTGTACAACTATAAACGATTCTAAAAATTGCTCTCTGTAATAATTTAAAAGGTTGATTGGCAATTTTGAGAAAGATAGTGAAAGCAGTAGCGCCATTGTTTTATCACATTATTTTATCCAATTTAAATTTACCGCTTTACATAAGTACAACTTTTGTTTTAACCTAATGTTTTACATATACTGTTTTGTATTGTTCACGTATTGTTTTAGATAGTGTTTTGAATTGTTTACGCATTGTTTTACATATATTGTTTATAAATCCGCATTATTTTACATTAAAAAAAATCTAATAGTTATTTTATATCTTAAAACTTTTCCAAATTTACTTATGCATGTAGATATTACATGTAATAATATTATGCATGTAATATTTTTAGAGTATTGGCGAATTGTATTAAAGACTTAATACATGGGAGAGTTTATTAATTAATTTTAGACTTAGATTACTTTTATGCTAAAAGATTTAAAAGAAGAAAACAGTCGAAAATAACTCCAGAGTCTTGAAAACGTTTACCCAGGCCCTTTTAAAACTTGCTAGATGTACCAATCCCAAAACTTTCTTCTATCTCATACATGTTAAAACTTCAAAATTCGCTATCATAGCACCAATAAAATCAATATTTTTCGTTATTATGTTGTATGTCAGCTGCTTGCGAAGCGCCGTGTTACTTTCGCTAAGCAGCCAAATTACAACAAAGCTAAGAAACATCGAGAAAATCGTATAAAAATCGCTATCACAGCACCCCCTTCCGTTGGAATAGACCAATTGAATTTGTTCCAATTGAATTTGGAACATGCAGCCAATAATCAAAAACATACATATAAAATTAGGTTCAATTATATGCATAACTTTATACACTTTTCGATGATACTATAATGAAAATGTCATAAAAATCGCTATTACTGCACCCTCTTCTGGCGGAATATCTCCAAATTCAAGAAGATCCTGCTTGCTATAGTCACAAACCTGCTTGCTATAGTCATAAAATTTTTGGTTCAATTCTATACATAACTTCTATACATACATGACACTTTATCTTATACACTTTTCAATGGAGCTAACTTAGGCCCCGGAGATGAAGTTTTCTAGGGACTCCATACATGTAATCACGTAAAAGAGGAGAGATTTAGAAGATAGTAAATGATGTTTAGTAAATTTGCTATTTTTAAATTAAACTAATTTTTAATTAATTTATCTTTAAAACAATTTATTTTTTATTAAATAATTTGAATTAATATTTGAAAGCAATTTTCTTTTTTAAATCAAGCTAACATATAATTAATGATTTTGTTACTATTTGTGATTTCTATACAAAATATTGTTTAAAATTTAGATATGTTTGTTGTGTGAGCTATAGAAGCAAATTGAATGTAATTTTCCTCATCAACTTAAATAGAGATATTGCATATGACGCGTTACATTATTACTTTCTTCTATCTTTACAAGAAGAAAGTTTTGGATTCGTGGAAAAATTTGACTTCCGGTTTTCTACGGATTTCTTGGTTTTAGAAGGTCCTGGACACGATTTGAGTGTTTTTAGAAAATGTCTGTACATGAGTCTGTCTGCTGTGTATCTGTCTATCTGTATGTGGCGCACATTTCACCAAACTTCAGATTCAGTTCATCTTGACATAAATTGGTGCTGATTAAGTTTTGGGGCAAATAATCCAACAGCTAGCGCTACTATGCTGCATTTTTCACGATTTTTACGATATAGCTGTATCTCAAGAACTAACGCATGGAATTTCTTCAAATTTCATAGTCTGTTATACCTTGGCATAAATAGCCGTGGATTATGTTTAGATGTAAATCGCCTAGCAAATGGCGAAGGCATGCTATATTTTTCACAATGGGGAAATTTCACACGAGAGGAATACGTTTTCTTTTGTGTGTAACTGATAAAGCTTATCTTGAAATCCTTAAAAATTCACTCAGAATCGTTAAAATAATAGAAAGTAACTTCGAATTACTGTTTTTAATAATGCAAAAACATAAACAAAACCAAGTGATACAAAAACGCGACGTGATTGGTTGTGACGTCATTTGCCGCTAAACTGAAATGTTCACGCTTTGCGCGTATACTTTTTCCCATTGCTTTTCCTATTTGCAATCTTGTTTCATCTGTTTCTTAAAATTTATTTAACGCTATCAACTTCAAATTTGTGAAAAAGTAAGATCTAACTTATCTTAATATAAAATATATCGTTTATTATTTATCGTTTATTTTACGCGATAGCTGTATCTCAAGAACTAACGCACGGAATTTCATCAAATTTCTTATTCTGTTATACTTTGGCATCAATAGATCCTCATTAGCTTTACTTTTATACCGCCCATCAGATGTCGCTGCTATGCTCTGTTTTTCACGATTACCACGATAGCTATATCCCAGGAAAGAATAGAATTTCTTTTCTGTTGCAAACGATTTGATTTGTATAGAGTTTTGTAATGACCCACAACATATTTGTTTTTACATGTAATTAGCTGACCCCCGCCCAGCGTTGCCCGGGCCCGTGACAATAAATTTAAAAAGAAACATCCAGTTTTTATTAGTTTATATCTTTAACCGGATTTTGTATGAAATTATATTTTTAAATGAAACAGTCTCGAAAAAATATTGATATTTAGTGATAAAGCGCCCATTTCCTTGTTTTTATTTTATTTTATTTTGATTTTACGTAGTGTCTTTTCATAGTATTTCTATAATACTATCTATTTTCATAGTATCTATAGTACTAATTTCATAGTATCTATAGTATTCTATAGTACTAATCTATTTTCATAGTATGTCTTTTAAAATAAAAAGTTCTTTTGGTCCAAACTCTTCGAAATCTTTATTGGTGATAAATAAAACTGTTTTACAGCCCGTGTAAAAATTTCGTCAAAAAATATTGTTATCGAGTTGTAAAAGAAATGTTTTCTTCTCGCTTTTTTGTTTGTTTGTTTGTTTTCGCGTCGGCTCCTTTAACATAGCAATAAAAAAATTGTTCTCATCTTCCGAACTCTCTGACATTCCAATCCTTTATAAATATATAACTGTATACAAGCTCTCTTTAAAATTTTGCGAAAAAATATGCATATTTAGTAGTGGAAACATGAGTTCTTAAAAAAAAAAAAAAGCTTTAGCTTTCAATCTCAGAGCAAAAATATATTAGAATGTCTATGCTTTCATTGCAATGGTGACTCCATCCGTTTTTAATCAACCCTTTTCAATTCCCCTAGGCTAAACAGGTGAGGGCTAATCTATCAGGTTTCCCCTTTCTGAGGGGAGAAGCCTTCAAAAAACGTCGGCGCATGCGTAAAGAGACGGTATTCGTGTGGAAAATTTGACAGAATGCGCTTTTCGTCTTAAATATATAGATGTTTCCTTGAGGAGCTTATAAAAATCATAAATTTTGACTAAACTTATAAATTATAGTTTTCAGTAGTATATTTTTTTATTCGTATTATACACAAAAATATGATTTAAACTTTGTATGCTCGGAGAAACTATGCTTTCCACAAAATTGTTATAAAGCTTGTAATAACGGAGGCTCCATTTTTCTCGGGGATTTCCTCCTCCTTTCTGCTCTACTGCTTTCCGCCACCCATCGATGCATCTGCGACTAATTCCTTCCGGAAATCTTTGTTGGAAATTCTTTTTACAATGTATGGTTAAGTTTCTCATTTCATACTCGTGATTCCGTTATTGTTTGTAAATAGTTGTCACAGGAGCTCCATTAAACGAAAGCACACAACAAAATAATTTCTTTGTTATAAGTGAATTAAACTCCCCCATTTCCTTTTTGATGGTATCATTTCCTCTAGAATGTCGCTATAGCAAATACAATGATCATAAAAAATTGCTTTGGCACGCATGTCATTCATGAACGTTTAACTTTTCCATTAATTAGCTGATTATATTCAGAAGGAAGAGTGATTGTATTGTTTCCTCCATATTGATAGTATTTCTATTATCCTGTTAAAATCTGTTATTATTCTGCCGTTAATGATAGAGTAACTTTTCCGATGTTCATATGATGAAGTAGCATCAAATTCGTATTCATTATTGCTTTGATTGATTTCAATACATGCCCACACAGCACATACGTTCATATTACATCCAGTTTTCATCTACCAAGTTCGAAATACGTCTAAAGATGTATTTTGGACGTAGACAGCCAGCTAAAATACGTCCAGATTTTGTTAAATGTTTGACATTACGTACGCACATAATATCTACAAAATATGGACGTCATTTTATGACGTAAATTGGATGAAAACCGAACATACTCTCGTCATATACTTATGGACGAAATATCTACAAACTATGGACATCAGTTTAGAACATAAATTGAATGAAAACGCAACTAATCCAATTTTCATCAGATCCGGAACCAAATCTTAACAAGTTTGTCCCCATTTTCTGTTTTACGGACGTAAACTGGATGAAAACGGTACTAATCCAATTTTCGTCAAACTGGATGAAAATTGAACCTCTCAGCCGCCATTTTTTTTATGACTGCGAACTTTTCAACTGCTAAACCTTGCAGACTTCTAGAATTTATTTTTATTTATTCTATAAATTTATTTAAACTAGTAGTAAAGCCATCTCCATTTTTATAATATATTGCGTTTAGTTCAGCTCCACTTCAGCTAATCAATCAATCCATCACTGTTTGTAAGATTTTTTGTTGATATTCATGAAAATTGGCGCGACGGAAGTTGGTAAGTAAATATTACATTTTGTTTTCTAGATTTATCGTGGTGATGTGTGTACTTTACATAAAACATTTCTGTAACGATTCTTTTTTCTTACTTATTTATACTTATTAATAATAATTC
The DNA here is from genome assembly GCA_963931845.1 of Maratus michaelseni. Taxonomy (NCBI): domain Eukaryota; kingdom Metazoa; phylum Arthropoda; class Arachnida; order Araneae; family Salticidae; genus Maratus; species Maratus michaelseni. The sequence continues at coordinate 166,226,968 of OZ007592.1, read as the reverse complement.
ATATGATTTTACAAGTCATACGTAAGTGGTAGAGAAATAGAAGTTCGTTTACTTTTGAATAAGAAAATTTTGTAATATATTTTGTATTGTTGTGTATAATGAGTAGAAATGTTATGTTATGAAGTATTATAAGTCTTTAATCCAATTAAAAAGAAAGTTTTAATGTTTTTTAAAACACAAAAATCCAGAAGATTGTCAGTTAAAAACAAATCTAGTCTTGTAAAAATGCTTTTATTACCACAGATTTATGCAATATTTAGTTAAGATGCATTTTTTTGGTATGATTTAAGAAAATATGTGATATTTCATGCCTCGAAATTAAATTAATAATAATTTATATGATTTTAGAAACCATAGGTAAACGAAAGAAAAATCGGAAAAAAAGGCTGTTTTTTTTTTGTTTACATTTCAATAACAAAATTTTGTAATTAGTTTCTACTATTGTGCACACTAAGTAGTAATTAAGTAGAAATACTATATTATAAGCCTTTAATCCAATTAAAAATAAAGTTGTATTGTTCTTTTAAAACACAAAAATCATAAAAATTATTCATGGTTAATTTTACTTATTACTACAGTTTTACATAATACAGTAACCCCTCAATATATCGTGCTACTTGGGAGATAAGAAAAAAACATGATATACTGGGGGGGGGGGGGGGGAAGAAGAATGTTTATAAATTAAAAATAAACAGCTCTAAATTTAGATATGAGGTTTTCGATATAATACTTGTTTAAACAAGCTACGAGTTCAACAAAAAAGAGATGGTAAAGCATTGAAAAAATAGAAAACCATACATATACAGTACACATATTTATTTACATTTTACAGTATTTTCTGAAAATAAAAATCCAGAGTTGTTTGTTGTTTTATTTTCTTTAATTGTCTGCTTGCCACTGGAAATTAAAGAACAAAAATGAACTAATTGCATTTCAGTTACTTGCTTAGATTTCGTCGTTTCAAAAGTTGGCTATGATGTCATACACTCATGCACAGTTTTTCTTTTTTTTAATTGGTTATAAAAAGGAAAAAAGTTGCCAAATTTAGGGGATTTTTTCCTTTAATGGCAACCTAGCTATTGTATTAAGTTATTGGCTTGACGCAGGCTTGAAAACTGAAAAGTCACCAAACATCAGTGCGTGGGTATAACACATCTGTTCCCAAAAATTTTACATGCTTTTTCGAGAAACTAAATTTATCGGGGGATAACTGAAAAAGAGCAAAATAGCCGAATGTGCAATATAACAAGGGATTACTGTATATCTTGTAAAGCTGTATTGTTTTTACATGATTTAAGTATATAGAAGGTATTTTGTGCCTCTGTCTAAATTAATAATAGTACTTTAAATGATTTTAGAAATCATAATAAACAGAAAAAAAAAATCAAATCAAGAAAAGCAGTTGTTTACTTTTCAATAACAAAATCTTGTAATATATTTTTGATGAATATATTTTATTATTTTTAGTTAGATATCAGTATTGGTAATTAAACAAACATACTATTATTGCACTCATATGCATTTTTTATCACAGATAATTTATTTCAGTATTTTTACAACTAACCTCTTCTAAAGAATATTACATTCATGAACTGAGTTGCATAAAATGTTATCTATATACAAGAGTGAGTGGTGACATCTGTACTTCTTAGTTGCTAGAGATTTTTATATTACTGACTAGCTTATACATTATTTTACAGTACACAGTGTACATTGGTTGTTGATTATTCATTTAAACATTCAAGATCGAACATCAATTCGTTTCTTGAATGAGGGTTCTCGACCAGGGAAGGAAAAATAGGGAATAAGCAACTTAATTTATTATTTATTTATTGTATTGTTATGGGAGTAAATTGTACATACATGAGTTAAAGTGATCACAACATTTGCAAAATTCATGCATTTTGCTTTAGAACAAGGTTGCTGGATTCGCTAATTTTTTTTTTTTTTTTTTTCTTTTTCAAATAACAGTTACTTAAGCTTCTTGTGTTTAGAAAATCATCTGGCTTGTGAATAGATGTCAATCTTGCTTCAGTTGTTTTTGCTTCCAGAGGATCTTAGATGAGTAGTTATGTGTTCGAAAAAGTGATTACCATCTAAGATCCTTAGCAAGAAAGTCCTATACAAGATAATTGGTTAAAGGATGGACTCTAATATTTCAAGCAGGATCGAACTTTGAATAGGGTAAACTTTCTTTTAAAATCTATAAATGTTATTAAATAAAATGTTATCTTGTATGGTTATAGGTTTTGCAATATATATATTAATTTTCTGCTTCCATAAAGAGTGAATAATTTGGTACTTTTATGTTAGCTGGGCACAAATTATACTAACAATATATTTTTTTCAGTTACCAATAGCAACTTTTATTTTTCCCATAAGTAAATTAGAAATGATGGTTAGGTATTAAAATAAAATGTTTTGGTTTATGGTATTATTATTCTTATTACATTGTATTTTAAATGAAATAAGTGAAAGTCATGTATTTTAAAGAATGTGTTTTAAATTAAAGTTGGGTATTTTAAATGAAACAAATGAAAGGTTTATATTTCAAAGGTAATGAATACAATATTAATGATAGGAATATTATTTCGTGATCTATTACCTGTGCGCCGCTAACATAATAGTACTCCATTAATTTTGTTGAATATAAGCTACCACAGGTGATAAATTGTCAAATATTGTTTGAGATGCTATCGTTGACATTGCAAGCATTTCTTGTCATTCTTCATGTGGTATTGTAACAACTAAATCTTGATTATATGAACAAGATTCGAATATGCTTAATTGTAATGAAAGTTTGGGACATTCGTACAATGGCTGAACAAGTAAAAATAAATAAATATATTATACACTATATCAGAGTTTCCTCCAGTTTAAAAAAAGGGCAGGGTGCTGCTGGTGAGAATAGAGCACTTTTTGAATTCTTGAGGGCATTTCTAAGATTCTTAAGGGCAGTTTTTTTTACTTTTAAAGGTATTATTTTGTTTTTTAAAGACACTTTTAATAGTTAAAAGCCTGAGCACTCTTTTCAAGACAACATTGAGTTAATTTTTTCTATGAATTATAGGTGCAGATTCACGGTCGCCAGTCGCCACGTGGCGACTAATTTTTTTGCTGTGGCCACTAACTTTCGGTGTTTAAGTCGCCATGTGATTTAAAAGTAATCAATTTCTGGTATTCCCAGTCTCCACCGTGAAATGTTAATTTTTTTTTAAAGATTAAGACCAAAACACATAACAAACATTATTATTATCTTTTAATAACATTTCAGAATGATCTGTTTAACACAGCAAACTATTAAATATATTCTAATAGCAATGTTATTCGTAACAGTTTGTATCTGATAATTTTGCATAGACTGTGATTTTTAAATATTAACTGTGTTTTGATTTTTTTATAGTGCAAAATAAATCTCACGAATTCAGATTTTCTTTCATATGTACTTTTGTCTGGCAAAATTAAAATAAGAAATATTGTTTTTTTTATATTCCCCACTATCATGATTACTTAGCTTATACATATTTTTTTTTTAAACCGTATCTTGCCCAACTTTATCTTCAGACTGTACATGATTTAAGATTTAATATTAAAAATTTTTTGTACATGTGTTTACATTAAATTACTTTACACTTTGAATTTTTTTATTTTTGTACCCCATGTAAAGACTATTGTTTTTATGCGTTTGTTTTACAATTGTGGCCACTGGATTTTTTGGGTTTAGGAGCCAGTGACTCCTTCCAAATTTTGGGAATCTTCACCTATACTATGAATGCAAAAAGGAGAAAGTACACTTTTTTTACTGAGGGGCAAGAAGGGTGCTAATTATTTTACTGGGGCACAAGAATGGTGCTAATTTATTTTATGAGGGGCAAGAAGGGTGCCATTTTGTAAACCAAAGGGCAGGCAGGGTGCAGCACCCTTCCGAAACTGTCTGGGGGAAACTCTGACTATATATATACACACGCACATACATATCTATAATAAAAAGAAAAGTTTTTAGTTAATGGTATTACAGTAGAGTACCTCTAATTCGCAAATGTCTGTAATCTGCACAGCATATGAGAATGTAAACAAAGAAATTTAATTCTTAAAACCAATATTTATCAATAACATTATTTTTTTCACTTCAACTTTAATTTTATTTCTGATATATATTATCACTTTTCATTTAATACTCTTTTTTATAGTTTAAAATGATAACATATATATAAAAGTATTTTAATTAATTAACCATTTATATGTAAAAAAAAAAAAAAAAAATCCTTTTAAAAATGTATTTGTCTTACACATATATTTTTTACAATAGTTTGCCAAGGATACCGAAATTACTAAAAAACAAACTTTTGTGATTCAGTAGACAATTATGCCCATTTGTAGGCTGCAAGATACAGTATAAAAACATAAACCAAATGTTTTAATACCAACAACTATTGATGATAGATTTAAAACATATAAATATAGATAAATTATTTTTTTAATAATTTTTATTTTATTTGTGTGTTTATGTTTATTTTTCAGCATTAACAATCTAAACTCATCCGAAGTAATAAGTTAAAAAAAATGTAAACAAAGATTAAATAGACATAATCTGTAATCCACAAAAGTCTCAAATATGCAAAACACTCAGAACCAAGCTGTGCGGATTCGTGGTCTTACTACTGTATTTGGTACTTCTCCATTATCCCGATGTTCACTTTTCATTAAAAAACTCACCAAACTATGGGATTTAACACCAAAAATGAATGATCGTGATATTTACTTATTAGAAACACATTATTTAATTTTATTGACTCATTTATATATAATGATAAAAGTTTTTAATACATTTTGATTTTAAAAAACAAGATGGCGGACCGCAAGTGAATATGATAACTTAGCCAAAGTTGATATTTTATTCAAACGGGCTTCTTCTTTTTTCTTTTTTTTTTTTTAGATTCTAAGGACAACATTCTTTTATTTGTTTATTGGCATTAGTGTTATAGCTTGGCAATAGTTTTTATGGAAAGTGGTTGATGGGATAATGGAGAAAAGTACCTGTTATTTCTTATTAAACCTTTTTTCTTTTCGTATTTCAAATGTAATGAGTAAAAAACATTCTTATTTTATTTATTATTTACAACTCAGTTTAAAGAATTTTTTATGTATATCTTATAACATCTTCTCTTATATTCATTGAAAATTTACATTCTGCCAATGGTTGGCATGATTTAAAAAAAACGGTAAATTGACATGCTTTCGCATCTTGTCTTTTGGAGTTGCAACCTAATATCTAAATATCACAAAATAAATTTTGGGCAGGGGGGCAGGCTATGCTTGCAAATTGTAAAAGTATTAATATTACAGTTAATTATAGATAAAAATTAACTTCTTTACTCACTGGTCACTGGCCAGTACATGGATTTTTTTACTCAGCAGTTTTTTTTAAGCACTGGCCACTAACAAACTTACATATACTTGATTGAAAAAATTTGTCAAATAGTCTCGGGAAAAAAATTGCAAAATTTAAGAAATAATATCGGGGGGGGGGGGGGGGGGGGAATCGCAAAACTCGTCAAACAATCGAGGAACAGAATTGCAAAATTCGTCGAACGACAGCGGAAAACAGTGTGCAATTCGTTGAAAATCAGCGGAAAGAAAGTGTGCAATTTGTTGAACATTGATGGGACAAAAACATGAAATTCGTTAATCAATAGTCAATAAATCGCAAAATTTGTCAATCGATAGTGGAAAAATCACAAAATTCATCAAATGGTCTCAGGAAAAAAAAAAATATGTGGATATCGTCAAATGGTCTCAGCTATAGGTGCAGATTCACGGTCGCCAGTCACCACGTGGCGACCACGTCCTCCATAATTCTGCAATATTTAGCAATTTTATGTATTTTCCAGGCCATAATTAAATAAATACGATTTAACATAGATGCCACATTTCTGCTGAACCACAAATTTTTTGTTTACTTCTTTAAAAAAGAAAAAAAATAGTAATAAAAAAAATCATGTTGATATGCGCTGTGAATGAACTCTGTGGTGGCGACATACCGCAATTAGCTTGCAACACAAAAAAATTCGTAACGAGAATACAATAATTTTAGATCCCACTCATTAAATTTGTAGCTCTGGGATTTTTCCGATATGTTCTTACAAGTAGACATAGATATCAGCATGCAATTCTTCCATGAATAAGCAGAACTCTTCGAATTATCATTATTTATTTAGTTACCGTATTTACCCGCATATGCGTCGATTCTGCGTATAAGTCGACCCCCCCCCCACTTTCCCGATCAAGAAATTTGAATTTTCTTAAATCCCGCATATAAGTCGACTCCGCCCTTTTCCGAGCAAGAAATTTGAATTTTTTAAAAAATACATTATTCAAAATCACCTGGAAAGAAAAGAAAGTACTAAATATACAATAATAAAGAAACTTTGATTTTTTTTGTGCATTTATTCGAAATCATCTGAAAAAAAAAGTTCTAAATATACAATAATGAAGATAATAATATACTAAAGTAATATACAAAGTTAAACTGATTCAAGGTCCAATTCACTATCGGACTCACCAAACAATTCACAAAAATCTTTCGTCGTCATCGGCTCATCATGATACACGTCTGTATCGCTACATTCTTCCTCGTCGTTATCACTTTCGAAAATGGCATAATTTTCTGTGCCGTCTAGTTCGTTGCTTATGCAGCATTTCTTGAACGATTTTATAATCATTTCGGAAGAAATTTGATTCGACGCATCTTTAACCCACTGGACAATTTTTCATGAACCCCAAACTGACGAGAAGAAGCACAGTTGTTAGACTCTTCCGTAAAAGAAATAACTTTAAGTTTAAATCCAGCTGCGTATGAATTGCGTTTCTGTTTTCAAAAGTGCAGTAAGATAAACGAAGAAATAATGAATAAGTGTACTATCAAGAACACGTAAGATAGAACACGGGTCACGTGTTTTTAGAGAGTTGCATGTTTCTAGCCACTCGCGGACGATTCAATTGCACATAGGGGTGATACATTCTCGGAATTTTATCTACTGATCTTTCAGACGGAGGGGGGGGGGGGGGGTAGGGGAGTAGTAGGCTTAAATTCATCAGCACCAAACCCGTTACTCAGTCTCCAAACCTTTACCTCAGCGCTGATAAAGAAAATCAATTAATTCCTCTTTTTCTCTCCTGGTATGGAAATCGACAGTAAACGACGTCATTGTGTTATGGAATGTGAAAAGAAAACAATTTCAGAAGGGCATTTTTGACTTTTGGTTAAAAAAAAAAAAAAAAAAAAAAGGACCCTCGCATAAGTTGACCCCTCTAACTTTAAACCGTTTTTTAGTCCAAAATTTCTCGACTTATACGCGGGTAAATACGGTAGTTAGAGTTGTTCTGCAAAATGAATTTGTCAATCGTTCGCGAATTTTGTGAAAACGGACACGGAAAAATCCAGCAAATTTCATAGCTCATGAAATAAAACTGCAAATTTCGTGAACCGGTCGCAAATAAAACTGCAAATTTCCTCAATTGGTCTCCAAGAAATAATAATTAAAAAAAACGCGAATTTCAACAAACGGTCGAGGAAAAAAAACCCGTTAATTTCATCAATTGGTAGCAGAAAAAAAAGCAAAACTTATCAGTCGATTAAAAAAAAAAAAAAATGTGAATTTCGCCAATTAGTCCAGGAAAAAAATTATGAGTTTTGTCAGTTGCCCGTGGTTTAAAGACGCAAATCTCATCAAGCGGCTACAAAAAAAAAAAAAAAAAAAAAATATTAATCAATCACAGAAAAAAATGTGAATTTCATCAATCGGTCACAGAAGGAAAAATCCTGAATTTCGTTAGTCGCAGAAAAAAAAATACAGAATTTCGATTATTAGTCGCAGAAAAAAGCATGAATTTCGTCAATCAGTTGCAAAATAAAATTGCAAATTTCGTCAAGGAGTTTCGATAATAAAACATGAAAATTGCCGATCGGTCACAAAAATTGTAATTTATTATTAAGGATTTAAAAAATCCTTAAAAAATCCCCTTGCCAACAAAAGTTGCAACGAGGCTTATAGTGTTCGATCTTTCTCCATCATCCCTGAATGTCAGAAAGTGTTGAATTTATTTTATTAAAATCTATAACCTAAAAGAAAATAACTCTTCTCCATATTTTTTCATATATTCTTTTGATTTTATAGACATATTTTTTATGCAAATCTCCATGTTGAGTGTTTATTTTCAGCTTATAAAACACCTTTTTTTTCTTTTGGCGTGGGAGGGGTGGGGTGGGGGAGTTTATTCATAGAACAAAAAAATTTAGGGAATTGTTTATATACAACTATGGTGGGAAGAGTCTATAAAATCCCGCTGTCCAAATTTAAAAGAGAAAAAATATTGTTTTTATGCTTTTGTGTCAAAATATGGCCACTGGATTTTTTGGGTTTAGGAGCCACTGGCTCCTTCCAGATTTTGGGAATATGCACCTATAGTCTCAGGTAAAAAAAAAAATAAGAATATCGTCAAATGGTCTCAGGTAAAAAAAATTGAGAATATCGTCAAATGGTCCCAGGAAAAAAAATTGCAAATATCGTCAAATGGTCTCAGGTAAAAATTGAGAATATCATCAAATAGCCTCGAGAAAAAAACTCTTAATTCGTCAAATTATTTCGGGGAAAAAATCGCAAAGTTCACCAAATGGTTTTGAAATGCGTCGAGCGACAGCGGAAAAAAATCTTTTTCCATTCAATCATCGCTTTTGGTGAGTGTGACTATTAAGTTTGGCCTGTGGTGGCAATAAAGTCAATTGTCAAATTTTAAGTATTACTCGCTGATTAGCGAGTGCTAATTTTTTCAATACAGATAATTGTTGAAAAATTTTATGGTGAATAGTTTAGTGTAATACAAAATTTGAATTTTGAAATGGGCTTTACCTGCCTATTGGTCATTTTGTAAAAGATTCATTTGATTCAAAATTCATTTCGAAGGAAATTTTTTGTAATTGAAGCTCTCAATGTAATTAGCAGCTCCACTGACTAGCAGGCAAAATTCGCTAGTTATGTATTAAGAATAATTTATGAAAAATGTTTTATATATATATATATACACATTTAAAAGTACAAGATAAGTTTCTTTTGTGGGGAATTTGGTGATTATCGGTCTCATCTATTTAATTTTTAGGTACTTTCTTGTTATAGCAGACTTCGATGGTGAATTGCCAAGTAACCAAGATGTATCACATATTATAGTCATATACGATGTAATGACATTTTATTATTCTATTGCCAAATTATAGTCATATATGTAGTATATATATGTATGTAAATAAAATATCTATGAAGTATACACATAAATAATGTATATTGTTTGAATGTAGGGAAGACTGGTACACACTGGACATATGGGCACAGTGGACCATCCCCTAATATAATATTTTATTTATATAAACAAATTTTAAGCTTCTCTTCTATTCTAATAGACAACAGCACTGGATTGATTATTTACAGCCTGCAGAGAACATGTTTAGCTCAGAATGAACCATTATATCCTGATTGGTTGTTTTGAGATTCTAAAAGTAAAATTTTTCATCATCATATTTTTCTTTTTTTAGTAATTAAAGATAGTAGATAAATAAGATAAAACAACTATTTTGCAAAGGTGTAAGATACTTGTTTTTATTTAACTTTAAAGTTAATATGTTTAAAAGAAAGCTATAAACAATATTAATATGATTATTTATTGAAAAAAAAAAAAAACAAACCTTAATATATATATATATAGTCATGATTTTTCTGGAATTATTTTGATTTGAAGCATAAGAAATTGGTAGTTTTTTCAAACTGAAATTTTCAATAGGGTGGTCCAGAATATTATATTATATTCAGATCAACTTAATCTAAAATTTAGACATAACCTTTTTTTTTTTTAATTGCCCAGTGTAATGCCAAAATTTGTAAATTAATGCTAGTTTTCAAATTCTCAGTAACTCAGATAATGTCTTTTTTTTTTTTTTTAATTCTATTTTCTGGTCTGTGGGAAAAGAAGTAGTAAGGTAAAAATTGTAAAATTTTCTCACATTTTTTCAGAATATGCAGAACTCAAAGTAACATTAAATTGTATATATAAATTTATATATAATTTTTTTGAGTTTGTGTTCTGAAATAATACTGAAATACTTAGTAAAATTTCTGTTTCTTTTCTCCTTTTAATTTCAATATTAAAGAAACTAAAATTGCAAAATTAATGTAGGTGACAATGTGAAATTTTCACCTTTAAGTTGCGGAACCCGAATTTACCTTTTCAAAGTCATGGTAAAACCCAAATGCTGAAATAGTAAAATTTCATATCTATATAAGTAGATATTTTTTATTATTTATGAAGTCTTCTATTTCTGTAATATTAACTAAACATGTATTTTATAGCTACTTTTTTTTTTCTCTTCATAGATGCTGTTGAGACTTCTATTTTGACAAATGAGACGTCAGATTGCCAAATTGAAAAAAGTTATTGCAAATTGGTTGTGGCATGCAAAAGACTGATTAGGGGGGGGGGGATTTAAAAGCTGTTTTTGTTTGCAAATTTGTATTGCATATTTTTCTTCAAACAGTGGCATGGGCTGAATGATTTTATAGATTGATTCTTTTAAAAATGCATTATTTTTTATATTAATGAAAGTATTAAATATATATTTTTAATAGATTATTTAAAGGATAATATTTTTAAAAATCAGCCTTAAGCCATGGCTTATTTTTCATAAATTAACAAAATAATTAAACTGTTTTGTTATTTAAAACTCATTGTACAATGAAAAATTTATATAATTTATAAATGATTATGCAAAACTCATTTCTTTTTTATATTAATAGATGACATCAAATAGCTGAATAGATTATTTTTTTTTAATTTAATTTCATAGTATATGATTAAATATACAAGATTTTTTTTCTGATTTAAATAAGTTGTAAATAAAGTACTTGCTTTCATGTTAAGTGAATGAAATTGAACTTTTTTTAAATTCATACATCTGTAATGAGAGTAAATTCTTGTATGTCAATATTTTTCTTTGAATTCTTCTGCTCTCTGGAACCAGAAGTGAAGTCGATATTGTAAAACTTTGATACTTTTTTCTCCCAAGTATGTCTTAAATAATACCAATTTTACTGTCAAGAACTTTTAATCGCTTTCATTTATTGTTAGATATAAATTTTTAGCCATAATGCAAGACATACAAATCTTCTAGCCTATTTTCATTTGGTTATTCATAATATTGTTAAAGTTTTCAGTTTTGCCTTGAATAGGTTTCTTGCACCCATGTGTTTTCGCCTTTTAATTTCGTTATTCAGGAAGTTAAATTTGTAAAATTTCCAATTGAAGCTATGGAATCGAATTAATGCTGAAATAGTAAAATTCATATACGTATTAGTAAATACTTTTTTTTTTCATATGTCTTCTGTTTATGTATTAACTAAATATGTGTTTTTTTTTTTTTTTTTTTCATCTTTTTCTCATAGGTGCTGTTAAGACTCATGTAAAGTGGGATGAAACATTAGAGTGCCAAATCGAAAAAGTTATCTCAGATTAGTTGTGGCATGCAAAACGTCGATTGGATAATAAAAAATAAATAAATAAAGCATTTTTTGTTTGCAAATTTTTATTGTATATATTTTTTAAACAATGATGTTGGCTGAATAATTTTACCCATTGAATCTTTTAAAAATTCATTAATTATTATATTAATAAAATAGATTTTAAAATAGATTATTCAAAGAGTAAATTTTTTTTAACAATCATGACCTTTAACTATCTGCATTACTTGTAAACCCTTAAGCCATTATATTTTTCATAAATTAACAAAATAAATAATTAAAATTATTAATATGTATATATATATATATATATATATGTTTAATTTGCTGTGCAATTAAATTATTTAATAATTTTTTTTATGTATAATTAAAAATCAAATATGCTAAAGAAATTTAATAATGGCAAAAGTAGATGAAATTGAACTTATGGATTTTTTTATCCATGCATGTGTAATGAAAGTACAATCTTGTACTCAAGGAATGTATTTAAGAATATTAGGGAATGAGGTGTCAGGTTGAAAAAGTTACCACATGTAAAATACATTTCTTGCATACTTTCCTACAAATTTCAATATGTAAAATTTTATACACAATATACAAAAGTTGGCAAGAAATATCTCATTTGCCTCCATGAGTTAGCAATATTTGAAAAACTAAAATTTCTTCTTTTTCTTCAATACATTTAGTCATTGTTATTCTTAAGTATAGCCATACTTAAAGGAAAAAATATGATTTTGCCTTCGAAAAAGCTATTTTAGTGAAAAAGAAAAGTGCAATAGTTTAAAAGCAATGATTTTACTGACAATTTAAATGGGGGAAGGGGGGGGGGAATGATTCATCAAATGCAAGACCTTGCAAAATAGTTTAATAATTTAAACATAATTGTTTAATAATTTAAAAAATAATAAGTATCCAATTACTATTTGTATATATTTGGTATTCTGGAATCTACAAATTTAATTATTATCAGTGAATAAATCAGGAATTTTTTCAACGAAAAGCAAAAAAGAAGTTTTTGAGATGGAAAAAAAAGATTAAGACTGAGACTTCAATTTTCAGCAGAAAATATAGCAGTATGGTACATCAGCGGTTCCGAAGCTGTGGTCCAGAGGGTTCTTCAGGGGATCCATAAAGGCCCTGTGTTCAATATAAAAACTTTCATTTTCTGAAATCGGTGACTAATCTAGTGAATAAAATAAAAGGCAATATAGTAAAACCTGTGAACATGGAATCAGGATAAAATTATTTTTTAGACAGATTTCTGTCTTCACAGGTACATTTGTCCGGTGTTTTTCTCATTGGGACCATGGAATTTTTTCGTTTAAGACAGAATTCCGCTACGTTAGAGACATGTTCTATCTTCATATGTTTTACTGCACTAAGAATTTTGTCAAAAAATGTAATACAATTAATTTGCTTATACAGTCGGACCCTGATTTAATGAATTCATCAGGACTAAAATTTTTATTCGTTAAATCGGGGTTCTGTGTAAGGCTCTCTCTCGGAAAAATATAATTCTCAATTTACTATGATTTATATCTTGTATGATTTATTTTTATTTTTGTCTAAATTATTTTTACACGGAGCTCTTGAATCCTAGAGGCCTGATGTATGTGCATCATATAAGACATTTGTGTACCAATTTCAGTACTACAGTAAGATAATATTGTTGCATGTTTTGAGTCAGGTAAATAATGTTGTCCTTCACTTGACCATCCTCTGAGGTGCACTTCTGCTTACTGAAAGGTTAGAGAAACCTGTTCTAAAGAATCAGTATATCCAGTCTTAAATCCTGGGAATCTGTGAAAAAGGGTCTATAGTAAATAAAAAATTAAAAACTGCTGTGATAGATCATATCATCAGATCTAACTGGAAATTTTCACACTAAAAAAATAAATTTGATGTAATTTAAAATGTTTAGACACAAAAATGTTGCAGTTGGGTAATTTTTTTCTAATCATGATTAGAATACAATACAGCAAAAAGTATACAAAAAAGAAAAATCATGCATCAAGCATAGATTATGAAACACTTTCAGAATACTTTTACAAAACTTCGCTATTTAATAAGGCAAATAAAATACCTAAGTAATTATTTTAGAAAATGCATAAAACATTTGAAAACCAGATTTCAGCAATTACCACCCATAGACGGAAAGTACTCCAATTCTTTGATACATTTTGTCATTGACTTCTTAGTATAACCATACTTAAAGGAAAAAATATGATATTGCCATCGAAAAAAGCTATTTTAGTGAAAAAGAAAAATGCAATAGTTTTTAAGCAGTAATTTTACTGACAATTTAAATGGGGGGGAAAAAGGATTCGCCAAATGCAAGACATTGCAAAGGGCAGTATTGTCTGCTAATAAATGAATATAATAAATTTTTACAACTGGGCCACCTCTGATTTCTAACGAAAATATTTGCAATACTTAATCTCAAATATCTGCAATTAAATAAGGCAAAAACTTCCGTTTAAAAATAGTGCTGGTTAAAAATCATATCAGCATCATTACTAATGAGAATATTATGACAATGCTGAGAGACCAGAATGATATGAGAAAAAAACCAAAAAGTTTTTTTTTTTTTTTTTAAAGTAGATAGTAAAATAAAAATGTGAACAGCTGAAGTGCATAGATTTGTAGTAATCGAGAATGGATAAAAGCCAGAAGGTATCTTATAATTTCCATTTCTTATATTTATCATAAAAAGTTATTGTTACCCAATATGAAATCATACTGTCAATTTGAATACATTCACTTAGTTTTAATAAAATGACACAAAGTAATCATATACATGATTTTGGATAGCAAAAGATAAATCATTTTGATGGAAAAGATTAATTTATTGAAATAAATATATTTCGATGCATAATATAAGTTCAGTGAAGGCATGATATATTTAACTGTGTATTAAAAAATTAAAAATATTGTTTGAATGTGTAAATACACTTTAGAAGACAAAACAAAAGTAATTTTACTTGAATTTTTAAACGAACCTTTTAAAGTCACACAAATTTTGATACATCTTTTAAAGTCTAAATTTTATATATTAAAGCTTATGTCATTTTCTTTTATAACAATAAATAAAATTAATTTAAAAAAATAACTGCGTTCAGGTGAAGGACACTTAACTAAAATAGTTTCTTTAAAGGTCTTACAGAATTAAAAGTAAAGTTAAATAAGTTTTATTAGCAATAATATTAAAAAATATTTATATGCTCTCAATATTTTGAATATATATATACTTTTAAAATATTAAAAGCACAATAAATTTGACTGAAAAAGTTTTTACTTTTTATTAATTTTTATCCTTCCCTATAGGAACCCACATAACACAGATTCATCCAATTTTGGTTTAAAGTACGTAATTTGGACTTATGGACGTGTCCAATTTTCGTCCAAAAGTAGTCTGTACTTCATCTAAATCTCATCAATTTACGTTCAAATGTCACCACCTTTTACGTAATAAGTACGTCTTTTAGTCGAGAAAGTGAACGTAAAATGAACATAAGATGGACATAATACGGACGTCCAAAATTTGTTCATTTTATGTCTTTCAGACGAGAAAATGAACATAAAATGGACGTAATATGAACAAATTTTGGACGTCCGTATTATGTCCATTTTATGTTCATTTTACGTTCATTTTCTCGTCTAAAAGACGTACTTATTACGTAAAAGGTGGTGACATTTGAACGTAAATTGATGAGATTTAGATGAAGTACAGACTACTTTTGGACGAAAATTGGACACGTCCATACGTCCAAATTACGTACTTTAAACCAAAATTGGACGAATCTGTGTTATGTGGGTGTAAGATATTTTATATGAATGGCAGACAATCTATGTTAAATACACCGTGAAAAGTACTAGAAACATTTCCTGGTATAGCAGAAACGTTTTTGGAAATTCAGTGCAATCTCGCAGTTTTTCATGATTCTGAAAACCTTTGCGTTATCTTCGGAAAGTTTTAGGAAAATAACCAATCAGAATTCTCAGAAATCCATAGCTATCCAAAATTAACAGAAACATTTTTTCTGAAATTTCTAAGAGGTTGTTTTATTTTAGAAACATTTCCATAAATTTCAAACACCTAAAAATTTTCTGATTAGTCCTTTTCAAATAGTTTCTGAACACAAAGGAAATGTTTCCAAATTCGTGCAGTAACTATGGGATTACGCTGATTTTTTGTAAACGCTTCTTCTATACCAGAAAATTGTCCTGCAGAATTTTACCGTGCACATAACTTCATATAGCTACGTAATTATACGGAAGTTATTTTTTTGACTGAGATTTAGATACTTTTTAAATTGAATTAAAGTGCATTGTCCTAGCTGATGTAAAAAATTAAGAATTATTTCTGTTACAATTTGAGATGGGTAAGTTATTTTGTTGGACGTTGGGCAGCGGGTGTGGTATTGTGAGTTCTGAAAAGGACATATCATAAGAGACGGTAGTCTCTTGAGTGACGCAGCGAAAAACCGAAAACCGTAAGCCCAAAACCGAAGATTCCGTCACTCTCATATATACAGCTAGCAGGACATCAAAGGAAAATCGAAACGCCGACATTTAATATCTCAGTAAATATGCGGCATACCGTTTCGATTTTTTCACATTAGTCTTATATCTATGGCCTAACTCTATCCTGAAATTTATAGATTTCTACATGCAGTAGATTTTGAGATCTGGAAACCAATTTTTAAGCGAAAATGGAAAATGTAATGGTGTAATGGGCACAGAGTTGTTATCTCGAAAATGGATCGAACGATTTTTTTAAAATTAATATATTATATTAATCGGTTTTAGATGAAGCGTTTAAGATATTGCGCTAACGTAGGAAAACTCTTGTTTTTTATATAATCCAGTTTCAAAATTGGACTCTTTTCTTATGCTTTTTCTGGTAGACTAACATTACAGATCTTCAGCCTTTTCACCCTTTTTTATTACTGCGCAGTAAGGAAGCTCTTGCCTATTACGGTTACAGTTAAACGTTATAGCATATATATATCGCTGAAAAACTATTTAGATTCTTTTTTTTTTTTAATACGAAAACAGTTTTTAATGCAATTTTTAATATGTAATATATATGTATTAAATTAAATTATTGTTTGTATATTTTTCTTTTTTGTTATAATAAAGAATTTCTTATATCAAAATCTTCATTAAGTCGAAAAATATTTAGATTCCTTGATTAAAATATTGAAATATTTTATAATTATACATATACAATTTAATTGTTGTTTATATTTAATTTGTGATTTTTTAAAGGAAAAAAAAGATTAAGATTTTTTTTTTATCAATTAATTTGCGTAACAAGGAATCATTCAAAATGAATCAATCATCAGTTTGTTTTCTTCGTGTGCGATGCGATTCGCTGCTATGAACATTTTTTGAAGTGTTGAAAATCAAATTTCACAAATACTTCTAACTTCTATTAACAAATACTTCATGAATATATTTTTAATTCCATGTTGTTTATGTACGATAAAAAACACGTTTGTAAGCTTCTGTTTCATAGTATAAGAATCCAAACATTCAGTGAAATGCGTATATTTGATCAGCTATATAAACAAATGAAGAATACAGTACCTTTTTTTTTTCAATTTCATTTCTTAAATTTGCATTTTAAAAACAGATAATAAAGAAATATGTATTTATCTTCTAATATTTATTTTCCTAAGTCAGAGAAATGCAAAGTTCTACCATTGTTTTTTTTGTTTTTTTTTTCTAGTGAAAGTTTAGTTTCAAATGTTAAATATAGATTTTACTTAATAAATCACGAAATCAGTCGTCAGTTCTCGGGGCAATGGTAGACGTGGCATTGGAAACCTAAAAATCATGAGAGAGGGTAATATCTTTAAACAAATCTTGTAGCAAAGTATTCAGTAGTATCTTGCACCAAATATAAGAAACTGAAAAAAAAAAAAAAAGGTACTGTATTCTTCATTTTTGTTTATGTATTGTCAAAGCTATGCATTCTACCGAATGTTTTTATTCTTGAAATAGACTATTTAAACAGAGATAGAAGTTTACCAAACTTTTGTTTCTTTCTTCATACATAAACAACATGGAATTAAAAATATATTTTTGAAGTATTTGTTAATTAAGTTAGAAGTATTTGTGAAATTTGTTTTTGAACCCGTTAAAAAATCTTCACAGCGCATGGAAAAATAGAAACGCTATAGAAGGATTTTTTTTTTTTTTTTTTTGGGGGGGGGGGGGCTTCAGGAGTGCAAAACGTTCATATTTACTGATTTATTAGTTGTTTGTTTTCTTTTTAAAATTAAAATAATGTTGTTAAATAGCAACATCATGGTGTAGAAAAAAAAAACATTAAAAAAATGTGATGCATCGTTATGTACGAGAGATCAGTTTCAACTGACATTACAAAAATTTATTCACAAACTAAGACAGATAATTAAGAAAAATAGGTTAAATCCTAGAACAAGCGAGACGCTTGGCGTCATCGAATTTAGCGAAGCGATAAATGAGTTTTCTTGTTACCGGTTTATTTCTTACGTTTTTTCCACGCCGCAGAATGCATGGTTCTGAAAATTGAGCTGGTTTTTGAGGGAATTAGATTTGATTGGTTGGTTAACAGATTAGAATATTCTATAATAGAGTTCTATTGTCTGTGGGTTGGTTTGTTGTGTGTCAGATTTGTTGAATTATGTTTATGAAATGTGTTTTCTGTCATAAAGGATAAATCCTGTGAAATATTAAAAAAAAACGAAGGATGAGAAATAACGGTAAGTGCATTTTTGTTGATTTTATATGATAAGATGTATTTTAAGCACTTTAGAGATTGCTGTAAACCGATTTTTGTGCGAACATTACTGACCGCAGCTTGAATGGATTTCATGCATTCTAGGGAGTGCGGAATATAGCAATTTTTGTGCATCCAGGATTTTTTTTTTTCAGTTAATGTACGCGAAGCATACACATATATACATATATATATATAAATTATTAACTGCTGTTTGAATGAATTTCATGCATTCTAGAGATTGCTGCACAGGTAGTTTCATGCATCCAGGATTTTTTTTTTCTGTTATGTACGCAAAGTGTACATATATATGTTACTAACGGGTGCTTGAATGAGTTTCGTGCTTTTGAAAAATCAGAAATCTCTAGATTCTCCCCAATCGTAACCTGTGTTCTTTGTAGCAGAGAATTCACTACTTACACAGTTTCTATGAAAATTTTTTCACGAAGTAAATATTGATTTTATTCCGTTTTGTGACAATTTACAAAGTTTTAGCAAGGAGGAAAAAATAGCTAAAAATTATTAAAAATAGAAAAATCTGGAGGAAAAAATTGCTAAATGTTTGTATGTAAAAATTGAAATATCCAGACGAAATATTGCTAAAAGTTTGTAAAAATAGAAAATCGTGAAGAAAAACTTGCTGAAACTTTGTAAATAATTGTAAAACGAAATAAAATTTATGTTAAAATTGTATAATAAAGCTTGCCGTAAGCAGTGTGTAAGTATCTGCTTGTAAAAAGCATTCGTTCTGATTGGGTAGAATTTGGAGGTTGCCGATTTTTTGGTTGACGTGCGTAAAAAAAAATAGCCAAATCGGATGTTTTGCTTGTTCTAGGATTTTGCCCAATATATTTGATTAATGAATTCATCGATTGATACTTTGGCTTAATTAGGTTTGAATTGGCTTAGTAATTTGAATCTTATCATGATGACGTTTTGATTTTGCGTGTCCCTGTATAAAAAACTCCTCAATGATATTTGCAAGATAAATACACTGTCACAATTAGATTCAAATTGGTTCAGCATTTCAACAGTGATGGTAAGGATTAAAAAAAAATTCATATTTTTTGCTTTTGTGTGTACCTTTTAAACAAACTGTAAGAGCTAAATGCTTGATTAGCTAACTCATTGATGATGCGGCTAAGTTTAGGGATTCACCCTCAGTTAGCCATCTTGTTTTTAAATCAAAACATTTTAACTTTTATTATTAAATATAAATCAATCAGTCAGTAAAATTAAATAACATGCTTATAATAAAGTAAATATGAATGAAAATTATTTTGGAAATGAGAAACAAAACAAATATGTTTTGAAGTATAGATAAAATGCTTCAGTGATTAATTTGTAATCACTTCAGCATTTTATCTATATTTTAATTATAATTAGTGATCTTCTGTGATTATGTAACATTTCAGCGATGCTGGATTGAATCCCTGAAGCATTTTATCTATTTCGAAAAACCGAAGTCAGAGAAATGCAAGTTTTGTGCATCCAGGATTTTTTTTTTCAGTTAATGTACGCGAAGCGTACTCACACACACATATATATATATATATATATATATCAATTATTAACCGCTGTTTGGATGAATTTCATGCATTCTAGAGATTGCTGCACAGGGAGTTTCATGCACCCAGGATTTTTTTTTCTGTTAATGTACGCAAAGAGTACATATACATGTTACTAACTGGTGCTTGAATGAGTTTCGTGCATTCGAAAAATCAGAATTCTCTAGATTCTCCCCAATCATAACCTGTGTTCTTTGTAGCAGAGAATTCACTACTTACACAGTTTCTATGAAAATTTTTTCACGAAGTAAACATTGATTTTATTCCGTTTTATGACAATTTACAAAGTTTTAGCAAGGAGGAAAAAATAGCTAAAAATTATTAAAAATAGAAAAATCTGGAGGAAAAAATTGCTAAATGCTTGTATGTATAAATTGAAATATCCAGACGAAATATTGCTAAAAGTTTGTAAAAATAGAAAAATCGTGAAGAAAAACTTGCTGAAACTTTGTAAATAATTGTAAAACGAAATAAAATTTGTTTATTTTGTGAAAAAGCTTGCCGTAAGCAGTGTGTAAGTATCTGCTTGCTTAAGCTTAAAAAGCATGCGTTCTGATTGGGTAGAATTTGGAAGTTGCCGTTTTTTTGGTTGACGTGCGTAAAAAAAATAGCCAAATCGGATGTTTTGCTTGTTCTAGGATTTTGCCCAACATATTTGATTAATGAATTCATCGATTGATACTTTGGCATAATTAGGTTTGAATTGGCTTAGTAATTTGAATGTTATCATGATGATGTTTTGATTTTGCGTGTCCCTGTATAAAAAACTCCTCAATGATATTTGCAAGATAAATACACTGTCACAATTAGATTCTAATTGGTTCAGGATTTCAACAGTGATGGTAAGGATTAAAAAAAATTCATATTTTTTGCTTTTGTGTGCACCTTTTAAACAAACTGTAAGAGCTAAATGCTTGATTAGCTAACTCATTGATGATGCGGCTAAGTTTTGGGATTCACCCTCAGTTAGCCATCTTGTTTTTAAATCAAAACATTTTAACTTTTATTATTAAATATAAATCAATCAGTCAGTAAAATTAAAAATCACAAAATTCGTCAAATGATCTCGGGAGAAAAATAGTGAAATTTGTCTAACAATCGCGGAACAGAATTGCAAAATTCGTCGAATGGCAGTGGAAAAAAAGTGCACAATTTGTTCGTTTATGGAAAAAGTCGTGAAATTCATTAATCGATAGTCGATAAATCACGAAATTCATCAATCGATAGCAGAAAAATCACAAAATTCATTGATAGTGGAAAAATCACAAAATTTATCAACTGGTTTCAGGGGAAAAAAATTTCGAATATCGTCGAATGGCTTCGAGAAGAAAAAAAATCACAATCCGTCAAATAATTTCTTTGAAAAAATCATGAAATTCGCCAAATGGTTTTGAAATTTGTCGAGCGACAGTGGGGAAAAAATCTTTTTCCATTGAATCATCGCAATTGGAACTATTAAGTTTGACCAGTGGTGGCAGTAAAGTCAGTCGGCAAATTTTCAGTATTACTCGCCGATTGGCGAATGGCAATTTTGTCCTATATTTTTATGCACTTTATCGATGAAATTCATGATTTTTTACACGCCTGATCGATGAAATTCAAGATTTTTACGCACCCAATTGATGACTTTCTTGATTTTTATGCATCCGTTTGACGAAATTAATGATTTTTACATGCTTGATAAACAAAATTCATGATTTTTATGCATGTGTTCAACAAAATTTATGATTTCCCTTCTCCCTATCCACAAAATTCATGTTTTTACTGTGCCTGATTGACAAAATTCATGATTTTCAACTGATATGCTTTCCATCGGCCAATTAATGAATTTCACAATTTTTCTTCTCTAGACAATGGCGAAATTCGCAAATTATTATTTTTTTTTTACCGTTCGTTGAAATTTACAATTTTTTCACAAACATTCGATGGAATTCTTGATTTTTCCAAGCCCAGTTGTCGAAATTTGCGATTTTCCATGCCTATCGACAAAATTCATAATTTTGCAGAACCGATAGACAAAATTCATAATGTTTTCCTATGATCTATGGACAATTTGCAAATTTTTCCTGCAACTGTTCGTTGAAATTCTCGATCTTTCCACGCCATTCGAGGAAATTTGCTGCTCGATCCATGAAATTCACGATTTTAAGTGCCTTATCGACAAAATTCGCAGGTTTTTTCAATTGATTTACAAAATTCAAGATTTTTTTTTTTTTTGAGTGATTGACGAAATTTACAACTCCGGAATTACTGATTTTGGCATCTCTGGTTTCTGTTGACCGATTATTGAAATTTGCGGTTTTTTTTCTAGCGACAAAATGGCGAAATTTGTGATTTTTCCATGCCCATTTGACAAAATTCGCATCCAGTCGATGCAATTCATGATTTTATGTGCCTGATCGATGAAATTCATATTTTCCTACGATTTATGGACAAAATTTGCAAATTTTTCTCACGAATTATTAAGGAAATTCGAAATTTTTGGATAGGTTGGCATGTATGGTCTCTGCGGGCCACCAGTTATCCATCACGGGCCACAGGTTGTGCATTCCTAATCATGATGCAGTTTGGCTCATTCGACTCGACATCGATAGAACTTACTGATTTTAGTTTCACCACCAGGGGCAGTTATGTTCATATAGAACAGAGAGCGCCCCTGGCAGTGGAAGGGGAAATTAATGGATTTTGGAGCTAACTCAAGTTCTATGGGTCCCATCACAACATGGTTTGATTCATTCAACTTGTTTCAAGTTTGACCACCAGGGGGCGCATTCCCATCTTAGGTTCTATGGCCCCGATCATGACAAGGTATGGCTCACTCAACTCGAAATCGACAGCCTCAAAAATTTCAGCTGTTTGTATAGAACAGAGTGCGCCCCCTGGTGGTGGAACATGGAACTAACAGATTTTGCAGCTAACTTGAGTTCTATGGGTCCCATCACAATGCAGTTTGATTCATTTGGCTCGACATCGACAGGATACATCGATTTAGTTCCAAGTTTCACCACCAGGGGCGCTATCCTATCTCGTGTTCTATGGGCCCGATTACGGTGAGGTATGGCTCATTCGATTCGAAATCGACAGCCTGAAAGATTTCAGCTATGTTTGTATAGAACAGAGTGCGTCCCCTGGTGGTGGAAGATGGAACTAATGGATTTTGCAGCTAACTCGAGTTCTATGGGTCCCATCACAATGCAGTTTGATTTATTCAACTGGACATCGACAGGATATATAGATTTTAGTTACAAGTTTCACCACCAGGGGGCGCTTTCCTATCTCGGGTCATATGCGCCCCATCACGGCGCGGTATGGCTCATTCGACTCGAAATCGACAGCCTCAAAGATTTCAGCCATGTTTGTATGGAACAGAGTGCGCTCCCTGGTGGTGGAATATGGAACTAACGGATTTTGCATCTAACTCGAGTTCTATGGGTCCCATCACAATGCAGTTTGATTCGTTCGACTCGACATCGGCAGGATATATCGATTTTAGTTACAAGTTTCACCACCAGAGTGTGCTTTCCTATCTTGTGTTCTATGTGCCCCCATCACGACGAGGTATGGCTCATTCGACTCGAAATCGACAGCCTCAAAGATTTCAGCTATGTTTGTATGGAACAGAGTCCGCCCCTGGTGGTGGAAGATGGAACTAACGGATTTTGCAGCTATCTCGAGTTCTATGGGTCCCATCACAATGCAGTGTGATTCATTCGACTCAACATCGACAGGATATATCGATTTTAGTTCCAAGTTTCACCACCAGGGGGCACCTTCCTATCGGGTTCTATGGGACCGATCACGACGACGTATGGCTCATTTGACTCGGAATCGACGGCCCGAAAATTTTCAGCTATGTTTGTATAGAAAAGGTTGCGTCCTTTGGCGGAGGAAGATGGAACAAACGGGTTTTCCCATGCATTTTCATCCTTCTAATTGTGTTACTCTCTCGCTGTATAATTTAAAAGTTGAGTCTTGGATTCCTCTCCCTGGGCCACCACCCTCATATTTTATTGGGGTCCAAGGG
This sequence comes from Maratus michaelseni, assembly GCA_963931845.1. Classification (NCBI taxonomy): domain Eukaryota; kingdom Metazoa; phylum Arthropoda; class Arachnida; order Araneae; family Salticidae; genus Maratus; species Maratus michaelseni. The sequence goes on along the minus strand of OZ007592.1, from coordinate 166,203,046 downwards.
GTCTTTTTTAGCATTTCTTTAAAATTTTATTTTAATGATTAATTTATACCCTATGCTTAATTTCGACTAATTGACATTCTCATCAATAACCTTAAAAAAGTAATGATATCAGTACAAAAACCCTTAACGGGTTAAAAGTTGTGACGCAGCACTTTCTTTTGGCTTTATGAATTTTAAATATGGGTCTTAAAAGCAATGATATCAAATTTAAGTGACGCTATGTTAATAATTATTTTTTTAAATCATAATTTTCTTTTTAGTTTTATTTATATTCACAGGTGCAATTATTATCTTAATATGAAAAAATATATAAAATTTATTCGCGGATGCTTTTTCATTCTCATCTCTCATGAATTCAAAATATGGGTTTTAAAAAAAATGATATCAAAATTTGAGTGACACCTTGACGTTAATTTAATAGGACTCTTTTAAAATGCAATTTAAATTATTTTTGGTTTGTCTTCTAAAGTATATTTACACATACAAACAATACTTTTAATTTTTCAATACACTTTTAAATATATTACTTTCACTGAGCCTATATTATGTATTGAAATGTATTTATTTCAATAAATTGATTTATCTTCTGTGCCACGCTATCCAAAATCATAAGTAAAATTTATGTAAATGATTATTTTGCGTCATATTATCCACTTGAATACATTTCCCTTTGTTTGGATACTATGACGCAAAATAATCATTTACATAAATTTTACTTATGATTTTGGATAGCGTGGCACAGAAGATAAATCAATTTATTGAAATAAATACATTTCAATGCATAATATAGGCTCAGTGAAAGTAATATATTTAAAAGTGTATTGAAAAATTAAAAGTATTGTTTGTATGTGTAAATATACTTTAGAAGACAAACCAAAAATAATTTAAATTGCATTTTAAAAGAGTCCTATTAAATTAACGTCAAGGTGTCACTCAAATTTTGATATCATTTTTTTTAAAACCCATATTTTGAATTCATGAGAGATGAGAATGAAAAAGCATCCGCGAATAAATTTTATATATTTTTTCATATTAAGATAATAATTGCACCTGTGAATATAAATAAAACTAAAAAGAAAATTATGATTTAAAAAAATAATTATTAACATAGCGTCACTTAAATTTGATATCATTGCTTTTAAGACCCATATTTAAAATTCATAAAGCCAAAAGAAAGTGCTGCGTCACAACTTTTAACCCGTTAAGGGTTTTTGTACTGATAGTGAACTACCGTTAGTGAGGATTTTGAAGGGAGGTCAGTTTTCGTCCGTACTAACGGAAGTCTGCATTAAACGATGTAAACATTTAAATGGCGTTATCTCTTTAGTTAAATAAACTAAAAGTAGTTTTCATCCTAAATTAAATAAATTACCATTTTTTTTTTTTTAATTACCAATTTGTTAAAAGATAAAAAAAAAAAATCTTTACTTTGGAAATTTTCTCAAAAAAGCAAATTAATGACAATTTGCAAATACAAAAGAATAAATTACTCAGGAGAAACAAAATATGCAAAAAATTGTCGTACTTACATAATTTAACGTTTAAGTAATCTCTTACTTTTCCATGGGATAGTTGAACAATTGATCTTTTTACCCCATAATTATAGAAATTTTTTTCGACTTCCGGTTTTCGACGGATTTATGGGTTTTAGGGCTGCTTGTCAGTGAACTTCCCGATTCCCCTCGCTAATGTTAATCCTATGGGCGTAGGATGCATTCGTATAGTTCAAATATCTCCTCGGGAAATTAATATTTTTGACATCTATTTTCTGTGTGCACTTCTTAAATGGTGTTTATCTTTTTTTTTTCTTAGTTGTCAAAACTTTTTAAAAATATCTACTTAATTATATGTGAAGTATTAAAATCTTATTCACTTTTGCTAAGATCTTAACACATGAAATTATAAACTAAGCATTTATTTTAGAAATATTTTGAGAACTAAGTAAAAACGAGACATCCTTTAAGAACAGTACAAAGAAAACAGAAGTAAAAAAAAGTTAATTTCCCGAAGAGATATTTTAGATATACGAATGCATCCTACGCCCATAGGATTAACATTAGCGAGGGGAATCGGGAAGTTCATTGACGAGCAGCCTTAGGGGTCAGAGAACACGAAAAACACGTTTTTACGAAATGCCTGTCTGTCTGCGTCTGCGTATCCGTGTGCATATACTCTTTGCATCATCGTAAAATGTATGAAGATATGCATAGATTCGAATCAAATTTCATATATATATGTTTTTGGCTATGACCAACAGGTCTCAGGTGAATTTGTGTACATTCCGCCTGACGGAGGCACTGTGATAGCGATTTTTGTGCCATTTTCGCGACTTTTGGCAGTTTAAGTGGACAAGTTATGAATATTTTTCTACGAAATTTTATAGTTAGATGCAACATCAGACACCGAGGTTTGGCTAAAATTTTGAAGAAATTCGGTCTGAAGGTGGCGCTGTGATAGCGAATTTTGAATTTTTAACGTATATGAGACAGAAGAAAGTTTTGGTATTGGCACACCTGACTATTAGTTAAAGTTTTGCGGCACACTCGAAAATTTGGTCTGTTACATTCCATTTTGATTGGTGATATCGGCGAACAGCGTTCGTAATTTTTTAAGCTAACGTTTTTGGTTCTAAAATGCATTTTTTCTCTTTACCATCGTCACTGATAATTTTTTTAAACATTTCAATAACCAAAGTTACAAGTTTCTTTTGGAGAAATAATATACAAAACACCAATTTTGATTTTGACCTGTAAGTTGGTGAAAATTTTGTCCGCATTATTCGATGATTCGTATACGCATCAAGCGATGTCCTTGAAATTAATTGCAAATACAGAAGATATTGGGGTAAACTAAATTGTCCCCATTAACCGGATATACGTCTAAAGTAGAGACGCATTAACGAGAGTGCACTTTATTTTAAATTTGTGTACATATAGCAAACGAACGTGAAGACAAAATTCCAAGTTGGAACATTTAGAAATCTGACGATATGAAGTTACTTTCATACTAAATTAAAAACCAAGTTTTAAACTCAGACCTTTCATTTTTGTGAAAGTAAACACAAATTGAATTTACCAGAAAGATTTTTCAAAACAGCCACTGCATAGTTTAAAACTAGTCGTTGGGGGCCACCGTAATACTTACCCATCATGGATATGCATAATATAAAATATGAAAATAAAAAATGTGTAAACTATTTATAAAATGCATTGCAAGTCGAATAAAATCGTGGCTATATGACGTCATAAATTTTAAATGCTCTATTATTGAATTGCGTCAAAGAAACATCCTTATAACTCCAAAATTGATAATCATAGTAACTAACGGTTTACTGCGTCGAATTAAGCGTCTCATTTTCAAATGAAATATATTTTTGAATTGAAATTTGAATGAAATATAGTGTCATAAAAAATCGAAGAGTGTGAAAAATATAATTACAAATATCTCGGCAACTCATTATCCGATCGACTTCATTCGTTATGCAAAATTTATGTTTTTTTAATTGTATTTTATACTCACTCCTTAAAATAAACAATTTTGAAAATTTTTATATACATTTTATCAGAACGAATATTTCGAGAGTCCGAAAAAAATAGTTCCGGATAATCGAGGTTACTGAAATTCAATAAGCTTCTTCCCATTATTACATACTAAGAAGTCTCTATTTCAATTTTTTTGGGAGATAGAACGTTTACAGACACGCAGACGGCATTTTTTTTTCTTCTAAAGATATGTTTTTCGGAATCTCCAGTGTCTGAAACGTGTAAATCAGTCAAAAATTTCTCTTTCGATTTTCAAAACGATTACAAGACTTACCCTATACTACGTATGATGGGTAAGTAATATAAAAAAAGGAAATAAAATATTTTAGAAATTTCATTGAATTGTGAATATTAATAAATATTATACACATGCTTGCGGCAAAGAAAAAAAAAGTTTAAAATTTAAATAATTTTTCAATTTTTTTTTTTGTTTTTATGCCTTTTTTTAAAGTGTTATCCAATTTTAGTATTACGTATGTGTTGAGCTTTATAGAAACGGACATACATTTCTTGCATGAGTCGTTTTCTGACGAAGGATAACTTCAAAACATTTAACGCTTAAAGTTGTGATAATGCTCTTCAAGCCTGCAGCATAAAATGTTCAATCAAGTATTTCAAATAGCAGATCGTTTGAAGCATTATATAACCTACCTTGTTCGTTTTAACTCACCTTGCTACTGGAAAGTGGGAAAAAAAAATCCCTTCTCAAACATTCTGTATGTATGGCTGTTCAAGCTTTTCGTGTTTAAAAACAATTTAAAGTTGAGTAATCTTAAGATAAATCCGAAATTGAAACCATTTGTCGTATAAAAGGCGATAAATCAATGCAAATAATCACGATATGCCTAAAGGGATCTATATATAATAATGCTAGCATACTTGCTTGAAAATAAGATCACGTTTCGGCTCTTTGAAAGAAAACAGTGTTTCATATTTCTCTATAAAGCAACATTTACATTCTGCCATGTTACTTGTAAAGTCAATCTAAACATGTGATTTAAAAATATATATATTTATTTAAAAATGATTTTATCATTTTCTGATATAAAATATACGATTAGATAATCGTATACATTAATCTGTTTAAAAAAAAAAAAATCTTATTTGAAAAGGTATATTTTTTAGAAATTCAATAGAGATTAACTTTGCGTTTGTTTTCTTTGCGCTTTAATATCAATAATCAATTTGCGCTTTAATATCAATAATCAATTTGCGCTTTAATATCAATCAGTAATACGCTGCGCGCTTATGCGGCAGCGCATTACTGCTTATTTTACTGTTTATTACTGTTAATTTTATGGTATAATACTGCAGCTGGGATGCTAGTATTATACAGTAAAATCAACACTTTTTTTTTACAGTGTAGAAACGACCTTGAAAATAGTAAAAAGAAAAGAAAATTAAAAAAAAATATATATATATTTACATTTTATGCTATAATATAGAAATAATATTATATTACAGAAATTACAGTTCACAAACACTGAACCCTTATATTAAAGTAGAAAACTCTTCTATTCTATCTTAATTCTTATAACTCTGGCGCACTTTGTAATTCTTTCCTACTTTTCTCGTCTTGCAAAGGAAGATATACCCAACCTAGAAAGTAAAAAAAATATATATAAAACTTTCAAGAAATTTAAGGCTCGTGTAAATGTGTAATTCGTTTTTTTTTTTTTTTTTTTTTTTTTGTCTCTAGAATATGTTTCGACTTTATTTTATAATTCATCAATAGAAAGAGATGAGGTTAAATTTTGCGATAAATTTATTAGCATTCGGTAGAACATTTGTTCTACCGAATGCTAACAAATTACCGTTGTTAGTTTTTTATATTTATACATATATACAACACGAAATTTATACAACTACTTAGCGACTACTTGCTTGCATTTGAAACAAAAAAAAATTAAGAAAAATAAGTAAGAATCTAATTTTGAGAGACTTAATCCATGGCTGCTTGTTGACGAAGATTATACATTTATAAGAGATGCAAATACAGTGGGTGATCGGTTAACGAACTTAATCCGTTTCAAAACAATGTTCGCTAACCGAATTGTTCGTTAACCGATCATAGATTTAGTATAGATTTGTATGAGAATTCAATTAATTCGTTTTTTAAAGCTAAATAATATATAAAAATTAATATAAATTCTCCCTAAATTTATTTAAATGAAATAATAATAAAACATACATTCATACATTAGAGTCTTTTCCTTCCTTCAGTAATGCTTTTTTACTTTCTTCTATCTTTACAAGAAGAAAGTATTGGATTCATGAAAATTTTCGACTTCCGGTTTTCGACGGATTTATACGTTTTAGAAGGTCCTGAACACGATTTGACTATTTTTAGAAAATGTCTGTCTCTGTGACTATGTCTGTACGCGACAAAAATTTTGTGGGCGCTCTATCTCAAGAACTAATGCTCGGAATTTAATAAAACTTTATATTCAGTTAATCCCTGATATAAATTGGTGCTGATTAGTTTCTGGTAAAAATGGCCCGGCAGGTGGCGCTGCTATGCAGCATTTTTCGCGATTTCCGCAATAGCTCTATCTCAAGAATTAATGATCGGAATTTAATAAAACTTTATATTCAGTTAGTCTCTGATATAAATGGGTGCTGATTAGCTTTTGGTAAAAATCGCCCAGCAGGTGGCGCTGCTATGCAGCATTTTGCAGGATTTACACGATTTTAGCGATCGTCATATCTCAAGAAATAATGCACGGAATTTAATAAAACTTGAGTTTCAGTTAGACCTTGATATAAATTGGTGCTGATTCATTTTAGTGTATGCGAAACCTGTGTGAGATAGAAGAAAGTTTTGGGATTGACACATCCGACTAGTTTTATTTGGGCATTAAATAATATTTGACAGAAGTTTATTTTTTCTTTCTAGAGTTTTCAATCTTCCTATTTTAATAGGGTTAATATACGTCCGTATTTAATATGGACAGATCGCAGTTTCATGGCTTTGACCGTGTCGTGCCGTACTTAAAAAAATAAATGACATACTCTTTGTAAAAACTTTTAGAATCACATTCATTGACTACAGTATTAAATCATATAAGTTTATTACTTTGACCTATCAAAAACTCCATTAGTTCTCTAAAAGATTGTGTTTACTGCAGAGCCCGATCAAGTGGAGCCTAGAGCCTGTTAATAATTTAGGAACTAAATTTCTTTTAAAATAATTAACTTCCTATTAAAAATATTTCTTTAAAAAGGGACACAAAATGTAAAAAATAATGTTTTTGTACTGTCCATTCTAATCTGAGAGCCTTAAAATGTAGGACCCGGGTAGCCCTTGAATTAATTAGGTTATAACTATACAACTGTTAAAATTTTCTCCAAGTCGATAATAGTAGATGCAGTTAAATACTACAGTTCTGCAAATCTGAAACACCGGCAGTGCTTCTTATTGGCTTTGTTTTGTGAGGTGTTCGTTAACCGAACATGTGTTCGTTATCCGAACATAAAAATCTCTCGCAAAAGTGTTCGTTAACCGATCTGTTCGTAAACCGAACAGTTCGTTAACCGATCACCCACTGTATAACTAAGTAAAACTGCAACAAACAATATCACGTGTATCAATATTGTTTCATAATATATTTCCTTACTGTAATGCTGACGCTTAAGGTCAGTGAAACATTTATATAACAGGTCCAAGTGAATCGAACTTAAACCTTCGAACACTTGCAAGGTAGGATGATCATTTTTAAATACTGAAATATTGTACTCCTATACTGAATAGTATATTCAGTGCATCGATATTGGTAATTCATTTATTTATTTGGTCTCGTGCAAACTTCATTGGAATTATCCGAGTTATACTTGTATATGTTCCGATTGATAAACAATCGCCCCATATTTTGCATCTCCCTGTTTCGTTTTATTTTTTTTTCCCTATACTGGATCTGATAACAATGTTTACCGAGCCTTCAGTAAATTATACAACTATATTTACCGGTAATTCTATATAACTAATTAAGTAGAAAAATATTGCAAGTAACGCTGAATAGAGGTACAAGCTCTTGTTGCAAGATGAATAGATTTCCAAGATCTGAGAATTAATGGCGGTAAAGACGCAAAATGGTTGGTTAATAATACTTAATGATTTCTATAAAAGATATTCGTAGAGCGGCTGAAAAAAAATCTCATCTTTGCTGCGTAGATACTAAAGCCTCTACTTCAGTATATGCCAGATAACAGATACAAATTCAACGCACTTTTTTAAATTGAGGCTGCTAATTATAGAATATTCGTTGCTTTAAGTTATACATTAAATATACTCACGATAATCCTTACAACTTTGTAAGTTCTAGTTTTACCCTACGTCAATTGGGTGATTCTTAATACTAATATTTCATATCATGATAGCTTTTAAGTGTTGACGTAATGAAAGCATGCTAGATTTAATCTTATGTAATATATCTTCGATTGACTATAAAATAGGATCATTTAGAGATTAACATAGAACTTCACACAGATTATTACAACTTATTTGAAGTCGAATTTTTCATCGGATTGATTCAAAGGTGATTGCTTCAACTTTAGTTATTTTGCTCATACACGATTTCGACAGACGACAGTCGCCCGGCAAGTTTTAAAAATAGCTCAGTTTACGGCTAACATATAGAGGTCAGTATCCTTCTTACTCTCACACTTTTCTTTCAGATTATACTCGTCTGTCAGCGAATTTGCGTGAGGCGTCTTCACGATTTGTTATCAGATTTTTTTTTTTTTTTTTTTCATGATCGATTTAATTTAGTGGCGCTAAAAGGAGGGAAAGGCGGGTAAAAAATCCCCGGGTTCCCCAGTGAAAAGGGGAATATACTATAAATCTCTACTATAATTTTTTATACATATGTGGTATTTACATTATTTATTTATTTATTTTTATTTATTTATTGAGATGCACACAACAGACGAATCCATTTACAGTGTTGCAAGAACATCATAAGAAAAAAAAACATATATATATATATATATATACACTGCTCAAAACAACTAAAGGATATTGCAGTTTTAGGTGGATTTTGTATCTGGGAAACTTTTTAGCTCATTGATACATGGTCGACAGACATAGTAGGTTATATGAGAATAAATTACACATGTTTGGCAGAAAAAAATGCATTTTATTGCGCATTTGTGTACAAAAGGAAAAAAACACAATTTGTGCATATGAGAAAAAAAGAATAAGAAAAGGTGTTTTCTTCAAAGAAAATCATTTTCAGTATGGGGTATGGTTTCCACGGGCGGCCAGCAACGTTGAACACCTTTGAGGCATGGACTCAATGAGGCTATTAATGACGAGTTGGGGTATTCTGCCCCACTCTTCCAGAAGAGCTCTTTCCAGTTCTTGGAGAGTTTGTGGGGGTTGTTGGCGGCCAGAAACTCGTCTTCCTAGAGCGTCCCAAACGTGCTCGATTGGATTCATGTCTGGAGAACACGCTGGCCATTCCATTCGAACGATTCCTTCCTCGAAAAGGAAATCCTCCACCAGGTTTGCACGATGTGGCCTGCAGTTATCGTCCATTAAAATGAAGTTATCTCCGATTGCTGCAGCGTAAGGGACTACAATAGGTCTGAGGATCTCATCCCTATATCGGCGACCAGTCAGAGCTCCATCTCGAATGATGTAGAGGTCAGTGCGCCCGTCAATGGAGATGCCACCATACACCAACACTCCTCCACCGCCAAATCTGACACTTTCGTGCACGAACGTAGGATTATTCCTACTGCCACGGTCCCTCCAGATGAAAATACGCCTATTATCCGGATGCACAGAAAAACGGGACTCGTCAGAAAACAGAATATTGCTCCATTCATTTCTCCTCCAGTTGACATGCTCGGTTGCCCACTCCCTGCGGTCGCGACGATGCCTTGATGTTAATCTAACACATACCATCGGTCGGCGAGCATACAGACCTACAGCATGGAGCCGGTTTCGGACAGTCTGAGTTGAAATCGTGGTGCCTGTAGCCGAGCGAAGGTGTTGTTGGAGAAGAGTAGCGTTCATGTTTCGGTGTCTCCGAGCTGTTAACGCTAAATACCGATCTTCATTGGGCGTTGTTGCCCGTCTACGACCTTGCCCTGGTCTTCAGCCTGCACATCCACTCTCCAAAAAACGGTTCCAGATCCTGGAAATGACACTTTGTGACACTCCAATGGCTTGCGCTACTTCGGCTTGAGTTTGGCCCCCTTCTAACCTACCAACAATTCTCCAAGCTTCTGAATCTGTCAAATGACTTCGCTGAGACATCGTACTCATCGAAACAAATCAATCACTGAATGCCGATCATCCTTGTCTTCATTCTCTTTTATCCAGTTGAAAGTCAAATTTCATTCGCTGCCGCTGAAGCGACGTTTTTGATGTCGAACTCAAAATTTGCATACTCCACAGTTTGAAAACCAGAAAAATTTGCATTTGTGATTCTCTTCTTCTATTTTCGGCAAAAAAAAATTTCGTTTATATCTTTATTTTATATAAAACTTCAAATATCCTTTAATTGTTTTGAGCAGTGTATTTATTTATAAAAACTTATTGTAAAAATTAACCATTGAAACATAAGAAACTTCATATACACAAATACATCACATACAATACGAATACAAACACAAATTAAGAGATTAAAAGTTCAGAACATTTATCTTTGAAGACAGAAAAGGACATATTAAAAATATCAAGATACACAGAGAATTCATTAAAAATTTTGTAAAATTGATATAAAGAGAAATTACCACGTAATTATATTTAAAAAACGGTAATTTAAAAAATTGAGTACATCGGATGGATCTGTTCGGTACATTGAAATTAATAGAATTAAGTATATCGCTGCAATCAATCATGTTATTAATAACATTATAAAAACACAAAACACAAAAAAGATTCCGTTTAGATTTCAAACTTGGAATGTTAAAAATACTACGTAGATACGAAGATGAAATATCATAAGAATATATATGATTACTTTTAAACAATAAATAACGTGTGAATTTAGACTGCACTTGCTCGAGAATTTTAATTTTATTATTATATAGGGGAACCCAAATGAGACTGCAATATTCAAGATTAGGACGTACCAAACAAAAATATAAAACTTTTAATGCTTTTTGATTGGAGAAATCCTTAGTTTTACGCTTAAGTAGTTAAGGAACCCTAGTACTTAACTTTCCTACCCTGTTGAAATTTTACTCAAACTTGATAAAAACATTTCACACCAGAATTCTTATTTAAAACTATTTAACATACTTATTTTACTTAGTTATGTCGATCGTTTATTTAACTTGCTTTATAAAAAAATTTCTGGTTCGAATCGAATGAAATCAATTATTCAAACGGGTCGATTAGACCCATTCAGGGTGAAGGTTAAAATAGCCTATTTTAAGATTCATGGTTCATGTAAGCTTCTTAAAGGAAGATTCCATGTAAAAATAATATAATGCGTCATATGCATTTCCTCTGTCTAAATTGATGTGGGAAGTTACATCCAGTTTGCTTCTATAGCTCATAAAACAGACATACAATCTGAGGTGGGCGGTCTTAAATGTATGGCGGTTATAAAAGAGTATAAGTCAAGGTGGAAAATATAACGAACTGTTTTAGTTAGTAATCATAGCAGTGCAAGGGAAAAAAAATATGTTCGCTATTATGTATATTACAGTACTCACTGAACAAAACGAAACAGTAACAATTATTACTTTACACTATCAAAACACATTTCACGGTTAAATACATTTATATTAACCAAAATAGCTTGTACCTAGTTAAACTAAAAACAGGCGTACACAGTGTTTTCACTTTCCTCTAAAATTGCAATTTCGGACTTGTACGTTTAAGACCGCAACATGTAGTGATAAGTGATGGCAAAAAAATTCAAAATATCGATATAGGGATTTCGATATATTGTTTTAAAACATCGATATCCACAAAAATATCGGACAGAAAATATCGCTACATCGGTTTTTCGATATATCGGAATATTTTCGTTGTTACTTAATGCTGTAATACGCGCAATTATTTATTTCTGTTTATGTTAAATAATGTTTTATTTTAAAAATTGCTGTTAAACATTCTACAGATATGTTTTTAACATTTAAGTGTATAAAGTTGATGAAATTATTTCCAGTAATTTTGAGATTATCCTTTCAAAAATAACATAAGTCAAGAGTAAATTTATTTTAATGTCTGATCCATTTAAAGTCGAGGGTTGAATAGTTTCTTGTGATAACATATCAGATTTTTAATATTGGTATTTTTTTTTTTCCTTTAAAATGTTTTTTAACATCTCCAAACATCACTTTTAAGAGCTATATTATTTTTATAAACTTGTTGAATAGTAACTAAGTATCCGTCAGTCCGAAATGTTGAAGCATTGAATCGCATACAATTAAGAGACAATATTTTAAAATTAAAAAAATATTTTATTTCTGTGTTTACTGTTTAACTATATAAAACTAAGTTTTCAATAACAGCAGTTGAATCTTCATTCTCAATTGTTTATTCAGTTGTCAGTTGCCTCAGGTAATGCTCAAACGCTAATCTATCAACAAGTGCCTCTAATCTTCTAATTTAGTCAAGCCTTATACTTTTCGAGCAACACTTCAATGAGAATATTCTTTAAATGACGAACTCTACTAAAAGCAACATAAATTTATCCAAATAATAAGTCCTTTAAACCAATGTTTATAGTAATTTTTGACAAAGTTAAACATTTGGGATTTGTGCATGGTGATGCTGTTGTATGCAACTGTTAAAGACAACGGAATTCATGAACATGAGATTTTTTTCTCTTTCCAAGGTTTAGAAATAGTGCTGACAAGGATAAGTCTTTCAGTCAGAAATGGCCCATGATAATCACCAAATTCAGGCATTACTGCCTGTGCCCTGTGGTGAGCCTGGATGCCGGAGTTCTGGGTCAAAGACAATACCATTTAAGCGTACCAATATAATGTATAACAAAAAAGTACAATCCGTACCCATATAAAATGCCTGTTAACACTTTTTAAAATACTGGATTGTCTGAATTAAGGACAAATGGACAGATTCAGACTACAATAATAGTTTACAATAAAATTGTAAAGAAAGATTTAAAACGAAGAGTTAAATCGCCCCTTTGACCAAGTTCAATTTAAAAAATCCCTGACGGCTCGGCCTACAGGCACAGGTAGATTTCGAAGACGCAGACCGTGGGGCGCCTGTTTGTCGCGAATTGCGGAAGAAATGACCTTTTTTTACGATGATGCGGCAGTTTGAACCGCCTACTTCGAAACCTAACTTGTTTGCAGGCGGATCCGGCAGGGATTTTTTTTTTTTATTTATTTATTTTTTTTTTTTGGTATAACGGTTGGTCCTATAAAAAGCTTGTCAATATAAAAGTTTTAGATAATATTAAGAGGATTTATAATAAATTTAAGCGGATTTGAAATCTTGGGAATTGACGAAGTTATGAATTTTTTTCTTCTAAAACCCCCCTTCCCCCCCTCTTAAGGCAATTTTTAATTATATCAAAAATCTGTCATACATAAATTTTCGGCCCTTCTCCTAGAAGTAATAATAACTTCAAACGGATTCGATACGTATCATAATTAAGAAATTATGTTTTTTTTTTCTGTTTTCACAAAAAGGCCCCCCCATCCCCCCCCCCCTCGTTCGATTTTGCCCATTAACGAACTTGACCGAGATTTTATGCCTATTGATTTTATGTATCAGTTTCGAACAGATGTGGGAGTTGGAACCGCTTACTTCGAAAAATAACTTGTTTGCAGGCGGAACCGGCAGGGTTTTTTTTGTTTTTAATTTTTTTTGCTATAACGGTTGGTCCTATAAAAAACTTGTCAATATAAAAGTTTTAGATAATATTAAGAGGATTTATAATAAATTTAAGCGAATTTGAAATCTTGGGAATTGATGAAGTTATGAATTTTTTTCTTCTAAACCCCCCCCCCCTTTCCCCCGCTTAAGGCAATTTTTAATTATATCAAAAATCTGTCATACATAAATTTTCGGCCCTTCTCCTAGAAGTAATAATAACGTCAAACGGATTCGATACGTATCATAATTAAGAAATTATGTTTTTTTTTTCTGTTTTCACAAAAAGCCCCTCCCATTCCCCCCCCCCCCCCCCCCCCCCCCTTGGTTCGATTTTGCCCATTAACGAACTTGACCGAGATTTTATGCCACTTGATTTTATGTATCAGTTTCGAAAAGATGCGGGAGTTGGAACTGCCTACTTCGAAAAGTAACTTGTTTGCAGGCGGAGCCGGCAGGGATTTGTTTTTGTTTTTAATTTTTTTTTGCTATAACGGTTGGTCCTATAAAAAACTTGTCAATATGAAAGTTTTAGATAATAATAAGAGGATTAATAATAAATTTACGCGGATTTGATATCTTGTGAATTGACGAAGCTATGATTTTTTTTCTTCTAAACCCCCCCCCCCTTTTTCCCCCCCCTTGGAGTCACTTTTAATTATATCAAAAATCTGTCATACATAAATTTTCGGCCCTTCTCCTAGAAGTATTAATAACTTTAAATGGATTCGATACGTATAATAATTAAGAAATTATGGGGGTTTTTCTGTTTTCACAAAAAGCCCCCCCACCCTTCCCCCCTTGGTTCGATTTTGCCCATTAACGAACTTGACCGAGATTTTATGCCCCTTGATTTTATGTATCAGTTTGTAAAAGATTAATGCAGAATTTTTCCAGTTATCGTGGTCAGAAAAAAGTGACATAGATAGATAGATAGATAGATAGATAGATAGATAGATAGATAGATATATAAAGTTTTGAACTGGGGGTGGTTTTGGGTTCTGGGAGTCATGATCGGCGTAGATCTGCAAAAATTTTTCAAAATTTCCAACTTAGGTGAGAATGTAATAGGTAGTATTTCTTACGAAATCTACCTAAAAAGGAATTCATGTACTTAATTAATATTTTTGAAACAAAAACATGTTTATTTTAAAATTCAATGATCATCTAAAAAACAATTTAAACTTCATTCCATGTATTTTAAGATTAAAAGTTATGGGACCCTAATTTCAGAAGAGTCTTCTGAAGAGTACTTCTGCTGGTCAAAATGACGTCATTATCTTGCATTTATTCATAAATTTACACCGCATTTTAATTTACGTAATTGTTACTGCATTTTCATTTCGTTCGGACTGAGATTAAGACATTTGGTTAAAAAATTGTTTCCATGTTTTTTTTTAAAATAAATTTTTCATGATAAAAAAATGACGGCTATAAAAATTATGTGAAAATATTTTTAAAAAATCTGTAATCTTTATTTCAGTACTTCAGTAACATAAAAACACTTAAATGAGCTCTGGATGCCTAACGTATGAGGTAATTCCAATATACGTGCATGCATACACACATATATACAAAAAGCGTTTAAAAATAGCTATAACGGGTTCGGAGAACCTCAAAATGTAAAAATATACCAAAACTTCCATAAACGAATTTTTATCATGATTACAATTCTTTCCTTTACGCTATATTTATCTGGAAAGTAAGTAAAAACTTTTACTAAATGAAGTCATGTTCTGATGAAACATAATTCTTGTATCGACGTAATATGAAGTTAGCAATAAAACTATTTATTTTAAAAAAAGTGACAATATATGGAACATAATATATGAATTTCTATGGAATTTTTGGGCCGACGTATTTCGGGGCGTTTGGGTTGACGAATGTTTTTGATTTTCAACCTCCGGCGAGAACATGGCACTATTTTCCTGTCCGATTTGGGTATCAATACCGGAGAAATCAAAATCCGGAGTTGTGCTCCGACGATAAAAAATTTTGTTTTTAAAAACAAAACTACCACATTAAAACATTTGTGAAAAACACAAGTAATATTTTGGGAGCTATATATCGTGTTGACAAAAGTGTAATTCTTGATGAAAAGCCGGAGTTGTGCTCCGACGATAAAAAATTTTGTTTTTAAAAACAAAACTACCACATTAAAACGTTTGTGAAAAACACAAGTAATATTTTGGGAGCTACATATCGTGTTGACAAAAGTGTAATTCTTGATGAAAAGCCGGAGTTGTGCTCCGACGATAAAAAATTTTGTTTTTAAAAACAAAACTACCACATTAAAACATTTGTGAAAAACACAAGTAATATTTTGGGAGCTATATATCGTGTTGACAAAAGTGTAATTCTTGATGAAAAGCCGGAGTTGTGCTCCGACGATAAAAAATTTTGTTTTTAAAAACAAAACTACCACATTAAAACGTTTGTGAAAAACACAAGTAATATTTTGGGAGCTATATATCGTGTTGACAAAAGTGTAATTCTTGATGAAAAGCCGGAGTTGTGCTCCGACGATAAAAAATTTTGTTTTTAAAAACAAAACTACCACATTAAAACATTTGTGAAAAACACAAGTAATATTTTGGGAGCTATATATCGTGTTGACAAAAGTGTAATTCTTGATGAAAAGCCGGAGTTGTGCTCCGACGATAAAAAATTTTGTTTTTAAAAACAAAACTACCACATTAAAACGTTTGTGAAAAACACAAGTAATATTTTGGGAGCTACATATCGTGTTGACAAAAGTGTAATTCTTGATGAAAAGCCGGAGTTGTGCTCCAACGATAAAAAATTTTGTTTTTAAAAACAAAACTACCACATTAAAACATTTGTGAAAAACACAAGTAATATTTTGGGAGCTATATATCGTGTTGACAAAAGTGTAATTCTTGATGAAAAGCCGGAGTTGTGCTCCGACGATAAAAAATTTTGTTTTTAAAAACAAAACTACCACATTAAAACGTTTGTGAAAAACACAAGTAATATTTTGGGAGCTATATATCGTGTTGACAAAAGTGTAATTCTTGATGAAAAGCCGGAGTTGTGCTCCGACGATAAAAAATTTTGTTTTTAAAAACAAAACTACCACATTAAAACATTTGTGAAAAACACAAGTAATATTTTGGGAGCTATATATCGTGTTGACAAAAGTGTAATTCTTGATGAAAAGCCGGAGTTGTGCTCCGACGATAAAAAATTTTGTTTTTAAAAACAAAGCTACCACATTAAAACATTTGTGAAAAACACAAGTAATATTTTGGGAGCTATATATCGTGTTGACAAAAGTGTAATTCTTGATGAAAAGCCGGAGTTGTGCTCCGACGATAAAAAATTTTGTTTTTAAAAACAAAACTACCACATTAAAACGTTTGTGAAAAACACAAGTAATATTTTGGGAGCTATATATCGTGTTGACAAAAGTGTAATTCTTGATGAAAAGCCGGAGTTGTGCTCCGACGATAAAAAATTTTGTTTTTAAAAACAAAACTACCACATTAAAACATTTGTGAAAAACACAAGTAATATTTTGGGAGCTATATATCGTGTTGACAAAAGTGTAATTCTTGATGAAAAGCCGGAGTTGTGCTCCGACGATAAAAAATTTTGTTTTTAAAAACAAAACTACCACATTAAAACGTTTGTGAAAAACACAAGTAATATTTTGGGAGCTACATATCGTGTTGACAAAAGTGTAATTCTTGATGAAAAGCCGGAGTTGTGCTCCGACGATAAAAAATTTTGTTTTTAAAAACAAAACTACCACATTAAAACATTTGTGAAAAACACAAGTAATATTTTGAGAGCTATATATCGTGTTGACAAAAGTGTAATTCTTGATGAAAAGCCGGAGTTGTGCTCCGACGATAAAAAATTTTGTTTTTAAAAACAAAACTACCACATTAAAACGTTTGTGAAAAACACAAGTAATATTTTGGGAGCTATATATCGTGTTGACAAAAGTGTAATTCTTGATGAAAAGCCGGAGTTGTGCTCCGACGATAAAAAATTTTGTTTTTAAAAACAAAACTACCACATTAAAACATTTGTGAAAAACACAAGTAATATTTTGGGAGCTATATATCGTGTTGACAAAAGTGTAATTCTTGATGAAAAGCCGGAGTTGTGCTCCGACGATAAAAAATTTTGTTTTTAAAAACAAAGCTACCACATTAAAACATTTGTGAAAAACACAAGTAATATTTTGGGAGCTATATATCGTGTTGACAAAAGTGTAATTCTTGATGAAAAGCCGGAGTTGTGCTCCGACGATAAAAAATTTTGTTTTTAAAAACAAAACTACCACATTAAAACATTTGTGAAAAACACAACAACCCATCTACCGGATAAGATTCACGGGCAAATAAAGACAAAACACAAAGCACGCCGAAAACACTTTGACAGCTTGGTGAGCTGAAACATCATTTGAGGTAATGAGATGGAGTAAAGAAGGGTACTTTTTCAAAGTTTTTGATATCGATATGTATAGAGAATCTAACATCGATATCAAAAATCTACATTTTTTGACACGATATATCCATATTTTGATGCCATTACATGCACATCTTATTATCTAATTAGGTTTTGCATAGAAATCACAAAAAGTTCATAATTATTAAATAAACTCTAATTTAATTTTAAAAATAACCTAATTAAAAGAAAATATCGAATTAAACATAAGTTGGTACAAACATACAAATTAATTTAATTTTAAAATTATACTAATTAAAAGAAATTATTGAATTAAACATAAGTTGGTATAAACATATGTTATGGGTAATTAATTAAAAGTTAATTTAATTTAAATATAACGACTTTAATAAACATTATTATCTTTAAAATCTCCCTCTCCTCCATTTTACGTGAATATATATATATTTTTTTTTGGGGGGGGAGGGGGGAGGGGGGGAGGAGGAGCGAGAGGAAGGAGCTAGGAAATTTTACACCCGGGACCAACGCTTTCTAAATTTTATAAAATATGGTAGCCAGCAAAAAATTCTAGTCGCAAGTAAAAAATATTTACACCTTCCCCCTTTCCTCGTCCCTGATTGATTTAAAAAAAAAAAAAAAAAAAAAAAAAAAAAGAAATAATTGAGAAAAAATAATAACAATCATAGTTTAGAATTATTAGTTACATAGTTTAGAATACTGAACTACACTAGTACTAAACTAGTTGTTTTATGTTATATTTGAAATTTATTGTTTTGAATTTTATTATTTTGAAATTTATATTTGAAGTTATTATATTGAAATTTTAACTAAGTTTTATAGATTTACTTCAAAGGAATTACTTATAATCACTTATATGTTATTATTCATTAAAATGAATGTGAGAGATTAAGTTTCAATTTTTAACACAAAAATGTGATTTGAAAATTAGGAAAGAAACTTGAGCCTTTTTTAGAATTGCATCTAATTTTAGATACCACAAAGGATGGATTGACATTATTTCTTGCTGTTTTATTGAAACCTCTCCCCCACCACCACATTCTAGTCACGTGACATACCAGCTAGCTAGAGCAGAAAAGAATGGCATTTTCTGTGCATGTGATGGAAAAAGCCTTTTAAACTTGGTTCTTCTATTAAAAGTACGAGAGAAGAGGAAAATTACCGCTTGCCACGCACGAATAGGAGTGATAGAAAAAATACCACTTGTGCTCATTTTTTAGGTCAATTTTTAAACGAAAAAAGCCCAGAATCAATAGCTTTGTCACCAAAAAAAAAAAAAAAAAAAAAAAAAAACTTGTTTGCCAATGGCAACCTGGCGACTGCATTTGTCAAGCCCTGCACGGGACCCAAGTTGGCTCTCTACGCCTTTGATTTAAATTGGCGACTCTTTTTAGATTTCGACCTAGTTTTGTCTCATTAAACATGTATAACTTAAAATTCAAGGATGATGGATATTGCACGAGGGATGAAATGGGGTGCATTGGATGATGAAATTGCATTAAGGGGATCATGGATGTTCAAATTACGATGTTTTTCTTTTTATTTGAAAATCCCTATAAACTAGAGTGTAAAACCCGGGACTGGAAATGTTGATGTAAATTTGCATAATACGCATTCGTTGAAAATAAAGTATTGGCTAATGCTACGCATAGTAGTGGAATAGTAAGAACAAAAAAAAAAAAATGTTCGTCAAGCATAGTTTATGAAACACTTTCAGAGAAAACAATCCAATATTAATCAGTTTGAAATAATGTCTACTATGAATTATCTTTATTAAAATTTGCTTATGGGATTCTATCTTCAAATTAAAATTAACCAAAACTTTCAACTTTTCCTACAGTAATGCTCTAATTGGACAAAAAAAATATAATAAATAAAAAAAAAAATAATATTTTAATTTAAGAAACTGTTGTACGAAGAAAATAAATACATATTCTTTTGCAAAAGCAAAAATATTAATATAAAACGTTATTGATACATTTACTATAAGTACCAGTAGTAATGATAGAGGTATTGTTACTATTAATATGCTGTTTCTTAAAGAAAGTTGTAAACGTTCATACAACGTAACATATTATTTAATTTCGAAATTTACATCTTTTTTGCACAATGATAAATTAAAAAAACTTCGATAACTGTAACAATTTCCTGCGTCTACATCTAAATTTCATTATTTACATTATCTTTTTCTTTAACTAAGTTTTCCTAAACAAACGGTTCTGTTGATTTTGAATGATGAAACATATTTAAAACAGAAAATTAGAGCAATTGTAACACAATACTCCACCCTCACTAAGTAATCAGTGTTCAAATAAAGCACATAAAGTGTATAAAAAATGTAACTACGTGATCAGAATTACATCATTTGCCATGTTTGCTTTCATTAATAAATCTCCGATGTTATCCGAGACTTTTCATTTGCTTCAAAAGAAGTTGGCCCTTTACGATCTTATCATATTTATTTGTTTTGACTTGAAGAATAATATTATTAAGTAATGATTTTTAATGAATGCATGAATATTATTTATAGAGTTTTGTAGACTTTTCGATTTAAATGAATTGGTTATGATTAAATTAATTGGTTAAAAGTGGTTGGTTGATGACTTAAAATGAATAAAAATTAAATACATTTAATTTCTTTAAAAGCAAAAATTAAAAAAAAATATATAGGATTGTTTAAATACTACTTCAAAGATTTGTTGCTCAAGCAGATCTGATAATATTTAAGATAAGTTTTAAAATTACCGCAAACTTCTTTATCTTTAAAATATTCCAAATTACGGTTAAAAGAAAAATTTATACTGATGTAATTTTTTGCTTTCCAAATTTTCATCTTCATTCCAATTATACAGAACTCACTTCCAAATATTTGGGAAAGAATTAACTTTAATTTAAAATTAGAAAATATTATTTTTATTCAAAAAATTGTTGTAAGGGGCTATTTCTTTTCATAAAAGCAACAACACAGATACTAAAATCATTGATATAGTACTAAAAGTTATGATAGAGCTATTGTTATTGATATAATAAATGCAACGAAACTCGCATATATGTTTATTCAATAAATAGCATGTTATTTAATTTGACAGTTTGCTCTCATTGTAAAATTAAATCAACGATAAATTAAAAAGCGTAGATAACTGTAGCCTACCTGTGGATTTCTTGTGCCTACACTTGAATGCCGTTATTAATGAATTATTGAATACACTTGAATGTCGAATTATTATATTTTATCTTGTCTAAAGTAAGTATTGTATAATTGATTGTTTAGTATATTTCTTTTCAGTAAAAAGTAGTAAAATATTTTTTAATAGTTAGGTAAGGAAAAATCTCTCTTGAGTTGTTTGACATCTCTCAATATGAATATCCAAGGGTTCCGGCCAGGGCGAATCCATTAATTAATTATGATACACAGGTAGACAGATTAACCATTAAGATAGAGTTAACTTATTCACTTCTTGCTGTGTTTATCCTTGAAATGAATTTAATGTGAGAGTAAAGATATATGTAATTTTTGTGGAATCTGTGGCAATTTAGGCCTGTTAATTCTTCCATGGTTCCATAAATATTTCACTATATCAATTTAATCTTAAATTCTTTTCTGTATATTATTATTATTATTTTATTATTATTATTCATAACAAGTATGGATTCTTTTTTCATTTTATGAGTTTTATTTCCCTATTTGTGGATGAAGAATGCTATGCTTTCTTATAATGGATATACAGGGCTTTACAAATTTGATAAAAATCTGGTAACCAGCAAAAACATCTAGTAGCCAGTAAAAATTACCCCCCCCCCCCCTTCTTCCCCATCACTGATTTTGAAAAAGCACAAAAGTTCTTTATGAATTAATTGAGGAAAAATGTAATAACAAGCATAGTTTAGAATTATTAGTTACACAGTGTAGAACAGCACCAGATGTTTTTTAGTTAGATTATTTAACTTATTTTTTTTATGCGGTTTTTAGCGTTTTTTCATGTTTTGCGGCGATTTTTTAACATTCTTTAAAGAAATTCTGTTTCAATATTTAGCGCAATATAGTAAATTTTGTCTTCTTGTTTACCAATATTTAGCCTTTTTCTTTTTTCATACGTTTGCAAAAGCAATCCGGTTTAATTTTTTTTAACCCAGTATAGTAAACTTTGTCCTCTGTCATTTTTAAAGACTTATAGCGAATTTTTGACGTTCGTAAAAGGAATCAGGTTTCTATCCTTTAGACCAATAAAGTAAACTTTATTCTCTGCGATTCTTAAATTTTTCCAAGGAAAAAAAAAATGTTATGGAATTTTTAGCGTTTTTCGGGTTTTGCGGCAATTTTTGGATAGTTTATTTCTGAAACGAAAAGAACTCCGCCGTAACTATTCTAAATGGTGTTTGTGTTTATTTCGTAAAAGTCAATTTCTACACACACACACAAAAAAAAAAAAAAGAAAGAAAAGAAAAGAAAAGAAAAGAAAAGGAAGGAAAATAAAAGAAACTGCCTGATTAAATAACTTGGTCGCCAGATAAAAACCTGGCGACCGTATTTGTCAAGCCCTGTATATATATATGTAGGAGGTTAGAATGACAGTGGAGTAAGTCAATATTTAGTAATTTGAGAAATGAAGGGTTTTGTGAAACTTGTCGTATTGCCGTTGCATTAAGTGGTCCAACTTGTTTTCTCCTCTAGCAACTCCCTAAGTGAACTATGACTTATTTGACTGTCGTACTGAACAGAAATTAATATACTTTCAGAGAAAATATGGTTATCTAGATTTTTCAAATTTTTGACTTTATTCCACTGTCATTCTAAACTCCCTCATATATACAGCGATATGAAGAATTAACAATCAGAAATATCGAATAATTTTTCCATTAATAGAACTTAACTCTAGATAACCATATTTTCTCTGAAAGTATATTAATTTCTGTTCAGTGCGACAGACGTCTTACACAAATAGATGTCACATTTACACTGATAAAAAAAAAAGTTGTACGTGTATAAAAAAGTCAAAAGTTCAGAAAATAGCTGACTCGGAAAGTTCGGTTTAGTGTTTGACTGTAACATGTCCTCTATAGACTTTGATATTTCTTTTTCACGGAGATCATTTATGTCTAATAGTAAGTAAAATTCGGGTACAGATTTTGTATGATGAAATCTTAAAAAAAAAAAAAAGAAAGAAAGAAAAGAAAGAAAAAAGAAAGAAATTAGAGCATTTATAACACAATACCCCACCCTCATTTAGAATAATCAGCGTTCAAATAATGCACATGAAATGTAAAAAACGTAAGTACGTGATTAGATTATATTACTATGTTGGTTTTCATTAATAAATCTCCGATGTTATCCGAGACTATTCATTTGCTTCAAAAGAAGTTGACCATGTATGATCTTATCATATTTATATGTTTTGACTTGAAGAATATTATTATTACCTAATGAGTCTTTTGAGATTCGATCTTAATGATAATATTTATTTATTTTTCGAATTAAATTAAGTGGTTGTGAAATCATTACGACACACAATGGTTCATTTTAATGTTTAGCTCGAAAAACAAATTACGTTTTCGCATTGCATTCTTTTAAAACTTAGTATTAGGGTTTTTTCTCAAATAATCTCAAATATTTATAATATATACACTTTTTTTTTTTAAAGATAATAATATATAGAAATAAACTTTGTCTAATAGTTTCAGACGTATCATTCATATAGTTAGTAATTTACTGTTGTTCATTGTGCTGGTTTTTCTGTAATTAACATTAACTAGGGCAGCAGTTCTTAAGTTGTGGTCCGCAGACCCCAAGGATTCCGCAATGCATTTTCAGCGGGTTCGCGAAGGATTCGCATTCAATGCAATTTTTATAAGCTTTTATTTAACTTCCTTCGTTGGTCCGTTCGGCTCAAATCTTACAATCCAATTTTATTAGTCGTATTTTCACATCAAAAAATAACTCTAACAAATTCTCACACAAAATAAACTTAGACGCATTTTCACATAAAAGACTTTAACATATTTTCACATCAACTAAAACTTAGTCGTATTTTCACATCAAAAATAACTTTAACAATTTCTCACACAAAGTAAAACTTAGACGAACTTTCACATCAAAAATAACTAAACACTTTTCACACAAAAATAACTTTTTTTTACACAAAACAGAACTTCGACGCAGTTTCACATAGGAACGACTTTAGCATATATCCACACAAAATAATACATAGCCGAATTCTCAAATAAAAATAACTTTGATTTTTAATACAACTTAGTCGATACTCAAAACAACCATAACAAATATCACACAAACTTAGTCGGATTCTGACATTCTTCTACACAAATTCTCAACATTTTCTCTAACAACTACCTGGTCGAGTCTCACAATTTATCCCGATGGCCCCCTCCAGACCACATTCCTTATTCCCCTCTGTAATGCATGGCAACACCTCCCCATTCATCAATTCACAGCGCCGCTGGAACATGCTGTCAGTTCATGGGATCTCGTGCACGATCGACATCGGATGGGGCTCGCGCCCAAAGGTAAGTGTCATCTCATCAACTTATATCATTTTTACTTTCCTGCAATCATTTCTACCAGCTAAACAACCATGATCACATCAGATAGCGAAATCACCTGCCACCTCGATGCCATCTTCGGAATAGACTCTGAGGAGGACACAGATGACCTGCAGTCACAGAACTTCACCCCGGCTCCTCCTTCCAGCATCATAACCTTAAACACCTCACAGAAAGCAGCAACTATCTCGCGTATAGCCGAATCACTACTTGCACAATTCACAGCTTTAAAAGAGGACCTAGTAATCAATAACCATTCCTCACGCTACTTACACAAACTCTCTAACATACACACACACCTAATGTCAATAATATCCACAAATGAAGCCACACACTTAATTCTAGATGCAGCGCATACCAAGGTACAACATCTACACACTAGGGTCCAATGCCTGGAGGCAGAACTACATCAATCAAAGCAGAGCTTCACCATCCTAGCCCAGTCACTTTCCGGAACAGAAACTCCGCCAGCATCACCAACAGCACAAACATCAAAACAGCAAGCCTCACCATCCATAACACCGTCCAGAATAGCACCCCTCTTAGACCAATCGGACACTGATACAGCACCCACATACAGCAATATCCTGACTCATTCCACACCAAAGAAAATAGACCTTGACACAGTAAAGAACACCCTCATCCTCAAAGGCGCCAGCAAGGAATCTAGCAAAGAAATCGACACTCTAATACATCAAACATCCTACTATGCACCCATACAGCCCAGTCGGATTCTCCACAAGCAAAGTCAAATAGAAATAACTTGCAAAACACCAGCGGATTTACAGACACTCCAGGATGACATCCAACAACATAGCGGCCTCAGCAACAAACTCATAATCCTTCCAAAAAAACCACCACTCCAGAAGATGATACTCCTCAATCTAGACGCCAAACAAATAGACAAGATACACGATTCCATCACAGCCACCTATGATCTCCCCAGTACAGACATAACCATCCTCAAAGAACTTAACAATAAAAGGAACTCAACAACAAAGGACATCGTCCTCCTGATGCCGAAACTCCTGGCGCAAGCAATTATAGCAGATGGAGGCTTGATGATAGGCCTTCGAATCTCACCTCTAAAACCCCACACCACCATCACAAGATGTAGGAAATGCCAGGGCCTCAACCACTCTGACAAAAACTGCAAACGGGCCCCTCGTTGTGTCAACTGCGGGGGAGAACACCAAGACATAGGTAAAACTTGCAATAGACGTCCATGCTGCATCAACTGCACACAGCACAACAGAAGATGGAACACCAGCTATGACACAAGTCACCAGGCGTCGGACCCTTCATGCACCACATATAGACTACAGTACACACACACTCGAAACACTCTAGACAAAGTCTTTAACCTCAACACAAAACCAGCGAAGTCACCATTGCTCAGCTTTCAGTCTCTACACACACAACAACCACAACAAACACAAGACAACCCTTCACCACATAATCGTAACTTTAGCTTTACAGATTCACATGCACACTTACGTAACTTCAAAAACGCAAACATACACCCACACATTCCGCAGGAAGGAGAGCCATCATAAATCTACAGACAGGCTAGCTGGGGGAACTCCTGGTTCCCTTACTTCCATCCAAGCCGGTACCTCCAACATAACAGCGACATCAGCAACACCTCGCAGCATTCCTGGCCTCCTGAGAGATTCTCCTTTTCATCCAGTTAACCTCATCAGTCACCTTCACACCATCGGTCCTCATCACGATGGAGCTCTTCACCCACCAAGCCCTCATCAACAACAACAACTGCACCTCTTGCTTCAGTCCCTCTTCCACAGCTACACAGTGAACTGTTCAAATGGCACAGTCACATCAGTCTATCGCTGCCTGTCGCGAGGTGACGCTGGTCACAGCGATAGACATCTTACTTGTTAATTCATCCTTCTTCTGCACCCAGTGCCTGCCCATTGTCGCGTGGGGCTAAGGCCCGGCAGGACCGGCCTTTCTTGGCTTAGTATGTACCAACTCCATATTATTTTTAAAATAAATGGTGGTGGTGCTGGCCGGCTGGTGTTGGGTTTTGTCTGGCTGGTTCCGGTGGCGCTTGTCTCTGCCCCTGTGGGCGTTCCGTTCTGCGGGGGCGTTCTTCTTTGAGGGACGACCGCGCCCTGTGTTGGAGGCCTCTGCGTGTGCTCTTTCCGTCGGACTGCTGGAGTCCCCCTAAACGAATCCCCGCGTGCCGGGAAAAATCCCGGGTGGGGCGCTACAGGTCTACGGTCTGCATCTCAGACCGATCTGCCCCACTCAGGCATTAAATCCAATTTTATTAAACTTCCTGTGCTACAATTGACCTAACTTTTGGTATTGTGACGTATTTCCGGTGTCAACACAATATTCTGTAAAAAAATATTTGAAATTTGCCTCAGCCACCCCTTAGGGGGCAAAAACATTTGTGCAATAAGGGTACGTAAATGTCCTGACGTATGTGATCACGTAAATGTCATTCATTGCTTCACAGTAAAAAATAATCACGGGTATTTTATCACAAATTGCTGCAGTAATTTTACGGGAAATGTTACTTTTTCAACCTAAACGGCCAAATTCCGTAAATTTTATGATTTTACGGAAAAATCCCTTTAACTAAGAACAAAGCTTATTTATCTACGGGCAAAGCCCGTATTTTATGAGCTATTTTCTGGAATCACTGCTGCAGTAATTTTACTGCAGCAAGTTTTTACAGAGTTCGGAAATAAGCTGACGTTCTTCGATTAAACCGTGGCAAGGTTGGTAAATGCGCCATCTTTCAATTCCACGCAGGGGTGAATGGATGTGGGTTCGATCCTCAAGCGGACGTTGATCGAATATTTTTCTTGCCAGGCAGCTGGATTTAAGATTGTATACCGATTTAAATTTTTGTTTAAGCAAACTAATAAAAAATCGCTCCCAGTTTAATTTATTTATTTTAAAAAAATGTATTTATTTCAATCAGTTGTCCTTCAAACTTTGAGACCTTCAGCAGGAAATGGAGATTTTTTTGTGAGGGGGTGGGGGGGGGGAGGCTTATTTATATAAACTTGTATTTATTTGTTCCTTGATTCTTCAAAAAGCACGAAAAGGGAAATTGAAGGCATGATCTCAAGAAGGCAACAAAAATTAAATTTAGAGAAAATTGAAGTGCTTTCAATTTTTGTTGTACATTTTTTTTTTACTTGGTGGCATACATTTAAAATGGTAACAAGTGGTACTAAATATTATCAGAAAAACATATAAAAAATTCAAAACAATGAAAAAAATATTTATATTACACAGTATACTTAAATTTCCACATACATGCTGCATGCTAAAAATATAGAACATATAATAAATTCAAACAAGGAAAAATATATATATTACACTATATGTATTTAGTAATGCTTAAATTTCTACATATATACTGCATGTTAAAAATATAGTTAAAAATTAAACATACTCCTTCCTAATACAGAGTGACCAAGATAAAAGAGGCCTGGTATACAGAAGTACAAATATTTACTAATTTTTATTTAAAAGTAGTAAATACAGAATATTATGAATAACAACATACTGAACATTCAATAGTTCACAGGAGGTGTTGTTATTCATAATATTTTGTATTTACTACTTTTGAAAAAAATTTGTAAGTATTTTTGTACTTCTGTATACCGGGCCTCTTTTATCTCGGCCAACTCTGTACCTGTACGATAAAAATATGAGCAATGAGACTATTAGAAAAATAACTTTTTTTAAGCAAAATAATTACTATATTACTTTTTAATGATAAAATTCTTTATTGCAATGTTTCATTTGAAAAAGATTAATTACTGGGTTTCAGTATAAAACAATTTTGATTTCAGTTATTATTTAGTTTAGATAGAGATATACTATACACGAATAAAATCGTTATATTTTCCCGAGTTTTGCAACATTGTAACATTTAATTCAGGATTATCTTACTCACTTTTCGGCGGGCTCAATTTACTGACAGACCTTATCTGGTTGCTCTCTCTATTGTCATCGAGGTATCAGTTCTTCGGCTATTCTTTCTTTGGTTCTGTTCCCCCCCCCCCCCCTACTGTAGTCTTGAAGCTCTTAATCAGTGAGATTTCAAATCCCCGTCGCTAATGTTAAATCTATGGTCATGTGATGCATTCGTATACTTTCAAAATATCTCCTTGGAAAATTAATATTTTTAACTTCTTTTTTCTGTGTACCATTCTTAAAGGATGTCGCTTTCTTCCTTAGTTTTCAAAATAGTTCTAAAATATATACTAAATTTATACTTTTATGCGTTAAAATCTTAGCGAAACTGAGTAAGATTTTAACACTTCACATAAAATTAAGTAGTATATATTTTAGAAATATTTTGACAACTATGAAAAAGGAGACATCCTTCAAGAATAGTACACAGAAAAGAAAAGTTTAAAAATATTAATTTGCTGAGGAGGTAACTTATAAATACGAATGCATCACACGGCCATAGGTTTAACATTACCGAAGGGAATTTGAAATCTCATTGACAAAGAGCCTTAAACCTAATGCTCACCCTGGATCTCATAAAGGCTCTTAAATAGTAATAATAATAATTAAAAAATAAAATAAAAATAAAATAAAAACATACATTTTAAATTTTTACAAAATTTTAAATTTTATTTTAACCAGTTCGGGCCTGGCGTCCTATTAATAGCACATGTCTTTTCATTTGATATTATTTTGTTTTAACAATTATTTTTTAATATTATCTGCATGTATAGTGATGATAGTATACTTCTATACATTTATTATTATGACTTTTTATATCTTTCAGCATTTAGAAATAATAATTTAAAAAAAAATTGGTTAATTCCCTTTATACCGTTATTGGCGGTTCTTTTATTTTAAACACAGGTTTCAGTGTTTAAATTTAAAATAGAAGCTACTTTTCCAAACGAATAATTTGTGATTAAATATGTATATATGTATATTAGAAAGTTGTTATGTCTGTTTAATTGTTTATTTCTGTTGTAATACAATGTTTTCCAAACGTCTTCAAAAATTCTTCCGTAACCTATTCTCATATGAATAGCACACAAAATAACTATATTCGTTAGACTTCCGTAAAGGGCATATTCGTTTTCAGTAAACCTTAATTTTTGCGATTTGAAATTTTTAATATTAAAAGTAATTTTTTCCCCAAATTTAAAAATAAATAAATAAATAAATCGGACTCGAAACTGACACTTTAATTGACACCTTTTAAACATTAAAGCTTCATATTTGGTATAATTAACTCTTTTATGCACAATCTAGAACAGATTTTAATTATATCAATTTAAAGAAGAATTTTAAAAAAATAATTCGAGAACCAGAGGGTTATCAAACTATTATCTAATACCGTACTTCACTGAAAATAAGACCGAATCTTATATTCAATTTTGTGCAAAAAATACATTAGGGCTTGTTTTAGGGAGATCTCTTTTTTATTTTTTTTCAAGCGCATCAATTTAAATTTATTCATTTAAAACAATCCACATCTACTTATAAATTCAGGTACAAGAATCTACATTTATTCATATAATCATGCTCGCATTTTAGGAAGATTCCCCCCCCCCCCCCCAAGCAAAGCAATTTAAATTTATTCATTTAGAACAATCCACATTTATTCATAAATTCAGGTACAAGAATCTACATTTATTCATATAATCATGCTCTTATTTTGGGGATATTTTTTTTTTTCGAGCACACTAATTTAAAATTTCATGTTTGTTTTATTATTCCTTATATATTTAATTTTTCATTTTTACTTCATTTTTATTCATTTTTGTTTAAATTTATTCATTTACAACACAGCAATTTAAATTTATTAATTTACAACAATCCATATTTATTCATAAAATCAGGAACAAGAATCTACATTTATTCATATAACCATGCTTTTATTATAGGAGAATGTATTTTTTCCCCCAAACACAGCAATTTAAATTTATTCATTTACAAATATCCATATTTATTAATAAATTCATTTACAATAATCTACATTTATTCATATAATCATGCTCACGTTATAGGGAGATGTTATTATTTTTTCCTGCACAGCGATTTAAGTTTATTCATTTAGAATAATCCACATTTATTCATAAATTCGGGTACAAGAATCTACCCTTATTCATATATAAATGATGCTCTGATTTTAGGAGAAGGTAATTTTTTTTTCCAAGCACCGCAATTTAAATGTATTCATTTTATTTAATTATTCATTATTTATTTAATTATTCATTATTTATTTAATTATTCATTATTTATTTAATTATTCATTATTTATTTAATTATTCATTATTTATTTAATCATTCATTTTTATTTAATTTTTATTCATTATTATTTAAATTTATTCATTTATTTATTTATTTATGTACAACTCAACAATTTAAATTTTTTAGGAGAAGATAATTTTTTTTCCAAGAACAACAATTTAAATTTATTCATTTACAACAATCCACATTTACTTATAAATTCAGGTACAAGAATCTACATTTATTCATATAATCATGCTTGCATTTTAGGAAGATTTTTCCCCCCAAGCAAAGCAATTTAAATTTATTCATTTAGAACAATCCACATTTATTCATAAATTCAGGTACAAGAATCTACATTTATTCATATAATCATGCTCTTATTTTGGGGATATTTTTTTTTTCGAGCACACTAATTTAAACTTTCATGTTCGTTTTATTATTCCTTATATATTTAATTTTTCATTTTTACTTCATTTTTATTCATTTTTGTTTAAATTTATTCATTTACAACACAGCAATTTAAATTTATTAATTTACAACAATCCATATTTATTCATAAAATCAGGAACAAGAATCTACATTTATTCATATAATCATGCTTTTATTATAGGAGAATGTAATTTTCCCCCAAACACAGCAATTTAAATTTATTCATTTACAAATATCCATATTTATTAATAAATTCATTTACAATAATCTACATTTATTCATATCATCATGCTCACATTATAGGGAGATGTTATTTTTTTTCCAGCACAGCAATTTAAGTTTATTCATTTAGAACAATCCACATTTATTCATAAATTCGGGTACAAGAATCTACCTTTATTCATATATAAATCATGCTCTTATTTTAGGAGAAGGTAATTTTTTTTCCAAGCACAGCAATTTAAATGTATTAATTTTATTTAATTATTCATTATTTATTTAATTATTCATTATTTATTTAATTATTCATTATTTATATAATTATTCATTATTATTTAAATTTATTCATTTATTTATTTATTCATGTACAACTCAACAATTTAAATTTTTTAGGAGAAGATAATTTTTTTCCAAGAACAACAATTTAAATTTATTTATTTACAACAATCCACATTTACTTATAAATTCAGGTACAAGAATCTACATTTATTCATATAATCATGCTCGCATTTTAGGAAGATTTTTTCCCCCAAGCAAAGCAATTTAAATTTTTTTATTTAGAACAATCCACATTTATTCATAAATTCAGGTACAAGAATCTACATTTATTCATATAATCATGCTCTTATTTTGGTGATATTTTTTTTAGACACACTGATTTAAACTTTCATTTTTGTTTAATTATTCCTTATATATTTAATTTTTCATTTTTACTTTATTTTTATTCATTTTTATTTAAATTTATTAATTTACATCACAGCAATTTAAATTTATTAATTTACAACAATCCACATTTATTCATAAAATCAGGAACAAGAATCTACATTTATTCATATAATCATGCTTTTATTATAGGAGAATGTAATTTTTGCCCCAAACACAGCAATTTAAATTTATTTATTTACAAATGTCCACATCTATTAATAAAATCATGTACAATAATCTACATTTATTCATATATCATGCTCACATTATAGGGATATGTTATTTTTTTTTTCCAGCACAGCAATTTAAGTTTATTCATTTAGAACAATCCCCATTTTTTCATAAATTCAGGTACAGGAATCTACCTTTATTCATGCTTTTCTTTTAAGGAGATTTTTTTTTTTCAAGCACATCAATTTAAATTTATTTATTTTTATTTAATTGTTCATTATTTACTTTATGGATTAATTTATGTATACATTTCGTAACAGATTTGAGTTTCATCTTTCAGGTTTTTAATTTTCTTTTAATTTTCTCCTCCAATCTGTATTATATTTTCTTTGTTTTAAATTCTATTTATTTATTTTTTCTCTACATAGTTCTGGATTATTCAAACAGGTACGTGTTCATTTTTCATATTTAATATTTTTTCCCTTCAATTGTTGTATGATGTTTCTGTGGTGTTATTTAATGGTTATTATATATTCTGTGGCACAGGGAGTGTACCCGTACGTATATGCGTTTTCATACTGTACGCAGTGTTGACCAACTAAATCAGTATTTTTGTACAGAAATTTTCGCCTTATTTAATTGCAGAAATTCTAACGGTTAAAAAAGACTAAAATTTCTGTAAGAAAATACTAGTTCGATACTGGAAGCAGTAACCACACATCTACAATGTATAAAGAGTAAAAGAATACTTTACGAAAACGTAACGACAAATCCAACGTAAGCTTCTAAAAATGTAAAACATTGTGACTTTTTTAAAAGAAGTTGATATATATTGATTTATAATTTAAAATAAAGAAAAATCCCCTTAAAAAAATAAAACTCATCCTACGGTTCTCGATGCAAAGGAAAAACGTACTCCTTAAAAAAAGTAAAATGTAGAATAAAATTAAATCCCTCCGCTTCCCCCCCCCCACCCAAAAAAAAAAAAAAAAAAAAAAAAAAAAAAAAAAAAAAAAAAGGATTTTATGCAACGCCTGGTTGTTATTCCTATAGTAAGAAAAAAATAATCATGTGTCCCCCTTCCCCTCTTAATTCTTTTTAGAATCTAATAGGCCATTCTCCGACTTCTTTTTTATTATCCTATATTTCACAGTTACTGAATCTGTACATTTATGGCTATCTGAAAACCATTACTTCTCATAAATTTTCTAAACAATTTTCTAAAGCCAATCTTTATTACTTCTAACTTTTATTAAACGGATTTCACCATTTTTCTGTGTTCATAAGAAAATATCGCGTAATATTTAGTTTTTTATCGTCAGAGCCGTGACAAAAATTGTGAGGCCCGGTACAGGTATGGGATGGGCTTTATCCTGATTAAGTTTATGGTCCCCTGCATACCTTCTACATGCATACCTAATAAAAATTCTGCTTAACGGCGGTTTATTAAGCTTAGGGCTCTGTATAACTTTACCTCTTATCCCATTTGTTCTAAGCCTTTGTTTATAGTTATTGTCTGTCATACTGGGAGTTTGACACCTTTAACATATTTTGGTCCTTGTAGAAATGAATTATTATTTTATAGGAAAAAATATTAATAAAGATTTTAAAAAAAATGTTTAGCTAATTAAAAATAACAATTCGTTTTATAATTTCCAGCAGACATATGAAAGGAAATTCTGATAAGTAAATAAAGCAAAACCAATTTTTAAGTGATTCGAAGAATTAATTATCAAGCAGGGCGGTCGCTCTGCCAAGCCAAGCTTAAAAAAAAACGCCACACAAACAACGCCAAGAATTGGACTAAAGAACGCTTCTGTTTACTTACAGAAAGCAACTTCGCAATGTTAAATCGACAAAACATGCCAGATTAAAATATCAGATATCAAATAAACCAAGCGTCGCAGAAAAAAAATCCCTGACGGCTCGGCCTACAGGCACAGGTAGATTTCGAAGACACAGAACGTGGGGTGCCTGTTTGTCGGGAATTGCGGAAGAAATGACCTTTTTGCGATGATGCTGCAGTTGGAACCGCCTACTTCGAAACGAAACTTGTTTGCAGGCGGAACCAGCAAGGATTTTTTTTTTTTTTTTTTTTTTTTTTTTTGCTATAAGAGTTGGTCCTATAAAAAACATGTCAATATAAAAGTTTTAGATAATATTAAGAGGATTTATAATATATTTAAGCGGATTTGAAATATTGGGAATTGACGAAGTTATGAATTTTTTTCTTCTAAAACCCCCCTTCCCTCCCCCCCTTAAGGCAATTTTTAATTATATCAAAAATCTGTCATAGATAAGTTTTTGCACTGTTCCTAGAAGTAATAATAACTTCAAACGGATTCGATACGTATCATAATTAAGAAATTATGGGGGTTTTTTCTGTTTTCACAAAAAGCCCCCCCCCCCCCTTGGTTTTATTTTGCCCATTCACGAACTTAGCCGAGATTTTATGTCCCTTGATTTTATGTATCAGTTTCGAAAAGATGCAGGAGTTGGAACCGCCTACA
Organism: Maratus michaelseni; assembly: GCA_963931845.1. Lineage (NCBI taxonomy): Eukaryota > Metazoa > Arthropoda > Arachnida > Araneae > Salticidae > Maratus > Maratus michaelseni. The sequence goes on along the minus strand of OZ007592.1, from coordinate 166,168,391 downwards.
TCAAAAAATAACTTGTTTGCAGGCGGAGCCGGCAGGGATTTTTTTTTTTGTTTTTAATTTTTTTTGCTATAACGGTTGGTCCTATAAAAAACTTGTCAATATAAAAGTTTTAGATAATACTAAGAGGATTAATAATAAATTTACGCGGATTTGATATCTTGTGAATTGACGAAGCTATGATTTTTTTTCTCCTAAAACCCCCCTTTTTCCCCCCCTTGGGGCCATTTTTAATTATATCAAAAATCTGTCATACATACATTTTCGGCCCTTTTCTAAAAGTAATAATAACTTTAAACGGATTCGATACGTATAATAATAAAGAAATTATGAGGATTTTTCTGTTTTCACAAAAAGCCCCCCCATTTCCCCCCCCCCTTGGTTCGATTTTTCCCATTAACGAACTTGACCGAGATTTTATGACCCTTGATTTTATGTATCAGTTTCGAAAAGATGCGGGAGTTGGAACCGCCTACTTCGAAAAATAACTTGTTTGCAGGCGGAGCCGGCAGGGATTTGTTTTGTTTTTAATTTTTTTTTTTGCTATAACGGTTGGTCCTATAAAAAACTTGTCAATATAAAAGTTTTAGATAATACTAAGAGGATTAATAATAAATTTACGCGGGTTTGATATCTTGTGAATGGACGAAGCTATGATTTTTTTTCTTCTAAAACCCCCCTTCCCCCCCCCCTTGGGGCCATTTTTAATTATATCAAAAATCTGTCATACATACATTTTCGGCCCTTTTCCTAGAAGTAATAATAACTTTAAACGGATTCGATACGTATAATAATAAAGAAATTATGAGGATTTTTCTGTTTTCACAAAAAGCCCCCCCATTTCCCCCCCCCCCTTGGTTCGATTTTGCCCATTAACGAACTTGACCGAGATTTAACCCTTGATTTTATGTATCAGTTTGGAAGAGATTTATACAGAATTTTTCCAGTTATCGTGGTCAGAAAAAAGTGACATAGATAGATAGATAGATAGATAGATAGATAGATAGATAGATAGATAAACTTTTGAAATGGGGGTGGTTTTGGGTTCTGGGAGTCATGATCGGCGTAGATCTGCAAAAATTTTTCAAAATTTCCAACTTAGGTGAGAATGTAATAGGTAGTATTTCTTACGAAATCTACCTAAAAACGAAAACTAGAAGAATCTATTGAAGACATTCTTCAATTTAAGACCAAACTCATCTTCATAAGTGATTTATAAACAGAGATATAGTTTTTTTTTAAAAACGTCGAGTTACTTAAAATGATCAGTTTTTTCTTCGTCAAACTTTTTTTTTTTTTCAAACAACCTACAGGCCTTAATATTGGGCAGAATAAAAAAGGGATTGCATTTTTGGACAAGTAATTACGTAATCTATGTGCTTTTATAAAACCCAGTGTAAAAAAAAATATTTTCTATCCTTAATTAGCAAAAAAACTGTTAATTAACTTGGCGATTAAAAAATTATACCAAAACAGAGATAAAACCCGCCAACGACCATGTACCATCTGTATTATAATAGCACAAATCAGTTACAGGTTATATTATAACTATAACTACATCAAATTTCATCTGCAAGTCAGACCTTTTCTTCTGAAGATATTTTTTTAAAAATAAAACTTCGTAATTATAAGAACACACATTTTATCAGACAATTAAATATGACTGCAAACTGTGGCAGATGACTGTTTCCGACATGAATAAGTATGAGAAATTGCCAGACAAGGATATCGGTCTGGGTGGCTCAGTCGCAGAGTGTCAGCACGGTACGCATAAGGTCCCAGGTTCGAGTCCTGGCCCAGGTCAATTTTTCACTCATGTTTGTTCAGTGTATTTAATTGTCTGATAAAATGCGTGTTCTTATAATATTGTAAAATAAAGTATTCAGACCTAGTGTTTATGCTTTAAAAAATATTTTAAATATATAATTTACGTTTATAGAAAGATCTTTAAAAATAAATTAGTTTTTGAGAGAAGATGTACATTCTAAAATGTATACATTAAGAGTTATCGGCATTTAAAATTTCTTTCCAAACGTAAACGAATTAAATGTGATTCATTTAGTTCTTAAAAAAAAAAAAAAAAAAAAAAAAAAACATGGTAAAGGACAGGCATTTTGTTCGCAGGAATACCTTTCACGTCATTTTCCTATAAATTAATGATATCCAGTTATTAAATTATTTTTGTTTTAGAAGTGAAGTTTCCATTTAAATTTATTGTAACAGTACAATGTTTAATTGAATAAAATAATGTAAATCTAAGAAATTGCTAAGAAATTCCAAACATGCACAGGGCAACGCAAAAAAATAAAATAAATAAATAAATAAACAAAAAATAAATAAATAGATAAATAAATAAATATAAATCAGCTTTCAGAAATTCTAAAAATTGTTCATATATCTTAATTACAAGCTAAAGGAGGGTTTATTTCTATATTATTCTATATATAATAGTAATTTCAGCAAATATATTAAATTCCAATGCGATCTGTTTTAAACTTTAAGACAGTGCATGATGGCCGCCAAGCCCATCATGCATAATTTGAAAAAAATTGAATTCTTAGAAACTCGTTAGGATGTATTTAGTACAGGAGAAAACGATTTCTATTAACATATACGTAGGCACTCGACTTATATATATGATAACTTATTTAATGGAAAAAAGTTAAATAAGTAATATAATAGCTTGGAAATTTGATATCACACCATTTTTTAGCAACAACTTTTTTTTTTTTTTTTTTTTTTTTTTTTTTTTTTACTTTTGGAAAGTTGTTTTTGTAGATATATATATACATCTGTTCTTTCATTATTATGCCTAGCTCTAGAGCCAAATAGATTATTCTTAGGGCACTGTACTTATTATCCCACATTTTAAAGTAATTAAATTTAAACTTCTTGAAAAAAATCCCTCGCACAATTTTTGTAACAAGTTACAGAACATTTTTTCAGTTTTTTTTTCCTTTTGTTACGAAGTACAAAATCTACCCCCCCCCCCCTCCTCGATCATAACAGCACTTCACATCATGTTTTGTTTATAAAAAAAAATAATAATAAATAACCGCTCATTCCTTATAGTTATTCTGACATACAGATTTTAGAACTTTACATTTGGTGCTTACAGAAACTAATTAGTGTTTTACAGTAAAATGACGAAATATATACATTTGTGATTGGTAAAGAGAAGTTTTAGTTACCTAATAAAACGGTTAAGTGCGAGTGCCACTCGCTCTCAAAGGGATTAAATTACATTAAATTTATTATTTACTATTTATTAATTAACAAACTCCTACCACCCCTATTTTTTTCATAATTTTGGTTTCAGTAGATTCGGAAATAGGGGAAGAGGGACATATTTTTGCAGTACACTTTCGACGATATCTCTGAAAATATAATACCAAAATTAAAACAAATATATTTTTGTGTTCGGTGTTACGAGATCGTTCGAACGATACCCTACACGATATATATGTATAAAAAATTTTCAAGTAAATTAATTAATGTCTAGGCTAATTACCAACATTTTTTTTTTCAAAAATCGTTATTAAATATCCTTGGATGATTCTGCATCGATAGATATCTCGAGCGCCCGCCAACTCCCCCGCTGACCGCCCATAAAGTAAAGTTTGTGAGTAGCGGAAAAATGCGTTTTTCTCAAAAACTATGTGACCTAGGAAAATCGCTACAGTTTTCCTGAAAGGTTTAAATAAACTACTACTATCCCTAATTTTTTCATAATTTAGTTTCAGTAGATTCGGAAATAGAGGGGAAGGAACATATTTTTGCAGTGTATTTTCGACAATACCTCTGAAAATATAATACCTAAAATTAAAACAAATGTGTTTATGAGTTCAGTATTACGAGATTTTTCACACGATACCCCACACGATGTACAAAAAGAAAACTTCTTTTTTTCTTCTTCTTTTTTTTTCTAGTAACTTAATTGGCCCGTCTAAACTATTCCTAAACATATTTGTGAATGGCTAATAATTTGAAAATATGTGTGTAAAAAGGCTTTATAACTTTCCCAAGTTCGAACTTTCCACGTCCCATAGTTTACGAGAAAAGGACTCTGACAGACACATAGTTTACACGATACCCCACACGATGTACAAAAAGAAAACTCCTTTTTTTCTTCTTCTTTTTTTTTTTTCTAGTAACTTAATTGGCCCGTCTAAATTATTCCTAAACATATTTGTGAATGGCTAATAATTTGAAAATATGTGTGTAAAAAGGCTTTATAACTTTCCCAAGTTCGAACTTTCCACGTCCCATGGTTTACGAGAAAAGGACTCTGACAGACGGACAGACAGACACAGGAGTGATCTTATAATGGTTCCGTTTTTACTTTTTAAGTACGGAACCCTACAAACAATAATTTGTTGTACAATTTCTCTACGCTGTTAAAAATCTGCAGAAAACTGTCCAGTCATTCAACCATTTTTTAAAATAACGGTTACTCGACCATATTATGAAGGTATTATGACCATATCATTGACCAAATTATGGTCAGGATCCATTAAAATTGCGGTCAAGTAATCTATAAAAACGGTCGAATAAATGGACAGTTTTGCTGCAAACTTTTAACAGTGTAAGAAATATTGAAAGAAATTCGGATGTCAGTAAACTAAAATTATTTAAAAATAATTTAATGAATTAAAAAAAATTAAATATATCTCCGTTTTTGTTTTAATTCAATAGTTAATTATACAACACTGTAAAAAAAATAATAATAAATCAATAACATTTTAAATAAAATTTGAAAAATCCGTTGATTCCTAATACAATTTCCATATTTTTACGATTTTTTTTTTCGATTTATTTTTATATTAATATAATCAACACATATTAGAAACAAGAACGACAAATCATGCACCGAGCATAGATTATGAAACATTTTCTAACATGTTCAGAATACTGTAAAAAACTTCACAGATTAATAACGTGAAAAATGAAGTCTAAGTAAACAGTTTGGAAAACGCATAACACATTTGAAAATCCAAATTCAGCAATTACCATCTATAGTCGAGTAAGTAACCGGATTTTTTTGTTGTGCAGCCCTGTATATTATCTATAGACATATACATACTACATGGTATGCAAAAATTTAGTTCAGTTAGAAAACGCTTTACACAGTTGAAAATTCCTCCCCAGCAATTTCCACCAATAAACGGAAATGTACTCGAGATCATTTATGCCACCCTATAAATTATTTATAGAATTTATACACACCAAGTAATAGGCAAAAAAATAAGATAAATTAAAAAACTATACCACAATTGAAAATCCACTTCCAGCATTTATTGCACATTCACAATAATGTTACCGAATATTTTTGTGTGCCCATGTAAATGAATGATAAATATCATACACACCATATTCTACTCTACACTAAGCATCTGGTAGTGCACCTCAGTGAAGTACATCAATTTCAATATGTTTAAAATAGGATAACACCATTAAAACACATTGCAAACGATTTTTCCCCATAGACCATAGCGTAATGGAATTCTTTTGACTGACCCTGTAAACAAAATAATAATGCTACACACTTCATTTTCAATACGGAACATGCCATGGTAAACCTCAAAAACATATATCAATTGCATTACAAAGAAAATAAGTTGAAACTGGTGTGAATCAATAAGAACTAAAACATTTTCTTAAAACACCATCAAAAACTTTTAAATACGCTAGAAAAACTTTTAAATACGCTACTATGAAAGCAGTAGTTGCTGCTATCATAGTAGAAGCACGTCTTTTTTTGCGCCTGACGAAGAAAGACTAAGATCTTTCGAAAGGCCTGGCGTATTTAAAAGTTTTTGATGGTGTTTTAAGAAGATGTTTTAGTTCTTAATTGCATTACAGTCCGAGTATATTTCGTGAATTACAGCACGAACAGATGGACAGACAAACCAAATTCATAAACACTTTTCAACTAAGTTGGAAAGATTTAATGAGAAGGGAATTTTTTGGAACCTATCGGGAGAAATGGGAGGGGAGGAGGACATCAGCGCTTACCTACCCATTTCCATATTAAAAGAAGTAAACTAAGATCAATTTTTAAATAATTCATAGAATAAAAAATAAAATGAAATATCTCCTAGCATCCAGTAGGCCATTCTCCGAGCTCTACTTATTATCCCATATTTTACAGTCACTGAATTTATAGCTCTCTGAAAACCATTTCTCCCTCGCACAAATTTTCTTCTACAACTTAAAACAACCTTCTATAGCCAATTATTGCCACTCCCCCCTTTTGTTAAACGGATTACGGAATTTCCCTCTGATCATAAGAAAGCATCACATCCGTTATGCAATGTTTATATTCTAAGTGTATTATTTGGCGAGTGAGGTCGTTTCCCTTGGCAGCCCTCCTCACTGGGTTACTGGATTAGCCACTTGTTGCTATTGGAAGACGAAAAGAGATCTCAAGACAGTCGTTCATAAGATGAGCTAGAAGAGCAGACAGGTATATCAGAGTTTGGACTTTTTTTGGAGTTTGGGAACCACTTGGAGTGTGCGATAAAGGAAAACGCTTCTCTTTATTTGGGAGAGGAGATTCTAGTGCTGTGAAAATATTCTGGAGGACTTGAATTTAGTATTTTCCCAGAGGATTTTTTCACAAAATGAAGATGGATTATGTAAGTTTATATATTTTTTCCCTTGGATTTTTAAAATTTATTAATGGAAATCTATCATTCTCCACAAATGCACTTAATTTCACTTTTAGATTAAAAAGAGAGAAAAAAAAAAGTGTAAGATTCAATGATTGAACTGAAATATTTTTTCATTTGTAATTTTTTTACAAGCAATTATTTTACTTAAAACTACCTTTTCCCCTCGAATAACTGGAAAATACTAACACCAGAGAAAAGATTTCGGGACAGATTTTATCTTATTTTTATTTATTTATTTTATTTGTTTCTTTGTTTCTGCTTTTTCAAAGTACTTTTGAAAATTTTTTTCTAAAAGATTGTTTTACAAAATAAAGAGAAATAGTGTAAGTTTGGTCTATATCTTTCCCTCGATTTTCATCGATAAGTAAAACTTTTCCATTCTCCGCAAAATAACTTAAGTTCATTCGAAAAAGAAGATAAATAAACTGTAAGATTCAATGGTTGAACCGAAATATTTTTATATTTGAAGGGTTCGGGTATAAAGCATGTAATTGGCATTAAAAAAAAAGGAAAAAAAAAAATCTAATATTTTTAAGTAAAATTCTTTAATTGAATCCTGATAACCTTTTAAAGGCACAAGAATTATTTTTTGCTCAATATATGCAATAATAATCAAAGATAAATTTTAGATATAAATTCTAATAACGGAAAGTCTTTGCACCCAAGTCTAATAAAATAAAATATATCAGACAAAAATGTTATACATAAGTTAACTGAAGATCCAATTTTAATAAATGGTATAATAATGGTAATATGTTTAATTATAATGTTTTATTATAATAAATATTAATTATATTTATAATAATTTATATAATGGTAATATGTTTTAGAGGAAGTAATCACAATAACTTTGTATTTTTCTTCAGAAAATTTTAAACTTGAATATCTTGGAACTTGTATTCGTTAGTTATTCTGTTTTTCACCCAAGCTCTTTATTTGCAAATTGTTTAGAAACAACTAAACTATTTAGAAATTATTTATTTTCTTCTTTTAATTGGAAAATACTAATATTAAATAAAGATTTTTGAAATATAAACTTTTTTCTCTTTCTCGACATATTTTTAAAAGCTAGTTTATAGAATAATATTAAACAAAATTAATTTTAACATCATAATTTTTAAGACAGTCGTTCATAAGCTGAGCTGCGATGTGTGCGAGTTTCGACTTTTTATATTTTGAGATTCACTTGGAATGTGCAATAAAGGAAAACCCTTCTATTTAGTTGGAGGAGAAGCTTTTAATGGTATAAATATATTTTGAAGGACTTGAATTTAGTATCTTATCAGAGGATTTTTCACAAAATCAAGACGAATTATATAAGTTTAACCTATATTTCATTTCTTGGGCTTTTGATGATGATTTTTCATCGTAAAGATACACACCCCTTTTACATTAAGAGGAGGGGGAGGGGAGGGGTAAGGGTAAGATTCAATAATTGAGCTGAAATATTTTTGTATTTGTAAATTTTTTAGAAATACAAAATTATTTAGAAGTTACTTTTTTTTTTCATCATTGGGAAACCCTAATACTGGCATGCGTCGGATTTATTGTGGAAAACTGTTTAATGATGAGTAAAAGTCCACCAGTCTATGTGCATTTAGTTTCACTTTCACATAAAGAGAAGTCAGTTTCAGTGATAGAGCTGAAATATTTTTGAATTTGTAACTTATTTTTTAGAAGTGCAAAATTACTTAGAAGTTACCCCCCTTTTTTTTTCATAATTAGGAAACTTTAAAACATCGGTATGTATGGATTTATTGTGGAAAATTGTTTGCTGATGAGTAAAAGTCCACCATTCTTCATAAATGCTCCTAGTTTCACTTTCACATAAAAAAAAAGTAAAATTCATTGAGGAGATGAAATATTTTTGCATTAGTACTATGTATGTGTTCATTTGTACTACAAAATTATTTGGAAATATTTTTTTTTTCTTAATTGGAAAATACTAATATTAGGAAATAATTCCGCGATACCATTTTTTCCCCATTTCCCAAAGTACTTTTAAAGACAACAGCAATAATAATAATAATAATAATACATGATCATTTAATATTATTCATCTCTTCTGTAACTCTAACAATTTCACTCATTTCCTGTAAGAATTACTATATCTCTTGGAATAAGTTGCGCGAAGATAACTCTGGTAAGCGTAAAAGTAGGATAATTTTTCATGTTTTTTTATTTATTAAAAAAATTATACAGTTTTTCTTTTACAGATTTATGTATGAAAAATGTAAAAATAATCTTTACAGTTATGAATTCTTCAAATTCTAAAGAGTATTAACATATACTCTGAATAATTTCTAATAAGTATAGGCACGCATAATTGCAGTATTGTTTTATGTTACTTAATCTAAATAAAAAGTACAAAGTCTTAATTTCTAAATAATCTGATGTGTTATGCTAATTTAGGGATTGTAAATCCTGTTGTGTGGCTGACATAATTTTCTATCATTTAAAACAGAACTATTGATATAATTCTAATTAGTTCACTTTCACAATTATATGTAAATTTTACTTTTCCCCCATTTTATGAAAACTTTAAATAAGTCCTCAGCGTGATAATAAAAATGTGATTGAATATTTCAATTTCAGATTTTTTTAAAATTATCTTGATCCATTGAAAGGCCAAAATATTCTTCTAACACAAGTTATCTTTATTTTTTAACTTTATTGAAAATTCCGTACACTGTAAAAAATGAAAAATGTTATTTTAATCTAGGAAAATGTTATTAATCTATGAAAATTTAATATAACCACGAACAAAAATATATAATAACCTCTTCTATGTTACCCATGATTCCGAAAAGCGTTCTTTATCTTTAGAAACCTCAGAAACTATTTTCGCGACAGAAGCATTTATAGAAACAGTTTCTTTTGCTGCTACTGATTTTCAGAAACGTTTCTGGGTGTAGTTTTTTATAGTATATTAATCCCGGAATATTGGTTTTTTGGATGCTATAAATTCTCAAGTAAACAGTTTCATGTTCAACAAACATGTTTTATAGACAAACATGCTAAATTAATAGCATTAATATTAAACATTAAATTTAATATTGGAAATTTATATTTCCCGTCCGTCTTTTACAGTTTAAATTCGAAGAAATTTTCTTTTCAGAATATTTTACTGAGAAAGAAATTTCGTTTTTGTTAATTTATATAAAACAAAATAATAAGCAAAATAATAACATTTTAAATGAAATGTTTGTTATTTCACAATTTGGAATAATCAATGAATTATAAACATTAAGACACACATTTTTACCAATAAAAACATTAAATAATCAAAATTTTTAAGTTGAAATTATGATTTTAAAATTATTTTCAGGATTTCTGAAAACAATTAAACTTTTCATTATAATAATGCTATCATAAAACTGGATTCGAAACTTTATTATTATTTTCTTTTTTACTTATACTGTAATTTTGAAAGCAGCAGTAAGAATAAACTAGACGGTGATGTGAAAATATGTCTTTCTGTATTTAAATCAAAATAAACGGAATTTACTCATTTCTAACAGAATTCGGTCAACTCAATTACCATAATGGAAAAAAAAAAACAAAAAAAAAACGCCAAACCTCCATTGATTAAGGGGGGTTCATCAGTTTTACGGTGCCTTTAATTGCAAGATTTTTTTAAATCTTTTTTTTTTTTTTTTTTTCATTTATCATAGTTTTTCTCAGATTTATGCGGTTCAAACAACTCTTCAGAAATTATTCTTTACAGTCTAATTATTATATTCCAAGATCTATTTTAATATCAATGAATAAAAATTTTATTTATGGCGCGGAAAATATCCCCTAATATTCATCATTTATTTAAAAAAAAAATTAATAAAATTGTTGCGCTCAATCTTACAGCCACAAAAACTAATTATTAGTTTCCGTTTTGAGTTTTTATTAATGTAAATACATTACGTATAAACCTAGACCTAAAGGTTTTAAATTATGTGAAAAATATTTGAATGGAGAAGAATATATAATTAAATTATGGAAAATATCACATTCAAAAATACATTCTAATCCCAACAAATACAATTTACATCACATAGTTTGCAAAACAATATGCCTGGGTTTGTATTTAATCAAATATTATTTCTGTTGTCAACATCCCTTTTCCTAAGTAAAAAAAAAATGCATAACGATAAATGAGACCATTTGAAAGAATTTTAAACAGACTTCTGACATAGTACACTCACATTTCGTTAAAACATGTTTTTTGATTAAACATTGCAGTTAATTAAAAATTAAATCAGCATTGTTTTCACGACTGAAATGAAAGTTTTTCCTCAAATCAGTGTTGCGACAAAAATAAAATACCGCATCAATGATTATTTAAAAAAAAAAAAAAATCAATAAATATAAAGTTGGACACAGTTGCTGCACGGGTTTATTTTATATTTATGATTAAAAGAAAAATTTAAATTAAAATGCTCAATTTATTTTTCTTTGTCCCATGTTTTTTTTTTTTTTTTCGAAACAGATGATTTCACCCTCTAATGCAGTTAAAATACGATTGATATAACATAGTTTTTGTTTGCGTATGCTATCTTTGGTCTGTTTTTACTGTAACTTTGATGAAATAAATGAGATGATATTCTGGTTTGACTAATGTTGTTTGTAGATATTTTAGTTCTTAGTTTTTTTTAAAGTTTAAACCTGCATCTAAAAAATATATTAGATATTACTATAAAATATTAGAGTGCAGTGCGAAATCTTCGCACGGGTCCACTGGTATACTTATAATAATGAACATTCAAAACTGAAACTATTTTTATTTGTTTTTGCCTTTATTGTTACACGCAACATTTGTATTAAAATTAATTTTTCTAATAAATGATGAATATTTTTCATGTCATAAATACAATTTGTATTCATTGATATTAAAATGGATCATGTAATATAATAAACAGGCTGTAAATAATAATTTCTGAAGAGTAAGTTTAAATCGAATAAATCTGTAGTAAACTATGATACATGAAAAAAAAAAAAAAAAAAAAAAACTTGCAATTAAACGTGCTGCGTGAAACTGATGAACCTCCTTAAATTTAAACAAAACTGAAACACCATATAAATAATAAATCAATCTTTTTGTACTATATTTATATAATTTTTAACTAATGCTAAGAATGTGAATAGAGATTTTTTTTTCCGATAGCATGATTTTCCTGATAATCCATTCACTTTTTTTTTTTTTTTTTTTTTTCTCTGTTTCATTTTCCGACGTCTTGCACGCTATGAGATAAGGACAATGATCACATTACTTGCTCGCGCCACGCCATATACATTTAAACGATGCGATGTATACAAAAACCGACGACAAAACAGAATAACTTTCGCGTGATCTTCCTGGAATATTGTAAAAAAGATTTTAGCATTGTTTGATGATTTTGTTTTCTTTCGTATTATTCAGACTTCGAACAGAAAAATAACAAAATATTCTTTGTTTGTGTTCTACTAAAGGATTGTGCTTTGATTATTCGAAAATAGAGCTTACAAAAAGGAAATAAATCAGACATTATCTTTGATACATCTTACCCATACATTTGAATAAAAAGGTAATAAAATAAAATAAAATTAAATATGATTTTAATCTTTTCTCAGAGTCTAAATCGTGTTTTATAGTTCCTGCCGTAAATAGAATTAGAAATAATGATTTAGCATTACCGCAATCTAGTAGAAAAACAATATAGAACCATGGGGTTTGTAGAGGCTGTATCTTGGCAATGCTGTCATGTAATATTGCAGTAATATTTGAGTGTTAACATTTTGCCAATATTGGTACAATACTAGCTAGCAAGAAGTATTTCGCCTTTTCATTTCCAATATTTTCACGTTAAAGCTAACATTTCTGAAATATTGACATTTCTTTGAGAATATTTCCAAAATAAAGACTTTATTTTTGTCATAAAACCAATAGTAAGAAAATTATTTATATTTCATTAAACGTATTTCTGATTAACGTAATATTGGGTCTTAATATAACCAGTATTAGGTTGTTACTAAATACGAGGATATGATTTGAGAATTTAATTTAGGGATAATAAAAATATATTAAGGATGGCATAGCTTTATTTTTAATGCAATACATTCACTGAATAATTTTAGGTCCGTGATTTTTTTTCTTTCTTTAATATTATTAAGAATTACCTGAGAAAGAAAACAAAACGTTCTTTGTTTGTGTTCCACTGATGAATTTTATTTTCGAACATAAATAGACTTAAAACCGTGAAGGCACAAAATATTGATTAGACACTTTTCCTCTTGTTGTTGCACAGGTTTTAAGAATTGAAGCTGAATGTTCGTAACATATCGCGTATTTTATTATAACAAGGCTATTCAGCCCGGGTTACACGTGTTAAAGATGGGCAATATACCTTCCGGTAATACAGAACGTACGTCGAAATCAATTTTATTGGAAAACTGTAACATGTATTTTACCTTTAGTATATTTTTTTAGATTGCCCAACTACACCAAAAAGTATGTTTGATACTTTCGCATTAGCCTCATGCTAGCGGTTAATTGCGAAAGGTTTTGGCTTCTATATTTATAGCAACCTATTTGATTTTAAATGTTTCAATATTTAAGTGCGTAGTTTGATTACATGTCTGTTAAATTAATGTTTTATTTATTTATTTATTTGTGAAGTTTTAATTTCGTTTAGCAATTTAGTTACGGAATATTACGCGGAAACAATCAAATGCTGAATTATTTACATTGTCTTAAGTGCAATTTGTTTAAGGCGGTTATTATTCTCAAATTCCCTGCTCAACAACGCGAAATTTTCTGACACATTTTCTGACTAATTTTTAAACATAAAGGCACAAAACTGGCTTCCGAAATTTACCTATGTATATGAAATCTGTTTATGTTCTATGTTTTTAATATATATTCTTTTCTCATCGAGTCAGACGATTCTTTTGAAACTGACTATTGGTGTGCTGTTTAAGTTTCTTTTTAAATGACTTCATTTTGATTCTTTCTTTTATTGTTATTGAAACAAATTTATTTTCAGAACTTTTTTAGTATGTCTAAATATGTTAAAATATGTTAGGCAGAACTTTGTCTGCATGCAAATCGGAAAATTAAAAATTACACTTAATGTGCTTTAATACTTAAAAGATGATACAATTGTAAAAAAAAAAGATGTTAAACTACATTAATATTATTCAATGTCAATTACTCCAAGCACTCTCAGCTGTACACATAGCCATCATCAGGGATAAAATAAAATTTGTATTTTATCCCTGATGAAGGCCATGTGTATAACTGAAAGTGCTTGGAGTAATTGACGCATTGAATAATATTAATGTAGTTTAACATCTTTTTTTACAATGTTTTCATCTTTTAAGTATTAAAGCACATTAAGTGTAATTTTAATTTTTGAGTTTTTTAAGTTGAATTTTAGCATTCTTACTCATTTGTTTGTTTACAAATCGGTATTCAAAACTTTCGTTTTTCGCTTTTCCTACAAAGGTGGAAACGTAAACATGTAACATTTAAAAAAAGAAAGATCGTAATAAGATAAACGTTCAAAAGTATATTTTATCCCTGATGAAGGTCACGTGTATAACTGAAAGTGCTTGGAGTAATTGACATTGAATAATATTAATGTAGTTTAACATCTTTAATTTTTACAATTTTATCATCTTTTAAGTAATAATGCCCATTAAGTGTAATTTTAATTTTTGAGTTTTTAAAGATGAATTTAGCATCTCATTTATTTGTTTACAAATCGGAATTCAAAACTTTCGTTTTTCACTTTTCCTACAAAGTTGAAAACGTAAACATGTAACATTTACAAAAAGAAAGATCGTAATAAGATAAGACGTTCAAAAGCAGAAATATTCGGTGTATGAGAAGTTTCTTCCCCCTTCTCACTACAGGCCATATGATCATCATCACGTTACCATTACACTCTACACTGCAAAAAAAGTTAATTTTACAGTATAATACTGGCATCCCAGCTGCCAGTATTATACCGTAAAATTAACAGTAATAAACAGTAAAATAAGCAGTAATACACTACCGCGCATCGCGGTAGTGTATTACTGCTTATTTTACTGTTTATTACTGTTAATTTTATGGTATAATACTGGCAACTAGGGTGCCAGTATTATACTGTAAAATCAACATTTTTTTTTTTTTTTGCAGTGTATGGCAGTGTCCTGTCTCGTATTAATCTATGTCCTACCCAACCTTCCATAAATGAGGCCTCTCGATTAAAATTCTAGTAAATCTATGTCCAGCTCAATTTTTTATGAAAGTTGTGATCAGCTATAAATAATTAAACAAATTCAAATAGTGTGTTTACTCCGAGTTCTTGGAAGTTTATTCCTTTGGCATCAAATGATCTTGACAATGACCGATTTATAAAAATAATTACCTGCAAAAATCTGATATTCTTCTGCCAATGAGCACGTGAATACCTGCGGCCAAGAGTAACGTACTGCTTGGTTTCGAACCACACCCTGTCTGAAAGGAAATAGAATAATTATATCATCGATATAGCCGGTATTGAAATTGTCAAGAATATCTGAATGTTTCGCCAAAAATAGGGCAGCTGGTTTGGCTTTAATTCTTGTCGCATCTCAGCGTATGTTTACATTGCATATGCATGAAGTAAATAAATAATAAATACTATTGTGTGGATAAGAAGTGAATTTGATATTACGTTTCAAAAATACGACTGTTATTATTATTATTATTATTATTATTATTATTATTATTACTCATATCGCCAAAATGCCATAATTTTGCATCGTTGGTAAATTTATTAATATCCACGACAAGGCTTTGACATCACATGCTTAAAATGTAAAGTGTGAATTATTAAGAGACAAAGTTGCTTATTGCTTTCAATTGTCAAATCAACGTCGTATCATTTATGATGAAAACCTTAGTAATAAGAGATAATATACCATCTGTATTATCATTATCAAAATGTCATATATCATAATTATACAATGATGATAATATGATATGATGATAATATCATAATGATAACATCATCACGATGACAATATATGATGATGGAATCATACAATAACATAATCATATAATAGATATAATTAGATAATAATATTCTATATAATCAGATAATAATATAATATCAGATAATGTAAACAGCAAATAATATCAAAATATAATATCAGATAATATAAATATCATCTAATATCAAATATCATATCAAATATCATATAGTATCAAATATCATATAATACAAATATCATACAATACAATATCATATATCAATATCATATATCATACAATATCAATATCAATATCAATAAATTTGTTATGTAAACAGGTTATTTTCAGTATGGATGTTTACTTGTATTTCAGAAATTATGCGCTCATTTATAATGCAATTATCTAATTAATAATAATAAATAATAATAATAATAATAATAATAATAATAATAATAATAAAATAGTAGGTTCATATTCTCATTTTTGAGTAAATATTTTTCATACCAGTATACAGAGTGGAAAGCGTATCAGTTAGGCTTCAATTTAATTTGTGAACAGATATAGGTATAGTTATAAAAGTGGTGTCTACACATAGGTAAGGAGTTATACGTTACACCAATGGCTCTTAAAACGTGGGAAAATTATAAGAAGTTACAGAAAACTTCATGAATGATTCTTTCTCTTTTTCTTTTTTTAAAAAAAAAAAAGAATTTAGGAATACTTGATATATATATACTTGATAGAAAAAAAAATCTGTAAATAATCGAAGTTATTAAATTTTAATTAAAAAAAGAAGAAGAACAAATTAGCAATTTCCGGATTTAAGCATACTCTTCCTCCCCTGTGCTCCCAAGATTTTTCCTGCACACACCCATGTTATAGGGTTCTTGAGAAAATTTTAAGTTTGAAACAGAGTCGGGCAGAACTAAAAAGTTTAATGCTGTTCTCAAATCCAAACTGGCTACTTTATGACACAATTTTTAATCCATATTTGTTCGCAAATGTATCTAATTGGCAGGTGCTCTTAATAAAAAACCTTGTAGTCGGAAAACGTTTTCCATTTTTTGGTAAAAGCAGAAGATCTTTCAGAAAATACTGTCAAAGTCGGTGTTTTGAACCGGATTCCGGTCGCCGCAGCACGCGAAAGGCGGGAAACGTGTCGTCACACGACACGAATAGCTTATAACTGGATAAATAATTTATTTATAAAAAAAATGAAAAACTCATTTCTATTTCAAATCGCTTTAATAGTCAGACCTGCCTTTGCGTTTAAAAATGAGTCAGAAAATGTGTCAGAAAGTTTCGCGTTGTTGAGCAGATCATTTCAGAACCACCTTAAGAAACACTGCGATGCCCAATGAAACCACTTATTGCTCTACTAGAGGTGAAGTTCGGAATTTACAGATCCTATCTCGAATACTATTGAAGAAAAGAGAAAAAAAAAGTCAAATAAAAAGTTGTTCAGCATTATCGATTTAGTAGGAAATGACACTCCATATACTTGAATACAAACCGAAGGCAAAAAGTTAATTTAAGTTTGTCCGATTCCCAAAGATACTACACACTAGAGTATTGGTTTTGTTAAGGAGGAGAATAATGTGAGAGAAAGGTCTGGGAATTGCAATCAAACAACATAATTAAGACAAATGAAACAGAATTTTATTGTCTATTAGCAGACCCGCCGGCGTTTCCCGGTCCCGACTCGAGTCTGTCGAGATAAAAATTAAGTCCGGGCTGGATCAGTCTCATGAGAGAAAATCATCCCTAGATAGGTCCACGGGCCGCTAACGGTTTGGGCTTCAGACCGTGGCTGGGTCAGTGCAGAAGTTTTACCAAACGCAAAAACAAAATTCCTCAAGTTATTTAATTTTAAAAACCGCGGAACAAAGACTATCATTACTATCTCATTTTTAAATCCCAAGAGCCAAGAATAAAAAAGACTGCCGCAAGAGCACATGACGAATTGCCTTATCTTTGTTGATTGGAGAATCTTTGTCGTCAGAACAACAAGTTTTGGCGATAAAAGGTTATCGTAGAATCCCAACGCGGAAAAAAATCCCTGATTGGAACTGCATTCTGGTCTTCAGAAAATTTTCATTTTCTTATACTTCTTTTAAAAAAAATCATATAAATATTCAAATTATTAATGTTTAAAAAAATTATAAGCGATTTCCGATGGTTTTCTCCTTACAGGGATATAAAATATAACATTGGAGGACTTCAGTATGAAATAAAAATTGGTACATAAAAAAACAAAGCATTTCTTTTCGGAAGAAAGGGGATTTTTTTTTAAATATTCACGAAAAATTCAGAATTTGCTGTATGAATTCCGAATAAACTGTTAGGAAAAGAAGACAAAATTTAGTATATTGTGCTAAAAAATCAAATTTGGATTTATTTTATGAGTGGCTCAAAATCGCCGGCGAACTTGGAAAGTCGAGAACATGGACGAATTTTTCAGTTCAACATAAAATAACCAAAAATTTAATTAAAAAATCCAAAATCTGAGCAACAGGTACATTCGGACCTGTATTCAACTATCCGAAACAAAATCTGCAGACCACTACGTGCAATAGATTTTTATAGCCATCGCCAACAAACAAACACACACACACACACAAAAAAAAAAAAAAAAAAAAAAAAAAAAAAAAAAAAAAAAACCTCTCTTTTATAATTGTAAGATTCTCGAATTGAGCACCATCAGGTGCAAATTGTTCGATCTCACTAGAGCAATGATGCAAATCGCACCAACTGATATTCACATTTTTTGCTCCCGGAAGAATCACGTATAACTTTTTTTTTTCTTTTCATGGGGCTAGTAAAGGGATTTTTTATAATTGGTTTTGTACTCTACTCTAATTTCCTTAAACTCTTGTACCCTAAAATATGTTATTGTAATTTTTTATGGCGTTTAAATGTCAAGTATTTGTTCTTACTTTGGAATGATTAGCCAATTTCTCCATTACATTATGTTTATTACTGTATAACCTCAAAATCTGTTTGTTTCTACAACGTCCCAAATGAGGAAAACTTAAAAAAAAAAAAGAAAGATAAAAATGAAAGTTAAGTTAATACACATTTACCTTTATTGTCTTTAATAAAGCCTACAAAAATAAGACTTTTTAATTAAGATTTTTATAGTTTTCAAATAGACCATTTACAAATATGTAAGTGTATATTTTTATGGCCGTCTTTTATGAGTTAGTTCTAATTAAAACAGAATTATGTTCCTTGAGTTATATTTAAACAAAACTTCTTAACAGGGGCGTAGAAAGTTTGGGTGGGAATTAACATAGTTACTTTTGAACAATCAGAATAATTGAACAATGAAATTATTAAAAAATAATTAAATATAATAATAGTTATAAGGATAGTTAATTGTTCGAATTCACTTTTAATATCATTAGTATAAGAGAATCTTGTATTTATTTTCTAAATAATAAATGAAATAGGTAATTTGTATTTTTATCCTTTATGCCCCAACGGTACTTAAAGTAACATAAAAATTGTTATAAAATGTTTTTAAGACATTGAGATCGACTGGCAGTAATACAATTTAGGATGATTTATAGATACTTTACTTTATCGTGTTCTAAAAGCATTATTCGTTTGCACAAAGTAAATATAGTTTAAATAGGTAAATTATTTTCCATTTAAAACTGTTCAGCTTCCTTGATGTTGAAAGACATGGAATAGGAAGTTTCAGTTCTGAAAAAATTATATATTTATATTTATAAGGCCATTATATATACCTGTATGTTTTCTAATTCTATAAAATACTCAAAAGTATACTTTAAAGAAATGATTTAAGTAGAGTTGTAAATAGTCCATAAAACTTTAAATACCAATTTATTTTATTAATTTGAATATGCGAAAATTTCCTAAAATTTATTTAACGTTTATGCAAATCTTCTAACGTATTTTTAAAAATTAATTTAACGATTACAGAAATCTTCTAACGTATTTTCTAAAATTTATTTAACGATTACAGAAATCGTCTAACGTATTTTCTAAAAATTATTTAATGATTAGAGAAATCTTCTGACGTTTTTTCAAAAATTACACAAATCTTCTAACGTATTTTCTAAAATTTATTTAACGATTACACAAATCTTATAAGGTATTTTCTAAAATTTATTAAACGATTGCACAAATCTTCTAATGTATTTTCTAAAAATTATTTACTAATTACACAAATCTTCTAAAGCATTTTTAAAAATGTAGGTAAAATGCTTTTAAAGTTTTTATTAATTTCATAATTTAAGACGTAAAGGTTTAAGTATGATTTTTAAAATCACTAGGAGATACAACCCGGCTTCCTGGGTTACAGAACATAGGTAACCCCCAACATCCTCCCCATTTTTTTTTTTTTTTTTTTTTTTTTATTGGAAACTCTAATAGATTTTTTTATTTAATATATATTTTTTCAGATTGTCCACTAACAACACCAAAAAGAATTTTTATATGAAAAATAGCAAAAATGCATTTAAATAAAGTATTGTCTTATATAATTAGTCTTAATTAGTCGTAAACCAGGCGTTAAAGCCGAAGAAGTCGCCAAAGATTTCACTAGCCTTTTTTATTTTAATAATTTCAGTGGTTCAAGTACGCATTTTGATTACATGTCTGTTAAATTTGTGTTTTATTTATATTATTATATTTATTTATTGGTGGAGATTTAATTTAGTTATGGAATATTAGCCGGAAACAAATGTTGAACTAATTATTATTGTTTCAAGTTCAAACGGGTTAATCTTTTATAATCGGTTCATGTTTACGGATGTCTTAAAGTGTTTAAAATTTGTTTTACGTTAATACCGTTTCTAAAAACCTTTTCCTTAATTCCACAACAAACTGTAACTAGGACTATAAAAAAATAATAATAGGGAGGGTAGGGCACCTTGGGACACTTTTTTGGTTAATAATTTTTCTACATTTTATTTTTTGTTCAATTTCTACACTATGACTGTGCTAAGAATTGTTTGATACCCTGGCTTAGTAAAAAAATAAGTAACTGAAATGAGTGTATTAGAAAAAGTTTAATTAAAAGAAATGCGCACACCTTAAATTATCTCTGCTCCATCTTCTCCACAATATGGGGTAGGTTGGGATACATTTGCTGGGCTACAGTTGTATATATTTTTATTTAATTACTTCATTTAATCGGATAATTGAAAATTATCTTTATTGGCAAGAATTAAATATTATTATTAATTTATAGTTATTTATGAAGTATAAGGCCGTATAGTTTGCGAAGTTAAAACCCGTGAGTCCATGGGATACATTGTTTCAGATGTTATTTACAGTAGTGAGATACATTATTTACTAAATAAGGATTTAATCTATAGTGATATATGATAATAAACTCATCTGTCATTAAATAATAAATTACAATCATTAAAGAAGAAATTATTTATTTAACATATTTACGAAGAACACGATAATTATTTGTTGTCAAAGTATTTATTCATAATTGCATATTAATAGCATTTTAGGTACCAAAAATATAATTCTTCTTATCTTGAGCACTTTACGCTGTGCATAATTCGCTTAATATACTATGTATCCCAACCTGCCCAAATTCGTGTCTTCCGGTTTTACAATTTCTGCCTGTTAAGCTTGGGACAAAAATGAAATATTTAACACATAATGTGCATTTTAAAAGTCTGATATTAAGTTTTAAAAATTTTTACTTTTTAAACCATAAAAATACTCATAAATCAAAAGAGTAAAGTTACTGCCACGTTGTCAAAACAAAGAAAATGATGTAAATTCTAATCTGTTCACCACGTGAATTTCCTATTACCCCCAGGAGCAGCTTGGTCTATCATCTATCACTGTTTATTTGCATTACATTTCCTAAAACATCTTAGGTGCAGGGCCCGATTAACCTCTGAAACTAGAAGAAGCACAGTATAATTTTTGTGTCTTCGTTCACCCGGAAAAAAATTACTAAATTTGTTAGATACGTTCAGGGCCCGATTACCCTTTCAAAATATAGGGGAAGCGAGCGCAGTATAATTTTTCAGCCCCTTTTCATCCGGGAAAAGTTTAATAAATTTCTAAATGCGTTCAGAGACCGATTAACCTCTGAAACTAGAGGAAGCACAGTATAATTTTTGTCTTTTCTGTCATCCGGGAAAAGTTTACTAAATTTGATAGATACGTTCAGGGTTCTATTAATCTTTGAAAATAGGGGAAGCACAGTATAATCTTTCGGCCCCTTTTCATCCGGGAAAAGTTTACTAAATTTGTAAATACATTCAGGGACCGATTAACCTCTGAAACTAGGGGAAGTATAGTATAATTTTTGTCTCTTCTTTCATCCGGGAAAAGTTTACTAAATTTGGTAGATACGTTCAGGGCTTGATTAACCTTTGAAAATAGGGGAAGCACAGTATAATTTTTCAGGCCCCTTTTCATCCGGGAAAAGTTTACTAGATTTGTAAATACGTCCAGGGCCCAATTAACCTCTGAAACCAGGGGAAAACACAGTATAATTTTTGTCTATTCTTTCATCCGGGTAAAGTTTAGGTAGTTAGGTTAAAATTTGGTAGATACGTTCAGAGCCTGGTTAACATCTGAATTTAGGGGAAGCATAGCATAATTTTTGCCTGACCCCTTCATCCGGGAAAAGTTTACTAAATTCTACATACATATAAACTTATCAATTCTACAAATATTATTCCTAAGAGTAGCGTTGCGGTATTTACATATATTTCATAAAACAGCTTTTTTTATGTTCTCTGTATATACTTTAGATAGCGAACATTTATAGTGTATGTAGTTCAGTTATCTGCAGTTTCATCAGTTGGTTTCTGTAACTAGTACATCAGGATGCCATATGATTCTTTAAAGGCCTATTGGTAACATTAATCTTTCCTAGCTTAGAAGTATTGTAACCTAAAGTAGTGTAGATTTTTCTTGCATTAAACAAATTTCCTCCTCCCTCCCTCCCCCCCCAAAAAAAGTTAAAAAAAATATAAATGGAATTTACAGGCCCCATTACACGGTCATTTTTGGACCCCTCTTAAATTTTGGACGGGAAACTCATGCTTCATGTGCCTCTTGATTAATCAGGCCCAGCTTAGGTGTCCCAAGATGTCCCACTATCCTCTATATTGCTACGATACTAATAATATTTTAAAAAGGCGGAGAAAAACATAAGACAAACAAAAATTACATAAAAAAATTCTTCAAATAAAATTGCGGAAGAGGTGTAAAATAGATTTAAAACTGAACACCTCAGTCAGTCGTGAAATTATATACTTTTCTAAATATGTCTCGGAATACATTGGAAAAACTAGCAATTTAACGCCAGAAAGCGAAACTCAAACACCCAGAAAATTGAAAAATTACAGAAAAGTAAATGATCTTGAGTTCTAAAGCTATTGTTTAGGAAGATAATAGAGATAAGGAACTCATTTTTTCTTATGTTTTACACACGTTTCTTTTTTTCTTTCGTTGTTTTGCGCCTTACCAGACAAATACTTATCTTCCTATTATCATCTTTTCCTGATATAATCTTTCTCGGAATAATTTGGTTTTGGTCATTCATGTCAAATTTTCTTTTCTAATAGAAAGAGATATCATTTTTGTGGCTTGCGTTGTGTTTTAATATTTTTACTGTTAGGTTATGCTCTAATTTTTGTGATAACCGTATTTAAGACATATTTTAATGCTTTCAAAGTGGCTGGAAAAAAATTGAAAGTACGAGGGGAGGAAGGTGTTATATCATATATTCTAATACGAGCAAATCTTGTGTGTGGTTATATATGCAAATTTTATCTTAAAAACGGCTGTAACGATTTTGACGAAATTTCGTATCCTACAGTTTTGGGGCACCAGAAAACCATTGGGTTAGGTCACATGTTCGAGAAAATTCGATTAGTGGGTCATTTTGGGTCATGCTCTAGCTAATTGTATCTAAAAAACGGTTCAAACGATTTTGACGAAATTTTGTATCCGACCATTTTCGGGCATGAAAATACTATTGGGCTGGGTCACATGTTCGAGAACTTTCGATTAGTGGGTCTTTTTGGGTCAATGCGGGTCAAATTAATTTTATCTAAAAAACGGCTCTAACGATTTTGATTAAATTTTGTGTCCTACCAGTTTCGAGCACGATAAAATCATTGGGCTAGGTCACATGTCCGAGAAAATGCGATTAGTGGGTCATTTCTGGGTCATTGCGGGTCAAGATCTAAAAAGTAGCTCAATTTACACTAAATTTTGCATCCAATGGTTTTCGGGCACGAGAAGACTATTGAGCTGGGTCACATGATCGAGAAAATTCAATTAGTGGGTCTTTTCGGGTCATTTTGGATCATCTTCAAGCTAATTGTATTTAAAAAACGGTTCAAACGATTTTGACGAAATTTTGTATTCGACTATTTTCGGGCACGAGAAGATTATTGGGCTGGGTCACATGTTCGAAAACTTTCGATTAGTGGGTCATTTTTGGGTCAAAGCGGGTCAAATTAATTTTATCTAAAAAACGGCTCTAACAATTTTGATTAAATTTTGTATCCTACGAGTTTCGGGCACGCGAAAATCATTGGGCTAGGTCACATGTTCGAGAAAATTCGATTAGTGGGTCATTTCTGGGTCATTGTGGGTCAAGATCTAAAAATCGGCTCAATTTACACTAAATTTTGCATCCAATAGTTTTCGGGCACGAGAAGACTATTAGGCTGGGTCACATGTTCGAGAACTTTCGATTAGTGGGTCATTTTTGGGTCAACGCGGGTCAAATTAATTTGATCTGAAAAACGGCTCTAACGATTTTGATTAAATTTTGTGTCCTACGAGTTTCGAGCACGATAAAATCATTGGGCTAGGTCACATGTCCGAGAAAATTCGATTAGTTGGTCATTTCTGGGTCATTGTGGGTCAAGATCTAAAAAGCGGCTCAATTTACACTAAATTTTGCATCCAATGGTTTTCGGGCACGAGAAGACTGTTGGGCTAGGTCACATGTTCGAGAAAATTCAATTAGTGGGTCCTTTTTGGTCATTTTGGGTCATCTTCAAGCTAATTGTATCTAAAAACGGTTCAAAAGATTTTGACGAAATTTTGTATTCGACTATTTTCGGGCACGAGAAGACTATTGGGCTGGGTCACATGTTCGAGAACTTTTGATTAGTGGGTCATTTTTGGGTCAAAGCGGGTCAAATTAATTTGATCTAAAAAACGGCTCTAACAATTTTGATTAAATTTTGTATCCTACGAGTTTCGGGCACGCGAAAATCATTGGGCTAGGTCACATGTTCGAGAAAATTCGATTAGTGCGTCATTTCTGGGTCATTGTGGGTCAAGATCTAAAAATCGGCTCAATTTACACTAAATTTTGCATCCAATAGTTTTCGGGCACGAGAAGACTATTAGGCTGGGTCACATGTTCGAGAACTTTCGATTAGTGGGTCATTTTTGGGTCAACGCGGGTCAAATTAATTTGATCTGTAAAACGGCTCTAACGATTTTGATTAAATTTTGTGTCCCACGAGTTTCGAGCCCGATAAAATCATTGGGCTAGGTCACATGTCCGAGAAAATTCGATTAGTTGGTCATTTCTGGGTCATTGTGGGTCAAGATCTAAAAAGCGGCTCAATTTACACTAAATTTTGCATCCAATAGTTTTCGGGCACGAGAAGACTGTTGGGCTAGGTCACATGTTCGAGAAAATTCAATTTGTGGGTCCTTTTGGGTCTTTTTGGGTCATCTTCAAGCTAATTGTATCTAAAAACGGTTCAAAAGATTTTGACGAAATTTTGTATTCGACTATTTTCGGGCACGAGAAGACTATTGGGCTGGGTCACATGTTCGAGAACTTTTGATTAGTGGGTCATTTTTAGGTCAAAGCGGGTCAAATTAATTTTATCTAAAAAACGGCTTTAACGATTTTGATTAAATTTTGTATCCTATGAGTTTCGGGCACGCGAAAATCATTGGGCTAGGTCATCTGTTCGAGAAAATTCGATTAGTGAGTCATTTCTGGGTCATTGTGGGTCAAGATCTAAAAATCGGTTCAATTTACACTAAATTTTGCATGCAATGGTTTTCGGGCACGAGAAGACTATTGGGCTGTGTCACATGCTTGAGAACTTTTGATTAGTGGGTCATTTTTGGGTCAAAGCGGGTCAAATTAATTTTATCTAAAAAACGGCTCTAACGATTTTGATTAAATTTTGTGTCCTACGAGTTTCGAGCACGATAAAAGCATTGGACCAGGTCACATGTTCGAGAAAATTCGATTAGTGGGTCATTTTTGGATCATTGTGGGACAAGATATAAAAAGCGGCTCAATTTACACTAAATTTTGCATCCAATGGTTTTCGAGCACGAGAAGACTATTAGGCTAGGTCACATGTTCGAGAAATTTCGATTAGGGGGTCATTTTGGTCATGGGTCATTATGGGTCAAGCTATTTTATCTTAAAAACGGCTCAGACTATTTACACTAAATTTTGCATCCTATGGTTTTCGGGCACGAGAAGACTGTTGGGCTAAGTCACATGTTCGAGAAAATTCAATTAGTGGGTCATTTTGGTCATGGGTCATGATATTTGAACTCAAATTTAATTTTGACCGAGCATAGCTCAGTCTTCCCTGCTCGTAATAAAAGTTAAACTTCAAGAATATTAATTTGAAAACTTTTTGTTTTGGTAGCATATGTTCAAAATGTTGACAGCTGGTACTAAACTCTCTATAAAAACTTATTAACATTTAATTATTAAATATTGAAAACCATTGTTATTTAAATATTTAAATATTTAAAATCGGTACTTTTACACTATTAGGGGCCTTGGCGTTTTTATTAAAAGCTTGGCTCAATTCGGGCTTCAGAAAGTGAGATTTGTTACCAAATGATATAAGCAATAAAAATAAACCTAAAGAATTTTTATGCTTGTTTATAGGGTAGTCCGACCAGTAAGTGAACAGCCTCCAGTGAATGAACAATTAGTAAATATTTTAATAGAATAAGGTTTAAAAAACTCCCCACTAGTTAATTATCATGCTGGGTTTAAAAAACCCGTAATTCAGTAAAAACGTGTTATAAGTTTCATGTACAAGTTGTAAAATAAATGGCATAGTATGAAACTTAAGTGTTTTTAAATTGCTGCCTGTTCATTCACTGGAAAATTTTGAGTTTATTCACTGGTAAGAACTTCTCATTTACTTGGTTTTTGTATAGCATTTTATTAAGACACCCCTAACATCCCAAACAAACGAAATATAAACTTCCTTTTATTATTTTTTAGTCATTTGTATACTAACACATGTATTTATACTGTCAGACACCAAAAGGTACTGTTTATTAAAATATTATTAATCTTTTTTTTTTTTTTTTTTTTTTTTTTTTTATGTGCTTAAGTGTTAATTTACTGCTCGAACTACCCTACATGAATTTATATATTATGCATAAACATTTCACATATATATTAATATTATTGTTTTTTTATATACAATTTAATACTGTTTGTACATAAAAATAGATAAATGGTTTCTTTATATTAAATAAACTGTATAAATATTGAAAGAATTGCGTTTGTAAATGAAACAGTAAACAGCTTGCCATGAAATATGCTGCCAAATTTCTTTCTTTTGCCAAGGCCAATTTTTATCTCGCCAAAGCCCATTTACTGCAAAAGTACCTAAAAATCATTATTTTTAAATTATTAAATATTAAAAATCATTATTACTTAAATTATTAAATATAAAAATATTAAATATTAAAAAATAATGTGTTATATAGCTTTAAAAATAACTAATATTTTAGATTTGTCATAGGATAGATCATTTCAGAAGACATTCAAGCAAAAAATAAAAGAAAATGCTATATAACATCTTCTTCCATTTGGGTCTTCAATTTATAATCTGCATTCGTTTTTCTGTACTTAAAATATTAAATATTAAAACTAAGTATTATTTAAACTTTTAAATATAAAAATATTAAATATTAAAAAGAATTATTATTTAAATTTTTAAATATAAAAATATTAAATATTAAAAAAAAATAAAGTCTTATATCTTCAAAAATAATTAATATTTTCGCTTTGGCATAGGATAGATTACCTCAGAATACATTCATCCAAAAAAAAAAAAAAAAAAGAAAGAAAGAAAGAAAGAAAAAAAAAAGAAAAAGGAAATAGAAAGAAAAAGAAAAAAGAAAAAGGAAAAAAGAATATGTGACATAACATCTTTCATTTGGGTTTTCAATTTATCATCTGCATTCGTTTTTCTGTATTTAAATTATTAAATATTAAAAAAACATTATTATTTAAATTATTAAACATTAAAAATCATTATTATTTAAATTATTAAATATTAAAAATCATTATTGTTTAAGTTATTAAATATTAACATATTCTTCCATTTGGGTCATCAATTTATAATCTGATGATCAATCTATAATTTTAGATGTTATTTCTTTACATTTTATCATATTCATTATTTTAAATTATTAAAGTTTAACCTAATTTTTTTTAAGCTCTGCATTTAGATAAATATTGAAAGAAAATTGTCAGATACGTATTAATCAGATATACAGGGTGCTCGCCAAAATGGCGATAGCCATTGACGGCCCACATGTAAGAATATCTTATGTCGCATGTTGTCTTTCTTTCTTTCTTTTCTTTTCTTTCTTTCTTTTTTTTTGGGGGGGGGGGGATGAATGAATTCTGAAGTAACCTAATCTATGTCAAAGCTAAAATATTAATTCTAATCATAACAGTGGTGCCTAGGTATAGTAAAGTGTTTTTGCGTTACGCAATGGGACCACTTACACCGCCACATAGCGGAAAACTGTGGTGTTAGCTTTTCGATCTCGAAAATTTTACGTGATGCAGGGGAAAAGTCAATTATAAAACTATAGAGTCTCTCGATTTAGTATGAAATGATGTCTTACATGTAAAAATAACTTTATTTGAAGCCTTGAAATGTAGTTCTTTTTTAATTTTCAATCATCCGTTTAAATATGCCACCAACTTCCTGAAGAAGTGTGGTAAGGCAAACGCACAATTACTAGTGAAATTAACACATGTAATCAAGATACAGTTTATTTTAATAAGAAAATCAAGTTAAATATGCTAAATGTCTCCACTATCGGCAGCGATGCATGATGTATTCTGCATTTGTCACGATGGTAGACACAATGAGCATATTTAACTTGATATTCTTATTAAAATAAACTGTACTTTGCTTACATGTGTATAGTTTTATTAGTAAACTAGCATGCTGTGCCTGTTGCACTGGTCCATTTTCCAAATGAACCTTCAATCAAACGAAATGGTGAGTTTTAAACACCTTGTGTTTTAAAGTAATATGGACCTTCACCTAGGAAGTCCTTCCGCATTGCTGAATATATTGGGAACGCCATTGCGCACTATCTCTTTCACATTTAAATTAAATATTTTCGTTTTATAACATTATCTCTCATTTTTTTTCTTTTTTCCCCCTTTTTTTAAATTTTAAATAAAATTAGTAATTTTTTTTCGAGGTGTTTGTATTATTTAAATGATATAGTCGTTTCAATTCTTTCACCAACGATAATGGTTACCAAAATATGACCAATGATAACCTTTTAGATCAAAATAACAGAACTTTCCATCATAATTCTATAACTTATCTACGTAGAACGATAGGTTATATACTAAAACATTCCCTGAAAAATTATCTAACAGTGCAAGTGCCATCAAAATCCATTCAGCAGAACTGGAGTTATAAGCAGTCGGAACAAAATTTCCGTTTGTATTTCATATATTTAGTAGACACAACGAATAGAGCCAAACACATTCCAAGCATTTTTTCTATTCAAAACATAATTTTAGTTATGAAACATATTAATAAATTCGTATTTGAAACATTAATTATGACCTTTATTATTTATTTTTGTACAAAAATTCTAACCACAATCATCCAAAACATAGATGTGTAAGTTTACAATAACTCATTCCAATAATTAATTTTTGATATATAGAGACATTTTACCTTTTGACGGTCTATGGGGCCGTCACCTGTTATCAAAACATTCAAAAATTTAAAAAAATCTTAAGTAATAACCGAAAAAAAATTTATGACGTTTTCTTTCATATAAAACGAGTGTACCTTACGTTTACAAATTTCGTATATTTTTTCTGGTGTGTTTTAATTGCGTATTCCCGGTACTTTTCACTATAAAATCTTCGAAATTTACGGATAAACTTTTTTTTTCTCTATCTTTATGACATATGTACAGTATGACATATGACATATGACATATATACAGTAATCCCTTAACATTCGCGAGGGTTACGTTCGAGAAAAACCTCGCGAAAGTCGAATCCGCGAATGTTGAGTAAATCTGTCTACACTAAAAAAGGGGTTACGTTCCATAAAATTTTAGTTAGAGTGGCACAGCATTTCAAAGAACAAAAGAATATATGTATTAACAATGCATTATACTTAACATACATGTAGAAGGTGAATGTACACGCATATTCATAAATATGATATTTCTTTATTGAAGATAACAACAAATTAACTGACTAGAGAAATAATTGCAGCTAAAAAAGCATAGGATTTTGTATAAAGTAATTTCGACTCTCTCTACCCGCAAAGAGATGATAATGTGTTACTGGGAATGCGATACAATATTAAAATACCATATTTAAATACAGCTAAATGCTTCAGAAATGCTTTTATTTTCTATCTAAGTGCAGCTTCAGCTCCATTTCTACGATAACTTGCACATTTTAAATTAATAGATTGAAGATGCCGTTACCTTACTACTTCTAATATCTCCATTCCAATGAGTATTTTTCTGTTATTATTTTGCTTTCCCACAACACTCGCTTCTTTTTCAGTTGACAACTGAAAATTAATTTGTAAAAAGATACTAAGAAAAACGCAGGGGAAATAATCTTTAACCCCTATAAATTCTGAAAAATAAAAGTGATAATAAAAAAAAAAAATTGCGAATAATCAAATCAGATTCTCCCGAATGTTAAGTTTTTCCGCATTTTCATATTCGCGAATAATCAAAACTCGCGAATGTTAGAACTGCGAATGTTAAGGGATTACTGTATTTAATAATAAAAAAAGCATATAAACTACACTTTTCCGGATTGCTTTAATTCAAGGAATTCAAATATGGTGCCAAAAGCAGCTGTTACTATTTGCAAAATAAAAGTTGGTGCAATTTTTAAAATATAAACAACTCTTTATGTCAAAATAAACCGCATATGATAAAAAAAAAAAAATCTTTATGCGAATTAAAACGGTATACTTTTTGTTGCATTAATTAGAACTGAAGCAATATTCCTATGCATCGTTTGGATTTTTTTTTTTTTTTTTTTGTTATGGGGAGGAGGTGTATTGTTCCTTTTTTTTTTTTTTTTTTTAATTCCCGTATTTTAAAATTTTATACAGCTTCCTAGTCTATTTATTGAAGAAATTTTTGTATCTCTATTCATTTTGCACTATCTCATTTGAAAAATAGTTATGAAACTATTTAAATATATATATATATATAAAGCTGCCTGTGTTGAAGACGTGTAACCTCAAAAATATGTGAAATATTTAAACTGGGTACTTACCAACCTTATAAAATTAAGAAATTCCCTAGGGATCATAGAAGGAAGTGGGTGAGGTAAAATAAGCTTGATTTTATGTTTGTAAATAATTTTTCTTGCTCTTTATAAAAATACGAATTTACATTCACTTGAAGAAAATTTTTATTCATTCTGTATACATATAATTAAAAAAACAAAAATATGGGTACATATAAGACTACAGACAAATAATTAAAAAAAAGCATTCGCCGTTCTTAATTCTTTTTTATGCATTCATTACATGTGGGCTGGATGTCTGTGACACAATTAAGAAATGCATTTGCATATTCCCTGGTTATTTAACATCGTCAAATGTCTTCGTTCAACAATGCGCATTGAATTTCCACCATTATTATTTTAACCATTATCTCGATGAGTTGTTGTATGCGTGTTATAAAAACATCCTTATGCGTTTCTTTTTATAGATAGAAAAGCAATTCACTTTGAAGTTGAAATATGTCTATTTTTACAGTCAATGAAAAGAGGTGATTCAGAATATGGTGTGTGAATTTTATTTTATTTTTCATCAAGAACATGTCTGATTTGAATGCATGTGTATATAAGTGAAAATTCTGAGATACGAATGTTAAGAAAATTTTGAGAAATCTGAATTTTAAGATGACGTAGGTATTGGAAATTTTGGGATTTTAATTTCTTTTAGGATCTTTATGAAAATATAAATATAAAATTGCAATAATGTTAATTGAAAAATGAATAATTATAATTTTTTTCTTTAGTTATTACAATGTAAGAAATATCCGTTAAATTACGGGAAAGCCCGGCAGCAAAGATTCCAGGAAAAACCCATTAAAAAAAAAAAAAAAAAAAAAAAAAAAAAAAGAGCTTTTTTTTATAAACTAATTTTGCCCGTAATAACATGCCAGTATTCCAAAATTATACTTTTCAGGGCGTTTTACAGGATTTGACCATTTAGCTCGAAAAAGTGTAACTTACCATAAAATTACTAAGCATCCGTCAGGCCGTAATGTCGGAGCATTGAGTCGCATAAAACTTAGATAATATTAAGAAAATAATAATAATTTTATATTTACTGTTTAACAGTATAACAGTAAGTTTGCAATAAAACAGCTTTTGAATCTTCATTTTCAAGTGTTTATTGAGACGTCAGTTACCTCAGGCAATGCACAAATGCTGATCTATCAGCAAATGTCCACATTCTTCTAATTTGATCCAGACTATCTTTGCGAAAGGCAGAGATTTTGGTATTATAATAGAAAACTGAGTTTTAATTTGGCATATATGTGACTTCGGAGCAATCACCAACTCAGATTTCTATATGCACCTGCTTGATATTTGTGGTTCGTAGTCCAGTCGTATGAGCGTATGTTCAATAACACGCACGTGAAATTTACTACGTTTGTATGACTGAAAATTCTGTCAATTTTAAGATGACGTAAGGTATTGGGAATTTTATGTACTTAATTATCTTTGCAGTCTTTATAAAAATTAAAATTAAAAACTTATAAAGAATAATTAAATTTTATTTTAATTATTAGAAAATTTCGATGTTATAATCAAGACCTGTTTTTACTTTGTCTATCTTTACAAGAAGAAAGTATTGGATTCGTGAAAATTTTCGACTTTCGGTTTTTGACGGATTTATACGTTTTAGAAGGTCTTGAACACGATTTGACTGTTTTTAGAAAAAATCTGTCTGTGAGGTTGTCTGTCTGTCGCTCTGTGTGTGTTTGTCTGTCTGTATTTGACAAAAATTTTGTGGGCGCTCTATCTCAAGAACTAATGCACTGAATTTAATAAAACTTTAGATTCATTTAGACCTTGATATAAATTGGTGCTTATTATTTTTTGGTGAATATCGGCCAACAGTTGGCGCTGCTATGCTGCATTTTTCACGATAGCAATATCTCAATAACTTATGCACAGAATTTCATCAAAGTTCAGATTCAGTTAGACGTTGACATAAGTTATTGCTGATTAGGTTTTGGTGTAATTCGTCCGACAGGTGTCGCTGCTATGCTACATTTTTCAGGATTTACACGATTTTAGAGATATTCATATCTGAAAAACTAATGCACGGAATTTTATTCATATTCTGTTAGAACTTGACATAAGTTAGTGCTGGTTAGTTTTTCGTATAAATCCTATAACAATTGGCACTACTATGCTTAATTTTTAGGTGCGTTCTTAATTATATAAATACGTAGCACTTATTGTCGTCGTCTGGTCCGTCCGCCTATCTGCATATAACAACGCAAAAGCTACCCAACCGAATGGTTCGAAATTTAAGATACATTATCTTTGCAGAATTTTGTCGAGACATTTCAAATTTTATGAAAATCGAATCAAAACTTTGAAGATATTAATAAAAATATTTATTAAGAAATTTTTTAAAAAGAAATCGGTGTTTTTTTGTTATAGGAGCTTCCGAGGTTTAATCGTCAAGCGACCGAGATACTTATTTTATGACAGAAATTAATCTGCAGACAATGTAATTCATTTCACACAATTAAAAATCATCAAGATCTGAATATTTATATAACTAGCTGTAGTACGAACGCACCTCGTTTGTCGCGTTTGACGTACAATTTCCAACTTGTTTTATTCTAAAATAAACAATTAAAAAAATATACACTTTTTGAAGTATTAACACGCATGAGATAGAAGAAAGTTTTGAGATTGGCACATCCGAGTAGTTTAGTTTGGCATGTTAGAGGTTTTGGATTTGAGTTGTATTCTCAGGTGTCCCGATTTAAGCCGGACATCACGATTGACATGGGTTTTAAGACTCGTCTCGGGCACGGAGCGAAACCACTCCACGGGACGCCAAGGCGTCGATTTAGAATAGCACACTAATTGTTTTAAAAATTTTTAGTGATTGTTTATGCTTTAAATTCTCGTTTAAAAAAATATATATTTTTTTAAATGTAAAGAATCTTTAGTTTTTAAAGACTAGTTTTCTTTAGATTTTCGTGTGAAATTTTAATGCCGATTATTAATTAAGATTATATTTTGTAAAGAGACGTATATATATGCCTTATGTTAAACTAAACTTCAAAATAACCAAGATCAGATTTTATTGCTTAAAATTCATGTTAAATTGTTTAATTTAATTTTTAATAATCCTGTTACTTAGTTAAAAGACTTTCATATATTAATTGTTTTTTCGACCTTTCAGTTACCAGGTGTATATGTGTATTTTTAAAAAGTTATGACTTATGTTCCTGTATGTGATTGATTGGTATACAAACATTGTTAATAAGTCAAATGATAGCAATATTTAGCTCACTAACTCCAAATGGCATTCCTTCGAGGTTGTTTAATTCACATACATTTTAAATTGATGAATGAAAATTGAGTTGTATTTATATACATAATATTTTTTTAATTCCGTTTCGACTTAAATAGCTGGTGAACCGAGTTAGCTAAAGCCATAAATTATTAGTTTTTTTTTTTTTTTTTTTTTTTTTAAATTGTGGCTGGTGTATCACTTGTTCAAAAAGATTCAGAAACATTATGTCCGCTATCCCATTAAAATACTTTGACAAGAGTAACATTGCTAGAAAATTTTTTATATATAACTGAAATAAGGCTGAAAAAAAGTTTTCGAAACCGTTTGAAGACCATAAATTTTATTTTCCCTTTTAACTTAAAAAGAAAACGATTAGCGGTACCTCTATAAAATACCTCTCCAGTTTAAAAAAAAAAAAAAAAAAAAAAAAAAAAAAAAAAAAAAAAATTAAATTAAATTCAAAAAGGTGTATAAAAAGTTATAAACTGAAAAAGTTGTTTTCGTTAAGGGTTAAATCGTGGCACAAGGATTCCGGAGCATTTTTTGTTTCGGTTTTATCATACAAAATGGCTGAGATATAGCTGTTTGAAGTTCTAGGTTGGCTGATATTTTGAAACAATCTGATTTTTGTTATGCTGTAACTCTCATGCTGAAATTCGCTTTCAAATACAGTATTAACGAAAACTGGGATCGAATCTTCTATAATCAAATCGGGTTCCAAGCATTTTAGCTTCGGGTGTTTGAGTAAATTGAGTTGAATTTTTTAAAACATGGAATATGGAAGCTACCCTTTCCTCCCGGTACAGGCCGGAAAGACTTTTTTAAATTATGATGTATCATTTATCCAAAAGATTCAGAAACATTACATTCGCAAACCCATTAAAACAGTTTGCCGCACCACTACCGCTTTCAAGAGAGACATTAGTAGAACATTTCTTATGCTCTTTATAACTCGAATAAGGCTGAAAAGAGTTTTGGAAACCGTTTGAACACCATAAATTTTATTTTCTCCTTAAGCTTAGAAAGAAAACGATTAGCGACACTGCTCTAAAAAATACATCCCCTTTTTATTTAATTTTTTTCCATTGTAATTTTAGATATACTCAGAGAGGAGTAAAGTCTAATCCCTAATAACACGTTAAGGGCCAAAAGCCTTTTTGTGCAACTTTTGTAAATATATTTTTAGAACCTTTTAATTTGAATTTTGGCTTAAAATTTTACTTATTATTATTTTTTTTTATGAATTGAATTTTATATATGTGTGTATGTTAAAAAATATTTTTTTAACTTATTTCAATATTTTATCTTATTTTCTAAATATACAAGAATTATAAGACAGTTTTTGGTGTTCCGTATTTCAAAAGGAAAAAATGGAACTCTTATAGTCTTGCTTTGTTGTCCGCCTGTTTGCCAAGACTGTTTTTCTCAGGAACGGCTGAGTGTATTAAGTTTAAATTAATATCAAATAATAAAGTGCATGGTTCGATATTTGTGTAAAAATTTCGAGCTTCTAACTTAACGTAATAAAAAATTACGGCCTTAAAACAACGTTTTCGGAAATCCCGATTATGGAAAATCACGTAATAAATCGACATAGAATTATAAATTAATGATTTTCGGATTTTTTTCTGCCTTTACATGATATAATAAGTATTTGCTCCGGGCCATATTTTAAGTTTCTAGATCAACGTGAAGTATCCTATATAGGTTTTGAGAATAAAACCTATATAGGATACTTCACGTTGACTTAGAATCTTGAAATTTGCCACGAAGGCAGGTCTTATACAGCACATGTAAAAAATAAGTCCGAAAATCATTAATTTATAAATTTATGTCTATTTATTACATGACAAACTGATGAACTTCCGTAATCGGGAATACCGATCATGTAAAAAGAAAGAAAGTCATAGAATTATAAATTAATGATTTTCTGATTCTGTCATTTTCATATTCTGTAAGACCTTCCTTCATGCCAAATTTCAAAGTTGTAGATCAACGGGAAGTACCCTATATGTTTTGAGAATAAAACCTATAGGATAATTCTATTTATTATTCAATTTATAATTCTATGTCGATTTATTACGTGGCAATCTGATAAATCACATGAGTTGTAATTTTCCAACTGGGCGAAAAATGGCCGGACCTGGATTCGAACCAGGGATCTCTTGACTGAAGCTGCCAATGCTCTGTCAACTGAGTCATCCCGGACGAATCTGGAGGACCTAATTCACCCACACAGGCAAAAAATTAATTTTGACAGAAAAATATTGTATTTTTTACAGAAAAAAAAAACTGTTTTAAAGAAAAACAGTTTTTCTGTTAAAAAAAAAATGTGGATTTTGTAATTTTTACAGAAAAAAATCTATATTTTTAAAGAAAAAACTTTTAATGAAAATATACAGATTTTTTTTTTTTTTTTTTTTTTTTTTTTTTTTTTGTAAATTAAACGGTTTTTTGCTGGTGCCGAAATTAAAAGTTTTTTTCTGTCAATTTTCGAAATTTTTGTTTACAATGCAGCTAACCTTATTGATCATAGCATCTGGTCTGATATATGAATCAGCGCAACAGAATACATGGCAGGTGATCGAACCCTAGTAAACGCTGGATACGTAATTACACTAGATTGATTTTATCGCAATTATTCTGATTGGTAAAGAAATCACACCATGAGAAATCACATGAGTTGTAATTTTCCAACTGGGCGAAAAATTTCCAGGCCAGGATTCGAACCAGGGATTTCGCCCAGTTGGAAAATTACAACTCATGTGATTTATTCACCAATTAGAATAAATATGTTAAAATTAATCTAGTGTAATTACGTAACCAGCGTTTACTGGAGTTCCATTACTAGCGATTTATTCTGTTGAGCTGATTCAGATATCAGACCAGATGCTATGATCAATAAGGTTAACTGGATGATTTAGGTCCTCCAGATTTGTCCGGGATGATTCTGTTTGGCAGAGCTTCAGCTAAAAGATCCCTGGTTCGAATCCTGATCTGGCCATTTTCCGCCCAGCTGGAAAATTACAACTCATGTGATTTATTTACCAATCAGAATAATTGTGATAAAATTAATCTAGTGAAACTCAGAAATTTCAATTATACGAGGGAAAGTCATTAAGTAAGTCACAAAAGATAATTAAATAATAACTTACAATGATATTCACTTCAAAACTATTTTTATTTCTCAACATGTTCTCCACCAATATTTATGCACTTATATCACCCTTTTATCAGTGCCCTAACACCAGCTGCATACAGTTCTTTGGGTTGCTGTCTCAGCCACATTAGGACTTCAAGTTGAACCTTTTCGTCATCTGTGAACATTATCTTGCTTCCAAGATGTTTTTTTAGTGGACTAAACAGATGAAAATCGCTTGGGGCTAAGTCGAAGCTGTATGGTGGATGTTGAAGAAGTTGCCAACGAAACATTTGAATTGTCTCCTGTGTTCAACTTGAAGTTCTAATGTGGCTGAGACAGCAAACCAAAGAATGCTATGCAGCTGGTGTTGGGGCACTGATAAAACGGTAATATAAGTGTATAAATATTGGTGGATAATAGGTTGAGAAATAAAAATAGTTTTGAAGTGAATATCATTGTAAGTTGTTATTTAATTATCTTTTGTGACTTATTTAATGACTTACCCTCGTAGTAAATTAACGTATTATAACGGAATTTTTTGTATATTTGTCAAGAAACAAGGTATTTGCTAAGCTTTACGGTAATATGACATAACGGCACGGAACCCTCAGGGTACGAATCCTGCTCGCACCTGTCCTTTTATAACTGTTTTCACATCTGTGACCATGGAGACCAGCAGGAAATTTAATTGTAGAGAAAAAGAGCATATAGCTGATATTAAATATAATAGAAAAACTACAGCCCTGGCAAGATTATATCAAGAAGAAACCATCCAAATAAATTTCAATGAAAGTAAAATAATATTTCCCTCCAATCTATATCCATCCATAATAAGAGAAACCATAGAGATACTAACACGCAAAAATACAATATGTAACGTTACGGCATCTCCATGGTCACATATATGAAAATAAACAACCAAGTAAAAAATAATAGATAACGTGCATAATTTTTAAAAAAGTACATGAAAATAATAACTTCAAAGCCCGTGCAACTTTAGAATATTCTCATTTTGTTTTTGAAAATGACTCGGAAAGAGTCGAAACATGTAAAACAACTAATAAAAGTTATTTTAATTTATATTATGTTGTTAATTTACACCTTTAGCATTTAAAAGGAATATATGCTGTATCACTTATCCAAAAGATTCAGTAACATTACGTCCTTAAACCCATTAAAATGGTTTAACCATCTACCGTCCGCAAGAGTTCATTACGAGGAAACTCGTTACTCTTTACAACTGTAAGAAGGCTTAAAAGAGTTTTCGAAACCGTTTGAACACTATAAATTTTATCCCCCCACCTAGCTTAGAAAGAAAACGATTAGCAGCACATCTCTATAAAATAAATCTTCCTTTTACTTGACTTTTTTTTCCTTGTAATTTTTAAATCTGCTCAAACTGGACTCAACTCTATCAAATATAATTTCTTTTATTTACGCGTCGAGGAAAAACTCGGGGTCGCCGGTTCAGTCTGGTACGGTCTCGAACAACCAGTGACCCAGAAAAATGATGAGACCCATCTGAGGTTAACTGGCGTATATGGCGGGGGCCCCGGGCGTAAATTCTTCGAGCAAAAGGATGGGCGTACATGTATAGGGTTGTTCTAGAAAAAGAGATATGATATTCAAAGGGCTCAAATGAAAGATTTCTGGAAGATGGCCTAACAAGCTTTGTCTTTATTAGGCTTTTGTTTTAACGTCTAGTAGAATATTTTTGTATTTATTCTATTATGGGCGTATACAGCGATATTTTAAGGTTTTGATAGATAAAAAGAAGAGTTATTTTTTAGTATAAGTGGATGATTTTTTTTTTCATTGTTGTTAAACCGCATCTCCATCTCCTTTTTAACGAAGGGCGTAGCCAGAAAAATACTTCAGAGGGGGATTTTATCCTCAAAATGTATTCTTATTATCTTATTTTTGATCCATTTCTTTATCGAGTTAGTAGAAGTAAATGAAGTTAAAGGGTTTGATACGTCTTATTGTGGATTCGAATAATTCAACAAGAGCGGGAAATTATAATTCATAATAATGCAATAATTTCCATTAATGGTTTTCTGCCTCCCTTTTCACTAATGATCTAAAATCCACACAATTCAGAAATCTGCAAACCGTTTGCCCCAGTCCCCAGGCTGTATAGATTTTTGAGAGTGTACTGTATGTTATATGATTTGATAAATCAAATAATTTCATAGCATTGCAATGATTACTTCGCTTTATTAAATATAATGTGACTATAATAATGAAAAAAAAAAATTGGGAGGAAATTAAGAACTTTAATTATAAATTTCACTCCAAAATTTGAGCTTCAAGGGAATCTTTGCCCCTAAAATTCAAACCCTGCAAACGTTCAAAATGTTAACTCAGTGTTTAACAAATCTGGATAACAAATAGTATTTCTACTGATTTTCGCATTGCATTATGTATATATTTAAAAACATTCATATTCCTCCAGAGAAGATATGGTGTTAATGATTCTTTTGTCCTATATATGCTTAAAATAGTCTGAGTCTATACTTAATTCAGTTTTTCTGAGTCAAGCCAAAGTCTTGAAATGATGAAATGTATTTGAAATGTTTCGCGCTCCTGGGGAGATTAACTGTATATCAGATCTTGCTCAATACATTTATTTTTTTTATTTAGTTTTTCCATTGATTACTAATGCAGTAAGATTAGTTTCCTCTTTGCTTTGCACTTCGAGAAAACCTTACGATGCCTAAAACAATTTTATAAATGAGTTCGACTAAAGTCAAATCTGGAAACAGTGAAACAAATGAAATGTTTTGCGTCCCTGGAGCGATTGACTGTTCATCGGTTCTTGCTCAATACATTTTTTTATTGCGATCTTCCATTGAGTACTAACTTATTAAATCCCCCCCCCTCATTTTTAAATGTTATCTGTTTATATAGTGATCTTTTATTCAAAATGTATTTAATTTCCTAACAAAACTGAATAATATGTCTGCTGCTTTTTGTATTTCTTTATAGAAATCATCCAAAGAAGGTACTGTCTTGAAGATTCTTTTGTTTAAGATATGCTTGAAACAATGTAATAAATGTTTTTGAGTGAATCAATTCATGAAATGCAAGAGAAATGTTTTGATCTTCTAAAGGGATTAACCCTTAACAGTTTTGCCAAAACGCCCCCTGGCAAGAAGAGTATGCTTGCTTCGTTACTAAAAACTTTTGGATACCA
This sequence comes from Maratus michaelseni, assembly GCA_963931845.1. Lineage (NCBI taxonomy): Eukaryota > Metazoa > Arthropoda > Arachnida > Araneae > Salticidae > Maratus > Maratus michaelseni. The sequence goes on along the minus strand of OZ007592.1, from coordinate 166,127,548 downwards.
CTAATATTTATCAGTAATCTTCAATTTATTAATTGACAGACATTTTTCGATTATACAAGGGAAATATTTTAGTACGGAAAAGTGGTGTTTGGTTCTTCTTTTTAGTTTATTGTGTGGAAAATAAAAGAAAGAGAAAAAAAAAAGAAAGAAAAGAAACTGTTAAGGGGTTAACTGTACATCAGATATATTTTTTAATACATTTGCTTTTTTATTGCAAATCTTCCATTGAGTACTAATGAAGTGGAGTGTTTTCCATTTTGGCTTAAAGAATATCATATGATGTTTAGTGCAATTTTATAAATGAACGTGAGTGATGTTAAATCTTGAAGTAGTGAAATGTAATTGAAATGTTTTACTCTTCTAGTGTGATTGACTATACGTCAGATCTTGCTTAATGATTTTTTTAGAGCTATCTTCCATTGAGTACTAATGTATTAAGATCTTTTTTCCCTCTTGGCTTTTCGCTTCGGGAATACCTTATGCATGAATCATTTCTCCCACAGGTGGCAATTAAATCTTATCAAACAAAATACATCAACACATAGAAATTCTTTCCTTTAGGTCGTCCGTGATTTACGAATGTAGCCTAAGGGCGTGTCCGACTGACTTTTGGCCAAACCTACACTATGAAGAGGAGGAAGTTCGCATTATTGCAGTATTTATTTATTATATATCGAACATTATAGAATCAATGTATCTACATCTCATTTTTATTTGTGTATTGTTCTCATGTTTATGTTTCACTTAGAAAGGGAAAGTATCATTAAAAAACAGGGTGTGTTTTCTCATATAACTTTCTTGCGAAAATTATAGTAAAACTGCGAAATGATTATGCGCTTTTATCACCAGGAAAAGCTTGAGGAGTCAACGAGATCAGCATTTTGTTTTTGGAGCACAAAAAAAAAAAAAAAAAAAAAAAAAAAGTATCTTTGTATATCTACAAAACAATTCAAGAAATCCATACTAATAAATGCAGAGAAATGTTTTATGTATTCATCCTATGATTAACAAGAAACGCAAATAACGCAATATTGGTACGTGGATATACTTGTATACTTAATAATAATATAGTAGAGAAAATCTTGTTGCATGCTTGAACTGAGCATTTCCAATGCTTTCAAATGATCTGAATGATCTAAAGGGCAAAAATTGTTTGTTTATTTTTAACATTTATTCAGGTTAATTTATAACATTTATGCTTTAACATTTATTCCTTGTAAATCGAACATTGTAGAATCATTGCATCTATCTTATTTTTATTTGAAAACAGGGTATGTATTGGATTATAGTTTTCTTGTGACAATTGTCATAAATTGGCGAAATGATTATGTGCTTTTATCTTTAAGAAGGGGTCATCAATATTAACAACATAACTTGCTTAAGCCCAACAAGAGTAATCCAAAACTGAACTAATTAAGCTATTTACAAATCAAGACCAAATAAATATGCAGAAATGTTTTGTGTCTTCATCTTATGATTAACAAGAAAAACAAAATTTTCGCTGTAAATTATATTTATTTAATCTTCTAATTTCTATAAAATTGCGATGTTAATAATTAAATAATGCACTACTATTTAAGCGTAAGGTTGGCAGTTATTTACCGCGTGATGGTTTTTACCGTCTTCGGAAAAACATGTTTTTTCCCTGTTTTTTAGCATATTTTGAAAATTTTCCATTTTTCCGCTATTTCTGTTCTTAAAAAAAGATGTATAATTTATAATTACTTATGTGTACTTTATAAACATACTTAATAGAGAAAATCTTGTTGCATATTTGAATTGTGCTCTTCAAATGCTCTCAAAATTCCCTGAATTGATCTAAAAGACAAAGAATTGTTCATTAATTTGTAATATTTATTTATGTTTATTTGTAATATTTTTAACATTTATTCATTTAATGCGCTGTAAAAAAATACAAATGTTTTTAATCTACGAAAATATAATATAACCAAAAGCGTAAAATATACAATAACAGTTTTCGAGTTATCCATGATTCCGAAAAGAGTTCTTTATCATTAGAAACCTCAGAAACCAATATATTTTTCAGACTTAAGACCGCTCGTCAGTAAACTTCCGGATTCCCCTCGCTAATGTTAATCCTATGGACATAGAATGCATTTGTATATTTAAAATATCTTCTCAGGTAATTAATATTCTTATATTAATATTCTTAAAGGATGTCTCTTTTTATCTTAATTATCAAAATTTTTCTAAAATATATACTTAATTTTATGTGAAGTGTTAAAATCTTATTCAGTTTCGCTAAGATTTTAACACATAAAATTACAAATTAAGCACATATTTTAGAAATATTTTGAAAACTAAGAAAAAAAGAGCCATCCTTTAAGAAGAATATAAAGAAAACAGAAGTTGAAAACATTAATTTCCTGAAGAGATATTTTAAAGATAAAGATGCGAATGCATCCTACGCCCATAGGATTAACGTTAGCGAGGGGAATCGGGAAGTTTACTGACGAGCAGCCTAAAAAAATCATTTATAAAAACAGTTTTGCTGCCACTGATTTAAAGAAACGTTTCCGAGTAGTTTTTATAGTGTATTAATAGGTTTTCTGAAAATGGAGTATCGGGTTTTAGGATGCTATTTAATCTCACCTAAACATTTTCAGATGCATAATTGAATTTATATATCCAAGAGTAACAAAATAATATTAATTTTAATGTTAATGTTAATCCTGTTAAATTATCACGTTTGTTTGTAAAACAGGTTTGTTGATAGGAAAATGTTAACTTGAGAATTGATTGCATCCGAAAAACCTATTTTCCAGGTTGAGAAAACTGTTTAATACACTATAAAAACTACCCGGAAACGTTTCCGAAAATCAGTGGTTGCAAAAGAAACTTTGTCTTTATAAATGCTTTTTTAATTTTTTAAAATATATTGATTTCTGAGGTTTCTAAAAATAAAGAAAGCTTTTCGGAATTGTGGATAACTCGTAAGAGGTTATTGTATACTTTCATTCGTGATTATATTATTTATCTTTTCCTAGATTAAGAAACATCTGTTTTTTTTTTTTCTGTGTATAGAGCTTTATAGAATCATTCCATCTATAACTCATTTTTATTTGTGTATTGTTTCCTCGTTTATGTTCCTTCCTGAAAAGAAAAGTAACATTAAAAAAGAGGGTGTGCTTTCGCTTATAACTTTCCTGTGAAAATTATTGTAAAGCTGCAAGATGATTATAAGCTATCATCTTCAAAAAGAAAAAAAAAGCTTTAGGTGTCAACAAGATCACCAAAATTGTTTTTGAAGCACAACAAAAGTTATCATCAACGTAGTGTATTTAACCAATCTGTTTACAAATCTTGACAAATAAGTTCCGGAATTTTTTATATCCCCATCTCATGATTTTATAAAAAACAATGTAAATAAAAAAAAAAATAAGAATAAGTATACAGACAATTGCATATGAGTGCAGGATTTCTACTATCTTTATTGGAATAAAATGGAATATAGATGATTCATTATGAAAAAAAAAAAAATTACTAAGCAAAAACAAAATTTATGGAGAATGCTGTTTTCAAAATTATTATGTGGGTGAATATACAGTACTAGCCGGTCGTTTCCGAGTGAAGCCCAGATACATAGTGCAACGTACCGTCCTGATTTCGCTTGGGGCCCAGAAAGTGCATTTTATATGCAATCAGAAAAATATAAATAAAATATTTTAAATTAAAAGTATACGAAAATAACTAATAAGAATATAAAAAATCACTTAAATAAAGATTTCACGACATTTTTTTTTTTTTTTCATGAGCCTTCTGACAAAATACTATTGGGCCCTAACCGTGATTATCTAGGGGTGGAGCTCAAGTAGTACTTTGTATCTGGGCACCACTCGGAAGCGAACGGCTAGTACATAATAAAAAATCAGCAATAGTTCTGTTTTTCGTCTAATTTCCGCAATCGGGGTTCATAGCCGATGTTGCCCACAAACTCGCTAGCTCTAAAATCGCTGGGAGAAATACACGATTAACTACTTTTTTTTTGTAGACTTGTAAAGCGGAGTTTCACATTCTTACTTAAAACTGCTGCTGAGATATGGCACAATTACCTAAAATTTTCGACGCACAGTGTGACCCCCTTGATTGATTATAATCTAAAATTTCTGAAATACATAGTTACCTATTTTCTAGTACATTTATTATCCTAAATTTCACGCATCTACCTATTACTGAGATATCGCAAAATAACATAGGAAATACGACCCCCATTTAACCCTCTTTAGTGGCTGAATTTCTAAAATCGCGGAAATACATGTTTAACTATTTTTTAGTAGATTTGTTATCCCGAATCTGTGATTTCAAGCTCATAACTAAAAATTCTGCGAACATTCGAAATGCTCTAAAATTTTCGATCCCCATTTAGCCCCTCCCCCTTAATGGGTGAATTTCTAAAATCGCTGAAATATGTGTTTAGTTATTTTTATAGCAGATTTGTTATCCTGAATTTCACGCTCTTATCCAAAAGGATATACCCCCCCCCCCACCCCCATTTAACTCCCTTAGTAGTTGTATTTCTAAAATCGCCTAAAATGCATGTTTAACTATTCTTTAGTAGATTTGTTATCCCGAAATTCACGCTCCTAACTATAACTTCTAATGAGATATGGCAAAATGGCGTAAAACATTCGACCCCCATTTAACTCCCCTTAGTGTCTGAATTTCTAAAATTGCTGAAATACATGTTTAACTATTTTTTCAGTAGATTTGTTATCCTGAGTTTCATGATTCTACCTATAATTTCTACTGAGATATGGTAAAATGACCTAAAATATTTGACCTCCTGTTTAACCCCCCCTTAGTTGCTGAATTTCTAAAATTGCTGAAATATATGTTTATCTATATTTTTTGTAGATTTGTTATCTCGAATTCCGAGCTCCTAACTAAAAATGCTGCTGAGATATAGCGAACAGGCAAAATGACCTAAAACGTTCGCCCCCCCATTTAACCCCCGTAATTGATGAATTTCTAAAATCGCTGAAATATGTGTTGAATTATTTGTTTAGTAGATTTGTTATCCTGAATTTCACGTTCCTATCTAAAACTGCTGCTGGAGATATGGCGAAAACGCGAAATGACTAAAAATTTTTGACCCCCATTTAACTCCCTTAATTAGTGGTTGAATTTTTAAAATCGCTGAAATATGTGTTTAACTAACTTTTAGTACATTTGTTATCTTGAATTTCGCGCTTTTAACTAAAACTGTTGTTGAGATATAGTGAAAAGGCAAAATGACCTAAAACTTTAGACGCCCCATTTAACTCCCTTAATGGTTGAATTTCTAAAATCGCTGAAATACGTATTTAATTATTTTTTTAGTAGATTTGTTATCTGGAAGCTCACGCTCTTACCTAAAACTGCTGATAAAATGTGGTGGAAATGTGAAATCACCAAAATTTTCGATCCTCCATTTAACCCACTTAGCGACTGAATTTCTAAAATCGCCTGAAATACATGTTTAACTATTCTTTAGTAGAATTGTTATCCCAAATTTCAGGCTCCTACTTAAAACTTCTGCTGAGATTTGCCGGAAAGACGAAATTATCTAAAACATTCGACCCCCCCCCCCCCCATTTGAACTTTCAGTGCCAGGGGAAATGATATTCAATTTAGAAATCATAAAAATGTAAGGTATTTGTTTATTAATTGATAATTATTGAAATATTTTGCTAAAAAATATTTAATTATAATGCCTTTAATATTTGTAATAATTTTAATAAATGTAATAACTTTAATATTTGTAATAATTTTATTATTTGTAATAACTTTAATATTTGTAATAATTTTGTAAAAATGAAATATTTAAGAATATGTTTGCAAAGTAAATTGGGGCAAGTCAGGAGAGGTGACATATGACAGAATTTAATCAAATTTGGTAATTGTCCTTGTAAAATACTGTTATAGAAAATAGTCCTTATAAAATACTGTATTTCCTAAATATTACGGAATAACGGTTTTTAAAATACTCGTTTTACATAGCATGAATATTTGTGCAGCCTTTGTACCATTAGCCTATATGCATCCGAGCAATTATTCTTTGTAATGTTTTCAGAACAAGTTTAATATTTCTTGATTGAACTCCCCCCCCCCCCCTTTCCTTCCTAAAGAAGTTTTGTGTGTAATAGCAGTGATAGTAAAGTTCCTTTTAATTATTAATAATTTTTATATAACTAATTGTTTAAGGTAAGTCTCTTTTAACTTCAAATAAGTTTAAGCAAGAATTAAGAAATTTCTGGAGTTAAATGAAAATTTTACACTACATTAAATATTTCTTATTACTTTTAAAAATAATGTTGGAATATAACATTTATAATATTTAAAATACTTTGTCAGAAAAGAAACCAAATCTTATTTTTAAAAAATAATATGCGAAAATGGCGAAGAAAATATATGTTTACACCAAAAAGTTAGAACATTCATAAATAAGAAAATTAAACATTCACAGATATCAATATCTCCCTATACTATTTTTGAAATCAATTACAGTATTTTTAAACAGTATTGAACAACTATGCTGTAAAAAAATATCAGAATTATTTTTAAATTGTGCTTTTAATAGTGTCTGTAGCTATAGTAATTATTTTAGATACCGGTTGAGTTAGATCTTAATAATAAGAAAATCAGTTTGTCTGTTTGTTGGCTGAATTCTGAAGAGGCCCCTGAACGCAGAGCTACAAAATTTAGCAGGAAAGTGCCTCTATATATGTAGTTATGCACTTCAAAGCCCTATTTTAGATTTTTTTAATTATATTTTTATTTTATTTCGATTTATGTGTATTTTTAACGTTTTTTCACGTTTTGCAGCGATTTTTTTGCATTATTAATAATGAATCTGATTTCAATCTTATAGCCCAATGTCGTAAATTTTGTCCTACTTTCAATAAAGTTTATTCGGAATTCGTACAGCAAGTCTGGAATTTTCCGCGAACATTTGAATGCGATTTTTAACTTTTTTTGCATTCCACGGCGATTTTTTGACATTGATAAAAGGAATTCGGTTTCAAACTTTCAACCTAATAAAGTAAATTTTGTCCACCACGATTTTTGAATTATTAGTGATTTTTAATGTGATTTTCAATGAGATTTTTAGCATGTTCTGCGTTTTACGGCGGAAATTTTTTATATTCGTAAAAGGAATTCAATTTCAAACTTTTTGTCTAATATAGCAAATTTTGTCCTCTGTGAATTTAGAATTTTTAGCGATTTTTTATGCAGTTTTCAATGCGATTTTTAGCTTTTTCGCGTTCCGAGGCGATTTTGTTTTACATTTGTTAAAGGAATTCGGTTTTAAACGTTTAGCCTATTATAGTAAATTTTGTCCTCTACGATTTTAGATTTTTAATGGGATTTTCAATGTTTTCAATGCGATTTTTAGCACTTTTTGCGTTTCAGGGAGATTTTTCGACATTCGTAAAATGAATCCTGTTTTAATTTTTGAGCCCAATATAGTAAATTTTGTCGTCTGTGGTTTTGAAATTTTAACGTGTTTTTGCGATTCGCTTGCGATTTTTCCACACTAATAAAATGAGTCCGGTTTATATCTTCTAGCCGAGTATAGTAAATTTTGTTCTCTTTTCAATAATGTTTATTTGGAAATCGTACAGCAATTTGCAAATTTTTACGATTTTTATTGTTTTTTCGGTTTTGAGCGATTTTTTGACGGGCTCGGGCAACGCCGGCGGCGGTTCAACTGATTAAAGAACAAAAACAAATTCAATGTATATTCTAAGCAAATTTTGAAAATAACTTATCTTAGTTTGAACTATTTACATAAATTTCCCAACTTTCTAAACGTGAAAGTTGAGTGCATCATTTCTAAATATAGATATATTCTTCTATAGACTATTTTAATCTTATAGGGAAAAGTTTGCTCTAAAATGGAAGTGATTATTCACCATTATCTTCAGATATACTGGGTGAGGCCTAAATAAAAGCAAAAAGAGACATAAAATAGATGATTCGCGAATCAAGCACACGACTTATTGTTCATTTATAAAAATGTATTACTATTATTAGTATTGTTTAGAGTTTTTTCGGATAAAAAGTGAATGAAGAATTACAATATATTTCCGGTATAATTTTGCAACATTTCTAAATAAAAAAAAAATATATATATAAGGATGCACATATTATGTTTTCAAAAATAAAAATAATTTATATAATGCATTTTGGATACAGTTTTATTAAGAAGATCACGAGTTTTTTTTATTTTTATAATATGCTATTTTAAACGTTTTCTGATATATGAACTAGTTTTATACCTTATTAATATTACGTAACAATTTGAAATTTAATTATCACAAAGTACACTAGTCTGTATTTTTACATATTATGGCAATAATAAGCATAGATGTAATGTATATTTTATTCAAATGAGAGAACATTTTTTCATGTAAATACACACAAAGAAATAGATGAATTTTATCTTTATATAGTGCAATTATATCATTCAATTATTTCTTATTTAAATGTGATTTTTGTAGCAAGTATCAAGATTGCCCCATCTATTGAAGATTTCGAATAAAAAATTAAATACAATTTTAAAGATGTATTAACTGCGGAAAATATGTTTCGAGAAAAATGCATTTCAAATACATTACGATATGTTATTTTCATTACTTACTTTTTTAAGAAGTATTGGCTGATCGCCCGGCGTTGCCCGGTCCCGTGTCTTAAATCTCGTAAAAAACGAAACTCTGGCCTGGATCCCGTTTGCCTTCGCACCATATACCGGGAGTGATGCGTGGAAAATTTCTTAATTCCACCTTCCACCGCAAGGGGGCGTGGAATCCAAACAAACCTTTTTCCGAACGAACTTCGGGCACAGGTCCCCGCTGCCTATACGAGGCCGTATAGAGATAATAAGGGTGGAATATTGTCAAATTTTTATTCTTTTAAAGGACCTCAGAACACAAAAATAAAACCGGAAAGCTGTAGAACAAATTGTAGAAAAATTGAATTTTCTTTGTAAATGGTGGTGATCAGGGCTTTACAAATTTAATAAAATTTGGTGACCAGTGATAAATTTTAGTCGCCAGTAAAAAATATTTACCCCCCCCCCCCCCCCACACACACACAAACACACCAATCCTCCGTCATTGGTTTTCAAAAAGCACAAAAAATAATAATAACAAGCAGAGTTTAGAATTATTAGTTACACAGTAGAATAGTACATAATATAGAAATATAATATAAACAAAGATTTCTAATGAAACTTATCAAAATTATCTATATCTCCGGGTCAAGGGGGGGAAAAACGAATAATACTGTAAAGGCTGAATTAACCGGCATGTTCTAGACATACTGATTGACCGCTCCCTCAACCTCTTCCCACATTCTAATCACGTGACGTGCTAGCTAGCTCAGGGTTCTGTCCAGATTTTTCTCGCAGGATCCTGTGCTTGAGAAATTGTGAAGTTTTTTTTTTAATATTTGGGGAAATTCTATTCCTAATTTTTTGAATTTGAAGTTGTTCTGAATTGTTATATTCAGATTCCTCTGTATCTCTCTTTTATGCATAAAAAAGTTAAGTAACGTGTTTCTTGATGAGTTCAATTGTTTTGTGACAGGTCAGATTTCATTTTTAAATGATTAAATTTGTGAAAGGTTCAGTTAGGAGGCGGAAAAGTTTTGTGAAAAGTTTATTTTTAAGATGAAAAAGTTTGTGAAGGTTTCTGTTTTAAGACGAAAATTTTTGTAAAGGGTTCTGTTTTATAATGAAAATTTTTTTGAAGGGTGCTTTTAAGAATTTAAAATTCCTAAACAGATCTCTATGGCTAGAGCAGAAAAGAATGCCATTTACGAGGTACGAAGTACGAGAGAAGAGGAAGTTCATTGATAGCCGCGCACGAGTAGAGGTAGGGGGAAGAGAGAAAATAATGTCTGTGTTCATTTCTTAGGTTAATTTTTGTACACACCACAAAAAAACGCCAGAATAAATATCTTGGTCGCCAGATAAAAAAACTTAATCGCCAGTGGCGACCTGGCGACCGCGTTTGTCAAGCCCTGGTGGTGATACAACTTATCTGTACGCAACAAAGTTTTAGGTCAGTTCGTCATGTCTCAGCAGCAGTTTTAGGTAGGAGCGTGAAATTCAGCATAACAAATCTACTAAAAATAGTTAAACGTATACTTCAGCAATTTTAGAGCTACCGATTTTTTCGCCAATATAGACTATTAATCTGATTATGGAAGATTGGATGGATAAAACAAGTGTTGCTGATTTTTTTATTACATATTTTGAGAGACATTTTTCCAAGGAAAAGTTTTTTTTAAATTTAATATTTAATAAATAGTTTTTCGCTTTTTGTCTTTTATAGCGATCGGATTTCAAAATGCACATTCTCATTTTTAAAACCGAGGTTATTTTCTATAATTGCGTCAAAATAACTTCATTTTTTCCTGATTGTCTTTTAACGATTTATGTGCGGAGATGTACAGAGCTCCCTTATTGTGATCGCCATGTTATTTCGTTTTTATTTATTTCACCTGTAAGGCCCTCATGGTTAACATGGGCAAAGCGAGGTGGTTCTGCTAGTATATAATATTTTTCTTCGTCTCATAATGATTGCTTTTCTTTGCTTTTTTTTTTTTTTTTTTTTTTTTTTTTTTTTTTTGTGGGTTGTTAAAATAGACAAAATTTTACTATTATTATAATTACTTAATTATTTAATAATTATTCATTCCATCTTTCTAATCCCACATTTATTATTATTTAATCTTTAGGTACTTTATTTATCTTTATAGTTATATTATGGTTTAGGTGCATCAACTGTAACCTGTGTTGACGTATGATTTTTCTCAATGCTTGCAACAACGATTATTTCAGTTCGGTTGCAAAGTACGCGTGGGTGTGCAAAAATTATTTTGTTGTTGTTGTTACCCTTTTTACATTATAATAATTTTTAATGATTTTTTTTTTCCATTATTCATGTGAAAATATTTTTGTAATATGAATATTTTCATCTCAGTATTGCATTGACATTTTTTTTGTCTTATATGGCATTGATATGCTATGATTAATATAATATAATATGATTATATGATATAATATGATATGATTATTTGATATGCATATGATTAACTTCATTTCTATTATTTTGATATGGTTTGTGGCATTCGATCGGGTAATTTTAGATAGACGATCTTTCTTAAACGCATAGTATTTCGCAGAAATCATTGCAACTAGATTGTCGAATATTGTCCTTGATAACGTGTTTCACAATATAAGGTTACTTTTTAGCACTTTCCAATATAGTTGAAAAGTGTTGTCGGTTTGTCTGGCCGTCTGTCTGTCCGAGCTATAATTCGGGTAAATATATTCGGATTGCCATGTATTTGATATATATTATTGCGATTTACTATGGCATGTTCGGCATTGAAAATGAAATGTGCAGCATTTATAGTTCATTTACAGTGATACTCAAAATAATTCCGTTTACATTCTACAAAATCCGTTTTTGGGCTGCTATCAAATCTCAACTAGACATTTTTCAGCTATATAATTGAATTTATACATGCAAGAGTAACAAAATAATATTAAATTTGATGTTAATGTTAATGTTGTTAATTTATCATGTTTGTCTGTAAAACTTGTTTTTTGAACATGAAAATGTGTACTTGAAAATTGATAGCTTCCGAAAAACTTAATATTCCGGATTAAGAAAACGTATTAAGACACTATAAAAATTACTCGGAAACATTTCTGAAAATCTGTGACAGCAAAAGATGCTTTGTTTTTATAAATGCTTACTTAAAACTCGAAAATATATTGGTTTCTGAAGTTTTTAAAGGCAAAGAACGCTTTTCGGAATCGTTGGTAATTCGGAAGAGGTTATTATATATTTTCTTTCGTTGTTATGATAGATTTGCATATTTTCGTTCGTGGTTATGATAGATTTTTCTAAATTAACCCTCTGACTGCTTATCCCGCGATTTCCACGGGCAAGGCATTTGTAGAAAAATTTATATAATACACAATTTTTGAAGCAATTTTGTTTTAAAAATTCCACAGTCAAAGGGTGGAAATGCAAAATCATAAATTTACTACATATTTCAAGTACATGATGATTTAAAATATCTAATAATAGAGGAGATATTGGTCAGTTAAATATTGGTCGAAAAGACTTTGAAAAAAAAAATGGAGCAGTCAAAGGGTTAAGAAACATTTATCTTTTTTTTTTTTTTTTTTTTTTTTTTCAGAGTGTGGAAATACTAATGCGTCTACGCTTAAGACTATGGCCGGTTAATGAGGACAATTTAATTTTCTCACCATTTCCTATTTGCAATCAATGTTAAAACCATATTTTGAAGCGCACCCTACTGATCGAATAAGGCGGACAATTTTTTTTTTTTTTTCACAAACTGACCGAGCAGATCTAAACGGATTTTGTACGAGGGTAGTTCAAAAAGTAAGGTAACAAGCCTTCTGACTGGGGCACAAATTTCCTGCGGGAATTAAATTTCCTGCCTGTACAACTGAGACGATCCCGGCATTCAAACGATGCCGGTAGATGGAGATGTGGAATGGAAATAAGTTTTCCATTTTTTGATAAATAAATTACCTATCGAGTTATAAGCAATTCTTGTCTCGTGCGAACACGTTTTCCCCATTCTCGTTCTGCGACTCTTTAATTCGGTTCAAAACGCCGACTTTGACAGTATTTTCTAGAAGTTCTTCTGCCTTTACCAAAAAGTGGAAAACATCTTTCGATTACAAAGTTTTTGAATAAGAACACCTGCCAATTTCATGCGCTTCCGAACAGATAGGAATTAAAAAATATGTCATAAAGTAGCCGGTTTTTATTATGTTTCTGTTTAATCCTTAGTAAGTTACTTTAGTTGAAGTACTGTCCATTCTTCCTATTTCTAATAAGGGGAGCCATCTGTTATCAATTTTTGCATGCATCATATTACATATTTCAGAGTTTGCTGCGATTATTTCTATGGCCTCCCTTAGTAATGGTTAGTTTAAACTAGTATAACTCGCTAATTTCTCAACATTGTTGAAATATATCGTAGTTCGTGATTTATTACTTAACCTGGCTATTGGAGTAGTAGCTTTATTTAAGTTTATATATCACGCTTGTGTTAATCTATTCTGTCTTCTTCTTTTTCTTCTTCTTTTTTTTTGGGTGGGGGAGGGGGGGGTGATACTTATATATGAAATTACCTTTCTTCATTTTCATTGAAATTAATTTTGCACATATTAAAAAAAAATACTCCTATAAGTTTCATTTTCAAAAAAGTGATAATGAAAAATTTTTTCACAACTTCATGTTCCTTTAATATCAGTTATGAACCATTTAATAAAACATCATGTTTCTCAATATGAGTTGCCTGAAATACAGAACCTACTGCCCGATGTTTACAGAACACATGTGAAAATCCTTTTAAATTGAAACACTAATAGATTTTTTTACATTTAATGTATATTTTTTAATTACCCACCAACAAAACCATTGTTATATAAAATATATCAATTATAATTGATCCAAGGAAAGGTGAAGAAGAAAGGTCTCGCCAAACTTGAGCAATTAATTGCCATTTGTGGTAACACTGCCACTTTCTCTTTAGTTTTTCATATTTATTTATATTACTGAAAATGTTATTTTACATTACTGTAATAAATGAATGTTTATTGTTGAGATAAATTCTTAAAAAATCATGTTTGAAAATTATTTTAAAATCAAAAAATTGAATTACAGTTGTCAAACAAAGTTTGTTATTAAGTACATTTTTCTTTTGTTTTATTTGATGGTGCAAAAATTTAAATTATATAAATATTTAAAAGCGAGTATATGTGCGATAGAAACCAAAGCGGTAGCGCAAATCGTTGTCACCATCGTTAAGACGTCAGCGTTTAGTGACGGACACGGTTTTTACTTTATGATGTGAATAAAAAGCTTATTTATTTTTGCTTTTTCATTAAAAAAAAAAAAAAGAAAGAAAGAAAGAAAAAAAGAATGACTATTTGAAAATATAAGCGAAAGAACTTTTAAGATTACTTTTAAACAGCGAATGAGTAAATTTCTTTAATACATAATCAATTAAAACTTTACTTTTTACTGACCTTCTCTTATTAAAAGAAAATGAAAATACTTTCTTCTGATGCTTATCATCTGACATGTAAGTTGATTAATAAAGGTTAATAAAGTCAATTGAAGAGTTCCTAATAATAATGCTTTTCAAGATAAAGCTTCATCAACATTCATCATCCGATGCTTTTAATGTGAACTTTCCTTAAATATGTTGGCCTTATGCTACAATCGTGATGTCACGCACCTGTGTCGATATTTATTTGAGAAGAAATGCTTCCTGATCTATTAAAAACAGATTTTATGCTTTATTTTTCACTTTTCTCTGTTAACAACGGGTAGCATCGTCTGTGTGTAGCAGGTGATGCCTTAAAATATATCTCCAGGAAACATTTCATTTATTAATTAAACTCGACATAGATCGAGAGATATAAAGGTCAGATGATTCTCTCGGTAAGGTAGTAACCTGATTTTTTAAAAAGCGAACCCCCTTCTAACCATTTTTATATTGTATCAAATACATAGTAGTATATTGTTCCTATTATTAATTAATGCCATTTTTACGCTTCATCAAATACATAGTAAAATCGTTCATTATTAATTAACGCCAGTTTTACGTTGTATCAAATATACATAGTAAAATCATTCATATTATTAATTAACGCTTAAAATGGGTCTTTGATAAAAGTTTTATTTACAGTATATCGTGAACTCTTTCAATAAAAAAAAGAGGGGGGGGGGTGATAATACAAAAAGAATGATATTTGCTTTGAAACTAAGTTCGTTATTCATTTATTCAATAAAAATACATGGTCGCTCAAAAATTCGAATTTTCGTTCATAATGTCCAAAATAATGAAGATGTAACTAAACTTTTAATGCATTTAACATATTTTGTATGAAATATGATGTACATTACGTCAAGGGCTGGAAGTTCAGAGTAATTTGGTCAGTGCATTGGTGCATTTTGGTGAGCATTTTAAAATTTTGTTTATAAAATTTAATTTTTTAATATCTTAAAATTATAATAAGGTTAGAAATTTATTTTAAGGTATTCTATATACTTATGGCGAAACGTATATATGCACAAAATTTCATATCTCTATGATGAAAAAAATTAAAAATAAATTTTAACGTTCATCGTTCCATAGCAGTTCATAGTAGAAACTGTTGCATATACATTTCTTAAGCGCAGAGAAAAATCGCACAAATTTAAATTCAAAATTAGAAAATCTTCATGCATTCGAAGAGAATAAGTATGCATATTCCTTAAATTTATGCTCTTTAAAACGAAATGTCGTAAGATACATGCCCTCGTTATAAGTATTAAACTTCGATAACATTTATGATATAGATAATTTTGACAAATAATCTTTGAATAGTAAATGGGCAATTAAAATTTTCTCTTTCTATCTTTACATAAATGTATGAATGCGCAATTATGTATTAAATGTGCATATCTATTTATTTATTTTTTTTAAATATTCTTAATCCGACACTTCTTTAAGACTGTCTATATTCATTCATATTGTGATAGCATTAATAAAATTATTTTTAAGAATGTTTTTATAAATTTATACATCTTAAAAATGAACTTGCAGGAAAAATAGCATTTTCCAAACAGTCAATTGTAATTAAACTGTGTGCAAATTAACTCTAAATGAATATATTTTTTTTTCTGTTTATTTAATATGCATTTTCACTGAAACGCCTGTGTTAATTACTTTCACTAAGCTCTAGGTTTCACCGCAATACAAGCATTATTTAAATTAATATAATTCTACGGATATAATGCTATTTTAATACATTGTGTGATTATTAATACTCTGAAGGATTACATTCATATATATAATTAAGTTTTTTCATATAATTTTGGACTAATCATATTTTTTTAATATTTAAAATCAAGTACAGAGAAGACAACATTACAATTGAAGGAGTCGGGGCAAGAGAGTGCTAAGCCACATTTTTGAACTTCTGAGATATTTCAATTTGAAAATTTCATCAAATACTCAAATCAAGATATATAACATAAAGTTTTTTCGCCCATGTCTTAGTAACATTTGAGATATTCTGAGTAACAATGTGGCATTACTTTAATGATATTACTATTACGTTCTTTGTAAATTAGATATTTTCATTGGGGGCATAAACATTTGGGGCAAAAACGAAACCTGGGACATATGCTTCCACCAAGTAACATTTGAAACAAATTATATTTAAGATATTATAATTTACACTATTAAGCAACAAATTACAGTGTTAGATTGATTTCACCAAAAATGTGGCTTGGCACTTTCTTGCCCCAACCCCCTCAATTTTGCCCTTTTGCTGGACAGTCAGAGAGTTCAAAAAGTTTTTACAAGTGCATGTATCTTTAAAAATACCTATTTGTTAAATGATTTTCAAAAGTAATATATGTAAGTGATTGTTAATAACTTAAGTATAATGTTAAGGCTGTTAGTCAGTCAACTTCCCTATTCCCGTCGATAATGTTAAACTTATGGACGTGGAATGCATTATTTAAAATATCTCCTCAGGAAGCCAATATTTTTAACTTATTTTTTTGTGTGTACTCTTCTTAAAGGATGTCTCTCTTTTCTTTCTTAGTTGTCAAAATATTTCTAAAATAAATACATAATTTATGTGTCAAATAACATTATGTGTTAAATTCTTGGCGAAACTGAGTAAGATTTTAACCCTTCATATA
This sequence comes from Maratus michaelseni, assembly GCA_963931845.1. NCBI lineage: Eukaryota > Metazoa > Arthropoda > Arachnida > Araneae > Salticidae > Maratus > Maratus michaelseni. Next base: position 166,110,782 of record OZ007592.1, on the reverse strand, counting down.
AAATTAAGTATATATTTTAGAAATACTTTGACAACTAAGAAAGAAAAGAGACATCGTTCAAGAAGAGGACACTGAAAAAAGAAGTTAAAAATATTAATTCCCCGAGGAGATATTTTAAATATACGAATGCATCCTACGGCCATAGGTTTAACATTAGGGAGGGTTAATTGGGGAGTTGACTGGCTGACAGCCTTAAATGAAAATACTTCTTCTGTTTATTTAATATACATTATCTATATTCATTTTTTTTTTTTCATTTCAGATCATATTTGCCTTCATCGGGCTTGCATTTTCAAGTGCTCTTGCTGCTGATGATGCCGTTAAAAATCACAGATTAGAAAAACGGCAGGACGATAGCTATCTATTCTTCGGAGGATGGCGCCCAGTGAAATCTGCAGGCGATGCGTATCACGCTTCTGCTACTGGTCGCTACCACGATCTTATATCCGCATTGCCAGGAAGTGCGGATGCAGTGGCGGGCTATTACGCTCATGCCCTCCCTTCTGCTTCTAACTACTACAAAGACATATATAGCTACTATCCAAGGCCAGCTATAAAAAACGCTCCCAAGAAAAATACACCTGTTTATATGGAACGACTCAAACCTCAGCGTCAACAGCCTAAACGTGGAGGCAAAGGCAGTAAATCTTCTGGTGCGCCACAGTTTATTGATATTCAAAAGCTAGAATTAAATCATTTACGTGAATTACAGAATGTTCTCTTACAAGCAAAAGAATTGCCTCTGACGAAACTTAATTTACCCAATTTACAAAACTATGGTGGTAAGCAATATGAAATTGTAGAACTAGCGGTGCAGCCACACCAGCAAAATAGCTATGGTACCGGATCAAGAAATACCAACAGATATAACAGAAATAGGGGAGCTCAGAGAAATAACAAAGGTTCCTACAGAAGAGTGCCACAAAATATCAAACCAAATCAACTGCCTCTTCAGTTTCAGTACATCTCTGTGCCAAAAATTAAATCTTTGTCTCCCCAAATTCTACCTAAACAAATACCGTTAACGTCACTAAAGTTACCTCAAGGAATTTCCGCTATTGATGATATTCTAAACCTAAAAAATATTCAAGTTGTAGAAGTTCCAGTACCTTCTGCTGGGCCAATTAGCATTTCTTCGGGTAAAATCGGTGTCGGTTCTCAGTATGGAAAAAGAACTAACGGTTATAGTCAACAACAATATAGAATTCCTACGCCTAAGTCACCTCAGAAAGTATCTTTTCCCGCTAATGCATATTATACTCACAATTCGGAGCAACCACGCAAACACTATCCTGCGCCTTCCTCATCAAAATCGAATTATCAACAGCAGGCTCAAATTGAAGCTGAATTAGTCAAATTAAGTGAGGAAGAAGTTCAAGAATTATTTAAGAATCTACAGATAGTGCAACAAAATTCACAAGATTTCTTGAAAATTTTACCTTTAGCAGATGCAACTCATAAAACGAAATCAGAACAGGTTCAACTTGTGCTTGCGCTTCCACCAGGAATTCAAGAGAATATAGAAACTTCCTCCTATGGATCCCAAAATGAAGGAAAACAAACTAGCTATAGCAGTAAAGAACCTTATGTAGCTATACCTCAAGATATAGCTTATCCATCTCAAGATGCTGCCAGCATTAGTTACAACTCTGGAGGATATCAGTTAAGCACTCACAATCAGGGTGCTGAACACAGTGCTTCTGGTTACCAAATAGAGGAACAAGGGATGAATCCATATGAACAATATCAAACTCTAGATGGAAAGGCTGGTTACATACGAAAACAATATGAAGAAGTTAGATCTACAAAACCTAGAGAATCTGCATATGATCAAGCTGGTTACGATGTACCCGCAAAACAACAGGGTGGTCAAAGCCATTCGCAGCAATACCTTGAAATAATTACTCCTCCAGCAGATGCCAGTGGGTACAAAAGAGAACCTGTTCTAGCGGTAGAAATACAAAGAGGTCAATCGATAGAAGACGCCATTAAAGCTATTGATCCTGAAACTCTCCAACGTCTTGGTGCTCATGGAAAAGACGGTTTGGAAATCGAAGTAGTTGAAGTCCCTGTTGAAGAATATTCTTCCGAGTCTAAAAAAGCAGAAACATATGTTTCAAGCACAAACTCTACTACTCCTGCTGCAAAAACAACTACTGCTGCACCAGCTCAAAAGGCTAAGACGACGACAACGGAAAAGAAATCATAGCTCTCTTGAAAATACTAATGATCTAGGTAATTCTGCTGTAATTTCGCTCAATCAAAAGGATAAAAGTGATGTGTTACGTATATGAAAACGAATGTGATCTTTGGTTAAATTCCGTCCCTTTCTGAGATATTATTTTTTTATGCCAAGTATATTTTTTTTATCACAGACATTGTACATACAGTGAGTTATAGGTAATGAAGCAACGACTAGAAACTTTGCATTTTTTTTTCTTGTAAGAAACCTAAGTCATAACACTTTCTAGGCACAACACGCTATCAAAATGCAATTTATTCATACATTTGACAAATGGTGAAGGATTTGTAAATAATAGACAGCTGACATTATCGTGAATGTGGAACTATTTTCATGGAATGGATTTTGAAACTATTTTCATAACAGATTATCTCATCAGTTTTTCTGCTTTAATAAGCTATATACTTTTATTGTTGCCTGTATTTTTTTTCTACCAGTCAGTTTATTTAGCAATAATAGTTCGTTTGTCAATTATTGTGGAAAGAGATATAGTCATATGTCTTTTTTTTCTGTATTATCCTCAAAATTATTTAATTAATCTTATACATGCACCATCTAATTTTTTTTACCGTCACTTTTTGATGAACTAGGAAATTATTAAATCTTGTGATAATATGACAGTATTATTACTAAATTGATTTAAATTGAATTTAAAAATATTTATTTATGTGCATGTTAACTTAAAAATATATGCTACATATTCTGATATCTTTATCAACTTTTTTATTCATTTAACAATTTTTTTAAACATTTTTAGACATTACTCTTGTTTTGTAAATATTTTATTTTTTTCATTTTGCATATTTCGTATAAATATAAACGTTTCTTAAAAAAAAAAAAAAAAAACTTTTTTATAGACTCCTAAATTAGTTTATTTGCTTGGTTTTTGTATAGCTTTTTATTAAGACGCTCTAACATCCCAAACAAATGAAATTTAAACTCCCTTTTGTTATTTTTTAGTCATTTGTATACCAACACATGTATTTGCACTGTCAGCTTGATCAAACACCAAAATGTACTGTTTATTAAAATAAGTGAATTATGCAAATTTCCGTATCATAGAGCATAAAAACTTTTATAAGATTATTGTTATGAATTTTGTGTAATAATTTTTATTTATTTCTTCATTTATTGCTAAAGAAACTGGCTGTATGAACGTAATTTTTTATTAAAATCAACTCAGAAATTATTTTATCCTTCTAAAAGAAAACGAAATTAACTATTTAAACATAAAGCACGTGCCATATACTTTTGGTCATTATTTTCTCGTAAGTAGTTTACGAAAAACAATATCTAAACTTGTGTTTAGATACAATTGCGTACTAGATGTTAATAAATGGAATTTGTTCATCTCTACAAACAATATATTCAGAAAAACTCAGTATGATAAATTTTTTGTGAGTTCACAATCGCAAATTTATTTGAATTAAATGTTTCTTTTATTTATGTTATGCATTTATTGTACATATATGTTTATACAATTGTATAATAAAAAACTTTTGAATTGTATGTTTTATTTTTTATTTTGTGGCATTACACTTAAAACAGAAATTCGAATTTATTTCATTATAATCTGAATCATAACCCCTAACGTCACAACAACTTCATTTTATATTAATAATTTTATTTTCCATACTTTTATTGCTAAGAAATAGTCACTCTTAGTTTTAATGCACGAAGTTTTATTTTGTATCTCTTATATTAAAATCTGACTGTCTGTTTGTATTTCTCCACTCCTCTTCTGAGAATTTCGAACGTTGTGTGATGAAATTAACAACAGTTATCCGCATGGAACAGACAGTGTCATATAAGGCCTCGGAATTTTAAAATTTGAATTGATTGTCGAGACATTATTTTCGATTATATGTTTATACAATTGTGTAATAAAAATAAAGGAAGAAAGGGGAAAACAATAGAGATTATTATATATATATATATATATATATATATATATATATAACCATAAATGAAACATTACCATAACACCACCTTAAACACTATGAAATTATGATTTAGTATGTAATAATTAGTTGACAATGAAAGTATTCCCCAACATACTGAATATAGATACCAAAAACTTATTTAAAAGAAGAAGAAATTAAATTAGAAATTGAATGAATGAAATGAAATTTGTGGAATTTAGACAGAATTATTAAGTCCCAAATGCCTAAATACCACAAATAAAATGAGTGGTTTCATCACCATATTAGCCATAACATTGCTCTCTCTCTCTCTCTCTCTCTCTCTCTCTCTCTCTCTCTCTCTCTCTCTCTCTCTCTCTCTCTCTCTCTCTCTCTCTCTCTCTCTCTCTCTCTCTCTCTCTCTCTATATATATATATATATATATATATATATATATATATATATATATATATATATATATTACGATATTTTTTCATTAAAATTGAAATGTAGAATTACCTTTTATTTAAATAGATGATGAAAATAATATCGTGATTAAATTATATTTTTCAGGAAAGATTGAAGAAATAAAAATATAACTTCACATATTCAAGCTGCATTAACACGTTGACCGCCACAGATTGCGACGAAGTGGCTTTTTCGACATACATTTACAAAGTGGTTTTCAGTGTTTATCTAAGTCAGTTCACAATTCCCAATCGCGGCAATGTTTGTTAATTTTATGCAAAGTGCTAATTTTACACATTTCTAATTCAAAAATATAAAATTTTAGTTATTTTTACTTTCTTCTGTCTTTACAAGAAAAAGTATTGGATTCGTGAAAATTTTCTACTTCTGGTTTTCAACGGATTTATACGTTTTAGAAAGTCCTGAACACGATTTGACTGTTTTTAGAAAATGTCTGTCAGTGAGCATGTCTGCCTGTCTGTCTGCCTGTATGTCAAAAAAAATGCGGGCGCTCTATCTCAAGAACTAATGCACGAAATTTAATAAAACTTTAGATTCAGTTAGACCTTGATATAAATTGGTGCTGATTAGCTTTTGGTGTAAATCGCCAAACAGGTGGCACTGCTGTGCTATACTTTTCACGACTTTCACGATACCTATATCTCAAGAATTAATGCACAGAATTCTATCAAACTTCAGATTCTGTTAGACCTTGACATAAATAGACGCTGATTACGTTTTGGTGTACATAGCCTAACAGGTGGCGCTGCTATGCTACTTTTGTCATGATTTTCAAAATATCTATATCTCAAGAACTAATGCACAGATTTTCATCAAACTTCTGATTTTGTTAGACCTTGGCATAAAAAAATGCTTATTACGTTTCTGTGTAACTAGCTCAACAGGTGGCGCTGCTTTTCCATTTTTCATGATAGCTATATCTCAAGAACTAATGCACAGATTTTCATCAAACTTCAGATTGAGTTAGACCTTGATATAAATTGGTGCTGATTCGTTTTTGGTGTATGTGAAGCCTGCATGAGATAGAAGAAAGTTTTCGGTTTGGCACATCCGACTAGTTACTCGTTGAACGCCAAACTGATATCACTAAACATGCCTGGAGAGCCTTTTTTTTTTCTTTTCTTTTCTTTTTTTTTTTCTTTTTTTTTTTTTAATGCATGGTAATAAATTTTATCAATTGTCCCGTTTCATAACAAAATAAATCAATGAAAATATTCAATGAAAATATTGATGGCACACGTGTTCGTGTGGTATGGCCCCCTGAGAAATATTTCTGTCACACATATTTGTCTGTCATCATGGCAGTCAATGCGTTAATCAGGTGTTTTTTTTTCTACAAAACAAAAAAAATCGTCTAACGAAAATCAATACATCTTAAGTTTGAATTTTACATTCAACCAAGATGTTTAAACATAAACAAATTTAAACTCCTTGCTGGGGCAACTACTGTCCCTCTTTAGAAGTAATAAATTTAAAGAACATAGATTTTCAACTAATTCGATGTCACAAAGACGTAAAAAGTGGAATTATTAAGCGAGAATAATAACATATTTAAAGTATTTATTTTAACTCATAAATATGGAACATTTTCGTATAAGTTCGCCGTTTTTTATTAAGATCGTTACTATGACGTCATTTGTATTACACCAGCTCCAAAATTGTAAACCAATATTGTCAAATCTTGAAAGTACGAAATTACTTAACAAATAAAGTCATTGAAAACATTTCATACATTGTCCTTTGTTATATTTTGGCAATCGTTTGTTGGCCCATAATTATATCCATTGTTTTTTCAACTTTCATACAATTGCACGCGTTACAGAGAATATTTGGCAATTTATTATCACTATGTAGCAGGCTAATTGAAAAATACCTTAAACATAATGTATTAATTTATAAATTATGTTTTACAAATATTAAAATGCTTTACTGTCATCGAAAACGCACCTTTGTATATAATGTTAATAATGTACATAAGCAAATAAAAAAAAAAAAAAAATTGGATTGTTTCTCTTTCGTAATTGGCGGTCCTTGACTACTGGTGCAATTCAGCATATATTGTTTGGCGCAAAACTACTAGCAGCTTTTTAATCAAGAAACATTTTAAGCTTATTTTTAAACATAAATTGAAAGAAGATATAATATCTAGTCAATTGGCTATCTCCATTTTTTTTCAGAAAAAAATTTGGTGGCTAAAATATGTTTTTTTTTTTCCTTTTGAACCCTTTAGGTAAAACAGTGGGTATGTGAAAGGTGTTTATCATGGTGTTTAACATGTTTATCAGTATTGCACTAATTGACAATGTTATATGGGAAAAAGTGTTGAATACTTCGACAATAAACCAACTTGGTATTTTACAACTGCGAATATATATAACAAACAGTCATAACTTATATCTCGATGACATGGAGTAATTGGATAGAGTATAATACGCATATATACAAAAAATACAAAAACCGAATTGACAGCATTTGTTAGTATGACTTTCAGAAACTATAAATTATATTTTTATGTAGAAAATAATAACCAAATGTGTCTTTACTTAAATACAGTATGAATTATGTAGAAATAAATAATAAAATTTTGTCTTTACTCAAATACATGTATGAATGTTGGAAAAAAATACAGAGCGCGGCTGGGTCTACTAGGTACTCTATATATAATGTAAAACTTGTTATCACGATAACGTTCGTTTTTTTCTGACATTTTTGATATAATTACCCAATATTCATTCAATAACATCTGGTAAGCTAAATTTATAATTTCCCGACAAATTACTTTTCTCGCAAAATAGCCTTCTTGTAGAAGGCCATAATTTGTTCATTTTGTGTTAAGTTTTTTGTATAAGCCATAAAAGAAAGAAAGAAAAATCAAGCATAGATTATGAAACACTTTCCAATACATTTAGAATAGTGTAACAAAACTTTACCGTTTAATAAGGTAAAAGATGATATCTAAGTAAATAATTTGCAAAGCACATAACACACTGGAAAACCCAATTTCAGCGATTACCATCAACAGTCAGAAAAGTATTCAATTTTTTTTTTTTTTTTTTTTTTTTTTTTTGGTCTTCTCCCTTTTCTATCAATAAAAGGAAATATAGTTGAATTATTTTATGAAGCCCTGTCTATGATCTACATAATTTATATACAATAAATAATATTCAAAAAATTTATTAAATTTAAAAACGCATACTGCAATTGAAAAAGCACTTTCAGCAATTATTCCTCTTAGTAACCAAATTATTTTGCATGTCCTTTCTTTTGTCCCTATAAATGGACGATAAAGGCTATGCACAATATACTCTATAGAAGACATTTTGTAATGTACTTAAGTTGTGTATATAAATTACAGTATGTTTGAAATAATACAATATCATTAAAATACACTAAAACGATATTTTCCCATAGACCGTAATGTAAAAGAACTCTTTTGAATGTCCTTGTAAACGAACTATGAATGCTACACACTTCATTTTCAATACCGCACATGTCACGGTAAACTTCAATAAGGTATATCAATTACATGGATATCTAAGTATATTTACGCAAGTTAGAGCACAGACAGACAAACTGAATTCATAAACACTTTTTAATTATGTTGGAAAGTATTTAAAATAAAGTAAATTAACCTATACTCATCCGACAAAGCCGGAAGGAGTTGGTTTTTTCCTTCAAATTGATTAGATGAATAGCTGTGATAAAAAATTGCTAGAGGCAGTAAAAAAGAGCACGTGTGCTTTTATACTTAAGAAAATTTAATCAGAAATGCAAAAGCTCCAATAATCTAACTGTCGGTTTTAGATGCTTCTCTAAAGCAATATATGTGGCAGAGATATGCCTCTTTATTCTCCAGATAAAAACCCATTAGATTACTTTTTAGGTACGTTCGTAATTATATAAATACGTAGCACCTATTGTCGTCGTCTGTCCGCCTGTCCGTCCGTCCGCATATAATAGCGCAAAAACTACTCAACCGAATGGTTTGAAATTTAATACGTATAATTTTTGCAGAATTTTGTCATTTCAAATTTTATGACAATCGAATCAAAACTTAAAAAGATATTAAAAAAGTTTTCTTTATTCTATTAAATCTCATCATACGTAATCTATATAGTAAAAGCGCAAGTCATATGACTGAGGAAAACAAATACGGGCTAACCATATCTTTTTCCATATACCAAGCGGACATTTTTATTCAAAATTATTTTTTTGAATAAAATTGCATAAAAGTTATATTTTTAGAAAGATCGTTCAAAAAAATTGTTTGCTTGAGAGAGGAGTTAAATTCAACAATGTATAGATTCTGAGATAACTTCAGTGGAAATTAGGTTAACCGAATATCTCAATCCATTAGAGTAAATAAACACAGAGGATTTGTTCATTATGAGTCATAAAAATATTACACCATGGAGGTAATCATTCTCAAAGCAAGATCTCCATGGTGAAAAAAAAAATTGCATCTGTAAACGTGACATACGTGGCATTACGTACTATACAGATAAATCCGGGTACCTCACCAACGCACTACCAAATAGCAACCTAATAAGACACTTTTTGTGGCAGTTATCGCGGAACAAACAGACTAACAAACAAACAGAAACCAAAAACTTTTCGATTCAAGAGTAAGCCTCAACTGTCGATTCCACAATAATTCTTACAGAAAATGCCAAAGTATAAAGAACTTAATCTTCAGCAACGAAAATATTTTTTTAAAAACTTTATTTAGGCTAAAAATACATAAAAAATATTTTTTTTAATTTATAATGTAACCTTTTATTATTTTAATATTTAACATGCGTTAATAAAGATAATACGAAAAATATATATAAATGAGAAAAAGTAGCTTCTTTATTGAATGTTTTAGCATTTTTTTTTATTATTATTATTAATTTAGCTGCTGTCCGTGACTGAGCTTATGCTTTAGCATTTTCTGCATTTTCTGCAAAAATTATTCTAATATTGTGTATTATATATTACAAGCAGGTATCATAAAGATACTTTTTTAATCGAATATTTTTAAGATATTTACCAAAATTATACCAGTGATATATATTTTTATACAGCTTTCTTTAAAATCTACACATTTTTTTTTTCTTTACATATTGCAATTTTTATTATTATTCTATAATAACAAGAATTAGGACGCGCATGAAGCCAATTCCACAAAAATTCTTTGATTTCTTCGTCTGATAGAATCAAAATCAATGCTATTCCAATGATGGTACGTTCGGACTATAAGGAGGATAATCGAGTGTTGACCAGTGAAATGTTTGTTTTCGTTAACCTATTATGTGTGAAGTCTTGTATTGTTCCGGAGAAGATGAACATTTGGATCGGAATAGAGCGTTTTTAGAGCCGTTGTCCAGCTTTAATTTTCCTCGAAAATTAACATTACCACACTGCATTATATGTACGTCTTTCATCAAGAAAATTGACGCTCAAAATATCCCAAAAATTGTTGGTGAGAGCTTGGTCCGATTTTGTCTCAGTTGAACAGTTTCACTTTTTCTGCGTTGTTCTATACTGGATCACATTGTTTCAGTTTCTTTATGGCCTTTTTTAACAATTTGTACCATTTACGTATTTGAGAGCTCGATAGGGCGTCATTTCTAAATTTTACATTCAAACTGTGCCAAATTTCAATAGGTTTGATATTTTCAATTGTTGAAAGTTTTCTAATTATACTTTGTGAAACCACATTAGATTTTTTTTGTGTTTATTTATAAATCTAGCCGTAGTCGCCAAATAACAGAATGTAGGAAGAACAAAACAATGACAAGCAATTTTTTATACCGCAAACAACTTATAACCCTGACAACGAATAGGGTGAAGTGAGGTAACCATGCAGTTAAGCGTAAGTGAAGTTAGGAATAACCACGTTTTGGCATAGTTCGACTTTAAACCTTTCCCGCACCTTTAATATTAGACATAATCAATATTAGACATAATCATAATTCTTTCTATATAATTGACTATTAGGTACACCAACTCAGATCTGACTTTCAAAAATGGGTTTTTGAGCTATGATACACTATATATGCTGGATACTATGATATATGAGCTATGATTTTGTTGCGATGTTGTTTGTTGCTCAAATAATATATATATATATATATATATATATATATACAGGGTGTCCCAAAAAGGAGTACCCATTTTTAAAAATGAATAAGAAACAAACGAATAGAGTTATTAAAAGAATTCTTGCAGGAAACGGATATGTGAAGTCTGGAATTTTATTTAGAGTATTTTATTATGTTAGTTCAAATTCTTACCGACAGATGGCGCTGTGGCTACCGCATTCATCAACAATAGTTGAAAATTAAATGACAATATTTTCAATATGTCCTCCATTCATCACAATAACATGTCGGAGTCTTAGAATGAAATTAGCACACACCTTCTGCAACGTCTGTACGGAAATGGCTGTACACTCTTGAGCGGTTAATCGCTGGAGCTCAGCTAGTGAAGTGGAATTTTGGCAGCAAACTATATCCTTCAGATGGCCCCAAAGAAAAAAATCACACGGATTTAAATCTGGTGAGTAAGGTGGCCAATTCATACCCTTGCCGGTTAATTTCGGGTAATTTTCGGTGCTGTAGCGCCATCTGTCGGTCAGATTTTGAACTATCATAATAAAGTGTTATAAACAAAATTCCAGACTTCACACATCCGTTTCCTGCAAGAATTTCTTAAATAACTCTATTCGTTTGTTTCTTATTCATTTTCAAAAATAGGTACTCCTTTTTGGGACACCCTGTATATATATATATATATATATATATATATATACTATACTATACTACGCTGGATCACATTGTTTCAGTTTCTTTTTAGCCTTTTTTACCAACTTGTGCCATTTACATGTTTGAGAGCTCGATAGGATGTACTTTCCAAATTTTACATGCAAACTGTGTCAAATTTCAATAGGTATGGCATTTTCAATTGTTGAGAGTTTTCTAATAATACTTTGTGAAACCGCATTAGGTTTTTTGTGTTTATTTATAATGCTAGCCACCAAATAACAGAATGTATGAAGAACAAAATAATGAAACACAAATTTTTATACCGTAAACAACTTATAACTTTACCAACGAATAAGGTAAAGTAAGGTAACCACGCAGGTGTATTTAAATCTAAACTGCTTATTTTGAGACACATTTTTAAATTCATTTTTCCTCTAAAATGCATCCAATTGGCAGGTTCTCTTATTCAGAAACTTTATAATGTCCGTATTGGTCGATTTTTTTTTTTTTTTATAAAGGCAGAAAAAAAAATATCGTACTGTAAAAATAATTGTTTGTAAATCAATTTCTAATTAATTGAATGAAAAATAAAAACACAAATCCCTTATTATATAAATCTCTTCATAAATCACGCCGCCAAGTTTCATGTTTTTACTCTTAAAAATGAGTCTGAAAATGTGTCTCAAAATTTTGAGTTGCTGAGCGTGGAAAAATATTTTTTTTAATACCGCCTTAAGTGTAAGTGAAGTGAGGAATAGCCACGTTTTGGCATAGTTCGACTTATTTTGCATCATATACAGGGCTCACAAAAGATCTCGGGAACATTTCCGTTTTTTGACTCAAATTACTGTGGGGGAATTTTCACCTATATTATGCGCTTCCTAACTGAACTAAATTTTAGCTTTCTAAGTAGTATATATACAAATCCATAGGTCATATACAGGGCTTCATAAAAGAGTTCGAATACTTTTCCTGCTATAGACGGTAATTGTTGAAATTGGGTTTTTAAATGTGTTATGCGTTTTCTATATTATTTATTTAGATATGTTCTTCCATCTTTCTAAACGGTGAAGTTTCGATAATGTGTTCTGAATGTGTTGGAAAGTGTTTCATAATACGCTTCACGCTTGATTTTTCTCTCTTGTTTTACCATTGATTTTGGTTAAATATACATTTGTAAAATGCTGTATATGAACTTTGATTAAAGAGACAGCAATTCTATGCATATATTGCCTAAAAATTCAAAACGTGTAAATCCGCCACAAATTTGTTAGATTATTAAAAAAAAATAGTATGCATAAATTTATATTTAGTTAATGTAAGATTTCATGTAAATGCTTTTTATTGTCAATTATCTAATTTTAAGGTGATTGTCATAAAACATGACGTTTTCAAAGTAAGAATTATATAAAATTGAAAATGATTTAAAATGTTTTTGTTAATATTTTACGTTTGCTTTTAATTTATTTCTAACTCTTTGGTGGTTGTTTATTATAAAAAAATATCCATATAATTGTAAAATATCATTACCCTGGTAGTTCCATTATCCTGGTATATACATGCCATGAAAATGACTGCGGGAAAAAAACATATCAAGAAAAATTTTTAAAGTTACGTATTTTTTTTTTTAGACTTAGAAGGTCTAAAGAAATACATGTTGTCGGATTTTTTAAATATATATTTTATCATGTTTTGCAGTATATAAAAAAGTGCATTTCCTATATGTATGCAGTATATTACTGAATTAAAATTTATATTATTCATAATAAAATAAATCCAGAAAAATAACATCATAAAAGTCTAAACAGTTTTAATTTTCAGTTCTTGTTGTTGTTGTTAGCAATTCAAATAATTTCTAAATGCTGCTTCTAAAACCATGTTTTCAATTATTTTATTTTAAACAATTTTAGTGAGAGCCATTGTTGTTCATTAATTCCAGTTGTTGCCATAATAGAAAACTAAATTCTCCAGAAAAATTAAATGGATGCCAATAACGAAAGCTTTATTTACAAAATTAATACCCAAATGTTTCATATCAGTTTTCAATGCAGTCAAAAATATGTACATTGTGAGCATTTTAAAAGTTGTTTAATACTGTCGGACCTATAAGAAAAATGACTTTTCTTACTTTTTAAAATGGTAGTTTCATACTTTTTACGTAAATAAATATGATATTGCACACTGAGTAAAATGACACTTTCAAATCTGAGTAAATCGATGTTTTCATTTTGTTATGAAACTTTTTGTTTCAAATAGGACGACCTAATGCTTTCAATTCTGAAATACCAGAAATACTCAGAATATTGAAACATGGACATACTCAAAACTGAGCACATAAAGGTCAGTTCATACTCATTTTTGAAATATGGACATACTCAAAAATGATTAGAATCAGTTCAAACTCATTTTTGAAACATGGAAATGCTCAAAAATGAGCACATAGAAGTCAGTTCATACTCATTTTTGAAACATGGACATATTCAAATATGAGCACATCACATTTTATTCTTGAGTGTGTGCATGTTTTCGCAAATGAGTATATACATGTTTCAAACTTGAGTAATTTTGATTGGGAGTCATTTTGACTATGCGACATACTCAGATTTGAGTATTTTTTGCCCAGTTTTGAAATTGTCGTTTTTAGAGTGCACTGATATACGTTTCTTGTCTTATAGCTATATTTATGCATACATTTTTTTCATCCAACATATCAAATAAATAAAAAAGAAGCAAAAGCATGTAATTATCATGTTTCATAATAATCACTCTTTAAGAGACTCATTAAATTTAGGTTGTGAATTGCTGTATTGTTGAAGCTAAAATATACTGTAATTTGATTTTATATTGTACTCTATATTACGAAAAATCACAGGACACTTTTGATTTTAGACATTTTATCAAGTATCTAAAGAAATACTTGACGAATTCGTTTAGCAGTTTTAGTATATAAATAACATGTTTGACTTCATATTTTTCCACGAGTTCAATTAGAGGACCAATAACAAATTGAAGAGAACAAAATATTTAATATCACCCAGTAAAATAAAATGCACGAAATGGTCTGTCGCTGCAGCACAAGAGTATGTGGGTATTGTACAACATTTCTGTGTAAAAATAGCACGTATATTCATGGGGATACTAACGATTTCTTTAAAAATTTCGAGACATTTTTACATGTTTTTTATTTATAAGCATGCAAAGTTTTCGACCAAATTTAACGGCAGTTTCAGAAAATCTGACAAAATAAAGTAGAAACATTATAGTACAATTAGACTAAATATATTAGATAGTTAATGATATATGAGTAGTTGTATGAAATAATTTCTTACTGCGCATGCGCGAACTATACTAAAGGTTTTATTTCGTGATTTGGAAGTCAACGCTACAGAGCAAGCTAATATAAAAAGACTAGTCGAATATATTAAAATTCAGAAATATATAGGTGATATGATGAGCTGAATTTTGGTTGCCTTCGAAAAGTAGCAGAATGACAAGGGATTTTCCACAATTTTTCATTTTTTATTAACTGACTACCAACAAAGGAGTTGAATTATTTAATGAATGTCAACGAGTAGATTTAGAACGGATGCTGCTATTTTGATAATTCTTTTTTTGTTAGAATAGGCTCGTTCTTTTTTTTTTTTTTTTTTTTTTTTTTTTTGAAGAAGAAGAAGAAGAATAACTAAAGCATCAATAAAAAAATAAACTTAAAAAATGACAATTTGTGGGATGATCCAACTACTTTTAGAATGCAACTGAAAAGCCGATATATTTCTAAATTTTCACTATATTCGATTGAGTTTTTTTAATATGAGTTGCTCTATAGAGTTAACTATAAAATCATGAAAAAAACTCTTTGACATCATTCACACATGCGCAGTTAAAATTTATTTCATACAAATAATCATATTTCATCCAATATTTAGTATATTTATATTCTAATAGTGTTATGTTGTTTCTACTCTACTTTGCCAAGTTTTCTGAAAGTGGCATTAAATTTGGTTGAAAACCCTGCATGCTGTAAACAGAAAACTTGCGAAAATTTCTTGAATTCTTTTTTTTTAAACTTCTATATTTCTGTAAATATACATGCTATTCTTACACAAATGAAGACAAATATTGAACAATATCTACATAGTCACGTGCTACTGCTTCAGATTATTTCGAGCATTTTGTTTTCAGGGTGATTCGAAATATTATTTAATTTCGTCAATTTGTGATTCGTTCATAATAGCCTTCGTGATCAAACCTTCACTGAAAAATGTGAAGTCAGACTTTTCTTTATATTCCCAAACTTTTAGAAGAATTCGTTGGATCGTCAACTATTTCTCTAGATATTCTTCAAAATGTGTAAAATCTAAAGTGTCAACAAAGTGTTCTGAATGTGTTGGAAAGTGTTTTGCAATCTACGTTTGACGCATGATTTTTATTTCTTGTTTTACCGTTGATTTTGGTTAGTATATATATTTATAAAATGGTGTGTATGACCTTTGATTAAAGAGAGGGGAATTCTATGTATATATTGCCTAAAAATTCAAAATGTGTAAATCCGCCACCAATTTGTTGGATTATTAAAAAATAAATAAAAATAGTATGCATGAATTTATATTTAGACAATGTAAGATTCTATGTAAATGCATTTTATTGTCAATTATCTAATTTTAAGGTGACTGTCATAAAACATGACGTTTTCAAAGTAAGAATTATATAAAATTGAAAATGTTTGTGTTAATATTTTACGTTTGCCTTAACTTATTTCTAACTCTTTGGTGGTTGTTTATTATAAAAAAAATATCCACATAGTTGTAAAATATCATTAACCTGGTAGTTGAGCCATTATTCTGGTATATATATGCTAGGAAAATGACTGCGAGGAAAAAAAAACATATTAATAAAAATTTTAAAAGTTACATATTTATTTTTTTAGACTTAGCATGTCTAAAGAAATATATGTTGTCGTGTTTTTGAAATATATGTTTTAGCATATTTTGTAGTGTATAGAAGAGCGCTTTTCTGCAATGTATTACTGAATTAAAATTTATATTATTCATAATACAAGAAAGTCAGAAAAATAATTTCATAAAATACAGTGTATCTGAATTATATATTAATTTTTAGAACACTTTTAGAAAAGAATGTATTAAAATTTCTATCGTTTTAGAAATATCTTTCAGCGTGTATGGATTTGTGTTCAACCCATAAGTATTTTGATACAAAATAAACATACAGGAAAAATACACTTCAAAACGAATACTTACATATAATTTTATTCGTTATACACATAACAAGATCTATACAAAAAGCTAATACTGCATCTATCATTATAGTCACTATCACAAACAATAATATTTACAAGAAATTATTGCATCTTTTATGCAACTAAATATATAGATACTATTTACAAAATATGTACAAAGACAAATGCATATTTTGACACATAAGAAATGGCAACACTTCTAAAAACATTAAAACATCTAAAAATATGTGTTTTTGACGAAGTTCTGAAACTGGCCTATTCAGTCACAACAAAGGCATGTGTAAATTGAATGATGGTAATATTACATATTGTTATATATTTTGAAGAATGTAACAAGATAACAATTATAATTTTAGCATCGAAAGTTTCCATACACAAATCTTCAGGCAGTTTTTCTTCTATTTACAATGCCAATAAGTACAGTGGAACCTCACTAACTTGGACACCTTTAACTCGGATCTTCGGATAACCCGGACTAAGTCTCCTCGAGTGTCGAATTTCCAAAACAGCATTTATTCGATCATGCACATTCTATTTTGAAAATGCATTTTTAAAGATTTTGTGGACATGTTTTAAAAAATTTATGGCTGCACCGACGTTGATGTCAGTGACGTTAGCTATTGGTTGGAAGTTGATAATGACGGAGATTACGCCGCACTGACTGATGAAGAGATAGTCTCCCCCTGCTCATTTAAAGAAACTGAAACTGATTGTACAGATGAAATAGGGATGATATTAATTCTACTACTATGAGCCATGCTGAGGCAGCAACACAGCTAGATCAATTGATGGTCTATTTTGAGCGACAAACCGATACAACACCAAATGATCGTCTTGTACTCAAAACGGCTCCGTGATCGTGCCGCTCACAAGCGATATTCAAAACTACAACAGCAGAAAATCACGACCTTTTTAAATTCAGACTAGATGTTTTCCAATTCTGTAACAATGTTTGGATTTGACAATATATGCAACGATTTGTGCAATAAAATGTTGATTTTCTGTAAGTATATTTTATTTTAATTTCTTTTTTACACGATCTCTGGTTAACCCAGATTTTCGATAATCCGAACTGGCTACGGTCCCCATTAGTCCGAGTTAACGAGGTTTTACTGTACATAATCATTCATTGCAAATGTAGTATACATATTTTTATTTTTTTTTACCTTTTGAATTTAATCCATGATATGAAAACATTTACCTTCAATCTATTTTCCACAAAACAGTGTAAATTTTCTTCACCACTTTATACTTCTTCTCTTTTTGCGTTTTACCTCGTCTTGTACCAAAATTAATGAAATATTAATTTTACTTCTCAGTATTTTAAACTATGTAATAATAATTTACACTACGTCATCATTCAACGGATTTCACAATAAAGTTTTTGTTTATTCATCGATATTAAGTACATATATTTACCTCATATCGCAGGAATAATGTAGATTCACTTTTTTGTTTCTAGAGAAGTTCAATTCGCTGTTCTTTCAAAAGACATTGTTATCTTTTGAAAAATAAACTTATATTATTTAATATTTTTCTAAACTCAAAATTTCAAACTTTAAATTTCATAACTGTTAACGTTTAGGGATATATTATAATCACAGATAATTAATTTTAACGAGAAGGAATATTGACAATTTAATTTCCGTATTTGTTCGACATTAGATTCTCTTCAGGATTGTGTAAAATTTAGGCGATTACAAAAGATGTAACAAAAGATTTTTCTGCTTTTATTTTTTGTCATGTGACAGTTCATATTTTTTTTTGTTTATGTTGCTTATAATTCCAGTGTGCTGTTTTAATACTACAAATATTCGTTTTTTTTTTCATGAAAATTAAAATCAGTAAAAGATTTGTCTGAAAAGTAAAAATCAGTCTTTCTTGCAGAAACATTTATTTTCTTTTTTCATCTTGTCACATAATAAGAATTATTATTCATCTTTATGGAAGTATTCATCATTGTCATCCCGTTCTCCGGATATTTCAGAATTATTTGGCTCAGCATCTCCATACATTGCCTTAGTTGCTTCCTGGACAGATTCAATGATCATTTTTCTACTTTCTTCTTGGTTTAACATTTCAATTATTTCTTGTGGAGCAGATTCATAACCTTCGTTAGTATCATCCTTTTGTTTGCCATCGTTATAATCATCTGTTTCTGATCTCTTGGTGGAAACTAGGACTAGTAGTAATGCTTCTGGAGCTGAATCTTGATTATTTTCTACATTGACGTCTTTGCTGGATGAATCACTGCTGGAAGCATCTGAAGTTACAGAATATGTTTGATATTGGTTAGAGTCACGTGAAAAATTTATTTGATTTTCATTATCATATTTGCTTTCACTTATTTTGTGTTGTCTAGTTTTCTCATCTGGACTTGTGCCAACGATAGACTCTTTCGATTCAGAAGACCCGTAGTTTGTATTCTGGTTATTATTCAATTCAGAACCATGATTTTTGCTTGGAAATGCTCCTCTGCGAAAATCGGATGGAGCAACGTCTCTGTTTTCCGTATTTGATAGTGTCTGTCGGCCAGTCGAATAATTTGTCACTGAGCTTCGATTGGATCCATACCTATTGTTTTCAAATACAGATGTTTCTCGATTATCATCATAATTAATATTTTTATTTGCATTATCAAAACTTGCTGGATTCTGTGATGTTTGAGCGTTATAATTTGCAATTGGTGACTGGTGATTTACTTCTGATTGTCTCCCAGCATTCTTAGACAGAAAACTGTCTTGTTTTGTAAAAGATGGATTTCTTCCTTGAACAATTGATCCTTTATTTGACTGAGCATTGTGATCTACTTTATTAAATTGCTGATTATTAAAGCCTAGATTATTTTGTCTATTATTCAGCGAAACAACGTGATTAATGTTATTTTGATTTTGGTTGTTCTTATTGTTTTGATTAGAAACGTACTGGGGATTTCGTGATTCAGACTGTACCTTCTGATTGAATGCTTGATTTTGGATTATGTTTCTGTTATTTTCTGCTGGCGTTTTCTCAGCGGCTTGAAAATAGTTATTTTGAATGCGGTTACTTTGCTGATTGTTTATTGGAATAATGTTATGTGTATTTTGCTGATTTCTAAGATTATTTAGTTGATCATTTTGTTGAGGAAATTGTGGAAAGGATAAATTGTTGGTATGTTGCGATGTTCCCAGGTTTTTGTTTTCACCGGCTGTTGACGTACCACTTTGTGCAGAAAAACTTCTGCCAAAATTATTTACCTGGGGTTGTTTATTAAGTCCATTTGAATTATATGCATGCTGTTCTGTATTTCCGATATTTCTGTTTACCAAAGTGTTTATATTGGCATTGTTCACAGTATTTTGAATCGACGAAGAAGGTGCGTTCTCTTTATTATAGCTTTGAGCATTATTTGATAATTGGATTTGATTATTTCTTAAATTATTGCCGACGTGAAATTGAACAGCATCATTTTGGTTTATGTTTTGTGATTGCGGGGATGCGTTTTGATTGTAATTGTTTTGTGATTGTGGAGATGTGTTTTGATTGTAGTTGTTTTGTGATTGTGGAGATGCGTTTTGATTGTAGTTGTTTTGTGATTGCGGAGATGTGTTTTGATTGTTGTTGTTTTGGGATTGCGGAGATGCGTTTTGATTGTAGTTGTTTTGTGATTGCGGAGATGCGTTTTGATTGTATTTGTTTTGTGATTGTGGAGATGCGTTTTGATTGTAGTTGTTTTGTGATTGTGGAGATGCGTTTTGATTGTAGTTGTTTTGTGATTGCGGAGATGCGTTTTGATTGTAGTTGTTTTGTGCTACACCTGTATTATGATAAGCATTTGAATTTCCTTCTGTTGTACCCTGAAATGTGTTTCCTAAATTTGTTCTTTGTTGATTGCTATTTTCTTGAGAATATGGAGATTGGTAAAAGTTTGTTTGGCTTTGTGGTTTTGCGTCGCTGACAGATGCAAAATTATTTTGGCCAGCAAATGATGTAGAAAATTGTCCATTTTCTACATTTGCATGTGTGCGAGTTGATGACGCGTGAGTGTTTTGTTCCACATTTGGTTGGTAATTAGTATTTTTTACTCCTTGGACATGTTTATTTTGAGTAGTATCGGTAAATTTATCAGTAGGTCTGATATTATTAACAGGGTTTCTTTCAATATCAGTGTTAACGTGTTGTACATAAGTGGAAGTTACTTGGTTGTGAAGGTTATTTGTGTTCATTTGACTTGGAAGTACATTGAAGCTTTGAGCATTTTGCTGATTTTGTTGATTACCGAAATTGGTATTATAATTTACAGCTGAGTTCTGTTGTGAAGATTGCTCAGATTTAAATCCTTGTGTATTAAAACCCAAATTTTTTGCTTGATTCGGCGAAAATATGTTTTGTTGATTCTCTGCTGAATGATACGATCCAGAATTCAGATTTCTGTAACCTGGCACATTAATATTACCATCCACGGGCTTCCATTCACTAGATTCCAGTTTTTTTCCTGCTAATACTGGATATCTGTATTGAGTCAAAGGACCGAAACTTCTAGGATTTACGATTCCTAGAGAAAATTGACCTGCGTAGGAAAGTCCTTGATTTTGCTGTTGTTGGACATTATCGGAAAGCAATTGACCAGAATTTTGTACTTGTTGAGCATTTGAGATGCCACTGCCTGACGATGAAGCATAATTTGAGAATGATCCAGAATTAGCACTTTCAGAAGAAGCAGAAATTTCCCTTGAATTACCAGTAAATTGGGGTTCATACTCTTTCGAAGTTTCCTTTTTGGTACCAGTTTTAGATTTATCATTATTTTTATTCTTATGAATTGTTATCAAAACTAAAGGAATCTTTTTGGCACCTTTTGCTTTTGCATCTACGAAATCTGATGTTTGTTGTGCATAAAGTCCCTTAACCTCTTCTGAACTCTGCTGCTGAGAGTAATGTATTTGAGAATTTTGATGTTTACTACTATCATCAGAATTTGTAGCGTAATTGTTTTGACCATAAACAGGTGGAACATTCTGAATTGAAGCCTGTACTTGTTGCGTTTGGGTTGTGACAGAAAAGGAGGATGGTTGATTATTGTTCGCAAAATTAGCGGCTGAATGAAAGTTTGTGTTGTACTGAGATGGTTGTTGCCGATAGGACTGGCCATTTTGAATATTCTGAGAATTCGAAGGATTCGATATATAGCCATGTTGCACTGTTGAAAGAGGTTGCTGCTCCTGATTATAGATGGAAGTAGATGGAACTGAAGATTCATTCTGGGGATTTCTCAAATTCTGATTGTTTGAATGCTGAATAGTAGGACCATAATTTTGATATGGAGCAACGAAAACTTGAGAAATGTGGCTGGCCTCAGGAAGTGAAGTGTCCATATTATCTTCAGGGATCATCAGATTTTCCGGAATAATTCTTGAAGAAGTGGCAACAACACTGACTAACAGCCAACTCAATCTAATTGGCCACTGAAATACAAAAAATATATATTATAACGATAACATTATATAATAAAATAATAATATATAAATAATAATATATAATTAATAATAATATATTAAAAATGATATTATAACAATAATATTAATTATAATTATAAAATATATAATCAATATTTTTAATACATACAGTGTGGAAATATTTAGTTTTGCTAACGTACCAGCTTAAATGAACTTCGCCCAATGTGATCTTATTTATTTTATCTCTTTATCTACCGACTTATAAGTACCAATCACTTTAAAACTTTATAGCACAACAACCATTACTTATATTCTGATGGTACGTTTTAGAAACAGTCTTTTAACTCTACTTTTTCATGATAGATAGCAGTAGTTGTTCTAGGATGATGAATTTTGCGAGGAAGAAAGCTATTTTCGAACGGACATTGTGTTGTTTTGCTGCTATTTTGTACGGATTGCCACTCTTACCTTTTCTTTGCTATAAATATATAATATCAAACCAAAGGTAAGTGTTGTATTTTTTTTATACATTCTGTATTGTCTTAGAATATTATTTGCCCAATCATTATAAGATAATAGATTATGTAATGTGAATAACGGTCGAATTATTCGGTGGTACTTATAAGTACCGCCAGTACACGTAGTGTTGGAGAAAAGCTTGTTTTCATTTTGTCCATGTAATTATCTATAGTATTTCTGTTTGTTATAATGTAATTATGAAAGTGTAGTGTTGCAATATGTTTTAGTATTTTTTATAAATTTCAATTATAGATATTTTTTTTAATTAATTAATTTTTTTAACTTTGTTATTTTTATTTTTATTATTTTTTACTTTATTATTTTTATTTTTATTATTTATTTATTTATTTATTTTTTACTTTATATATATATATATATATATTTATGATTATCATCAAATGTGAATTTCTACCTTTATTATGTAAAAAATAAAATTATGTCAATTTGATAATTTCTTTGTTTTCTTATGAGTGTTTTTTGATTATTTAGCATTTTTAAGAGGTTAAATTTCATTAGGAATGTCATCCGTAATTTTTTTCTATTATGAGGAAATTTATACATAGTGTACTGACGGTACTTTAAAGTACCACTTTTATTAATTAGTTCTAACAAATTAAATTTCGCACCGGGGAGATTTTTTTTCTTGTATATTCTTTAATTATCAATATTAACAGCTAAAAATATATATATTTATGAAGAAATTTTCAGTAGTTCATAATGCGGTAGATAAAGGGTTATTTTATTTTAGTCGACTGTTAAAAACACTTTTTAAATTTCCTGTTTTCTTTAAAATATTTTATTTGTATAATCAATGTAATTTTATTACTTCTTTGTTTCCTATAACATTTTCTCGAATTTATTATATTGTAGCTTAAAATAATGATTTAGTCAGCGTTTCCTTTCAAATTGATGAAGAAAAGCTATCTGCCAACGTCTAGTTTTTTAATCATTATTATTTACTTCTCATTTATTTATTAAACATTTTCCATGTTGCTAATTAATCAAATGAAGGTAATGCTGTAATGATTAAAATCTCATAAATATATTTTTTCCCTTTCTTTTTCTTCTTGTAATAAACAGAAGCAACTTAAAACCACACTTCTTGTTTTGTTTTTAAATTTTAAAGGAGAACACAATACCAGAATACAATTTAAAAGGGAAAAAACTGTGAAATTGTTCACAAAATTACAAATGTTCTCTATTTGGTGTATGGACATTTTTAATAATCATCAATCTTAATAAGAATAAGAATAAAAGAATAATTTATTTTACTTTTTGCCCTGTTTGTTTTAAGCAGATAAAAATCAAGCAGGTAAAAGCCAATGTGGTCAAGTAAACACAAAGTTAGCTAAGCACCATATGCAATGAATAAAATATTTATTTATTATTTATGCAGATCAACAACGTGATACGCTGCCTTAAACTCTAAATGTTATCCAGTAATGGGCTTGTATGTTAAATGATCTATTTTCAGAGCTCTGTTTATGATCGTTGATGGAATAATATTAAAGAAATAGTCTTCATGTACATCTGGAGAAAGCATGATTCGAATGTTTTTCCTCCGCCCTTTGACTTGAACATATTACTTTTACCAAAATAAAGGTTACAACGAGGAAAGTGTGATAAACATTAACTAAATGTACTATATTGTATGGGTTTTTAGGAAAGAAAATTGCGTTTAGGGGAAATTGCATAGTTAAAATTGACTCGTTATCCGCCAGACCGTTATTTCACTCAATGTTAATCCTATGGGTTTAGAATGCATTCGTACTTTTCAAAATTTTTATTGGGAAATTAAAATTTTCTAACTTCTTTTTCTTGTATACTTTTCTTAAAGGATTTTACTTTGTTTTTCGCTCGTCGAAATATTTCTAATAATACTTAATTTTATCTCTCACGTGTGAAGCTGTCACGCTGTGAATAAGATTTTAACACTTAAAATATATGTAATGAATCTTGGAGGTAGGTGATAATAATTTGGCTGGGAACATCATTGTGGACCAAACTTCTTTATTATCCCGTTAAGTAGTACATCCATAGTTCAAGTTCGTTTGCTGTCACGGACTCCCTGAGAGCCGAATAATTATTTACGTCATGACTTCTAGGGAAGGCTGTGTATTTCAAATTCTGCGTTCTTATCTCGTGATCTCGATTTTTGATAGAGAACTTGTAATATTTTCCTCTAGACAGAGAATATGACAAGTGTATGGAAACTTTAACTTAATTGGTTTAATAGCTTTTGATTGATACCTGGGCTTTGGACCGCGAGCGAGGACTGGCCAGAGGCTAATCCAGTCCTCCATTTAGAGGGGGGCCATGACTTTTTTTTGAGTTGGGCGGGGAGGTCACATGTCTTCATTAGCAGTTGTTACATCTTAGATCCAAATTGAGTAGTTTCTGACATATACCCAAATTAATTTTCTTTCATAAGTGCATAAGATTTGCAGGTATATTCGTAAATATACAAAATATTCATGTTTTATCCAGATACCAAGAAATCAGAGTTTTCCATTTTCTTATAAACACAAAGAATCTTGCAGAATGTTTTCTCAAAGTTTGTATTTTAAGCCGATTTTCAAGGCTCGACAATCATGGAAATATCGTCTTGAGGAAGCAATCAAATACAACTCAAAATGTGCCACATTTATGAGAAAATTTAAAACGATTTCGATTCTTTAGTACTTAAACAGTAATGCCTGCAATTTGCATGCATTTCTATTTAAAAATAACTTATGAGTGTATCGAAAAGATTAAAATTTTTAAACAGTAAAAAAGGAAAAAAAATGAACACACCTTTAATACATATTTATATTTAAAAAATGTATTGTTCTATAGAAATGTTTTCCGTTTAGAGGGGGGTCTTGACACCCATGGCCTAAAACTTATATCCGCGCTTGGGACTGGCCATGCCCGGCTGCAACAAAACCGCAGGTACTTTCAAATAACGCTTAGTTTTCGTTTTAAATCTTAAATTAAGATAGAATTTAATATTAGAGAGTAATATTTGCTAGTCCAAGAAAATACTTTTTCAGCGACAGATTCAGAATTAGATAATGCGAGTTAGAAAACATTTTAAATTGGAAATCAATTCAAATTTTAAATTTAAAATGGGATTTTAATATTTTAATATCTATTATATATAATTTAAAAATACCATATATTCTGGCATATACGCACACTTCTGGTGCAAGAAAATTCACCAAACTTTACAGGTGCATCAAATTTACAGCTGTTACACGGCGGCTGTAAAAATTAAAGATTCAGAAAAGATGAGCATAAAAATTTAGATTTCTACAAAAATGAACAATGTACGCATAGTAAGTTCTAGCTTCGCATTTGTACTTTTCTTTTCTTTAAGATCGTACTAAAAAAAACTAAACCTATGTGCGCTAATCCATTAAGGATCGTGGCCTACAATGCCCAGCCCTGTTTTCTTGATCATGGAGCTTTAGGTTTTATACATTATACATCCCGGTCACGTGGTCAGCCTAACATGGGACCCTCAGTGTTTAGTTCTCAAGGAAGCTTGGTACACATTTTATCGACCCCGAAAGGATGAAGGTTGAGTGAATCGAATTTGTAGTGTGGTAGCGCGACGCGATGACCACTAAGCTGTTAGGCTATTCGGCAGATTTACTTTGTTGTCAGTTTGTTAGATTTTAACGATTTAGGATACGATTTTTTAAAAATAGATTTAAGATTAGATTTTGTAGCATACTAAGATGAAAAATTATAAGAATATATATATCTATATTAACAATAACAAGAGTTTAGAGATAAAAGGGTAATTCTAGCAAACCTAATGCCTGGAAATCTCTCTTTGACTATTCAAAATTTTCATGTTATTTTAATCTTTTAAAAAATTCGTATAAATTTAGGCTGTTAATATGTTTAACGATTTCTGGGGGGTTTCTCCACACAAGGATATAAAATATAACATCGGATGACTAAAGTATCAAACAGTTATCAGCAAATAAAAACAAAAGTTCTCATTTTCGGCAAAATGGGGACTTTAAAAAATCACGAAAAATTCAAACATCGTTGTACGAATTCCAAATAAACTTTATAGAAAATTGAACAAAATGCATTATATTGGGCTAAAAGATTAAATTTGAATTGTCTTTAGGTGTGGTTCAAAATCTCCGTCCAACTTTCAAAAACTGGGAAATACGCGATTTTTTCATTTAATAATAATAATAAAAAAGAAAAATCCACGATCTGAGACTTTGGTGAACTTAGACTTGTCTACGACTGAATCTTGTCTACTACGTCTTGTTACTTGTCTACTACGGAACCAAATCTGCAGACATCTGCGTGTCCTAGCCCTCGCGCACAAATGCACAGACACACACAGAGAGATAGACAGACAAAAAAAATTCTTTTATTAGTATAGATAGATTTCAGATATATTGGATTTGTAACTCAAAATGTCAATGTATGTATTCGTTAAATCGATAAGGAAGAATACACCTTAAAATAACGAAGTCATTAAAGAAGTATTTGAACTAACTAGCTTAGGACAGCATATAATTAAAGTAGGAGATAAATCACTTTTTTTAACCTCAAGAGAATTTATCTTCCTACATCTGTGATATAGATAATTAGTTGTGATTCTCCTTTGTTTTCAAAACGTTAGGTCCAACAAAAGTAAACAACGACTGGATACTAAGTTTGATACACAGACGTCTTAAAGAACATTGTTCTTTTGAAATTATTCTTTGATTTTAATCGTTACTGGCAACTCCATTTAAAGATACGCAGTTAACTATTTGTTCCTTTCATTTTCTAGTTGTTAATCAAATAATTGTTTTCGTATTCAGCCTAGGAATATTTTAAAAATGATTTAGCTTATCAACAAATAAACTAACACAGTTATGGTTAATATATTCTTCACTGTAACTAGTTTTAATCGAGGCTAAGCAAATGTTATAAGTATAAAGAGCAATGGATTCTTGAATGAACTGAATGAATAGCGATAAAGTGAAGCTATCTAAAACTTAGAACAATTCTATCACAATCTTTTATCGTTATAAATAACTCTATGGCTTAATAATTAGAAAGAAATTAATAAATGTTAGTCAACTATAATAAGATTTTCTAAAGATTTGCATTTTTTCAACCTGTTTAAAGTAATAGAGCTATTTTTATGCTTGATATCTTCATATGATGTTGTGTTGTAAAATAACCTACAGTGAATTGTGCATGCCTGATTTATACTCCTTTATTAGATGAACTTCACATGAAGTTTAATAATTCTTGTGAAATACAGTAATACTTCTTTACTACATTAGATTATGCAATACAGATTATACAATAATTACAAGTTTAATTATTATTTTTACTAGAGACAATACAATAATACCGGAACGAAAACAAGCTCGTTTGTCTGATTTAGATTCTGATTCTGACACAGAACATAATAAAACTTTAACAGTTACTTTAATTGGAGCAAATGCTGATTAGATTCAGCAAAAATATCTTAATGAGGTTTAAAAGTGGATAGTCATTTATATAAAGCTTTTGTAACAACTGTGAATGCTATATCACGCCTATATTTAAGGAAAATAAGAAACATTTTTTTTCTTTTTAAAAGTGTATATTTTTAATGTCTCAAAATGAACTATCAAAGTAGCACTAGTAAAAATGCGCTAGTAATTATTAAATACTATTAACACTTATTAAAAATTCACTAGTAGTTATTACATACTAGTGCAGGGTGCAGGGTTGCTACAGGTCAGGGAATTTTTCAGGAGGAATACCAGTATTTTCTTATAAAAGAAAGCCTTATGTAATCGCGTGGTTACACAAGGCGAATTTTTCTATTATAAAACATTGGCATTGTCTGGAAAAAGACTCAGACCCGTAATAACCTTGTAGTGGTAGGTAAATTTTTAAAAAGTTAATTCATAATTCATCATTCACGATAATTTAAAAGAGATCCTTTGCAATCGTTAAATCGAGGTTCGACTGTATATTGAAATAGTATAACATTTGTTTGCATAGTATTTCTTTCGCAATTCACTTTATTTGGCATACGATTTTTACCTGTTATGGAGTGCATATTGTTTGTTTCAGTTGGCAAACTTAAAACTGAAAAAAAAAGTTGATTCAGTTGTTGTCTGAGCATACGGTATGCACTCTTTAAATGTTATTCTTAATTGTTGCATTTTTCATGAACAAAATTGAACTACTTCATGCCACCTATGCACAAAATAAACGAGTAAAGCTACTGAGGCAGTCGAAGTAGTGTCGTGCATCGGGTTTTAATAAATTTATAGGAAAATTAATAACATTGTTCGACTCTTTGTAATTTAAACTCCAAAGCATCATTTTTCAACCTTCTTTATTTTAATTTATTGGAAAAGTTGAACCCACCGTTATAACCTTGCACGGCACACACGAATTATTTTTACACATGAACATTTTTAAATTAATATATATAAAAAATTAATTAATCATGAAAAATTGCATCATCTTGCATCATTTATTTACTAGATTGGAGAAATTGTCCAATCACGACCAAATATTAAAAGTAAACAATGCATTATAATATGTAACTAAAATATAACAATTAACTACATCAATTTTCATAGATATTTATTTTTCTGTTTATTATACACTGTAAAAAAGGAGAAATGTTTCTTAATCTTACGAAAATATGATATAACTACGAACGAAAATATACAATAACCTTCCAAATGACCCATGATTTCGAAAAAAGTTCTTTATCATTAGAAACCTCAGAAACCAATATATTTTTGAGATTTAAAGAGTCATTTATAGAAATAAAGTTTCTTTTGCTGGTACTGATTTTCAGAAACGTTTCCGAGTAGTTTTTGTAGTGTATTAATCAGACTTTTCCAACCAGAATATCGGTTTTTAGGAATTAATTCTCAATTAAACATTTTCAGCTTCATAATTCAATTAAAATATGCAAGAGTAACAAAATAGAAGAAATTTCAATGTTAATGATAATGTTAATTTATCATGTTTGTCTGTAAAACATGCTTGTTGTACATGAAAATGTTCATTTAGGAATTGATAACATGCGAAAAACCTAAATTTTGGAATGAGGAAACTGATTAATACACTATAAAAAATTACTCGGAAACGTATCCGAAAATTATTGGCAGAAAAAGAAACTATATTTTTATACGCTTCTTTAAATCTCGAAAATATATTAGTTTCTGTTTCTAAAGATAAAGAACGCTTTTCGGAATCGTTAGTAACTCGGAAGAGGTTATTGTATATTTTCATTCATGCATATATAATATTTTCCCAGTTTAAGAAATATCTGTCTTTTTTTACATTTTATTTTAAGATTGAATAAAGTATAGCTTGATATTTTTTGGAACATCTCCCTTGCCGAGTTGAATTTGGGTTAGACATACTCTTGAAAATTTTCTTCAAGGAATCTAGCCGTGGTCGATTTCTTGTTGTTAAAGAGTTCTCATCACAGAAAAGTTCATGTCAATCAAATATGACTTTAACTACTGAACAGGTAATGCTATCACTCGTTATTATTTTTTTTTAATTTAATTAATTTTTTTTTTTTTTTTTTGTACAATATTTGGTAACTTATTGTTGAAAAATAATGAAAAAAAAATACTTAATATATATTTTTAAAAATTATATTTTATATTTCTCTGTCAATTCAACAATCTTAAATAGAAACCATGCACCGGCAAACAAAGAAAACTGTGGCAGACCATTAGAGAGTACTGTAGCGATGCCAACAAGGCTTTTGTTAGGTGGATCACAGCCATGCTGTGATCAGGCGAATATCGCCCCGCGTCCAGGTACTAACTCGTCAAGCGAGGCACTCATGCCCAGCTTGTAGAGGCCTGGTTAGCGGTATATATATAAAAAAAATAATATAAACATAATTAAATTAATGTATTAAAATCAAATACAACATTTGCTAAATGGTACACACATTAAAATCGTGAATTTACAAACACATTTAAAAATCTACATTTCGTTTCGCTTCTGCGAACGTCATCAGGATGTTACAAACAAGTCCAAAATTTTGACATTTTAGACTTGTTTGTAACATCCTGATGACGTTCGCAGAAGCGAAACGAAACGTAGATTTTTAAATGTGTTTGTAAATTCACGAGTTTAATGTGTGTACCATTTAGAAAATGTTGTATTTGATTTTAATACATTATTTTAATTATAGAAATTATGGTGCAATTGTCCTGTTTTTAATTAATAAAATAAACTTTTGTGGCACACCTGATAGTCTGTTATACGGCACACTAGTAACTGAAAACAATTGATCTAAAGTCTCCAACTTTCATGCTTTTTTGGATAAAATGAATTTCCGAATGTACGCATTGTCGAACAGAGAAAAGAAAAAAAAAGATCCGGGGAACATCCTTAGTTATAACAATGTTTTTTAAAGCATAGCCATGTTAAGGTAATCTTTTAAAAAATATGTCTGACAAAAGTTGATTATAATTGCAAGTGCAACGCAACAAAGGAGAAAAGATCAACTAGAGGAATTTTCCTTAAACGCGAACTATTACACTCTAATTGGGTCTCATTATCATATTTATCCCAAAAGAATTTGGAAAAAGGAAGGCTTTTTCATTATAATTAATTTCCTTCGAAAAAATAATTTAACATGTTTATTTTCTGAATCTAGCATAGTTTTACATTTAAGGAAATAGTACGACTGAATTACATAATATTAGTATACGATAAAGAAGTCACTTGAATCTTGATGAATCACTAGCCTGATTTTTATTCCAAATATAAAAAAGAAATCTGTGCCATTTTGGGGAAATTATATGCATTAGTAATGACAATTTTTACTGGTATATTATTGTTTCTTTACTTTTTAGAAATTAAATGTCGGCAATAAAGTTTTCTTTGTCTTATTTCAAGAAAACTGTATATATTAATATTTTTAAAAACTAGTAAAAGAAAATGACAGATTTCATTTATTATTGACATCTTTTTCAGATTTTTTTTTTTTTTTTTTTTTTACGAAGATATTTTCATTTTCGAAACCAGTTTCGAAAGTAAAAGTATCTTCGTAAAAAAATCCGCAAAGAAAATGCACAAAAATAATCAACGGCGGATATAGAGATAAATCGCAGCTATCCAATGCAAAAAAAAATCTTTTAAAAATATTGAAATGCAAACGAGATATTCGATGCACCATAGGATTAACATTAGCGAGAGGCTGTTTTCGCGTGAGGGGAACATTAATTATTGATGGGAAAACGAAATTTATCATCATCATTAAGCGGAGACGCATTAACGAAAGTCTACTGTAGTCTGTTGAAGGACAGTGCCACAGAGGTAGCTTGGGATGGATTAAAATTATCCGATGATGGGGATGTTAAATTAGGAGGCTCATTTGAAGTCTAAGTGAGCGAGAAAATTTTTAAAAAAATGTAGTTTTATATTGTTCTAAAATATAACATCTTGTATAGTCTGAGAGAAAAAGATTAATACAAAATGAAAAAAAAAATTGACGGAAAAATAATTGTAGTGCCAATTTTCATTATTAAATTTTGTATTAAATTTTTTCAATATAATTGAACTACATCTATGAAACAAAAAAATTATAATACACACACAAACACAAAATGAAAAGCATTATGAAAGAAAAAATAATTGTAGTGCCAGTTTTCCTTTTCCAAATTCTAATTATAATTTTCTGTCAATATATCTATTAAACAAAATGATTTATAACAAAATAACAATAAATAAATATATATATAAAAATATATTTATTGTTATGTTCTATGTTGTTCTAAAACAGAACAACTTGTATAGTCTGAGAGGAAAATATTAATACAAAATGAAAAGCATTATGAAAGAAAAATAATTGTAGTGCCAGTTTTCCTTTTCCAAATTCTTATTATAATTTTCTTTCAATATATCTATTATACAAAATAATTTATAACAAAATAACAATAAATAAATATATATAAAATATATTTATTGTTATGCATGTTCTATGTCGTTCTAAGATATAACATCTTGTGTAGACTGAGAGGAAAAGATTAATACAAAATGAAAACCATTATGGAAGAAAAATAATTATAGTGCCAGTTTTCCTTTTCTAAATTCTTGTTATAATTTTGTTTCAATATATCTATTAAACAAAATGATTTATAACACAATAACAATAAAAAAATATGTAAAAAAAAAATATTTATTGTTATGTTCTATGTTGTTCTAAAACAGAACATCTTGTATAGTCTGAGAGGAAAATATTAATACAAAATGAAAAGCCATATGAAAAAAAAATAATTGTACTGCGAATTTTCCTTTTCAAAATTCTTATTATAATTTTCTTTCAATATAATTGAACTATATCTATTAAACAAAATAATTTATAACACAATAACAATAAATAAATATGTAAAAAAAAATATTTATTGTTATGTTCTATGTTGCTCTAAAATAGAACATCTTGTATAGTCTGAGAGGAAAATAATTAATACAAAATGAAAAGCAATATGAAAGAAAAATAATTGTACTGCCAATTTTCCTTTTCAAAATTTTTATTATAATTTTCTTTCAATATAATTGAACTATATCTATTAAACAAAATAACCAACAATACTCATTTTGATATAAAGTGTGAAACGTGAGAGGAAGTAAATTTCCACATAATAACCCGCATTCATAAACAATCG
This sequence comes from Maratus michaelseni, assembly GCA_963931845.1. NCBI lineage: Eukaryota > Metazoa > Arthropoda > Arachnida > Araneae > Salticidae > Maratus > Maratus michaelseni. Next base: position 166,077,528 of record OZ007592.1, on the reverse strand, counting down.
CTTTAGACAAGATATAGATGATCTGAATATTCCATAAACGTGACAAAGATAGTGAACAAAAAAAATGGATCCGACATAACCAAGGTATTTAGACAACTGCTGCTAACATTTCCCTTCTTCCGTACCCGAAAGCCTTCGAAACAAGAATGCTAATAATGGTCAGCACAAAATATGCACCCATTCCACTGTACGAAGTATGCTCGTATTATTTCGAAAACGGCTGGAACCTCACCTTTGAACTGTTCTATTTTTTAACCGACATGTTTGTGTATCCAATTTTACAAGTTATTTTCAGATGACTGATGACCCGAAATTAGTTAAACATGGCGGAAAATGTAAATTGGCCGTGCGGAAGACATTTTTCGATGATCATAAAATCAGTGATTCAGAGCCTTTGGCGATTTCAGAGAAAATAACTAATGAAATATCGGAGAAAAAAAGTACGACCAATTTCCTTTTCAAAGTTCTTGAAAGGAGGAAAAAGTGGTCAGTTCATTTCCACAAAAGAGTTTGACTTTACCGAATCGACAGGTATGCGTTCATCATCGACATTCTATAGCACACCGTGATAAACATCCTTGTTCAAGGGAAAGAAAAACAAATGAATTTGAGAACTAGATTCTTGATTTCCTATTAGAGATACCGATAACGAGCGAATCAGACCTAGATGAAATACAGCTGTGATAATTATGATTTTCACCACAAATTTAATTGGTGACATATGTAGACCAATAATTTCATATTTTGTTGCTATTTGAAGTTATTGCTTAAAGAATTAGAAAAAGAACACGATTCAGGGATTATATATTAATTTACATTTTTATATTTCCACAAAAGATTTTGACTTTACCGAATCGACAGGTATGCGTTCATCATCGACGTTCTATAGCACACCGTGATAAACATCCTTGTTCAAGAGAAAGAAAAAAAAAGAATTTAAGAACTAGATTCTTGATTTCCTATTAGAGATACCAATAACGAACGAATCAAACCTAGATGTAATACCACTGTGATAATTATTATTTTCTCCACACAATTGGTGACATATGTGGACCAATAAATCTATATTTTGTTGCTATTTGAAGTTATTGCTTAAAGAATTAGAAAAAGAAAACGATTCAGGGATTATATATTAATTTACATTTTTATATTTCCATAAAAGAGTTTGACTTTACCAAATCGACAAGTAATGAGTTCATCGTAGACATTCTATAGCACACCGTGATAAACATCCTTGTTCAAGAGAGAGAAAAAAAAAAGAATTTGAGAACTAGATTCTTGATTTCCTATTAGAGATACCAATAACGAACGAATCAAACCTAGATGTAATACCACTGTGATAATTATTATTTTCTCCACACAATTGGTGACATATGTGGACCAATAAATCTATATTTTGTTGCTATTTGAAGTTATTGCTTCTTAAAGAATTAGAAAAAGAAAACGATTCAGGGATTATATATTAATTTACATTTTTATATTTCCATAAAAGAGTTTGACTTTACCAAATCGACAAGTAATGAGTTCATCATAGACATTCTATAGCACACCGTGATAAACATCCTTGTTCAAGGGAGAGAAAAAAAAATTTTTTTGAGAACTAGATTCTTGATTTCCTATTAGAGATACCAATAACGAACGAATCAAACCTATAGATGTAATACCACTGTGATAATTATTATTTTCTCCACACAATTGGTGACATATGTGGACCAATAAATCTATATTTTGTTGCTATTTGAAGTTATTGCTTAAAGAATTAGAAAAAGAAAACGATTCAGGGATTATATATTAATTTACATTTTTATATTTCCATAAAAGAGTTTACCAAATCGACAAGTAATGCGTTCATCATCGACATTCTATAGCACACCGTGATAAACACTCTTGTTCGAGAGAAATAAAAACAAATGAATTTGAGAATTAGATTCTTGAAATCCTATTAAAGATACTAATAAAGAGCAAATCAAACTTAGATGGAATACCGCTGTGATAATTATTATTTTCTCCACACATCTAATTGGTGACTTATGTGGATCAATAATTTCATATTTTGTTGCTATTTGAAGTTATTGTTTACAGAATTAGAAAAATCAGACGATTCGGGGATTATAATATTAATCGAAATTTTTATATTTTCCACAAAAGAGTTTGACTTTACCGAATCGACAAGTATGCGTTCATCATCGACATTCTATAGCACACCGTGATAAACATCCTTGTTCGACGGAAGGAAAAAAAATGAATTTGAGAACTAGATTCTTGATTTCCTATTAGAGATACCGATAACGAGCGAATCAAACTTAGATGGAATATAGCTGTGAAAATAATTATTTTCTCCACACATCTAATTGGGGACATATGTGGACCAATAATTTCATATTTTGTTACCATTTTAAGTTTTTGCTTAAAGGTATTAGAAAAAGCAGACGATTCAGGGATTATAGTATATTAATTTATATTTTTATATTTTCCACAAAAGAGTTTGACTTTATGGAATCGACAAGTATGCGTTCATCATCGACTTTCTATAGCACACCGTGATAAACGTCCTTGTCCAAGAGAAATAAAAAAATGAATTTGAGAACTAGATTATTGATATTCTATTAGAGATACCCATAACGAGCAAATCAAACTTATTAGATGGAATACTGCTGTGATAATTATTATTTTCTCCACAAATCTAGTTGGAGACATATATGGACCAACAATTTTGTTGCCATTTTAAGTTTTTGCTTAAAAGAATTAGAAAAGGCAGACGATTCAGGGATTATATAGTATATTAATTCAAATTTTTATATTTTACACAAAAGAGTTTGGCTTTACCGAATCGACAAGTATGCGTTCATCATCGACATTCTATAGCACACCGTGATAAACATCCTTGTTCAAAGGAAGGAAAAAAAATGAATTTGAGAACTAGATTCTTGATTTCCTATTAGAGATACCGATAACGAGCGAATCAAACTTAGATGGAATATAGCTGTGAAAATAATTATTTTCTCCACACATCTAATTGGGAACATATGTGGACCAATAATTTCATATTTTGTTACCATTTTAAGTTTTTGCTTAAAAGTATTAGAAAAAGCAGACGATTCAGGGATTATAGTATATTAATTTATATTTTTATATTTTCCACAAAAGAGTTTGACTTTACGGAATCGACAAGTATGCGTTCATCATCGACTTTCTATAGCACACCGTGATAAACGTCCTTGTCCGAGAGAAATAAAAAAATGAATTTGAGAACTAGATTATTGATATCCTATTAGAGATACCCATAACGAGCAAATCAAACTTAGATGGAATACTGCTGTGATAATTATTATTTTCTCCACAAATCTAGTTGGAGACATATGTGGACCAATAATTTTGTTGCCATTTTAAGTTTTTGCTTAAAAGAATTGGAAAAGGCAGGCGATTCAGGGATTATAGAGTATATTAATTCAAATTTTTATATTTTAAACAAAAGAATTTGGCTTTACCGAATCGACAAGTATGCGTTCATCATCGACATTCTATAGCACACCGTCATAATCATCTTTGTTCAAGAGAAAGAAAATAAATAAATTTGAGAACTGGGATTCTTGATTTCCTCTTAGAGATACTTATAACGAACAAATCAAGCCTAGTTAGAATATCGTTGTGATAATCATTCTTTTCTACACTGATCTAACTGGTGACATATGTGGACCAATAATTTCATATTTTGTTGCTATTTGAAGTTAATGTTTATAGAATTAGAAAAAGAAGACGGTCTAGGCATTATGCATTAATTTACATTTTTAGATCGTGTACAATCCTGGAAAAAAAGTAATCTCTCTCTACTAATTCTGCTGCAAATAATCATATAAAAAACATGTAGGTACTAATCGACAGCGAATAATATCTACTAATTAAATCTATTTATAAATTAAGCTTCAAGGATCGTCTACATATAAAAAATTGTACCAACTTTCATTTTCCAATTGGCAACATCCAGTGGTGCAGTCGTAAAAAAACCAGAAGGTATACACCAGAGAGTATACACTATAACTACGGGGGGTATACGGAGTTAGCCAGGTATACGGTGTATACCACTATATACCCTCCACGACATCCTTGGTAACACCTAATTTTGGCATTTTATTTGAGTTTCTTCGATCAAATCAACTCGGATGGTAAAATGGCTGGTAAATACTGAAAATAAAATTTCAAATGTATTATGCGTTTTATAGCAGATTTAAATTTTAGCCAATGTGGCGAATTTCAGCAATGTAACTAATCAACAGATCATATACAAGGCTGCTGAAAAGAATTAGAATATCTTATCGACTATGGACAAAAAAGTTGCTCAAAATGGGTGTTCAACTGTGTTATTTGTTTTCTAAATTGTTTGTTTCGATATAGTCTTTTACCTTATTAAGTAGCGAAGTTTCGTTTCAGTATTTTGGAAGTGCTGGAAAACGTTTCACAATCTTTGCACGAAGCATGATTTTTTTTATAGTTATATATTTATGGAAATAAAAACATACTTTCATATCTCTTTCTAAAAGTACGTTTGAATATATTTAAAAATGATCGAATTAGAACAGTTTGTTAATGTTATCATTTTTCTCTTATGATGTTCCAGAACCCTTACTGTCTACAAATCTTTAGATAAATGATTCATACAGAAGTAAATAAGCTATTTCTGATTCCAGATATAAAATATTTCAATTATTTCCCGATCCCTAAAAAGGAAAAACAATAAATGGTTTCGAAACTTTTTTTTATTATTTCTAAAAATCTTAAGAAAGCATTGGATTCGTGAACAAATTCGATTTCCGGTTTTTGGCGGATTTATACGTTTTATAGGGTCCTGAACACGATTTAAGTGTTTTTAGAAAATATCTATCTGTGAGTCTCTGACTCTGTCTGTCTGTATGTGACAAAAGTTTTGTGGGCGCTCTATCTCAAGAACTAATGCACGGAATTTAATAAAACTTTATATTCAGTTAGTCCCTGATATAAATTGTTGTTGATTAGTTTCTGGTGTAATTCGCCCAACAGGTAGCGCTGCAATGCTACTTTTGTCATGATTTTCAAATATCTATATCTCAAGAACTAATGCACGGATTTAAACCAAACTTCAGATTCTGTTAGACCTTGACATAAATAAATGCTTATTATGTTTCTGTGTAAATCTCAACAGGCTGCGCTGCTTTTCTATTTTTTAATGATTTGTATGATAGCTATATCTCAAGAACTAATATACAGAATTTCATCAAACTTCAGATTCTGCATTAAAACTTGACATAAATAGATGCTGGTTACGTTTTTCTGTAAACAGCCCAACAGGTGGCCCTGCTATGCTACTTTTTTCATAATTTTCAAGATAGTTATACTTTTAGAACTAATGCACAGAAGTTCATCAAACTTCAGATTCAGTTAGACGTTGACATAAGTTGTTGTTAATTAGGTTTTGGTGTAAATATTCCAACAGATGGCGCTGCTATGCTGTATTTTTCTGATTTGCACTATTTTAGCGATAGTCATATCTTAAAAAGTAACGCACGGAATTTAATAAAACTTTAAATTCAGTTAGACTTTGACATAAATTGGTGCTGATTCTCTTTTGGTGAAATGTGAAACTTTTATGAGACCGAAGAAAGTTTTGAGATTGGCACACCCGACTAATTTTTACTTGTGTCACTTTACGAATAAGCATGCAATAGCCAAAAAATTAAATGTAAATCAACAAAGAAAAATATCATGCCCCCTCAGTAAAAAAATTAAAAATGAATAAATAAACAAAAATATAAATGAAATATACATCAACAAAGAAAAATATCATGTCCCTCAGTAAAAAATAAATAAACAAAAATAAAAATAAAAGTTCGGTTTTGATTTTGTGAATTGTCTTACATAATTTAATTAATATTTTCACAACTGCATAAAAGTTATGTCTGCATGTGTGAGGCCATATCAATATTTAAAAATAAATTAGAATAAATGCATATGTATTACGAAAATATTTTCACATTATCCAAGCTGAATTACTGAAAAAAAAAGATTAATTAATTAGCTCTATTCGATCATTACAGTCAGATTAATGTCAATTTCCTTTTCCTTTATATTTTTATTTCTAAGATAACATACCTTATTAAGAATTTATATCATGGTGGCATGTGATTTATTCCTTGAAATATCATATAACATTCTATTTGATTTTAACAATATTGACTCTTAATGATCATAATAAAAGTTAACAATAATCGCTTCCTTGTATAAGATATCTCTATCTTTCGGCTTCATTATATAAAGCTAATGTGTTAAAGGTATGTAACATGAAACGTTGAAAAGGGTCTGTGTTCAAGTTATATTACTGAAGAAAATGCACATCAGGAAGAGTGAAATTAAATAAATAAATAAAGGAAGGAATAATTTAAACAGCAGTAAGAATTTGAATCTATGCAAAGGTAATTTTTTTTATTGCCTTGCAGGTTGAAATTTGTTACTTTTAATTCAAAATGATTTAACCGACTTCAATAAATAAAAGATCATTTAACTCAATTATTATTCACGTATATCAGTAAAATTAATTTCATAACAAAAATGTATGTGCGGGAGAAAGTATTTTTAATTATTTTCTATTACAAAAAAAAAAAAAAAAAAAACATTTTGTTCAAACGTATGCTAAAATTTATTTCATCTGAAAAGCGCATAAAGCAACTAAAAACGTATTTCAAGCAAGTACTCTCCATTTAAGATAATGTATCAAAATTAATTTCAGATTTATATATACTAATTATAAGTATGCAGTGACAAGATACATTAAGAACATTAAAATCCAAATAAAAGCATTTTAGGTATCACACTTAGTGAGATGTTTAAACGATAAGATTGGACTGTAGCACTAAGTCTGAATATGAATTGACTTAACAGGTTGTAAAACAGATTATATTTTTGAAGGAAGTTTTTTTTTTTTTTTTTTCATGACCTAGTAATCACATCTTGTACAACAGAAAACGGTGTTAATAATGAAACTGTACTGCGATTTTTAAAAACTTTACCTACATTCTATGAATATGGTGCCCTCAAACTTTAAGACCCAATGCAATGCACCGTGTTCCCATGTCTTAATCTTCCATGCTTTTTGGTTCCTATAATTATTTCAAACAATTTTATTACATTATCAACGTCAAACCTTGGGATATGGCAGATTAAATTCTCTGCCATCGTCAGCTATTCAAACAAAATGAACATAGGTTAAACGCCATTAAGAAGTCAAAACCCTTAGTTTTCTATTGGCTCTGTAGCATAATTCAGATGTTTTATCACGTTTACAAGCAAACAACTGATTTTACAATGAACACTAAACTAAGTTTAATTGAAAAGACGAAGAAATCTAAACAGGTCAACTTTAACTTTGGTTATTCAACTCGCAGCAACTAAATTAATTCATCGTGCATTCACTTGTAATATTTTTTTAGGTTTAATGATGCACTCATATTCTACGCAGGATTCTACAGTTCAATCTGAACTTCAGAAAGCTTCCATTGTTGCACGGAGTTTGAAGACAGGGAAATTTCATGGTCAGCAATTTATGTTAATGTTCACAGCAGCTCTTTATTTTCTCTACGAGTGCAGAAATAATACAAGCTTTGTGAAAACGAATAGCCACTATTTAGTGATGAATGTTAGGATGTTTCTGACAACAGTGATAAAACAGTGGAAGCTTTTAATGAACGTATCGAAACTACCGAATGTCGAGTTAGGGAATGAAGCTTTGTTCTGTAAGTTATTTAATGGGTATGTTATGTAATTTACGTGACATAAGCTGTGTTACTTTTAAAGGAAATTCGTGTAGAATTTGTGTAAATCTTAAAAGTAGGTTAGTAGTAACTGGAATTAGTGAATTTTGAACTTGTAATCTAAACAGTTCTGAAGTTGTAATGATTGGCCTTAAGCTTAAAATCCTCAAAATACGTCACAAAAGAATGATTACGCTATGGTTTGAAAGACCGTTGATTTTAGTAATCCGTAATTTGAAATAATGTAATTGAACTATATATAACTGAGATTAATCATAATTATTATGTTCTATATACGGTTAAAAAAAAATCGAGGAATGTCAAGATCAAGACGTGTCACTAAAACAATAATAATTACGTGTCATTTAAATAATAATGATCATAATGATCACGTAAACAATAATGAAATACAGGGTGGAATTCGTCGAAATTCGACAAAAGAAAATGTTTAAAAAGGAACTGTTAGATTGAATTTGTAATAAACCTGAAAAAATTACAATAAAAAATCAATTTTACATTGGTTCGTCTAACTCTTAAAACAAATATTATTTTAAACTAAAGTTACCAAAAACTCTATTTTCATTGACTTCATTTCAAATTATTGAAAAATTAAATTTTGTTCGTATAAGTAATCAATAACATGTAATCAAGATAAGTATACGTGGAAGTTATCAATTAACGCTCTGACCTTTGAAATGAAAAATCAGCAAAAATTACATTACTTTGACATAATCATAATTTTTTTTTCAATGAAATCTAAGCATAACCCCATTTCACTGTAAGCAAAATTTACATGTGTAATTCTCACATTCATATTCATCATTTTAAAAATATTTTAACCCGCAATAGGTTGTTAATAATAATGTTTGCAAACTTGATGTCACGTTTGCCAACTACAACTTTGCATGGGAACATTCGAAATCTTGACTTGAAATTCCAATCTCAGTACTGCCAAGTAAAAAGGTCCAGAAATTTATGTTTATTAAACGCATTCGTAGTAAAATAATTAGTTTTATCAAAGGAAATGCTCGTTTCCTTTTAAATAAGACGTCATTTTTACTTACTGGAGCATTTCGTCTCTACACTGCAAGCGCGGCAGCGTATTACTGCTTATTTTATTGTTTATTGCTGTTAATTTTACGGTATAATACTGGCATCTGGAGTGCCAATATTATACCGTAAAATATTTTTTTTTTTTTTTTTTTTTTTTTTTTTTTGGTAATGTATCTGAGATTAACTTCTCAAACTCAGTATCAGCGGTAGGAAAAAATATAGAAATGTAACTGCTTTATGAGTGAAGATGCGTGTTTTCTTAAATGTGACATCATTTTCTGTTTAAATTTTTTAAAAAAAAGGTTATTTTTAATTGTCAAAAGAAAATTTCATCAGCAAAGATATAGTAATTCCCATTATTTTCCTTTTCTCTGTAACAATGAAAATGACCCGATGGCCATCACAACTTTGAAGAAATTTCAATAAAAACATTTAAAATTGAAAAGAAATGATAAAAATGAAAATATATTAAAAAATTACTAGTGCGGACTTATCTATAAATGAACAATCAACTTTCAATTAAAAAATAATAGTTACTAAAATTGGTTCAATAGAAAGCCCAGGGCAGATGACGAAAAAAAAAAGGCTTGTATTTAAAATCTATATAGATTGCAACGATAGTTTCAATCGACTCACTTTTCTTTCTGTGAAAAGTTATGATATCACGAGAAGTGCTGGATATAGCCACTATTCCCGTCCAAACAACAATGAGATAGACGCTTCGTAATTCAGACAGTATATACGGTGTCCAGAACTCGAAATGTACCGGAGCAAACCGGAACGATATTCCGATTCGTGAAATTATGACAAATATTTTTCCCGTTCGTGAAATTATGGTAAATACCGTTCCGGCTCGTGCAATTTTTAAAACATATTGTTACAGTTCCTGAAAAACATTAATATTTCCATTACGGTTCAGGTTCATCCTAAAAAATATCTAGAACGTGCGGTGATGAACTTAACATCACTGTGATAAGCCACCATCCATACCCACGTCTGTGAAGCAATTGTGATAGTTCCTACTCAAAGTGAACGACTCACGAGGCAGATGAGTGAATTCTCCTCGCCCTGCTATTTTCTGACCTGACTCAAGACGGAACAATATACGGAAGTTAGTTGCTGGTTTGTCGGTCGTGCTATCTTTCTTGTGATCTTTTTATTTCTTGTTGAATAGTTGAATTTCGGACATCGGATTTGGTGATAATTTTAATGTATTTAAATATATCAATAAAAATAATTTGGTGTCCGCAATCATTCCATCACGTGTATTAGTGGATGCTGATTAGATGATGACAGAGATTGATTAAAGTATATTCAAACGTAAATAAATTGAGTACTCAGAATGCCTCCTCTAAATACAACGAACAATTAAAAAAAAATTACTAAAAACAGCATCAAGCAGTAAAAATGATTTTAGTCAACAATAATTTTGAAATAGCGTCCCAGTTCGTGTTTTTTTTTTTTTTCATTTCGAGCGGACGGAAATACACTTTCCGGGACACATTCACATTTCACATATAGTAAAGTTGGTCTGTTGAAAAAATCGCTGAAATACCTTACATTATTGTTGATGTTATGAACAAAATTCTTACTTCGGCGTGAGACACAATGTATTTTTGTCTGAATACGTGGAGTGAGTCTCCGGCTTTCTACACAATGATTGTTTGCCCTAACGAGTATCAATACCCTAAACGTTTGAACTAATAAATTTGAGAAAACTGTATAAAGTGGTTGACAGATAGATGTGTATAAGCCAGTGTATCAATGGATATAGTTGAAAATGACCGTCATCAAAGAACTTTTAGATAATATAAGCTCAAAACTTTTTAGATACTTATCTTTTAATCTACGCGCTAGAATCATAAGTCTATCATGCTTATTAATTTTCATTTTATGCTAAAGTTTTATGTAAAGTTTTTTTTTATATGCATAAAAGAAAAAAGGCAGGGAAAAATTTGCTGTTAAGCATCGAGCAGCTTTGGTTACAGTAAGTACTATGGGACTAATGTGTTTCGAAAAAGAATAGCAATAGAATCAATTCTGCTTTTGTTATATGTAAAGGAAAAGCAGATGAATGTTTTACCTTGTTTTCGTGTTATATATTGCATCACTTGACAATTATAGTATCAAACTCACAAACTTTGACACTCAAATTTTTCGCTTCTGGTCAAAACACGGGGTTTTATAGAATTATTGAAGAAAGACAACAGTAGTAAAAAATCAAGCAGAAGGGAAAATCAGTTTCAAATACTACTTTAACTCTTTAGCGTCATTTAATGAGCAGGTACCAAAGAGCAGGGTTATCAATGGCATTTGACTAACCTTAGCAATTTGCCTTATTATTAAAGATAAACTATAGCCAAATTCAAACAATGTTATAATAATGGATTCGTTGTGAAACACTGATTCTAAAATCGTTCTTTAAACTCCCCAAAGTGGCCTCTTTTTCCTTTTCAATATATGTTCCAATTTTTTTGTAATTGTTTTTAAAATAGTTACTCATCTAAATTCAGCTATCGGTTATTGAAGCCAATATAATAAGTGTATTACAGAGTTTTGCAAAGTCGAGAAAAAAATTCTAGCCTGATTTATTTCTACATAGGTTTATGAAAGAAAATCCGAGTTAACTCTAGGTTCGGCATAGCATGTTATTGGGTTAAATGGAAACAAATAAATAAATAAATAAATAAAAATTAAATATGAACGAATTCTAAAAAATATCAAAACACAAATAATAAGTTTTACAGAAAACGTTTAATCGTACAAAAACATCATTGAGAGTGGCGCCAAAAGAAAAAAAACTCTCAGAATTTGGCGATTTGAATTTTTGTTTTCTCGCCAAATGAAACATTTTGTTGCGATTTGGTGTAATGGAGATCGGCAGCGAGAACCCTGGTAGGGAGGAGGGGGGAGGACTATGGGTACCACTACTTTCGAATATAAATCTTTACCCTTTTTAATCGCTGCGATTATGTGAGCTACTCTTTATTTGGGCATAAATGATGAAAATATCTATTTTCCAATTTTTAGCTTAAAATGTATTTATACATCCCTAGTATATTATGGTGATGCTACGTAAAGATCTCATATATATGTGTGTATTTAAACAAAGCTTTTTACTGCATCCATTTTTATTTAAATGATTCAGAGTTACAATATTTATTTTCTTTTTTTTTTTTCAGTTTGTGTTTTGTTTTTCAATATATCCGCATGTCGTTCAAAATGACGAAACTTCAACAGATTTTTCTCAATTTACTTGTTATTTTTTATTGACTTACCCTGTAGTGTGTTTTATGAAATTAAGGATCGGATTTACAATAATATAAATATAATTTATTTTTTAAAAATAAAAATGTTCAGTAAAAAAGTATTTTTTCTCTATTTTTGCATATGTCATTGCTATGACATACAGTTGGTAAAATGATAATTTGTACACTTCAATTTTTTTTCATTTTTAACAAAATAAAGTAAGAGAGGTAAATTTAAGGAATCGTAATACATTACTTTAATATATTTTTATAAAATGAATACCAAAACAAAACAATTATATTTTTAACATATTAGCAAAGTTGTAATAAAAAATAATGCAAAAAGACTATTTATTCACTTTTGTAATATGCATTTATTTACTCATATTTAATTACAATAAAACAAATTAATACTTTGCTTTATGTCCAACTTTAATAATTGTTTTTAGGTGTTGCGGACGTAGATTCTAATATTTTTGTTTGTGATTCTGCGTCTATCGTCTCTCATACTTTCACGAGAGTTTCTTTTAACTTATTTCTATTAGTGAATTTATTAAAACATTAAACCTTTTATACAGTTTCAAGGTGAATATGACGTTATTTTGTGAATTTATTTTTTCGAACTTCAGTGTCCAATAACATCCATAGGGGGTTTGTTTTTGTTTTGGACTGAGCTCTGTATATTGTGGTACAGCTGCAAGTTAAATTGAAATGCAGCCATGTGTTTAGGACTACAGCATTATGTTTAGGAACATTTTCTTCTGGAAATGGAAAGTTTTCTCTTAGCCTAATTTCCTATTCCTAGCACGGCTCAAAAATTTATCACGCAACAGATCAATACATCATAAAGCTGTGGTTGTTAGTATCAACATACTTTAGATTTCCAACTCCATTAAATACTACAAAAAAGTCCCCAAATCCTAACTTTTCCACCATCATGCTTTAAAGATTGAAATATAGGCTTAATGATCTCGAGAAGTTTTATTTTTTCGACATTTTTTCCACCATTTTTGTAGGAAGAAATTTTCAATCTTACTCATCTCAGAAAAAATTACTTTTCCCAACAATTTTGTAGTTTAACTCTTTAGTCCAAGAGAAAATTCAAGATTTTTTTTTCCTTATTTTGTTTTCACTGACGAAAGTAGTTTCTATTGAATTTCGTTCTTTTCTGCCTGCATTATGAAAAACACTTCTTATTATTTGTGATAGCATGATGCTAGCTAGAACATGTTAGAAGGTCTGTAGATTTTTTAGCTGAACTTTTAAAAGCTGGACTTTTAAAAGTTGTTTTATAAACATCTGTTTCTGTATTTGATATTCACTTACGGAAACCATCTAATGCTGATTTATTTGCAACACATCCAGTTTTTTCATAGTTCCTGATGATGTAACCAGTATGAGAATTTTACATTTTTTTCAGTTTCCCGTGGGATTTTCACTTTTTGTGGAGATTATTGTGATTTCCCTTATCCCATGATACCTCTTTAATTTTAGATTGAGTTTTCAATAATTAGATATGTTTCATATTTAAAAATATATAATGAAAATAACAATTACTTACATTCACTATTTAAGAAATCATTTGAATCATTAACACTATACAATTGTATATAGAGTACGCAAAGTGTACAAATAAACGTTTTACATTAACTTTTTTTGCTTTGTCTGTTAAGATGTTAAAAAATAATTATTGTATTTTGTTTTAGTATCCATATTATAAAAATACATTAAAATAATATAGTACATTTACTAAATTTTAAGTCTCTTGCTTTATTTTCTTAAAAATTAAAAAAAAAATGAAGCGTACAAATTGTATGTTTTTTTCCCCCTTAAATTAGTTAACTTTGGAAAATCTGATCTTTAGTGTTATAGAGTACAGTTGTAAGAAAAGTACAAACAAAAAATGTTTCAAAAAGTTCAAAATTGTAAAAGAAGTGTGGCTTTAAAATTTCCTTATTTTTTTTAATTAAATTTTTTAAATTTTCCTATCAGAATGCATTTTTAACACTTTCCAACATTGTCTGTCTGTCGCCGTCTGTCTGTCCGTACTTTAATTCTCTTAAATATACTCGGATTGTCATTTACTGATATGTGTCATTGACGTTCACTGCGGCATGTTTGCTATTGAACATGGAGTGTGTAGCACTTATAGTTCTTTTAGATGGGACACTCAAAATAATCCTGTTATACATTAGGTCTGTCGCTGTATGTCGCCGTCTGTCTGTCCGTACTTTAATTCTCTTAAATATACTCGTGTTGCCATTTACTGATATATGTCAATGACGGTTACTACCGCATGTTCGCTATTGAACATGGAGTGTGTAGCACTTATAGTCCTTTTAGATGGGACACTCAAAATAATCCTGTTATACATAAGATTTGTCGTCACCTCTCTCTCCGTACTCTAATTCTCTTAAATAAACTCGGATTGTCATTTACTGATATATAATCATTGACGATTACTACCGCATGCTCGCTATTAAACATGGAGTGTGTAGCACTTATAGTTCTTTTAGATGGGATACTCAAAATGATCCTGTTATACATTAGATCTGTCGCAGTCTCTTCGTCCGTACTCTAATTCTCTTAAATACAGGGTTATTCTAAATGATGGATCCATTTTCAAAAAATTGTATTTATTAAAATACAAATCAAAAATGAACAGTCTTTATACCAATGAGAAGAGGAAGTTTCAAAGTTTTTTTTAAAAGACATTATAAATGTTCATTGTGTCCACCGTTTGCTGCATGGCAACGAACTCAAGAACGCAGAAAACCTTGTGCTCCATAGTAGCCATCTCACTCACAACTGACAGTGAAACGTTTACTACCGCATGTTCGCTATTAAACATGGAGCGTGTAGCACTTATAGTTCTTTTAGATGGCACACTCAAAATAATCCTGTTATACATTAGCTCGCTCGCCGTCTCTCTGTCCGTATTCTAATTCTCTTAAATATACTCGGATTGTCATTTACTGATATATGTCATTGACGCTTATATCAGTAAATGACAATCCGAGTATATTTAAGACAATCCGGCATGTTCGCTACTGAATATGGAGTGTGTAACACTTATAGTTCTTTTATATGGAACACTCAAAATAATCCTGTTATACAGGGTGATTTTTTTTAAAGTTGTGAAAGTAAAACACTATAACAAAAGAACCACTGATCCAAATGATCTAAAATTTCACCAGTATGCTCCCAAAGCAATGGGAATTTTTTAGGCATGGTTAAAAAAAACTTAAAATCGTACCGACAGATGGCGCTGTAAGGTAGCAGAAACAAAGAATATCGTCTGTGGGAGGAAAACAATGGACGGTACTTTGAAAAACCATCTTCCGTAGATCCTCTGTCGTCATTGGACCTTTTCTTAAATTCTTAAGCGTCCTAAATCTCCTAAGAGCAGTTGCTGCGCTGTCATTATTCTGATAATACAGTTTCACTAACAACGCACTGTCAATGGCGCAGTCATTGCGAGGATTTCCCTAGAATAATCAACACGAGATGTGCGTACTTCACGTTTTTACGCCAATGTCCGTGTGCCGGGCGAAAGCTCGTCTCTCGACTTTACTGCATGTACAGGGCCATCTGTCGGTGCGATTTTAAGGGGTTTTTTTAACCACGCCTAAAAAATACCCATTGCTTTGGGAGCATACTGGTGAAATTTTAGGTCATTTGGATCAGTGGTTCTTTTGTTATAGGGTTTTACTTTCACAACTTTTAAAAAAATCCCCCTGTACATTAGGTCTCTCGCCGTCTGTATGTCCGTACTCTCTCTTAAATATACTCGGATTGTTATTTACTGAAATATGCCATTGACGTTTACTACGGCATGTTCGCTATTTAACATGGAGTGTGTAGTACTTATAGTTCTTTTAGATGGGACACTCAAAATAATCCTGTTATACATTAGGTCTGTCGCCGTATGCCTGTCCGTACTTTAATTCTCTTAAATATACTCGGATTGTTATTTACTGATACATGTCATTGACATTTACTACGGCATGTTCGCAATTGAACATGGAAGTGTGTAGCACTTATAATTCTTTTAAATGGGACACTCAAAATAATCCTGTTATACATTAGGTCACTCGAGAAAAATAGTTTGCTGTGTATTTTAATGATGTTACACTATTTCAAACATAATGAAATTCATATACACTAGCTGACCCGCCCGGCGTCGCCCGGGCAGACTGTCATTGAAAAATATAACAGCGAAGTGGACTTCATAAAAAAAACCCGTTTAAATCCGTAATTTTGATTTCAGTAGCAACGCGTTCGTGCATGCGACGGTTATTAAGCCTATTTTGGCGATCGCTTATGCTCTGTGTTTGACGGCGTTCTCGATCCAATCTATTTCGATTTTCTCTTCTTAATTCGGCTTCTTCACCACTTTCAAGCATTCGCGAGATCTTTTACGGGCATTTCTAATGATATTTTCATTCTCCACAATTGCAGCGAAAGAGAGAAACGTAAATAAACCCGATTTACCTCGGCCTAAATCCTGCCAAAGGACTTTTACACAATAACCAGAAATTTGTTTTTGTTGTTGTTTTTCAAATTGAAAACGTGTACTTGAGAAGGGATAACATTCGAAAAACAGGTATTCCAGGCTGAGGACACTAATTAATACACTATAAAAACCCTTCGGAAACGTTTCTGAAAAATTCGGGCAGCTAAAAATAATTTGTTTTTATAAATTATTCTTTAAATTTTGAAAATGTGTTCGTTTCTGGGGATTCAAAAGACAATGTAACATGCTATTTGAAATTTCGGATAACTCAGAAGATTGTATTATATTTTCGTTCGTGGTTATAGCATATTTTCATAAAATAAGAAACATTGGTCATTTTTTACAGTGTAGTTACCTGCACAGTTCATGGAGTATCACTCACATCGTTCTTTTTTATATGTCTAGATACCCACCATACACTTAGCGGCAAATTTCAAAAGTAGTATCTTAAACACCGCTTTGACTTTAAAAGACTTATGTGTAAAAATATTTAATGACTTGTTTGTCTTTCTTGCAATAGCTTTTATGAAGAGGTCTGAAACTGGACAAAATTAAAACGAATAATTGAAGTTAGCTCTAAAATGTCTTAAACTGAGTTAAGAGAGGGGACTAGAATGTCATCATGATAGTCTTTGGAGGCTGACCTGTTTTGTTGCTGGAGGTGTTGCAGAAAATCAAGGAGAAGTAACACATTGTTCTTTTTTATAAGTCTAGATACCCACCATACACTTAGCGGCAAAATTCAAAAGTAGTATCTTACACCATTTTGACTTTAAAAGACTTAAGATATAAAAAGATTTGATGACTTTTTTGTTTAGCTTTCTTGCAATAGCTTTTATAATGAGGTCTGAAACGGGACAAAATTAAAACGTATAATTGAAGTTAGCTGTAAAATATCTTAACCCCTTGGGGACGAGCGACACGTATACGTGACGCATAAGAGTCTCAGAATTCTCGATTATTCCCACCAGTTATTTTTTATTGTAAGTTTTGCCTTATTAAATCTTAGCATTTCTGCGATTCAATTAGACGAAAATTTCTGTTTTGAAAAACCGGTGGTAAAAGATTAAAAATTCTGTAAAAGACGCTCGTCGCGAAGGGGTTAAACTGAGTTAAGAGAGGAGACTAGAATGTCATAATGATAGTCTTTGGAGGCTGACCCTATTGGAGAAATATCAAAGAAAAGTAACACATCGTTCTTTTTTATACATCTAGATACCCACCATACACTTAGAAGCAAATTTCAAAAGTAGTATCTTACACCACTTTGACTTTAAAAGACTTTATGTGTAAAAAGATTTAATGACTTGTTTGTTTATCTTTCTTGCAATAGCTTTTATAAAGAGGTCTGAAACGGGACAAAATTAAAACGTATAATTGAAGTTAGCTCTAAAATATCTTAAACTGAGTTAAGGGAGGAGATTACAATGTCATAATGATAGTCTTTGGTGGCTGACCAATCGTGTTGGAGAAATATCAAGGAAAAGTAAATTGTCTTTTTTAATCTAAATTACTGAGACATTGACAATTCCAATTATCAAGAAATTATTAGAGATAAGATGTTAGTTATTATGTCTTACTCAATCTAGATTGAACATTTTCCAAGATATATATAAAGATTTAATGACTTGTTTATTTAGCTCTCTAGCTGTAACATCGTAAAGGTGGCTGAATTGGGACGAAAGTATCATTGGAATAGGCTCTGAAGCTGATTTAAAGGATTTATCTGGGATGGAATAATAATGGTCTTGGAGAAAGTAAGCATTCGCGTTCAAAGGCTGCGGGAAAAGAGAAGGAAAACAACACTTTCGTACATATTTGTATATCGTTAAATTTTTGCTAATATAAAAAAAGGATCCCCCCAAACAATAGTACCAGTATCTGTTTTGGTTATTTTTACTATGTTATTTTTACTTGAAATATTTTCTACATTGTGCTCTCCTCTTTCTGCTTTGGTATGTCTGCACACCATCCCTGTATTTTACATATGTTAATCAAATTTCTATAATAAATGGATACAATTAAGATATCCATACTATTAGTACCTGTCTAACATTCCTTACTACTGCGTCCCACAAATTCAAGATACATAAAGCTTAATTCTTCTGTTATTACAGCTATAGATTGTCCAGTAACTGCATTTTTAAGACTTTCCAACATAGTTGAAAAGTGTTTAGGGCGTCGGTTTGTCTGTCTGTCTGCTATCTGTCCATGCTCTAACTTTTGTAAATGGATTTTCACGTAATTGGTGTATGTGATTCTGGTTTGCTATAGGGCATTTTATATTGAAAATGGAGTATATAGCATTTGTAGTTCGTTTACAAGTATACACAAAAGAATTCCGTTACATTATAGTCTACGAAACAAATGCTTGTCGTATATATTAATGACATTACATTACTTCAAACATAATGAAATATATATGCGTCAATGAGGTTCACTACAATAATGCTTTCTGTATAATATGGTGTACATAGCATTTATCGTTCATTTAAAGAGGCAATTCGATTACAGTATTGTCCATGAGCGATAGTTGTTGGAAATGCGTTTTCAGCTATAGTATACGTTTTTAAGCCTAACTAAATTTTAGTATATTACGTGCTGTGTATAAATTCTATAGATTACTTACAGGACTGGACAAAAGAATTTATAAGCATTATCGTCTATGGAGGCGAATTGCTTAAAGTGTATTTTGTACTGTGTTAACATTTTCCAGCTGAAATTTAATTTAGTATAGTATGGCAAGCTTCTAGAATATAAATAAATTCATATACAGGACTGCGCAATAGAAATTGGACACATTGTATACATGTATATATGTGGACACGTATCCATAAAAATCTGTAGAGTATATATAGGACTACACGAAACAATACGATTACATTGTAGTCTAAACTCAGAAATAGTTGAAAGTGAATTTTCAGCTGTGTTAGGGCTCATTCACACTGGTGCTCAGAAATGGAAAAATCGCTGTAACTTCCATTGACACTCAACACTTTCCCAATTAACATCAACGGAAATTACGGCAATTTTTCTGTTTCTGAGCATACAAATGTGAACAAACCCTTATGCGTCATTTTCTTTCACTAAAGATGAAGTTTAGTAAAAATATTCTGGAAGTGTTGGAAAGTATTTCATAATCGATGCCTAACGCATCATTTTCCTTTCTTGTATTTTATATTTAAATCTGCCATAAATTTCACGAGATTCTCCCTTCATTGGCCAACTTTATGATAGATTTCTGTTATAAGAATAGCTTTTGCATAGAATAGTTCTTGTAAGGACACATAGCATCTTGTTTTTACATTCCCAAATTTTGTTTGCCTACAATTTACCATAAGTTATTATACACGTTCAATGTTTTCGTTATATATAGATAAATATTTAATTTTTCGTTTTCCTGGTATTTTTATTTGATCCCAGCGAAAACATATAAACACGAGATTCTTACTCTATCTGTATAATAAGACTTCAAAAAATATTATTTTTAAATGTCTAGCAGTGCTTGATTTACGGCAGGACATTCAGGGCACGGTCACAGGGCCCCCAAATGCTACTGAAGATTTTTCAATCATTGGCCAAAATCTGCTGAAGTTTTAACTATTAAAAAGCAAAATTAATATGGAAAAATCTGTTATTTCATTTAAAAATAACTACTTCACTCACGCGAAAACACCGCTCGCTAATATTAATTCTATGGGAGAATTTTTTTTAATATCTCGTTTGCATTTCAATATTTTTAAAAGACTTTTTTTCATTGGATAGTTGAGGTCAATCTCTACAAAGGCCATTTTTTACTTTTTCGATTTTGTTTACAGGGTTTTTTTTTAATTAGGATACTTTCACTTTCGGAACCGATTTCGAAATATTGTCAGCGAGATAAAACACTAAAGATAGATTATGAGGATGTTATAAAAACTTTTACTGCTAAAAAAATGAGAAGAAAATTTATAAAAAATCATTAAATATCACAAAATTATTAAAGTCTGTAGTGGTTATCTTAATAATAACCGCTTTCTATGACATATTTTTTTTTCTCAAGACCGCTGTAAGCATCGGTGCAAGGGGCCCCCCAAATTTGTAAATCGGTCTCTGACGTCTGGAGTTCGAGTTTAGAATAATTTAGATGAGTGTATTCCATTGTGGTCATAGCGGTCTCATAATTCTTATTCCATTACATGAAACGAATCACAATTTTAAATACTATAATTGTCAATAAATAATTCGACAACAGACAGTAATGAATGATGATATGCCCTGTAAATAAATGTCATGTACAAGTTACAGTACTGAGCACTCTATTTCAAGAACTAATGTACGGAATTTAATCAAGCTTCACATTCAGTTAGACCTTAATATAAATTGGTGCTGATAAGATATTGGTGTGAATCTTCCAACTGGCGGCGTTGCTATGTTGTAGTTTTCACGATTTTGGCTATAGAACCGATACACGGATCTCAAGAACCGATACACGGATTTTCATCAAACTTCAGATTCAGTTAGACCTTGATATAAATTGGTGCTGATTAGGTTTTGGTGTAAATCGCGCAACAGATGATGCTGATATGTTGTATTTTTCGTGATTTCTGCAATAGCTATATCTCAAGAACTGAGACACGGAATTTCATCAAACTTCATATTTTGTTAGACCTTGACATAGACGCTATGATTAAATTTGGATGTATATCGCCCAACAGGTTTCGCTATTATGCTCTGTTTTCGTGATTTCTGCAATAGCCATATCTCAAGAACTGATACACGGAATTTCATCAAACTTCATTAGATCTTGACATAGACGCTGATTAAATTTGGTTGTAAATCGCGCAACAGATGGTGCTGATATGTTGCATTTTTCCTAATTTCTGCAATAGCTATATCTCAAGAACTGATACACGGAATTTCATCAAACTTCATATTCTGTTAGACCTTGACATAGAAGCTATGATTAAATTTGGATGTATATCGCCCAACAGGTTTCGCTATTATGCTCTGTTTTCGTGATTTCTGCAATAGCCATATCTCAAGAACTGATACACGGAATTTCATCAAACTTCATTAGACCTTGACATAGGCGCTGATTAAATTTGGTTGTAAATCGCGCAACAGATGGTGCTGATATGTTGTATTTTTCCTGATTTCTGCAATAGCTATATCTCAAGAACTGATACACGGAATTTCATCAAACTTCATATTCTGTTAGACCTTGACATAGACGCTATGATTAAATTTGGATGTATATCGCCCAACAGGTTACGCTATTATGCTCTGTTTTCGTGATTTCTACAATAGCTATATCTCAAGAACTGATACACGGAATTTCATCAAACTTCATATTCTGTTAGACCTTGACATAGACGGTATGATTAAATTTGGATATCGCTCAACAGGTTTCGTTATTATTCTCTGTTTTCACGATTCCCGTGATAGCTGCATCTCAAGAACGAGTAGATAGTCATTTATTTTTGGTTGCAGACGATTTGATTGATATAGAAGAAAGTTTTGTGATGGCCACGACATACAAGTTTTTTATGGCCTCCTGAAAGAGTTCTTTACTTATTTATTTATTTATTACAAATAATACAACAAAATCACTTGTTAACGTTAAACTAAAGACGTAATTAATACTTAAAGTGATAAAAACGTTATACAAAAAGGCTTAAAATACCTTTTAACATAAACATGGCATGTTTCGTACACTCAAGCAGCGACTTCTTCACGATCGAAAATGATAAATATACTTTTTTCAATTTACACCTTTAGTTTATTTATTTATTGCTAACATTTTTTCGGTGGTTTCTTTCATTAACTTTATATAATTCTAGATTGTAATTACTTTTTAAAAAATCTCGGCAGTCTTTAAAAGGAAAAGAAAAATCACAGAGCAACAGGAGTTCCTGAACGCCCCCTTACATAGCATCTATATGCAGTTCAACCACATCTTCCCGACCAAGTGCTTTTGGCCATGGGAATTGCGAAGCCTAGATTCCGAATCTTACTTAATTTTTTGATTCGTTTTGTTTAAGGTCTTGGAAACGCATCTCCTTTAATTTAGCTATTCACATTTATCTTAAAAAGTACGACAAAACATTTCAAGTTAGAATCCTGCCTATGCCCTTAGAAAATAAAAGAATTCCGGTGTTAAACTTTTGACGGGAGTGTAATATTCGCGTGGGATTTTGACCTGCTGAGAAGATAATGAATAATTCTGCCAGTCGTGACACACTTGAACTGGACGGCATGGATATCATACGACCAAACAGACGATGATTTAGACCTCAAAGCATTTTCAGTGTAAACAGAGTTATTAAATGAATATAAAGAAACACTTGGGAATGCAACATTTTTTTTTAAATATAAAGGCTTGAAATATACATAATTTGTAATCAACTTATTTGACAGGTTTTAATAGTACATGATTTTCAGTTTGTATGGGAAAATGTTAAACCCTTTCTGCATTGTTTTTCTTAAACAGGTGACACCATAGGCGCTGTAAAACGAAATCCAGAGGGGGAGGCGGGGGGGGTGAATGTGTTTGCAGTTCGCTGCTGCAAGAAATGCAGAATATAAAAGGAAAATAAGCTGAACTATGAATTTTTTTATCAGAATACCCAGTACGAAACAGTTTTTAAAACATATTAACATAAAAAGCAATGCAGAAATTTAACAATTAAGCAATATTAAAAAGCCAAAAATAGTCTTCTACCGTTTTATTTTAAAAATGGAGGCTTGAAGCAATTTATGTTCGTTTTCGTGGGAGCCTCCTGAACTCCCACTTAAGAATAATTTTTAAACACGTAAAGATAAAAAGAAAAACTAAATCAAAAATTTATATTCTTTTTCGTCAGAATGCAGAGCTTCTAAAAGTCCCCCCTTAGAATAATTTTTAAACACATGAACATAAAAATAAAACTAAACAAAACATTATACTACTGTACGTCAGAAGGCGGAGCCTGCTGAACCCCCACTTTAGACTAATTTTAAAACACATAAACATAAAAAGAAAAACTGAACTGAAAATTTATGTCCTTTTTCATCAGAAAGCAGAGCCTCCTGAACTCCTCCCTTACAATAATTTTTAAATGCTAATGCTTGAACATAAAAAGAAAAACTAAACTAAAAATGCATATTATTTTATGTCAGAAAGCTTGTGTCAAAAAGCTTTCAACGCAATGGCCATATTACGCAATCCGTTTTCAATCAACTCTTTCAATCCCCCTAGGCTAAGCACGTTTCCCGTTTTTGAGGGGAGAAGCATGCGCAGTGAGACGATTTTCATGTGGAAAAGAGAATGTGAATTTGACAGAATGCGCTTTTCGCTTTAAATATATATATATTGCACTCTTTTTTTCTTTTCTACCTTTTAGTGTTTAAAATATTTCGTTGTTGCGGGTTTACAAGTGGGTGGCATTTTTTGGCGAAAGTAGTCTGACACATAATTAACTCCGGTTGTTTTTGTAATTCGTAAACAGTCGTAACCATAAAGAATATTTGGAGATTTATCCCCTGCATCCGTCTAGCTTAAAAATGCCTTAATATTAATTTACGAATTTATAATTAAGTTCTAAAAATCTATTAAAATGTTGAATTGTCATCGGAAACACACCTGTTTCCATAATTTTCATAATTCTCACACTTCTGCAAGTTAGTGAAAAATTGATTACAAAATTCCCTCTTTGCATACAAAAACCAAGTTGAGTGAAATAAAAGAGTATAAAAATTATCGAAAGTGTGACATGTTTTTAACCATACCAAGAAATAATTCAAACACTTTAATTTTCAACATTAACCCACGAAATTTATGCTTAAACTTAACAAAATTGCAACAAAAGCTTTGTGAATTGTTTTTAAAATTTCAGTCATTACTGAATAACCTATCTTAGAATCAGACAAAATCGTACCACGGGAGCACTCTTGAAAAGGAATTTTTCTATAGCTTAAACCCGCCTAAAACGAAAAATAACTAGCATGTAATAATAAATAAAAAATAAATTAATGAAACACTAATTAATTGAGTATTTTTAATAAATATATTGATTAGCTACTGAAAACAGTTAAAACGAGCTTCTCTACAACGGAATCATGCCAATAGCTTTAAATAAATAGTGAAATTGCGTTGTAAATAAATAAATGACTAATGAAATAAATAATTAATTAACTTATTCCCAGTTATATATTTAATACAAATACATATTATTTATTAAATTCAGTAAAACATGTAAAAAAGTTACCTGCCTGTAACGGAATCAACCGATAAAAGGAAAATGATTAATATTAAATTTTAAAAAAAAAGAATAAATGAGTAACAAATGACTAGTTAAAATAATATTATTTACTAGAAATACTTATTATTCATTAAAAACAGTAAAACTTGTGAATACTATCTATAATGGAAACCGCACTAAAACGGAAAATGACTAATAATAATAAAAAATATATTATGTGAATAAACGATTAATTAACTAAGGCTCCGTTGCAATGTTTGTCGTTTCAACGATATATGAGTTTCGAATTACACAGGGACCCGTTATAGTGATGATCACCGTATTAGAGAGTATCTGCTATCAAATCTAAACTGTCTACTTTCTGGCACATTTTTGCTCGCAAACGCATGAAATTGGCTCTTATTCAGAAACTTTGTAATCGAGTAATTTTTCCATTTTTCGGTGAAGGCAGAATATTTTTTAAGAAAATTATGTCAACGTTGGCGTTTTGAACCGAATTTCCCGACGCGGCAGCACAGAAAAGGGAATAAACTGCTGTTATGAGACAACAACTGCTTATAACTAAGATGTAATTCATTTATCGGAAAGGGGGGGGGGTCGATTTCAAATCCTTTTAATATAGTCATGCCTGTAAATGTCATGCTTTTACGGTTAAAAATGAGTTCGTAAATATGTCACAAAGTTTCGCAAAATAAAGTCCTTTTTATTCCCAGAATGGCTTTAATGATTTATGGGCGGAAAGCACATAATTAATAAAAAGGCAAAGGGTTTTTTGTTTGTTTGTTTGTTTTCTGTTTGAGAACTGCTTTAATGATTTATGGGCAGGAAGCACTTAGGGCCCCGTTATTGAGATCGCCGAATTAACGATTTATATATTAGACTCGCAGCGGACAGTGATCACCATATTTTTTGGGCTGTTCCATTTATCTTTATTTTACTCGAATGATTCCCCCCCCCCCCCCCTCCCTCTCTCCAAGATTAGCACGGGCAACGCCGGGCTAGTATGAAAAATTTTATTACATCATTATTTTCAAATCTTCAATCTGAATTCTGTATTTCCAAATATTTGCAATTCGTAATTTTGAAACATTCAATCAATCAGTCTTCGCAAATCTTCTTTTCAATTTTTTCAACATCTCTTTTAGAATCTCGTTAATCAGATTTTCCACGACAGCTTTAGGATAAAACTCAGACAAATTTCTTCAGTGCCCTCAAAATCTGGTGGCCCTATGCATGTACGGACTGTGCTTAGGCTATAATCAGACATTGGGCATGAAAATGTTTAATGCATTAAATACCAATTTGTAGAATGCCCATTATATGTATTAGTGCCCATAGGCATAATCAAAAGGATCCAAGGCTTGAATGCATTATATGCATTACATGCACGCAGCTCCTAAAAAAACAACAAAACAGCCAATTTACAGAAGCACAAAAGAGTCTCGGCCAGCCCCTGTCTAAATGTAGTATAGTATTTGCGTAACGTAAATACGCGCTTTCTATAACAAATCATGAAAATTGAGATAAGACTTGGCGTTATATAGTATTTGTAAATAACGTATTACCAGTTTATTTTCCCTATATATTTCCCAATCGACTGTCCCCTCAAATTCCGCGCAATTCTATTAGTCAATTAATCTATCTCTTCAATCCGCGTCTCCACTATTTTTATATGAGGAAAATTGCATTGTTTTGGAACTGATGACGGTACGCTAAATGCTACCGAAACTGGTATATAATACTTGGTAAATCGTTTGGTAATCAAAACCTGTGTTATTTACTTATAAAATGCATGCGTGTATTTCCGTTGTGCAATTTTGTCATTTACCTCTCTCAGAACGCCGCGGGAACAAACTCACCAACCTACAAAAGCAATTCCAAAATTAAACTAATTTGAAATGAGATGTTGACTAACAACTTGCGTTGTATGCGTCCAGCAAGTTCATTTTCTTTATGAATACCATTTTGACAACAGTGATTGTAATCCAATATGTTCCCTTTTAGAGTCAGGATGATTTTTTATGAATCCGATGTATGTTATTAGAAATAAAACGTCATATTAATCCCCATCAACTCAACAAAATGGCTATTGAAAATACCTCTAAATTATTCATGACATAACTAGGCTTTAAGTTTTTTAATTTTCCTTAGGCATTCGCGTTTTCAAAATGATTTTACCTTATTAAACCTGAAACACTTTTCTCCTTGCCTGTAGCTATGAAAGAGATACGCGAGAACTGATCTATGCTTTAACTAACAAAAATTATTTTATAGCTCTTATTAATTATTCATTCGATATCGATATTATTTCTTGGTATGCTATTAGATTACACCAACACAATTTCTGACGCAGGTAAGATTTCATGCATACACTTTCTTTACTTCTCCTTTCTTCCAGCTTTATATATATACTAATAAAAGAATGTTGTTTGTCTGTGTGTGTGTGCGATGGCTAGAGAAATATACCGCACGTAGAAGTCTGAAAATTTGGGTGCGGATAGTCCAAGGCAGGTCCAGATGCACCTGAAGATCATATTTTTAAGTTTTTAAGACCCGGGTCCCCTGGGGCCCCTTTAAGATTTTTGTTCTAAATTGTCAATAACTTGCCTCATTCTTATCCGATCTTCTTCGTTTTAGGGGGCCTTTCTCCATTTAGTTCCCCTATTTCTACGTTCCAGTTAAGACTCTGGCTCCCTGGAACCCGGTACTGGGCCCGTTGAAGTTTTTGTATCCTAAATTGTTAATAACTTGCCCCCTTTTAATCCGATCTTCATTGTTTGTGGGGCCTTTTCTCCATCTAGTTATTCCCCATTTCTGCATTCAAGTTAAAACCCTTGATCTTAGGGCCCTGCTCCAACTGTTAGCTGGCCCCTTTTGGGGCCCCTACTATAGTTCCATTAAAAATCTTCCGATTCAGTAGCTTTTTTTTCCTAACAACTTCTTAGGACTTCTAGCTACTAAATGAAGTACGAAAAATTTCTCGGACAAGACCCGGGACCCCTGGGCCCCTTTAAGTATTTATGCCCTAAATTCTTAATAACTTGCCTCCTTTTCATCCGATCTTCTTCGTTTTTGAGGGCCCTTTATCCATTTAGTTATTCCTCCATTACTACATTCCAGTTAAGACCCTGGACTCCTGGGGCCCGGTACAAAAGTTTTTGTTCCCTAAATTGTTAATAACTTGCCCACTTTTAATCCGATCTTCTTTTAGGGCCTTTTCTCTATTTAGCTATTCCCCATTCCTACATTCCAGTTAGGACACTGACCCCCTGGGGCCCGGTCCGGGGCACTTGAACTTTTGCGCGTCATGCAGTTTTCACCCCCTCCCCCTAATTGTGTTACCCTCTCAATGAATAACTTTAAAGTTGAGTCTTGGACTCCTCTCCCCGAACGACCACCCTCATATTTTTACTGGAGCCCTATAGGTCCTTTTTTAAAGCATTTCTGTAAAATTTTATTTTAAAAATTTTATTCTAATGATTAATTTATACCCTATGCTTAATTTCGATTAATAGAAGGTCTAAAGCGCAAAGTACTAGGACCTTTTAAGATGTTTTACTCTTAGGGTCCTGCTCAAAACTATCAATTAGTCCTTCTTGGGCCCTCTACTATAGCTCCCTTAAAAACCGTCCGATTCACTAGCTTTTTTTTTTAACAATTTCTTAGGACTTCTAGCTACTCCTTGAATGTCAAAAAAATTTCTCGGACCTCAGCTACCACCAATTTTGAATATTAATCTCCTTCTTGGGGACTTGATGCAGCATCTATAAAAATGATCCGATTCTCTTGCAATTTACTTTAACATAGTTCTAGGATCCTCCAGCTACTTTATAAACTACTAAACATTTCCTTAGACCCCAGATACCACCATTTTTTAATATTTATCTTCATTTTCGGCATCAACTTACGTTTACTCACTACAGCCGTATATTAAAAATCGCGTTACTGTTAAATATAAGTGGTTAAGTTTAGAGAGGTGGGGAATCAAATTCTCGCCAAGCTTAGCGACACTTAGCGAAAAATCGCCAAATTTAGCCATTCAAATAAATCACCATAAATGATAGCTGACTAATTTTGTGAAATTCTCATTCATATTCAGTATTGACGAAAACTGGGACTGAATCTCCTTTAATCAAGTTCTTCGCATTTTAGCTTCGTGTTCCCAAGTAAAATTAGCTAAAATCTTAAACCAGGAAATAGGGAAGCTACCTTTTCCTCTCGGTACAGGCTGGAAGGACTTTTTTTCATTTTAACATCGAAACAGAATTAAGAGTAAAAACTAAGTGAACTTTAATCCATTTTTATACATTTGTTTGAGTATGCAATAGTTTCCATGCCAGCAATCATGCCAGTGAGCTTGAAACTGACAGCAAATGGAAATTAGGGTGTTATATTATACTGCATAGCGCCATTTATTGGTGAAATTTAGAAATGGAACAAGGAAGTGAAATAAAGAAATTCCCTACTTTTTTGTGGCATAATTTTTTTTAACAATATAAATATATTTCCTAAAAGTTTTCTGCGTGCAGCGTATGTTTCTGCACGAAAACGAAATCAATCATGCTCTTTACCATTGTCTTGAGTGAAAAATAGTTACTTTTAAACTTGAATTAGTGTAATGTGATCAACTCTTTGGTAATGCATACCTTCGCTGGCGAAAAGGGTCATATGATGATCGTATTCATTTGCACCGAGTTGAAGCTACATAGTATCAATTGAAAATTTCTTTTATGATTTTTATTTTCTTTGAGTGAAGTCATAGGATAGTATTGTCTGTGCGGTTTTCATATTACAGATTTCTATTGGTACGAAATCTAGAAAGTATCACCTGGAAGCGCAGAGCGCCAATTTGGGTCCGGGGATAAAATTTTCTAGAGGAACCCCTCGGTATGTATTCACACAAAAAAGGAGGGGTTTAGAAGTTATGAATACTGTTTATTAAATTCATTAATTTTTAAAGAAGATTATTTTTAACTTGTGCATTTAGCACAGTTTAAATTCAAATCATATTTAATTTAATATTGTTTTAAATCAAATTAACGTTTAATTAATAATTATATATAATTTGTGATTTCTACGTAGAAAACTCCTCTTTGTAAAAATTGCAACACAAATTGTAAAATCTGTAGGAATCATGCCAGTGAACTTGAAACTGACAGCATATGTTGTAAATTAGGGTGTTATATTCAAATGATTCGAACTTCAAAGTCACCACACAAGCATGGGTTGAGCGGCGCCCTCAGAACTGCTGATTTAGCCGTATAAATATAGAGCTGTAGCGTGACATTAAAAATAGTATATGGTTGTCTGCCAATGGTAATAGTTTCGTGAAAAGTCACTATACCTCGACGACAACAGAGAGCTACTGAGTTTGAACGGGGATGAATGATGGCTTACGTGAAGGGGTTTTTACTTAGCGTGTAATAGCAGATCATATGAAGTGCAATGCTACAACAATAATGCGAGTGTGGAAGTAGTGGACACAAGAGAACCGGACAAGTCGGATGCGGCAGTGAATGGCCAAATGTAACGTGAACATAGATGATAGACACCTCAGTGACGGACCGTACAGCAATCTGGATCTGGACAGTTAACAGAATGTTGGAGCACTGCTACAGGTGTGTTATTGTCTGCTCCAACAATTCGTCTGTGTATGCTGCACCGTGGATTGTATGCAAGAGTCTCTTTGTACAGGATTCCCCTCACGCAAAACTATCGGCGGCTGTGGTTACAATGGGCTTGTCGACATGGACACTGGCGTGCCGATTAGCAAAAGCTGGTCTTTTCTGATGAATCCCACTTTAATTTGGGGTACAGAGAGGCTGCATCCGTGGTAGACGCTGCAGCGGTGAAAGCCACCTTCCGGAGTGTGTCATCCAATGTGATACTGGAAGGACGCCAAACGTGATGGTTCATGGATAATCTCTGCAGCGAAGAATTGCGGGTAACCTCAACAGCAACCGGTACATTTGAGACGTTCTGTAGCTCGAAGTCGTATCTTGCCTTCAACGTCTTTCTGGTGCTGTGTTTCAAAAGGCCAATGCTCGCCCACATATGACTAAGAATGGTCAAATCTTCTTTTCAACACAACAGATACTTTTCTTTTTTGGCCTGCCAATTCACCGGATATGTCCCTGTCGAACATGTCTGAGATTTTGTTGTTCAGCGTATCGTTTGTGACGCTTTACTGTAGCTGATACAGATTAACTTTTGTTTCGAATTGAAGTAATCTGGAATGCTCTTCCTCAGGTACAGATTCAAAATGTGTTAGACCCGATACCACGTCGTATAGAAGCACTTATTGTAACGGCCTTGCGGGAGGGTGACGTATTTCTTTCGGCAACTAGTTATGCTATTACAAATGCGAGACTTTTTCATAATAGCAATAAAAGACATACTAGAAGAGCTATTGTACGGATCAGCACTAAAAACAGAATTTTAATTCAGTGTCATTTGTAAAAACAGGGTTTAAAAAAAAATCACGTTTCATTTTTTTATAACTTTTTTTTTTTTACTTCAAGGAATGAGAAAACTGTAAAATCGCACGTTAGCACCGAACCAGCACGGATAGTTCCTTTTACCATTTCTTTTTTTCAACCAATTTCTTCCAATCTGTGGATGGGTATGAGAAGAAGATTTCTATTTCTGGAGGGTCCAACTTGAAAGTCTGAACCAGATCGCGAAATCTGCCTCATTAGTCTGTCGCTAACCAGGTCTGTATGCCAACGCGGTCATTTGCATCTAGTGTTGGGAATCATTAAAGTCAGATAGATGGTCAACTCACCCATTATTTATGCGAATAGTGACGCAAGGCTGAATCAAGGTCGTTTCGGAAGAGGTGCGTTTCCCTGTTTAAAGTGGAGTTCAATGATTTTACAATTGTAAACATTGAGTTGTTTTCTGTTAATAGCGCAATGTAGGTGTTTTTCTTCAGTTATGTAAGGCAAATTAATGCGTTGAGATAGATTCTTTTTTTTTATATCGCAGTTAAACAAGATCCTGATTAAAGGAAAAACATTTTTTTATGATTTCCAACATACGTATGAAAAGTGTTTATAAATTCGGTTAGTCTCTCTGCCGTCTGTCCGTACTCTCACTCTCGTAAATATACTGAGATTGGCATGCAAGTGATATATGTTATTGAGGTTCCCCATCCCATGTTCGGTATATTGAAAATGAAGTGTTTAGAATTTGTAGTACGTTTACAGGGACACTCAGAAGAATGCCGTTACATCACTCTAAAAACGACAATTTCAAAACTGAGCAAAAAATACTCAAATCTGAGTATGTCGCATAATCATAATGGCTCCGAATCAAAATTACTCAAGTTTGAAACATGTATATACTCATTTCTGAAAACATGCACACACTCAGGAATAAAACATCATGTACTCATATTTGTAATCATACATCAATTCATCATGTACTTCCATGTTTCAAAAATGAATATGAACTGACTTCTATGTGTTCATTTTTGAGTATGTCCATGTTTCAAAAATGAGTTTGAACTGATCCTAATCATTTTTGAGTATGTCCATGTTTCAAAAATGAGTATGAACTGACCTCTATGTGCTCAGTTTTGAGTATGTTCTTGTTTTAATATTCTGAGTATTTCTGGTATTTCAGAATGGAAAGCATTAGGTCGTCCAATTGGAAACAAAAAGTTTCATAACAAAATGAAAACATCGATTTACTCAGATTTGAAAGTGTCATTTTTCTCAGTGATTATGATCTATGGAGAAAAATCGTTTTCAGTGTATTTTAATGATGCTACACTATTTCAAACATACTGAAATTGATATACATCACTGAGGTGCACGAAAAGACGCTTACTATAGAATATGGTATGCATAGCATTTAACGTTCATTTACAGGAACACCCAAAATAATTCGGTTACAGTACTGTTTATGATCGATATAATTACTGGAAGTGTGTTTTTACCTCCGTTTTAAAATGTAACCATTTTTTATACATACTGCTTGGTGTGTATAAATTCTATAGATCACATACAGGGAAAGAATTCGAGTATATTCCCGCTTATTGACGGAAGTTGCTGAAGGGGAATTTTCAACTTTATTATACGTTTCCTAACTGAAACCAAAAGAATCCGGATATTTTTCCGAATATTGATGGTAATTGCTGAAATTGGATTTTCAAATGTGTTATTTGACAGCGGCGGCCGCGGCGGTGGTTACTTTTTTTTAATATAGAGAGACTAGTTATAGATATGTAAACTAGGACACAGTATAGTGCTTGAAAAGAAATGCTGAAAAAAAAATATTCACGGTTGACTTGACTTAATTCACATTTTTTTAAACCAAAGACATAAAATACCATTATATGAGAATGACTCGGATAGAACACTTTGAAATTCACTAATTCTCGCTAATCACTAAATAATCACTAGAATGCATTGTACGGTAATTCACGTTTAATACAATACTAAGGACTCTAGAAAAACAATGTCATCTCATTTTAGCCAAATTTGCCAGCTAAACTATTATATTTAAACGCGTAGTTTCATTACATGTCTGTTAAATTTGTGTTTTATTTATATTATTTATTTTATTTATTGATGAAGTTTTAATTTCTTTACGGAATATTAACCGAAAACAAATGCTGAACTACACTGCTCAAAACAATTAAAGGATATTTGAAGTTTTATATAAAATAAAGATATAAACGAAATTTTTTTTGCCGAAAATAGAAGAAGAGAATCACAAATGCAAATTTTTCTGGTTTTCAAACTGTGGAGTATGCAAATTTTGAGTTCGACGTCAAAAACGTCGCTTCAGCGGCAGCGAATGAAATTTGACTTTCAACTGGATAAAAGAGAATGAAGACAAGGATGATCGGCATTCAGTGATTGCTTTGTTTCGATGAGTACGATGTCTCAGCGAAGTCATTTGACAGATTCAGAAGCTTGGAGAATTGTTGTTAGGTTAGAAGGGGGCCAAACTCAAGCCGAAGTAGCGCAAGCCATTGGAGTGTCACAAAGTGTCATTTCCAGGATCTGGAACCGTTTTTTGGAGAGTGGATGTGCAGGCCGAAGACCAGGGCAAGGTCATAGACGGGCAACAACGCCCAATGAAGATCGGTATTTAGCGTTAACAGCTCGGAGACACCGAAACATGAACGCTACTCTTCTCCAACAACACCTTCGCTCGGCTACAGGCACCACGATTTCAACTCAGACTGTCCGAAACCGGCTCCATGCTGTAGGTCTGTATGCTCGCCGACCGATGGTATGTGTTAGATTAACATCTAGGCATCGTCGCGACCGCAGGGAGTGGGCAACCGAGCATGTCAACTGGAGGAGAAATGAATGGAGCAATATTCTGTTTTCTGACAAGTCCCGTTTTTCTGTGCATCCGGATAATAGGCGTATTTTCATCTGGAGGGACCGTGGCAGTAGGAATAATCCTGCGTTCGTGCACGAAAGTGTCAGATTTGGCGGTGGAGGAGTGTTGGTGTATGGTGGCATCTCCATTGACGGGCGCACTGACCTCTACATCATTCGAGATGGAGCTCTGACTGGTCGCCGATATAGGGATGAGATCCTCAGACCTATTATAGTCCCTTACGCTGCAGCAATCGGAGATAACTTCATTTTAA
This sequence comes from Maratus michaelseni, assembly GCA_963931845.1. NCBI lineage: Eukaryota > Metazoa > Arthropoda > Arachnida > Araneae > Salticidae > Maratus > Maratus michaelseni. Next base: position 166,043,095 of record OZ007592.1, on the reverse strand, counting down.
TGGACGATAACTGCAGGCCACATCGTGCAAACCTGGTGGAGGATTTCCTTTTCGAGGAAGGAATCGTTCGAATGGAATGGCCAGCGTGTTCTCCAGACATGAATCCAATCGAGCACGTTTGGGACGCTCTAGGAAGACGAGTTTCTGGCCGCCAACAACCCCTACAAACTCTCCAAGAACTGGAAAGAGCTCTTCTGGAAGAGTGGGGCAGAATACCCCAACTCGTCATTAATAGCCTCATTGAGTCCATGCCTCAAAGGTGTTCAACGTTGCTGGCCGCCCGTGGAAACCATACCCCCTACTGAAAATGATTTTCTTTGAAGAAAACACCTTTTCTTATTCTTTTTTTCTCATATGCACAAATTGTGTTTTTTTCCTTTTGTACACAAATGCGCAATAAAATGCATTTTTTTCTGCTAAACATGTGTAATTTATTCTCATATAACCTACTATGTCTGTCGACCATGTATCAATCAGCTAAAAAGTTTCCCAGATACAAAATCCACCTAAAACTGCAATATCCTTTAATTGTTTTGAGCAGTGTATTTATATTATTTTAAGTGTAAACGGGTACTGCACGCGATAGAGATATATTTAAAATAAAATTGATGCTTGAAATTTATTTTTAAGAACCATAAAAAATCAGTATATTGAGATATAATTTTCAAACAAATTTCATTTGAAAGAACATCCGCCTCCCCCCCCCCCCCCCGCCCCCTCTTCGACCCCGTACAAATTGAAATTGTGCGATGTCTGGGAGGTAAAAAAACTGAAGTAAAAGCGAAATTATTTGCCCAGGTCGTTGTCACTAGCGATATGACGTCAGCGTTACACACGGGCATGTTTTTGCTTTATAATCTATGTAAGCAATATTTATTGTGTTTCTTTATGTACAGAGATTTTTTTTTTTAAGATGAATTATCAAACATTTGAGACAGAAAATGATAGCCTTCGGCAATCACCTTAAATAGCAACCACCTTAAAAAAAAAAGAAGAAAAAAGATTTTGTGAATGGAAAAGCTTGAGCGAGTCCTATGAGCTCCACCCTTTCCCATGCCTTTGATAATATAGCGTTATCCTGAAAGGATAAGGAAAATAAGATTGAATTTTGATTCAACAAATATTGAATAACTGAATATTTAATGAAATGGTTTAAATTAAAATAAAGTAGATATTCTAAAAGATTCAGAAACAACCAAAAAAATTCAGACGAATAAAATGTAGGTATACAATGGACGTCCTCTTAACCGATTTTGTGTTAACTAGCCAACCGGTAAATAGTAACGCGTCCGATCCTCGTAGCGTGCGCCTGAACTAATAACAGTTCAATGACAAAATCTTCGTTTTCTTTATTTTTATTTTTATTTTATTTTAAGTGATTGTATTATGAAGTGAAAAATGCAGATTTTGCACCACGAATTGGATCTGATACTTCACATCGTAACAGACAATTGCCTAAGAATGCACGACATTTTTGTATTATTGTTTATGTTTAAAAAATGTATAATAGCTGAACTTCGGGTAATGTATTACGTCAGGTTCATTATCAACCAGGTTTCAGATTCCTCTCTCCAGTCATATGGCCGTGGAATGCGCTCTTTTTTTTTTCAAATTTCTCATCATAAAATTAAAAATTAAAAAATTTTATTTTTTTCTGTTTTCAATTTTTAAATAATTTTTAACTAGGTGAGTTATATTTATAAATTTGCAACAATGGTCCTCTGTTTTAATACTGTGGATTTAACCAGGTCCCCGAAGCCATGTCTGCCGAAGGCGGTGTGTCTCCAATACTAGGTTTGGTTGGATTGAATACTGCCACTCGCACAATTAGTTGTATTTGTATGTTGGTATTGGATTGACGGGCGAAGGCCGGATCTACGCTGCCGAAAATAGCATAGTCCTAAATCCGTCCCTCTATTCTATTCTAATAAAAGAAAAGGATGTTTATGTACAGTCTCATACTGTGAGGGCAAGGCGAAATTAGAAAAGACGAAATTTGGCATAAATGTAGCCCAAGAGGAGAGGGCGATCAAAAACACCCTGAAGAGATTTTTTTTAATCGATTTGGATTTTTGAAAAAATTAATTTTAAACAAATTTTGATAATTATCGGTTATTTTGTCTTGCACAACCAGCCAAGACAACTGAGAAATAACAAAAGTACTGGGATTTTTCTTTTTTAACATTTTATGAAATGTTTTCAATTACGTACTTTTTAAAGTAATGATTCAACTTTTTCCAGTAAAAAAGCACTTATAGCATGTAAATATCCTTTAGTAATTGCTTAATTTACACATGAGTGAAAGCTGGTAAAATGCTTCACTGAAAGCAAACTGGTGAACTCTGACTCGGCTTTTCACCTTTATTACAGTAATCCTAATTCACGTCTTCTTCGTTCTTCTCCAGTGACATTGACAACGAAAATATGGTATTAAGGCTAAAAGCACAAGCTTCAAGGCTGCCCTAGATAAAAGCCGGTAATCTTTTCTCCGATATCAATAAAACGCATCCTTTTACAGCTTAATGCATAGCATTTCTTCTGATAGAAAGGATCTATGGGGTGTCTTTTAGTTATTTAGAGAATATGCTCCCCGTTCTCTAACTACTGCCATTAACTTTGTTAAGCAGCGTTGCTGGCTTGAAACGGTTACGCTTTCGTTTGTAAGCCTGCTGAACCATTTTCAAAAACAGATATATACAATCATTATATAAAGACGATACGGGATTTTACCCGTTTAAATACAGGATATTTTGTGACAGAAGAAGTATAAAAAAAAATTCCAAAATTTATTGTTTTAAGTACTGTTATTTTATTTTCTAAGACGATCTTTGTAATTAAATAGTTGGAGTAATTGAACCGGAATGCCAAATACTATATTAAAGAAGGTTCATAGTCATATATTTATTGAAAATAATATGTTATAACTCAACAATTCTTCACAAAATACTTTAATTTGATCAATATTAAGATATTTGTAAGGCGCATGCATCGTTAATGATACTGGAGGATTTTATTATTGTCTGGTATTTTTAAATTTTATTTTAAAATAAGGTAGATCTTTTTTCTAAAGTAATTAAATAGTCGGAGAAACTGAACTGGAATTCTAACGCTTAAGAAGATTTAAATAGTTAAAGTTGATTTATGGATTTTTCATACATACTGATAATATTGTTTAATGAATCTACAAATCTTGAAAAATTACTTTATTCTCATAGATATTAGATTTTTTTTTCTGTGCATGCATCGTCAACGTTACGAACAGTTTTATTGTATACTGGTATTTTCAAATACCCATTATTAACAGATATCAGTAGAAAAATTATGATAACATTTTAAATCAGCAAGAAAGAAAAAATCATGCGTCAAGCATAGATTACGGAGCACTTTCCAACACAATCAGAATACTGTAACAAAACATCATACTATGTAGTATATATACAGGGCTACACATAGTAATTCAGATACTTTTCTCACTGTATATGGTAATTGGTGAAATCAGGTTTTCAAATGTATTATGCGCTTTCCAAAATTTTTAAATTAACAAGAAAGAAAAAAATCATGCGTCAAGCATAGATTACGGAACACTTTCCAACATAATCAGAATGCTGTAACAAAACATCACAAAGTTGATATCGATGCAAATGTAACAAGGGATGACAAGGGATGACCGCTCCGGGAACCCAGCGGTCATCCCTAAGTTAAGAAATGCCTAACACAGTTGAAAATTTCCCTTCGGCAATTTCCGTCAATAAACGGAAATGTTCTCAAGTTTGTTTGTTTTTTTCCCTTGTAAAGTCTTTATAATCTATAGAATTTTACCAAAATTTACCAAAAATACCAAATAATATGCAAAAAATAGTTAAATTTAAAAACGCACATCCAGCAATTATCGCTCATAGACAATACGGTAACCGAATTCTTTTGTGTATCCCTGTGAACGAATGATGAATGCTATGCCAACACCTACTTAACTCTCTACAGAGTAGAGAGTTAAGTTCCTGTAGAGAGTTAAGTAGGTGTTGGCTATGCACACTATATTCTACAATAAGCATCTTGCAAGTGCACCTAACTGATGTTTATCCATTTCAATATGCTTGAAAGAGTGTAACATAATTAAAATAGATTGTAAACGATTTTTCCCGATAAATCATAATGTAATAAGAATTCTTTTGAATGTCTCTGTAAACGAACTATAAAGACTACAACAACACACTTTATTTTTAATACTGACCATGCTATAGTAAACACCAATAAAACATATCAATTACATGGCAATCTGAGTATATTTACGCGAGTTAGAGCACGGTCAGGCAGACAGACGGAGAGACAAACCGAATTCATAAACCACTTTTCGACTATGATGGAAAGTGTTAAAAACACAGTGTTGTTGTCTTAAAAGGATTATGTTTTCATTTGTAAACCTATTGACGCATTTTCAAACAAGAAGAAAAAGCAATTATGATACGAAGAATGTACGTGAAATTTTATGTATGAATATAGAATTTCTTATAAATTAAAAGAAGTACTGGGAAATTTCAAAATTTATCTTTTAAGTGCAATAATTTTATTTTAAAATAAGATACTCCTTCTAATGTATCTAAATAGTTTGAACCGGAAATTGAATCGGAATGCGATTGCCAAATGCTATATTGAAGAAGGTTTTATAGTCATTTCCAGCTATTTACAAATTTGATCAAATCTGGTAGCCAGGAAAAAAAATACTACACTGCAAAAATTATTTACCCCCCCCCCCCCCCCCCACATCCTCTTTCCCGTCATTAATTTAAAATAAAACACAAGAGTTTTTTTTTAGGAAATAATTGAGAAAAAATAATAACAAACATAGTTTAGAATTATTAGTTACATAGTTTAAAATAGCACATAATTTAGAAAGATAATATAATATATAAACTATATTTTCTAGTGAAACTTATAAAACTTATAATCACTTATATTATGTTGACAACTTATATAAACACAAAAATCAGATTTGAAACTTACTAAATAAAAAACTCGCGCATTTTTTAGCATTGTATCCAATTTTAGATGTCACAGAGGCTGAATTGACACTATTTCTTACTGTTTTATTGAAATATCCTCTCCCCCCCCCCCCCCCCCACATTCTAATCATGTAACATATACTAGCTGGCTACAGCTGAAAAGAATGGTGCATGAGTTGTAATATGCCTTTTAAATTTATTTCTTCCATTAAAAGTACGAGATAAGAGGAAAATCACTGTTTACCGCGTACGAGTAGTGATGGGGGGGAAAATGCCATTTGTGCTCATTTCTTAGGTCAATTTTTTTACAAAAATCACCCCGAAAGATTAAATAACTTGGTCGCCAGATCAAAAACTTGTTAGCCAGCGGTGACCTGGAGACCGCATTTGTCAAGCCCTGGTCATTTCATAATTTACTCAGAAGAATATGTAATAATTCAACAAGTCTTGACAAAATACCCTTTTTTCATCAGTATTACGAATTTTTAGATACATGCATTGTTGAGTATAGTGGGAGATTTTATTGTATATTGATATTTTAAAATTCCAATTATTAAAGGATAGCAGCAGAAATATTTAAAATCACAAAGGCTCCATGAAATTGTTAATATGTTTCCTTGCTGAATTGCACGTTCTCTAACTACTATATCTTCTATTTTAAGCTGTATTGTTGGCTTGAAAGGGTTATGTTTCTGTTTATAAACCTACTGAGCCGTTTAAAAGAAAAGAAGTAACCATTATATGAAGTCATCAATCATACGTGAAATTCCATGCATAAATATAATATTTCTTATAATACATCAAAAGAAGTACCGGGAATCAATGTTTTAAGTACTGCAATTTTATTTTAAAACAATATATTTCTTCTAATGCAATTAAGTAGTTGGAGAAATTGAACCGGAATGCCCACGGTTACAGTTAAAGAAGATACTTGGGATTTTCATTATTTACTGACAATATTGTGTAAAGAATCCACAGAATACTTTATTCTCATCGATTTAGGATTTTTACGTATACATGCATCGTTGCTGATATTGGAGGATTGTATTCTATCCTGGTGATTTTAAATTTTATTTTAGAATATCTTTTTTCTAGTGTAATAACTGTAGAAAAAAACTGAACCGGAATTTCAACGGTTATAGTTAAAGAAGATTTATGGACTTTCTAAATTTACCTATATAACAATATGTAATAAATACATATTTATTCACAAAACTCCTCATTTCCATCGAAATTAGGATTTTTTTGGGTGCATGCATCGTTGATGAAACTGAAGTATGTTATTGGATCCTGGTATTCTTAAATTCCAATGAATAAAATATATTGGTAGAAATATGTAAGATACAATTTTAAATCATAAAAGCTCTATGATATTGTCAATATGTGCCTTCGCTGAATTACACATTAACGTTTATAATCATTCTTTTGGAACCATTAAGCTCTTATAATTATCCCAAAATGAGAACTCACCCGAAACAATTATTAAAGAGGAGAAAATAATGTAGCCAAAAATTATTACATTAATTTGTTTTTATGCGTAAAGTTATTTAACAATGTAGTGAGCTATTTCCAACAAATTTAATTGATAATAATCAGATTTTAAGTATTGTCAGTCTACATATATAATTGACTAGCATTGATTAGTTATTTACTTATTTACTTTTTTTCTATAGGTTCTACCATTACTCTGGTTAGTGATTATTTCTTTAAATGGTTTACCTGAAACCATTGCTTTTTTACCCTTTCTAATAGTTGAAAAGTGTTTATGAATTATGTTTGTCTGTCTGTCTAGCCGTGCTCTGCCTCTCGTTAATATATTCGGATTGCCGTAATTTTTATGTTATTGAGGTTTAGTATAGAATGCTCGATATTGAAAATGAAGTATGTGTAGCATTAATAGTTCATTTAGAGGGACACACAAAAGAAATCCGTTACATTATGGTCTATGGAGAAAAATCGTATACGGTGAATTTTATTAACGTTTCTATATTTCAAACACAATGAAATCGATATGCATCACTGAGGTGGACTACAACATACTTTCTCAGGAGTATAGACTAAGTAGCATTAATAGTAGCATTGATAGTTCGTTTAGAGGGACACACAAAAGAAATCTGTTACATTATGGTCCACGGAGAAAAATCTTACACGGTGAATTTTATTAATGTTTCTATATTTCAAACATAATGAAATCGATATGCATCCCTTTTCGGGCGGTCAGCGAGGATATTGACGGTCGCTCGAGGTATGTATCGACGCAGAATTATCCAAGGATATTTTATAATGATTTTCAAAAATAATGTAGGTAATTAGCCTATATATTAATTAAGTTACTTGAAAAAAAAAAAAAAAAAAACATTTTATGTATCGTGTAGGGTATTGTTCGAAAGATGTCGTAACATCGAACTCAAAAATATATATGTTTTAATTTTAGGTATATTTTCAGAGATATCGTCGAAAGTATACTGGAAAAATGGCGTAGTTATAATCCTACTGACAGAAATTTCGGAGAGGGATCAAACCCTCGTAATCCCCTCCATTGGATACGACCTTGGGAGCAGATAAAGAAGTCAAAGAATTTTTGTGCAGAACGATTCATACACGTTCTAGTTTTATTATTATTATTATTATTATTATTATTATTATTATTATTATTATACAAAAAATAAAAAACTTCCAATATGTTAAAGAAAGTGCGTATATGTTTAAAAAAAAAAGGTATCTAGAAAAATAAAATTGATAAAAATTTGGTGGATAATATTTCAAGAATAATCTATTAAAAAAGTCTCCTTTATATTTGATCCACTCTCGTATTTGTATACAAATTACCATCTCTACAGACTTTATACTAATTTGGGAACATTTGAAAGGGGAAACGTAATAACAGCAGGAAACTCTTGTTTTAAAAATTACTCCGGATCAGCTAAGATATATTCTGAATTTTGTGTAAGCCAGTCGGAAATAAATTGAACTTGAGATTATTTAATATCCAATTATGTGTGTAAATATGTTGCTGTAGTGCTGCCATCTATTACCTGCTATATAAACTTATGGTGCTGCCATCTATTATCTCCTGTATAAATTATGGTTTTACTATCTGTTAAACAAGATAAACTTTTTGAGATGATATATTTTCAGTAAAATGCCGTTTAAAATAATTTATTGCTAAATAAAATACATTTAAAAGAAGTTGTGTAGTATAAAAACGCACTTTTTTAAAAATTCAAATTTTTAAAAAGTGCTAATGCAAAAAAAGAAGAAAAACACGTATATTAAATGCTGTTTAGAGATTTTAGAATTATGTTTAATGAACAGAGTTTTTATCATTATTTTAATATGCATTAAATGTAACGATAATAAAATTTAAAACCAATTTTAAAAGTTAAAATCGTAAATTACTTTTCCAATCATTGAGTTTAATTTGGATAGATGATGCTGCCATCTAGTGAGTAAAATATAAAATATAAGTTAAATAGGATTAAACATTTTTGGGATTAACCCATTCGCGACGAGCGTCCTGTATGCAATTTCTTGTCTTTCAGCACCAGAAATTCCAAATATAAATCATTTACTAACTTTCCTGTATTCAGCACTGTTAATGAGAAACAAGTAATTCGTAACAACAGCAAAGCATTTGGAAATGAAGTAATGTTTCTTCTTACAAAGAAAGTCTCCAGAAGCGCATACTCAGAATTTTTTTTTTAAATACGGAATATTCTTCTTATGAGGATATATATGTTTATAAAAAAATTCCTGCGGAATCTGTATATTTCGTCCGTAAAAAAAAATAATGAAAATTTCGCGTTTTGGTGATTTATCGCCGGTTGGGGACACAATGAAATTTCAAAATAAACACTTTTATGCTAATTATTCTTTAAGGTCTAACGTTTTCGTACTAAACTAGTTTAAGTAAGTTTAATTTAAATAAATACATTTCTATAACTACAGATTTGTCATATACATTTATATGAATATTGAATTGAAATTCAACGACCGTAATTATTTCAAACTCAACATTAAGGTCCGATTGGAAGCACTGTCAATTCGACTTCGATTTCGTTTTTGTCGGAAACAACAACTTCTTAGATATCGAAATGTATAGCGATAGTGGCAGCGTTCTTAACCGGGCCTGTACTTTTAAAATACACTTAAAACTTATTCAACAGGTGAAACTGTGTAAATTTAAAATAACTATTCCATCGTTTATGTTTAAATTCATTAAACACTCGTTCAACAAATAATTTCCAAATGCGTTAAAATCGCTTGCATTGGCAAAAAAATGCGCTGCTTGCCAAATCGCGTGGCGCGTTCTTCTTTTCGGACGAAATATTCAAAAGTATTTTATTTTTTTTACAGATTTTCTACTCGAATACCGCAAATAAATGTGACTGATCCTTTATTACGTATACATAAGTAGCGTCATTAGCGGATTTTTCCCACCCTTTCAAACAGTTTTGAGTATGCACTTTAAGAAGACCTTCCTTGTTAGAAGACCACCCTCTGTGTGAAGAGGCAAGCGATAGAAAACAAAATCCCTGACGGTTCGGCCTACAGGCACAGGCAAGGGCGCCCATAGGATTAATTTTAAGGGGGGGCTGAAAAAATCTCAACTTCCATCACAGCTATCATACATTTTAGTAAATATTTAAGGTACTTTGAGTTTTTTTACTATCTTTTGACAAAATTTGAGTTTTTTCCCGCGATCTTTTGACGAAATTCGCATTTTTTCGAAATTCCTTTGACGAAATTTGCGTTCTTTCCCGAATCTTTGACTAAATTTGTGATTTTTCAGCGATTCTTTGACGAAATCTGAGTTTTTCCCACGATTCTTTGGCGAAATTTCGTTTTTTTTTCGCGATTCTTAGACGAAATTCGAGGGGTTTTTTTTCCCGTGATCTTTTGACGAAATTTGCATTTTTTTGCGATCCTTTCACTAAATTTGCGTTTTTCTCTACGAATCTTTAACGAAGTTTGCGTTTTTTCGGCGATTTTTTGACGAAATTTACGTTTTACAGCGATTTTTTTTACAAATTTTGCGTTTTTCCCACGATTTTTTGACGAAATTTTGTTTTTTCGCGATCTTTTGACGAAATTTGTGTTTTTCGCGATTTTGAAGAAATTTTCATTTTTTCACGATTCATAGACGAAATTTGCATTTTCTCCACGATTCCTTGACGAATTTTGCGTTTCTATCGCGATGTTTTGACGAAATTAGTCTTTTTCCCGTGATCCTTTGACGACATTGGCGATTTTTTTCTGCGAACGATTTACGAAATTGGTGTTTTCTGTGACCATTTGTCAAAATTTGTGATATTCTTCCGTGATATTTTTTATGTTCGAATTTTTGGAACCGAAAATTTTCAGACAATTCGGAACATAATCACCTTTACCACTGGCCTGAGGGTACTGAATAAGGGGCTCACAACCATAGTAGACAAAGTCCATAAAAAAAAATGAGATAGTCCATTGAGAAGGTGCATAAAATCTGTTTTATCCACTCCCACAGTAAACATAGTCTGTAAACAGATGACATATACAGGGTTGCCACGGGTGACTATTTTTGTAGTCTATTTGCACCACTATTAAAAAAAACAGATTTTGTAGTATATTTATCTTGCAAATTTTCTCGAATTTTATGTTAATAATTTTTGTTTTGAGAAAGTGGTGTGAGGTAGAATTAAAAAATAGTCGCTTGTGACAGCCCTGCATATATGGGAAAGTGAAAACAGATTTCTCTCAGTGTGGAAATGGATAAAATAGATTTTATGCACTTTCTAAATGGGCTCTCTCTCTTTTTTTTTCAAAGTGGACTTGGTCTACTATGGTTGTGAACCCCTCAAATGACCTTCCTACAGTGGAAATTTTTGGCAGAATTGTCTATAATTTGACATGGCTGTCTTAAGTAAAGGGGGAAATGTAGTTTCTGCGAGGAGATCATTTATCATGACATTCTCATCACAGTCTTTGCTTTTCCACAAATCAAACCATGTTCTTGCTTCCGACTCAAAATTCTCAATATTCTAAAAATGAGATAGCTCCTTGATTTCTTTGACAAAAAACATTTTTTTTTTCATATTTTTCATCATGTTGTGATGAAGTAAAATTGCTTTGAATGACGTTTCATTTCGAATCAAAAACCTTGACTCAAAGGATATAATTAAAGAGTCTAAATATGGATATAGAAATGCTGCTCTGTAATATTCAAGAGGAGTCTCCATAGGAAGGTTCGAACGGTAAGATTATCTAGTAGACGGTCTATACATTTTGATATCGATTTCTTACAATTACAATTCTCCATTGGCTCCACGAAAATTTCTGAAATTTCTTCTTCTGATTCCATTCTATGCATAAGAAAAATCTCAAGAAGTTCCATCTTTATGTTCTGATAAACCGAATGCAAATCTTAATCTACAGATTGTAATTTGTTTACAACTGGCTTCAGATAGAAAAAATATCGAGAAATTATTTTGAGATATACAATAAACTTTATAGATGTCGTTGCAGCATCTAAATGAATGGCTTGTGAGCGTGTTTCTTGGTTTGTACTATTGTCTAGCGAAAAGATTACAGAGATTTTCTTTAACAGTGGCAAAATGATTACAAAAATATGGTGTGGACTTATGCTTTTCTGACCACATTGTTTCATATAGATCAGGAAAGTGTGATTTACAAGAATTATAAGGTTTCAGGTCGACGAAAATTGTTTCGTCTTGTTCTGTAGACTTAAGATAGAATTTTCGAGTTCGGGCTGCGTACAATCTGACACATTCAGAATTCTAATCTTTATTAGATTCGGGAAAAAGAATTTTTCAATTAAAAATTGCACTGCACCGTTCACATCTTATTATTAAATCTAAATCTCTCTTTAATTTCTTAGCGTTTTGTTCAGGCAAAATCAGTTTTACCCATGAAAATGGATCCTGTCTATAATAAAATCCTTTCTTATGCAGAAAAAGTGTTATCTTGTAGGGAAAAAAAACCACATACCAACAGCGGCTAAGATAAAAATCGTCTAAAACGGAATTTGTTTCCTATCGTGTGCTTTTTCTCTTTGTAAGAAGCAGACTATTCGAAAGGACTAATTAAAAACTTATGAAAACAGAACCTGTCTAAAACAGAATCCAGCTTTAAAAGAAAAAGAATTATGGTTATGGCAAAATTAATTCCCAACAATTATACCTGCTAAGACGGAAACCCGTCTAAAACGGAAATTTCTTCCGGTGCCTTCTGATGTTGTCGAGGCAGATGCTTTGTTTTTACAGTTATAAAGTTAAAATTTTCATATTTTGCAATTGATTTATATAAAAAAAAAATTTACAAAACCAAAATCTAGGGGGGGGCTCAAGCCCCACCTTGCCCCCCCATATGGGCGCCCTTGGGCACAGGTAGATTTCGAAGACGCAGACCGTGGGTTGCCTATTTATTGGGAATTTCAGAAGAAATGACCTTTTTGCAATGATGCGGCAGTGGGGACTGCCCACTTCGAAATCTACCTGTGTCTGTAGGTGGAGCCGACAGGGCTTTTTTTTTCTGTAAGGGTTGGTTCTATAAAAAACTTGTCAATATAAAAGTTGTAGATAATATTAAGAGGATTTATAATCAATTTAAGCGGATTTGGTAGCTTGTGAATTGACAAAGTTATGATTTTTTTCCTTCTAAAACCCCTATCCCCCCACCCCCCCTCTTGTCATACATAAATTTTCGGCCTTTTTGCTAGAAGTAATAATAACTTTAAACGGATTCGATACGTATCATAATTAAGAAGTTATGGGTTTTTTTTCTGTTTTCACAAAAGGCCCCATTCCTCCCCCCCCCCCTCCCCATGGTTCGATTTTGCCCATTAATGAACTTGACCGAGATTTTATGCCCCTTGGTTTTATGTATCAGTTTAGAAGAGATTTGTGCAGAATTATTGAAGTTATCGTGTCCATAAAAAAGTGATATATAGATAGACCAAGTTTCGAGTTGGGGGTCATGATCGGCGTAGATCTGCAAACATTTTCGAGAAATTCCAACATAGGGGAGAATGTAACAGGTAGTACTTCTTATGAAATTTACCTAAAAGTATATAGTTTCATCGGAGATGAGATTATCCTTATGAGTGTAGGTGTGGGATGTTCCCATGTAGGCAAAGGAAGAAAGGCCTTAGTTCTTTATTCAAAGGAAAAAAAAGTTTTAATTTCCTTAGAAGGTCTGGTTGAAGCAATATGCAATTATAAAAATTCATTTTTAAGAAAGCTTAGCAATACTTCTGTAAGGGTATTCTCTCGCATACATACAATATGCATACCGAACAAAAGGAGAAATTTTTTTTTAGGTTGTTCTGTAATCCAAACACCGTACAGTCTGATGTAGCCACAAATAAATTTTCATTCGTAAATACATAAAATTTTCTAGCTATTCTTATTCGTGTACCAAGAAGTACATATAAACGAAATGATCTTTAAGAAAATGTTGTCCAAGTTAGAACCAGGCAATCACGGTAAGGTCGACATCAGATAGTAATCTATTGTAATTAAAGATGTACTTCTATATTCATAGAAAAATAAAAACAACTGTTTTTAACACTTTACAACATAGTTGAAAAGATTTGTCTGTCTGTCTGTCTATCTATCTGAGGTCTGTTCGAGCTCTAACTCGAATAAATATACTCGGATTTCCATGCAATTTATATATGTTACTGAGGTACACTATGGCGTGTTCGGTATTGAAAATGAACTGAGCATCAATTATAGTTCGTTTACAGGGAAACTCAAAAGAATTTCGTTATACATTACAGTCTATGGTGAAAAATCGTTTGCGGTGTATTTTAATGAAATTATCCTATTTCAAACATATTAAAATTGATATACATCACTGAGGTACACTACATGATGCTTATTGCCGAAACGTCAGTTGACGCTCACTGTGGAGACACGAAAAGTTTTTGGTTTAACGCTGTCTGTCTGTTCCGCGATAACTGCCGTAAAAATCGTCCTATTAAGTTGATTTTTGGTGGGTAAGTTAGTGAGGTACCCGGAATCAGCTGTATAGTTTTTAGTTACATTTGGTTCATTAGTTCGGAAAATATAGAGCATTTCTTTATAGGTCATAATGCGTTTCAATGGGAAGTCAGACGATTTTTTTAATTTTAACATTCACCGAATAAAAAATATTGCATGGGATAATTGTAAATGCTAAATTATGGATGCTAAATTTACGAAATGGAGATCTTAATTTAATCCAATCGCTTTGAAAATTTGCCAAAATATTTATTAAAATTTCGAAATTAATTGTATAAATTATTGGGAAATTTTATGCATTAATTTGCAAGATATGAAACATTTTAATTTATCATTTTTTACAAAAGTTTCCAATGCATTTTTTATTCTCTCTTTCATTAAGTGGTTGCTAAGCAACTACACTATATTGCCAAAGGTGACCGGTCACTTGCGATTTTAGACGTTTTGTTAACTATCTAGAAAAATACATGAGGAATTAACCTGAAACTGCAGGTGTGTAAACAGTATAGTATACGTTATATATTTCCGCGAAGATTTTTTCCCAAAACCCCATAGACAAATTGAAGAAGAACGAATATCTTTTGAATTACCCTGTAAAAACTAATGTAGCAAAAGCGTTCAAACTCGAGATTATTAATAAGTGGCTTATTGTAATATACTGTGTTCATTTCTATGAAGGTATACTCGAAGAGAAATTAAGGTTTTTATAAAAACAGTCCCAAATTTCACCAAGTTTTTTGCTTATAATTTGCGGAGTTCTTAATATAAAAAAAAGTTATTTTGAGAAAACAACATGTCAAACAACATTGTACATAATACTCTGCAATCGGAATTAAAAAATAATAAAAATTGAATTAAAATGAGCAGGTTTACTAAAAAATGTTTCACTGCGCATGCGCGAATGCAATCAAAATATAATGTGCATAATGTGTTAGCTAAGTATATAAAACAATTTTTGTGAAAGTCTCAAAATCATAGCTTGAAAATTCTGAAAATTATCGTCGATTAGAATAAGCTCGAAATCTGTTGTTCCCAAAAGGAAGCAAAAAGATGAGGGGTTGTATTCAAATATAGTAGTACGGGCAATATTGTGTACGCTATCTTGTCACTAATGAACAGATATTTGATACAACCCCTCATCTTTTTGCTTTACTTGGTGAAATTTGGGACTGTTTTTATAAAAACCTTAATTTCTCTTTGAGTATACATGCTATCCTCATAAAAATGAACAAAGTCTATTACAATAAGCCCTTATTAATAATCTCGAGTTTGAACGCTTTTGCTACATTACTTTTTACAGGGTAATCCAAAAGATATTCATTCTTTTTCAATTTGTTGACAGTCCCCTATTGGGTTTCGGGAAAAAAATCTTCGCGGAAATATATAACCTATACTATACTGTTTACACACCTGCAGTTTCAGGTTAATTCCTCATGTATTTTTCCAGATAGTTAACAAGACGTCTAAAATCGCAAGTGACCGGTCACGTTTGGCAATATTTCAAATAATACAACAAAGGAAAATTCAAGTGAATCTCATTATTTTGACGCGGAATTTTATTAACAAAAAATAGCTAATTTTCAGGTGATTTAAGTTTTTAATGAAATAGATGAGAATTTATTTTAACTACTAAAGAAAGATTACCAAATCGGTTACAGTTTTCCAAACGAAAATTATAAAAACGTTGAATGTGTAAATTGAATATAGGTCACATAAGAGGAATTTACATTTGTATAATTATATTTTATACATGAAATTTTATTCAGTTTCAGCAACATATGATGTTCAGTGGTTGAAATATAAGTATTTTTTTTTTTTTTTTTTTTTCTCGTACAAAGAGATGGTTATTCTAATGAAATTAAAATAGTAAATAAATTTAGACATATAGTCAAGAGATGAAATAGCACAATTACTGGAAATTGAGAATAAAAAATTAAAGCGACAACACTGGGTTCAGGGGAGCGGAGCCCCTCTGAAGTAATGTATATTGTTATTCTGAAAAAATACAGTAATAAGTAGTTTATCATATCATTGCATAACACTGTGTTTAATGCAATACTTCTAAAATTTCCAGAACTTTTGATAAATTTTATATTTTTATAAATGTAGAAATTACTTTAAAAAATTGAATTTTAGGATATCAAATATTATGCAAATAAGGCTAAAAATTAGTGAGATTAATGAACAATGATTTGTAGAGCTGATGTTGAGGTCTCTGATCTGTAGATTTACTAGTTATAGAATAGGATGTGCATAGCAATCCTTGTTCATTTACAGGGGCGCACAAAAGAATTCGGTTACAGTACAATCTATGAACGATACTTGTTGGTTTCAATTGTGGTATGCGTTTTTAAATGTAACTAATTTTTTGCATATTACTTGATGTGTATAAACTCTATAGATTATAAACAGGGCTGCACAAAAGAATTCGAGTACATTTCCGTTTAATGACTAAAATTGTTGAAGGTTGAGCTATCCATTTCCTAACTGAACTAAATTTTAGCATACTTTGTAGTATATATACAAATCTATAGGACATATACGCTATAGATTAGCGATAGATAGGCTACACAAAAGAATTCCTATATTTTTCTGGCTATTGATGGTAATAGCTGAAACTGAGTTTTCAAGTATATTATGCGTTTTCCAAATTGTTTACTTAGAATGTATTGCAAAGTGTTTCCTAATCTATGCCTGACGCAAGATTTTTCTTTCTTTTTTTTTCCCACTGCAATAGTGTTAAATTTCATGCACTTACATTTAAAAAAAAAAAAAAAGCTTAGAGAATGAATCAGAAAGATCCACGATATTAAGCGGGGAAAATAAATAATAAAAACAAGTTGGAAATCGTACATCAAACGTGACAAATGAGGTGCGTTCGTACTATAACTAGTTTCAGTGAAATGAATTATATCGCCTATTATTATGATATGATTAATTTCCGTAATAAAATAAGTACATTTTAAGTTGGCAACATTTTATCTTTTATTGACATTTACTGAAAATTCCAATGAGAAACTTAAGCCTAGCTTTGAAAATTTGAGAACTTGAAATCCATATTTAGATTCTTTTTCCATTTGATATCTATTTCTCCGGAAACATCTATCCAAAAAACTGTCGGTAGATTATACGATTGCTATAATTAAACAATTTTAGTATACGAATTTGGTTTTTAAATTCAATAATACGGAAATAATAGGACTCCATCTTAAATAGCACGTAATCACCAAGGCAACCCAGAATCATTACCTACCGTGGGATATCATTGAATTAATTACGTATGATGGGATTTAAGATAATGAAAAATGTAACTATAACTTGGTCATAGACGTTATGAAATGTCATATACGTCATAAACGTCATAGATGTCAGATAACTTGGGGACACATCTCGGTCACTTGACGATTAATCCTCGGAAGCTGCTATAACAAGGAAATAACGATTTTTAAAAAATTCAAATTACTTACTAAATATTCTTATAAATATCTTTTTAATTTACAAAACTTGAAATGACTCGACAAAATTTTGCAACGATTATATATATTAAATTTCAAACCATTCGGTTGGATAGCTTTGCATTGTTATATGCGGACGGACGGACCAGACGACGACTATAGGTGCTACGTATTTATATAATTACGAACACACCTTAAAAAAAATTAAAACACGTTACTTTTTTACGGGTGGAGATATATTGGTGTTCTTTTCCTTTACAATTACCGAGAGCATAAAACATCTAACCGCCTAACATTTTGTCAATTCGAAAGGAAACAAAACAAAAGACAAATTAGTAGCAATTTGTTTGTTTAAAATATGTTTTCAAGGTTGTTTTACAAAGGCATGTTGTAAGGGTAGCAGGTAGCAATTAGACTAACAATTCCAGGATCATTTTTAAGTGAGTAACTCGTTTTTACAGTAACTGGATACAAGGACTTAAGTCAAAAATTTATATATAATGACAACACTGTTGCAAATACGATTTAATAGGTAATATTTGGAGGTAAAGGGAAAAAGATTCAATTCATAAGAAGAGTGTAGAATGCTGAAATTATGCGGCGATTTTTAAAATGTCTTCGTAAATCTTGAAATAACCTACTGCTGCAGTGGAAAATGTCTCTAGTGCAGTGTATCCTTTTCTCGGCAGTAAAAGGTAACTTTCTTCCCTTTTTACGCAACAATGTATAGCAAAGAATTTTACTTATCATTCAACAAAAGCGCAAAAGGTTAAAATAAAAAATCTGAAATGCAATGTGTTTCTCTAACTTTATTGTTTCGATAAAAAGTGTTGACTATTTTTAAAATTTTAAGAAATTTTCTTCTGATATGTTATGAACAATAGTTATGAACAAGAGTAAATATATTAATTAACTCCAAATTCTTACTTTTAATATTACTTATTAATAAATTTTGCTTAACGTCTGTTTCGGAAAATGCAAGTAAAATCACCATTAAAAGATTTTTTTTTTTCTCTATCTCTTCATTCCATTTTTAAGCGCATAAAAGAAAATTACGTATGTATTTATTTATTTTAATCTTTGGTAGTAGTTTAGTACCCCGAATTTTCTAGCACCCGAGCTCTCAGTACTAACTGTACAAGAATTTGAAAATCTGAAATATAAATAAATTAAATATAAACCAGATAATTAGCTTTAAAAATATTTAAAATTAATTTTAAAGGAATGTATTTCAATAAACAAAACTAATAGACACTGTATGAATTGGCATTAACAATTAAACAATGGAATCACACATACACACACAAAATGACAGATACATTTATTAATGAGATGATTAATTGAAAACTTTTGAACTGTAATCTTTTATTATGAACAAGAGTAAATATATTAATTAACTCCAAAATCTTACTTGTAATATTACTTATTAATAAATTTTGCTTAATGTCTGTTTCGGGAAATGCAAGTAAAATCATCATTAAAAGATTTTTTTTTCTCTATCTCTTCATTCCATTTTCAATCGTATAAAAGAATAATTGCATTGTGAAACCAATTGTGCATCAAAAGAATTATCAAATTATACGTCGTAAGATAATTATTAATGTTAAAAATGAATACACAATAAATATAAACCAGGTAGCTAGATTGAAAAATGTTATAATTAACTTTTAAAAAATTAGATTCGGCAACAAATGTTGTTTCAATAAATTAAATGCCCAGATTAACAGCATATGAACAATATATTTCTGTTTAAAAATCAAAATAATTTGTTTTGTTTTAGTTTTAACATAAAAATTAAACACACAATTTAAAAAAAAAAAAAAAATTAAAGAATCGAAAAAACTAGAAACTGAAATATAGCTTTGTGATGAACTAATGTATAACTAAGTAAACGTACAACTAATGTATAACTAAGTAAACGTACAACTAATGTATAACTAAGTAAACGTACAACTAATGTATAACTAAGTAAACGTACAACTAATGTATAACTAAGTAAATAAACTTTTGAGTTGTATATATTTAAATTTATTAATTAATAAACAGCAGCATCATTTCAGATTTTGCTTGAAAAGGACAAAAATTGATTCGTTTCTTTTGAATTGATTCGTAATCCAGATTTTCCATTTCGAAATGAACTAGCATTTTTCTTCCATTCATTTTTCATGTTTATTTCCAAAGATGTATTTTTGCTATTATAATTTATTTACATGAAATTATTATATTGATAAAAACAAACAGGAACATTCAACTAATAATAGGTAAGTAAAAGAAAAAAAATGATTTTTAAAAAAAGGGTCTGACACTCAAACACTCAGAGGAAGGCAACTGACACATCTAGCCCTCCCTAAATGGCGCCTCTGTTAATAAACAGTTTTTTTTTTTTTAAGTCTGCACTAGCACTAGAATCTCCACTAGCTATTTTTCAAAAAAATTTCTAATTTTCTATTTTAATTTTAAAAGTTTATTATGAAATTTCTTCAAAATGGTGGCAATCGGGTTACTTCTATTATTACAGAGAAAGGGGAAATAATGGGATTTACTATATCTTTACTTATGTCATTTTCTCCTTACAGTTATAGATAACTTTAAAAAATAATATAAAAGGACGTTACGTTAAAAAAAAAAATCCCTAACGGCCCGGCCTACAGACACAGGTAGATTTCGAAGACGCAGACCATGTGGCGCCTGTTTATTGGGAATTGCAGAAGAAATGATATTTTTGCCATGATGCGGCAGTCGGAACCGCCCACTTCGAAATGTACCTGTGTCAAGTAAGCGGAGCCGGCAAATTTCTTTGTTGTTTTTATTTATTTTTTATTTCTTTTATCTTTTGCTGTAAGGATTGGTCCTATAAAAAACTTGTCAATGTAAAAGTTGTAGATAATATTAAGAGGATTTATAATAAATTTAAGCGAATTTGATATCTTGTGAATTGACAAAGTTATGAATTTTTTTCTTCTAAAACCCCCCTTCCCTCTCCCCCCCCCCCTGGTGCCATTTTTAATGATATCAAAAATCTGTCATACATAAATTTTCGGCCGTTTTCATAGAAGTAATTATAAATTTAAACGGATTCGATACGTATCAGAATTAATAAGTTATGGGGATTTTTCTGTTTTCACAAAAAAAAAAAAAAAAAAATCCCCCCCCCCCCTTCCTTGGTTTGATTTTGCCCATTAACGAACTTGACCGAGATTTTATGCCCTAGATTTTATGTATCAGTTTGGAAGAGATTTGTGCAGAATTTTTGAAGTTATCGTGTCCATAAAAAAGTGACATAGATAGATAGATAGATAGATAGATAGATAGATAAAGTTTTGAACTGGGGGTATTTTTGCTTCTGGGAGTCATGATCGGTGTAGATCTGCAAAATTTTTCCAGAAATTCCAACATAGGGGAGAATATAATAGGTAGTATTTCTTACGAAATATACCTAAAAAACGCACATTTGCACTCATAAAGCTGTTACATTTGAATATTTTCATTTCGATAATACCGAGTTTGAGACGCTGATTTCAGATGAAAACAACATTCTTCAGTGAGTACAAGAAAAAAAAAAAAAAAAAAAAAGAAAGACTTCATATTTAAATAGAAACGAGTATTTTCTTTGATAAAACAATATTTTACTATGAATGCATCTAAAACACAGAAATGTTATGGTTGGACTTTTTACTCGCCGGTAACTGGAATTAGAACCTCAAGTCAAGAGTGCAAATATTCACATGCAAAGTTGTAACTGGCAAACGTAACGCCAAGTTTGGAAATATATATATATTAATAACCTATTGAACATTAAAATATTTTTAAAATGGTGAAATTGAATATGAGAAGTGTGTATGTAAATTTTGCGACGTTGAAAATTCAGATTTCATTGAAAAAATATTCAATGATTGTGTGAAAGAGACGTTATTTTTGCTGATTTTTCACCAAAGATCAGAGCCTCGATTGATAACTTTATCACAATTACTTATATTGATGACATGTTAATTACTTATACAAACAATGTTTAATTTTTCAAAAATTTGAAAAGTTGAAGTTATTGAAAATATTATTTTGGTAACTTTAGTTAAGAAAAAAATATTTGTTTTAAGAGTTAGACTAGCCAATGTAAGACTGATTTTTTTTATTGTAATTATTTTTGTAGGTTTATTATAAATTCAGTCAATCTAACAGTTGTTTTATAAATATTTTCTTCCGTCGAATTGCGGCAGGTTTATTTAAAATTATTTTTTGTAATACGACAAAAAAGTATTGTTACTATTTTTATTTATTTTTATTTTTTGCATTTAAACGTACAAATACATGTAGAGTTTCATGAGAGAGTTTAAAATGAACTTTATCAATAAAATTCCTTATTAACTTAAAAAATTTAACATTAAAAAGTTTATTTTAATCTTTATATTTATTTAAATTTCATTTATTTTATCTAATTCCCCTTATTCGAGACTAGATTTCATGAATCGCTGGCTAATATATTAAATGAAGTAGACATAAAATGTATAAAAGCTTTTTAAATCAATATAAATTCATTATAGAAAATATTCTATTTTCTTCTATTCACATTCATTTTAAAATCCTTCCTTACAAATCAGTAGCTTTTGTTTCATAATTTAATTTGAATTAAGTATATTAAATAAATTGTATTGAATATATTTTTATTTAATTTATATATATATATATATATATATATATATATATATATATATATATATATATATATATATATATATATATATATATATATATATATATAATCTGGGGGAGACCTACATCCAGCAGTGGATTGAAAACGGTTGATGCTGATGATGATGATGATATATATATATATATTATTTTTGTTAATATAGCAAAAAGTACCGCTAAGAAATATTTTTTTTTCCTTTATATATCAATTGCGCACAAACTTGTGAGTGTAAAGTTTCATGGTTTAAAATTAATTATAAGCATTAATAATTAATTTCAAATAAAATGAAATTAAAATTTTATTGTAATTTTTTTTAACATCATTTAAATTATACAGTTTAATTTTTTCAAAACTAACTAGTATAAGTTGCTCGCCATTAATTTATTAACTACATTAGAGGTAAAACTGACAAATGTCATTAAAATCAATGTAAAACCAATAAAAAATTATTTAATTTTTCTGTACTTACATTCATTTTAAAATGCTTTTTCCCAAATCAGTTCTAGAATCAGACCACAACAGACCAAATTCTCGAAATCAAATAAAGCCTTTCCATCATAACATCTATTTATAAGCAAAACTAAAACCACGGAGTAAGCATTAACATAAACAATAATAAAAACTTTCCAGTCTAAAAGAAGAATTAAAAACTCTAGCTTAGCAAGAGAAATAACCAGGCTTAAAGATCATTGCCTAGGTCAGGCCCTTCTTGGGCACTTTCTTTTTCATTTGTCAGAAATAGGTTACATATTGAGGAAAATCTGTCGATCATTCTAAGGAATAAAGTCCATCTAGGGGTCAGTCACTCTTGAACGTGAAAGTGGAATCGTTTTTAGTGTTATAGAGAGGCGTTAGAGAAGCTTCCAAAAGTCGATAGGTCGAACCGAGTATTTTTTTTTTTTACTCTCTTCTGAATTACATTACTTATTAATTTTCCTCATATCATGAAATTTCCTGTTATGGCTGTGTCTTTCTTTGTTTGTAAACATTTTCTACGAATCATCAGTAAGGTACTTAAGGTACGAAGTGCATAATTCAGAATATTTTTAACAAAGAAAAGACATTGGGGTTTGAAAAAAAAGGGGAAAAAAAGAAAAAGAATTATACTTTATGATGAAAAATAGTTATTATAAGTACAGTTAATTTTTATTTAAAAAAAAAAACTATTAAGTTAATGTGATATTTATTAAACCATCTAGGGGTCATTTACTCTTGAACGTAAAAGTGAAATTGTTTTAAATGTTACACAAAGGCACTAGAGAAGCTTCCAAAGACCGATAGGCCGAGCCGAATATTTTTTATGTTCTTGTAATGTACGCTATTTACGGATCTCTATAGTTATTATTAATTTTCCTCCTATTATAAAATTTATTGTTGTGACGATTGTCTTTGCTAGTATACATTTTTTTTTTTTTTCGAATAATCAATGAGACTTTTAAAAAACGAAACTCCGTATAAAATTCAGGTTATTTCTAACAAAAAAAATGCTGTGAAAGTTCGAACAAATAAACACGCTTTACATAATATTATGAGAAATAGTTACAGGTCCAGTTAAATATATGCGTTTGCTAAAGCTTGTTGTCAACAAACCAGCAAAGTTCTGAAAAATTTATTTTTTTTTCCAATGAAAACAAGTTAAATATTTATTATTAAACTTGCCGTGGAATTTATATGTATTATTAAAATATGTGGAAAGAAAACGGTTCGGCAAAAGCCGAAAACTTCTCTTGAAGCAAAATATTTAAGACCAAACTGTCAAACATGGTGATGGACATGCAATAATTTCGGGATGCATGTATTTTAATGGAGTCGGTGAAGTGGTGTTTATCGATAGTAATATTAATGCTAAACAATATGTTAATATATTGCGAGATAACTTATTTAATAGTTCATTAAGTGGGGGAGATCACATTAAAGGTAAAAAAAAATTTCAAAAAAAATTAATTAATTAATTAATAAAAAATAAAAAATAGCATGGATACCTTGAAATGTTACAAATACACTGCAAAAAGAATTTTACAAAAATTCCAATTAGAACAGAAGTTATAGTTAAAAATATCTTGTAAAAAGCCATTTCCTGTCATGCTTTAAAGTTACCTTTGAAGCCCTTTTTAACAAAACTGTATTTTTTGACATTGCGCGCACTCTCATTTGAAAACTAATTATCATAGAACCTTGAAATTCTGCGTATAATTAATTTTCATGTATACTTTTATGCTGAACCTAAATTTAGTCTGATTTTTGTCATAGAAAATTTTGTATTGAAAACTTAAATCTAAAATTTTTGGTAAATTTAGTGAATATCATTATAAAAGCCACTAATTATGCTAATAAATTTGAATATACTTTTAAATTTAGGTTCACTGTAAAATATAGTAGTATAAGTAAAATTAAATTAAATATTAAGTGTCGAAATTTTTTAACCTTTTAACAGTCGAATTTTTTTAACCTTGCGCGGAAAATGCATATTTTAGTATTTATATTGTTAAAAAACCATTTTTGTCGTTATCAATTAATTAATTAATATTGCTAAATATATATAATTTGAATGTTTTTCTAAACTACAAAAATGTGTGAAATTATAGAAAAAAAAATTGTTGTATTTCATTCACTGGTTCTAAAACTACAAAGTTTTTCGCACTAGTTAAATTATTGTCATTTTCAGGCTGCTCAACGTGATCTCCCCTCTTAAAATTAAGAATTGGTGATCCATCCATATTATTTTCGACACGACAACGATCCGAAACATACGGAGAACAGAACGAGATTATGGTTATCATTGTAACGTAAAAAATCTGCTGAAAATCCTTTCACCATCGCCGGGCCTCAGTTCTATTATTCAACATATTTTGGATATACAAATGAGAAAAAGAAAAATTTCAAACAAAGTTGATTTTAAGAAAACTCTCACGGAAGAATAGCCAACAATCAGTATAGAAACCAGTCAAAAGTTAGTAGAATCAATGCTGAAACGATTGCAGGCTGTTATAGATGCAAAGGATATGCATACCAAGATTAGCAAGAGTTGTTTATTTTGAATATTTCCTATATTTTTGTGTCATCATTGCGTTACAAATGTTCATTTCTTTATATTTATTTTGTAAAAATAGAGTAAGATATTAAATATGCTTTTTTTGTAAATTCGTTGTACATTCTTCCCTCGGAATTGCTTTTGTGTTTATTTATGCCTGGTGCCAGGAAGAACTAGACACTTCATAAAATTCGGCTACAAAATATACATATATTTCCCAGACATCTGTCTTATACTTCATTACTACATAATTTGTGTGGTCGTATTTTTCTGGTTATAGCTTATAAAAGCTAACATAAATAAAGTTAACCTAAACATCAGAAATTAACCAACAAGAAAAAAAAAGAAAAAACAAGGCATCATTATGATTACTTACAAGGAAATTTTAACTTATGAGAGTAAATAATTAAAAACTCCCTCAAAGTATCAACATTATTAAAATTGTTCTAAGCAGTAAAGTAGGGTATTAAACACGACATGCAAGACAAATAGAGAGATCAATTTTAAATTAACAATTAACAAAAATGTATTTACATAAAATATTTACTCAAGATATTTACTCAAAAAATACACAATCATAATTAACAAAAGGAAACTGCTCTGTCTGTACCAAGTAGTATTAAAATTTGCATTATCAAAACAATTAATTAATTTGGTCATTTTTTATTTTAAGTTACTTGCTAATTATACATATTTTTGTAATAACATTTGAGTAGTTCAATCTTAATTCATTTATGATATAAGTTAATTGGAAAATATAGGGGGAACCAAAATTCTTGCCCTGATTATAAATATTTATTGTGCTCAAACTATTATAATTAGACATATGTTTGTTTGGATACATTGTAAGTACTGATATAATTTTTTTTATAAGACCACGTACCTCAGTAAATTTCAACGTGTACCCCTTGATAGCTCTAGATCGGAGAATGTCTAAGCGGTATTCTAGTTTTCGCCAAATGTACTTTAGCATGTCTTCTGTTACAGTACACACAGCAGCTTGTATCCTAGTCTTCAGTTCTTCGACGTCAGCAATTGGTGTGGCAAAGACTATGTCCTTGATATAGCCACCCCAAAAAAAAAATCCAGAGGAGTAATATCTGGAGAGTTCAGAGGCCAGGGTGTTGTTCCATCCCTTCCAATCCAATTCACGCCATCTATTGCACACAAAAAACCCTACTAAAACTGACCTATTCAATGATACAACAAGTTACATTATTATACAAACGGTTATTTTGTAATGAATTATTATAATTCAGGGCAAGGTTTTTGCTTCACCCTGTATAAAATAAAATAAAATTATGCCTTGAACCTCTCAATGCATGTAACCCTGTTTACAATATATCATTAAATCAATTTCACTTGCAACTTAGAACAATGAGTGTAAAATTACCTCGGAATTTGTTGAGGGCATAAACGTTATCCTTAATCAAATTGGTAGGTTCCGTCATCGTCATGGAGGGTCGACTGCTTTTCTCGGAAAAACACCCTTTTTTTATCACTAATAAATCCTTGGAGATTATATTATTTGGGTCATTAAGGTCATTTTCTTAAAAAGTAATATGTATTAAGCAAAAACTGTCAATAATTAAGCAGAAACAACCTGCAGCGTCACGCCGATGTTCAGAGCGGTTTTTTTTTTTTTTTAGAAACATCGAAAACTATGGAGTGTACATAGACAACACCACACCTCAGAGTTACAAGAACACCAAGAATACTACTGATCTCAAAGAGAAGCTTTCTAAGTCATAGTGATTCTCGCTCAGTGAAATTATGATCTCGTGATATACTTCAGTTTTAGAAACTTCAGCTGGGGTACGGGAAAATATCCCCTTTCACTCATTGGCGATCCATAAATCCATATACACCTGTCGCACTCGTCGACCTAACAGTTCGGAGTTTTCCGTGGTTTTCTTCTAATCTTGCTGTAAATACGGGTCAGGATCCGTTAGAAAGACCCCCCCACGGAGTTCACTCCCTCCTAGGGCTTATATCCCTCGTGTAGATAATCGGCCGTCATAAATCAACTAACCAACCATAAATCCATATACACCCTATGGCTCTAAGTGATGGCCATTCGCTTCCTTTCTTTTGACTTGGATTGAGGCAGGTTACGTTCCCACTCTGTTGTAAATTCAGGGCTATAAATTCAGGGCGTAAATTCAGGGCTTTCGACCCAATTGTAAATTTCAGGCTAATGCTCGATGCTTCGGCGTCATTGGAAATATAATCAGGTCTCCATAAGAGAAACATAAAAAATTATAAAAAATAAATACATTATTAATCTATCATTCTAAAAACTTATACATATATGTGGTCGCAATAGTTCTTCATCTGAACTTCGGTCTGCAAAGCAAAGCCCATATTTTATTGAGGCTTGTGAATTGGGATCTAAGTTCGATGTTTCCGCACAATAGAAAATTGATGATGTGCATTTTTCATCGTGAGAAGAGGGTAGATGTGCCAGAGCTTTCGTCTCGATCAGACGGGTCGGGAGATTGTCTCCTTGTAATTTTATGCCTGTTGGTGGACCGCGCAATCAACTAATTTTTAAACCCAACAGACGGTCGGATAAATTGCAAATGTTACACCAGTTTAAATTATTATTGTAAATATTTTATATTCTAATCAAGATATTAAAACTATAATGTAATTAACTTTGAAAACCGTTTGGACTATCACTCTTTGCTCCTAGACACCAACCAAAATACTACATATACAATACACATACTTCTTAATAATTTGTACAAAAATAATTTTTTTTATCTATATTTTCGCGGAGATATGCCTAATTGAAAGTCCAATTACGTTGGCTTTTCGTCAGTCGTAAGGATGATCTAAAAGACCCATTCATCTGACCAATTACTACCCGGCATGCAGGGGCTTCGTCAGCGATCTTAAAAAAAATCTCTAAAAGATAATAAGAAAGACAAAATTATCAATATTTCGAAAAGAAAATCTATCAAGTTTCAAACACACCTCCAGACTTTTAATTTTCGTAAAAGTTATAAATATCTTTAAGTTTTCAGAATTCAATTCGGTGTATTGATAACACAAATATTTCATGATTTACCCCTCCTTCTCTCGACGAATAATCCGTGATTTTCCTCGTAAAACTATGTTTCGACTCTTAACTTCCTACTACAATTTCTCGTGATGTAGACAATTACTGCAAATAAATTGTTGTAAAGTAATCGAGTAGGAAAAAGTTTAGTGTTCTTAAGGAAGTACACTTTCCCACAATGTTCGAGTTAAAGGATCAGTGATCTGTAACCTCGCATTTATCAGTTATATGCTGCATCATGATGAAGAGGTGTACGGGGATTGTATTTATGGAAGAAATTTAATCGATGATACAAGAGCAAGACCATCTTATGTATTATCAGCAATAGCATATTTTCTCTGGAACACAAATATTAAATGTTTATTTATTTATTTATTTATTTATTATTATTATTATTATTTTGTTATTTATTGTGTGGTTTGCATATTTTATTAGTGTGAGTTCTGCTTAACACTCAACCAATACCATGTACTATAGATGTATATCTTGGGGTCGTTTTGAAAACTGCTTTCAAGTCCAAATCCATTTTGTATACCACCATCACGAAATACTTTTCATCCATATAACATGTGCATGAAAGTATGAAGTACATTATTTCAGATTTTAAAAAAAATTGTTTCTTCTTAAAAAAAAAAAAAAAAAAAAAAAAAAAAAAAAAAAAAAAAAGGGGAAACAATAATAATAATAAGCTTGTGCTCGCGGCTTTTGTGCGCCTGATTGCGAAAATATATCAAATAGCATTTTATAGGATACTTTTTTTTTTGTGATTTCGAAAATTCAACCTTTTGCCAAATACTAATTTTTAATGTGCAATTTTGAAGTGGGCATTGCTCAGTCCACAAGATACATTTGCGTAGACAGAGATTCTACCCTATGTAGATGCCAATGTAGGTTAATATCATATGTAGGCTAAGTAGGCTGAAATTTAAAGGAGGGGGATATAAAACGACAGGGTATAAAGTAACATGCGCCGCAGGCACCCCGTGCGGGTCGCACCGCACACAATCGACCACCGATCCCAAGTCCTGAAAGACTTTTATTGCGCCAGTAGCTTTATCTCGCTACGGCGCTTCGGCCGGTCAGAGAGCCGCACCCCACTGCGGACCCTCTAACCTTGAACCCACGTGAGACGACGCAGGCCATTGCGACACGCGGTGAAACCACGGGGAGTCACCGCGAGACTCATGGGGGACGGGCCGGCGTCCCCCAACAGCTTCGGAGCTGGAATCCCAAAAGGGAAACCAGGCCCTAGGCCTTAAGTCGGGATGTTCCGACCCGCTTTTGCTTTACCGCAACTCGAGGGGTGTGAAAACCTACAGAGGTAGTCACGTTCCCTCTCGTAGTGGACCTGAAATAAAATGGGTTAGTTACAACAAAATACAAACTCTTAACTTTAAAAACATATCATATCACTACACGTATCATATCACTGCAAAAGAGCTGGAGGTGCTTCTGGCCAACCCGGGACCTCGAAGAAATCTCGTCCCAAAGCGCATAGTCACGTCTTGGGACCAGATAGAGTATAAAAGTGTTCGGAAAGTCGAGAGGAATTATTCCAGATTTTTTTATTTTATTGACCACTTGTATAATTTTCTCAATGTTTCAACTAATAGAAGAGAATTTTTTTAACCGTGCTTGGAAGCAGTCAAACTCTAAAGAATCAGAGTGACACTCGATGATCTATTCACGCAAGTGCCACAACCACACTGAATTTGAGATAAAAAACAAGAAAGAAAAATCATGCGCCACAACAGTATTTTACTGCAGATTCATCTTTTGATATACGGTGAAAGAAGAAAACGCATAACATAGTTGAAAAGCCACTTTCAGTAACTATTACCGCCCATAGTCGGTAAGACATTCAAATTCCTTTGTGTAGCTCTGTTGTGATCTATAGATTTTTATACCACACAGTATGTTAAAATTTAATTCATCTGTGATGCAAAACATAACTAAAAACACATTTCTGACAATCACCATATAACGGCTAATGTATCCAAATTCTATGCAGTCCTATGTATGCATTCTATGCAGTCCTGTGCAGTCCTATGTATGAATTTATTTATATTCTACAAGCATCTGTTATTATACTAAAATATAATTCAGCTGGAAAATGTACAGTTATACAGTTAAAAACATACTTTAAACAATTCGCGTATATTGACGATAATGTTTACAAATTCTTTTGGGCAACTTTTAGTTTTTGTGCAACTATAGTACTTCTAGAATTTATACACGTTACGAAATGTAGTAGCTTAGCTCACAACCAAACACACACTTTTAGTTCACATACACACTTCTAGTAATTATTGCAACAGTACTGTAGCAGAATTATTTTGTGCGTCCCTGTAAATGAACGATGAATGCTAACGCATGCCATATTCTGTAGAAAGCATGTTGTAAGTGCACCTCAGTATACACCAGGGTCGGACTTGGGCCAGAAAAAATGGCGCAGACCTTGGATTTTCATAGAGCGTAAATATGTATCTGACTTTACAAGGTTTACACATTTGCATGCACCGCAACAAGTATGAAAATGGCTCTTCTATTTCTTAAGGTTTATGTAAATATATCATAGTCTCTAAGGAGTTGCCCGTGATTCCGAATTAGTGCCCGTTTATCTTTAACCCAATTCCGGATTTCCGACATTTAAAGAAGAATCTCTGAAACAAATGTTTCTTTTGCCGCACGTCATTTTCAGAAACGTTTTCGAGTAATTTTCACAGAGTATTAATCAGTTTTCTCTACCAAGAATATCGTTTTAGCAGATGCTATCAATTATCAAATAAACATATTCAGCAGCGTATTATACGTTTTTATACATGCTAATATATATATATATATATATATATATATATATATATATATATATATATATATATATATATATATATATATATATATATATATATATATATAACCATAAATGAAACATTACCATAACACCAACTTAAACTATGAAATAATGATTAAGTATGTAATAACTAGTTGACAATGAAAGTATTCCCCAACACACTGAATATAGATACCAAAAACTTATTTAAAAGAAGAAGAAATTAAATTAAAAATTGAATAATTGAAATTGGATGAATGAAATGAAATTTGTGGAATTTAGACAGAATTATCAAGTCCCAAATGCCTAAATACCACAAATAAAATGAGTGGTTTCATCATCATATTAGCCATAACATTGCTAAAGAATATGATTTTGGAACTACCTACTCATAAACAGTGAATCAAACCTGTGAAAAAATAAAAAATAAATACAATATTAAAAAGGAAAGAAACCGTATCTATGATAAACAGATAAAACTTGAAATAGAGTCATAAAGTATCCATTTGGATTAAAAAAGATACCTATGAACCACACATGAACACAACCAATCAGAGGGAATGAATTACAAAAAATCATTACATGTTGCCAAATTTAGTTTTAGAAAATGATTTACCATGTTGCCAGAATAGGTTTTAGAATAATATGAATATTATTGTAAAGCAACAGAAACCATGATGCTGCCATCTATAAGGGTAAAAAGTGAATATACGCTGAATAAAAATAGCATTGGATGAAAATTAATATTTAAAAATTAAACCATATACTATCTAAAGATGATAGCAATTAGTTAAATAATAAATAAATGAAATTGATTAATAAATAATAAATAGAATATCCAATTACATTAAAGTAATGGATGTATTAATGAAATATTCTATGTTAAAAATAAGATGTAAAATGGAAAAATTAATAATTAAAGCAACATAAAAATATATGTGCCATGTAATGACATAGCAACTATTAAATAGCTGTGCCAAAAATGCAACATCACATAAATTAAATTAAATTGAAATACTAAATATTTGAATTAAGATACAAAGGATTTAAAATTAATATTAATTAAATATTGAAATTATTAGTAACAAATAATGTTTCTTCATACAAAGTTAAAAATTAAATACACTTGATATAAGTGGCAAGGGTAGAACGTTTAATAAAAATTTAAACATGTATTATGGGCTGATAAGTTCCCGGTCTGGCATACAGATGGCGTTGCAATCGCCGAACCGATGTTTTTCTTAGTAAATACCAACCTTTAAAAGGTAGTAGAAAAAATGCCATGATGATTCGCCGTGTGGATAAAACGTTAGAGTGGTTTTAGTTGAACGACTTTGTTGATAAACAAAAAAATGGATAACAAGAATTTCAAGAATTGTTATTTGATGGGGAAAAAATACCGTTCAAACAAAAGCGTGGCTAGATAAGCGTTATCCGGACACTGCACTAGATAAATCAACCATTATTGACTGTTTTTCTGAATTTAAACGTGGTCGTACGGACACCAGTGATGCACCACGCAAAAGAGGTTGTTACTCCGGAAAACATAAAAAAAGTCCACAAAATCGTTTTGGGGAACCGTAAAGTGAAGTTGCAGAGATAGCTCAGACTCTGAAGATATCCAAGGAACGTGTAGGTTTTATTTTGAATGAACATTTGTCTATGAAAAAGCTGTTGTCAAAGTGGCTGCCGCGCGTGTTGACTTTTGACCAAAAACAATAACGAGTTCTGAGCACTGTTTGGAGCTTTTTTGGTATAAAATTATGTTATTTATTGTTAAATTATTATTATTAATCATTTATTAAATTATTATTATTAATCATTTATTAAATTATTATTATTATAAAATTATTATTATTAAATTATTTTTACAATTATTTTTATTAAATTATTATTATAAAATTATTATTTTTAAATTATTATTATTATTATTAAATTATTATTATTTATTATTAAAGTTATGTTATTTATTAAAGTTATAAAGTTATAAAGTCATAAAGTTATAAAGCTTTGTTAAAAAGTTGTGTTTTCTTTATTAGACCGGGAACTTATCAGCCCATGTGTTATATTAACACTTTAGAAAAGTATACATTATATTAAAAGTTAATATGATATTGTCCACCGTAGGCATTAATCTAAATGCATTAGGTCAAAAACACCCTTCATATTAATGAATATAAATTCATTTAAATTAATTAAATAATGAATATGTAAATATAACAAAATTAATATACAACATATAAAAATATCACATCACAGTCCATTATAAAATGTGTAATATCAAACGTGTGTGTAAATTTAAAAAAAATTATATATATATATATATATATGTGTGTGTGTGTGTGTGTGTGTGTGTGTGTGTGTGTGTGTGTGTGTGTGTGTGTGTGTTAATTTTAACGTTGATGTTAATGCTATTAATTTTAATGTTAATCTTAATGCTACTAATTTTAATGTTAATGTTAGTGCTGTTAATTTATCATGTTTTATGAACATGAAAATGTTCACTTGAGAATTGATAGCATCCGGAAAAACTGATATTTTAGGTTGAGAAAAGTGATTAATACACTGTAAAACTACTCAGAAACGTTTCCGACAGCAAATGAAATGCTTCTTTAAATCTCGGAAATCTATTGGTTTCTGAATATTCTTTTCAGACTCGTGATAACTTGAAATAGGTTATATTATAATTTCGTAAATCTTAAGAAAGATGAGAGCTATATTAAGAAACTTTTGCTATTTTTTTTTTTTTTTTTTTTACACTTTTAAAAGAATTTCGTCAAAAAACGTAAAAAGTACAGGCAACAAAGTTGTCGGACGCCCATGTCATTGCAAGATACTTTTAAACTATTTTATGAACTTTCTGTCTTTTGACGGGAGAGCTTCATGAAATTTTGAGGTTGCGAATTTTTCGTATTTTGAAGGTAAAAGGACATATTACACTATATTGCCAATGATGATTGGTCACTTGCGATTTTAGACGTTTTGTTAAATATCTGGAAAGATACATGAGGAATTATCCTGAAACTTCCGGAGTGTAAACAACATGATTGACGTCATATATTTCCGTGAAGATTTTTTCCCGAAACTCCATAAGGGGCCGTCAACAAATTGAAGAAAAACGAATATATTTTGGATAACCCTGTAAAAACTAATATTGCAAAAGCACTCAAGCTGTAGATTATGATTAAGTGGATTATTGTAATAATTTGGGTTCATTTTTATGAAGATAGCATGTATACTCGAAGAGAAATTCAGGCTTTTATAAAAACAGTCCCAATTTTTATCAAGTTTTTTGCTTATAATTTGCAGAGTTTTTAATATAAAAACAAGTTATTTTCAGAAAATATCACAAACAAAATTGTACACAACACCCTGCAATCAGAATTAAAAAATAATAAAAATTGTGTGAAAAATGAGCAGGTTTACTAAATATTGTTTTACTGCGCATGCGCGAATTCAATCAAAATATACTGTGCATAATACATTAGCTAAATATATAGACCAACTTTTATGAAAGTCTCATAAACATAGCTTGAAAATTCTGATAGTAATCGTCGATAGAATAAGCTCGAAATTCGCTGTTCCCAAAAGGAAGCAAAAAGATGAGGGGTTGTATCAAATATAGAATGAGAGACACTTCATTCTTATTATGTCAACTTTCATAAGCTAGTATATTTGGATACAACCCCTCATCTTTTTGCTTCCTTTTGGGAACACCGAAATTCGAGATTATTCTATCGACGATTACTATCAGAATTTTCAAGCAATGTTTTTGAGACTTTCATAAAAGTTGGTCTATACATTTAGCTAATATATTATGCACAGTCTATTTTGATTGAATTCGCGCATGCGCAGTGAAACAATATTTAGTAAACCTGCTCATTTTTCATACAATTTTTATTATTTTTTAATTCGGATTGCAAGGTATCGTGTACAATTGTGTTTGTCATATTTTCTGAAAATAACTTGTTTTTATATTAAAAACTCTGCAAATTATAAGGAAAAAACTTGGTAAAATTTGGGACTGTTTTTATAAAAACGTGAATTTCTCTTCGAGTATACATGCTATCTTCATAAAAATGAACCCAAATTATTACAATAAGCCACTTAATCATAATCTATAGTTTGAATGCTTTTTGCAATATTAGTTTTTACAGGGTTATCCAAAAGATATTTGTTTTTCTTCAATTTGTTGATGGCCCCTTATGGGGTTTCGGGAAAAAATCTTCGCGGAAATATATGACGCCAATCAATTTGTTTACACTCCGGAAGTTTCAGGATAATTCCTCATGTATCTTTCCAGATATTTAACAAAACGTCTAAAGTCGCAAGTGACCAATCATCATTGGCAATATAGTGTACATAAAAATTCCGCTTCTAATACGAAAAAGTATTAAGCAGCACAATTGCCGAAACACCCCCGTGATTTGGCAAAAATGCAGCTTTAGATTGTAGGATTTAATGTAATTTTTATGTTGAAATGGGGAATTTCTGTATTTTTGGAGGAAACGGACAAAACAAAGCGGAAAATTTCGTATTTTACGAAGTATAATCAACGGAAAAATTCGTTCAATTTACCAATTTTTTTTTAGAGTATACAGTGTAGACTAACAGATAGTAACGTTAAGGTGCTATTACACGGGGCGTCAAAGTTGCGACTAATTTCGTGCGACACCATGTTAAACCTATTACAAAAGAATTGCTCGAAAACCAAACAACTTTTTGCTGTAGGAGCAATTTTATCGATTGTGATGCTTCTTTGTTTTATGACCTCCCGGAACAGCCAATGAATTGTTTGGAAAACTGACGAGGGAAAAGCCCTTTTTTGAACAGTCAATGAAATGCTTGAAAAACTGACGAATAATTTCTTTGAGAAACATTTCCTTATTTATCACTCGGCCGTCCCTGAAAAGAGATAACCTAAAATTTCTGCTAGGAAGTCAGGCAGTTTTGACGGTATAGATCCAACTGTGGGTCAATTCGCAATTCCAACTTTTCGTCCAACGGATCGTTGGCGCAGACGCAGACGTTGGGCCAAACTCAACCAAAGACCATCGGAGCTCGAAAACATTGGGCCAGCGATACCCCAAAAATTCTGTGTTGCTCAAGAATCTGCTCTTAAATAAAATTAAAAAATATATACATTTCACATACTTCAGAGTAACATGGCGGTTTAAAAAATCATCAATATCGCCAGGCTTGAATTCAGATTGAAATTACCACCCAGATGAACTCCCAAAACAGAATCCAATTTAGTAGACGAAAACACTTAACGAAAACACTTAACGAACAGATGTGAAATGTGTGTGTGCAGCTTTTTACACTAATGACTGTTTTGAACTATATAGAAAAACTGCTCTCAGCAAACGTTTAACTGATTATAAACAGACTTCTTTTTTATATTTTTATTTAGTGGCATGTGCTGTTTTACGCCACACAAAATTGTACTCCTCAAAATGTAACTGCCTTAATAAGTCGCAAGCTTAAATGCTCTTTTAAATATATAATTTTTAAACCTAAAAATGGAGTTCTTATCTTCGTTTAAACAACATATAATAATAATTACATTTTATTTTTTCCAGTAATCATGAATATTGAACACAATAATATATGTGTTCTTCACACTAATAAATAAAAACAACAACTTTGCAACTTAGCAATATTTAAG
This sequence comes from Maratus michaelseni, assembly GCA_963931845.1. Taxonomy (NCBI): domain Eukaryota; kingdom Metazoa; phylum Arthropoda; class Arachnida; order Araneae; family Salticidae; genus Maratus; species Maratus michaelseni. Next base: position 166,006,355 of record OZ007592.1, on the reverse strand, counting down.
TGGAATCCCTGACCATAAACCAAGACGGATTATCGAGCCATATAACATGTTTCATTAACGACGAGTATGCGAGCCATGATAAATAAAAGGTAAGCCCATTTCACTTACCTCTGTTATAGAAAGCAAGTAACAAATTGCCAGTTGTTAGATATTTTATTTTGATTAATCACGAGAGAGCGCGTTTTCTACCGAATCTATATTTGTTTTGGCTCAGCTGGCCATCATTTTTTCCAAGAATTACTAACGAAGTAAAACGAGCATTTTTTTTTTTTTTTTTTATGAGTTAATGCATACAACTATGGGTGTTTAAAGTAATGTCAAATGTGTTATTGTATTTAGTTACTATTGAAAAAAGTAGCAAAATAGAATGTCCTAGCGTTTGTATCTGTCAATCTACTACAACTTAATTTCTGTTCAATTGATTTCTGGAGTTTTGGAATGCCACAGGACATTATAGACAATGGAGAAATTACACGTTTTTCAATTTAACTTTCATCTGATAGAGTGTAAAAATACGAACATTTTGATACCAATTTTACATATATTTGAAACTTGTATAATTCATTAAATTAACTTTTAAACGCAGTTTTTGCCGTGGCGGGAAAAACCCACGTCACGTGACGAAAGCTGTTCTGACGTCACTACACATGTAAACAAACCCTCGCTGTATTTCTCCCTGTTATTTCCTATGGGGACGGCTTGCTTTACGCTGGACGTTTCTTTCTTTTCTTAAAAATGATTAGTATAACAAATTAAAAGTATTGTAAATTGCTGTAATGAATAAATAATACTGTGAATTCCAGGCGATATTTTTATTCCATCGCGTTTCTAAGAATTTTCATTTCCAGATCTCGATGTAGAAATAAAGTATCAGTACAAGTTAATACTCGTACTACAATATTGTATTTTATAGAATAAGGTATATATATATATATATATATTGCACAATATAAAATAAACTGGTACAAATAGGATTTATTTCATTAGGGAGGGTGGAGTCAACTTTATAAAATGGTTTTTGTATTTATATTTTATACTTAAATCATGAATTTTGCTTGGTTCCACTATATTTTTTATCTCTTTAATTATGAAATAAACTGTTTTGAATCTTTGAAAAACAGCTAAAGTTATTAGAAAGAGCGAAACGTGCTAAGATAGCTTTAAGACAGGTTTACAGAATTTTTATATAAATATACACGAGAAAAGTTTAATAATTTTTCAAAAAATGTTTCCAGGGACCTATCCAGACTTTTCTCACAGGGTTCTTTTTTGTGAAATTGTGAAAAGTATTTCATATTTGTGAAAAAACTAATTATAATTTTGTGAATTTGAAATAACTGTTATATTCAGTTTCTTGTTCATGAATTTTTGACAAGATTCTTTATATATGTAAAAGCTACATAAATAGATTCTTTGACGGCTTCAGTTGTTTTGTGTCAGGTCAGATTTTTCTTTTAAATAATTAAATTTGTAAAAGGTTTAGTTTGGAGATGGAAAAAAATTGTGAAAGGCCTATTTAAAGACAAAAAAATTTGTGAAGGGTCTTGTTTTAAGGTGGAATGTATAGTGAAGGTTCCTGTTTTAATATGAAAAATTTTGTGAAGGGTCCTTTAAAGGACTCAATTTCTTCCTAAACAGATCTCTGGACTACACTACGCACAGACAAAACAATCAAGTAATTATTTTAAATACTGTCAGTTTAGTGACATTTTCAGAATGTGGGATTGAACGTTTTATGCTTTATAGAACTTTGCAGATTAGGGATTATGTTTAGTTTAAAAATTATCTGTTTTATTTTTGTTATAAATTAACAATATTTCTACGGAAATTAAAAAGGCCAAAAGAGAAATATTATGCAGAAATATAATAATTCTAAATGTATTTGAAGCAATGTTATGTATATTTAAATTTTATTGTTGTTATTAACATTTTAAACATTAAAAGAATGGTAGTATGTTTAAATTTTCGTTCATGATCTATAAATGTTTTCTTTATTATTTGGTTCTATGTTAAATTTTTGTTGCTAAATTAATGTATAATCCGTACTTTCCAAATAATTAAAAAAATTAATCATGCAAATTCATGCCTTACCTGTGAATTGAATTTAAAAACCATTGTGATATTATAGCATAATATCTCTCAACATAATGCCCTGCCCTTATGATACTAATGCATTGTTCAAACAAAGAATAAACCTTGATGGATAATATATCTTGATTTCTTTATATGTCACCATAAAAAGTTTACGTGTAATGAGATGGCTGTTTTCAAAAGTGAAAAGAGTGGGCTTTACTTCAACAACATATTCAAATTCTCAGCACATCTCGCTCTGTTTTAAAAAAGCTTTGTGCAGTATAATGCTTATTTTCAAATTAAGGTACTGCTTTCTTTAACAAGATTTTCAAATATTTTCATTATTTTTATTTTTTACGAAAGTTAGAACATTGAGGAAAATAAAGATATAAAATTTTTAGAACCTGATAAATCTAAAAATAGGACATTATGAGAAACTATATTTCAAACAATCAAAAAGCACTGCATCCATTCAAAAATTATACGTAAGCAAATAATAATAAAACGATAATTAAATTATTTTTACACTTTTCTATATTAATTGAATTATGATTATACGTTTAGAAATCAATTTAGCAACCCTAAAAAGATAATTTAAATAATGCTTTTTTTTTTCTTTCCTCTTTCCATACCTTAAAACAGAAAAAAAGCAAAGATTATACATTTATTTTAATAAATTTATTAGCCCTCATTTTCTACCAAGCGTAAAAAAAAAAAGCGGTGAATTTTCCCATTAAGCTTCAGTGGCCACGCCAAATTATAGTATTATTTGAAAAATCACGAATTCCAATCATAAAAGGAGGCGTGATTATCAAAATAAACATTGGATGCTTATAAAAGATGTGTATTTAAAAAATATATTTAATTTAATACTTATTTTTAAGTAAGTACATAAAAAGAGAAAATAAAAGACAATAGTGATAAATTTACTCACGTATGTTGCAGTAATTTTTTTTTTTTTTTTTCTGGAGAGTGAATGTACAATTATTAATGTCAGTATTTAATTAAAATTTTTATTCAATAAATCAATACTAAAAAAAGCATTTTTTTTTTCTGCGTTGTTGCTCAAAATTTCGTTTTCTCATAATTAATTTGAGTACATTTTTTATCCGTAATATAACCTGCATAACACGAAATTATAATCATATTAAAACGAATTATTAAGCATTAAAATGACTGAAGAAAATAATGCATTTCAAGAACTATATAAATGCGATTTTACTTGCGATATCTTTTGTAATAAAAGTATTCTTATTTCGTTTAAATTAAATCAGAATAAGTGAACAATATAAGTGCCTTTTAGCTTTAGCTTCCTGTATTTTTACCCACATGAAATGCAGTTTTTCTGTCCTAAAAGCAAATTTGAATTAAAAAAATAAAAAACTATTTCCGAAAGACATAATTTTGTATTTTTCGAATCCGACCAACTTCAACACTTTTCTAAATGAAAATTAATGCAAATGTATAAATTAATAGTGCATTATACTTAGATATGATAAAATAATCCTTTGACTTTAATTTTTGTTTTTGTGTAAACGAGTCTTTAAAAGATGTTTTATAGTGTACATAGAAAGCAATATAAAACAGTCTGCGAGCACTCGGCTCTAAGCAGAATTCCCCGTTTCATGTGTAGTGACGTCAAACCAATCCCGTCGCGTTTTCCAATCACGTGGTTTTGTTTTGCTTTCAACGGAATTAAAAACTCCAATAACTACATAGTTTAAATTATTTTTGCGATTCCGAGTTAAGTTTTGAGGTATGTAAAGTTGTCTTCATCAATTAAACATAAAATAATGCATAATCTAAAGTGAGTGCAACTTCCCCATTGCGTGTAGTTTATAGCAAATGGATTTTATGAAGTTTCAAACATGCACAGCAAATATAGCGGAGTCTTTTACCCATAGGCTGAGATATAACCAGTGATGTAGTCCTGGGAAAAAAAGTGGGGGTACGCTCATAGTTCCGAACATATGGTCTGTGTCACCGATAGAAAACTTGATACTGAATGTTACCTTTCATTCTGAACTGCAGAGAAAAGTAATTTAAAAATTAAACAGTTTAATTTAGTTTAATTACTTGTAATGTTTTAAATAGCCTAATTTTAAAGTTCTGAACTTTATTTCGTGTCTGAAAATGTCGGTCCATGCAGATCTCTAGATTGAAGCTATACAATTAAGTTATATCATTTTCAGTAGTGAAAATAACGTAAAAAAAAAAAAAAAACTCAAAAACATACATAAATTTTATCATAATTCAAACAAAGTTACAGAAGTTAGAGGGAGTACAGACAAATAGACAGACATGGCAACATTTCAACTTTGTTGAAAAGTATTAAAAATCAGCGCTTTATTTCTTAAAATTGTTTATTGATTAGCGTGCTTGTCCCTTTAAGCAAATTAATAAGTTTAAAAAGTCTGCGTCCTCCCGCGTCCCTACCGTCCCCTTGAAAATAAAAAGTGGAGGGACGCTTGAGGTAAAATAAAAACGGATTCTGCATTACACCGCTCGGGTCACCCCTCACAATAGAACCCCATTCTCAATTTACCCCAATAATATAATATAAATTTCCTCTCGACTTAAACTTTGGGGAGGAAAAATCAATTAAAGCGAGCGTCGTGAAGCGACCCCAAAAAAACTGAGGCACGCCGTCTCCCCGCTTCCCCCTTCAACTACACCACTGGATATAACACCAAGCCATCTTCATACTTAATGCAATGCACATATATTAAACCTTGTAATGTGAGATACTACACAAACAAATAAAAAAAACTTGAGTTGGTTAAACTAATTGCGCCCACGAAAATCCAAAGTCTGCGCCTTTTTCTTTGACTCAGTGCGACCCTGGACATTTTAATAGTCTCAGATATATTATGCAAAAGAAAGTACCCACTGGCGAAAACATTTCCTGGTTCATTAGTATACTCTCCCCAACAATTGATTTTCCTGCTTGAGAAGGAAAACCATTTTTACTATTAAGAAGATCAAGGCCTATTAAACGTAGTAACTATGATAGTTTGCAATTAGATACGAATCTTGAAATTAAAGAACTGGTTATGAATCGCATTTCCATTTGGACTCTGCACTCAAAATCGTGTTTTCTCAACCTGATTTTCCGCTAATATTTCATCTATTTTCCTGGAAGTAAAACCAACTGATAAATATAGAAGAACAAACTTTTCACTCTCAAAAACAGTTTATGTTATAATGATTTATTCCTATATGTATATTAATCTTATATGTAATATTAATAAGATTTTTTGTGAATAATGAGACTTAAAATATCTTAAGAGAGCGGTGAAAATACAAATTCGAAAAACAAATTGTCACGGAAATCAAAATGAAACGCTGAGAGGATAAATAAGTTGAAAAATATGTTTAAAAGTAAAAATACTTTTTTAAAAAAACATTCTTTTGTATGCATTCAATATTCATCTTGAAAATCACGACTAAAATTTTGTCTGTAATTCATGTTATTACAGAAAAAATACTTACAATGATAATATTTAAGATATATCGGAGCAGAGAAAAACACGATGCAAATAAATAAAATTCATCTTATACATCCAGACTAATATATTTAACTAGGGGGCTCGGCTCAGCCCCCTATTCGCTAACGCTCGCCAACCCCCGTGAATTGCGAAGCAATTCACATTTAGACCGCTACGCGGTCCCAAGCAATTCTAGCTGGAATGAGTACTACCATAAATCATTTTAACATCTGAAATTGACATTTTTTTTTTTTTATGTAAAAAAAAGTAATTGAAAACTTTGTGGAAAACACAACTAAAAATGCATTTATATTGGTGCTACCAATGGGCATAAATCATTTAAATACTATGAAAAAAGGATCTTGGAAAAACAATTAGTTTAAAACTCATTGCTCCTATAACATTGTACAGCACGGCTTAAATTCATTAAAAAAAAAAAAAAAAAAAAAAAAAAAAAAAAAAAAAAAAAAACAGTACGTGATAAGAAGATAGTTAGATAGTTTTGGAAAATAAATTATTTTTTATTTCACCAAGACAGCAACAGATGGCAGCAGGTGCAATCTAGACAGTTGATATGGGTTTTTTTTTTCTCTCCGGCTTTGGTATGAGTGAAATTCGTAAATAAATTCTAAATAATAGTTGAGAATTCATTTGGAATTAACAATATTACTCATAATTAAAATGAGGAATCATCTCAAACGCTTTGAATTACGTACATGTTATTTTATTTTTAATAATTGCTAGCTTGAGTTTCACTGCTCACACAATGCCCGCCATATTGGAGCTGGAAACTACTGTTGTTGCCAAACGATAATCCAGAAATTCAGCCTTTTTTCCGCGCCACGTAAGAGAAATATATATATATATAGATTTTGAGAAGATCAAAACATCACAAAAGGCTACACTTAGTGCTGCTGAAAAAAAGGATTAAAAAAAAGTAAAGAGAAGAAAAAACAGCCAGTACTGATGCCAAAAATAATTGTACATAGAACGTGCATAATTAGATTTTGATCATGGGAAATGTAATCACGAGACAAAATATTTACAACACACAGCATGTTAATTTACAATAACCTTTCGCCAACATATGCCAAATGATTGTAAAACTGCAAAAATGGATCAATTTAAATGCTAAAAAGTAGAAAATAAATTATAAAATAAAAAATGAAGAGTGTAATTTAAAAAAAAAATACGTTTTTATCAATTAATAGTTTAATATGAATTAATTTACGATTATACGATGTACTGAACTCGATTATGAAAAAATCACAGATTTTTATTACGCTTGATAGAAAGCGCAAGCATATGAATTTAGTAAAAAAATGTATAATATTTGCTCTGTTTCTTTTTGTAAGCTAAGGGAACAGAAAAGAAAAAAAAATGAAACATTATTTAAACTATCTTTTTAAGATTTCTAAAGGAAGTTGCGGGTTTTGGAAAATAAAATACTTTGCTACGATTCCATTATAGTGACGTCATATTCACATACTTTTATTTCTGAACGTAAGTAAATAAACTTAACGCCGTACTGTTTGTTTAATGATCTTTGGTATACATTAGGATGGATCGAAAAATCGAAATGTGGATAATCGAATCGGCGCGGGGTACAAAAGTTGCCTTTTATGTATATTAGTTTACATCTATTTTTTTATTGAAATCCATTCATATCTTCCGGTGCCCCAAGCGCCCCAAAAATAGTTAAAAAATGAAATTTTTATGAAAATTTATATATTTTATTATTTTTATGATTTTTTTTAATTACTTTTGGCGCGGAGTGCAAAAGTTGTCTTTAATGCATATTAGTTTGCATGTTTTTTTTAATTGAAATCCATTCATATCTTCCGGTGCCCCAAGCGCCCCCAAAATTGTTAAAAATTGAAAGTTTTATGAAAATTTATATATTTTTTTTGTTTTTTTATTCTTTATTTATTTTTTTAAACATTTTTAGCGTGGGGTACGAAATTTGTCTTTTAAGCATACTAGCACACATGCAAAACATTTTTAACTTCGATAAATGTATTCCGGGTGTCCCAAGACACTTAAATATTTGCCAAAAATCGATTTTTATGCAAATCTTGAACTTAAAATTATAAGTAAAAATAATAGTTAAATAATCTTTTGTATAGCGTAATTATTAGAACCAGGGGATGACAAATCGTTTATCGTTTATATTAAATGTATTTAAAAAAAAAATTATACTATATTGTTATATACGAAATTTTGAATACAGCAGTTGCTTCAATTTGCCAGTGCTGTTTTTAAAGATATTGGAATTGTACACAAAAAAAGGACTTCGAATTTAGTAGATCGCAACGAAATTCGTCGATAGTGTACAAAGGCTCGAAATTTAGTTGCAGAGATGAGCAATTTAGCCGTGTCTATGTCTATTTTAACCGGATTATTTTCCGATGGGAAAAAGACAATACAAAAATGCTAGTGATGAAGAGCACAATGTGCTACACAAAGATCACAAAGGAGGAACATTATACTTTTGTAAAGGAACCTGACTCTCTGCGTATTGGACACGTTACATTTGCAACAGGAGAAGCTAAAGGCCTTTACGACATTTACTACATTCTTTAGATGTGCAACAATTGGTACTAAAGCCTTTTGTGGGCCAATTGGCATAGCAATCAAAACCTGCGAGCAGCTACCTGTAGCTTCCTTTTCTTCAATAAGTGTGGAGAATATGCCAGATAATATAGGTAGGTTGGTTCTCAGCAATGATCAGCAATATTTATATGATATTTGCGTAGAAATATCACGTGGTGAAAGTGGTTCTGACCTGGAAATTAAAAACCCTGTTCCAGTTGTTCACTCAAGATGGCTAACGACTGCAGGTAGAACGTTAAGGTTGAAGGTGGCCACAGAAAATCAATCTGAGAATCTCATTATTCTTACAACATGTATTATGAAAGTATGGACCTATATGGTTCCATATCAAAACAAAGCCCTCCATAATAGAAGGACAGCGGTATATTTGGAAACTTATCAAATTTTCTAGATATTTGGACCCCAATCTAAGAAAGTTTGTAGAGGCTGTTGTTCAACTAGATAGCTTCTTTTGTCAGTCTGAATTTTTTTTATTATCTATACTCTGAGATAACACAGAGCCTATCAGGTCTTTAGCAATGCGAAAATTATTTTGTGCTAGAAATGAAAATAGAGGATTACCAGAAGTAAGGATTTTTCAAGTACCAAAAATACGCTTCAAAGCAAAGTATTATTGTGAACTTATTGACTGGCAATGAGTTGGTCGTTTTGAACCACCTCTTTTGATGAATGTGCCTTTCGAAGAAATTGAAACCATGGTAAATGTAGGAAAAACGGAGGAATGGTCAAAATATCAATGTCATACAGAAGATGATAAAAGATGCATTCGCCTAGTGCCTGAGGCATCAGAAATTGTATCTGGACAAGAAAAGAGACTCCGTTTCATATTGAATATAGAATAAAATCAAAGTGGGATATCAAACATTTTAATCCCAAAAAGGATTACAAACTTTAGAAATATGTAATTCTCCAAATTAAAAGAAGTAAACTATTTGCTACGTAAGTTCAATTTTTATAATTTTTATGATTTAGTGCTTTGATTTTTAAATTTATACTTCAGGTATCATTATAAAATTATTATTATTTATAAGTTTATACTTTATTAATTAAACACTTTGCCAAATTTGTAAACAATTTTCGTAAATTTAAAGTTTTTAATATACATCATGTTCTTAAAAAATTCAATATTTAACTATATTTGGGGCACTGGCAGATATGAACGGATTTCGATAAAAAAAATGTATAAACTACAGAATTATGTAATACACCCAACACAACTTTCTCACACGACGCCAAATGGAATAAAAAATAAATAAATAACAAAAAAATTATAAATTTTCACAAAACCTTCAATTTTTAACTATTTTTGGGACGCTTGGGGGCACCTGAAGATATGAATGGATTTCGATTTTTAAAAAAACATGCGAACTAATATAAATAAAAGATAACTTTCAGACCCCGCACCAAAAGTAATTTAAAACAAATTAAAAAAAAAAAAAAATTATAAGCTTTCATAAAAATTTCACATTTTTAACTATTTTTGGGGCGCTTGGGGCACCGGAAGATATGAATGGGTTTCAATAAAAAAATAAACGTGTAAATTAATATACATGAAAGGCAACTTTTGCAACCCGCGCCAAAAGTAATTTCGAAAAAAAAAAAATTGTTCGTATACTTTTCGATGCACCCTAATTATACATGCAATAGAACGTTTCAGAAATTTACATCATTTCTGCGTACTCAATAAAACACGCACATTTTAAAATGATTGTGGTAAATGATGTATTAATTTCGGAAGTTTGGAATGCCTTGGTGGAAATGACGTCATTCTCTAAAGATGTAAAGATGAATTTTCGACCATGAAAATAAAACATTTTAATATTATTGTGTCAATATTACGTCATAATCACTGGCCTTTGTTTCTGAATGTACATAGACTGAAAAACTTACTATTTAATAAAAGAAAGTGTATACATATTCGGTAAATGAATTAGAAAAAAAAAATTTAATAATGTAATGTTCAAGGAAATTCGTTGATTAGTAGAAAGAGTACTTCTCCATTATCCCGTCAACCACTTTCCATAAAATAATCTACATATTTAAAACAAAAAGCGCAGTCTGTCAAACCCAACATTCTATTTTCCACACGAAAATCGTCTCTTTGCGCATGCTTCAACTTTTTTTAAGGCTTCTTCCCTCAGAAACGGGAAAAACCTGATTGATTAACCGTCACCAGTTTAGCCTAGGGGGATTGAAAATAAGGGTTGATTGTAAACTGATGGAGTCTTACCATTGCATTGAAAGCATAGATCTTCTAATATATTTTTGCTCTGAGGTTGAAAGCTAACGCTTTTTTTTTTAAATAACTCATGTTTTCACTACTAATTATGCATATTTTTTCGCAAAATTTTGAAGAGAGATAGGATACAGTTATATTTATAACCGATTGAAACGTCAGAGAGTTCGGAAGATGAAAACTATTTTTTTATTGCTAATGTTAAAGGAGCCGAGCGAAAACAAACAAACAAACAAATAAGCGAGAAGAAGACATTTCTTTTACAACTAGATAACAATATTTTTTCACGCAATTTTTACACGGGCTGTAAAACCGTTTTATTTATCACCAATAAAGATTTCAAAGAGTTCGGACAAAAAGAGCTTTTTATTTTAAAACTATGAAACGACCCTACGTAAAAAAACAAGAAAATGAGCGCTTTTATCACTAAATATCAATATTTTTTCGCGAATTTTTCATTAAAAATATGATTTCATACAAAATTTTAAAGAGAGCTTGAATACAGTTATATTTATAACCGATTCAGAGAGTTCGGAAGATGAGAACAATTTTTTTTATTGCTATGTTAAAGGAGCCGACGCCGACGCGAAAACAAACAAAAAAACAAAAAAGCGAGAAGAAAACATTTCTTTTACTACTAGATAACAATATTTTTTCAAGAAATTTTTACACGGGCTGTAAAACCGTTTTATTTATCATCAATAAAGATTTCAAAGAGTTCGGACAAAAAGAACAAAAAATAGGCGCTTTTATCGCTAAACATCAATATTTTTTCGCGAATTTTTCATTTTGAAATATAATTTCATACAAAATCGGGTTAAAGATATAAAAGAATAAAAACTTGATTTAAAAACAAAACAAAAAAAAATTATTATTACGGGCGCGGACAACGACGGCAGGGTCAGCTAGTAATAAAAATCAGAAAAGCCCTACTCACCAAAGTGTCAACTATCACTAAGTTTAAACAATAAAATTTACAATATATTAATGAAAACAGGAAAAAAAATCTTAGATACTTATTTATTTACATTATTTTTCTTAATTATCGCTCACGGCTGGTGGATAATCCTAATATCATGGAACCGCCGTTTAAATACGTAATTGTTATCTTAATTAACGAAGTAAAACATAATTAAAAATACAGATAAATATCGAATTAAAAATCACTTGATGACCTAACAAACACGTGTAACGATTCTGACGTCAAGTGCATGATCGATTGATCATGCATTTTTGCCGTTATATCCTACAGTTTGGCGATAGCTTTTTGTTATGGAAGGTGGTCAACGGGATAATGGAGAAGTACCGTAGAAACTAATATAATCAAGTTTTCTGTGATGTGTACCATTTCTCTGTATTTTAAAGCAGTGCTTAAAGCACGTTTCTGAGGGTAGGCGAGCAGGGTACATAGCCCTTTAGTGCATTCAGATTCAGTTTACTTTATTATGATTGCACTAAAATGACGTCATTTTCACTGATATTTTCACTTCGCTCGAGTTGAGATAAAAGCCATTAAAAGATAAATGAATAATGGAAAAATGGCTTGATTCGAGTGCACGCGAATGTTATTCGTCTTAATCTGTTATAGAAATAGCATGTTCGCATCAAGAAAGAATAATTGAAAATTTTCAAAGTATCATTTAAAAAAAATCTAGCGCTGTAGTAAATCGCTTAATAATCGGCGAAATTTTCCATAATCTATTTGACGTGCGTCTCTCTGCGCTTTTTTTTCTTTATTGTTATAGAAAAGACGATCATAAATCCGTAAGTTTTTTTATGTAATAAATCTTTAATTTATAGTGATTTTTATTAATTAAGAAAAATAAATAATGTTTTTCTATACATTTGTAGTTTTAAATCGAACTATTTGTACTCTAAATGAAACTGAAGGATTTGAATATATTTTTGGCTGAAAATCGCAAATCTGACTTCACTTTCTTTTATGCCACCTCATATTTTTATATGCATTTCTTGACCCCATATCTTAAGGTCTTCCCTAAAAATTTAGGTGCTGTAAATGCTGAACAAAGTGAGCCATTTCGATTTCGCCAAATTACAGCAATCATTTTTTTTTTTTAATCATGCGTCAATGCATATATTATGAAACACTTCCAACACATCCAGAATACTATTATGAAACTTCGTCGTTAAATAAAGTGAAAAAAAATATGTAAGTAATTACAATTTAAAAAATGCATAGCACATTTCAAAAAGCAATTGCAGCAATTACCGTCCATAGTCAAAGAAGTATTCGAATTTTTTGTGCAGCTGTAGTCCTATATATGATCTATTGATTTGTATGTACAACTATATACTAGTATGCTGAAATTTATTTCTGTTATAAAACGCATAACACAGCTGAAAAATCAGGGAAGAGTTCCATATCCTGTACCGGTAGGTTTGGCGAGTTGTTTTTGACGATAAATGTTTCATGTGGTTGTTGCAATCTTCAGCCTTTGTGGTTGTTTTTTTTTTTTTTTTAACTACTGGAATGGACTTTATCCGAGGCTAACGAAAAAGACAGGCTACCGCGGTACATTTCACTTATCTTTTTTTACAGACCGCTAGAGTGACGTGATGCTCTATTTGTACGCCTTCATTGGTGCATTCGAGCAACACGTGACTCCGGCGGTCTGTAAAAAAAGATATGCGTAAAGCACCGCGGTAGCCTTTCTTTTTCATTAGCCTCGACTTTATCCGGGGCTAACGAAAAAGAAAGGCTACCGCGGTGCTTTACGCGTATCTTTTTTTACAGACCGCGGGAGTCACGTGATGCTCGAATGCACCAATGCAGGTGAACGAAAAGAGCATCACGTCACTCTAGCGGTCTGTAAAAAAAGATAGTGGAATGCACCGCGGTAGCCTGTATTTTTCGTTAGCCTCGACTTTATCTATGTGACGTCACATCCTTTTTGGCGCTTTTTTGTATTTTTTTGCCAATTGAGCCAACTGACACAGGATATGGAACTCTTTCCAATATTCAGCTTTAGCCATTTCCGCCAATATACGAAAATGTACTCTAATTCTTTGTACAGCTTCTGGCACAGATGTCATATACGCACCACATTGGCGCGTTTTTTTCCTCCGCCAATTTGGCGAAAACTTTATTTTTGAATATTAGTTACAAATAGCATTCAATAATAGCACGTGATATTTTTTTTTCAATATAAAAATAAAATAACGTAATAAATGAAACAGTTTCTATTATTTTAAAAAAAGGAAATATCTATATTAATAAGAGAAAGTTTCGCTCTGTGTGTGTGTCTGTTGGCGATGGCTAGCAAAATCTAGCCCACCTAGAAGTCTGGAAATTTAAGTGTGGATAGTCCAAGGTCTGGCCATGTGCACCTGAGCCTCAGAATTTTAATATTTTGATAATTATCTATATTAATAAAAGAAAGTTTCGCTCTGGGCGTGTGTCTGTCTGTGTGTGTGTATGTTGGCGATGGCTAGCAAAATCTAGCCCACCTAGAAGTCTGGAAATTTAAGTGTGGATAGTCCAAGGTCTGGCCATGGGCACCTGAGCCTCAGAATTTTAATATTTTGATAATTACCCAATATATTAATTAGAAAATGTGGAAAGTTTTCTCGTTCAAATCCCAAATAGAAATGCTAGTTCGTTGATGCAAAAAAAATGTAAAAATGAGAATTTTTTCTCATTTTCACCTCTTGGATGATGGCGAGATTCTGATGTCGAAAGCGCTCGGGACTCCGACGAATGTTTTAACATCTTAGAACGGTTTAATGTTTTAGAACCTTTTTATTTTACACCTATTTTAGTAATATATAAATTGTGATCCATTTTAAATGGTTTCATATTTTTAATTGACACACAAAGGTGAATTTAAGTTCCAATTTTAGAAGAATTTTTCTATATATACATAAAATACAGCTCTAAACCAATCTGCTGAAAAATAGTTAAACACGTATTTTAGCGATTTCGTCGCCAACATCGGCAATGAACCTGATTATGGAAGATTAGACGAATAAGACAACTATTGCAGATTTTTTATTAGATATTTTGCGTAAGACATTTTTCCACGAGGAGGCCGACACATTGTCCATCCGAGCGAAGCCGGGACGGGCCGCTAGGTTTTTTTTTTTTTTTTTTTTTTTTTTTAACATATATATTAACATGAGAAGAATATTCTGTAATTTTTTCAAACTTTTCCGAGTATGCGCTTATGGAGACCTTCCTTGTAAGCAGTTTCAGGGCCCCACCCCCTGTCGCGCTGGTCGATCTAACCGTTCGGAGTTTTCCGTGGTTTTCTTCTAACCTTGCCGTTAATACAGGTTAGGACCCTTAGAAAAAACCCCCATTGAGGCCATTTCCCTCCCACCCCTAGGCCTAAATCCCACGTGTAGATAATAAAATAAGCCATAAAATCAACCAACCAAGTAGTTTCAGGAAATTTAACTCTTAACAATTGTAACGGGCGATACGATGCCATGTACTAATTTTTTTTCTGTTTTTTTTTTTTTTTTTTTTTTTTTTCATTAAACTAGCTTTTCGAAACCCCATTGTCTGGATAATTTTTCAAACTTTCTGTCTAAAATAGTCAAAATATTGATCTTGTGATAATTACAATAATTAATTTTCACAATTAATTATTCTCATAAATTGTCATAATTGTTAAATTTATTTGAAAATGACTATTTTGTTGTTTTATTATGCTTTCATTAATTCCCGATTCTAAATACAATCATTAAAAACAATTATCTTTGACTTTTTGTAATTTGTCCGTGTCTAAACAGCGTGTGGTCCACTGGAATTTTGGGTGTTTTGATATATTTCTATAACTAGAGGGCTCTGCTCCTCTCCCCACCCCCACCCTACGAGCTGGGTTCACCAATCCTCATCCAGACACCGCAGACTCTAAAAACACGTTAAATTGCTCTGTTTTAAAAAGATTACCGGATTACGGAAGATTAAATGATAGTATCACGAGTAGTGGCGATCTTTATGTAATCAGGATGTCATTCATTTCCCTTTGATCGGGGGATTTTTCGGTGCTCAAGTAGCAACCACCGTTATCGCGACAACTGACGGCTGTTTTCGTGACTGATTAAAAAAGGTCAATCACACATTTGGAAATCAGCTTGTATAAAATGGTTAAGTAAAAAATGTGCTGTCTTCCGGAATTGTATAACGTTCAGAAGAAAAGTTTTCTTTTAAATACTACAAGAAAATCGTTGAAATTGTTTATATATATCGTTTTAAATATGATGTAATTTTCATCGTTAAATGTTTTTCCCACATAATAATTTAATTATTTTAAAGTTTTCTTTCTTTTAGGTAGATTTCGTACGAAATACTACCTATTTACATTCTCCCCTAAGTTGGAATTTTTGAAAAAAATTTGCAGATCTACGCCGATTATGACTCCCAGAACCCAAAACCACCCCTAGTTCAAAACTTCATACCTATCTATCTATGTCACTTTTTTATGGACACGATAACTTCAATAATTCTGCACAAATCTATTCCAAACTGATACATAAAATCAAGGGGCATAAAATCTCGGTCAAGTTCATTAATGGGCAACATCGAACCAAGGTGGGAAGAGGGGGAGGGGCTTTTTGTGAAAACAGAAAAAAACCCATAATTTCTTAATTATGATACGTATCGAATCCGTTTAAAGTTATTATTACTTCTAGGAAAAGGGCCAAAAATTTATGTATGACAGATTTTTGATTTCATTAAAAATGCGAATAGGAGTTTCAGAAGAAAAAAATTCTTAACTTCGTCAATTCCCAAGATATCAAATCCGCTTACATTTATTATAAATCCTCTTAATATTATCTAAAACTTTTATATTGACAAGTTTTTTATAGGACCAACCCTTATAGGAAAAAAAATAAATAAATAAAATAAAATAAAATAAAATAAATTACTGCCGGCTCCGCCTGCAAACAAGTTAGGCTTCGAAGTGGGTGGTTCCAACTGCCGCATCATGGCAAAAAGGTAATTTCTTCTGCAATTCCCAACAAACAGGCGCCCCACGCCCTGCATCTTCGAAATCTACCTATGCCTGTAGGCCGAGCCGTCAGGGATTTTTTCAATATAATATATATTTCAACTAAAAATACAGTGTTAGGAAACGCTATAAGGAAATCATTTTAAATATGATTTTTAAATACATCGTTTTAAATGTGAATACGTAAATATATTTCCCACTTGAAAAGTGTTTGTAAATGCTATTAATTGGACTTTTTAAAATCTGGCAACTGTCGGTTAAAAATCTATTTCATACTATGAATTAAATATCTATTCAAATAATGAAATTTTGAATGAAAGACTGAAAAAAACTTTTAAAAAATTTAAAAATTTAAAAAAAAATATTGCAAACTGCACACCACAATCTAGTCAAGTATGTTCCTGCAAATTGCTATGTATAGTTTTTGATCCTATAAAACTTTTTTAACTGAGCTATTTTGACCAATTTTAATATTAAATAGCGCTTAAAATAATTCTTCAATTTAAAAATTATCAGCTTCAGCGTATTTATCATACATTTATCTATAAAACTACCTGTTTTCATGTTTTTTTTTTTTAATATGAGCTGATAAAATCTAAAAGTCACAATAAATTTAATTACGGCAGCAGTGGCGGCAGCATTAGTTACCTTTCTTTTAGAATAGAGAGATTACAATCAAATTTTCATTCACAACGTGAAATATGACTATAAGATTGGTTAAATATTATTGATAAGTCAACATAATATTTAAAAAAAGAAAACTGAAATATAATAATTATAACTATTAATAATAATAATAATAATAATAATAATAATAATTCCTTAAGGATGTCCATTACTGGAACATAGTTTTTTTTTTTTTTACAAAAAAAATCCGACATCTTGAAAAGTATTATCTTACAACCCGCACGGCGATACAACAATTTGTTTTGTTTTTTTTCGTAAATATTTGAAGTTAATTTATTTTATTTATGGGAATGGGATACTCCGTATGTAAACTCTTTCCACATTGCAAAATTATATTATTGAATAAAAATTTAAAATATCGTACTTGCGATGAAAAATAACTCCAATAGATGGCAGCAGTACAGAATTAGTTTCATTTATTCCTTCCTTTTGAAATTATGTGATATGTGCGTTTGTCCCCTCACAACTCCAGATATAAAATTGTTTTTTCATTTTACAAACAGATGTAGTATACAATCAAAGATACACTTCTTGTGGGCACTTTTTGGTAAAATTGATTTTTAAAAATACCAAATGATATCAAGCAAATTTTTTTTTTATTATTAAATATTCTACAAAATACTAAAAAAGAAAAAAAAAACTGGTTGCCTGAAGTATAAAAAATATTTATGATTAGCGAAAATGAAACATTAACTAACGAAAACTAAAATAATTTCATAAGTAAGGCATTATATTAGTTTTGGGAAATATTTTCGTGAGAGGGGGAGGGGAATTGATTTCCGTAGGGGTCTTTCTAAGGGATCCTAACTTTCTAACCAGTATTTCGGCAAGTTTCGAAGAAACCCACTATATTGATGGACAATTATGTGCTATGAAATTTTCTTCGAGAATTCAGGATTTTAGAATATGATGTTTTACTCCTTAGCATGTACCATTGTTAGTTTTTACTTAAAAATATATTATTTTAGGATTTTTTTTTTTTAACTCTACTATTGTACACCTTTAATTTGAAAGCCGTCTAAAATAAAATTATAAGTAAAGAGAATAAAAGTAAAAGAGAAAAATATGAGTAAGTTTCTATTTAATAAATACAAATATTCAAGTATTCTCTTATATCATAATGAATTGTTATTGGAAGCAATATTATATTACTTGTATGGTGAATTTTATGCAATAAAGTTAAATTTTATTTATTTGTCATTTCGACACGGCGAGATGTCGCTATAGCCACGTTATCTTTAAAGGAAACAAAAAATGCATCTTAAATTACAGTTCTAAATTTTAAGGTATTATAAATTAATATCTTAAAAGAGTATCGATATTTATATAACACTATATAATAAATTATAACACCTTGCAATAATATATATTTATTTTAAATGCTAAAACTGACATCACCTTTTAGCATTTAAAACAAATATATTTCTAAAAGAGTTTAAAGAGAAACAAATAACACCTTTCATAGGTGGAAAAGAGAAAAAAAAGCGAACGAGGCACCGGCGAGATTCGAACTCGCGATCTCCTGTTTACTAGACAGGCGCTTTAACCAACTAAGCCACGGCGCCTCGAGCAAGTGCTGGCAACATACATTCATAACATAGAATCTAAATTTTATGTAAATATAGTTGATATCATTAGTAGTATAAAGATAAAATATAGTCCTTCTATTTTCATGCTTGATAATATAGCTCGATTGTTCTTTTTGTAATGTAAATTTATCGTCTCTAGCTGGACGTTGACAGGATTAATTAATCCTTAATTAAACAAAATTATGCAAAAACTATTGATGGCATTCTGAGAGCTCAGAGCAAATGTGTAACAATAACATTCTTTTAGTTACTAAAAAATTTAATACTTAACACATTAATTTAAGGAAAACTTCTTCAAATAACCCACAAAAATGTATGAATTAGGTATGTTTTAATTGCAGATAGAGTACGACAAGCTTGTATTTGTTAGAAAATTGCGAATAAACATAAACCACTTATTTGTTTACATGAGAGAAAATAATTTATTAATGAAAGATTCATTTTGCTTTCTGTATATCTTCTTTTTCACTTTCTCTCCCACTTTCCTCTCTGTCTTTTAGTTTGTTAAATGGTTGAAAAGAAAGTTCGTTATAAACGAAATTTAGCATCTTTACCAGCTTTACTAGAATTTGCCTGTAATAAATAATATGCTGAGTATAATAGAACAAAATGAAAAATGAATAAAGCTGATGTTCTCAGAAATAATCAAATTCAATTTATTATTCACTTGATATTTGATATACCGTTAGCAATCAGTAAAACTATCAGTGAAAACGAAATCGTATGAACTGAAAAAACACACACACAGTTCAGAGAACTTAGAACTTTGTTGGAAAAACAAACTCATTAGTTTTTTAAAACAATTAACAGTGTATCAAAAAATTATTGAGACTTGAGAGGCAAGTTTGTGTGAAACAATTTGAATAATCAGTTCATAGTTTGTCTTCAACTGAATTTGTCTCATGAATCTGTCTTCGAAATTATATTATGAATTAATTATTTCTCTAATTTATCTCTCAAACCGTTCAATATTTTTTGGCTCATACTTGTAAATTAATCATAAAACACTTTATCAGGATTAAATCAGGCCTTTTTTTATGTATAAAAGTAACAGTTTATCACATATATGAGATATGACTTTGACTATACATCACATCTTTTTCTGTAGTATGTAGTTTCAAAATTTCATTGACTTTATTTTCGCCAGCAGAGATCTGAAGATGAAATGCATACTTTGAACTTTGAAGGGGGGGGGGGGGGGGAAATGAGACCTATAGCTACTTGGCTGTTGTCCCTAATTATCCAAATGATGAAATGCATAAAATAACATTTATTCCTTTAGTAATTTTAAATGTTGTTTGAGATTTGCTAGATTATTAACATTTTTCTATATCTTGGCATGTCAGGATGGCCGAGCGGTCTAAGGCGCCAGACTCAAGCGAATGCTTCCTCTGATGCAGAGGGCTGAGTGTTCTGGTCCACGAATGTGGGCGTGGGTTCGAATCCCACTTCTGACAGATATTTTTTTTGATTCAGTTCTGCTTTTTTTTTTCTTTATTTATCAATACTGTAGCTTTGAAATATTCATACTTTTGTTAATTTTAAGTAATTTTGTAATGTTGTTTGATATAGTACATAGTGAACGAACAATTCCTTTGGAGTAACATTCAGGATTATTGTTTAGTGTTCTGCAACTACTGTGCCTTAATACTTAAATACTTTCTTTGGGTGATGCTAAGTAGTATTTGAAAAAACAAAAACAGAGAGGAAATAAAGAGAAAGAAAAGAGTGGAAAGTATCCTCCAAAAAATCAAAATACAATAAAAAACAGTTCTTTGTCCAAAAAAAAAAGAAAAAAAAAGAAAGAAAAAAAGAAAAACAAAAAGAAAAAAGGAAAAGAAAGAAAAGAAAAGAAAGAAAAAGAAAATACAAAAAGGTAAAGAAAGAAAAGAAAAGAAAAAGAAAAGAAAAGAACTTGATTAACACATTGCATTTCCTGAACATGTCAGGATGGCCGAGCGGTCTAAGGCGCCAGACTCAAGCGCACGCTTCCTCTGATGCAGAGGACTGAGTGTTCTGGTCCACGAATGTGGGCGTGGGTTCGAATCCCACTTCTGACAGATATTTTTTTGATTCAGTTCTGCTTTTTTTTTTTTTCTTTATTTATCAATACTGTAGCTTTGAAATATTTATTCTTTTGTTAATTTTAATTGTTGCAAGTGTTTAGATACAGTTTATAGTGGATTTTGTTTTTCTCTTTTGAGCAAAATTTAGGATTATTGAGTGTTAATACTTTTTTTCTGAATGATCGTAGGTAATATTTGAATATAAAAAAAAAAAAGAAAGAAAGAAAGAAAATACAGTGGTGTGGTAAGAGTAAAAAATAAGAGTGCTGAAACATCACACTTTGATAAGGTGACGAGATATCAAGCAACAAAAGCGGCACATAAAGGAAAAATGTTCACCCCCACCTTTCCCCACAGTGACAGCCGCAGATATAGAACCTCCTTCCCCCATCAAAAAGTTTTGGCAGTTTTCGAATACTGTGATATGACAAATTTAGAATTTACATTAATATTTCCAAAAGCAATTTTCCTAAATTTACTGCTCATTTATTCTTAAGATATAAGTGCGCCATAAATTCGTTAAAAACTTTAACTAGCTCTCCATTTCGCAAGGACCGTTGCATACACCGATGATTGTTTTCTGTGATTTTCCTGACTTTACCAGTCTTGTTTTGCGTGACATAGACATCCCTATGTTAAATTTACTTCCAAATTTACTTCAAATTTCTTCATAACCATAACTTTCTACACTGAAAAATATTGTTATACATTGATTTTTGAGTAACTAATCAACTCTTTATGATGCTTTCTTAATTTTATTATGCTTTACTAGCACAAAAATTAAAAGTGGCAAAGAACTTTAGCAACTTGATTGCAATCATGAAAAATTCCTGACGGCTCGGCCTACAGGCACAGGTAGATTTCGAAGACGCAGACCGTGGGGCACCTGTTTGTTGGGAATTACGGAAGAAATGACCTTTTTGCCATGATGCGGCAGTTAGAACCGCCTACTTCGAAACCTAACTTGTTTGCAGGCGGAGCCAGCAGGGATTTTTTTTATTTTATTATTATTATTATTTATTTATTTATTTTTGCTATAAGAGTTGGTCCTATAAAAAACTTGTCAATATAAAAGTTTTAGATAATATTAAGAGTATTTATAATAAATTTAAGCGGATTTGAAATCTTGGTAATTGACGAAGTTATGAATTTTTTTCTTCTAAAACCCTCCTCCCCCCCCCCCCCCCCCGCTTGGGGCCATTTTTAATTATATCAAAAATCTGTCATACATAAATTTTCGGCCCTTCTCCTAGAAGTAATAATAACTTTAAACGGATCCGATACGCATCATAATTAAGAAATTTTGGTTTTTTTTCTGTTTTTACAAAAAGCCCCCCCACCCTTTTGTTCGATTTTGCCCATTAACGAACTTGACCGAGATTTTATGCCCCTTGATTTTATGTATCAGTTTCGAAAAGATGCGGGAGTTGGAACCGTCTACTTCGAAAAATAACTTGTTTGCAGGTGGAGCCGGCAGGGAATTTTTTTTTTTTTTTTTTTTTTTTTTTGGTATAAGGGTTGGTTCTATAAAAAACTTGTCAATATAAAAGTTTTAGATAATATTAAGGGGATTTATAATAAATTCAAGCAGATTTGATATGTTGTGAATTGACGAAGTTATGAATTTTTTTCTTCTAAAACACCCCCTTTCCCCCCCCCCCCCCCTTGGAGCCATTTTTAATTATATCAAAAATCTGTCATACATACATTTTCGGCCCTTCCCCTAGAAGTAATAATAACTTTAAACGGATTCGATACTTATCATAATTAGGAAATTATGGGTTTTTTTCTGTTTTCACAAAAAGCCCCCCCCCCCCCCCTTGGTTCGATTTTGCCCATTAACGAACTTGACCGAGATTTTATGTCCCTTGATTTTATGTATCACTTTGGAAGAGATCTGTGCAGAATTATTGCAGTTATCGTGGTCATAAAAAAGTGACATAGATAGATAGATAGATAGATAGATAAAGTTTTGAACTGGGGGTGTTTTTGGGTACTGGGAGTCATGATCGGCGTAGATCTGCAAAAATTTTTCAAAAATTCCTACTTAGGTGAAAATGTAATAGGTAGTATTTCTTACGAAATCTACCTAAAAATAGTGATAAAAGTCCTATAAGCAGGACCTGTTTACCGAATAGGCCCGAGAAGCTTACCCACTGAAATACAAAGGGGCCCCCAAATTTATTTTTCAAAACTAATTTTTAGGAAAAAATCTTTTAGTGAGGGTAAAAAATTTATTTTTTTTTTCTTAATTATAGCTACTAAATTTTCCCCCAGACTATTACTCATACATTTATACTCTATTTCTTTTTCTGTTGATATAATAAATGGTATAAAAATAGTGATTAAATTACATTTATACTCTATTTCTTTTTCTGTTGATATAATAAATGGTATAAAAACAGTGATTAAATGCAACTTATTTTCATTTTTCTTATGTTTTACGGTTTAATTTCAAACATGCTAAAAATAACAGAAAATTTAATCTGTATTCTATATAATTATATTTTGTTTACATTCATAAACAGTGGAGAAATGACATAAAATATGGAGAATATGTTATTTAAATAAAGGGGAAAGTAATTTGCATTCAGTGATACCAAATTTCTGTTTATAAAATAGAAGCAAAATTGTGTTGCATCCAAGCATAAATTTGCGTCAAATATTTACTGTCCCTGCTCTGTTCTTAGCAATCCTGCAATTTGTAAAGCATAAAATATATTTTGACGTTCAAATATTCGCACCTGTTCCATATTTGTAAATTCATTTGCAAAATTAATTTGTTATGTCATTTATGTTATGTCATGTTGTTAATCTGTCATTTATGTATATATAATAAAATATTTTTTTTATGTATATACGTAGTTAGTCTTGGTTTAATATTAAAAGTGTTGTTTACTCCAAATTTTAATGGTAAAATTTCAAATTGTTGGAGCATAATTGGCAGAGTAAAAGGGGGGCCTCCTGTGTGACGTCGGACTTCCCCTACTTCTAAGTCTTAAGCGGGCCCTGCCTATAAGTACCAAAATTTGCCATATATATTTTATTTTAAATCCTACCCTAGCTTTGATTGACACATTACCAAATAAAATGCAATCTGTCTGTCACTCCAAACATTCAAGAAAAAGAAAAACAATTATCATCAGTCTAATCAGGTTTTACTGCCTTTTTCTAATTATTTGGCTATAACGTTTGAAAAAATAATTATAATTGAGCAAACTTTGTTGCATGATATTCTTGATTAAATTATCTTTCTAATGGTATATAGCTTTTATGGTATTACTAAGAAATATTTGGTGTTATGAGCCTTCAAACTTCAAAAAAGCATTTTCCCCAAAAGGTTTCCACAAATTTTGTCCACTGCTGTTTTATTGACAGCCTGATCACTGAGCTCTATAATAATTCTATTGTGGAGCTCAGTGAGCCTGATTTGCATAAATCTGCTTCATATTATGTATGCTAGCAGCTAGCGCCATCTATCGGTAAGTTTTTTAACCACAACTATATTTCTTATTTTAAAAAAATCCGATCTCCTTCTAATCTCATTCGTGCAAACCGGAATTTTTTAACATCATTTGTTCATTTTTAATGAATTTTTAAAGTTGTAACAAATTTATGGTTCACCCGGTGTATATAAACACTAAGATTCAGTTTAAATTTTATACTTTCATTTATTCGTAATTCGTACTTTTCTTCCCAATGTATTTTCAACACTAAAAGGAAGTTTTCAACAGTTTCTCAATGACGAAATGAGATTTATTTTGTTTTTTTTTTCCTACAATTACTTTTAAAGAATTCAAGCTTATTATTATTTTTTAAAGTTGAATATGCAGAAACCAAGATTATTTATGGGTTACCTTAAGAACCGGGACATTTAGGGAAAGTGTCGGACATTAGGACGTTGTCTAAAATCGGGACTATATATCCCGGAAAAATCTTATCTTAAAAACAATTTTTAAAAATATAAGCATAAAAAGCAATACAGAAATGTAACAAATGAGCAATACCGAAAATAACTTTAATTCGTCTTTTTTACAAAATATAGAAATAGAATTGAGTTTATTCTCTTTTTCGCCAGGGGGCACTTCCTCCTCTAAACTCTCATTTTTATATATACTAGCTGACCCCCGCCCGGCGTTGTTCGGACCCGTAATAATAAATTTAAAAAATAATCCAGTTTTTATTATTTTATATCTTTAACCCGATTTTGTATAAAATTATATTTTAAAAGGAAAAATTCGCGAAAAAATATTGATATTTAGCGATAAAAGATTTTCTTTAAAAAATATTGTTATCTAGTTGTAAAAGAAATGTTTTCTTCTCACTTTTTTGTTTTCGCGTCGGCTCCTTTAACATAGCAATAAAAAAATAGTTCTCATCTTCTGAACTCTCTGACATTTCAATCGGTTATAAATATAACTGCATACAAACTCTCTTTAAAATTTTACGGAAAAATATGCTTTTTTTAGTAGTAAAAATAACGTGAGTTCTTTTGAAAAAAAAAGCTTTAGCTTTCAACCTCAGAGCAAAAATATATTAGAAGGTCTATGCTTTCAATGCAATGGTACGGCTTCATCCGTTTTCAATCAACCCCTTTCAATTCCTCTAGGCTGAACAGGTGAAGGTTGGGTTAATCAATCAGGTTTCTCGTTTCGGAGGATAGAGAGAGCCCTACAAAAGAAACGTTGACGCATGCGCAAAGAGACGATTTTCATGTGAATTTGACAGAATGCGCTTTTCGTTTGAAATATATAGATATAAATTGTAAATGCGCATAAACGTAAAAAAAAAAAAAAAAAAAAAAAAAAAAAAAAAAAAAAAAAACCTGACTTTTTTTTTTTTTTTTTTTTTTTTTTTTTTTATTTACACACTTCACACCTGCAGTTTCATAATACTTTACAACTGTATGTTCAAGAGGACATAGCCCACTGACGAAAAATCTTTAATTCAATTTTCTCTTATTTAATGATTTTAAGTTTACAGGGGTCGCAGCGTCCTATATTTTGTATATATTCGATACCACTATTTCGAAACAATTTTCCTCGTGGTAGATTCCTATTGCACTTGTTAAAAAACTCAACCCCGAAGATTATAGTGTGGAAATAGTAGTACCTAGGAAATATATATAAAATATAGGATACTGCAACCTCTGAATCTATTGGGAAGATTAAATATTTTATTAATCATCTGCGAAATTGAAAATTTCGTTAATTAAATTAAAAAAACCAGAAAGAGTCAATGACTGCGGGAGGTGGGAGAAATATTGAAATAGTTAAAAACTAAAATAATTAGATCACCTATATTCTAGGGAAATCATTGAAGCAATTTGATAGTTGTTAATACTTATTTTTGAAAATATAAAACACATCCATAAAGATCAAGAATTTAAAGAAACATTTTTATTCGACAGGGGTATAGGAAGATGGTCATTACGACGAAAGAAATAGAAGGGTATGTGTAACTTAAATCCTAAATGAAAATAAGTAACAAATTAGCATTTTAGATTTATGTTGTTTAAGAAAATGTAAAATCTTCATCGATTATCATTAAGTTTCAAGTATTGTTGTTTTATTTAATTAAATAAAATACCAGTGGACTCGTGCAAGGATTTCGCACTGCAGTCTAATATTTTTTAGCAATATCTAATACTTTTAGATGCAGGTTTAAACTTCTAAATGAAAATTAACGTTAAAAATATCTGCAAACAACATTAGTCAAGCCAGAATATCATCTCAATTATTCCATCAAAGTTACAGTAAAAACTGATCGAAGATAGCAAAAGGCACGCATGAGCGCAAAAAAAACAATCATAGAGACAATGACATTTGAGGATGGCGTCATCCGCTTGGGGGAAAAGAAAAATAAATTGAATACATATAAAATAAATTTAATCTAATATAAAAAAAAAAGCATACCTTTTAGACTACACGTGAAATATCACTGCTACGATCAATCGATAGTGTCTTTTACTTCTAACCATAGCAATTTCAATTTTGCTTTTTAATCATAAATGTAAAATAAACCCGTGCGGAGTCATCCACACTTTATATATTTTTTTTTTGTACTAATTTTATTTTTTATAATCATTGATGAGCACGATACGATATATTGCAGTATTTTATTTTTATGGAATTCTTGAGAAAAACCTTTCATTTCATTTATAAAAACAATACTGATGTAATTTTAATTAACTGCAAGTTTTAATCAAAATACATGTTTTAACGAAATATGAGTGTACTATGTCAGAAGTCTGTTCAAAAATCTTTCGAATGATATCTCATTCATTGTTGTGTGTTTTGTAAAGGCATAGAAAAAGGGATGCTGACAACAGAAATAATATAGATGATTCTATAACAATTATGTCCCTTTCAATATTTATTGAATCACAAACGTGAGCGTCAGTAACGCTGATGGTGAATTTCTAAATTCGCTAATTTGATGATGATGATTTCTAATTTGATGATGTGAATTTCTAAAATCGCTGAAATACGTGTTTAACCATTTTTTTTTTTTTTTTTTTTTTTTTTTTTGTAGATTTGTTATTCTGAATTTCATGCTACTACCTAAAGCTGCTGCTAAGATATGGCGAAATGACCTAAAACGTTCGACAGCCCCATTTAACTTCCTTAGGGGGTGAATTTCTAAAATCGTTGAAATACGTGGTTAACCATTTTATAGTGGATTTGTAATCCAATCCTGAATTTCATGCTCCTACCTAAACCTGCTGCTGAGATATGGCGAAATGACCTAAAACTTTTGATCCCCCCCCCCCCTTTAACACCTGTCAGGTTTCTGGGCTTTAACCGAACTTATGTTTTATATATCTTGTTAAATTAATTAGTTATATTTAGTTATTATTGTATATTACTGTACTCATTTATATATTTTCTTTCTTTATTAAATGTAAACTTCTCTGTGTGATTGACAATGGTATTTCTTCTGATCCGCATAGCTATTTTTGGGGTGTTCACGGGATCATTATGAAAGAAGTTTAATCCATTTCTGGAATATGGACACAATGAGCACTGAATTCCTAGAGAACTAAGTTAGGAAGATGATAGGGAAAATGAAAAAAGGGGGAATGTTCCTGGAAGTATAGCGTAGCCGGAATAGATCGGAGTCATCTTTTGAGTTTGAGGTGGTTTTAATATAACTCCACCGGAACAGTGTGTGTAGTACTGCGTAACGAAGTATAGGATAATATGCGATCAGGGAGATTGTCATTCATCAATCGCATAGAGAAAGTTCTAATAATATCTAATTATATGGACCAAACCGTAATTTTCAGCAATAAGGACTATTACTGCATTTTTATGCTAATTTAATCAATAAATTATTTGTTGATTATCTAAGTGGGGAATTCTTTTCTCAACATGTCCGGTATCAGTTTAATACCGATGGTGGCAGCAAATACCATACTACTAAGGTCTCAAGGCTAGACGAGGAACAATGAGGAAAGGCAACAACGGTGACCGCGAAGGGGTCAAAGGCCCAACAACATCCTTCGAGGAGGATTTTCAAATATCCTTTCTTTTTTTTTTTTTGAGACCGGCGACCAGGCCCCTACCTGCCAGGTTTCCCTAGCTTAAACGGGTTTAGTGCCTGGTACCGGGGCGCGTAGCGCCACTGAAGAGATGCCGCGTAGCGGCTGGCCGTTGCTGACAGGACGGCTATGTGGAGGACTTAGTTTTGTTTCCATTTTGTTTTGCTGCTAATTGATGTTATTCTTTTTATATGGACCTGTCATCGTTATGCGAGTTGGTCTCGTAATTTAGAGCCTTGATCAGGTGACGAGACCTTCACCTGATTAGGCACCCCCAGAGGTATTATTCACAGGGAACTTGGAGGACTTTACACCCACGACGGATTTTACATGCACCAGGCGCCATTAGCGTACATGATAAAAAAAAAAAAAAAAAAAAAAAAAAAAAAAAAAAAAAAAAAAACCTGTAAGGGAAGGGGGTTAATACATGTTTATTTAACTTTACATAAAAAATAGAAGAAATGATTACTTTTACCTGTGTTGGATTGTTTTTTTCCCTTACTTTTTCTACCGTACTTTCCAGTTACCTGTTGTTTTTCTTTTGCTGCTTGATTTTTGTTGCACATTTAGGTTTATCTCGTTGCTTTTTGGTTTCTCATGTGATGCAGTTGTTTCTCTTTTGTTGCATTTATTTTGGTTTCTCATTTGTTGCAGGTTTCTCATTGTGATTTGGGTTTCTCATATTTCTCTGTTGATTTTATACTCTGTTGCATCACTGGTAACCGTTGAATTTGTTGTCATGAATGCCCTCTAGTGGCGATCAGTCCATATATACCTTATGGCTGTTTTCATGAGCTCGATGAAGCTTTTTGAGGACTTGGTGCGCTATGGGGTGGGGCATATTCCTTGGCCATTAGTCCGTTAATTAGTTATTAACTTCCACCCTCTTAGACGCTAAAAGAACGATTTTTTTTTCGCAGGAAAGAGGTATGCTTTACACTGCTATTTTATTATATATACACATATATACATATATATATTTTCTTTTTTTTTTTTTTTTTTTTTTTTTTTTTTCCTGGAAGGTAAGATTAATTAGACAGAGGTTATACACACTTTGAATATAGAGGTATGGTGGCTGCTGGGACTTTTATGTTTTTTTTTTTTTTTTTTTTTGTATTAGTCTATGTTTGTCTGTTTCATGTCGTCTACATTGTTCATTAGCCATCTGATCACTGCTCTACCTTTGTTTTGTACATGTTTGTTGTTTGCAAGTTGTCTGTGCCATAGTATTTCGTTATTAACTGTGATGGTGACCAGATGGTGTGGTTCTGTGAGTGGGCAGGCCGTAAGGTAGTGTTTTATGGACCCTAATTCCCCGCATATGCATTCTGGAGAGCTAAATTTAGTAAATCTATGTAGGTATTGTGGGAATGCTCCATGATCTGTGTAGATTTGGCTCAGTAATTTACAGCTTATAAGCCGTTTTGTGTCTACTTTTGGGAAGTATCCATGAGTTGTTCTACCCGTATCCCCATAGTCCCACTCGAACTGCCATTGTTTTATTGTTAACTCTTTTAATATACGCTTAAGGTTTGATATTGGTCTTTCTATGTGGTAGGGTCTATCATTTTTTTTATTTTTAGCCGCTTCTTTTGCTAATTCGTCAGCATCCTCGTTTCCTTGGATGCCAACGTGTGCCTTAACCCAATTAATTTTAAATTTGTTGTTTGATTTTCTTATTTTGTTTTGTATGTCTGCAATTAGTTTTACTGTGTTGAATGGTTTGCTGAGTGCTAATATTGCTGATAGGCAGTCCGAGTGAATGCTATAATCCATCCCTGTTTCGTTGCCCCATTCTGTTGCCTTTAGTATCGACAGTAGTTCGGCTTGGAAGACACTGTTATGTTTCCGCAATGGTGTTGACCATAGTTTAATTTTTTTGTCGCTTTTGTATGCTACGAAAGCCGATCCCGTAGCGCCTGATTCCAATTTTGAGCCGTCTGTATAAATTGTTATATCTGTTTCGTTGTAGCCTATCTTTGGTTCTGTTGTTTCTGCTGGGTGCGTTTCCCATATGTTTATTTTGTTATCGTAGTCTGTTGGTTGAATTGTATTACCGTATAATTTACATGTTTCTCTTAACCTTGTTATTGTTCCATATGTTGCTTCATATTTGACCTGTAGGTGTATTGGAATCAGGCCCGCCAGTACCTGTAGGGCTGCTGTTGGGGCAGTTTTGTATGCCTTGACTATGGTCAGCAGAAAATGTCTTTGGCAAGTGGTTAGGGCCGTTTTGCTTCTAGCATTTAATTTGTGTCCCCAGATTGGGGCTGCATATGTTAGCACTTTTTCTGCTACTGTTCGATACCAAATTTTTATGATGTCTGGTTTTATTCCCCAACCTCTTTTTGCCATTTGTCCCAGCATATTGAATGATTTGCGTACTTTGGTTGTTTGGTGTTGGCAATGTGGCAGCCAGTTTAGGTTACGGTGTATTATGACTCCTAAGTATTTGATTTGGTCTTTACCTTCTAGATCCTTGTCCTCTAATTTGATTCCCTCTATCTTTCCCGAGACTTGATCTGGGAGGTTGTGTAAGCGAGGTCTGTTTAGATACAGTAGCTCTGTTTTTTCCCTGTTTAGCGTAAGATTGTTGCTTTTTATCCAGTTGTTGAATTCTTCTATTATTTTATTTGCTAAGATTACCAGTTGCTCTTTAGTTTTCGCTTTGAGTATTAGGATGAAATCGTCGGCAAATGCTTGGATTCTAACCTTTTTACCCCAGTTCTTTTTTAAGGCTACGTCTGCTATTAGCAGCCAAAGTAGCGGGCCAAGACAACTTCCTTGCGGACAGCCGCCAAAGGTTTGTCTTGATTGTTTTATTCCGTTTTCCTCTAGTGTGACAAACCTGTTTTCAAGGAAACTAATTATCCAGTTTGTTAAATAAGTTGGGTTCGGGGAGTTTTTTAGTATATTTGCTATTATTGGCCATCTAATATTATCAAAGGCTCCTTTAATATCCATTGCTACTAGTAGTGTTTGGAATTTATCTTTTTTATCTTGTTTTATCGTTTTTATAAGGTTGTTTAGTGCGTGTTCTGTTGAAGTACCTTGTTTAAAACCATATTGCTTTTTGCTCAAATATTTGTTTAATGTCAGATGGTGCATTATTCTACCGTATATTATTCTTTCTAGGATTTTACTGAAGGCCGGTAGCAGGCATATTGGTCTATAGTTTTTGGGGTCCTGGGTTTTTTTTCCCGGTTTGTGGAACAGGACCACTGTACCTATTTTGAATGTTTTTGGGAAGTGTTTTAGCTTGAGGCATGCGTTGAATAACGAGAGCATTAACTTTGGCGTCGCTTTGTGTATTTTTTTAATTAAATTGTAGTCTATGTAATCGAATCCTGGAGCTTTGTTTTGCTTTATATTTTTTATTATTCTGTTAAGTTCGTGTTTTGTTATGTCTGGTGGGTTAATGTCTCTGAATTTTGGTGGCGCCGGTGTGAGTTTATGTTCTGTGTTTGGGTTTGTTAAGTACAGGTTATCTAGAAAGTGGTTAAGTGTTTCTTTTATTGTTACTGTTTGGTTGTTTGGTAGTACATTTACTAATCGTGATGGCTTTGGTTTTTTACCTGAGGCAGCTTTGTATTGTGGCCCGTATGTATCTATGGCTTCGTTACAGAATTTTTTCCAAGTTTCCCTTTTTGTTCTGTTGATTAGTTTTTTAAGTTTTGCCCTTTCTTTTTTATATTCTATGTGTTGTTTGTATTTTAGTTCTTCATCTTGTTGTTTTTGATATTTCCTTCTAAATGCTCTAACTCGGTTTCGGGCTGTTTTTATCTCCATTGTCCACCATGTTGGAGCTGTTATATTTGGTGATTTTCTTTGTTTGTAGCATTGTAATGCTATTGCTGTGATTTCATTTTGTATTTTCATTGTTATGTTGTCTAATTGTTCTTTGCTGGTTATCCTTGTAAGTTCATTTATATATTTGTTCCCTATTTGTTTTATTTTTTTCTCAAATTTTGCATGTTTTCCATGTTTTGTCTCTAGTTTGTGTCTGTAATAACTTATGTTGTCATATGTTAGTTTGAATTTAATGTATTTGTGGTCGCTATGGGACTCGTCGTCACTTACTTCCCATTCCGTTATTTTGTCCCCAAGGTTTGTCGTTGCTATTGTTAGGTCTGGCCACCCTTGGATAACTTTTTTCCTCCGCATTGTGCTAAATGAGGCTGGTGCGTTTGGTGGATTTTGTACGTATAAGTCGTTAGCTAGTAAAAAATCTGTTAGCTGTTCTCCTCTTGTGTCTATATCATTGTAACCCCAGACCTGAGAGTGTGCATTGAAGTCTCCCGTCAGCAGAATTTCACCTTTGGCTATTTTCAATGTGTCTTCGACCTCTTGAAGCACACTCATGAAGTCTGCTGAGGGGGGGACGTATACATTTATTATCGTTATTATTTCCTTTTTATTTTCTAGTGTTACTGCTGTTGTGTGGTCGGTTTCTTTTAGTGTTATTGGGTTTGTTCCTGTGTTTGTGATTATTGCCGCTTTGTTTGTTTTTGTTTTTGATATTTTCCATAATTTTGAGCTAAAACCTATTATGTCTCCTGTTTGTCTATTTTGGTAAAAGTCTTGGATCAGCGCGATGTTGATTTCATTTGCTCCCATATACCCCGCAAGTGATTTTGTGGCATTTGCACTACCGTGTAGATTTATTTATATCATTTTTATTGTGTCTGTATCATTGTTTGTGAGAGTTGTGTTTGGGCTTGGTTTATTCGGGGGAGATTTACTTTGGTTTGTGGTGGCGGGTGTGTTTACGTTTGTATTTTGTGTTTGTTTTGCGCCGCGCGGGCACTGTCTTTTATCGGTGTCCGCGAAAACGTTGCTCTTGTCTTTGCCTGTGTTGCATGTTGTTTATTTCTTCCTGCGTCCTCCTTTGTATTCTTGGGACCCCGCGGTACGTTACTACTGTGGCTTGTCCTCGCAATACTTCTAATCCGCTTGTTAACCTCTTTTTTCCCTCCTCCAATTCTATTTGTCTAATAGTGAGGAGTCTCCGGTATACCGTGCACCTCCCATCGTGAGCCGTGTGATCCGTTGATAGCTGAGAGCGTAAATAACCTTTAGTCATCTCATTGTAGTTTAGACACATGATACATCTTTCTCTTCTCTTAGGGCATTCGTCATGCTTGTGATCTCCAGCACATTCAGAGCAGACTTGTCGCTGGTCGCAGTATTGTGCAATGTGATCAAATCCCTGGCAACGGTGGCACCTCAGAATCGTCACGTAGTTTTTTATCGGGCATTCCCTGAGCCCAAGGCACACCGATCTTCTCTTGAGGAGATGGTCTGCCAGTGGCTCCGGGAGTGTGACTGGTATGTGCATTCGTTCTGTTGGTATCATTATTGGTTTGAGTATATTTACTACTTCCTCAGGATCCTTTGATCCATCCAAACCTAGTACTTTTTCCAGTTTTACTTGTATGGCTTCTTTACTTACCGTGTTTGGAACGTGGAAGATCATTATTCTTTTCTTCCTCAGGTTTGCCGTCTTGATATTCAGGTTTGAGCTTGTTTCCGTGTTTTCTTTCAGTGTTTCTTTTAACCTTGTGGCCTCTGTTGCATTTTCACACTCAATTCGTATACCATTTCTGATTCTTGTCACTCTGTTGATTCCTTCGTGGTCTTTTACTGTATTCGTGACTTGCTTTTCTACCTCTTCTGCACTTCTTTCATCTGTACCTTGTATTATGACCGTTGATGTCGCTGCCCTTATGGCCTGGGCATATGTGGCCGGCGCCCTTGGTTTGACCTCCTGTGTTTGTACTGGGGGGTTGGTAGGTTTGTAATTTTCCGTGGTTTGTACTTGTTTGGTTTCGATGAGACGTTCTATTGTTTCAGCTTTTGCCTCTGCATATGTTACTCTGTGTTCCAATTCCTGGAGTGAATTGATGATTATTTGGAGTGCTTGGTTCATCGCATTGGTTATTGGTACTAGCATCTTTGATTTCTTCTGGAGCATTTTTATGTAGCTAACTGCTTTCATGGCTTTATCCATCTCTACCGATCTTCTTTGTGCTAGGCCGCTTTTGTCACATATTTGCACAAGTTCTTTCTTGAGCTTTTTCACTTCCTGGTCTTCTGTTACCAGTTGCTTCTTCCCCATTTCTGCTTCTTCATATTTTTCCTCTTCTTCTTCACTTGATATTTCGAAGTATTTTTCTATTTCACTGGAACTGACATTTTCTTCTGTCTCTCTTTCTTCTTCTTTCGTTTCATTTATTTTCCTTGTGCTCTTCTGGTTCGCACCCGATGCACCCGAGACCCCTGCATTTTTTGTGTTTTGTGTGTTTTGAGATATTTTTAGTTTTGTTAGGTCTTTCTTTATTAGGTCATTCTTTTGTGCGCCTTGAGTGGTTATTGTTTTCTTTGTTGACGATTTTTGTAGAGGTGGTGAGTTGTTTTTATTTGAATGTACTGAGCTCGATCTGGAACTCGATCTTGAAAATCGCATTTTGTCTAGCTGGTGTTTTTCCTACAATTTATGTTTTTGTGGTCCCAGCAGTTATAATAACAATTCTACACTTTGTCTATCTTGAATCAGACTGAACTATGTAATTTAATACTTTATAGAATTAATTACTATTATTACTAAAATAGCTATAGGCAATACGGGAACCCTCAATGGTCGGGAGTTAAGGTTTCTGTTTTGATTTGTTGTTTTTACAAGTGATGAATATGGGGGAGGGGGGGGGGATGATGTTGTTGTGGCACCAGCAGCGGGGGGAGGGGGGAAACAGAATTTCTTTCTTTCCTACTAATCTTAGTCTTGATTAGTAACAAGTAAACCGATGTGTTACTGAATTGAAGCCCTCCTATGAGGAGAAACTGATTTTTATTTGTTCTGGATGAGCACGTACATGCTTTAACAAGTGTAACTGGTTTAGTGCTCAACTTGATTTGTTACGGGATATGACTTAAAAACGGGTAATTTGATTGTTACCGTGTTGTTAGTGTAATCCATTACTTATGGTGTTGCGGTGATGTAGTAAGGGGCAAGACCTCCTAACTTACCTTAGCCTTTTTACATATTTCTGGAGTTGTAGCTAAAAACTAGAGAAGAGATGAATAGTATATATCATTCTGCCCCACCGGGAGGGGGGACTAACTCAGCCCCCGATGGATAAATAACGATAGAGGTTCCCACCAACATGAAGAGCGTCCCAAAAATACTACGGTATAGGGAAACTAAAGTCTAAACCCTTCCTAATTTGTTAGAGTAGAAAATGAGGTAGATAAAAAAAAATGATTTGTTAGTAAAAGAAAAAAAAAAGAGCTTGGTGGGATGAAAATATTGAGTCAGAAAGCTGCTCATTAATTGCAGAGCCAAGAGACCTAGCTAATAACATATTAATTAAATATGAGAATTTTTATTTTTTTTTTTTAAGGGGGGGGGGGAGATGTGTGCAGCAGTTGTCGAGAATTTAATTGTCCATCTATAGACATGCTGTATGCGCTGGAAAAAGCAAATAAAGGCAATAAAAACCCCACCATTGTGGAGAGCGAACCAAAATTACTACTAATGGTAAAACCAGGTCATAAACCTAATGATTTAGAGTAGAAAATTTTGACTATGAAATCTAATTACAGAATAGAAAAATAAATGATCAATTATTAAAAAAAACGATAAGCGCGGTGGGATGAAAAAAAATGAGGCACAATGCTCTTTATTAATTGTAAAACCAAAAGACCTAACTAATGACATATTACATGTGGGGATTAAAGTTGGAATAGTTGGCGCCGCCCCCCCCCCCAAAGAGCATATGCCCATGGCGGGAGAG
The DNA here is from genome assembly GCA_963931845.1 of Maratus michaelseni. Taxonomy (NCBI): domain Eukaryota; kingdom Metazoa; phylum Arthropoda; class Arachnida; order Araneae; family Salticidae; genus Maratus; species Maratus michaelseni. Next base: position 165,970,289 of record OZ007592.1, on the reverse strand, counting down.
GGGTGGAAAAGAGGAATGAGGTGAGCAGTTGTTGAGAATCTAAAAAAAAACTAAAGGGGCAAAGAAGGGGAAAATTATTATTAATATTATTATTATTATTTTCTCCCCTTATTAAAATTTATTTTATTTAATGTTATTTTTATTTTATTTTATTTTATTTTATTTATTTATTTTTATTATTATTTTTTAAAATACTTATTTCTTTCTTTCTTTATTTATTTTTATTATTATTTTTTAAAATACTTATTTATTTATTTATTTATTTATTTTTATTATTATTTTTTAAAATACTTATTTATTTATTTATTTATTTTTATTTATTTATTTATTTTATTATTTTTTAAAAATACTTATTTATTTATTTATTTTTATTATTATTTTTAAAATATTTATTTATTTATTTATTTTATAGAACCCCACCGGGGGGGGAGAACTCAGCCCCTGTTGGAGATATTGAAAAAAGCCCCCTTCCCCCGAGTGAAGAGCGCCCCAGAAAAACGACGAAAAGGGAGAAAAGGCCGAAGCCCTAAGCGGTGGGATGAAAATAATGAGGCAGAATGCTGTTTATTAATTGCAAAACCAAAAGACCTATCTAATGAAAAAACACATGTGGGGGAAAAAGTTGAAATAGTTTGTGCCCCTCTCCCTCCAAAGAGCATATGTCCATGGCGGGAGGGGGGCGGTAAAGAGGAATGAGGGGAGCAGTTGCGGAGAAGTTAATTGACTATATGAGCAAAACGGGGAAAATTATTATTATTTGTATTTCCCCTTATTAGTCTATTTAGACTCCAATGGACCCTTTGCAAAACCAAATCAGTAAAAATTTATCAGATGTTTGGGTGAGGGAACCGCCATCTTGAGCTGTGCATTATACAGCAGTCCTCTCTGGTACCTTTCTGTGTAACTACTATGAAAAATTTTGGCGTGGGGATCCCTTAAGAGCGGAAAAAGCGCAGCCATTTCTAATGAACAATTACACATATTTTACAAATTTTACGTGATGAGAAGAGACACTTAATGTAAATTGATTTAAACAAATAGGGTACCGATCGAAAGCTTAGATTTTAATTTGAGAGAATAATTAACTTTTAAGAGGTTTTAATTGGGTAAGTAAGAGAAGGGAGGGTTCAAAGTGGACACAATCCGAGTAAAGTGGAAAAAAACTAAGTAACAAAATGCACTGAATTGCTTATATATCATAAAAAATGCAAAAAACATTTAGCAAATCTGTCACCAGATAAAGAGAAGAGTTTATTATTTGACTTAGTTACCTTTAAGGAACTAGGGGAGGGGGCAAGAAGTTAGTGATAAATGTAGTGTAAACAAACAATTTAATTGCGAGCAAGAACAACATGCACATATTAAAAATAAAACTTTTGCAGCTTTTAAACATTAAAACATGTACCAGGTGATTCTTTCTTGAAATACACATGAAATTAACCAGATTTTCCGCTAATTGAGCACTGCGGGATTAAAACTGGAGGGGAAAACCCCAAACATTGCCCTGAAAACCATACTAAACCAATGGGGATTTTTAGAAAAAAAAACTCGTAAAATACGAACCCATTGGAATTTTTACATGCTGCTGGTACCAAAATGAAGCTTATATATTCATGAACAAATTAAGACCATTGAATAGATTCCCGCTTACCTTTTGCCGATGTATTAGCCCTTCATCACGGGAGCTTTTGCACAAACTGTTTACCTCTATCTTAAAAAAATGGCTCCCAAATATCCTTTCTTATTGCTTGACTAGGTCATAACAACAATCTACTGTCCAAATTTCGTGATCTTGACTTTAGTCGTTTCAGCTGGGCGTTGATGAGTCAGTCAGGCGTTCTCTTTTTATATAATTGTATAGATTATGTCAATTCAATTTTTACTTTGTTTGCTCAACAGAGAGCGCTGCTGTGAGGTTTCTCACATGATTATCAACATTTTAATTCACAGTCCGAGAGTTCTGCTGTTTCTCGAGCGCTGTATTGCGTCATTTCTCCAGAGTCGAGGCTAACGAAAGAGAAAGGCTACCGCGGTACTTTACGCGTATCTTTTTTTACAGACCGGCGGAATCACGTGATGCTCGAATCCACCAATGCAGGTGTACGAAAAGAGCTTCACGTCACTCTCGCGGTCTGTAAAAAAAGATATGCAGAATGTACCGCGGTAGCCGTTAGCCTCGTCCGGAGTGTATTTCTGGTATTTCTCCAAGAGCATAGGGCGTGGCCAGTTGCGTCACGGATGACGTCAGGCTATCGGCATATTCTGTTCTTCCTTCAGCAAACGGCTGTTTTTTGTTTTTAAACGGATCATTTTAAAGCTTGCCTGATTTTATTTCGGAGACCCCGTTTTTCATGAAATGTTATTTCTGATCATACCGATCAGAGTTAGTTGAGTGAGTAGCATCATTCGTTAAGATGACACTCATGCTTAGCTGAAGATATTTCTGTTAATAAAAATTTAATCACGATGATTGTTTGCGGATCTTTCATAAATAATTCTCCGGGTTTACTTCAGTTAATTTTAGAACTTTTTTTATGACCAAGAAGAAAACAATGCTATTATCCATCTAATAAAATAAAGATTTTTTTATTTTTTTATTTTAGTGGAAATCATCATCTATCTACACTTTACTAATTGCATTCCAAATCTTTGGTAAGAATTCAAATTTCATATATAATCTTTCTATTCGATCAAAAAGAACAGATTCGGTATATTCCGGTTTTTATATAAATCCACAACTATAAAATTCTATTTGATTTATAAGAACTCTGTTTTGAACATCCCATCTACTATGCTGTATTTTTACGATGAACATTATAGCGATATCTCAGTATCTATTTGGTGGGAAATGCACTAGATTTTATATTTGAAATTATTAATTAAAAATATACATGCTGATTCAATTTTGTATCTGAATGCCCAACATGGAGCGCTGAACTCTGCTTTTTTTAGTCACTGATCATTGTAACTCCGAAGAAAGCTTTGTGATGGCCACATCATATTAGTTTTTTGTAAGGACTCGTTTTGGTGACCCCGTATAAATTTCATCAAGATTAAAATGGTATGCTTGTCTGTTTTCTTTGTCTCTCTACGCTCGCTACGAAATTTGAATATGTTGTTAAGGTACATAGTACTACATTACATTTTAAAAACAATCATCACATCTGATACAATTTTTTAATGTTATTTATTTATATACGTACTAGGGGGCCTACCCCCTGCGAGCTACGCTCGCCAACCCCCGCTCAGACTTCGAGGCCTCTAAAAACATGACAGCGTGCTTTATTTTATAAATATTGGTAAATCTGTAATTGGGTTGCCATGCTTTTAACGTTTTAATGGGGCATTTTTTGATTATCATGGCCTCATACACAGCTGTTGCGACAACTGACGACTGTTTTCGGGAATGATAAGTAAAATCAATTACAACATGAAAACCAACTTGTATAAAATGATTAGGTTTAAATTGTGGCTACCTCTCGGGCTTTTATAACAACGATCTGTATTCTATTCTTCCTTTGCGTTTAAGGATGAGAAAAATTACATCTGCTTGTGAATAACATTAAGAACCACGGTATTGAAAAGTACTATGTTATAGACATTTTCAGTAACAGGTTTTAATTTTCTCCCTATTTTAGTGCACCATCATGAATATTTTCATGTTATTTTAAATATGTAAATTATTTTTTTTTAATTAATATGTATATACGAATTTTCTAATAATTATTTATCATACAAAATTAATTAAATATTTTGTGCATGTATGCCTGCATTTATTCGGCATCAATTGATGAGATATTTAAACAAATTTGCTATCCCCGATAATTTTACACCATGTTATGTCACTTGAATATTGTCCATAAGAAAATCGGGTACTTTTCCATTACAGGATCCTTTGCTTTTAGGTTTGGCGTAATTCGAGCTTCAAAAAGGGATAGATTCGTTAATATACATAGATTTGTTGCCAAAAGTTATGAAAACAAACCCAATAAACTTTTGGTGCTTTTCTATTATAGGGGTCTTGACGCTTTTTTAAAAAGCTTGGCGGAAAAAACCAAGCAGGATATTTTATTCTACCGTTCAGTTGGGCAATTATTATTTTATATATTAGTTTCAAATATACAAATTAATGATTTTATAAAGTCGTTTAATTAAATTTTACAAAAAAATAACAAAATGATATCAATAAATAATAATTACTATTAATTCCTTTTCCTCCCTTTCTTTTGCGTTTATCTAAATGACGTCATTTGGACGAATTTATTCAAAACATTTTCAGTTTATAAATTAAATTAAATGCTGACAGACGATTGAATCCTGACGATAGAAATGGGATTTTTTTTTCAGATTTTACTGAAAAATATAATTTAATCACAATCTTGTCTTCATTATCGATTGAAATAAACGATAAATTCAATTTCAATTTGAAAATGACGAATAAAAAGAAATCAATAATCCCTATCTGGATCCTGTTCAATTTTTTTCCCTTTTTTGTCACAAAAAAACTGAGTAATTAGTTGCCATCATTACAGAAATGTCATTAAAATTAGAAAAAAAATTAATATCTCGAAAACTAATTCCAATTTCAAAATTCTATTACCAGTTTTGACATACGCGGATTTTTATGAACAATTGGTATTAATTTCACCATCAAACGTTTAATATTTTATTAAAAATAGCCCTGAAACATAATCAGTTGTTTAATCAGTCGTTTCATAAAATCGTTTCATAAATTCGTTTCATAAAATCGTTTCACAAATTCGTTTCATTAGGATTTTATATATATAGGGTAGATTATTATCGTTTTACAATTTACATAGGCACATTGATTTTTAAAAAATATATGATCGCGCTGTAAACATGAGCGATGTTGGAAACAATGTGGTTTAAAGTGAATGTGGATAACAAGATTGGGTTGTCACAAAAAATGCCTTGTTGTGCCAAACCACTCACGCTATAAATACCTGAAATGGCGTGCAATACATAAATAAAAACACGGAGTTAATTACATGAATGTTTTAGCACAGTTATAAAATCGTAGGTTAAGAAACAATCACTTGAAATCAGTTTTATTACTTTAGTTAAAACTTAGCACTTGTTTTCTGGAATTTAAGGAATGCCTAAATGTTTTTTTCTTCGCCGTTTTTCTCTACAGAGGGTTGGAAAACAGCAGAATGGATATCTTGATGAAAGTGTTATCTGGCTTCGCCCTTTACCGCATGGAAGCTGAAGTTTTCCCTGATTGCCCTGAATCTGAAGATAAGAGTTTTGCATGTCAGACAGCAGTCTTGATTGTCCTTTTCCTTGCACCTATGTTTTATCCCAGTAAGTATTTTTTTTTCTTATATCATAATAATATTTGAACGTCTTGAGATAAAGCTCAAGACGTTCAAATAAATCAGAATTAACTCGTGAACGCCCAGCTCCATTATGTATCTGTGTGCCCAGTTACCGCGTCTCATTGGTTCTTTTGTCCACGTACATGTATCCTAGCATTTCTACTCATTCCCCCATTTCGGGTGCCTCTATAGGGCAGTTGCAATTGACGTCACCTTGGAGATAAACAGTACAAATGGGCAGTTCTGATTAGGGGAATTACCCTTACCTCCAAGTGAATACAATGGTTGATCAGCTGATTGCAACTGCCCTATAACGAGGCTAATGAAAAAGACTGCTGCACTACGTTTCGCGTACGTCTCCTTTCGTACCGATGGAATCACGTGATACTTTTTTCGTGCTCCTGCATTCGTGCTTTTTCTGCAGCAACGTCACGAAAGGAGCATCATGTGTCTCAAGCTCTCAAGCGGTCCGAAAAGGTACGAATGTGTAACACAGTGCGACAGCCTGATCTTTTTCGTTTACCTCGCTCTATTTGGAATTCAAGCGCTCGAATACGCCATCTGGTGAAGAAAAGATGTAACTTCTCGCTTCAGGAAAATCCCCTGCAAGTCCATTGCATTACATGCATTTTTAATTTTTTCATAATGATTATTTTATTGCTTAATTTCAGCTTTCATGTGACATTGGTGTTCTGTGTTTATATGATAAGGTAAAAATTATCCAAATTTGAATATCTAACACTTTCAAACGTGTTTACAATAAATAATGGTTTCAATGGCACTTTAGCATTAGTTAAAGGGACGATTTTCCTGTACCGACGGCTGCGATCAGCGCCTCTATAGGCCGTTTTAAGTCCCAATAAGATAGTGGCGCAACATGAACATCGCGCATGCTCAAACTGAAGGTTCTGTCCAAACTATGGCAAATCATATTTCAGAATTTGGCGATACCTCGCCTGGACGAGTTCGATTAGACGTGTGAGACAAGCACAAGAGTTAGTTTCCTTAGAATTAATTTACCTTACTAATTACTTGGAAAAATAGCCCAGTTGCCCTGATATTAAATAGGTCAATTATCCTGGCAAAAGATGTTGTAAATTTAAATTAGAAGGGGAAAAAGTTGAGAAAACACGTTAAAATATTTAACAGTAAATGAAATGGCAACACTATAAAAATTACCTTAGCAACAAAGTTATGATTTGAGTTATAAATAAAAAGCTCTTTTGTTTATCATGGAAAAGCGATCATGGTTACGAGTGAAATTGAATGTATGCCGGATGCAGCAACCTTGTATAGCAATCTCAAAAGTACATAAAATTCGGTAATGTCGCGGTAATCAAAACGTATGTAAGTGCGATCGCGTCCATGAAAAAAAAATCACTGGATGCAGCAACCTCGTTGTTTAGGAAACTCAGATATACTAATGCCGCAGTCACTAAAACGCATGTATATGCGATTCGCAATCATGAAAAATAAAAAGAAAAGAAACACCCAGTGGATGTAGCAACCGTAAAAGATTCTCAAAAGTACATAAAATTCGGTAATCCCATGTTCGCTAAAGCGCATGTATAAGCGCTTCGCACCCATAAAAAATACTGGATGCAGTAACCTCGCTGCATGTAAATTTCAAAAGTACATGGAATTTCATAATACCGTGCACTGTAAACTGAAACGTCTGAAATTCAATCATATAAATGTCTAAAACGGATGGTTAAAAAAACAGACATTTTGAAGTGTCTTGATATTTTAAGGGTGCTTGTAAGTGTCTGAAATTCAGACATTTCAAATGTCTGAAATACCGCCCTTTTCTTTACCCGGGTAGCAAGAGAAAATTTGAAAAAACGTTAGTGCTGCCATCTATCGATGGAAACATCTCTATCTACAATTAAAGAAGGATAATCTAAATTTCGTTTTCGTCCTTATCCAGGCCAGCATCAAACCCGGGCTCTACTGGATACGAAACCAACGCCTTATTCATTGAGCCATCCAGACCACATAAATGTGTTATTTTAAATGCAAGTGATGGAATGATTTATATGCGTGTAGATATTTTTATAGAATTTATTGATTTGTTGCTCAGAAAATTGGAAAATTTGAACGGGATTTTAAAAAAAATCATCAATATGAGTTAATATGATTAAGTAACTCGACAATATGGTTAAGTAACTTTATTATTTATGTGGGGCAAGGACATATGAATTATACAAATTTTCAATTCGATTGTTATCAATAAATATCTTAATTGAAAATGGCTCTCTGCATATTCAAATTTAACTAACTAAATTTTCTTTTTGACGATTTTAAACACATTCCGTTGATTGGTGGTGGTGGTGGTGAGGGGGGGGGGGTAGCTTTCAATCATACGTTTTGAGACCCGAAGTCACAATGGTACTACAAACACTTATTCATTCCTTTGGCACAAACAAAATGACACCATAGGTGACAGATAAAAACATTTTTTTCTCAAATTGAAACTATAGTGCTAATTTAGATTTACAAATTTCTATCTCCCAAAAATATCAATTTAATTATCAATAACCTAAATTCACACAATGAAAAAATTAAGGGCTTTAAATAAGCGATTAATCTCACTAGCTACACATCCTCAAAAATTTTTATTGTAAAGTATTTAAGTTAAATAATGGCTACTTTCTTCTCATAGAAATTATTTTTATACGTTTAAAATTTAATCTTCCAAGTGAATTGGAGCCCTCTACTGTCGCATTTTGCATGTATTGTCATTTTTCAATTAGTAGTACACAATTTCGCACACTTTTTATATTCGATGTATACGAATCGTATAGATCGAACTCATATTATCCTATAATACGATCAAGCAGTATTGAATTCAAGGGTGGGGTGGGGGTGGCCCGGGGAGGAGACATTCCCCCCGGAGCAATGAAATGTGCCCCCCCCCCCCGAAAATTTGAAATTTTATGATTTTAATGGTTAAAAAGTGCAATCCCCCCCCCCCCCCCACCGGAACTCTACAATGTCTCCTCCCGGACAGTGGTGTAGTGCCATGAAAAATGTGGGGGGAAGGTCATAGCCTCGAACCGCGACCTGCGTTATACACGGCCGGTGCATGACGTTTAAAACGTCACATGTAGTGGATCATTTTTACAAGGTGATTGGTGCAAAACGACGCGCCCCCGTTTTGCACCAATCACCTTGTAAAAATGATCCACTACATGTGACGTTTTAAACGTCATGCACCGGCCGTGTATAACGCAGGTCGCGCTCGAACATAGGGTCTGAATAATCAGGGTCGAGCATAGGGTCTGAAATGCAATCGAACAATAAAATTCGGAATTCAGTAACGCTAATTCACGCAACGAGATTTTCGTTCAAATTTGTTTTGAAATTTATGTAAGCAGCGATAGACAGACAGACGGTCCGGAATTCTAAACACTTTTTAACTTCCTTGGAAAGTATTAAAAATCAGTGATTTATTTCTTAAAATTGTTATTTTTTAGCTGCTTATCCTTTAAAAAATATTAATACGTTTCAAAAGTCTACGTCCTCCCGTGCCTCTAGCGTTCCCCTAAAAATAAAAAGTAGGGGGACGTTTGAAATAAAATAAAAAAGTCGGGAGACGCCGTTCTCCAGCGTACCCCATCGACTACACCACTAGCCACAGAAATCCCTCCCGGAGAAAAGTGTCTGAATTCAACACTGCGGATCAGGGCCGACGCACAGTGTTGAATTCAGAGGGCGGCACGGGAGGATTTTCCTTGGAACATTGAAATGTTCCTCCCCCAGAAGATTTTATGATTTTAATGGTCAAGAAATGCAGACAAAATCTAGTGGCGACTCAGACTATAAATTTCAGAAACCCTTCACCCCAGCCAAACACTCGCGGTATTCATCTTCGAAATCTTCCGAGAAGGCGGTAACTGTCGCTCGTTGTACGGGCAAGACAAGAGCCATTATACAATCCATGCAAGATAGTCTGGACATCGATACACTCAAAAAATTAAAATCTAAATTTAATAAACTAACAACGTTCCTCCAGCAGTATTGACGATGCAGACACACAGAGAGTTACGAAATTCACAAATAATAGTCCAAACACTTGAAATACAGGTCCAATGCCTGGAAGCATCACTTCAGGAGTCAAAGCAAAGCTATAAACTACTTAAACTACTCGTAAGCAGAATTCCAAATACAGAAGACATTGCAGCAGCCCTCAACAACCAGCTCTCAACGTCGTAAGTACCAGACTCCCGGGCACTTTCCAGAAGCACTACCCCTGCAGAACACACAGACACCGATGCAACACCCACATATAGCAACATCCTCACGCAGACATCACAAAAGAAAAAGGTCCCCTACACAGAGAAGCACACACTGATCATTAAAGGACACAACAAGAAAACAAGCAAAGACATCGACACCATAATACAGAAAACATCATACTATGCACCCACTCAACCCAGTCAAGTCCTCCACAAGAAACATCACATTGAAATAAAATGCAAAACACAAGCAGATCTACAGCACTCCAAGAAGATATTCAACAACACCAAGACCTCAGCAACAACTTAATAGTCACCCCCAAGCTACCTTCACTTCAGAAGATGATTCTCCTTAACGTCGACACACAGTCAAAAGATAAAATAATAGAAACAATTACAGCCACCTACGACATCCCAAGCACAGAAATAGCTATTCTTAAAGTCCCGAACAACAAGAGAAACTCCAACACCATTGACATCGTCTTCCTGATGCCGAAATCCCTAGCACACAGCATCTTCGCAAATGGAGGTCCAACGATCAGCCTCAGGACATCCACACTCAGACCCCACACCACCATCACCAGATGCAGGAAGTGCCAGGCCCTCAACCACTCAGAGAAGCACTGCAAACGAGTCCCTCTCTGCGTTAACTGCGGAGAGGAACATCAAGACCCTGCCTGCAACAAACGCCCAAGCTGTGTGAACTGCACCCATCATAACAGGAAATAGAAGTCAAACTTCGATACTCGTCACCAGGCGTCGGACCCAACATGCACTGCATATAGACAGTTATACACACACATTAGAAACATTTTAGACAATGAATTCTCACAAAAATCTAAAGTAGCATCGTCATCACCACTAAGCATCCAGACTCAGCACACACACCTACCACAACATGCACAAAATGTCCAATCACCACACACACGTAGAATTAGTACTCAAGACAAACACACACACCCTTTGCATGGCAGACTCTTACCCTCTTCCAACTCCAGTCAAAACAGCAAGGGGAACTCTTAGTTCCCCTACTTCAACCCGAGCCACTACCTCCTTCAGCGACTCTCCAGCGCATTCCTGGCCTCACAGATGGTACTAAGCAGATTCAACATCAACCTCTAACCTCAACAGCTACCTCCAACTCAACAGTCACTTCCAGCATCAATAGCCTCTCTCACCTTCAACAGTCACCTCCTACTCTACCTCTAACTTCAGCCACCTTCAATAATGTCACCCTCAACTGCCATAGCCTCATCCATAATCATGCATTCCAGTGCCTCATCTCCAGTCTCAGTTTTGCCACACGAACTGTATAATTGGTACAGTCATACCAGGGTTCATACTCTGCTGGAAAGTGCTTGAAAGTCCTTGAATTTTTAAGAGAGAAAAATGGTGATTGAATGTGCTTGAATTTGCTTATATTTTAATGAAGGTGCTTAATTTTCATTATTTTTTTATAGGTGCTTAATTTTCATTAATTTTTTTTTTATAGATGCTTAATTTTTCTTATTCAGATATTCGGAATAAAATATAATTGCAAGCTTAAAAAAAATCGGCTAAAATATTTGTTCCGAGATTTTCTTTTTAGGAGTTCAGAGTTCAAGCATTTGTCCCTTCTCCCTTCCCTCTATAGGATTAAGTTAACAAAAAAATAATGAAAAGAGGGGTAACTTGTTGCTACTACCGACTGCAAGATCCGAAATTCCGTTCGTATCTGAGGAATGTGAGGAAGATTGGAGGCGATGTGATAGCAATGTTATTCATGTGTCGTGAATCCATGGGTACCAGCTAGTGGGAGCAGGGAAAAGTCGTCGCCCTTGTTGGAATTCTAATTTTTTAAATTAGATAATTTAAATTATTTGGATTTACTTTAACTGGAAGGTATAGAAAAAACTCCAAAAAGACCTTAAAAAACAGTATGATAATGGTATACTAAATATAGGTACCTGCGTTACATGATGCATTTAAAGCTGGTGAAGCTTCTTCAAATTGGCAAATGGATGTATTTTTGATTAATTTGCATAGGCTATTCAAGGATTCTCCAGAAAGAAAGGCTTTAAGATTATTATGAAGTATCATAAACTGGCAAGACTGCCTTGAAGTTTTGCAGACATAGATGGCTTGACAGCCTACGAGCTATAAAAAGAGCCATTGAAATCTTGGAAGATTTAATGTCATTTATCTCTTGTGGCGAAAAGAAAAAAAATTCCCAATCCCAACAATCGCACATATGACTCCATAAAATCTTTTTTAAAAGATGAATTGTTAAATGTTAAATTGCATTTTCTCTCATCAGTTGCATCTTTGGTGCAGCCTTTCATGACGAAATATCAAACTGAAAAACCTGTGCTGCCATTTTTTGCCGCTGATTTAACAAAGTTAATTCGGTCATGCTTACTGAATTACAAAATTCTTTAGGATGGTGAAATAAAAAATGTAACAGTTTCGAAACTTTGTTGATTTGAATTCAAAACTGATATGTTGAATTCCATTGCTAAAATAGAAACTATTCACTAGTGAAAAATTTCTCAAAAATCTAACAGAGCAGAAATCTGTGAAAGAAAGTGACGTTATTGCTCTGAAGCAAGAAATAAGGGATTTCATTTGTGCAATGATGAAAAAAATCCTTGAAAAAAGCCCAATAAATTATAGTATTGTACGCAATTCATCTTGTTTGAATCCTGGTAAAATTGCACGGAATAAAGAAAACTGCATTTCATAAATACCTTTCAAGAAAATGGTTGGATCCCAGAAGATGACTGTGAAACCACTCTTCTGAATTATCAAGATTTCCTTGAAACAACAAACTTATCAGTTTTCATGAGCTTTAATGAATCGACAGATAGATTGGATTATATTTTATGATCATATGTGTGTTAAAGGACACATTAAAGCCTTCTATGTAACCAAACTTGTGTTGCTTTTGTCCCATGGATAAGCTTCTGTCGAGAGAGGATTCTCTATTAACAAACATATGGAAGTGGAAAACCTAAAAGAACATTCTTATATTTCTTTAAGAATTATAAAAGATCATGTAGAGTATACAATAAAATTCAATGTTTAACACACAATATCGAACTGTAGTACAATAAACAGACGTACGTTTCGTGATTAACTTGGACTTACATCATCAGTGTCAGTAAAAATAAAAATTATATCCTCCCAAAGACATGAAACAGAATCAAAAACCCAAATGACAGGCAATAACACACCGATTCATCACACACATTCATCACGCACGAGCAACCATAAGATTAAGCCGGAAGTGATGCACTATGACACAATAAATCCACCCAGAAAGGTGAGATGTAAGGTACGCTTGAAAAATCGTTGACCAAGGACTTACCAAATCTATGAATATAAACTGCTTCGAAGAAATCTAAATCTAAAGGAGTATTGCATTTCTTAATAATAGTGGCTGAGTCGAAGTTAAAATTATGTCCCTCCCTCCAACAATGACAAGCAATAGAGGATTTTTGTAATTCCTTTTTCTTAGCTTAGTTTCTGTGTTCATTGATTCTGAAATGGAGTTGTCGTTTAGTCTGTCCTATGTAGTACAAACCACATTGACATTGGATAATGTAAATACCCCTGAAACAACTCCGTTTCAGAATCAATGAACACAGAAACTACGTTAAGAAAAAGGAATTACAAAAATCCGCTATTGCTTGTCATTGTTGGAGGGAGGGAGATACAGTGAAACTGCCATTTAACGATGCCTCATCGTCACACTTAAACACTTTGTTATGAAGAAAATTCGTTAAATAGAAATCAACTTAAATTCACGAAAATTTCCCTTCGGATATGGCAACCAGGTATTGGATTCAGAAGCCTTTTATTCTGTTTCAATTTTGAAGCCATCTTTTAAAAAAACAGTTGTGTACAGTCGATGGAATCACGTCACATTCCCAAGCTTTCATCAGCTCTGATACACAGATTCTCAAACTAAAGTTTTCACTATATTGTCTTTTTTTATAGTATTCTTCAGGATTTTTTATTATTCCTTAAACTAATTGCTGAAGTTTAGAAGTTGTATTGGCAGGCACAAAAATAACTTTGATGTTCTTCGATTTGCATTTTGAAGGACATTCTTGTGGATGTACAAAGCAATTGTCTATAAGCAATGGAAGGTGAGAATGGTAACTGTCTGACTCTAATTGATATTTTTTGCTTCAATGCATCTGGCAGCATTGTGTCGCTGTAGCTTCTATATCATTGAAATTAAAAAGGGCAATTTTGACCTCCCCCAACTGTCAGCACAGGGATCTCGGTGTGGTAGAGTAGTGAAAACAATAATTTTTCTTTGTGTGAAAAAATTGTTTTATTTAGCACCAAGCAGAATGGAAATTATTTAAATGTGTTCATTTTCATATAATCCACTGAAGTAATTTCGCATATCCATCGCAACAGCAACTTCTTAGTTTGAATTCTGTATATACCTACAAAAGTGAAAGAAACTTCGTTATATAGAATATATTTTTCGTAATAAGAAGATTAATTTCCATGTTAATGGTGTTCAAAGTTTTGCAGAAAATTTCGTTAAGTAGAAAACTTTGTTAAATAGGGCCTTCGTTAAAGTGAAGTTCCTCTGTAATTTCAATTTTGATTCAGCCTCTATTATTAAGAAATGCAATACTCCTTTAGATTTATATTTTTTTGAAGCAGTATATTCATAGATTTGGTAGCTCCTTGTTCAAAGATTTTTCAAGCATACCTTACATTTCACCTTTCTGGGTGGATTTACTGTTCCATAGTGCATCACTTCGGCTTAATCTTATTGGTTGCTCGTGCGTGATGAGCTTTCGGTATGTTATTGTCTGTCATTTGGGTTTTTGTTTCTGTTTCATGTCTTTGGGGGATATAATAATTTTTATTTTTACTGACACTGATGATGTGAGTCCAAGTTACTCACGAAACGTATGTCTGTTTATTATGCTACAGTTTTATATTGTGTGTTAAACATTGAATTTTATTGTATATATTTATCCACACAAGATTTTCTTCATAATCATGTAGAGTATTATGGTAGTGTGCTCAAAGTACCTATAAAAAAAGAGCTACTTTCATCTGCATCCGGTGGTAGACAAAGGTACAGGATGTACCTGAAAGATTAGCAAAAAGAGAAGGAAAAATGTCTCACTGAAAACAAGAAAAGAAAGCTTGAAGATGATTTAGAGAACTTAAAGAAAAAGAAAAAATGCCTGGAAGTTGACATCAAAGAACTTCTGGCTTCAGCGGATGAGCTGTCTTTGAAGGCAGAGTCTACAAAAAAAAAATGACTTTTTGCATACAGTCAAACAGCCTGAAAATAACCGTAAAAGAAAAACAGGCTGAAGTTCAAATTTTAGATGAAAAAATAGAAGAGGCAGTTAAAAAGCTTATAGGTATTTAAAATGCAATGAATTATTCACGCTGAAACATGCAAATTTTTCTTTGTGTGTGTGTGTGTGTTAATATACCTTTTTGTAAAATGATTTAGTGGATGTGTTCAAATTAAGGTAAGGTATGAAAAATTGTTTAGTTTCTTTTTAAATTGTGTGTATTATAGCAGTGCAGAATTATCAAGTGTCTACTTTTGTCTAGTGTTAGCACAGATAACTTTCAAAGTATACTGCAGTAATATTTTCTGTATTTTTCAGAGACTTTCTCATAACATTTCACATTTAAAACTTTGCTACCATATGTTATGTATGGAATTCACCTGAAAACATATGAAAGTGATTTTTTTTTCCTTTTTATACATTTGCATTATACAAACAGACATAGTATTTTGTAACGTTAAAATTTTCATTTCTGAAAAGGTGCTTGAATTTTGGGTAAGGTGCTTGAATTTTATCATGTAAAGAGAGTGTGGACCCTGTCATACCCAGTCTGTCGCGAGGTGACGCTGGTCACAGCGACAGACTCCTTGTTGTGTATTTTCTTGCTACTTACCTCTAGTTCCTGCTGCCTGTCGCATGGGGCTGCGGCCCGGCAAGACCGACCTTTGGGCCCAGTATGTACCTCCACCATTTAAATGTTAAATAAATGGTGGTGGTGCTGGCTGGCTGGCGCAGTGATTTGTCTGGCTACTTCCGGCAGCGCTTGTCTCTGCTCCTGGTGGACGTTCTGCTCATCAGGGGCATTCTTCTTTGAGGGGCGAGAACGTTCTTCATTGGAGGCCCCCGCATGGGACGCAAAAGGTCCACGGTCTGGATTCTCAGACCGATCTGTCCCACTTAGGCATAAAAATCCCCCCCCCCCCCCTGTGGAGAAAAATCTCTGAATTCAACACTGCGCGGCGCAACAATCGGGCAAACGGGACATCTGTCCAGAGATTCGCGCCTCTCTGTACAGTTTGAAATAATGTTTCTCTGTGTAAAATAATACCAATTTGTCTTTAAATGTTTTTGCACGAAAAAAAAAATTACTTAATTTTATTTCTTATCGCCAAAGTTTATAAAATTGTTGGGGATTGTATTGATGTGAGGATAATGAAGTAACCTAAACGCTAAAAACAAATATTTAAAATATTCTAAAGGATAGAAGATTTTAAATTAAAAATAGTTATACACATTACATGCGAAAAAAATTGCATGTTTTTTTCTTATATACAGTTTATTTTCTATATTAAAAATTATTCTATGACACATGCAAATTTTAAAGAGGAGTTTTATTAGTGGAATATTACAGTCAGAGACGTTGAGCCCCTCTAAGTGATTTGCCAGTGTACCCTGGGTCTAATCAAAATTTAGTGGATGGAAAAGTATTTTAAACAACATTCATCTGTTCGAAAGCATTCTCTGATATTGCTGGCATATTCAGTGGAAATTCAGACACTTAAGTGTCTAATTTTCTATATGTCTGAATTTCAGACATATCATAGTTATTCAGACATTTTTCTCAGTTCTTTTATACCCCGATCATAGTAAGACACTTATGTGTCTTAAATTCAGACATCTATGATGTCTGAAATTTTACATTCAGACATTTAAGTGTTTGAATTGCTTTTTCAGACACACATGTGTCTGAATTTAAGATGCCTCTATTTTCAGTGTGATCACTAAAAAGCATGTGTGTGCGCTTCACAATCATGACAAACACAACAAAAAAACAGCATCACTGGATGCAGTATAGGAATTTGAGACGTATATGAAATTCGGTAATGGAGTGGGAACTAAAACGCATGCATGTGAACTTCGCGGCCATGAAACAAACAAAAAATAATCTTTGGAAGTAGCAACCCCAATTATTTGCATAAGAATCACAAAATTGCATAATTGTAAATTTATTGCATAAGAATCACAAAAGTTCTTAAAATTCGGTAATGCTACGATTGCCATAACATTAACAATCACTAATTTTAAACGTCTAGTAATAAAAATATCTCGTTTTCATGTTCCATTCCGAGATACCATTCATACTGGGCAGTAGAAAGTCATCAACAATTTCTGCCTCCAAACATCCAGGGCAACTGCCCCTGAGACAAGTCAACAAACATTTGCTTCGCGATAATGGCAGGCTCGCGAAGATGTTAGGTTGTCCAGAATCGTCTTGACCAATCAAATGTTATTTCCCATTTGCAGAATTGAAGTCAGATATTTTTCTTCAAAGAGTTTTCTGTGCCTCCAAAGAAACTGGGGTTGCACTTTACCATTAATAAACATAAAGCCTCAAATCTTACGCGGGGAGACATTTTGATGTTAAGAGGGATGTTCACCCGGGCTATCACCCCCTCTGAATTTATCTTTAGGATTCCTCAAATTGTTGCCACCGTCAATATGACTCAGTGTTATTTATGAACATGTGTTTGCTTTATAATATAGATTAGGCTTTAGCTTTCGAAATGTTTTCAATTGAAAGCAATCCTTCATCACAATACGAAAGCTTATGCTTTCTTAGATCTCTCTATTCTAAAAAAAATAACTAATGCTGCAGTCGCTACTGTAAATGAATTTTTTGTGAGCATTTTGATGCAGGCGAGCTCTCGTGTGTATGCACCTATGTGAATATATGCAAATACATAAGTATTATTGTACATACAGAACTAAAAAATGATTCCTACGGGGTGGGATTCTTATACTTTATTTTTTTCTTGACATTTAATTATTTTTTTAAGCCACTTAGGAAAAATAAAGAAGTATAATATATATATATATTTTTTTAAATAATCAGAGAAAAAGAAAATGTAGTTAATTTCAAAATCCTGGTAGGGGTGATGCCTCCACCCCCCACCTTTGCAGGTGTATATGAAATCAGATGTTTTATGTTCATAATTAGATTTGCTTAGTTTCTATGACAATAATAAACTAGTCGGATATGCCAATCAGAAAACTTTCTTCTATCTCATACATGTTAATGCTTCGAAATTCGCTATCACACTGCCAAAAAAAAATCAATATTTTTCGTCATTCTGTTGTACGTCAGCTACTTACAAATGTCGGGTTACCTGGATACCAGCAGCCGATGTATAATACTAAACTACGAACAGTCCTTCTGGCCTGTACTGGCAGGAAAAGACAGCCTCCCTATTGCTCGTTTTTGAGATTTTAGCTGATTTTACTGAAAATACACAAACTAAAATGCATGGAACCCGATTGCAGAAGAGTCATTCCCAGTTCTGGTCAATATTGAATTTGAATGAAAATATCGCTAAATTAGACAGACATATCCAAGTTGGCTTCACACGTGAAAATGTATTTTTTGTTGCCAAATTTGGTGATATTTCACCAATTGTTGCCAAGCTTGGCAAGAATTTGATGTTGGCGTGTATAGTGTTATAGTATAGTCTTCTATTATAGATAGAAGAAAGTAAAAAGTTATCAAAAATGGGTAAGTGTACTTTTTAATCATGTTGCAAATTGCTTAATGCCTATGGTACATTTGTTGGTTTTTACTTCAGTTAGAAATATTATTTTTCTCCTTAGTTAAAAATTTAAACAAAAAACAGTAGGAAATATGAAGATTTGATCTTGATGCGAGGCTAAGCTTGCGATTTTCTACTATACTTCTCTCTTTTTTACATGCCGCAAAATGCAATTTAAAGATTTTTAACATTAAAATTTACAACAAAATAGATCGTTTTTTCTTTTTTCCAACTGGCTAGAAATTTTCTTTTTGTCTCATTTTGAAATAATTAGCCAAATTTATTCTTAATGGGTGATTTAAAATAATTAAGCACTAATGTAAGAGAAAGAGGAAAGAGTTTTTCGTCAGGGGGGCTCTTCCCGTGAAAGTAATTTTTTTTTTCTTTTGATGCTTATGTGTTAAACATTTATTAAAAAACGGGAGGGGTGTGTGTTCAGGGGTTAGAACCTCTCGGATGAAAAAGGGAATTGTCACATTTTTCCTTTTATTTTTGAACATTTAATATATTTTAATTGTTAAATTTTTGGTTCTGTGTCAATTCATCGCGCAACAATTCATTGTGCACAATTCATCGCAGCGTCAATTCGCCGTGGTGTCAATTCGTCGCAACAAAAATGTTTTTGAAGGCTATGATGATAAAATAAAGACATAGTTTTTTAGATATAGAGAATTATAACTAACAATTTACATGCGATTATATCTAAGAAACAAATTATCATTAAATAATTTTACTAAATTATCTTTATTTTATCATCATAGCCTTCAAAAACATTTTCGTTGCGACGAATTGACGCCGCGATGAGTTGTTGTCGCGACGAATTGTGCACGACAAATTGACGCGACACCTAAATTTTTGTACTGCTTTTTACGTTGATATGTTTTTAAAATTGTCTTGTACAGAGGGGGGCGGAGAATTCTGACAGAAAATTATTGGTTTAGCTTATTTCACGTTTATATCACCCATTTAAAGAAAAAATAAAATCGAAGACTGCGGACTACAGGTACTATACTGTTCCAAAATCTCGTCCCTCCCTCGATTTCGTTCTGCTGGCGTCCATGCACCCCTTTCTCCCCCATGCCTAAATCTAGCATTGAGTATATGCAACATTAAAGTTTAAAACTGACAATATTAAAATATATATCTGATATTGATAATTTTTGCAGTTTACAATTGGTTAAAGTGTGACTATTACACAATCAATGATGACCAACCAGTTAATGTTGAAGATGAAGTGAGAAGATATGTGCCCACAGGCAGCGAAGGTGATTACTTGGATTTTTTTCCTGATCAGGTCTCAGCATGGCGCCAAGAAGAATTTGACTTTGAGCAATGAGATGTGAAAACAGGAACATTTTGATTAAAAATTAATGGATATAGTTTTTGTGAAAAAATCAATTGATACTCAAAAAATTGACGTTATTTAATTTGTTTGGTGATTTTGTAAATCCATACTAACATAATTCTTTTTATTTTAATTCTCTATTTAATAAATTTACTGAATTCATAGGTTTTAGATTTTTATTTTTACCTTACATCACTTTTTGAAGGCCCTATATAGTCAGCTTACGACATTCGGAAGCTACTGTTAAACCAATGGAAGCGTTCTCTGCATATTTCTCATTTGCATTTCATTATTTCTAAATGATTCTTTTCACATAGGATACTGAGGTCAAAAGCTAACATGATAGTTTTGTACTTTAAAAAAAAAAAAAAAAAAATTATAGCATTTTCATTCTGAGGATTCTTTCAATTTCGGAACTGATGAGGATAGAATTATTGTTTCCTTCAGGGTTCGTACACTGTCTTTAGATAAAAATCAAGGACTTCCAAGGACCAAAACAAAACAACAATAACAAAAATTAAGGACCTACAAATTGAATAAACTAATGATTTATAATATGCTTTTTTGAATACAGGGTTTTATTTTTGTAAAGGATCAGGGTCCATAAGCCGTGTTTTTGGCCCATGAAATAAGACTAAAATTCAATTTTGTTATACTGACTTAATTATTTCACTTTTTAATATTAGAAGGTTTATTCTGTACGATTTCAACAATATATTGTGCATTTTGTTCGGATTTATGTAACTTACACAAGCTCAAAGTTCGTATTATTCGTAGTTTTTGATGATAAATATGCAATTTCTCCTAATTTTACCTCAATTTTTAATATTTTACTATGAGCACAGTTTTGCAACACTTTTATTGTTACATATATTGTACATTTTGATGTATTTTATAAGATATGTAAAGAAGAAAGTGTTGCACGATTGCACTCATATAAATAATTGAGGTAAAATTAGGAGAAATTGCATATATTTCATCAAAAACTACGAATGATACGAACTTTGAGCTTCAAATCCAAAAACTATTGTTGAATTCGTACAGGATCCTTCTAATATTAAAAAGTGAAATATTTAAGTCAGTATAACAAAATCGAGTTTAGTCCTATTTCATGGGCCAAAAACACGGCTTCAATATCCCTAATCCTTTAACTTTTAAACAGTAAAATTGAGGGGTAGGGGAAATTTTGATGTATGCAGTAGAAATTTAGAAGACTGATTATTTATTTATAGTTGTTCCAAAACAATAAATACATTACAAAAATAAAAATAAATAAAAGAATTTTTAAGATTGTAATCTTTTTGTGGTAGAATCTAGAGAAAATGAAAGTGTGTGTGTGGGGGGGAGAGAGAGCAAAAATTTCAGAATGAGGAATTAAGATAATTATTTAACTATTGTCTGTGCAAGGGAACAAATAAAGAAGATAACAATAAGTTTTCTATGCATCTTTATCAGTTTTTAAATGTTCTGGGAAGGGTTTTAAACTCTGAAATACCCTTTTTTTTGCTGTGCCAGTGAATATTGAAACATTAAAAATAACGTAATTTGAAAAGATTTTTATGTATTTTATGAAATATCATTTTATGCAATTTATGAAATAAATATCACCACAAATTAAAGTATTAATAAATATTTGCATTATGATTACTTATTAAAAATACCTTAAAAAATTAACTCTAATAACACATTAAAATTTCACCAAGTTTAATTTGTAAGTTGTATCTCACTTCAAATTAAAATTGCAAAATTTAAAATGCATACAATACAGTGGCATTTGTAAGTTGCAAACCTAGCTCTCAAAAGGACTTAAGAAATATTCTTAAATTGTGGATGAAGTCAATTATTAACAAAAGGGTCTAGGTACCAAATTAATATATGGAATGGCTAATCTAAGACATTACCGTATATATTTTTCTTTTTATTTATTTATTTATAAAGTTTGAGAAGAAATGCCCAATTATTGCTTATGTTTGTCAAAATTTTCAAATCAAATTGTATAAATTTCAGGGATTAAAGATTTAGATAATTTATTATTTATTTATTGATGCTACAAAGTAACAAATGTGGCAGAAAATGCTTGTAAAAATGGACCTTCACCACATATTTTAAACTTTGTGTGCTTGTGTGGAAAAGAGGGGGGGGGGCGAATTAGAGAATAATATACTATTATACAAAAATAATAAATAAAGAACAAAGTATGTAATAAAATGTAAATAATTCTAAAGATTTTAAAACTTTGTGAGTTGGAAGGGAAGGAGACAAAGGCAAAAAAAAAAGAAGCTTTTTTTTTTTTTTTGGAGGATGGAGGAAAAGGTGAAGGTTTGATTCAATGATTGATTATTCATTTATCATTAATTAGAGTTACAAATAGGACAGGATTTTATATAAAAGAGTTTTAAATATTTTTAACTTTTTGAGAAGTAAAAAGTTTCTGGAGAGGGGAGAAATTGAGGTGAGTAATTATTTATTGTTATAATAAAGCAACAAACAGCACAATTAAAAAAAAAAAAAAACTAACTTTAAAAAACTTGAGAACTGAGGGGGACAAAGTAACATTTTATTTGGGAGGGGGGGCGGGGTGGATAGATTAGATGATTGATTGTCTATTCATTGTCAATAAATATTTACAAATGACAGAAAAAAAAAAGTTTTTTTTAATTTTGTGCGGCAGGAAAGAAAAGGGTGATTGGGGGGATGCCAATTTTGAATGGGGGGGGGGGATTTTAGATGATTAATTATTTATTGTTATAGTTACAATAAAGTAACAAATAAAACAGCGAAAGTTAGAAAAAAAATTAAGTTTGAAATATTTTTTATTTTGTGAGCTCGGAGGAGCAAAGGGGAAGAATCAGAAATTTTTGGGGATATGGGGCTGCAGGTAATTAGATGATTGATCATTATTAAAATTTACAAATAGAAGAGAAACAAATTAAATAAATAAAAGTGTTTTAAAAACTATAAATTTTGTGTACCTGGTAAGGAGGGGGGGGGGGGGGAAGGAGGAAGTGACAATTTCAGGTTGTGGGGCATTTAGATGATTTATAACTCTGAATAACATACATGTGGGAATTATGAATCATTGCAGATTAAAGTTCTTATTAGTATTATTTCTCAGTTTCTACCAGTTTTTGCCACTTACTGGCAGAAACTAGTTTCTGTCATGCTAGTTTTAACCAGTTACAACCACTGTTTTTAACCACCCTGACAGAAACTTGCCAACACTGGTTTGTACAACAATCTTTTCAGTTGTACTAGAGTAATAAGATGTTTTTAGTAGATGGTGTGGAAAAACGTCCCCCCCCCCTTCTCTCTGAAAGGATTTTTTTTTCAGTTATTATGTTTACAAAAATCAATAGCTTAGTTGATTAACTTGAAACACTCAAAACATATATATTTTAGGTAAGTCAACTAAAGTTATATTTTTTGTTTAATTAACATTTTAAAAGCAAGAATATTTTTAGAGGAAAACTAAGTTCAATTTCTATATTATCATTTCTATGGTGTTGCAATATTTAGTTACTGTAAATAATGAAAAATAACTCATTTCTAAATCCCAAGAGTGGTTCTGGGGTCGAGTCTAAGCAATCCCTACATCCTGGGATTAGAAGAATTAGCCTCATAATTTATCTCTTATAATCTAATTTCACATTCAATAGTTGGTGAATAAAACAGTTAATTTTCAGAAAAATACATATTTTTAAGAAATCAAATAAAACAATTTCCTTTTAGCTACAGAATGAAAATACAGCTGGATAAAAAAATTAAGAAGAATATTTATTTGATACATACAGGTTGACATTTTACATCTAATACTAGATGATCAATATGAGGAGCATAGGACTTAATACGAATTATGTCTATAATATTTACATTCCATTCTGCATGATGGAGTGTCAATAAAATGCTCTTTATAGAGGATGAAACTTCTTGTGACCAGGCAATCCATTCTGGATGGCATGAGTTTTTACATGCATTACTAGAATTAGACTGTGAATAAGATGTAACATTTCCATGAATGTGCAAAATTCCCCCTTTTGGCTTCAGGGCTCGGCAAGCTGTTCTCCACCCAGCTTCAGAAGATGGAATGAGTCCCAAATTTACTCTGTCAGCTATTTTCTCGGGACAAACCTGTAAAGATAGTAATAATGAAAACATTAATGGCAAAATGATAGATATATATAAACATGAGGAAGATTTAAACTAATGAACTCAGAAGAAAATTTCATAATTTTACATATACAGTGTGTTTATTAATAGTTGGTATAAAAAAATCCATTAAATCACAGCTTTACAAAACATGTGGAAATAATTTATATCAACTTAATTTTAAACTCAAAAGTTTTTATTGTCACATCTGAAAATAATCATTTTTTTTTTTTTTTTTAGAAAAGTGTGAGGATTTTGCTTCTAGAGTAAAATCACATTATTCATAACAAATAGCATGGGGGGGGGGAGAGGGGAAGATTAAACTGATATTGTACTTTATTATTTACAATAAAAGTGTGGTTATCTAAAACTGTAACATAAAACAAAGTAATTTGACAGATAAAAATGCACACCCTATTCAAATAAAAATAATTGATTTTAAATACTCAATACATAAAACTGGAAATGTATTGAAAAGAAAATATAAAATACAGTGGGCTCTCGTTAATGCATATTTGCTTAAGATATATATCTGGTTAATGAGCATAAACTAATTGATAATGATTTTTCTCCATCATTATCGATTTGCAATTAATGTCAAGGAAAAAATTTAATGCATAATACTCAATGGATAATGCAGACAATTTTTTACAAATTGACTGTGCAGAATTGAAACTAGTTTTGTACATTAATTCTTCAAAAGTAACTTTGGTTATTGGGAGATCAAGATATTGTCAGTAACAGTGATGACGAGAACATTCCACCAACAGAAACATAATAAGTTAAAAAAATTGTCAATGGCTGCTCACCCATAGGAGCAATCAAAATGGGATGTAACAGACCAAATTTTTGAGGATGTTGCAAAAGTGGAAAATGGTATGGTAAAAAGATCATTTGTTGCACTATTGCAGGGAAAAATGAGAGATTACCCTAATTAAAGTAAAAATTACGTAAGTACGGCAAATTAATTGCATATTTTCTATGCTAGAGTAACATATTCTTTTGTATTAACAAATTGCCATTAACTTTCTTTTTCACTAAAATTACTGAATTAAAGAAAATGTTGTTTCCTTTAACATAAAATTGGTCACCTATTTAATTTCTGTCAAAAACAGAATTAAATTTAATCAAAGAAAGAGAATTTTCTATGCTATTGAAAAGCTTACATAATTTACTAATGTAATGTACCTTCATTTTCTTTAAAACTATAATAATGTTTATTGCTTCAAACTCTTGAGTAATTAAAAAAAAAAAATCATCCAGGTCATTTTTTTTTTGTTTAAATGCTAGATAACAGTAGAAAAAGAAAAGAAGATTTAATGATAATTTTTTATTTATAGACAATTTTAAATTGCTACATCTACTAAAATTCATTATAAAATAAAAAGGGGTCATTCATTAATTACGCCATGCAAATTTTGTGTGTTTTGACCCCCCTTACCCTATTTCACAGGTTATCACACTCGAATGATACCCTATCCCCCATCTGTTGTAAAGTCACTTTTTCACAACTATTAATTTAGAGCTAATTTTATGAAGAAAAAAAAAGTTATGTACAATCAATTACTTACTATAAAGGCATTAAGATCTTGTGTGTTTTTTACTTTAAGCTGTTGCATTTAAAAGAGTAAATGAAAATATACCTAATACTACCTCAATACTACCCTAATACTACCTTAAATCGCCACGTCTACTAAAATTCATTATAAAATAAAAAGGGGTCATTCATTAATTACGCCATGCAAATTTTGTGTGTTTTGACCTCTCTCTTATCCTATTTCACAGATTATCACACTCGAATGATATCCTATCCACCATCTGTTGTGACGTCACTTTTTTGCAACTATTAATTTAGAGCTAATTTTATGAAAAAAAAAAACAAATACAACCTCAATAAAATAAAACCAACTTTTAAAATACAACCTCAATAAAAATACATATTTTTTTAATTAACTTTGATATGATTCTTGCAAATAATATGTACTTAACTAATTGTTTTCCTATTTCAGATATGATATAGTGTGTTAACCCCCTCCCCCTTCTCTTCCTGTCACACATTGTCGCCCTCTCCCCCCATCTTGAAGTATGATGTAATTAAAGCATATCAAATAAAATAATAACTTGTACTATTAATAAAATAAGAATATAATAAATAGGCCAGTTTTACTATTTACACATTTCTTATGTAAAACTTATTTTTTTTAATTACCTCTCTGTTATCTCCAAAGTGAATTGTGCATTTTTCTTTGACTCCATTCAATGTCAAACTTCTTTCTAAAGCTTCAACTGCATTTGGATTCCATTCACAAGCATGGATGAAAGATGCTTTAGCATGAACTAAAAATGGTAATGTGAAATAACCAATTCCTAAAAAGAAAAAAAATATATATATAAACACAAAAAATAAATAAATAAATAAATAAATAAATAAAATGAAATGACAATTATTTTTTGTTAAAAATAAGAATGATATCTGAAATATAAATATGAAAATTATCAAAGAAAGGATCACTTTCTGCCAAGAAAATTATTTCAATACATTTAAGTCATCTGAAAAATATATAATTTCTTTTATATCCATTTTTTTTTCATATAAAAGTTTATTTATTTATTTATTTTTAGAGAAAACCCAAACAAATAAACATATAAGATTGGAAAATTGATCTAAACTAAAAAGACTTTCAAGTTTATTATAATTTAGAATATTTGA
The DNA here is from genome assembly GCA_963931845.1 of Maratus michaelseni. Classification (NCBI taxonomy): domain Eukaryota; kingdom Metazoa; phylum Arthropoda; class Arachnida; order Araneae; family Salticidae; genus Maratus; species Maratus michaelseni. Next base: position 165,943,666 of record OZ007592.1, on the reverse strand, counting down.
GGAGGGAGGAGAGGGAATTAATGTTTATGTACTTTAAATAAATTAGCCAAATATTCACTAAAGGATAACACTTCCTATAATTAGTTCAATATTAAATATTGAACATGTTCAGAATTATTTATAGAAACTTTATAAATATTTATTTTTTGCCTTATTTGATGGTTTAGATTTGTTTTATGTTGTAAAATTTAGATTCCACAATGGAAAATTTTAAAGTTTGATGAGAGTTCAATATGAAGGTAACTTTCTAAACTTATATTGACAGAATAAAGATTTATATAAGACATAATTCTTAACTGAACGGTGCATTTTTCTTATCTTGGTGATAATTTAGTCATCAGATAATATTCATATTGGATTGTCTTTCTTTCTATTTTTTTTTAACCCCTTCGGAAAACAGTACATAAATAAAAACACAAAAAAAAATATTTTACAATACATATAAACTTATTTTTTGCTGGAAAAATTCAAGAAAAGCTAAATAACAACCAAGACTAAGTTTTTAATAAATCAGCATGTTTATTCAATGCAGAATAAAAACAATTTATATTAATAAAAGAAAGTTTCGCTCTGTGTGTGTGTGTGTGTCTGCAATGACTAGAAAAATCTAGCAGCACACCTAGAAGCCTGAAAATTTAGATTTAGGTAGTCCAAGGACTCTCCTGATGCACCTGAGACTCAGAATTTTAATATTTCAATTATTTACTGAAATATTAATTAAAATCCACAAACAGCTCTCATCAAAAATGCATTTTTTTTGGTTGATTTGGTTGTATAGAGTCTTCACAGAAGTAATTAAATAAACTAGAGTAGCAATGCAAAGATAAGGACTTCTAACAAAATAGTGTTAATATGGAGTGCACTTACTGGCATACAGCCGTGTTAATGTAGCGCCACCTGCACACAACAAACCGAAAATGTGACTAGGTAGACGAACTGATACAACTGTCCTACACAGAAGCCACCTGTTTGAAACATTTTTCGAGGCACAGTAATAATTTGAACATCTGCAGAAATATATGTGAATAAAAGCTGGAGTTATAATCATTCAAAGTGTGTATACATTTTTCTGATTCACCCTGTATAAGTATAATGATAAAAAACAAATTGGCTTAATTTTGAGAAAACTACTGTTACAGACAAGAGGTTATTCTCTGATATGATAGAAAGAAAAACAACAACAACAAAAAACCCACATAAATTTCTTAAAGCTGTATAAAACTTTTAAATGTATAAATTTTAACATGTTTACTACTGATGACTCAATCATGGAATCACAGTTGAGTTTTTAAGATATATTTTTTGGCAGCAAATGTGTTAAGCAAAAGTAATAAACAACGTTAATTAAATTTTACCTCATATGATGAACATGAATTTTTAAATAATAAACATTTAAGATTTAAGTATGAATGTATTTTGAATAACAGTATCCAACCCTGACTGAATACTAAATTTGATATTTGACAGGTAAGTTGAATACTGATTAGTAACAGAATATTTGTTGCACTCCAAAACTAAAAATCCTCCATTTCAAAGAATGCTATATGATAGTAGACTCTTGTAATTGAATAAAACATCCACATTGCAAAAACCATGGAATAAAATTCTAGGCAGAAAATCATATGCATAAGGAATGAGAATCAGCTAATGAATCCATAGATTTTACTACTGATGTTGAGATGAATGATTATGCCTAAAAAGATATGATTAATTGAGCAACGATGCAAGAAATGATGCCAGATTCTAAATTTTGAACCATGACAAGATCATATAAGAAATTGTAAACCATAGACGAACCAACAAGATAGGTCAATGTCCTAGAGCAAAATGGTAATACAATGATGATCACAACATCACTAGTGACAACAGGGAAGACACTTCTCATACACAGGATATTCTTGCTACTGAATGTCTATCTTAATATGATCTTTTTTCTTTTAAACGTTATTTTATGTTTACAACAGAAGTTTTATGATTTCTTTTTTAAGTAAATTATGGGTAAACAATATAAATAGGACAAAAATTAAGCTTTATTGAAAGAGATGGTTTTAGTATAGAAAAAAAAGCTCGTCTTTGTGAGATGAAATCTCACAGTGTTTAAATCATGTTATTTTTTTATTTCTTTCGACCTTTTACGTTGATATTGTTTGGATTTAATTCCACATTTATTTTTACGCGAGTGTTTTGCATCGGGCTTGGATCGACGGATTCCTCCGTGATGTGCTTTCTCTCCCTTCTGCACGTATTGTGATGACGTCATAACGATATTTGGGGATCGTGATGAATATAAAAGGAAAGTTAAAAAGAGGGAAGAATATCGCCAATGACTTGCACCGGAGCGATACCGAATACCAAAAACAATTTAGACAAAGATATATTCAACACTTTCCCCAAACACCATTATAGGCATGATCGATAGTGGCAGTACTAAAGTGAAGCCATAAAAAGTTATGTTAAAAATTAAGTTTAAATTATAAGTTAGATTACATTTTTATCAGATACTAATTATTACATAACCGTTGGTTTAAATATGAACTTGAAAAGTAATATTATAAATAAAAGGAAAAGACAAACTCACCCAAATGAAATCAAACAGCTATTTATTCACAGAACAGTGCACCACATTAAACAAAACACTTAATAACTTCAAACGTAATATCATTATCACAACATTACAGATTGTGCTCTTTTCCAATAATATTATTGAATTATGAAAATACAAGATTGTAAAATTTATACACCATTCCTAGTTGTCATCATCAAGAGAAATCTCTATTATTCATTATTACAGCATTTTACTCTATTGTATCTACTTTATACAAAGTAACTAACTCTCCATGTATGTAATAAAGTCATAAGAAACAATTGTCCGATTCAGTTCAGAGCATGGTATAATATTATAGAGATCGAAGTAAGTTCATATTATCAGATCGGGATATTCAAAGTTAAGAGTTATTATTTATATTTAGGAAGATATAGCTGTTGTACACCATCAGCAAAGTAAAGAAACACTCCATCAGTAAGGTGAAGATCCATACACTTATTACGAAATGCATCTCAATTACAGAAGGGTGATGAATTATTCCAACAATTTTGTCAAAAAACTTCGACCAGATATTCCAGATTATAGAAAGTGAATCGTGACAATGATCAATTGATATCTTTTGATTATTATTATATTGACATCTCCAATGATCGTGTGACAGAAGCATAATGCCAAAGATGAAATGTTATAAGATGGTGGAAATAGACATCTCGGAAAGAGAATGAGATTGAACATCGCTAGGAAGATATCTTGCACTATTGACGGTATGCGAACATCTTGACAGGAAGAGGAAAATGAAAATTAATGAAGAAGGAATACTGATCCATCACTAAAAGCGGACATCTCAAGATGAAGGTCAAAATGTAGTTCACAGAGGAAGTAGTATCAAACTTAACTATGACTCTAAGGAGTAATTATAACAATGACAACTCCGATATATTTTAGATTCCATTATTATTAAATTATTTATTTTATTAGAAATTATAAGATATTATTTATAATGAATTATTAGAACTCTGCACTCTATTGTCATTCATAATTCCTAACTCTCGCTAAAATGGCTCAAGCCCGGAGGACAAGAATTTCTGCACATGCTACATCGTGAAGATTTTTGAGAAAAAGAGAAAAACTCTTTACAATCTCCCACTCAGGTTAAAAATTCCGGCGGTTACGGAATAATCAATGAAAAAATAGGAACCGGATGAATGTCACTGAACAAGCCCAAAAAATCGTAGACAAAGTTACAGTTAGAAGTTTCACTGACGCGTTCACCCCCAGCAACAGCATCTAAATCGTATTTCGAACATTCGATCGCGACCTTGTAGCGTTACAAATTCAACCTTGAGTGAAACCGGTGAATGACCGAAGGAAGTACACACTCAAATAAGCGTGCGATTGTTTGAAAAGGGTAGATAATTCATTGAAGAAGCAAGAATGACGTCCTACTTCAAAATCCATGTTTATATCTTAATAAAATAAGAAAGATAAACAAAATTCCATAACTTTTGAAGTTATGGAGAAGAAAATTTAGCTATGTGCGTAATCAATTTAGTTCTTTCCATCCATCATGAATTGGAAGTAAAAATGTTTAAATTAAAGAATTTTAGAAAAGCAATTCTGGCACTCAGAAAATATCTCAACGATCGTGAAAAATCCGAAGATGACAAAATAAATAACACTGAATTTACTGAGATGAATTAAAGTAACAAAATACTATTTATCATAATAATAAATAAAGTAAATGTGCTTTAATTTTGACTATTTAAATTTAATAAGATATTATTTAATATTATAAAAAGTAATTGTTAAGGACTTTATTTGAGATTTGAAATTAGATTTAATTTGCACAAAAGTTATAAAAATAAAAAGAATGTTTGATTTAAAATTATTAATTGATGAAATATAATTAATTAACATAAATTTTATGAATTTATTAAAATAAATGAATAAATTAAAGTTAAGAAATTTGAATATATGAATTAATGACTACTGAGAATTTTAAATCATAACAGTCATCGAAGCGCTGTCTCTCTCCCTCTCGTGACGTATGCATTAGGTAGTGGTAGAAGGCGGCTCATGTTTCGGAGGCATGTTTATTTGACCATTGCTAGAGCAAATTAAAATAAATGTCTTTAAATGTATTCTTTCGGATTTGTTTTTAAGATATTGCCTAATTTTTTTAATTCTCTAATAGATTTAAATCTTTTTGTTCGGATACTTTTGTTGTCGCCGTTACTTACTATAAATTAAAAATTTTGCTAATTTTAAATTAGAATCTGTTTTGTTGATGAAGATGTTGATATAATTGATAATTTTTGTTTCATGATATAATTTTTGTTTCAAAAAGGATCGCAGGGCCCAGGCCTGACTGTCTGCGGCCTACGAATGCGGGGTCCGGCGAAATTCTACGACGAAGTCTACTCAATGAATAACCCTGTTCAAATTTATTTCCCGATAGCGTGCAAAAGTTTTAATTGAAATTTTCATCTTTGGAAAATTGAATTGATGCTGCACTTTAATTTTTAAAGACATTTCTTCGAATGGAAAAGATCATCTTTATCGGCCAATCTATTTATTAAAAAAAAGGTGACCAATGGGGTGGAAGCCTCTTTCTTCTCTTCTAAAAAATATGAATAAAGATTGGATTTATATCGTTAAAAAGGCTCCTCTTCATTTGTTTACAGCAGACACCATGCAAGTAAGAACTTTGTTTTATTTTTATTCTTACCACTGCTTGACCGCAAAGAATGCTAAGGGTCTTGCCGATACAACGCAACATTTAAATAAAGAGCTTCATGGATATTTTTCGTTAATTAATAGCTCGTCATATTTAATTACACCACAGTCTTTAATGTAGGGTGTCAACGATTTTAATAATGATTAAAATCAGATGATTAAAATGAGTGATTTAAACCACAATTTTAATAAAACGATTTTTTTTTAAGTCATTGATTAAAATCCAAAACTTTCTTAGGTTTGAAAATGATAGGAAAAAATATTAAAACTTAAGATTAACATAATTTACAATGTTTCTAGGGATATTTTGCCTACTGAATGAATAAAAGAAGCATTAAATAATAGTTTACAAGCTTAAATTGTTTAAGCTAAAAGTTATGAAGTACAATAAGCTTGCAATGCAAACGATTAATTTTTATCAGGCATAAAAATCATTACATTTAAAATTGATATAATTAAATGTATTATAAATTACATTGTCATAAAATCTCGTCTGAGCAAAGAAATTATTATAATTTGCAATGTTATAAAAATTCCCTTTAAGTAATCAAATTATTCACTCTTTTATATAAAGTAAGTATAGAAAGTATAATAAATTTCCACAGGTAAAAGAATTAGTAGTGATTCTCTTATTTTCTCATTCTGCTTTTACAAATAAATATATAACAATAAATTGTAGCTAAAGAAGAATGAAATAATGATAACATCTGCCCAATAGCTATTGTGATAGAATGTAGACAATGTAGAGGATAAAAGGGTTAATTTAAATCAAAAAGTTAAGCATAGCAAAACTTCTCAGTAGACATTTAAATAATGTTTTTTACTTTTACATGCACAGCAATTAAAGAAATCAGTTAGGAATTGAAAGGGTAATAAAACTTTTTTTTTTAATTTGAAGCACTGAATGCCAATGCCTAATTGTATGGTAAAAATGCTGATATGTAATATATTGATAAGTTAATGTGGATTTCAGGCTTCGTTCTGATCATAGTTACTCTATGTGTAGTATTATAAACTAATGGCTGTAACTAACTTTTATATTTTTTTCTTGTAAGTATACATATATATGTGTATAAGCTTAGATTTATTCAATTACAGTAATTTTATAAAGTACAGGTGAAAAAAGAGCTGCCATGATATTTGATTTGTTATCTGACTTATCAATTAATGAAGTTGCTCATTTGTAGTTTTTTCTGTAATTACTTGTTTATTATAGAAATTCACATTTATTAAACGTTAAAAACTCATTTATGAAACATTAATTACAATTATACTCATAAAAAAAAGATATCTGTCCATGTGTTTGTTGGAGATGACTAGGGAAATTGGCAGGAGATTTGAAAATTTGGATGAGGACAGTCTAAGGCAGGTCAAAATGCAGCTGAGGCTCAGATTTTTTAATTAAACAAGATATTAATTAATAAAAAGAAAACTGCCCAGTTAAACTGAGGGCATTGAGCTCACAGGCTATTCACACTAATTGTATATTATACTCTTATTTCAAAGAATTTGAAATAAGCCCCTCGAAAAATAAAGAAATTGACAATAATATTAAGGGGGGTCATCTCCCCGTTACTCCCCTCATAGTTAACTAATGAACCCCTTAAACTAATCAGGGAATCCTCTAATTACAATGAATATATATACAAAATTTGAAGAAAATCTGATCATTCTGCATAAAAAACCCATTTATCTAAATTAAGGGGGGATTAGCCCCCCCCCCCTTTCCCCCTTTATACTTAACCAATGAACCCCCAAAACTATTCAGAAAAGCGCATTATCACAATGAACCTATATACAAAATTTGAAGAAAATCGGATAATTCTGCATGAAAAACTCTTTTATCTAAATTAAGGGGGGGATTATCCCCCCTTTCCCCCTTTATACTTAACCAATGAACCCCCAAAACTATTCACAGAAGCGCATTCTCAAAACGAACCTATAAAACAAAATTTGAAGAAAATGGTATAATTCTGCATGAAAAACCCATTTATATAAATTAAGGGGGGTATTAGCCCCCCCTGTTCCCTCCCTTTATACTTAACCAATCAATCCAGAAAACTAATCAGGGAAGCGCCTTAACACAGTGAACCTATAAACAAAATTTGAAGGAAAACGGAATAATTCTGCATGAAAAACCCATTTATATAAATTAAGGGGGAATCAGCCCCCCGTTCCCCCCCCCCTTTATACTTAACCAATCAATCCCGAAAACTAATCAGGGAAGCGCCTTAACACAGTGAACCTATAAACAAAATTTGAAGGAAAACGGAATAATTCTGCATGAAAAACCCATTTATATAAATTAAGGGGGGGGATTAGCCCCCCGTTCCCCCCCTTTATACTTAACTAATCAATCCTGCAAACTAATCAGGGAAGTGCCTTAACACAGTTCTTCTAACAGTATTTCTATGAAGAGTTATCGCGTTACGTACATACAGAACCGGTGGGCACATAAGCTCTCAGTCTTTGATAGTCTGTGAGCTAAAAACCATAATGAATATTGCAAAATGGCATGCCACCCCTGATCATCAAGGTTTTTGAAGCATTCCAAAGTAGTTCTGCAAGCAGAGAAGAAATAAGTAGGAAAAAAGGTTCCCTTTTTTTTTTTTTTTTTTTTTTTTTTGCATCGGGTTTTGAGATTGAAATATGAAAAAACAAAAAATTCCCACTTAATCTCCAACTTTTCCAGTTCTAAAGTTAAAAAATATATCAATATTTACCTATATATATATATATATATATATATATATATATTCCCAACGCAAAATTCATATATATATATTTTCTTCTGTCTGTTTTTGTCTACATTGGGTCTGATCGAAATACAAAAAAAAAAATATATAATAATAATATCCACTTATTGCTGATACATTTCCTATTCGAATGGCGTTATATGTTTAAAAAAAATACTAATATTAATCCTTTAAAAAAATTTTTTTTCAAGTGTCAATTTTTTTTTTTTTTTTTTTTTTTTTTCCTGCAATTTTTAAAAATCAGCTTTCCACTTTCCTAATCGAAATACGAAAAAACAAACAATACCCACATATATCTGGTACTTTTGTGGTTCCAACAATGTTTTAGGTTTTAAAAAAAATATTAACATTTACTACTTCAAAAATCTATTTTCTGGAAGTCCTTTCAAGAAATCACCAGACTTCTTTTTTTATTCTCAACACCTTCCCAGATATCAACTGTGTTGTGTTAAAAATGTATCTTACAACTTTACCATATTCGTGTTTTAAAAGAGGGAGGCGGGGGGGGGGGGGGGGGGGAGATATTTAATATTATTAAGGCTTTCTCAGGAACTTTTGGTATGACAGTTTAACATGAATGAAGTGTTAGAATTAAACATGTTAGAATTAAAAATAAAATCATACAAATTCGAGGGTGTGCGCTGCCAAAAGGTGATGGGGCCCACCAACATTTTGTTTATTTGTAAAGATTTTCATCAAAATATAAAATTAAAAGAGCAGAAAGATTGCATAGCACACCCGGTGTACACTGCCAAAGACAGTGGGGGCTCCTAATTCTAGGTTTGTTTGGATAGAGTTTCATATAAAAACATAAAATGATACAAATTTGAGGATGCAAGCTACCGAAGGCAATTGGACCACAACATTAGGTTCATTTGGGAAGATTTTCATTTAAAAATATAAAATCAAAACAGACCAAAGTGTGCATAGCACCCCCAATGTACACTGTTGAAGGCAGTGGCCCGAACTCTAGGTTCGTTTGGATAAATTTCCATTAAAAAATATAAAATCATACAAATTTGAGGGTTACGCTGCAGAAGGCAGTAGGGCTCCCATTTTACTTAGTACCCATCATACGTAGTATAGGGTAAATCTTGCAATCATTTTAAAAACCAAATTTCTATTTTGACGGATTTACATGTTTCAGACACTGCAGATTCCGAAAAACATTTTTAGAAAAATTTTTTTACTGTCCGTCTGTGTGTGTGTGTCTGTAAAAATTCTATCTCCTGAACAAATTGAGATAGAGACTTGAAATTTGGTATGTACTTAGTATGTAATAATGGGAAGAAGCTTATTGAATTTCAGTAACCTGGATTATCCGGAACTATATTTTTCGGACTCTTAAAATATTCGTTCTGATAAAAAGTATATAAAAATTTTTGAAATTGTTTATTTTAAGGAGTGAATACAAAAGACAATAAAAAAAGATAAATTTTGCATAAAGAATGAAGTTGATCGAATAATTAGTTGCCGAGATATTTGGAATCCTATTTTCCACACTCATCGATTTTTCATGACCCTGTATTTCATTCAAATTGCAATTCAAAGATACATTTTAATTGGAAATGAGATGCTTAATCCGACGCAGTAAAAAGTTAATTAATATGATTATCATTTTTGGAATTATATGGATGTTTCTTTTACGCAATTCAATAATAGAACATTTAAAGTTTATGACATCATCAAGCCACGATTTTATTCGAATTGCAATGCATTTTATAAATAGTTTACACGTTTTATTTTCATATTTTATACTATGCATATCCATGATGGGTATTACAGCGGCCCCCAACGACTAGTTTAGGTTTGTTTGGGAAGATTTTTGTTTAAAAATATAAAATCATTCAACACTGATTTTAGGTATATTTAATGTTATCGTGGATTAAGGCAACACCAAGCAGGTCAGTAAGTTTTATTAATAAAAGGATAAACATATAGTTTATGCTCCTTAATGTCATCTAATTAAAGGCTTAATTGATTTAGAAACCTGCAATTCTTCATAGTGTTTCAATACCTAAACACAGAGAAAAAAAATCATAAAAATCAGATTAAAAAAAGAAAAAAATCAGATTTATTATTTTTTTAAATCAGGATTTTTTAATGCCCTACTTTAATGTTATTAATCAAGTGTATACGATATAATCAAAATTAAAACATACATAAAGCAACATTATACTATAAAAATATATGAATTATTGTACTCTGCAAGTCGCAGAAAATTTCTTATTCTTCATGTTAGTTACCAAAGTACAGATGGAAAGAACTCAGTCACCACGTTAAGCATTTGACATCTTGCAAAATGAAAATAAATCTGAAAAGTGGCGATAAAAATTCAATTATAGAGAAATATTAATATTAGGTGAACAATTTTTTTTGCACCAATTGTTTAAGAAGAACAAATATTGAAAACATTTTAAAGTATTTTAAATACATTGAAAGAAATAGAGTAATTTGGTATTAACCAAACCTGCAATGGGAAATGAACTCAAAGCTGAATTTAGTAGCAACTCGAGTCCTTGTGTGTGACCTATCCATAACTGGAGTCTTCAAGATTTCCAGAATAGCAATAAACTAACACTTTTTGAAATTGACTAGTAAATTTTCCAATATGGCTAATGAATTGGCTAATATTCTGAATTTCTTAGTGCGGTCCCTGGAATTGTTGTTTAAAATTATTTTTTTTATATGCCAAAAGATGTAAAAAGATACTTTAACAACATTCCCATCCCAATTTATAAAAAAGCAGACTGCCCTTTATTTTAAACCTAGGGGAAGCTCTGATAGAAGTATACTCAGACTGCCCTATCCATAAGTAAGTTTCAGAAGCCTCCAGTGTCATTAGTATTGCTGTCATTACAGATTTTACAGGAACTGTTCAATTTGCTGGTTAATCTATGTCGTACACAAGGATGCAATAGAAAAAAATAAAGAAGAATCAGATGAATACAACATTTCTTATTTAGAAGCTTGAAACTTTTAGAAGTTGCAAGAATTGATTACAGCATTAAAATATGGCTTTTCATCAGCACTCAACTGCAAAAGAATTATGATATGCCTTCCCTCTGTCAATAAAAAAACAGCCAACCAATCAACTCTCTTCATAATACGTACTATGAATATTTCCCTGAGTTTTTATAAATAAGTAATCTTTAAAAAATATTAATATGAGCAAGAGAAGAAGCAGGGAGTCAGAAAAATAAAAATAATACAACGTGTGTGTATGGGGGAGTAGATACTGATATTTAAAGAAAGAAAATCACAAACCAGCATATAAATCTACTACTGTCTCTCCTTCACAAGAAAATTGAGCAATACGGAGCTTCTCTGTAATGTTTCCAGAGCTGAACATACACTTAGTAACATCATATGTATACCTAATACAAAATGAAACTTTATAAATCAAATAGAAATAATGCAATAGAGTGCACTTGTAAAACATAAATAAACAATTAATTTCACTTTCATCTCTGATGCAATTATTATTTTATAGTTCAAAGGTATAAAATTTGAAATCAAAATGATTATAGTGAATAAAACATTAGTCTAAATTATTCATTTACTAACACCTTTTATCACTGATTTGGTGATTTTATAAAAATAAATAGTTAAATATTTGTTTTCCTAAGGGAAATTGATTCAGAATAAAAATTAATAAAAAATCTATATTAATAAAAAAAAATATGTTTGTCTCTGTGTGTCTATGCCTGTATATTTGTTGGCAATGGCTAGGGAAATCTATTACACATAAAAGTCTGCAAATTCAGATAAGGATAGATGAAATGAAGACAGGTCCGAATGCACCTAAGCAGAGATGGAGGATTTTCAGAAAATCTTATCATCCAAGGATTTAGTTTGAAAGCCAGCAAGATGCAATGTACAGTTGAAAATTGTTGTGGCAAAATTTACGTGACTGCGAAAATATTTCATTATTATTATTACAATGCATTTTCATAATTTTTTTTTATAAAATTAAGAAATATACACAACAGAGGAAAGTTTAGTATAGTAGAGTTTTCCCCAGATTTAAAAAAGGGCAGGATGTGGCTGGTGAGAAAAGGGCACTTTTTTAGATTTTTAAGGACATTTTTTAGATTCTTAACTTAACGGCACATTACCGATTCTAAAGGACACTTTTTAGATTTTTATTTTCATTTTAATATTTAAGAATCAGGACACTCCTTTCAAGACACAAGAATGAATCCATTTTTACTATGCAAGCAAATATATACAAATTGCAGCACAGGCACATATTTTTAACCAAAGGGCAATTAACAAACCCTTTATCATATTTTATAGAAGAAAATACTTCTGATAATCACAATTTGCATATTTTTGTTTTTATATACATGTTCATTTAAATTTCTTTCATGAGCTTGAAATTTCACACTCTTTCACTAAGATTAAGTGTTGAATACATTTTTTTCTTTGCTATTCTATTTTAGCATTTCTATTTATTCAATTTTATATTTATTCCATTCACAGAAATTGATTTAAAATTCGTGTCAAAGAATATTGTTTAAAGTGATTATATTAGTGAATTTTCTTGAGGAAACTTGTTAATTAACATGTCACTTTAGACATGACTTTTATTTTATTAGAATAATCTAAAAAACTAACATACACATACATTATGCGTCTATTTCAAAACACTCCACATCTTGAAAAAAAAAATTGATGTTAATGATGTTTAAAAAAGATATTAAAACATGATGGAACATAAAAGTTTAAAAATAAATAAAATAAGTAGAAAAATTACCTTAAACCCTCATATATTTATTGTATTTTTGTTTCACAGTGCCACACTTTTAACAGCTGTAGATCTACCAACAATATCAAAATGTTTATTACGCTCCAAAGACTTTCAAAACCTAAATGCTTATTTATTAAGCAATAGAGTTGCTGATTTATTTCAATGACGAAAAAAATCTGAAAAAAGCATCCCAATTATGAATAAACATTGTCATATTGATTGTTGTGTTGTGGTTTAGGATTATGGGAGTTTCACAAATTTGACAGGAATGTATTCCAATGAGGGGCAAAAATTATTTTTAACTATAAATTTAGACCAGGTATAAGGATTAAAACCAGGTATAGGAAGTTCCAATGTGTTTGGGATTTTCTTCCAAAATAAAACTAAGTCCACTAAGCTGCTGGGTAACTACAAAAGTTTTGCTCAATCATCACCAATCTTGCTATTTGAAGGTTTGGAGACAGCGAGGTGAATAGACACTGCAGAAAGGAATCTCTGTGATCAAGCCGAACATTCCATGAACTTGGGAAAGGGAACCTGACTTGAAGGAGATATTTTGGTGAAATCCTTTCTCCACCTATCATGAAAGACTTTTACTCTGACGACATCTAAAAGACATTTTAGTGGCTATTGAAAGTGCTATTGTTTTGAAAGAGAACTTGAAGGATGAGGAAAGAAAAAAGGTCAGTTAGCTGAGAGCGAAGTTACGAGCAGGTCTGATACTCATGGGGGAACGCAGTTTTCTTCTCATTCTTAAAGGACAGACTCAGTAGTCCAGGAAAGGATTGTATATTAAGGTGATTTTTGAATCATCTGGCAGAGACACCCATTCTCTGAAACACCATGAAGTTGTTGCCTGAAACAGCTTTGGAAAGCAAACGATAACCTTATCGAAAATTGTTTAGATAAAGATGAACTTTAAATTCATCCCCGTATTTTCAAAGGTGATTGACCTGGCTCCTTAATCCGGAACTTTTCGTGCAAAGTCAGACAAAGGTTGAACACCCTTCCCGTTTCTATCTTCGAGGGGGGAAATGTTGACACTGTAATCTATTGAAAATCATGAACTATAGTTATTTGCTGGACACTTTCATAAAACTTACAAATACTCAAAAGTCGAATGACCCCTTTATAATTTTTGTTGTGCAGTTTTTAGTAAATCAAGAAACTTGTACTTTTTACTTTACTTAAGTGCTGTATTTAATAAAACTCATTTCAATTCATTCAGCGGTTCATTTTAAAGGCTCTACACTACTCCTTTAAACCATAACGTCTTGAACCTGTCACAATATTTTAAAATTAAAAAGAATTATATAAGTATCAGAGAAAGATGCTGATAATACCTGAATTTTTAATTGGTTTTCTCTTATGCTTTTCCATAATCATGGTGCCTTTAAAAAATAGGAGGAAGATTTTCTTATTTATTTAGTGGCATTGACTCTTCTTTGAATTTCACGTGAACAATGTCAAAGGCAAATCCTATTCTCCAATGAAAATTGCATATTAAAACAACTTTTACATCAACTTTAATATATGTATTAAATTTTATCAAAATTTAATATTCTGGAAAATTGTATGGTAAAAAGATGTTAAACTTATGTTTTGGCGACCAATACATTCTGTGTAAATGCTATAAAATACTAATATTTTTTGAATGAAAACCAGTATATGAATGAAAATATGATGACACATTCACCAGGAATAGTTTTTCAGTACTTTTCGGTTAGCCGGGCACCAGTGAAATATATACACACACACACACACACACACACACACACATATATATATATACATATAAGTACACATACATACATACATATGTATAATATATATTTCACTGCCGCCTGACTAACCGAAAAGTATCAGTTTTTCCTGTAAACTGATACTTGTCTAGTAAAAAAAGAAATTCTTTCACTTCAAGAATCATGTACAAATATACATTTGTATTTATAGATAATGTGCATGTTTGTCAACAAACTGGTTTGTTGCACATCTACTCAACATAGGCAAAATGTTGAGCTAAACTGCTTGAAGTTTTGTTAAATTTCTCGTAATTTTCAAGTAGTTCGAATACATTATATTCTGTATAGAAAAGAATACATTATGAATTACTAACTCTGCAAGAATTGCTACTTTTTGCTTACAATTAATTGAGAAATACACCTTTACTTGAGTGTGTGATGTCGCATGCACATTATCTATTTAAAACATGAAAGCACTTAGAAATCCAATATTATTGTACTCATAGAAAAATTTAAACATTCACATTATTAAATATTAAATTTAACTTAGAAATTATATTTATAATGTAATTTAAACAGAATTTGTTAAAATTGCGTTTTGAAATTATAGGATTTTTGATGCAAAATATTATTTCTCAAAAATATATTGTTCTTTTAAGAATTGGATTATAATTTTGAAGCTGGTGAAATGAAAATGACGTCACTTTGTTGAACCTATAAAAAATATATTAGTTTTTAAAATTAAAACGAATGGAACAAATTACATCATTTTTTTTCCAATAAACCATTTTACTTTTAATCCCCTTTGTTTTAACAGTCATCTTTAAAGAATAATTAATGGAAAATACTATATTGTTTTCTTTAAACCTAATTTTTATAATTAGTGGGAAATTTTTGTCCACTTAAATCTAAGGAGCTTAAATATGCCATCTAGGTTGAAGTAAAGCTGAAAAAAGTTACAATGTAATGATTTCTAAATGTCAAATTTGTCAGACAATTTTTGGTTATGTAGAATAAATTGAATCATGAAGTTTGAATACGCAAAAATATGTTTTTATTTCTTAGAAAATTTACTTTAATATTAACAAACCAGCCGAAACAATTTACCTTTGAAAAATTAGGAGCTAAGTTATTTATTTTCATCTCCAAACACATTTAAATAAATGCACTATGTCATTTAAACTTACTTATAGTAATCTTTTTAATATCTGAAAAAAAATCTTATTTATCTTCCCAGAAAGCCAGTTTTGAATTTTCAAATTATAGTGAGTGAATCTGAATTTTTATTGGTTTATAAAAATATTGTCTTTACGCAGTTTCTTTTTATGGCAACAAGACAAAAAATGCATTAGAAATTGGAAAAAAAAAAAAGATTTCTGTAATGATAAACTATGGGAGATGTTTGAAAAAAGTGGTAAAGAATGGTCTGAGAAATTTCTTAAGCTGACAGTAATTTTACTTGTATTCTAAAGCATGTACGTACATCAAGTTTCGTTCAAAAACTGTAGATTTGTATAAGGAACATACATACATACATACAAACAAACAATGTCAAGAACGGCTTTTAAAAATATATAGATGCTGATCTCTTTTCAATAAAGTTTATTTAGAATCCATACAGAGTTTTTTAATTTTTTTTGTGATTTTTTAATGCAATTTTTAGAGTTTTTTTGCATACTGTGGAAAATCTGCTTGACATTCGCAACAGGAATTCAATTTCAAACTTTTAGCCTAATATAGTAAATTTTGTCCTCTGAGATTTTTGAAATTTTTGATGCAATTTTTAATTATTTTTTAAAGAAAACAAAATGTTGGTTAGCGAAACATCCGGATTTTGGAGAACTCCGAATGTCCAGATTTGGGACTTTGTTCTGTAATATTTATATAATTTTTTATCAACCTAATAAAAAAAATTTATAAACAAAAGATGATGATAAAACCAAATCTACCAACTCTTTCATAAATAATTTTAAAACAAACAATTGTAAAAAAAATCATAATAAAAAGATTACTAACTTTATTTTGTTGTCAACATGAATAACCCAGCCATCAGTTCCTTTCAAAAGTTCAACATTAGGTGACCTAAATTCATCCTTTTTCACTCGGTATTTTCTAGCAATTCTTTTAGATTTTAATGCTGTGGCAACCACATCCCATAATCTATCACCTGAAAATTAATAAATGAAAATGAATAAATCAAAATTATTTATTTTTTGAAACAATCAAATTGTAATCTTAAAACTAAAAATTTAGGAAAAACCTCACTTTTAAAAATGCTGATATATAACACTAGATCTGAAGTTCGAGCAGCACCACATACTTAATACACATGAGTATGTATGTTTGTGTATTGAATTCATACTAAATACACAATGCTGCTCGCAATCTAATTTAGCCTTGTATATAATTATCGAAGTTAACTATGCTAAATTTAAAATTCAAGTTTTATTATGAAAATTTTAACTTTTGGTACTTTTATGTTACAGCAGCCTTCACAGTTACAATTATACCAAGGTTGCAGCTATGATTTCGCCAAGATCATCACAAAGCTTATATATGCATCATATATACTCGTATACTCCAAATACTCATATATGTATCATATACCTCATTATATAAACATTATTTACATCTTATATGTCATATACATATCATATACGTCTTATACACATGTCATATATATATATACATTATGCATCGTATATGACTATAACTTGGCCACATACTTCATGAAATGTTATATACATAATATATTATTATAATATCATATATGCTTTATAATTTGGTGATAAATCTTGGTCACTTGGCGATTTATCCCTGGGGGCTGCTATAACATGAAAGTACCTTTATTTTTTAAATATCGCCCCTGACAATTAAATAAAGAACATTTCTACAGAACAATATATTTTTTAATATAAATATGTACTACAGGTGTTTTAATTTTTTCCCTGCATAAAAATGCCAATCTCTCTGATACATCCACAAAATTATTTTTATACAGAAATGCATAAAAATTGCCGACATTGTTCTAATAAATGTGGTACACATCTTAAATTGTATCCAATTGTTCCCTCAAGTCAGCATTTCCACGACTATCCTGAAAATCAGCTTAAAATGCGAACTTTGAGAACATTTTCTGTAAGATTCTTTTCTTTTATAAGAAAAGGGAAACTGTGATTTCTTGGTACCTGAATAGGACCTGCATAGTTTATGCATTTATGAGTATAGAGATGCAAATTTCATGCATTTACAAATGAAAATTAATTCAGGTATATGTCAGAAAATAAGCAATTTGAATTTAAGATATGAAAATTGCTA
The DNA here is from genome assembly GCA_963931845.1 of Maratus michaelseni. Taxonomy (NCBI): domain Eukaryota; kingdom Metazoa; phylum Arthropoda; class Arachnida; order Araneae; family Salticidae; genus Maratus; species Maratus michaelseni. The sequence goes on along the minus strand of OZ007592.1, from coordinate 165,925,816 downwards.
ATGAAGACATGTGATCCCCCCCCCCCTTTTATTGCAAAAAAAAAAAGGAGACATGACCCCCTTCTACATAGAGAGCTGGACCCATTCCTGTCAGGAAGTGAGATAAAAATAAAATAGATTTAAAAAATTCCATCTTTATGTATGTGAACCACATTAAATAAAAAGGTACTTTTCTGTTAGACAAACACCACTGTTGCCAAGCATACTAATAGTAATAGTTGACACAAAAGAAAACATTTGAAAGAAATAAGAAACTTTTGAAAATTACAGACTTTGCTAACTATTTTATGAAATCAATACAAGTATACTTTAAAAGAATAAATATATATATTATGCAATTAAATAATAAAGTAAAACTAAATTTAAACTGCAAGCATGAATGATCTTGCAGATTTCTCCATTATAGTAAAATATTTCATTTTTGAAAAAAGACATTGAATTATGAACTCTATGAGATAGGCTTATTATTAATGACTAGCAGTATCTCACTGTCGTTTACTATGCCATTTTGTGCTGTCTCAAAATCTGCGGAGCACAACACCCAGTTCAATAAATGGCTAACAACAATGTTTGAGACAGTTTGCAATAAAAATCCTTTGCAACGTCAGAGTTGAAATAAATGGTACATTAGCATAAATTTAGACATAGTGTTCATCTAATGGAAAAATACCGCCAATAAAAGCATGTAAAAATTATAATAAAACAAACAATACTGCAATAGTATATACCAAAATTACACCAAACAGGATCTTGAAAAGAATATGAAGGAAGAAGTATCAAATCCCCATGTTTTTCCCATTTGGTTGGTATATCATCGGGTAACACATAATCCTCAGAAGAATCTTTAATAATAAGCTTTGTCAACTCTTTGCGTAAAACATCCTTAGGATTTTCACACCTTGTTCTATTATGAGTTTTAGTCATTTTATGAAAAATTAAAAACGAGAAAGATGACAAGTGTACGAATGTAAGAGAACGAGCATTTAAAAAGCGAGACACATACAGAATGATTAGCTACTGCTCTTGTCATGTAATTTTTAATATGAAATTTCAGTTTCTGCTCTGTTTATTAAGTTTTTGTATATTTATAGAGAATCTTTTCTATTCATACTTTCTTTTACACATATTTTTAAGAATTTTTAACTTTTAAAAGTAAATTCCACGGAACGATTTCCAGCACCCAATCAAGCTTTAATAATTAGAGCCATTCATAAATTTATAGAGTGCAATAAAATGGCTTTAAATAATTCAGAAAATAACTTTAAAAGTTTCCAGAAATTTTAATGTAAAATCGACAAAAATCACATTCATGTTTGTTTTCTTATAAAACCATCGGTTTGGTTGAGTGGTTGATTGTAAATTTATTTCTTTGGCTAGTTGGTTGGTTGATAGAGAAAGACTAGAGAAATAGACGTACATCAAAAACATTTCTTAACAGGAAAAAAGGTAAAAGGAAGAAGCTCTTCCTCAACTCAACTTTATGTTGTTCTGGAATCTGGATCCTTTTGTTGTTGTTGTTTTTCCCAGGCGATTTCTTGAGGTGATCACCGACGTTATTGTCAGTTTCAAAATAGTTTCACGCTCTATTCAAAATGTCGCAAATTCAGAGTTTAAGAAAACAAGTATTGCAGTTGCGACAAGAGGCAAACATCAATCGAATTTCAGTTTCTCAAGCTTGTGAAGAGTAAGTCTTCGTCAGTTCTGTGTATAAGGCGTGGCTCTCATTAACATTTAAATTGTTGACTGAGCCGTCTTTAATTATACAGGGTGAATCAAAATTTCACGTACAACTTTAAGGGGTTATAGGTCATGCAACAAACAATATTTTGCATAAGAAACAGGGTAATTCATTTATGTATACTTAAAAATACAGAGTTCTACTTCATTCTGAACATAAATATTGTTCATGTTTTAAACAAAAATAAAGACATTTTAAAGAAATTTTCAACAAACTTACGTTGTTTTGTGTAAAATACAATGCCATCATTAAAAGTGATGGAAGTGTATACAATATTTTAGTAAGTGAAACTGTATGTATTGACAATTACATTTGACAATATGGTTCAGCGCTATTATGATGTGGATGATAACCGTATCATTATATGTTACAGAAAAAAAATAAAGTCTGTTGCAAAAAAAAAAAAAAAAAATCTTCATTATTGTTTATTATGAATAAAAATCCGAGTTTGGATTGTAATCAGACATCCTGTATTTATAATTGGAATGGATTTTAACCCTAGTTTCCTATACAAAAATTGTTTGTTGTAATGTGCCATACCATTTCTTAATATTTGTGAATAGAATTTTAAACCACCCTGTATAATAATTTTATTTTAGCATTTTGCTAGCTCTAGCAAAAGAAAAAAAAACTATATCTTGTAAATTCTTTTTTTATTTTTTTATTTTGGTACGTGGTTGGTTTGGGTCTACCATCTTGTGTAAATAAAGATCTCTTACATAATAAATTTAAAATTTCCGCTCTTTTAAGTTTTCATGTTTTATTTGGGTAGTCTGGGGCAATTTTCAGACATAGGAATCTGGGATAATTAACGGACCACAGTAATTGGAATCTGGCCAAAGCAGTTTTATTTTTAGTTAAATCAAGTATTTTTCTATTTCAATTAGTATTTTCTTAGTAACTAGCAGCTTACTCTGTCTTGTACAAAATTGGTTTCCTAAATGCCACAAAATATTACACTGTTTAACTTTTTGCTTCACTGATTTCAAATGTCAATTTCTCGGGTGTAGCAACAGTAGCACAAGTTCTACTTCATGTTTGGATACTAGAGTATGTTATCTTTCTGCTAACAAAGAAGTAACATTATTTGGATGTCCATCTGGGAGTACTTGGATTAATAATCATTCAATCTGTTTTGGAAAATTTGGTTCTAGATAGGCGTAAACAGGTATGAATGTACCTACGACTCAAATATTTTAATTAGTTTATTAATTTAATTTTTATGTGACTTATAATTTTTTCGCCATCAGTGGCAATTTTTCGACCTTAGTAAAAAGAATCCAGTTTCAATATTTTAGCCCAATATAGGGAATCTTTCCCATTTTTCAATAAATTGTACTCAGTGTCTGTATGGTGATTTTTTAATTTTACACAATTATGTTTAAAAAAGTCACTTTTTCTGCACTTTATTTTTTATCAAATGATCTTGGCACTCCAATCTTTGCCATCCAAAGATAAAGTTTATATCCATATGATCAGAAAGTATCCGGAATGCTTCATTTAACATACATCTATAATAGTAGATATCGTCTGCAAACAGTTTTACAACTTCTATAAACATCTGGCAACAGTCAGGAATTTATTTCATTTTATCGTCTGAAAATAAATTTGTTTTTAATGAGAGAAGAGTTTTTACTCTGTTGATTTTCCAAAATGGCAAATGTTATTGAGCAAAGAACATGCATTAAATTTTGTTTTCACAATGAAATTTCTGCCACAAAAGCATTTGAAATGTTGCAAAAAGCTTTTAAAGATGACTGTTTATCAAAAACAATATTTGATTGGTATAAAAAGTTCAAGGATGGTGTAGTCAAAATCACTCAAAAATCAAGGTAGTAATGTTGATTGTTTTCTTTGATTATCATGGTGTTGTGCATTATGAATTCCTACCAACTAGCCAAACAGTCAATAAAAATTATTATTTGAGTGTTTTGAATGAAGCAATTCATCGAAAAGGGCCTGAAATGCAGTGAGAAAACTCATGGATTTTGTACCACAATATTCTTCAAGCACCTTCTCACAGTGCAATTATTATTCGTGAGTTTTTAACCAAACATCCTACAAATAGGGCTCTATAAGCTTTGTATTCACCTGATATGGCACTGTGTGACTTTTTCTTATTTCCATGATTAAAATTGAATCTTTGTGCTCACCTTTTTGAGTCCATTAATTTGATTTAAAAAAAAAAAGATTTTTCTGAACTCTGAAGTCATTTCACAGAAACGACTTTAAGGCATGTTTTGACAATTGGAAAAAACATTGGCAGACATGTTGTGCATGTGATGTTGTTTTTGAAGATGGCTGAAATTATTTTATTTGTAAGATCGTAAGTGGAAAATATGATAGCAGTTGTGTAAAAAAATCATAACTCCCAATTTTATAAATTAGAGAGGCAATAACCCCTTAAATAAATTATTTAAGTTTATTCTTTAACGGTTACATAAAGGGGAAAAAAGATCTCACCAAATTGAAGCATGTTAACGATGAGACAGGAACTACACTATCTTGAAATTAAATAAAAGTTCTTTTATTCATCATTAAAAAAATTAAGAAAATAAGGCTTTCCTCATGGCCACTAATTTAATCACTTAACATATCATATTTAAATTACTAGATGAAGACATCGTAGTTCAGCCAGAATTAGATACAAAAAATTTTAAACTAAATAAAAATGGCAAAAATTAAAAAATATATAAAGAATCGGTACAACTTTATCGACAGCTCCCATCAGAAAAACTGACTAAAAAAAGTAATGGTGAAAGTATATATATGATAAATACGGGAAAGGTCAAAGTGAAAACACAGGCCTTTCAATCTAATTGATTAGAATTTAAAGCCAATGGTAATTAAACAAACGAATAAGCATGTCGAAAGCGAAACCACAAGTAAAGTTGCTTTCTATTTGTTCACACAAACACGCGTAGATGTTTTGAAAATCGTACGTATGACAAAGTTTAAAATGCTGCTCGAGCAATGATTTCAAGGACAGAACCATGAATACTGAGCATGTACGGGGCGGCGCCGAAACGGGAGAGGAGAAAGGAAAGCGCTGAGGAGAGCGAACGATGCGCATGCACCACACGTGGCAAGAGCAACGTGTCTCTGGTGAAAATGTAAACAAACGTGTGCAAACTATCGCTCTAAAGAATGAATGAAGCGATATTTAATAAAAACAAGAGGGCTGGGATAAAGATAAACATTGAATTACCTCAAAGCATATCGTATGAAAATGCTGATAAAAAAATAAAAGCATGGCAAAAGAAATAATGTGAGAAGAGAATTCATCTCACAGTACATTGCAGTCAGAGGAGATTACTTTGAAGGAGATGCAATAAATTAATACTTTTATGTTAGTTGGACACAAGTATATAATACATGTATATATATGTGTATATGCATGTATATTGTGCTGTCCTCTAAAAACCCCCCACTTTTTGAAAAAAAATTAAACATTGCTACATTTTTATAGCTTGTTCTGACTAAGATTTTAATGTTGAGTATTTATCATTTTATCACTTTATTACAAAGTGGCAGCCAATTAAGCGAGAATTAAAAAAAAAAAAAAAAAAATCACTTCCAAAAAATAACCCATGTTACCTGAAAAAAACCCACACCTGACTAATCAGCTGAAAATGAAGCATTTTATTACATATTGATGGTTTAACATAAAAACAATTTAAAATTTATGTACATCATTCTAAATTTCTATTATAACAAGAAAATCTATTAAAATGAAGCTATTGTTTTGCCAGAATTCTGCAATTGTTAATTTAAAATATTTTACAACTAAATAAATAAGCACTCAGTAGGTATTTTAAACTATTTTTATTATTCTAAATGGTGCATAAAACAGAACAAAAAATAAAAAAATGACTTTAGTCAAGTATTTCATGAAGTACTAGGGTGGGTTTTTTTAAAGAATCATTCCACTGTGGTTTTTTTTTAGAGGATAGCACAATATATACACTGCTCAAAACAATTAAAGGATATTGCAGTTTTAGGTGGATTTTGTATCTGGGAAACTTTTTAGCTGATTGATACATGGTCGACAGACATAGTAGGTTATATGAGAATAAATTACACATGTTTGGGAGAAAAAAATGCATTTTATTGCGCATTTGTGTACAAAAGGAAAAAAACACAATTTGTGCATATGAGAAAAAAAGAATAAGAAAAGGTGTTTTCTTCAAAGAAAATCATTTTCAGTAGGGGGTATGGTTTCCACGGGCGGCCAGCAACGTTGAACACCTTTGAGGCATGGACTCAATGAGGCTATTAATGACGAGTTGGGGTATTCTGCCCCACTCTTCCAGAAGAGCTCTTTCCAGTTCTTGGAGAGTTTGTGGGGGTTGTTGGCGGCCAGAAACTCGTCTTCCTAGAGCGTCCCAAACATGCTCGATTGGATTCATGTCTGGAGAACACGCTGGTCATTCCATTCGAACGATTCCTTCCTCGAAAAGGAAATCCTCCACCAGGTTTGCACGATGTGGCCTGCAGTTATCGTCCATTAAAATGAAGTTATCTCCGATTGCTGCAGCGTAAGGGACTACAATAGGTCTGAGGATCTCATCCCTATATCGGCGACCAGTCAGAGCTCCATCTCGAATGATGTAGAGGTCAGTGCGCCCGTCAATGGAGATGCCACCATACACCAACACTCCTCCACCGCCAAATCTGACACTTTCGTGCACGAACGCAGGATTATTCCTACTGCCACGGTCCCTCCAGATGAAAATATGCCTATTATCCGGATGCACAGAAAAACGGGACTCGTCAGAAAACAGAATATTGCTCCATTCATTTTTCCTCCAGTTGACATGCTCGGTTGCCCACTCCCTGCGGTCGCGACGATGCCTTGATGTTAATCTAACACATACCATCGGTCGGCGAGCATACAGACCTACAGCATAGAGCCGGTTTCAGACAGTCTGAGTTGAAATCGTGGTGCCTGTAGCCGAGCGAAGGTGTTGTTGGAGAAGAGTAGCGTTCATGTTTCGGTGTCTCCGAGCTGTTAACGCTAAATACCGATCTTCATTGGGTGTTGTTGCCCGTCTACGACCTTGCCCTGGTCTTCGGCCTGCACATCCACTCTCCAAAAAACGGTTCCAGATCCTGGAAATGACACTTTGTGACACTCCAATGGCTTGCGCTACTTCGGCTTGAATTTGGCCCCCTTCTAATCTACCAACAATTCTCCAAGCTTCTGAATCTGTCAAATGACTTCGCTGAGACATCGTACTCATCGAAACAAAGCAATCACTGAATGCCGATCATCCTTGTCTTCATTCTCTTTTATCCAGTTGAAAGTCAAATTTCATTCGCTGCCGCTGAAGCGAAGTTTTTGACGTCGAACTCAAAATTTGCATACTCCACAGTTTGAAAACCAGAAAAATTTGCATTTGTGATTCTCTTCTTCTATTTTCGGCAAAAAAAATTTCGTTTATATCTTTATTTTATATAAAACTTCAAATATCCTTTAATTGTTTTGAGCAGTGTATATATATCCCTGGCACCTGACTAACATAAAAGGGCCACCTTTTTTTGATGCCATCATTCCGGGTACTTTTTGATCACAATGCTTAATTTAAATAAAATTAAAGGTTTTAAGAGTTAGATTTCAATAAGCATTCCACATTATTCTTGGTGATAAGAAAGTGACACAAAATTTTCTGAATGACATAGTTTTCTTTGATGAAAAATGATAGGAACACACACTTTATAAATTATTTTGACAAAGGTCTAGCCATAGCTGAACATTGGCAGACCTCAATTTTTTTGTAATAAGTCTATTTAAACTTAATTTTAAAATACAAATTATCCTTGTATTCAATAATATAGGTAAACCAAAAATATAATTACGATAAAACTACTTCTGCCATGTGTTAGGCACTGATTGTAACGAAGCAGACTGGGATATTATTACAGTACTAGATGAAGGCAACATTTTCAATATTGTATTATTCTTGTACTACATAACTTAGGATAAGCCTTTAAAAATACACCAAAAATGGTATTAATTTTTGGCTTAGGCACTTTTTTCACTTTCGGCAGACCTGTATCATTAGCTTCCTGTATTTATACTTTTACATTACATAAAATAATAAAATATATAATTTTTTCTTATATCTGATAACATAGGGTATTTCATACAGTCGCCTTCGCACCTTAAGCATGTTGTAGTGCATTTCAGAAATGCACATAAATTTCATTATATTTGAAATAGTGTAACATCATTAAAATATATTTCAAACAATTTTTTTCCATAGATCATACTGTAATGGAATTTTAGTTGTGTGTGCTTATAAATGAACTATGAACAATTTTGCAACACATTTCATTTTCAGTAGTTAACATGTCATAATGAACGTGAACCTCATTAACATATATCAATTACATGACAATCTGAGTATATTTACAAGAGTTAGAACATGGGCAGACAGTACTAACTGAAAGTATAAACGCGTTTCAGCGTAGTTGAAAGAGGTTCGGAAGACATCTGGTTTGCAGACACCAGGACCCAGGATTCCAAAAGCCTAATGGATAATTCCTTAACCTACACCCCTCTCAATTACAATTATGACAGGGCAGCAGTTATGATTTCGCTAAGTTTGTGAACATGTAACAGAAAAATAAAAATAAATAACATAACAATAAAAATATACTTTGTTTATAAGAATATTTATACAATTTTTTTAATAATCTTTATATCATGTTCTACATTATAGGCCACATTTCTGTAATTGCTTTCAATTTGAAAATTTCATCAAAAGTTTTTCTTTAATAGCATTTGTATTGTACTTGTTATTGTAAATTACCTTCATACTTGGTGTTTGTTCTCGGCACTCTTCCATAGTTGGGGTTTCTTTCAAACAAGGACAGGACATTTCACAGTAATTATTGATGACAATTGATATTTGTGAACATATTTTTTTTTTGTTAAATTATCAATACAACAAGCTATTTTAAAAAGTCGGAATGAAATTTTGATTTTGAAGACTAAATATATTCTGTAATGTTGACAAAAAAAAAAAAAAAAAAAGTGATGATATGATAGTACTAACACATGCTGTTTCTTTAGAACTGTAAATGTTTGACAAGATTTTGCAACCTAACTTTGTGATAGATTTTGGTTGCATGGCTATTCATTTTCGGTAACATCTTTAGGAAGTACTGACTAGAGTTATTTTTATTCATTAATATTATCTTGATTTTGTAATTTAACTTAAATTGAATACCACATTAAATATTAAGCATTAGAAGCTTTCAAGCACAGTCTAAAGTAATTAATTCTTATTGTTATAGTTTGATGAAGTTTTGTCTGGAACATCAAAAGTCTGATGTACTTGTATATGGCATTTCCCAGTCTGAAAATCCTTTTAAAGAAAATAAAGGGTGTACTCTTCTCTGATGTTTAATATGTAAGTAAGTGGTCATTTTTACTTTTATTTTCCAGTATCAGATTAGTTTTAACTGATGAAAACTTCTTCTGCCTTTACACTGAATAATTAAAGAAACAAAGTAATTTAATAAAATTTTTACGCATCTTTATTTGAAATATAGTAAAAACTTAATGTAATGAATTTATTAGAGGACATAACAAGGACATAAAGACCATTAAAAATTTCTGATTTTTATCACCTTTTAAAAACATACATGCATTAATGTTAAATCATGTTATGAAAAAATATCATTGATACAAGTTTCTTCCTTGCCAATTGCAAAATCCCATTTTGGCCTATTGGAAAATTTAATTAGGTAATTACTCATTGCCTGATAATTAACCAAAATATGGTTTTCACCATCAAAGTAATTTAATAAAATTTTTACGCATCTTTATTTGAAATATAGTAAAAACTTAATGTAATGAATTTATTAGAGGACATAACAAGGACATAAAGACCATTAAAAATTTCTGATTTTTATCACCTTTTAAAAACATACATGCATTAATATTAAATCATGTTATGAAAAAATACCATTGATACAAGTTTCTTCCTTGCCAATTGCAAAATCCCATTTTGGCCTATTGGAAAATTTAATTAGGTAATTACTCATTGCCTGATAATTAACCAAAATATGGTTTTCACCATCAGAAAGTAGACTTCTGATGCAGACATGACTTTTTTGAACATTGTCTCCTTAAATTTAAGTATTTTAAAAACCATTAAAAATTTCTGAGTTTTACCACCTTTCAAAAATGCACTACTTTTTAATAGTGAAAAATTATATTTTGATTAATTAGGTTATGAGTAATCGCCTAATTAAATATTTCTATAGGTTAGCATAATATTTTATAGTTCGCAGGGCCACAGTGAGAAGTTGTGGGCCTCTAATGCATACCATTAAGTATGATACTACAAAATAAACTAGTTGAGTAATCTATATATTTAAAACGCTAAGCGATTTCTTTCGACAATCCGTGAGAACAAACTACTGGATCAAATTATACCATTCTTCTTTTAAATGAAAGATATTTGGCCATAGATTTGTTATCGTGCATTCGTTTGTTCAAAAATTTAATTATTTAGCTGTAATTTTCAATTAAACTTTTACTTCTGCTTATGACGTCATAAAGTCGGCAACTCCCACTTTTCCAAGGCATAGAGTTTATTCTTTAAACTCTGTGGTTCGCCAATCTTTTGACATTAGCTAATATCAACTAGGTAATATTGTAACATTGTAGTATAAAATCTTAAAAAAAAAACTTAATTAGCTAGAATATAATCATAATAAAATATCTAAACATAAACATATCAATATGAATAACAAATCTCACTTAAAATGTTGCAATTTAAATGATTCCAATTGAAACAAGATTTGGAGAGTTATCCCTGACGCCCAGCTAACATAAAAGTACCTATCTATATATTTAAAACGCTAAGCGATTTCTTTCGACAATCCGTGAGAACAAACTACTGCATCAAATTACATCATTCTTTTTTTTAAATGAAAGATATTTGGACACAGATTTGTTATCGTGCATTCGTTTGTTCGAAAATTTAATTGATTAGTCGTAATTTTCAATTAAACTTTTACTTCTGCTAATGACGTCATAATCGGATAACGCCCATTGTTGCAAAGCACATATAGTTTATTCTCTGAACTCTGTGGTTACGAGTATAAAAAAAATAATAATAAATATTAAAATCACGCGACTTTTAGGCCGAATTTTTTAATTTGCAAGTTAAATTTCGGTAAAAATATTTATCCGCATGTTTTATAAGCGAATAAAAATTCATATTTATTGTGACGTCAAGGGAATATTGTCCATTGGGTTTATTTTATCATTATGCATTATAACTTTGTTGATGCCATTTTTTCATTACAACTAAATACAAAATATATTTTTATTTGTATGCATGTATTCTAGGCGCTGTAGCATGGTGTTTAAGCATTATAGTAACGTATATAAATTACGTAAGAAAAGTTTGCGCCTGTGAAAATGGCGTTATGCTTAGCTTGAAATGCATTTTTACATTGATAAAACTAAAGTGAAAAGTTTATATGATTGTGTCAACATGACGTAATTTTAACTGATTTTTCAATTCTTAATTATAAAAAAACAGAACTTGAGCCTTAATTGGGGAGGAAATGTGAGCTTTATTTACTGAATATGATATGAACGTAGGAATATACTATTTGTATATACTTCATAGGTCCATGAATTTTTTTCTTGCTGTGTGGAATATGTCGGTAATGTCAAACTTATTTGCATTTCACAGTTGTTTATGGATTGTTTGCTTGGAGTTTGCATCGGAAATAGTACTGTATTTGACTGGGGAAAAATCTTTTAAAATAAAATTTTTGAAAGACTGTCTCATACGCACCCCTTCTTAAATAATAAAGAAGCTTATTTGACTGATGTTGTTATAGTATTTTTTCCGTCAAGTTTTGACGGGTTCCATCTAGTTACTTTTTAAAATGTAATACACATTTGCGTGAAATTATAACATCACTAACTTAACAATATATATATATATATATACAGTGGTGGCCAGAAGTTTGGAAACAGTATTACAATATGTGTATTACAAAAAAAGTTATGCTCATTTTAGTAGAACAAAAAACACAAATCGTTTTGAATAAGGACGTGTTTTGTAATAAAAGCGTACTAGCCAATCACAAACACTGTTCTGAGGACCAATCAAATGTCTGTAACTATAGTTTAAGTTATTTGGATGGTAAAAGAGTTATTGTTGTGGAAATATTTTGTGGAATGATGCATACTAGTACAATTAAATAGAGTATTGTTGTTTTTGAATATTTAAAATCCCTTTTTTTTAATTAAACTAATTTTAAACAATGTCATCAACAAGAAGAACTAATTGGACATCTACAAAAATAAGCCGAATTGTCATATTGAGAGAAAATGGCCTCTCTTATGCTGAAATTGCAAGACAAGTTGGTGGTTCAGTCGTTCAGTGACTTGTTCTGGTGTATGAAAGTTTTGTTTACGTTATTAAAAAACGAAATGAGTGGAAAATAAGGCCAAATCGGGCCGAAAGAAATGCACACGTGCTACTGCCGATAGAAAAATTAAACAGCTATGCCTTTAAGATAGAAAAATTTCATCAAATGCCATTAGATGTGAAATGAATGCAGCGGGTATTGCAGTAAGTTAAAAAACAATAAGAAGAAAGTTATCAGGATTTGGACTACAAGCTAGAATTCCAAGGAAAAAACCATATTTAAATCAAAAGCAACGCGAAAAACGAGTTAAGTGGGCAAAAGAACACATTAAATGGTCAGAAAATCAATGGAAGCAAGTAATCTGGAGCGATGAGAGTAAAATATCGCTCTTTGGTAGTGATGGTAGAAAACACGTGAGACGTAGAGTAGGAGAAGCACTTCATCCTGATTGCATTGAAGCAACTACAAAAAACCCAACAAATGTCATGATTTGGGCATGTATGTCTGCAGATGGTGTGGGCCGAATTCAAGTGATTGATGGCATCCTGAATGCCAAAAAATACATCGAAACTGTCCTGGAACCAAAATTGATACCTTCCATCAAAGATCTCTTCCCTGACAACGCACCATTTATTTTTCAGCAGAATTCAGCTCCATGCCACACAGCAAAAGTATGCAAAGCATGGTTTCAAAATAAACACATAGATATATTACCATGGCCAGGAAACAGCTCTGATCTCAATCCAATTGAAAATTTGTGGCGACATTTGAAAATTCTTGTACGAAAAGAACGTCCATCCAATAAAAGACAACTTATTGAAGCTATAATTGATTCTTGGCACTATGTGATTACGAAAGATGAACTCCAAACACTTGTTCACTCGATGAAAAGACGCTGTGAAGCTGTACTTAAAAAATAAGGGTTATCCTACTAAGTATTGATTGTGTAAGTATCACTTTAAAAAAATGCAAATCTAAGATAGATCTTACTATTAGTTGCATAACTTTTTTTGTAATACAGATATTGTAATACTGTTTTTATTATTAAATTCTACATTAAATTACCTTCAATTTGATATATAAACGTTTGTATTTAAGTGAAGATTAATATATTCTACAAGCACACAAAGTTGAAAAACATGAAACTTTCAAAAAATGTCCATACTTTTGGCCACCACTGTATATATATATATATATATATATATATATATATACACAGTGTTTTAAATGAAGCTTTAACTGTTTTAAAAAAACATTCATGAGGTCTTTAAAAAATACATTTTACAATACATATATATATTGTAAAATGTATTTTTTAAAGACCTCATGAATGTGGTCCAAAGTCTTGTGGCCAATTTTTGGTAACCACAGTGTTTTATGAAACTGGAAGCCCATAGCGTCAGCATCACTCTGTAGTTGTACTGCTGCTGCTGATTTATAAGTAGATGAATTTTTTGTTTTAATTGCTTTTTCTTAAGGCTGTTTAATAATATTACCATAATTTCCAACATATAATCCATAGATAAAATAAACATGTTTAGAACAAGAAATTGTATGGGTATTTTTATGTTAGCTGCACACATATCTCATCAGTAACATTTTTTTTCTTTGGCTAATTCCATGAGTTGATGTAGTGTCAGTCACAGAGATATAAATGGCTGTGGTGTTTGACTACCAGTATTATAGTAAAAGAAATTTTTGACTTATTCAATCCCATATATCTACAATTAAATATAGTGAAGAAATTAAAAAAAAAAATACCGGTGGCCAAGACTTTTAAGAGACCGGTGGTAAACTTTTGCGGCTATGTGACTTACACTACATTCACGCATGGAATTAGCCCTTTATGTAAATTGGAATCAATGCTTTGATGTTGAAATAAAATGTTTTGTTTTTTGGTATTATTTCTTCTTTTATTTGTTTATTTCTTCATTATTTTAAATGAAATGAAATGCATGTATTTTAAATGTATATATGTAAATTTAATTTAATGCCATACGAATGATGGCGATATTTCTTGATTTATTACCTGTGCTCGGCTAACATAAAAGTATCATTTTATGTAAGGTTGCTTATTCCTATATATACGTATACATATATATGTATAGGTATCGGTATCACTGGCACCCGGCTAACATAAAAATACCCATTTATTAAGTAGAATTTCCGGCTCAAAACATGTTTATTTGATCTGCAGATTATATACAGGAAGTTGCGTAACACACATGTACAATTTATGTGTTTCAAGTTCTGGCTTTTTTAATTTGAAAATTTTACATTAAAAAATGATGCTCGAGTCTATTTCTTTGCTATTTTATTTAAAAAACAGGATTAAATGCAGGCCCTGGTAATTTGCACTGGTTGCACCTTGTCTCTGTGGACCTGGTCATTATAAAAAATGGTGAAGCCTCCATTTAAAGCAGTGATACTCACTAAAATGACTGTAACAGCCAAAATCTGGTAGAGAAAAGAGCTCGAGGGTTGCATTTATATTTTTGCTATTATTATATGTATATATTATAATGAAGTACTATTATATACTAAGTATTAATGCATAAATATTAATTTTTAACAATTAAATATTTACTGCGTAGTGAATAAAGTCTGTTAGCTAAGGAAGGTTTCTGAAGTTGAAATGAAATGCTAACCAATGCCAGACTAACATTATTCTACTCCAGTATTGGGGTTATTAGTAATTTAAAAAAAATTACAGAAGCTTTAACTGTTTTTAAAAAACATTCATGAGGTCTTTAAAAAATACATTTTACAATATATATATATATATATATATGTGTGTGTGTGTGTTTTCCAAATATATATATTTTTTATATTTCACGAGTTTCAGCAAATTACAAAAATATCTGATAATATATCTGGGAGAAGAAAAAAAAAAAAGAGTCCATTAAGATGGGTATACATATTTCCATGTTCATGTTCTATGAATAGTTTTAAGGATTTAGATGGTGTTTATGGACTTAGAATGTGTTTAAATGTTTACAAAATTTTTATTTTATTGAAAAACATAAAGTAAAATTTGTATATAAATTTTCATAGATGTGAACCAAATTTGAAAATGATGTTGTTCCCCTAGATGGTAAAAATATATTTTTCTAAAAGTGTCGAAAACCATCAAACGGTAAATATTGGCCAATCTTGAACCACGCTAGCTAAAATTCACAAATTGCCTACAGACCTCTATTATGGAAGAACCCTTTGTTTTTGATCTTCTACACATCTTTTCACCCGCTTAGGGATTAAATTTAGAAAATTGCTGATATACGTGTTTAACCATTTTTTAGTACATTTGTTATGCTGCATATCATGCTCCTACTTAAAACCGCTGCTGAGATGTGGCAATATGACCTAAAGCTTTTGACACTCCCTTTAATTCCTTTATCAGTTGAATTTCAAAAAATCACTTCTATGTGAGTCCCTATTATATTTATACCCAAAAGTTCAAGTTTCTAGCTATTTTTCTTTATTTGTCCCTTTGTCCGTGTGTTCATGAATCAATCAGGACAAAGCTTATAGGTATAGATTATTATTGCAGGTTTAATATATGTTTTTTTTTTTGTTTTTTTTCTGACAGGAATGAATTTTAAGAATACTCAAATACAAAAGGCAGAAAAAAAAAAAAAAACATTTTATTAATGAGAAAAATTTATGTATTTGTACACTTTGTTATTAATTATTGAAGATGTAGATTCTGGAGACATCGAAATAATATTCTGCTATATATATATATATATATTTTCAGTTGTAGCATACGTTATTATTATTATTTTTTTAGATTTTCAAGCGTTATTTCTTATTTTTGAAATTGTTTCTTTTCAGAATTTGTATTTGCTGCACTTTGGAAGCACTTTGCTACACATATGCTGTGATGACATTATCCATTTTACTTCTTTTATATGCATTTACAGGATGTACATGAGCTTGATGCTTTTCATTTACTGTCTTCTTTTTAACAACTATTCCTTTTGAGTTACAATAGTACTTGATGTATCATCCATTTTATGTTTTATAACATTAAAATTTACTTTTAATAAATACCTGGTGTTAAGCTTTGTTTCTTTATTTGTAAAACTCGTACACAACTTTTATAAAAATGTGCCTAAAAAACAGATTTAATAAAAATTGTCATTGTTATGGATTGAGTTTTTTCTAATATTTTTTTCTATAGAGAACAAGTGCAGAATGCTAGTTGATATACCATACCCTATTTACTTGCATGAGTTTTGCCCCAGCATATTTTTCACACCCCCTACTTTTGAAAGAAAATTTTGTTAACAAGTGGGTAAGTGTGATCGAAGATCGCTCAAAGGGTTTCGTTTAATATTTTTTTCAAACACTTAATCCTTTTCTTAATAAATTCAAATAAATTTCTTTTAGCAAAAAAAGAAAAAAAAAGTCATGTTTTTTTATAAAGTAAAAATTTACCGGTCTATTCTTACGTTTTTTCGAATATCTAAACCAGCCCGCTATTATATTCTGTCATAATAATATCCGTCATGTGGACTAAATGCGATATTTAAAAAATAATTTCAAAATTAAACAAATTGTACACCTTCAAACTGTTAAAATATATGAATATTTCCATAATCGGATTTTTATCACGATTCAATATGTTTCTCAAACTCATATATTTACTATTCTCTATTACTCATATTGATATTCGCTTTGCATTATTCTCAAACATCTGAAAAATTCGTTAAACTTCCAATATGACGTCAGATTTTCTTTTTAATTCTCTAATGATGTGATATTAATATGCTTTGTGTACATGCTGATACTCCTTGTATTATTGAGAAATCTTAGACATTTTCCGTTTTATTACCACTATGACGTCAATCAATTTTATTTCATATTTATCTTTTTTTTCAATTTGTGAAACTTTTTATTTCATTTTTTACGTGGAAATCGTTTGATAAAAAATTAATTATTGTGGAAAGAATTTCATCGTGGATTTTTAATTTTTGGCATCTGCTATAACGAAAAATGTTTAAATATAATAGGAAAAGGCTGTTAGAAATTTAGTTTTTTATCTCTATTTATTAAAATAATACGAATTTTTCAAATTTTAATATTTTGAGCTCTTTATAGCTGTTATTCAGATATATACACAAAGTTTCAACTCTGTAAGTTATATAGTTTTTGAGAATGGCTCTGTGATGGACAGACAACTGAGCGGGAGTAATAGAGTTTCGTGAGATGAACGAAACCCTAAAAAATTAAAATTTGTGAGTTCCGCATGAAGAATATGAGATAATAAATGAGGTTTCACATTAATTAAAATGTATGTGTCATCATGATTTCAGTATTTAAGTTTAGTTGTTAGAAATATTTTTTTCAAATGATTTATTTTCTTCGGCTGCCGTACAACTGTGTGCAGGTGGTATTATAACTGATAATGCAATAGTATGAGTCCTGTGATCCATTAATGTTGATTTGTTTACATTCTAATATCTAAAAAATGAATTTTTGAAACTGGTATACATTTTATTTAATTTTGATTATTTATTCATTAAAATGTTATATTCCTCTTATAGGTAGTCATTAAAAAAAAAAAAAATAGAGCAGCATTCTTAAATTATGGTCTGTGGACCATTTGAAGTGTAATTTTTAAAAATTTAATGTAGAACCCGAGAGAATTTTTTCAAATTTCCCAAGCCTTAGCAGGTTTTACTGTATCTCGTAATTTTTTTATATATCAGTTATTTAATATTGTATAAAACATCAGTAATTTCAGTCTTAAATCCTAAGGGTCTGCGAAAAAAGAGGAAATATGAAAAGGGGTCTGTGATATTTAAATTTGAGAATCACCAATTTAGAGTGAAAAAAAAAAAAAAAACCTATTTTCTCGAAAGATAAATATTCTGCAAATGAATGCTGTAAAAATACACAAGTAAATACAGTACATCTGTTTTTCAATAAATACAGAATTTTCAGTGACAAATTAACATTTACCCATATTCGTAATTTTTAAGGTGGTTCTCAAATGGCCTGCTCAACAATGCGAAACTTTCTAACTCATTTTTAGACACAAAAGTGGTAGATTATTAAAGCGATTTAGAATCAAAATGAGTTTTCTATATTTTTATAACTAAATTACTTATCGAGTTATAAGCTTTTCGCGTCATGTGATGACACGTTATTAGCCTTTCTTGTGTTGTAGCATTGGAAATTTGTTTCAAAACCCGACTGTGACAGAATTTGCTATCTTTACCAAAAAATGGAAAAAATCTTTTGATTACAAAGTTTCTGAATAAGAACACATGCTGATTTCATGTGTTTCCGAACAAAAATAAATTAAAAAATCTCTCATAAAGTAGCTAGTTTGGATTTGAGAACACTTTTTTAAAAGCAAGTAATATAAAACGTTGAAATGTGAAATGTTTTTTTTTTTGTTATATGTGAAGCAAGTTAATTACATGAACAGTTAGAATTAGTATAGATTTCCAATTTGTTTCATGTAGAAATACAAAATGAGAGATTATGTGAGGATACTATTTATTTTTATTGTATGTCACAAGTCAACAGAAAGATACTTGATTTTTAGCCATGTAAAAAATATTTTTACTGAAGATTATTCTATATCAGTGGTTCCTAGCCTTTTTGACAGGCAGAGCCTACTGGCCTACCTTACATTATGTTTTACAAGTTAATGCTGCTTAGAAGAAGCAGAAAAAGAGTAAGTACAGTGGTTGGAAAAACTACTTTTTTATTGTAGCAAACTACAACTACTGTATTGAAAATGTAGTTAACTACAGCTGCTTGTTTTCAAAAGAAGACACTACTTTGCTACTTTCAGATTTTGTCAAGGATCATTCAATCTACACTCGAAATTGAAGACACTGATTAAATAATACAGTGATCCCCTGTATTATTCACATCTGCCAGGTTACAATCAAATAAGTGTGATGTAACCAAGGACATTAAAAAATTAAGAAAGATAACTTGCATGAAAATGTTTTGTTTCCAAAATGTTAGTTTATACACATATTTCAATTTTCTTAACAAAATTAAGGCTGTTCTCAAATCCAAAGAGGGTACTACCCGACACATTTTTTAATTCATTTTTGTTTAGAAATATGTGAAATTAACAAGTCTTCTTACTCAGAAACTATGCAATCGAAATAAGTTTTCCATTTTTTGGTAAATGCAAAAGATCTTTCAGAAAATACTGTCAAAGTTGACGTTTTGAACCTAATTTCCGGACATGACAGTGAGAGAAGGAAGGAAAACAGCTTGTCCAATGAAAAACATTTTATCAATGAGCATTATAGTTTTTTATTTTTAATTTAGCAAAGGATTGCCTCAAATGGCTAAAAATATTAATTAAAAAAATCATATATAATCATGACAACCTTGTAATTAAAATTTTTCTTCAATTCTTTGAGTTAATTATTACCTAATGTTTACATTCTTTAATGTACCTCTTATGGAAAAAAAAAAATCTTGTTCACTGAATAACTGATAGGCATTTCCTTGTAAAGAAATTTAATTTTGTAAAAATTAGTTATTAGTATTAGTTTACCCATAGTTTGCAAAAACTAAAATTGGAAATTTAAGTGTACAACATTAGGGTTCACATGGATGACCTATTGCAGCAGATAAAAAGAAAAAAAAAATTGAAAGAACCAAAATTGATCTCTTAAGACTTAGCCGTTTATGAAAATACAAATTCAGATAAACATTAGGTAAAACTACAATACATTTTTTGATATAACTAGTGGACTCTCCCCTGTATGAGCTATGTTCGCCAACCCCTGTCAAGATCCTGTAACCTCTAAAAACCTGCCTTTTAAAAATATTACCTGTTTACAGAAAATTGAATGATGGTATTACAAACAGTGGTGATTTTCTGTAATTGGGTTGCCATGCATTTTCTTTTGACTGGGGTAGTTTTCGGTTCCCATGGCTGGATCCACCACTGTTGGCTGTCTTCATGATTAACATCAAGTAGACATTTAAAAATCAGATTGCATAAAATGGTTAAGTAAAAAATGTCACTGCCTCTCAGACTTTTATAACGATGCTATGTACAATATTCTTCCTTTGGGTTCAAGGCCACAAAAATCTGCCTGTTTTGGAGTAACAGCCAGAACTGCACCATTGAAAAGCACTGTGTTTCAATAATTTATACTTATATTTAATGTTTAAATCGAGTTTTAAATATTTTCGGCAACAGATATGGCTTATACATGAATTCTTTTCTCAAGTACATATGAATTTTCTAATATATATTTATTGAATAGCAATTCGTACAAAATAAATCTTAAGTATTTTCATTCACCTGGTATTCATGGTGTATATATAAACTAGTGATAAGCCACATGATTTCCACTGTGACATCGCATGAATATTGTCTTTAAGAAAATAGTTTAAATGTATCATTTTAATATATGATGTAATTTTTGCCATTAAATGCTTTTCGCATGTAATAATTTCATTATTTTAAGGTTTTCTTTTTTTTTATCACATGTAAATTTATTTTTCAATTGAAAGTGTCTGTTAATATTTTTATTTGGGCTTTTAAAAATCTGGCAACAATAAGTAAAAATAGAAAATTTCAAAGTATAAATTAAATCGCTATTAAGGCATGCTCAAGTTCCCTGCTCATCAATGCAAAACTTTGACACATTTTTAAACATGAAGGCATAAAATTGTCAGGCCTGACTATTGAAGCGATTTGGAATCTAATGACGTTTTCCATTTTTTGATAAATTACTTATCGAGTTATAAGTGATTGCTTTCACATGACAACAGATTTTTCTTCCCCACACTGTCACAACCGGAAATTCAGTTTAAAACGTCAACTTTAACAGTATTTTCTGAAAAATCTTCCTTTACCAAAAAATGGAAAACACTATTCAATTGCATAGTTTCTGAATAAGGACACTTGCTAATTTCATGCACTTACGAACAAAAATAAATTTAGGTATGCGTCAGAAAATAGCTCTTTTAGATTTGAGAACAGCCTTAAAATTATGAAAATTGGAATAGAAATTGGAAAAAAAAACTAAATGAATTAGACAAATTTTAAAAAATGATTAGACACTGCACACCACAACCTATTCCTGTAAATGTGTACAAAATATGGTTAAATTGCTATGCATGCATAGTTTTTGAACCTATAAAACTTTAACTGAATTACTTTGACCAAATTCAGCATTAAATAATGCTTAAAATAATTCTTCAATTTAAAAACTCTCTACTGCAGCATGTTTATCATATATTTTTCTATAAAACTACCTATTTTTATATGCCAGATTTTTTTTAATGATATGAGAAAGTCAAAAGGTCGCAATAAATTCAATTACGGCAGCAGCAGCGTTAGTTTTTTTTATAATAGAGAGATGTTTGGATAACACATCCAAATCAAATCAAATATCAATCTGATGATGAAAACTACATTGATAGATAATGTGCCATCGATGCACAATATCAATAGATAACACTGGGGAACAGCGACTTTACAGTCCAGGGTTGGAGGTCGAATTTAGAGTAATTTTGGCCTGCTGAATACAAAAATAACATTTTTTGGATTGGCTCCCATTTTTTAAATAAAGCCGACAATGGCACAAGTACAAAAAAGTAACATTAAATATGTAATGACTTTTTTTTTAACCTATTTTGTACATTGTATTTTGAGTGAGATAGGTATTGCAAAACAGAAATATAGATTTAACATTACTATTAAAACAGTTTCCTGTATGATTTTCTAGAATGTTTCTCTTCAGGACAACCTCTTTGTAAGGTCCAACAATAGTCAGCAATCATGTAGTGATCCCAACATCCTTAGTACCTTTGCACCATTATTCTGATATCTTGATGGAACCGTCCACCCTGCCCTTTACTATAATAATTTAAGTTTTCAGAAAATCTGTCTAAATGACTGTGTAAAACATGCATCTTAACGCTCATATTAGCTCCTAATCTTTCAAAATTTTACAAGAACCACAACCATTTCAACTAACTACTTAATATTCCATAATTATAAACTTTTGTATGTATCAAAATCACCAAAGAGATGTAATGCCGCAGAAAAAAATAATTTGTTCCCCTGTGATAATCAATGGCTCTGAAATATGAAACTGACATCTTTATAAAGAATTATTACTGGAGATAAAAAGTTAATTATATATGATAATACAGTGCAAAAAAGAACATGAACTATAATTTCACTGATATAAGCAGCAAAGTTCAACAACCCTGCACAAGAAATTATCCTTTGTATATGGTGAAATTATAAAGTTTTTCTTACAATGGATTTCTTTCATTACATCAAAAGATAAACTAATGTCTATTTCTAATACTTCAAGAAACTAAATCAAAATGTGCTGCAAATTCGTTGAGATAAGATCATCCATAAAATATTGAATGAAGCAGGCTGCGGAGTCGAACATATTACGAAGGACCATCTGAGCCTATTAAGACTTATGAATTACCACCGCCACATATGGCACCACCAGTGCTCCATTTTTGGCTTGTTGAAACAGTTAGCCGTAGACGAGGGCAAATTCCATTAGCTGCAAAGGTCATGTTGAGAGATGCGTACGTTGATGACTTACTGAGTGGTGCAAAAACACTGAATGAAGCTAAAGAACTTCAGAAATAATTGATAGGAATTTTTTTAAAAGCAGGGATGTCGTTATATAAATCTGTTTTAATTGTTTTGCTGGCTTCAAGGGTAGAAAATCAGTTGTTGAAGATACTTTTCAGTCTCTTTGATAACTTTTTGCCTTTAAATCGTTCTACATTGACAGAATTTTGAAACAGTCTGAAATGTAACCTAAAGTAAAAAGGAGGAGGACTATACTTTGAAATAGAAATGCAACGGAAGTCAAATTGGCCAGATATCTGGAAACTTTAGGCTGGTTTGGCTATCCAGTTGCAATATATTTATTTATCTCTCTCATTTTTATTTAATTTTTAGCTAACTTTTGCCTGCAGCTCTGCTCTGCTCACATAGAATGCAAATTTTACATATAATTTTGACATTTTTTTTTCTTTTTGGCATAATTTATCTATTAATAGTGCAACTCATCAAAATCAGTTTAATAAACTTTAAAAAAAAAAAAAAAAAAGCTAATCTTTCATAATCTAGTTCACCTAATTATAAGAACTTCCTGCTATAGCTCTATAATTAAGCAACGTAGCACAATGTGTTATACACTAAAACCTCCCTCCAAAAATTACCTAACTGACAATGCAAGTCTTATAAAAATTCATTCAGCAAAACATTAGTTTTAAAAATGTTTGGAAAGAAATTCCCATTTGCATTTTTTATAATAGAATAAATGAGGGTTTTTTCTTTGTTTTTTTGATTAATTAACTATTACTATTTTATTTTTGATATTTTTTAATTTTCTACTTGCAATGATTTTTGTGATTATTTTTAGTTTACATACTAATATATTTTGATCATAACTACATCCTTTAATTCATTAATTATGTCAGCATTATAATTAGATTAGTAATAGCAAATTTTTTTCATAAAACCTTAATAAATAAAATAATCTTAACATTTTCTTTAAAAATGTGTGTAATTTCCATGTATTAAAATTTTAAAAACTCCTTAGAAACAATTTTAGTATAAAAAATACATTTTCTAATATGTTATTTATTATATACTAGCAGAACCATCTGGCTTTTTGTCATTAATCACGAGGGCTTTACAGGTAAAATAAATAAAAATGCAGCAATGTGACAATCCCAATAACGCAAGCTCTGTACATTCCCACACAAAAATATTTAAAAAGACAAATCAGAAAAAAATTAAGTTACTTTGACACAATCCTAGAAAAAAACCCTCGCCTTTATAAATGAGAATGTGCATTTTGAAATCCGATTGCGAAATGCACAAAAATATTTTATAAAATATGAAATTAAAAAAAAACATTTCCTTGAAAAAACACAAAATATCAAATAATAAATCAGCAATAGTTGTCTTATTTGTCCGATCTTAAAATAATCAGGTTCATAGCAGATTCTGGCAACTAAATCGCTGAAATGTGTTTATTTTTTTTTTTTACTGGATTTGTTATGTTGAATTTCACGCTCTTACTTAAAACTGCTGCTGATATACAGCAAAATGACCTAAACCTTTTGACCCCCCCATTTAAACATCTTAGTGGTTGAATTTCTAAAATTGCTGAAAAAAGCGACTAATTATTTTTTAAGTAGATTTTTTATCCTGAATATTCCCACCTAAAACTGCTGCCGAAATAACCTAAAAATTTTGACTCCCATTATAATTCTCTTAGGAGGTGAATTTTCAAAAATCCCTTTACTGCTTTGCATAAACAGAGTGTCCAAATTTAGTGAATCTGACTTTAGTCGTTTCAGTGATATGTTTATGAGTCAGTCAGGAG
This sequence comes from Maratus michaelseni, assembly GCA_963931845.1. NCBI lineage: Eukaryota > Metazoa > Arthropoda > Arachnida > Araneae > Salticidae > Maratus > Maratus michaelseni. Next base: position 165,901,291 of record OZ007592.1, on the reverse strand, counting down.
TTCTCTTTATTATACTGGTAGTATAGATTTATCTTTTCCTCCGTATATAATTTCAGGTCAGATGTTCTGCCGGATAATGTGCGATAATATCCAGCTACTGTCAGTTATTTGGCATAATATCGTATTGGCCAGATATCTGTTGCATCCCTACTTTGAAATATAGTTTTTTTTTAATAATGATTGTAAACTTTCATAAAAAACCTTTCCAAACAACTTAGTAGCTTTAAAAGTAGTTCTAAAATTTTAAATGAATGTTATTTTGACACTCAACAAATTATGTTATTATATAGTCAAATTTAACTGCGGAATTCCAATAGAAAATCTGAAAAGAAAAATACTTTCAAGTATTTGGTACAAAAAGATGAGATTTGCGAGCAACACTTTTTCCTAACTAAATGCAAGCGATTTTAATGCATTTGGAAACTGCTTGTTAAGTGAGTGCTTAAATGTGCAGTACTCAATGAAAAAATTGTTTTATTTCTATAAGCTTATATATAATACATACAAGTTGCATGTTGCTGCAGTTATTTTACATGGTTTCACAGGCTGGAAAAGTTTTAAATGCATTTTAAAAGTAATTGCTGATTAAGAATTCTGTTGTTATAAATTTTGATACTGAATAAGTCATTTCCATGGCAACAATACTGTTCTCTTGTTGCCTGCTAGCTCCTCACTAACAATAAATTTTGTTCTAGGCCATATAGTACGATTGTTAAATTTCAGTATATATACATATAAATGGGTATGACAAAACCATAGTTATAAAAGTATTTGTTTAAGTTAAACTTACTTGAACTAGTTCAGTATTAAGAGTACAAAAATTTTCCCTTAAGGAGTATTTATCATAAAAGCATATTTTTTAAAATTTCATTGTATCGCCAACGAACAATGAAATTAATCATTTTTTATGGATGCTACATTGAGGTTCTGTAGGAAATTTTTTTTACAGACATGACAAGAATATTCTGTAATTTTTAAAAGCATTTTTGAGTATGTGCTTATGGAGACCTTCCTTGTAAGTGTTGTTATAAAATTCTCCTTGCTTTGTTGAACAGTAGATTTTGAAAGCTGTTTTACACTCTTACTTAATTTTATTTTTGTATGTAGAGATGCAATTTTATAATAGGTTTTTCACACGCTTCCCGATATGCTAGAATTATAAAAATTATGTACACAGGTGTGTTTCTGACGACAATACAGCATTTTAATATTTTTAGAACTTAATTATAAATTAATAAATTATTTTTAAGGCATTTTTCCATTAGCCAGCTGCAGATGATAAATTACCAAATAATATTTATGGTTACAACTGTAATGTATACAAGTTACAATGGAGTTAATTATGTGTCAATCCATGCTCGCCAAAATAGGCCAACTGGCTGTCAAGCAAGAATGCAATATTAAAACATTTAAATGTAGAAAATATTTTAAAAAAAGTAATGCATATTTTTTTTAAATACACTTTAATCAATAATTAGTTTAAATAATGTTTGTTTTTTTTCCTGTTCCCAAATCTTAAAAAAGAACAAAAATTATATATTTTTTAATAAATTCACCTGCGTGCATTTTTTACCATGTGTAAATCAAAGTGATGAGTTTTCCATAATCAGGACCCCTGCCAAAATTGTAATGGAACTTTTTTTTTGGAACAACATAAATTGAAGTCATGAAATTAGGCATGATTTTTAAAATAAACTTTGAATGCATGGAGATATATATTTTTTTAAACGGTTTACTTTCATACTTACTCAAAATTAAAGTCATTGCATGGAGTTCTTTCTATGTATATTTATAAAGAGTGTGCAGTAGTTGCAATATTAGTTCTCTGTAATGCTCCTTGCAGTGTCATTTCAATGTCAATGGAGCAAATATTTTTTTCTGACAAATTTACATTTACATATTTTCGCTTAATATGGAAAAATAACATTATATCCAGATACATACATAAATAACGATTTCCAATGTTTTTTGTAATTGTCCTAATGAACATTAGCATACAAATTAAAAAATTTTAAATTTGTTATTTTTAGTAAAAATCTTACTGATATATTTTTGCAAAATATGAAATCCTTTCACAAAAAATAAATAAATAACATAGTTTAAACACTGTTGATAATCTTGTTTTTAACCATTTGATTTAACAATTATAAAAAGAAACTTTTTATAAAATAATTGATGAAGTTTAAAATAATGAATATTTACAACAGGCACATCAAATTAAAAGTAAATAAATTGATGAAACTAAATCATGCTAATGAGATAACGTTGATAAGAAAAAAAAATACATATGTTTCAACAAAATTTTATTTATTTAAAAATATACATGGTATGAGACCATTACAAAAATATTTGGCAACATTTTACTCTGTACATTTGCTGCATTAAAAATATAGATGATTCAAGAATAAGAAAACATTAATATGAAAATAAATATTGAAAAAAATCAGTCTTCATAAATCTGAAATCGGAATGTTGTAACGTCAAAATAGTAAATAGTTGTTATTCGTTCCTCAGATCTTGAAAGTAAGTTGCAACTTATAAACTTGGAAAAAAAAATGCACTTTGATTATATAAAATGAATAAAACAGTAATATATATGTACTGAATAAATTTTTGCTTAGCCAATATACACATAAAATATTTAAAATCTCTATACATAAACATTAAAAAATTAGGTTCTCAGAACAATTTTAAAAGAATGATAAAAACTTCGTGCATTGAGAAAAAAATGAAACTTGACAATCATAAATTACAAATAAAGCATGGGTTATAAGCAATGATGGCAAGGTAAATTTACAGTGGCTTAATATAAGCAGACATTCATCGTCCGTCAGGTAATATCTGCCTGGGTGCTCCATAAGGAGTCATTCCTCTCTGAGATGCACCTAAGTTAGATCCCGATTGCAATCCTATTACAGTTTTACCCATTTCCAATATTTCTTTGGAAAAAGATCTTTTATTTTCATCAGCTACTTTTACGCCAATCGTTGGTCCTTCAAATCCCTTTTTCTTTGCCTATAAATGAAATGATACTCTGAAATATCAAGTTAAACTAAGATATAATATATTAAAAGGAAATATAACAAACATTTTAATACAGTAAAAAGCCAAAAATCAACACATCTCAAAATCAAAGTTGTACAGATTTCAAAATTTTACCCATGCCCGATTATAAAACAGATTGCTTACAAATTAGGCTACAAAAGCCAAAAGAATACAAAATAAAGTGCACAGTAGCAGCATTTAACTGCTGTATTACAGAAAAAAAATGTACTGAATGTTAGATTTAAAAATAATTTGCAATTTTCTTAAGGTAAAATTTTAAGGAGACTTAATTTCATATGAATAGCTAGCTGACTGAGATTTTGCAGTATGCTTCCCTCAGGTTTAAAAAAAATAAAAGCTGGATTCTGTCGGTGAGAAAAGAGCATGTTTTACATTCTTAAGGACATGTTTTTAGATTCTTAAAGGCAATTTTAAGAGTATGCAAATTTTAATATGCAGTCACAACAACGAGCAATTTTTTTTTTGCAAGCAATTGTTTTAAATATAAATAGCAGTAAGGGTCCATTTTTTTTTACTTAAGGACAAGAAGGTGTTATTTTGGAGGGAGTAAGGGGCAAAAAGAGTGCTATTTTTCAAACCAAAAAGGGTGCAGCACCCTGCTGAAATTGTCTAGGAAAAATCCTAATATCCAGATCTTTTTCCCTCCCAGCAAGATCCCAAACTTTTATATCTATATATCTATTCTGTTTAGCTAGTTCAGAGAAACTGATGAGAATAAGGCACTAAAAACGGATTTCATATTCAGTCTAGAACAGCCATATTCAACCTTTTTTTCTCGCGGGCTGCAAACATATGTTTGCGACGTTAGGCGGGCCGCAACACACTTTAAAAAGGATAATTAAAATAGAAATATAACAAAAGCAATATAACACAGTTAATGTTATCAGAATTATTAAATGTTTGTTGTGGAAGGAATGTTAACAAATAATTTTAACACCACTATTTTTAAACAATAAACACCATGGTAGATTTCTATTGCGGATGTTGCAGAAATAGGCCGCAAAGTTTGTTGTTTGGAAATACCAATGTAAAAAATTTTGGTGTCAATTTTTTCTGCGACAAATGTTGAACACTAAAAAGCAGTACTAGCTATATAATAAGTATAAAACGTTATAATATAACAATGCGAAATTTCAGAGTTCTAATGGGAAAAAAATAAGAGATTTTCTCTAATAAATCAGTTTTTTGCTCAATAAAAACCTTTTTCTTTTCATTGTAGAAATATATGGTGTAAATTTAATTTTGAATAATGTTTGTTTAGTATTGAAGATTAAGAAATGCATACAGCACTGTTGCACAAATAGAATAAAAATAACTTTTGACTAAGAAAGCAGCATTTAGAATGTTTTAACATGATTTTAAATTATTTATAAATGACAAGACAGATTGTGTCTTCCCATGAAAATATATCAAATAACAGAGAAAGTCTTAAATACTTTTTATGCGCATCTAAATTAATTTTATAAGTATGGGTTAATGATTGTCTCGGGCCACACATAAATGGTCGCCGGGCCGCAGGTTGAGTATGGCTGGTCTAGAAGTATGGGATTTTCATCAATCTCTTAAAACTTGTTGTTGGAAAGTTTGGAAACATTTTTTAACACTAAAGTATAAAAAAATATTTTTTTTTTTCTTTGTCTCAGCAATTACTCTTCTGTGAGTATCTTAAATATGGAAAAAATGTGTTGAACTTCAGATATGTCAGCAGCTCTTAGTAAGTGTTTAAACAGTGTACATTTTAGATTGATTTGCAACAGTTTTAAATTTATTTCTTAGTTGCCTATCACAGGAATACCACTCAGAGAGAGAAAAAAAAAAAAAAAAAAAAAAAAGAAAAGAAAATTACACATGAAGTAAAATTTGCGACTATTTTGCAACATTTACATGTTAATTTTATTAATTATATTTAATTGACTTTAAAATATATTGGCAAATTTGTCACATTAAACAAAGAGTTTCAATAATATTTTCTGTAATAAATATATCTCAGAATAATCATGCTTACTCAAATAGAAAAATAAGTAATAACCATTTTTAAAAAATTTCTCAAATTTATGTATGAAAATAAGAAATGAATGTCAAAATCAAATATTTTTATAAAACTCAAATTTCAACAAAGAATTTAAAAGTTAAATTATTGCATTTTTATACAAATTTGAAACTTACTTGAAATATTAAATATTAGTGTTAATTCAGTATTTTTTATTTTTACTAAAATGTATAAAGTCAAGTAAGAAAGGGGTTCATTCGTCATTTCTGATGTTTGCCTGTAAGAACATCTTTTTCTGAATTTTAATCACAGGGTTTATTCCATTAATCCCAAATTTGAATGAGTGATATCTAAAATGATTATCTTCTTGAATTCGACAGGTGGCTTCATGGCAATTTTAACGAAATTAATTATTGATTCTTACAAAATAAATAAATAAATAAATAAATAAGTGGAAATCGGTCGTTTTGCAGAAAAGTGTCATCTCTGCTATCAACATGTTTCTTTAAAATATTAAGCCACTTTATATCGTGCTTTTTTTCTTTTCTTTCAGTTTACCATAAGATAATGACTCTAAATTTTAAATTTTGTATATTTTTTAGAACTTCTTAAAGTTGAATTTATTAGAGAAAATGCACTGAACTGATGACAAAGGTCTCTAAATTAAATGCAGCAGACATTTCTAAAATTGAATACAGTATTAAAAATATCTTTCTGCAACGATCATAACAGCAACTCTTGATATAGTTCATGGTCACAGTACAGAATAATTTTTGGAAGTTACTGCTCATTTTGACCCTATTGGACATAGATAATGAACAATATCCTCCGGAATCAGCTTCTGTAAATTATTGAAAATAAAATTCAAAATGTGTAAGAATGCATCATACTATCAGGAGGACCAATTTTGTGTAGTTGCAGACCTGCCAACATTTGAAAATGAGAAATAGTAGCACACAAAATTCAAATTAATCGGAAGGTTGGTTGGTTGGTTGCTGTTCTTTATGCTGCAAATTTTAAGAGACTATAACAAATACTAATCAATTGAACGTATGTGTATATGTATAAGCACACAAAAGGAGGAGACTCTTGTTTTTGCTAATTTTTTTGTTGCGGGTGGGGTTGATTAAACATAATTCTTTCCATTTAATTAATGCTCTGTCCACTCCTATACAAAATTTCTGAACTTAACAGTGAATTTTCTGAGATTTTTTCCCAGAGAAAAATGTCCGAATTAGAGTCAGGTGAGGAAAGCCGACCAAACCTCGAATGATGGGTCTGTGCCAATTGTTTTTTATTGCAGATTGAGTTAGCCCAATTTTTCCAAAAATAGTTCAGTATATTTTTTTAGATTAAAAACTGTATCTATAATGATAAACATAGATGTTTGTCTCTGTGTGTGCTGTTTTGGGAAGAGACTGCTGCGATGCGCACGGAGTTACAAGATTTGGCAGGAAGGTATCTATATGTCTGAAGTTACGTACCTTGAAGCCAGTTTTTGGATTTTTTAAATTAAATATTTTTTATGCATATCGCGGCAAATTTGCTACATTAGCAAAAGGAATCTGGTTTCAAACTTTTAATCCAATGTGGTAAATTTTGAAGAAATTCATAGATTTTCAGCAATATTTTGACGAAATGCATGCTTTTTTCAAAGATTGTTTGACGAAATTTGTATTTTTTCAACGATCGTTTGACGAAATATGCCTTTTTTCAGTAATCGTTTGTCAAGTGCTTTTTTTTTTTTTCCAGAGATCCTTTGGCAATATTCGTGTTTTTTCAGAGATCTTTTGACGAAATTTGGGATTTTTCAATGATCTTTTGGTGAAATTCACGTTTTTCACAGGATCCTTTGACGAAATTCACGGTTTTCACATGATTTGTTGATGAAATTCGCATTTTTTTCGCATGATTCTTTGACGAAATTCGTGGTTTTTGCGCGATCCTTTAACAAAATGTGTGTTTTTTCAATGATCTTTTAACAAAATTTGCATTCTTTCAGCAATCCTATGACAAAATTAGTGTTGTTTTAGTGATCCTTTTACGAAATTCGCGCTCTTTTGTGCAATGCTTTGATGAAATTCACGTTTTTTTTCCCCCGATCCTTTGGCGAAATTTGCATTTTTTTCTCTGATCTTTTGGTGAAATTCACGGTTTTCGCATGATCTTTTGACAAAATTTACGTTTTTCACACGATTCTTTGATAAAATTCGCAGTTTTTCAGCGATCTTTTGATGGCAGAAAATCGTAGTTTTAGAGCAATTTTCGTAGTATCGTAGTTATTAGCTCCAAGTCGTAGCAACTGCGATTTTTTCGTAGCAGTTGGCAGCTAGTTGCTAGGGTTTCTTTCCTTTAAAATTAGAAGCACATTCCCATTTGTACATGGAAATATGATCATCTTACAATACCAAGGATCTGTTTAGGGAAAATTTGGGTCCTTTTAAGGACTCTTCAACCTTTTCATCTTAAAACAGGACCCTTTACTTTGTCTTAAAATTAAAAAAAGTCCTTCTGGCCTGTACCGGGAGGAAAAGGTAGCTTTCCTATATCTTCATTTTAAAATTTTAGCTAATGTTACACGAAAACAGCAAGTTAAAATGCAAAGAAACATTTACAAAAGATTCGTTTATACTGAATTTGAATAAGAAATTTGCCAAATTATTGAGCAATAGCCAAATTGGCTTCATTTATGAAGACTTATTTTGGTCGCCAAATTTGGTGATATTTCGCCAAATGTTGCCAATTTTGGCGAGAATTTGGCGCTAACAAATATGAATATATAGTTTTATGCGTATGATTGGGAAAATTATTACAACAATGAAAGATAATTTGCGAGTGATCGCGTTAATGTGGTGTTTTGTTTCAAAATGTCAGCCACCCTAGAATTTCAAACTGCTCTATCTCAGCCATTTTAGGTAGATTTCGTAAGAAATACTACCTATTACATTCTCACCTAAGTTGGAAATTTTGAAAAATTTTTGCAGATCTACGCCGATCATGACTCCCAGAACCCAAAACCACCCCTAGTTCAAAACTTTATATATCTATCTATCTATCTGTGTCACTTTTTTCTGACCACGATAACTGGAAAAATTCTGCATAAATCTCTTCCAAACTGATACATAAAATCAAGGGTCATAAAATCTCGGTCAAGTTCGTTAATGGGCAAAATCGAACCAAGGAGGGGGGGGGGGGGAATGGGGAGCTTTTTGTGAAAACAGAAAAACTCTCATAATTTCTTTATTTTTATACGTATCGAATCCGTTTAAAGTTATTATTACTTCTAGGAAAAGGGCCGAAAATTTATGTATGACAGATTTTTGATATAATTAAAAATGGCCCCAAGGGGGGGAAAAAGGGGGGTTTTAGAAGAAAAAAAATCATAGCTTCGTCAATTCACAAGATATCAAATCCGCGTAAATTTATTATTAATCCTCTTAGTATTATCTAAAACTTTTATATTGACAAGTTTTTTATAGGACCAACCGTTATAGCAAAAAAAAAATTAAAAACAAAAAAAATCCCTGCCGGCTCCGCCTGCAAACAAGTTATTTTTCGAAGTAGGCGGTTCCAACTCCCGCATCTTTTCGATACTGATACATAAAATCAAGGGGCATAAAATCTCGGTCAAGTTTGTTAATGGGCAAAATCGAACCAGGGGGGGGGGGGGGGGCTTTTTGTGAAAACAGAAAAAAAAACCATAATTTCTTAATTATGATACGTATCGAATCCGTTTAAAGTTATTATTACTTCTAGGAACAGGGCCAAAAACTTATGTATGACAGATTTTTGATATAATTAAAAATTGCCTTAAGGGGGGAGGGAAAGGGGGTTTTAGAAGAAAAAAATTCAGAACTTCGTCAATTCCCAAGATTTCAAATCTGCTTAAATTTATTATAAATCCTCTTAATATTATCTAAAACTTTTATACTGACTAAGTTTTTTATAGGACCAACAGTTATAGCAAAAAAAAATTAAAAACAAAAAAAACCCTGCCGGCTCCGCCTGCAAACAAGTTATTTTTCGAAGTAGGCAGTTCCAACTCCCGCTTCTTTTCGAAACTGATACATAAAATCAAGGGGCATAAAATCTCTGTCAAGTTCGTTAATGGGCAAAATCGAACCAAGGGGGGAGGGGGGCACTTTTTGTGAAAACAGAAAAACCCCCATAATTTCATAATTATGATACATATCGAATCCGTTTGAAGTTATTATTACTTCTAGGAGAAGGGCCAAAAATTTATGTATGACAGATTTTTGATATAATTAAAAATTGCCTTAATGGGGGGGGGGGGGGGGGAGGGGGTTTTAGAAGAAAAAAATTCATAACTTCGTCAATTCCCAAGATTTCAAATCCGCTTAAATTTATTATAAATCCTCTTAATATTATCTAAAGACATGTTTTTTATAGGACCAACTCTTATAGCAAAAAAAAAAAAATCCTTGCTGGCTCCGCCTGCAAACAAGTTTGGTTTCGAAGTAGGCAGTTCCAACTGCAGCATCATCGCAAAAAGGTCATTTCTTCAGCAATTCCTGACAAACAGGCGCCCCACGGTCTGCGTCTTCGAAATCTACCTGTGCCTGTAGGCCGAGCAGTCAGGGATTTTTTAAGATAGAGGTAAACCAAAAAATGCTCTGGAATCCTTGTATCAATGCCTAATACGTAATTAAAAAATAAATTTGAATTTTTAACTTTTTTGTATATTTATTTTAGTTTTAAATTTTTAAATGGCCGCCATCTTGAAACAAAATGGTGGACCAAGCTGACCAACGAACTCGGTCGAGACATTGGTGAGCTTAATACACAGAATTAGTTTCATCAAAATTGATTTATAAATACGAGCGTTATCATATGACATAGGTCAGATATATATATGGATATATATATAAAAATCAACATTTGAACGGAGGGTGGTTTTGGGGTCTGAGGGTCATGATCGGTGAAAATATCGAAATTTTCCGGAACTGCTTTCCTCCGAACGGCTGCAATAGGTAGCTTTATACTTTTTTGTATTGAAAGCTACTTAATATACTTTTCACAAATTAAATCATTTGAATATAAAATCGCACCTATTACAAAACAGCTTGTCACCAAAGAACCCATTATCTAGCTTTTATAAAGAATCTTGTTAAAAGTAAATAAACAAGAACCTGAATATAACGATATTGAAATTCACAAAATTATGGCTAGATTTTTTACAAATATAAAAAACTGTTAATTGCACAAAAAACATAACCCTGTGCGAAAAGCCTGGACTACTCACAAAATTAATGAAAAGTCAGATGAATATTGAAAATCATGGCTGTTAAGAAAATTTTCAGATTTGCATTTCTACACTATATCCAAGGAATGTTTTCAAGGACATAATTTTTCAGCAATTTATATTTACCTATACATTTATCCAACGAGATTACCATTCTTAGCTGCAGAATACAAATGACAAATTAAGCTATCAATTCAATTTTGAGATAGTAGTTTCAATATGTAGATTACTAACCATGACAGAAAAATATTACATAAACCCTCAATAACAGAACAATTTTTTCTTTTTTTCTAAATGTCAATCATGAGACAATCTAAGTACCAATTGTAACAAATAATTAGCTACTTTAATTTATCATTATCATTAAAATACTAAAAGTCAAAATAACTGCTGAAAACAATTTTAATGTATACTATAAGAAATCGCAATATGTTAATATAAAGAAAAGAAAATCTGAAAAGCAACTTACCGTTCCACCAAGGGCAAACATGCAGTTGACAACCTGAAAGAAAAACAGTAAATATTTTAATCTGATATAGATATAATTAATAATATAATTCCAAAGGGTTCCTCTTTTGGTTCAATATAATGATTAATCACAACATTGTTTACAAAAATCTAAATATTTAAAACACTAAGCATTTTCTTTCGAGAGTTCGTGAGGAAAAACTACTTCATCATATTACATGATTCTTATTTTAAATTAAAGATATCTGGCCACAGATTTGTTATCATGCATTCATTTGTTCAATATTTTTATTAATTAGCAGAATTTTAATTTTAAATGTTTTTTGTTTAATTTCTTCCAAATGGTGGCAATCTGATTACTTCCATTGTCGCGAAGATTAAAGAGAAATAATGAAAAATATTCAGACACATGGCTCTTTGACCGAAACCCCAACAAAAGATCAATTAAATAAATACATAAAATGTACGTGTGCTAGAAGTGATTTAAAAATAAAATCTGCAAATTAGTCTATTCTGCAGATGATTAAACCGTTTTTATAAGACACAGTATAATCATAATCATTTGATTTAATGTTATGGTTTTAAAAAAAACATGAAAATATTAAATTTTACATTGTATTAACAAAATTCACTTATAATTTAAATATAAAAAATTTTGCATTTAACAAATATTAGACATGCTTAAATATGTAGAGTGAAAAATATTTATTTATATAAGTTAGTAGATGGATGTATTATAAATTAAATATTTATTCCAGTGCTCTTCATTAAATATATTTAAAAGCAATTTTTTTTTTATGAATTTATTTGGCCAAATACCTAAAAAATATTATGTCACAGGTATCATATTTAAAATTTGACCAGGCAAATATTTGCTAGAAGAACTAAATAGCAGATACTGGTTGAATATTGGTTACATTTATTTTTGAAAAGTATTAAAGGTTACATAAAAGTTTGACGGCACTCTACACTCTACTATAATTAGGGCCTGACAATCAATACAGATATCAGTGGCATCAGGGGTCGATGCAGGTTTTTTTTCTTGGGGCCCATTTTGTGAAAAGTAAAGTTTTTTTTTGCGAAATTTATTATATTTTTGTGAAAAATAACATTTTGTAATGAAAGTTGAAATCCAGTTAATCAAATTCGAACCAAGCATTTATAAATAAAATTCTTTTAAAGCTTTTTTGCTCAGTTTTCCTCACTGGTGAACTTGTTTGTTTACAAATTACACATTTTAAAACATCACAAAATAATAAATAGTGGAATAGAATTTTGTGAAGGGGCCCATTTTATCAAATTGATTTTTGTGAAGGGGCTTATTTTATCAAATTGATTTTTGTGAAGGGACCCATTTTATTAAATATTTTCGTGAAGGGACCCATTTTATTAAATAGATTTTTGTGAAGGGGTCCTAAATAGGCCCCAAAATTTTCCTGGATCAACCCCTGGGCATAAATCCCAAAAAGATCAGGAGGCATTAAGAACAAAGGGATTTGGTATGGGCTTCAAAATCTAAATATTGCTCAAAGAATAACAGAGCTTTTGAGAAATACATTTAAACATTTCACTCCCCCCCCCCCCCTAAAATATGAAATGAAATAAAAATCCCACTTACAGTGTACAAGTTTTTTCTTTCATATAGATCATTTACTTGAAATAAATCATGCCTCTTAAGACCATACTTTTCGCATCCCTTCAAAAACATTTCAAGGTTTTCACGCTGAAAAGAAAAGTACTAGCTATTATACTGTTGCTGAAATGCAATTTATAACAAATAGAAACTTTATACAACACACATTTTAAAACACAACCAAAAAGATTAAAATATTCTTTTACAACTGAAACCGAGTAGAAATCATTTTTCAAGGTAGCAGCAAAAATTTTAGCTAAAGATGTAGGCTACCTAATAGAGCATAAGGTAAACGCTTGTTACAAAAGTCTATTATTGATAAGAAAGTTCAATGCAGAATACTTTGCTGTATATTTTATCCAAGCTACCTATTTTCAGAATTATATAGTAGGTAGAAAAACAGATTTAATTTACTTCCATAATTAACCTGATGCTAGTAGAATTGCCCCTTAAATTTGAAGAAAGTTAAAGCAAAATAAAAATGGGAGAAAAAATTTGAGATCACTAACTTTCATAAATCTTAATTCAAAGATAAATGTTTGCAGTGTAAATATATTAATGGATACACCATACCAGTTGTACTTAGATATGCTACAGAAAGATCATCTCTCTGCAAATCTTTACTGTTTAATTTATAAATATGTATTAACACACAATTTTATCACTTTTTTAAAAAGAAAAACTTTAACTTGAGAATTTACCTTGCTTGAAGTCTTTATATGCTGTAAATTATCTATGTTAGAGAATTTTCTACTTGCAGCGATATTTATAAAAATCTGACATAAATACACAACAATTTTTTTAGAAGCTTTGCCAAATTCTACATTTTTATTCTTATTTATAAATGGATTTTACTCTTCTTTTTCTTGTTTGAAAAAGCTTTCTGTATCATCATTGCATTTATATCTTATTGTATTGTATTGGATAACATTAAAATGTCTGATCACATAAAATTAAGAAACACCAGAAAAAACAAAGATAATTTGCAACCATCTAAAATTTCAAGAAAATCTATGCAGATTTGTATGAAATGTTTACCAATCAATATGTATAAAACATTAGAAAAGATATTTGAAACATGTACAATAAACAAATATTAATACTTTTGCTTAACACTACTCATGAACAGGTCTGACTAATCCATTAGTTTTTAGCATGGCTTTTTCTTGTGACATGAAGGGTTACATTCTTTTCCAATAGGAATTGATTATTTTTGATTTATTAGGTGAAAAATTAAAGCATGAAAAAGATTACACAATATTGCAGAGACAGCATAAAAAGAGAAATGAAATATGCAAGAATATATATACACTATCTACCAATAAATATTTGGACACCTATGCAAATACCAATATCTGCGGTACTGATACACGTCACACTCTCCATCATTAAATATGCTGTTGGAAACAACATTGGCATCAGTCGCATGCAAGGTGCCATGAAGTACACAGTTATCTGATTTTGAGAAAGGTATAATCGGGTACCACAGAAATGGCTGATCCTTAAGGGACATATCTAGCGAGCTGAATTACCTAAAATCGACAGTGGCGTATGAGATTCAGAAGTGGAAGGTGAGCAGTAATTGTTGGAATATGCCCAGAGTCGGCAGACCCTCGAAACTGGGAGATAGAGACTGATGGGTGCTTCCAGAGAAATTCTGAAGTACTGCATCCAACCAATGGCACACATACACCAAGAGTTTAACAGGCATCTGGGTGTGCTGTTTCGATGAATACTATCCCTAAGGAAGATCATCTGCATGGTTTTCATGGTCATGCTACCGCCCATAAGCCGATCACCAAGTCCAAATATGACATAATGTCCATAAGCCTTTGATCACTGCGCTGCTCGGTTAAGATGGTGCAAAGCACGTCGACAGTGGGAGCAGTGGAAATGGGTTATCTGGAATGATAAATCAATGTTCACTCTCTACCGTTCGGATCGTAAGGTCTGGTATCTGCCTGGAGAACGCCTCCTGTCAGAATGCATTGTGTCCACAGTTAAGTTCGGCGGAGGAGGAATTATGGTCTGGGGATGTTTTTCCTGGTTTGGTCTGGGACCCTTGTCCTAATTCATGGTAAGCTCAACACCAACGCCTACTGCACTATTTTGGATGACAGTGTGCTTCTTATGTTGTGGTAGTCCTACAGGCTGGACCCATGCTATTTCCAGGATGACAACGGCAGCTGTCATGTTGCGAGATCCACCATGGATTGGTATGGTGACAATGAGATTGATCAACTGGACTGGCCTGCCCAGAGTCCAGATATGAATCCAACCTCTGGGACGAGTTGGATTGTCGAATTAAAGGGTGCGACAACCATCCAAAATCAGTGAAGGAACTTACCTTTCCTCTCCAAGCTGAATGGAAAAAAAAATACTACTAGCTGTCATATAAGGACTTGTAGAAATCATGCCCAGGAGATTTTCAGCTATAATTGCTTCTCACGGAGGCTCTATTAACTATTGAATGTGAATAAATGTTTTTCTTTTCGATCACAGGTATCCAAATACTTATTGGTAGATAATGTATAATATACAGGGTGCTTATAAAGTCCCGGACCCATTTTGATGTTTAATAACTCATAAAATAATAAAGATAGATTAAAATTAATAACATAAATGGTTAGATAGACTCAAAAAGTTTCATAACCCTTGTCAATGAACTTCCACGTGTGCCCCCCCCTTCGTCGCACGGAGAATATCAAGTCGATAGTCAATTTCACGCCAGGTAGCGGCAAGCATGTCGGCATCCACAGAGGCTATTGCGGTTGTAATTCTGGCTTTTAAGTCATCAATGTTCGACACTCTCCTCCTGTAAACATTGTCCTTTACAAATCCCCAAAGGAAAAAGTCCAGCGGCGTTATATCAGGTGATCTGGGTGGCCAAGGAATTGGACCTCCTCGCCCAATCCATCTTCCTGGAAAATGGTCATTCAAAGAAGTACGAACGATGGTACCCCAATGAGGTGGTGCACCATCTTATTGGAAAAAGACATGTGGCTGAAGCTCTTCTAGTTGTGGAAATACGAAGTTTTCCAACATGTCTAACAAGATGGTGCACCACCTCACTGGGGTGCCATCGTTCGTACTTCTTTGAATGACCATTTTCCAGGAAGATGGATTGGGCGAGGAGGTCCAATTCCTTGGCCACCCAGATCACCTGATATAACACCGCTGGACTTTTTCCTTTGGGGATTTGTAAAGGACAATGTTTACAGGAGGAGAGTGTCGAACATTGATGACTTAAAAGCCAGAATTACAACCGCAATAGCCTCTGTGGATGCCGACATGCTTGCCGCTACCTGGCGTGAAATTGACTATCGACTTGATATTCTCCGTGTGACGAAGGGGGCACACGTGGAAGTTCATTGACAAGGGTCATGAAGCTTTTTGAGTCTATCTAACCATTTATGTTATTAATTTTAATCTATCTTTATTATTTTATGAGTTATTAAACATCAAAATGGGTCCGGGACTTTATAAACACCCTGTATATATATAAAACTTGTGTCTTATAACCATTAACCATACAGGGTGCCCATAAATGATTGTCTCGGTTTCCTTACCTCATAACTTTAGATTTAAGAATATGACGAAAAATATTATTACGTATTTGTAAATTACAACTCAAAAAGTTTAATAACACAAGTTATATATGCGTAATGTTGAAACTGAAAACGTTAAGCAATTAATGATTATAATCAAATAATTAATATTTCAAATTTATCAAAAAATTAATGAATTATGTAATATATTCAATGGTTTGAGTATAATAGTTTATTTTTTCCAACAGAGTGAAAATATGCTGGGACCAGGACACGAACCTGGGTACTTTGGTTTGCCGTACCAATGCTTTCCTGACAATATCCTGGTTGGCATACCTGACTATTATTTGTTAGACAAGGCTGCGAACTGCAGCGTTAATTTCATTCATCCGAGCTATAACTATAGCATTTTACATGATGAATCTGAAATAGCATGGAAACTCCTGTCTTGTCTTGAACATTTGTCTAATAAATAAGAGTGAGATATGCCAACCAGGATATCGTCAGGAGAGCGTTGGTACGACAAACCAAAGTACCCAGATTCGTGTCCTGGTCCCGGCATATTTTCACTTTGTTGGAAAAAATCTCAACTATGATACTCCAACCATTGGATATAATTTACCTAGTTGAATATACTTTCCTCTGTTCATTATGTAATATCTGTATCTAACTTTGTACTCATAATTCATTAACAGCTTTTTGATAAATTTGATAAAATTTTAATTATTTGATTAATAGCATTATGAGTTGCAACTTTACCCATATATAACTTTGTGTTATTAAAAAAACTGAGTTGTAATTTACGAATATGTAATAATATTTTTTGTCATAATCTTAAATAAAAAGTTATGAGGCAAGAAAACTGGGACAATCATTTATGGACACCCTGTATTATTAGGCTTAGCAAAGAAAATACAATTGGTTAAAAGTAAAACATTTTTCATACTTTTAGGATTTTTAATAACTTGTTAAAATTTAAAAAATATAATGCCCTCAAACTATTTTCTCAAGATCAATTAAAAATAAATTTAATTTGATAAATTAATAAAATACAGTAGAAGTAAAACATGCAACTATCGCATAATTTGCACCTTTTTTTTTTTTTTTTTTTTTTTTAAATGTAAGATATTTTGAAAAGAGACAAGGAAATATTAACCAAATCATGACTAAAAGTCTTGCCATCAAAGTTATTGATTTTTGAAATGTATGAAATTATTCTTAATGAATGTAAGCTTTCAGCCTCATATAATATTAATTTTACTTTTCAAAATTTCTTTAAAAGCATTAAGAATTTTACAACTATTTTTTTCATTTTTTGATATTAATAATAGATTAATATTTACTTAAAAAAAAAAAAAAAAAATCCTATTATATATAGAATATATCTTGTTACAAAAACCCAGGAAAAAAAAAATCCTCTTCCAAAAAACTCTGACCCTTCCCTCCTTCTCCACACAAAAACTAACCCAAAACCTGGAAGAAAGAAAAAAAATTAAAAACCCACTGGGTTTGGTTTTCTGAAAAGACAGGGGTTTTGCCAACCCTGATTTTGCATAATAATTTCCATTTTTTAAGATGTGAAATTGCTCATGAAATGTGAGCAAAATTCATTTACACATTCTATAATATTTTTTTTTTTTTTTGCCAATTCAAATAATACAGTAGAAGATCTTTATAACGCAAACCTAAAAACACGAGGTTGTGCGTTATATAGATCACATTTCACACAACATCAAATTTAGCTTGTAAAACATGGCCAAATATGTGTGAAACACACCAAAATACCTTAGAGTATCTTCATATTGCATTCTTTATTACCAGGAGTTGTGCAGATCATAATTTTTTGCATTCCACACATTGTTAAATTTACTTTATAAACATTGTCCAAACATACCTGTATCAAATCATAGCAATTTTTTCAGTAATTAGATCTGAATTAAGGAGAAAGTTGAACTAATATATCAAATTTAGTCCTCTAGAGAATAACAACCATTTATAATGTGGGAATTCAGGTATTTCTTAACTGAAAATTCATTGTTTACATCTGAGAAGTTGTGCGTTATATGGAGAATTGTGTTATATAGAATTGCATTATAAAGATCTTCTACTGTATGTTATTTTTGTAACTATTTTATCCCATCTGATCCTAGATTGGACATTTTTTTCCAGAGTAACTGAATAATTTCGACACAAAGCAAAAAATTTCCCCGAGTTTTCCCCAAGCAGTATAAGTCTTGTTACTATATAGACTTCAAATGCAATAAAAATAACACTATTGAATAATTTTATTGATACAAACAAAATAAATATTTTGTGCTCATGTTTATTTTTTAAAATTTAATTTCACACAAGCCATTTCAAAATACACAAGACCAAAACAAAGAATGAAATTTAGAAATCAATAAAATATGTAAATAATAACCTAATAGTTAAAATTTTAGAAAGAGACTTTAAAAACGCCTAAATACCTAATAAAACAGTTTGCATTATTCTATACATTTCTCATTATAAAAAAAAAAAAAAAAAAAAAAAGAAGAAAAAATCAAAAATCTTACTTCTTTAAAAGGTGCCTTCATAGTATTAATTTTTGCTACAGCACCAGGGCAGAGTTTGTTAATCAACCTAAATTTCATGAAAATTTAAAATAAGATTATATATTTAAGAGTATAAAAGCCATGCATTGAAAATGTAGAGTAACATTTCAAATAAATAAAAATATTTAAAACTTTTCTAAAGAGCAGTAGTACCCAAATTAGCACTCTATACTAATAAAGTTTCGCTCTCTGTGTGTGTGTCTCTATTTGTGATGGCCAGCAAAATCTAACGCACCTAGAAGTCTGAAAATTTATATTTAGGTAGTCTGAAGCCTGATCTGATGCAACTGA
Source organism: Maratus michaelseni (assembly GCA_963931845.1). Taxonomy (NCBI): domain Eukaryota; kingdom Metazoa; phylum Arthropoda; class Arachnida; order Araneae; family Salticidae; genus Maratus; species Maratus michaelseni. The sequence continues at coordinate 165,882,438 of OZ007592.1, read as the reverse complement.
GACTCAGAATTTTAACCCTCTAAGCGTGTTGAACGTAATATTCCGTTCACTAAGCTCCAGGTTTCACTGCAATATAGGCAGTGTTTAAGATAATATAATTCTATAGATTTAATGAATTTTCAAAACATTGAAGAATGATTAATACTCTCAAGGGTTACATTCATATTTGTAATTAAGTTTTATTTATAATGCTGAAAGAATCATATTTTTTTAGCATTTAAAACAAAATGCAGAGAAAACAACATTACAATTTTACCCTTTTTCAAAACGCTCAGAGGGTTAATATTTTGTTAATTACCCAAGATATTAATTAGAATCTCATTAAACATCGCATTGAAAATGCCATCTTTTTTATCAAAATGGCTAAAGAAAAGAATACCTGTTCTCGATTTGCAAACAGAAATGAATGAATTTGAAATTCATTTACTAATTAGTGAATTTTAAAAAAACTAATTAAGATATCGATTAGAAATTTTCTGAGCATACGTAGAACAATTTTCTGCATGAGACAATGTCATTTTTGTAAAATTCTCACTGGTAATTTTTCTTAATTTTTGCAAAAAACTGCCAAAAATCTGGTGGCGCCAGAAAAAAAAATTTCAAGAAAGTTTCAGACAGGGATCGGCTTTTATTAAAAACTGAACTACAAAGAGATCTGTTTCTCTGGTCAATCCCTCCATTTAGTTTGGGAAAATGAAAGGAAATAACGGCCAATTTTTACTAATGAACTCTACTAATGTCTCTTTACTAATGTTTCAATTAAGATAACTAATTAAGATATAGAGTTTAAATTGAGGATGGGAAGGGGTGCCATCTGGCAGCTATTATTTTAGTGTAGTGTCTTTGTTATGTTCTAATTATCAGAAAAATATAATTTTTTTTTAATGATCGCATTAATGTAAGAAGGTGGTTTTCTTGTACAAATTATTCATTATATTTGCGGGTATGGCGAGGGGGGGGGGGGGAGGGAGTAATGCCTTGCTCTGATTTACACAAAACAAATTGCATTTAAGAAATTTAACATTTTTAGCTTCTCCCGTAGCGTTTTATAAATGTTATATATAGAGAATACCGGAAATTTCAAATAACGATTTTCATAAATATGAAATTTATGCTCCTAATAAAACTGCACAACCGTATTTACTTGATGTATACCAACAAAGTAAATGATTTGTTGTTGAGCACTTGCATTCCTATCCTGGGTTCTATGGACCCGATCACAATGGTGTTTGGATGATTAAGACTTTGTTTTCGATAGTGTTACAGATTTTATTTCTACCTACTACTGGCAGGGGGTGCATCATTTTCTCAAGTTCTATGGGCCCCGATTTCGATGGGACAGGGCTGCCACTGCCTAATGGCATCAAAAATAGTTGCTTTAGCAGCCTACAATGAAAAATAGTAGCCAAAATAGTAGCATTTATACAAAAATAGTAGCCAAACAGTAGCATGCTTTCTTAAGAAAAGAGGGGCAAGAATCCTTATTTGCCATAAAAGCAATATGAAAATCCACAACTTTCCCTACAGTTTATGTTACCATCCAAATTTGCCACTTTTTGTATTTTTATTATAAAATCACACACACAAAAACGGAAAAAAAGAAACTTTTTAAATTATCGTCGGAGATATAGGATCAGAAAGTAGTTTGGTTTTCCCAAACTAAATTGAATATATGTTTATCTCGTACTTGAGCATTAATGCGAGGTAACTGAAAACAATAAAACTTTTGTTGCATGTTATTAGCTGCAATTTTAATTCCATTTTGTAAACAAAAATGAACTGAAGCAAGAAATCTGTCAATAAAAAGTGGTTTTATCAAAAAAGGATGTACACATATTTTCTTTAGCTATTCTTTAGAAGAAATTTATGTAAAATAAAATAGCAAAATTGGCATAAATAAAGTATGATTTTATAGACACCAATGGGCCAAATAAATCTAAATAAGCAAGAAAGGGAATATTCTAAATGTTTTTCTCAACATTTTAAATCTGTTATTAAATTGAAAAATTGCAATAGAAAACAAGATTTTTTTATTTCTAAGTAGCATTTATTTCAGTTCATTTATTAATTCAAATTTTTTATATGAAACATTTATACGAGGTGAGAAACAAATACGATTCACAAACCACAGTGAACAAATCTACAGTTAATCATTTGTGGTTCATACGGCAGTTAAAAGGGTTAAATACCTTTAAAAACATTCAAAAATTAGACAAATATACTGTGAAGCATATGAGTTGTGGGTGGTAGCCAAACCAAAAATCAGTAATTAGTTTTCCACTGAAATTTGAATGATTGGTATCTTTGCTTATATATGCTATATTAGATTGAAAAAGTAATTTTTTTTTTTTTAATTCCAAATGGATGTTTTTAGATATTTTAAAAATTGAATAGAAAACTTTAAAAATGTATACGGAAATATTAGGTCGGGATATTGAGTTAAAAAATTAGCAATTCTGAGACTGATGACTTTTTTTTTTTTTTTTTTTTTTTTTTACAAAAATAGTAGCTGGGATTGGAAAATAGTCTCCTTTTTTCTGGTTTTCCTCCAAAATAGTCGCTTTTAAAGGTTTTTAGGCTAAAATAGTAGCCATAGTTGCCTGATGCTGAAAATAGTCGCTTTTAGTAGCATTTTCATTGCGAATGGCAGCCCTGTGGTTCATTCAACTCCCTTGTACCCATGTCCAGACTTGTATAAAACCAAAAACTTTCTGCGCACATAAATATTGAGTCAAAAAACTTTCTGCAAATTAATTTAATGTTTAATAAAATTACGTATTATATTATTTTGACGATATAAATTAAAAACAGTAGTTTAAAATAATTACAATTTAAAATTAATTAATATTAATTAAAGAATAATTATTTTGGTTAAAAATAATAAAGCTAAGAATCCATGATAGGAAGAGCTGAATTCTTATCAGTTATTTTGTCAATGCGTTTAGAAACAACCCAATCCTTAATATTTTGACCTCTTCGCAAGCGTCTGTAATGCCACAACAATGTTTTGGATCTTTAAATTTTGAATTGTGCGCACACAGTAAATATTTTTGAACAAAAAGGGATTATTTGTGTAAAAAAGGAATATTTAAAAATTTTTAATATGGAATTTTTTTTTTTTTTTTTTTTTTTTTTTTTTTAATTTTTTCTGTAATTTTCTGCAATTTTGCAGAAAATTTTCTGCGCACGGCCATAGGCGTAGCGTGACCGGAAATTTTGGGGGGCACAAATTTTTATTAAACACACACTCACTTACGTACGCACGCACACATACCCATATAAATACAGTGGTATCTGGATTAACAACGGCAAATTTACCACATTCGGTAAAAAGAATTCAGTTTCGATCTTCTAGCCCAACATAATAAATTTTGTCTTCGTTTCAAAAAAGTTTATTAAAAAGTTTATTTTTCTTAAACATTCGGAAACCGTACAGAAATTTTTGAATTTTTCGCGAAATGTTTATGGAATTTTTAGCGTTTTGCAACAATTTCTTAACATTTGTGTTACGAATTAAGTTTCAATATTATAACAATACTAGTATATAACCCCATCAAAAATGACGGATTGTTGATCTGCGTTTCATTTTCATAAGACTTCATACAAACAAACAGCATGGAGATTTATTATTGAAAGGTTTGTATTGTAGAAAAATACATTTTAAAAAGGACAAATGATTTCTACAAATAAAAATGATGAGGATATATATATATATATATTAATCTAGTATTAAATTTCTGAAATAGTTCAACGGTTGGACAAAATTAAATATTAACAAATAATTGATGTGCGAAAGTTTTTGTAAAAAAGTGTTATCAATGAGTTTTTAAACAGCTTGACTTACCATATAACTCATTGTTTGATTACATAAGCAAAATTAAATGGAAATTACGCTGTACTATGCATTTCTTATATTTTAATTACGCTTGATAAAAAAGAATCATTTTACAGTATATGACCCATTATCCGAAAATCCAAAATCCGGAAAGACCCAAAGTCCGGAAAGAAAAATTCGAAAATTTTCTAAATTTGTAAATTTTTACTAAAATTTTAGATTTTCTGAAATATTTCGAAAATTTTACCGATTCCTAATTTTTTTTCAGTTTATTGAGTTTCAATGTTTAATCACTAAAATATTGCTACTTCAGTGGTGGGGAACACGGTCCCCCCCTTCTCTTCCCGAAATTAAAAACAAATCATTTTTCTCTCAAATTTTAGTTTAAAATTAATTTATATTACGATTCGTTAGAAACAAAAAATAGTTATGTATTTATTTCATCAGGAGTGATTCTGTTCAAGTTTTCCTAAAAATTTAAGGCATTCGATTTCGAAAATTTATGTCTTCAGTCCAAAATTTCGAACATAAATATCTCGAATTTTGAACGATAGTCGCCGAAAAAAATCAATTATGTCTATCGTTCGCAGAAAAAATAGAAAATTTCTTCAAAGGATTGTAGAAACAACGTGAATTTCGTCAAAAAATAAAAACTCAAAATTCGTTGCAGGATTTCAAAAAAAAGAAAACGCTAATTTTGTTAACAAATTGCAGAAAAACGCGATTTCCGTCAAAGGCTTACGAAGAAGACGCAAATTTTTTCCCAAGGACTCCGAAAAAATGTAAAATTTTATTAAGGGATCACCAAAAAAAAAAAAAAAAAAAAAAAAAAAAAAATGGTTAAAGGATAGCAAAAAAAAAAATGCGAATTTCGTCAAATAATCGCGGAAAAACATGAATTTCTTCAAAGGGTCTAGAAAAAAAAACACAAATTTCTTCAAAGCACTGCGAAAAAATGTCTAATTTCGTTAAGGGATCGCGAAAAAAGTGAAATTTCATCAAAGGATCGAAAAAAAAACAACCGCTAATTTCGTCAATCTCAGAAAAAACTCGTATTTTGTCAAAGGATCGTGAATAAAAGGCAAATTTTGTCAAAGAACAGCAGAAAAAATGCAAATTTTGTTAAAGAATCACGAAAAAAAACATGAATTTTGTCAAATAATCGTGAACTTCGGGAAGACCCGAAATCCGGAACGATAAACAAATTTCAAAATCCGCCAGTAGATGGCGACACTATACTGAATCAATCTCAAATCTCTCCCTACGAAATAAATCATCGCTGCTTCTGAAAAAAAAAGTGCTTACAGAATTTTTTTTTTTCAGAAATGTTAATATACATTTTTTTTTTTTATGAAATAGTTTTTTAAGGTTTTAAACAAAATTAAAAGATTTAAAAGCTTTAATATGCTTTTACAAATATTTAAACGACGAAAGTAGATAATATAGGGCAGTTGCAATCAGCTGATCAACCATTGTATTCACTATGAGGAAAGGGTAATTCCACCAATCAGAACTGCCTATTTGTACTGTTTAACCTCCAAGGTGACGTCAATTGCAACTGCCCTATAACTTTAACTTTTAAAAGTATTCATCAAATTAAAACCTGATTTTGTCTTATTTTTAAAAATATGCCTGAAAAAAACAAAATAAATTCATTATTAAATGCATTAGTATGACTGGAAAGTCCTGGTAAGTACTGGAAAGTCAGACTCTCAAAGTCATTGCCGTATCATCGCAAACATTATCTGCGAAAAAAGTACTTACAGAAAAAAAAAGCTTTCAGGAATAAATTAAAGAAATCCTTTAAATTATTTAAAGACTTTAATATGCTTTTACAAATATTTTAAGAGCATAATCGGATATTTCAATGAAACGTTCAAAGAGTCATTCATTTGGAATTTGTGATGGAATTTGTATTTTTGAATGGCAGCATTATTCGTTTGTTTACATTAGGTAATCGGATGTTTAATCTGTTATTTTTAATTTAAAACTTAAAACATTATAACTGGATATGATATAATTGTTTTATACGAAAATATGCTGAACAGACATTATTTCAAGTAGACGAAATTATCATTTAGTGGTTATGTGTTAACATATCTTTTTCAGTAAGCCTAACATGGCGTTTAACTACGATCGACTCGCAGAACAGAGTGGTACAGCCCGGTACCGTTACAGACACTTTCTCGCCTTTGGATTTTATTATAAGTAAGATGTAGTAAATTTTGTCCTTTTCCCTTTTTTAAAATTTTCAAGAAATTTGTATGTGATTTTTAGCGGTTTTTAGCTTTTCGTGGCGATTTTTTAAACATTTGTACGAGAAATCTAGTATCAATTTTTCAGCAGATATAGTACATTTTCTACTTTGCTATTTTTAAATTTTTTGCAAATTTATTATGCGATATTTCGTGTTTCGCGGTAATTTTTTTTCACAGTTGTAAACGGAATCAAACTTCAATCTTTTAGTCCAATATAGATTTTTTAAAATTTTTCACGAATTTTCTATGTGATTTTAAACGTTCTTTAGCGTTCCACAACGATTTTCTTAAACATTCGTAAAATACATCTGGTTTCTATAGTTCAGCCTGATATAGTAAATTTTGTCCTCAGCAATTTTGAAATTTTTCGCAATTTTTTAATGTGATTTTTAGTGTTTTTCCGCATTTTGTGGCAATTTTTTAACATTTGTGTTACGAATCTAGTTTTAACCTTTTAACCCATTATGTAAAATTTGTCCTCTACGATTTAAAAAAATTTTATGACATATTTTGCGGTTTTCCCGCGTTCCGCTCCGTTTTTTAAACATTAGTAAAAAAAAAAGCCAGTTTTAATCTTTCAGCCCATTATACTAAATTTTGTTCGCTGCGATTTTTGAATTTTTCATGCGATTTTTGGAGTTTTTTTTTTGTTGTTGTTGTTTGTTTTTGCTTTTATTTCGCGCTGTGTGAAAGTTCTTAACATCTGTAACAGGAAGCCGGTTACAGTCTTTTAGCCCAATATATAGTAAATGTTGGCCTCTTTTCAATAACGTTTATTCGGAACTCGTATGGCGACTTGAAAATTTCTCGGTTTTTAGCGTTTTTCCACGCTTTACGGCAATTTTTTGACATTCGTAAAATCAATCCAGCTACAATCTTTTAACCCAATGTAATAAATTTTGTTCTCTGCCATTTTTAAGTTTTCGCGATTTCTTTTTTCCAGTTTTTACAAGTTTTGCAGCGATTTTTCCAACATTTGTAAAAAAAAAAAAAAATGAGGTTTCAATATTTTCAACACAATATCATAAATTTTGTCCTCTGCGATTTTTTAATTTTTCGTGAATTTTTTATGCGTTTTTAATTTTTTTTTTACGCTTTGTGTAGATATTTTCAAATTTGTAAAAAGAATCTGGTTTGAAACTTTTAGTCCAATAGGGTAAATTTTTTTCTCTTTTTGATAAAGTTTAATCGGAATCCGTAGAATGATTAATTTTTCATGCGATTTTAACTTTTTTTCACGGCGAATTTTTGACATTCGTGTAAAGAGTCTTTTAACCCAATATAATAAATTTCTTTCCCTGCGATTTTTAAGTTGTTTGCGATTATTTTTTGCAGTTTTTACACATTTTGCGACGACTTTTTTTAGCATTCGTAAAGTAAATCTGGTTTCAATCATTGAACACAATATAGTAAATTTTGTCTTCTGCAACTTTTTAATTTTTCGTAGAATTTTTATGGACATTTTTTTTCACGTTTTGTGATAATATTTTCCCATTCATAAAAAAAATTCGGTTTCACTCTTTTATATATTCTTTTAATCCAATGTAGTAATTTTTTTTTCTCTTTTCAATAAAGTTTATTTGAAATCCGTACAATGATTTTAATTTTCCATGCGATTTTAACGTTTTTTCGAGTTTTGCAGTAATTTTTTAACATTTGTTACAGGAATTGGGTTTCAACCTTTTAGCCCAAAATAATAAATTTTGTCCTCTGCGATATATATTAGAAAAAAAAAGAGAGAGAGAGAGAAATCTTTATTGTTTTTTCGCAAGGAATTCCCGTTTCAATATTTTAGCCCAAATACAGTAAATTTTGTAATCTGAGATTTTTAAATTTTTCGCAATTTAAATCGCACAAAAAATTTTATGCGATTTTCTGCAGTTTTTCGCAGTTAGCGAAAATTTTTTAACACTTGTAAAATGAATTCGTTTTCAAACTTTCAGACCAATATAGTATATTTTGTTCTCTGCAAGTTTTGAATTGTTCGCGAATTTTTTAGTTTTTTTTTTTTTGCCTTTTGCAGCGTTTTTTTACATTTTTTTCCAAAACGGAAAGAACCAACACTGTTAAATTTTGCTCTTCTGTGATTAAATTAAAACTGGAAGAATACAAAATCGTCGTAACGTGAGTGAACTACGATGCTCAAAATATTAAACTAATCTGGATCGAAATAAAAAATCACAAAAATTCAAGGTTAGTTTTATTCGAGACCAGAGCAGACGTACTGCACCGGGTGTACATTGTTGACGGAAGTTGGGTCCCGGCCCCACTACCAGGTTCATTTAATTCGAGGTTCACTTGGGAAAAAAATCGCCCAAAGGAAACTAGGAAAGCTCCGCAAGTTTATTTTATTGAAATTAATATTTTTGTAACAAATATAATAAATAAAAGACATTTATCGAACTTTTAAGACATTTTAAATAAGTATTAATCAGCACTTTTAAGAAGTACTAATCATATAATGTATGTGCGCCTGGAAAATTGTGTGGAGAATTGCAACCTTGGATAGCAATGGTATTTCTGAAACGAATTACCATCGTTTACCAAGGTACGGTTTTATATTAACTTTAAAACATCTCACCTCTCATTCAAGAAGTCTCACACTTTGAAAAAAAAATCACGACCATTGCATCTCAAAAATGCAAAGGTATAGTAGATGGTTAAGTGCCGTCAGTAAAATAAATAAGAAAGAGGAACGTATTGGATTATGCAAAAGACATATTTTGGCTTTACTGCCAAACGTGGAATGTCTTTATAAAAGGATTTTTGAAGGAAAATGTCCTGATTTTTCATTAACGTACAAGTCAATTCTTAAAAAAATTGTCATCCTATTTCGCCCAGCTCAGTTTTGAACCAGCAATTTTTGGTACCAAATTCCTTACTTCAAAGAAAAAGAGTGGTGCTATCTACTGATCCGATATTTGAGTAAGTAAAAAAAAAAAAAAAGAAGAAATATAAAATGAAAATGAAAGTAGTTATTTCATTTCCATTTTGGGCCAATACAAGACAAATCTTAATTGACTGTATCATATTTTAGAAATTCATCTTCAGAAAGTTGGGGGGGCACGTGCCCCCTCGTGGCTACGCCTATGCGCACGGCGTGCGCGCGTGCGTCTATATTATACAAGTCTGCCCATGTCGGACGTTCATATAGAACAAATTGTACCCCCTGGTAGTGGAAAGTGGAACTAAAAGATTTTGCAGTGCGTGCACAGCATGCCTGCTATATGGTGCCGGAGGCAGCGGGGACACGTGTCGAAGTTTCGTTTGGAATGGAGTGTGTCCCCTGGTGGCAGAAGGTGGAACTAAAAGATTTTGCAGTGTGTATGCTGCATGTCTACTATACAATGTCGCAGGCACTGGGAACACGTGTCTGAGGTTTGTTTATATCAGAATGCACCACCTATTGTCTGAAAGTGGAAATAAATGATTTTCCTTGCGTGCACAGCACTTTAAAATAAATAATTTCATACTAAATCAGGTTAAAGATATAAAACTATACAAACTTTAGTTTTTTTTTAAATTTTATAACAGGTCCGGGCTAAGCTGGGCGGATCCAGTGTTGAATTTAGGGGGTGGCCCGGGGGGGGGGGGGTCATTCCCCCAGATCATTGAAATGCCCTCCCCCCCCCGGAAGATTTGAGATTTTATACTTTTGGTCAAAAAGTGCAATTCCCCCCCCCGGAAGTATATAATGTCCCCCCCGAAGCCCCAGAAATCCCTCCCGGGGAAAAGTGTCTGAATTCAACACTGGGCGGATCAGCTAGTACAATAATAAACTACAGTAGTAGATCTCAGAATTTACATTTATATTAAAGTTTTCTGCATTTATATTCATCCCTTCTTCCCACAAATGCTTAATCTCTATTTTAGTAAAATGAAAGAATTAAAAATAAGTATTTTTTTTAACCAACCATCTACATAATTAACAAATAAAGCATGTGAGTAACAAATAACATATTAGTACAACCTTATTTTAAAACATAGTACAGACATCATAAAACTAGATTAATTGCATTAGTTTCTCCCCAGGTTTTAAAAAAATTCAGGGTGCTGCTGGTGGGAAAAGGACACTGTTTAAATTTTTAATGGCATATTTTAGATACTTTAGGGCCTTTTTTTTTTTAAGATCCTCATGGGAACTTTTGATTTTAAAATTTATTATTTTGATTTAAATTAATTTTTAAATGCATTTTAATTTATTCTTTTAATACTCAAAGTTAAGGGTGTTTTTCCAGTCAACAATGAGTCAGTTTTTATATATTTTTTCAATACAAAAGGCAGTAAGGGCACAAATTTTGACTGAGGCAAGAAGGGTGCTATTTTTAAAATTAAAGGGTAGACAGGGTAGGATACAACACCCTCTTGAAACCTAGGAGAAGCTATGATTGTATAGTTATGTTATTCTATAAAATCTTTATGTGCTTAAAACTGTTAAATATGAAAGATACAAAACTTAAAAACAATATATCAAAAACTTAAAATTTAATGGTTTATATTACAATAACAATAGAACACAAAGCAAAGTTAAATCAAAGAAAAATTTGTAATATGTTGCAGTAAATTACACATGCCTACCAAAATAAATTGCACACTATGGATATGATGACAACAACCTTAAAATTTCATTCCTAAATTCAGTGATTGTAACAATAGTGATATTCACAGTTAATCGTTAAACTTACAGAAGAAATGTAGGCAGCTATGATAGATTTTTTGTTATTTCTGACTGGCATATATTTTGTGAAATTTTTTTTAAAAAGCATTCTTCTGAATGATCAATCTGACTTTGAAAACAGCAAAAAAAAAATCTATCTGGATTAGTGTCAGGTTCAGATAGTTTCAAAAATTTCCACCTTCATTATTTTGTTACATAGATCTACTGTCATTTTGTGAATCTTTCTTTTTCTCAAAAATATGTTCTTTAAATTTGAAAGTCTATATCAGAAATCTTCTTAAACATACCAGTGATTTTACCAATAATTTAAGAATTATATTTTGCTTATTATATAAAACAATTTTAACTAAGTAAAATACAGTGAAACTTCACTCTGAACAACAGCAACCTCTGAAGACTGGTCATGTGTTGCTGGAACCAAATCTCTTTCATAGTACTAATATTTCTCTAAACTGTGAATTCCAAACTGGCATCTACAAATAATAGTAATGATAAAAATGAAGAGAGAGATAAGATGGAACTGTTACAAAATTCTCATATAAAGACACATTCTGATGTCCTTTCCAGCTTCAGACAAATTCAAATTTTGAACTTAATCAAAATGAGAAAGAACTGCATAAAAAAATCTGTGGAAATGATTGTCGGATTCCACTTTTCCGCCCACACAACTTCGAAGTATAATCCGGTCTTTTGATATGCTGCCACTGAATACGTGATATCGGACACGTTACGTGATGTATATTTAAAAAACCTAACTCTTTCAATTAAACTTAAATTAACACTTTATTAACAATATTTACACTTAACTCGGATATAACTTATCCGGTTCAATATTAAAAAAAAAAAAAATACAGAAGACTATCCTCCGTGTACCGTTAGGCTATGTTAATTCACTCAGAACCGAGATCTCTATTAATCTCACACGCTTTATCTCTTCCCTTCGTAAAATAGTTTCACACACGTGTCCAGAGCTCCTGTCTGAACAACCAACACGTTTCACTCCTACTCTCCAACTACCCACGGGTCTCAGAGCTTATTCTCTGTACGACCCTTCTTGCTTCGTTCCTACGTTAGAACTAACTTACCCTCTGGTCATTATCCAGAGCACCCCCCCCCCTCTCTGCCGGGTTCATCCTCTGTTCAAAAGGGTTCTTTGGCAACACTTAATCCCCTCTTACTGGGTCTGTCTTCCGAAATAATGGGTGAAATATCTGTCTTATCTATATCTCCACAATCACAAAAGAAATACTTCTTCCACGATAGTATACATTCCTTCCATTCATATCTGAGTCGCTCCCCTCCGGATTAATATTTTTCTTAAGAAAACCTTCAACGGTACACAACAGATACATATACAATAAGATAATCCTTTAAGAATAGCTTTTAAAGTCTTACAGCTGCCAGGGGAACCTGACAATGATTATTGCTTTAGATTAGGGGCCGTCAACCTTTCACGTTTGAGGAGCACTTTAACCAAATTATTGCAGTTCCGTGGATCAGCACAAGCAAGAAATGTATGCATGCATACTTAACTTTTCAAGAAATGAGGAGGGAAAAGTTCAATAAGTGCTGAGGAATTGAAAAGTTCATTTTTTTTTTTTTTTTTTAAAGTTCATAATTTTTCAAATTTTCATAAAAACAAACAGAGCGGAAAAAGTTAAAAAATGAAAGAGTTTTAAAGATTTTAAACTCTGTGAGCTGGGGGAGAAGAGATAAAGGGGGAAAGCAAAATTTAGAGGGATAGGAAGAAATAAAATTAAAGACTTTTTGAAGATTTTTAATAAAAATAAAGACTAAGGATCAAAAATTACTTTTGAAAAATTAAAGGATTTTTCGAGGACTGTATGAACCAAGTATTTGTATTATTAATAAATAAATAAAACTTTGATCAAACATACACTTTAAAAAATTGACAAATGAATAACAAATAAGTATCACTTAAATAAAGTTTTACTACTAAAACTACTACAATTAGAACAAAAACTTGATATGGCCATAAAATCCCAGGAATATTGCTACCACAGCCATTTAAGAGAAGACTAAATTTACAGACTAATATTTTACAAACATTTTCATTTTTCAAAATATAACTAAATCAGCAATTTCAATACTTACGTGCATAATGCTATTCCATCCTTTAACAGATCTGCAAAATCAAACTGATCTTTAATGACTTTCTCTGCATTTGGAGGTTCTAAATTTAAATTTGTAACATCTCTAATCCACTCAAGAGCAGCAATTGCTTGTTTCAGATCAAATTTAGCTTGAGCCTGAAGAATTAAATTTTTACGTTAGTTCTGTTAACATAAAACATAAGAATGTTCATAAATACAATTTATAGTATAATACATCAGTTAAATACTAACTTCTATAAGAAATATTACTTTATAAAAATAAAACAATTTTTTAAAGATTTTTTCCCCCATAACTTTTCACATAATTTCAATCTACATTCACAATAATATGATTAGTAGAGACTGTCAAGTAAACTCTACAGTTTATAGATAAGCTTTATCTTTTACTAAACTTCAGATCTTAGTCCAGGGATCTGTTTAGGAAAAAATTGGGTCCTTTAAAAGACTCTTCACAAAATTTTTCATTTCAAAACAGGACCCTTCACAAAACTATTTTCCCTATAACAGGACCCTTCACAAAACTCTTTGTCTTAAAAATAGGTTTTTCACAACATTTTTTCCATCTTTAAACCGAACATTTCACAAATTAATCATTTAAAAGTAAAATCTGACCTGTCACTTTTACATATATAAAGAAAATATATGTATTTTACATCTATATATCTTCTTAAAAATGCATAAACAAGAACCTGAATATAACGACCATTTCAAATTCACAAAATTATGATTAGATTTTTCACAAATATAAAAAACTGTTCACAATTTCACAAAAACAGGACCCTGGGAAAAAAGTCTGGACAGATCCCTGTAGTCAAATTTTTAAAAGTTGTACTTTTATTAATTTTTTTTAAAGTGTTGATTTAAATTGAAACAAAGTAAAACATATATATAGTATTAGTGTTCTTTCTTTTCCCTTTTAGCCTGCAATGAATTATTTAGTAGTACACCAGATTAAAGTGTCTGCCGAAAGGGGGGGGGGGGGGGTGCTGCTGGTGCAATAAACCCAGAGACCTTGTTTACTTGGAGACCCCATGCCCAATAAAATTTGAAAGACTATTTAAATGTTTTGGAAAAAATATTTAGGGGATCACAATATTTTTTTTTTAACCTAGGCCTATTTAATAAGAAAGATCAAATTATGTCATCTTGCTTTTTTGGATTTATTACTTAAAAAATGCCAGCTTTAAATAAAAAAAGAACTTTCTTTAAAGAGTATATAAAAGTTTTTTTATAATGCAGTCACATTAAATTTGTGTTTAAATGCATTATGAATGTTTTTTGCTAAACAATTTAAATAAAATTATAAATGACAATGATTAGGATTAAGGCTGTTCTAAATTCATTTTTCTCTTTCTGAATTAATTTTTATTTGGAAGCTCATGAAATTGGCAGGTGTTCATATGCAAATGCAGAAACTATATAACCGAGTTTATCCATTTTTTGGTATAAGCAGAAGATCTTTCAGAAAATAGTGTCAAAGTGGGCTTTTTTTTTTTTTTTTTTTTTTTTAACTCAATTGCTAACATGAAAGTGCAAGAAAGGGAAAAAACTTGTCACATAACTCAATAATTAAAACATGGAAAATGCTATTTAATTTCAAATCACTTCAACAGCCAGGCATGTCAATTTTATACCTTTATGTTTAAAACTAAGTTAGAAAGTTTTGCATTCTAGAGCAGGAAATTTGAGAACCACCTTGTACATAAATTTCTAACTGCTAGAAAAATAATATGAAGACAATATATGCCTAAAAGAAAAAATACATAATAATTGAAGTGAAAGCATTTATTTTTATGAGTTAGCCTTTTGAGTAGATATAATTTGGCTCTACAAAAAATATATTAGTCTAATTTTCTTTGATTAAATAAAAAATAAATAAATAAAAAAAGCTGAAACATTTGGTGATGTAACCAGTTCATGAATAAATCAAAGTATGATTATGCTGAAATGAGGGAAGTTTATCTTCGTATTTGAGAAGAGAATAAAAATAAAATTTAAAAAAAGATTTTCAAATATTCAAAATATTAATATAATTATTCATACATGTAACATTATTACTGTTTTTCAACAGTGAAAAATATTAAAATTTTATTAAATGTCTGTATACGGTTTTAATTTTTATGGGAAAAAAAAAGACTCATATCAATAAAGTCCATAAAATTAGTTAAATAAATAAATCACTAAACAGTTATTGTTCAAATTTATTGAAGTCAAAAATATAAAAATCAAATGTCAAAGGTCAATTAAAGCAAAAGCAAGGTAAAGCAGCTGATATGCCTTAATGAAATTCAATTGACTTGTTTATAACCCTGACTGCATATCACTGTAATGCAATGTTATTCCAATAGCAATAAATGTTGATAAATAATATTACTTCATTAAATTGTATTTCAATAAAATGTTTATTTTTAAGTTTATGAAATTAAACAACTTATAACTTGGAAAACTGACTTAAAATTAGTGCTTCATCGATCATCGTGCTAATAACAAAAAAGAATGTCAGTCAAAACCAATAAAAGTTACTGTGATGGCTTTTTTTTTTTCCTGCCATTTTTGCAGCTTCCTCCCCCCCCCCCCCCCTCCAATTCTGCTTGTAATTATAAAAGTGTTATAATATATATGGTAAAACCTCCATAACGAACACTCCTGAATAGCAGACACCTCTTTTTAACAGACACTTTTCCAATCCCCACTCTCAAATTCTAAATTTTTGTATTGTTAACCTCTGAATAGTGGATATTCCAAATAGCGAACAGTAGTTTTGGCAATAAAGGATGGGAAATTTTTTAAAGAGAAAGAAAATGAGGATAAAAGTAAAAAGCCTTTAAATTTATCAGGGCAATATGTCACAAATTTTGTAACCACAGACAAATGTAAGGGGTAGTCTTAAGAAAATCCTAAGTGGCCTGGGGAATCCACCAATTTCGCAATGTATTTTGTATCAATTACTGTTTGATTCTTGATTCATAATTGACATACATTATTCAAAGCCTGAAAATATGTTAAAACCATTTTTATCATTTTCTGAATATATTGAGTTCTATGTAATCCGAATCTAGTGTCTTGTTTGTGATTAATGTTTCGAGAAAGACCTCAAAACGAAAGCGATTAACTTTAAAAGAAAAAATTTGAAATCGTAAGAGTAAGTGTGAAAAACAGAAATTGTGTTTACGATACTTCCCAAACATTTAAAAATAAATAAAACACAAATGGGAGAGATTTTACGAAATAAAAAAGAAATAAGGAATTTGAGGATTACTAACTCTAATGAGAAAACCGAAATTGTAAAATTGAAGCATACCGATTCCATTGAAATTGATTCTATAATTCTAAATTGTTTTACTTCATTTCGTTCAAAAAAAGCCCTATATCAATGTATTGAGAGAATTTGAAATCCCTCTTATAATTGATAAATCTCTGAAACCCACGTGTTTCTCAAAGAACATCCAATTTAAGAATTTTTTTTGGTTGTCAAAATATTTCTAAAATATATGCTTAATTGTATCTGAAGTGTTAAAATCTTACTCCCAGCTCATATGATTTTAACACACAAAATATTAAACATATATTTTAGAATATTCTGACAACAACAAAAAGGAGACATCCTTTAAGAATACACAGAAAAAAAAAAAGTAAAACTTCCTGAATAATTTAAAAATAAGAATGCACTTCCATAAGTTTAAACCATTGACTAGAAGTATAAATGGACAGCGGACTCTTTCTTTTCTTCCGACAGACTTGAAGAATATATCTTTCCCCTTTCATCGCCAAAAATAGGCGAAAGGGTGCCGCATTCTGGCGGTAATCCCTTTCTCAAACTTGACAAACTCAAATGCAAGTGAAAAATCTCTGTTTCTTCTCGGGAGCTGTGGAATTTCCGTGAGTTTGGCGTGAAAAAAAACCTGTTTGGCAGAATATTCTTCCTCCACACCTGCTGGAGGAAAGGACATGTTTTCTTCAAGAAAGGGTTGCTAGTCCACTGTCCATTTATATTTCTAGTCAATGGTTTAAACTGATTGATTAACTCCTTAAAGGACAAAATTAGAGCTGGCCAGTAGACCACTATATGAAAAAAAGTAGCTTTTAAAAAATAATCTGCTAGTGGCCACCTTAACATAATTGAAAATTTCCCAAAAGTACCAGTGGCGCAGCCAGAATTCTGTTCTAGGGGGGGTTTTGAGTTTCTTATAAAGGTGGTCGCCAGTTATCTGAATCACCGGTTAATTGAATCCGTTTTTTAAATGACTGAAATCATAATGTTTTCTCCGCAATTACGGTGGTTATGATGATTCATTTAAACAGTGTTTACAATATTAGAGTTACAAACTATAAAATGCACCAATGAAATAACAAAAAACTAGGTTAGATATATAAAGTGTTTAAAAAATGATGAGGGGCAAACTTTAAGATGGAAGAGTACAGTACAGCAAATAATTTTATATACAGTACAGTCGCTGAGTTTCACACGAAAAGTTACTTGTCAATCATTTTTGACGTAATAGTAGACAATTTTAAAGCATTAAAATAAAGTATTCTGAACAACGCGAAACTTTCCGATTCATTTTCAAAAATGAAAACATATGCAGGCATGATAATTCAAGTGATTTGTTATCGAACAGTTTTTCAGTACAAATGAATTACATATTGAATTATAAGCTATTGTTGTCTCAAAATTACTAACTCTTAATGTCTTGGAATTATTTTTCAATGTTTGCCTTCAATAATTGAATTCAGTTGGAAATGAAAAATGTTGACTCTCGCTATGATTCGTCTTACCTAAAGCAAAGATCTTATACAAAGTTTAATCTTAGCATTGTGCCAAGCGCGCTTCAAAAGGAGGTCACAAAGTAGCAACACTGTTTTGATCCATGCCGTTGTTTTCTAGATGGGTTTTTAATTAATATCTCAGATAATTACAGACACATTGAAAATTATTACTAACAATCCTTAGATGATTCTGCGTCGATAACCCTCAA
Source organism: Maratus michaelseni (assembly GCA_963931845.1). Classification (NCBI taxonomy): domain Eukaryota; kingdom Metazoa; phylum Arthropoda; class Arachnida; order Araneae; family Salticidae; genus Maratus; species Maratus michaelseni. The sequence continues at coordinate 165,864,556 of OZ007592.1, read as the reverse complement.
CTCCCCGCTGAGCACCAGAAAAATAAGACACATGAGTGATCTTATAATAGTTAAGTTTTTACTTTTTAAGTATGGAACCTTAATAATGGTGTCAAAATTCTGGTAACCATCTCCTCTCTAACATTGGCTATATTTTATACAACAATTTCCAAACAATTTTTGGTACAACAATTTCCAAAGGGGTGTAAGAACAAAAATCATTCTAAAATTGCGGTTTCTACGATATTGTTGATTCTAGCAATTTGAAATTTAATCTCGCGGTTACTTTAAAAAGATGTAAATGCTCACTAAAAATGGTTTCTAAAAAGTTCGAAATTTAAAAAGGGGAAAGGAGCAGTAAACGTTCTAAATTACCATTTATTTGTGCAGTTAGGGCTGTATGGAGAATTTCGCTGTCAAAATCGGAGATGAAAGTGATCATAATTTTTGGGGCATTTACGTTCATCGAAATAACCCTAGGTTCCCCTCCTGATAGGAAACAGTCCACAGCAAATAAAAAACCAGTACAATCAAAGACGCATAATCACGTGAAAACTTTTCTTTATTTTCGGACACATCGGCACATCTGGAAAGGGCGAGGGTGGTCCTCTTTACGCCTCTAAATAATCGACCTTCTTGTTCAACAGTTAGAGAAGATCTGATCGAATTTTTCAGATACATTTTCCCCAACACATAAATGAAAATATGCCGAACACTACATTTTCTCACCAGGCATTCGTGTTTTTTTGTATTTTGTTTTTTTGAGAAAGCCAGACATATGTTAGCAGCGAACACAAAAATGTCGATATTGCATATCTCATGCAGGAATCAATATATGAAAACGGCGCCTGCATTTTACACAAGATACGAAGAAAGACAAAACAGCATATGTTAAAGTCATCTGCAGTACATTAAAATAACGAATTGAAACCACAGAGAAGTAATGTACTTTTACTGTTACAATGAAAAATCTGGGAAAATTTTTAGCTAGGAAGAAATGATTACTTTCGAGATTAAAGAATAAAAAGATTTTGAATGCAGGCATTAATTCACATAGAGAAACTTTAAGATAGAAAAATTAAATTTTAGAATAAAACACAAAATATATATGATTCTATATCATAGGCTGGAAACATGAAATTTGGCATAGTTGTTACTTTAGAGACTTAAATGCTAGCCCAGAACAGTTAGCAGGAGCAAAAACATGTTCTAAAATTGCGATACAGTTGGTATAGAAGCTTGGAATTTGGCATGGTGGTAACTTTTGGGATGTAAATGCTCTCTAAGAACGATTTCTAAAGAAATTCTAAATTTAAAAGGATGAAATGGGCGGAAAACGGTCTGAAAATGATCTAAAAACAATTAATTAGGAATTGTTTGTGCTAGATATGTGAAATTTGGCACGACTATTACTCTAGAAATATAAATGATCATCCGGAACAGGTTTCTAAAATTTAGAAATGTAAAAGGTTGCAAGAACAAAAAAGTTCTAAAATTGCAATTTGTGTGATACAGTTGGTATAAATGCTTGGTGTTTGACATAGTGGTTACTTTTAAGATATAAACACTCGTTCAAAACGGTTTTTAAAAAATTCAAAATTTTAAAAAGTGAAATGAGCAAAAAACGTTCTAAAAATGTTCTAAATCATAATATATTTAGAACTTTTAGGGCTAGACTCTTGAAATTTTATATGATGGTACTTAAGAAACGTAAATGCTCGCCCAGAATTTATTTTTTTAATTCGAAATTTAAAAGAATGCAAGAGTAAGAAGCATTCTAAAATTGTGATTTATGTGATACAATTGGTGTGGAAACTTGGAATTTGGCATGATGATTACTTTTATGTAGTAAATGCTTCCTTAGAACATTTTTTTAAAAATTCAAAATTTAAAAGGATGAAATATGCGCTTCCACAGTTTTAAGTAGAATTCTCGCCGTTTAATTGAATCACATTGTTGTATAGAATTTGATTTAAGAAAGCGGCGGATTCCGCTAAGGCGGAATTTTGATTCATATAAGCGGTAATTATAGTAATTTTTTTAGCTCTGGGGGGTGTTTTAACCCCCAACCCCCCCCCTTGGCTGCGCCACTGAAAAGTACACATGCTCTAAAACATGATTTCTATTCCTCGTCACATTGTTTCTTAGAAGATTTGCAATAAATTTACTATTCTACCTCTTGAATATCCAAAAGCCAGTGAACTATGGTCTTTGCTGACCTTTACTAAGAAAGAGTAAAATTTTCCTGCATGCCATCAATGATTCTATTCTTATTGTTTACCACTTTAAAAAACTGTCACTAGTTTTAAAAAGTGGCTACTAATGAAATCCAGTTTTGCTCTTTACCTTAAGTTTCTAAAGTGGTAAAGGGCAAAATAGCACTAGCTACAAAATGAAAAAAATTGGCTATTAAAAAGTTGTCTGCCAACAGCCACCTATGGCCACTTTCCAGATTTTTTTTTTTTTACATCAAGGATTCTACTTTTGCTGGTTGAAATATGTTTATATTTAACATATTTATTTGGACTATTTAATTTTAGAGCAATATTAATTGAAATTTTAACATAAGTTTACTGTTTAGAACTTATAAATAAAAAAGTGGCCACTTATAAAAGTGCTACTACTGGCCACTGAAGAAATTTCCCAGTTTTGCTCTTTATAAAGTGTCCTTTATTAACCAGCAGCACCCTGCCTTTTATTAAACCTGTGGAACTGATATGTCCGATACTTTTAACCTGACAGAATATCAGACATTAACTGTGTATTGCCTGAGAGTATTACAGTAGATTCTAACTGATCATAAAACATCCATGTTAAAATAAAGGTTCTCTTTGGAATATTCATTTAATATATATATATATATATATATATATATATATATATATATATATGTTACGGTGAAACACCGAAATCTGGAGAATATCGACTTTCACCGGTGAATGTCAACAAACACATAGTAGCTTGGTGTATGTCCAAAATATTTGCTAAATACCCTTATTTCTGACTTACACTGGTAAATGTCGACATTCACCATGCACTAATGGTGAATGTTGAACATGTCCGAGATTTATATTTTTTTTCTCCGTAATTCAGTCCACTGTAAAAAAAAAAATTCCTGAAAAAAAAAAAACGGAAGTTGTAATGGCAATCGAGATGCCAGTACTATTTCCGTATTTTAACGGAAAAAAATTCCGTAAATTCCAGGAAATTTTCTGTGAATTTTGAAATATCCGTTTTTAATTTTCCGTTTTATAACAGATATCTTCCGTATTTTTTAGAAATTTTTATGTCGTTAAAATAAAATTTATAGGACCCAAAAAAGGTTCTTCCGGGGACACACCTTACAAGGGACAAATACATTTCGGCATCTTTTTTCATTTCTGAGTGAGTTTATAGAATTTAACCAACCCTTGCCGCGAGCAGATTCGAACCCACAATGTCCCGTGTACTAACCCAATGACCCGGACCACGGCGCTATGACCGGTCGTAGTTTTCACTCAAATGCTGTAACTTATTTGAATCGCTTTTTATGATGCAAAAACTTGGTTTCATCTGTAGATGGATTTTTCCAATGTTTTTAATATTTTCTTTTCATAATTTTCAATAATTTGCTGTATTATTTGGTGCCTTATAACAGATAAATTTTAATTTATTATGTATTATATATGCATAAAAAAATTGTATTAAGAGTAATAATTTCTTCTTTTTGCAACAGTACTAACCAGTGTTGAATTCAGATATTTTTCTGCGGGAGGGATTTCTTAGGCTCCGGGGAAGAGGGGTGGGGGGTGCATTTCAATTTTCCGGGGGATAATGTCCCCTCTGTGCCACCCCCTAAATTCAACAGTGGTTCCAACATTTCCTTTTTTCGAACATATACTTTTATTAAATTATTTGCCTGATTATCTATTTATCAATTCCAATAAAAACAACAATTATCTTAATCAGACTTGTTTATTATATATGTTATTAAACAATTTATTAGACATGCTATTAAAATAATGTTTTTTAATATCTTATTTTAAAAAAATTAAGCAAATAAACAATTTTATAATAAATTAACATTTCAGCTATGCTGAGAGCTTCTGCGTACGGTTCTGTTAAACATTATATTTTTAACATTACATCTTAAAAATATTAGGAAAAAAAAAAGACAAATTTTTTAATTAAAGACTTTGGGATAGGTAAATTTAAATATGGACTAACTGATTTAATTTAAATTAAGTTAGTTTAATTTATAAAAATATGAACTAACGAAATAAATTAAAAACGTTGTAAAATTAAAAACTTGATTTTTATAAAAGTAAAGAAAAAACATTAACTAATTTCATAAATTTAAGGAAAAAATTGTAAACTTTGTAAAATTATAATTCATAAAATAATAAATTTTAGCGTAATTCATAAATTTGTAAGCCAAAACAGTTTAGTTTAATACCAATTTGCATAGCTATAATGTGCAGAGATATTATGTTATGAAACCTTTAAATAACACAATATTGCTTCACATTAAAAAAGATAAATTTAAAAAAAAAATAGTGAAAAAAAATCAAATTTAAAGTATACTATCACGAAAAAAATAAGTAGATTAAAATATATATATATATATTTTTGTAATTTTTAAAAATAAATTTCTAAATATTTCATTAAAAAATATAAGTATTACTATTCTTTTCACAATAAATTGGCCAGGCCTGTATCCTAGAAGAACTCTAATAAATACAACAATCTTAATTCGCATTTCAAAAAAGACTGATTTCTGTACTCAACCTTTAAACGTCATTTACGGAAATTGCACTGTTTTGCAAGAAATACGGACATTGTACTGTTTTTAAAAAAACACGGAAAAAATCCACCAAATTTACGAAAACTTTCTGCATATTTACGGATGTGAAGTCTCTTTAACGGAACTAATGTCATTTACGGAAATTGTATGGAAATTTTGGAAAAATGAAACTTCTCCGTAAAATATCTTGTATTTTCACGGATTTTTTTTAGAGTGCGATAAATTTTTCGCGTCTCTTTCTGAGAGGAATGACTAAGAACTTAAAACACACAGTACATTCAAAATGAGAAAGGAAAAGAATAGAAGTTAAAAACTTACTACAATACGTTCTAAATGAGAAAATAAAATAATAGTAATAAAAAACTTACTAAATTTCCTCTCTTTTCGACCTTCACCAAAGCATATCTGTGATTGTCGACATACACCGGTGAGGGTCCAAATGTACAAGAATGTAATGAAATATTCGATCTTTCACCGACGTATTTGGTGTTTGTTGACATTCACCGGTGAAAGTCGACATTCTCCAATTTCGGTCTTTCATGGTAACATATATATATATATAATAATATGAAATCTAAATTAATGACAAATTCCTTTGTTATATTGAAATGAGACTCCAGTAAAGGGCAAAATTAGTGCTGGCCACTCAAGTATTTAACAAGCACGAAAATGTATTGTGAACAACTATTTAGTACTCAAGCTCTTAATTGGTAAATTTGTTTAATATAAGATTACACCTTAATTTGATAGCATAAAGTACAAAAACATGCCACATTTGAATATTTTTATAATAGAAATTTTCAGACTTATTAAACATAATTTTTAATGTGCCTGGCCATTTTTTTTAGTCCACTGTGTACGTTATTATACACAGGATTTCTAAAATAAATAAAATACTTTCTAAGCACTTTTTAAGGACTGTTTTATTATGTCTTTTATAAAATAAAATATGGGAGAGAAATTGGGGGTAGTTTAAAATAAAATTTAAAAAAAAACAAGAATTTCTTAGTTTCTAAGGCAAAAAATTTTTCGAAAATGTCATTAATCAGAAATTTTGTCAGGTATTAACAAAAGAGACAATACTGAAAAGGCAGTGTTGAATACAGGGGGTGGCCAGTGGGGGGGGGGCATTTCTCCCCCCGGAGTTTAGAAATGTCCCCCCCCCCCGGAAGATTTGAGATCTTATGCTTTTAATGGTTAAAAAATGTAATGTCCCCCCCCCCCTCCCCGGAGCCACAGAAATCCCTCTCGGAAAAAAGTGTCTGAATTCAACACTGCTGGAAGGAAATACAGTGTCTCACATAAGTGATGGGACACTTGTGCTTTACAAAAGGAAACTAATCAAATAAATTAAAAAAACATGTACACATTTTTTTTGTGGGTGTGTTTCATACTTAAATTTAGTAAAGATTATTACATAACATACATTTTGTCAAAATATTAAAATATTAATTTAATAAAAATACAAATGTTTAGAACGGAGCAAAAAATAGCTCACATAAGTGATGGGACACCATTATATATGCAACAAAAATCGTCTGAAATAAGCAATAAAAATATTTTTTGGGGTTTTATTTTTACTTAAAAGCAATTGGCAATAATTTATAAAATCGTCTGCAGTATTTCTCTCCAGTTTGTTTTGGAATTTTTGTGTTTTTTAGCTCTGTGTAGTCATGAATGCTAAACGAAAAGAAACTTCGCCTGAAATTCGAAAATTAGTTATTAATTTGCATATTGAACGTGGAAAATCTATTAGAAAAACTGCTGAAACAGTTAACTTGAGTCGTTCAACAGTTTTCAATATCATTAAACGATATAAAAAGAATCATATGATTCAGGATAAAAGAAGACCTGGCCGACCATCAAAGCTATCCAATGGAATAAAGCGAATTATCGTTCGAAATATTAAAAAAAATCCAAGAATTAGTGCTTCAAAAGTTGCTGCTGATTTACAAGCATTATATGGAATAATTGTTAATCCTGAGACTATTAGAAGGGTAATTCGATCTGCTGGATATCACGGTAGAGTAGCCAGGAAAAAATTCTTCGTAAGTGAAAAGAATAGAAAACTCAGACTAGCTTTCGCAAAATCCAACATAAATAAGAATTCTGATTACTGGAATAAAGTTATATTTGCTGATGAGAGTAAATTTAATATATTTGGTTCTGACGGTAGAATCTTGGTGTGGAGAAAACCCAGGGAAGAACTTCGCAAACAGAACTTGGTACCAACAGTAAAACATGGTGGAGGAGGAGTTATGGTATGGGGGTGTATGTCGTCCGCTGGAGTTGGTAATCTTGTTTTTATTGACAGTATAATGGATCAGTACAAGTATATTGATATTTTAAAGCAAAATTTGAAATCTTCAGCACGAAAATTGAACCTTCATAACGATTTTAAATTCTACCAGGACAATGACCCCAAGCACACTGCTCTGAACGTTAGACTCTGGCTGCTATATAACTGTCCTGAAATAATAAAAACACCACCACAATCTCCAGACTTAAATCCCATAGAGAATATTTGGCAAGAATTGGAATCAAGAATTCGCAAACACACCATTTCTTCAAAACAACAACTAAAATCGGTGCTTCAAGAAGAATGGGGTAAAATCACTCCAGAAATCACAAAAAAAATAGTCGAATCCATCCCAAAAAGATTAAATCATGTTTTAAAAGTAAAAGGAAATCCAACAAAATATTAAAACCTTTTAAAAAGTAAAATTTTTGGATAAATATTTGATGGAAAAGTAAGTGTCCCATCACTTATGTGAGCCATTTTTTGCTCCGTTCTGAACAATTGTATTTTTACTAAATTAATATTTTAATATTTTGACAAAATGTATGTTATGTAATAATTGTTACTAACTTTAAATATGAAACACACCCAAAAAATTTTTGCACATGTTTGTTTATTTATTTTATTGCAGTTTCTTTTTATAAAGCACAAGTGTCCCATCACTTTTGTGAGACACTGTAGTCACTTGAAAACTGTATTCCATTTTCAAGGAACAAAAAATTAGTTTTTAAGGGCAATTAGTAAAATTTATGTACTTATAAGGGCATTTAGAAATTAAAAATAAGGACTTCTAAGCATTTTATAAAGACCGTGAGAACCCTGTATATACATGTATTATGCAAACATGGATACTTTTAGGGGCATCTTATTGGAATTCTTTACAGCAAGCAATTTTCACCAGAAAGTATGTAACCTTTAGGCCTTTATCGGCTTTTGAATTCTTTAATAAAATAACTAAACTTCGTTAAACTGTTTTATTTTATGACACATTAGTAAATTTTAGTATATACTATGAAAAAGTTAGCATTTGATTACCAACATAAATTATTTAAATATTTGATAATGACTTTAATACTTGGTTTCTCCAATTAAATTAGCCTTAATAAGTAAAAGAAGTTGTAATAACGCCGCAGTGAAATCACCATAGCTTAATTACGATCTTTCAAACGTAGGCACAGTCATTAATTTTAAAATATTATTGATAAAATGAATATTGTATAGTAATAAAAAAGATGATTAAGTACTGTGGAGATGAAGAACACAGAAACAAGACACATTTTAAATACACTACTGTACAGGCGCAAATGAAAAATTCAATGATTTTTCAATTAATATTCCACAAAGAACAAACTGCTAATGAAAGAAATCCTCAAGGCACTTGAAAATACAGCGATTTAAATAAAATGCATCAATGTATGATTCAACATTCGACACATACAGCAAATATGTTCCGTCGCACAATCCCATTACTTTGTAATAAATATTTTTATCCAACTTCAGTAAAACTTCAAATAGTATATTCACTGAAAATAGCACATCAATAAACGAATAAAACAATGTATTATGCACACGTACAACACAACTTTAAATGTAACATAATAAAATTCTCCTGAACACAACTCCGGCTGCATTCATTTTGATGAGCGGCAACTTTTTTTCAGCAAACAGCACGCGGCTTACAAAACTTTTTCCACCTGTTACGCGAAACAATAGATGATACATTTTTTTGAACCATACCTTTAACATGCAGTCTCTACTAAGACCATAAGCTGGTCCCTGATATGCCATACTTCTAAAATTAAGCGACCGTTCGAAATTACCGCAGTTATTTTCACTTAACACAGTAAAAAAAGCAAGATAAGCGCGCACAAAAATTACACTTGTTGCCGAATCGACTTTCTTCTTTCTTCAACAAAACTTGTTATGGTTATGGGAGGAGCCTTGACTCTTTGACAGAGGGCAGCACTGTAGTTATTTCTAAAAGGTTTTGGACACTTTTTCCTTCATATCATATTTTTCTTTTAGGTTATGATGGAATCCGGGATAGAATATAGAATTGAGTATTTATTATTGAGTCGGTGGAGGATTTGTTTTTAATGTTTAATCTTGAATTTATTCTTTTGCAAAACATTTTCAAATTATTATTTCAATTTTAACTGATTCTTCTGTCTTCAATTTTCATATAAACAATTTTTTTAAAGTACATACAAAACGGAACAGTTTGCAGTGTTTTCCGAGCAGGCCAAGTTTTTTTTGTTCTGTTTTCTAAATGAAGAATATAAATTTCAAATAAGTTAAACTGAGATTTTAACTGAATCAAAAGAAAACAATTTTTAAACATATCAACACAAGGCTGCTGAGAGAGGGAGGATGAGTGGGGGAAGGAGAGCATTGCCCGCCCCGAGCCGGTACAAATTACCGGGTAAGATAAGAAAAGAAAAAGGATCCGTCGCGGGTCCATTTCTTAAAATGTTGATATACACAGTACTTAGAAAACCTAATTAAAATATAAGTTTCAATGTCACAATATGATACAATATCAAATCATTAGAAATAATATTACAGAGAAGCAAAATGCCAGCTTTAAGAAAAAAAAAACAGGCAGTAGCTAAAAATGAGTACCGCAATATCTCTATTGTAACCCCCCCCCCCCACACACACACACAAACAAACTTTTTTGAGCTAAAAAAATGATTTTAAAAATCCAAGGAATAGAATTTGCCTTCATTTGACTTTTTTTTAGGGAGATTTCCACTTATGTTAGATTTAATCTCAATGAAATCACCTCCTCCCCCCGCATGAAATGTCAACTTCTGTTTTCTACCCCTTTCCCCAGCACAAAAAGTTTCTTAAATTCTTCAGTCCTGTTTGTTGTTCTTTAGTAACAATAAGTAAAAAATCAATCATCTGAACTACAACCCCCCTCAGGGCTTAATTTGCGCCGGGCACTTCTCTGTTTTTAGTAAATATTTAAATATTGGCCAGAATTCACCGGAGCTCATAAACACTGCGCTCCGGAGCCCAGTACAATAACGCTTCAGAAAAATGAATAATAAATTAAATTTTCCTTTCCCTCCCATCTCCGATCTTTTGCCTTCTTTTGTATCAAAACACTTATAAGTGACCTAATGTGTCGCTCACGTAAGAGATGGAGATGAAACAGACTCGATTTTTATATCAGTCTTCGGGTTTGGGCAGACTCGAGCTCAATCTGTCTTAAATTCAAAATTTTATTTATTTCCCTTTCAAATCATTTTAATGTTATTTTGATCAGAATAAAGAGTAAACAGAAATAATCTTTTTCAATTCTGTTATTCTATTTTTTGTGTTAACACTATTTCCAAATCATAATCCTGAGCTTATTTAATCTCAGAATTCTGCGATTAATTAACATTAAGATTAGGCAAACGTTTCTATTTGGAAGTAGTAATAACCAAAAATTGGAACAGTTGATAGCTAATATAAGTATACGCAGATAGATGTATTTAAAATTTTTATTTTGAAAAAAAAAAAAAAGCTTTAAATTTTGAAAATAATGTATGAAATATAAATATACAGATTGGAGTGACAGCGGATCGGGGGGTGGGGGGTGCAGGGGTACGCTATGGTTGTTAGTACTGCAGAATATTAGGGCTCCGGTACTTTTTTTTCCTCCTGACCCACCTCCATCCAAAATTTATGCCCTTCCCATCTTTAAACGCTTTATAAATATATATCTCATCAAAAAGTCACCTGTAAAAAATGCAGCCAAGTCTCGTAACTCATTTACCGTAAAAAGTACTGAGATCGTATAAAGCCAAGTTTAACTATCTTATTAACTCTGAAATTTTCATTCACAAAATCACTCCTAGTCTCTACATCTTTAGTTAATTATTATTTTGTGACTTGGCAATTACTTAGCACGAGAATGTGATGTATATAGTTAGTCTTAATCAAATAATACTATAACATATTAAGGTGTAATAACTTCCCTGTGCGTATATAATTTGCTTTAGTTAAATTATCCCATCCCATCCCATAACATAGTAAGGTGTAATAACTTCCCTGTGCTGCGTAATTGCCAAGTCACAAAATAATAATTAACTAAAGATGTAGAGACTAGGAGTGATTTTGTGAATGAAAATTTCAGAGTTAATAAGATAGTTAAACTTGGCTTTATACGATCTCAGTACTTTTTACGGTAAATGAGACTTGGCTGCATTTTTTACAGGTGACTTTTTGATGAGATTTCACTTCTTTTTGTAAGTAACCCTCCTTTTCTTGATTTTGGGTTCTTTTTGGAGATCATCCACTGATTTTCGCTAAGCCCACACTCTGTCCCTATTATTTACAGGTATCAAAAAATTGAAGCTTTAGTTTCGTTTGTAAAGTACTGTAGATAAAAAGAGATTTCAGGTTCCTAGGCAAGCACTAAATTATGGGAGGGGGAGTGTCAAAAGTACTCTCAATTGCTTCCAGGATAGGCGCTATGCATCTGAGATATAACTCGCAGCCCTAGATACTTGATATTTAACATAAAAGAACTTTTTAGTATAAAAAGAAAGCCAAAATTAAAATTTCCGGAAATTTCCAATAAATCAAACTATATTCCTTTTTTCGATGGTTTTTTTTTTCGTTTTTTTTAGACTTTTTTTTATTATTTACGGATTTTTTAATTTTTCCTTACTTTGTGTACAAAACTCTGCCTTTCTGCCAAATGTCAATCTTCTAGGACTACAAAATCGAATTATTTTCAAATTTTCGACTTTTTATGAATTTATTGATTTTTCGATTTTAATTCTAAGTTACCTGATTGCATGCTAATATAGTAATTATTTGATCCGTCTTCTTAGGATCATTTAGGTTCAATTTAGAGATAAATCAAGTGAATCTTAGAGTCACCATGATTTTATTTAGAAAGGACTATCAAGCCATAACCAGGCAGTAATGTCGGGAGGGTAGGGGGAGCTGTGAAAATTTTTGTGGGGCTAACATCATTTAACAATCCATATTTCATATGTGAAGTAAATAGAGTACAACATGTGAAAGAAAACAAACCTGTCTATAAAGAAATCGCCTATATCGTAGCCAGTCTATAGCGGAACATTTCTATAACGAAATTCGTAAACGAAAGAAAAGGAAACCATAATCCGGGGGAAATAACATAAAACAATTAGGGGCGTTGTACTAGCTAATAGGATAATTATCTTACAACTAATGTTTCTAGCAGTACAAAATCAAATTGTTTTCGAATTTTCGATTTCTTAAACATATTTCGATTTTTCGATTTTATTTTCGAATTTTTTAATTGTTCCTTTTATTGAATAGTAAATACTATCTTTACACCAAGTTTTAAGTTTCTATGACTACAAGATAAAAATATTTTCAATTTTTGATTTTTTCGCATTTTTTTTTATAATTTTCTGGATTTTATAATTTTTTCTTATTTTGTATCCTTTATTACAAATTTTAAGTTTCTAGACCTACAAAATCGAATTATTTTAAAATTTCCGATCTTTTTCGATTTTTACTTACCCATCATACGTAGTATAGGGTAAGTCTTGTAATCGTTTTGAAAATCGAAAAAAAAATTTTGACGGATTTACACGTTTCAGACACTGAAGATTCCAAAAAACATATTTTTAGAAAAAAAAATTTGCCGTCCGTCTGTGTGTCTGTGTGTCTGTAAACGCTCTATCTCCCGAAAAAATTGAGATAGACACTTGCAATTTGGTATGTACTTAGTAGGTAATAATGGGAAGAAGCCTATTTCATTTCAATAACCTCGATTAACCGGAATTATTTTTTTCGGACTCTCGAAATATTCGTTCTGATAAAAGGTATATAAAAATTTTCGAAATTGTTTATTTTAAGAAATGAATATAAAGACAATAAAAAACATAAATTTTGCATAAAGCATGAAGTCGATCGGATAATTAGTTGCTGAGATATTTGTAATCCTATTTTCCACACTCTTCGATTTTTCATGACCCTGTATTTCATCCAAATTTCACTTCAAAGATATATTTTAATTGGAAATTTGACGCTTAATCAGATGCAATAAACCGCTAGTTAATAGGATTGTTATTTTTGGAGTTATAAGGAAAAACCTCTTTCAAGCAATTCAGTAATCGAGCCGTATTATAGGAGCTCTAATCGAGCCTATAAAGTTATGACGTCATCAAGCCACGATTTTATTTCAATTGCTATGCATTTTATAAGTAGTTTACACATTTTTGTTTTAATATTTTACATTATGCATATCCATGATGGGTAAGTATTACGGAGGCCCCCAACGACTAGTTTTATTTTATTTTCGAATTTTATTGCGTTTTTATTTTAACTTGTTCTGAATCCCAAACACTATCTTTACCGCGAATTTTAAGTTTCTAAGGCCAAAAGATCAAATTATTTAAATTTTTTTCAAATTTTTTCGAATTTTTCGAATTTTTGATTTTTTTTTTCGAGTTTTCTGGATTTTTTAATTTTAATTTATTTTGCATCCTAAATACTACCTTTATTCCGAATTCCAAGATTCTAGCGCAACAAAATTGGATTATTTGAAATTTTTCGATTTTTTTCGATTTTTCGATTTTATTTTCAATTTTTTTTGTGTGTTTTTGATGTTTTCTTTTTCTGAATTCTAAACACTACCTTCACACCAAATTTTAAGTTTTTAAGACTACAAGATCGTGTTATTTTCAAATTTCAATTTTGTTCGATTTTTTTGAATTTTCGAATGTTTTTTTTTTTAATTTTCCGGATTTTATATTTTTTCCTTTCTTTGTATCCTACCTTTATTCCAAATTTTCAGTTTCTGTGGCTGTGGGATATACCCAATCTTTTTGATGACGCGAGAGTGAGTGAGTGTGTGAGTGACAAAAAATCGAAACTTTGAGTTCATATATCGTCTGCACTAATTTATGGGTATTTTTGAATTATCCATATTTTTTAATTTTTCCTTATTTAGTATCTTAAATATTACCTTTATTCCAAATTTCAAGTTTCTAGCGCTATGAAATCGAATTATTTTCAAATTTTCCTTATTTTTCGATTTTTCCGATTTTTTTTGTTTTATTTTCGAATTTTATTTGGTTTTTTATTTTAACTTATTCTGAATCCTAAACACTATCTTTACTGCGAATTTTAAGTTTCTAAGGCTAAAAGATCAAATTATTTTAATGTTTTCAATTTTTTTCGAATTTTTCGAATTTTTGAAATTTTTTTTTTCAAATTTTCCGGAATTTTTAATTTTTCCTTATTTTGCATCCTAAATACTACCTTTATTCCGAATTCCAAGTTTCTAGCGCAACAAAATCGGATTATTTGAAATTTTTCGATTTTTTTCGATTTTCGATTTTTTCAATTTTGCTTTCGATTTTTTTGGTGTTTTTGATGTTTTCTTTTTCTGTATGATAAACACTACCTTCACACCGAATCTTAAGTTCCTAAGACTACAAGATCGTATTATTTTCAATTTTCAATTTTGATGGAATTTGTTGAATTTTCGAATGTTTTTTTTTTCGAATTTTCCGGATTTTATAATTTTTCCTTTCTTTGTATCCTAGACACTACCTTTTTCCCAAATGTCAAGTTTCTAGGGCTACGGGATCTACCTAATCTTTTTGATGACGCGTGAACGAGTGAGTGAGTGAGTGACAAAAAATCGAATGTTTGAGTTCATATATCGTCTGAACTAGAAAAGATAGAAAGTTTTAATTTTAAATTTTGGTCCTGTGTGCCAAATACTCTAGAAAAACGAAGTTTCAAATTTTTTGGGATACTCCAGCGCGGAGATATGAGGGGGTCAAAAGTGCGCTGAGTTGCTTCCAGAAAAGTATGCTTACGGCTGTCCTCTCTCGACTCCAGATCTAAAACAAACTATCCCCATCCTGTGGGATTTGTTTCTCAATGTTTTACTTTATTTAATGCAAAACATAGATTGCATCCGACAACTCATAAAAAAGTCCTCCGGCCTGTACCGGCAGGAAAAGGTAGCTTTCCTATATCTTCGTTTTAAAATTTTAGCTAATGTTTCTCGAAAACAGCAAGTTAAAATGCAAAGAAACCGTTTACAAAAGATTCGTTTACACTGAATTTGAATAAGAAATTCGCCAAATTATTGAGCTATAGCCAAGTTGGCTTCATTTATGAAGACTTATTTTTGTCGCCAAATTTGGCGAGATTTCGCCAATTGTCGCCAAGTTTGGCGAGAATTTGGCGCTAATGGATATGAATATATAGTTTTATGCGTATGATTGGGAAAATGATTACAACAATGAAAGAAAGTAATTTGCGAGAAATCGCGTTCACTAAAACTTATAAATTTATATTAAAATCATTAAAATTACAGACATTACAATACACTTTCATAAAACATTAAAAACATATTAAAATTGGACGTTTCGGATTTACATGGAAAATCCCTCTTCAACAACAACATTTCACTTAGCGTAAATCATAGTTCAAAAATATCAACAAATAGAAAATGCAACGTATCAAAATTTCGAAGTCAAAGTTACAGTTATAATAACACGGAGTATTCATTCGGGATTGCACCTGCTTGACCATTATTGACCATAAATTTATCGTTGGTTTTTTGTAATGTGCTGTTTTGTTTCAAAATGTCAGCCACCCTAGAATTTCAAACTGCTCTATCTCAGCCAATTTTTAAGATAGAGGTAAAACAAAAAATGCTCTGGAATCCTTGTATCAAGTCCTAACACCTAATTAAAAAATAAACTTGATTTTTTAACTTTTTTGTATATTTATTTTAGTTTTAAAATTTTCCGTGGCCGCCATCTTGAAACAAGATGGCGGACCAAGCTGGCCAACGAACTCGGTCGAGGCATTGGTGAGCTTAATACACACAATTAGTTTCATCCAAATTAATTTATAAATACGAGCGTTATCGTATCAAATTATTTTCCTTTTTTCAATTTTTTTCGAATTTTTTTATTTTTTTTTCGAATTTTTCGAATTTTTTTAATTTTCCTTTTTCTGTATCCTAAATACTACCTTTATTCCTAATTTGAATTTTCTAGCGCAACAAAATCGGATTGTCTTCAAATTTTCCGTTTTTTTCAATTTCTTCGATTTTTTCAATTTTGCTTTCGATTTTTTTGGTGTTTTTGATGTTTTCTTTTTCTGGATGTTAAACACTACCTTCACACAAAATCTTAAGTTTCCAAGACTACAAGATCGTATTATTTTCAATTTTCAATTTTGATGGAATTTGTTGAATTTTCGAATGTTTTTTTTTCGAATTTTCTGGATTTTATAATTTTTCCTTTCTTTGTATCCTAAACACTACCTTTTTTCCAAATGTCAAGTTTCTGGGGCTACGGGATCTACCCAATCTTTTTGATGACGCGTGAACGAGTGAGTAAGAAGTGACAAAAAATCGAATGTTTGAGTTCATATATCGCCTGAACTAGAAAAGACAGAAAGTTGTAATTTTAAATTTTGGTCCTGTGGGCCAAATACTCTCTATAATTGAAGTTTAAAATTTTTGGGATACTCCAGCGCGGAGATATGGGGGGGACAAAAGTGCCCTGAGTTGCTTCCAGAAAAGTATGCTTACGGCTGTCCTCTCTCGACTTGGCGGAGGCACTGCCGTGCCTCCAGATATATACTTTGTTGCTCTCTACCAATAGTATATAAATAATCAGCCATTTAAATTATACCTATACCTCCAAAATGTCTGCCTCCCCCCTCCCTTTGCCTTCCCAACAGAAAAAAAAAAATTAAATCTTTAAAATTCTATTTAAAAATATTTTTCTGTTCTATTTGCTGCTTTCTAATAATGATAAGTAAATAATAAATCATCTAAATTACCGCGTCCCTTCTTCCTTCGAAATTTACACTTCTCTCTCTCTCCCTCCCCCCCCCCCCCCCTCTTCTCAGAGAACAAAGTTTAAAATCTTTAAAACTTTGTTAAAAAAAAAAAAATTTTTTTTTTCTATTTGTTGTTCTCCAGTAACAATAAATAAAGAATCAACCATTTCAATTATCTCTCTATCCCCAAAATATCTGCTTCCCTCTTTACCATCTCCTAGAAAAAAAAAAAAGAACTTTAAAACTCTATTTAAAAAAAAAAAAAAAAAAAAAAAAAAAAAAAAAAGTCTTCTGTCCTATTTCTTGTTCTCTAATAACAATAAGTAAATAACAAACCATCTAAATTTCAAACTCCCTTCCTTCAAAATTCATGTTTCGTCCTCATGCTCCCAGAATACAGTTTCAAAAACAAAATTTAAAACTTTTATTTGAAGAAATTGCCCGTACTATTTGTTGGTCTCTAGTAAAAATAAATAGATAATCTGCTATCTAAATTATCTCTCTACCACAAAAATGTCTACCTGTCCCCCTCACATACAAAATTGAAAATCTCTAAACCTCTGCTGTCTACTCTAAAAAAAAAAAAATTACCGTGTTTGGTGCTCTCTAGTCTCTAGTAACAATAAATAAATAATCAGTCATCTAAATTACCCCCTTTTTCCCAAAAGTTCCACTTCCAAAAGTGTCCCCCACTCAGCAAATAGTTTAAAATCTTTAATACTATTAATTAAAAAAAAAAAAAAAATCTGCTTTTTTCTTATTTTTTATTAAGGTGATTCATCTAAAATCTCATTTACATCATCTCATATAAGTATCACTCATCTGAAACCTTAATCCCTTTTTAAATGTCTCCTCCGCCTCCGGGGGGGGTGGGGGGCGCTTCTAAATGTGTGGGAGGAAAACAAAAACTTTTTCTCTTTTTTACAGTTTGGCTGTTCTCACACCTGAATTACAAATGCTTGTCTAAGATAACTCCCTCTCCGCATTAACAAACTATCAGGGGTGAGAACAGCTAAATTACAAATAAGAGGAAAATCTACTCAACTCCCCCCATGTCTAGAATTCACCCCTTTTATGGGGATGGAAATTGAAAATTTAAGGGGAAAGTTAGATGATTATTTATGTATTGTTGTAGCAAACTAACAATACAGCTTAAATAATCTTTTAAAAAATATATAGAGTTTTAAATACTTTAAAGTTTGTGTGCTGGAGGGGAAGAGTTAGAAGTGGGCTTTTTTAGGAGGAGGGAAGTAATTTAGATTAATTATTGTTACAAAAAAGTTATAAATAGAGAAAAAAATAAACAGTTTTTTTTATGATTTTAAACTGTGTGTGCTTGGGGGGAGGGGGGGGGAAGAAAAAAATGACACTTTTTTGTGGAAGGGAGAGAAATAATTTAGATGGTTATTTAAATATTGTTAAAAGAATATTGCAAATAGAGCAGAAAAAATTAAAGAATGTTAAAGATTTTAAACTGCATGTGATGCAGATGGGGAAGTAGGGCGATCTTCATGAGATGAGAGTGAGGAGACAAACGGAGAGAAGCAGAGATTTTGGGGGGAGGGATGGATTTTTTATTTATTTTAACTATAGAATATTAAATAGGTCAGAAAATAATTTAAAATTAAAGAGTTATAAAGGTAAGAATATGCATGCTTGGTACCAGAGAAGGGGAAAAGGGGAAACAGTAATTTCGGGGGGAGGAGATGATTGATTATTTATTGTTAGAATAAAATAACAATTAAAGAAGAAAACTTTAATAAAATATATTTGTAAAGATTTTAAATTTTATTTATGGGGTTTTTTGTTGGAGGGATTTTTAAAGGGTATAACAATTGGTATTTTACGGTATATGATCGCAGGCTTTTGAAAATTACGGACCCTAATTTGTTTTTCAATGTTTTGTTAGCATGCAATTTTAAATTTTAACAAACATATATATTACTTTATAAAAAGTAATTATCAACAAAGTTTATTTTATAGTAAATTATTAAGTACTCGTCATTTAAATAATCCAAAAATCTGAGGCTCAAGTGCATTTGTATCAGTCTTCGTCTGTACGAAACCAAATTTCTAGACTTCTATGTGCAATAGATTTCCCCAACAGACAAACTAACAGACATACAAACATCTTTCTTTTATTAATATAGATAAGAAAAATAAAAAAAATACTTTATCTATATAAGGATTCAAATATATTACTTTTCGTGTGCCAGATAAATTATTGCACATGCCACCTCCGTCACTCGAGCCATAGATTCGCCACCCCTGGCCTACACTACTCATGCGACGACATTCGCAAGCTAATGCTAAACCAATGGAAGCGCTCTTTACAAATTCCTTGTTTGTATTTCAATATTTTTAGGTCATTATTTTTGCATAGGATATTTGAGATCGATGTCTAACGTTTTACTTTTGAGTTTTTCCGACTTTGTTGCAGTTTCATTCTGACACTTTCAATTTCGAAAAAAAAAAAAAAAAAAAAAAAAAGATTGACTTGTTGTTTCCAAAATTCGAGGTGTCCTTAGAATAAAATTGCAACCAAAATGATAAAATTACAAAGGTACCATGTTAGACGTCGACCTCAGATATCCTGTGCAAAAAGAATGACCCAAAAATATTGAAATGTCAATGAGAAATTTGTAAAGAACGTTTCCATGGGTTTAACATTAGCTTACGAATGCTGTCGCATGATTGAAGTGGGTTCTTAAAAGATATTTAATCAAGTATTTATTATTATTATTATTATTATTATTATTCACAAATATCAACTTCTTTTCAAATGTTTTTTTTTTACAGTTTTTGCCGTACGATGAGAGAGGAGTCATTTTCCCAGTTTTCAAGGTATTCGATTACTGCTGGTCTTATGCTAGGCTCCGGCAGAGGAGGATGAATGCCCCTCCCTGGATTTTGAAATTTAATTAACGAAATTTTTTTCGTCAGGGGAGAGGATCCTGATCCTGAACCCCTCTTTCCCGTAGAAGTCAATTTTAATCATTATTTTTCTTTTCATGTTTATGTGTTTAAACTTATCTTAAAGGTGGGGTTAAGGGTGAGCCAAATAGGAATTACTGCTCCGATTCTTCTGTTTGAAAATGTTTGTAAGAAGCTTGTTTATGAACATTTAATACAGGGTCATTCATAATTCCCTCCGGGGTTCCGAAACGTTATAGTAAAAAAACGAAGACGAATATGAAAAAAAGAAACATATGAAATTATTCCGAAACTATTCAAGTTTTACTTACATACATTACAGGTGTTCTATGTGTGAACCCTTGGTCACACGGCATACGTCCATGCGATAGTCCAGTTCCTGCCATACTCCGTTTCTTTAAATCTGAATCAGTGGTGTCAGTTCAACGGGCCTTTCGTAATAAATATCGAAAACAGGGACCAACTGACAAAACAATTCATGTGTGGTACCGGAAATTTAAAGAAACGGAGTATGGCAGGAACTGGACTATCGCATGGATGTATGCCGTGTGACCAAGGGTTCACACATAGAACACCTGTAATGTATGTAAGTAAAACTTGAATAGTTTCGGAATAATTTCATATGTTTCTTTTTTCCATATTCGTCTTCGTTTTTTTACTATAACGTTTCGAAACCCCGGAGGGAATTATGAATGACCCTGTATTTTTTAATTGTTAAATTTCTGTATTGCATTTGATGCTGATATGTTTTAAAAATCCTCTTAGTGTTCTGACAAAAAAATCTATGATAAGTTTATTTCATTTTTATAATCTCCAATCTCCATTTTTAAAAACGCAGCCAAGGATGCGGACCACATGCACCACCTATTCCAAAATCTTGCCCCTCCCTGGATTTCGTTTTAATTTAGGTTCAAAGCAAAACTTATTTTATTTCACAGTTTGTTTTCCAGGAGAAATATCCTAATGTATGTCTCATAAAGTATAAATATTTAAGTAAAAGGTCATTAAAAAATAAATATATCAAAATAAACAAATATATATATAATATAACTCAAAACTTACCATTATACGTTACATTTTCCCTACCAAGCTTCATACTAAAACGGTTAATTTTATAGCGTTTATTTTTTACGAGTATTTACTCAGTTGTTTAAACAGCATACATCTTCTCCAGATCTCGTTTTTACGAGAGTTAGAATGATAAAATTAAAGTTCATATTTTCTCCTATAAAAATACACAGCAACAATTTTGAGTTTCTGATTTTGTAAAGCTGTATTTTAAATTATACCATCATAGTTCGGCATACCCTAACTCCTAATACCTTCGAACACCAAGAATTAATAATATAAAGCGTATTATTATTATTATTTTAATAAAGAAAATTATTCTTGCATCTAAATTATTAGTTGGGAATAATTTTTGGAAATGTTACTTACAAAACTGTTTAACAACATATTTTAAAAAATTTGAACTTCAAATGAAATTTTCGAGTTTTAGGTTTAGTCCGACTCAACGCAGAACTATACCTCCTACATCCATCCCGCTTGGACCACACCTGACAGAATATGTGAACTTGAGTTCTGAAATTTCTTATTTACGTAAGGGGGAAAGCACGATGACGAGAACATTCACCATTACCCATGGGGAAATAAAATTCTAGTGTGTCATAATTTATACGTAAATGCGTGATTTTATGACTTTATTTTTATACCGCTCTTCGACACTCCCTATCAACTAATTTCCGAACTTTTCCCTCCATTTTATAAGCTTTATTATGAGATTCCTTTTTTTTTTTTTTTTTTTTTTTTTCTTGGCTACTCTGGTTCTAAAGCTCGCCACCTACATGATAGAAACTAAAAGTTCAAAAAACTATTATTAGATTTATGCTACGATCTTGACATAAAACGAAGACAGTGGGAAGTTATGGTGAGAATATTAAAGTGGGAGGACTCCTTAATGTCTTCCATAAAAAATATTATTTCAGGAAAGTGGTCTATATATTAAGGAAAGTGGTATATTGCCCTTGAAAAAAAAATGAATGAAGCTTAATTTAAATTAGAGCTTTTTAATTTTTACAGAGGTTAAAGCAATCGACTTTGTTGCATAGAGTGCTGATAAAAGAATTGGCAGAAAATACACAGCAGATGTACGAACAACGGATTTCTAAAAGAGAAAAATTGCAATTTTTTATTTTTGTGTTAAAATTAAAAAAATATATTTATATCAACATATTGCCCTATACTTGGCAGAAAGAGTATTTAAATACTTCGTATAAAGGTAAATAATGAAATTAACATGTCATAATACAGGGCTACTATAAAAGATTCATTCATTTTCAAAATGCTATATATTTAAAAGTACTATTACACGTCTAAAAAGATGGATTAAACTTTGTGCCGTTATATTAAAAATAAATGAACAACGTGAAATAGCACAAATAAAAATATATAAATTGGCAAACAGCTGTTTCGGAGCCCCTAAAGCTCCCTCATCAGTGCCAATTCAAAAGATTAAAACCGATTTAAAAGTTTAAGTTATGTAAAATATGCTTGCGTCTTTCGCACGCGCCAAGATTGAATGGCAAAGGTCGCTGCCATTTAACTATGTAAAACCATTTCGTCTGAACCATCGCCGCAGTTATAACCGTTGCATACTGCTACAAATAAACACATTTTCCATTTCTTACACTTGAAGAGATCCTGGCATTCTCTGACCTCGTCGAATATATTCGTCGGAACTATCTACAGATAAACACATTTTCCATTACTACAGTTGAAGAGATCCTGGTATTCCCTACCCTCGAAAAAATATCCGTCTGAACCATCTACACAATCAATCTCTCCATCGCACCCCTGACAGCGTTGAATGCATTCGTCATTCGATTGTAAGCAATGCGCCTTTTCATCATCGCATGTCGATGTCGCAGATGTTTCAACCAGCAAACGATAAACGTTGCGCGATACATAATAATATTTTACAACATACTGTCTGGAAGAATTGTTTAAACGAGTAGGTTGATAAGAGAAGCAACTGAACGCTATTGGCTAACATTAAGTCGTGCAAATAAAGGGAAAGGGCTAACCAATATATGTTAACCAATATACCTTAATATTTTGTCGGGTCCTTCCTACAATAACTTTAACTCTTGTTTAGATTGATGTCTGAGCTAAAGGTATTTTGAGGAAATTAAAGTTGAAGACCACGTTTTTTCTTTATAAGACGATTTCTCATCCGACGTCAGTTTTTGAATTCGGCTTTTTTTTTCATATATCTGATTAGTTTGCATCTATCCTTTTTTTAACTTTAACATTTTTGTAACGATTTTATGCATTTCTATTGCCTCTTCAAAGAAAAATTCTTCTAAAGTTACAGAATTTTGTTAAAAATTCTTCTAAAGTTACAGAATTTCGTTGAAAACGCTTAACAAAATAAAGTGACCACGCCAAGAGGTCCATTCTCGACCGAAAACAACAACCATTTTCCCAATAGTTAAAAAAAAAAAATCGTACTCAATTCAATTTTTTTATGATCGCATTCATGTTCAGCTAATCGAATCCCATAGGATAAAGAAATTTTGATATCGGAAGCATTAATTTAATTTATTCTTGTTTCCCCAGTTTAATCGTCACTGGACGGTACGCTGAATGCTACCGAAATTAGCATGCAATACTTTAATCTTTTGGTGCTCACAATATTGTTATATTTACTTAAATTTCACTATAAATGGAAATTTACGAGAATTTTCCTTTCTAATTCTCATTACTCTCATTCTATTATTCATATTACCTGTAAAAGTACTTTTACAGCAATAACTAAACGTAGGTGGGAAAGTTAATTTTCATTCATTTTAAAAAAACGTATAGAATTTCTAGAAAGCTTTTCAAGCAGTAATCGGTCATAGGTGGTAATGTATTCGAGTACATTCGAATACATGTATTCGTATGTCCCTCATAAGAAGGACGTTTTCTCACTCACTATAGCAAAATCGTACGAAAGAAAATAGAATACATTACCAAGCGATTACTACTTGGAAAGCTTTTTAGAAATTCTATACGTTTTTTAAAGGAATGAAAATTAACTTTCCCACCTACGTTTAGTTATTGCTGTCAAAGTACTTTTACAGTTAATGTGAATAAATAGACCCGTTAATTCGAGATTCGGATATTTCGAAAATACAATGAATTCAAATAAAATTCAATGTACATTGTGTATACAAACAATGATTTAAAAAAAAAAAAAATTGAATTTGAAAATGTCTCCCGAAAACTCGGTTAATTAGGAAAGAAAATTCTCGTAAATTTCCATTTATAGTGAAATTTAAGTAAACATAACAATATTGTGAGTACCGAAAGATTAAAGAATTGCATGCTTAGTTTCGGTAGCATTTAGCGTAAACGCAAAATCGTACGAAAGAAAATAAAATACATTACCATCTATAACCGATTACTACTTGGAAAGCTTTCTAGAAATTCTATGCGTTTTTTAACTGAATGAAATTTAACTTTCCCACCTACGTATTGTTATTGCTGTAGAAATATTTTTACAGGTAATGCGAATAATAGAAAATCCCGTTAATTCGGATATTTCGGATATTTAAAAAAAAATGGGTTAATTCAAATAAAAGTAAATTACATTGTGTATACAAACAATGATAAAAATAAAGAACAAATCTTCGGAATTCGATAATGTCGCCTGAAAACTCGTTTAATTCGAAAAGAAAATTCTCGTAAGTTTCCATTTATGCTGAAATCATCATACATCATATCTATACTAATAATATAAAGGAGTAAAGATTGTTTGTTTGTTTGTTTGTTTGTTTGTAGGGGGTAATCTCTGGAACTACCGAACCGATTTCAAAAGTGATGGTGGCAAATTGATGGTGACAACCCCTGCTCCAACATAGGCTATATTTTATGTCGGTGCCACTACCCCAGGGGGGTGCAGGAGCGAAAAACGTTCTAAAATTGCGATCTTTTCTATACTGAAGCAGCTAGAAACTTGAAATTTGGCGTTATAGTTACTTATAAGATGTAAATGCTCCCTAAGAACAAAATAAAAAAAAAATCGAAATTTAAAAGGGTGAAATGAGCGAAAAGCGCTCTAAAAACATTCTAAATTACAATTTCTATGGAATCTCTAGAACTACCGAACAGATTTGAAATTTGGCGTTGTAGTTACTTATAAGATGTAAATGCTCTCTAAGAACAAATAATAAAAAAAAAAAAATCGAATTTTAAAAGGGTGAAATGAGCGAAAAGCGTTCTAAAAACATTCTATATTACAATTTCTATGGAATCTCTAGAACTACCGAACCGATTTGAAATTTGGCGTTGTAGTTACTTATAAGATGTAAATGCTCTCTAAGAACAAAAAAAAAAAAAAAAAAAAAAAAAAAAAAAATCGAATTTTAAAAAGGTGAAATGAGCGAAAAGCGTTCTAAAAACATTCTAAATTACAATTTCTATGGAATCTCTAGAACTACCGAACCGATTTGAAATTTGGCGTTGTAGTTACTTATAAGATGTAAATGCTCTCTAAGAACAAAATAAAAAAAATTCGAAATTTAAAAGGGTGAAATGAGCGAAAAGCGTTCTAAAAACTTTCTAAATTACAATTTCTATGGAATCTCTAAAACTACCGAACCGATTTGAAATTTGGCGTTGTAGTTACTTATAAGATGAAAATGCTCTCTAAGAACAAAATTTAAAAAAAAATCGAATTTTAAAAGGGTGAAATGACCGAAAAGCGTTCTAAAAACATTCTAAATTACAATTTCTATGGAATCTCTAGAACTACCGAACCGATTTGAAATTTGGCGTTGTAGTTACTTATAAGATGTAAATGCTCTCTAAGAACAAAATAAAAAATAATAATTCGAAATTTAAAAGGGTGAAATGAGCGAAAAGCGTTCTAAAAACATTCTAAATTACAATTTCTATTGAATCTCTAGAACTACCGAACCGATTTGAAATTTGGCGTTGTAGTTACTTATAAGATGTAAATGCTCTCTAAGAGCAAAATAAAAAAAAATTCGAAATTTAAAAGGGTGAAATGAGCGAAAAGCGTTCTAAAAACATTCTAAATTACAATTTCTATGGAATCTCTAGAACTACCGAACCGATTTGAAATTTGGCGTTGTAGTTACTTATAAGATGTAAATGCTCTCTAAGAACAAAATTAAAAAAAAAAAAAATTCGAATTTTAAAAGGGTGAAATGAGCGAAAAGCGTTCTAAAAACTTTCTAAATTACAATTTCTATGGAATCTCTGAAACTACCGAACCGATTTGAAATTTGGCGTTGTAGTTACTTATAAGATGTAAATGCTCTCTAAGAACAAAAAAAAAAAATCGAATTTTAAAAGGGTGAAATGAGCGAAAAGCGTTCTAAAAACATTCTAAATTACAATTTCTATGGAATCTCTAGAACTACCGAACCGATTTGAAATTTGGCGTTGTAGTTACTTATAAGATGTAAATGCTCTCTAAGAACAAAATAAAAAAAATTCGAAATTTAAAAGGGTGAAATGAGCGAAAAGCGTTCTAAAAACTTTCTAAATTACAATTTCTATGGAATCTCTAAAACTACCGAACCGATTTGAAATTTGGCGTTGTAGTTACTTATAAGATGAAAATGCTCTCTAAGAACAAAATTTAAAAAAAATTCGACTTTTAAAAGGGTGAAATGACCGAAAAGCGTTCTAAAAACATTCTAAATTACAATTTCTATGGAATCTCTAGAACTACCGAACCGATTGAAATTTGGCGTTGTAGTTACTTATAAGATGTAAATGCTCTCTAAGAACAAAATAAAAAATAATAATTCGAAATTTAAAAGGGTGAAATGAGCGAAAAGCGTTCTAAAAACATTCTAAATTACAATTTCTATTGAATCTCTAGAACTACCGAACCGATTTGAAATTTGGCGTTGTAGTTACTTATAAGATGTAAATGCTCTCTAAGAGCAAAATAAAAAAAAATTCGAAATTTAAAAGGGTGAAATGAGCGAAAAGCGTTCTAAAAACATTCTAAATTACAATTTCTATGGAATCTCTAGAACTACCGAACCGATTTGAAATTTGGCGTTGTAGTTACTTATAAGATGTAAATGCTCTCTAAGAACAAAATTAAAAAAAAAAAAATTCGAATTTTAAAAGGGTGAAATGAGCGAAAAGCGTTCTAAAAACTTTCTAAATTACAATTTCTATGGAATCTCTGAAACTACCGAACCGATTTGAAATTTGGCGTTGTAGTTACTTATAAGATGTAAATGCTCTCTAAGAACAAAAAAAAAATCGAATTTTAAAAGGGTGAAATGAGCGAAAAGCGTTCTAAAAACATTCTAAATTACAATTTCTATGGAATCTCTAGAACTACCGAACCGATTTGAAATTTGGCGTTGTAGTTACTTATAAGATGTAAATGCTCTCTAAGAACAAAATAAAAAAAATTCGAAATTTAAAAGGGTGAAATGAGCGAAAAGCGTTCTAAAAACTTTCTAAATTACAATTTCTATGGAATCTCTAAAACTACCGAACCGATTTGAAATTTGGCGTTGTAGTTACTTATAAGATGAAAATGCTCTCTGAGAACGAAATTAAAAAAAAAAATTCGAATTTTAAAAGGGTGAAATGACCGAAAAGCGTTCTAAAAACATTCTAAATTACAATTTCTATGGAATCTCTAGAACTACCGAACCGATTGAAATTTGGCGTTGTAGTTACTTATAAGATGTAAATGCTCTCTAAGAACAAAATTAAAAAAAAAATTCGAATTTTAAAAGGGTGAAATGAGCGAAAAGCGTTCTAAAAACTTTCTAAATTACAATTTCTATGGAATCTCTAAAACTACCGAACCGATTTGAAATTTGGCGTTGTAGTTACTTATAAGATGAAAATGCTCTCTAAGAACGAAATTAAAAAAAAAAATTCGAATTTTAAAAGGGTGAAATGACCGAAAAGCGTTCTAAAAACATTCTAAATTACAATTTCTATGGAATCTCTAGAACTACCGAACCGATTGAAATTTGGCGTTGTAGTTACTTATAAGATGTAAATGCTCTCTAAGAACAAAATTAAAAAAAAAATTCGAATTTTAAAAGGGTGAAATGAGCGAAAAGCGTTCTAAAAACATTCTAAATTACAATTTCTATGGAATCTCTAGAACTACCGAACCGATTTGAAATTTGGCGTTGTAGTTACTTATAAGATGTAAATGCTCTCTAAGAACAAAATTAAAAAAAAAAATTCGAATTTTAAAAGGGTGAAATGAGCGAAAAGCGTTCTAAAAACTTTCTAAATTACAATTTCTATGGAATCTCTAAAACTACCGAACCGATTTGAAATTTGGCGTTGTAGTTACTTATAAGATGTAAATGCTCTCTAAGAACAAAATTTAAAAAAAATTGAAATTTAAAAGGGTGAAATGACCGAAAAGCGTTCTAAAAACATTCTAAATTACAATTTCTATGGAATCTCTAGAACAACCGGAACGATTTGAAATTTGGCGCTGTAGTTACTTATAAGATGTAAATGCTCTCTAAGAACAAAATAAAAAAAAAATTCGAATTTTAAAAGGGTGAAATGAGCGAAAAGCGTTCTAAAAACTTTCTAAATTACAATTTCTATGGAATCTCTAAAACTACCGAACCGATTTGAAATTTGGCGTTGTAGTTACTTATAAGATGTAAATGCTCTCTAAGAACAAAATTTAAAAAAAATTGAATTTTAAAAGGGTGAAATGAGCGAAAAGCGTTCTAAAAACATTCTAAATTACAATTTCTACGGAATCTCTAGAACTACCGAACCGATTTGAAATTTGGCGTTGTAGTTACTTATAAGATGTAAATGCTCTCTAAGAGCAAAATTAAAAAAAATTCGAAATTTAAAAGGGTGAAATGAGCGAAAAGCGTTCTAAAAACTTTCTAAATTACAATTTCTATGGAATCTCTAAAACTACCGAACCGATTTGAAATTTGGCGTTGTAGTTACTTATAAGATGTAAATGCTCTCTAAGAACAAAATTAAAAAAAAAAAAAATTCGAATTTTAAAAGGGTGAAATGAGCGAAAAGCGTTCTAAAAACATTCTAAATTACAATTTCTATGGAATCTCTAGAACTACCAAACCGATTTGAAATTTGGCGTTGTAGTTACTTATAAGATGTAAATGCTCTCTAAGAACAAAATTAAAAAAAAAATTTGAAATTTAAAAGGGTGAAATGACCGAAAAGCGTTCTAAAAACATTCTAAATTACAATTTCTATGGAATCTCTAGAACTACCGGAACGATTTGAAATTTGGCGTTGTAGTTACTTATAAGATGTAAATGCTCTCTAAGAACAAAATAAAAAAAATTCGAAATTTAAAAGGGTGAAATGAGCGAAAAGCGTTCAAAAAACTTTCTAAATTACAATTTCTTGGAATCTCTAGAACTACCGAACCGATTTGAAATTTGGCGTTGTAGTTACTTATAAGATGTAAATTCTCTCTAAGAACAAAAAAAAAAAAAAAAAAAAAAAAAAAAAAAATCGAATTTTAAAAGGGTGAAATGAGCGAAAAGCGTTCTAAAAACATTCCAAATTACAATTTCTATGGAATCTCTAGAACTACCGAACCGATTTGAAATTTGGCGTTGTAGTTACTTATAAGATGTAAATGCTCTCTAAGAACAAAATAAAAAAAATTCGAAATTTAAAAGGGTGAAATGAACGAAAAGCGTTCTAAAAACTTTCTAAATTACAATTTCTATGGAATCTCTAAAACTACCGAACTGATTTGAAATTTGGCGTTGTAGTGACTTATAAGATGTAAATGCTTTCTAAGAACAAAATTTTTTTTTAAAAATTCGAATTTTAAAAGGGTGAAATGAGCGAAAAGCATTCTAAAAACATTCTAAATTATAATTTCTATGGAAGCTCTAAAACTACCGAACCGATTTGAAATTTGGCGTTCTAGTATTCTAATACGAGCAAATCTTGTGTGTGGTTATATATATATATATGTATATACGTATATAAAACTTTAAGTAAAATTTAACCATTGAAACATAAGAAACTGACCACATACACTGAAATCCCGATACCAAAGAGCCCTGTCAATTTACAAATTAAAATTGTAGTCCTAATAAAAGTAACATTATTAATTCAAATTAAGAAGAAGAAGAAAAAAAAATTAAATAAATAGAAAATAAGGAATGAAATATAAACCACACGAGTATATATACAAATAAAAGCTTATAAAGTAATTTACTTTTTCAAGGGCAAGAAAATCACATTTATAAGCAAAGAACGATTGCTTTCTGTATATGACACCAGCTTTTGCTAAATATAGTGCCATATCTTGCCCGAACAATCGCTGAAACAATATTGAATAACAAGACCTTTACAATGGAATATTATAAATAATACATACAATTTGAAAAGGAATGTGAAAAAGAATTAAAAAAAAATTTAAAAATATATATATTACTTATATTAATAATATCCTAAGATATTTAGTATATTGTGAGCACATGTACAAAGTTGTATCCAAAAGAAGAGGTTAAATTCACAGTTAAATAGAGAATCCTTCAGATCATAAATTGTAACCTACAGTTACAGTTATTTTTATTTAACTAAATAGATTACAACATTTTAAAAAATGTAGAAAAAAAATTATGATATACATATAAATAAAAACCATTAATTATTTTATTTTAATTTTAATTTAATAAATTAAAATATATAATATTACTTGATAATTTGAAAGTATTTCATAGATATTATTACCTCCATACTAAATTTCCAAGTTTTAATATTTTAAATAAGCTATACTACTGCTATCTTTTGTAAAAATATTAGACTATTTTAGCATACTATCAAATACATTGCTGCTGACATCTGGTGTACAGATATTCTACTAAAACTTTAATATTGTATGTATAATTACTTATATGCAGCTGTAATGTAGTGTAAATATATTAATTTTACTAGTTAATATTAATGATATATATAGAGAATAAGAGTTACTAGTATAATATAATTTATATTTTAACTAACCCATTTAAAATATATCTTAATTTAACCCAAACATTAATGTAGAATCCATATGATGCTTTCATTTTATAATTTAGTATTATACTTAGAAATAACATAGATTATTCAATATGGTAATGCACTTATTATAATTTAAATCCAGCTATTTAAATAATATCTACCATGAAAAAAATATATAAAAAACATAAATATTAATTAAATTAAATGATCTAATAATAAAATAAAATAAATAATATAAAACTAAGAGATATGTTTATTAGTGTACTATATTTAATAAATATTTAATATTTACTAAAATTAAATATGTTTAACACATTAATATTATATTGTATTGATTAACCCATTGTAACATCCTTGATAATTTTAACTTTTGTTACAACCCCAATAATATTAACTCCATATAATCATAACAACAATTATAGAATTTGCCCACATGTAAATTTTAATTTATGAATGACTTTTAACTAAGATGATCCTATGCAGCACATGCTCTTAATATGAGTTATAATTTAGCGAAATATATCAACAGTCAAAAGTTGAAAATTAACGTTAAATTTTAAAATATGAATGACATTAAACTAGGATAATCCTATGCAGCAACGCACACAATAGGATTCATAGTTTAGCCAAATATATCAACAATCAAAAGTTGATTATCATTTTTATCAAGGAGATTTTAACAAAAAAAAAAAAAAAAAAAAAAAAAAAAAAAAAAAAATACAGACATTTAACCCAAATTAAATCTATATTTATATGTGTAAAATTGATTTAACTAAATAGTAAGGATATCCATAAACTTGTGCAATTTGAAGGATATGTTTTAAATTTTGATTTTTAAAGTTATTTGAACAAAGATTATTAATTCTATGTGCGAAATTTAGTAAAATATTTACAAATACTGATTTATGTATACATGACAAGTAGTTAGTAAATAAGTTAACCTTAAAAGTAAAATCATTTCGCTTGTCATAAATGTCAAACAAAAGTTTATTATCTTTAAGAATTATCTTAAGATCAAGAAAATTAATTTCATAATTTGCCATAACATTGAAACTATAAGTTAAATTTTTATGATATTTTATAGGTAATAAATAATTTGAATTACTATTAAAATAGAAGACAATAATGTCATCTATATAACGGTATATTTTACAATTAGCAATATTAGAGTTACGTTCATAATAATATAAATACAATTCTGCAAGAATTGAAGAAACAATGCCACCTTGGGGGAGTCCACAGCTTTGTATATATATAGTATCATTAAAAACAATATAATTATAATGGAGAATAAATTTAGTTAATGTTTTAAAGTAATTTAACGAAATTTTATTTTTTAATTTAATAGAATCCTTGTATTCCTTATATAATAAATTTACTATCTTGAACATATCGTTAATATCAATGTTATTAAATAAGTCATTAAAATCAAACGTCTTCGTGTATTTTATGTTATTTAAATTTTTAATGTTATTGACAAGTTGAAAACTATTTTTTATGCTATACAAATTATCTTTTTGTTTTGTAAGTTCAAACAATTTAGTGAGAATACTTAATAAAAATTTGCTTGCATTATTGTTATAAGTATTACAACCGATTGTTACAGTTATAAATTTTAAAGGAGTTTTGTGGAATTTAGGTATAACAACTATGTATGGATAATTAAAGTTATAGTTTTTAATTTTTAGTAATTTATAAAATTGAAATATATGTCGATTATTAATGATTTTATCTAGATTAGTTATTTTAAAGTTTAAATTTGTATTTATAGCTTTAGTTATTAACTGCGAATAATAATATTTGCAGATGAAAGCATAATTGTTTGGTGATTTATCAACATATGTAATAATAAATTTGTTTTGTAAATTCGTTATTTCACTATTTAGTTGTTTAAAATTAAAATTATATATGTCCAAATTCCTATGAAGTTCAGCATTTAAATTACTTAAAACATTTAATTTCCATTCATTAAAAAATTCAAGAGGTTTATTATAATCCATTGATATTTTATAAATAAAAAGGTCAAGATCCAGATTAAATTGTTTTAAAATAGAAAAAATTGTATAACATGAAGGTAATCGAAATTTAGTCCCATTAGTCATAAGATTACGCAAGTAATCATTCTCTACAATATTAATATCCCCTGTAATAATGTGACCATGTACCTTATCTACATAATTGCTATAATTAGGATTATTACATAAGCAAGGAGGTTTATCATTTGATGTTAGAAATTTTGCAAATTTATTGTAATTGAAAATCCTACGTCCTAATGTAACGTTGTATTTGTATGATTTATGTATTGTAAAATTTTTTATGGGGAATTTGTTCTCAATGTTATTAATTACATTGTGTATATTTATTTTATTAAGTACTATATTAGAAAAAGTAATTATAAGTAGAGTGTTGTTAGTTTTTTTGTAAGTGTTTTTTGAAATTTTTACATTAAGTTGATTAATTCTAAATAATAAAAGATCAAAATAAACATCACTAAAATGTGGCGACAGATTTAATGATAAAAAAACTTTATAATACTTGTTAAGATTTTTCTTTTTGATCGAAAAAATATTTTTCCTAATATCAAGCCATTTGTAAGAATTATTGAATTCATATTCCAAATTAGATAATTGCCGTACAATATCATTACTAGAGATATACTGTGAACTATTACAATTTTTACCCCTTTTTGTACGTGTAGTTTTTGTATTTGCTGTATGATTTAATATAGCATAAGTGCTACTGTAATGTTCATGTTTAGTAGTATTAGTATAAACAAGGTTTGTACGATTAAATAATTTAGAATTAAGACCATAAGGATATAATGAGTTACGAGATTTGATAAAAATTGATTCATAAAGTAGTCTATCAGTGAAATTTTTGTGCATACTTAAGATTTTTATTGTAATATCTTTAAAGTCATGTTGTCTAAAGTGCATGTGCTCAACATTTATAGAATTATTTTTAATAATATCCTGTCTATGTTGATTGATTCTGTAGTGCAATGGATTACATGATTGACCAATATATTCCATCTTACAAATATTGCAGTTTATCGAATAAATAATGTTGTAAGCTTTACAGAAAAATACATTAATTTTAGCGTTAGAACTATTTACAATTTGTAATGGATCTGCATGTGGGCATGTTAAGCAACGTGGTGACGAACATTTTTTGAATTTGAGTTTCACTTTGGGACAATAAGACAGGTAACTGTTTGACGATACAAAGAAATCCCTGTCAATTTCCAAGTACCGAGCATTAGACCTAATATAATTATTATCGCCTAAATTGCCAGTCGCTAAATCATTTTTATTATTACTGACCATATTGAGATTTTTATATCATAAATAAAATTTGACAATGTTTAAATATACATAATATAAAATTGTATAAAAATATGATTATGTAATACATAATGCTACAAATTTATTAGTTGATTTCTAGGTTAAATAGTACGAATATTCATTACAAATTTATCATTTTACTTCTAGGATAATTAATACCAATAATTAAAAATTCAAAAAATAAAATTCTATGTTAATTACCAATAATCGTAAATTTAAAAAATAAAATAAAAATTATAATAATAATAATAAAAATACAAAACCTGGATTACAAAAATTATAATTTATGTACAATATTTACATAGAAGAAAAAATGTCCCACCATAACTAGTATAAAATACCTTAGTACATATTTAAAATTTTAACAATAGAAGCCCTTACAGAATATACAAACCAGATAGTTCAATATGCAAAATGACCAAACTCTTCTGACCCAAACATAATCAATGCAAACGGCCAAATCAACATGTTATTTCAATAGCAAAAATACAAAAAGTTAAGAATGCAGCAACTTAAAATGATGGTAATGAAATACAAGAAATACATCAAAATATGCGCATAGGCAGCATTAAAATAATGTATTTAATAATTATGAAAATATAAGATATGCCAAAATTTGGGCTGTAATTAGATGAAATCTAATTGATGGCTGTAATAGAACGAAATTCAAATGAATATAAAAATTAAAATTAAAATTAAAATTAAAATATAACTATCCACAAATGATTGCGCAAATGCAGCATGTCATTATGGAAGTTCAATATATAAAACTTTAAGTAAAATTTAACCATTGAAACATAAGAAACTGACCACATACACTGAAATCCCGATACCAAAGAGCCCTGTCAATTTACAAATTAAAATTGTAGTCCTAATAAAAGTAACATTATTAATTCAAATTAAGAAGAAGAAGAAAAAAAAAATTATATATATATATATATATATGCAAAATTTATCTTAAAAACGGCTCTAACGATTTTGACGAAATTTTGTACCCTACCGTTTTGGGGCATCAGAAAACCATTGGGCTGGTCACGTGTTCGAGAAAATTCGTTTAGTAGGTCATTTTGGGTCATCAAGGGTCAGGGTCAAGCTAATTTTATCTAAAAAACGGTTCAAACGATTTTGACTCAATTTTGTATCTGACCATTTTCGAGCACGAAAAGACTATTGGGCTAGGTCACATGTTCGAGAACTTTCGATTAGTGGGTCATTTTGGGGTCATCGCGGGTCAAATTAATTTTATCTAAAAAACGGCTCTAACGATTTTGATTAAATTTTGTGTCCTACGAGTTTCGAGCACGACAAAATCATTGGGATATGTCCCATGTCCGAGAAAAATTCGATTAGTGGGTCGTTTTTGGGTCACTGTGGGTCAAGCTAATTTTATCTAAAAAAGGCTTAGATTATTTACACTAAATTTTGCATCCTATGGTTTTTGGGCACGAGAAGACTGTTGGGCTAGATCATGTGTTCGAGAAAATTCGATTAGTGGGCCATTTTGGTCATGGGTCATAGTAGATAATAATTGGGGGTTCTACATCAGCTGTGGGTGCTGTGGTGACCTTCTGTGCTCTGTGAAGGTCACCGGAAGTGGCAGGTGTTGACACCGGAAGTGGCAGGTGTGGATAACAGGCATGTTGAGACAGGAAGTGAACAGGAAGTGTAGACAGGAAGTTTAACCGGAAATGTGACAGGATGTGAATGCGATAAGGGAGAGAGGGGGGAGGGCTTATTTTTGTGGGGGGCTTAATTTTTTTTGTTGGTTTTAATCCTTCTAGTCGAGTGGAGTTGAGTTGTAGGAATCCTGCTATCAGAATGAATTTAATTTGAAAGTAATATTAGCAAAATGTTCGATTTTTTTTTTTTTTTTTTCTCACTTGAAATAAAAATTTTATTTGCTAACTAACACCTAATATAAAAATGGAAATCTTTCTGACTTTGTTTTACTTTATAAAAGTTTAACGTGAAATTTATTTTTAGACTGGAAACGCGACAGGAAATAAGATCGGAAACGGGATTAGACATGCTTTTTCCAAAAAGGGTTTTCAGGAAGCAGTAAACATGTTTTGGGAACTTGTTTGGGAGCTTGTTGGAACAGGAAAGTAGTTTAAAAGACCGGAAGTAATTAAGATGTAAGAGATAAGGAAAGTAGGAATATACACGTAGATTTTGTTCTTTGTAGAGGGTGAAATTTTGTTTTATTTTTTATTTAAAGTGTTTTCATTTTTTTTAAAATTTATTTAAAGCGTTTCAAATTATTTTTTATATTATTTTTTTTGTAGTGTTTTACGTATTATTTAAATTTTTAGTGACATTAGAACCTGCAATTTCTGTATCACACATGTCTTATCTTAGGTTACCAAGGATGTGTGTGTGTTGCTATCTCTTTAAATGCGAGAGATGGTTACTTCAGACCTGCGTTGAGATATCTTTATCATAGTTTTAATGAACTGCAGGAAATTGTCTTTAGCTATTGAGTAATTCGCGAGTTTTCGTTTAATATGAATGCTATTACATCTGTTCGTTTAATTTACAAGCACATTTCTCTTACAACATTCTGTCAACAGATCATTTCCATATTCGAAATAATAATTTAGAAGGAAAATTTTTATATGAAAATACTATGAAATGTCATTTATAGAGATTGACAAAAATAGCATGCTTGTTTCTTTCTCGTATTAACCTTATAATCATTTATTTTAGAAATATAGATTTATAGTTTTGTTACGAAAAATAACGTGTTTACATATTTTAAAAACGAAAGCAAAGTGATTTTTACAAATGTAACTATAAGCTATACACCCACGCATTTGTGTTATTGAATTAAATTACAATGCTTAAAATTGTATTCACCGTACTATTTTCCTGCAAAAGCCGTTTCGCAAACTTGTGTACTGAAATTAATGTGGCATTTTTAGGGAAAAAGTTAATTCAAGTCTTTGAGACTAATCTTTCAAAGGAAAAAAAGATTTGTCATACTTTCTCTTACATTATATCTTCCGTTTTTTAAGTTTACAAATTTGTGGAGTAACTTAAATAATCGTTTTTATGCTAATTAAACAATATATTTTTTTAATTATATGTTTTTTTTTAAATTAACTTGTAATAGCTTCTTTTTTTTTTCTTTTTCTTTTTCTTAAAAGGGTACTGTAGAATAACTTATGTCACAAATACTACATCCTTCTTTAGTTAAATATGTTTCACTTAAGACATGACAAAGTGTCTTAGAAACATTTCATTTTGGAGTTAAGTGATTAAACAAGAAAAATATTATTTATAAAAACACAACACATAAGACTAGCGGCTGAGAGGTTCTACTCTCAAAGTTGATAGATGGAAGGTGTTAGGTTTAAACCTCTCTCAAGGTCGTCGACCTAACCGTTCGGAGTTTTCTTCGAACCTTGTCAATACGAGTTAGGAGCCCTTAGAATGACCCCTAGAGTGACCTATATCCCTAACGCAGATAATCAACCCTATATTTAACCAACCAGTCACAACACATAAGACATTTTAGATCATTACATAAGACATTTTAGATTATTACATTTAGTTAAGAAGTGATTTGACGTGCAAAATATTATTTATAAAAACATACAATAAGAGAATTTTAAAGATTTTTTCCCTTTCATATGAAATATTTTTAGCGACTATTTAACTTATTAAAGAGAGCGAGTATTTTGTTTAGAGTTATACGATTAAAATAAATTTTCAATAGATTTGACTTTATACAACCAACATTTTAAAAAAGGGAATGGAATCTAGTTTTTATAAATTAACGTATTTCAATTTTACAAATACTTTACACCCCCTCTTTTTCCCCTCTTTGTTAGACTCCATACACATAAGACATAAAAGGCGTTTTAGAATACATCATTTAGAAATTAAGCGACTTGATAAGTAAAATATTATTTATAAAAGTAATAAAGATTTTTACTTACAAATGTATGAACTTCTGATAGGTAAGACTTTCTCAGTCATTGTGCAAGAATTAAGTGCTTATTGAACTTATAACATTATAGGATGAAATAATCGCGTGGCGTATTTTTAAACCAATAAAATGTCAGTATTTTTAAACCAATAAAAAGTTAGTATTTTTACACGAGCGCCCTCTATCATTATATAAATTTCAATGAAACGAGTTGATATTATTATACTGTGCCCTGAAATTGTTGTAATAGGTTGTATTTTTCGTTAAGTTAGTTTTCATTTAAGTTATTATGGAACGAGTTATGAATTCTTATGTTGGTGATGTAACCAACTTGGAGTGTCAACACTCATCACCAAAGTTAAATAATCAAGAGATGGATTCTACACTTTTACCCAAAGAAGCACCCGTTTCGAATTATGAAGTGAAACCCAACTCATCAGGACTAAAGTTACCCTTTGTGTGCACTACTTACAACAAAGCTTTTTCCCGAAAGTTTGTCTTAATTAGACACATGAAATTTCACCTGGAGAAAAAACCTTTTGTGTGTGACATCTGCGAAAAACAATTTGTTCAAAAGAGTGACTTATTAAATCATGTGAAGATTCATTCAAAGAGCCCAGTGATTTATAATTGTGATCTATGTGCTGAAGTTTTTTCAAAAAAGAGTGACTTACTTCAACATAGCAAAATTCACAAATCTGTCAAACAACATAAGTGTATTGAATGCAATGAACTGTTTTCGAGAAAGTATGACTTATTGAAACATAAGAGGATGCATAAGCCCCGAAAGCAGTATGAATGCATCCAGTGTAGTGAAATATTTAATCGAAAATATGATTTATCACGTCATATAGACACTGCACACAAAGTACTACCCAAAGTTGTCAAATCGTCATCTTTAAAAGATTCGTTATATGAAAAAGTGAAGCATTTTAACAGACAAAATGCTTTAAATGTATTTACTAAAACTGTAATAAATTCTAATGAGGAGAATGATCAAGACTTTCACACATTTTTTAACAGTATTCGGTCGGACGTTTTGAATGAATTAAATTATCAGATAGAAGTAAAAAGGTCAATGAAATGGTATGCAACTGCAAAAGTTGTTGTAAGTCGCCAAACACCGGACGGTGATATAGATACTATCACCCCATATTTTCATTCAAGAACTGTACTGGAATTGACGAATCAAAACATACCTGTACATGTTGAGGATGCCTTTACGAAAATTATTAACTCTTTTGAGAAATTCACTCAACAAGGATCTAATTGGACATTGTAACAAATATTAAATCTAGAACTGTCTACAGCTAAATATAGAATGGTTTAAAATGTGTGGACTGTTTTTGAAACATGTATATTCATGTTTTTGCTATTGTAGTTATTTAAAATGATAAATAAATAGCCTATGACTAAAAAATCTTAAGAGTTTTTTATTATTTTCATGGTAACTATTTTATATAAATTACTTATAACAGTTTGACAATGCTACATAAACTACTGTTTAACATTTTGAATGTCTTAGACAAAATGGGAATGAATTGGTTGAAATTATGTAAAACATGATGAAATAAATGCG
The DNA here is from genome assembly GCA_963931845.1 of Maratus michaelseni. NCBI lineage: Eukaryota > Metazoa > Arthropoda > Arachnida > Araneae > Salticidae > Maratus > Maratus michaelseni. The sequence goes on along the minus strand of OZ007592.1, from coordinate 165,824,860 downwards.
ATGTATTTATTATATGTTACTTAAACTACAAGAGAGATGATTGGAAGTGTGTTATTTTAAATCTATGGTACTTTTAATAACTAACAAGGTAAGGCGTGACGTTATGAATCATCGATGGGTTTTCCTTTGGATATGTATTAATCTTACTTATTGATAAGAAAGTTGGAAAAATAGACTTAACACATTGTTAGAGGTTTTGGAGAAATATATAGTTGGTTAAAAATTTTAGAAAATTTAACATAATGTAACAAATTTTAGAAAATAAACATTTCGATAAATGAAAAAAAAAAAATTAAATTTTGGTAAACTTTACACTTAGACAATATTTCAAACTAGGAAAAAATAATAACTTTACACTGAGACAATATTTTAATCTACGAAGAATTAGACTTAACGCATTGTTACAGTTTCTTTGAAAAATATCTAGTTGGTTATAAATTTTAGAAAATTCGACCTAACGAAATTAACACACTTAAAAATATCTAGGTTATACATTTTATAAAATAAGCAACAAATAAACATTTCGATACATTGACAAAAGAAAATAATTAAGTTTAAGTAAACTTTACACTTAGACAATATTTCAAACTAAGAAAAATAATAACTTTACACTTATATAATATTTTCAACTAAGGAAAATTAATAACTTTAAAAATCAGACTTAACACATTGTTAAAGTTTTTTTAAAACAACACAACATTTTCAAAGCAGTGGAAATAGTATACCTGAAAAAAAATTCAACTTAGTGGAATTTAATAGTGAAATTTTTTAACCTCACTCATTTAAAAAATAAAACTTTGTAATTTTTTTCCATTTTTAAAATAAAACTTATTTAAAAAATAAATAAGCAACTATTAAACATTTTGAATGTCTTAGACAAAGTGTGAATAAATTTGTTGAAATTATATAAAACATGAAAAATTTCATTACTTTTAAAAGAAATTTTATTTTTGGTGAAATAAACTCGAGGTATTTATTATATGTTACTTAAACTACATGAGAATTGATTGAAAATGTGTTACTTTTAATCACTCACAAGATAAGACATGATGTTACAATATACACATAGGAATGACATAGGAATTTCAGATGGGTTTTTCTCCCACACATGACGTCACTGATAACATATTTACTGATCAAGTCATAAAATCATAGTTTAGGGTAGGTTTTTAAGCACGAAGTTTAGTTGAGATTTAAGATATTTGAGAAATATAAACTACAACTTTGGCTACTTTTTGAAATTTCCCCCTACATAAGAAAAAGAACAGAAAAATAAAATGAAAAGTCGTATTTGAATGGAATCAAATTATTATCCTTTCACTTAACAGCTGAATGCGTCGGTAATTACATCACAAAGGCACTGATAACAACTGATTGAATATATTGTGTTTCTTTTTTAAGGTTAAATTGATTTAATATTCAAGTTATTTCTTAATGATACACTTAAAAACAATAAACTTAATTAGCATTCAAAAAGCAAACGATCACATTATTGTTTAAAACAATCAAATGTTTTAAAAGTCACGAGTTAAAATTTGAAATGACTTAGAGTTTAAGTAGAATTTAGATGTGAACCTTTTAAAATGAAATAATAGTTTTTTGTATCGCCCTCTATCGGTGGGTAATAGAATTAAGAGATAATTAAAAGTTTTAACTTGAATTCGAGCCCACAACAAAAATTATTTTTCGGTTTTATAATTTAGGGTAGGTTTAACTGAGCAAGCCATGATATTTCAGTATTTATAGACGATTTAAGATATTCGATAAAGGAAATCATCTGAATTTTTAATTTAATTGAAGGGTTTACTGCTTAAAGTACTACAAAATGAGTACAACACGATGCATAGTTTTTTAATTAATTATATTTTTCGAAAGGTTAAATTGACTTATTGATAAACTTAGGATTTATGTTTAAAGTGAATAAATTTGACATGTTAGTTTCACTTAATAACAGAGGGTTGAATAAGTTATTTTTAATAAAAATAAAGTTTACTAAAAGTTTTTAAAGTTAAAAAAATATAGTTTTAAAAAATTTAAAGTTTACAAAATGTTTAAAAATCTTTAAGTAAATCAAAATTAACTTTTTAATTTTAACTATTGAGAGACTATAATCTAACTGTTTATCCTTGTAACCAACTGGTGCATATCAACTATATACTCTGTATCTGCATATGCGCAGAAAAACATAGACATTTAATCTAACTTGAGTTCGACTTTAAATTATTTGCCAACTTTTAAGTTTAATTACTATACACAACTCGATTACCTTTCCCACAAAACACCTTTCAGAAACAAAACAGAAATTAACACTTACTGAAAAACACGTCCACTTTGGGTGTTAGTCTTCACTCAACTAACGTTTCTCCCTTATCTTTGCTAGGGGGCGCTGCAATCGCCGCTAGAGGCGTTAGTAGTCTTCAGGTGTGTGATAAGAATAAACTTTAAATCCAACTTACACTCGCTCAATCATTCTTGCTTCTCTCTACCTTGCTAACAACCGTTTGCTGCTGGCTCATTGTTTGGTTGTTTAAACTTGTTGAATGAGGTCATCATGTGTTTGTCTAAACTTGTCCAGTCTTGTTTTTATGCAGTACGTCTATTTAGATGAGTCATCACTCGCTTATCTTGGTTGACTTGTCCAAACTTGTTTTTGTGTGGCACGTCTATTTGGGTGAGTCATCGTTCGCTTATCTTGCTTTACTTGTTTGAACTTGTCTAGTATCCACCACCTCATGTCTTTTGTCATAGCTTGAATATACTTTACACCAATCACTTAAATATAAAAGTCTTGTCACAACTTACTTAAACTTTGATAAAAATATTAATTATTTATAAATTTCATCAAATTCTTATTTTTCTGATACATTTACTATGTAATTTTCGTTCAAAAATATGGTAAAGCCCGATTTTAAATCGAAGTCTAAGATAAATTCCCCAAATTTGTAACATTTTAACACTAATAATAAATATTGTAAGCACCCAGTACATACAAGTTTTGTAAAAATAATATTACTTATAGCTAACTCGTTATGTCCCATGATACAAAACTTCAATATAACTAAAATCAGTGTTAAACGAAAATCTAATCACGTGTCTTTATATATTATTTTGAAATGCAAAGCATTATATCTAAACGAATGATATAAGGAGTAGTTAGAATAGTTCTTATATTTTTGTTAGTAAAAAATTTATACACATTATCTTACAAGGTTGCAATATTCAACACACGGTTCACCATATTTAAAAACGATTCACCATGATTTAAAAACTTAGTAACATATTTTAAATTTATAAATTTAAATTAAAAATACTTAAGTATTTATAATTGTTTATTTATAAAAATATGTTTTATTTTAAATTTATAAATTTAAAATATGTTACTAAGTTTTTAAATCATGGTGAATCGTTTTTAAATATGGTGAACCGTGTGTTGAATATTGCAACCTTGTAAGATAATGTGTATAAATTTTTTACTAACAAAAATATAAGAACTATTCTAACTACTCCTTATATCATTCGTTTAGATATAATGCTTTGCATTTCAAAATAATATATAAAGACACGTGATTAGATTTTCGTTTAACACTGATTTTAGTTATATTGAAGTTTTGTATCATGGGACATAACGAGTTAGCTATAAGTAATATTATTTTTACAAAACTTGTATGTACTGGGTGCTTACAATATTTATTATTAGTGTTAAAATGTTACAAATTTGGGGAATTTATCTTAGACTTCGATTTAAAATCGGGCTTTACCATATTTTTGAACGAAAATTACATAGTAAATGTATCAGAAAAATAAGAATTTGATGAAATTTATAAATAATTAATATTTTTATCAAAGTTTAAGTAAGTTGTGACAAGACTTTTATATTTAAGTGATTGGTGTAAAGTATATTCAAGCTATGACAAAAGACATGAGGTGGTGGATACTAGACAAGTTCAAACAAGTAAAGCAAGATAAGCGAACGATGACTCACCCAAATAGACGTGCCACACAAAAACAAGTTTGGACAAGTCAACCAAGATAAGCGAGTGATGACTCATCTAAATAGACGTACTGCATAAAAACAAGACTGGACAAGTTTAGACAAACACATGATGACCTCATTCAACAAGTTTAAACAACCAAACAATGAGCCAGCAGCAAACGGTTGTTAGCAAGGTAGAGAGAAGCAAGAATGATTGAGCGAGTGTAAGTTGGATTTAAAGTTTATTCTTATCACACACCTGAAGACTACTAACGCCTCTAGCGGCGATTGCAGCGCCCCCTAGCAAAGATAAGGGAGAAACGTTAGTTGAGTGAAGACTAACACCCAAAGTGGACGTGTTTTTCGGTAAGTGTTAATTTCTGTTTTGTTTCTGAAAGGTGTTTTGTGGGAAAGGTAATCGAGTTGTGTATAGTAATTAAACTTAAAAGTTGGCAAATAATTTAAAGTCGAACTCAAGTTAGATTAAATGTCTATGTTTTTCTGCGCATATGCAGATACAGAGTATATAGTTGATATGCACCAGTTGGTTACAAGGATAAACAGTTAGATTATAGTCTCTCAATAGTTAAAATTAAAAAGTTAATTTTGATTTACTTAAAGATTTTTAAACTTTTTGTAAACTTTAAATTTTTTAAAACTATATTTTTTTAACTTTAAAAACTTTTAGTAAACTTTATTTTTATTAAAAATAACTTATTCAACCCTCTGTTATTAAGTGAAACTAACATGTCAAATTTATTCACTTTAAACATAAATCCTAAGTTTATCAATAAGTCAATTTAACCTTTCGAAAAATATAATTAATTAAAAAACTATGCATCGTGTTGTACTCATTTTGTAGTACTTTAAGCAGTAAACCCTTCAATTAAATTAAAAATTCAGATGATTTCCTTTATCGAATATCTTAAATCGTCTATAAATACTGAAATATCATGGCTTGCTCAGTTAAACCTACCCTAAATTATAAAACCGAAAAATAATTTTTGTTGTGGGCTCGAATTCAAGTTAAAACTTTTAATTATCTCTTAATTCTATTACCCACCGATAGAGGGCGATACAAAAAACTATTATTTCATTTTAAAAGGTTCACATCTAAATTCTACTTAAACTCTAAGTCATTTCAAATTTTAACTCGTGACTTTTAAAACATTTGATTGTTTTAAACAATAATGTGATCGTTTGCTTTTTGAATGCTAATTAAGTTTATTGTTTTTAAGTGTATCATTAAGAAATAACTTGAATATTAAATCAATTTAACCTTAAAAAAGAAACACAATATATTCAATCAGTTGTTATCAGTGCCTTTGTGATGTAATTACCGACGCATTCAGCTGTTAAGTGAAAGGATAATAATTTGATTCCATTCAAATACGACTTTTCATTTTATTTTTCTATGTTCTTTTTCTTATGTAGGGGGAAATTTCAAAAAGTAGCCAAAGTTGTAGTTTATATTTCTCAAATATCTTAAATCTCAACTAAACTTCGTGCTTAAAAACCTACCCTAAACTATGATTTTATGACTTGATCAGTAAATATGTTATCAGTGACGTCATGTGTGGGAGAAAAACCCATCTGAAATTCCTATGTCATTCCTATGTGTATATTGTAACATCATGTCTTATCTTGTGAGTGATTAAAAGTAACACATTTTCAATCAATTCTCATGTAGTTTAAGTAACATATAATAAATACCTCGAGTTTATTTCACCAAAAATAAAATTTCTTTTAAAAGTAATGAAATTTTTCATGTTTTATATAATTTCAACAAATTTATTCACACTTTGTCTAAGACATTCAAAATGTTTAATAGTTGCTTATTTATTTTTTAAATAAGTTTTATTTTAAAAATGGAAAAAAATTACAAAGTTTTATTTTTTAAATGAGTGAGGTTAAAAAATTTCACTATTAAATTCCACTAAGTTGAATTTTTTTTCAGGTATACTATTTCCACTGCTTTGAAAATGTTGTGTTGTTTTAAAAAAACTTTAACAATGTGTTAAGTCTGATTTTTAAAGTTATTAATTTTCCTTAGTTGAAAATATTATATAAGTGTAAAGTTATTATTTTTCTTAGTTTGAAATATTGTCTAAGTGTAAAGTTTACTTAAACTTAATTATTTTCTTTTGTCAATGTATCGAAATGTTTATTTGTTGCTTATTTTATAAAATGTATAACCTAGATATTTTTAAGTGTGTTAATTTCGTTAGGTCGAATTTTCTAAAATTTATAACCAACTAGATATTTTTCAAAGAAACTGTAACAATGCGTTAAGTCTAATTCTTCGTAGATTAAAATATTGTCTCAGTGTAAAGTTATTATTTTTTCCTAGTTTGAAATATTGTCTAAGTGTAAAGTTTACCAAAATTTAATTTTTTTTTTTTCATTTATCGAAATGTTTATTTTCTAAAATTTGTTACATTATGTTAAATTTTCTAAAATGTTTAACCAACTACATATTTCTCCAAAACCTCTAACAATGTGTTAAGTCTATTTTTCCAACTTTCTTATCAATAAGTAAGATTAATACATATTCAAAGGAAAACCCATCGATGATTCATAACGACACGCCTTACCTTGTTAGTTATTAAAAGTACCATAGATTTAAAATAACACACTTCCAATCATCTCTCTTGTAGTTTAAGTAACATATAATAAATACATCGCATTTATTTCATCATGTTTTACATAATTTCAACCAATTCATTCCCATTTTGTCTAAGACATTCAAAATGTTAAACAGTAGTTTATGTAGCATTGTCAAACTGTTATAAGTAATTTATATAAAATAGTTACCATGAAAATAATAAAAAACTCTTAAGATTTTTTAGTCATAGGCTATTTATTTATCATTTTAAATAACTACAATAGCAAAAACATGAATATACATGTTTCAAAAACAGTCCACACATTTTAAACCATTCTATATTTAGCTGTAGACAGTTCTAGATTTAATATTTGTTGCAATGTCCAATTAGATCCTTGTTGAGTGAATTTCTCAAAAGAGTTAATAATTTTCGTAAAGGCATCCTCAACATGTACAGGTATGTTTTGATTCGTCAATTCCAGTACAGTTCTTGAATGAAAATATGGGGTGATAGTATCTATATCACCGTCCGGTGTTTGGCGACTTACAACAACTTTTGCAGTTGCATACCATTTCATTGACCTTTTTACTTCTATCTGATAATTTAATTCATTCAAAACGTCCGACCGAATACTGTTAAAAAATGTGTGAAAGTCTTGATCATTCTCCTCATTAGAATTTATTACAGTTTTAGTAAATACATTTAAAGCATTTTGTCTGTTAAAATGCTTCACTTTTTCATATAACGAATCTTTTAAAGATGACGATTTGACAACTTTGGGTAGTACTTTGTGTGCAGTGTCTATATGACGTGATAAATCATATTTTAGATTAAATATTTCACTACACTGGATGCATTCATACTGCTTTCGGGGCTTATGCATCCTCTTATGTTTCAATAAGTCATACTTTCTCGAAAACAGTTCATTGCATTCAATACACTTATGTTGTTTGACAGATTTGTGAATTTTGCTATGTTGAAGTAAGTCACTCTTTTTTGAAAAAACTTCAGCACATAGATCACAATTATAAATCACTGGGCTCTTTGAATGAATCTTCACATGATTTAATAAGTCACTCTTTTGAACAAATTGTTTTTCGCAGATGTCACACACAAAAGGTTTTTTCTCCAGGTGAAATTTCATGTGTCTAATTAAGACAAACTTTCGGGAAAAAGCTTTGTTGCAAGTAGTGCACACAAAGGGTAACTTTAGTCCTGATGAGTTGGGTTTCACTTCATAATTCGAAACGGGTGCTTCTTTGGGTAAAAGTGTAGAATCCATCTCTTGATTATTTAACTTTGGTGATGAGTGTTGACACTCCAAGTTGGTTACATCACCAACATAAGAATTCATAACTCGTTCCATAATAACTTAAATGAAAACTAACTTAACGAAAAATACAACCTATTACAACAATTTCAGGGCACAGTATAATAATATCAACTCGTTTCATTGAAATTTATATAATGATAGAGGGCGCTCGTGTAAAAATACTAACTTTTTATTGGTTTAAAAATACTGACATTTTATTGGTTTAAAAATACGCCACGCGATTATTTCATCCTATAATGTTATAAGTTCAATAAGCACTTAATTCTTGCACAATGACTGAGAAAGTCTTACCTATCAGAAGTTCATACATTTGTAAGTAAAAATCTTTATTACTTTTATAAATAATATTTTACTTATCAAGTCGCTTAATTTCTAAATGATGTATTCTAAAACGCCTTTTATGTCTTATGTGTATGGAGTCTAACAAAGAGGGGAAAAAGAGGGGGTGCAAAGTATTTGTAAAATTGAAATACGTTAATTTATAAAAACTAGATTCCATTCCCTTTTTTAAAATGTTGGTTGTATAAAGTCAAATCTATTGAAAATTTATTTTAATCGTATAACTCTAAACAAAATACTCGCTCTCTTTAATAAGTTAAATAGTCGCTAAAAATATTTCATATGAAAGGGAAAAAATCTTTAAAATTCTCTTATTGTATGTTTTTATAAATAATATTTTGCACGTCAAATCACTTCTTAACTAAATGTAATAATCTAAAATGTCTTATGTAATGATCTAAAATGTCTTATGTGTTGTGACTGGTTGGTTAAATATAGGGTTGATTATCTGCGTTAGGGATATAGGTCACTCTAGGGGTCATTCTAAGGGCTCCTAACTCGTATTGACAAGGTTCGAAGAAAACTCCGAACGGTTAGGTCGACGACCTTGAGAGAGGTTTAAACCTAACACCTTCCATCTATCAACTTTGAGAGTAGAACCTCTCAGCCGCTAGTCTTATGTGTTGTGTTTTTATAAATAATATTTTTCTTGTTTAATCACTTAACTCCAAAATGAAATGTTTCTAAGACACTTTGTCATGTCTTAAGTGAAACATATTTAACTAAAGAAGGATGTAGTATTTGTGACATAAGTTATTCTACAGTACCCTTTTAAGAAAAAGAAAAAGAAAAAAAAAAGAAGCTATTACAAGTTAATTTAAAAAAAAAAACATATAATTAAAAAAATATATTGTTTAATTAGCATAAAAACGATTATTTAAGTTACTCCACAAATTTGTAAACTTAAAAAACGGAAGATATAATGTAAGAGAAAGTATGACAAATCTTTTTTTCCTTTGAAAGATTAGTCTCAAAGACTTGAATTAACTTTTTCCCTAAAAATGCCACATTAATTTCAGTACACAAGTTTGCGAAACGGCTTTTGCAGGAAAATAGTACGGTGAATACAATTTTAAGCATTGTAATTTAATTCAATAACACAAATGCGTGGGTGTATAGCTTATAGTTACATTTGTAAAAATCACTTTGCTTTCGTTTTTAAAATATGTAAACACGTTATTTTTCGTAACAAAACTATAAATCTATATTTCTAAAATAAATGATTATAAGGTTAATACGAGAAAGAAACAAGCATGCTATTTTTGTCAATCTCTATAAATGACATTTCATAGTATTTTCATATAAAAATTTTCCTTCTAAATTATTATTTCGAATATGGAAATGATCTGTTGACAGAATGTTGTAAGAGAAATGTGCTTGTAAATTAAACAAACAGATGTAATAGCATTCATATTAAACGAAAACTCGCGAATTACTCAATAGCTAAAGACAATTTCCTGCAGTTCATTAAAACTATGATAAAGATATCTCAACGCAGGTCTGAAGTAACCATCTCTCGCATTTAAAGAGATAGCAACACACACACATCCTTGGTAACCTAAGATAAGACATGTGTGATACAGAAATTGCAGGTTCTAATGTCACTAAAAATTAAAATAATACGTAAAACACTACAAAAAAAATAATATAAAAAATAATTTGAAACGCTTTAAATAAATTAAAAAAAAAATGAAAACACTTTAAATAAAAAATAAAACAAAATTTCACCCTCTACAAAGAGAAATCTACGTGTATATTCCTACTTTCCTTATCTCTTACATCTTAATTACTTCCGGTCTTTTAAACTACTTTCCTGTTCCAACAAGCTCCCAAACATGTTCCCAAAACATGTTTACTGCTTCCTGAAAACCCTTTTTGGAAAAAGCATGTCTAATCCCGTTTCCGATCTTATTTCCTGTCGCGTTTCCAGTCTAAAAATAAATTTCACGTTAAACTTTTATAAAGTAAAACAAAGTCAGAAAGATTTCCATTTTTATATTAGGTGTTAGTTAGCAAATAAAATTTTTATTTCAAGTGAGAAAAAAAAAAAAAAAAAAAAAATCGAACATTTTGCTAATATTACTTTCAAACTAAATTCATTCTGATAGCAGGATTCCTACAACTCAACTCCACTCGACTAGAAGGATTAAAACCAACAAAAAAAATTAAGCCCCCCACAAAAATAAGCCCTCCCCCCTCTCTCCCTTATCGCATTCACATCCTGTCACATTTCCGGTTAAACTTCCTGTCTACACTTCCTGTTCACTTCCTGTCTCAACATGCCTGTTATCCACACCTGCCACTCCCGGTGTCAACACCTGCCACTTCCGGTGACCTTCACAGAGCACAGAAGGTCACCACAGCACCCACAGCTGATGTAGAACCCCCAATTATTATCTACTGGTCATTATGGGTTAAGCTATTTTAACTTAAAAACGGCTCAGACTATTTAGACTAAATTTTTTTCCTCCTATGGTTTTTGAGCACGAGAAGACTGTTGGGCTAGGTCTCATTTTCGAGAAAATTCAATTAGTGGGTCATTTTGGTCATGGGTCATTATGGGTCAAGCTATTTTATCTTGAAAACGGCTCAGACTATTTAGACTATATTTTGCCTCCTATGGTTGTTGAGCATGAGAAGACTGTTGGGCTAGGTCTCATTTTCGAGAACATTCAATTAGTGGGTCATTTTGGTCATGGGTCATTATGGGTCAAGCTATTTTATCTTAAAAACGGCTCAGACTATTTAGACTAAATTTTGCCTTCTATGGTTTTTGGGCACGAGAAAACTGTTGGGATAGGTCACATGTTTGAGAAATTCCCTGCTCGTATATTCTAATACGAGAAAATCTTGTGTGTGGTTATATATATACAGGGTGATTCATAAAAGATGGGCAGAACTTTAAGGGGTTATAGTACACTTAAAGACAAATAATATTAAATAGGAGACTAAGGGTCCCAGACGTATTCCCAAGGAGATAGGGGGCATTAAAGTTTAGGGTCCGAAATTTCAAATGATTATAAAACATGGAAAAATTGGTCGATTCGTTTGCGGTTTTTGCAAAAAATTTTCTTTATGCCAGTATTTTCTTGAAATAAAATTTTAAAGTTCAATTTCAAAAAATGCCGATAGGGGGCGCTTTAGACTTTGGAGTAACAAACAACTATTTTTTAACGTTATTTTTTGTATTTCTTTAAATGATTTCGAAAGCTTAGACTTAAACTTAAATTTTGATCTAAAAATCTGAGTCCTAACGAGTAGTTAAGTAGCGTAAACTGAAATTTGAAATTTGAAACCCTTCTCCCCCCAGAACAAAAATCAGTTATTCCCGATCTTTGTGTCGTAGATTAGGCTCTAACTACTGCCGCGTTTTGCTAAAATTATTCTTTATGTCAGTATTTTCTTGAAAATAAATTTTAAAGAAAATTTTCAAAAAATTCCGATAGAGGGCGCTTTAGACTTTGGAGTAACGAACAACTATTTTATACCGTTATTTTTTGTGTCTCATTAAATGCTTTCTAAAGCTTAGACTTAAACTTAAATTTTCAGCTCAAAATCTGAATCGCTGAGCGTGGTTCAGTAGCGAGGGGAGGGGGTTCAAATTTCAACTTCTGAACATAGTTCAGTTTGCACTACTTAACCATGCCCAACGATTCTGTGCTGTGATACGAGGCAAAAATACAACTTTCGTCAAGGACTGCATAGTCGGAATTCACTCATAAAGGCACTGGCACAGTTGGAAACGCATGCTTTGGTAACATAATCCTAATTTGTGTCTTTTTACCTCGTATCACAGCACACAATGTGTGGACATGGTAAACTGAACTGTGCTCAGGAGTAGAAATTTCAAACCCCTCTCCCCAGAAACTTAACCACGTCTAACGATTCAGATTTTGGGCTGAAAATTTAAGTCTAAGCTTTAGAAAGCATTTAATGAGACACAAAAAATAACGGTATAAAATAGTTGTTCGTTACTCCAAAGTCTAAAGCGCCCTCTATCGGAATTTTTTGAAAATTTTCTTTAAAATTTATTTTCAAGAAAATACTGACATAAAGAATAATTTTAGCAAAACGCGGCAGTAGTTAGAGCCTAATCTACGACACAAAGATCGGGAATAACTGATTTTTGTTCTGGGGGGAGAAGGGTTTCAAATTTCAAATTTCAGTTTACGCTACTTAACTACTCGTTAGGACTCAGATTTTTAGATCAAAATTTAAGTTTAAGTCTAAGCTTTCGAAATCATTTAAAGAAATACAAAAAATAACGTTAAAAAATAGTTGTTTGTTACTCCAAAGTCTAAAGCGCCCCCTATCGGCATTTTTTGAAATTGAACTTTAAAATTTTATTTCAAGAAAATACTGGCATAAAGAAAATTTTTTGCAAAAACCGCAAACGAATCGACCAATTTTTCCATGTTTTATAATCATTTGAAATTTCGGACCCTAAACTTTAATGCCCCCTATCTCCTTGGGAATACGTCTGGGACCCTTAGTCTCCTATTTAATATTATTTCTCTTTAAGTGTACTATAACCCCTTAAAGTTCTGCCCATCTTTTATGAATCACCCTGTATATGTATGGAAATTTTATTTTAAAAACAGCTCTAACGATTTTGACGAAATTTTGTATCCTATCGTTTTGGGACACCAGAAAACCATTGGGCTAGGTCACATATTCCAGAAAATTCGATTAGTGAGTCATTTTATGTCACCATGGGTCAGGGTCAAGCTAATAGTATCTAAAAAACGGTTCAAACGATTTTGACAAAATTTTGTATTCTACTATTTTCGGGCACGAGAAAACTATTGGGCTGCGTCACATGTTCGAGAACTTTCGATTAGGGGGTCATTTTTGGGTCAACGCGAGTCAAGTTAATTTTATCTAAAAAACAGCTCTAACGATTTTGTTTAAATTTTGTATCCTACGAGTTTCGGGCACTAGAAAATCATTGGGCCAGGTCACATGTCCATGAAAATTCGATTAGTGGGTCTTTTGTAGTACTATACAAATCTATAGATAATATACAGGGCTGCACAGAAGATTTCGGCTATTTTACCGAATATTGTTGGTAATTCCTGAAATTGGGTTTTTAAATATGTTATGCTTTTTAAAAATTACTTACTTAGATATCATCTTTCACCTTATTAAAGGATAAAGATTTGGAAAATTATTTTGGAAGTACTGGAAAGTGTTACATAATCTATGCTTGACACAGGATTTTTCGTTCTTGTTTCTTCTTGATGTGTAGAACGCGCCTCAGTGGCTTTTGAAACTTTTGACTCGCATATTTTTTCTTTTTAGAGAGAGAGAAAGAGTCTGAGACGTTTACTTGTAAAAATAGGCAATAGTTTATATTTTTATCGAACGTATGCCATTTTCGTGGAAATTTTGTTCTCGCACATCGCACATTATGTTTTCTTCCGCTATTCTCAAAATCAAACTGGCTGCTTTCTGACACATTCCTGAAGTCATGTTTATTCGTAAACACAAAAACTTTGCAAGTGTTCTTATTCAGAAATTATAAATCGAATAGCGTTTTGCATTTTCCGATAAAGGCAAATGATATTTTAGAAAATTATGTGAAAATTGGGGTTTCTTACCAAATTTCAGGGCACGACAACTCGAGATGGCGCAGGCTCTTCTCGATCAATTGTTATTTAATTAACAGGGGCTTTCCAGTAACGTACAAATTCGATAACAGATTCTAACACAATAACAATGTTATTTATCATGTTATGTTAAATAACGGCCATTCCTACAGTATAGTATTTTAGCTGGAAAACGCATAACTCAATTGAAAACACAATTCAATAATTTCTGCACATAGAAGATATATGTACGCGAATTCTTTTGTGTAGTTTTGTAAAAGAGACTTGAAGATCTCACCAACATATATAGGTTTTTTGGAACATTTACAACTCCACTCGAATCATTTCTTTAAAATATTGTTTTTAGTATTTCGTAGAATTATAAAAAGGTACAAATATAATAATAAATATATAAATTTTTCAGAACTGAAACTTTCCATTCCATGTCTTTTAACGCTAAGAAAGCTGAACAGTTATAATTTAAAAATGAATTAAAATTATTTTTGTTTTGTACAGCGATTAATTCATCTGGAACTGGATTAAGTAAAACATCTATAACTCATCCTAAACTTTATGACTGCCAATCGAAGTGTTAAATGAATTTCATTAAAAAATAAATAAATTAGTGGTATTTTAAATTACCGCTGCGGCTTAATGCTGCCAAAAATTAGGAATTTTTGCTTTATGAAACAGACCAAAATTATATTTATAGAATCAATATAATAATTATATTCGGAGGTGGAGTGGCATATACACTGTGATAAATTATAACGTATTTTTACATCTCTTTACTCTTCATAAAATACTAGGGAATCCAACCCGGGCTTCTCAAGTTACAGAATATAGGTGGGTTTTTCATTCTTTTTAATTGAAAACTCTGATAGATTTTTTTAGATTTCATATATTATTGGCTGGTAACAACATCGAAAAGCATTTTATATGAAATATATCAATTGTGTTTGTAAAATAAAGTTTTGAAATTTATTAAAAGCGGTATTTTCGAATTGGCCTCGTGCCAGGAGTTAATAGCCGAAGAAATCGCCAAAGATATCGTTCTCTATACAGGAGCTTTTTTGATTCTGATAATCTGATAATTTCAGTGGTTTAAGCGCGTAGTTCGATTACATGTCTGTTTCATTTCTGTTTTATTTATATTACATTATTTATTGCTTGATGAAGTTCTAATTTCTTTATAGAATATTAGCTGGAGACAAATTCTGAACTACTTATATCGTTATTTACGTGCAAACGAATTAATCTTTTGTAATCGTCTGCACGCTATAGAGATAGATTTAAAAAAAAAATCATGCTTGAAAGTTATTTTAAAAACCATTATAAATAAGTAAATTGCGATACAATTTTCAAACAAATTGCATTTGAAAGTACATCCCCCCCCCCCCCCCCCCCTAATTGAAAATGCGCGATGTTTAGAAGTTTAAAAAATGCAGTAAAAGCGAAATTTAATCGTTAGGTCTTGCCAACATCAAAATGACGTCAGCTTTACGCACGGACATGTTTGGACTTTATAGTATAGATAAATAGATACATAGATAGACGTTTGGACTTTCTAACACAGATAGATAGACATTACGCAAAATATTAAATAAAAGTAAAACTGATTCTCTTTCATAATTTCTCATAAAAAGTCTGAATTCTGTTTACAATCTGTTTTTTGATCTAATTATTTATAAGTTATTTCTGTCCTCTATATACATAAATGACAATTTTTTATTCAGCCATACTGTATTATCAAGTTACACTCGTGTCCTTCAAAATAGTTAAAATAAATAATGTAGGGAAGTTGTTGACGCTTTTTTTTTGCAAATATAAGAAGGAGATAAGCCGTCGATGTTAAACGTGGCATGAAAACTAACACTTTAATTGAGTAGTTTTTAACTTTGTTTTTGAATGACTAGAATGCAAATTATTTCCCATACGCAATAGCTACATAGTTTTATTTTTCACAATTAAATGGCCTCTGTTGTTGTTGCTAATAGACAGCAGCCTCAGTTTTATCATTTCTAAAAAGAAAAAAAAACTTTAAAAAAATTCAGTGTTTAAATTGCAATCAATCAGCTCCACTAATCAGTTGAATAATATATAAACCCAGTAGCGTAGCTAGGGGGGGGGGGGGGGGTCAAAAGGGGGCGGTCGCCCCGGGCGCCAAATTGAGAGAGGTTTTTAACCGAAATTATCTCACATATTTTGACAATAAGTAAAAATTGTAAACTTTTGTTTAATGTGTGTGTGAATGTTTTCTTTGGTAAAACATTTTATTATATCCAAATAATGAAAGAAGAAAGCTTCTGTAAATGTTTACAGGGATGGCTCAACACACTTTGTACTTTGCATGATTACGTACCTAAAAGGAGGTGCAAAATGTACCACCAACAATAAAACTACTTTTTTTCGAAAGGTTTTTCTTTTTTTTTCCTATCAATATCTCGCATATATAATGTAGGATGTATATAAGTTTATATAACATAGGATTATAATATATAAGATATACATGGCCGCCAAAAGTCAAACCCTTCCTCCTATAATTGGAAAAGCGTTGAAAGTGGTGAGTTAATCAACAAACATGTTTAATCAATTCAACGGCGACCTCGTCTGTTTAAGGGGAAAAAAAGGAGTGGGGGGGGGAAGGGGGGTACGGAACCCTGGGGTGGAGGATAACTTTGAATTTTCAAATAAGAATTTCTTGTGGCATATTGGTAGAAAGATCCCTTTAAACAAGTAATTTAATAAAATAATTTCTGCCGTATGATACGATGTTAATTCCTGGTGCTGGTACTCAAATAACCTACTGAACAATGCGAAACTTTCTGACACATTTTATGACTCATTTTTAAACGCCAAGGCATAAAATTGATAGGCCTGGCTATTCAAGCGATTTGGAATTGAAATTAGTTTTCCATTTTTTGGTAGATAAATTACTTATCTAGTTATAATAAGCGATTCGTGTCACGTGACGACGGGTTTTCCCTCTTTTTGGCGCTGAAGTATCGGGATTTCGGTTCAAAACGCCGACTTTGACAGTATTTTCTGAAAGATCTTCTGCCTTTACCAAAAAATGGAAAACGTGTTTCGATTACATAGTTTCTGAGGCAGTACACAGCAGTAATGCTCCAGAAATCCATTTTGACAGTTTTAATCTTTTCAGGAGTACCGTTTTTTATTGCATCAAAAACCCTGAGATTGTGAGTTTGTTATTATTTTTATTTATTTATTTTTATTAAATTCCTACTATTAGCTCACACTCTCTCTATATATATCTTGTTCAAATTTTCAATCGTTAATAAAATATTTTCTATTCATCCACTCAAGTTCAAATAAATTTTTTTAAACTTATAGTGGATGACACTTTATGTTAATACAGTTTTTTCAAATATTAATTCATTAATTAAATTTAATTAATTAGTTTTAGTTTTAAATGAGAGAAAAAAATTCCTCGCATTGTTTTCATAAATGAAATGAAAGATTTATCTCAAATTAGTGATGCCACAGAAATAAAATACTATTGGGTCTTTCCTTAATTAAAGAGTTAATTTTTAATGCATCTTATGACTATAAGCTTACATTCTACCACTTCATAATATTTAACTTCAATTCAATTATACAAGAATTTAAACTTAACATTATACCAGGTGAGAAAGACATACCACCAACTGAATATTGTTACCATAAATTTATTACAAACACCAGGTAGTTAGATTTAAGAAGGGGCACCAAAATTTAGTACAAGTTAACACACATAATACAAAATATAAGAAAAGGGGAAGGATGGCTAAATAAATTCATCTACTTTTAAATTTTTACTTTTAAATAAAATCAAAGGAGGTAACAATATTCTCATATCTTTCACAACCTAAAAAAAAAGGAAAAACACCCAATACTTCTAAATTTCAAAAACATAAAGTATTCATAAATAATGACGAATAACAGTGAAAATTACACTAATTTTGAATAACTGAATGGAGACAAACTCTCATATTTGAGAGGATAAAACTCAGAAAATTTGCAAGTTAAAACCAAAATGACATTACTTTATGAATACATTTATACTTTTAAAATTTAGGGACCAATGAAATCGTATAGTTGAGTACATTACGTCTTTTATAAATCATTTGAAAAGCTGTGATTCAAGATGATAGGACACATTTTTAATTACCTAAACAATAATATTTCACTTAATAGGATTCTCTTAATACTTCATAAATTTATTAACTCTCTTTAAAATATATAAAATTTCACAATTAACTTAATTCAGAATAAACAATTTATTTTAAGTGCATCAATAAACTTTAATCCATAAAATTTACTATCATCTGTTTAGCTATTTAGTCCTATTTACATTTGGATATTTAGATTAGGTCTACACATTTCATCTTAAATCCACATTAATTTAAAATTATATTTGTCATATATATATCTCTTACAGAATTAATATTTTTAAAGAAAACATGTGTGATTGAATTTCACTCCATATGAATTCTGTTATCAATTTAAAAAAAACCAATGAAGGTGGACTTTTTCACAGAATAAAAATATAGGGGCAACAAAGCTAAAAACAAGGAAAGGGGGTTTAATTTACTATTAATTCACAGATTTTAAACTAAAAGTGCAGAAAAGAATTACTTATGAAATAATATTTATAAACACAATTGAATAAAATAATAACAGAATTCTAAATTCAATTTTTTTACACATGTATTTGCTATTATTATAATCGAGCAGACTACTATTAAAGTAGAATTTAACATTACCATTTAAAGTTTGATAACTTGAATAAAATCTTTTAAGCTACTGTTATAATACATGAGAAATGTATTTAAATTAATCAGAATAATAGATGCAAATTAATAAGGGAAAAACAGATTCTTGGTTAATTGTGGGTTTATTTACAATTAAACATTTTCATATCAGTACTAGAAAGAATATTATAATTATAGTATGACATTATAGACAAACCAAAATTTACTCACATATATTTTTCTTAGACCACAACAGTTATCTCATCTATAGAGATTTTCATCAGGATGACAGATTAACAATTTTATATCAGATCACCACATTATCGTCGAAGATGGCCTCTACTTCATCGGCAGTCCCCACTTTGCCGAAAGAGAAATTCTTCACCACCTAAAACCGCATCTCACTGGTCACGTACTGCTTTCACATGCAATTCGGGGTTGGTACTTGTAATACCGATGACACTCGTGTCGATGATGTCGAGAGAAATTCCGCTTACACTATCGGGGCCGGTACTTGTAACACCGATGACATTCGTGTTGATAACATCGAAAGAAACTCTGCTTACACTAATTTAGTTTTAATGTATCAGCAGGATTATTAGAAGTATAACATTAATTCCTCCTTCTGCTCTTTAATTCGATCCTCATTCAACACATTCCGAACTTTCATGTACTACCTCGGCTCAAAGTTGAGGAAAGTTCATATCTCCGAAAAACCTCAGTAATGGAGATAGCAACAAATACTTATAGGACCAGCATCCTTTTTAGTTAGCCTCTTCTGTAGTACAAATGCCTTTTTCTTCTGCGCTCATGCTTCGGAGCTCAGGGGTAGCGGGGCGTATTTTCCCGCCAAAAATCCCCCTCGCCCGCTCCAAATTTTTTCGACTCGCACCTACATCATACGTTGTTCTCTGCTTACTGACTGACCTTCTCGTATCACCTTTACTCCTCGAACCTATATGGGGCCTACCCATTATAAAATTAAGGGGAACGGGAGCCTTACGCTTCTGTTACTATGCGCTAACCACATGGTAACAGGAAAATTTTCGAAGAAACGGGTTGCTAATGGTCCTTTTTTGACCGAACGTTTATTTGAAAGGTTGACCGTTTGTCCTACAAGGTTAAACTTTGCGGGTATTTTTCCTGGAATAAATGGGGTTGAACAACAAGGTCACAACAATTTACACTAGGGGTTGATATTACGAAAAGGGAAAAAAAAGAACATTTAACTAGAATTTGGAAGAAAGAACTGCATTACTTACCATGTTATAGATTAAAAAAAAAAGAAAGTGAAAGAAAAATTAACTGAAAATTTAGAGAAATGAAGGGTTATGTTAATATAAGTTAAAAAATTAGAATTTGCGAAATATTCTACAACAATACCGCAACGATGATTTAATGTTCAATAAAGATAACGTGGGACATTAATGCTGCACAGGTTTATTTTATATATTTATGATTAAAAAGTAGGAATTGACTTTTAAAAAAAATTATATTACTTTTTTATGAAGAGGATTTTATTTAATTTTGTTTTTTAACAATATAAATGTATGTATATCAACTTTTTTTCAAAAGGTCTCATTGTTTTACGCTTTTAGTAGATTACGTTTATTTTGTCGTTGCGTTATCGTAAAATACATTTTTACTCCTCATTCAGTCAAGCAGTGTGGTCCAACTGCGGTTTACGTGGAATCAGTATTTTCTTACAGAAATTTAATCTCAGAAATTCTGCATTTATATAACATGAATATTTCGGTAAGAAAATACTGGTTCAGTTGGATCACACTAGAACAAAATATAAACGAATATAAGCCCTGGATCATATTAAAAAAAACGTATATATACGCGTGTATTACGGAAAAGCTTAAATAGCTGGATAGACGTTATTACAGCCGTCCGTAATTTGCTGTTTCAACTTTCCGATGAAGTTTGGGACATTTTATAAACTATCACATTCAAGTGCTTCAGAGAGAAAAAATTCATTAGGCACATGATCTGGAAAACGGAAAGGCCAATCTAAAAATTATTCTCGCATGTCTATCCATTGATTCCGATAATCCTAATTACGGTAATCTCTGACATCTTTTTTGATGAACGAGAGAGTCGTCCGGTTGGAAGATGATCTTTTCTTTGGATAGAAAAAAATCTTGTATTCAGAAAAATTGACGGAATGTTCAATAACTTAAGCGATCATTGGTTTGATTGCCTCTTGTAATATTTTCAGATAAGGATTTCCAGTTAAATTTTCATAAAAAAGGACTGATGATATAATATCCTATAATTCCTGCCCAGACATTATCATTTTGAGGATATTCGGTCTTGGTATCCCTAAATAGTTGTGGGTTAGATTTTCACCACAATCGGACGTCCTGTGCCCTCCCGGTTCTCCAGATCTAACGCCTAATGACCTTTTTCTTTGGGAAATGCTATAGTTTACAGGATGCTATCCAATTTCTTCGAAGAATCGAAGCAACGAATTACAGAAGGCTGTAACAACGTTTATCCAGTCACGTTTAATACAGTCAGGAATGAATTTTTGCAGCGGCTCTATTACTGCAAAGAAGTGGAAGGTATGTAACTCATGCATATTTTGCGTTAGGTTTGTTTATGTTATTATTATTATTATTATTATTATTATTATTATTATTATTATTATTATTACCAGTGGGCCCGTGCGAGGATTTCGCACTGCAATCTAATATTTTTTTATCAATATCCAATATTTATTAGATGCAGGTTTAAACTTCTAAAGAAAAATTAAGGATAAAGATATCTGCAGCAACATTTAGTGTTTAGTCAAGCCAGAATATCATCTAATTTATTCCATCAAAGTTAGAGTAAAAACTGATTCAAGATTGCAAAAGGCACGCGCGAGGAAAAAAAAATAACAATCGTATTTTAACTGCATTAGAGGATGATGTCGTCCGCTTCGGGAAAAACATGCGATATGGAAATATAAATGTAAACATTTCAATTTCGCTTTTTAATCATAAATATAAAATAAACCCATGCGGTGTTTTTTATAATCACTGCTGAGCATCCTATAATGTGGTATTTTATTTTTGTGGCAATAGTAATTTGAAGAAAACCTTTCATTTCTTTCATGAAATCAATGCCAAATTAATTTTTAATTATCAGCAAATTTTAATCAAAAAACATGTTTTAGGAAAATGTAAGTGTGCTATGTCAGAAGCCTGTTTCAAATCCTTTCATATGGTATCTCATTCGTCGGTCTGCGTTTCGTATTTTCTGAGAAAAAGGGATGTTGACAGGAGAAATAATATATACGATTATTATTATTATTATTATTATTATTATTATTATTATTTACTTTTTCATGAAAATAAGAGTTAAAACTTTAATTAGTCCTAACTTCCTTAAGAAACATCGTAAGACAAATATTTTATTAAAATATTTCTCTTGAATTCTTTTTAATGATATGCCACAAGACACCTTTTCCCATGTGAGATTTTAAAGTTAAAGATGCAAGTGTTATTCTTAGATATGAGCCAGTTTGGGCTGCTTTTAAAGCCTTTTGACTAATGATGTATGGCTATCAGTTGAATTTAGAATTATCAAAGCTAATTATCAAAGCTATCAAAGCAACAATTTCACCATTCGAAATAAATTTCAAGTTACAGAATACAACTCCCGTTGTCTTGCAACGAAACTTTAACCTCACTGCAAAAAAAAAAAAAAAAAAAAAAAAAAATTGTTGATTTTACAGTATAATACCTGCATCCCAGCAGCTAGTATTATACTGTAAAATCAACATTTTTTTTTTCCCAGAGTATTTTTCATCACTACTCCGACGAATTTATTTTCTCTTAGGTGCCTTTGTAATATTATAACATAATCTATGTCTAAGGCATTATACGGGTGTCCTCAATTTATTCTTACATCTCGTTTTCTCTCTATTTTTATTTTATTAAAAAAAAAAGTTTGAGAATCATCGTCGACTGATAATACCGTTATACAGAAAATCACAACATTCACTTTACAAGAGAATAAAGCATGTACGATATTTAGGACTTTTTTATTTTATTTTTACTATGATAATACTTTTTAAAAAGCTCTTATCTTCAGTTGACATCTTTTTTAAAAGCATGCAACCAACCGCACCATTCAGTCGCGCTTAACTCCGGTTCTAGTTTACTCGCCTCTGGAGATTTTCTTTGATAATTTCAGGTCTTGTAAAAGATTCGAGAAGGGTGGGACCTGCTCGAAAGAAAAGTTCTGCTAACAAACTAATTGATGCGGGTGTAACATTCATTTCTTTTATCCTTTTTACTATATACAGTTTTCTTTTTAAAATTCTACTTACATTTGATTATTTTTTTTAATCACCAGACTTCATTCGCCTGATTACAATAACACTTTTCATGTATTATTCTATTTCATATATATATATATATATATATATATATATATATAGCACTTGATAATTCTGTCTAAATTCCACAAATTTCATTTCAATTAATTCATTTAATTCCATTTATTCAATTTTTATTTAATTTCTTATTCTTTCAACTAGCCGCCACTGGCGACCAGTTTGGTCGCCCTTAAATGTATGTTAAGCATTGTAACAAATTATTTTTATTCATAATTTATTTTTTTCCTTAATCCTTCGCCAAACCGGAAAAATCTAATAGACAAATCAAGAACTTTTGCGATCGTGGTGGCATTTCGCATATTTTTTGTTGTTATGTATTTCATCTTTCTTGACAAAAACCGCTTAACCCACTTTATAATAAATTAATCATTGTGTGTGTGTTTTTAATATAAAATAAACTATTTCATAATAAAATAAAAGTATATGCTGTTTTAGTAATCTCTAATAGGTACCTGAAAATGGGATTTTCTCGCCAAAATGGCGCAAAACAAAAATTCCGCCAACCCTGGTGCGTCCGTGACAGCTGTTCCAATTTAAAATGCATGACGTTCACATTTTTCTTTAAAATAGAAAATAGATAAATAAGAAATATTATCATAAATCAAAACATTTGATTTCAAAATTAAAATATCGTTTCTAATTAATACACACGAAAAATAAAAGCTGACAATTTGTTTCGAAATTTGATCCATTAAATATTATTACATGAGTTCAACCACGGAGTTCAACTTACATCAAGAAAAGATCCGAAGGAAGTTGAGTTGTATGGAACAGAATTATGGTAAACTTTGACTGTCTCACTGGTGCTGATTATTTTTTTTTTACACCAGGCAGCGGTCCAAAAATTCATGGTTTAATATTTTAAACGTTCACAACGAATGAATCTTTTTTCTTTGTTTACTTTCATAGATAGAGAATTTGAACAGCGAACCTAATTGAAACTGAAGTTATTGCAGAATGTATACATAATTGAACGTAAGTCATCTCTCAAATATTAATTTATTTTGAACGATCTTTCTAAAAATGTAACTTTTATGCAGTTTTATTAGAAAAAATAATTTTGAATAAAAATGGCTGCCTGGCATATGAAACAGTGAAACGGACATTTCGGAACTGTTGAGGACAGTCACATGACATACGGTTTTATTATAGAGATGTTTTTGATTCCATATTAAGTGTGTTGGGGAATCTTTCATTGTCAACTAATTATTTCATACTTAATTATTTTATTGTTTAAGTTGGTGTTATGATAATGTTTCATTTATGGTTATATATATATATATATATATATATATATATATACACACACACACACACACACACATATATATATATATATATATATATATATATATATATATATATATATATATATATATAATGCGAAAACCACATACCATACTTTCAATCCCAAATCTACTGAAACGGCAGAGAAAACAAACAAATAACCATAAAAATTCGAACTAACAAAACTTTAAACAAAAACTACAAACAGAAAAAACACAACCAATGGAGACAGGCTGCAGGGCTAAATATATATATATATATATATATATATATATATATATAATTTAATTACGACGTAATATCGAATCCCGCGAGCCTACATCAGTCATGCGAAAAAACACGCACGCTAAATGTTAAGTCTATGGAAAGATTCTTGGCAGATTTCACGCTCGCATTTTAATATTTTAAAATGATGTTTTTTGCATAGGATAGCTAAGGTCGACCTCTAAGGTTGTTAGTTTTTACTTTTTTGATTTTGGCTCCATTTTTTTTTTATATATATATATAAGGGTACTTTCACTTTCAGAAACGGTTCCAAATTTGAAAATGTTCACTTATAAAAAAAACTGTAATCAAAATCGAAAAAGTAAAAACTAACAACCTTAAAGATCGACCTCAGCTATCCTATGGAAAAAAAAAATCATTTAAAAATATTAAAATGCGAACGAGAAATCTGCCAAGAACCTTCCCATAGACTTAACATTACTTTGAGCGTTTCTTCGCGTGACTTTTCCATATCTACAATATTAATAACATATTTCAAACATTTTTTTTAACATTTTCCAACATAGTTGAAAAGTGATTAAGAATTCGCCGTTTGTCTGTCTGTCTATCTGGCCGAGTTCTAACTCACATAAACATACTCTGTTTGCTATGTAATTGATATATGTTATTGAGATCTACTATGGCATGTTCGGTATTAAAAATGAACTGTATAACATTCATAGTTCGTTTACAGGATCACACAAAAGAAATCCGTTACATTATGCTCCATGGGGAAAAATCGTTTGCGCAGTATTTAATTAATGTTACACAATTTTAAAACAGATTAGAATTGATATACATCAATCATGTGCAATAAAAGATGCTTACTATAGAATACGGTGTGCATAGAACATTTATAGAGACACACAAAATAATTCGGTTGCAATCTATATTCGGTTACTGTCTATGAGCGATAATTGTTGGGAATGCATTCTTAAATGTGGTATGTGTTTTTAAATTTAACTAAGTTTTTGCATATTACTTGATGTCTATAAATTATACAGATTGTATACAGGGCTGCATAAAATAATTTACTGATGGAAATTGTTGAAACGGAATTTACACACTGTGTTATGCGTTTCCTAAACTGAACTATATTTTACAATCATATCTAGTATATATACAAATCGACAGATAATATACAGGGATTCACAAAGGCATTTGAATTATTTTCAGACTGAATATAGATGATAATTGCCGAAATTGTGTTTGCAAATGTTTTATGCGTTTTCCAAATTGTTTATTTAGAAATCCTCTTTCACCGTATTAAAACGACATTTTTTGTTACAGTATTCTGAACTTGTTGGAAAACATTTCATAATTTATGCTTGACGCATGATTTTCCTTTCTCTCTCTCTTTTTTCTGTGTATTCTAAACACTACATATTTATTTTAAGAATTCGTGTTGCAATAAAGTCGTTTCCAACGGTGATACATTTATTATTCAAGGTTAAGGGCACTTTTTATGCGAACTTTTTTTCTCTGTACCAATTGAAATTAACGAGGGTCGATTATTATTATTATTGGCTGTTTAAAATTTTCTTTCAAAAGAGCAGTCTTTAATAAATCAGTTTTCCTCGTTAAACCCGAATTACCTGCAATGTATTTTTATGTTAGACCAACCATTTCCTTTCATTTTTTTCGTTGTATCCGAGGTCACTACAAACGAATCTAACGGTATTAAGTACCCCTCCTCTCTCTGTAAAAGATGGCGTTACTTTTATGCTATATCTGCTCTGTCATGAAAATTCTATGTCCGCTACTATATATTTCTTTTGAAAAAATTGAATTACACTTTAATTTTCAGACCCTGTCTGTTTCTTCAATGATGTAGGATATGTGCCAATAACATAAATCAGCTATTTAAGTTTTAAAAAGATGAGACAATTTTTCAAGCTTTTATTTAAGTTGTAAAACGTAAAGAAGAATTTTCCGAATTTTCTTGTGTGTCAATGAGGTGTTTAGTGGCATTTGAAAGATAAAATTGTTGGAAACTGAAACGCAGGTAACCGTGAACTATTAACCTAGAGCATATAAGTTAAATTTATGTGTAATATTTTGTTGAAAATCTCTAAATTGTGCTTCACGGACTAGAAAAGAATAGGAAATAGGATTAACTTTAATTTTTTTAAAATCCTTATGGGAAACGAAATTTGTTACTTTTAAGTTAACTTCCGCAAAATACCGCCATAATTTTTTTTTCCAAAAGCATTTTTAACCAATGTTGAATTCAGGGGGTGGCTCGGGTGGGGACATCCCCCTCCCCCTCGGAGCATTGAAATGTTCCGCCGAAAGATTTCAGATTTTATGCTTTTAATGGTCAAAAAGTGCAATTTCCCCCCCCCCCCCCCAGAACTTTCCCGCATAGCATGCACAGTCACAGTGACGTCATTGTGACGTCACTGTGAGTCACGTACGTCACGTCACATCTGTGACCAAAATGACACCACTTTGTAACGTCACACTGTGATCAAAATGTGAACGTCTTGAAGATCTAAAGAAAACTTAAAATAAACTTTAGAACATCTTATGGCATGAAGAAAATTACTTTTTGACAGCTTTAAAAATTTTTGTGACGTTGCAATGACGTCACTGCAAGTCACATAAGTCACGTAAAACCTATGACCAAAATGCCAACACTCTGTGACTTCACGGTGTGATCGGAGAGAGAATTTGAAAAAAAACTCATAAAATATAGAATTGAATTATGTCATGTACCTAAATCATTAATAAAAACATTGTCACACATTATTTAAATATATTGTATTTCCAAAATAAAATAATAAATAAATATTTGTCTACATATATGAGGCAGATATTTTTTTACAATTTTCATTGCCATTTTCATGAAATTTAACAAAATATACTATATAATACACAGGTAAAAATCCTTAAATAGAAATTTAGTAACGTAGGAAAGTTTTGGCGGAAAGTAATTCAAAAATAGATCTCCCATTCTAATAAAACTGTTAGCGATTTAGAGATTTGTTAGCATTTTAAATACAAACATTTAATTTTTTTTCCTTCCACCGCATAGAACTCATTTGCTAATTTTGTGATACTAAAAATATTTTAAAAATCTCCAATCTCTTATTATTTTGAGGGGCCACTCAACCCAATCATCAGCTTTCTGTTTAAAAAGTGAGGACACCATTTTTGCGAGTTCGACATCGGGGGTGCTCGGGGTGACCGTCGAACGCGTTCAAGATTTTTCTTGTACTGAATATTTAAGGTGGTTCTCAACTGACCTGCTCCACAACGCGAAGCTTTCTGACATAATTTCTGACTCATTTTTAAACGCAAAGGCATAAAATGGGCAGGACTGACTATGGAAGCAATTTGGAATCGAAATGAGTTTTCCATTTTTTGATAAATAAATTACTTATCGAGTTATAAGCAATTCGTGTCACGTGACGACTGGTTTTTCTCTTTTCTTTCCCTGTTACGTCGGGTATTTGGTTCAAAACGCTGACTTTGACATTCTTTTCTGAAAGATCTTCTGATTTTACTAAAAAATGGAAAACGTCTTTCAATTACAGAGTTTCTGAATAAAAACAAAAGCCAATTTCATGCGTTTCCGAACAAAAACGAATTAAAAATATGTCATAAAGTATATGTCATTCCTATAGCAATTTATTCCAAAACTGGTCAGTGCTTAATAAGATATCACCTCTGTTAAATATATTGCTCTTTTCAATAGAGTGTAAAAAATGAAAAAATCGTATTTAGGAAATCTGATTGCAGAATAGTATTTATATTTATGTCGTAATTATTTTATAAAGACTATTAAATCCATTTTTATTTAAAATTTATGTTTACTTTGGACGCCTAAAACAAATGCAACTGATTAAAAAATATATAAAAATTTAAATTTTCACAGCTTATTTCCAAGAATATTAAACTCTCTCATATAAAAACAGAATATTATAGTTTTATTAGAAGTTATTTGTCAGCCATATAAACTATAAAGCATTTGAAATGTCTTTATTTAACTGTTTTCTTTCTATTCTTTTTCTGGAAACACCTGCTAGATGTTACTTTGTGGTAAACATTACTGCGCAGATCATGATCGCAGATGTTGAGGGCAGACGATTATTCTCATCGGCGGATTAGAGTATGTGGTACTTTTAAGTTTGTGGAAGTATATTGTGGAATTTATACCGTGAAAGTAAATTAACGTTTTAAAGTGAATCATCCATTTTAACCTATCCTTATGTCTAGCTTGGTGCGTTGTTAAGGTCTGCGTGATATTTGATATCTCAGATCTATGAACACACCTAAGCTGGACACTTTGAAAATTAAAGCAATGGATTTGAGTCTCATTTTTCAATGAAAAGGAAGCAGTCAACGACCATTAAAACTTAATCCCTAGAACTGGTGGTTTTACTTATAGATTATAGCAGGTAACTTTTAATGTCTTCGCAGTTTTGTTAATAGTGCATATTTAGTAATGGTACATTAATAGTGCATTATTTAAATGTTAAGATGTTTAAATCTTTTTTTTTTTTTAATCACCTGTATAAAATTTTATCTTTAATGTTTTAAATTGTTTTAAATAGAGAGTTTGGAAAAAAGCTTAAAGTATTTACTAACAATATATATTCTAAATGCAAAGTGTTATTTATAACGAGGAATGTATTTATATTTTGCGCTTCTCAGTTCAATTTTCATAGTTATTCATTGTAATTAAAAACATTGCAATTTTTAAAACTATTAATATTTGATTTACAATTTGAAAATTTCTTAGCTAGTGGAGGTTTTGAGAAATAATTTTCTGGTATATTTGAAATAATTGCGACAATTTAACTCATTACAAATTTAGTTGTCAAGATATGTCAATATTAGGTGCACAAAAATAATGAATATTGATGAAACAATAAAACAGCTATTCAGTTAAGGTAATTTTTCCAGTTATGTTATCGAATTTTTTCTATAGTAAAAATTGATATTTAAGCTCTGCATTTAGTATTCTATCAAAAACTATAAATAAAATAATTTGTAAAGAAAAAAAATATTTTTTTTTCTTTGCGTTTATGATCCGAAGTTTTAAATTTCATTTGCTTCGAAAAATGTTTTATTGCTTGATACAATGTTTATTATTTAATAATATCGCACAATAGGTAGATCTATTATTTAAATGGATTCCTAATATAAATTTTTCACAATGCTTATTTAAAAATCTATACTTTTATTTTCATTAAATTTGTAATCAAATCCAAAATAACTAATTTTTGAATTCTTTTTTATTCGGAAACACATGAAATTGGCAGGTGTTCTTATTCAGAATATATGTAATAGAATGGCATTTTCCATTTTTGACAAAAGATGTTTCAGAAAACACTATCAAAGTCGGTGTTTTGAACCGAATTTCCGACGCGCAGCGTCAGAAACGGAAAAAACGTGACCAAAATTGCTCTTAAGCATTTCATTTATCTAAAAATGGAAAACGCTATTCATTCCAAATCGCTTTAATAATCAGGCATGCAAGTGCCAAGCGTTTAAAAATTTGTTCATAAATGTGTCAGAAAGTTTCGTGATACTGAACGAGGGGAAATATGGCAAAGTATACACATTTAAAAACTTTAATACTTAAAAGCAAAATAGCATAGTTTTAATTATTGTCAACATTTTTGGTGGTTACATAAAACAAATGGAAGTCGAAGTTATTTTTAAAAGTGGTTATTTGCACAATAGAATTTCATATTATTAAAATATTTAATTTTATTATAATTTTTAATGGATTCATCTATTATTTTTATATTAGTATGCGTTTTTTACATTTATAATTTTCTTGTTTAACGGCTACATTAGCCGGTTTCCCAATCAGATGCAAAGTTTTAATTTGAATACGAGTTGCATAAAAAAAAATGATTGCCGATCCAATCCTTATCGTCGATCTTATCCGTATTTGGTGAAATCTTGTCATCCGAATCTATGCGAAATCATTTATCAGGTTCGGTCGGGTTGTGGGCCTACAGAATTTTTGTTGTTGTTGTTGTTGGGTTAGGGTAAGATTACGGGTTGAATGTAAATATAGTTTCAGTCAACCATCATTCATGTTCAAGTAGACATTCAATCATGTTCAAGAAGTATATAACCGGATTCGTGCATGTCTCTAGATCCGAGCCGACATCAGAAATTGTATCGTAACACAATTTCTGATAAAATCTGGTTACTTGGTCGTATGCAAGATTCTATTCTGAACAAGACTTACAGTAAAAACATTATACCCGACTCGGGTCAGATCGGGTTCACGAAAATCAGGTCACACGACAACTAATCCAAATCTATTCTGTAGCCAAACAAATTCAAAAAGATCGATCCGAAGTTTCTGGATTGTATTCGGGTAAAATCTGGTCACCCGACGCGGTGCAGTGTCGTCACAAACTTGAACCATAAAAAAATTTTGATCCGAACAATCCGTATAGGATTCGGGTAAAATCTGGTCACCCTATCCGATGCAGATTCGTCACATTTTTCACATTGAAGTCGCACGGTGACTTCACAAAGTAGTCAAATTGTGAGGTCACAGAAAGCCTTGAAAACGGCCATAACGACCTCGCATTTACGTCACAGTGACTTCACATCGACGTCACGTGACGTCACGACGACTGTCACAAAGTCACAGTGTGACTTCACAGTGACGTCGCCGTGATGTCACCATGCCTTACGGGTTATAATGTCCCCCCACCCCCCACGGAGCCACAAAAATCCCTCCCGGAGAAAAATGTCTGAATTCAACACTGTTTTTAATATCTTGCAACATCAGTTGAAAAGTGCTTATGTCTTTTGTTCGTCTGTTTTTCAGCCAACTGTCCATATTTTAACTCTCGTAAATATACTCGGATTGCCATATAATTTATATATGATAGTAAGGATTACTATGGCATGTTCGCTATTGAAAATGAAGTGTATAGCATTTATAATTCCTTTACAGAACACACAAAGGAATTCCATTGCATTATGGCCTATGTCTATGGGGAAATTCGTTTGCGGTGCATTTTAATAACGTTAAGATACTTCAAACATATTGAAATTGATATGCATCACTGAAGTAGACTACTATAGAAAATCCTCAACACCCATAATGTTGTATAAAAAAAGTGTTGAACATAGGCTCGGGGGGTGCCCCCCTCCCCCCAACATTCTGCCCACCAATATTTTGAAAAATGATACAGTCAATTAAAAATTGTTTTTGTCCGAAATCGAAATGACAATGAGCACTGTTATTTTCATTTTATATATAAATTTTATTTTTCTTACTTTTCTATGGATTTACTTAGCTTAGTAGATTCTTTTGGTACCTAATTTTGCATGTTCAAATCGAACTGGCCAGAACGGAATGATTGTGAAAGGTTTTCAGTAAAGCGACTATTTACATAAATCATATCTGTTATCTTGATAACAAGTAGAAATTGGATATAATATATATAAAATAAATATATACAAAAACCCCAAAAATATGAATTTACAGCATTTGTTATTATAACTTATAGAAGCTATAAATTATATTTTTATGTAGAAATGAATAATTAAACTTCGTCTTTGCTCAAGTACAGTATGCATTATGAAAAAAATAAATAATAAAATTTTACCTTTACTCAAATACAGTATGAATATTAAAAACACTACCGAGCGAGGCTCGGTCTACCAGGTACTTAGTATAATGGTTTAACACAAAAACTGTTAAAAATTTATGTACGTCTACCATTCTATTATAACAAGGATATGCTTGAAAATGAAGCTCAAGTTTTGCAAGAATTCTCTATTGTTAGCTTGAATTCTTTTAAAACTAAATATGCACTTCATAGGTAGTTTTAAATATTTTTATTATTCAATATGGTATGGTATATAGAAACAGTCACAAAACGAAAAATTGACTTCAGTGAAATATTTAATGAAGTATTAGGGTGAATTTTTTTTTAGGAAATATTTAACTCTGGGTATTTTTAAAGGACATCGCATACAAAAACAATTTTTGAAACGCTCTAAATACTTTCACAAGTATTATAATGCTTTATTATAAGATTTCTAATGGAATTCATATAACTGGCATAGCTACATATTCAGCCCACTGGAACAAGTAAAGAGTGTGCGAATCCTTGTTTCAAAAAACCCCTCCTCTCCCCTCCCCCCCACCCCAATAAAATTATAAGGTTTTAAAAATGTATAATTATTCATTTCAATTTAAAACTTTAATTAATATCGATTCATTTCAAATTCAAGACATTTTAACAGAAAGACGTTCGGTTAATAACTATAAATGTAACATTAAAATAAATTGAGTATGGAGTCCCTACTAATATTTATTACATATTTCATAAATTTTATTGACAAAATGTATATATTTTTGTATTGTTTCCACATAATGATGAAAATAAACTGTCGCTTTATAGCTTTCTTGGTTGAAAACTTTATTCAGATAAATTGACAGTTATTCTTTGAATCGATATAGAGTAGGATTTAGATGATTATAGTTTTATTTACCCTTTCTTTACTATGTTTTATAGAGAATTTCGCAAATAAAAAAAAAATATATATAAATATTTTTACAAATCTTTAGTTTGCCCATTCTAATTTTGTACTCTTATGATTCGTGCGCCTGGAGCAGTTTGCTCCAATTGCTTTACGGTAGCTACGCCCCTGAATTCATAGACAATTTGTAAGAACTCACCGTAGTTACCTCGAAGTGGAAACTAAAGAAATATTCTTTCAAAAAACAGTTCAGTACAAACTTTAAATCATATTTGTGTGCCTTATTTTTACTGTAGTTTTTTTTTTTTTTTTTTTTTAAACTATACCGAAATAACATCGACTGCTAAAGAAAGTTGCATAAAATTACGACCATCCAATTCTTATGTGACTTTATTTTCAGTGCTTTAGGAAGAAACGGTTGTATTTTAAAAAAGGTGTGAATATATTTCTTTAATAACTAATAAATCTTGAAGTACATATATAAGAGTACATGTGAAAAAAATATGAAATCGATCCCTCAACATTTAGTACATATTTTGTTCGAAGAAATTCCAGAAATGCAAGTTTCCCATTATTAATGTGAGTCAATGTCTATCAGTTTCGTGACAATTCAAGTTTACGAAAGTTAAAACACGGACAAAGAAACCAAAGCCGTAAATACATTCCAGTTATGCTGGAAAGTGTTAAAATAAATGGCAAGCCATACATTATTTTATTTACTTTTGTGTGTGTGTGTGTGTGTGTCGCCGAATCAAAATTGTAGAATGGTTCTTAAATGATATTTTTTTAGGCTAATTTATTTAAAAAAAAATCTAAATTACCAAAAAAGAAAAAAAAGAAAAAAAAAGAAAAAAAGAAAGATGAAAAAGAAAAAAAGACTGCATTAAAAACGAATTTGTTCTTTTGTTCGAACCCGTGGGAAAGAACACTCAAGAAGTTGCTATGATAAACATTCAGAAAGATTTGAACTAAAAAAAGAAAAGAAGATTAAAAAAAAAAATAGTAAAAGTACCTATGTTTTACTGGTTCGTATAAAAAACTCTTTGTCTGAAAACAATATCTTAATTAAAGTTATATGGATTGGATATCGTGTTTATTTAAGCAAAAGTTTAGCCTGAAATAACATTCGCTTTTATGTGTTTGCATTGAGCAAAATAATGTATAAATGGGCTAAAAAAATAAAATAAAATGGAGCTATTAAAATTATAATTATGTGAAACATCCATCCATTAAAGAGGGTAGGAATTTACCCATCTGCATGCAAACAAAGCGTCATTTATAATTTAAAAATAAATAAAGAAAGAAAATGTGACAACCTGTTATCTAACGTTTTTTTTTTCTGCATTCTATAAAACTGTGTCTCTAAAAATTATCGCAAACTGATTATATAAAACAAGTCTGTGAAAGAAACGGAAGATTATCCACACGCTAAGCAACTTTTCTTTTTTTTCCATTTCTTTTTATTATCATTTTTTATACGTAAGGAGAGAGTATGCAAAACCCCTGAGGCAATTAATTCCGTCGTCATAACAGATGAATTAAAAAGAACAACGCGGAATTCTTAGATTACTATAATAGGAAACATGGTAAGAAAATTTATCTCCGGCGGTCAATGTTTATGACCCAAATCATTGAGTTGCAAGAATATGCGAATGCTCTGCGGCCGGGGTTGCCACAATTGAAACTTAACTTATTTGGTTATAAGTTGCGAATATATCTTTAAAGAACGTTTTATCTACAAAGAAATATGTTCCTTTCTCTTAGCTTTGTTTTCATTTTTACAGCACGCCTTTGGCAATAAACACAGAATACAACAAGTTTTGCTATAATAAAAGTTTATGTAATTTGAATCTATCTTTGGAATCAATCTGACCTGTTTTTAGATTTAAATCGTCTGCTGAAGCTATTGTTATCATATAGGAGATAAGTTGATTAAAAAAAAAAGAAAGAAATGATTTACTTACTATACATTTTTATATATAGTTTTAATAACTGTTATATTGCGCGATCTTCTTCAAGGACCCAGAGAGAAAAATTTCGGGATTAATCTTTCAAAGTTAAAAAATATCATCTTTTTAAAAAGTATATTTAAAGAATTACGAGCATGATGACAAGCTCAGAAGCTAAAATATTATTATTATCTCTGTAAAAATCAAGCCTGCTAACGGTAAACGATTTATTCGAAAGGATTTCATCCGCATCAAATGGATGGAACGAACTCTTTCTAAATATTTCTACTAAAAGCTAAGAACCGGGAGAATTATGGAGCAGAAAAATATAAAAATATAGGACAAATGCATTCTACCTTATCCAACAAATTTTCAATTTAAAATCATATTGAAACTTTTATATTCTCTCTCTCAGTTTTATTTTGCTGCGAAATTTGTACTATCATAGAAGCATAGGCATTATTTTCAAATAACAACAAACTAAATCCAAAAAGAATATAAGAAAACAGCCTTATTCACTGATTTTATTTTCTCACCAGAGTGGCTAAGATTAATAACTACTTGTGCCACCGCCACCTTATTACGCAGAAGGGAACAAAACTTCTCCCTTTTAAGTTCGCACCCATACTAGATTACTCATAACCTAAAACGATAAAAGAACTTCAAAGATTTCTCAGATTTGTAATTTTTTTCCCGCTGATTTTTGCGAATGTTAGTTGAACATCGAACAGTCCTTAAGAACCTACACTAGTCACGGGAACAAACGCTCAAGCTAATGTTAAGTCTATGAGAAGGTTATTTTCAAATTTTTCGCTCGCATTTTAATATTTTTAATTGATTTTTTTTTTTTTTTTTTTTTTTACATGGGATGACTGAGGTCGATGTTAGTTTTTACTTTTACCATTTTGGTTAAAGCTTTTTTATAAGCGGACATTTTCAATTTTGGAACCGGTTCTGAAAGTTAAAATAACCTTATATGTACAGGGTGATTCATAATGAATGGGACAAAAAGAAAACATGATTGTGAACGTTGTAATTAATATATTTAGAAAATTCAAATTTACCTCAAAACTACATTCATTCAAGTTTCTACAGGTGTTCAATATGTGCCCCTCCGGTGACACGACAAATGTCTACACGATAATCAAGCTCCTGCCACACTCGTGATAGCATATCCCCTGTGATGGAGTTCAACACTGCATTTATCCGCTGCTTCAGTTCCTCTAAGTCCTGAGGAAGTGGAGGCACAAACACCTTGTCTTTAATGAAACCCCAGAGAAAAAAATCACAGGGCGTTAGATCTGGTGATCTCGGCGGCCAATGAAGATATGTCAAATCCTGTGGCCCAGCACGGCCAATCCAGCAATGGGGTAGACGTTCGTTCAGGAACTCACGTAAATGTCTTTGCACAACAGTTACCGAGAAGGTTTTGGCATATTCGAAAACGCAGTACGCTTTCTCCTGCATGGACGACATTTTGTTTAACAGCGCCTCTAGCGGCGAGTTCGTCATTCGATGATTTTTCCTTTTTGCCAAATAAAACTTGTATAATTGTAGTTGCAGAATAAATTTGTTTCGGCTGAATAAATCCATTATGGCAGTCACACTGCGCTATTCTTTTTGGCCCATTCATTATGAATCACCCGGTATATACAGTGTCTCACATAAGTGATGGGACACTTGTGCTTTACAAAAGGAAACTAATCAAATAAATTAAAAAAACATGTACACATTTTTTTGTGGGTGTGTTTCATACTTAAATTTAGTAAAGATTATTACATAACTTACATTTTGTCAAAATATTAAAATATTAATTTAATAAAAATACAAATGTTTAGAACGGAGCAAAAAATAGCTCACATAAGTGATGGGACACCATTATATATGCAACAAAAATCGTCTGAAATAAGCAATAAAAATATTTTTTGGGGTTTTATTTTTACTTAAAAGCAATTGGCAATAATTTATAAAATCGTCTGCAGTATTTCTCTCCAGTTTGTTTTGGAATTTTTGTGTTTTTTAGCTCTGTGTAGCCATGAATGCTAAACGAAAAGAAACTTCGCCTGAAATTCGAAAATTAGTTATTAATTTGCATATTGAACGTGGAAAATCTATTAGAAAAACTGCTGAAACAGTTAACTTGAGTCGTTCAACAGTTTTCAATATCATTAAACGATATAAAAATAATCATATAATTCAGGATAAAAGAAGACCTGGCCGACCATCAAAGCTATCCAATGGAATAAAGCGAATTATCGTTCGAAATATTAAAAAAAATCCAAGAAATAGTGCTTCAAAAGTTGCTGCTGATTTACAAGCATTATATGGAATAATTGTTAATCCTGAGACTATTAGAAGGGTAATTCGATCTGCTGGATATCACGGTAGAGTAGCCAGGAAAAAATTCTTCGTAAGTGAAAAGAATAGAAAACTCAGACTAGCTTTCGCAAAATCCAACATAAATAAGAATTCTGATTACTGGAATAAAGTTATATTTGCTGATGAGAGTAAATTTAATATATTTGGTTCTGACGGTAGAATCTTGGTGTGGAGAAAACCCAGGGAAGAATTTCGCAAACAGAACTTGGTACCAACAGTAAAACATGGTGGAGGAGGAGTTATGGTATGGGGGTGTATGTCGTCCGCTGGAGTTGGTAATCTTGTTTTTATTGACAGTATAATGGATCAGTACAAGTATATTAATATTTTAAAGCAAAATTTGAAATCTTCAGCACGAAAATTGAACCTTCATAACGATTTTAAATTCTACCAGGACAATGACCCCCAAGCGCACTGCTCTGAACGTTAGACTCTGGCTGCTATATAACTGTCCTGAAATAATAAAAACACCACCACAATCTGCAGACTTAAATCCCATAGAGAATATTTGACAAGAATTGGAATCAAGAATTCGCAAACACACCATTTCTTCAAAACAACAACTAAAATCGGTGCTTCAAGAAGAATGGAGTAAAATCACTCCAGAAATCACAAAAAAATTAGTCGAATCCATCCCAGAAAGATTAAATCATGTTTTAAAAGTAAAAGGAAATCCAACAAAATATTAAAACCTTTTAAAAAGTAAAATTTTTGGATAAATATTTGATGGAAAAGTAAGTGTCCCATCACTTATGTGAGCCATTTTTTGCTCCGTTCTGAACAATTGTATTTTTACTAAATTAATATTTTAATATTTTGACAAAATGTATGTTATGTAATAATTGTTACTAACTTTAAATATGAAACACACCCAAAAAATTTTTGCACATGTTTGTTTATTTATTTTATTGCAGTTTCTTTTTATAAAGCACAAGTGTCCCATCACTTTTGTGAGACACTGTATATATAAACTGGGGCCAAAATCGAAAAAGTACAAACTAACAATGTTAGAGATCAACCTCAGCTATCCTATGTAAAAAATAAATAAATAAATAAATAAATAAAATCACAATTGAATCCATTTGGACACTACACTGTTAACTAGTATTTTAAAAAATACTAGTTAAATTAAAATTCTAATGCTAATTTAAATTACTGGTATTTTACAGACAAAATAAAGGAGCACCTATGGGATCTCCTATTTCCGGTCTGTTGGCTGACTTAACCTTATGATTAATAACAACGTTTTCATGTTTAATAAGAAATTTTACAGACAAAATAAAGGAGCACCTATGGGATCTCCTATTTCCGGTCTGTTGGCTGAATTTAAACTTAGACCGATGGAGGAATTTATTTTTAAAAGTTTGAATTTAACACCAGAAGTTTGGCTAAGATACGTGGACGATATCTTTATCACATGGAATCATGGAAAGCAAGAACTCCTATCTTTCATCTCAAAAATAACCGAAATAGATGAAAATATTAAGTTTACGTTGGAAATAGAAGAAAATTCATCACTACCGTTCCTGGATATTCAATTAATTAAAGATGACAACAACCTAAAACGTAAAGTCTATCGTAAACCGATGAGAAGTAACACAATAATCCCATTTAATGCCTCTACAACTTTCACTTATAAGATTGCTGCCTTCAATTCATTCATCAAGCGTGCTTTTCTGGTTTGTTCAAGTGAATTCGCATCCAAGATGAACTTAATTTTATCAGAGATATCGCCATTAGCCATGGTTTCCCCGCTCATCACGTACAGAAAATTATAGAAAAATTCAATGGCCATTTAATTCAGCATCCTGTCCCTAGCAATAATAAACCAAACTATCGTAAATTCCAATATATACCTATTATATTTGAAAGGATTAAAAGGGCCCTCCGTAAATACAATATCCATCTTATTGCTGTCCCTCCCAGAAAATTGGTTGACTTAGTTTCATGTAAATTAGATCCTATCCCCCCTGATCAATTCGCAGGTGTTTATGAAATCCCCATTAGCTTAAATAATAATAGTATAATTTTTTACATTGGTATGACTAAAAGAAAGTTTTTGGAAAGGTTAAAAGAGCATAAAAACGACATAAAATTTGGAAAGTTATCCACTGCACTCTCCCGGTTTTACGCTAAAAATAATGATACTGTAATTAATTTCGATAAAGCAGGAATTATCCATAGGTTCAATAACCCATTTAAAGCCGCCATTAGGGAATCATTGGAAATTAAAATTATAAAAGATTGTATTTGTAATGATAACTTTTCTTTCAACATACCTAGTTTATGGGATACATTTTTAACTCCTTGTTAATTCATTGTTTTGTTTTTCGCTCTTTGGCAACAGAGAGCGCCCGCTTATTTTATTTAAATTTTTCCATACTGTTGATTTCAATTTTCTCGTGTCGAAAATTAAAAGATCAATAGTCGTTTGTGTTGTTCCTCTTCCCCGATGATGGCTTTAAGTTTAAAGCCGAAACATGTAGGATTTTAGCTCTTTTATGAGTTTAAAACAATTTTTACACTGATTTTAGCAACTAATAAGCACAATTTGTACAATTTGTGTTTTTAAATAAAATCATTTACAAATATTAAAATGCGAGCGAGAAATTTGAAAAGAACCTTCCCACAGACTTAACATTAGTTTGCGCGTTTCTTTGCATGAGTAGTGTAGGCTCTTAACAGCTATTTGAAAGGCCACTAAGAAAAACAACAAAACGAAAATTGAGTGGTCGAATAAAGTCGAAAGTGAATTTTAAAAGTGTAGGGAATTAAATGCAAATGCGCAGACATTTGGCACTCCCGAAATCAGAAGATAAATTATTTTTGTAAATAGATGCTTCAGATTTCGCAATAAATGGAGCATTATTGCAAATATTTGAAAACGAATTGCAGTTTCTTGCTTTTTATTTGGAAAATTTACCCTGACTGAAAGTGCTTACACTGCATACAATAGAGAATTACTTGTAGCATATATTGGTACAAAGCATTTTCTACACATGCTCTAAACAAGATGCTTCAGTGCAGTTAAATGACACTGAATTTATAAATTAGATTGATAATCTGCAAATTTTACAATTGCAGAAAGTTACCTTAACAGATCAGGTATATCCAAATATATTCTGATTTCTCAACAGCTACTGCAAGACCTTACATCCCTGTTTCCGTTCGTAAACATTTTTTTCATATTTTCACATCCGGGAATTAGGAGTACGATTAAATTGGTGAGGTCTCAATTCATTTGGCCGTCTATTAATAAATGTTGTACGATTTTGCCAAGACAATGTGTCCCTTATCAAAAAGCTAAGGTCAGGCGGTACACTAAAACCCCAAGTTCTTTCCCTAACCAAACTAAGAGATTTTTAACATGTATACTTCGATATTGTCTGTCGGGACACCTTCTCACGGGAACTCTTACTGCCTCACAATGAGGGGCAGATGTACAGGACAGGTTGGCCAGAAAGTGTGGCTATCCCAGATATCAGGCGTAGACTGTAGCTCAAGTTTTCTACAACCATTGGATCACGAATTTTGGCCGCTCATCACAGATCATGATGGATCAGGGAAGGCAATTCGAAAGCATGTTGTGTCAGTCGCTATCTCACTTTCTATGGATTAAAAGGATTAGATCTTCGGACTTCGGCAACCACCCACAGGCAAACGGCATGGTTGAAGACTTTCACCGCCCTCTTAAAGTCGCCAACTAATGGCCTGAACAGACTAATGCCCACCATACTACCAGGTTTTCACACAGTCTTCAGGACATTCAGGCTACAACAGCTGACTACTTACGCTCGTATTCACGAATAACTTCGACCGAGAGTTGAACCGAGGGTCCAGTAACCCCAGGTTGAGGTTTTCAACCGAGAGTTGAAAACTCGTATTCACCGTCTACTTCGGACGAAAAGTTACCCAACTCAGAGTTACTCGACCCCGGTTGAATAAAGCGTGCTAATTGGTTAAAAAAATCAGATGACGTTTTCGGTTTCGCGTTGAAGCTTTGTTTGTTTATATTATGGAAGAAAAGTGCCGGAAAAAAAAGGAAATTAAATGTAGTACTTATTTTATTTTTTACAAAATATATGCACAAAATAAAAACTTGTAATTACTAAATATGGCGATTAACTTATTTTAATTTCTTACAAAGTTTAATATTTTTTTAACAATTTATTCAAATTTTATGTATTATTATTATTATTACTTTTAAACATATATGTGAGTTAAGAAAGGGATATGAAATGTGTTAATTGCTAAAGTAAATTTTATAAGTTTATTTTTCAAATAAAATTTGTCTTAGTAGCTAAACGAAAACTTGATTTGATCAAAACGAAAATTTTATTTCAACAGCAATTATGTTGATTTCTATTATTAATAGCTATAATTAGTAATTAATTAAATAATTTCTAATTAAGACAATATTAAAATGGAGAAAAAGGAAAAAATTCCAGAAAGTAGCCTCTAGTACGATTTTTATTTTGTCGAATCAATTTATATATTAAATGATATCAGATGTATTGATTTGATTTTTTTTATTTTCAGCAATCTAATTAAAATGATTAATTCTAATACAATTAGATAGTAATTAATATGCACATTGACAAAAACAACAACAACAAAAGAGTGGAAATAATATCAACAGAGCTTCAAAGGAACAGAGCTTCAAAGAGTGCTTAAAAGGTAGTGTTTGTGGTTCTAACAGTGCCCTGGCACCAGGCACCCAAGTTTTTCAGGAGCTCCAACGACGCATTCAATTATCGCTTCCGATCGGTTAACAAACATTTTATTTTAACTAGTCGCTAAATAATAAACTCCAAACTTGTTTTTAGTTTAAACTGTCAACCATGGATATATTGCTATTTTATTAGATGTTATTTTAATGAACACTAATATTTTAAACCTTTTAAGGCTACTATATAAATTTTCATTCAACACAGAATCGAGTAAAGTCTTTTCTAAATAATGATAAATGAATTATGTATACTATCTGGACATAAAACTGTGAAATATTACAAAAAGTTGATTTTTTTTTTTAAATTGTAGCTTTTAGAAGCCCCTTTACCCCTTTTGTATAAGAATTTTTCCATTATCAGATTTACAAGTTCAAAGGTATTCACTTGACTGCCTTTGAATATTTTTTAATAAATCAGCCTAAATAATTACAAAATATTTTTACATGCATAGACATCTATTTTTAGATCCAGTGCATCATTGAAAAATATGTATTTATATAGAAAATTATACTTCATTTTCTATATTCTTTCTAGTTCTTAAATTTTACTTTTTTCACTCATTTAGATGTCACTTCATAGATTCAATTACAATTTTATTTATGAGAGAGAGAGAGAGAAAAAAGATTTTTAAATATTTTTTTATGAATGAATGGCGATAGATTTCTAGACTAGATAAGGAAAAAAATGATAGTTCGTAATCTGATAAAACAATCTGAATTTATCAACGATAATTTCAGATAATTTTATAGTACTGAATTTTAAGGAATATAATTTTTTTGAATGTGATTTAGTGGAGAAGAATAAGTGCCCCATTTGCCCCACCCTACCCATGCATCACTATCTTTCTTTCTTTCTTTTTTTTTTTTTTTTTTTTTTTTTTGGTCAGTGTTATAAGTTAATTAAAGTAAATTAAAACGTGACTCAAGATTCTATGTAAGATATAGAAATAAAAAGAAAGTTTAAAGTATTAAAAATAGAATGTATGTAATCTTATATATATATATATATATATATATATATATATATTATCTGCAAACTTTTTAGCTGGTTTGTTTATATTTATACATACAACTCATATATTATATGTTTAATTATTTGCTTACATAAATATTCAAGATCATGAAGAGTAGAGTTTATTTGCCTTAAAAAATTGTCAACATTACCTAAAGGGCTAATAAAGCATTACTAAAATAACATATTTTGCATTTAAGGTTATTTATTTTTTTCAAATTTTCATTTTAAAAAAAATTAGGAATAACGAATGTATTTTAACAGTAGCGAAATGACTCCTGTTTACATAAAAGAAATTTCAGATATCAAACTAATTAGTATTTTTGATTTACCAACTAAAGTAAAAAAATTCAAGGTTTTTTTTTTTTTTTTTTTTTTTTTTTTTGGGGGGGGGGGGGGGGGAGGGGACATTTTTGTGAAAAGTAAAAGAAGTTATTTTTGTGAAATGTATTATATTTTTGCGAAAAAAACATTTTGTAACAAAAGAGGAAATTCAGTTATTCAAATTCAACCAAGTATTTATTAAAAATAACTTCTTTAAGTCCTGCTAAAGTTTTACTTTTTGGTGAATTTGTTTTGTTAGTAGATTACACATTTTGAAAGCTAACACAATAAAAATAATTAATGAAGAGTATGTTTTTGTGGAATTGGATTTTGTGAAGGGTCCTGTTTTATTAAAAGGAGTTTTGTGAAGGGCTTGTTTTATTAAAAGCAATTTTATGAAGGGCCCTGTTTTATGACATGGATTTTTGTGAAGGGGCCCTATATAGGCCCCAAATTTTGTCTGGATTGATCCTTAGTATGTGTATATGTGAAAACATGA
Source organism: Maratus michaelseni (assembly GCA_963931845.1). Classification (NCBI taxonomy): domain Eukaryota; kingdom Metazoa; phylum Arthropoda; class Arachnida; order Araneae; family Salticidae; genus Maratus; species Maratus michaelseni. Next base: position 165,780,956 of record OZ007592.1, on the reverse strand, counting down.
TGGGAAAAGGGGGAGGGGATAAGTTTGGTTCTGTAAGTTTATTATGTACAGCTGTTATAACTTTTTATATACCGTACAATCAATGGTTTAGGTCATATCAATTCTGTCATGATAGACAAAATTGGAAGTGACAAAACGTTTATTTGAAGAGAAGCATTATTTTAAAACAAAGGTGTTTCTGGATTTTTTGCCTGGTGTTATTTTAAAAATGAACAATTTTTTATCAATGTATTTCAGCCCTTTACTTCTATTGTAATATTTTAAATTATATATAATTTTGAAATTAAAACACAGTTGAAACTTAAATGTAATTAAATAAATATTTCAAATTTCTCAAAAATTTGAAAATATAACGTAAAGCTCTAAAACAGAAATAACAATAGTATAGTGTTAATCAATGATAGAGTTGTTTAATTAATATAAACATATTCGTGATTTAAACAAAGAATAAACCTACTAAAAATCTTCAATAGATAAATACAACTCGGATGATATATTGTTTAGTTTAAAACCACAATATCTAATTTATAGAGCTAATCTTATATTTATATAACAGATCGTACATAAATAATAATAGTGTATCTTTCACACAAGACACAAAATTTAACTTTTACTCATATTCTACGAGTACCAAAATCGAAAACCTACATTGAGTCGATGGATACTTGAACATAATCTAAGTATTTTTTACTTAAAGAAAAATGCAAATTAGTCTGATGTCTCAAATTTTAATTAGAACTTACGTACGACATTTATTTCGCTATTAAAATACATTCATAAATTCTTTTTAAGATCAAAATTGCAAAAACAAATAACCTTAAATGCAACAATTTTTATTTTAATAGCAATTTATCTACCATTAATGTAATGTTGACTATTTTTTATGGCAAATAAAATTCTTCGCGACCATGCTTATTTATATAAACAAACAATTAAACATAAAATATAGAGGATTTATATATAAATATAAACAAACCAGATAAAAAAAGTTGAAGCTAATACATATATATGAGATCACATACCTTTGCATATTGTTCTTTTGTTTTATAATAGTAATAAATTTCTATTATATCTTATACACAGCAAGGGCGGATCTAGACAGTCTTCAAGGGGGGGGCGATATCAGAAATTTGAAAGTTAATATCCGACCCGCAATCTTGGTCGTGTCGGGCCTAATTTTTTTTAAATTGGGGTCAGGTTTACTTCTACTTTTTTGCTACGGGTCGGGTTTGGGGCGGGTTGACTCCTACTTGTTTACTGTAGGTGGGGTTTGGGTCAGGTTAACTTGTTTTTGGTACGAGATGGGTTCCGGTTGGGTTAATTTTTACTTTTTTTGCTGCGGGTCGGGTTGACTTCTACATTTTTCCTGCGGGTCGCGTTGACTCACATTATCGGGTTGGGTTTTTTTACTCTTGCGTGTAGGGCTGTAGCTAGAAGCAAACAATAGGGGGTGCTCAAGAGAATGTAGGGGGGGCTCATACTATTTCTCTCTCTCTGACACATGCACGCACAAACACAGATATATAGGATCAAAGTACATATATAAAAGTAAATCAGTGCATATTAGGTAGATTTTGTAAGAAATACTACCTATTACATTCTCCCCTATGTTGGAATTTCTGGAAAATTTTGCAGATCTATGCCGATCATGACTCCCAGAACCGAAAACCACCCCCCAGTTCAAAACTTTTATCTATCTATCTATCTATATCACTTTTTTATGGACACGATAACTTCAATAATTCTGCACAAATCTCTTCCAAACTAATACATAAAATCAAGGTGTATAAAATCTCGGTCAAGTTCATTAATGGGCAAAATCGAACCACTGGGTAGGGGGGGGGGCTTTTTGTGAAAACAGAAAACCCTATAACTTCTTAATTATGATAAGTATCACCGAATCCGTTTAAAGTTATTATTACTTCTAGGTAAAGGGCCGAAAATTTATGTATGACAGATTTTGATATCATTAAAAATGGCCTCGAAGGGGGGAGGGATAGGGGTTTAAGAAGAAAAAAAATTCCAACTTTGTCAATTCACAAGTTATTAAATCCACTTAAATTTATTATAAATCCTCTTAATATTATCTACAAATTTTTTATAGGACCAACCCTTACAGCAAAATAAAATTAAAAACAAAGCAATCTCTGTCGGCTCCGCCAACAGACACAGGTAGTTTTCGAAGTGGGTGGTCCCAACTCCCGAATCATGGCAAAAAGGTAATTTTTTCTGCAATTCCCAATAAACAGGAGCCCCATGGTCTGCGTCTTCGAAATCTAACCTGCGCCTGTAGGCTGAACTGACTGGGATTTTTTCATATTGTAGGCACTGCGTTTCATATTAAACTGTTTATAATAACCTTATTTCATTCTAAGAAAAGTAAAAGCTGCAGACAGGGATGTATTGGAGGATATACGGTGGATGCGCCGTATATTTTCTGGATTATTTTAAGGAATACCGTATACCCACTTCTCAAAAACAATATACTATAGCATAAACTCTTTAGGGCATAAGCTCTTTAGCATATACTCCCTCTGCCTGCAGCGGATGCCCTCTGTTTTTTTTTACAACTACATCACTGGCTGCAGAAGGAAAATTTTCAGTGTAAAATTATACTAGTGAAATAATAAGTGATGATGTCAGTAATTAAATAAAAAGCGCACAGTTCAAAAGAATTGCAACCTTTAATTTTTTTCTGAATATTCCCTGCCATTAAAGATTCAAAAGTTATGTTTTTATATGATAAAAAACATTAGAAAAATGAAGGATGTATTTTGCATTTTAAAATTATTCAAATGCTAAAACCACTTGTATTTAAATTGGCTATTAGTTTTTTTCATTAGTATCATTTATAAATTAAAAATCTTATATAAATTTAAACTAGGATGACTCAAATAGGAAACAATGTTTATCATAAGCTTCATATTTACTATCAAACTTATTAGAATAACTTTGTTTTATGCTAATAATGGAAAACGCTGCAAAATGAAAAAATTCAGTATATAACTAACACAAAAGTCAATGTTTGCATCAGCAAAAGTTTGCTTATTCTGAGTATGTGCAGATAGGATGCGCGCATATTGAAGCACTCGAAGAAGTTTTTAAACAAATACTACAATTTAATTTATGCAAAACTGTAAAAAAAAAAAGCCAAAACTAAGTTCAATTTTTGAACAGAGTTTCTTTTGGATTTTTGAAACAGAATTTCATTTGGCGACTTTGGCAACTTCCCCAGGGGGAGCTCAAAATTTTTCAGAGGGTGCTGAGCCTCCCCTGGCACCCCTCTAGCTACGGCCCTGCTTGCGGTGTCGTGCTCGGGTTGACACAATTTTTTAAAAGAATGTCTAAAATATTTTTTCCCGATAAAATCTATATGCAGTAAAACTTTCATAACGGACAGTCCCAAATAGCGGAAAGCTTTATGTAGAAAATACTTTCTTTTATTTAGTAAAACCTCCGAATTACGGACACCTTGGAGCCGTCGAGTTTATCCGCAAATTCAGAAGTAATATCATGTACAGTAAGACCTCCGTACGGTCACTCCTGAAGAGCGGAGACAGTCCCCAATACAAATTTTTTATATTTTTGCGCACTCCTCCGAGTAAGAGATAAATTCGACGGCACCTCGGTGTCCGTTATTTAAATGTTTTACAGTATTTGAATATTAATGAGTATATATATACTATATGTTTATATTTCTATATAAAAGAAAATTGAAATTAGAGATATAATTGCATATATACTACATTTTATACTTCTATTAAAATATAGATTAATTTTCATTCATTTCGGTTTTGGGAGGATGAAGATTTTTTTTTTTCGGGGTTCGGTTTGGTTACAATGGAATTTTCGGGTTCAGTTTGAGACAACCCGATCAGCGCAGGTCTCTAGGTGGAATTTTAAGTTGTATGTTCAAAAGGTGGAATTATTTTAAATGGGATTTTTGTAGTATCTTAAGAATTGCCCAGTGCGCTAAATTTTTTAGGAACTCCAAAACCTCGCTGTATTAAAAATTACGGTATAAGAAACTACAGTAGTCTCTAGGGAGCGAGAGCAAATTTTTGAATTGCTACGCGCGCTTAAAACACAGCCTTTGCTACTGATCTTGTATTCTTATATGTGTATGAATATCAATGATTTTGTAAATGTGCCAGAAAAAAGTGAGTTTGTTTTTGAGAACCAAACTTTCAATTCATTAAGGCTTATGGCCTATAGTACCGAGCCCTGCTTTTGTTTTTTACTATGGGCCCTGAGGTGCTATAATGCCCCTGTCAGGTTGTCAGCCTAACGCGGGACCATCGATATTTAGCACGAAGATTAGGAGCGAACATTATCGTAGATTATGATAACTTGAAAGTTGTCGCCAACTGGACAGATGTAGGGATGGGTATAGTGAGGCTGGGCGAGCTCTTCTCCCTGTAACATCGCCTGTAACGCAATCAATGTATTGGACCTTCTAATAAAACGCCCAAAGAAACAACAAACACTTCAAAGATAAAACTATAAGGAAGAACGACATCACATTACAGTACTAATAAAATGGTTGCCCAGATTTTTATTAGAAGTATACAGCGGTAGGACGAAAAATATACAAAGCATTCATACAGACTTTTTTTAGAGGCAATGTGTATCTCTGTGCACTTGGGAAGATACCTTACAGAAGTCGCATAAAGGCTCATTTTTTTAAGGCTAATATAATCATGGAGACATTTTTAAGCTTTAATTGATCGCCACATTTCAAAATTCTGTAAAAAAATACTAACTGGGTATAAGACTGCTTGTTTCTTTATATCAAAGATCAGTTTTTATTCAGTAAAGACTGTTTTGAAGCTTATTAACGAAACATATATTCAGTAGTTATGAGACACTGGCTGAAAGAAGCAGTTAGAAAAAACATTAAAACTAGTTTAGATATCTCGGTTAGAGGTCTACACTTGCCGAAATTTCCAGCCTCGGGCCAGGCCCGGCCCGGCATAAAAGCGTGAGCTCGACTCGGCCCGCGCCAGTATAAAAGCTAAAAGTTTGTCCCAAGCCCGGATCTGCCAGTACAAAAACTTAATTGATACTTCACCGCCAGATTTAATCTCCACAAAATATGCCGATATTTCTGAAGCAACATTATTCTACAGTTAAAATTATTCATAAAGCCCACTTATGCGCAGATTTTTTTTTCTCAAATTATGTTTGAAATTCATGGATTACAGAATGGAAACAATATTAATGACAGATAATTGTGTATATAAACCCTCATTAAATATTTGAATTATATAATTACATTCAGATGAATATTCAGTAAGAATATCAACGTAGTTTAAAATTAAAGAAACAAATAATAAAAGAAAGTCATAATTTTAAAGCTCTACAAAGCAAAAAGTACATTTTTACTTTCTTCTATATATAACAGAAGAAAGTATTTAAATTGATATCATCAAAAGTGTATGAAGTTATGCATAGAATTAAACCAAATTTCATTAATAGGTTTTTGACTAACGGCTAGCAGGTCGTACTTAAATTTGGGGATATTCCGCCGGATGGGGGGCTCTGTAATAACGATTTTTGTGACATTTTCATTATTGTATCATTGGAAAGTGTAGGAAGTTATGCATGAATTGAACCAAATTTTATTTATGGGTTTTCAAAGATGGCCAGCAAGTCCTAATTGAATTTAGGGATATTCAGCCGGAAGGGGGCACTGTGATACCGATTTTTGTGCAATTTTTCGCAGTTTAACATCAGTTGTTCATGCAGCGAAGGTAACCACGCACTTCGCAAGCAGCTGACGTAAAACAGAATTCTGTGATGCGAATTTTGAAGTATTAACATGTATGAGATAGAAGAAAGTTTTGAGACTGGCACATCTGACTAGTTAAAAATATCTCTTTCATTTATTAAACCAAATTAAATTTCTAAAAATTATGTTAAAAAATGCACAACATCACTACAATTTTTACGAAAACAAATAAATACTAGTATGTTGTGACTATCACAACTTTCTTCTATATAAATCAAATCGTCTGCAATAAAAATTAAATGACGATCTATTCGTTCTTCAGATACAGCTAACGCGGAAATCGTGAAAAACAGATCATACCGGCGACATCTGTTGGGCGGTATATACCCAATTCTAATAAAGATCTATTTATGCCAAGGTCAAACATAATCTAAAGTTTAATGAAATTCCGTGCGTTAATTCTTGAGATATAGCTATCGCGAAAATCGCAAAAAATGCAGCATAGCAGCACCACCTGTTGAGTAATTTAAACCAAAACATCAACAGCATCAATTTTGTCAAGGTCTAACAGAATATGAATTTTCATTAAATTCGGCGCATTAGTTCTTGAGGTAGAGCGCCCACAAAATTTGTGTCACATATATGTAGACAGACAGACACATGTACAGACATTTTCTAAGAACAGTCAATTCGTGTTCAGGACCTCCTAAATTGTAGAAATACGTCGAAAATTTTTACTAATCCAATACTTTGTTCTTGTAAAGATAGAAGAAAGTCAAAAATGCCATCCGAACATAGGCTCGGGGGAGAAGAATTTAGAGGTATGTATTAACGAGCCAATAAAAGTTTTCATACGGGTTGAGTCAGACACAGTCTGAACTCTTAGCTTTTATATCGGGTCGGGCCCGAGTCTGGAAATTTCGGCTCGTGCAGATCTCTAAGAAGAATGAATTCCATGCCAAACTCGTCCCTTAGACCGGAAAAAAGAAGTCTAGCCCGTCCCGGCTCGAGTTTACAGAAAAAATGAATACCCGGCCAGGAAAGAGCAGAGAACAGGCAAGGTCCGAGTTTCGTGAATGAAAATTGGCTCGAGATTTTTCTTTGGGTGCGACCCTTTCCCGCACAGACCTCTGATGCAGACCTTTTATTAGCGCAAGGGAGATGGGGGGGGGGGGGGGATATGATCGATCCACCACTGGTCGCAACCGGGCCGAATTTTCAGCTTTTATGCTGGCCCCAGGCCTGAAAATCTCGGCCCGTGCAAACCTCTAGAAAGAATGAAATCTAAGCCAGGCTCGACCCGAAAAAAAAGAGGTCTAGCCCGGCACCAGTCTTCAGAAAATGCGAAGCCCAGTCCAGGCCCAAGTCTCCAGAAAAAATAAGGCCCGGTCCCGACCCGACCCTTAAAGAGTGAAGACCTGTCCCGGCCCGACCTAGGTCGGGCCGGGACAGGTCGGGCCGGGCTCCGACTTCGCCAGAGGCCTTTTCCCGTGGAGGCCTCTAATGTCGGTTTACCGACCCTTTTTTAGCTCAAGGGGGGGGCGATCGCCCCATCGCCCCTCCCTTAGATCCGCCATTGATACACAGACACTTGATTCAGTACGTAAGCCGCCATTATTGTAAAATGTGACTAGACTTGCTCTCTCGTCTTGTTTTTTGTTAACTACGCATGCTCGGTTGAAAAACTTTAACTTCAACCCTCTGTAAAGCCAGGTCCAGTAACTGACAGTAACGCTCGTATTCTCGAATAACTTCGACCCCGAGTTAAGTCGAAAACCCGGGTCGAAAGCTAAAATGGTATTCATCGTCTACCTGACTGGACCGGTTTGAAGGCGAAATCTAACGCTGGGTTCAGTTACTGTCAGTTACTGGACCTGGCTTTACAGAGGGATGAAGTTCAAATTTTTCAACCGAGCATGCGTAGTTAACAAAAAACAAGACGAGAGAGCAAGTCTAGTCACATTTTACAATAATGGCGGCTTACGTACTGAATCAAGTGTCTTTGTATAAGATATAATAGAAATTTATTACTATTATAAAACAAAAGAACAATATGCAAAGGTATGTGATCTCATATATATGTATTAGCTTCAATTTTTTTTATCTGGTTTGTTTATATTTATATATAAATCCTCTATATTTTATGTTCAATTGTTTGTTTATATAAATAAGCATGGTCGCGAAGAATTTTATTTGCCATAAAAAATAGTCAACATTACATTAATGGTAGATAAATTGCTATTAAAATAAAAATTGTTGCATTTAAGATTATTTGTTTTTGCAATTTTGATCTTAAAAAGAATTTATGAATGTATTTTAATAGTAGCGAAATAAATGTCGTACATAAGTTCTAATTAAAATTTGAGACATCAGACTAATTTGCATTTTTCTTTAAGTAAAAAATACTTAGATTATGTTCAAGTATCCATCGACTCAATGTAGGTTTTCGATTTTGGTACTCGTAGAATGTGAGTAAAAGTTAAATTTTGTGTCTTGTGTGAAACATACACTATTATTATTTATGTACGATCTGTTATATAAATATAAGATTAGCTCTATAAATTAGATATTGTGGTTTTAAACTAAACAATATATCATCCGAGTTGTATTTATCTATTGAAGATTTTTAGTAGGTTTATTCTTTGTTTAAATCACGAATATGTTTATATTAATTAAACAACTCTGTCATTGATTAACACTATACTATTGTTATTTCTGTTTTTGAGCTTTACGTTATATTTTCAAATTTTTGAGAAATTTGAAATATTTATTTAATTACATTTAAGTTTCAACTGTGTTTTAATTTCAAAATTATATATAATTTAAAATATTACAATAGAAGTAAAGGGCTGAAATACATTGATAAAAAATTGTTCATTTTTAAAATAACACCAGGCAAAAAATCCAGAAACACCTTCGCTTTAAAATAATGCTTCTCTTCAAATAAACGTTTTGTCACTTTGTCACTATCATGACAGAATTGATATGACCTAAACCATTGATTGTACGGTATATAAAAAGTTATAACAGCTGTACATAATAAACTTACAGAACCAAACTTATCCCCTCCCCCTTTTCCCATCATGTTTTCACATATACACATACTAAGGATCAATCCAGACAAAATTTGGGGCCTATATAGGGCCCCTTCACAAAAATCCATGTCATAAAACAGGGCCCTTCATAAAATTGCTTTTAATAAAACAGGGCCCTTCATAAAAGTGCTTTTAATAAAACAAGCCCTTCACAAAACTCCTTTTAATAAAACAGGGCCCTTCACAAAATTCAATTCCACAAAAACATACTCTTCATTAATTATTTTTATTGTGTTAGCTTTTAAAATGTGTAATCTACTAACAAAACAAATTCACCAAAAAGTAAAACTTTAGCAGGACTTAAAGAAGTTATTTTTAATAAATACTTGGTTGAAAATAACTTCTTTTAATTTTCACAAAAATGTCCCCCCCCCCCAAAAAAAAAAAAAAAAAAAAAAAAAAACCTTGAATTTTTTTACTTTAGTTGGTAAATCAAAAATACTAATTAGTTTGATATCTGAAATTTCTTTTATGTAAACAGGAGTCATTTCGCTACTGTTAAAATACATTCGTTATTCCTAATTTTTTTTTAAATGAAAATTTGAAAAAAATAAATAACCTTAAATGCAAAATATGTTATTTTAGTAATGCTTTATTAGCCCTTTAGGTAATGTTGACAATTTTTTAAGGCAAATAAACTCTACTCTTCATGATCTTGAATATTTATGTAAGCAAATAATTAAACATATAATATATGAGTTGTATGTATAAATATAAACAAACCAGCTAAAAAGTTTGCAGATAATATATATATATATATATATATATATATATATATATATATATATATATATATATATATATATGAGATTACATACATTCTATTTTTAATACTTTAAACTTTCTTTTTATTTCTATATCTTACATAGAATCTTGAGTCACGTTTTAATTTACTTTAATTAACTTATAACACTGACAAAAAAAAAAAAAAAAAAAAAAAGAAAGAAAGAAAGTGATGCATGGGTAGGGGGGGCAAATGGGGCACTTATTCTTCTCCACTAAATCACATTAAAAAAAATTATATTCCTTAAAATTCAGTACTATAAAATTATCTGAAATTATCGTTAATAAATTCAGATTGTTTTATCAGATTACGAACTATCATTATTTTCCCTATCTAGTCTAGAAATCTATCGCCATTCATTCATAAAAAAATATTTAAAAATCTTTTTTCTCTCTCTCTCTCTCATAAATAAAATTGTAATTGAATCTATGAAGTGACATCTAAATGAGTGAAAAAAGTAAAATTTAAGAACTAGAAAGAATATAGAAAATGAAGTATAATTTTCTATATAAATACATATTTTTCAATGATGCACTGGATCTAAAAATAGATGTCTATGTATGTAAAAGTATTTTGTAATTACTTAGGCTGATTTATTAAAAAATATTCAAAGGCAGTCAAGTGAATACCTTTGAACTTGTAAATCTGATAATGGAAAAATTCTTATACAAAAGGGGTAAAGGGGCTTCTAAAAGCTACAATTTAAAAAAAAATCAACTTTTTGTAATATTTCACAGTTTTATGTCCAGATAGTATACATAATTCATTTATCATTATTTAGAAAAGACTTTACTCGATTCTGTGTTGAATGAAAATTTATATAGTAGCCTTAAAAGGTTTAAAATATTAGTGTTCATTAAAATAACATCTAATAAAATAGCAATATATCCATGGTTGACAGTTTAAACTAAAAACAAGTTTGGAGTTTATTATTTAGCGACTAGTTAAAATAAAATGTTTGTTAACCGATCGGAAGCGATAATTGAATGCGCCGTTGGAGCTCCTGAAAAACTTGGGTGCCTGGTGCCAGGGCACTGTTAGAACCACAAACACCACCTTTTAAGCACTCTTTGAAGCTCTGTTGATATTATTTCCACTCTTTTGTTGTTGTTGTTTTTGTCAATGTGCATATTAATTACTATCTAATTCTATTAGAATTAATCATTTTAATTAGATTGCTGAAAATAAAAAAAATAAAATCAATACATCTGATATCATTCAATATATAAATTGATTCGACAAAATAAAAATCGTACTAGAGGCTACTTTCTGGAATTTTTTCCTTTTTCTCCATTTTAATATTTTCTTAATTAGAAATTATTTAATTAATTACTAATTATAGCTATTAATAATAGAAATCAACATAATTGCTGTTGAAATAAAATTTTCGTTTTGATCAAATCAAGTTTTCGTTTAGCTACTAAGACAAGTTTTATTTGAAAAATAAACTTATAAAATTTACTTTAGCAATTAACACATTTCATATCCCTTTCTTAACTCACATATATGTTTAAAAGTAATAATAATAATACATAAAACTTGAATAAATTGTTAAAAAAATATTAAACTTTGTAAGAAATTAAAATAAGTTAATCGCCATATTTAGTAATTACAAGTTTTTATTTTGTGCATATATTTTGTAAAAAATAAAATAAGTACTACATTTAATTTCCTTTTTTTTTCCGGCACTTTTCTTCCATAATATAAACAAACAAAGCTTCAACGCGAAACCGAAAACGTCATCTGATTTTTTTAACCAATTAGCACGCTTTATTCAACCGGGGTCGAGTAACTCTGAGTTGGGTAACTTTTCGTCCGAAGTAGACGGTGAATACGAGTTTTCAACTCTCGGTTGAAAACCTCAACCTGGGGTTACTGGACCCTCGGTTCAACTCTCGGTCGAAGTTATTCGTGAATACGAGCGTAACTGAACCCAGCGTTAGATTTCGCCTTCAAACCGGTCCAGTCAGGTAGACGATGAATACCATTTTAGCTTTCGACCCGGGTTTTCGGCTTAACTCGGGGTCGAAGTTATTCGAGAATACGAGCGTTAATCTACAGAACTAGTCTTCAGCTTCCGGGGGTGAAGTTTTCGTTTCCACTGCAACAGAAACTGCTCCTCAGCAGTTCGTCAAGGACCTAAAAAATAGTGGCATTCGCCCTATACCTTCTTCTATACATGAAACTACATCCTCCTTTACTCACTCCCATCTAAAAGACTGTTCAAACGTATTCCTGCGAGACGACGAAGTGAAAAAACCGCTCGAAAATATTTCCAAAGTTTATCTTAAGTGTACTATATCACTCGACAGGTTTAAACCAGCTTTCCTGGCATTGGGCAACCCTAAAGACTGTCTGCTTCCAAAAGTACCTTCGAAATAGCCTGTTATTACTGGGAAGGGACAAACTGTCCCGGGCCGGGCCGATTCAAGGACTGGTGTTATATAACACTGCAGGGGGGGGGGGGGGACTGCATTGCACGCACCAAATAAATGCTTGGCAGTTACTTCGATTCTGTTTGCAAACGCCAACCGTCCTTCTCATACTGGCATACGCAATCAGTCGCTTTGAAATATTGACGTTATGTTATGTGTAGCACGTCAAGGGTGAGCCAAGCGTATACATTTTAATATTTGCCCTAAATTTGATAAATGTGATTATTATATGTGAGCCTTTATGCCATTCACATCCGTTCTATGTAATTAAAAATATTTCCGACTACTTTACAGTTTCCAAGAAATAAAAGTCTTTCCAGATGTTTTCAGCCTTTTTTTTTTTTTTTTTTTTTTTTTTTTTTTCAGTTAACATGTGATTTGTATAGATATGAACAGCTGTATTTTACTTTAAAGATATATTATATATATTTTTTTTTCGTGTCGTTTACACAGCATTAAATATTTTTTCAAAAATGGATTGTACACTCAAGAAGAATAGTTTCTCTGTATCTGAGAAGAACTGGGTTTTATTTAACTGAAAGCCTTTTAATAAAATGAATCTTTTATAGATGCAAGTGAATATCACATAACGTAATAATAATAAAAAAAAGTCTTGATGACAACTAATGTTAATGATGATTACAAATCATCTCCTTTAGTTAGAAAACATAAAGTTTAATGTAAAATGCTTTTATTTATTTATGGGATTCAGTATCCCTAAAATAAATCAATAAAAAATAATGATAAAAAAGTGCTTTATTGACAGATTCTATTTTCGCGCCAGAGAGTTTTAGACTCTTTTTCCATTTAATATCTATTTCTCCGAAAACATCTATCCAAAAAACTGTCGGTAGATTATAGGATTGCTATAATTAAATAATTTTAGTATACAAATTCGGTTTTTAAATTCAGTAATACGGAAATAATATGACTCCATCTTAAATATGACGTACTCCACAATGGCAACCTAGAATCATTATCTATCATGGGATATCATTAAATTAATTACGTGTGATAGGATTTAACAGAATGAAGAAAACTTTTATTAATATCTTTTTAAGTTTTGATTCGATTTTCATAAAATTTGAAATGACTCGACAAAATTCTGCAACGATTATATATATTACATTTAAAATTATTCAGTTGGGTAGTTTTTGCGCTGTTATATGCCGAAAGACGGATGGGCCAGACGACGACTATAGGTACTAGGTATTTATATATTTACGAACGCACTTAAAAAGTATATAACAGTATAAAAGTATAAAAACAGTATAAACAGTATAAAATTATATATAAAATTTGGAATGATTCGAAAAAATTCTGCAACGATTATATATATTAAATTTCAAATCCACATTAAAAATCAAATTAACCTTTTTATTACAAATTATAATAAATTATTTTGTCTTTCTTTTTGGCTCGGGTCGTTTCTCAATATATTTTACCTCACGGCACATTTAAACCTAAATTTAATTTAATAGTTTAAATTTAATTAAACTTCCGCGACACAGTTAAAATTATGATGATGAAGTATATATATATATATATATATATATATATATAATGCTTTAATGGAATATTTTGATGTTTATTAAAGAAATGATGCTATTTACACTTACAAATGTATTAAACAGGCAAAATCTTAATATGATTAGAGCATTTGTATAACGATTTTTTTTTTAGATCCATTAAGATATTGCTTTATTTTATTTATTTTATTTTTTTACCAAACATGATAGGCATCATGTATGTTAATTTTAATGACATTTGAGATTTTTTAAAAGTTTTTTTTTTTAAATTTGCAATTTAAAACATAAAAGAACATATTGGAAAAAAAATCTTAATAGAACTAAAGTTATATATAATAAAAGACTTGAAGTGGTATTCATTGATTAAATATATATTTTTAAAGCTTTTTATCTCAAAGACTTAGATGACATGCACTGCACATATGTACTACAATTATGTTCTTACCGCCTTTTCTTTTCTTTCTTTCTTTTTTTTTTTTTTTTTTTTTTTTTGTATATCATGTATAGGTAAATTTGTGTATGGATATTTAGAATCATTTGGGGAAGCCAAAACACCCTTTTGAGGACAAAAGCTTTAAAAATACTTATTTAGCAATGAATTCAGCCTCACGGCTATCTTACTTATAATAAAATCCATCTTTCTTACTTATAATAAAATCCAAAGGCGAGAAAGTGTCTGTAACGGTACCGGGCTGTACCACTCTGGTCTGCGAGTCGACCGTAGTTAACGCCATGTTAGGCTTACTGAAAAAGATATGCTAACACATAACCACTAAACGATAATTTCTTCTACTTGAAATAATGTCTGTTCAGCATATTTTCGTATAAAACATGTATATCATATCCAGTTATAATGTTTTAAGTTTTAAATTAAAAATAACAGATTAAACATCCGATTACCTGATGTAAACAAACGAATAATGTTGCCATTCAAAAATACAAATTCCATCACAAATTCCAAATGAATGACTCTTTGAACGTTTCATTAAAATATCCGATTATGCTCTTAAAATATTTGTAAAAGCATATTAAAGTCTTTAAATAATTTAAAGGATTTCTTTAATTTATTTTTGAAAGCATTTTTTTTTTCTGTGAGTACTTTTTTCGCAGATAATGTTTGCGATGATACGGCAATGACTTTGAGAGTCTGACTTTCCAGTACTTACCAGGACTTTCCAGTCATACTAATGCATTTAATAATGAATTTAATAATGAATTTATTTTGGTTTTTTCAGGCATATTTTTAAAATAAGACAAAATCAGGTTTTAATTTGATGAATACTTTTAAAAGTTAAAGTTATATTATCTACTTTCGTCGTTTAAATATTTGTAAAAGCATATTAAAGCTTTTAAATCTTTTAATTTTGTTTAAAACCTTAAAAAACTATTTCATAAAAAAAAATGTATATTAACATTTCTGTAAAAAAAAAAATCTGTAAGCACATTTTTTTTTCAGAAGCAGCGGTGATTTATTTCGTAGGGAGAGATTTGGAGGTTGATTCAGTATAGTGTCGCCATCTACTGGCGGATTTTGAAATTTGCTTCCATCGTTCCGGATTTCGGGTCTTCCCGAAGTTCACGATTATTTGACAAAATTCATGTTTTTTTTTTCGTGATTCTTTAACAAAATTTGCATTTTTTCTGCTGTTCTTTGACAAAATTTGCGTTTTTCTTCTACGATCCTTTGACGAAATTTCATTTTTTCGTAGTCCTTTGAAGAAATTTGCGTTTTCTTTTTGCGATCCTTTGAGGAAATTTGCGTTTTTTGCTATTCTTTGACGAAATTTGCCTTTTATTCACGATCCTTTGACAAAATACGAGATTTTTTTAGATTGACGAAATTAGCGGTTGTTTTTTCGATCCTTTGACGAAATTTCACTTTTTTCGCGATCCCTTAACGAAATTAGACATTTTTTCGCAGTGCTGTGAAGAAATTTTTTTTTTTTTTTTTTTCTAGACCCTTTGAAGAAATTCATGTTTTCCGCGATTATTTGACGAAATTCGCAGTTTTTTTTTTGCGATCCTTTAACCATTTTTTTTTTGTGATCCCTTGATGAAATTTTACATTTTTTCGGAGTCCTTGGAAGAAATTTGCGTCGTCTTCGCAAGCCTTTGACGGAAATCGCGTTTTTCTACAATTTGTTAACAAAATTAGCGTTTTTTCTGTTTGTTTTTTCAATCCTGCAACGAATTTTGCGTTTTTTTTTTCGGCCCTTTGACGAAATTCACGTTGTTTCCACAGTCCTTTGAAGAAATTTTCTATTTTTTCTGCGAACGATAGACTTAATTGATTTTTTTTCGGCGACTATCGTTCAAAATTAGAGATATTTATGTTCGAAATTTTGCACTGAAGACTTAAATTTTCGAAATCGAATGCCTTAAATTTTTAGGAAAACTTGAACAGAATCACCCCTGATGAAATAAATATGTAACTATTTTTTGTTTCTAACGAATCGTAATGTAAATTAATTTTAAACTAAAATTTGAGAGAAAAATGATTTGTTTTTAATTTCGGGTAGAGAAGGGGGGGGGGGGAGACCGTGTTCACCCGCCACTGAAGTAACAATATTTTAGTGATTAAACATTGATACACAATGGACTGAAAAAAAAATTAGGAATCGGTAAAATTTTCGAAAAATTTCAGAAAATCTAAAATTTTAGTAAAAATTTACAAATTTAGAAAATTTTCGAATTTTTCTTTCCGGACTTCGGGTCTTTCCGGATTTTGGATTTTCGGATAATGGGTCATATACTGTAAAATGATTCTTTCTTATCAAACGTAATTAAAATATAAGAAATGCATAGTACAGCGAAATTTCCATTTAATTTTGCTTATGTAATCAAACAATGAGTTATATGGTAAGTCAAGCTGTTTAAAAACTCATTGATAACACTTTTTTACAAAATCTTTCGCACATGAATTATTTGTTAATATTTATTTTTGTCAAATCGTTGAACTATTTCAGAAATTTAATACTAGGTAAATATATATATATGGGTTACAATTTCGTTGTCAATAAATTATTACTTCCTAAATCATAATTCGTAGCTTGCTAGTATATATATATATATATATATATATATATATATATATATATATATATATATATATATATATATACTAGCAATCTACGCCCGCTACGCTGGTCAATTTCTCTTAACGAACCTTTAATCAAACAAAATATTGACATTTCATAATTCACTTTTATATTTTAACAGAATAATAAGGCTACTATTATGTGTGACTCGTTTTATAGCCAATATACACGTCAGGACACGTCACCCTTATTATTATTTTTTTAAGCGTGAAGGTTTCGCTATGGTACTCCATTGTGAAATTTGGTAATTTTTAAAATTCAATATTTGAAAAATGGCATAATCATTAGATTTGAAATTTATATCAAGAAATATACAATTTTTTATCTTTCAAACTCAGTTTGTCTAACAATTTTCTGACAAATGTTTTTCGAGCTATTATTTTTTTCAGTAACTTCAAATGTTTCATTTTCCGAGATGTGGCAAAGATTAGCGAAAAACCCAGTTGTCAGCAACGCATAGCTTTATATTAAAGAGGATGTTGCAGCAGGGATTGTCACCATCACTTTTGAAATCGGTTCTGTAGTTCCAGAGATTCCATAGGAATTGTAATTTAGAATGATTTTAGAATGCTTTTCGCTCATTTCCCCCTTTAAAATTTCGATTTTTTTTATTCATTCTTAGAGAGCATTTACATCTTATAAGTAACTACAATGCCAAATTTCAAATTTCTAGCTCCTTCAGTATAAAAAAGTCGCAATTTTCAAACATTTTTCACTCCTGCACCCCATTGGGGTTAGTGGCACCGACATAAAATATACCCTATGTTGGAGTAGGGATTGTCACCATCAATTTGCCACCATTACTTTTGAAATCGGTTCCGTGGTTCCAGAGATTTCATAGAAATTGTAATTTAGAATGATTTTAGAACGCTTTTCGCTCATTTCACCCTTGTAAATTTCAAATATATTTTTTAATTTGTTCTTAGAGAGCATTACATCTTATAAGTAACTACAATGCCGAATTTCAAATTTCTACCTCCTTCAGTATAAAAACGATTGCAATTTTTGAACGTTTTTCGCTCCTGCACCCCCCCCCCTGAGATAAGTGGCACCGACATAAAATATAGCCTACGTTGGAGCAGAGAGTGTCATCAAAAATTTGCCACTTTTACTTTTGAAAAGGGTTCGGTAGTTCCAGAGATTCCATAGAAATTGTAATTTAGAATGTTTTTAGAACGCTTTTCGCTTATCTCACCGTTTTAAATTTCGAATTTTTTTTTAATTTGTTCTTAGACAGCATTTACATCTTATAAGTAACTACCATGCCAAATTTCATGTTTCTAACAACTTCAGTGTAAAAAAATCGATATTTTAGAACGTTTCTTGCTCTTGCACCACCCTGGGATTAGTGGCACTGACATGAAATGTAGCCTATGTTACAGCAGGAACTGTAACCATCAATTTGCCACCATCACTTTTGAAAACAGTTCTGTAGTTCCAAAGATTCCATAGAAATTGTAATTTAGAATGTTTTTAGAACGCTTTTCGCTTATCTCACCGTTTTAAATTTCGAATTTTTTTAAAATTTGTTCTTAGACAGCATTTACATCTTATAAGTATAACTACCATGCCAAATTTCATGTTTCTAACAACTTCAGTGTAAAAAAATCGATATTTTAGAACGTTTCTTGCTCCTGCACCACACTGGGATTAGTGGCACTGACATGAAATGTAGCCTATGTTACAGCAGGAACTGTAACCATCAATTTGCCACCATCACTTTTGAAAACAGTTCTGTAGTTCAAGAATTTCCCTAGAAATTGTAATTTAGAATGTTTTTAGAACGCGTTTCGCTCATCTCACGCTTTTAAATTTCGAATTTTTTTAGAATTTTCTCTTCGAGAGCATTTAGATCTTAAAAGTAACTACCATGCCAAATTTCAAGTTTCTAGCTCCTTCAGTATAAAAAAAAGTCACAATTTTCGAACATTTTTCACTCCTGCACCCAATTGGGGTTAGTGGCACCGACATAAAATATAGCCTATGTTGGAGTAGGGATTGTCACCATCAATTTGCCACCATTACTTTTGAAATCGGTTCCGTGGTTCCAGAGATTTCATAGAAATTGTAATTTAGAGTGATTTTAGAACGCTTTTCGCTCATTTCACCCTTGTAAATTTCAAATATATTTTTAATTTGTTCTTAGAGAGCATTACATCTTATAAGTAACTACAATGCCGAATTTCAAATTTCTACCTCCTTCAGTATAAAAACGATTGCAATTTTTGAGCGTTTTTCGCTCCTGCACCCCCCTGAGATAAGTGGCACCGACATAAAATATAGCCTACGTTGGAGCAGAGAGTGTCATCAAAAATTTGCCACTTTTACTTTTGAAAAGGGTTCGGTAAGTAGAGAGAAAATGACAGTCCGGCCTCAGGAGGTGGAGTGTGGAGCTGGTGCAAGGTGCAGCACCTCCTCCTCCTCCCAAAGTACTCTCCTCCTCACGAAGTGCGCACCTCCTCTCAAAGTGTCCTCCTCCACCGCCTAAGATAAGGGGATTAATTAAGGATTAGTGTTAATTAATTTTAATTAGGGAACTTAGAAATTTTTCGAAGCAAATTTTTTTTTCAACGAGAGTAGGCCATTCGATATACATGTTACAGGTGAATTTTAAAAGTCAATAATGGTTTAATTAAAAAGGGTCATTCATTAATTTTAATTAGGGAACTTAGAAATTTTTTTTGCGATTTTTTTTTTTAAAACTAGAATAGGCTATTCAATATATATGTCAGAAATAATGATTCATGCATTAAAAAAGGTATTAAGATTTTTTTTTCTTTTAAACCAAAAATAGAATTTAGAGTTAAAATAGAATTTTTAGTTTAAAAAATTGCCAAAAGTAGGATTTTCAACTGAAAGTAATCTAAGATATAAACTCTCAACTGAAATGAATTTTGCCTTAAGGTGTGAGCTTTTGTCTAGAAGTGACCTAGAGTCAAAACTTCCTGGTCCCAGGAATCACCACGGGGAGGTAGATCACACAATCGATTCCCAAAAATTTGTTTGGAAGATTTTGATATCTTCCTTCTTTTTTTTTTTTTTTTTTTTTTTTCTAAAGATTTTAGATATTTTTTTTTCTTCTAATTATCTTGGAATTTTATAATGTCCGTAAGCTAGGCTACTTACTCCATCTTCTAGCAGGTAACGTTTGTCGTCAAAGGGTGACAAACACTTTTTATTTTGTTTAAGGGTGTAAAGTATGTGTGATTGCTGCCCTATTCTTGACTGTTCTTCAAAGGTCGTAGCTTGTCTTTCCAAACATTTCACATAATCTTCATGTTTCAATTTATTTTTAACTATAGATGTTGAGACCCCCTTGGCTCGCTTTTTTTCTTCTTTGGAGGATTTAATCGAATACATTTTCGACTTCAAACCTACAAACTGATGAATAGGCACGCCATTTAATTCGTCTTTAAATTTCCCCAAGACTTTCTTATTCGTGTTAGAATAAAGGGGGTGTTCTTGGGGGTAATCTGAAAAATCAAATCGCGACCTATTGAGATACATCTCATTTTGTAGGTTTTCAGTCGTGATAAGATAGGTCAAAGAATCAGTATCCGTGAAAAGCAGAATTGAACGATTTCCAGGATAAATTGGTTTGATAAATTTATAATGGAATTCGTACATGAGCACCTTTGATAGCTCTAGTATCGAAAACCCGACGTAAATAGGCCGGTTCATCAAGATACTGGGCTTCTGCCTTTCAACAGCTACGAGATTCTCATCGAATATCTTGAAATTTTTGAAGTAGGGAGAGGCGACTAGTTTCTCACATCTTCTTTCTTGATTAGATAACTCTATATTTCGCCTCTTTCTCAGATTTTCGATGCACTTGCCATAAATGCTGTTATTTAGTAATTTGAAGAAATCCTTCTCAAAGGCACTAGTTGCTTGCTTGCGTTTTTCCGTGTTAAATTCGATATATTGTTTGAGCCAAGGGGACTGTTGGAACTGGAGAACTCTGTGAATTTTCGTTAGCTTTAACCCCAATTCAATGTATAATTTAACGTTTCTATAATGAGAAATATATTTGACTTTTCTCATCAAGTTGGGGATGAGTTTCGGAGTACCTCTGAACCCCTTCTGTAGAAGATTCTTTGCGTAGTCAGACAGCATTTCTTCTTGTACGGTGAGTCTTTGCGGGGCAAGAGGATAGTCGTTATGGTCATCGTGAAGGGATTCAGGGTACTCAAAGTCCACCTCGAAAATGTAACCAGTACTTGAGTCATCTGGTATCTGTAATATGCTTTCTTCTGTGAAGTTGGAGCCATCACACCACTGGAACCTTCCATGGGGCATATACTGGGACATCGCCCAACCGTAAAGATTGTTGGCATCCCAGTACATGATATGGGATGTTTCTTCACTGGGGACGTGATTTGGAACATCTTTATTATTGGCGGTCGCAAACCTGTGGGAGATCTGCGACACACCCCCGCGTACGCCTTCTTCGATAAACAGCAGCATGTCCACATCGGTCAATAATTCCAACTCCACCTCAGTCATTTTCAAACAGGCCTGCCAAGACAAGCCTGGTGAAGTGACGAGGTGGGATGGGTCAATATTATAATATTGACTGCAGAGACGTCTAAAATTTTCGAATACATCAGCTAGTAGAAGCACATCGGTCTTTAAATATAGATCATGATATTCCCCGAGATTGTTTATTCTGAAAGTATTCCATATATTTTTCGCATGTGCATAGTCTGATTCTGTGATATCTTGATTCGATAATGTGTTGTGGAAAGCAGAGGGTGGAGGAAGCTGGGTTTCTTGAAATTTTTTAAACGAATTCATATATTCGTAGGGATAAATACCTTTGCGACATAGTAGTTCAGTTCTTGTATTTTGAGCAAAGTTTTCTCTTAATATATTAAAGTCGCGTGGTTTCAGATTTGATGTTAATTTGTCCAAGGAGGCCGGGAGGAAGAGCAGTGAGTCAATGAATGAGAATTGAATAGAGGAATCATATTCTTGTAATTTAAATGTGATGTAGTCTTCTATATTGGCAGCAATCACACTTATTTTCAGCTGTTTAAAGCAACCTAGCTTACGCATTATATGATGTGCGTCATACTTTTTAAGATTGTGAAACACGACAGGAATCACTTTACTCTGCTTGAAATTAATATTACAAGAGGGGTGGGCAGCTCCCCTATACTTTGAAGAAATGTGATCGTGATCCCTGACGCGTTCCTTGCCCAATGACTTATGACATATCCAACATTCTGTGGCTTGCTGGAAAGCTTCTTCCTCTTCGTCACTGATATTCATCGGGGCGATGGTTAATAATTTCGATGTGATTTCCTCTTTGAATTTTAGGAAGGCTTTAATAAATTCTTCTGCAGCATTTTCACCACGATACACTTCTATCTTCTTATAGGTGCGTCCGTCAGAGCCCACAATAACGAACGCAAACCCACAAGCCTCGTGACGAGCAGTCTTTACTTGGTAAGATGACTTATTGGAGGGTTCAGTAGTGTGAATGGGTACGAGCAGGGATTCGAAATCTGCATAGATGACGTAGGGCATAGGAGCTTGCAAATGGATTCCTGTAAATGAGAGTATATTTTCACCGGGTTTTGGCATTTTAATTACTTGAGGGGTGTGGTTACTGCAATAGGGCTTGTGATCTTCTAGTAATTCAGGTCTTGTGAATCCATGTAAGCAGGTATAGCAGTAATAGGCACACCCGTCATGTTTGCTTCGATGGGACATGAATCTTGAAAAGTTCCTTATAAGGGTGTAATGAGTATTTTCACCATCACAAAGAAGAAGTAGGTTAATCACATCATCGTTTGTTTTATTAGACACATATAGGATGTAAAGTTCGCCCTCCTCGTACCCGAAAACATTGATTCTTAAATCATTCATTGACTCAATTAAAGGAATCTTCTGATATGATACAGGATAGGATATGCCATTCATGTTGACTGTATTTTCAAACGGTTGGTACTTGGTGACTCTGTTGGGATTTTCCTTACGATCTAGGTTTAATTCGTGTGCCAGGACGCACCAGAGAAAACATTTCTGATCTTCGAAGTTTTGGATATTAAGTATGGCTTCTTTACCTTTCAAGTCTTTTGGGAGTTGAAGATAGCTGCTACCTTTCAAAGGGGAATATTTTCCCATTTTAAGTTCAAGATATGATACTTCCTTGAGAAGCCATCCGGACCCCCTTTGGATAAATTTTTCGAATGAACTGATAATTTTCCGATGTGCTTCTTCTAAATTTTCTTCAATGGAATCATTCGTAAATTGTTCGTAAGTGTCTGAGTGGAAATACGTTGAGAGTAGCTCCTGCTCGCCTTCTACAGATATTTTTTCAAGTATAACTTTTATCACCACATGCCACTTGATTGCGTCCCTTTCTGCAACAGCTTCCTCCAGAGCCTCCCTTAATTCTTCACGAGCAGAGTCAAAGAAAACTGTGATGTCATGGTGAGTGTCCTCATCAGAATCAATCGTGACTACTTTAAAAACATTTAAGGCTGTAGTTTCTTTTCGAGGTCTTGTACTGGATCGTGTGGTTGTCCTGGGTCGCTTCACCGAGACGTATTCAGAAGTGCTGCTATGCTGCGTGCGTATATGCTGATTTAAATTTTCTTTTCTTGGGAATTTTCCTCCACATTCAGGGCATCTATATTGAGGGTTTTCATGCGATATTAAATGCCGTTTTAAGTTGTCAGCCCGGGTGAACATTTCTTGACAAATATCACACTTAAAACAGCTTTCATCTTCTGAATGGGACTTCTTATGGCGTAGAAAACTGTCGAATCTGGTGAATGTTGATTGGCAAATTTCGCAGGTAAACAGACTGTTAGATGATTTTATGTGGGTAGCACGATGACGTCTCAAATTGAAGGCATTGGAGAAAGATTTTTGGCACACATCGCAAGTGTGAACATCCTGAAAAGAAGAAAAAAAACCCTCATTTAAAATTTTATTTAACTTTTTTAAAGAATTAATTTTCATTCAAATTTAAGTCTTCATTAAACTTTTACATTTTTTTTTAAAGAATTAATTTTTATTTAAAAAAAACCCTTCATTAAGCTTTATTAAACAAAACCTAAAGTTAAACAGAAAATTTATTTCAGTCTCTCGAAACCCACCCTATTTTTTAAATGATACTATTAAAAAAAAAACTCTTTAAAACTATTTAATCTTTCTCGAGGACTAACATTAAAAAAAAAAAAGACAAAAAATATATTTAAAGAATTACCTTAGGGGACTCCACGTTTGACGGGCCTGCGATGGAAGGGCGGGCATTAGACGGGCCTGCGACTGAGATAGAAGGGTTCATATTTGATGGACCTTCTCTTTGCTTTGTGTGAATCAGTTGATGGCGTTTCAGGGTAAACGCCCTTGAAAACGATTTTTGACACAATTCACACACATGCTGATCCTGAAAAGAAATACATACCCTAGCTTTATAAACATGTCTACTAAAAAAAGGATCTACTAATTATCAAGATTTAGGCTTTAAGAATTAAACTTTATCAACATTTAAACTTTGAACTTTAAGAATTGAACTTTGAGATATCAAGGATTAAACTTTGCGTTATCAAGAATTAAACTTTACGTTATCAAGAATTAAACTTTATCTTATTAAGATTTAAACTTTGAGCGTTAAGAATTAAACTTTAAGTTATCAAGATTTAAACTTTATCTTTTCAAGTTTGAAATAGGCAATTTTATTACAACTTATAATTATTATATACTAAAGAAAACATACCTTAGGAACATCAGAATGGGGTTTTGCCGTGGTTGCTTGAACCATACTGGGCAGGTTACGCTAAAAAAAAGAAAGAATATCCACTATAAGCTTTTAACCCAAAAAAATTAATTTAAACTTCAGTTTGTATTATAAAGTTTTAAAAAATACCTTCAGAGACTCCATCATTTGATTTTTTTCTCTCTCTCACTTCTATACATCTTCTCAACTTGGTCGATAAGATTTGTTTGGTTAGACGTGAGGGAAAAATCCATGTCCCACTTTAAAAGAAAATTCTTATTTACAATCTATATTTATTAAAATTTTTACACACTAATAATAATAAATAATAATAATAATAATATACCAGAGAAGACTCTTGCGTTGAAGGTGCTGGGGTTTTTTCAGCCATTTCCTTCAGAACTCTTATTTCTATGGCGTCGATTTTTCTGGGACTGATGTTTAAATCAGTTTCCCACTAAATTAGAAAACATAAATTATTTTTCGAAAAGGGTTCATCAATAACATGTTATAAAAAAATTTCATATAGATAGTGCTAGGGAATAATGACTTTGTTTATAGTTTAAATTAAGTTAAAATTTCATTCACTAAAATAACTGTACATTTAGCACACATACAGATATTAATAGCGAGATCAAAACAGAAAAGTAATATCTTTCTAAAAGAACAATTTTTTCTAAATAGAAGTTTTTCAAGAAAATTAGTATCACAATAGATAGGTATTTGAATAGATTCATTTAGAGAGTTTCAAAAATAAATCGTTTAGCAACCAAATAACATATGGAAAACTCTTAGGTTAAAATCATTTAGAAAGGAAAATAATCTTATAAAAAAATAGA
The DNA here is from genome assembly GCA_963931845.1 of Maratus michaelseni. Taxonomy (NCBI): domain Eukaryota; kingdom Metazoa; phylum Arthropoda; class Arachnida; order Araneae; family Salticidae; genus Maratus; species Maratus michaelseni. Next base: position 165,755,710 of record OZ007592.1, on the reverse strand, counting down.
GAATGATACTAAACAGTTTTTCAACTTACTTGAGTTTGAATTTTTGAATTCATCGTTTATTACTTTTTCAAAAAGATTAATAAAGTAAAATTGCTCGGAGCACTAATTATAGCGTACAGTCTCTAGGACAACTACTATAAGAATGAACCCATCTCAGCGCGCTTATCTATTTAATCAGATAAGAGAATCTTATCTATGACCTCATCGGTTTTTCCCAAGTATGACGTCATGGGATTTCCCACAATGAGTCATTACAAGATATCGCTACTAATTAATGAAGATTGTTGAATTAGAATACTTAACGAGTTGAAAAAAAAAATGTGAATACTGTTTTAAATATTCAAGTAAAAGGAAATATACTTTAAATAAAAAGGATCTATTTTAAATATTCATGGCTGACATTATAAACTAACTTTGCATTATTATAATGAAGGTCCACACATTGGATTAAAAATTTGTAATAATAAGAAAAACTGTTTCAAATAACTTTTTCCCTACTACATATAAATTTTATAATAAACACATTTACTTGTGAGAAGTATTAAAATGTATACAAAGTTTTTTTTTTTTTTAAACTAACAATTTAAAAATATAGAGTCCTAAAAAGTTTTCAATATGAATAATATCATTTCACAAAACTTTTAAAAAATATTGAGAGATATTTGCACAGAATAAAATCATTTCGATATATATTTCCAAATTATTTAGAACTAATACATTATACTGGTATGAAAATAAATTACAAGTAGCATTATTAAGATATATACACTTCTAAGGTGAAATATTTTAAATATACATTAAAAATAGTTTAAATAGGTATTAAAAATAGGTACCCTTAATAAAATCATTGCTATACTTAATCAATCTTATATTTCAAAAAATTATACTCCTGTCTCGTAAATAAAACCTTTATAATTTTAGAATATACTGGACCCCTTCATAAAATTTTAGTTTAGTTAAGTATCTCTATTTAATATACTCCTCGGGTAAAAATTATTCATGATTTATACTATGTAAAATATCACAGCTTAGAATAGTAATTTTAGAATATACAGAATCCTTCATGAAATTTAAAAATAGATTTTGTCATGCATTATAGCAAAATATATGAATAATCACATTTTAGAATATACTGCCAATCAACATTCACCAGATTCGACAGTTTTCTACGCCATAAGAAGTCCCATTCAGAAGATGAAAGCTGTTTTAAGTGTGATATTTGTCAAGAAATGTTCACCCGGGCTGACAACTTAAAACGGCATTTAATATCGCATGAAAACCCTCAATATAGATGCCCTGAATGTGGAGGAAAATTCCCAAGAAAAGAAAATTTAAATCAGCATATACGCACGCAGCATAGCAGCACTTCTGAATACGTCTCGGTGAAGCGACCCAGGACAACCACACGATCCAGTACAAGACCTCGAAAAGAAACTACAGCCTTAAATGTTTTTAAAGTAGTCACGATTGATTCTGATGAGGACACTCACCATGACATCACAGTTTTCTTTGACTCTGCTCGTGAAGAATTAAGGGAGGCTCTGGAGGAAGCTGTTGCAGAAAGGGACGCAATCAAGTGGCATGTGGTGATAAAAGTTATACTTGAAAAAATATCTGTAGAAGGCGAGCAGGAGCTACTCTCAACGTATTTCCACTCAGACACTTACGAACAATTTACGAATGATTCCATTGAAGAAAATTTAGAAGAAGCACATCGGAAAATTATCAGTTCATTCGAAAAATTTATCCAAAGGGGGTCCGGATGGCTTCTCAAGGAAGTATCATATCTTGAACTTAAAATGGGAAAATATTCCCCTTTGAAAGGTAGCAGCTATCTTCAACTCCCAAAAGACTTGAAAGGTAAAGAAGCCATACTTAATATCCAAAACTTCGAAGATCAGAAATGTTTTCTCTGGTGCGTCCTGGCACACGAATTAAACCTAGATCGTAAGGAAAATCCCAACAGAGTCACCAAGTACCAACCGTTTGAAAATACAGTCAACATGAATGGCATATCCTATCCTGTATCATATCAGAAGATTCCTTTAATTGAGTCAATGAATGATTTAAGAATCAATGTTTTCGGGTACGAGGAGGGCGAACTTTACATCCTATATGTGTCTAATAAAACAAACGATGATGTGATTAACCTACTTCTTCTTTGTGATGGTGAAAATACTCATTACACCCTTATAAGGAACTTTTCAAGATTCATGTCCCATCGAAGCAAACATGACGGGTGTGCCTATTACTGCTATACCTGCTTACATGGATTCACAAGACCTGAATTACTAGAAGATCACAAGCCCTATTGCAGTAACCACACCCCTCAAGTAATTAAAATGCCAAAACCCGGTGAAAATATACTCTCATTTACAGGAATCCATTTGCAAGCTCCTATGCCCTACGTCATCTATGCAGATTTCGAATCCCTGCTCGTACCCATTCACACTACTGAACCCTCCAATAAGTCATCTTACCAAGTAAAGACTGCTCGTCACGAGGCTTGTGGGTTTGCGTTCGTTATTGTGGGCTCTGACGGACGCACCTATAAGAAGATAGAAGTGTATCGTGGTGAAAATGCTGCAGAAGAATTTATTAAAGCCTTCCTAAAATTCAAAGAGGAAATCACATCGAAATTATTAACCATCGCCCCGATGAATATCAGTGACGAAGAGGAAGAAGCTTTCCAGCAAGCCACAGAATGTTGGATATGTCATAAGTCATTGGGCAAGGAACGCGTCAGGGATCACGATCACATTTCTTCAAAGTATAGGGGAGCTGCCCACCCCTCTTGTAATATTAACTTCAAGCAGAGTAAAGTGATTCCTGTCGTGTTTCACAATCTTAAAAAGTATGACGCACATCATATAATGCGTAAGCTAGGTTGCTTTAAACAGCTGAAAATAAGTGTGATTGCTGCCAATATAGAAGACTACATCACATTTAAATTACAAGAATATGATTCCTCTATTCAATTCTCATTCATTGACTCACTGCTCTTCCTCCCGGCCTCCTTGGACAAATTAACATCAAATCTGAAACCACGCGACTTTAATATATTAAGAGAAAACTTTGCTCAAAATACAAGAACTGAACTACTATGTCGCAAAGGTATTTATCCCTACGAATATATGAATTCGTTTAAAAAATTTCAAGAAACCCAGCTTCCTCCACCCTCTGCTTTCCACAACACATTATCGAATCAAGATATCACAGAATCAGACTATGCACATGCGAAAAATATATGGAATACTTTCAGAATAAACAATCTCGGGGAATATCATGATCTATATTTAAAGACCGATGTGCTTCTACTAGCTGATGTATTCGAAAATTTTAGACGTCTCTGCAGTCAATATTATAATATTGACCCATCCCACCTCGTCACTTCACCAGGCTTGTCTTGGCAGGCCTGTTTGAAAATGACTGAGGTGGAGTTGGAATTATTGACCGATGTGGACATGCTGCTGTTTATCGAAGAAGGCGTACGCGGGGGTGTGTCGCAGATCTCCCACAGGTTTGCGACCGCCAATAATAAAGATGTTCCAAATCACGTCCCCAGTGAAGAAACATCCCATATCATGTACTGGGATGCCAACAATCTTTACGGTTGGGCGATGTCCCAGTATATGCCCCATGGAAGGTTCCAGTGGTGTGATGGCTCCAACTTCACAGAAGAAAGCATATTACAGATACCAGATGACTCAAGTACTGGTTACATTTTCGAGGTGGACTTTGAGTACCCTGAATCCCTTCACGATGACCATAACGACTATCCTCTTGCCCCGCAAAGACTCACCGTACAAGAAGAAATGCTGTCTGACTACGCAAAGAATCTTCTACAGAAGGGGTTCAGAGGTACTCCGAAACTCATCCCCAACTTGATGAGAAAAGTCAAATATATTTCTCATTATAGAAACGTTAAATTATACATTGAATTGGGGTTAAAGCTAACGAAAATTCACAGAGTTCTCCAGTTCCAACAGTCCCCTTGGCTCAAACAATATATCGAATTTAACACGGAAAAACGCAAGCAAGCAACTAGTGCCTTTGAGAAGGATTTCTTCAAATTACTAAATAACAGCATTTATGGCAAGTGCATCGAAAATCTGAGAAAGAGGCGAAATATAGAGTTATCTAATCAAGAAAGAAGATGTGAGAAACTAGTCGCCTCTCCCTACTTCAAAAATTTCAAGATATTCGATGAGAATCTCGTAGCTGTTGAAAGGCAGAAGCCCAGTATCTTGATGAACCGGCCTATTTACGTCGGGTTTTCGATACTAGAGCTATCAAAGGTGCTCATGTACGAATTCCATTATAAATTTATCAAACCAATTTATCCTGGAAATCGTTCAATTCTGCTTTTCACGGATACTGATTCTTTGACCTATCTTATCACGACTGAAAACCTACAAAATGAGATGTATCTCAATAGGTCGCGATTTGATTTTTCAGATTACCCCCAAGAACACCCCCTTTATTCTAACACGAATAAGAAAGTCTTGGGGAAATTTAAAGACGAATTAAATGGCGTGCCTATTCATCAGTTTGTAGGTTTGAAGTCGAAAATGTATTCGATTAAATCCTCCAAAGAAGAAAAAAAGCGAGCCAAGGGGGTCTCAACATCTATAGTTAAAAATAAATTGAAACATGAAGATTATGTGAAATGTTTGGAAAGACAAGCTACGACCTTTGAAGAACAGTCAAGAATAGGGCAGCAATCACACATACTTTACACCCTTAAACAAAATAAAAAGTGTTTGTCACCCTTTGACGACAAACGTTACCTGCTAGAAGATGGAGTAAGTAGCCTAGCTTACGGACATTATAAAATTCCAAGATAATTAGAAGAAAAAAAAATATCTAAAATCTTTAGAAAAAAAAAAAAAAAAAAAAAAAGAAGGAAGATATCAAAATCTTCCAAACAAATTTTTGGGAATCGATTGTGTGATCTACCTCCCCGTGGTGATTCCTGGGACCAGGAAGTTTTGACTCTAGGTCACTTCTAGACAAAAGCTCACACCTTAAGGCAAAATTCATTTCAGTTGAGAGTTTATATCTTAGATTACTTTCAGTTGAAAATCCTACTTTTGGCAATTTTTTAAACTAAAAATTCTATTTTAACTCTAAATTCTATTTTTGGTTTAAAAGAAAAAAAAATCTTAATACCTTTTTTAATGCATGAATCATTATTTCTGACATATATATTGAATAGCCTATTCTAGTTTTAAAAAAAAAAATCGCAAAAAAAATTTCTAAGTTCCCTAATTAAAATTAATGAATGACCCTTTTTAATTAAACCATTATTGACTTTTAAAATTCACCTGTAACATGTATATCGAATGGCCTACTCTCGTTGAAAAAAAAATTTGCTTCGAAAAATTTCTAAGTTCCCTAATTAAAATTAATTAACACTAATCCTTAATTAATCCCCTTATCTTAGGCGGTGGAGGAGGACACTTTGAGAGGAGGTGCGCACTTCGTGAGGAGGAGAGTACTTTGGGAGGAGGAGGAGGTGCTGCACCTTGCACCAGCTCCACACTCCACCTCCTGAGGCCGGACTGTCATTTTCTCTCTACTTACCGAACCCTTTTCAAAAGTAAAAGTGGCAAATTTTTGATGACACTCTCTGCTCCAACGTAGGCTATATTTTATGTCGGTGCCACTTATCTCAGGGGGGTGCAGGAGCGAAAAACGCTCAAAAATTGCAATCGTTTTTATACTGAAGGAGGTAGAAATTTGAAATTCGGCATTGTAGTTACTTATAAGATGTAATGCTCTCTAAGAACAAATTAAAAATATATTTGAAATTTACAAGGGTGAAATGAGCGAAAAGCGTTCTAAAATCACTCTAAATTACAATTTCTATGAAATCTCTGGAACCACGGAACCGATTTCAAAAGTAATGGTGGCAAATTGATGGTGACAATCCCTACTCCAACATAGGCTATATTTTATGTCGGTGCCACTAACCCCAATTGGGTGCAGGAGTGAAAAATGTTCGAAAATTGTGACTTTTTTTTATACTGAAGGAGCTAGAAACTTGAAATTTGGCATGGTAGTTACTTTTAAGATCTAAATGCTCTCGAAGAGAAAATTCTAAAAAAATTCGAAATTTAAAAGCGTGAGATGAGCGAAACGCGTTCTAAAAACATTCTAAATTACAATTTCTAGGGAAATTCTTGAACTACAGAACTGTTTTCAAAAGTGATGGTGGCAAATTGATGGTTACAGTTCCTGCTGTAACATAGGCTACATTTCATGTCAGTGCCACTAATCCCAGTGTGGTGCAGGAGCAAGAAACGTTCTAAAATATCGATTTTTTTACACTGAAGTTGTTAGAAACATGAAATTTGGCATGGTAGTTATACTTATAAGATGTAAATGCTGTCTAAGAACAAATTTTAAAAAAATTCGAAATTTAAAACGGTGAGATAAGCGAAAAGCGTTCTAAAAACATTCTAAATTACAATTTCTATGGAATCTTTGGAACTACAGAACTGTTTTCAAAAGTGATGGTGGCAAATTGATGGTTACAGTTCCTGCTGTAACATAGGCTACATTTCATGTCAGTGCCACTAATCCCAGGGTGGTGCAAGAGCAAGAAACGTTCTAAAATATCGATTTTTTTACACTGAAGTTGTTAGAAACATGAAATTTGGCATGGTAGTTACTTATAAGATGTAAATGCTGTCTAAGAACAAATTAAAAAAAAATTCGAAATTTAAAACGGTGAGATAAGCGAAAAGCGTTCTAAAAACATTCTAAATTACAATTTCTATGGAATCTCTGGAACTACCGAACCCTTTTCAAAAGTAAAAGTGGCAAATTTTTGATGACACTCTCTGCTCCAACGTAGGCTATATTTTATGTCGGTGCCACTTATCTCAGGGGGGGGTGCAGGAGCGAAAAACGTTCAAAAATTGCAATCGTTTTTATACTGAAGGAGGTAGAAATTTGAAATTCGGCATTGTAGTTACTTATAAGATGTAATGCTCTCTAAGAACAAATTAAAAAATATATTTGAAATTTACAAGGGTGAAATGAGCGAAAAGCGTTCTAAAATCATTCTAAATTACAATTTCTATGAAATCTCTGGAACCACGGAACCGATTTCAAAAGTAATGGTGGCAAATTGATGGTGACAATCCCTACTCCAACATAGGGTATATTTTATGTCGGTGCCACTAACCCCAATGGGGTGCAGGAGTGAAAAATGTTTGAAAATTGCGACTTTTTTATACTGAAGGAGCTAGAAATTTGAAATTTGGCATTGTAGTTACTTATAAGATGTAAATGCTCTCTAAGAATGAATAAAAAAAATCGAAATTTTAAAGGGGGAAATGAGCGAAAAGCATTCTAAAATCATTCTAAATTACAATTCCTATGGAATCTCTGGAACTACAGAACCGATTTCAAAAGTGATGGTGACAATCCCTGCTGCAACATCCTCTTTAATATAAAGCTATGCGTTGCTGACAACTGGGTTTTTCGCTAATCTTTGCCACATCTCGGAAAATGAAACATTTGAAGTTACTGAAAAAAATAATAGCTCGAAAAACATTTGTCAGAAAATTGTTAGACAAACTGAGTTTGAAAGATAAAAAATTGTATATTTCTTGATATAAATTTCAAATCTAATGATTATGCCATTTTTCAAATATTGAATTTTAAAAATTACCAAATTTCACAATGGAGTACCATAGCGAAACCTTCACGCTTAAAAAGATAATAATAAGGGTGACGTGTCCTGACGTGTATATTGGCTATAAAACGAGTCACACATAATAGTAGCCTTATTATTCTGTTAAAATATAAAAGTGAATTATGAAATGTCAATATTTTGTTTGATTAAAGGTTCGTTAAGAGAAATTGACCAGCGTAGCGGGCGTAGTTTGCTAGTATATATATATATATATATATATATATATATATATATATATATATATATATATATATATAATTATAATATCTATGAATTTCAAAAAACATATCAATTTCTATTCTACTTAAATCTCCAAAGAGATAATCAATGATACTGTGTATACAGAATACCACATAGCTAATAATTAACATGTGCAAACATAATATTACCATAGCTGATGCTTCAATAGTAATTGGCCAAATTTTACTCATACCAAAAGAATATTGAAAAAAGAAATAGAGAGAAAGGGGAAAAAAAAAAATTATAAATTGGAGTTGCAATTAAGTAAACACAAATGGATTAACAAATTAAATATGAACCATACACAATGGAAAATTGGACCACATGAGAATTAAATATGAATTGGACATGGAAAAACACATGCACATGTAATCATCAGCCTGGATGCACCCACATGTGTTTTAAATAATAATTCAGTGTTTCATAATTCTACTGGCATAATGCTAAGATCAGTAGAATCATCCAGGTACACTGAATTATTACCAGACAACAATTGGAAATATTAAAATTTGGAAATATTTAAATAGGAAATAAAAAACCATTAAGAAAATACAATATATTTCACTCACATCGATTATCCAAAAAACTGTAATTAACACCTCACTAAATTACCACGAGATAACAGTCTTGAAATAATAAAATTGGAAATATGAACGCGTAAAGTGTAGATAAAATATTTTACTCACAATAATTATACAGAATCCTTAAAATGTCACAACTTCTACATAATATTCACATCCACATGGCAATGCATCATACATGTTAACTAAGTCGAGTTGAGAGAAATGATTTGTAAGACAAGTTGAGAGCACACTTTTTTTAAAACACAACCCCATAAATGACACCCAATCACAAAATGATTCAAAAACACTCAAAATAATTCTGGTTTTAATACACTTATAACAAATTTATATCCGTGATACTAGCAAGCTACGAATTATGATTTAGGAAGTAATAATTTATTGACAACGAAATTGTAACCCATATATATATATTTACCTAGTATTAAATTTCTGAAATAGTTCAACGATTGGACAAAATTAAATATTAACAAATAATTCATGTGCGAAAGTTTTTGTAAAAAAGTGTTATCAATGAGTTTTTAAACAGCTTGACTTACCATATAACTCATTGTTTGATTACATAAGCAAAATTAAATGGAAATTTCGCTGTACTATGCATTTCTTATATTTTAATTACGTTTGATAAGAAAGAATCATTTTACAGTATATGACCCATTATCCGAAAATCCAAAATCCGGAAAGACCCGAAGTCCGGAAAGAAAAATTCGAAAATTTTCTAAATTTGTAAATTTTTACTAAAATTTTAGATTTTCTGAAATTTTTCGAAAATTTTACCGATTCCTAATTTTTTTTTCAGTCCATTGTGTATCAATGTTTAATCACTAAAATATTGTTACTTCAGTGGCGGGTGAACACGGTCTCCCCCCCCCCTTCTCTACCCGAAATTAAAAACAAATCATTTTTCTCTCAAATTTTAGTTTAAAATTAATTTACATTACGATTCGTTAGAAACAAAAAATAGTTACATATTGCCAAATTTCATGTTTCTAGCTTCTTCAGTATAAAAAAAATCGAAATTTTAGAACGTTTCTTGCTTCTGCCCCCCCCCCCCTGGGGGGTAGTGGCACCGACATAAAATATAGCCTATGTTGGAGCAGGGATTGTCACCACCAATTTGCCACCATCACTTTTGAAATCACTTCAGTAGTTCCAGAGATTACCGCCTACAAACAAACAAAGAAAGAAAAAAAACAATCTTTACTACTTTATAATATTAGTATAGATTTCATTAATTAAAATAACAATTGTGTCCTTACATTCTTATATTTTATTTATTTACTTATTTTGATATTCCAATGGCAACGTTCTCCCGTTTATTTGGGGTACAGTTAGGCGATAGTTTTTTGTTATGAAAAGTGGTCGACAGGATAACAGAGAAGTACCCAACATTGTAGCTAAAAAGCCAATTGGCGAGGTATCTGATCGCGGAAAATTAGCCCGAAATCGTATGAATAACTAACTACCCAAAGAAAAGGGGAAACATGGCTGAAGACTGAGAAAAAATAAAGAAGCAATATATAATACTAAACAGACCTTCGAAACTTTATTTTAGAAATCACGTTTTATTTTAAATCGTGGCGTTTGTAGAATTAATAATAATACACAATTACATAAATATCCGTAAGAATAATATTCCATTCCCAATTGAACAGTTAATGTTTCTATCTGTAAAAATAAACAAAAGAATTAAATAACAAAATGATTTAATTTTAATTTCTTCCATTGCTATAGTAACGGATGTATTTTCAGAAATTCTCACTTGTATTGTTAGAATTGTTAGATTTTGACGTCAAAGACTTCGCCAAATTAGAAAAATGTGCAATATCTCACGAACTATTTGACTTATGAGTATTTAATTACTTCCATTGCTATAGTAACGGATGTATTTCAGAAATTCTCACTTGTATTGTTAAAATTGTTAGATTTTGACGTCAAAGACTTCGCCAAATTAGAAAAATGTGCAATATCTCACGAACTATTTGATTTATGGGTATTTAATTGATACCATTCGATTCAGCATACAAAAATACATTAAAATATGTTATCATTTGTCACGTAACTATAATACCCGATTTTTAAGGAATTTTTTTAAAGTTTGTTCCCCTTTTTACCCCCTTAGGGGTGGAGTTTTTGAAAATCTCGTCTTAGTGCGCCTCTACATACTAAGAAGTATTTTTCCTGCAAGTTTCGTCGTTGTAGGTTCAGTAGTTTTGGCTGTGCGTTGATCATCTAGCCAGAAATGACTTTCTTATATATATATATATATATATATATATATATATATATATATATATATATATATATATATATATATATATAATTTTTATTTGTAGAAATCATTTGTCCTTTTTAAAATGTATTTTTCTACAATACAAACCTTTCAATAATAAATCTCCATGCTGTTTGTTTGTATGAAGTCTTATGAAAATGAAACGCAGATCAACAATCCGTCATTTTTGACGGGGTTATATACTAGTGATATAATATTAGTTATGTTCAGACTTTTTAAAAGATTCTGCTTGATATATATATATATATATATATATATATATATATATATATATATATATATATATATAATATACAGTGGAACTTCCATTTAACGAAGTCTCATCATTACACTTAAAAACTTCGTTATGAAGAAAATTCGTTAAATAGAAATTAACTTAAATTCATGAAATTTTTTCTTGAGATATGACAAACAGGTATTGGATTCAGAAGCATTTGATTCAGTTTTAATTATGAAGCCGTCTTTTACAAAACAGTTGTGTACGGTCGATGAAATCACGCCACATTCCCAAGCTTTGGCCCAAGCTTTCATCAGCTCTGATACACAGAATCTCAAACTAATGTTTCCACTATATCGGCTTTTTTCTGTCTTTTTCGATAATGTACTTCAAGATTTTTAACTATTCCTTAGACTAATGATTGAAGTTTAGCTGTATTGGCAGGAACAAAAATAACTTTGATGTTCTTCGATTTGTATTTTGAAGCACGTTCTTTTGGATGTACAAAGCAATTGTCTATTAGCAATGGAAGGTCAGAATGGTACCTGTCTGACTCTAATAGATATTTTTTGTTTCAATGCATCTGACGCCATTGCGACACCTCATCTTCTATATAGGTAAAAAGGGGATTTTGACTTCCCCCAACTGTCAGCGCTGGAGTCTCGGAGTGGGAGAATAGTGATAACAAGTGTATTTCTTAGTGTGAAAAATATTGTTTTATTTAGCACCAAGCAGAATGGTAATTGTTTAAATGTGTTCATTTTCATACAATCGAATCAGGTGAAATAAATTTGCATATCCTTCGAACAGCAATCGCTTAATTTGAATTTTGTACACGTACAAAAGTGGAATAAACTTCGTTATATAGAATATATTTTTCGTAATGTGGAGATTAATTTACATGCTAATGGTGTTCAAAGTCAAAGTTCTGCAGAAAATTTCGTTAAGTAGAAAACTTCGTTAAATAGGGACTTCGTTAAAGGGAAGTTCCACTGTATATATATATATATATATATATATATAAATTATAGTTTTGATTATAATTTACAACAATTTTCTTTTTCACATCAAATATGATCTACATTCTTTAAATAAATACTTTACTAACTGTATAGATTACGCAAATAAATATTAGTATTAATAAATTTAATCAAAATAAAATTTTATTTGAGGATTTTTTTTTTTTTTTTTTTTTTTTTTTTTTTTTTAAATACAGAGCTGATAAAATTTTAAAGTCAGCCAAAGTACACTTTCGAGAAAAAAAGGTTTTAAAAATACTTATTTAGAGCCTTCACGATTGTGATATAACATTAGTTCTCTTCTTTTAGACTTTAAAAAAGATTTTGCTTGAAATATATACATTAATCATAGTTTTAATTATCAATTTAAAACAAATTTAAAATCTTTTTTTTTTCCACATCAAATATGATCTACATCCTTTAAATAAATACTTTACTAACTATGGATTACGCAAATAAATATTCGTATTAATAAATGTAATCGATATCAAAATTTATTTCAGGAATTCTTTTTAAAATACAGAGCTGATAAAATTTTAAAATCAGCCAAAGCACATTTTCGAGAAAAAAATAGTTTTAAAAATACGTATTTATTTAGCTAAGAATTACACAGTCTTCACGATTGTGATATAACATTAGTTCTGCTCAAACTTTATAAAAGATTCTGCTTGAAATATACATGTTGATTATACATTTAAAATTATCAGTTCACAACAAATCTAAAAAATATTTTTTCCATATCAAATGTGATTTAGATTCTGTAAATAAATACTTTACTATTTGTAGATTATGTAAATAAATATTTGTGTTAATAAATTTAATTGATTTCAAGAATTGTTTTTTTAAATACAGAGTTGATAAAATTTAAAAATTAACAGATAAACTAGTCGGATGTGCCAATCCCAAAACTTTCTTCTATCTCATACAGGTTTCACATACACCAAAAACGAATCAGCACCAATTTATATCAAGATCTAACTGAAGATAAAGTTATAATAAATTCCGTGCATTAGTTCTTGTGATATGACTATCGCTAAAATCACGTAACTCATGAAAAATGCAGCATAGCAGCGCCACCTGTTGGTATACCAAAACATAATCAACAACAACTTACGTCAACGTCTAACTGAATCTGAAGTTTGAGGAAAATCTGTGCATTAGTTCTTGAGATATAACTATCGTAAAAATCATGAAAAAGTAGTATGGCAGCGCCACCTAGTCATGTTGGGTTGGTTACCCCAAAACATAATCAGCATCTATTTATGTCAAGGTCTAACAGAATCCGAAGTTTGATCAAATTCTGCGCATTAGTTTTTGATATATAGCTACCATGAAAATCAGGAAAAAAAAACAGCATACAGCGCCACCTGTTGGGATATTTACACTAAAACGTAATCAGCGTCTATTTATGTCATGGTCTTACACATTATGAAGTTTGATGAAATTATGTGCATTAGTTCTTGAGATACAGCTATAGTGAAAGTTGTAAAAACTATAGCTTAGCAGCACTTAGTTGTGCTATAGCTTAGTTGCACGATTTACTCCAAAAACTAATCAGCACCAATTTATATCAAGGTCTAACTGAATCTAAAGCTTAATTAAATTTCGTGCATTAGTTCTTGAGATAGAACGCTCGCAAATTTTTTGTCACATACAGACAGACAGATCCATAGACAAACATTTTCTAAAAACAGTCAAATCGTGTTCAGGACCTTCTAAAACGTATAAATCTATCTAAAACCGGATGTCGAAAATTTTCATGAATCCATTATTTTCTTCTTGTAAAGTTAGAAGAAAGTAATATATGAAATTCGTTGAAGGAATGCCATGGTATTAATAATCTGTAGCTTGCATTATTTTTTCTTACCAAATAAATAAAAAACTAGTTGGATGTACCAATACCAAAACTTTCTTCTATCTCACACAGGTTTCACATACACTAAAAAGTATCAGCAACCAATTTATATCAAGGTCTAACTGAATCTAAAGTTTTATTAAATTCCATGCATTAGTTCTTGACATATGACTATTGCTAAAATCGTGTAAATTCTGCAAAATGCAAGATAGCAGCGCCACTTAATGGGAGATTTAGACCAAAACCTAATCAACAATAACATATGACAACGTCTAACTTAATCTGAAGTTTGATGAAAATCCGAGCATTAGTTCTTGAGATATAGTTATCGTGATAATAATGAAAAAAGTAGCATAGCAGCGTCACATGTTGAGCTATTTGCACCAAAACGTAATCCGCATCTATTTATGTCAAGGTCTAACAGAATCTGAAGTTTGATGAAATTCCGTGCATTAGTTCTTGAGATATAGTTATCGTAAAAAAATGAAAAAAGTGGTATAAAAGCACCACCTGTTGGGATATCTACACCAAAATGTAATCAGCGTCTATTTTTGTCAAGGTCTAACTAAATCTGAAGTTTGATGAAAATAACTGCATTAGTTTTTGAGATAAAGCTATAGAGGAAATCGCAAAAAAAGCAGCATAACAGCGCCACCTGTCGGGCGATTTTCACCAAAAACTAATCAGCACCAACTTATATTAGGGACTAACTGAATATAAAGTTTTATTAAATTTCGCGCATTAGTTCTTGAGATAGAGCGCCCACAAAATTTTTGTCACATACAGACAGACAAACAGACGGACAGACAGACAGACACACAGAGTCACAGACAGACATTTTCTAAAAACAGTCAAATCGTGTTCAGGACTTTTTAAAACGTATAAATCCGTAGAAAACCGGAAGTCGGAAATTTTCATGAATCCAATATTTTCTTGTAAAGACAGAAGAAAGTAAAAATCTTGATGTGGTAACTTTGAGATAAAAAATATTCATTAGGAAAATGTCACATGATTTAAAATATGTTGATTTTTTTTTTTTTTTTTGACGGCTTAGCAAAGGGAGATTAGCCTTCCTCATTCAAATGAAGACTTTTTTTTTTTTTTAACCACATGGGTCATTCCAAATTTTATTATTTTCTGTAAAAACAAAATTCTGTACATAAAGAAGCACTATAAACTGATTATGCATTTCTAATTAACAAATCGGCTAATTAGTGGCGTCATAATCCTGCAAGTTGCATTTTTATTTTGAACTCATTTTATTTGATTTTTAAAATTTTCAACTCACAGTTTCATTTTTGTGATACCAGAATTATTCCAAGCAAGATTTTAAGTAGTTTGTAGAGATTTAATTTGTGTGAATTGTAACGAGAAATGCGATTACATGCACCATGCACTGATATTTAAAGACTTTATTTGGGGATTCTGTCCCCCTCAACCCCCCGTCATCTCATTAATTTGATAATCGTAAATCTCCAGAATTCAGTGTGTTAAATTATTAAATTATCAATTTCGTGATAATGATAGTAAATATTGCTTAGAATGATTAATTAATTTCATAAATTATTGATAATCCTGCAAGTTGCATTTTTATTTTGAACACATTTTATTTTATTTTAAAACTTTTCAACTCGCAATTTCATTTTTGTCATATAAGAATTAACCCAAGCAAGATTTTAATTAGTTTCTAGAGATTTAATTTGTATGAATTGTAACGAGAAATGCGATTACATGCACCATGCACTGATATTTAAAGACTTTATTTTCTGTAAAAAAAAAGAAAAAAATATTATATGAGAAGGCGGGGGGGGGGGAGGGATTCTGTCCCCCACAACCCCCCGTCATCTCATTAATAATGATAATCGTAACTCTCCAGAATTCAGTGTCTTAAATATAAAATTATTAAATTATCAATTTCGTGATAATGATAGTAAATATTGCTTAGAATGATTAATTAATTTCATAAATTATTGATAATCCTGCAAGTTGCATTTTTATTTTGAACTCATTTTATTTGATTTTTAAAATTTTCAACTCACAGTTTCATTTTTGTGATACCAGAATTATTCCAAGCAAGATTTTAAGTAGTTTGTAGAGATTTAATTTGTGTGAATTGTAACGAGAAATGCGATTACATGCACCATGCACTGATATTTAAAGACTTTATTTGGGGATTCTGTCCCCCTCAACCCCCCGTCATCTCATTAATTTGATAATCGTAAATCTCCAGAATTCAGTGTGTTAAATTATTAAATTATCAATTTCGTGATAATGATAGTAAATATTGCTTAGAATGATTAATTAATTTCATAAATTATTGATAATCCTGCAAGTTGCATTTTTATTTTGAACACATTTTATTTTATTTTAAAACTTTTCAACTCGCAATTTCATTTTTGTCATATAAGAATTAACCCAAGCAAGATTTTAATTAGTTTCTAGAGATTTAATTTGTATGAATTGTAACGAGAAATGCGATTACATGCACCATGCACTGATATTTAAAGACTTTATTTTCTGTAAAAAAAAAAGAAAAAAAATATTATATGAGAAGGCGGGGGGGAGAGATTCTGTCCCCCTCAACCCCCCGTCATCTCATTAATTTGATAATCGTAACTCTCCAGAATTCAGTGTCTTAAATATAAAACTATTAAATTATCAATTTCGTGATAATGATAGTAAATATTGCTTAGAATGATTAATTAATTTCATAAATTATTGATAATCCTGCAAGTTGCATTTTTATTTTGAACACATTTTATTTTATTTTTAAACTTTTCAACTCGCAATTTCATTTTTGTCATATAAGAATTAACCCAAGCAAGATTTTAATTAGTTTCTAGAGATTTAATTTGTATGAATTGTAACGAGAAATACGATTACATGCAACATGCACTGATATTTAAAGACTTTATTTTCTGTAAAAAAAAAGAAAAAAATATTATATGAGAAGGCGGGGGGGGGGGAGGGATTCTGTCCCCCACAACCCCCCGTCATCTCATTAATAATGATAATCGTAACTCTCCAGAATTCAGTGTCTTAAATATAAAATTATTAAATTATCAATTTCGTGATAATGATAGTAAATATTGCTTAGAATGATTAATTAATTTCATAAATTATTGATAATCCTGCAAGTTGCATTTTTATTTTGAACACATTTTATTTTATTTTAAAACTTTCCAACTCGCAATTTCATTTTTGTCATATAAGAATTAACCCAAGCAAGATTTTAATTAGTTTCTAGAGATTTAATTTGTATGAATTGTAACGAGAAATGCGATTACATGCACCATGCACTGATATTTAAAGACTTTATTTTCTGTAAAAAAAAAGAAAAAAAATATTATATGAGAAGGCGGGGGGGAGGGATTCTGTCCCCCTCAACCCAACGTCATCTCATTAATTTGATAATCGTAACTCTCCAGAATTCAGTGTCTTAAATATAAAACTATTAAATTATCAATTTCGTGATAATGATAGTAAATATTGCTTAGAATGATTAATTAATTTCATAAATTATTGATAATCCTGCAAGTTGCATTTTTATTTTGAACACATTTTATTTTATTTTTAAACTTTTCAACTCGCAATTTCATTTTTGTCATATAAGAATTAACCCAAGCAAGATTTTAATTAGTTTCTAGAGATTTAATTTGTATGAATTGTAACGAGAAATACGATTACATGCAACATGCACTGATATTTAAAGACTTTATTTTCTGTAAAAAAAAAGAAAAAAATATTATATGAGAAGGCGGGGGGGGGGAGGGATTCTGTCCCCCACAACCCCCCGTCATCTCATTAATAATGATAATCGTAACTCTCCAGAATTCAGTGTCTTAAATATAAAACTATTAAATTATCAATTTCGTGATAATGATAGTAAATATTGCTTAGAATGATTAATTAATTTCATAAATTATTGATAATCCTGCAAGTTGCATTTTTATTTTGAACACATTTTATTTTATTTTAAAACTTTTCAACTCGCAATTTCATTTTTGTCATATAAGAATTAACCCAAGCAAGATTTTAATTAGTTTCTAGAGATTTAATTTGTATGAATTGTAACGAGAAATGCGATTACATGCACCATGCACTGATATTTAAAGACTTTATTTTCTGTAAAAAAAAAGAAAAAAAATATTATATGAGAAGGCGGGGGGGGAGGGATTCTGTCCCCCTCAACCCCCCGTCATCTCATTAATTTGATAATCGTAACTCTCCAGAATTCAGTGTCTTAAATATAAAACTATTAAATTATCAATTTCGTGATAATGATAGTAAATATTGCTTAGAATGATTAATTAATTTCATAAATTATTGATAATCCTGCAAGTTGCATTTTTATTTTGAACACATTTTATTTTATTTTTAAACTTTTCAACTCGCAATTTCATTTTTGTCATATAAGAATTAACCCAAGCAATATTTTAATTAGTTTCTAGAGATTTAATTTGTATGAATTGTAACGAGAAATACGATTACATGCAACATGCACTGATATTTAAAGACTTTATTTTCTGTAAAAAAAAAGAAAAAAATATTATATGAGAAGGCGGCGGGGGGGGGAGGGATTCTGTCCCCCACAACCCCCCGTCATCTCATTAATAATGATAATCGTAACTCTCCAGAATTCAGTGTCTTAAATATAAAATTATTAAATTATCAATTTCGTGATAATGATAGTAAATATTGCTTAGAATGATTAATTAATTTCATAAATTATTGATAATCCTGCAAGTTGCATTTTTATTTTGAACACATTTTATTTTATTTTTAAACTTTTCAACTCGCAATTTCATTTTTGTCATATAAGAATTAACCCAAGCAAGATTTTAATTAGTTTCTAGAGATTTAATTTGTATGAACTGTAACGGGAAATGCGATTACATGCACCATGAACTGATATTTAAAGACTTTATTTTCTGTAAAAAAAAAAAAGAAAAAAAATATTATATGAGAATGGGGGGAGGGATTCTGTCCCCCTCAACCCCCCGTACACTCATTAATTTGACAATCGTAACTCTCCAGTATTCAGTGTCTTAAATATAAAATTATTAAAATATCAATTTCGTGATAATGATAGTAAATATTGCTTAGAATGATTAATTAATTTCATAAATTATTGATAATCCTGCAAGTTGCATTTTTATTTTGAACACATTTTATTTTATTTTAAAACTTTTCAACTCGCAATTTCATTTTTGTCATATAAGAATTAACCCAAGCAAGATTTTAATTAGTTTCTAGAGATTTAATTTGTATGAATTGTAACGAGAAATGCGATTACATGCACCATGCACTGATATTTAAAGACTTTATTTTCTGTAAAAAAAAAGAAAAAAAATATTATATGAGAAGGCGGGGGGGAGGGATTCTGTCCCCCTCAACCCCCCGTCATCTCATTAATTTGATAATCGTAACTCTCCAGAATTCAGTGTCTTAAATATAAAACTATTAAATTATCAATTTCGTGATAATGATAGTAAATATTGCTTAGAATGATTAATTAATTTAATAAATTATTGATAATCCTGCAAGTTGCATTTTTATTTTGAACACATTTTATTTTATTTTTAAACTTTTCAACTCGCAATTTCATTTTTGTCATATAAGAATTAACCCAAGCAAGATTTTAATTAGTTTCTAGAGATTTAATTTGTATGAATTGTAACGAGAAATGCGATTACATGCACCATGCACTGATATTTAAAGACTTTATTTTCTGTAAAAAAAAAGGAAAAAAAATATTATATGAGAATGGGGGGAGGGATTCTGTCCCCCTCAACCCCCCGTACACTCATTAATTTGACAATCGTAACTCTCCAGTATTCAGTGTCTTAAATATAAAATTATTAAAATATCAATTTCGTGATAATGATAGTAAATATTGCTTAGAATGATTAATTAATTTAATAAATTATTGATAATCCTGCAAGTTGCATTTTTATTTTGAACACATTTTATTTTATTTTTAAACTTTTCAACTCGCAATTTCATTTTTGTCATATAAGAATTAACCCAAGCAAGATTTTAATTAGTTTCTAAAGATTTAATTTGTATGAATTGTAACGAGAAATGCGATTACATGCACCATGCACTGATATTTAAAGACTTTATTTTCTGTAAAAAAAAAAAGAAAAAAAATATTATATGAGAATGGGGGGAGGGATTCTGTCCCCCTCAACCCCCCGTACACTCATTAATTTGACAATCGTAACTCTCCAGTATTCAGTGTCTTAAATATAAAATTATTAAAATATCAATTTCGTGATAATGATAGTAAATATTGCTTAGAATGATTAATTAATTGCATAAATATTTCATAAATTATTGATAAACCTAATTTTTAAATTTATTTAAAAATGATTTTTGAGCCCCACCCATAGTTTTGAATTGTTACGTCATTTGATTTACATACCAAGGTAGTTTGTAGAAACTGATACCCTGGAATAAAATAAAATAATGTGATATTCATATTGTCAATTATTATTATCATCATCAAGATAGTGTCATTGAGTCTACATGTTAAATCATGTATATAAGGCGAGCTTACGAAGCAGAAAATAAAAGTGCTTCGATGCTAATTAAGAAACCAATTAAAGATCTATGAAATAAGATTTGATGTAGATTGATGGATTAGGTGATCAAACACAAAGTCATATGTTAATCAGTTTATTGAGCAGGTTTTAAAATCGAATGGTGACGATTCCAAATAGCCTTTGCTGCATGCGTATTAAAACGATTCAAGTGAATAATTAATATCAATTAAATAAATGAATGCAACAGAAAGTAAACAAGAACGAAAAATCATGCGTCAAGCATAGATTATGTAACACTTTCCAACGCTTCCAAAATAATTTTACAAATCATACCGTTTAATAAGCTAAAAGAAAACATCTCAGTAAACAATTTGAAAAACGCATAACATATTTAAAAACATAATTTCAGGAATTTCCAACTTTTACAATATTCGGAAAAATATCCGAATACTTTTATTCAGCCCTGTATAGGATCTATAGATTTGTATATATACTACATAGGATGCTAAATTTTAGTTCAGTTAGGAAACGCGTAGCACAGTTTAAAATTATCCGTCTGGAATTTCTGTCAATAAACGGAAATGTGTTCGTGAAATTTTGTGCTTCCCTGTATAGGATCTACAGAATTTATACACACCACATAATAGACAAAAAGCGAGTTAAAATTAAAATCGCGTTCAGTAACTTAAAACGCACTTCCAGGAATGATTGTTAACAGACAGTAGAGAATTCTTTTGTGTGTCCCTGTAAATGAACGATGACTGCTATACACACACTATTCTGTAGTAAGCCTCTTGTAATGCGCCTTAGTGATATATATAAATTTCAATGCGTTTAAAATAGTGAAACATTATTTAAATAAACCGCAGACGATTTTTTCCATAGACGTAATGTAACGGAATTCTTTTGACTGTCCCTGTAAATTAACTATAAGTGCTATGCACACCCTATTCCATATTAAGCTTCTTCTAATGCGCCTTCGTGATATATATAAATTTCAATGCGTTTAAAATAGGGAAACATTATTTAAATAAACCGCAAATGATTTTTTCCCATAGACCGCAATATAACGGAATTCTTTTGAGTGTCCCTGTCAAAAACTATAAGGGCTACACACTTCCGTTGAAATAGGGAACATGCTATAACGACAATAACATATAAAAAAATTGCAGAGCAATCCGAGCATATTTACGGGAGTTAGAGCACGGACAGACGGCCATACGGCAGACGGCCATCCGGCCAGACAAACCGAAGTCATAAACACTTTTCAACTCGGTTGGAAAGTGTTAAAAAGTAATTAAAAAAATATTGTAAAATTTTAAATACCTATTATTTAGATAACTTATAATTACTAAAAATCAATTATGTATTCTTAATATACAAATTTATATATATATGTGTGTGTGTGTGCTTGGCTATGCATTACATGTTGTTCCCACGGTCCATCATTTTCTAAATAACTTTTTTTTCCTTTTTTTTGGGGGGGGGGGGGAAACATATGCGTAAAACTCCAAAGCTTGTAATATAAGCTGACTCAAGTTTGGATTTTGCTTTCAAATGGGGTAATTTCATGTTTTTATTTTTTTCCCTCTATCCTTTTTAATCATGTTGTATTTTGAACTTAATTGTTGTTTCATTGTGTCTTTCTCTACATTCTGGGTGTGGTTGTCCCAAATTCATATTCTTTAGCTATTTTATGGCTAATATGAAGATGAAACCACACATTTTATTTGTGGAAATTTAGGCATTTGGTACCTGAAGATTCTGTCTAAATTCCACAAATTTCCATTGTTCAATTTCTGCTTCATAATTTCACAGTTTTTGTTGGTGATTGTAACGTTTAATTAATGGTTATATATATATATATATATATATATATATATATATATATATATATATATATATATATATATATATATATATATAGAGAGAGAGAGAGAGAGAGAGAGAGAGAGAGAGAGAGAAATTTTAATAAATATAAATTTGCCAGTAAATTCTAATATTTTCAGAATCATAGGCCCTGCGCGTAGCTTGTGCGGAGTGTGCAATGTACACAGGCGCCTTAGTCTAAGTCTAAGACAAGGGGTACCTCCAGATTTTTTTTTTTCGAGAAGATAATACGGAAAAGATAAGAAAAAATTTCAAAATATTTGAGGAATTAACAAAAAAGTAGTATGTAAATTATGTGGTTGCTTTAAAATTCGAACAATTAAATATAATGTTCGGCAAAAAAAAAAAAAAAAAAAAAAAAAACAGTGAATTTGATCAACAGTGAAAGATGTGGTTAGGTTCCTCTTGCGGAGCATTAGTATAAATTTATGTTCAGGTAAATTGGATACGGAATCTTTTTTGCTGTAAAATATTTTCTAGTGAACGTTTTGGTTTGATAAATAGAATAATAATGTTGTTTTTTAAAATAACTTAAGAATAGCAAGACTTACAAAAGCATTTATATATATAATGTATCTGGCATATAATATATATATATATATATATATATATATATATATATATATATATATATATATATATGCTATATAATATATGTATAATATTTATAAAATATATCTGCTATATAATATATGTATAATATATATATAATATATATGCTATATAATATATGTATAATATATGCTATATAATATACTAGCTGTTACCCGTGACTTCGTTCACGCAACATTAAAAGAAGAATAAATGCATTAATTAAGCAAAATATTTCACTCTTGATAATTAAAAACGTAAATAATTAACTAACTCTTTATCACAGTAAACAATGCGGTATTTCTTTTTTATAGGGACGTTGACATAACTCAGTCTTAAAAAAGTGAAAATTTGTACCAAATAATCACGAAAATGAAAATGCAACCAATTTAAAATGGAGGGCCAAATAAAATTGTGGAAATCGACGAATTGAGTAAAAACAAATGTCAATTTTACATGATAAACCATTTTATTTTTAACGCTTTTGTGAAACGTTTTAACAACCGTCCTTCAAATATAATTCATTGGAATTATTATATTCTTTTTCTTTAAATTCAATTCTGCCTCCTTGATTTAATGCACAGCTGAAACAAATCTTGTTTTCTAAAAGACAATATGTTGACAGAGGGTTTTTGTTCTGCAGAAAAAAAATTATTCATGAAGTTTGAATATGTGAAAATATGTTTTTATTTTTCGGATAATTTACTGAAATCAAGATTTTGTTTTCATCGTCTATTGAAATTGAAAATAAATTCTGTTTTCAGTTTTAATGAGAAAATGGCGTAAAAAATATATTGATCCGTTTTATTTCTCCTTTTCTATCCACAAATATGGAGTAATTTACTTGCCGTTTTAGAGAAACTTCGTTAAAAATTTGCAATAATGATAATAATAATAATATACCGGAATCTAATTCAATTTTTTAAATTCTGAGAGTTTGTGTGACATTCTCGGATCAATGATATCCGATGTTAAGTAAATCGCGTCCGATAGTCTAAGAGAGTAGTTTCGAAATACAGACGGTCAGATTTTAATATAATAGATTCCTGTTCATTTTCTTTTTTTAAAATTATGATGTGATTTTAGCAGAAAAATCTGATCTGTATATAACTGATAATTATGATTAATAATTAGTATAGCTAAAAAAACATTTCTATTTTTTGTTTTAAATATGGCGTGAAACTCTTCTACTTTCTATACTTACTGATATTTGTATTATTAATGTATTGAATTGATTCACGCTCCTTTTAAAACATATTTGAAAATTCACGTTTTATTTACAATATGATGATGCCATTTGTCCCCAGAGAAATATCTTTTTAATGATATAATTCTTAAATTCGTGGCTGTACGCTGTGCTGTAAAGTGATAATTCATATCCTTTGTACAGGGTAATTATAAAAAAACTATCCCGATATATGAGCCCATAACTGTCATACCGTTCACAGAAACTGAATGAAACTTTGGTTTAAAGTATTTTGAGGTATGCGCTCAAGAATCATATGAAAAACAACAGTTAAATTCTAATAGTTACGGTTACAGTGACAAAATTTCGAAAATTTCAAATGGCAACACCTACTTTTTTTCATTGGAATGTGATCTTCGTAGTGAAAAACCATAAAAAGCGTTGGAACGGTACCTGTAGCACGAAAATCGCCGGCGCTAGACAGACTAAGAATAATAGTGAAAACAACCAATAAGGACAGAGAAGCAACAGAAAACAAAACATTTTATTGTGTTTCATACATTTTCCATTTTACACACGACGACACTTTACATGCGGCAGATGGTGGATAGCACTGAACAATAAAATGTTTTACTTTCTGTTGCTTCTCTGTCCTTTATTGGTTGTTTTCACTTTTCTTCTTAGTCTGTCTAGCGCCGGCGATTTTCGTGCTACAGGTACCATTCCAACGCTATTTATGGTTTTTCACTAGAGAAGATCACATTCCAATTAAAAAAGTAGGTGTTGCCATTTGAAATTTTCGAAATTTTGTCACTGTAACCGTAACTGTTAGAATTTAACTGTTGTTTTTCACGTGATTCTTGAGCGCATACCTCAAAATACTTTAGACCAGAATTTCATTCAGTTTCTGTGAACGGTATGACAGTTATGGGCTCATATATCGGGATAGTTTTTTTATAATCGCCCTGAATTTATAAAATTCTTTTTAATGTTCTTTTCCTGACAATCATGACGTAACTTTTAGCAGAAAACTCACATCTGCATGTAACTGATATTCAAGCTCAATCGATCTCAGTATCGATAAAAAAAATATTTCAGTTTTTCATCTTAAATATTACGCCCATTATCTGTCTACTTTCATACTACTAAGCTCGCGCTACTATATACTGATATTCATGCTCCTTGTATTATTAGGAATATTTGAAAATACATGGTTTTATTTATGACGTCACATTGGAGGATCCTTTTCATAGTTCCATGGTCCAAGCGAAATCTTTTCTTAAAAATATAATTATTATTCATTTTTCTATCTAATTATATCGTAGTCTTTAACAAAAAATGTCTTCTCAACGTAACTGATATTCATACTTCATGTATAACAACAAATACTCCATGTTTGCTTTCAAATATCATAGCAATTCCTCATCTTTTGAATTTTTTTGAATTTTCATTTTTTTACGTGGAAATTGTTCAATTGAAAAATAATTGTTGAGGAAAAATTATTATTCCAGGTTTTGTATTTATTGGCAACGGTAATGCTTAGCAACGTAAAATGATTAATTAAATTTCAAAGGAAAAAATGTCCATTTATTCTCTATTAAAATAACGAAATTTTGAATTATTAAGAAAAATATTTAAATAAAATTAACAAAAACCAGCCTATGTTCATTTCCGGGTTATAATCCACCTATATGCAAAGATACAGGATAATTAAATTATCCATTTTGACGCTGGCTTCAGCCTAACATTTGCACACAATCGGATTTATAATATTAATTAGAATATGCTATATAATATATGTATAATATATATATATATATATATATATATATATATATATATATATATATATATATATATATGTATAATATATATATATATATATATATATATATATATATATATGCTAAAACTTTTTGTAAATAAAATCATGAGATAAAATCGATGCAAGAGAAATATGACCAAGTACGTCAGAAATAACTTCAATCCCAGGACATCTCAAGATGTTTAAATCCATCAAAAAAAAAAAAAAAAAAAAAAATCCAAAATTTTTACGATTTTAATGCTTTTTTTCTTGTATATATAGAAGAAAGTAAAAAACATGATTTAAAAAAATTCCATAAAAAAGTGCAAATTTAATTCTTATTTTCTTTCATTTATTTACTCCACTCGACTATGCCACAGGCTAAATTTGACACGTAAATTTCTCCTTTTTCCCTTAACAGTTTCATTATAAAAAAAACCTTGAGCTACTCAAAATAAATTCCACCTAGTATCTTATCTGTGTCATTGATTGATTTTCTTAACTGAAGCACTGGATTTAAACTGAAACAAGAATTGCGCCACTTCTTCAATGTAACTGAAACTAAAATCATTGGAAAATGTTGCACCCGTGAACACATGAAGTACTGTTGCAGAGATTTTATCTCATGATATTCCAAGTATACTTTCTAAAATGTGTAGAGCAGCCTTGTTGCAATACATTTTAGCAATACCTCGTAGCCGTAAAGACTCCTTGGGGCCCACTTTACATGGAAGGCCATTGATATGCTGAAGCTAGAGCCGCGCGCATTCCTACTTTAATAGAATTACCGGAATTCCTAGTATTGCCCCTGAATAGGTCCCCAGGGTACTTGAAAAATTGTCTGTAACATATCTTAAAAGGAACTTAAGGAATATTTCCGTGTTAATATTTCAAAATAATCTTGCATTTTCTCAGAAGAAAATTCTGGTAGTGAATTAGAATTTCATTTATTAAATCACTTAAATATGATGATTTATTCAGATGAATAAAGTTCTTGAATTGACGCTTGTTGAAAAAATTACTTCTTCTTTTCATTTACAATTTCGCTCTTTTTCTTGGCTTATTGCTGCGCCATAAAAACGTCGAATAACAGTGGCTCATTTTCAATATTTAGCACGAAATAATTAAATTTTTGCATACTTTTTTTGGATTTTTTTATGGATCCCTGTATATGATTTATAGATTTATATACGTACTACATAGAGAATGTGCATGTGACGTCACGAAGCCATAAAGAACGAAGGGTAGGCAAAACATATGCATGCCTACTGTATAGTTAGCTGTGTTATGTGCTTATTATTCATATTTTTTTAATTAATTATTCATATAATTTCGCCTTTCTTAATTGCAGCGGATAGTCCAAGGTAGGTACTGATGCATCTGAGGCTCGGATTTTTAATTTTTTGAGACCCCGGCCCCCTGGGGCCCCTTTAAGATTTTTGCCCTAAATTGTTAATAATTTGCCCAATTTTTATCCGATCCTCATCGTTTTGGGGGCTTTTTTTCCATTTAGCTTTCACCTCCATTTCTAAGATGCTAAGATTAAATAAGCATATATAAGTATGCTAAGATTTAATTCAGTTAGGAAACTCATAACTCAGTTGAAAATCCCCCTTTAGCAGTGTTGAATTGGGACACTTTCCTCCGGTAGGGATTTCTGTGGCTCCGGGGGAAGGGGGGGAATTGCACTTTTTAACCATTAAAAGCATAAAATCTCAAATCGTCCGAGGGGACATTTTAATGCTCCCGGACGGGGAATCTCCCCCTCCTGAGCAACACCCTGAATTCAACACTGCCCTTCAGAATTTTTCTCCAGTAAACGGAAATGTGCTCGAATTATTTTGTGCAGCCTTCTATATGATCTATAGAATTTATACACACCAAGCAAAAATAGTTACATTTAAAAATGCATACCACAGCTGAACACGCACTTCCAGTAATTACCGCTCATAGACAGTACTGTAACCGAATTCATTTGTGTGTCCCTGTAAATGAACGATTAATGCCATGCACACCATATTTTACAGTAAATATCCTGTAATGCTCCTCATTGACGTATATCAATTTCAATATGTATTAAATAGTGTAACATCACTGAAATACATTGCAAACGATTTTTCCCCATTGATCATAGTGTAACGGAATTCTTTTGAGTGTCCCTGTAAACGATTTATAAAAGCTACACACTTCATTTTCAATACATAGTGTGCCATATTAAACTTCAATAACATATAAATTACATGACAATTCTGATATATTTACACGAGTTAGAGCACGGCCAGACAGACAGAAGGCCAGACAAGCGAAGTCATAAGCACTTTTCAACTTTGTTGGAACGTATTAACAAGTTGGAAATTGTACGTTAAACGTGACAAATGGGGTGCGTTCTTTTTGTAACTAGTTTCACATTGTAAAAAAATCATCCTTATTATTTCAGTGAAATTAATTATATCGTCTGCTATGAGCGGAAAGAACATGTCTTTTTAACACTTTCCAACCTAGTTGAAAAGTGTTTATGACTTCGGTTTGTCTGGCCGTATGGCCGTCTGGCCGTCTGTCCGTGCTCTAACTCCCGTAAATACGCACGGATTGCTCTGCAATTTTTATATGTTATAATCGTTATCTATAGCATGTTCCCTATTTCAACGGAAGTGTGTAGCACTTATAGTTTTTTACAGGGACACTCAAAAGAATTCCATTACATTGCAGTCTATGGGGAAAAATCATTTGCGGTTTATTTAAATAATGTTTCACTATTTTAAACGCATTGAAATTTATATATATCACTAAGGTGTATTAGAAGAAGCTTAATATGGAATAGGGTGTGCATAGCACTTATAGTTACTTTACAGGGACAGTCAAAAGAATTCCGTTACATTACGTCTATGGAGAAAAATCGTCTGCGGTTTATTTAAATAATGTTTCCCTATTTTAAACGCATTGAAATTTATATAAGGTGCATTACAAGAGGCTTACTACAGAATATTGTGTGTATAGCAGTCATCGTTCATTTACAGGGACACACAAAAGAATTCTCTACTGTATGTTAACAATAATTCCTGGAAGTGCGTTTTAAGTTAGTGAACGCGATTTTAATTTTAACTCGCTTTTTGTCTATTACATGGTGTGCATAAATTCTGTAGATCCTATACAGGGAAGCACAAAAGTTCGCGAACACATTTCCGTATTATTTAACTCCAGACGGAAAATTTTAAACTGTGCTACGCGTTTCCTAACTGAACTAAAATTTAGCATCCTATGTAGTATATATACAAATCTATAGATCCTATACAGGGCTGAATAAAAGTATTCGGATTTCTTAGATGTTATCTTTTACCTTATTAAACGGTATGATTTGTAAAATTATTTTGGAAGCGTTGGAAAGTGTTACATAATCTATGCTTGACGCATGATTTTTCGTTCTTGTTTTTTTTCTTATTTACCTATGCCATGCATGTTTATAAATGCGATTTTTTTTTCTACATCAGACAGCGCTGCAAATTTCACCATGGAGATCTTGCTTTGCGAATGATTACCTCCATGGTTTAATATTTTTATGACTCATAATGAACGAATCTCCTGTGTTTATTCTAGTGGTTGAGATATTCTTCTGTTAACCTAATTTCCACTGACGTTATCTCAGAATCTATACATTTTTTAATGTAACTCATCTCTCAAGAAAACAATTTTTTTGAACGATCTTTCTAAAAATGTAACTTTTATACAATTTTATTCGAAAAATTAATTTTGAATAAAAATGGCCGCCTGGCATATGAAATAAGAAGTGGTTTGCAGGTATTCGTTTTCCTCAGTCACACGACTTGCGCTTTTATTATATAGGTTACGTACGATATGATTTAATAGAATAAAGAAAACTTTTGTTAATACCTTTTTAAGTTTATTCGATTTTCATAAAAGTTGAAATGACTCGACAAAATTCTGTAACGATTATATATATTAAATTTCAATATCAACCCATTCGCACTGAAAAAAAAAATGTTGATTTTACAGTATAATACTAGCATCCCAGCTGCCAGTACTGCTTATTTTACTGTTTATTACTGTTAATTTTGCGGTATAATACTGGCAGCTGGCATGCCAGTGTTAGAGGTAATTTAATCTAAATTTTTATATTTATATTTTCATTAATATCTTAAAACATTTCTTTTTTATAAACTCATTCTATTTTAATATTTAATCAAACCCCCTCCTCCTTTTTCTTATTTTTCTTAAACATTATTAATTAAAACTCTTATTTTCAAAATCCAAACATTTGTATTTCTCTATAAGTCAAGACCATCCAAGTTCTCCCTTTTTCACTTTGAGATAGTTTCCACGCAAACAACTTTTACTTGAAATTCTCACGTAGTTTAAGGGATCGTAAATTCGGAACACACACAGGCAGATTGGATATAGTACAATAAGCTTTTATAAGAAGTCATGGGAATAACTGAAGCATTATGGTCAGTTGTATTGTGTGCGACTTTTTATTACCCTCAGTAAAGAGAGTCATAAAACTATTTCGAAGGCTTGTTAGGAAGATGCACAGTTTATTGCTTTCGAGTCGTTGTTTACGAAATAACAGGTGCAAGCGTACACGTGATTTCTTCCTTTTCGTGGGACCCAACAGACGGCTAATTTCCAGGAATTGTAGCTAGGATTTTTCACCTAGCAACAATAATCCAATAAGCGTGTTATTTGCTCCCCCCACTCAACCAATCAGCTTTGACCCTTTTCCCCCCTGGTAGCGTTACCAAGGGAACGAAGAGCTAGTTAGCAGGCAGTCATGTCTTGAAGCTCGGATAGTTTAGGTGTGGGAGGGTGGAGGGTTCCCTCCCTCACCCCGCCGGTTAGGCAGTGGTGATTTTTTTTTTTGAGAGAGACTTCTCTCCTGGCAGTAGACACAGTGGGTTGATGTACTATGTTCGTTCGTAAAGCAACCTGCTACGACCTAAAAAAATACTTTTTTTTTTTAAAAAGTGCATACCTACGAAGGAGGTATTCTACCATTCTGTCACGATGTGGATGTTCTAAACAGTTCGTTATAGTAACACTGTATTAAGTGCATAGTATTTATCGGGAACGATAAATTGTGAGAAGATACCTGCTGAAATGATGATGACAGCGAGAATTTTATCGAGTGCTCTTGCCGACACTACACATGCTCTTTGTAGTGTATTCTGAGAATCTGTGGACTCTGTGCCGATAATAGTAAGAAGATTCATAGATGTCCTTAATTTTCGTGAATTTCGCAGCTTGTTTAACGCCAGTCTCACCCTCTACAGGGTAACTTTATTCGTGCAATTAATGGTTGATCATCTCATCACTACTACAAAGTATGTCACCAACTTGGTAGTCCTATTATGATTCCCATAGAATAACGCTATGTTCACTAACTTAATTGCAGTGTGAAAAAGAAATACAAGTGATATAACCGCAAAACGAATCGCCAACACATTAAATATTCTCTATGCGAGAAGGTTTGTTGTCACCTTCACTCTATTATATCGAGATGTAAGTAAAAAAAAAATTTCTTATCATTATTATGATTTTTAAATTATGTTTTCTGTCTGATATGACTGAACTTATCTGTGTCTTAGTATTTTGATACATATATATATAGGATGATATTTACATCATTTAAAGTGTTGTTAGTAAATAAATGTTTGTTCTTTCTAATTTAATTCCTTCTCTGTTTCCTTTTTTTTTTGATTATTTGCTTAATTACTTCAAAAAGTCTGCTTTCAAAATTTTACCTTTTATTTACTTACGAGAGTCAATCTCTCTAGGATTTATATTAATCCTTTTACTTAATTTATTCTATTGATCTAAATATTAATTCTGGTAAAAAAGATAAATAAATAAATTAATTAATTAAAATAAATTATTGTATTCTCTAGTCATGGAATTTCTAAATATTATTTTAAGCATTAATTCTAATAAAAAAATAAACTGCTAATTTACTGGATGTTGTAATCTTTAATATTCAAAATTATTTTATTTAATTAGCTGAGACCTTTTACTATTCTTTAATTAATTACAGGACATACTTATCTGAAATTTTTATATAAAGTAATTTTAACATTTTGATCTAAAGTCTTTTGAGAAGCATTTTATTATAATGAATTACTTATTCAAAATTTAATTATTAACTCATGGTCTCTTAAATAATGATGAAACTATACGATCACAGCTTCAGTGTTGTGAATTCTTGAAATTAATTCTGCATTTTTTT
This sequence comes from Maratus michaelseni, assembly GCA_963931845.1. NCBI lineage: Eukaryota > Metazoa > Arthropoda > Arachnida > Araneae > Salticidae > Maratus > Maratus michaelseni. The sequence goes on along the minus strand of OZ007592.1, from coordinate 165,723,543 downwards.
AATATTGGCCAAATATTATTTTGTTTAACCTATCTCATCAAATTTATAACCCCCTTTCTATACTTTCTTTAAAAGAAAGATTTTTCCCTTTTATTCCAAAATTTTCACTTAGTCTAAATTATTATGTTTATGAAAATTCCTTGCTGTTACCCTTCATATTAATTCTTGAATTCACAATGCTGATTGTTGGGGAATTGGATGTAGTGCAAATTGAGGATCTTGTCAGTGCTTTTAAATAATTAATTCTTATACTATTTTGAATTCAAAACTTAGAATTCAAGTAAATTTAAATTCTTTAAATTTTAATTGTTTCTGTTTAATTTAATCCATTTTCTTTTTTCCAAATTTATTTTAGTTTAAGAATAATTTTGTAGGTATGCATATTGACAGGATTCATTTCAATTGTTAGTCACAGGTAATTTGCACTCATTCATTGTTTTTGAAAAAGGTGATAGCATCTCACCTAGCAACAAAAACAAAACAACCCAACAAAGAATTGATGCCGTGACACTTACCTGTGTGGCACAATTCAAATTTTTAATGTTTATTTGTGTATACTTAAAGTTCAGGGTATAAGACAACTATTTTTTTTTCAAAATGTATTGTGCATTATGTCTTTGAGTATATATTATGAAGTGTTAACCCTCATATCTGTGCTGTTCAAAAATTTTTTTTTTTCATAATACCCCACCCGCACTGAATTTTTAGAAATTTTAACATACCTTTCCCATTTGTTTATATTTATTTGCAATTGATTATATATATTGACAAAGGCGACTAGTGTATACATGAGTGTAGCTCTCAGTAATTTTAGTTAGATTTTGCATTTGTGTAAAATTTTTTTTTCTTTGCTTAAGGTTTAGGTAGGGTTAATTATAAAAAAAATTTTCATCGCTGAATTTTTTGTTGTCAAAACATTTCATAAATATGGCGGAAACCCTTACCAAGGAGATGGCTGAGCTACAGAAGAAATCGTCTTTGATGGATAATTTATCCAACATCCCACCTTTTAGCGGGGACTCCACTATATCCTTCTCCGACTTTATTGAAAAGTTCACAGATATTTCCACCTTCTTTAACTGGGATGAAAAAGAAAAAATTTTCGCCCTGTTTAACAGACTGTCAGGGAAAGCAGCCAAATTATTTAAGGCTAATAAAGGCAAAAATTATACGGAATTAGTGGAAATTATACAAGACAGATTCACGGAACAGGAGTCACCAGATGTGGCATTATCGAAGTTTCTTAACTTCAAACAGACACCTTCAATGTCTGTCCAAGATTTTTTCGACAGAGCCTCTGATCTGTCACGCAGAGCTCTTGTCATTGATGGAATTGCTGAGGGCATTGTAAATAAAAGTAGAGATGCTATACTGCACTCTATGCTTCTAGGTAACCTATCTCCAGAAATTCGGAAGGGTGTCATTTCAAAAGATCCAAAGACCCCTCAGGAAATACTAACGTTTGCCTTTCTTGAAGAAAAGGCTTGTAGGAGTGTTAACCCCTTCTACAGCTATGAACCTGCAAACATTGCCCCCCAGGTCCCCTCAGGTGTAGCATGTGCTGCTGTTTACCCCCCTACACCCCAGGTTAGCCATCCCAACCGTGAAATTATAGAACTCCAAAACAAAATGGAAATCTTAACGGCTAAACTTGATAGTCTTGTTATGCAACAACCAGCTGCAGCGAGACCACCAGCCCAGGAAATTGTCCAATACAACCCCTTTTTCTGTTTTGGATGTGGCGACCCCAACCATTTTTTTCAGGACTGCCCCCAAAACCCCAGAAATCAAGGCTGGCAAAATTTTAATGAAAATCCCTATGGTCGTAGAGGTATGGCCAGACCTAACAATAACTACAGAGGCAGTTATAGTAACAAGGGATATCAAAATCAAAGAAACTATAGGGGAAATGGCAATAACCAGAGAAACAGAGGTACCAACAATGGCCAGAGAGGTAATTATAGGAATAGGGGTAATCACAATAATGTAACCCAGCAGAATAACAACACTGCCAATGAACACAATGTTCAACAAAATTTAAACGGGTAATGGCTGAGTCTGGAGTAGTCGGACTAACTCATGAGAAGCCGAACGACAAAACCCCCTCTGTGTATAATGTTTTCCCACCATCAGCATGCAATCTCCCTACCGCAAGAATTGCTGTCGGTGATATTTTTATTACTGCACTGTGTGATACGGGATCAGGTATCAATTTAATTTCTCGACAGGGATTGTGTTTATTCCCAGGTGTAAACACTGAGGCATGCAATGTACCCATTCTAACTGTGACAGGTGAATGTGTCCCTCTCACTGAGAAAGTTCAGTTATCTTTCAATTTCAGTAATGTCAGCTGCCAAGCCGAATTTTTTGTAGTAGCAGGTAAACTCGCTGATGAATTTACTGCTATTTTAGGCATGCCCTTTTTGAGTGAGTACAAGGCTATCATAAAGTGTAGTGACAAATCTATTAGTCTTGGTATTAATGAGCAAACTTTTTGTAAATATGTTCCAAAAATTTCAGAATGTCATGTAAATATTAAACCGCCAATTATTGTAAATAACAAAATTTCTTGCCTTAAAAATGTGTCATGTCAAACTGAGGGTAATGTAGAATGTTTTTCTAATGTTAGTAATATTTCTGAGAAGAATAAGAACAGTGAGAACAATTGTATGGTAGTAAAAGCCAATGTAAGGGAGAGTAGTGAACAAATAGAGATTCGAGATAGTGAAAAATGTAGTAGCGAAGATAAAAATAAGGTGATTTTAGATAAATGCGAAGGTAATGATAGCAATTCTTCTGTTCAAAAATCTTCTGAAGGTGTTTCAAAATTAGAAAATGTTAATAATACAAATAATCATGAGACCTGTAGTTATATGTGTACTGATAAATTAAATGAAAATAAGGCAATTGGTCGGGATAATATATGTGAAACAAATGGTTGTGATCTTAGTGTAAATAATATCAGGGTTGTGAAAAATAATGAAAATGAAATCAATGCCCCTGTATGCCAAGTGAGTTGTCATGATAGCGAAAAGTCACAATCTAATGATGTCGAAACTAAAGTAAGTGATACATGTGAAAAGTCTAAGATTATTAAAATTAGTTTTGCTGTTTTGAAAAATTTAGTAACTATCCCCCCCCAATCTAAAATTTTAGCTCAAGTAAACTGCTCGAGAAGTAATTTTATTGATAATAATGATGTTGTTATTTTGGAACCCCTAGTAAAAAAATTTGGTAATGGTGTTTTATCATCTAGAACAATCTGTTCTCAGGAACACGGGTTATTTATTTCATTTGCTAACTTTTCGGATGATGAGGTTACTTTGAATAAGGGAATGAGGGTTGCTAAAATTCAAAAGTGCATCGATGATTCTGAGTGTAATTCTAATAATTGTAATTATGCCCTTAATGTTAATGTGCCCACTCCACTAGCTGATTTTGATCATGCTGATCTCAGCTGGAGTTCAGATATTAATCTTGACCATTTAGACCCCCCTCTTAAACTTAAAATGCAGGATTTTCTTAATAAAAATAAAGATGTGTTTGCAGCATCAGTCCTAGACTTGCCCGGCTGTGACACTATTCCCCATGTAATAAATTTAACTTCTGATAAACCTGTAAAATGTAAAGCCTATAGAGTTCCCCATAATCTTAAACAAGAAATGGAAGATCAATTAGATATCCTGTTAAAAGCTAATATAATATCCCCCTCCATTTCTGAATTTGCGGCTCCAGTCATTTTGGTTAAGAAAGCAGACGGATCTTATAGATTGGCTGTCGATTTTAGAAAATTAAACAAAAATTTAGTTAAAGATGCATACCCCATCCCTAATATCACAGATTCGGTTGATGCACTATCCGGTTCAAATTTCTTTTCTGCACTTGATTTAACAAGTGGCTTTTTCCAGCAAATTGTGCGTCCTGAGGACAGACACAAAACAGCAATCATAACTCATAAAGGACTATTTGAGTGGTCGAGAAATTGTTTTGGCTTATCAAACTCAGGAAATTCTTTTCAACGACTCATGAGTGCAATATTTGGAGATCTGGGAAATATGGGAATTCTTGTATATATAGATGATATTGTGATTGCTAGCAAAGATGTAGAATCCCACCTTGAAAAATTAACAACTGTTTTTGATAGACTTCGCCAGCATAATTTAAAATTAAAACCCAGTAAATGCCTTTTTCTATCAGATAAAATTAAATATTTAGGTTTTGAAATCCATAAAGGTAAAGTCTCACCCATTAATAAAAATATAGAAGTAATTGAAAAATTTCAACCCCCTGATACCCGCAAAGCAGTTAGATCTTTTATTGGTACAATTTCATTTTACAGGAGATTTATCCCTGATTTTTCTAAACGAGCTAAAAACCTAATTGAACTAACTAAAGAAAATGGTCGTTTTTCATGGAACCCTGCAGCGCAAGTAGAATTCGAAGATTTAAAAGCTGCTTTAATTTCTAAGCCATGTATTGCCCTCCCTGATTTTTCGAAGGAATTTTATCTTTATACTGATGCGAGTGGTGAAGCTTTAGGCGCAGTTTTATCTCAACTGGATGAGAACAACTTTTTACACCCTGTGGCTTTTGCTAGCAGAAAGTTGAAGGACCCTGAAACAAGGTACTCAGCCACAGAAAGGGAACTTTTAGCTGTTGTCTGGGCAACCGCCCATTTTAAGTGTTACCTAGCTAACACCCACTTTTTTATTTTCACTGATCATGCTCCCCTAACTTATATGCTTAAAATTCAGGACCCAACTTCTCGTATGGCAAAGTGGATTTGCACCTTATCTGATTTTACTTTTTCAATCAAATTTATCAAGGGCAAATGCAACAGTGTTGCGGATTTTCTGTCTAGATACACTACTTCTAATGAAATCTCTGTAAATACTGTAAATTGTAATTTTTGTGTACAAATAGCAAAGGAGAATGTTTTTATGCCCCAAACTGATCTTCTTGAAAAAATTCAAGAACTCCAAAAGACTGACAAAAAGTGTTGCCAAATTGCTCAGAAGCTAGATCAAGGAGTGGATATAGCACCAAAGTACATGAAATTTTTCTTCCGAGATGATCTCTTGATGTGCGAGGACACTCGAGACTCTCCCATTTTAAATAAATTGCCCAAACTGGTGGTGCCAAAAGAACTAATCCCCCAAGTGTTCGCACTAACACATGATTCTCTAGCAGCTTGTCATCAAGCCTTCCAGAAAACTATTGATCGCATTCGCGAAAATTTTTACTGGCCAGGTAGGTCTGCAGATGTCAAGCATCTAGTAGAATCTTGCATTAGTTGCCAACAAAGAAGAGCTTATAAACCTAAACATCTAGCCCCTTTGCAGAGAATGCCAACACCAGAATTTCCATTGGCAAAAGTGAACTTCGACATAATTGGTCCTTTACCGACAACCTTTTCGGGTAACAAGTTTATCGTGACATATATCGATGCTTTTTCTAAGTGGCCTGAAGCATATGCTGTATCCTCTATCACCTCAGACGTTGTAGCGGATACTCTAGCAGATTTCGTTTCAAGGTACGGTGCTCCTAGCTATATTGTTTCCGACAAGGGTAGAAATCTTATATCAGAAGCCATTGAGAGAGTCTATAAAAACTTTGGAATGAAACATATTCACACGTCAGCTTACCACCCAGCAGGAAATTCTCAGATTGAACGACAAAATAGAACTCTAATTAATGCCCTATGCCATGTTGTCAATGAAAATCAGTCGGACTGGGATACAAAATTAAAATTTGCTCTTTTAGCTCTCAGGACAGCCGTGCATTCTTCTACAAAATTAACCCCAGCTGCAGTAATGTTTGGCAGAAATTTAAATCTCCCCTATAAACTTTTTTCCACCCCCCAAACTTTAAATTATAATGACGCCCCCACCTATTGTGAACTTTTATTCCCTGCTTTGAAGAAAGTGTATGCTGAAGTGCACAGTAGTTTGGTGGAAGTTTCAGAAAAGCAAGAAAAATACAGAGAAAAAACTGCTGTTTCAAAGAATCTTAAAATAGGTGATTCAGTTTGGCTCTTTACACCAGCTGTTAAACCAGGACAATGTAAAAAACTATCTAAATTTAATAATGGTCCCTATACAATAACTGAAAAAATAAATGAGGTAAATTTTAAAATCGCCCTCCAATCAAATTTAAAATTAACGCAAGTGGTACACGTCGATAGGCTGACTGAATTTAAAAACAGGCATGTTGATTTCCAAACAAATGACCAACGGCCGCAGAGTCAATTCGATGATCAATCGAATATTCAGAATCCAACTACTCCCATTCACCAATCGATTAACGATAACCCAGAACGGCGGACGAAAAAACGCAGGCGCGCGTTTATCATACCTACAGCATCAGCAGTAAACAGAGATGAAGCATTGCCCATGCAAGCAACAGCCAACACGTTGCCTTCACTAGCCACCAGCAACGAACCCCTTTCCCCCTCTCTTCCTTCAGCCGAGTTCGGGAACTCACGAGCTGAAACCACCCCCTCCCCCTCCACGGCTGAAAATCCAGTTACGGACATGCCAGATATCGCGGTAGCTAACGAAGTTGTTGAAGCTCAATCCTCTGTTATTCCTTCAACCAGTCGTTTTCCGACTTTAATCGAATCTCAGTGCAAACCGACTGATTCGATTCCTTCGTCCAGAAATACCTATGGATTCAGGAACAGGGACAAGCGTCCCAATTATAAACTTTAAGTTGTAGTAATTATAGTATTTTTATTTTAATAACCTTATATTTTGTTTGTATAATGTATATAGATAGTATAGAGTTAGTTTTTATTGTATTTTAACGTGAAAAATAAGCTTTTTAGAGTACTTGTACCGTTTGTTTTGGTTAGCGGTAACGATCTGAGCGGTTGTGTTTTCATCACATTTAATGTTCTATATAGCTAATTTTAGTGTAAATAAGGTAGATTTCGATAGTTATAGTGCAAATAACCTCTCCGCAGGTATATTTTGGAATTATGTTACGTTTTTTCTCGATTTTTGGGTAATTTCGAGACTTTGAAAATTTTTAGTGCATTTTGAAAATGGGAATCCAAATTTTTTTCCCCTCCCCTTTTATTTTCATGTAGTACTCCCTGTTTGTTAAATACGATAGTATCCATCGATTTGCATATTATTTATATTTTAATTGATGTTCTAGTTAAGTTCTCAGTAGATGAGTATAAGTGGATTTACAGGATAATACTATATTTGAGGGAACTATTAATTTTACTCATTACTAGATATAATATGTAGGTATTTCGTAGTGTAAGGTAGTATTAGTGTACTGTTTTGTGTATAATTTTTTTAACCTGAAAACTTTTGAGGTTATTAATTTTGTTCTTGAGTACATTACTTCATTAAAGTATAGTGGTGTGGTTTTATTGAAAAATTTATAAAATTTTATCTGGTTCTGTGCTATTTTTTTTTCCCTTTTTTTAAAGGATTTCTTTTGTCAAAATTTAAATTTTTACTGTATAAATTAAGTTTCTGATGGTGATAATCTTCACCATAGCTTTTGGGTCTTCTTCGCCCCATCATGCTTTTATTTTGGCAATTGTTTATAGCACAGATAAATGGGTTGCTCTTCCAATATGCACAGTGTCGCTGTAAGTGCATATGTAAATACCTTACTTCATAGTTTCAACTTGCATATCAATCAACTGGAGAAAGTGTTTCTCAATTTTTACACATTGATACAATTTGTGTTAACTGAATTTTAATTAGTGAAATGTATTTTATTGTGAATTAACTGTATATTGTGCAAATTGCCTTTTACCAATTTTTTTTTATTCTTTTTGTTTGTGTTTTTATATGCATATACATTACTAGTTCATATGTTTTTATATATCTGTGTACATCGAGCTAACAATTTATACCTATATTGATATGCATTATTATTGTAATGGATTTGGCGATTCTTTCGGTTGGCAATGTTCTCTCCCAAATTTTTATTTGGCTTAAAAAAAAAAAAATTATTTTGGCAATTTTCAAAATTTTTTTTTTGTGGTTTAGCAAACAGTGTTCAGGTAAATACTTTGAATGGAACCTTCCCGACTGATAAGGTTAGTGGTGACAAAAGCAATGTCCAGCCTTGTGTTCATCTGTTAATTTTTTTTGTTATTCTACAGGTGTGTCTAGGATTTTGTTGACAGGTGAGGAGAGTTTTGTGTATGCAAACTCAGGTTATGCATTCCGGACTGTATACCTTGAGGGGTAGGCTTGCTAAGTGTTTCTTGATAATTCTTCGGACCGAGGTCTGGTTTGTTTGAAATGTTAGGCCCCATTTAGTGATCTCTCCCGCATCCATTGAAATTTTACTCGCACTTTTTACTTAAAAAACAAAAATTTTTTTTTTTCAAAAAATTGTGTTTTTTAAATAGAGACGGGGGATTCTTGTTAGAGGTAATTTAATCTAAATTTTTATATTTATATTTTCATTAATATCTTAAAACATTTCTTTTTTATAAACTCATTCTATTTTAATATTTAATCAAACCCCCTCCTCCTTTTTCTTATTTTTCTTAAACATTATTAATTAAAACTCTTATTTTCAAAATCCAAACATTTGTATTTCTCTATAAGTCAAGACCACCCAAGTTCTCCCTTTTTCACTTTGAGATAGTTTCCACGCAAACAACTTTTACTTGAAATTCTCACGTAGTTTAAGGGATCGTAAATTCGGAACACACACAGGCAGATTGGATATAGTACAATAAGCTTTTATAAGAAGTCATGGGAATAACTGAAGCATTATGGTCAGTTGTATTGTGTGCGACTTTTTATTACCCTCAGTAAAGAGAGTCATAAAACTATTTCGAAGGCTTGTTAGGAAGATGCACAGTTTATTGCTTTCGAGTCGTTGTTTACGAAATAACAGGTGCAAGCGTACACGTGATTTCTTCCTTTTCGTGGGACCCAACAGACGGCTAATTTCCAGGAATTGTAGCTAGGATTTTTCACCTAGCAACAATAATCCAATAAGCGTGTTATTTGCTCCCCCCACTCAACCAATCAGCTTTGACCCTTTTCCCCCCTGGTAGCGTTACCAAGGGAACGAAGAGCTAGTTAGCAGGCAGTCATGTCTTGAAGCTCGGATAGTTTAGGTGTGGGAGGGTGGAGGGTTCCCTCCCTCACCCCGCCGGTTAGGCAGTGGTGATTTTTTTTTTGAGAGAGACTTCTCTCCTGGCAGTAGACACAGTGGGTTGATGTACTATGTTCGTTCGTAAAGCAACCTGCTACGACCTAAAAAAATACTTTTTTTTTTTTTAAAGTGCATACCTACGAAGGAGGTATTCTACCATTCTGTCACGATGTGGATGTTCTAAACAGTTCGTTATAGTAACACTGTATTAAGTGCATAGTATTTATCGGGAACGATAAATTGTGAGAAGATACCTGCTGAAATGATGATGACAGCGAGAATTTTATCGAGTGCTCTTGCCGACACTACACATGCTCTTTGTAGTGTATTCTGAGAATCTGTGGACTCTGTGCCGATAATAGTAAGAAGATTAATAGATGTCCTTAATTTTCGTGAATTTCGCAGCTTGTTTAACGCCAGTCTCACCCTCTACAGGGTAACTTTATTCGTGCAATTAATGGTTGATCATCTCATCACTACTACAAAGTATGTCACCAACTTGGTAGTCCTATTATGATTCCCATAGAATAACGCTATGTTCACTAACTTAATTGCAGTGTGAAAAAGAAATACAAGTGATATAACCGCAAAACGAATCGCCAACACATTAAATATTCTCTATGCGAGAAGGTTTGTTGTCACCTTCACTCTATTATATCGAGATGTAAGTAAAAAAAAAATTTCTTATCATTATTATGATTTTTAAATTATGTTTTCTGTCTGATATGACTGAACTTATCTGTGTCTTAGTATTTTGATACATATATATATAGGATGATATTTACATCATTTAAAGTGTTGTTAGTAAATAAATGTTTGTTCTTTCTAATTTAATTCCTTCTCTGTTTCCTTTTTTTTTTTGATTATTTGCTTAATTACTTCAAAAAGTCTGCTTTCAAAATTTTACCTTTTATTTACTTACGAGAGTCAATCTCTCTAGGATTTATATTAATCCTTTTACTTAATTTATTCTATTGATCTAAATATTAATTCTGGTAAAAAAGATAAATAAATAAATTAATTAATTAAAATAAATTATTGTATTCTCTAGTCATGGAATTTCTAAATATTATTTTAAGCATTAATTCTAATAAAAAAATAAACTGCTAATTTACTGGATGTTGTAATCTTTAATATTCAAAATTATTTTATTTAATTAGCTGAGACCTTTTACTATTCTTTAATTAATTACAGGACATACTTATCTGAAATTTTTATATAAAGTAATTTTAACATTTTGATCTAAAGTCTTTTGAGAAGCATTTTATTATAATGAATTACTTATTCAAAATTTAATTATTAACTCATGGTCTCTTAAATAATGATGAAACTATACGATCACAGCTTCAGTGTTGTGAATTCTTGAAATTAATTCTGCATTTTTTTAATATTGGCCAAATATTATTTTGTTTAACCTATCTCATCAAATTTATAAACCCCTTTCTATACTTTCTTTAAAAGAAAGATTTTTCCCTTTTATTCCAAAATTTTCACTTAGTCTAAATTATTATGTTTATGAAAATTCCTTGCTGTTACCCTTCATATTAATTCTTGAATTCACAATGCTGATTGTTGGGGAATTGGATGTAGTGCAAATTGAGGATCTTGTCAGTGCTTTTAAATAATTAATTCTTATACTATTTTGAATTCAAAACTTAGAATTCAAGTAAATTTAAATTCTTTAAATTTTAATTGTTTCTGTTTAATTTAATCCATTTTCTTTTTTCCAAATTTATTTTAGTTTAAGAATAATTTTGTAGGTATGCATATTGACAGGATTCATTTCAATTGTTAGTCACAGGTAATTTGCACTCATTCATTGTTTTTGAAAAAGGTGATAGCATCTCACCTAGCAACAAAAACAAAACAACCCAACACCAGTATTATACTGTAAAATCAACATTTTTTTTTCTGCAGTGCGATTGGGTAGTTTTTGCGCTGTTATATGCTGACGTACGGGCAGACGGACAGACCAGACCAGACGACAACTACTAGTATAGGTGCTACGTATTTATATAATTACGAACGCATCAAAAAATCGGGATGCCTGGTAACCCTGTTACCACGACATTCACGTTCGCTCTAAATCACTGAAATGTGAGTTGACTATATTAAAAATAAAGTAAGCACGCCTGCAGATTTACTGTTGATTAGTGTAAGTGTGAAATAGGCTATTATACTGCCAAATGACAGAGTCACGATTTTACAGTAGTTTTCTCACGCGTTACGCTTAACCTTTCTGGAAATCATGTACATCTTAAAATAAGACTACGTCTGTGGTTGAAAAATTTCATCACTGACAGTTATAAAATCAGCATTATTCAAAGACTTGTTTCAGGAGACTCGGTAAACTTCATTTTGCGAAAAAAAGAAGATGATATTAAGTTTTCAACTTATTTGCTTAAAACAAATTTAGATATCCGTAATATACTGTCATGAAGTACCCTAAGATAATGATAGTTAAAAATATGCGAAAAAAGCTTTTTACTGCATCTTATTTCCCTTTAAATGATTCAAAGTTGCAAACTTTAAGTTTCTTTTTAGGTGCATTATCGTCTGGTCCGTCCATCTATCCGCATATAAAAACACAAAAACTTTCCAACCGAATGGAAATATGATAGAACTAGAAATATGATATGAACAAAAATAAAGCCAATACATTTATAATTGACAGCAGTAAGAAAATAATACCGTTTTAGGTGAAAATTTATGAAAATGATATTTAGAAGACACACATAACATTTAATAAATCACAGGACAGATAAATCAAATGACTTTTAGGTACACGGACAAAAAATAAATTGTAATTTATAAATTAAAGTTAAAATTAGAATTCATAAATCACGGATATATATACAAGTAACAAAGAAATTTCAAGTTTCTGATTTTGTTTTGTTTGTCGAGGTTTTGAAATTTCCAGAAATTTTGTATTCCATGCAAAATATTGCATTAAAAAATATATCTGATGTTAGACCAGTGTTGCCAATTTAAAGGAATTTTTTTTCTACCGCTGTTTTCTGAAAAATCGATCACTATTTTCGAACTCACCTTTTCTAATGATAGATTAAAAAAAAAAAAACGAATATTACTATTTGGAAATAATGATAATTCTAAGTAAAAAAGCTCGCTAAGTTTGAGACATTGTGCTAGATCTCTTGAAACGTATTATATCGGTTAATATATGTGAAAAAAAATTGCACATTAAATTAATATACCAGTGAGGCCCTGAATATTATTATAATGTTTTAAAAAATACATAAATGAAATGAAAATATAATGCACATAACTATGAAAAGAAAATGAACAAAATTGAGTATTTAAATACATACCTATAACTAAAAGGAAAATATTGTAATATTTTTCAGATGATGTGGACACCAAAACGTTAATACAAAAAACTAGTTATGTTATATATGAAATTGGGTATTGAACTTTTTATGGATACTTATCTTTAAAAATAATAATTTAAAAAATATACATGCAACTATAAACACTCTAAATTGAAGCTAATTATATATGCAGGCATAGAGAGAGTGAAAAGATGTAAATCAAATTGTTTAGTAACAATGTGCTTTTGAAGTTGATGCTTCTGCTCACGGACTTCTAAAGAAATACCAGTTAAAGATTTTTTTATATAGAAAATAGTAACATATTATTATCTAAAACTATACTAAAATATTTTCACACTGAAACAATGAGAAGCATGGCATAAACATATGGTAAAAACTAAAAAAATTTAAAAAGATAACGTGAAGTTTTATAAAATAAAAATTCATTTCATTCTTAAATTACTCTCATTATGCCCAAATTACACCGACATGGGATGTAATGGTAGTAAAGGATTAGATTTAGTTTGAAAACCTAATATGTAATTTAGAATAGAATATTTGTCAAAAGAAATTTACAAGACAAATTTTTTTAATTGGATACTTTAAGTATATTTAAAACCATTTACGCGCCAAAATAGCTATTTTTACGAAATTTACGAAATTGAAATTTTATATGGCCCCTGAGCACTAAAAACTCGCCTTTTCGAAGTTATGGTCTAAAAAATATGTAATTTTGGTTTTACTTGTTAGAGCAGCCATACTCAATCTTTTTTCCGCGCGGGCCGCAAACATAAGTTTGCTTCGTTTGGCGGGCCGCAGCACACAATACTTATGTAAAAATGTAAACAATATAGTTAAAATAGAAACATAACAAAGTAGCATAACAATGCAGTGTAACAAAATGTAATTAGCTTACTATACTACATACTTATTATATACCTTCAGTTATATAATAAGTATAAAACAAGATAATAAGATGCTGCAAAATTTCTAAATTCTAAAGATCACGAAAAAAAAAAAAAAAAAATCAGATTTTATTTAATAAATCCGATTTTGCTCAATACAAAATCTTCATATCTTTTTAAAATGTGAAAATATACTTGTAGTTGAAATTTAATTAATTTGAAATAATATTTGATTAGTGGTGAAGATTAAAAAATATATACATCTCTGTCATGCAAATAGGACTATGTAAGAAGGCTTTCACTAAGCAAATGACGTACTTTTAAATTATAAATGACTGGGAAGATTTCATCTTGCCATTAAAATATATAAAACAAAGATGAATCTCTTAGATATACCTTTTTTCTTTTTATAAATATGAATTAATGATACTCAACCTGCAGCCCGCGGGCCGCAGGTTGAGTATGGCTGTGTTAGAGCATAGGGAATGTTTTCCTAAATATAATTTATAGGACGCAGAGACCGTACAAATAAATGAAAATATCAGAGACCATACAAGTAAGTAATACAAAAACTTAAATTTCGCAATTTAAATAATTTAATTTATGTAAATATATTTAAATTTTAATATGATGGCGAGCAACATCTGAAACATTTTTTTAAATTGGAAGTATATTTTTACTGTGGACGTGCTGGGGGAACCGGGCCCGCAGTAAACATAATTAAAATCAACCTGACAACATCCTAGATCCACAAAAATAAATAAATGAATTGAAGCCAACTCAACTCGATGCAGTAATATAATAAGGAAGCAAAACATAGAAAAACCAATAAATTCTCTGGCAGTAACTAAATATAATGGTGGATAATATTAATGTTATATATAAGAACAAAGAAAAATCGTACGTCAAGCATAGATTATGAAACACTTTCCAACACATTCAGAATACTGGTAACAAAACTTCACTGTTTAATAATGTGAAAGATGATGCCTAATTAAACAATTTGGAAAACGCTTAACACATTTGGAAACCCAATTTCAGCAATTACCATCTATAGTCGGAAAAATATCTGAATTATTTTGCGCAGCTCTGTATATGATCTATAGAATTGTATATATACCACACACTACCACAGTATGACAAAATTTAGTTAAGTTAGGAAACGCATAACATTTGAAAATTCCCCTTCAGTAAGTCCCGCCTTACGCGGAAATGTACTCAAAATCTTTTGTGCAGCCCTGTATATGATCTATATAATTTATATACATTAAATAATATACAAAAAATTAGTTAAATTTAAAAACTCATACAAAAATTGAAAACGCACTTCCAGAAAATATTGCTTGTAGACAGTAACTGTAACCGAATTCTTTTTTGCATCCCTGTAAATGAACGATAAAAGTTATGATGCACACCATATTCTACAGTAAGCATCTTATAGCGCACATCAGTGATACGTATAAATTTCAATATGTTTTAAATAGTCTCACATCATTAAAATGCATTGCAAACGATTTCCCCCCATAGACCATAATGTAATTAAATTATTGGCCCTGTAAAATAATTATAAATGCTGCACGCTTCATTTTCATTACCGAACATGCCACAGTAAACCCAAATAACATATATCAATTCCACAGCTGTCCGAGTATCTTTATGCGAGTTAGAGGGCGGCCAGACAGACAGACAAACCGAATTCATAAACACTTTTCAATTATGTTGGAAAGTGTCAACAAACCCAATTCATAAACACTTTTCAATTATATTGAGAAGTATTAACAAACCGAATTCATAAACACTCATCATTTATGTTGGAAAATATTAACAAACCGAATTCATAAACACTCATCATTTATGTTGGAAAATATTAACAAACCCAATTCATAAACACTTTTCAATTATGTTGGAAAGTATTAACAAACCGAATTCATAAGCACTTTTCAATTATGTGGGAAAGTATTAACAATCCGAATTCATAAAAACTTTTCAATTATGTTGGAAAGAGTTAACAAACCGAATTCATAAAAACTTTTCAACTACGTTGGAAAGTGTTAAAAAAGATAAAATGTACTACTTTATCAACAAAGCATGTTTTTCAATTTTATATAACGTTTTGTAAAACAAGCCCAGATTTTCTTCCGTGGATTTGCTTACTATGTATGGATGAAAACGCCTTTTCTGAAGTCTCGAGTCAAAAATAAAGAAAAAAGGCCCGGTTTTTATCTTGCTGTAGCTGGATAAATAACTAAGCTCATGGAAAAATAAAATGATTGCACGAAGCGGCGAGTTCAAGACGTTTATCAGACAGGCCAAGGCTGGGAAAGCCTGAGATATATACACTTCTTACAGACATCTCTTTAGCTTTATTAAGAGTTTCTTAAAGAGCTATTTTATGAGGATCATTTTATTTATTTACTTTTTACGACGATAAAGAATCGTGCTTTTTTTTCCCCATTATGAACTGGCCATGTATGGCGTTACCAATTTGAGAGTGAAATGTCACAACAATTGGCCTTGCCCTTTGAAAAGCATTCATGCACATTGGACAATCGATAAATCGATAGATAACTTTTAAATTATAATTATGCTGCTTTTAACTTTCCAAACAGATAATGTGAGGAAAGTATTGTAGTCATAATTTGTGAGTGAACACGATAACGCCCAAACGGTAATTCCGATTGAGCTCCCATTTGGAGAATATATTATAAACCATTGTCGCGAGAACTGTATAGATTTTCGTACTAATTGGCCGACGATAAAAAATGGTTTAAAAATGTATTAGATATTTAATCCATTTTTAAAGCGTTTTTAAACCATTTTGCAACCGATTCTACAGGGAAAATCACCAAGGATATGTGTCAGAGTATAAGTGATAAATATTTCGGTGATGTAATCAAGCATTAGTAGCGCAGAGGCAATGTCTCCAGTTTCAAAGCAGGATGTCTACTGATCGAATCCAACCCATTCCATTGTGTCAGAAATGTATTTATTTATTTTTTAACACATTCCAACATAGTTTAAAAGTGTTTATGAATTCGGTTTGTCTGTCTGTCTGTCCGTGATCTAACTCGAGTAAATATATATGTATTGTCATGTAATTGATATATATTATTGAGCTTTACTATGCAGGGTGATCACAGACCAGGAAAACTTGGAAAACGTGGAAATATCAGGGAATTTTGTTAACCTGGAAATATCATGGAAATATCAGGGAAATTCAAACTAAACCTGGAAATTCATTGAAACAAATGCTAATTTACATTACGATTGTGGTAATCTGGAAGAAAAAAAAATATCAGCTCTCGGGCTCAGTCCTTGCCTGAAACCAGCTTGGACTCTATTTTTATACCAGTCTTCGGGCTCAGCCACATGGTGAAAATTTTATTTATACAAAAATGAAAAAAAGAAAAAAAAAACCCTCTTGTTATTTGAGAAACAAGAATGTGGCCTAAGTTTCTTAGTGTTTTACAATCCTTTAAAAACTGAAAGTAAACTGAATTGATAATAATGTGATATAAAGAGGAATATTCTTTTTGATTTTGAAGCCTTTGCACAGTCACTGTTAGTAACATAAAGAAGCCCTGAGATATTTCCCATCTGTTTGAAGTCCTTTGTTTATTGGAAAACAGAACTAATGTCTTTCTGCCATAGTTGTACAATGATATTTTAGCAGACTGAAAACAGTGACTTTTACAGATTTCTGCCAGTGTTTAGAAATATAAAAAGAAATTTGCCATTTTAAATGATTTTCAGGAACATGAAAATTGAGGCTTTTAAATGAAAATATTAATCTTGAAACAGTTTTAAAATGTTATAATGTTGTTAACAAATTTCTACTGTGTACTTTCAATATCCATCTCAGCCCCCCCCCCCCCACCCAAAAAAAAAAAAAAAAAAAAAAATCAAGTCATTCTCAGATAATGGGAAATTTTATGTTATTCTCTAAAAAATATGAATCAATCAAGTTAACTATGAATGTTTGGTTTTTGTCAGCATTTGTGTTTAAGCACTCAATGCATTATGTACTTTAAATATGAAAAAAAAGAATCAATATATAAAAAAGTTGTAAATCTTATTGCCAAGGCTTGTCCCAAACTTCAAATTTATTAATTGAAACCCTTATTTTTAAGATTTGGAAAGCTTTAGAACAAATGCAATGATTATGTGAGTATATTTAATGTCTATTTTTTACACATTTGACACTTTAGGGAAAACAGAAAACATTTTAATTAATTATCCGGTTCTTGTCTTGTTCTTGTACCTTGTCGACCACTTTCTGGAAAAAAAAAAAGAAGAAGAAGAGGGCCAAAATATAATGTCAAGTAAACAAATTTAAGAATGTTGCTGTTCCAAACTTTTATACGTAAGAATATTAAGGAAATTAGAAACATCACTGAAGAATAGGGTGCTTTAGAAATTTCAAACAGATTTGATTAATTTAAGACATTGCATAGCAAAAGTTTAGCATTCATAATGCATTCATAATTCTAAGCATTCTTTTGCCCAAAATCACCTGAATGAAAGTCAAAATTTGCAGTAATTATTACGGAGGCCAAAAATCTCTAATGCCATTCAAAATAGTGACAAAATAATCATCCTTTCTATATGCATTAGATGCCATATAAACACAGTTAAACATGAATCTAAGTGTTGATGCGCTGTTCGTCAATGTTTCTTGTGTCACCATTTACCTGAACCCCAAAGGCATTCGATGTTTTGTGTATGTGCACCAGTATTGGGATCTACAAAATTATAATGATTTTTAGGAATCCTGCAGCATTTAATTTAGTCAGTTTTATAAGCCTGCCATGGATCTGAAAAAATGATAGAGCCATTTTCTATATATTCTTTTATTTCTCCCATTAGTTCTGTTGGGAACTTTTACTATAAAACATCCATCAGTTTCTCAGAAAATCCTCCAAACAACCATTGCTGAGGAAGAATTCAACCGGCTTGATTTCTTTTCTCTTTTACAAGAAACTTTTATCAATATCTACAATTGTTTTGATCCTCCAATTTTTTCAGATTTTCTTGTTAGAAGGTTATATATACAAACTTCTCTGAGATAATTATTCCAATCAATAACTATACAATGACTTAAATCAAATTGCTTTTTTTCTCCATTTTATTGATGTTGATTCATCAGACCAGGTATAAATTAACCTTAATGCAGTTAAAAATGTTAATTTGGAGTCATCCAACCAGCTTTTCTAATGGGTATTCTTTTATCGCAGTTTTTCACATTAGAGCATCACTGTTTATCAGTTTGTAGATAGTCTCATATCATACCCATCAATACACACCTTTTTTCATGGCAGAATTCCATTAAAAAAAAATAGGTTATTGCCCCAATTTTCTTTAGATGGCTGATCACAGATCTGTATAATTTTTTCTCAAAATGCAAGAGAAAGCATGGAAATAGAAGTTAACTAATATCCTTCATCAGAAACACTAAACTGACTTATCCTCAAATTAAACAAAAATGGAAAATGTACATCACGTGCTAGCTTTGTATTTAAAATCAAACATTATTTTATCCTTTTGTTATTTTGGAGTTAAATCCAACAGTTCTTTTTTTTATTATTATCATTTCGGCTTGTGGATAAATGTTTGTGACGTCAGTTAAAATTGATAGATTCTACGCATCGCAATATTTTTGCAATGTTTTTCTGTTTTATTATCATGACAACATCATTTAATGACAATTGTTATTTTAATTAACAAAAGATCTAAAAAATTAGTAAAACATCATTAAAGATACAGAGAAAACATCTAATTTAAAATCTCTTGATGACATAACAAACATGTGTAAACTCTTTTTTTTTTTTTTTTTTTTTTTTTTTTTTATTAAATTCCTACTATTAGCTCGCACTCTCTCTATATATATCTTGTTGGAATTTTCAATCGTTAATAAAATATTTTCTATTCATCCATTCAAGTTCAAATAAATTTTTTTGAACTTGTACTGGATGACAATTGATGTTAATACAGTTCTTTCAAATATTAAGTCATTAATTAAATTCAATTAATTAATTTTAATTTTTATATGGGAGAAAAAAAATTATCCCATTGTTTTCATAAATGAAATGAAAGATTTATCTCAAATTAGTGATGCCAACAAAAAATAAAATACCGCAACGATGATTATAAAGTAATGTTCAATAAAGATAACGTGGGACATTAATGCTGTACGGGTTTATTTTATATATTTATGATTAAAAAGTAGGAATTGACTTAATTTTTTTTATATTACTTGTTTCTATGAAAAGTGGTTGACGGGATAATAGACAAGTACCAATTATCCTTATTTGAAGTTCGTCTCTATTGTCATTACCATGACGCACAGTAATTTTTTATTCAGCTCCCCACTAGATGTTGCTTTGAAACGACAGTATTCTTACCTTGTACAGTACCACAAGATCTAACAAGCAGTAATGTCTATTTTTGATTAACTATGCCAGAACTTTTAGTGTGATTTTTTTTTTTAAATATAAACTTTTACTAAGTAATGACTGCATGCATTAGAGTAATGTTGTAAAAGAAATTATCTATGAAAATTTCATTATTTTAACACTAACCTGGAAATTTGAGGCTTACCTGGCAATATCAGGGAATTTTAACATAAGATATTTGTGACCACCCTGATATGGCATGTTCGATATTGAATATGAAGTGTGTAGCACTTATAGTTTTTTTTACAGGGACACTCAAAAGAATTCCGTTACATTACGGTCTATGGGGAAAATCATTTGCGATTTGTTTTTAATGATGTTATACGATTTCAAACATATTGAAATTGATATATATCACTGAGGTGCACTACAAGAGGCTTACTATGGGATGTGGTGTGCATAGCACTTATAGTTCATTTACAGGGACACTCAAAAGAATTCCGTTACATTACGGTCTATGAAGAAAAATCGCTTGAGGTTTATTTGAATAGCGTTTCACCATTTCAAACATATTGAAATTATATATATATCAATAAGGGGGATTACAAGAGGCTTACTATAGAATATTGTGTGTATAGCATTCATCGTTCATTTACAAGGACACACAAAAAGTTTCGGTTAAAGTACACTGTGTGCAAAACTTAAGCAACAAACACAAAATGCTAATTTCTTAACACGTGAATACACAAAAGGAAATTCTATAAAGGGCAAGTGTGGAAAACAGGTACTACCCTAACAGCGCAGCCAGTCGATGTGAAGTCTTCTTGACATCACAAACGGTCACAAGCGTCACAGTCACTGCAATGAACTGAAATGTCATATCTTTCATTCGTCTCATTTATACTGTCATTTTTGTCACTGCACTGAGAAGCCACTATGAATGCTGCTTCTTGACGTGTCACCAGGTGGTTTTACAATGAAGTCACCTTGTGACTCTCATGTGACTGTCATTTGGACACTCTACTGCAGGGCTGTCCAACGCGGCGCCCGCGGGCGCCATGGCGCCCTTTGAATGTTTTCTTGGCGCCCTTTTGAAGGTTTCTGTTAAAAGCCTTTTTAAAAATAAAATTCCATTTCGAAGGATGCTTTCTTTAAAATCATTAATATTTTATTCAGAGATTTTTTCTTGATTTATGAAAGTGTATTTCACGCATTAAAAACCAGTAATTCTTTAAAAATTGAATCATGCGTATTTTAACGATTTGAGTTATGTTAGTTTGAGTTATATGAAGTTTTGTATAGTGTAATTATAATGGTTGAATTTGGTAATAATTGCTAATAGAAATTTTAATACGTTAAGAAATATAATTTAGAACAATAACTCTTTTTCAACCCTTTTTCTCTTATGAAAGTGACATGTGAATGAAAGTTCATTTTTTTCCCTTTGTTACATTGACCCATTGGCTGTTTTATAGGGGGAATAATAAATTTCCATTCCAGACGTTTGAAACTTTAGGTAATGTTTGTCAATTTGTTGAAAAAATCGATAAAACAGTGAGAAATGATTTCTGTAAATGAATTATTTCTCAATCAATCAAAAAATAGTAATCAGCCGATGGGTCAATGTAACAAAGGAAAAAAATTAACTTTCATGCACAATTCACTTTCATAAGAGAAAAGGGGTTGATAAATAGTTATTATTCCAAGTCTTATTTCTTAACGTATTAAAATTTCTATTGGCAATTATTACCAAATTCAACCATTATAATTACACTAGACAAAATTTTATAACTAATAACTGAAATATAAATAATAACTCTTCCAGGCTATCTCTCTGGACATTCCCATGGATTTGTCACTATTAAGCCTGTCTTATCAAGCTAAATTCACGTCTTCAAAACAAGTTTAAGCGTATTTCCACGTCTTGAAAAACCCTAGCAATATCTCTGATTTCCACGTTTTTTTTTTAATTATAGGCGAGATTAAACTTTTTGGAATCTTTCCCTACAAAAATGTCTCGCAAGAAAATGTGTAATTCGAAATTTACTACGATTTATGTTTTCTCTGAAAATTATTTTTAAATAGAGCTCTTGAACCATAGCGGCCTTATGGTTATGAGACGCTTTTGCATCTTATAAGACGTGTGTGTATTGCTACTGCTACAGCGAGATAATACTGCTGCATGATTTTAGTCATGTGAATAATGGCGCCCTTCATTGTTTAACAACAGCTGAGATGCGCCCCTGTTTGCTGAAAGGTTGGACAGGCCTGCTCTACTGTAAAGCCATCATGATAGCTGTTCTGTGACGAGTTCCCAAGTGACAGAAGATGGAATCATCTGGTGACTTTCCACTAAGGATTGCAATGGTGACTTTACAGTAAAGTCTAGGTTACCTAAAAGTCACCATGCACCTTCATTGCGACATTATTTCGTGACTCATCCCAATGCAATGGTCACAATGACTTCAAAGTTGAGTATTCAAATGACAATCACGTGATAATTACAAGGTCACTTCATTGTAATGTCACCTGGTAACCCATCACAAAGCAACAGTCACAGTGACTTTTCAGTGATAACAATCATTTGAGAGTAATAATGAGACGAGTGAAAGATCCCATATTTTGATTCACCGTAGTGACTGTGACACTTGTAATCATGTGTGACGTCAAGGAGACTTCACATAGACTGGCTGTGCTGTTAGGATAGTACCTATTTTCTACACTTGCTGCTTATAGAATTTCCTTTTGAGTACTCTCGTGTTCAGAAATTAGTAGTTTGTGTTTGTTGCTTAAGTTTTGCACACTAGTGTAGTACTGCTTGTTATTAATAATTGCTAGAAGTGCTTTTTCAGTTGCTGAACGCGTTTATAAATTCAACTCATTTTTTTTCTATTGCTTGGTGTTTATAAATTGTATAGATCATATACAAGGCAGCGCAGAAGTTCTCGAGCACATTTCCTTTTTTTGGCGGAAATTTAAGAAGGGAAATTTTAAACTGTGCTACACGTTTCCTAACGGAACTAAAATTTATTATTCTATGTAGAACTATACAAATCTATAGATCATATACAGGGCTGCACAAAAGATTTCGGATATTTAAACGGATATTGTTGGTAATTCCTGATCTTGTGTTTTTAAATATGTTATGAGTTTTCCAAATTATATACTTAGATATCAAACTTTCTCCTTATTAATCGGTAAATATCTGTAAAAATATTTTGTAAGTGTTGGGAAGTGTTACATAATCTATGTTTGACGCATGATTTTTCGTTCTTGTTAGTATTTTTCAACATAGTGGAAAAGTATTTATGAATTCGGTTTGTCTGGCCGTGCTTCACTGAGGTGTATTACAAGATGCTTCCAGTAAAATATGGCATGCATAACATTTTTCGTTAATTTTTATTAGAATAAAGAATTTTAGAATCAAATTTTTAATTATATTCTAAAAAAAAAGTAACTAACTCTGCTGTCGACGGTGCTGCTGTAATTGAATTTATTGTGACCTTTTGACTTTCTCGTATCATAAAAAAAAAAAAAAAAAAAAAAAAAAAACTATGGTAAAAATATGGAATTTGGTAGTTTTATAGAAAAATGCATGATAAACACGTGCCATTTAATGTTGAAATCAATCAAAATAGTTCAGTTAAATAAGTTTTATAGGATCAAAAACAATGCATAGCAATTTAACCATGCTTCGGATAAAGTACTGCATCCGTTATCTTTTGTGTGTCTCTGTAAATGAGTGATAAATCGTCATATTATACATCGCATCATATTATACAACAAGTATCTTGTAGTAATCCTCAGTAATGTATGTCATTTTCCTTATATTTGAAGTAGTGTAACATAATTATAATAGGCTGTTTTACTCCGTAGACCATTATGTAATCAAATACTTTTGTGTGGCCCTGTAAATGAATGATAATTGCTTTACACACCATATTTTACATAAATCATGTTTTTGTGCACCTCAGAAATTGATACCAATTTCACTAAGTTTGTAATAGTGTAACATGATTAAAATGCATCGCAAACGATTTTCCCCTCATACACCATAATATAACGGAATTCTTTTGAGTTTCTCTGTAAACTAATTATAAGTGTTACACGTACCATATTCGAAAGTTAGCATATTGTAGTGCATTTCAGTGATGTATATCAGTTTCAATATATTTCAAATAAGTGTAACATCATTAAAAAACACTGCAAAGGATTTTCCCGCGTAGACCATAATGTAACGTCATTCTTTTGAGTGCCCCTGTAATCGAAGTATAAGTGCTGCATATTTTCCTCCTCAATACCGAGCATGTCATTGCAACTTCAATAACATACTTCAATTTCATGGCAATCTGTTTATATTTACGCGAGTTAGAGCACGGTCAGACAGACGGCCCGACAAATCGAATTCATAAACACTTTTCAACTACGTTGGAAAGTGTCAAAAAGAAAGAAAACACTAAAAAAAATGAAATATTATGTCCGAAAATCATTTAATAAGGGAAAATTACGACATATTGATACATTATCTTTATCTTTTAGATCTTATTTAATCAATCACGGAAACAGCCGTTAGCTGTCGCGACAACGGTAAATGCGGTCTTGAGAGCCTAAAAATACCCCAGTCAAAGGAAAATGCAAAGCAACCCGATTACAGAATATCACCACTTGTCATAACGATATATCATTCAATCTTCCATAACCGGGTAATTAAAAAAAAACAGTGCAAATTAGCGTGGTTTTAGACTCCTGCGGGGTCTTGGCGAGCGTAGTTTGTACGGGGCAGAATCCTCTAGTATTAAAAAAAGTAACAATAGACTTCTTAGCTAACTTAGAGTTATGTTTGTTAATTAAATATACATTATTTTCAGTCTTTTGAATTCTAAATTCCATTATTGTGATAATATATAATGATGAGGGAGGACGGTTACTTCTACTTGGCAATTACAACTCTCATGTTACAGTTCACGATCCTCTTTAGTAACTAATATTATGGTAAGGAGCTCAATCATGCGGCTTTCTTGTAAATCTAACCGTGTAATTTTAAGTTCTATTTCCTTTCTTCCACTCTTTCTCGACTAATGAATCTGAGGGTTGAGACTTAAATTGACTTTTTTTTCTGGCGACACAATGTTATTTTAATGAAGTATTAATGTTCAGCTCAAATGAATGTTTATTATCACAATAGACAGAAAAGCAAATACAGAAAAAGAAACAAAAAACGCATATCTTTAATAGAAAGAGACTTTTCCTGCAACAGAATTTAAGGGGTCATGCCACTTTAACACAAACAAGTATTTTTTAAGCAATAAAAATAATAAAACTGACTTCAAATTATTACTTTCTTCTGTCTTTACAAGAAGTAAGTATTGGATTCATGAAAATTTTCTACTTCCGGTTTTCAATGGATATAGTATATGTTTTAGAAAGTTAAAATTTATTTATTTTAGAATTTATTATTTATTTAGTTTAGAATTTATTTATTTTGGAAGGTCCTGAACGCGATTTGACTGTTTTTAGAAAATATATGTCTGTGAGTATGTCTATCTGTGAGTATGTCCGCGACAAAAATTCTGTGGGCGTTCTATCTCAAGAACTACTGCACAAAATTTAATAAAACTTTAGATTCAGTTGTACCTTGATATAAATTGGTGCTGATTTGTTTTACGTGTAAATTGCCCAACAGGTGTCGCTGCTATGCTGCATTATTCACGATTTTTGAGATAGCTATATCTCAAGAATTAATGCACGGATTTTAATCAAAATTCAGATTCAGTTACACGTTGACATAAGGTATTGTTGATTAGGTTTCGGTGTAAATCTACCAATAGGTGGCGCTGCTACTCTGCATTTTTCAGGATTTACATGATTTTAGCGATAGTCATATCTCAAGAACTAATGCACGGAATTTAATAAAACTTCAGATTCAGTTAGATTTTAATATAAATTGGTGCTGACTCTTTTTTGGTGTAAATAGTCCGACAGATTATATGAGCTATTAGCAGACCGAACTTTGCAAAAAAAATGTTATAAGACTTTCCACCATTCTCCGCGGCCATATCTAAGAAAGAGTTCACAGATGCAGATGACCCTGCAACATTAGGGTTGCTGGAATCACAAATTAAAACATTGTTCTCAACTTCACCCATATCTACACTTATTACCGGAGCGTGTTCAGAAATAACATCATTCACAATATTAAAAGCAGAGTTTGTCATACCCGACATGCATTAACCAAGTTACATAACCAAAAGCAGATAATAAAGCACTACTTACAACTACAGGAAATTACAGAGGTAAAAACCCGGAAAGTGCTGGAACAATGACAATAAACCAAAAAAGATTAACTTACTTATAATAATAAACACAAGTACCAAACTGAAAATACACTAATAGACCCAAGTAAACAAGATATTACAGCCAGTCGTTAAAACACGGTCAACGCACCCCACGAGAAGTTCGAACAGCCATTTAGACTTTAAATATTTGTACAAGACTATATATAATTGAGAATGCAAATCACAAAAGAAATAAAGTTGAAATCGTGTAATAAGAGTTTTTGAAACAGTCAACAGTTGTATCATGATGAAAGTACTGGTCTTTTGTCCTATCACTGAAGTCAAGCAGCATCGAGTGTGGTCAGTGTTTGGGCGGGTGACCACCTGGGTTCTTTATACAATTCTATACATATTTTTATAGAAGCTCTATATTATTTTTATAGATACTTTATAGAAGCTCTACAGATATTTCTATAGATTTTGGTTAAACAAGCTTATAGAAAAACAAGCCATAATTTTATAGGATTCTATAATACGTTTTCTATAAATATGTTTTATAGAATTCTATAAGAAATTTTTGCAAGGGTTAGCTCTTGAGTTACAGTGTCCACAAAATAATGTAACATGCAGACATTTTCTAAATATAGTCAAATCGTATTCAGGACATCCCAAAGCGTGTAAATACATCTAAAACTGGAAGTCGAAAATTTTCTAGAATAGAATGGTTTCTTTTAGGTAGATTTTGTAAGAAATACTACCTATTGCATTCTCCCCTAATTTGGAATTTTTGAAAAAATTTTGCAGATTTTCGCCGATTATGACTCCCAGAACCCAAAACCACCCCCAGTTCAAAACTTTATCTATCTATCTATCTATGTCACTTTCTTATGAACACGATAACTCGAATAATTCTGCACAAATCTTTTCCAAACTAATACATAAAATCAAGGGGCATATAATCTCGGTCAAGTTCGTTAATAGGCAAATCGAACCAAGGAGGGGGAAATGGGGGGGCTTTTTGTGAAAACAGAAAAAACGCCATAATTTCTGAATTATGATATGTATCGAATCCGTTTAAAGTTATTATTACTTCTGGGAAAAGGGCCGAATATTTATGTATGGCAAATTTTTGATATCAAATGATTTGATTAAAATGGCCCAAGGATGGGGGGGGGGGGGGGTCAAAGAAAAAAATTCATAACTTCATCAAATCCGCTTAAATTTATTATAAATCCTCTTAACATTATCTAAAACTTTTGTATTGACAAGTTTTTTATAGGACCAACCCTTATAGCAAAAAAAAAAAAAAAAAAAAAAAAAATCCCTGCCGGCTCCGCCTGCAAACAAGTTAGGTTTCGAAGTGGGCGGTTCATCGGTTCCGCATCATGGCGAAAAGGTCATTTCTGCCGCAATTCCCAACAGACAGGTGCCCCATGGTCTGCGTCTTCGAAATCTACCTGTGCCTGTAGGCCGAGCCGTCAGGGATTTTTTTATGAATATAGTACAAAGTAAAAACATTATCTTCAACGGTATTAGTTGAATAGAACAGTGTTTCTTAACCTTTTTACTTTCTTCTAGGGCCGTAACCAGTCCGCAAAGTCACAGAGGGGCTTTGAAATTTTTTGATGGGGCTAATTCGCAGCTTGTCTTTCCCCGCTCTATTTTAAGGAAAAATAAATATAGACAGAAATAGAAAGCTAGTTCCCCTGTCATAAAGAATTTGATTATAAAGTTTTAAAATTCTTAAATGTAATAAATGATGTTGAAAGATTATGAATTCCAGGCAGTTGCTCAAGAAGTTGCTAGGAGGGGCTCAGCCCACCCTACGCCCACGTCTGGTCACAGCCCTGCTTTCTTCTATCTATACAAGAAGAAAGTATTGGATTCGTGAAATTTTTCGACTTCGGTTATTTGACGGACTTAAGCGTTTTAGAAAGAACTGAACACGATTGGACTATTTTTAGAAAATGTCTGCCCGCGAGTCTCTCCGTATGTGACACAAATTTTGAGTGCGCTCTATCTCAAGAACTAATGCACGGCATTTAATCAAACTTCAGATTCAGTTAGGCCTTGACATAAATTTGTGTTAGTTTTATTTGTGTGTATATTGCCCAACAGGTGACGCTGCTATACGGCATTTTTTAAATCTTAATTCAAAGACATAATCAATTGTATTAGACTTCTTAATTTGCTCAGTGTATTTAAAAATTTATGTACAATCTGACAACCATGGATATAGAAAACAAACTGAAATGGTTCCAAACCTCAATAAAAATTATTTGATTTCGTTTTTTTTTTTATATCTCATAAAACTCGAACACAAGGTTAAATTTCCGGCAACACTAAATTCATGATTGTTGAAAAGATATGAAGGAATACATTTTAAAAATAACACAAACAAAATATACCACCATAAATAAACAACATTTTGTGATTTTTTTGCAATAAAAAAGATTTACTTTATCTTCTTTAGAAGATGGGGTTTTCGAATAGATTAAGAATACTAGTAAATCTTCTTCCAAGGATCCAGACGAAATTTATTGGCGTTTTGAACATTATTATTCGCTGCAAAAATGCTTCTTATTCGTAAATGTAACCCTTCTCACCGCCGCGACCTGATATATCCGTTCACTATGCTGTAGGTTTCACAGCAATATAAGGTTTGTTTAAATTAATATAATTCTACAAATATAATGCATTTTTAAAACATCAAGTAGTGATTGATACTCTCAAGGATTATACTTATATACGTAATTAAGTTTTTTATCTCAAGTTTGAAAATTCAGCTTTTTTAAGCATTTAAAAAAAATTACAGAGAAAACAACATTACAAATTTGCCCTTTTGCTCGGCGGAGCGAATGATATTTTTTGTAATAATAGTAACTTGCAACTGAGGAAAAAGCAATAGATTATAATACGTCTTTTTAATTCTTTTCCGTGCAGTTCTCTGACTTCCATATAAAGAATATTCAAATTTGGTATGAATTGCAACTTTTTGACATTAACCTTTATTACATAGTAAGCTGCAGAACTTAAAATATTGCATTATAAAGTGCATTTGCTAGTTCGTAGAATCTTCATATTTGTTGAAAAATTTCGAAGGCACACCTGAAGACATCTCGTGGCACACCAGTGTGTCGCGGCACACTGATTGAGAACTACTGGAATAGAGTAATTTACATTTTTGATAATAGACAACGAAAAAAAAAAAGGGCTGTAGAGGGGAGGGGGCGGAGAGAGAGAGAAATGATATGATAAACATCCCCAGCCACTTTGATTCAGGGGCCTTCTCTTGAAGTTGCTTGCTACCAAACGGTGAAATTCCTCCAAATTTTCCTTTTTTATTTCAATGGAAAATAACGATTGAACTTTGACCTCTGTTAGTAGGCCACACAACTGCGGCAAGGCTGACGAGATATCAAAAAGTTTCTTTTTCTTTTTTTCCCGTATTTGCAACGTTTTCCGTATGACAGGAGAAACTAAAATAAACTAGGATTATTTCGTATTCGTTGATTATCCTATTGATATGCTTCTTATGATGAGGACATTTTTCTTTTCTTTTCTTTCCTTTCATTTTTTATGTATTTATTTTTATTAATGCAAACTCTGAGAGCAAGAGCCGCATTCTTGTAAAAACTAAATTTTATTGAACGGTTCTTACGAATAGTTAACTTAAGTTTTTATTTCTAGGTGGCTTTGTACTAGAGCTCCCGATGCGATACGTATTTCAGTTATACGTTTAACCGATGTACGTATATATACGTATAATACGTATTTAAGAAATACGTATACCTTAACGTTTAAACGTATCCGGATACGTATAAGCGTATATCGGTTAAACGTATAATTCAAGTTAACGTTTAATTCAAGTATACGTATATTTCAAGTATCATATTTACTTTTAATACCAATGAGTCTCATCAGTGTTACGTCACTGAACGGAGAACAAGTTGGAAATCGGTGGCGTTACTTCAGCAATCTGTATAGTATGTTTCATACATAGAATCTTGTTATTTTTCCCTATGAACAATTATTGTAATTATATAGCGAAAGTAAAAAAAAAAATTGAGCAAATAAGGAGAATATACACGTTTCAGATTTATTGTTAATCCTTATTAAGTATATTCTTTCTTTTTTAATTATATATATATATATATATATAATTATAATATCTATGAATTTCAAAAAACATATCAAGTTCTATTATCATTCTACTTAAATCTCCAAAGAGATAATTAATGATATTGTGTATACAGAATACCACATAGCTAATAATTAACATGTGCAAACATAATATTACCATAGCTTGTGCTTCAATGGTAATTGGCCAAATTTTACTCATACCTAAAGAATACTGAAAAAAGAAAAAAGAAATAGAGAGAAAGGGAAAAAAAAAATTATAAATTGGAGTTGCAATTAAGTAAATACAAATGGATTAATAAATTAAATATGAACCATATATATATATATATATTGTGTGCGTATACTCAAATTGCGCCCGGTGCGTCAAATGTTGTTCTTTCCACGGTGCTAATGTTTTCTACACTGAGTTAATGTACAACGCAATTTAATTCTTTAACCATCACACTCGTGGTATTTTTTATACAAAATGTATGTGCATTACAAGATATTACGTTTTAAGAACTGCTGTTAATCTTGAGAAAATTCAGTTTTTGTGTTAGTTAATTTCGTGTTAATTAATGTGTAAATTTCGATTACTTATAGCCTGACAAATAATCGTCACTGCAGGTTTCAGAACGCAATCACACAAGCTTAAAAGGACTTGCCTTCCCTTTCCTTTTTTGCTGTAAAACGTATTATTAAAATATTTTTAATATAGAAAAAAGTATTCTTAAATAAAATAAAAGTACGTTTGGTTAGTTATTTGTTACGGCCTATTACCTGCACTAGGAATATAGGCCGGTGGGGTGTGGGGGGTTGTGTCCTCCGTGGGGGTCTTTAAAATAAAAATAAGATTATGAAACATCCCAGGAGTTGGATTGATCAATGTCAGTATAAAATATGTAGTCAATGCAAGTTTGTGTTCTACAATACTAATATTTCGGGCGAAATGTCCACGCCATAAATCAAAATAAGCTATGTGCGTGTGTTCCAGATATGCGAAAGGTAAATCATTTCACAATTGATAGTTTAGATTTGAGGGGGGGAGGGGGAACAAAATCTAAACTGAGGTAAAAATATTCCGATTTTTTTTTGCAAGTACCGACTGCACAGGACACGGCGGCTGTTTCTCAAAGTCTCTGATCCGAAGACCAGCAGGAGAAAGGCGTAATGTTTTAATCAATGAACGAAAACCGTTTAAACGTTTATACGTTTAACCGCTGGTGTAAGATCCGTATATACGATGTACCGTATATGCTGTTTCGTATAATACGTATAACCGCCTTGGTCGTATCATACATATAAAAAATCTGCACCCCGTATAATACGTAATTGTACGTATACTCAGTGCTGTGGTTGTGTGGGAACGCATGGGTACGCCGTTCCCAGAAATATTTGGTTTGTTACTGTAAAAAAAATAACGGGTACGAGCACAAGCCTTTTTTTTTCTCCAGACTTTGAAAACTATACCCATTTCAATGTCTGAATGCGAAAGAGCATTCATCTGTATGAATAACATCATGACCTATGCAAAAAAATTCACTCCTTATCTACTCTATGAAAAGGTGAGTTCCCACAAATATTTTTTTCCAACTACAGCACTGCGTATACTCGTATAAACGTTTAATAGGGAGCACTACTTTGTACCAAAAATTTGAAATGTGACTAAAATATTGATTTTTATTTTAATTTTCAGTCATTATTTAGTCAACGTTAGTAAAAATGAAAAGAAAATACAGATAAAAAACTAGAATGAAATTTTTTTAGGAAAATTTGGCTTTTCAAAACCATTCTGGAAAAAAGTATTATAAAAGTTACTGCAGTACCGAGTTTCTTTAAAAATCAGTTGAAAAGTGTTGATGACTTCGGTTTGTCTCTCTGCCGTCTGTGGGTTCTGCAACTTTAGTAAATATATTCGGATTGCCACGTATTTGATCTTTGATCATTTCTGTTGTCAACATCCCTTTTTCTAAGAAAATACAAAATGCAGAACGGTAAATGAGATACCACATGAAAGGATTTGGAATAGGCTTTTGACATAGTACATTCACACTTCGTTAAAACATGTTTTCCGATTAAAAATTGCTGTTAATTAAAAATTAAATCGGCATTGTTTTCATAATTGAAATGAAAGGTTTTCCTCAAATTAATGTTGCCACAAAAATAAAATACCGCATTGTATGATCCTCAACAAAGATTATATATATAAAAAAAATAGTACAAAAGAGATAAAATGTGACGTTTTCTCACGGGTTTATTTTATATTTATGAGTAACAATCAAAATTGAAATTGAAACATTTAGAAAAAATATATATATATTATTGATCGATCAAAGCAGTGGTAATCACGTGTAGCATAAAACGTATGATTTGCTATAATGGATTAAATTGTATAATTTAAGTGTTTTTCAATTTATTTTTCTTTGTTCCGTGTTTTTCCCGAAGAGGATGACGTCATCCTCTAATGCAATTAAAATACAATTATTTTTTTTTCTCTCGCGCGTGACTTTTTCTATTGAGATTTTACTGTTAGGAATAAATGAGATGATATTCTGGCTTGACTAATGTTATTTGCAGGTATTTTTATCCTTAATTTTTCTGTAGAAGTCTAAATCTGCATCTAAAAATTATTAGATATTGCTAAAAAATATTAAACTGCAGTGCGAAATCTCGCACTGGTCCTCTGATATATTCGAGGGTCGATCCAGAAATAAGGTTCCTAAAGAGCTCCATCCGCACGGGAATGTGCGAGGCGAAATACGGCAAGAGCGCTGTGTGCGGCTGTTCCTGCACTCGCGATTCCCCCAGCGGCGCCGCTCATTCTTGGCTCAGCAGCCGTCCAAGATGAAGGTTCCCATTGTTGATCCCGCCAAGTGCGAGATTCGTTCCGTAATTCGCTTTTTGCAAGCCAAAGGGACTCCGCCCATCCAGAACCGCTAGGGAGGACTACTGACAGCCGGTGTAACGCTGCTTCACGACAACGCCCGACCTCGCGTCTCCCGTTAAACCCAGGAACTTTTGACACAATTTGGGTGGACTGTCATGCATCACCCACCTTACAGTCCGGACCTCGCACCTATTGATTATCACTTGTTCCCCAAGTTAAAGGAACACTTGGGGGGCCAACGCTTCCGGAGCGACGATGACGTCAAAGAAGATGTGAAACGTTTCTTCAACGGGTTGGCGGCGGAGTTCTACGACATTGGGATACAGAAATTGGAGCATCGTCTACAAAAATGCGTAGAAAAAGATGGCGATTATGTAAAGAAATAGAGCAAACTTTCTTCTTTTCAACGATGTAAATTTCTATGAGAATAAACAATGTTGTCTATTTGTAAATTTGATGGGAACCTTATTTCTGGATCGACCCTCGTATATATAATATATATTTTTAAGATTTACTTTGAAATGTTTGCTATTGAAAATTGAGTATATAGCATTTATAGTTCGTTTATAGGGACACTCAAAAGAATGGTTTTATATTATGGTCTATGGAGAAAAATCGTTTGAGATGTATTTTAATAATGTTGAACTATTTCAAACATACTGCAATTGATATGAATTTCTGAGGTACACTAAAACATGCTTTCTGTAAAATATGGAATGCAAAATATTTATTATTCATATTTACAGGGTCACAGAAAAGAATTCGGTTACATAATTAGTCTACGAGGAAATTTTTCTACAGTGTATTTTAATGATGTTATCCTATTTCAAACATAATGAAATTTATATACATTATTGAAGTGTACTGCGAGATGCTTACTGTAAAATATGACGTGCATAACAATTATCATTCATGTACAGCAGTATTTCTCAACCGGTTTGCCTCGGCACACTAGTAAACCGTGAGAAGACTACACGTGTAATGCCTAAATTTTCAGTAAAGTTCTTTCAAGATTTTATGAAGTAACAAGATACATAAAATGTATTGAACTATTTTTTATGTACTTTAGATTTATGGTACTAAAATTTTGAAAAGTACATCCACCCACCAACACTTGACCGAACCCTCTCTAGTTCATAAGATAAATCCTCTGTTTTAAGTGCCGCGTGTGCAGGTGTGTTTCGGCAAATTTAAATAATACAAAAAAAGAAAAGTTATCTGAAATAAGAAAGAGCAAAAAATTACAATGAAAATAATTAAAAAAGGGATATTACAATCCATTGGTTTTCACTCATTTAAAATTTACAAATATTACAAAGAAAATACTGCTTTTAAAATTATATTTATGAGGAAAGAACTTTTTTGCTGCGAATATTCTTAAAACCAAAAATTAATTTCGTCTAGATCCTCGGACGAAAATTTACAAATATGGATCTATCCGAAAATTCTATCGATATTCTGACACACACACACACACACACACACACACACACACACACACATATATATAAATATATATATATCCCATGGTTATGCAGAATGTGAGTACAATTTTCAATTTTCTCTGGTTTTCTTGTGCTTTCAATTGTTCGATTCTTTCAATGCATTATGTCGGCAATGATAGACTTTCTTGGCAAATTTGACAGTCTATTATATGAAATAATGCATTATATTGGCAGTGATAGACCATTCTTGGCAAATTTGACAGTCTATTA
The DNA here is from genome assembly GCA_963931845.1 of Maratus michaelseni. Classification (NCBI taxonomy): domain Eukaryota; kingdom Metazoa; phylum Arthropoda; class Arachnida; order Araneae; family Salticidae; genus Maratus; species Maratus michaelseni. Next base: position 165,688,774 of record OZ007592.1, on the reverse strand, counting down.
TATGAAATAATGCATTTTTTGCGACATGTGTTGGTGTTCTGCTGATTGACGATTAGACATCCACATGTTGCTTTGTTTTTTTAATTTTCTATCGTTATTTGATATTTATATTCCATTTGTTATTCCGATTTATACTTAGATTTATATTTATTTCAATTTTATCTAGCTTCATATGTTTTTAAATAGGTTTTTGTTCCCTATTATATTGAAATTTCATAATGGGTTTTATTCATTATGATGTTTTGTAATTTTTCTGTGACAAATCTGCACACTATTACTTATATGACGTCTTTAAATTGGAGTTTTGGTCATTTATTGTTCAAATATGTTAGCTGCTCATTTCAAGTTAGGTATTGTATAAATTACTTAATTACATGTCATTTTTAAATTACAGATTTGGTCAAATTTAGTAAAATAACTTGTTCGTTGTCTTTTGATTTGTAAGTTCTGTATGTACGAATAGTTACGAATAGTTTACTTAAGTTTTTATTTCTAGGTGGCTTAGTACCAAAAATTAAAAAAAATTGGCTAAAATACTGTGTTTTATTTTAATTTTCAGTCATTATTTAGTCAATGTTAGTAAAAATGAAAAGAAAAGACAAATAAAAAACTAGAATTTAAAAATTTGTTAGGAAAATTTGGCTTTTTAAAACAATCCTGGAAAAAAGTATCTGTTTCTGTGTACCGAGTCTCTTTAAAAATCAGTTGAATATTTGTACACAATACTTGTAAACAAACAACAAACAAACAAAAATAACAAACAACAAACAAACAAAAATAACAAACAACAAACAACAATAGGAAAGTAAATGCAGCCAACGTCTAGAAAATAAAAAGAGGGTATCAACAGAAAAGTAATAAAATTACCTACATATGAAAATGTGTAATGGGTGCGTTGGTCTTTAGTTAATGCAATGCCATTCTTTCTGGTCAACAAAGCATGTGTCCCTTATCATTTTTTTTTTCTCTTTTCTTTTTATTTTTTCTGATTTGAGGACATCTGATTGTGAGCGTTTGGCCTTCATGCTCATCATGTTGAAATCCTTTATTCCTGCTTTCTAAACGAAATCAATAAATGTTTCACTGTTATCAACATTGTTATTAAATTACTAGTGCATCAGTATAGTTTAACTTAGTATTAACTTACATTATCTGCTGCAGAAAGTTTACCTACTGTCTTGTGCTTATGTGAGTGATACATCGATTTTTATGTTTCTACTATTAAACTGATAAAGAATGGTTAAATCGAAAATATAATTTTTATTTTACATGCATAATGTAATTAATCGACACAAAGAAGAATGTTCATGTGTGTGTGTGTGTGTGTGTGTGTGTGTGTGTGTGTGTGTGTGTGGAAGGGGGGGGGTACCGTTCGCTTTTGTGTGTAGTCTGGGATTTTATTTTATTTTATCAGTGGTAGAAGGATATCGATTATTATCGTTTATTGAAAAAAAAAAAGAACAAAATTAACCCATTACAGGTCACATAAAAAATTACAAGTCCTCTGATTAATGAAGATTTCCAAAGTTAATTACATATTTAATAAGCGGCATTTGAATCAGGATGTTTTTAAATGCAAGTGAATCCACTTAAACATTGAGTAAGAATTTTTAATAAAATATGTTTTCCATTTAAGATATATCATACTTTTCTTATAATGATGCTGTAAGGATTTTTTTTTTTTTAATTTTAATCAATTTATTTTTCATATCACTCTAAAAGAAAAAAAGGCCCACTGATCCTGGAAAAGTGACAAACACTTAGTTTATTTTAAAAAAGGAAGCGTATAAATATTGCTATACTGAATAATGAAAATGTATTAATATAAACACCTTTTCCATTACACAAAAACAACAAATAAATGTATATTTACTTCTTAAAAGTAAATATTCGTTTATTTCTTCCAGAAATCTTGTCGCAGTAGAAAGTATTTGATCTTTTAGATGTTTTCTAAAGTGATAAAAAAGTGATGATAGATTACATTTTATAAACTAATGTTAACATTTTAAGCTTTTCAGCACATCCTTGTTTTTACTGATTTTATCGGCATAGCATGTCAACATGCATTGATATCTGCATCTTCTATACCAGAATTTTACTATCATACATATCATAAATCGTTAAAAAAATAAAAATAATAAAAGTCGATATTTTCTTTCTCAAACTTATATAAGACAGTAATTTGTTTTTAATGTAAAAAATTTAGTGAAGTTAGTTTTGAGATATGGACATTTAATGCCGTAGCAGTGCTGCAAACTTACTTTATTAAAAAAAATAACTATCCTCCTACCAGAATTTCTGTATACTAGCAGCTTTTATTTTATTGCCGAAGCGTCAGTTGAGGCTTACTGTATGGCAGCGTTGAATTCCGGGGGTGGCCCGGTGGAGACATCCCCCCCCCCCGGAGCACTGCAATGCCCCCACCGGAAGATTTGAGATTTTATGCTTTTAATGGTTAAAGTGCAATTTCCCCCCCGGAGCCACAGAAATCCTTCCCGGAGAAAAGTGTCTGAATTCAACACTGCTGTATGGAGACGCGAAAAGTTTTTGGTTTCTGTTTGATTGTTACTGTTAGTTAGACTGTCCTGTTTCGCGAATGCATCCGATTACCGTTGTCACCGTAATCTTGTAATTAAGTAGGCATGTTGGTGAGGTACCCTAAATTAGCGCCATAGTTTTTGGTTAAATTTATTTGATTTATTCGAAAAATATAGAATATTACTTTTCTTGTCATAATGCTTTTCTAATGGGAATAAAGACGATTTTAAAATTTCGTTATTCACGGGAAAAAATGGCACATTTTCATAATTGATTCAAACGATAAATTATGGATGCTAAATTTTCGATATGGAGATCTTAAATTAATCCGATCACTTAAAAGAAATTGCCAATACGTTTATCAGATATTCGAAATTAATTGTATAACTTTTTGGGAAATATTATGCATCTGTCCGAAAAATATTAAAATTTTTACCTTCTCTTTTTTTTTACAAATTTTAAAATGCATTTTTTTTTTATTTTGCCCTTTTATTTAATCGTTGCACAGCAACTGTATTTCAAAAAGTATATATATAAAAAAAATCGAGTAAATCGCACTATTTTGGCGCAACAGATGCTGATGTTTCGTGGTTGAAAACTGAGTATTCTTTTAAAGCTAGGATAAAATTTCCTGTACAAGGAGATGGTGAATCTAATGAAATTACAGTATTAAATGCATCCATAAATAATACTCGAATCCTGAAATTTCACAATTACTGTAAATTGAGAACATACAATTATCGTAATCAAGAATTTTACAAATTATGAATAATAAGACAATCATTTGTTTTCTTATTCGGAGATAATGTCGATTTTCCACTCTTGTTCTCTGAATACAACACATCCATCGTACAATTTATTTTCTTTAATACCTTCCGTCGGATGATTAGTTTCGAGACGAATTTAAAATTGTTGAATTTTACAAGCATATTAATATTCAATACAATTATTTATTTCACTCAAGTAAAATATATTCCATTGAGAATTAACAACTATTCTCGAATAAAGCCGTATAATACATTTTCATTATCAGAAAAATATATTCAATCCTTTTTTTGTTTGTTTGTTTGTTTTTTGTTTTTTCTCTTCTTCAATCTCTACCATACGCACACCCGGTAATTTGTTTATTTTGTAATCCGATTTATTTAAATGTTGATGAAATAAATTTATTTTGTTTTCTACAAGAGAAACATTTTTCAGCATTTGTGTGAACTAATTGTTTCGGTAACAAAAATTGCACTTGTTCTTAATATAACCAAAAATATATTAAATATCATGGCTTAAAGTTTAAAATTTTCTCAAATAATCAAACAAATCCTGAGTTTATCTAATTGTGCTAAGTTTTATAAACTTTCAGAAGCGCCCCTGACCCAAGGCGCTAGTGTGAACTGCAACTCATACTTCACACATGCCACGCGCCGGGTCTGTATATATATATTACCCATTCATAAAATAATTTGACCTGCCAACCCCGACATCCTTTATTCTGTCATTTTTGCATCATCAGAGACCTTTAAAAATTAATTAATTATTCAGCCAGTTTTCCCTACTCGACTGTAATGTTGCAAAACACCGAAAGCTTAGACTTATGACAAGAACTTCTTACCTTGTAATTAAAAACTAGTTTGTATAAATATAGAATTGAAGAAAGAAGGCTTATTATGTTTATGAGTTCGTGAGTCAGGTTCTTTTTAGAATAATTATTAGCATTCTACTATAAATGCAACGCGATTCTGATTTGTCTGGCATATTGACGTACGAATTCAAAAACTAGGGATTGTACTCAAGTAGTCATTTTCAAATAAATTGAATAAGAGGCTTACTTATAAATAACAAAATATTTACCAGAAAAATTAAGCATCCAAACTAATTCTTAATACCACTATTACTAAATCGATGTTTTAATTATTTTGGACAGAAGATTTAAGATTCTAGAAGGTTAAAATTCTCTGAATTCTAGAAAGCTAAAATGATTAAATTATGAGGCAACGTTACATTTCAAATTCACCTCCAAAAATTACTTGAAATCTTACTTTATTATAAGAAAGAAATGACCCACTCTCCCCCACCCCTCGTCCAACATTAGCAATAAAAAATCAAAACCTAATTTGCACCCAAAATGCAACAAATGGTTACACCTACTTTTGACACCATATTTGAGTTCCTCGGATCAAATCAGGCTAAATTAAAATATAGTTTAAATATATTTTTTCTTAAATATTCATATAGATTTCTAAAAAAAAAAGTGTGTTAAGGATTTATCTATAAATATCGAAAAATAAAATTAAAAAATTAAGATCTTACATAAAACAAGTAATATGATTTTTTTTTAAGTCAATTCCTACTTAAGTCAACAAAGAAAATTTTTATTTTAGTTACTTTTTATTAAATAATTACAATTAATATAAATATGTATATACATATGGCAGAATAACAATATTAAGTGGCAAAATAGAAAGCGAATTTCCTTGCAATTTTCCATTTTAATAAATAATATAAGAATGGCCCGGATAATACGTAAGTACTAAAAAAAAATATGAAACAGTATATAAAATAACATTAAAACATAATCACGAGTCAACAGTTACCATGCCAACAGTTTCATGTAGTAGCGGCCCTTTCGAAGAGTGGAACCAAATGGAGTGTTTCTGCTCATTTATCTTCGAGTTTTGAATGCTAGTAGTTTGGTTATTTAATTTAATTAATGAATTAATATTTGAAAAAAAAAACCTGGTTAATACAGTTTTATCATTAAGTGTCATCCCCTACAAGTTTTAAAATATGTATTTGAACTTGAGTGGATGAATAAAAAGTATTTTATTAACGATTGAAAATTTGAAAGAAAAATAATTTGAGCATTTGAATTTGAATTTTGCTTTTTAATCATAAATATATAAAATAAAGCCGTGCAGCGTTAATGTCCCACGTTATCTTTATTGAATTTTTTTTTTTATAATCATCGTTGCGGTATTTTATTTTTGTGGCATCACTAATTTGAGGAAAATCTTTTTTCATTTCATTTATGAAAACAATGGGAGAAATTTTTTTCTCCCATATAAAACTAAAATTAATTAATTTAATTTAATTAATGAATTAATATTTGAAAAAACTGTATTGACATCAAAAGTTTAAAAAATGTATTTGAACTTGAGTGGATGAATAAAAAGTATTTTATTAACGATTGAAAATTTGAAAGAAAAATAATTTGAGCATTTGAATTTGAATTTTGCTTTTTAATCATAAATATATAAAATAAAGCCGTGCAGCGTTAATGTCCCACGTTATCTTTATTGAAAATTTTTTTAATAATCATCGTTGCGGTATTTTATTTTTGTGGGATCACTAATTTGAGGAAAATCTTTCATTTCATTTATGAAAACAATGGGAGAAATTTTTTTCTCCCATATAAAACTAAAATTAATTAATTTAATTTAATTAATGAATTAATATTTGAAAAAACTGTATTGACATCAAAAGTTTAAAAAATGTATTTGAACTTGAGTGGATGAATAAAAAGTATTTTATTAACGATTGAAAATTTGAACAAGATATATAAATATATAGAGAGTGTGAGCTATAGGAATTGAAAAAAGAAAAAAACAAGTACCGAAAGCACTCAATTAGTTAACAGAAAATTTTACAAAAATTTTAAAGTATGTACCGAACAGTGTGAGATAAAATTCCAATAAACTCGTTTTATCGGACTAAAAAAAAAAAATTCCATAAAGTACTTTTTTTCCGTCGATGCTTTGATAACAAGGCAGAGTCAGAGCCGTCCTTAGGGGTATGCGACAGGTGCGGCCGCACAGGGCCTCGCGCCTAGGAGGGCCTCTCGCCTAGGAAGGTCTCGCGTTAAAAAATATATATTTAATGCAAAATAGATAAATTATTACTGATTTTGTTATGATTTTCATTTCATAATAAAATTTATATGTGTAAACATACTCATTTATAAAATGTAAATTGTTTTGTCAATAAGATGTTTGATGCAAGTTGTGACCGCTCGAGAAGAAAATAGATTATTTGTAGCTTATATTCAATCTATAGGTATTGTTATACTCTAGCCTAAGCATCATCAGGCATACAACAACTCTGGATAGACGCATGAACGTTAAATGACACATAAATGTTAAAAGGTCGATGCTGATGATGATTCTGAGAAACTGCTCGCTATTATTTTAATAAATATTTATAATTCGACAACACAGATTTGTGTTCTTTCGTTTGTAATAAAGTTTTTATTTTTATTATAATAATATCTATGTTTCTGGCTACACACATACGTATGCCCTGTCGCGTAAACACGACGGGAAGGCAAGGGTGCTGAAACCCATATCGTTCAGACCCCGAGAATAAACTACAGATTTAGTCTCCAAAAAATTATGAAAGTTAATGTTTTTAAAAGTTCTTAGGTAAAAAAAAAAATTGGGAAATATTGGTTTTGACTCAGTTTTTTCCTATTTTTAAATTTTCTTATTAAATTAAAATTATTAACATGTTTAATATTTGCTAATTAAATCAAAAACTTTAAACGTATTACATTTAAAGCAGGAATACAGTTTACGGGTCAAAAATTTTATCTTTATCACATTCATTACTGCCATAGTGTGCCATAGTAGCCACAAGTGAGTAATAGAGTAATTTAATAGTTTACCCTTTGAGTACGAATTTATCTTTTATTAGAAATTGCTGCAACTGCGACTTTTTTACTCTATTCATAAAAACATTTCTAAAAAAAAAAAAAAAAAAAACGCTCCCTGACATAATTTCCATAAAAGATTCCGATATTTGTTAGCCAGTATTGTCGTACAATTAAAATTCTTTAAAATAATATTGTATACGTATTTAAATAAATATTTTCAAATACAGCTTTTTTCAGATTATTTGTACACAAGCCATAGTATACGGAATTGCAATGTTTCATTTAAGACAATTACATTAAAAAAAAGACTCATTAAAGTAAAATAGTTTATAGAAGAAAAGAAAATGATGATTAAAAAGTAAGTCATAATTTTGAAGCTCTATAAAGAAAAAAGGTGGATTTTTAAAAATATTTCTCTCGAATTAATTAAGCTAAAATAAATTTCTAAAAATTCTGTTAGCAAATTTACGATCGTCAAAACAGAAAAAAGAGAAAAAAAAAATACCTCATACTTTTTAATCGACAATTTGTTGTGGAGAGATGCAAGAGGTATCTTTTCACACAGAATTTTCTGTACTTTCCGAATATAAATTTAAATTTTGAAATGAAGGTAGTCTACATATTAAAAATTGTGTCAACTTTAAATTTTCAAGTAGTACCGCCCATTTTTAACACCCTATTTGAGTTCCTTGAATGAAGGCAACCCGGGAAAATAATATTATATATATACTTTTTCTTAAATCGTCACAGAGTTATAAAATAAAATGTATTAGGCGTTTGTCCATAAATTTAGAAAAATAAAAAAAATCAATGACAGGATTTTTTGTGAAGGTAATAAATATACGTTTTTTACGTGAATTAACATTAGCATCCTTGAACTTTGAACGCATCTAATTATAAAAAGATTTAAGAAAAGTATACAATCGGTGCATTTTTCCAGGCTAAGTTGATCAATGGAACTAAAACATTGTGTGAAAAGTAGGTGTTACTATTGGAAAATTCAATGTCGATACAATTTTTAATATGCAAATCACTTCTATTTCAAAATTTGTACGCAAATTCGAAAAGGATACACGATTCCCAACCAAACAGTATCTTTTGCATCTCTCTGAGGCAATTTTAGCGATTAAAAAGTATGAGGATTTTTTCTTCACTAATTTACCAAAGAAAAAAAAAAGAGAGAGATAAGTAATGCCGCTCCGACATGAGAGGTAAAAATTAATTCCCGGCTCGACCCAAATTTGCAGACAAAAGAATAACATAGACCCAGTCCTAGAGTTGTGAAAAGCAATTGGCCCGAGTCTGCATAAAGCTCTACTAAAATGTACTCCCCCCCCCCCCCCCAATCTTCCCAAAGAAAATGTGAGATCCTGGGTGCGCCACTGTAAGCTTCACTCCATGTGAGTTTTTTCGAATTGCATTGAGGGAAGTAGTGCTGCTAATTAAGTGGATTTTTTTATTCAAAATATCTACCAGAATTTTCGAATAGTTACCTTCACTTAACTTAATCACGAAACATGCCATTAAATGATTAAATAAAGCAAAAATTATTATTCGAAATTTCTGATAGATGAATTAAAAAATTTGCTTAATTGACAACATGATGGGAATGGGAAGGGATTAACTAGTTTGAAAGGGAAGGACCTCGCAAAAGTTCTTGCACCCGGCCTCGCTTTCACTAAGGACGGCTCTGGGCAGAGTCCCTCACTCAGACCAACCTTTTAGGTAGATTTCGTAAGAAATACTACCTATTACATTCTCACCTAAGTTGGAAATTTTGAAAAATTTTTGCAGATCTACGCCGATTATGACTCCCAGAACCCAAAACCACCCCCAGTTCAAAATTTTATCTATCTATCTATCTATCTATCTATCTATCTATGTCACTTTTTTCTGACCACGATAACTGGAAAAATTCTGCATAAATCTCTTCCAAACTGATACATAAAATCAAGGGTCATAAAATCTCGGTCAAGTTCGTTAATGGGCAAAATCGAACCAAGGGGGGGGGGAATGGGGGGGCTTTTTGTGAAAACAGAAAAACCCTCATAATTTCTTTATTATTATACGTATCGAATCCGTTTAAAGTTATTATTACTTCTAGGAAAAGGGCCAAAAATTTATGTATGACAGATTTTTGATATAATTAAAAATGTCCCCAAGGGGGGGGGAGGGGGGTTTTAGAAGAAAAAAAATCATAGCTTCGTCAATTCACAAGATATCAAATCCGCGTAAATTTATTATTAATCCTCTTAGTATTATCTAAAACTTTTATATTGACAAGTTTTTTATAGGACCAACCGTTATAGCAAAAAAAAAAAAAAAAGAAAAAAAAAATTAAAAACAAACTGCAAACAAGTTATTTTTTGAAGTAGGCGGTTCCAACTCCCGCATCTTTTCGAAACTGATACATAAAATCTCGGGGCATAAAATCTCGGTCAAGTTCGTTAATGGGCAAAATCGAACCAAGGGGGGGGGGATGAGGGGGCTTTTTGTGAAAACAGAAAAAACCCCATAATTTCTTAATTATGATACGTATCGAATCCGTTTAAAGTTATTACTTCTAGTAACAGGACCAAAAACTTATGTATGACAGAGTTTTGATATAATTAAAAATTGCCTTAAGGGTGGGAGGGAAGGGGGGTTTTAGAAGAAACAAATTCATAACTTCGTCAATTCTCAAGATTTCAAATCCGCTTAAATTTATTATAAATCCTCTTAATACTATCTAAAACTTTTATATTGACAAGTTTTTTATAGGACCAACCGTTATAGCAAAAAAAAAAAATAAATAAATAAATAAATAAATAAATAAATAACAAAAAAATCACTGCCGGCTCTGCTTGCAAACAAGTTATTTTTGGAAGTAGGCGGTTCCAACTCCCGCATCTTTTCGAAACTGATACATAAAATCAAGGGGCATAAAATCTCGGTCAAGTTCGTTAATGGGCAAAATCGAACCAAGGGGGGGGGGGGGACTTTTTGTGAAAACAGAAAAAAACCCATAATTTCTTAATTATGATACGTATCGAATCCGTTTGAAGTTATTATTACTTCTAGGAGAAGGGCCGAAAATTTATGTATGACAGATTTTTGATATAATTAAAAATTGTCTTAAAAGGGGTTTTAGAAGAAAAAAATTCATAACTTCGTCAATTCCCAAGATTTCAAATCGCGTAAATTTATTATATATCCTCTTAATATTATCTGAAACTTTTATATTGACATGTTTTTTATAGGACCAACTCTTATAGCAAAAAAAAAAAAAAAAAAATCCTTGCTGGCTTCGCCTGCAAACAAGTTTGGTTTCGAAGTATGCGGTTCCAACTGCAGCATCATCGCAAAAAGGTCATTTCTTCCGCAATTCCCGACAAACAGGTGCCCCACGGTCTGCGTCTTCGAAATCTGCCTGTGCCTGTAGGCCGAGCCGTCAGGAATTTTTTTCTCTGGCGTACTCCTTCTTGCTTTAAACTTTTAATTTATGCATACCCCTTCTCGCATAAGCCCGGATAAAAAAAAAAAAAAATTTGTTTTTGTGTGTTAGTAATGTTCTTACGCTAGTTATGAATGTTAGATGCAACTCCCATAAGAGTAACAATTTTACACCACTTATCCATTTTGAAACTCAAAATTATATCAACAGAAAGACACCCAAAACAATAAACATTAGCTAAAGACATCAAATGAAGTACACATAAAAACAAGTGGGTAAGTGTGATCGAAGATCGCACAAAGGGTTTCGTTTAATATTCCTTTCAAAACACTTTATCCTTTCTTTAATAAATCCAAATGAATTTCATTTAAAAAAAAAAGTCATGTTTTTTTATAAAATAAAAATTTACCGGTCTATTTTTTTCGTTTTTTCGAATATCTGAACCGGCCTGATAGCGGGCGAAGCCCGCTATTATACTCTGTTATAATAATATCTGTTATGTGAACTAAATATGATATTTAAAAAAAAAACAATTTCAAAATTAAACATGTTGTATAGAGACCTTCAAAATGTTAAAATATGCCAATATTTCCATAATCGGGTTTTTATCATGATTCAATACGTTCCTCAAACTTATTTATTTACTATTCTCTATTACTCATACTGATACTCTGTATTATTCTCAAACATTTGAAAAATACGTTATGACGTCAGATTAATTTTCTTTTTAATTCTCTAATGACATCATATTAAGCTGCTTTCTGTATTTACACATACTCATACTCCTTGTGTTATTGAGAAATGTTTGAAAATTTCCATTTTATTACCAATATGACGTTATATTAATCTTTTTTTTTTCAATTGGTGAAACTTTTTATTTCATTTTCATTTTTCACGGGGAAATCTTTCAATAGGAAATTAATTATATAAAAAAAAAAAAAAAAAAAAAAAAAAAATTGCATAAAGAATGAAGTCGATCGGATAATTAGTTGCCGAGATATTTGTATTCATATTTTCCTTACTCTTCTATTTTTCACGACATTGTATTTCATTCAAATTTCAATTCAAAGATATATTTTAATTAAAAATGAGACGCTTAATCCGACCTTGTAAACTGTTAGTTAATATGATTATCATTTTTGGAGTTATAAGGATGTTTCTTTTACGCAATTCAGTAATAGAGCATTTAAAGTTTATGACGTCATCAAGCTACGATTTTATTCGAATTGCAATGCATTTTATAAATAGTTTGCACATGTTTTATTTTCATATTTGTATTATGTATATCTATGATGGGTAGGTATTACGATGGCCACCAACGAGTAGTTTTTCTTTTTTAAGAATTTCACATCTTTTGATGTGCCGTGAAAAATGAAATTGTTTCTAAAAACAGCCGAAACGATTAAAGATTAAAACGCAATAGTTATGAATCGAGAAGAAAAATAATATCACTTCCTAAAAAGTTTCGCATATGAGTCGCATATATTATATTAAAGTTTATGACGTCATCAAGCTACGATTTTATTCGAATTGCAATGCATTTTATAAATAGTTTGCACATGTTTTATTTTCATATTTGTATTATGTATATCCATGATGGGTAGGTATTACGATGGCCACCTACGAGTAGTTTTTCTTTTTTAAGAATTTCACATCTTTTGATGTGCCGTGAAAAATGAAATTGTTTCTAAAAACAGCCGAAACGATTAAAGATTAAAACGCAATAGTTATGAATCGAGAAGAAAAATAATATCACTTCCTAAAAAGTTTCGCATATGAGTCTTGCCGAAAGTATGTAATCACTGAGACATTTTCCCACACATAACGTGATAAATCACATTATTGTCTTACACATGTAGCGGTGAAAATGCAACTCGGATTTCAAGACTGTATCCATCTTAAGAAAATTTCGTAACGCTTGAGTGATTGTTGTTTTCTTCATCTTTTTCTTTTTCTTTTCCTTATTCTTTTTTTTTCTCTACTTAAAAGTATTGATATTAGATGAAAAAAGGAAAAATTCCCATATTCTATATTAATTCAGGAACATTTTTTATAACAAAAAAATAAAATAATAATTAGTAGGGTTAAAAGAAATGTGATTCTGTTATTTGAATATAAAATATTTAACCTATTTATTGGCAAACAATTTTAGTGGGTTTTTTGTTTTCTTTTCGGAATGCCATTTTGTAGTGTAAAAATAAACTAATACATGTAAATTTCAAATGCAAAATGAAAAAGTAAGTTGTTTGTACACTTTTCAAAAAGTCCCCATCCAAAATACAGCAATAATAAAAATAATTATATTAAAAAAGGTCACACTATTAAATCTGCTTTATTATTAAAATTCCTATACAACTTTTCTGGTTAAAGCAGTACTTATGAATGTATGGAATTTTTCAACTATTGCTAGGATACATCTTATCCTTTTAGATACCTTGCATTATCCCAACTGAAAAAAAAAAATATGCATATGGAAGTATTTGAGAATATACATAAAACGAAGCACATTTAACTTCACAAGTACCCAGACATGTCTAAACAGAGTGCTAAAACATTAGAAAATTAATATATTTCCATATGAGGATTAAGGGAAGAAATGGATTAAAGCGCGAAGAAATCTTATTAATTAAAAAAAAATAAAACAAAATTATGAACCATGCATAATTGTACATTTTGATTCAATACGATAAAGAATGGAGACCAGATGTGCAAGTACACTGCTAAAATCAAGATCACAAACTCAATTTCAACTATATCACGAAAAAGGGTATCACTGATGTGATAAATGATATCACAAAAAATTCATTGCAATGCAGTTTGGTTCATACATGTTTCATATAAAAAGAAATATAATAACAACATAACTGTTGAAAATCCCTAAATGCAAAGATCTTATTTACTTCTGATACAAATTTATTGTTCGCCATACCAGTTACTTAGCAGACTCGCAGATCGGGTCACATTTTTTTTTTTTTTTTTTTTTTTTTTTTTTTGCGGGTCGAGTTGATTTTAATTGTTTCGGTTTCGGGTTAGGTTTTAACTCTGGTTCTAGTTGGCCCGATTTTTCAAAAAAAAAAAAAAAAAAAAAAAATCTTACTTTTCAAAAAAAAAAAAAAAAAAAAAAAAAAAAAAAAATCTTACTTTTCAAAAAAAAAAAAAAAAAAAAAAAAAAAAAAAAAACGGTCTATATTTGAATATTGATGAATGTATATGTGTTAATTTTTATGCAAAAAAGATGAAATTGATATTATTGTAGGTTGTTCTATAATTGTATAAAAATATGAATTAATTTTCTTTCACTTCAGGTTCGGGTCGGTTTTGGGATTGAATATTTCGGGTTCAGATCGCATTTTGGTTTGACGAAATTTTTTGTCGGGTTCGGTTCGGGTCGGGTAGAATACGATCCGTGCAGGACTGTATACTCTGAATTATTTATCCCTTTCACGCTCAAGGGAAATATTTTCCCCTTCTACAAAAATCGTTATCGATTGTTCAATTGTTATTGAATCGCTATTTTCTTTTACTGAATGTCAAAATAAAACGTATGTCCAAGGCGGCAAATGTGTTTCTGAACGAATTAAAAAAAAAGAACTGTCAAACTTTATTGCGTCAAAACCAAAACATTCGCGGGCTGAACTAATAATATCTTGAAAGTGTTTTGGACTTGAGAAAATTAGAATTACCATAACTAACTGTTTATTTTACTTTTCTGATAATTTTTATTATGTTTTTTGTATTACAAAGCAATAAATAAAATACCGATATAATAAACCTAACTCTTCGTTTATTTACTTTTATGGTCCATAGGGAAAAATATTTCCCATGAAATTATAGGAAACCTATGCACCCTGCTATGTTTTTCTGGTGATATTCTCTTACTTTACACCCACAATAGCTAAAATATTGTGTTGTTATTGGCATATTTAGTCTTAGACATCTATGGTCCTGTAAGGGTTAAACAAACGGATGCAGTAATGAAACTTTTTTCGTACATTTTTAATTGCAGGATCTTCACGAAACTTCGTAAGATTATATTACGGATATCTAAATTCAAGAAAAAAAAAAAAAAAAGATACTTTATTTCCCCCCCCCCCCCTTTAAAATGAAGGGCCTGTTAAAATAGTCAAATTAAAATTTTCCTTGCTATTGATTAAGAGGACAATTTGATTTATTTAGTAAACGAAAGCCATTTTCAGTTCTATAACACATAATACAGAAGTTTTAAATGCTTATTCTCGGAATACAAATTATAACACTGCTCGCTACAACTACTGAATACAGATATATGAAATATTTATAACTATTAAATGAAATAATCATCTACAATTTTTCCAGGTTAATTTTGAAATTTGAACATCTACCCTATATATATAAAATCCTAATGAAACGAATTTGTGAAACGATTTTATGAAACGAATTTATGAAACGATTTTATGAAACGACTGATTAAACGACTGATTATGTTTCAAGGCAATTTTTAATAAAATATTAAACGCTTGATGGTGAAATTAATACCAATTGTTCATAAAAATCCGCGGATGTCAAAACTGGTAATAGAATTTTGAAATTGGAATTAGTTTTCGAGATATTAATTTTTTTTCTAATTTTAATGACATTTCTGTAATGATGGCAACTAATTACTCAGTTTTTGTGACAAAACGGGAAAAAAATTGAAAAGGATCCCGATAGGGATTATTGATTTCTTTTTATTCGTCATTTTCAAATTGAAATTGAATTTATCTTTTATTTCAATCGATAATGAAGATAAGATTGTGATTAAATTATGTTTTTCAGGAAATATTGAAAAAAAAATCACATTTCTATCGTCAGGATTCAATCGTCTGTCAGCATTTAATTTAATTTATAAACTGAAAATATTTTGTATAAATTCGTCCAAATGACGTCATTTAGGTAAACGCAAAAGAAAGGGTGGAAAAGGAATTAATAGTAATTATTATTTATTGAAATCATTTTGTTATTTTTTTGTAAAATTTAACTAAACGAATTTATAAAGTCATTAATTCGGATATTTGAAACTAATATATAAAATAATAATTGCCCAACTGAACGGAAGAATAAAATATCCTGCTTGGTTTTCTATCCTGCTTGGTTATTTCCGCCAAGCTTTTTAAAAAAGCGTCAAGACCCCTATAATAGAAAAGCACCAAAAGTTCATTGGGTTTATTTTCATAACTTTTGGAAACAAATCTATGTATATTAACGAATCTATCCCTTTTTGAAGCTCGAATTACGCCAAACCTAAAAGCAAAGTATCCTATAATGGAAAAGTACCCGATTTTCTTATGGACAATATTCAAATGACAGAACATGGTGTAAAATTACCGCGGATAGCAAATTTGTTTAAATATCTCATCAATCGATGCCGAATAAATGCAGGCATGCATGCACAAAATATTTAATTAATTTTGTATGATAAATAATTATTAGAAAATTCGTATATACATATTAATTAAAAAAAAATAATTTACATATTTAAAATAACATGAAAATATGCATGATGGTGCAACTAAAATAGAGAGAAAATTAAAACCTGTTACTGAAAATGTCTATAACATAGTACTTTTCAATACCGTGGATCTTAATGTTATTCACAAGCAGATGGAATTTTTCTCATCCTTAAACGCAAAGGAAGAATAGAATAGAGATTGTTGTTATAAAAGTCCGAGAGGTAGTCACAATTTAAACCTAACCATTTTATACAAGCTGGTTTTCAAGTAGTAATTGATTTTACTTATCAATCCCGAAAACAGTCGTCAGTTGTCGCAACAGCTGTGTATGAGGCCATGATAATCGAAAAATGTCCCATTAAAATGTTAAAAGCATGGCAACCCAATTACAGATTTACCAATATTTTTAAAATAAAGCACGCTGTCATGATTTTAGAGGCCTCGAAGTCTGAGCGGGGTTTTCAAGCGTAGCTCGCACTGGGTAGGCCCCCTAGTTAAATATAAATTTTGTAAAAGAAAATTTGGTTTAGTTTGTAAGAAATTATAATATTTATTGTCTTGAAAAAGTTTCATACATTTCATACAATGGTTGTAAAGAAGTCCTTAGCGCAATATAAAAATTTGTAATCAGAGATAAAAGTGTTTAACTTTTAAAATAAGGGGAGTATGCCCGTGTAAATAAATCTTCAGCAAATCAAGAAGAAATGTTTAATTTAGACTATGCATGTCTGTTTCCGTTTTCAACACAGTATTACTCAGCGCTCAATTAAAGGAAAACAAAAAGTGATACAGTTCTAACGAATACACCTCTTTCAAAACTTTTTAATGCGTTTTTCTCAAAGTGGTATTTTTTGAATGGGTGGGCATCATGGGAAAGTGATTAAGCTATCAACTTATTCGAACCTTGAATGAAGCTGTCTGATGCGCCTTTAAAGTTGTCTTTATAATTCATTTTTTAAAACACAGTTGAAAAGTGTTTATGAATTGGATTTGTCTGGCCGTCTGTCTGTCTATCCTTGCGTAAATATACTCGGATTGCCATGTAATTGATATATATATTAAGATTTACCATGTCATGTACAGTATTGAAAATGAAGTGTTTAGCATTAATAGTTCGTTTACAGGGGCAGTAATAACATTACATTATAGTCTGTGGTTGAAAGTCGTTTGCAGTGCATTTTAATAATGTTGCAATATTTCAAACATATTGAAATTGATACACATCACTGAGATACAAGATGCTTACATTACAATAGACTATGGTGTATATCATTTACAGAAGCATACAAAAAAATTCGGTTACATTACTATCTTATGAGCAATAATTGCTGGAAGTGCGTTTTCAATTGTGGTATATTTATTTAAATTTAACTTTTTTTTGCTTATATTTCTTGGTGTGTATAAATTCTATAAATCATATACAGGGCTGCTGCACAAAAGGATTCGTGTACATTTCCGCTTATCGATGAAAATTGCGCTGTAGGGGAATTTTCAACACTGTTATACGTTTCCTAACTAAACTAAATTTTAGTATACTATGTGATCTATATAAAAATCTATACATCATATACCGAGCGGTACAAAAGAATTCGGATGTTTTCCCTACTATAAATGGTAAGTGCTCAAATTGGGTTTCCGAATGTGCTATGCATTTTCCAAATTGTTTACTTAAACATTTCGTACTTCCATCATTATTATTTACTTCAACATCTTACAGTATTATTACATGGTAGTATTATTGCTCAGTATCACATAGTAGTATTTAGTACTGCTCAGAAGGATTGGTAAATTATATTTTCAGAATTTGTATTTTTGGAATTTTGTATTTTCAGAATTTGTATTTTTGGAATTTTGTATTTTCAGAATTTGTATTTCAGCATTACATACTATAATTATTGCTCAATATCACAATAATTTAGCAATGCCCAGTATAATTAGGTAAACAAACCTGCTAGGCGGGCTAGTTGAGTTTAAGCCGAAAGGTAGGCCTCCCCGTCCGGTTTGACCTTGACCTTGTTTACTTAAAGATAATCTTCCACCTTATTAGAAGGTGAAGTTCCGTTGAAATATGCTGAATGTGTTGGAAAGTGTTTCATAACTTGTGCTTGACGCATGATTTTTCTTCTTCTTCTTCTTCTTCTTTTGTTTGTTTTGTTTGACAAAAGTAGCTTCTAAGAATTTTTTTTTTGCATTTATTTTATAAAATTTCACTTTAAAATCAAATAATAACCAGTGGACCCGCGTGCGAGGATTTCCCACTGCAGTCTAATGTTTTTTAGCAATGTCTAATATTTTTTAGATGCAGGTTTAAACTTCTAACGAAAAATTAAGGATATAAATAATCTGCAAACAACAATCGTCAAGCCAGAATATCATTTCATTTATTCCATCAAAACTGATCGGCGATACAAAAAGGTACGCGCGAAAAAAAAAAAAAAAAAAAAAAAAAAAAAAATTAACAATCTTATTTTAACTGCATTTTAGAGGATGACATCACCCGTTTCGGGAAAAACATGGATAAATAAATTGAATACATATAAAATTCAATATAATATAATATAACAAAGCATACCTTTTAGGCTACACGTGAAATACCACTGCTTCGATTGATCAATGGGTTAGTTTTATTCTAAACATTTCAATTTCAATTTTGCTTTTTAATCATTAAATATAAAGTAAACTCGTGCGGTGACTTTTATCTTTTTTGTACTTTTTTTTTTTTATAATCATTGTTGAGTATGATATAATGCGGTATTTTATTTTTGTGGCAACACTGATTTGAGAAAAATCTTTCGTTTCATTTATGAAAACAATGCTGATTTAATTTTTAATTAACTGCAATTATAATAAAGAAAACATGTTTTAGCGAAATGTGAGTATTACTGTGTCAGAAGCCGGTTCAAAAACATCTTTAGAATGATGCCTCATTCATTGTTGTGCGTTTTGTAAATGCTTAAAAAAGGGATATTGACAACAGAAATATAATATATAGAGTGAAACCCCCCAGTAACTCACACATTAAGGATTTTTCTTCTTGCAATCACTATTACAAAATTTTAAATCTATTTTATACTTATCTTTGTTTTTGTAAATATAGTAAAGATACATTAAAAAATTATGGTTGACAAAATTTTGAAAAAATTATAATTTTTATTACTAAAAATTATTTTTTTCTATAAATATGGTCCGTATCTCCAGTAACTGACACTATCCCTTTTTTACCAATAGCTGAAAAATAAGTTGTAACAGTTAATACAAATAAGTTACTACTAAAGGACATTACGTTGCAACATTTTACAAGAAAATGCTTATTTGAGTTAGATTTCTCCTGAAGTGTCAGTTACTGGTTAGGTGTCAATAACTGGAGGTTTCACCCTATATGTTTTTTTTTTGTGAAAATTAATGATTTTCCGGATTTCTACATTCAATTTAAAAACATTAAACTCTTGTTTGTTTGTTTCAGAACCACCGTTTACCAAACAGCAACACTCAATTCTCAGAAGGGAAACTGCGAATCGTTTCATTGTTCTAACTTATGGAGAAATTTTAAATCTAAATATATAATATATAAATACGATTTTCATTATCCAAAAGTAGACGCTAGATGCTGGCATAGTGTGTTTACAACATTTTAAATATTTTTAAAAGTGCGATAAACTTCAAAACTTTCACTTGATAAAAATTTTCCCAAAATTTATCAACTGCTTAAAAATACTTAAAATGTAAGAAAATAATTTTTAAAAACGCCACTACATCTGCACCCGACGTCTACTTTCTGATGCTGAAAATAGTAATTCAATATTTATATTAAGTAATGAGTAATCGCCAAATTAAATTTACTCATAGGTTAGTTAACACAGAATTTCGCGATGGGCGAGGAACGCTGGCGCAGTGTGGAGTCAAACTTCAACCAGTAAATTTAAATAGAAATTTCTGCTTATTTAAATGCCATATTCGTGGAGAATTTCTGTCAAAGATAAGCTAAACATTTCTATTCGTTTTCACTGGTGGAAGTTTACCCCGCCGGTAATCAGACCCTGCTGACGCATGCCCTTAAATAAGGGATGGAAATTTTGCGCAGAACCTGCATTCTTTCAATAGTTTGTACTACTTTTTATGAATAATTTTTTTGCCTTATAACCTTATGTACTATTATTCTGTCGTTAAATAAGGCGAAGAAAACTATTTATAAAAAGTGATACTAAAATGTGAAAAGAGCGCGAGCCCTGTGCATAATTTTCAATCCTGCCTTAAAGGAAAACATAATGTAAATGCGTTCATACTTTGCAGGATAATTTTTAAACAAAATGACATAGAAGTTTCCTGTATTTACAAAAGAAAACTGATATCTTTTTCATTTAATATAAAAAATGATAAATTAATTTTTTAACACTTTTAAGGTGCAATATTCCCTTAACAATATTTAATAAATTTATTTGCATAAGAACCGTTATAATATATTTTGAACCCCTCCAGACAACCTTTCGCTGAGGCTGATTTATATAGCAATATTCTGTTGTCAAAAAGTTCGTGTCGGAATGCGGAATGTTTTTTCGTTATATATTTCACGGATTACTTTCTAATGTCACGTTCAAGACCTTTCATTGTTTGCGGGGGAGGGGGGGGGGAGAGAGAGAGAGAGAGAATTCTTTTCTCTATCTGGCAACCCCTCTGTTATCCGCGGCGTTTATTTTTCTATTTCCAAATCAAGAAATATGTGAGTATCCATTAACCTCTCTGGACATTGAAATTTAACTTAAAAAAAAAAAAAAATCTCTGATGATTTTTTCTTTTTTAGGTGCGTTCGAAATTATATAAATACGTAGCACCTATTGTCGTCGTCTGGTCCGTCCGTCTGTCTGTCTGTCCGCCCGTCCGTCCGTCTGTCTGTCCGTCCGTCCGCATATAACAACGCAAAAACCACCCAACCGAATGGTTTGAAATTTAATATACGTGATCGTTGCAGAATTTTGTCGAGACATTTCAAATTTTATGAAAATCGAATCAAAACTTTAGAAAATATTAATAAAAATATTTATTAAGAAATTTGAATTATATATATGTTACGGCCAAAACCCGAAGTTCGGCCAATTCGTGAAGTGGCCGGCCAGTTCGCGAATTGGCCAAGATTCCTGGCCAAAACCCGAAGTACATGAAATGAACAATGCATTTCGGGTTTTGGCCGGCCAATTCGCGAAGTGGCCGGGAATCCTTGGCCAATATACGAAATGGGGATCCTAATAAGTCTCCTATATACGTATTATATATGTATTATAGGAGCCCTAGGGGATCCAAGGCTGTCCGATAGGTGACACTCACGTGCACATGTGACACGTGATAGGAAAGGAAGTTCCATGCTGCGACCATTATACTTTTTAGAAATTTTTGACAGATGTTCTCTGAGGAAGAATTTCCCACTTCTGTGACTTATTGTGATACCGTGAATTCATTGTGACGATTATATTCTGATCTGTTGGAGAATTAATTTCCTGTCTCTGTGACTCAGGATTCATTGCGATTATTGTATTCTTCGTATTAGTATAGTATTTTATATAAATATTGTATAAGGCTTTTCCATATTTTTTTCGAATACAATTTCTTGTGATTCATATAAAAAATATCCTTTGTCCAAAATCATTATTTGTTACGAAAAACTAGTTTAAAAATATAATTTTTTCTATTATTATTAATCTGACATTAAGCCAAAGTATTTGTATGGAGTAATTTCAAAACATTATTATTCGTTTAAAAATTCGAAAAACAGGGGTGGGGGGTGGGAGGAGGGGTCAGCGGAGAGCAATTGCCACTTGCTGGATTTTCAAATTTACTATTTTTTTTCTCTTGTGAATTTGAAAGCAATAGTAAAATTTATTCTTCTCAAATGTAAAATAATTAAACACTAAAAAGGGAAGTAATTAATAATTTTCGTCACGGGGTCAAAGTCCCCTTAGCCCCCCGTTAAAGACAGTTTTTCGTTATGTTTTTCTTTTTATGTTCATGTGTTTAAAAATTATCTTAAACGGAGGATGAGGGCAAACCCCCCCCCCCCCCCTGATTAGGAAAAATAGTCAACTGTTTCAACTCTTCATTTTTAGCTCACAGGTTATCAAAGCATGAGAGCTAATGTGCCCGCCCGTTCTGTATGTATGTATGTACGTAACGTGATAACTCTTTATAGAACTAACCGTTTTGCTTCAAATTTTGTTTATAGTTCATTCTAATAAGACGCTTCCCTGATTAGTTTTGGGTGTTCATTGGTTAAGTATAAAGGGGGGAAAAGGGCGCTAACTCCCCCTTAATTTAGATAAATGGGTTTTTCATGCAGAATTATCCGTTTTTCTTCAAATTTTGTATATAGGTTCTTTGTGATAAGGTGCTTCCCTGATTATTTTTGGGAGTTCATTAGTTAAATTTAAAGCGAGGAAACGGGGTCTAACCCCCCCCCCCCCCTTAATTTAGATAAATGGGTTTTTCATGCAGAATTATCCAGTGTTCTTCAAATTTTGTATATAGGCTCATTGTGATAAGGCTCTTCCCTGATTAGTTTTGGGGGTTCATTGGTTAAGTATAAAGGGGGTAACGGGGGTCTAATCCCCCCTTAATTTAGAAAAATGGGCTTTTCATGGAGAATTATCCGATTTGCTTGAAATTTTCTATATAAGTTCATTGTAATAAGACGCTTCCCTGATTAATTTTGGGTGTTCATTGCTTAATTATATGCGGGGGCCGAATGATCCCCTTAATATATTGTCGATTTCTTTATTTTTCGAGGGGCATTATTATTTGAAATAAGAGTATAATATACAATTAGTGTGAATAGCCTTTGAGATCAATGTCCTCAGTTTAACTGGGCACTTTTCTTTTTTATTAATATGTGTTGTTATATTTCTGTATTTATACTGATGTACTTAAAAATTGTTTTGCACATAGAGTTCTGATTTAAAAAAAATGCATTTTGTTTATTTCGTGTTTATATTCTCTATTTTACAGTAGAAAACTTGTCGGTTGTACCAATCACTAAACATTCTTCTATCTCATGTTTATAATTCAAAAGTCGTATTTTTTTAAAATTATGTATATTTTCGAAACAAAAAATGAGAAGCATTTGACATTGATAAATGAGACATTTTGTATAAACTTGTTTTTCGAGATCTCCTACCCCTAAAACATGTAAATCCGTCGGAAACCGAAAGTCGAAAAAAATTTTTGATTACTATATTTTTTTCTATTATAGATAGAGGGAAGTAAAAATTAGATTAGAGTTACATCTGTTCGAAAATCTTGCTCTTTCCTGATAGTGTTCTGTGAACTCCCATGTTAAATAAATATATCCAGTGTTTTGTATACGTAAAATTAGTTTCATGATGAATATCTATTACATAAAACCAACATAAAGAAAAGCACAATCACATTTAATTTCGATCCTATGCGTTGGCCTCGCTATATTTCCTTCTCCTTTTTTCTCTACTAAAAAATGTTTTCTTTTGAAGTCTTGAAATATAAACGTAAATTTACATTGTTTATTCTGCTATTTACGTTGCTAACGTCGCATAATCATCCTAGCGCAAGAGTATTTGTATTTGTCATAATGGTCACTTCGTTCACATATATCGTTAATAAGCTAATCACTGTAATGGAGTCACTTACAAAACGGGACCTTGTGCAACTCGCCCTTATAATTTGTTACTACGGCAATCACTGTAACATGGTTTCCTGAAAAGTGAGGCTCCCTGCTCGTTGCGCTCATAAATCGTTAAAATAATGATAATTATAATGAACACCTTTTATATAATTTGCAATATGGGCTTCGCGCCTATTAACCTTTTAAATTGTGATCAGTATAACGGGGTCCCTTAATTTAATGGGACTTTTTGTGCTTTGCGACCATTAAGAGGCTACTTCAATCACGGAAGGGCACACGCTCGCTAATATTAATCCAATGGGAGATTTTTTTAAATATCTCTTTTATATGTCAATGTTACGGTTGGTTTCAACCAATTTTTTTTTTAATCTACATTAATTATTTAAATCACTTTCTCTACATTTATTTAAAAGCACTCTTTTTTCTTCTGTTTCTAATAAAAATTTAAATAAATAAAAGTAATTGTAATAATAATAATAAATTCAGTTTTTATTTTTTCTTCTTTCTTTTTCTTTTTGCAAAGTAAATTCAACGTTTATAGTCTAGCTTTGCTTCCTGTTTTCAAATACGAAAGATAAATAGCAGGGAGGGAGGTTTCTCAGTAAAAGACCACACATAGTGTATTGGGCAGTCGTGTACGTTTTCTCCCATACCCTTGAATCATGTGTTGTAGTCACCTAGTCTAGTTTTGGTTAAAAGAAAGACCGTCCGCCCTGTATAGGAATTACGTTATCTTATGAGTGTACTATATACGCAATTAGGCTTTGTAAGCTTACGACAGGCTTCAATGGACTCTGCTATCAGGCGGATAGCTGGCGCCCAGGTCAACAGAGGCTCACAGGACCCCCTTCAGCACACGCCATGGGGGTGAAACATGGCTGCCTTCCCCCATGAAGCGGCTGGCAGGGTGGAACGACAGGCTGGTGCCTTCAAGGAGAGTCCATTTTCCCTTTTGTTTCCATTCCCGTACCCCTGGCAGAGTGGATCGGTCCTGTTTTTCAAGCAGCGCGGGAGAATGAATGTTTACGACACTTGTTGCTTGGCCAAGAGACCTGTCGTTTGACTCGTAAAAAAAATTCGACTTATTACGGGGCTCGAAGACTGGCCTGTGGGCTGGATCGCGAAGTTGTTGAAGGCGGACAGGTTTCTGGAAGATTTTTTTTGAGAGTGGGGCATTGATGGCCCTACATTAATTATCCTAAATCATGAGGTTATGATGAAAAGAGGCTATAAGGGCATTTTCGAAGTAAGGATCTGTATCTGATAGAGGGCGAATGAAAAGAAAATATGTTTGACCCATCATGTAGTAGCGGCGTTCCTAGAAAAAGTGTTGTCTTGTGTTGACTTCTTAAGCGGCGGTTGTTATTGATGCCTTGACGAAAAATGAATTAATGATTAGACGAGCATCATTTCTGGAGATGGGGCATTATTAATCCTAGACTAAGAAGGCTGGTGTGACTAGCTGAGTAGACTTACCCGCTTTACAAGGTATCGGTGATGTGACGACGTTTTGAATCGGGAATAAATCAAAATCTCCAAGTGATGTATGGAGTAACGGTGTTGACTCGTAGAGGCAGCTGAAAAGAATAGGTTGATAAAAAAAAAAGAGATTATGGCAGACTAACATGTATGCAAAGAAGTGTGCCCACATTGACGGTAGTAAATATCAAAGTATATTGTATGTAACCCATATTTCTTCTTTATTACATGTTGTCTACTGTTGTAATATTTATAAATACCTGGAGAAACAAAAAAATATAATTATTGGTATTTTAAGATGATTAACATGTAACCTGTTTTTTTTATGATTGAACGACATTTGAATTGCTGGTTTGTTAATAGTTTAAGATTTATGATATTTAATTGAAAATTAATCAATAACTAAATTTTGAAAAGTTGATCCATCTTTAAATCATGGTATTGTGGTAATTTTAGGGACTTTGCTGCTTAATGTAAAGTGTTATAATAAGTAATTTCAGTATTTTTTTTTTTTTGATCAACTTTGTTATTATGTTATTATTATATTTTGTTTGAGAACTACCTTACTTTTATAATTTTTAATTATTCAAATAAAGAAAGTTTTTGTTTATTCTCAAATATGGTATGTTTTTCTTTATATATAATTTTTAAATAATTAATATTTTTATAATTACAACATACCTATAAGAAAGGCTTAACCTCTCAATTACTGTGAGTAAGGTTATGAAGGCTATGATCTTACTAAGTTAATATTTTTTTTTATTTCTTAAATTTTTAATTCATGGTAATAATTTATTTGAAAATTAATTGGGGTTTACGTAAGGTTATTAGATGTAATTATTGTTCCTATCTCAGTATTGAATATACTGATAATTGTTGCTAAAGTAAAATTAAGTCTAATTTTATAATTGATTAATTTAATTTTTAATTATCCTTTCTTTGAAGTATTATTCAAAACAAACAACAAAATGGTTGTTTTTTAACAAAAAAAAAAAAAAAAAAAAGTTTTTCAGTTATTATATAGCCACTATACGATTCCTGGTTAACCGATCTGATCTTGTTCGCAATCTCCATAGTTGTTCTAAAGTTTTGTACATCATCATATCCCTATTCTATTAACGGATTTAACTCCTTCTCCTTTTGGTCCTCATATTGGAGGAATTTCAGGTTATCTGCATTTTTCCAAATTATATGATGATTACACTTTTGTTAATTTAATGTGTATGGAGATTTGAGCTTGATCGGGTTGGAGTGGAGTTGGGTGTTCTTTATGCAATTCAGTATGCTACTTGATTTAGAAATCTGTTGCCCCTTACTACATTTAATATTGTCTTAAAATGATGAGTTCAAAATTATCATTGTTGTATTAACCTATTCGGATTCTTAAGTTTTGATATTTTGATTAGTTTAATATAATTTGCTACCTTTTCCATGGCAACAGATTTCAGTGGAGCTAATCAGGGTATACTTATTTTTTTCTAAATATTTAATTGTCAAGTGAAGATTGAGTAATAAATGAGCTTTTTAAGTTTAAGTAAGTTGTGTTTTAGAAAGAACCCCAAAACTCCACAACAAATGGAGCCGTAACAATTCGGTCTCTGGGTTATTGATTTTTTTTTTTACTTGTATGTATTTATGTATCAAAGAGCAACTGGGTGTTTTTGCAATTAAAATTTTATTTATATGTTCAAGTGTAAAAAGAGGTCTAGGCTCTCTCTCTGTGCTAGTAAGCTACAATTCCCAGTCAAAATTATGCCTTGTGAGCATAACCTTTTCTTATTTACAAAAAGCATAGTCCTGTACTTAAGTTTTATGTATTTATAAGGTTTTCCTTTCCCCTCTCTTTTTCTCATTTTTAAGTTGTCCCCCCCCCCCCTTTTTTCATTTTCTTTTTGGTTTGTTTGTCATTTTCTAACTCTAACTATGGCTGATAAGCACTCGGAAGCAATTGCCACTATTCAGCGGAAAAATGCTTTAGTGGATAATTTGTCTAATATTCCCCCATTCAATGGAGAGGCCAGCTCAGTCTGCTTCTCAGATTTTTCTGAGAAATTTGAGAGTTTTTCAAAATTATTCGACTGGACTGAGGAGGAAAAGAAGTTTGTTTTACTTGCTAGACTTTCAGGAGCTGCTTCTAGGCGAATAAAAATTCACAAAGCAAAAACATCTGATGAGCTATTAAAAATCTTAAAAGAGAGTTATACTTCACAGACCACACCAGATGTTGCACTCAGTCACTTTCTAAATTTTAAACAGCCACCCAATATGAGGGTTCAGGAGTTTTATGACAAGGCATATGATATGTCATTAAGAGCCCTTGTAATTGAAGGTATCCAGGGTGAAGTAGTCGATAAAAGCCGAACGGCTCTACTCCACTCCATGCTTTTGAGCAACCTTACACCAGAAGTGCGAAAGGGGGTAATTGCGAGAAATCCACAATCCCCAGAAGAAGTCCTCAAAATTGCGCTTCTTGAGGAAAAGGCTTATAGGAGCATTAACCCTTTCTACAACCACCGCGAGGAAATTCTCAACCCTAATTTGACCCAAAACCTACCCTGTGCTGCTGTTTTTCAGCAAGATAGCTCACAAAAGAAGGAGATAGACCAACTAAAATCTCAAATTGATGTTTTAGCAGCTAAGATAGACAGTTTAGTTGATCTTAGGGCTAGGGATATGCAGGAAAATAACCAGGAAGTAAGACCCGTAACCTGCTATAGGTGTTCCGTACAAGGCCACTATGCCAGAGATTGTCCACTAAATTTTGTCGATTATAATTTTAGAAGGGGAGGTGGTCAAAATTTCAGGAGCCGTGGGCAAAATTATAGAAACAGAGGTGAAAATCCTAGAGGGAACCACAATCAGCGAGGCGGATATAGGGGAAGAAGAGGTGGTTATTACCAAAACAATAGGAGTACAGCTGCGAACAGAAATGAGGAGCAGGCGGTAAATAACACCCCAGTAGCTAACAATGAAAGTGAGGCTTTAAACTATTAGTGGCCGGATCAAATGTGGTCAAGTCGATCCCCAACAGGCCCCTGGACCCCCCAACTGTGTATAGTATGTTTCAGCCCCAATCGTATACATTACCAACTGCAAGAATTTACATAAATAAAGTTTGCCTGAATGCATTATGTGACACTGGTTCTGCAATTAATCTCCTGAGTGGTACGGATTGTAACTATTTAGAGAATTTTGAAACGGAGAATTGCAATATCCCCATTATGACTGTCACCGGTGAGAAAGTTCACCTAAATAAGAAAGTATTTTTAAAATTTGTTTTTGATAATGTTCAATGTCAAGCTGAATTCTATGTAGTGGAAGGTAAATTAGCAGAGGAATTTAATATGATTTTGGGAATGCCATTTTTGAAAGAGTACCGGGCAAGTATAAATTGTGATACAAATGCTGTCGCTCTTAAAGTGCCAGTTTCAGGCCAATGTAAACAAAGCGTAGAAACCCCAAGTAATACTTCAGGGTGTAATACTTGTCTTGCTACTAATTCTGTAAATATTTCTAACTCTGTATATAGTGTAAATTCTAATAATAATTGTATAAATAATGATTGTGTTAAAAATAATTCTGTAAATATAAAATGTGTCAACAAAGTAGGGGAGAATTCAAAAAGTAGTAATGGCAATAGCCCTCCTGAAAAGTGTGCATGTGAGAAAGTTCATGACTCAGTTAATATTGAAAATGGGAATCATAGTAGTGAAAATATGGTAGTTCAGGACCCGCAAGTGAGTAATATGAGAAAAGATGTTGAGATAGTCATTCAAACTGAGTCAGATAAGGAAGTTGAAAGTGTTGCGCAGAACTTTTGCATGCAAACAACATCAAGCGGTAGCTCTGAGGGTAATAATACTGAAAATTTTTCAAGTATTCAAAGTGTCGGCAACATTCTTTCAGCAGCGAGTCAGGTAACTCAGGGTAATTTAGCTGAAGAGACTACTGAAATTTGTAATATTGATGAAAGTGAAGATTTGGTAAGTATAGAGGATAAGGTACCTGAAGTCGAGGAGGAGAGCAATGAAGATAGCAGTAGTGATAAAACCAATAAAAATAAAAATATAAGTTTCGCTGTGTTATGTAGCAAAATTTCAATTCCCCCGCAGTCAAAAATGTTAGCCCAGGTTAAAAGTTATAAGGAAAATTTTATTAAGGAAAATGATATTGTTATGTTAGAACCTTTGGCGAAAAATTTAAATCAAGGTCTCCTTACCTCCAGAGCCATTTGCACTAAAGAACATGGTCTGTTTATTTCTTTTGCAAATTTTTCAGACAATAGTATTCATTTAAATAAAGGAACCTTTGTTGCCAAAATTCAAAAATGTGTAGACCAGTCAAATATACCCGTAACTGATAATAAATTAACCTATAATATAAATTTGGCCCCTCCAATTGGTGACTTTGATCACGCTGATCTCACTTGGAGCTCTGAAATTAATTTAGATCATTTAGAACCCCCATTAAAACTTAAAATGCAAAATTTTCTAGACAAAAACAAAGATGTATTTGCAGCATCGGTCTTAGATTTACCCGGCTGTGATACAATCCCGCATGAAATTAACTTAACTTCAAATAAACCAGTTAAAGGCAAAGCTTATAGAGTCCCCTACAAATTACGTCAAGAAATGGAAGACCAACTTAATACTTTGTTACAGGCGGACATAATTTCCCCTTCCATGTCTGAATTTGCTTCTCCGGTTATTCTGGTTCGGAAATCAGACGGTTCCTATCGACTTGCTGTTGACTACAGAAGACTAAATAAAAATCTTGTTAAAGATGCTTATCCAATACCTAACATCACCGACTCGGTTGATGCTTTAAGCGGGGCTAAATTTTTTTCAACGCTAGATTTAACTAGTGGTTTTTTTCAACAGGTTATTCGCCCAGAGGATAGGCATAAAACTGCAATAATCACCCACAAGGGACTTTTTGAGTGGACCCGTAACTGTTTTGGGCTCTCAAATTCAGGTAACAGTTTCCAAAGACTTATGAATGCTATTTTCGGTGATTTAGGCAATCTTGGAATTCTTGTTTATATCGACGACATTGTAATTGCCTCCTGTGATGTTAATTCTCATTTTGAGAAGCTTAACATGGTCTTTGATAGGTTAAGACTGCATAAACTTAAACTTAAGCCCAGTAAATGCACTTTCCTTTCGAATAAAATACAATATCTAGGTTTTGAGATTTGTAGTGGCCAAGTATCACCTATCAATAAAAATATTGCCGTAATAGAAAATTTTAAACCTCCAACTACCCGAAAGGCTGTTAGGTCATTTATTGGAACTCTATCTTTCTATAGGAGATTTATACCAGATTTTACTAAGAGAGCTAAAAATCTAATCAACTTAACGAAAGAGACAGGAAAATTTTCGTGGAATGAAGATGCACAGAAAGAATTTGAAGACCTTAAAATGGCTCTTATTTCAAAACCATGTCTTGCACTCCCTGATTTTGAGAAAGAATTCCACTTATATAGTGATGCCAGTGGCGAAGCATTAGGGGCAGTGTTATCACAATTAGATGAAAATAACATGCTCCATCCTGTTGCCTTTGCCAGCAGAAAATTGAAAGATGCTGAGACCCGCTACTCCACCACTGAAAGGGAATTACTAGCTTTAGTTTGGGCTACTGCCCACTTTAAATGTTACATTGCTAATACCCATTTTTTCATCTATACAGACCATGCACCTCTAACATTTATGTTAAAAATTCACGACCCTACATCTCGCATGGCTAAATGGATCTGCACTCTCTCAGACTTTAATTTTACAATCAAGTTTGTTAAAGGTAAGTGTAACAGTGTCGCAGACTTCCTTTCGAGGTATGTCAACAATGATAACTCCAATGATACTGTTAATTGTAATTTTTGTATACAAGTCGAAAAGGAAGTTACTTTTATGCCTCATTCCAATCTACTTGAAAAAATTGGTGAATTACAAAAATCAGACAAGAAATGCTGCGAGATTGCAAGAAAACTAGACCAAGGTGTAGAAATTGCTCCTAAATACATGAAATTTTTTTTTAGAGATGACATTTTAGTTTGTGAGGATACGAGGGAGTCAGCTATTTTGAATAAACCTGTAAAGTTAGTCGTGCCAAAAGAATTGGTTACTCAAGTTTTTGCACTAACACATGAGTCCCTAGCGGCTTGTCATCAAGCCTTTCAAAAGACCATTGATCGCATTCGTGAGCACTTCTATTGGCCAGGAATGTCGTCAGATGTCAAGCATCTAGTGGAGTCATGTATTAGTTGCCAGCAGAAGAGAGCTTATAGAGCGAACCAGCTCGCCCCTCTGCAACGTATGCCGACCCCCCAGTTTCCCATGAACAAGGTTCATTTGGATCTCATTGGACCCTTACCACAAACTTTTTCGGGAAATAAGTATATTGTCGCATATATAGATTCATTTACTAAGTGGCCAGAAGCATATGCGGTTAGTTCAACCACTTCAGATGTCATTGCGGACACTTTAGCTGACTTCATCTCACGCTACGGAGCACCCTGTTTTATTACGACGGACAATGCGAAGAATCTAATTTCAGATGCGATAGAGCACGTATATAAAATGTTTGGTATTAAACATATTAAGACCTCATCTTATCACCCGGCTGGCAACTCGCAAGTGGAGAGACAGAATCGTACTCTTAAAAATGCACTTTGTCACATAGTCAACCAAAATCAATCTGACTGGGACACTAAACTAAAATTTGCGCTACTAGCTATGCGTTCAGCTGTCCACTCATCAACTAAACTTAGCCCAGCTGCAGTTATGTATGGCAGAAATATGAATCTACCATATAATCTCTTTTCTCAACCACCTTCTTTTAATTATAATGATGCACCCTCTTTTTGTGAACTCTTAATCCCAGCTCTTCAAAAAGTATACACTGAAGTACATAGTAATTTAATTAAAGTTTCTGAGCAGCAGGAAAAATACCGTGAAAAGACAGCTGTTGATAAAAATTTTAAAATAGGAGATCTTGTGTGGTTATTTACACCCACAGTCGCCCCTGGTAATACAAAAAAATTAAGCAAGCAAAATAATGGTCCTTTTACTATAATTGAGAAGCTAAATGAAGTTAATTTTAAAATAGCGCTAGTTGCTAATCCCAAAAATTGTCAGGTTGTCCATGTTGACAGGTTGTCTTCCTTCAAAGACAGACTCCCCATCTGGTCCAGTGAACCAAAACAAACAATTGGCCTGGGATCGACTGAAAACGTGACCATCGATTCACCACACCAACCGCGCGATTCTCCTCCTGTACGCAGATGCAAGCGTAACCGATTCATTCCCTGGGCACCATATGATAGTAACCGCGCACCAGCAGCAGTGAACGTCAACAATAACGAAACTCCGGTAGCGCCGGAAGTGGAGGAAACAGACAGCGACGCGACTGAAATCATAAATCCCTCTCCCTCACCTCCCATTTCTCCGGAGATTGCAGCGGCAGAGAATAACGAGATGTGCGTAAATAAAAATTTAGCAACGGCAGAAGGCAGCGAGATGCGCGTAGGTAAAAATTCAGCCACGGCAGAAAGCAGTCCAGCTGCTGCGCACAGCGATTCGCGCAGGTCTCGTTCATCGATTCGTCCAGCTGCTAAATCGAATAGAAGTAGTCGTTCAATATCGATTTCTAGAACCGACTATTCGCTACGGGATAGAAGAGACCGTCCGAGTTATAAATACTAACTATTTTTTTTCGTTATTCAGGCATTTTTATCAATTTTACCTTGTTTATTTGTATTTATTTATAGTTTAGTTAATGTGTATGTATATTTAATTATTTTCTTGGGCATTTTAAAACGGAACTTAGTTTTTCTAGCGTATTAAAGGTTTGTTTTGGTTGTGTTTTGATACTTTCATGTAGGCATTTTTAACCCTTTTTATGCTTATACTTAAGGTTTTTGTCTGTTTTATGGTAGATTATGTGGTATATACCCGTCCACACCCAGTTTTCGTAGATTTTGGGTGTATTTTTGCAAAAAAAAAAAAAAAAAAAAAAACGAATGTAATTTTTGTTACTTTAAATTTTTTTTAGGAGGGTATGTTTGGTTACCCTTTTGCCAAAATTGTTCTGCGTCTTCCTTTTTTAAATGCATCTGTGTTTTGTATATAAACTTTTTAAGTATGTGTTTACTTTAATTTCTACATTTTAACTAGATAGATTTAGTATTTACTATACAGTTTGTGGTTTTATTTGAGCTTAAACTTTAAGGAGTGTGGGCCCTTTTTCTTTTTCTAGTACATACTGTCTCATGTACATGCCTGTATGTTGTTGTGTGTGGCTAAAAGTGCTAAAATTAACTATTTTCTTTATTCTACTTCCTATTTTTGTGGAATGTGTGTTTTCCTTCCTGGTGATATATGTCACCACCCCTGTTTTTTATTTTATTTTGTGGAATGTTTTCCCTGTAGTGCCCAAGGGGCCCGAAACTGCTTTTGCTATAAGTAGCACAGAGGCAGAGATACTCTTTCCCATGCACATTACTTGTAAGTGCATTTGTAAAATCTGCACAGTGAACCGAATCATTGGACTTTTCTCAAAAACAACATGGCTTCTTGTAGAAAAATGTTATAAATGTGTGCGTAACTCCCTACCATGGTCTGTGATACCATAATATGTGTCTTACAGATGTATATGTATATATTTTTTTTTTGTGTGTCACCAGTTGCTCTTGTGTATTTTTGTATAATAGAATTAATATGTGTTTTACAAATTTCATTGACATTTACAGTGTTGTAACTATGATATTACTAGTACTTATTTACATTAATAGATAGTGTTGTAATATACTGTGATGCCAATTATTGAAGTTATGTATATAAGCAGTATAATGACAATTAATCAGTGGGCACTTCTCTTCTTTTTCGGCTAATTTTTTTTTTCTCAAAATTCAATTTATGTATTATTTACAGTTCTGTTACCAGAAATTTCAGGTAGGATGCAGTTATGCGTAGGAATGACAGTAGTAGGGAAATGAGGTTTCACAGTCAGGTGGAACATGTGTTCTTTTACAGGTGCAGAGAATATCTTGGTCATTTTAGTGGTAAAATCAGCCTTGTGGTCCCTCCTCTGGTAGTACTCTTTTATGGTCATGTTTCAGGTAATATTTTAGGTAATGGTTTCTACGGATGTGCGAGCTCTGGTTGTATATATCCGGAATATATTGTCAGGGTGGTATTTCAGCGGTGAACTCTCTGGATCCCGTCCCGGATCGATGTATGATCTGTGTTTGTGGGTCAGTTTTTTCAGTGTTGAGGTCCCAGCATGCCATGTGGTACCCAGTTACCTTTCAAAAAAAAAATAATTTGTTTTCTCAAAAAATTTTTTTTTTAATTAGCCGGGGGGAGCAATCTTGTTACGGTTGGTTTCAACCAATTTTTTTTTAATCTACATTAATTATTTAAATCACTTTCTCTACATTTATTTAAAAGCACTCTTTTTTCTTCTGTTTCTAATAAAAATTTAAATAAATAAAAGTAATTGTAATAATAATAATAAATTCAGTTTTTATTTTTTCTTCTTTCTTTTTCTTTTTGCAAAGTAAATTCAACGTTTATAGTCTAGCTTTGCTTCCTGTTTTCAAATACGAAAGATAAATAGCAGGGAGGGAGGTTTCTCAGTAAAAGACCACACATAGTGTATTGGGCAGTCGTGTACGTTTTCTCCCATACCCTTGAATCATGTGTTGTAGTCACCTAGTCTAGTTTTGGTTAAAAGAAAGACCGTCCGCCCTGTATAGGAATTACGTTATCTTATGAGTGTACTATATACGCAATTAGGCTTTGTAAGCTTACGACAGGCTTCAATGGACTCTGCTATCAGGCGGATAGCTGGCGCCCAGGTCAACAGAGGCTCACAGGACCCCCTTCAGCACACGCCATGGGGGTGAAACATGGCTGCCTTCCCCCATGAAGCGGCTGGCAGGGTGGAACGACAGGCTGGTGCCTTCAAGGAGAGTCCATTTTCCCTTTTGTTTCCATTCCCGTACCCCTGGCAGAGTGGATCGGTCCCGTTTTTCAAGCAGCGCGGGAGAATGAATGTTTACGACACTTGTTGCTTGGCCAAGAGACCTGTCGTTTGACTCGTAAAAAAAATTCGACTTATTACGGGGCTCGAAGACTGGCCTGTGGGCTGGATCGCGAAGTTGTTGAAGGCGGACAGGTTTCTGGAAGATTTTTTTTGAGAGTGGGGCATTGATGGCCCTACATTAATTATCCTAAATCATGAGGTTATGATGAAAAGAGGCTATAAGGGCATTTTCGAAGTAAGGATCTGTATCTGATAGAGGGCGAATGAAAAGAAAATATGTTTGACCCATCATGTAGTAGCGGCGTTCCTAGAAAAAGTGTTGTCTTGTGTTGACTTCTTAAGCGGCGGTTGTTATTGATGCCTTGACGAAAAATGAATTAATGATTAGACGAGCATCATTTCTGGAGATGGGGCATTATTAATCCTAGACTAAGAAGGCTGGTGTGACTAGCTGAGTAGACTTACCCGCTTTACAAGGTATCGGTGATGTGACGACGTTTTGAATCGGGAATAAATCAAAATCTCCAAGTGATGTATGGAGTAACGGTGTTGACTCGTAGAGGCAGCTGAAAAGAATAGGTTGATAAAAAAAAAAGAGATTATGGCAGACTAACATGTATGCAAAGAAGTGTGCCCACATTGACGGTAGTAAATATCAAAGTATATTGTAAGTAACCCATATTTCTTCTTTATTACATGTTGTCTACTGTTGTAATATTTATAAATACCTGGAGAAACAAAAAAATATAATTATTGGTATTTTAAGATGATTAACATGTAACCTGTTTTTTTTATGATTGAACGACATTTGAATTGCTGGTTTGTTAATAGTTTAAGATTTATGATATTTAATTGAAAATTAATCAATAACTAAATTTTGAAAAGTTGATCCATCTTTAAATCATGGTATTGTGGTAATTTTAGGGACTTTGCTGCTTAATGTAAAGTGTTATAATAAGTAATTTCAGTATTTTATTTTTTTTGATCAACTTTGTTATTATGTTATTATTATATTTTGTTTGAGAACTACCTTACTTTTATAATTTTTAATTATTCAAATAAAGAAAGTTTTTGTTTATTCTCAAATATGGTATGTTTTTCTTTATATATAATTTTTAAATAATTAATATTTTTATAATTACAACATACCTATAAGAAAGGCTTAACCTCTCAATTACTGTGAGTAAGGTTATGAAGGCTATGATCTTACTAAGTTAATATTTTTTTTTATTTCTTAAATTTTTAATTCATGGTAATAATTTATTTGAAAATTAATTGGGGTTTACGTAAGGTTATTAGATGTAATTATTGTTCCTATCTCAGTATTGAATATACTGATAATTGTTGCTAAAGTAAAATTAAGTCTAATTTTATAATTGATTAATTTAATTTTTAATTATCCTTTCTTTGAAGTATTATTCAAAACAAACAACAAAATGGTTGTTTTTTAACAAAAAAAAAAAAAAAAAAGTTTTTCAGTTATTATATAGCCACTATACGATTCCTGGTTAACCGATCTAATCTTGTTCGCAATCTCCATAGTTGTTCTAAAGTTTTGTACATCATCATATCCCTATTCTATTAACGGATTTAACTCCTTCTCCTTTTGGTCCTCATATTGGAGGAATTTCAGGTTATCTGCATTTTTCCAAATTATATGATGATTACACTTTTGTTAATTTAATGTGTATGGAGATTTGAGCTTGATCGGGTTGGAGTGGAGTTGGGTGTTCTTTATGCAATTCAGTATGCTACTTGATTTAGAAATCTGTTGCCCCTTACTACATTTAATATTGTCTTAAAATGATGAGTTCAAAATTATCATTGTTGTATTAACCTATTCGGATTCTTAAGTTTTGATATTTTGATTAGTTTAATATAATTTGCTACCTTTTCCATGGCAACAGATTTCAGTGGAGCTAATCAGGGTATACTTATTTTTTTCTAAATATTTAATTGTCAAGTGAAGATTGAGTAATAAATGAGCTTTTTAAGTTTAAGTAAGTTGTGTTTTAGAAAGAACCCCAAAACTCCACAACATCAATATTTTTTAATTAAGTTTCTTTTGCATTGGGTAGCTGAGATCGATCTCTACGCAGGCCGTTTTTTGCTTTTTCGATTCTGTTTACAGATTGTTTTTATTAAGATACTTTCAATTTCGAAACCGGTTCCAAAAGTGATAGTAGCCTCATAATAAAAAAAAACCCTATAAACAAAATCGAAAAAGTAAAACAAATGACCTGCGTAGAAATCAATATCAGCAACCCAAGGCAAAAACAATCATTTAAAAATATTGAAATGCAAACGAGAAATTTTTAAAAATTCCCCTATAGGATTAATATTAGCCAGCGGATGTTTTCGCGCGAGTGAAGTAGCCTCTTAACTGTTACTTACAGCTATCACTAAAATATGGTTTTGTGCTCTTCTAGACCTTTAATCTTTAATACGGCAATCACTGTAACGAGAAACCTCTCTGTAACGGGTCTCTACTCTTCGCGCCCAGAAATCGTTCATATGGCAAACATCAATTTATAGAAGAAAATGTGTGTTTTCTCTTAAACATGATTCCATTTTTTCAGATAGAAACATATTGTAAAACATTTAGGTCTGATGTCAATAACAGAGGAATGGAATACCAATGTAAATTTTGTCATTTGGACACAATCGTAGTCAAACATTGCTATTTCCTGAATAAAAAAATATATTTTCAGTCGAATGTCGTTTAAAAATGACGTCATTACCACAGGTAAAAGCAATTTCTTCTATTGAAATTTTGGTACCTAATTTAGAGTGGGCAGAATGAAAAAAATCTGAAAATAATTTCATTTTAACGCAATCAAATGCTGCTGTTTCATGTTTTTAAAGGAATGTTTTATTTTGATATATGATGTTAGTTCAATTTT
The DNA here is from genome assembly GCA_963931845.1 of Maratus michaelseni. Lineage (NCBI taxonomy): Eukaryota > Metazoa > Arthropoda > Arachnida > Araneae > Salticidae > Maratus > Maratus michaelseni. Next base: position 165,650,625 of record OZ007592.1, on the reverse strand, counting down.
AATGCCCTTGGCGAACACCATGTTTGCAAATTAATATTTTATTTTTTATCGTTATAATACAATTTCATCAATGAAGATACAAGAAAGAAAAATCATATGCGTCAAGATTAGATTATGAAATACTTTGCAACACTTATTAGAATATTTTAACAAAACCGTTTAATAAGGTACAAAAGATACTCAAGTAAACATTTTAGGAAACGTATAACTCATTTGAAAGCCAGATTTCCGCCACTACTGTGCATAGCCTGAGAAAAACTCTAATTATTTTGTGAAACCCTGTATATGATGTACTGATTTGTATATATTCTATATATTATTCTAAAATTTAGTTTAGTTAGAAAGCGCATAACACAGTTGAAAATACACCTTCAGAAAAATCTACCAATGGCTAAAAATGTACTTGAATTATTTTGTAAATACCAGTATATTACCTACAGGTTTTTATACACGCCAAATATTAAGCTACAATTTAATTTAGGCAAAAATACACTCAAAACTACTGAAATCACACTTCCAGGAATTAGTTTTCATAGTCAACCAAGTATCAAGTTCTTTATATATCCCTGTATATGATTTAATTTATATTCTAGAAACTTCTCTTAGTAATCTAAATAACTATATTTGTGCTTGAGTAGTTATGTACTCTAAATACTATATTTGTGCTTAAGTATGCTTTTTAATTCAAATTAAAAAGCATACTTAATGTACCTTTTCAAAATCACAGTATTAAATGTTAAGAAGTATTTTGTTTAGCCCTGTATAGGGTTAATAGAATTTATACACACCCCGTAGTATGCAAAAATTTAGTTAAGCTTAAAAAGGCATAACTGAAAACGCACTTCCAGCAATCATCCCTAATAGATAATTATTCCGATACAGCACTGTATTCGAAATCAATTGTATGTCCTTGTAAATGAAGGCTAATTGATATACACATTATATTCTACAGAAAAAATTCTTGTAGTAAAAATCAGCAATGTATATCAGTTTCAGCATATTTCAAATAATGAAACATAATTAAAATACTCTGCAAACATTTTTCCCCGTACACCATTATGCAATAGAGTCATTTTGTGCGACCCTGTAAATCAATGATAAATTATTTGCGCTCCTTATTCTACAGAAGCATGTTTTAGTGCACCTCAGAAATTCATATAATTTTAATATGTTTGTAACAGTATAACACCATTAAGGTACGCCGCAATTGATTTTCCCCATAGACCATTAAGTCACATATTACTTTTGAGTACTCCTGTACATGAATTATAAACTCTACATGTACTTCATTTTCAATACCGAACTTGTCAACCACTTACATTCAAACTACCCAACTATACCCATATCTATTTCGGGAACTGACCGACGGCATTTGGCCAATTCGCGAACTGGACAATAGCGTCTGGCCATTTCGCGAATTGGCCGGCCAATACCCGAATTGGGCAATCAATTTAAAAGGAAGTTGGCCAATTCGCGAACTGGTCGGCCAATTCGCGAATTGGCCGATTTCGGGTTTTGGCCGTAACATATATAAAAAACTAGCTGTTACCCGTGACTTCGTTCACGCAACATTAAAAGAAGAATAAATACATTAATTAATAATTACATTAATAATTAAGCAAAATATTTTACTCCCAATAATTAAAAACGTTAATAATTAACTAACATATTTATCATATTTCATAGGAGACAATACGGTATTTATTATTATAGGGACCTTGACATAACTCAGTCTTAAAAAAGTGAAATTTTGTGCCAAATAATCCCGAAAACGAAATTGCAACCAATGCAAAAAGGAGGGCCAAATAAAATCGTGGAAATAGACGAATTGAGTAAAAACAAATTTCAATTTTACCTGATAAACAATTTTACTTTTAACACCTTTGTGAAACGTTTTAACAGCCATCCTTAAAAAAAAAAAAAACATTAATTAGAAATAGTATATGCTTTTTCTTTAAATTCAATTCTGCCTCCTTGGTTTAATATATAGTTGAAACAAATCTTGTTTTCTAAATGACAGTATATTGGCAGGCAATTTTTGTTCTCCAGAATAAATTGATTCATGAAGTTTGAATATGTGAAAATATGTTTGTATTTTTCGGATAATTTACTGAAATCAAGATTTTGTTTTCACCATCTATTCAAAGTGAAAATAAATTCTGTTTTTCAGTTTTAATGAGAAAATGGTGTAAAAAATATACTGATCTGTTTTATTTCGCCTTTTTTATACACAAATATGGAGTAAGTTACTTTCCGTTTTTAGAGGAACTTCGTTAAAAAAATGGCATTTAATTTAATTTTTTTAATTCTGAGAGTTTGTGTGACATCCTCGGATCAATTATAACCGGTATCGCTAAATCGGTAGTAAATCGCGTCGCGTTCGATAGTCTAGGAGTAGTTGCGAAATACAAACACACGGTCAGATTTTAATATAATAGATTCGGGTTCATTTTCTTTTTCTTAAAATTATGATGTGATTTTTAGCAGAAAACTCGGATACTCATGCGGAACGAAATAACGGATACTCATGCTTAATAATCAGTATAGATAACAAAACATTTAAATTTTTCGTTATAAATATGGCGTGAAACTCATCTACTTTCTATACTTATTGATCCTTGTATTATTAATGTAAGGAATTGATTCACACTCATTTTAAAATATATTGGAAAATTCCCGTTTTATTTCAAATAGGACGTCTCCTTTTTCCCCAGAGAAATCCCTTTTTAATGACATAATTCTTGTTAATTTTATTTTCTAGGCAATTAATTTCAATACTGGCATAGGGAAAATTATGTTACTTTAACGAAATAATATTAAATCTTTAGGTTTTATCAACAAAAATGGAACTATTAACATTCGTCATTTTTTTTTAGGTAATCGAGTTATTTCTTTTAGTTTTAAGAATGAAAAATCACTATTTCTCGCGATCCATGACATCATTTACGACATGGATAATTTTGCGGAACATATTATTGACATTTGCTAACCATTTTCTTTTGAAACTTCTTTTTACTTTTTTAAAAATTAAATAAAAAATACGGTATAGTTAGTTATATTAGCCGTGCGCAGACGGTAAAACGGCAAGTATTGTTACCATACAAAAGAAAAAAAAAGAAAAAAAGTGAAGAAAAAACCCAAGATCATTTTGTTTCACCAATCAAAGCATATCCGCTTTATTTTCAATAAATGACGTCATATTCGCCTGTTTCCTATGTTTACGCATATTAAAACCTTGTATTATTATAAAAAACTAAAAAAAGTATGTTTTATTTTTAATAATATTATTTAATCTTCTTCTTAATTCTTTAATTTTTTTAATTTCATTTTCATTTTTCCCGTGAAAATTTTTCAATTGAAACTAAATTGTTGAGTAAAATTTTTTTTTTCGGGTTTTGAATTAGTTTTGGCAACGATAAAGTATTAGCAACGGTAAAGTAAATTTAACCATTTTAAAATGCTATACGAAAAAATGTCCATTTATTCTCAATGAAAATAACGAATTTTTGAATTATTAAGAAAAATATTTGAATAAAATAAACAAAACCCAGCCTATGTTCATATGAGGGTTATAATCAGCCTATATGCAAAGATACAGGATCATTAAATGCTCCATTTTGACACTGGCTTCAGCCTAACATTTGCACACAATCAGATTTATAATATTATTAGGATTAGGATAAAAGAAAGAAATTTGTGCTTTCTTGTTATAAGAGCTTTCGAGGTTTAATCGTCAAGCGACCGAGATACTTATTTTATGACAGAAATTAATCTGCAGACGATATAATTCATTTCACAGAATTAAAAATCATCAAGATATGAATATTTATATAACTAGCTATGGTACGAACGCACCTCATTCGTCACGTTTGACGTACAATTTCCAACTTGTTAAATAGTGATATTTATTTTTTGCAAGTGATATAAATGAGCGAAAGGAAAACTAAGAATTTTTCGTTAGGGGAGCTTTATCTCCTTGAACATCCCTTGAAAGAATTTTTTTTAATTCTGTTTTTCTTTTTACTATCTTGTGTTCCGATTTTATATCAAATGGGCATCAGGGAATTTATATTAAACCTTTTCCGTCAAAAAGGTAGAACAATTTAAATTTTAAATTTTGAAAAATGGTGGTTGAAATTTACTTTTTAATATGTAATATATCTTTATGTTGATATATTTAAAAACTGTCTTGCACGAGGAGTTCTGACAAAAAATTCTTAATTTAGCTATTTCACGTGCGCTTTCGCTCCAAAATCTTGTCTCTCCCTGGATTTCTTGCCCCACCAGTGGCTGAGAAGTTCTACTCTCAAAGCTTGTAGACGGGAAGTGCTGGGTTTAAACCCCTGTCGCGCTCGTCGACCTAACCGTTCGGAGTTTTCCGTGGTTTTCTTCGAACCTTGCGTAAATGCGGGTTAGGATCCCTTAGAAAGACCGCCACGAGAGCACCCCCCCCCCCCTCCGGCCATAACAAATAACCAACCAACCAACACTATATATTTTTCTGCCAGCACCCATGCTGACCCATAGCAATATTCTGATCTATTCTACCGCGGTTTCACTAAGAGTTTTCGTGTCGGAATGCGGAACGATTTTAGTTATTACGTTTTTCACAGATTACTTTTCCATGTCCCGTTCGAGACTTTTCATTGTTTGTGGGATTCTGTCGCATACCCTATCTGGCAACGTCCCGTGAACCGCGGCGTTTATTTTTCTGTTTCCAAATCACGAAGTATGTGAGGATGCATATCACACAGGATGCTTCGTCTGCCCGGATGCCGTCATATTGTTTCCTGACAAAACGAGAAATAACCGCGGAGGAAATATGCTAAACGAAAATGAAACTAATATATTTGATTTTTAAATGTCGGTTAACATTGTCTCTTATTTATTGTTGTTTCTACATATAGTAGATAAAAAGAATTGCTATTTAAAAATATAATCTCTAGGTTATGATTATGATTAGAGTTGTCAGATGTCCTCCGGATTTTCAAGGGTTCCAAGCAGTGGGGTAGCCAGGATTTCTTTTCGGAGGTGGTCCAGAATTTTCCTTCAGATTATGTATATTGTAAAACCTACCAAGATAAAATCGCAGAGAGTCGTAATAAATTTCGTTTTAGACAGGTTTTCGTCTTAGCAGGTGTAATTGTATAGTATTCCCTTAAATGGGAACAAGGAATATTTCCGTTTAAATCAGCATTCCGTTATAGGTAGGTGCTGTTTTCCCAAGTGTTGCTGTATTTATATATATATACCTCTTTATGTTATAAGAATAATAAAACCTGTGAAAACGGAACCTGTCTATAACAGAATTCTGCCTTAAAAGAAAGCATCACATGGTCCTGATATGGATTACCCATACAATTACATCCGCTGAAAATCTGTCTGAGACAGGATTTTTCACAGCAGCGATTACGCCTTAATAAGTTTTATTGTACTTATAAACACACATTATAATACAGTAAAACCTGTAAAAGCGGAACCTTTCGATAACGGAATCCTGTTTTACACGGAAGAGTTTGAGTATCTCGGACGAAACAAACAATACATCGAGATAGTGTACCTTAGAGTTACAATTAATTACACTTCTGTAAACGGAAACCTGTCTTAAAAGGAAAAAAATCACAGCCCCAATGAAAGACATAACCAAGTTATACCTGCTAAGATAGGCACCTGTCTAAAGCGAAAGTGTTGATGGGTTCTTAGCGATTCCGTCTTAGCAGTTTTTACTGTTTTTGTATCCATGATTCAGTAAACCAGTCCTCCGTTCGGGAGGGGTCCAGACCACCTGGACCTCCCCCTTGGCTACGCCACTGATTCCAAGACTTGTCCCGCGGTACTACTGCGTAGGAAGCCAAAAGTCCCGACTTTTCATGATGTAAAAATTCTTTTACATTTCTTTTAGTATAGCATGCTATTCATTAGTCTGCATCAAGTGGAACTTAATACAGTAAAACCTGTGAAAACAGAACCTGTCTATTACCGAAAATTTTTACAGTCCCGCAGAAAGAAATATATTTACACAGACTGAAACCTGTCTAAAACGGAATATTTGCCCAGTTCCTAGTGATTTTGTTTTTATAGATTACACTGTACTTTGTTCAGTAAATCCTGCGAAAACGGAACCTGTCTATAATGAAATCCTGTGTTAAACGTAAAAAAAATCATGGTCCCTACCGAAGGAATGTATCATACATTTATAACTGCTTTCAATCGGAAACCTTTCCAATACGGAATTGTGTTTCGATACCTAACGATTCCGCTTTCGCATATTTTATTGTCTAAGGTTATGGTGTTTATATAATGCAGTAAAACCTGTGAAAACAGAACCTGTCTATAACGGAAAATGTTTACGGTCTCGCTGAAAGGAATGCATGTGCTCAGACAAAAACCTGTCTAAAACGGAATATCTGTCCAGTTCATAGCTATTTTGTTTTTACAGGTTTTATTGTACTTTGTTCAGTGAATCCTGTAAAAATGGAACCTGTTTATAACGAAATCCTGTTTTAAAAGTAAAAAATCTTGGTCCATACCGAAGGAATATACCATACATTTATAATTGCTCAATCGGAAACCTTTCCACTACGGAATTTTGTTTTGGTACCCAACTATTCCGCTTCCGCATATTCTACTGTCTAAGGCTATTACGTTTATTTGATACAGTAAGATTTACTAAGATGGAATCTCAAGTGATTAGCGAAAGATTACGTTTTAGACACGTTTTCGACGTAGCAATAGATTTATACGCTACACCAAATAACATATAAATCTGGGCTAAGGTGTCTATCTGGGCTGCTACATCATACTGTTACTGGATATGGCAACACTATAGAGTAATTGACAAATACTTTTATGTCAATTATTTTTTACTTTCTTCTATCTTTACAAGAAAGTATCGGATTATTCTTGAAAAATTCCGACTCTCGGTTTTCGACGGATTTATACGTTTTAGAAGGTCCTGAACATGATTTGACAGTTTTTAGAAAATGTTTGTTGTCCGTGAGTCTCTGTGTCTGCCTGTATATGACATAAATTTTGTGGGCGCTCTTTCTCAAGAACTCATGCACTGAATTTAATCAAACTTCAGATTCAGTTAGACCTTGACATAAATTGGTGTTGATTAGGATTTGGTGTAAATTTGCCAACGATGCATATCTTCCCTATCCCTGCGCTGGTATATGCTGCATTTTTCCGATTTCCGCGATAACTACATCTCAAGAACGAATAGATTGTCCTTTAATGTTGACTGCAGACGAAGACGATTTGCTTTATTTACAAGAAAGTTTGGTGAGGACCACAACATACTAGTTCTTATAAAAGATGCTTACTCAACGCATTGGCAACACTAGTTATGACACTATATGAGTATAGAAATAATTCAGCAATACATCATGTCCATTTCATGAATTGCAGAGATAGAATTCAAGCTGTCGAATGTTTTGGAGCAGTGCTGAATTCAGACACTTTTCTCCGGGAGGGATTTCTGTGGCTCCGGGGGCGGGGGACATTGGAGAGTTCCGGGGGGGGGGAATTGCATTTTTAACTATTAAAAGCATAAAAGTTCAAATCTTCCGGGGAGGACATTTCAATGTTCCAGGAGAGATTCTGTCCCCCCGCGCCACCCTCTGAGTTCAACACTGTTTTGGAGAATAAACACCAAAGCAGTGGTGAGTAGTGCAACGTAGGAGGTGGGTGGAGGATTGTCCCTTGGTGCTATAAATTTAAGGACGCGAAAAAATTGCAGCATAAAAACTACACTGTAGCATAAAATTTATAGTAACCGCTAAGAAAGGTGGAGCAATAATAGTTTGAATTGAGCCGGATGCTCAAAACTCATCCTACGTCACTGCTCTGAAGAAGGTAATCAAGGAATTACGCCGTTTTCTTGCATACACTTAGCGATGTTCGTGCCAGAGCTCTATCAAACGGGATTGCATTTTTATTCTTATTATTTTTTATTCGTATTTATATTACTGATTGTCAAAATATGAAGGAACAACAACAGTTGTTCGTCTTCTCTCATACTTACAACAAAGACCGTGAATCGGGTTTTCATAATAATTAGAATTTTAGGAGTCGCATTTTGATGCTTTACGGGACACTCTGGGAAAAATCACAGGCGATCTTTATAAGAAGTATGTAGATCGGCTTTGTAGGAAAATGTAATTATGTACTGCTATTCTGGGACTGTCCCGCAGAAGCGAGACGGTTGGTTGCTTTATATAGGGCTGCCGCTGGCGATTATTGTTTTTATTCAATCCGTACCATTATTTCTAAAAAAATATTCTTTGTGGTAGATTTCTCTTGAAGTTGTTGCCGAAATGTACGGCAAAGATTACAGTTTGGAAAATGAGGTGCGATTTAGAATATAAAAATAGTTGCTAGTGGCGGCTCTCTTGTGCGTTATTTTGCCTCGAAACTAGCATCCGTAAATTAATGTATCCGTTTCAGAAAAATGTATTTAACATACATTGAAATTGAGACAGATTCATGATGATGACAGGTCAAAAATCTATTTTCTTCAAGCAGTTGGCCTGATGTTAAATCAATATGTCAATTTTTGAACACCACTAACCAACAATTGAGAAAATAAAATTATTAAGGCATATAAACTGCCTGGGTAACCTTTCACTGCGTATTTGAACATAAAAAAAATATATTCTAATAATCGTTCAATTTAAACCTAACACCATGTTATTTTGGCTATAAACATGCATCATTTATACACATTTCTGATCTGACGTTGACTAAATATATTTTACAAGACTTTAGACAAATTCATGATTGCATATCAAACGTTTATGGTCTATAAGTAGTTGATCTGACGTCAGATCAATGTGTGCCAGTGATAAATTGGGGGATGGGTGGCCTCTCCTCCGGAGCATCGAAATGCATCCCTCCCCTTCCCGGAACATTTGAGATTTTATACTTATTAATGTTGTATAAATACAATTTTCTCCTTCGGAATTCCATTTTGTCCCCCCCCCCCCCCCCGGTGCATCAAAAATCCCTCCCAGAGAAAAATGTCTGAATTCAACACTGGATGTGCCAGTTTTTGAATACCACTGACCAAAAATGAAAAAAAAGAAAAATATTAAGATATATAAATCTTCTAACATCTTTTCATGGTGTATTTGAACGTTTTAAAATAATAATGGCATTTTTAATAAACACAATTAGCATCTCAACTTTAACACCATGTTACCTTGGAAATTGCATTATTAAATTAATATACGCATTTCTGACAAATACAATCATAATTTTGTGTTTTTTAGCATACATAGAGACAAATCCACATGATGATATCATGTAAAAATAAATTTTAACTAGTCGGTCTGACGCCAGATCAATGGGTCAATTTTACTTACCCATCATACGTAGTATAGGGTAAGTCTTGTAATCGTTTTGAAAATCGATTTTTTTTTTTTTTTTTTTTTTTTGACGGATTTACACGTTTCAGATACTGGAGATTCTGAAAAACATATTTTTTAGAAAAAAAAAATTTGCCGTCCGTCTGTGTGTCTGTAAACGCTCTATCTCCCGAAAAAATTGAGATAGAGACTTGCAATTTGGTATGTACTTAGTATGTAATAATGGGAAGAAGCCTATTTCATTTCAATAACCTCGATTAACCGGAACTATTTTTTTCGGACTCTCGAAATATTCGTTCTGATAAAAGGTATATAAAAATTTTCGAAATTGTTTATTTTAAGAAATGAATATAAAAGACAATAAAAAAAACATAAATTTTGCATAAAGCATGAAGTCGATCGGATAATGAGTTGCCGAGATATTTGGAATCCTATTTTCCATACTCTTCGATTTTTCATGACCCTGTATTTCATCCAAATTTCACTTCAAAGATATATTTTAATTGGAAATTTGACGCTTAATCAGAAGCAATAAACCGCTAGTTAATAGGATTATTATTTTTGGAGTTATAAGGAGGTTTCTTTCAAGCAATTCAGTAATCGAACTTTTAAAGTTTATGACGTCATCAAGCCAAGATTTTATTTGAATTGCAATGCATTTTATAAGTAGTTTACACATTTTTATTTTAATATTTTACATTATGCATATCCATGATGGGTAAGTATTACGGTGGCCCCCAACGACTAGTTTGAATAGCAGTGATCGACAATTGAGGAAAAGAAAATTGTTAAGATAAGATATAAAATTTTTCTAATTGCCTTTCGGTGTATATTTGAACATTTTAAGAAAATAATATTTTAGTAAAATCAATTACTATGGAATTTAACACTATGTAATACTGGAACTAATCATTCAATTAATGCACACATTTCTGACAAATACCATGCATCACTATTCACTAACATTCTAATTTTGTCTCTACATACGTTAAACCAAACTGATGATGATAGTATATCAAAAATCAATTTACTCTAAGTAGTTGGTCTGATATGTCATATCAATGTGTCTTTTAGGAGACGACCAGAAACTGGTGGAAAACGATATTTTACGTCAAAAAAGTGCGATGCAACCGTTCCACGTTTCAACGCAGTGTTTTCTTGCGACCTTGAATGAGTTTGAGTGCTGGTAAAATAAAAGTCAGTAGTTCCTCGAATTCTTTCCCTTGGCAGGCAATGTCTACCTAGCAGGTGTTCCCAGCAGGTGTGAAACCAGTATCAAAATGATATCTGTATCTGATTAATCATTAACTCGCATGTATAGTTAAACTAATCGACCGTTTAACTCTTCGGTTTTTTATTATCCCTTTTTTCCATCTTTTTCTTTTCTCTCTAATTTAATGCCATCTTATCTTTTTATGATGAATTTGATCGGCTGTAGAATATGGAATCGATATTTTCAATCGAAATAGATCTAATTTATTACGCATAGTTGTTATCTGTATATTTAGTCAAATTACATCACATGACTTCTACGTAGCGAAGCTACGTATGCGGGTAAAGGGGTAAAAAAAAAAAGAGAAATAAATAAAAAAGAAAAAGAAATAAATGAAACTCCGTTATTTAAAAGAGCTGAAAAAAATTTGGAAAATCTGCAAGACTTAAAATATTTTTATTTTCCAAAAGATTTCTGAATTTATAATACTCCCACAATGGAAGTTTCTTTTAACAAGCTTTTACGACGTAGTCTAATTTGTGAAAGAATGGAATCTTGAAAAGATCATGCATCAGGCATGGATTATGAAGCACTTTCTAACGCAAATAGAATATTATTAAGAAATTTAATTTTTTCATTACAAGGAAATCGATCACAGTCCGCCCTGTGCTTGAAGTCTTTTGTGCATCTCTGTAAATAAACGATAAATGCTACACACTCCTTAATCTATAGAAAACACGTTGTAGTATACACCTCAGTGATCCTTTAAAATTTTATTATGTTTCAAGTATCATAACATCATTAAAATGCATCATCACAAACGATTTTTCCCCATAGATCAAAATGTAGTGGAATTTTCTTGTGAGCCCCTGTAAACAAAATTAAAATGTTATTCTATACTCCTGAGAAAGTATATTTTATTCTACTTCAGTGATGCATAAAAATTTCATTATGTATGAAGTATTATAACATCATTAAAATGCAATTTCTCACCATAGACCATAATGTAACGGAATTCGTTTGCGTGTCCCTGTAAACGAACTATAAATGGAGCTGTGCATATATCACGTTATCACTTTAGGGGGGAGGGGGGGGGGGGGTCATGCACTGGATACCGTAACATATCTCTAGGGGGAGGGGGGAGGTTGTCTTTTGATATTGTTATCATTTTTGATCCAACCAAAAAAAAATTTTTTTGTAACCTTTTTCTTTGCATCAAAATAATCTATTTCTTTTATTATTTATTTATTTATTTATTTTTAAATGAAAATATAAAGTTATTATTAAAGCCTTTAAATGATTATAAAATCTTCGAAATAAAAGCTACAAAACCTTTCAAAAATTTATTTCAAAATATATGTAATATGAAATTTATATATGAAAAAAATATATATATGAACTTTAACTTATGATTTTTTTTAAACAGAAATCGCTTTCTAGAAACTTCAAATATGCGATTCCAAAATTACAGCTCATTCCGCCAAGTAGTTTTTGAGTTATGCTTAAAAGACTACTGGCATCGAGGATTGTTTTTCAACGTTTAAAAATGAATTTTACATTAATAGTTCGAAATTTTAAATAACCATAATTTTTAAACTACTTGCCCTTGATATCCTCCTAAAGTAAAATTTAACCGAAAAATTAAAATTATGTGTTCGTTTGGAAAATTTCAGAGTTTGTTACAATTTCTATATCGAAACGGCCCCCTAAGTTTACTATTTTTTAACATAAACTGAAAAAAAAAAAGGCACAGTTCTCAATCGAATAATCTTTTGACATTTTTTTCTTGGACAGTTTGCCGATTAAAATGTATGGAGTGTTTCTCTCTCTCTTTTATTCGGCCGACTTTACATACATATCTAAACTGAAAAATCTAAAAAAAATGTATAACTTTCGTTAATGATCAGAAAACAATGTATTAAAAAATAATAAACGTTAATTTACGGAAAATGGCTGCTGAGAGTATCAGTTTTCATCCGAAAGTGTAAAAAATATTTATTCTTTATATGCATATGCTAAAGTTCTGTCTGAAAAAAGCGCTCACAATTGAGCTCATAGTTTCTGTGTAACACTTTTATAGACACAATTCTTTCTCTCATATTTTGATAAGAATGAGATTTATGGAAATGTTCTTAAAAGCGTGCTCGTAAATCACCGTTAGTCTGCTGGCATAAAGCCAAACAAAACACTTCTGGTTCGAAGTTATCATGTAATGTACAAAACATACGAATGACTAGTAAAAAAATCGAATGTCTTCCCACGCAGTGTCACAATCTTGTATTTAAATGTTAAGAAAAAAAAAAAAAAGATAATAAAATAATTTAAAATAGGGAAGAACATCCTTGATTTCAGAAAATCAAAATATATCCTTCAAAAAAGGACCGGGTGCTGGAAATGTTTTGGGGCCCTCCTAATTTCAGGGCCCGACTTAGATTACCTAGGGCCCCGGGTCCAGCATTATTCTGCTCCCCCCTCCCCCCTTTCTAATTATCCATAGAGACTGTTCATGAATTATTCTGAAGTGAATAGTAAGTTGTATGTATACATAAATTTCGTACCAAGTACTATTCATATCTGTATACAGGGTATCAGAAGAATATCCTGTATAACACAACGTTAAGAGAAAAAAAACTAGTGTGAAAACTAGTGCGAAAACTAGTAGGAAACTAGTAGAAACAAGTGGGTAAGTGGTGATCGAAGATCGCACAAAGGGTTTCGTCTAATATTCCTTTCAAAACACTTTATCCTTTCTTTTCCAAATAAATTTCATTTTCAAAAAAAAAAAAAAAAATCATGTTTTTTATAAAGTAAAAAATTACCGGTCTATTTTTCTCGTTTTCTCGAATATCTGAATCGGCCCGATAGCGGCCGAAGTCATAATCATATCTGTCATGTGGACGCGAAGAAACACTCAAGCTAATGTTAAGTCTACGGAAAGGTTCTTGCGCGATTTCTCGTTCGCATTTTAATATTTTTAAATGATTTTTTTTTTTTTTTTTTTGTATAGGATAGCTGAGATCAATCTCTAACGTTGGATTCAATTTTGGAACCGGTTCTGAAAGTGAAAGTACCCTTATATAAAAACAACTGGAACCATAATCGAAAAAGTAAGAACTAACAACGTTAGAGATCGACCTCAGCTATCCTATGCAAAAAAAAAAAAAAAAAAAAAACATTTAAAAATATTAAAATGCGAGCGAGAAATCGCGCAAGAACCTTCCCATAGACTTAACATTAGCTTGCGTGTTTTTTCGCATGACTGATGTAGGCTCTTAATAAATAAATAAATAAATAAATTTCAATATTAAACACGTTGTATAGAGACCTTCAAAATGTTAAAATATGCCAATATTTCTATAATCTGGTTTTTATCATGATTCAATGCGTTCCTCAAACTCATATGACGTTATAATCACTTGCTGACGTCATATCTACTTGTTTCCTCTATTACTCATATTGATACTCTCTTTGTATTATTCTTAAACATTTGAAAAAGTCTGTTAAACTTCCAATATGATGTCAGATTAATTTTCTTTTTAATTCTCTAATGACGTCATATTAACCTGCTTTCTGTACTTACACATACTCATACTCCTTGTATTATTGAGAAATGTTTAAAAATTTCCGTTTTATTACCAATATGACCTCATATTAATCTTTTTTTTCAATTGGTGAAACTTTTAATTTCATTTTTTTTTTTCACGTGCAAACCTTCCAATAGAAAATTAATTATTGTAGAAAGAATTTTATTTTGGATTTTTAATTATTGGCAACTGCTACAACGAAAAATGTTTAAATTTAATAGGAAAAGGCTGTTAGATTTTTGGTCTTTTATCTCTCTATGTTAAAATGATACGATTTTTTCAAAATTTTATGATTTTCAGCGTGACAGGTATTCAGCTGTAAGGATACAAAATTTCAAGTTTGTAAGTTATGGACACGTAAGTTATGTGGCTCTGTGACGGACAGACAGAGAAGCGGGACAAATAGGGTTTCGTGAGATGAACGAAACCCTAAAAATGATGGAATGGTTGACGGCAGTATTTGTTTGCAAACTTTCCTTTACTTGTCTACGTATGTCATATGATGTCTAAAAGAAAAATGATCCCAATGGTCATGATTAATGCTTTTAACTTTTAACTTCCCTCGTTACGAGGAAAATATCAATAATAAATTTATTTTGAAAACAATGGACTACTAAGTTGTTATAATATATATTTTTTTCCCATTAGTTTTCTAATGATGTAGTTCGTTCTTTTTTGCGGAGATTGAGGGGGGGGGGGGGTTTACTGGAAACAAAAAGGGGAAAGGAGAGAAAAGCACTACCTTCCTAAATGTTTAAAAATGTAAGAATTTTCACTTTTGACAATTTTTAACCCTTTGGCACCTCAGCTATAGTTCAATAACTGCCATTGTTTTAGATTATTTCTAATGATGCATATAAATTAGCGTTGCCAAATTATTATTTTATCGAATTAAGGATTTTAGTAAGAATTAAAAAGGTCGCTTTTTTTAACCGACTCAAAAAAGGAGGAGGTTATCAATTCGACGTGTATGTATTTTTTAGCCACCCACAGGGAGGCTTATTCTTTCAATCTCTATCATTTTTCATGTTTATGAAAAGTCACAGCAATCCATCCTTGCCACAGGTTAATCTCGGAAAATGAAACATTTGAAGTTACTGAAAAAATTAATAACTCAAAAAGTATTTATCACAAAATGATTAGACAAACTGCGTTAGAAAGGAAAAAAATTGTATTTTTCTTGATATAAATTTAAAATCGAATGATTATGCCGTTTTTCAAATAATGAATTTCAAAAATTACCAAATTTTACAATGAAGTACCATAACGAAACCTTCACGCGGAAAAAGATAATGATAACGGCTGTTGCTTTCGGTCGAGAATGGACCAAACGATGTCCGCATTTTACTATTTTTACCGTTTTTAACGAAATTCTGTAACTTTAGAAGAATTTTTCTTTGAATAGGCAATAGAAATGCATAAAATCGTTACAAAAATTTTAAAATTACAAAAAAGGATAGATGCAAATTATCAGATATGAAAAATAAAGAAGAATTTTGGTACTTTCGTTCTTTCGTGTTGTAGCAGCCACCAAGCATGAAATATTTTTGTTTCTGTTTTCATTAATACAAGGGCATCCAACCCGGGCTTCCCGGGATTACAGGATATAGGTAAAAACCATTTTTTTAAATTAAAAACTCTAATAGATTTTTTACATTTAATATATATATATATATATATATATATATATATATATATATTTAGATTGTCCCCTAACAACACCAAAGAGCATTTTTATATGAAATATGCCAATTATATATTTTTGAAATTGTCGAAGAAATCGCTGAAAATTTCTTTATATACAACAGATTTTCTTATTCTGATAATTTCGGTGGTTTTAAGCGCTTATTTCGATTAGATGTTTGTTAAATTTGTGTTTTATATGTAGTATTTTATTTATTGCTTAATGAAATTTTAACTTCGTTATGGAATATTAGATCGAAACAAATGCTGAACTATTTATATTATTTAAAATGCAAACGGATTAATATTTTGTAATCGTCTGCAAGCGATAGAGATTTTTAAAAAAATCGTGCTTGAAATTTAATTTAAATGCTATAATAAATGAGAAAATCGTGATACAGTTTTCAAACAAATTGCATTTGAATGTAGATTTTTTTCCCTATCTAACGGTGTAAAAATTGAAAATGTGCGATGTTTAGAAATAAACAAAAACTGCAGTAGCAAAAATCTCAAAGCCAAAATTTCATCGTCAGCTGTTGCCATTCGCAAAATGACGTCAGCGTTACACACGGACACGTTTGTCCTTTATAATATAGATAGATAGATAGATAGATAGATATTGTAAATTTGGTACTTTCGTGTTATAGCGGCTTCCAAGGATGAACTGCCAAGCGGTCAAGATTTATCGCCAAATTATAAAGCATGTATGACATTATAATAATATATGATATATATGTAACATTTCTGTACGTATGTGGCCAAGTTATAGTCATATAGGATGCATATATGATGTATATATATGACATGTGTATATGATGTATATACGACATATAAGACATAAATAATATGTGTATAATGACGTATATGACACATATAGGAGTGTTTGGAATATATATATGCATATATAGGATGCCTATATAAGCTTTGCGATGATCTTGGCGAAATATCATAACTGCAACCTTGGTATAATCATAATTGTGGGAGCCGCTATAACACGAAAGTACGGTAATTTTTTTTTTTTTTTTTTTTTTTTTTTTTTTTATTGCCACACACAGGGCTAATTCTTTCAGTTTACAGTAAAATTCATGTTTATGAAAAGTCACAGCCACTCCATATATAAAGGAGGACACCCTTTATGCATAGCTATACAAATGGTTGTTACTGACGATATTAAAAATCAAATTGTCTCTCTGTATTATGCCGATACTTCGGCTTGTATTTCCTTTCTCAGTACCTAATTGCCATACAGCGGGCGCAGACCCCATTTAAACAATAATATAAAGGATCCAACAAAGTTAAACCCGTCGTGGCGGACATTTCTAAGGGGACCCGTGGCCCTATCTCCAGTAGTAATGAAGTTACCTCGGGGGGGGGGGGGGGGAGTAAGTTCTTGTAAGTTCCTGGGGGGAAAGGTTCAGTAAGACCTTTTTGGTGTTCCTCCCTCATGTAAACCCCTTCATGTAACATATCAACAATTGATAGATCTCGTCAAGCACTATGGTCTGGTCCTACTCTCCGCCTCTCACTCGCCCCCTCCCTTAAGAAGCATATTTCTCTGTTTCAACTCTTTCTAAATTTTAGTTTTTCCCATCTTTCTCAGCCCCTTTAAGCCCCACAGAGGGCGTAGGCCTCTTCTAAAAGATCCAGCGAAATTAAAATCGTCGAGGCCGACATTTCTAAGAGGGTCCCGAGGCCCTATATCCCATAGGACCGGAGTTACCCCCCCCCCCTCACGGTGGAGACATTCAAGGTGCTCAAACCCCGTCATGTAACATATAAAAAGTTTGATCTCATCAAGCGCTTTTGTCTGGTTTTACTTTCCCCCTCCTTCTCTCCCGTCTCCTGTCAGGAGCACTTTTCTTATTTATGTTTTTCAATTTTTCACATTTATTTTAGTTTTTCCCATTTTTCTCTGTTCCTATGGACCGGACTTCTCCAAAATTTTACCAAAATTAGCTGTAAACTGCCTAAAGGTATTCCCCCCCCCTTCTTTTGGCGCCCTCGGTTTTCAGGTATCTCTCGAGGGGGCCCGTCAGAAGGGCGAAAAGGGGATCCCTTTTAAAGTCCTATCTCTCAATTTCAAGTGAGGATTCATTTTAAAGGTCTCGTAGAGCACTTGTGTTTTGTATAGCTCCCCCTCCCTTCCCCCCACCTCTCTCCAAGATCCCGTCAATTAATGCTAACTCATCATTTGTTAAACAACTTCTCTTAGCTTTATCCATCATAAAAGCTGCTATCATAGAACTTTTCATTATCTTTTTTAGGTTACCTATTAAGTGCTAAAATGCCTTGAATGATTAAAAATAATTTAAAGGATGTAATTAAGCCAGCACATTTGTAAACAACAACTACCTCGCCACGTCTCAGCCCATTGAAGCCACGTCTTTTTACTATTATAGTTATTAAAAATACTTCTAGTCACCGAATCCTTTTAAAATTTGGTGTGCTCGTGCCTAATATATTCCGCCAGCTCACAAAAAATCTTAGAGCGCTAACTAAATTCTAAAGTGGAGAAGCTGGCTTATGCTAACAAACACTTTTTTTGACGAGTTGGACTTGGCTGAAAAAATCTCAACGATAAAAGTCGTGGGTGGCCAATCTATATTCTGCCGTAAGGTAGAATTTTTCCCGCTTGTTTTTTTTTTTTTTTTTTATGTATGTACACCGATTACTCCGGAACTATGCGTCCTATTTATATGATTTTTGTTTTATTCGAAAGAGAATACTCTCGAATTGGTCCCATTTAAATTTTATCAAAATTAGTTCAATACTTTTTCAGAAATTGAACAAAAACGAAAAAAAAATGAACATTTTAAAAATAGTTAATTTGTTGGCTTTTGAGTGTTGCCAAATTTGAAAAGCAAAATTACATAAAATTGTGAATTGGATAAATATAATACAACGTACAGATAAAAACTATAAATTATGCTACAACAAATCTACTTTTGAATCTTTTCAAATCTTTTATGTATGTTCACCGATTACTCCGGAACTTTGCGTCCTATTTATGTGATTTTTTTTTTTATTATTCGAAAGAGAATACTCTCGAATTGGTCCCATTTAAATTTTATGAAAATTGGTTCAGTACTTTTTCAGAAATTCAATAAAAACGAAAAAAAATATAAGCATTTTAAAAATAGTTAATTTGTTGGGCAGACGACTTTCATTTCATATCATAAAATATTCTATTACGTGAATTTGCAAATAATAAAAAGACTGACATATTTAAATCAGCTTTAACTTGTCGGATTTATTTTCATAGAACAAACTTTTTAAGATTCAAACAAAAACTAAAACTTTTGAGTGTTGCTAAATGTGAAATGCAAAATTACATAAAATTGTGAATTGGATAAATATAATACAACGTACGGATAAAAACTATAAATTATGCCACAACAAATCTACTTTTGAATCTTTTAAAAGTTCCATTGTTGCAGTTTCACAGCGGTTTGGCATATTTTGACGAGCGTTTATTGGCGCACAATTAAATACATTGTTGTTTCAAATCTCATATAAATGTACGAGTTACAGAAAATATTTGGCGATTTATCACCTGTGGCGCACTAGTTGGAAACTGCCTTTAAAATATCCAATATCTATATTATATTATACAATACAGTTGTATATAAATGCTTCTGCAATTGTCTTTTAATATTTCTACTACATAATATTAACTATAGAGTGACAATATAGAAAGAAAGGGGTTACTCCAAATAGTATTATAGGCGACATTGTTGGCGCAGTGTATTTACCTTGTACGGATCGTAAAAATCAGTACACATTAAGCATAAGCACCGAAATCAGTGAGTTACACAGTTATCAAAACTGTAGTATACAGCCCAATTATGACACAATATCCAAGACGATTAGGTGAGAATAATGATAAAATTTCTAATCTTCCGTAATCGAGTCTACTGCTAAGGTTAGCGTGAAATAAAAAATATATTAGCAACAATATGGTTTAATATAAATATAGATATCACTAAAGTAATAAATAAATAAATAAACTTTTTAACCAAAAAAAAAAAAAAAAAAAAAAAGAACCGACTTTAAAAACTACTAAAAAGCGAAAAATAAACTTTTTTACCAAAAATAGAACCGACTTCAAAAACTACTAAAAAGCGAAAAATAAATTTTTTAACCAAAAATAGAACCGACTTCAAAAACTACTACAAAGTAAAAAAATAATTTTTTTTAGGTAATGGTTAATAAGAAATTAAATTAAGAGCATTGTATTTACCATGCATATTATTATATTTATGTACATTAATTTGATTTTTTGGAGTCGGTGCCAGCCAAGCCAAGTACAAAATTCAAAACAAAATATCCAATATAAATCGTAACACGCGTATAAGTTAAATCTACATAAATACGAGACAATAAAAAAATACATATAACTCATCAAATGGTAGAAAATACAATGATTTAAATGATTAACTAATTTCCAAAGCAATGTTTGTCGACATATAAGTTGCTAATCTCATTTGAGAATACACATTTATAACATCAGATGAAATGTTTAAAAATGGTAACATGGCTTTAACTTGGCTTGGCTGGCACAGACTCCAAAAAATCAAATTAATGTACATAAATATAATAATATGCATGGTAAATACAATGCTCTTAATTTAATTTCTTATTAACCATTACCTAAAAAAAATTATTTTTTACTTTGTAGTAGTTTTTGAAGTCGGTTCTATTTTTGGTTAAAAAATTTATTTTTCGCTTTTTAGTAGTTTTTGAAGTCGGTTCTATTTTTGGTAAAAAAGTTTATTACCTCCTTAACTGTTTTGCATGTACGCTGTACGTGCTTGAACACTTCACCTCCTCCGTTACTAAGATCTTTTGGATATTACTATTTTTAACACTTTCCAACCTAGTTGAAAAGTGTTTATAATTTCGGTTTGTCTGTCCATCTGTCTGTCCACGCTCTAACTCCCATAAATATGCTCGGATCGCTCTGAAATTTTTATATGTTATTGTCGTTATCTATAGCATGTTCCCTATTTCAACTGAAGTCTGTAGCACTTATAGTTTTTTTACAGGGATAGTCAAAAGTATTCCGTTACATTACAGTCAGTAGAGAATAATGGTTTCAAGTGTATTTTGATGACGCTACGTCATTTAAAACATAATGAAATTGATATATAATTATGAATCGCATTAAAACCTGCTTTTTGTAGAATATGGGGTGCAAAGCATTTATTATTCATTTACAGGGTCAAACAAAAGAATTCTGTTACACATTGTTCTATGAGGAAAAATCGTTTGCAATGTAATTTAGTGATCTTTTACAATTTGAAACATAATGAAAATTATATGCATTACTGAGGTGCACTATAAATTGCTCTCTTGTGTGCATTGAGTTTATTTACAGGGACACACAAAAGATACTGGTTACAGTACTTGTGCGATATTTAGAGTCTATGTGTGATAAGGGCGTTTTCAACTTTGCTTTGCGTTTTTAAGTTTAACTATTTTTTTTTTCATAGTACGTGTGTGTTTATAAACTCGGTTGATCATATACAGGGCTACGCAAGGGGATTCACAAGTATTACAGACTATGGGAGTGAATTGCTTAAGGGTAGTTTTCAATTGTGTTTACGTATTTTCCTGCTGAACTATATTTAGTAAACTAATAGAAGTTTGTTGAATATCAATAAATTAATATGCAAGGCTACGCAAAAGAACAAAAAAAAAAAAAAAAAGAGAGAGAGAGAGATACATTGTCGTTTACGTTTGGTAATTGCTGGAAGTGAGTTTTAAGTTGCTCTTTAGCTTAATAGGTGGTGAGTAGAAAAGTCTTCAGATAATATACAGGGCTGTACAAAGATTTTGAGTGCATTTCCATAGATTGGCGAAAATTGCTAAATGTAAATATTCTAACTGAACTAAATTTTATCATACTATATATCCACATTTATTGATCATATACAAGGCTGCACAAAATAATTCGACTACTTTTTTGACAATGGCAAGTAATTTCGAAAACTGTATTTTTGAATGTGTTATATGTTTTCTAAACTGTCTACTTTATATAGAAGACACAAGAGCTCAAAAATGTTTATTTCTATTAAGGAGAGGTTCTCTCGGAAACCTTTCAAAAAATAATTTTTTTGCCCTTTGCATTTTTAAACCCTTATAAAGTGTCTAGAATATGTTTTCAAATGCTACTTAAAAAAAAAAAAAAAAATCCTAATATTTAAGTTGTGTCTACCAATTAACCGTTGTCACGCTGACAAATGGGTTGACAAGAACTTTAAACGTACTTTTCTGGAAACAAGTTTTTTAATCAATGTACGTTCTCGCGTTTAAACCGATGAAAGCTCTCGATTTTCGTTTTTTGCAAATTAAACTAGACTGTTTTAGTGGAGGACAAATCTTCAAAAAATTAAAAACTTTAATAATTTCGATTTTTTAAACAGCTTTGAAAATGAAAATTTGGTGCCAAAAATTGACGCCAAAGCTTTCAACAACCACAATTTTCTGAAATTTTAAAATATCTTATTAATTTGAGATTTGACATCTAAATAATTTAATATATTTTAAGAATCCGTGTGGTTTTTTTTGTTTCAGATAATTATTAACAGAACAATCACTTACACCGATTTACTGTGCACGCCGTGCTTAGAGAACTTTGGAGAAGTTTATATCAATTAAAATATCAACATTTTTTATCTCACAATATTCACACACTTAAACGAAAGTACAATAAATTTAATGCCGAACTCCTCCCCCCCTTTTTTTTCTATGTGTATTATTTTAACGCACACACACACGCGCAAAAAAAAAAAAAAAAAAAAAAAAATCCCCTAAATTGCTTCAAAAATTAAGCCGTATCAGGAAAACCTCCCCTTATATAAATCAGTGTCAATAAACTTCTAATGCCACAATAAAAATTAGAAAATCATTTAACTGTATTTGTTTAACTCTTGTGTTTATTTACTTTAATGGATTGAGATATTCGGCTGTTAACCTAATTTCCACTGAAGTTATCTCAGAATCTGTACATTTTTTAATGTAACTCATCTCTCAATAATTTTGATTTTTTAAACAGCTTTGAAAATGAAAATTTGGTGCCAAAAATTAATACACAGTAAGCCAGAAAGTACAATAAATTTAATGCCGAACGCCCCCCCCCCCTTTTCTTTCTATGTGTATTATTTTAACACACACACACAAAAAAAAAACTCCCTAAATTGCTTCAAAAAATCAAGCTGTATCAGGAAAACCTCCCCTTATATAAATCAGTGTCAATAAACTAATAAATATAATGCCACAATAAACATTAGAAAATAATTTCACTGTGCTTATTTAACTCTTGTGTTTATTTACTTTAATGAATTGAGATATTCGACTGTTAACCTAATTTCCACTGAAGTTATCTCAGAATCTATGCATTTTTTAATGTAACCCATCGCTCAATAATTTCGATTTTTTAACCTTTTCAAGGGCGATGGTTCATTTTTGGACCACTTAATCTTAATCCCTGAATGCTACATTGGCACCAGAATTTTGGAATGAAAAATTCCCTTTTTTCAAATACATGAAGAAAAGATTTTACTTGTTTTCGAATAAATGTGTTTCTAGATTCTGGTGTCAGTCAATCATTTCAACATTTTACGAATAGAAGTACCTTGCCCTTGAAAGGGTTAAACAGCTTTGAAAATGAAAATTTGGTGCCAAACATTGACACCAAACTTCCAACAACCATCATTTTATGAAATTTTAAAATATTTTATTACTTTGAGATAAACATCTAAATAACTATATAATATATAATATAATATATTATATATATTATATAATATATAATATATATAATATAATATATAATATAATATATTTTAAGAAACCGTATGGATTTTTTTGTTTCAGATGATCATTAAGAGAGCAATCACTTACACTGATTTACTGTGCACGCCGTGCGTAGAGAACTTTGGGAAAGTTTATATCAATTAAAATATCAACATTTTTATCTCACAATATTCACACACTTAAACGAAAGTACAATAAATTTAATGCCGACCCCCTCCCCTTTTTTTTTCTTTCTATGTGTATTATTTTAGCACACACATGCACACACACATAAAAAAAAAAATTAAAAAAATCCTTAAATTGATTCAAAAATCAAGCCGTATCAGGAAAACCTCCCCTTATATAAATCAGTGTCAATAAACTTCTAATGCCACAATAAAAATTAGAAAATCATTTAACTGTGTTTGTTTAACTCTTGTGTTTATTTACTTTAATGGATTGAGATATTCGGCTGTTAACCTAATTTCCACTGAAGTTATCTCAGATTCTGTACATTTTTTAATGTAACTCCATCTCTCAATAATTCCGATTTTTTAAATAAACAGCTTTTGAAAATGAAAATTTGGTGCCAAAAATTAAGAAGTACAGTAAACCAGAAAGTACAATAAATTTAATGTCGACCCCCCCCCCCATTTTTTTCTATGTATATTATTTTAACACACACATACAAAAAAAAAAAAAAAATCCCTAAATTGCTTCAAAAATCAAGCCGTATCAGGAAAACCTCCCCTTATATAAATCAGCGTCAGTAAACTTGTAATGCCGCAATAAAAATTAGAAAATCAATTAACTGTCACAATAATAATAAATAAACAAGTTGGAAATTGTACGTTAAACGTGACAAATGAGGTGCGTTCGTACTATAACTAGTTTTACAATGTAAAAAAATCATCGTTATTATTTCAGTGAAATGATTTATATCGCCTATTATGAGCGAAATGAGCATGCCCTTTTTTTTACGTTTACAGATACGAATTTTTTTTCGACACCAGGCAGCGCTGCAAAATTCACCATGGGGATCTTGCTTATGGGGATCTTGCTTTGCGAATGATTACCTCCATGGTTTAATATTTCTATGACTCACGATGAACGAATTTCTTGTGTTTATTTACTTTAATGGATTGAAATATTCGACTGTTAACCTAATTTCCACTGAAGTTATCTCAGAATCTATACATTTTTAATGTAACTCATCTCTCAAGCAAACAGTTATTTTGAACGATCTTTCTAAAAATGTAACTTTTATGCAATTTTATTCGAAAAAATAATTTTGAATAAAAATGGCCGCCTGGCATATGAAAAAAGAAGTGGTTAGACCGTATTTGTTTTCCTCAGTCACATGACTTGCGCTTTTATTACATAGATTATACGTATGATAGGATCTAATAGAATAAAGAAAACTTTTATTAATATCTTTTTAAGTTTTGATTCGATTTTCATAAAATTTGAAAAGACTCGACAAAATTCTGCAACGACTATATATATTAAATTTCAAACCATTCGGTTGAGTAGTTTTTGCGCTGTTGTATGCGGATGGACGGACCAGACAACCCTTTTATAGGTGCTACGTATTTGTATAATTACGAACGCACCTAATAAGAAAGTAGGAGAGTATCATACTTCGACCAGACAGATTGTTATGTTTTCTCGGCTCAACTCTACCTCATATGCATCCTGCGTCCCAGCGATTTTGCAGTATCATTTGCACTGGAAATCCCTTTCTGTTTGGTTTTCTATGAGACTTGTATGGTCCTAATTGGTTTATTTAGGAAATCTTGAAAATAGTATAGCTAAACTGAGCGAGACATTTAATTTTGGATTACAAATTCGGGACTTATGAATGAAAACGACATTATGCATAGCTGCCAACTTTTATTCTTTTTTTCTTATCGCTATTTTTTGAAGTAATTTTTGTGTTACTTAAATTGCACAATTTCAACGATTGAATAAGGCAAAGATTACTGTTAAATATTAGTGGTAACAAAAAAGCGTAAAAGTTGGCTGCTATGCATTATGGTATTACTATCCATGGAACAGATATTACGAGGGTTGTACCGAAATTAGCGCAAAGATTGACATACGTCGCTCTAATTCATTACTTTCTGTGCATTCTTCGCAATTTCCAGATAATTTGAAAATTTCCAAAGATTAGAACATTTTATTTTAGTCAAGTCAAATCCAAAGGAGTTACTTTTTGACGCATTTCTGAATTTATGCTTGTTCAGAAACGCATGGAATTGGCAGGTGTTTTTATTCAGAAATTATGTAATCGAAAGGCGTTTTCCATTTTTTGGTAAAATCCAAAGATTTTTCAGAAAATATTGTTGAAGTTGGCGTTTTGAATCGAATTTCCGGATGCGACACTGTGGAAAATCAGAAAAACAGGTCGTCGTGAGACAAAAATCGCTTATAACTCGATAAGTAAATTATTTATTAAATGATAGAAAACGCCATTCAATCCCAAATCGCTTCAATAGTCAGGCCTGCCAATTTTAGGACTTTACGTTTAAAAATGAATCAGAAAATGTGTCAAAAAGTTTCGTGTCGTTGAGCAGGGAATTTGAGAACCACCTTAATGTACTCGAAGACAATTAACTAAGAGAGAGAGAGAGAAATGCAACTCTTTACGTGACTTTCTTTCTTTTTCTTTTTTTTAGATCAGAGTCCTTTTTTTAAAAAAAAGCCCTCCTTTTTTTGTACTAATATGCATGTTCCATAATGATAAGATCAAAGCGCATCAAATAAAAAATGGATTTATTAACGTAAAATAGAAAAAAAAAAAACAAAAAAAAAAAAACAGATATGTAATTTTTAAAATGTAAATTCAGAACTTAAAAAAAAAAAAATCTCTATGTGAAATAACATAAAAAAGTTCTGTCGAGATGCAGGTTTTTAATCAATTTTATTTATTTGCTGATATACTTACTCTTATTTTTATTTCGATATTATTAATATGTAATTTGTTACTTTTACAGTTTTACGTCTGGGTCTTTCATTTTCATATATGGTATACAGAGACGGATCTAGGCTAAAATTTAGCCGGGGCAAGCTTGTAGATTTGCGCCCCATCCCCCCCCTACTCCCAAGGCTTTTAAACATTTCAACTCATTCATCGCTTTTAATTAAAAATACTTTTTCCCCTTCATTTTTCTTTCAATTCCTATGTAAAGTGAGCCTTTTGAATTCAAGTCACTTGGATTTGTCAAATTCTGTATACGGGAGTTTCTTTTTTCATTTTATATGTTACAAAATTTCTGAAAAATATACACAATATTCTTATTTATACAAACAATGTACTATGAATATAAATATATCGGTTAGAAACAGTAACTTTATCTATGTATAACAATGGTGGTTTCAAAGGAGCGGCGATGTGGCGATCGCCCCACCCTTGGGCGCTGATAAAAGGTCTCCAAGTCAACATGTGCAGGCTTTTTTTAAAGTCTTAAAACAGAATTGCGGTAATGGGTCATTGAAGAAAATCATTACCAAGTAAATACACGTCGATTCATATCATGAAACTCTTTATAAAATAAGTATAAGTTAAATGTATGTTTCCCAGGTTCAGCTAAATGAGAAGGCCTACCCAAGCTCCAACCATGTATGCTTTACAAAAATAAATTCAATATGCAAGTTAAATGGCTTTAAATAAAAATTCGGATATAAAATATTTTTATAAAACTTTAGTAAAATTTCTCGCGGTTCTAATAATAATCTTTAAATGCTAAAACGGATACTTTGATCTTTCTCATTTATTACTGCATAAACAAGTCTAAAATTTGACAAATACCACAAAAGTTTAAAAATAAATATTTAATATGTTAAAATCTGAAAACACGCACCAAATATTCCGTTACAACTTTCACGGTTACACAACGAATTAAAATTAAAGTGATGACCATGAGTCTAACTGCCCAAAATTATCTCTTGAAAGAGTAATAATATTCAGTTTTTTGTCAGCTATACTTGGTTGCTGAGTAAATGCTCTATTAATAAGTTTCAAAATATTTGTTATTGAACTACATTATAAATAAAGAAGCAAGCAATTTTTTTAAGCTGGAAACATTTTTTCAAATAACTATAACTTTTTAAAAATTACAGTAGAACTGTTATAAACTTTATTCGTTATTGTACGTAAAAAGAAACAGGAGATTTGAAGCGAAAATATAAACATAAATGTAAACAGTCAAACAATCAAAAAATGTAAACAATCATGACGATCTCGATTAAAAGTAACGTTTAAATTTATTGCTATATTAACCTATGCCGTTTAAATTTAATTAATGTACTTTTTTTGCTTCAAAATTAGTACAAGTGGGGTGACTGTGAAGCACAACTTAAGTTAACATATTTTATTAGATAAACATTTCTAGTGAAAGATTTAATTAATTTTTAAATAGTATAGGTGCGATATTTTGGAAATCAAAATTTAAAAGGCTGATTAACAACGGATATACATAAATAAAAACATAAAATTGATTGATTCCCATGGATAGAAAACATTTTTAACTACATAAATAAAATGCCTTTAAAGGACCAGAACACGTTGAATTCTGAACAGAGTATAAGTTTCGTTTTCATTTTTTAGACAAAAATGTCTGTTAATTACAAGAATATCTAAATTTAGAAGAAATTAATAAAAAATCGATTTATAATTCTTTTCCTACATATCAACTCAGTTATCGCATAGAAAAGGAGATTTTTAGAACAGAAATAATACATATAAATTATTATATGGTGTAGCACGTATAAAAAAACAAGTAACTTGGTTGCTTACCTCAGAGATCTGCACGGGCTGGAATTTCCTGGCCCGATCCGTACAAAAAAATTATTGGCCCGGCCCTTGCAAAAAAAAAGTGATTGATCCGGCCCGGTGTAAAAGCTAAAAGTTCCGCCCGGGCCCGTCCCGGCTCGTGTAAAACAAGTGATTGGCCCGGTATAAAAGTTAAAAGTATGTTTTATTAATTTTAATTGGCAAAATCCTTCTAAAATTTATTAAATAATTATGTAAATCCTCTAACGTGGTTTCAAAAAATCACGAAAAATACTTTAGAAGATGAAATTTTCATGAATTCATATTTTGGGACATAAAGGGTTGAAAATAGTTTCAAATTATCATTATTCTACGAATAAAATTATCTGTACTTTTTACAAAGATTGTTGCCAACGGCTGATCCAAGGAAGGGGTCATGTGGTTCATAATGTCCCCCCTGAACGAAGAAAATTTCTAAAGAAAAATTTAAAAATATATATTAAATTCATTTAAATTTTCCCCTTGATCAACAAAAAGAATCTTTTTGACTGCCTGAAGCTCTACTCAAATCCAAATTAGGTAATTTCTGAAAGATCCATGAAGTCAATTGTAATCTCAGATGCAAGGCAATTGCAAGTGCACTTATTCAGAACAAATATGATTGAATAGCATTTTCCATTTTTCGATAAAGGCAAAGAAACTTTCGGGGAAATCTCCATAAAATAGGTGTTTTAATCTGAATTTCAGGCTACAGCAGCCAATTGCTTCTTCATGACGGCGTTTCTGTAACTGCCAAGTCTTAAAAATTGGCTTAAAATGCTCATTTTCTGGATGATTCTTTGCCTTTATAAGAAAATGGGTAATTCTTCAATTTCTTGGTATCTGAATAAAATGTGTAAATTTTATATTTTCGCAAATATTAATACACTATTTTTGTATTTACGAATGGAAATGACTTTCTAAAAGTTTCGGAAAAGTAGCCATTTTGGATATGGCAACACAGCCTTTAATATAAAAGTTGCTTATTAAGATATGTGACACCCCGCACCCCCCCCCCCCCCCCCTAAAAAAAAGCAGCCACGTCTCCCCGTTTAATGGAGGGCTGAATCCTTCCTTGATTGTTGCGTCAGGACTCGGGACACATTTTACTGATTTTTGCATGGATTAAGTCCGGCCAATAATGATCTTCATACGACTTAGATCGAAGCCTAGCCCAACCAAACCAAGTCTGCAGAAAAAAGTAAAGACCGGAAAGAGTAAACACCAGGCTCGACCGGGTCCGAATATACAGAATTAAGAAAGGCTCAAGTCCGGTCCAACCCGACCCGGAAGAAGTAAAGACCAGGCCTAGCCTGGAAGTAGTGTAAACCAAGCCCGGCCTGGACCGAGTTTTCAAAATAAAGTAAAGCCTGAGCTCGGCTCGGCCCGGCCCGGCCCGAGCTTCCTATATAAAAATCGGCCCGAGACCGCGCAGACCTCTAGCTTACCTTCATGAATATCGCTCGGCTTAAGCCATGAGGACATACTAGATGATAGCTGTGAAGCCTCCTCTTCTCTTGTTTTAGTCTTCTTTCGGTAATAATCACCCGAATGTCTTTTAGACATAAGCGAAATAAAGTACTTCTCACGCTGTAAAACAACATTGAACAGTGTCGGAAAAGAGATAACGCAAAATCTTTGAATTTTTAATAAATAAAAATTTCTTAAAAATACTGGTGGCAATGTGATATTTTATATAATGTAATACAAATTAATTTATTTTTTTATTTCTGATCCTTATGCAACGAAAGTAAACCGCCGTTGAACAAAATAAAATTGAATATCTCTTCATGTGAATTTTTGATTTTCCTTTATTCTTAATCTTTTATGATTCCTCATTTTTGCGCCCTTCCAAGTCTTGCACCCGGGGCAGCTGCCCCGGCTAACCCCCCCTTAGATCCGTCACTGATGGTATATTCCAGTTCTTGCAGATAGGATTATTTCTCCATTTACATTATAGCTTCTCTGTCGTTAAGTAAGGCGAAGATTCTTATTAGTGGTAACTAGAAAAAAGAAAAAAAAACGTAAAAGTTTACAGTTGTTTACATTTGAAAAACACAAAAGTTATATTCAAGAGACGATTTTTATTTATTGTAATGTTTACATAGATGGCAGCACCAAACATTTTATAAATGTCGTTAACTTTATGCAATTTCATGGAGCTTTTATTTAATTTGTTTAATACTTGTATTTAAAATATTAAATGCTTCTCAAATTGTAATTAATTTGATTACAATTTTCTCCTGTCTTTCATTTTAGTGTTTTTTTTTTTCTTTTGAACTTTTGCATTCCAAGGAAAATAAAAATCAGTACAGTTTTGCAAATGTCTTTTAACAAATAATTATATTTATAATTTTCATGAAAAACGAGCAAAAACACTCAAAAGATTTTTTTTTTTTTTTTCAATGTGCTGACCATGGGCGTAGTAGAAAACAGGTTCTTAATGAAAATTTCATTTCATTATTTAAAAATTTGAATTAAATTTTTTTTAATGGTTCGATAATTATTTTTGCTTTAATATTTAGTTTTTCTGTTACGCTTTCTTATAGAAGTATTTAAATAAAATAAATTAACGTCCCTTTCTGAAGAACGAATACAACTCAACAGTAATATGGTTTTTTTTTTTTTTTTAGAGAACAGCATGGCTTCTCCTCTGCTAACCAACCAACCAACTTGTGGTTTATTATGATTGTGTTGTAAGTAAACACAAAGTCAGAAAATTGTGTAAAATCGAAGCTCGAGGTAATTTTTTACACCTTTTTTGTAGTTTTTATTTTAAGAATAAGATTGCTGAGAACCTTATTAAAGTACAAGGTTATTTAATTCCTAAAATTCTATCTATTCATTTGCAAATAGAATTTAATTTAGTTCTAACAACCTGTATTTACAAAATTTTACTAGTAATGTAAATTCCTGCATAAGATTATTACTGAATTAGCTTAATTAATGTAAAAATTAAGAAATATTTTGTTTAAAGGCTTAATTTCAAATTAGGACGTGTCTTTCTTAACACTTAAACGTTAACTGGTAATGATGTTTCATTATTGTAATGTGATTTAAAAATGAATACAAACTAAACCTTTGCAATTCAGGCTTTAATCAGCATTAACAAACGTATACAAACAAAACATAGCGGATATATGGAATTTAGAAAATGAAAGGTCTTGTTGCAGGGTTGGGTTTTTGACGTCAAAAACTGGTTTTTGACATGACAGTGGTAAAAACAGTGTTTTTACCGGTTTATTCCGTCAAAAACCTATCATTTTCGATTGTCCTCCAATTTATGGTGTAAGTGTAGCATACAATACATTTCTAGATTGATTTTACCTTGTTGTTCTTGTTATTATTATTTACAATTACATTTGTTAAATTTACTTAAAAGAAGATCATTTCCTAATATAGGAAAGATTTAAAAATACAAGAGTAAAAAAAAAGAACAATATTTGTCATAATCTTCACTAATATAGATTCTACTAACTGCAATTAACATTAATATTAAATGATAATAAAAGGGGCAAAATCCTCAAACAAGGGCGACCCCCGATTTGGCGATTTTTTTGACACGCGCCAAGCACTGACGCGCGCCAACCCAAAACTCGGCAACCTCCAAATTCCACCCAATCAGAACGCATGCTTCCTACGGCAAGCCTCTTTACAAAGTAAACATCGATTTTATTCCTTTTTTCGAGTATTTACAAAGTTTTAGCAATATTTTCTTTACGATTTTTACAAACTTTTAGCAATATTTACCTGCGTATTTATATATTTTTACAAACTTTTAGCAATATTTCTTCCGGATATTTAGATTTTTTCAAGCATTTAGCAATATTTTCCCCTGTATTTTTACAAAGTTTTAGCAATATTTTCCTCCGTATTTTTCTATTTTTACAAACTTTTAGCAATATTTCCTTCGAATATTTCAATTTTTACAAACATACAGTTATTAACTTACATATATGTACGATTCACGTACATTTTTCAAAAAAAAAAACCCTTGATGCATGGAACTCAACGTGCCGCGACTTCTAGAATATATGAAACTCGTACAAGCAGCGATTAGTAACTTATATATGAACGCTTCGCGTTCATTTTCCGAAAAAAAAACACCACTGGATGCATGAATCTCTATGTGCAGCAGTCTCTAGAATATACGAAACTCGTACAAGCAGCGATTAGTAACTTATATATGAACGCTTCGCGTCCATTTTCCGAAAAAAAACACCTCTGGATGCATGAACCTCAGTGTGCAGCAGTCTCTAGAATATACGAAACTCATACAAGCAGCAATTAGTAACATACATGTACGCTTAGCGTACATTTTCCGAAAAAAAAACACCTCTGGATGTATGAACGATAACTTGATGTAGTCTCTAGAATACGTGAAATACATTTTATCAAATAAAATCAACAAAAATTAACTTACCTTTTGCTATTTTTGTTTCTATTTAACCCATATTTTAATTAGCAATAATAAACATATACAAGCAAACGCAGCGGCATGTGTGGAATAAAAAATAAACGGTCTTGTTGCCAAAACGTCTATAGAAAAATAGTGTTGGCACTACAATAATATATATATAACTATATAACACTCATATTTCTCATCTTTCGGTTTTTTTTTAATTATTTCACAGGAATTATCCTTCTATGACATACGACAAAACGTCAAATCATTAAATTTCACAAAATACATTCCACAAACGTAATTCAACAAATCCGACACACAATAATCCAATCATAACCTTCCTACATCTTTGCATTGAGCTCAAAATACAATCCAATCTCCAGAACAAACAACAATAAACCAACCAATCAACCACAGTAGGCGTGGAAGAAACATAACAAACGAACTGGTAGCAAGAAAATCTCATTTATCGCTTCACCAACTTCGACGCCGCCAAACACCGCCCTTGTTTGAGGATTCAACCATAAAAGGTTATTATAATTATTATATAACATTTAATATACATTTTTAATAAAGTACATTAAAATTATTTCAGAGATGCAAAAATGCTGTTACATTGTATGACAACAGATGTTAAGCATAGACTGGCAGTGAATAAATTTGAATATTCTTCGATATTAATATTTTAAAATGCATATCTTATGTATTTCATAAATGCAATTATGGTGATTTTCATTTGTACTTCAATAAGTAGAATCTTAAAGTTTTGTTTTCAACAATGTAATAAATTGTACCGAAATTATACACATTGTTTAATCTAATACTTATAGATTACAGGATTTCTTCAAAAAATCTAATTTTTTTTAGACTTTGCCAAATAGTTTAAGATTATTGTAGAGATCTTCTAACAGAGATGTACACGTATTATTCTAATGCAATTCTTTTTTGTTTTTCTTGGATGGATAAATTTACTTTAGAGTCTTTTTGATACTGAATATTTTATATAAAACAACTTAATATTAAAGATAGAATGAAAAAAAAAATGTAAAAACAAACTACTAAAAAATGGGTTTTTGACAGTTTTTGACATTTTTGGCAAGGAAGTTTTTGACATGACGGTAAAAACCATGGTTAAAACCGGTAAAAACTAACATGCGTCAAAAACTTGCCAACCCTGTCTTGTTGCCAAATCGTCTATATAAAAATAGTGTTGCCACTGTAATCATATGTATAACATTCACCCCCACGAAAAGTTAGTTTTCAACATAATCCGACAGATAGGCAGGTTTACGTTTCAGTCGTCTGGGACGCTGCTGTCCATCACTAGTTTTCTGTTCTGGTAGGTCAGGACAGACACTTTCATCAGGCAATGCACAATCTTTAGGATTCTTTTCAGTTCCATCCCTACTCTCTGTTGATTGTTTCAAATGACCATCAAAATCTTCACTGGTCTGGTTAACAAGCGACTCTATCTCATCATTACTCTCATAGGTAAGTTCGACGATTTCCCCTCTTGGAGCTAAATGTCGTATGGACACGCTACTCTCATGTCCATCTGGTAACCTTACATAAGCGTATTCTGGATTAGCTTCCAGAAGTTCAACTTCTTGAACAAGGGACTCATATTTATTAGCGCGTGAATGGTTTTTCATCAACACTGAACCTGATTGAGTAAGCCAAGTAGGTATTGAACTCCCATTATGCGACCTTCTAGGATGAGAGAACATGCGTTCATGTGGAGTTACATTAGTTGTCGTGCATAAAAGAGAACGAACAGAATGTAGCGCTGATTGTAGAACCTCTTCCCACTGTTCAATCTTCTTGTTTTTAGTTTTCAATGCCAACAGAATTGTTTTCCATATGGTCTCATTGAAGCGTTCGACCTATCCATTACCTCGTGGGTTATAGGCAGTGGTACGACTAGTTGCCACACCAAGTGATGTTAAAAACATTTTTAACTCTCTGGACATGAAAGAGGGTCTTCTGTCAGAATGTATGTATGCTGGCATACCAAATATGGAGAAAATATTACTTAAATGCGCAATCACTGTAGTTGAAGAAACATCAGAACAAGGAATTGCAAAAGGAAACCTCGAGTACTCATCAACTATAGTGAGGAGGAAACTATTTCTGGAATTTGATGGCAATGGGCCCTTAAAATCAACATTCAATCTTTCGAACGGGGAAGTTGCTTTTATCAATTTCCCTTGATTTTTAAAGAATCTGAGTTTTACTTCACAGCAGACAGGGCAGGAATTTATGAGACCTTTAACATCTTCCAGGGAAAAAGGCAAGTTTTTGGATCTAATCCAATGATGTATTCTAACAATATCAGGATGACATAAGTCCTCATGCAGCTGTTTTAAATTCACTTCTGGAATAATTGTAGCAGTTATTCTTGAAAATGTATCTGCATTAGCATTCTTGCTTCCAGGGCGGTAGATGATATCAAACTTGAAGCATGATAATTCCAGTTTCCGACGCATGATCTTTTCGTTCTTGATTTTGCTAGAATGACGTTTGTCAAACATAAATGAGACAGACCTTTGGTCAGTGAGCATCTCAAAAGGTCTACCAATCAGGTAGTGTCGCCAGTAACGTAGAGATTCCACGATTGCATATGCTTCTTTCTCGACAGCTGAATGATTAAGTTCTGACTTGTTTAATGTTCTAGAGAAGAATGCTATGGGTCGTCCCGCTTGACTGAGAGTTGCTCCTATCGCAAACTTAGACGCATCAGTCTCAACTCTGAATGGTACGGTATCGTCTATAGCGGCTAATGAAGCTTTGGCTATATCTGACTTTAAATTGTTAAATGAATTTACAGCCTCCTCTGAAAGAGGGAATTGAGGATTTGATAATAATGGACGTATTTTCTTGGAGAATGTTGGTATCCAACGGCAGTAGTGGGCAAACATTCCTAATGCTCTTCGGAGAGATGCCGTATTGTTAGGTATAGGCAAGTTTATCAAAGGAGCAAGCCTGTCTGGATCAGGCTTGATAGTCTTGTTTGTTATGGTATATCCTAATAGCTTAACAGACTTAGTAGAAAACTGACATTTTTGTTCATTTAGTGTTAGGTTGTATTTCTTGGCAATTGTTAAAATTTTTTTTAAGTTTCGATCATGTTCATCAGGGCTTTTTCCACAGGCAGTTACATCATCCAGATAAGGATATATATCCTCTAGGCCTTCGTCGTGAATGATCTTGTCAATTGCTCTCTGGAAAGAAGCAACACCATTGGTGACCCCAAAAGGTACATGGAGGAAATGATATAATTTACCATCCGCTTCGAAGGCAGTATAATGTTTTTCAGCGTCACTAATAGGAAGTTGATGGTATGCACTTCTCAAATCGATAGTGCTGAATATTTCATATCTCGGTACTTTGGAGATTAATTCTTCAATTTTCGGAAGAGGATAGGCATCAAGCATCGTAAAACGATTAATGGTTTGAGAATAATCAATTACCATACATGGTTTGTGATGCTGTTTGTGATACCATGCATGGTTTGTGAAAGAGGTATGTTCTAGAGAAGAATTCGCCAGGGCACCTAGTAATTCGCCAAGGCGAATTACTGGGTTCAATAACCCCCTCTTCCAACAACTTCTTTACTTCTGCAGCAATAAATATTTGGTCTTCCTCAGATTGCAGCCTAGATTTGGTAGCCACGGGTTTACAGTCAGGGGTTAAGTTAGCGAACAGTGAAACTGGTTGCACCTGAGCAACAGCTAGGGAGCATATTTTAAGAGGTGGTCTCTCGCCATTAAACTGGATTTCAATGAGTGAATGGTTCTTCAGAATATCATGACCAATAAGAAAGTCCGCACAGAGATGTTTCATGATTAGTACTTTTATGTCATTGTACACATGATTGTCCAAATTCATACTAACTTCACTGCAACCTTTAACATCTGTGCTTAGAGAGGAATTAACCATAGTTATTTTGTTTAAGTATGGTTTAACCTTTATGTTACATCTTTTAACGTAGCATTTGTTTATAAAGTTAAGGGTACTATCACTGTCAATATGTGCATTCAATTCTATCCCATTTATTTGGACTTTGGTAATAGATTTTTGAAGAAAACTAGGTGAAGTTGGCATTGAAGCTAAGGTGTAAATTGATGCAGCAGAGTTATGGGAGACACACTGTGGTTTTGATTGGCAAACTCTTTGATAGTGTCTCTTTTTTCCACATTTTCTACACAGTACCTCTTTTGCAGGACATAGGCTTCTTACATGTCGGTCATTTCCACAAAAGAAACACTTTTCAGATCGAAGTCGCGTAGCTGCAGCTGAATGGTTATCTTCAATGTCATCAGAAAGCTCTGTGGCAGCCATAGATATAGTATGTGAGGTATTCATATACGATGCTGAGTGAGATTCAGCTAGTTCCAGTGCCCTAGCTTGATCGAAAGCATTTTCTAAGGTAATAGTGGAGTTTTCCAGCAAACACTCTCTGATGCGAGGATTCCTTAAACCTCGAATGAACGAGTCTCTAATGTACTCACTCTTGTATTGATCAGCCGTCACGGCTTTAAAGTTACAGTCCTTGCTATGTTGCTTAAGTGTTTGTAAGAATTCAGAAACAGACTCACCATTTTCTTGTATTCTAGAGGCTAGGCATTGTCTGGCAAAAATTTTATTTCGTTTGGTAACATAGATAGAGTCCAAAATGGCAATAGCAGCATCATAATTTACGGCATCATTAATATGAAGGAACACACTAGCAGAAACGTAATTACATAGAAGTGGGAACTTGTTTGTCTCAGTTATGTTTTGAATTTCGCTTAAAAAATTAGAAAAAGTTCGTTTCCAGTGTTTCC
The DNA here is from genome assembly GCA_963931845.1 of Maratus michaelseni. NCBI lineage: Eukaryota > Metazoa > Arthropoda > Arachnida > Araneae > Salticidae > Maratus > Maratus michaelseni. The sequence goes on along the minus strand of OZ007592.1, from coordinate 165,612,936 downwards.
ATTTTGCCTCCGCGCCAACACAAGTGGGATCAACGTCAAACTTTTCAGGTTTCAAGAGTTGATCCATCGTAAGGTATTTAGAAGTATTAAATGTACAAATGCTGATTAAATTGTAATGTGATTTAAAAATGAATACAAACTAAACCTTTGCAATTCAGGCTTTAATCAGCATTAACAAACGTATACAAACAAAACATAGCGGATATATGGAATTTAGAAAATGAAAGGTCTTGTTGCCAAATCGTCTATATAAAAATAGTGTTGCCACTGTAATCATATATATAACAATTATTGCATACATTTCTTCATCTTCACTCCATAGGTATGAAGAGTTTTAACACTTAAGTCAGATTAAATTTCTCGTTTTTCTTATTTCTTCCTTTCTTTCTTTGTTTTAGAGAGTGTGAGATTGTTTTCAAAACAGCTCTTTATTTTAAAGTATATCCATCATTATTTTCCAAATTCTAACAGGGTTTGAATCTTACAGAGGATTATCCCCTTTTAATGCAAATTTCAGGGGTTTTTTTTTCGATATTTTTTTGTTTGTTTGGGAGGGGGGAAAGATTTCTAAAATTCAGGGTTTTTTAAAAATTATTATTCCAAAATTTGTTTTGCTTTATTGGAAAACTACACATATATTCATAGTAATAAGTACAATGCAATTAAATCAGAACAGATGCATTATCACCATGCTGAAGGTAAAAATTTGTCAAAAATTCACGATAAACATTTCTTGGTACTTTTCCGTTAGCCGGGCACCAGTGATATATATAAACATATATGTCATGGTGAGTTGTTCTAATGATGAGACTTTAAATGAATTAAGATATTATATTAAAACTATTTACAATAATTATTTACAGATTAATAATTAATTCAATAGATCGTCGTTCACAAAACATCTTCACCATGTAACTTTTGTTACGTTACGTTTTTAGCAGGCGACAAACATTATATAGGTGAAAATTAGCAGTCGCCACTCGCCACGTGGCGATTAAAGTTAAAAAAGTGGCGATTAAAAAATCAGCCATCGATCGCCACCCTAGTCGCCACTCGCCAAGTGGCGATTTAAAAAATCTGTTATCGATCGCCAAGTGAAATACACCATTTTTCATGGAAATATGCATCTCTACACTGATTACATCTAATTAGAGAACTGGTTAATTCTTTTTCCTACCAGATGCAAACAGATTTCAATGACTTAGCTGTATTTTCAGTATTTCGGTTTTCTCTCATGTGCTTACTCTTTAGTTGGATTATTTTTTCAAGAATTAGTTTTATTCTGCAAAATATATTCATCAGCTTTGATTTATTCCACATGCATTTCAAGTAATTTATTCCTTTTTTTCTCACCGAATACAAGCAGATTTTAAGGACATTTCAGTATCTTCAATATTTCGACTCCTGCCACATGCTCACCAGTTGGATTGTTTTTTCAAGAGATACTGTTTAATCATGCGAAATACACTCATACTCGCATGCAACAGGTATAAAACTCTTATAGCAAAATATGTTTACATACAACGGTTATAATTTATGTAGATGTCAAGAAAGTTTGAAACATAATAGTGGCCACTAACTTTAAAAAGTGGCCACTAATGAAACTGAGTCTACTGGCCACTGGCTACTAACTAAATTTCCCAGTTTTCACCTATACAAACATACATGTCTTAACAGTCCAAACACATCTTTGCTTCTGGCGTGAAATCAGAGGAGAAATAATTGAGTGGTGCTGCTGTCCATTGTTATTGTGATTCTGATTGGAGGTGCCACCTGTCGACACTTGGCCATTCTACATGCCATGTCCTCATGGCGACGATGGTGCCAGGAACTGCAAATTCAAAAGGAAAAACCAACAGTAAGAAAAAACAAACAATTTAAAAAAAATAGCAACTGCTGAATACCGGTGATGATTTTTTTTTCTCGTCTTTATCTGACCGTCTTAAATTTTACCAGCTTTGACTGTCTTAACTTTTTTCATCATCTTACCGTCTTAATATTCGTCTGAATATCACCATATCATTTTAATATTACCAGATCATAGAAATATTATATCATTTGTTATATGAATTGTAACTGAACACATTATTTCATCTTGCTGTATACGTCTTAAAAATTTTTATAAACTTTTCTTCTTAAACCAAATTTGAATGAAACAAAATATTAATACACTTAAACTTGCAGAATAAAAAATAATAATAGAACTGTTCTTGACAAAAATGGAAAATACAAAAATATACTTGAATAATTAAATAAAAGACGTCGTGTATTTTAAGACATAATATCAGACAAAAATATAGAAAATATGTACAGCATAAGATAAAAAAGCTTTGAAATTCATTTTTTACATGGTTGACCACGGTTTCATCATGTCAACTGCAGTGGATGTTGTATTTGGACCCTCATGGTGTCCAACCTTTTCTACCTCATATCTGTCATGACTTTTAATAGATTTGACTTTAAAGGGGCAAAATATTTTATTTTAAGTTTCAGGCCAGGTCCAAATTGAGTACGCTTAATTGCGACTAAGTCACCAACTTGATATACCTTGGGTGGTTTTCTACATTTGTTATAATGCTGTTTGCTTAGTTTAAGCTTGTCTGAAGAATTATGGGCAGTTGTGGATTTTACAGGATATATTCACATGAATTTAGTGAATTAATCGACCGCTGTTAAGAGATGTTTATAATTTTTGTTCATTGAGGGTAGTGGTCCTTGAAAATCGACATGGTACATATCAAGAGGAGTGTCACCTTTGGGAATTAGGTGAAGGAAACCTTCAGGCTTTCCAGATTTCTTGGAAGACAAAATCAAGGGTAGTACTTGTCCTGAAATTCCTGATATTCCTGAAAAAAATAAAAATGTCTTGAAATGTCCTAAAATATGGTAGTCTGCCCTAATATTCCTGAAATTTTATGAGTTTTGTGCTGTATCGGCATTTGAAATGATCAAATAGGGGGTAGGTGTACCTTTTTACTCATGCAAAACTATCACGAAAGTCGCAATTTTCTTTAATCTATCGTTAAAAAGTGATTTTCGTCGATTTGCACAAACAAAATCACAATTTTTGGTGATCAATTACCAAAAATCACAATTTTTATCGATTAGTCATTAAACAAAAATTGGTATTTTCATCTGTCAGTCACAAAAAATCACAATTTTTACCAGTCAGTTATAAAAAAGAAAGTCTTTTGCAATTTTTGTCGATCAGTGAAGAAAACAAAAATTGCGATTTTCATCTTTCAGTAATGCAAAAATCACAGTATTTTAGTAGCTTGGTCAAAGAGTTCTGGCACACCTAATAAATGGTGTAGTAAGCACCTTATAGTGCATCTCATTGATGTATATATCAGTTTCATTCAACATGTTTGAAATAGTGTAACATCATTAGAATACATTGCAAATGATTTTTCCTCATATATTATAATGTAACGTAATTCTTTTGAGAGCCTCTGTAAATGAGCTATAAATGCTACACACTTCATTTTAAATACCGAACATGCCATAGTAAACCTCAATAACGTGTGTTAAGCTAAGAATATTTACATGAGTTAGAGCATGGCCAGACAAACCGAATTCATAAGCACTTTTCAACTATGTTGAAAAATGTAAAAAAAAAAAAAAAAGTAAGAATAATAAATCTTTTTTTTTCAAATTAACTGTTACCTGATAAACTAGAGTAGGGGTGCACAACCTTTTTAAGCGAAGGACCACTTACAAAAATTACAAAACCACTTACAGCAAAAATTGCAATTTTTACACATCCGATCGGCGAAATTTGCAATTTTTACGTGCCCGATCGGCAAAATTCCTGATTTTTAAGCGTCCGATCGGCGAAGTTCGTGATTTTTGCGCACCTAATTGACGAAATTTGCGATTTTTACGCATCCGATCGGCAAAATTCATCATTTTTACGGGCCCGATCGTCAAAATTCGCGATTTTTACACAAGCGATCGCCGAAATTTTTCGATTTATACGCACCCGATCGGCAAAATTCGCGATTTTTACGCATACGATCGCCGAAATTCACGATTTATATGCACCTAATCGGCAAAATTTGCGATTTATACGTGTCCAATAGGCAAAATTTATGATTTTTACATGCCCGATTGACAAAATTCGTGATTTTTACGCAGACCATCGGCAAAATTTACGATTTACACGCACCCGATCGGCAAAAGTAACGATTTATATGCACCCGATCGGCAAAATTCGCTATTTTTACGTGCCCGATCGGCAAAATTCGCTATTTTTACGCATACGATCGGCAAAATTTACGATTTATACGCACCTGGTCGGCAAAATTTGCGATTTTTACGCGCCCGATCGGCAAAATTCATGATATTTACGCGCCTAATCAGCTAAATTTCGATTTTTACGCACCCGATCGGAAAAATTCATGATATTTACGTGCCTAATCAGCTAAATTTCGATTTTTACGCACCCGATCGGAAAAATTCGTGATTTTTACGTGCCCGATCGGCAAAATTCACGATTTTTACGCATACGATTGGCGAAATTTACGATTTATACGCACCCGATCGGCAAAAGTAACGATTTATACGCACCCGATCGGCAAAATTCGCTATTTTTACGTGCCCGATCGGCAAAATTCGCTATTTTTACGCATACGATCGGCAAAATTTACGATTTATACGCACCTGGTCGGCAAAATTTGCGATTTTTACGCGCCCGATCGACAAAATTCATGATATTTACGCGCCTAATCAGCTAAATTTCGATTTTTACGCACCCGATCGGAAAAATTCGTGATTTTTACGTGCCCGATCGGCAAAATTCACGATTTTTACGCATACGATTGGCGAAATTTACGATTTATACGCACCCGATCGGCAAAATTTGCGATTTTTACACATCCGATGGTCAAAATTCGCGATTATTACGCGTCCGATCGGCGAAATTCGCGATTTTTTGTGTCCGATCGGCGAAATTGATCCGCGGGCCACAGGTTGTGCACCCCTAAACTAGAGTAATAAAATTTAAATTATTCAAATTCTATTTAATTTCTGTATTAAATAAATATGCCCTGGAAATCACATAAAAAGACACAATATTTGTGCTGAAAGTTTAGTAAATTTTATAGTATACCTTTCCTTTAGCAATTTTTTTAATTTTTTTTTTATGTTTTGTGTCTGCTGTTTTTGTTCAGGAATTAGCCGGAATCAAAATTTTCCGGAATTGCTGTTTCCTTAATATATTAAGCAGTTCTTATATATAATATATTGTTCTTATATAATGCAATTATATTTTGAAATTTCAGGAAATACTTTTAAACATGGCTGTTGCAGCCCCTAGTGCATTAGTGAGTCAAAAGAAGAAACATTTCATTGGTGTTCCAGCTCCTCTAGGATATGTTGCTGGTGTTGGCAGAGGGTATGTAAAAATTTGTTATTATCTTATTATTACTGCAGCCTTTATAATTACAAGGTCAAGGTCACAGATAAAATTTCGCCAAGGTTGTTGGTCAGCTTGTACTACATATTTAGTTATATTAGGGATATAATGAATAGCAATTTGGCTCAATACAACTTTTTTTAAGCCCACATTAATTATAATTTCTTTTTAATATTTTGAAATGGAAATGAAATTTAACACAAATTAAAACTGATCGTTTATTATTCACGTGTTTAAAAATTTTAACAGCTTGTTGTATTTTTTGTAATATTTCAAACACTTTGATTGTAATAATAAAACAGCATGATTTTTATTAAATCCGTAGCCACCATCCTTCCCGTTTTTCCCAAGTAAAATAACCATTTTTGAACCAGAAATTTTATTTGATAAGTAATATAAAATTTAAATCAAGTCACTACATAGAAACAAGACACATGTGACTAAAAAAAATTTCTGGTACAAAAAACATTCTTCTCCATTTATAAAAATTGGAAAATAAAATTTATTAGTATGTAAATCTAAATTACTAATAGCAAAATTTTATTTGTAGTTACATCTAATTCATACATTTTGGCTAAAATAGGAACTCATTATTACCATATCTGTTAAATCCACTTTTTTAATTTATTATTTTTTAATTTTAGAAAATGTATTTCAATATAAAAGATTTTGTTAACAATTTGTATTTTATGCTTAGACATATCAAATCAATTTCAGGAATCATAAAGTTATTTTTAAAGATTAATATTTTTTACAAATATTCTCTGAATCCTCATCCTTTACAGCATTTGCAATTATTCATATTTATATAAACATAATTGAAATAAAGGTTTCATAATTTACTCATTTTTAAAAAAAATATAAATGTTTTTTCTGATAAATTTTGTCATGTTTTTAGATGGCTGGGCTAATGAAGGGATCATATGTAGGATTTCAGTTGTAAGTTTATTAATAAAGCACTATTATTTACAAAAAAAAAAAAAAAACTATATTCATCAATCACTTATTCGTGATTACTTAGAAAACTAAATAATTCCATGCAACCATTCCGCATAATTATTTGAAATTAAAATATTTACTTGGACGTCGTTCAATCATTAAAAGTCGCCTCTAACTGGCTCCTGCTCATGTCTTGAAAATGTGATTGCTTTATAATATTGATTTTGCCAAAGAAAAACTAAGGCAAATTAGATCTTGAAGTTTTGTCTTTCTTTTTATAGTTATTTTCGTTTATATATTACTGATATGGAATTTTATTTTTGTGTCTACTATTTCAAAAAAATATATATAACTTGTTATTGATATCATTTATTTGCTATATAAAATTCACATGTGAATTATATACATAATTTGATTGTTTGACATATTTTGGTTCATTAATACAGGGTCATTCATAATTCCCTCCGGGGTTTCGAAACGTTATAGTAAAAAAACGAAGACGAATATGAAAAAAAGAAACATATGAAATTATTCCGAAACTATTCAAGTTTTACTTACATACATTACAGGTGTTCTATGTGTGAACCCTTGGTCACATGGCATACATCCATGCGATAGTCCAGTTCCTGCCATACTCCGTTTCTTTAAATTTCCGGTACCACACATGAATTGTTTTGTCAGTTGGTCCCTGTTTTTGATATTTATTACGAAAGGCCCGTTGAACTGACACCACTGATTCAGATTTAAAGAAACGGAGTATGGCAGGAACTGGACTATCGCATGGATGTATGCCGTGTGACCAAGGGTTCACACATAACACCTGTAATGTATGTAAGTAAAACTTGAATAGTTTCGGAATAATTTCATATGTTTCTTTTTTTCATATTCGTCTTCGTTTTTTTACTATAACGTTTCGAAACCCCGGAGGGAATTATGAATGACCCTGTACTTATTTTTAACTTATCTCCTTTACCAGCTGTAACTAGGATTTATTGTAGTATTCATAGCGTCAATATAATAAATTAATTTTTCTAAAAGAAAAGGAAGGCAAATGTGATTTTAAATTGTCATTTTATTTCTTGAATGGTGCTTTCTTGTAAATATTACTAGACTGCAATAACATTTCTAATTAATTTGAAGTCAGCTGTTGTTATTTTTTAAAAGATGCAGAATTTCTTATTTGATTTTTAATTTTTTTTTAAATGTAAGATTTGTATTTAAAAAAATAAGCAATAGTTAGCATATTAGCCCTCTAAGCATTTTGCCCGTATTTTTCCTTTTCCCAGAAACAACTTAAATTGGCTGTAGACAAAAATATTTTTAACGGAATTGTATTTTAAGATATACGTATGATACAGAGATATGAAGTGTATTTTAGAAACAAACCGTGAATGAAAATCTCAATTAATATTAGTTTTATGATCGTTTATGTGAAAATGCAGGAAAGTCCTCAGACGCTCAGAGGGTTAATCTGACTATTCTTAAAAATGTTTGAGAAGTGATGAAAAAACAATTGCTCATCTCCCAGCCGCAAAATGTCTAGTGCTAGCCCAGCCTGCATCGACCAGCTTTTGTGGACAACATGGTCATTCCATGGTAACTTACGTTAATTTTAGAATAATTGACTTCAGTAATTTTAGTAATATAACACCAAAAAATATTCAAAATGTAAAGTTGATGTGATTTGTTAATTAAACCTATACAAACTCAAATTTGGATGAAAATTACCCAAATTTAGTGCTATTTCTTGAACAGTGGCAATTCAATTTATTATGGTAACTTACGTTCTCAAGAAATAGCAGTAAATTTAAGTAATATTCATGCAAATTTTCCTTTGGACAGGTTTAATTAACAAATCACATCAACTTTACATTCTGAATATTTTTCTGTGTTATATTGCTAAAATTACTGAAGTCAATTATTCTAAATGTAACGCAAGTTACCATGGAACGACCCAACACTGTTATGTAATATCACGTGAAAAATGAGAAAGCTGCTCTAATGATATTTAAAGATCTAAAGATTCTTAAAGATATTTAAACCTTGTTTTAATGAGAGATAGTGAAGCATGTTTGTGATTCACTTATGTTAATATGTGACCTCATAACTCAATTTTTTTTAGTTGTGTCACTTTGTGAATAAATGTGCAATACGTTAAAGAATAATTTGCCTATTATGTTATTTTCTTGTATTTGTATTTAAATAATGATGAAAATTTATGTGTGTATGTGACAAAAATGAAGACTACATAAAAATATATTAAGGGGTTTATAAAACAACATAATTAAATCATCATTAAATAAATAAACTTGTTTAATATCAGTATCATATATATTATTTCTGTTGTCAACATCCCTTTTTCTATGCATTTATGAAATGCACAACGAATGAGGTATCATTCGAAAGGTTTTTGAAGCGGCTTCTGACATAGTACATACACATTTTGTTAAAACATGATTTTTGATTAAAAATTGCTGTTAATTAAAAATTAAATCAGCATTGTTTTCATAAATGCAATGACAGGTTTTTCTGAAATCACTGTTGCCACCAGACTTGTATAAAACCAAAAACTTTCTGCGCACATATATTTGGGTCAAAAACTTTCTGCAAATTAATGTTTGATAAAATTACGTGTTATATTATTTTGACAATATGAATTAAAAACAGTAGTTTAAAATAATTACCATTTAAATTTAAAATTAATTAATATTAATTAAATAATAATTTTTTTGGTTAAAAATAATATAAAACTAAAAATCCATGATAGGAAGAGTTGAATTCTTATCAATTATTTTTTCAATGCATTTAGAAACATTCCAACCCTTAATATTTTGACCTCTTCGCAAGGGTCAGTAATGTCACAACAATGTTTTGCATCTTTAAATTTCGAATTGTGCGCAAACAGTAAATAAATCATACATAAAATTGGGGAATATTTTTTATTTTTTGGTATTTAAAGAAAAAAAAATACGAAAAAAAAAATTAAGTTTTTTTTCCCTGCAAAATTTTTAATTTTGCAGAAAATTTTCCATGCATGGCGTGCGTCTATATTATACAACTCTGGTTGCCACAAAAATAAAATACCGCATTATATAATGCTTAGCAATGATTATAGAAAAATTAGTAAATATGCTTAAAGCCTCTCATTTTGTAAAAGAAATAAAATGCATTTATAAAAATAGAGACTTTCTTAAAACCATCAAAACCTATTGCACAGAAAATCTGAATCCTTTAAATTGTAACTGTCACTTAAAGCATAAGTGTACGACGCGTTAGAACTTAATAAGCATAATTATCAAATCTCATCATGGGAGAAAATCTCCAGCAAATCTGCAATTTTGCACTTTATGTTTTTGAAGTGTCTTTGATATTGTATATTTTAAACCAGTTTTCATTCTTAACAATGTTAAAGTTTTCCATATTTGATAATTATAATGTTATTGGTATCTCATAAAATTGTACAATTTCTTTTGTTATCTTGTTACAATAAAATTTCATCATTATTGTTGATTCACCATTTTGTATCTTTCTGTGAGGCATGAGCTTGTAAGAGAATAGGTGATCTATATCAGTGTGATATCTGATATTATATAATAAATGTACTATAATAATGTTTAATGTTAGTATTTTGTAGTGTTTTCCATATATGAAATATTGTGAAAAATATATGTTGGTATTTAATATAAATCAAACTCATGAATTTTATATATATTTTTTGCAGTGCCACTGGTTTTACCACTCGTTCTGATATTGGTCCTGCTAGAGATGCAAGTGATGTTCCGTAAGTATTTTAATATTTATAAGAATGCATCTAATTTTAAATTTGAACCATACTTTTAAAAAATTGTTGCCATCAATAGTCTTTTTTTTTTTTTTTTGTAAGCACAACATATTGAAATTTTATCGATAATGTTCAGATCAGCCCTAATTAGTCTTAAAGGGTGTATACAGCACTTGAAAGTTCTTAAAAGTTTTTAATATTTTAAAAGAGCAAAAAAGCTCTTAAAAGGATTTGAATTTGTTTAAATTTTAATAAAGATGCTTTATTCTCTTTGATAGGGATTTATTTATATTCAAATGTTAAAAATAAAATAGAGAAGTTGAGTGGAAAAAAAAAACCCTTATGTTTAAATAATCACGAAAAATAATTGTTTTCATCTGACACCATTTTGGCTTTAAGCTTTTGGAAGGTCAGAATGTAGTGGTGGGTATACAGTGGTATATGACATAAACCCTCTGGATTTTTTTTAAAGAAGCACTGTAACCTACTGTTTCTCAAGTAAAGCAATAGTGTATACCCTCTTCCTATATAATATATCTTATTGATTAATTATGGCTACAGAACTGGTCAGGATGCCATGCAATTATCACAAGATGCAGATATGCCTGTGATTTCAACAAACATAGGCAAGAGGCAATGTTCGTTAGTGTATAGTTAGGTTAAACCCTATTCATTGAAATAACTGCTAGTTCAACATACCCGGGAAGTCCAATGAACTGTAACTTGAACTGTAGTTAGTGGCAATATAATCAGATGTACGAATTAGTATATTGTGGCTATCGCAAAACTTTCTTCTATATAAATAAAATCTTCTGCAACCAAAATTAAATTACTGTCTATTCATTATTGAGATGTAGCTATCGCATAAATCATGAAAAACAGAATAGCAGTGACACCTGTTTGAAAGTAGATGCCCAAACCTATTTTTTTAACTTTTTTAAAAAGTTTAATTTCTATAAAATTGGTACAAAGTGATACATAGAAGTACACATAGAAATTATTACATGTGTATATATATACATACCTGTACAGTACATACCTTTTAAAAAATTCATTGTGATAGTGAAAAGAAATTTTTAATAGTCTTCTGCCTCATGGAGGACATTTTTTTTTTCTGCAGCCATATCTCCCTTAATCTTTTTAAATGCAGGAATTGAACAGGATCGACTGAATCTTGTCGTTGTAACCATTCCATCACAACTTCAAGTGCATTAAATGCTTCTGTGTCTGTTGGTCCTCTAGATTCTTCATTTCCATCTGTCTCATCATCCTCGCATTGCGCTTCACTATTCGTATCCTGAATGGTCAATATTATTTCTTTGTTGTTCAAAATTTGGAAACCGGGATCGTTCTTGTCACTTTCAATCCATTGTTGGAAATCTTCTGCGTTAAATCCAAAATGTTCCAAATCTTCTGTAAAACTTTCACTGTGAATTTCTTCATTGCTTTCTTGCATGGATATCCTATTTAAAATCTTGTTCTAAGGGCTTTTTAATGTGGAAACTTTTATAAGATTCCAAGCATTTGCAACCATCATGCAACATTCTTTCAAGTCAACTTGCATTGTGGTAGAGTGGTCAACTTTGTCTAATAAAAGTTTCCTTAAAAGCTGTTTCCTGTACAGCCTTTTCAGTATTTCTATTACACTTTGATCCATAGGTTGTAAAAGGGAAGTTACATTCGGTGGCAGAAAATGACTTTAAACACTCCATTTTCGCATTCGAGTACGTCTTCGTTTGGATGAAAAGGTGCATTATCGAAGACCAACAGAACTTTCCCTGATTTTCTGATTTCTTTTTGATGTTTTTTTACTTCAGGAATAAAGTTTTTTTCATACCATTCGATGAATATTTCATCCAGGTTTTACACTGATTTGTATAGACAACACGCAGTGTTTTCGCATTTTTGAAGCACCTAGGCTTTTTTGAATGTTCGATGAGTAACAAAGGCAATCTATGATTTCCAGTTACATTAGCTCATAGTAGCATTGTAATTCTGTCTTTGTTTACTTTTGTTCCCGGGGCAGATTTCTTGCTCACAGATGCTAATGTTTTCCTCAGCAAAGAACACCAGTTGAGCCCACTTTCATCAGCATTATAGATGAACTCCTTGTCATAATTTTTGGATTTGATCAAATTTTTAAACTCCGAAATGAATTTCTCTGCATTTGTACTCGATGCCGACATTTTTTCTCCTTGGACTTCAATTTCTCTAATTTCGTGATGCAGTTTAAAGTTCCTAAGCCAACCAGAACTCACTCTAAATGACGTGTCTCCATTTAGACCTTCAATGAAAAGCAGGGCTTTTTCGCACAACAGTAGGCCAGAAATGGGTTGTCCTTGTGAGCGTTTTTGCTAGAACCAAACATATAACGCTTTATATATATCTTCGAAATTCGATTTTTTTCATAGTTTTTCGTTTCACACTGCCTTTTTCTTTGTCCAAAACTGATACAAATTTTTAAATTGAATCACAGTTTTTTTTAATATCTGATACAGTTGATGTGCGAATGCCATATTCAAGTGCTATGTTATTCCCGTTTTCACCTTTTTTCAATTTTTTAACAATCTTAACTGTGCTTTGCAGACATGTTTGAAAATACTTACTGCATCTGCAGAACTTATTAGAAAAATAGCGTGTGTACTCTAGCACATGTTTCAAAAGCAAATAAAATTGGAAATGTATTTCCTGCCTTTGCCTTCTCTAATTCTTGGAAAAAGAAGAAGAAGAATCTTTTTATTCTGCCCTTTCTACTCCCGACTCTCTACTTCCCATCTTTATTGAAACTGTGCAGAACAAATACGAGCACAGAGAGGGGGGAGGGTCTTTCTGAGGACACCAAGGGACAAAAACAGCAATTTTTCAATCCCTTTCAAAGAATTTGAAGATAAAGAGGAATTTTCGTAAGAAAAAAAAATGCGAAATGAAACTTCTTAGGTTCTAGAAGCAGTTGATTTTATGCATTGCTCTCCTTGCATTTGTTGGTGATTTTATTGTTTCAGGATTAGGAAATGGTTATTTACCCATTAGGCGCCGCTATATATATTAAGCAATTTTTTAATGAAACAGTTGTTTTTTATTTATGAATAGAAAGTCTTTAAGGTATTTCTGAAGAAAAAAATTTAAAAAATTCGAATATTTAGAAAAAATAGCATGTTCCCAAAATGGGAGCAATGGCGCCTTATGGGGGTAAATTTTTTCACAAATTTTACTTATGCCTCCGTGCATTTATGTTTGTTATTTCTCAGTTTTTTCGCTATAAAAGGGATAATATCATTCTGAAACTGATATTTTACGATTAATTCATATAAATTAGTCCAACATCTACATTTATAATAAAAATAAAAAATAAAATTTCCGATTCCATAAGCATTTTCACTATCCACCTCTTTATTTTTCTTCAATACATAATTTTTGTCCTACTATTTTACATGAAAATGATTGAACATTTTTTATGCAGCATTATATTACATTTTTTTCGTTTTCTGAAATTGGTTTTTTAACAATATTTTTTTTTGTTTTTGCATTTTGTTTAGTTTTTTCCATATTCCAATTTGAAGTTCGCCTGAACTTTCATCTAAAATATCAAGCCTGTGTTTAATACTTTGTCTTTTTTAAACACTAAATTAGATATTTCTTGATTGTCTCTTGATTTAGAATTTACAGAAAGTTCTACTCCACCAAATATAACATGGGATAAATCATCACATAAATTATTTTCTGTTACATATGTAATAGAAAATAATTTATGCGACATACATATGAGGAAGATATCTTCCTCATATGTTACAATACTGCAATCGGGTGGAAAAACAAATGATTTCGGGAACATCCGAAAAATCATCCAAATCTAAAAAATTGTTCAATCATCTTCCATGTAAAATAATCAGAAAAAATTATGAAATGATGAAAAATAGAGAGATGGATAGTGAAAATGCTTATGGAACTGGTAATTTCATTTTGTTTTTTATTATAAATGTAAAAGTTGGACTAATTTATATGAAATCCTGTAAAAATATTAGTTTCAGAATATTATACCTTCTATAGCTAATAAGTTGAAAAATAAATACCACAAATGCACGGAGGCATATGTACAAGTTTTCAAAAACCTTACCCCCATTAGGCGCCATTGCTCCCATTTTGGGAACATCTTATTCTTTCGGTAATTGTGATTGATCTATTATACATATTAATTCTGGATTGACGTTGTTTAACATAATACACTGTTATGAACATATTTTAACTAAAAAATATAATTTTTATTATAAAGTTTAAAAAAAAAAATTTTTTTTTCGAATACTGCCAAAAAGCTATTTTTCGTCTTTTTTAACACGTTTTAAAAAATAGAAATTTCTAATGAAACTTAAAAAAATTTCAGATGTAATCTAATACAGTCGAACCCCGTTATAATGAACCCGGGATATAGTGAACACTCGGATATAGTGAACTTTTTTGTAGGTCCCGTCCGAACTCCTATTTAACTAATGTTATTTTATACGCTTATAGTGGACAGCTGAGATTTCGGTAGTTCGTTTATAGTGGACTCAAATTTTATTTCCCCAGATTTCTTTTTTCAGTTCTCCAACTTTAAACTTGCACTAGTTGTGACTGCAAATTTCACTCTTTCACGCTCATCACCTAAACAGCACATGCTTCTTCTTCCCTTCAACTCCCTATTACAGGAACAAACCTCTTTTCTTCGTTTCTCCCAATTCTAGGAATAAGCTCTGGTGTTCACTTCCTAACTTCGTCCCCCGCCCCTCGGTGTAATTGGAACAGTCCAAGAATGTCCCTCGTTTTACAGTGTCTATCTTCATTATTCTTTTGATTGATTTGAGATAAGAAGACGTTTTTCAAGAGCAGCTAAAAATTTTGTAAAAATGGCGAATTTTTCGAAAAGAAAAGCATTTTCGATTGATGATAAGGTTAAAATAATTAAACGTATTGAAGATGGAACAAATCAATCGGCATCGTGTAGGGAATTTTCCTAGTCAAAATCTACAGTTTCGAACATTTAGAAAAATCGCAGTGCGACTCTTGCTGCACACAGGTTCATGCCGGGCAGGGTGGCCTACCATTTGGCTAAAGCTCCACTAGCCCCGCCTGTCTTGCTGGACACAATAAAAATTTGGATTCTTCGAAGAAACTATGTCGGGTTGAAAGAGAAAATGTGGAAGAAGCTCTATTAAAATGGTTCACCATTCAGCGGGATAAAAATCTTACTGAAATCGGACCTATGCTTCAAATTAAAGCGAATGGGTTTGCCAAAAAATTCGGAGAAAATAGTTTTGTGTGCTCTAATGGATGGCTGGATAGCTTCAAAAAACGGAACAATATTTCTTGTGGAAAGAATTTTGGTGAAGCAGCAAGTGTTTGTGCATTATATGTGGAAAAGTGGAAAGCTCAAGTGTGGCCGGATGCAATCCAGGGTTATGAAGATAAATAGATAAAGAGATATTTTTAATGCTGACGAAGCTGGATTATTTTACAAAATGACCCCGATCAGACGTTAAAATTTAAAGGAGAAAAGTGCACTACCGGGAAGCTCTCGAAAGTGAGAATAACTGGTCTTGTATGTGCAAATATTAACGGATCAGAAAAGCGAAAATTAACTATCGTGGGTAAATCCTAAAAACCAAGGTGTTTTAAAAATGTTAAAAAACTGTCCGTCAATTACAAAACAAATCAAAAATCCTGGATGACTTCTAGTTTTTTTAAGAAGAACTTCGACAATGAGACAATGATTTGTTGAAGCAAAAACGTAAAATTGTTCTCCTTGTCGACAGTGCACAGCTCATCCCCACTTAGAAAATCTGAAATGCATTAAGCTCGTTTTTTTGCCTCCAAACACGACTTCTGTGCTACAGCCCATGGACCAGAGCATTATTCGCAGCCTGACGTCCCACTATAGGAAACAGCTAGTAATGTGTATTTTGGAGAACTATGAAGAGAACAATACGGAATACATCTCACTTTTGGAAGCAGTCGTTTTGTTGGAAAAATAATGAAGACAGGTGACATCTGCAACAATCCGCAACTGTTTTCGACGCGCAGGTCTTTCGAAAGATGTGTTGTGGGAAGTAAAAGATGCCAACATGAAGGACGAAGATGATGAAGAAATCTTACCAATAGCTCTGTGGCTGGAAAAGCATAATTGCACATTTTTCCAAAGGACGTTACTGAGTACTTCTAATCTTGCGATAATAAAGTGTATACTTCTGGTACCCCCACAGATGATGACATTGTATCTGAAGTTAAACAAAAGAACGACAAGAAGACTTAGAAGACGATATTGAAGAAGAATTTGAAATTTCGGCACCTTCTATCTCGGAAGTGAAATCGGCAGCGAATATCCTGATTTTTTTTTCTACAGAAAATGTGGGCCAAAAAATATTAGATTCTTTACTAATTGTTGATAAGAAAATTGATGAACTCCACTTAAAATCGAACTGCATTCAATCAAAAATCACAAATTTCTTCCATAGAATGTAAAAATAAAATAAAATTTTAGTAAGTAACTTTTTTCTTTTTATTATTTGATTTATTGTCAATTTAATTAGTTAATAATTTGTAAGTAAATAACGTATTATAGCAAACATTATTTTTAACAATACATCATATACTAAAAAATCCATAATAACAATCATATGCAAAAAAATATTTTCTTTTTAAAGAATTTGGATATAGTGAACCATCGGTTATAGTGGACATATTTCTGGGTCCGTAGACGGTTCACTATAGCGGGGTTCGACTGTATATTCAAAATGCAAATAACATGAACCTTTTAACAATTTATAAAATATGCACTTCAGAAAAAAATCTTAAAGCAATGTTCCCAAAATGAGAGCAATGGCGCCTAATGGGTTAATGGTTAACTTTCGTGACATGCAGCCAAATTTACCTTACCAAGTCTAAAGAAGTTTCACTTTAAAAATTTGGAGAAGGCTACAAAAAAAAAAAAAAAAAAAAAAAAAAAAAAAACATGCGTGGTCTTTGATTAATCTGGTTAATCGGAGTCTGGATAATTGGCGCTGTACTGTATATATTATTGTATTACATTGAAAAAATAAATTAAAAAGATACATTGTTAATGTATTGAAACTTTTTAATACAAACTGATGAATTCATATATCTATTGATTCTCTGGGATGATGAAATTTTTTAGATTTGCTTGGTGAAGTGATGTGAATCTGTGTAATGATGCAATATTGTGTCAATGAATGTCTGTCTATTCTTAATTTCCAATTTCTTTTGTCTTCTTCCTTTCTTATTCTGTTTATGTTGAAATTTTGTATAATCTAAAATTTTGCTAATCTTTCTTAACATATAACAGTCCAATTAATTTGGATCAGTGAGATTCTACTGTGATTGACTAATACTTTATTATACAAAGTAATTTACTTAAAAATTTTATTTGGTTGTTTATTATTTGGAGCATTTATTTACATTATTTGTAGTAGATTTTGGTAGGAGTGATTTAGGTAATTTATCCTAGTCTTACATCTCTTTGCATTTCAATGATTCTTTTTTCTTTATTTTTCTTTCTTTCTTTCTTTGAAATCTCTAAACTTTCTTTCAGTGGTTTTTTAATCCTGTAACACTTTTTTTTTCTTTTGTTTAGTTCTTTTTTAATTGAGAGTTTTTCTGAAATTAATTACTCATGTAATAACTTTTACTGCTTTATAAACTCCTAATATTTATGTTTCAAATGCAGAGATGATCGACATGCTCCTCCTAACAAGAGAAAAAAAATGCAACAGAAAGATGAAGAAGAGGAGGATGATGAAGATTTGAATGACTCAAACTATGATGAGGTACTGCAATTGAACTGTTTTTCTTATAAATCTTTTTGTCATTTTTGTTAAATTCATATTACATCATATTGTTTATGTCCTCTTTAAATTTTATTTTCCATAAATAATAAGTTGTGAATTTTTTTAGATTAGTGTTTTTTCTTTAATTTTAAACAGGTGAAAATGTTCTGCAGATTTTTAAAATTATTTTCGAGTCCTTTTTTATCTGTTTTCTGTTAATTTTTTTGTAGTTTTTTCCCCCCTTCTAGAATTTTTTATTAAATTTTCGCCAGTGAAATGGAATTGCAGAAAGAGATGCTAATTGTAGTGATTTTGACAGAAATCTTCCAATTTTCTATTGGATAAGTGAATTTTTAGGCAGCCTTTTAAAAACCACAGGGTATTGAAAATATGTAAAAAATTTTACATATTTTTATTTGTCAACAAATAAAAATATGTAAAATTATAGCCAACTGGCTATATTTCATGTTTCTCCCAATTGCTGCAATGTAAAGCTACACCAAACTTTCCTCTGTTGATGTTGTATATTTTCTTAATTTTATACAAGAAGTTACTTAGAAAATGTATGGTAGTTCTGAATTATTTTTGCAATTGTGTAAATTTTGTCACAACAATTTTTGACTATGGCATCCTTCTTACTGGTAAATAGAATACTTCGTAGGTAAGATTTTCTGAAAAGTCTCCACCCCTGGTCATGATAGTCTATTTTTTTTTCTTAAATAAGTTTTTGGAAATATGATTACTTAGAGTTATAGAGCACTCGTGTAAGAAATCAAAAGTAATCAAAAGGAAAAGTTTCAAAAAGTTCAAAACTGTAAGAGATGTAATTGTATGTAGTAGATGTAGTCAAAGTTGAATAAAATTTCCCAGCAGAGTAAAAAGTATCTAAGCTAGGATTTGAACAAGGGATCTTGGCTACACATGACAATGCTCTAAGCCATTGAGTTACCTAGATTATATCTGGCCATCCACAATCCACTCGCATGTTGATATCACCAGATCTGCCTACCCGCATCTTTTTACCAATGAAAACATTTTACACACAGAAACTTCAATATTCCATGGATAATAATTATATATACAAATTCAATGTGTGACATGTTTTCATTGGTACAATGTTGTGGTTTCGCAGGTCTGATGATACCAACAAATTAATGAATTGTGTCAGACCGGATAATCATCTGGGTAGCTCAATGACAGAGCATTGGCACATATAGCCAAGTTCCCAGGTTTGTATAATAGCCTAAATACTTTTCATTGTGTTGAAAAAATTTATTGGACTTTGACCTTCACCTAATGAATCTCAGTTGATTTGCATATATATATATATATATATATATATATAAAGCCTTGCTTGTACAACTTTCTGAAAGTGAGATATATTTATCATGAATGAGTTCTTTGGCTAATTTTAAAAATGCATGTGAAAATAAAACTGTATCAGTTGCTACTCAGCTGTGTGCAACAAGATCAAAATTATGTCAAAACATGAACTATTCTTTTAATTTTAAAAGAAGAAATATTTTTTTAGCCTCTCTCAATGGAAGCATAAAGAAAAACTTATATTTATATATATATATATAAGAAAAAGAATGAGCATTTAAGATACAATGTTATATGCAATGTTATTTTTGTCCACCTAAAAAAAAAAAAAAAAATCCATGCGACAGAAAAAATGCCATACTGTTATACATTCCAAGATAGAAACCTAACTGAAATGGAATTTATTTCTGGTCCTTTGTGATTCTGTCTTATCAGATTTTACTGTATTGTTATTAAGTGTAGACTTAAAATACTTTAAAAATATATATGCAATTGAAGTAGTGTTATAAACTAGTAAATCTACAGATCAGAGGCCTCAATGTCAGCTCTACAATTCATTGTTCATTAATCTCACAAATTTTTAACATTATCTGCATAATATTTGATATCCTAAAATTCAATTTTTTAAAGTTATTTATACATTTATAAAAATATAAAATTCATCGAAAGCTCCAGAAATTTTAGAAATATTGCACTAAACACAATGTTATGCAATGATAGGATAAACTACTTATTACTGTATTTTTTCAGAATAACAATAACGAGGGGTTCAGGAGGGGCGGAGCCCTCCTGAACCCCTCGTCGTCGCTTTAATTTTATATTCTCAATTTCCAGTAATTGTGCTATTTCATTTCTTGAGTATATGTCTGAATGTATTTACTATTTTAATTTCATTAGAATAACCATTTCTTATTATTTTTGCAATTGTGCAAAAGATTTGCACAGAGGAAAGATTTTGCAAGAGATTTTATCCTATCCTTAAAAGAATACTTATATTTCAACCACTAAACATCATATGTTGCTGAAATTGAATAAAATTTTGTGTATAAAATATACAAATATAAATTCGTCTTATGTGATCTATATTCAATTTACACATTCAACGTTTTTATTATTTTCATTTGGAAAACTGATTTGGTAATCTTTCTTTAGTAGTTTAAATAAATTCTCATCTATTTCATTAAAAAAAGCATATTAAAAACTTATATCATCCGAAAATTAGCTATTTTGTTAATAAAATTCTGCGTCAAAATAATGCGATTCACTTGAATTTTCCTTTGCTGATATTCTTTGAAATATAGTTGCTTAGCAACCATTTAATGAAAGAGAGAAAAAAAAATGCATTGGAAATTTTTGTAAAAAATGATAAATTAAAATGTTTCAAATCTTTCAAATTAATGCATAAAATTTCCCAATAATTTATACAATTTCGAAATTCTAATAAATATATCGGCAAATTTTCAAAGCGATCGAATTAAATTAAGATCTCAATTTCGTAAATTTAGCATACATAATTTAGCATTTACAACTATACCAATGCAACATTTTCTTTTTACTGGATGTTAAAATTTAAAAAATCGTCTGACTTCCCATTGAAAAGCATTATGACCTAAAAAGAAATGTTCTATATTTTTCGAATGAATGAACCAAATGTAACTAAAAACTATACAGCTAATTCCGGGTACCTCGCCAATATACCTACCAAAAATCACCCTAATCGGATCATTTTTGCAACAGTTATCGCGGAACAGACAGACAAACAAACAGATGGAAACCAAAAACTTTTCAGGTCTCCGCAGTGAGCCTCAACTGATGTTTCAGCAATTATGTAATATATTTGATAATTTACTGCACAATAAATGCATGATATATAAATGTAGAAGTAGAATATTTGACATTATACAAAGTAGTTTTTAATTGATTTTTTTTCAGTATTTTTCTTTAAAATTTTAAATGTACTTTTGTTTTAATTATTATTTTGCTATGTTTGTAGTTTGCTGGATATGGTGGTAGTTTATTTAGTAAAGATCCTTATGATAAAGATGATGAAGAAGCTGATGCGATATATGAAGCTATAGATAAAAGGATGGATGAAAAAAGGAAAGAATATCGGTAAATATGTATTTATATTTTATCTTAGCTAATTATATCTTTCTACTTTTACATTTTATTACATACTAATTCATATTGAATGATAATTTTCTATGATATAAAGTATAATTTAAGTGTCATGTTTTCTCTTTGATATTTTTACAATATGGTTTTCTTTACTCCTATATATTATTTCTGTTGTCAACATCCCTTTTTCTAAGCAAATAAAAAACACAGAACGATAAATGAGATACCATATGAAAGGATTTTGAAGCAGCTTCTGACATAGTACACTCACATTTCGTTAAATCATGTATGTTTACTAAAAATTGCAATTAATTAAAAAATAAATCGTCATTGTTTTCATAAATTAAATGAAAGGTTTTCCTCAAATTAGTGTCACAAAAATAAAATACCGCAACAATGATTATAAAAAACCCCCAATGTTTAATAATGATAAAGTGGGATGTAGTTGCTGCATGGGTTTATTTTATATTTATGATTAAAAAGCAAAATTTAAATTCAAATGCTCAGTTTATTTTTCTCTATCCCATGCTTTTTTCTGAAACAGATGATGTCACCTTCTAATGCTGTTAAAATACGATTGATATATATATATATATATATATATATATATTGAGTTTACTATCTTCGGTCAGTTTTTACTGTCACTTTGATGGAATAAATGTGATCATATTCTGGCTTGACTAATGTTGTTTGCAAATATTTTTAGTCTCTATTTTTTTTTTTTAGAAGTTTAAACCTGCGTCTAAAAAATATTAGATATTATTAAAAAATATTAGACTGCAGTGCATATAATCACACACACACACAAAATATATTCACATGGGTCCACTAGTATTTTTCTTTAATATTATATATTTTTACAGTTATGAGGTGTGCTGAAAATAATTCTTTAGCTGATGCCTATTGGATCTGTTCTTCTGTTGTTATCCCCCACCCTTTTTTTAGGGGGGGGGGCTATAATTTCAGTAAGTTAAAATAATTTATTGCAGATAAATTCAGCTATTTTCTGTTTACAATGTAAGAATTCTGTACAGAAATTTGCCTAAGCAAATGTTGTTATAGAATCAGTTTTCAATACCTAATTTCCTCATCTTCTGATATCACTTATGTCTGTAGTTAGTAGAAGGTGCCAGTGAAGTATGTGGGTGGGATTTTATGAGGTACCAACCAATTTTTGTTCATATTAACTTTTGATAGTGTCTTTAGAAAAGACTTTTGAAGGCTGAATCTTTCCATGAAGTAATAGCATTTTTACTATCAGGAATCTGTTTAGGAAAAAATTGGGTCCTTTAAAGGAATCTTCAAAAAAAAAAAAAAAATTCATTTCAAAACAAGACCCTTCACAAAATTTTCATCTCAAACAAGACCCTTCACAAAACTTTTTATTTTAAAACAGAACTCTTCACAAAATTCTTTTTCTTAAAATAGACTTTTCACAAAATTTTTCTCTCTCCAAACTGAACTTTTCACAAATTTAATCATTTAAAAGTAAAATCTGGCTGTCACTTTTACATAGATAAAGAAAATATGTGTATTTTACAAACATATATTTTTTTCTTAAAAATTTATAAACAAGAACCTGAATATAACGATCATTTCAAATTCACAAAATTATGACTAGATTTTTCACAAATGCAAAAAGCTGTTTACAATTTCACAAAAACAGGACCCTTGGAGAAAAGTCTACACAGACCCCCTGACTACACTATACTTGATTCATTCATATACAGTACTTAATATTTTCTTCAATTATTGCTTTTATACAGGTACTAATGTTTCAAATAACTTTTGATAAATCTAAGATGATATGTGGATGAATCAAATATAAACCAGACTTTTGCTCCTCATCTCCTTAGAGAATCCCTAGCAGGCTGGCAGAGTGGAGCATGGAAAATTGATGTGTTACAAGTGGGAACACGATAGGTGGCATTGTTACTTTCCATTCAATTCTCAGTACAATCCTGAGCGAGTAAGAGGTCTCGTTGTTCATTGCACAACAGATTATAATAAAGTTTTTAATGAAGGAAGGGATTAAACCATCAGCAATTTTGACTCAGTTGAAGGCACAGTTTAGCAATGCTAAACTCTCTTGGATCCAAGTGTTTGATTGGGCCAGCAAGTTTAAGGGTGAAAGAGAAAGTGAGGAAAATGAAACTCATGATCAGCGAAAATTCTAATAATAATAAAAAAAAAGAAAAAAAAATTAAAACCTTACTTTTACATTTTTAAAACTTTTTTTTTTAACATGCTTTTCTCACAAGCACGCT
Organism: Maratus michaelseni; assembly: GCA_963931845.1. Taxonomy (NCBI): domain Eukaryota; kingdom Metazoa; phylum Arthropoda; class Arachnida; order Araneae; family Salticidae; genus Maratus; species Maratus michaelseni. The sequence continues at coordinate 165,589,278 of OZ007592.1, read as the reverse complement.
CTATAATTGTAGAGATCAGATTTCCAAAAAGTTAATTAGTTTAAGAAAAAATACAATAAAAATTGCTATTTACTTAACATTTTTATATTTAAAAGATAAACTTTATATTACTGAAAACCCGATCTCTAATTTTATGAAATGCGAAATGCACCTTAAAAATCCCCCCTCTCCCTCCCTCCCCCCACACACAAAAAGAAAAGTTTACAATGAAAAGTATATGTTGAAGTTTTAATATTTTGATCATAGTGACATGTTTTGATCATAGTCATATCTCACAAACTGAGAAAAATTATTTTAAAGATTGCAACTCTGAATAAAAAATTGCTATTTACTTAACATTTTTATATTTAAAAGATAAACTTTATATTACTGAAAACCCGATCTCTAATTTTATGAAATGCGAAATGCACCTTAAAAATCCTCCCCCCCCCCCCCCCCCCCCCCCCCCCACACACACACAAAAAGAAAAGTTTACAATGAAAAGTATATGTTGAAGTTTTAATATTTTGATCATAGTGACATGTTTTGATCATAGTCATATCTCACAAACTGAGAAAAATTATTTTAAAGATTGCAACTCTGAATTTTTTGAAGAAAAATGGATGCAATAAGATGTCTTTTTCACTTATTTATAATAATTGGATCTTTATGTAATTGCACCAGAATATATTAAGGTTGTCTAAATATATTTTTATCAAAAAATTGGAAAATTGATATTTGTCATTTATTGCCAAGTGAAGGGCACCAAGTCACCTTAAAATGCATTTGTTTTGTAAATAATAATTTAAAAAGTTATTATAAGTGCATAATTTTTCAGGGAAACCAAGTTAAAAGTTGAATTAGAAAAATATCGTCAAGAAAGACCTAAAATTCAGATGCAGTTTTCTGACTTAAAGGTTTGTTAAAATGTTTTCTTTCAACTTTATGATGTGTCTAATTGATATTAGTCTTCCCCTAATAATAATAAAATGCATGAAACATTGCACTATTATTTATTTTAAACTATATTTATGTTGCAGCGAGACTTAGCAGATGTGACTGAAGATGAATGGAAAAATATTCCAGAAGTTGGTGATGCTAGAAACAAACGTCAAAGAAATCCTAGACCAGAAAAGTAAATTTACTCTTGCTTATCTAAGTTTCTGATTTAAAAGCTCTCTAATCTTCTATTATATTTATGCATGTAAAACGTGTATATTGCTCATCTTGTTTTTTATAAGAATAAAGTTATATTTTCCTTGCATGACACAACTTACTAGTTTAACCCCTTCACTCCCATGTATCAACTAGGCGATACATGCAATGTTAAGTTAATTCCATCTGGGGACAAAATGGTTTATGGCAGAAAATTCGTGAATTTTAAAATAATAATTTTGTAGAAATTCTCTCAGAAAAAAATTCTGTAACTTAAATTACTGTCTTTAACTTGTATATATTATGCTCTCTTATTAAATGTCACAAAATTAAGGTTTACAGTGTGTACTTTTCTCCCACTTGAAACTTCGTTTTAAAATAATTATTGATATTGCTAATACTACCAGTTTACATCCTATGCATTGTTTGGTACTTCTTTTTGATAGCGGCCTTGGCTAAACTCAGTTTTAAGAAAGTGCAATTTCTTGAGAAATATTATAAACACTGAAGAAAATGAAATGGTGACTCATGTAAAATTTTGATTTATGATTGAGTGGTAGTTAAGTTGTTTTGCAAATTTTTATGTTAGCTATTTTTCATTGGTTAATTTCTATTATGCAACTTGTTATAATAATGATGTCATGTTTTGTGGTAGGTGTGTCTTACATATGAAATGTTGTGTGTGTCTTACATGTTGAAATGTTTTTTCTATTTGCCAACATTATAAGATTATAATGTTACTTTTCTGCAGCTAGTTGGGTATATTAGGTGGGGTTTCAGTCGCATGTAAGCAGCTGTATAGTACTGGTGTATCAATATAATTATGATATATTTCAAAGCAATTTTATATTGCCTTGGGGGGAAGGGGAAGTCTTAATTAATTTTTTAAACTCAAATTTTCCATATCTTGAAGGAATTCTTTTTTAGTGTTTCAAGTTTTTGTATTAAGAATTCAGTGCAATCATGTTAAAGAACAGTCCTTCATTTTTTCATAATTTTTGTTTCTTTTTTTAAATCATTGATGCAGTGTTAAGTATGATAATTTTAGTTTTGCAATCAAAACATCACAGATTTGTTTGTAATGCTATATTTAAATTTTTTCTGATATTTTTTATTAATTAAAGAGAGTTAATGTTTGTTATTTTTCCTTATAGATACACACCTGTACCTGACTCAATTTTAGCTAAAGCTGGTTTGCCTGGTGACAGTGTGTCAGGCTTGGATCCAGTAATGTCTTTTAATTATATTTATGAAATTTCTGTTAATTGGATAATATTTATATATCAGAATTCCTTTTCAATCAATCTTTTAATACCTATTTACAATTTTAATTTTCTGCTGTGATGCTTTTATAATAGTTTAAGACATCTTGATTTTTGTTGTAGTTATTTTAAGTGTGTTCCTGTGAATGGAAAAAATATATATGTATATATAATATTAAAAAATATACATATATATACTACAGTGAGCAAAAATTTTGGAAACTCATGAAATATTTTTTGTTTTCTCATTTTTTTTTTAAAGCCAAGATATGTTTATTCATGTATGTTCATTTTAATTAATAGGGTGAAGCATATTGGAAATATTATATATGCAGTCATTTCTCTTTAATGACTTAACTTTTTTTTCCGCAAATAAATAAATGTAGTAGTATTCTCCCTCTGAGTGTAATAAAATAATCAGAAAAAAAAATTACATGATATGTCCAAAAATAAATAAAGAATATATAAAAAAGGAGTTTTCAAATTAATAAATAAATTGTAAAATTGCTTTCTTTAATTATCATTCTTTCGTAGAATTATTTCTTATTTATAAACTCAAAATAGAAAAATTATTAAAGTGCCACTAAGCCACCATTAGTAATTTGATGTCACCCTTTTGATATTGAAACATAAAATTGCATATAAAAGAGCCATCTTTCTATAATTTTCAACATTTCTTCTGAACTTTTACTAATTTTCTTGTTTTATTATATCTAATGTTAAACTTAGTTACTATGGGAGGTCTTTTATAATGAGCAAATACTGTGATCCTTTCATCCTCATTATAGTCCGACTGTTTCTTTAAAAATATTACATCATATTGAAGTGCTTATTTGCATGTTAAAAATAAAATAATCTTTAATCTTTTAATAAAATAAAATTAATCTTTTTAAGGGTTTTGGTGGAGGTCTTATGACTCCTTATCCTGGAGCCAGTACTCCTGGTGGAATCATGACACCTGGTTGGGCTACTTCAAGTGTGGATCTTGATCTTCGAAAGATTGGTCAAGCGAGAAATGCTCTCATGGATATAAAACTTAATCAGGTCTGCTTTATTCTAATTTTTGTGTTGTGTAGATATTTATTTACTTTTATATGTAAACTTATTTTAATACAGATTATACTAGCCTTGTCATAAAGTATCAATATTCTGAATATCTTATTCAGTAAATAATTTCTGACCATAAACATTGATGTAAAAAAAAAAAAAAAAAAAAAGCTCTCTGTTTTAAATTTAATGCAGACAAAAAATTCACAGTTCCAAGTTTCTTAATTTTATTGAATTTAGAGTCCAGTATTTAATACACATGAAAAATTTTGTTATAATCAACTTATCAAAGGCCATACTCATAAATGTTTTTGTTTAAAACATGATTGCATCTTTATTCGTTAGAAAGTATAAAAATATGCTTAAACCAGAATATACACACATTTATAACATATTTTTTCATGCTTACTAAATACTGTACTCTTGAGTTTAATACAAGAAAAAAAAAATATACAGCTGAATCTCAATTGAACAAGAAATTGGGAAGAAATTTGATTTGGTTCTTGAACAAAGCTTCGGTTCTTAGTTGGTGCAAAATCTTCCAAATTAATGAGATTTTTTTATTTTCTCCTTTTTCTGGTGCTAAAAGTGCACATATATAAGATATAGAAAACATGTATGAGGTATAGCAGCATTTACAAAATTCCTGCATTTTAAGATTCCTGTATAATGAGGTTGCTGAATCCTCTGATTTTTCCTTGTCTCTTTGTTTTCTTTATGTAAGGGTTATGGACATGAAGTGTACAAACATGCAATATAGTAATTCTGGTGCTGATGAATTTCAGGCATTTTAAGATTCATAAATACTGAGTTAGCTTAGTACTAGTTGTCTAAGAAAATAAGATTGGAAGTCACCCTTTTCTCCTCAATTCCAAATGATCCAAAGTCTGATCAATGAAGGGATGCATATGGTTTTTGTTAATTTTTTATTAAATGTCACAAATTTTTCATTATTTTATATAAAATACAGTACTATAATGTGATTTTTTATTTTGCTGCATAGTACAGTGTATTGTTTGAAAAAGTAAATATATGGAATAACTCTGGAGATGGGAACCAGTTAATCCTATTATCATTATTTTTTATGTAAAAATTTGATTCAGTTCTTGAACAGTTTTTTTAACATTGTGTTTGAGAACTGAGACACCACTGTATTATTTTATAATACTTTTTTTTTTTTTTAATGTAGAAATCATTTAAAAAAGGATCCCATTTTTTCACATAATGTTTTTGATCTCATTTCAGTACTTTTTATTCACCTGGTATGTGTTTTCTTCTGCAGTTAAAATTGATCACTTACTTACACTTTAGAATAGTGTTTCTCAATCCTTTTTGATCAGCAACATACCTTGATGTTAGCTTCTTTTGTAGACAGGAAAACTACATGTCAAATTGACTCTCTATCACAAAAGCTGTGAGTCAAGTGTGGTGGTTGGATGATAACTTCTTTTTTTAACACTGGAATCATATTAATATTCCAATAATCTATATCGTGATTCATCAAGCAGAATATAGTATTGAGTACACTGTGTTATGGCCGCAAAAGACCACGCCGACACGACAATCATTATTAAAAATGATTCGTTAAATAAATACTCATACAAATTTGATAATCAAGAACAAGGAAAATAAAAGCAAAAGTATTACCTGAAGTAACCTAAAAAAAGAACACAAGTGGTGGATGTAACTAAAAGAATTTGCACTGAGAAATTCCAGCTTCGAAAAATCTTTATTTATAAAGTACTTTTCTTGAAAAAAATTATATTCATAAATGGAAACTCATATTTTTTAGATCCATTTTTTAAAAAATGAGACGTGAATAATAGATGTATTTAATATGCACTATTTATGAAAAAAATAATGAAATTTTCTCTCGGGAATTAGGGAAAGACTTGTTTTAAAAATTAAATCATTATATGATTTTATCAGGAATTGAAAAACACAGAACGTCGCATCAGTCGAATAAACATAACTGTTCTTGCCATACAGCTACAGCAGGTTTATACCCATTTAGCATTATTAACAAACGTCGTTGCATCTCCGTTGGTGTAACAGTTATCATACTTGCTGTAATCAGAAGAAAATATTCAGGCTATCAAATCATCTTAAATTTAAAAGATTTTCTTTCGTTTTACTGCTTTTGTTCCACCCACATGATTCTTTGCAAACAAGGCAAGCGACTACCTTCCATGCCTGTAGCAAACATCCCAGTCCAAGCACACAGCTTGGCGAGGCAAGAGGAAAACGGGTTGCCGTAAAAATTAAAATATCCAACTGGCAGGGATAAAAATACTAGAATCTTGCGTTGGCATAATTTGCAATGCTATTGAATATGAAAACAGCTTTTATTGGCATAAATATTTATAGATTTTTTTAAGATAAGATGCCAATTAGTAGTAAAGTGTTACAATTTCGAAAATTACGTATTAAACTGATTTGAATTTGATTGGCTAAGGGGAGGAGCTACAATAGGAAGTGATATCACGTTTAGAATGTCGTAGAATGCTCTTGAAGATTCCTTTTCCCAGAAGTACAGATTTCAAAACGATCATTATCATTTTAAAATAAAATGATATGTTACGTACGAAAGAAAAGCTTACAGGGAAAGTTTTTAAAAGGAAGGAATTAAAATAATTTTAGAATGCGAATTTTAATATTAAATGAATAAAGATTAATAAAATATTTCTTAAATTAAATTAAATAAAAATATGGCAGTGGTTGTAAGGAACCACAACATCAAGCTCTAAGAACTCTGCATGATGAACCAAAGTGTTACAATGGAAATTATTTAAAATCAATATCAAATGTCTTATTCTGTTTAATGCCAGCGTCAATACAATCTTGGCATTTCATTGTATCATTATCAAAAATTTGGTAGCAAAACTCATTTTTAAACCTTTTATTATATCATTATCATGCTTTCTTTATAGCATTTTTATTGCATAATGCCCGTTTAGAGATTTTCATTTTCAAAAGTTTAATGAAAACCGTATGAAACACAAAAAGCACATTGATGAACTCTATTGAATAACAAGTAAATTGTGACAGCTATTGAAGTTATTCTTGTAGGAGATTAATGTGTGAAGTGAGGAATTTTTTTACTACTCTTCCTTCTTCCCTTCGTGAATAACATGTGAACCTCACGGCCGAAGAGACCAGTTGCTTGCCTCTCTATGCATGTCAATTTTCTGAAGCCGTAGGAAAGCAAGAGCCGTCGAAGTAACTCGACATATGACCTAGGGACCGTCTCCCCTTATGGGGTTTCGCGAACGAAGTCGTCGGGGGTCCTTTGGCGGTTCATCAGGTATTCGTTCCATGCGGAAGTTTCCCATGATGGGGATTACTGGCGCAGCGACCTATGGGTAAAGTGGCTTGGGGGTCCGCATTGGGGAGCGGTCCTAGGCCGATCGCAGCGCCGAGGCGAGACAAAGCTTCTGGTGCGATATATGTCGTTTAGAGATATGGGCGCGATGGTCGTATTCGTGACGCCGGGCTACCCCCGTGGGCGCCTGGCGGCGCAAGTTAGTTTGATATCACTGATAGATGGCACTGTGCTGTCTCAAACTATTAAAACACTCAAACTTATGTATAAAAATGGATCAATGTTCACTCAGATTTTTACATTCACTTTGTTCAGCTGTTGAAACACAATCAAGAAAAAGTTTTGCATCTTAAAATTGAAAGGTTATTTTGAACAGTAATACAGTTTGAGAAAGCACAGCACCATTTATCGGTGATATTTGGAACTAAAGCAAGGAAACTTATTAAAGAAATTTCTTATTTTACACATTACTTTCCTGTATTAATAACTTCAATAGTTGTCACCATTTCCTTGTTATTGAATTTTAAAAACGTTCAATCCGTTTTAGGACATCATATATCTTTTATATTTTATTATTATTATTTTTTTTCTCTGTGACAACTTTATAAAGATTCTCAATGACAAATTGCATAGTATTCTACAAGTGGGCTTTAAACATATCAAATTGGAGCTGTAATTAAATTGTAATTGTTTGTCAAACTGTATATATATATATATATATATATATATAGAGAGAGAGAGAGAGAGAGAGAGAGAGAATATATAGAATTATGAATTATCAAACTAAGTAAATTTTAGGCTCTCTTAAATTTTGTTATAAGTGGTTTCTACTATAATTTCTGAATGCTGTACACAATGAAAATGTTATAGATAGAAAATGAATACTTCCATTTCTTTATTAAAAATGTGTTTGATTAATAAATATCAAAAATAACATTTACTTTCTTGAGTGTTTTAATGAGAATGTTTACAGTTTTAATGAAAAGCAAATTGAAGCATAAAGCTTCTTTTTTATATTATACATTTTTAGGTATCAGATTCTGTTAGTGGACAAACAGTGATTGATCCTAAAGGCTATCTTACTGATCTCCAGTCAATGATTCCTATGCATGGAGCAGATATTAGGTAATTGTTCTACACTTATATATTGTTACTGGTGTTTTAAGATTATTTATATTTTGGTAGTTTACTTATCTATTCAATTATCTATAAATCTGTTTTTGTGTGTTTTCTTATCTATTTATCTATTGATATGTCTTTATATAAGGGGTTAAACATGGGACGTCCCAAAGCGTTCCCATGTATAACAATATTAAAATATCTCTATACATCAGATTTTTAATTATCTTTCTTTTATATATTGCTGTGAAAATGCCTGGTATGTATGAGAAAAGTTATTGCTTATTTCATTACCAAAATTTTGACATTTTAATTCTCAGATGCCTGGTATAGTATTAAACAAAAAGCAGTATTGCATGGGTTTACCAATGCTGATCTTTTAATCCTAAACAATTTTTGTACACAAATAGAAATTGAAATCGTTGATGTTATTCTATAAGTTAATTTGTTTGCAATTTCACTCAAGATGAGTATGATTTTTGATGCAGATTTTACTAGCCAAAAATGTATTTTCTATATGAATTAATTGCATCTAGAAAAGTAAATAATAGAAACTGCAGTAAGACCAAAACTCAAAAATTTGTCTTGTCTCCAAATTTTAAAGAAGTTTGTAAAATCCATGGATGCTCTCCAACTGTTGATTTTATCTGGCAAAATATGGTGCAAATACCATTAGTACTTTCATGTTAGCTGCATACCATTGACAAACTTTAGAGCTCTTCACTATCAACAAATATTTTTAATTTCAGGCAGAAAATATTTAACAATTGTTCTCAGGATGACATCAAGTATATAATGAAAATAAAAATACATACATGAATAAATGTTTGTATAAATAATTATTATCTTGTTGATCTAGCTTCACTCAAAACAAATTTAAAATATTTCTTCTATGATTATTTTCTAGGAGAAACCATACGTTATGTGCTGTTGTAGTTAGCATTACTCTTGTTTGACACCAAACATGCCTCTGTATCTGAATGCAGAATATTATAAATTTTTCTTGTACGAAGAGTGATTATCATAATTGTTCCTTATCGCATACGTACCACATATCATTTGCAATAGTTTTTCTTTTATATTAGCAGGGTGAAAGTCATAAATTGCCAAATATTGTTCTTATACCATATTCTTATTGCATTCATTTAATTTAAAATATAAACGTTTTACTCATTTCATTTAAAATACATGACTTTCGCTCATTTCACTTAAAATACATGCTTTTCACTATTTCTATTTAAATTACTAAAAGAGAAATATCAGAAAAAATAATGCCATAATTCAAAAGATTTTATTTAAACATTAAAGAATTGGTTCTAATTTACACACAAAATATAAATGCTTGAATTGATAAAAACGCTATTGGACAAATTTGTGCCAAATCTCTGCTATTAAGTTATTACAGGTTTTTTCTTTCGAACAGAAAAAATTCCATTTTTATTAAACTGAAATATGTTTTATTGTACTGAATAAGTGTGTGCATAATTTTTTTGCTCCATGTGCTCTAATCTGATTGTCTACGAAAATGTACCGCTGGTGAAAATGATGTACACACTAAACTTTTGTGACATATGCACTTTAATTGTGCTATTTTTATCTCCTTTTTAATGTAATTTCCAAACGGTTTGAAATTTATTCTTGGTAATTAAACGGGTCTCATTTTCACCTTCATAGGTACCTTCTGTGAAAATTAGAATGACATCCGTTAAGTATTTTTTTTAGTTATGCTTGACGAAATGTTTTAATATCTATCATCAGGTGTGGGGAATTACATAAATCTCCTCGCTAGTGGCGAGTGGATTTTCTGACCAGGCAAGTGAATTTTTAGGCAGTCTTTTAAGGCCATTCTCATATCCAAAAAAGCTACTTTCTGACACATTTCTGAATTCATTTTTGTTCAGAAATGCATGAAATTAGCAGGTGTTCTTATTCAGGAACTATTTAATCAAATGGAGTTTTCTATTTTTTTTATAAAGGCAGAACATCTTGTAGAAAATACTGTCAAAGTTAGCCGAATTCCTGATAAAGTAGCGCAAGAAAGGGGAAAACTTGTCATCACGTGACACCAATAGCTTATAACTTGATAAATAATTTATTTATCTTAAAAAGTAGAAAACTGCTGTTAGATTCCAAATCGCTTCAATAGTCAGGCTTGCCTTTAAGTTTAACAAGTTGGAAATTGTACGTCAAACGTTACAAACGAGGTGCGTTCGTACGCACGTTTTAGAATTAAATTCATGATATCCCGTGCGTAGAACGGGTTAAACAGCTAGTTAAGTATATATTTTATGACACTGTTCATACAAATATCTTAACTAGTTATATAAATATTCAGATATATATGTATCAGCTAGTTATATAAATATTCAGATCTTGATGATTTTTAATTCTGTGAAATGAATTATATCGTCTGCAGATTAATTTCTGTAATAAAATAAGTATCTCGGTCGCTTCACGATTTAACATCCATCGGAAGCTCCTCTAACAAAAAAGCACCGATTTAAAAAAAAAATCAAATTTCTTAATAAATATTTTTATTAATATCTCCTAAAGTTTTGATTCGATTTTGATAAAATTTGAAATGTCTCGATAAATTTATGCAAAGATAATATATTTCAAATTGCAAACCATTTGGTTGGGTAGTTTTTGCGTTGTTATATGCGGACAGACAGACAGACGGACGGACAGACAGACAGACGGACGGACCAAACGACGACTATAGGTGCTACGTATTTATATAATTACGAACGCACCTAAAAAGTGAGTCAGAAAGTTTTGCGTTGTTAAGCAGTGAATTTGAGAATTGCCTTAAACACTGCAGTCTGTAAAAAATATACGAAAACTTTCAAATATTTTTATTTGTTGGCCACATTTCATGTTTTTCCCAATTTCTGCAATGTAAACACAGCACTACATTCTAACCTACACTAAACCTTTTCTTTTGCATATCTTTCTTAATTTTATACAAATGTTAATATATAGCAATACATTGTAGTAATCAATTATTTTTGCATTCACGTAAATTTTGCCATAATTATTTTTGATTATGTATATTCTATCTTGCTGGCTGGTAAAAACAAATCTTTGGCTGGTAAGATTTTATAAAAATTCCCCACCCCTGTGTACTGTAGTAAATTTAATAATAATATATGGGGTAAAGTAATATTGTGCTGTGTATGAGTCTCTGTTTTCACTCAAGACAAATAGTTGCTTTTATTTATATATTTCCGAACTTTCTGGAAGTTTTGTTTGACAATGAGCTCTATTATTGTGCTTGAAAGATCTAACATTTTGTATTTTCAGTGACATAAAAAAAGCAAGATTATTGTTAAAAAGTGTTCGAGAAACCAATCCACTTCATCCTCCTGGTATGTAATTTTAGACTGTTTTCAAATAGTTTCATTATTGCATAAATCCTTAAAATATTTTTTTTTCACAAATAATATATTTATTATTATTATCTTTATTATTGTTTAAATGTTGTAAATTTTATGAATAGTAGATTTTTTAGCATAAATTCTAACATCCCATCACTTCTTTAATAGAAAAATATTACAGCTTAAAAAATTTCATAATCAAGATACTTTATTCAAATCCGTGTTATGTAAACTCCTTAAAGTCACATCCATAATTCACAAGGACCAATACCACACTTAAATTTCATTGAATCAATGTATCTGAGCTTTTATTATTTTGCAATAAAAGAAATAATAAATTTCATTCTGCTAATAACTATCTTATAAGTTGTAAATGAAAAAATCATTAACTTATTTAGAAAAATGAGATGAATATATATTGCTGGAATCGGGGTTCAGAAAAACTACTTTTTTATTGTAGCGAACTACAACTACTTTATCAAAAATGTAGTTAACCCCTTCGGCCCTGATTTTTTTTCAATTTTGGGAAAAAATTACTGTTATGCTAATCAAATTAAAAATAGCTATCGGAATCACAGAAGTTAGGATTTAATGAAAGTTAACGAATGCGTTCTTTACCAAAACCTCACAAATGTAGTTATTTTGCGTGTTTTTCATATAACTATAGTCTAAGGAAGAATTTTTGAAGACGTTTGGAAAATGTTGTATTACAACTAAATTAAACAAGCATAAAAATTTAGTAATATTTTTTATCTTTTATCACAAATTACCAATTCGGAAAAGGATTCCCAAATTTTAATTTAAAGAGTGAAACTATGTTTTAATTAAAAGAAATGCCAACGGCTTGCTAATAATTATGAAATTTATTATTATTATTATTATTACTAAATGCTAAACATAAGTGAAGTCATAATAGGAAATGTAGAGATTCATACTATCACTATTAGGTGCTGGAATTAATAAAAATAATGTTTAAGACAAAATAATACTCAATAAAAGATATGTCCTATTAGTAGGACATCAGGGCCGAAGGGGTTAACTGCAACTACTTGTTTAAAAAAGTAGCGACTACAAACTACTTTCCAAAAGTAATCACTACTTAGCAATTTTGTCAAAGGGTTCAATTTACAGTTAAAATTGAAGACACGGATTAAATAATAAAGTGACACTTCATTATATCGCATCTGCCGTGATACTAAATATAGTGATACTAAAAAATATTCTGTTACATAACGGTCAATGGAAAAAAATTGTATTCAGTACATTTTCATTTTGTTACATTGTTCCAAACATTATAAAATTTATATGCATCATTAAGGTGGGTGGCAACATGCTTTGTTTAGAGTATGGAGTAAGGAGCAATTATATTTCATTTCCAGGGACGCACAAAATAATTCCATTACATTATAATCTATGGTCAAAAATCGTTTACTGTGTATTTTAATGATATTACACTATTTCAAACATAGTGACATTGATGTACATTATTAAGGTGCACTACAACATGTTTTTTGTTCATAGATTATTGAGTATGTAGAATTTATTGTTTATTTATAGTGACATTCAGAAGAATAAAGTTACAGGAGAGACTATAAGCCATAATTGCTGGGTGTGTGTTTTCAGCTATGATATGTACTGTCATGAAAGTTTTCCACGGAAACCCCGCTTTTTTTAAAGCCTTTCTGTCTGTTTCTGAGATCGATGCAAATCCGTCGAGAAATTGTGACCAAAATTTGGGGGGAGGGGGTACACCGATACCGAATTCTTTCGCTATCACCGGCAATCCGCGGCTGCAGCAAATAATGTCTCGTGACTCTGCGTACGTTCATCCATTCATCTTGTTTCAACCGAAGGCGGAGCTACTTTCGTGACGTATGCTCTCTAGAGGCTGTAAAACTAAGTCATTTTCTCTCTTTTCTACCTCTTCAAGTGAATGTTGTAGCACACCACACTTCGTGATGTCGTACAGTTATTTTGATCACGCGTTTGTTATCACAGTTTCGATTCGTGATATTTTATAACAGAGAATAACCAGAAAGCAAAATAACTTAAATTTTCACTTTCAGCGTCTTGTTTTTCTCAAGAATCGCGGATCGCGCTACTTAATTTTGATCAGCTATCAACAGCTTGCTGCATACGTGTCTGCTACGAGGATTTTTTTTTGTTTTTCGAAAATGAATATAATAATTAGACTTAACGACGAGCATAAAGCCCGTGAAGTTGATGGTCAAGAAAAAAATAAAGTTATATTTCCAGGGCTGGATAAGACCGTCAAGATAAAGTGGAAAAATGGTGAAGAAGATTTGGTGGAATTGGTATATAAAAGATGGCTTACGGAACAGATGTACCATTCGTCCTCAGTCCACCATCTTGTTTTTTAAATCAAAACCCATTTGGATAATTTTCATCTTTATTTACTTATTATAAACACGTTATTTAATTTAATTCATCTTGTTTTTTAAATCAAAACTCATTTGTTTTGTTTCTCATTTCCAAAATAATTATCCTTATTTACTTAGTATAAACACGTTTATTTAATTTAGTTAACTAATTTATTTATATTTAATAATAAAAGTTCAATTAAAAAAAAAAAAAATGGTGAATGGTACATCTAAGCCCTTTAAAAAACTCTACTGCAGATTTCTCACTTTTCAAAAGTCTGTACTTGACAGTTTGCAAGGCATATAGTGTCTCGATGTTCATGCGGTCACATTCCTGGTCCAATATAGCACTCATTGAACTGAAAGCACTTTCAACTTGAGGCCGATGAAAACAATACTTAAAATAGCTTTCACCATTTTTGATAACACTGGATATTTTCCATTTTTGGAAACAAATGCCCGCCATACATCAATCCTAGTTAAATTGCCATTAATTGATAGACAGGGCAAATTGTTGTCTACTTGATATCTGTGGACTTCAAAATCATATGCTGTAATATCAGCTGCATCCAGCACATTTTCTACTAGCTCAGGAAGCCTTTTCTATCTAGCTAAAGTTGTGTGATGTCCCCTTGCAGTTGGATCAATGGCTGACACGCATTTCAACAAAGTATTCCTTAAGGGCAAAGTTTTTTGTAAGTACTTCGTACAGTTAACAAATTCTGCCTTAGCATTTTCTATAAATTCAATTACTTCAAATCGTTTTTTTTTTTTTTTGGGGGGGGGGGGGAGGATAATAGAAGATGCATTGCTTCCAAAGTACATTTGAGAAGTAGGCAAAAGATTATCATTTTCAAAATCTAAGTCCAAGATTTCTGCCATCTGCTTATTTTGCAGAATTTGAGGGTTTTACAAATAACGACAAAAAATCTAGAAAAATTTGTCTCTGTTCATCATATAATTTATGAACAAGGAGTTCTTTCATTTGGAATAGACACACATATAAGTTATCATTTTTTATTATTTTTTTATATTCATGCATTAATCTCTTTTTTTAAAATAATTATATTTAATAACTTATGTTGTACATTCATATGCACGTCACATCCGTCTTCATATTGCGAAAATTTTGTATCATGCGGAGTTCAGCTTTTTTGGCCAAATTGCACTTCCATGCCTGTATGCATTTTAAAACTTAACTAATTTTTTGTGTATTATGAGGTGTATAGATTATATACATGGCCACTCAAAAGAATTCACATATATTACTGGCTATGCACAGCAATTGATGAAAATAAATTTTTACTGCATTGTTTTTTTTTTTAAATGTTTATTTAGGTATCTCATTTCATTGTATGAACAAAAAGGAAATTTCTGCATTCTATTCCAATTTATTGAAAGTGTTTCATAATCTATGCCTGATGCATGATTTTCTGTTGTTGTTAAAATTTTAATCTAGGGAAATATATATTAAGCATGCAAGAATAACATATATTAAGAAATTTTAAGATGCTCATTTCCAGAGAAATGTTTTATTTGAGAGATTTTCAGTTTTTTTTTCTTGCAGATAAAGTATTAAAAATAATATGTTGCAATAACTAATTATTTTTTTCTGCAACAAATCTTAATTTTCCTTCAAAAGTCTTTTTGATATTAATAAGACTTTAATTTTTTCATTATCTTTTATTTTTATTTATTTATTTTTAAATTCACAGCATGGATCGCTTCTGCCCGTTTGGAGGAAGTTACTGGTAAATTACAGACTGCACGTAATCTTATTATGCGAGGTTGTGAAATGTGCCCTAAGTCTGAGGATGTGTGGTTAGAAGCTGCACGTCTCCAAGTGAGTTATTACTAAGTTCAGTTTTTTCCTGTTACTGTTTAATTTTATTCATTTGTTGTTATCCTTTGGAAAATTTTAAGTGCTTTTGCCTGTAGTTTTTAAGTTGTAATATGATATAAATTGTAAGAATATCTTATGAATTTTTTTTTGAAAACCTATGGTGAAATTATGTAGAAAGATTAAGTTTTTTGTTAAAGTGGATAAAACTGCATATGAAAGGTTTAAGTTAATGTAAACAATTTATAACATTAAAGCAACATATTAAAATACTTTCAAGGATTTAACCAGATTTAATAGCAAGGGGGCTGCCTTGAAAATGATCAATGACTGGGTGCCTCAACAGTGAGTTCAACAAAACATGCAAAAAATGACTGAAATGGTCACTACTTGTCTTGGAGACTCATTGAGAGATTTGCTGGAATTTTTAAAATGTTTGTGTCTATCATATTTTAACAGAAATACTCGAAAAATAAAATTTGTTTTTGCATTTGTATGCCTTGATTCACATTTGTTGATGAAGGAACTAAAGGTATGCCAGAAATAAAAATTATAGAGGTTTCAAAAACTGTTATATATGTCTAATTTTATTTTTACTTGAGTTTTTTTATGCAAATTCGATTAAAAAAATTCTTTTATTTTTTAGATGATTTGTTTAGATTTAACGCATTCAACTCAATTAAAAAAAAAATATATATATATTATACACTTCTATAACTTAATCTGGGGGCCTTCTATAATTTAAAAATAACATTATTAAAGGCAAAAATCAAATTCACAGCTTATGTTTGTAATTTAATTATCACCTACATAATGGAATAAATGAAATAATATTTCCTTGTATACACATATATACATTACTATGCTTTTTTTAATACTTTTTTACATACATACTTTGTCTTATTTATATGTTCTGTCACAAGTACTGTGTGTTTAGATAATTTGGTGTTTTTAGTATACTGTTGAAATTTTATTTTGTCCTTATTGTTTTTAAAGTTGTGATGATTTTGTATGTTTTTATTTATAGCCTTCTGATTTGGCTAAAAGTGTAATAGCTCAAGCTCTTCGCCATATTCCAACCTCAGTTCGATCATGGATAAAGGCTGCAGATTTGGAGAGTGAATTGAAAGCAAAAAAGAAAGTTTTCAAAAAAGTATGTCATTAGTACTTTTTTTTTTAGTGTGATACAATTAATTAACATTTTCTGCATTTATGTAATCTAATTTTTTTATTTTTTTTCTTGAAATTATTTCTAGCTTCCGATAAGCTATGATTCCTCTTATTTTCTTTATGTATATATTTTTCTTTTTGTGTACAATTAAAAATACCGAATATTTGTAATATGCATTGTAATTTTTTGACAAACTATATTTAAATGTGCAATCAGAAGCAAGACTATTGCATATAAATAAAAAAGCTCACTTGAATTACTGAAGTCTACATTGTATGTTGTTAGTGACATATAAATAATTTTTTGTAACTTTGAAAGCTTACTAAGAATCATCAGTAAAATAAATGAATCAATTTTTAAATTGTAATGGTTTATGAAAGTACTTAAAAAACTTAAGAAAAGTTTACTATTTACTTCTTCTCTGAATACTATATTTTTATATAACAGCAATTTGTGGTTTAAAAAAAAGAGATAACACATTGGCTGATAAGTTCCCGGTCTAATAAAGAAAACACAACTTTTTAACAAAACTTTATAACTTTAATAAATAACATAACTTTAATAATAAATAATAATTTAATAATATTAATTTAATAATAATAATAATTTAATAGATAAATAATAATAATAATTTAATAGATAAATAATAATAATTTAATAGATAAATAATAATAATAATTTAATAATAAATACCATAATTTTATAACGGAAAAGCTCCAAACAGTGCTCAGAATCATCGACTCCTCGTTGTTTTAGGTCAAAAGTCAACACACGCGACCCACTTTGACAACAGCTTTTTCATAAACAAATGTTCATTCAAAATAAAACCTACGCGTTCCTTGGATATCTTCAGAGTCTGATCTATCTCCTGCAACTTCACATTACGGTTCCCCAAAACGATTTTGAGGACTTTTTTTTGTTTTCCGGAGTAACCACCTCTTTTGCGTGGTGCATCACTGGTGTCCGTACAACTACGTTTAAATTCAGCAAACCAGTCAATAATGGTTGATTTACCTGGTGCAGTGTCCAGATAATGCTTATCAAACCAAGCTTTTGTTTGAACGGTGTTTTTTCCCATCAAATAACAATTCTTGAAATTCTTGTTTATCTATTTTTTTGTTTATCAACAAAGTCGTTCAACTAAAACCACTCTAACGTTTTATCTACACAGCGAATCGTCATGACATTTTTCCTGCTACCTTTTAAAGTTAGTATTTACTAAAAAAAGCATCGGTTCGGCGATTGCAACGCCATCTGTGTGCCAGACCGGGAACTTATCAGCCGATGTATTAATAAAAAAAGAGATATGCCATTCAACCTTTAGCCTTTTTTTTTTTTTTTGATTAAAATACTATATATATAATTGTAATCACACATGTTTGAAAATAAGTGTAAAAATAAAAGAAAAATGTATTAAATGAGAGAGTGACAGTACAAAAATAGAAAACTATGAATGTGTTACGGAATCATCAGAGGATAATTATATCCACAATTCATAGTGGAGACATGTTATGTTATTTCATCGAATATTGTCGGCATAAAGTCTAAAAATGACAATATTAAACTCCTTATAACATATATAAAAAAATCCCAGAATGATTGAAATATATTAAGATAATCAAGACTGTAAAGATGACCAATAAATGTAAAAGCAACTCACAATATGTTTATTTAAGTTTGAAGGTACTTAATAATTTATTATAAATATGCTTTGAAAAGGAGAATGAAATACCAAGTCAGCATTAACATCAGTTATATTGTTATATCTTTTTTTCCATGTACACATAATTAAAAAGCAAGATGTAATATATTAAAATGTACATGGACTATTAATTTCTTTCAGTGTATTATATCAAAAGATGATTAATAAATATATAAGATAATAAATTAAAATAATATTGTAAATGAAATAAAGAAAACACATTGACAGATTTTATCATTCTGTCTATTTCCTATTGTTTGGAAGACCTTGTTAATCCACTTGGTTAAAAATCCATTGTCGTATGGAGTTAAAATAGAGTATTAAACAAAAAGTATTAATTGATTTTTAAAAAAAAACCGAACAGATAAATATATGTTGTGATCAACTGAGCAGAGGCTCGTTGCTAATTAAGGTTTCAGCATCAGTGTACAGACTGATTTTGGGTGCTGCCAGATTAGTAGAAGTGTATTAAAAATAATTTGAGTACTCAGGCTGGTATGAAGATTGGCTGTGGCTGGAGACTATCTTCAAGTGCATGTTGAAGATTTGTGTCCACAGTAGGCTTGGCAATGTAGAAATTTCTTAAATTGATTTATCGCCCATTTAATATTCCGATATAGTGATAAATCGATTTAATACTGATTTCATCTTTAGAAAAGAGAACCAATAATGGATTTTTTCATTCTTAGTGATGAAATGAGGCTTTCACGTAGCCCTCATATACACAGAAGCTCTTAAATTGATTTGTTAACCATATTTTATAACAATATTATGGTAAATCAATTCCATTTCAGATTTAGCCTTTGTAGTATAATTTGAAGTGTAAATAACAAATTTGAATAAATATGCTCTGTGAAAAATTCATTAAAGTAATTTCAGTGCATTTATATGTAAGCTGAACAATTAATTTCATTTTTTTTAAATATTAAACTTTATTATAAAAATAGTAGCTATTTTTGGCTATATTCTTTTCAATTATAAATGCATAATGAATTTCAAAAAAATATTTTAATTCCCCTCCACCTCCACCCCCCCCCCCCCCCCCCCTCTAAAACAAAAAAAGCTCTGACCACCCTTGCCATTTCCCCCAAAATTTTTCAAATAAAGTATGTGGGCTTGGGTACAACAGCTTCTTCTACTTAATTGAATTCTAATGTACTTACTGTATTTAACTATGCTTGATTATGCTTCATGTATGCTAATGCATTTTAAACATTTACAGGCTCTGAGTCACATTCCTAATTCTGTAAGACTCTGGAAAGCAGCTGTTGAACTTGAAGATGCTGAAGATGCTCGTATTCTTCTAAGTAGAGCTGTTGAATGTTGTCCAACCAATACAGATCTCTGGTTGGCTCTTGCAAGACTGGAAACTTATGAAAATGCTCGTAAAGTTTTAAATAAAGCTCGTGAAAATATTCCTACTGATAGACTCATTTGGATAACTGCTGCAAAATTAGAAGAAGCTAATGGTAACAGCAGGATGGTAGAAAAAATTATTGATCGTGCTGTCACTTCATTACGAGCTAATGGTGTTGAAATTAATAGAGAACAGTGGTTAAACGATGCTGTTGAATGTGAAAAAGCAGGTTCGGTATTAACCTGCCAAGCTATAGTTAGAACTATTATAGGGATTGGGGTTGAAGATGAAGATCGGAAACATGCTTGGATGGAAGATGCAGAAACTGTAAGTCTATTAAACCATTTTTGCATTTATCAGTTTTATGATTTTTTTATTTTTAAAATTTGTTATTTGTTTTCCTTACTAGATTTTGTGTGAAAATTTTATCATGTTATGCTTAAAGAAAATTTAAAAATCAGTGATTAGCTATTTGATTTCATATCCTTGTTAATGGTCAAAGTCTGGGAGAAATTTGAAAGGAAAGAGAGAAAAACGATGATAGTCCAACTGTGATATTTCATCTGACAATATCATCTGTTAGCTAGATAAGCATATAATCTTTTAATAACTTTGCATTGAGGCAAAAATGAAGGTAATCCTTTGAACACAATTAAAAATAGTTATAAAGGAAGAAGATCATTGAAAGTCTGCCTGAAAAACTGAAATAATTTTGAATAACTAGTTTGTAACTATCATTGTTTTTCCCCTTGACCATTCATTTTAATTGAGGGTTTAAAACAAAAACAGCACTTGTCAAGAATTTAAAATGTTCAGAAAAAGGTAATGAATGCCTCTGGACAAATATTATTGTTTTTATGGGATAACCAAAACTTTTTTTACCACCATTGCACATGGCATCTTTTTAAAGATGTGTGATCCACTGATGCATCATACAGAAATTAGAGTGTTAAGCAAGAAAAGCATAAAAAAAAATGGGGAATATTAGTAACTGAAGAAAAACCGTTTGAACAAAGCCTAGCTGGTTCTTTGCTTTAATGAAAATTTAAGGATGTAGTACGAAAAAAGTACTACTTAAGCAATATTTTTAAAGTATTCATAGTTAAATTGCAATGGCTGTAGTTTTTTCATATTGTTTGGCTATATTTGTGTAGATAATAATATTTTTTTGTTTAGGATAAAGCTGTAATGGCAAATATCCTGTGAACTAATTCTTCATACTAAAGTCATAAGTACAATAAAAAAGTGATATTTTAATCAAGATTCATCAGGCTTTTCTTATTCTTTGTGATTACTTATAGCTCTCTTCTTTATATTTTTTATGCTTCATTTTAATCTTTAATCAATATTTTTGTCTACAAATTATGCATTTATGAATTCTATTTTGTTCCCTCCTCCCTCAACAATAGTAAATAAATGTGTTAAATGATTTATACTTTATTCTTTTACTATCAATTTTTTAGTGTGCCTCTCAAGGTGCCTATGAATGTGCTAGAGCTATTTATGCTCATGCATTGTCCATGTTCCCAAGCAAGAAAAGCATCTGGTTACGAGCTGCTTATTTTGAGAAAAATCATGGCACTAGGTTAGTCTGTGTTTGATAATTTATTTTCTCATAATTCAAGTGTATTATTTTTTTAATTATCTGTTATTCTAATTTAACAATGAATTACACTATAAATTAGCTTATTAATTCATAATTGTCCACACATAAAAGTAATAACAATAATAATTTAAATGTATTTCTAAGTAGTAACAACTTTTTGTAAATTACTAATTTTGCAAAATTTTTATTTTTTACTAATCAACATTGTAGCTTTGATTTGGTGTTATTTTCTATGTAAAAATATTGATATTCGTTTTTAATAAATAATGTAATATATTTTTAACTTTAATGTGTTTTTAATCAGAGAATCTTTGGAAGCCCTACTACAAAGAGCTGTTGCCCATTGTCCTAAAGCAGAAGTCCTGTGGTTGATGGGAGCAAAATCAAAATGGCTTGCTGTAAGACATTTTTTCATGTATTATATTATTTTCCTTTGTAAAATTGCTTGTAAGATTTCTTTCACATTTTGCATTATTTAGTATGTTGTAATTCTTTTTCTTATTTTTACCTTACGCATTTATTTTGTATGATAATTATATACAGTGTATGATATGTGTTTGATAATTATATACATATATGTCAAACTCTGAAAGTTCCCTTAATAATAAATAATTAATAGCCATGATTTTTAGAAATCTCTTTGTTTTGTCAGTAATGGAAGGCAGTCAGATTTTTCCGGTTCGTGGAGTCCAATTTTGTAGGAAATAAACACAATTATGAATGAAGCAGCAACTTAACAATTGTAAAAGCATTATTATTTCAGTCATTTTGCAATATTTTTATGTATGAGCTATTTTAAGGTTTATTGATGAGAGCAGTTTAATTGAAGTTAAGTTTTAATGTCTCTGTTTCGTTTTAGTTTATTTATTTATTTTTTTGTTCTTAACCCACATGTACAAGGATGGGGGATGGAGCCCATTGAAATTCAACGAAAGAAAATGTTTAAAATAAGCTAAGAATTAGATTAGCTAATGCAAGATTGATTGTTTATTATAATTATTTGTGTAGGTTTATTATAAATTCAATTTAACAGTCCTTTTTTTAAACATTTTCTTTCGTCGAATTTCAATGGGACCCCATCCTTGAAATGTGGATTAAGCACAGAAAAATTAATATATAAACTAAAACAAATATTATTTTTAACCAAAGTTAAACAGTCACTGCCATTACTACAGTGAGATAATATTTTTGCATGTTTTGAATCATGTGAATAATGTCACCCTTCATTGTTTGCCACTAGCTGAGATGTCCCTGCTTACTGAAAGGTTGGACAGCTCTGATTTATAGTAGCATATAAGAGTTTAAATTTTTCATCGTTGTGAATTAGAAATAATTTATGTTACATAATTTATCTATATATGATATATCTATCTATCTATATATATATATATGTAACGAACCCATCAACAGGGCTTGCTGCCATTTGAAGTCTGCATTGGCGTAATTTCTAAGATCAATGAAATGTAGTGATGACAGAGTAGATACACCATTATTTCCTGGAATTTGACTTTTATTCTTTTTTATTACACTATGATCCTTGTTTTAAGTCAGACCCAGGGGAATTAAAAGTCTGTTGAACTGAATGTCTCATGTTTTAGAGCACCGAGAATAGTCAGTTGGTGCAAGCATTCTCAGGACGGGCCGAGTGGCTAGCCGTAATTAATTTCAGCAAATTATTCATGAGAGAAAGTCACACAAAAGCGTGCGCTCCATTCTAAATATGGAATACTTCTGCTAGAGTGTGACACCAAAGAAATGGGAGTTTCTTACAGTTAATTTGCCAGAACATATCCAGGCATCATGACATTTTATGGGTTTGATTCTCTGGGACCTCAGCTTGGTAACCACAAGAAAGGAGAATCATGTAAACTCAGCATTTTTACTCTCAAAGGATGGATACTTTTAAAGCACAAAAGTAATAAATGTGTGGCTGTAAAACAAAATTAACAGGACCAATTTAGATTTAAGTATAACTTTGAAAGTTAGAGAAAATTTTTGAGGATTTTAAATTTTGAACCTTTTAATTTTGAATTTTAAAAAGGTTTAAATTTTTATCCTTTCATCCCCCCCCCCCCCTCCTTTTAAAATGAAAACCACAGTCCTTGCCTGCAAGGGCGGTGCAAGCTCAACCATGGAATTTAAAAACAACTTTAAATACCATTTTTTTTTCTCATTTGGATTAAGACTTTCAAACCAGCTGGGCCTACTTTTAATAAGGTACTAAAAATAAGGTATGTATGATACACCAAAGATTATAGGGCAGAGTGGGGTGATTATTGGTCACTTTTCATAAAGATCCATATAACTCAGTAACTAAATTTAATTGAAACAAAAATTTTATACTTGCAGAAAGAGAATCCAATCCCTAACAATCTTAATCAGTTTTATTTTTTTAAAATTATATATAATATTAATAAAATAAAAAAATGTCTGACCAATAATCGCCCCGGCAATGGGGTGATTATTGGTCAGGGATGGGGTGATTATTGGTCAGGGATGGGGTGATTATTGGTCATTGTTTTATGATCAAATACCAACATTTTAAACACTTAAAAATTTAATAAATGATTAAATGAAACATTCTTGGAATAAATTTAATACTTTATATTGTTTGTAAATATAAACAGAGTTATGAAAAATGTTATAAAATAAAGAACATTACTAAAATGGTTGGAGCTTCAAATATATTTCACAAAATAATACGTTTATTTACAAAAGACTTTTGTATTTAAGGTAATGCAGCTTGCATTTCATCTTCCTCAATCTGAAATGGCCCTGTACTATAGAGTCTAACTGGTCCATAAAACACAAAGGAGTGCTTCACTGGCGCAAGATCCGTTTTCTTTGGCCAGCGATAATTTCTGCAGACTTTTCCAAAAATTTGCAAGACAAAATATCATCCTGAATACTAATAGCACGGCCGATGTATGGCATCTGTTCAAAGTAGACAGCATAGTACTTCTCTACACATATGGCTTTCTGTATTTTCCTTAATTTATTTGTAGCTGAAATATCAGAATCTTTTTTTTTTGCAGTTGCGGAATTTCTTCAGCTTACCCGTTTCTACTTCTATATCTATATCCGTATCTTGTGTGCATTCCTGTGTTTTCTTTCTAGTCTCAGAGGATGATGCTACTGCATCTTTAGCTGTATTCTTGTTTAGTGTTTAATGTTAATTCTTTTTTGATTCTTTTTCAACTTTTCCACACAATTTAACCCCTTCGGGACCGTCGGCTTTTACACAAATTTTATTCGGTTGGCACCACTTTTTTTTTTAAAAGCTACCTTTACTTCAACTATCACAAAAATGCTCTAATTAAAGAAAGCAAATATTACTTTTATTTTTTACTGGTGCCTAAAACAAATTCTGTATGCTCTTTTTGAGGGTGCATATATGCACCCATTGTCCCGAACGGGTTAATGAAATCCTCGTTCGTGATAACTGCTGCATTTGTACTGTAAAAGATGTTCATTATCTAAATATACAAGTTAAATTTTCAATCTCACCCCAATATCTCTTCAAGAAATGGATAAACAAAGGCTCAGTTATTTCAAATGTAATTTGTGTAAGAGGTCTGAAAAAATCAAAACAATGTGGTTCACTCTTAAAGTGTTGCCACATGAACTTGAAAAAACTTTTGAATGCAGACGCTGCCATCTAAAACTGACAAATATTAAACATTTCTGCACTGTTTGTGAGTTTATACGTAATTTTTAAGCTAAAATTACATGACCAAGAATCACCCCATGTTGACCAAGAATCACCCCATGTATATAGGGTGATGTTTAGCCCTCTATTTCCCTAATGTATGTACTCATACAGTGTTCATATACATACATACGTATTCTATGCATATTTCTCTTTCTATAGAACCCTTCTAGATCATGTAGCTAAATTTCATATTACAGGCACCTTATGAAAAAAAAAGCATGATTTTGTAATCCCTTATTTTTTGCTCAAGTTTTATACATATGTCTAGTTAAAATATTTTTTCTCATTAAATTATGTTTTGAACCAAAATATCGTTTGTGTTACTAATAACAATGAAATTGTCTAACACCCAGTATTTTTTTTCTTTTAATTTTATCATTAGTATTAATGAAAATTTAACTGACCAATAATCACCCCATGTTGCAAGTGACCAAGAATCACCCCGGTCTGCCCTATAGGATATTATATATAATGTAAACAATATGTAGCTGCAGCAAACAATAAAATAAAATAAAATAAATAAATAATATATATATTTTTTAATTCTTGAGAAGTTAGTATGCTATTTTTTAGCAATTCTGAGCATAAAAAGTCTCAAATTCAGCATGTTTTATATAAAGTTCAATATTTCATACTTGTTATTATGGGTACAAAATAAGTATAAAATTTTTCACTCTTCTTTAGCTATACAATACTATAAAAACTGTAAATAATATACTATATGTTACACTGTTTCAAATAGAAATATAACATAGAAAATATTTTAAAAATAGAATTCAAAAATACAGTAAAAATTAAAAAATAAATATTCAATTATTATAGTTATTCAGAAATATTATTTTCAAAATACAGTATATTTTCAATTTAAGTATAGTTCAAAATAAATGCAAATAGGGACAGAACAAATATAAAAACACAATATATGATCAGTTACAATCTATGTTACTACTCTATACTACCTATTTTCAGGCATATAGCTGCTTATAGGATGCATCAATGGGGATTATTCTCAGGATAAAAAAAAAATAATAATAATTAAACTTTAGCCAGAATTAATAAAAAAGAAAGAAAACAAACCCATTAACAGGTCTTGCTACCATTTGAAGTCTTCATTCCCGTAAGGTTTCTAAGATCAATGAAATATAGTTATGACAGAGTAGATACACTATTATTTCCTGGAATCTGACTTTTACTCTTTTTTTAGTACGCTATGATCCTTTTTCAAGTCAGACCAGGGGAATTAAAAGTCTCTTGAACTTAATGTCTTATGTTTTAGATCACTGAGAATAGCCAGTTGGTGCAGGCATTTTCAGGATGGGCCGAGCAGCCAGCCGTAATTTATTTCAGCAAGTTATTTGTGAGAAAAAGTCACGCAAAAACGTACGTTCTGTTTTAGACATGGAGTACCTCCGTTAAAGCACAACAAAAGAAATGCGAGTTGCTTACAGTTAATTAACCAGAACATATCCAGGCATCATGGCATTTTATGAGTTTAGTTCTCTGGGGCTCAGCTTGGTAACCGTAAGGAAGAAGAATCACATAAACTCAGCAAGTATGGCTGTTAAAGTTAGAAAAAAATTTTGGGGATTTTAAATTTTGAACCTTTTAATTTGAATTTTGAATTTTAAAAAGGTTTAAATATATATCCTTTCAAATGAATTTTTTATACATGCCTTTTTCCTGATGTTTTACATAATTTACATGCAATAGTATGTTTGCAATCCTTTTTTTTTAAATTTATTGCATCACAATATAATATTCCATGTCTAATCAGCATTGCCTTCTTTGAATAAAAATTGCCAGTAAAAACCATTTTAATATTTTAATTATGTATTTTTTTTTATTAAAATGTAAATTGAAATTCAGTATCTGTTGTTTTTTCTTAATTTGAAGCATGAAAAATTTTAAATACACAACAGATAGCTGCTTGACTATTTGAATTATCAGCTAAATAACTATCAGTTATATGAGTCGCTGAATAATTTAATTACTGTCAGGTTTAAAATAAGCAGAAACAACGAAACAAGACATAAGTTATTTTTTTTTTCTCTGTTGGAATCTATTTATACTAAATCAAAAATTTGGAACAATGCTATTCATTAAATGATGGTTAATGCATATGGTTACACCTTCTTTTTGTCTTTTACTGTTCATTTCAAAACCGTATTTGATTTTAATTCTTTAATTTTTTAGGGTGATGTGCCTGCTGCTAGAAGTATTCTATCATTAGCTTTTCAAGCGAATCCAAACAGTGAAGAAATTTGGCTTGCTGCTGTTAAGCTTGAAAGTGAAAACAATGAGTATGAAAGAGCACGTCGATTGTTAGCAAAAGCCAGGGCTAGTGCTCCAACTGCTAGAGTAAGTAACAAAAAAGTTGTTAAACAGCTTTATCGAATTTTATAAAAATAATTTAATTACTTGTTCAAATATGCTCAAACCTTTGTGTATATTTATATATATTTTAATATTGGTAATTTTCTCTAATTTTCTTAAAAGTAATTTTGTTTGCTTTTTGAACTTACAAAAAGTTTCTTGGATACCAGTTTTTCTTAAAATTTATAAATTAATAGAGGACTGGAGTTGAAAAATATCCTGTGAATAATAATACACAGCTCTTAAAAATGAAATTTAGAACAGCGTTTAAAATTTCACTACAAATTATATATTTACCCATTGTAGATTTTTTAAAAGAAAGAAGTCTTTCTTGATTTTCTTCTTTATTGTCACAAACACATAAAAAAACATGAACTTGACAAAAACACAAAAACTTCACAGTTGACATCCACAAACATATACAATGGAACTTCTGGTTTCACATTCTATTCACTAATGCAAAAATATTCTTAGAAATAAACCTATTTCAAATTACTTTCATCTAACATAAAAGCCTTAAATTAAATTATAAATTATTAAGTTCCCAGCCAACATAATACTGGGGAAATACAGTACAATAGAATAAAACAAGGACAATCCATGCCCTGCAAGCACCTTCCACCATCCAACTCAAAAAAACTGACTGATGTGAGAATTCTGAATCAAAATGTTCTTAGAATTACATAGTGGCACCATCTGTTATCAAACAGAGCAACTATTAACTGTACTGAACATACTCCCACCCATCAAGAAGTTAAACAGACGGAGGAACATTATCCTCTTTCAAAATTACTATATCATTCACTTTAAAATTTTCTGTATGCACTCTCCATTTTTTTCTATTATGTAAAGAACTCAAATAATCAATACTCCACCTTCTCCAAAAACATAATTTTAATTTTTGCACAATATCCCAACGAGACCGTAAAGACAAATTTTCCTCATTTAAAGGTTCAGCTAGGGAAGTAATAACATCACCAATTAAAAAATGAGATGGAGTCAATATATTTATACTGTCTGAATTGTTATCACTATCGATTGCTACTAATGGTCTGGAATTTAAGATAGATTCAAATGTTAAATTAGTACTTCCAATTACACGTTTCATATGAAATTTTACCGAACGAACAGCGGCTTCCCATAGTCCACCAAAATGCGGACTCACTGGAGGAATCATATACCACTCAATATTTCTTTGAGACAGAAAATAACAAATTTCTTAATTTCTTTCAATTGAACAAATAAATTTATATAAATCTGAGAGTTGCCTTTTAGCACCTACAAATGTTGTGGCATTATCACTATAAATATGCTGAGGAGCTCCTCTTCTAGAGCAAAATCTATTTAATGAAGCAATAAATGCCTCAGAGGTTAAATCACTTACCAGCTCCAAATGTAGAGCTTTAGTTGCAAAACAAACAAATAAAGCAATATAGCATTTGGTAGTTTTAGCTCCTCCTCTACCTCGATATTTCAAAATATTAATAGGCCCTGCATAATCGATTCCGCATGCAGAAAATGGCCTGTTAGGAGTAACTCTGTTAAGAGGAAGATCTCCCATTAACTGTTTGGAAGAGGCTGCTCTATACCTACAGCAAGTAACACATTTATGAATACAATTTTTAATTATCCTTTTGGCACGTATTATCCAATAACTCTGTCTAATGATGCCCATAAGTAAATTTAACCCAGCATGAAAATGCATAACATGAAAATATTTAACACTTAATACACTTAATTTATGCTGAGTTGGCAAAATGACTGGGTGTTTTGCATTGTACTGGAGAGGTGAATTTCGCAGCCTACCTCCCACCCTTAGCAAACCGTCACTATCAATAAAAGGACAAAGTGAGAAAAGCAAACTTTTTTTAGAAACTGATCTATTTGATCGAATACAACTAATTTCATCTGCGAAATATAGCTGCTGAACATAAGAAATAATCAAATTACCTGAATGTCTCCTTTCAGTTGTTGATAATGGGTAAAACTTACTTTTACTCACAGGGCTAATGTTCATTTTGCCAACTTTCTGTTTGCAATTTTTCACAAACCTAATACAAAAAGCTAAAACATCAATAATTTTGGTAAAAGAAGAATAAATTTCAAAATATAATTCAAACAGAGAATTATTTAAAGTTATTGAAAAACAAAATTTAGAGTTCTTTTTCTCTTTATTTACAGTGTCTAAATTAGTCTTAATTTGAGGTTGAGGCCAATGTTCTTGATTTAAAGAAAGCCATTTTGGGCCATCCCACCAAAGGGAACAATTAGGAAGATCCCTGGGAGATAACCCTCTAGACGCAATGTCAGCAGGATTTTCCCTTCCTGGAACATACCTCCAACAGTCAGATGGGACTGAATCTAGAATTTCAGAAGTTCTATTGGCCACATAAGGCTTCCAACACCTAGGATGAGATGACAGCCATGAAAGTACTACCTGGGAGTCAGTCCATGCATAGAACTTAATAACGAACGTATTCAAAATAGTCACAAGTGTAGAATATAGTCTGGAAAGTAGTAAAGCACCATTGAGCTCAAGCCTAGGAATAGAAACTGGTTTAAGTGGCGCTACCTTGCTTTTTGCAAACAATAGGGTCACCTTTGACTTTATTTCACCAGGTTGTACTACATATATCACTGCAGCATATGCCGATTCTGAAGCATCGCTAAATCCATGCAATATGATCTCTTTACTGGAAACTTGGATCCATCGGGGAATTCGAATAGAACAAACTTGTTCAAATTCCCTTTGGAATTTTTTCCAATTTGTTTGGAAAATTTCAGGAAGCGCAGTATCCCAATCTAACTTCATTAACCACAATTGCTGGTAAAACATTTTTATAGAGACAGTGCATGGTGCCAAAAATCCTAACGGATCAAATAATTTGGCAGATTGTGAAAGAAATTTTCTTTTAGTTATGTTATCATCAAATTGTAAATTAACGTTAAAGATAAAAATATCATTTGAAGAATCCCAGCTAAGCCCTAAGGCTTTGGAACAATCATCAGGATGGATTTCTAAATTTGTAGACTCAAGAGAATTTGAAGATAAATGAGTTAATACATCAGAAGAATTAGATCTCCACTTTCGCAAATGAAAACCTCTATTTTCTAAAGCCAGTGAAAGCTTTTCAATCACTCTAATAGCTTCTTCACTTGAGATTGAACCTGACATACAATCATCAACATAGAAGCTCTCTTGAATTATTGCAGCTATTGCAGGATCGTCTTTCTCTATGTCCTTTGCAACTTGATATAAGCAGCGAGTAGCCAAGAATGGAGCTGAAGATGTCCCATAAGTAATAGTTCGCAGCCAATATTCCTTTAAAGCTGAGTATGCTGATTCTCGCCAAACAATACGTTGTAAATCTTGATCTTCTGGAGCAATCAAAACTTGTCTATACATCTGCTGAATATCAGCAGTAAAAGCAACAGGATTTGTTCGAAATCTTATCAGAATAGTAAAAAGATTTGGTTGTGGAAATTGTCCAACAGCCAAAACAGAATTTAAAGAATTACCATTAGATGGTTTGCATGAACCATCAAACACCACACGTAACTTTGTTGAAATAGTCACTTTTTATAACAGAATGATGCAGAAGGTAATATACTTTGTTGCTTGTAGAATTTGAATTTTTGTCCACAAGTGTCATATGACCAAGATCTTCATATTGCTTCATAAAATTTCTGTACTCATTTTCAAAATTTTTATCAAACTGAAATTTTCTCTCCATAGCGAACAAACGTGAGACTGCCATGGACTTAGAATCTCCTAATGACATCACATCTTTATAAATTGGTAACTTAACTTCAAATCTATTCTCTGGAGTTACTTTGTAAGTTGAGCAAAAATGTTGTTCACAAAAATTTTCTTCATCAGACAACTGTGGAATTTTAATGTTTATTTCTTCAGTTTGCCAAAATTTTTGCAATAATAGATCAACATTTAATTCACTTGCAACACTAAGAAAATGAGAATTGATACTAGAAGAATATTTACATTTAGGTTCCAATTTTCCAGCTACCACCCAACCAAACATAGTATTTTGGGCAATTGGCTCATTCTCAGTACTCACAATTCTACCATATCTTAAAATAGTAAAGAAACAGTCAGATCCCAAAATAACATCACATTCTTGCGGTTTCATGAAATCTTCATCTGCTAAGGTAATACTTTTAAGATATTCCATTTTTTTCGTATCAAGTAATTCAGCTGGTAACTGAGATGTTACTTTAGGCAGTATATAAGCCTGAACCTTTAAGGACTCATTAGAAAGCTTAGACCCAACTGTAAGAATCACTGAACCTCGAGTTTGTCCAGCTGATACTCCGGCAATTCCATTTAGAACAATTCTGTCATTTTTTCTTTTTAACCCTAAAGTTCTTATAACATTTTCACTTACAAAGGTGCATTCTGAACCAGAATCCAGCAAAGCTCTGAAAGAATAGGCTTTATTTTCATTATTATATAACAGAACTCTAGCAGTAGGAAGAAAGGAAACACATTTGGAATTATTGAAAGAAGCACTAGAATTAATTTGTAATTCATGAGATGTTGACTCGTGTACAACTTCCCTACTTGAAAGATTGTTTTTATTCTCAGATAAATGAGGAAATAATTTAGTTTGTCTGAATAGTGCAAGCATTATTACCCTTACTCTCTTCATGTAAGAGTGTATTGTGTTTACTTTCACATTTAAAACATTTTAAATGAGAATTAGGACATTCCTTAACTTTATGAGAATTTAAACACAAAAAACAACAGTTATTACGTTTAACAAAGTTTTTTCGGGCAAAAACATCCATAGATTTAAATTTTACACATTTGTACAATGGATGCATTCCTTGACACTTCAAGCACACCTTTGATTGTTTATTATTTGAAGTGTACTTGGAACCAACAAAATTTGAGCTTTTGGAATGTTTAATATCACTTTCATTGTTAGAGATGAGCTCTAAAGAAGAACATCTTACACTTAAAAAATCAAAAAATTCTTTCAAAGTGGGAAATTCATTTTCTGTACTTTCAATGGACCAAAGTCTTCGACTTTCAGGATCAAGTTTTTGGAATAACAAATATATTAACCATGGATCTCTATTTGTAGCTTCATCACCAACAGCTTTCAAACCCCTAATAACTTCATCACTAGTATTAAGCAAATTTCTTATATTTATGCTATTAGGTTGAAGAACTGATTTCTGGTCTAAAAATAATTTAATCAAAGAATTGACAATCTGTTTCTTTTTATCATACCGGTCTAACAATTTTTCCCAAGCTTCTTGGTACGATTCATTAGAAAGGGAAATGTGCTTAATTAATGAAGCTGGTTCTTCAGAAAGTAACCCTTTTAAATACTGAAATTTCTGAATACCACTCAAAGCTACTTGGGAATGGACAGTGGAAACAAACATATCCTTAAAATTTGTCCATTCTGAAAATTTTCCAGAAAATACTGGAATATTTAAGTTGGGTAATCTAATATTACATTGATTTGGAACAACAACAGAAGGACCTTGAACAGGATTTTGTGTTACAGTATTAATAACTTCTGAAGAATTCAAAGAATCTAGTTTGTTTTGATATTTAGTTTTTAACTGAAAATACCTTTCTTCAAATTCTGAATCATCATCATTCAAATTAGAATCTAATCTTAAGAACTCTTTAAGTAAATCATCTAATCTTTGTAATCTAATCAAAATTTCATTCTTTGTATTCACATTATCAAAACTATTCTCTAATCTAGTTACAGAGCCTTTAACTCTACCTCTCTCAATTTTAATTTGAACAGCTTTCTTTTCATAATCTTCCATTTTATACAATAACTTATAAGCAGAAGGATTTTCAAAATAAAATTAACCAAATTAACTTCAAAACAAAACTAATCAAAAATTACTTCAAAATCAAAAGTAATCAAATTGCTTCAAAACAATAATAATCAAATGAAGTTCAAAACCAGAACTAAATTAAATTCAAAAACAGAGCAAATAAACTTCAAAAATAGAACTACTATACAATATTCAATCACTTAAGAATACTGTTTCATACAAGCAATAGTGGAATGTTCTGTTCTACAATCTGCATAAACTTAAAAATAATCTTCAAATTCTTCAATGCAATATAATAATTCACTATAATAATTAAATATTCAAATTTTTCAATTAAATAAATCATAATATTCTTGAGAACAATAAATAAAAAATCATAATGTTCTTCAGAACAATTTTCTTTTCAAGAACAGTTATCCAAGCAATATAATTCTAGAATACTTTCTTATTCTATCATTTTCAATAAACTAAAACTTAATTGTTCTCATATTGCAAAATAATATATGCTGAATACACTTTCATATTTAACTGTATTTGCAAACCAAATTTCAGCATCAAAGAACAGTATAAACAAAGGTACTCACATCATAGATCATATCTCGCCGGTGCCTCCAAAAATTTCTTATGTAGATTTTTTAAAAGAAAGAAGTCTTTCTTGGTTTTCTTCTTTATTGTCACAAACACATAAAAAAACATGAACTTGACAAAAACACAAAAACTTCACAGTTGACATCCACAAACATATACAATGGAACTTCTGGTTTCACATTCTATTCACTAATGCAAAAATATTCTTAGAAATAAACCTATTTCAAATTACTTTCATCTAACATGAAAGCCTTAAATTAAATTATAAATTATTAAGTTCCCAGCCAACATAATACTGGGGAAATACAGTACAATAGAATAAAACAAGGACAATCCATGCCCTGCAAGCACCTTCCACCATCCAACTCAAAAAAACTGACTGATGTGAGAATTCTGAATCAAAATGTTCTTAGAATTACATAGTGGCACCATCTGTTATCAAACAGAGCAACTATTAACTGTACTGAACACCCATCTATTTGTATTATTGTTAAACATAGTAGCCTCTTTTGATATTGTGTATACTTGGCAATTTGGACTCTATATGGGCATCTTGGAATGTGAGATCTATAAAATTTACATATTGTTTTTGCAGGGAGGAAACATTTTTAACTTTTTGCCCTCCAGTGAAATTATTTTCTTTCTTTTCTTTTAATCATTAGCTTTATATTTTCATTGAACAATATTAAAAATGTGGATTTTTTAGACATTATTAACACATAGACTATTTCTATCCAGTTAGCAAAGTAATTTATAACAAAATTATTTTACTAAAGTTAAATTTGATAGTTATGGATAAATTTAATTCATTTTTATAATTTTTAATTTCTTTGTGTTTGTATATTTCCTGACATATGCATTAATAGTAAATTGATAAATAGCTTAGAAACATTGAAATTATAACACCTATTACAACTTGCTATGCTATGTTATACCCATATGCCCTGTCCATGTGAACTTCCAATTTTAATGTTGATAGACAAATTTTAATATCAATTAATTTTTATCATTAATTTAAATATATGCTACCTATAATATGTATATTTAAATAATAGTAAAAAGTAGATGAAATGGCTCACTGTTATGTCAGCACTGTTTTTTGAGTATTGCATAAAAGCAGTGTAACTAAATAATATGTATATTTCTGTAAAATGTTGTTTATTAGAAATACATGAAATACTTTTTACAATGTGCATTTTATAAAAATTCTAGTAAAATCCTAAAAAAAAAAAAAAAAGAAAGAAATATAAATACAGTCGAACCTTGTTAACACGAAATTGAAGGGACTGAGAAATTTTTTCGTGTTAACCGTCATGATAGTGGCGCCATCTATGTTAGATATAAAAACTAAATAAATTAACCTACAAATATATCTCTGCTCAAAAAATCATAAATTAATAAGAAATAGTAAATTTCATTAACAAATTAATTATCGTTTTTTAGGCAATAATAATTTTATTTACATGCTAATCATATTTTTAAATAGTCCGTTATCGACTTTGGCTTCAATTTTTGTAGAGTATTTTTTTAGGAATGTATGAACCTAATCTAATTTGTCCAAAGCTCGGGAAGTATCCTCTTGTTCCATAAGGAAACGTTGTACCGTTTTCAATGCTGCTGTAGATTCATTTATTGACACTAAACTTTTCCGTTCTGTGTCAATTTCTTCTTCCTCGTCTGACACTTCAATGTTGTCATCTTTATTTTTCAGCAATTATTTCTTCATCTGTCGTCATATCCGAAGTCAGCACATCTTCATCTATGCAAATGTACTTGGAAAAAACAATGTCTAAGAAAGAATTTACCGATTTTGGCTACATATCTTTCTGCAGACAAGTCTATGACGCTATTTAAATCTTGTCAGTTATCCGTTAGAAAATATAAAATCGCTCTCACTGAGAGCATCAGCAAAAGCCTATGCTTTATCTTGCAAAACTGCAAAAGTTAAAACAATGTTCTGGCTTATTGCCTCTTTTATCCACCGCAAGAGAGCAATTTAAATTTATTCATTCTTTTTTCTACACATTCGTTTTCTTACTGGTTTGAATTAACTCACAGCATAAACCGCTTCAATCTTTTCGCGATTCTTTAAAATTGTAGAAGAATTGTAGGTATCCCATACTTTGCCGCATTTTGTGAGTTTTTCCGCACATTATCGCTAACTTCGTTTAATTTTTTTGCTTGGTTTCTTAAGATACTGCTTGCTGTTTTCGACTCATCTTTCACAGAATTCTACAGAGCAACTGTGAACAGCGTTTCCATTATGTTAGTTAGGTAGTGAAGTAGAGATAGTCACTTCTTTCACTCACAGATAGGAGAATTCAGACCCCTGGTTTATAGTTTATGTTACTGTCAATACAGTCAACCGAGTAATGGAACAATCACTTTCAAAAAAATAAATTCCTTCCCCAAACTTTCATTGTGACTAATATTTTGCTTATATGGTTAATATGGGAACACTTGCACATATCAGAGATCAAAGAAAAGCAGGGATTATTCAGGAATTCAGTATTTCAGAATTTTCTGAAACCCTTTTTCACTT
Organism: Maratus michaelseni; assembly: GCA_963931845.1. Taxonomy (NCBI): domain Eukaryota; kingdom Metazoa; phylum Arthropoda; class Arachnida; order Araneae; family Salticidae; genus Maratus; species Maratus michaelseni. Next base: position 165,552,919 of record OZ007592.1, on the reverse strand, counting down.
TAAATCGTTTTCAGACCATGAGAAAATTCCACTTTTAATAAGAGTATGTGACATTTAAGTTTGAAATATCGAAAACATTGCATAAAAAATCATGTTTTGACTTTGAAGCGAAAAAAAAAAAAATTCGCCTTAAGCGGGATTTTCCGAAATTCTATTTCGTGTTAAACGAATTAATTAACATTGATTTTCAGACTCATCTGACGGGACCTGAAAATTATTTCGTGTTAAGCAAAATTTCGCGTTAAGCGATTTCGTGTTAACGAGGTTCGACTGTATAAACAAAATCTCATTCTTTATAAAAATATGATTTGTATATATGTCAATTTGTATATAATATACTATATGTCCTTAGTAGATGATATGCAATAATCCCATTATTTACCCATATAATAAAGCTTTTGTGGAAGCTACTCATACTTAAAAACTTTTACACTTTAGGCGTAAAACTTACACTTTTTAACAATTTTTTAGACTTACGATACTTATTTTTACACTTTTTGTAAAGTTTTATCAAAGTGTCATTTTTTCTTCCTTAAATTACGAATTACTTTCTTACTGGTTTTAATAATGATAAATGCTAAATGTAAGAGACATATGGTATTTTGGAAAGAATGATTTCAAGTTTCATTGTTCAAAGTCATAGGGAACGATTTAAAGTTTCATTGACCAAAATCATCATAAGAAATCTTTTAACTTTCATTGTTTGTCAAATGAAGTCATGTTTTCATAAAGTTTTGCTCAGATGTTTTTAAAAACCAATCGTTAAATTAAAAAAAAATAATATAATAAAAATTCCTATGTAAATGCTCCCTGAGTTGTACCCAGAATTCACTCATAAAAATCCTTTCCTTACCATTTTAGTCTTTAAAATCAGTTTCTCAGTGAATGTTATAATGTTTTTAAAACTTTTTCGTGTTAAAAAATCTTTATAATGGTAAAGATTTAAAAGTATCCAAATATTATGTGCTTTAAAATTATGTTTATGTGTTATTTAAAAAAAAAAAAGGGCCATATATTCATATGGGAAAAAATATTGTGAAATTTGATCACATGTCATTTTACACTTTGTCTTTTTCAAAAGTTGGCAGATATGTTCAGTAAATTCTGTACAACTAAAATAACATCAACATCTGTGTTTTGAATTTCTTCTCATGTAGTTTCTCCTTCAAATCACATACTATCTAAAAGTCATCAACTCATTAGAAAAAATGTGTTTATTATTAAGTTTGTTTCATTAAATTGTTTTTGGCGATATTTTTCCCAAACTGTAGTTCCATGGAAGAAAATTGAATACAGGTTCTGATGTTATTTCAGTTGCACAGGATTCATAGAAATATTTTTCACAAAATGCCTTCACCACTTGTTTTAAAAAGTGGAATGAATAATAGAACCACTGAATATCAGATATTTTTGAAGTATCTACAATTCTTGTTTCTTTTTTTTTTCTTATAATTTCACTCTTAGTTTTTATGGAGTGCATCTTGTATCTTAATTGCTTTGTCAGCATATAAAGTTTTAGATAAGGTATTGATCCAAACATTTGCATGAATGCTTTAATGTTTTGTAACAACTCCTCTATACCGACCCGATAATGATGGTGAGTGGTAGCGGATCAGATCGTTGGCAAAGAGAAATTCTCGCATAAATTAGAAAATAGAATTTTAATGCATAACAATATTAATTCTAATAAAAATATGTACAAGATGTTATTACAGCATTTAATTGTTTTTTGTGGGTCAATCGCTTATAAATTAATGTCCTCTTGACTCTAAGTGCAACTCAATCTAACAAAAGTCTCAGAAAATTACAGTCAGTCGTAACTTCTAAATAAAGTTCATTCGGATCAAGGCTCGTCCATTCCTTCTCTTCGGAAAATCTACTAATTCACGATAATTAAGAGTTTAAGAACTCTCACTCTCATACTTGTCGTGCTTTTCTTTTCACTGGGACTTTCACCTGATACCTGCTGTATCAATCAAATAGAGGTCAGACCTCACTAGCGCTTCCACTACGCTAAGTCCGAAACTGACGTTTCTTCCTCCCTTTTCCAGAGAGTCACCACTCTCATTCAGATCTATTAAAAAAACTGTCCTCTCTAACTTTTTCATCCTCGCAGGGGATCTTTCACTAGGGGCGGGGATTTGGTCGAGGCGGAGCACCTTGAAACTCTCCAGCCTCTTAGCAGCCTTGAGATACGTCTGTTTCGTTTCTAATAAGTCCGTCATTGGACGTTCTATGACAAAGGGCATAGTTTCGTGTGCAAACCTAAAAATTGTGTGCAGAGATCGCTTCCCTCGCAGATGCTATCTTTCCCACGGCTTCGACACAGATCAAAGCATAAGACCCCTTCTTGGGTACCACCTTACCAATGCATCAATGTCTGAACGTTCCGCTCGTAGCATAATAGATATTCGGCATTTTGCCTTTCTTCAAAGCTTATGCTATCGTGGGAAGGTATGCAAGTTAAATTCCTTATAACGTTCTCACGGGAAAGTTTAGGATGACACACACTGCACCTGGGTGAAAAGACTCAATTCTTTACAGCACCCCCTCCTCAAATGATTCTTAAGGGTGAAACAATAAGAATCTCTAAGTGGCGAATAAAGAATTGCAAGCTCAAATTACATCAGAGTGGCAAGAAATAAAACACACATAAATAAAATAACACTACTTTCATTTTCTTCTTGCGCGCTCTGATAAGAAACATGAACAAATATTGAAATAAAACACAGTGAAATAAAAAATAAAAAATACCTTAAAATAACTATGTACAAAAGTTTATCCAGAAATTTCATTAAGCTCGACTCAGACAATCAACATGCGGGATATCTCTGCCTGGGCGATGAGAAATAGCATAATTATAAGGTTGTAGAGCTAAAGACCACCTCAACTATCTAGGATTATTTCCAGAATTTCTTTTTAGAAATACCAAGGAATTGTGACCCGTTTCGATAGAGAAGTTTTGTCCATCAATATAATGCCTTAATTTTTTTATCGCGAAAATAATTCCAGCACACTCTCTTTCAGTGGCGCAGAAACTTTTCTCACTATCTGTAAATTTGCGACTTAAATAAATAATGGGATGTTCTTCCGATCCCTCTCTTTGAGCCAAAACAACGCCAATACCTAAGTCACTAGCATCAGTTTGTACTATGAATTCTTTCTGAAAATTAGGAGCGTATAGCACCGGTTCTTCCGTAAGTTTCGTTTTCAAAGTTTCAAAGGCTTTGCCCATTTCGACGCTCCATGCGATCCGTTCCTTTTAATTTTTCCTTTTTAGTGCTCTAGTCAACGGTTCTACAATCACTGCATAATCTTTTATATAACGGGAATAATATCCAGCCATTCCCAAACATCTACGAATTTCGTTTTTCGATTTTGGAACCGGTAATTCCTTAATTGCCTTTACTTTTGCCTCAGCTGGCCTACGACGTCCCTCTCCTACAATATGCCCAAGATATTTTACGGTTTTCTGAGCGAACTTGCATTTCGCTAATTTGATTTTGAGTTTCGCGTCATTAACCCTTTTAAGTACTATTTCTAAATGACGCATATGATCCTCCCAACTATCTGAAAAGATAGCCATATCATCTAGATACGGTAAACAGAATTCCTCAAGCCCTTTTATCTCTCGTGTTAAAATATTTGCTAACTCCACCCGGTTTTTATTAGGCTTTTCTAAACTCACATGAGAAATCTGGGATTTCTGTCGCCTCCCAGAAACATTCACAATATAATTTGTTTCTGAAATTTTTGATTCAATTCTTCCCGGTCCTATCCATCTAACTGACATTTTATTTGGTTTACTGGATGCTAAAACCACAACCTCATCCTCCACATTAAATTTCCTTTTTACCGGCTTTTTGTCAAACCAAAATTTCCTCTTTTCTCGTTTTGCTGACACGTTTTGAACGGCTAAATCTCGATATCTTTTTAATCTGTTCGTGAGGTTAAACACATATTCCTTCACGAAAACATTTTCCTCTGTTTCTCCCATCCACTTTTCAAACAATAAAGTTTTCAAAAGCCTTCTAACTTTTCGATGCCAACATGCAATACTATCGCTTATCGAACGACACACTCTCGAATCTCTCATCTTAACACCAAACCTTTTTAGAAATGTGGTAGTTAAATCGTTCATCAATCTTCTCCCAAGGTCTAAGTAACCTGACATTTTCTTTAACTTTCGTTTTCCTTAAGTGAAATGACACTTTTTCTAGGCACGCGCCAAAAATATCTACCTGATAATGCAATGGGACAAGCACCTGCTTTCCCCCACTTACGCGATTGTCTTCCGCTTTTGCCACTATCAAAGAATCTCCTGCATTACAATGCGATTCTTCAACTTCCCCTTTCTCTCTAATCTCTTCGAGAGATGGATTCCCGTCATGTTCCATTTTACTATCCTCTCTTCCAATTTTTGCTAAGATCGAAGATCCCTCATATATCAACAAAGGCGATAATCCCTTATCCACACTGACCAACTCAATAAGACTTTCTAGGTCTTCACCCTTTTCTTTTGAATTCAACGTTTCCGTTTCAATGCACTCGCAAAAATTTCCCTCTTCTTTTTCTTTTACCGAATTCAAAGTTTCCGCTTCATCGCACTGGCGAAAATTTCCCCCTTCTCTTTCTTCCTCGGAATTCAAAGTTACCGCTTCATCGTGCTGGCGAAAATTTCTCCCTTCCCCCTTGGAAATCGCAATTCGTTTATCTTCCAGATCTGGGGTTTGTTCAACATTTCTTCTAGTTTGAGCACGCGTTAAGACGGCATTTGCTAATTCGGGTTTCCTCTTCGCCTGTTCTAACAACTTTTGAGTCCCATTACCCAACAAATAGTAATTCACGTCTGAATCTCTATTGTTTACTCCTGCCTTGGTTTCAATAACCTCCACACCTTCAATTTCTAAAGTGACCTCTGCTATAGGTAAACAGTATAGTTTACTGTCCAGCGGAGTTTTAATCCACACGTGGTCTCCATTCAATTTATCTTGACTGACTAAGTCGTATGGAAGTAAATCGATCTCACTCCCTGAATCCCTCAAGGCAGTTGCCTGAATTCCATTCACTAATATTTTACTCAAATAAGGGGAGAAGGCTTCTTCAAGTGTCGGCTTACTATTAAAGTGACTGACCTGCGCAGGCTCTTTCTTTTTAATTTCCGGACAATTTACTTTGTAGTGACCGCTTTGCAAACACGCGTAACACTTGACTTCCCGCCTTTTTTCGTACGCCTTTTCCCTCTCTTTATTATCATTACGGTCCCTCCAATTAAAGTTAGTCTCCGGATTTCTGTTACCATTTCGTCCATTTTCAAAAGTCCTGGGTCTTTCAAATTTCTTCTCTAAAAGGAGTTTCGGATTCCACGTTTTTTTAGACGGGCGCTTGATTGCCTCGTACGCATCTAAAAGCCTCACCAATTCTTCCGGGTCTTTAATTTCCGCCCAGTTATCCATAAAATGTTCGCGCATTTCTGGAGACGCTCTCCGTTTGATCTGGTCTGTGACAAGCAAATTTTTCAATCCTTCAAAATCCGAAACTTGTAAGCATGACAGCCAACCTTCTAAAAAACTATTAAGTTCGAAGATCAGGTCCTTCCAAACTGAAATAGGATTCTGCGGATGTTGACTCAATTTTTGTCAGTACGTCTCTGCATTCAAGCGATAGCGCTCTAACAATTTTTCTTTCACATATTGAAAATCATCAATTTTGTCTTCGGGTTCTCTCAAAATTAACTCCCCATTCCCACAGGTAATAATGATAGTAAGTTCGTCACCAGCTCATCCGAATTTAGATTACATTTTTTTGCCTGTCTCTCGAATAAATTCAAAAACAACGAAATATCCGAATTATTTTCATCAAAGCGATGCATAATTGTTTTTAGGGGTGAGACACTACTGGATGCTGTACTTCAGTCATCTGACTCTTGTGTTGCTTTTAATCTAGCCAACTCATGTTCCCGCTCTTTTTCTTTTTCTGCTTTTTCCCACAGTCTATCTTTCTCTTTATTCTCTGCCAATAATTTATTTTCCCTATCTTTTTCTATAAGTTTAATTTGTGCTAAAGCTAGCTCTTTCTCAAATCCCTCTGAAGACTCTATCTTTTTTATAATTTTCGGTACTGTATCATTCTCTTCTAAAATGACCTCAAATTCGTAAGCTAACGTTTGCAAATCAGCTTTCCTAAAATATTTAAGCTCCGACATTTTTAAAGTTTAAAATTAGAAATTATCTTTCCCACAAATATAAAACAATACAATAAGATTTAATGCGATTCCTACCAAGCGCGCTAAAATAATACTGAAATATACACTCATAAAAATTACGCATAACAATAATATATAGGAAATATGCAACATATAAAAATAAGCAACCCTATCCTATCATCCACATTCACCTTGGTATTTGGTTATAAAATACATATGGGATAAATTTTATACAAAACAACAATTTCAATTTCAAAAAGTACAGTAAAAATATTTAAATTGCAAAAGTCTTATTCAATTCCTTTTTCTTTTAATCAATGGTGGTCTTAATCTCTGCATCCACTCTTAAAAGATTTAGAATAATTCACAAAAAAAATATAAAATCAACTCTGTTATCTTAAAATATGAACTGCGTTCGATATATATATATTTTTTTTCAAAGATCTCTCATTTATAGACTCAGCTAAAATTTTGTAACACTGCACAACTCTCAGTTTGCATCAATTTAATTCTACAATGACTTAATCTTAACTACAAAATTTGTCTATTAAATAAGTTACAGTTATATCGGAAACATATCTCATAATACTACTTTATTTATTTTTCTACCGGAAAAATTTCTCAAAAATTTACTCTCACAAAAATAAACATACAACTTTCTTTTTTTTCTAAAGCCTACAACACCTATACAAACACTATTAACAATTAAAGCCACTCTGAATAGTAAAAAGAGCTTACCTTTGTTACTAAGAAACTTTTAGGGCGTCAGAGATTCACGGAGATTCACAGACTTTCAGGGACACAGGAGCACACACTTTCAGAGATACGGGAGCACACACTTTCAGAGATGCAGGAGCACACACGGGGGTCTCTATCACACTTTTCGGATGGGGACTCTTCCGGATGGGAACGCTCTCCAGAATTCTTGGCAGATTTCTCTTTCTGATGCTGTGTTGATCCACAGGGATGTCTAAGGAGACTCAGGTCACAAGGAGATTCTTTCTTGGAGCATTTAGATGATTCAAATTACAGAGTTCACTCTTTGTCTTTAGAGAATGTCATTAATTTTTGCTAATTAATCCCTCACCACAAGCCACCAGTTGTAACAACTCCTCCAGAGCCGTCCTTAGGGGTGTGCGACAGGTGCGGCCGCACAGGGCCTCGCGCCTAGGAAGGCCTCGCTCCCGAAAAACAAATTAATGGAAAAAGCTAAATAATTATTATTTATTTTGTTATGAGTTATCTATTTCATAATAAAATTCAGAGTACATGACACTCTGGTCTTGTCGACGCCTTTTCGTCCCCCCCCCCCCTATAGCTCGGATTCTAATTGTCGAAGGCTGCAAAGAAGGTAGAACCAAATGTTGTTTGGTTCAACATCATCATGAGGGCCTCATTTTCTTATGAAACCCCTAAATTTTTATAAAAAACTGAATATATGAGCCCGACAAATTTAAACTCTTATAACTCGTTATCAAACTGTCACAGCGGGCTCAAATTTTGTGTGCATGAACAAAGTGACATAATTTTTACAGGAGACATTGTCGGATTTTTAACAGAAGCCCCTAAAATTTAGTATAGTGCAAATATAAAGGCTCCATAACACAAATACTTATAACTCGGATCCAAATTGCCGCAGCTAATGCAAATTTTGCATGGTAAACGCAATCAATTTAAGGGGGGGGAGTGAGGTTCAGTCGATTTTTTATCAAAACTACCGATATTTTAGTATATTATAAATATAAGGCGCTGACAACTTAAAACACTTATAACTTGAGCTGTAATTATCGCAGAATATTCATATTTTGTATGGTAAACTTAATCTTTATAAAGTGGCGGGGGGGGGGGGGGGACTTAGTCAGTTTTTTTAACCGAAACCCTAAATTTTATTATAGTGTGAATATAAGGGCATGATAAACATAAACACTTATAACTCTGATTGAAATTGTCACAGTCCACACAAATTTAGTACGAAAAACGTAATCGTTTTCAAAGAGGTGGGCTCTGTCAATTTTTTATATAAACCCCCTTATTTTAGTGTATCATAAGTATAAAGGGCTAACAACTTAAAATACTTATAACTTGAGCTGTAATTATTGTCGAACACTCTTATTTTGTGTGGTAAACGCAACCTTCATAAAGGGGGGGGGGGGGTTGCTTTGTCGCACTAATATGATAAATAAAAAAAATGACACACAAAATATGAGTTACTCCGACAACTACAGCTAGAGTTATAAGTGTTTAATATGTAACCACCTTATATTTATAATACATTAAAATGTGGCCAGTTTCGATAAGAAATCGGCAGAGTCCTTCCAACTAAAAGGTTTACCAAACAAAATTTGTTTGACCCGCGACAATTTGGATCTGATTTATAAGTGTTTTTAGTTAATGAGCCCTTATATTCATGCTATACTAAAATTTAGGGACTTCAGTTAAAAATCCCTTCCTTATAAAGATTATATTTATCGTACAAAATGTGAGACAATACGATAATTACAGATCGCGTTATAAGTATTTTAAATTGTGAGCCCCTTATATTTATGATACACAAAAATATAGGGGGAGGTACTTTGATAAAAAAAAATAACAGAGCGAGGTAGATGATGGTTGGCTAATGAAAAGATTTTTATTTTTAAGTCGATGCAATTTTTAGTATGTATAGGATTTCTCTTTCAAAATTTGTATTCAAATTCGAAAAATTGACAAAATTTGCAGTCGAACAGTACCTTTCGTATTACTCTGCAGCAATTTGACGATTAAAAAGTATGGGGAAAAGTAAAGAAATAATCTTCTCTCTCTCTCTCTCTCTCTTTTATTAACGACTGTACAATATTATTAACTTACCCCCCTCCATCCTCCCCCCCCCCGAAAAAAAAAAGAAAAGAAAGAAAGTAAAAGCCTCTCCGATATGACACGGCCAGAATCAATTCTCCGCCCGTCGAAATCTGCTGAAAAAAGAATAGACCAAGCCCAGTTCGAGTATTATGAAACCAAATTGGTCAGAGTCTCTATAAAATATTAAAACATACTACCCCCAACACACACCCATAAAAAAGTGTAATACTTGATGTACCACTATGTATGTCATTCAAGCGCATGCTTTTTCAAAAGCCTATTACGTTGTGAGAAGTAATGCTGCCAATTTAGAGGAATTTTGTTCAAAATATCTACCAGAATTTCCTAATAGTTGCCTTTACTTTATTTAATCACACAATATCTGACATTAAATAAAGCAAAATTACTATTAAAAATTTCTGGTAGATGAATAAAAAAAAAACCCAGCTAAATTGGAAACATTGGTCAGAATGGAAGGGCCTCGCAAAAGTTCTTGCACCCGGCCTCGCTTTCGCTAAGGACGGCTCTGAACTCCTCTATACCGACCCGATAATGATGGTGAGTGGTAGCGAGATCAGATCGTTGGCAAAGAGAAATTCTCGCATAAATTAGAAATTTATTGCATAACAATATTAATTCTAATAAAAATATGTACAAGATGTTATTACATCATTTAATTGTTTTTCGTGGGTCAATCGCTTATAAATTAATGTCCTCTTGACTCTAAGTGCAACTCAATCTAACAAAAGTCTCAGAAAATTACAGTCAGTCGTAACTTCTAAATAAAGTTCATTCGGATCAAGGCTCGTCCGTTCCTTCTCTTCGGAAAATCTACTAATTCACAATAATTCAGAGTTTAAGAACTCTCACTCTCGCACTTGTCGTGCTTTTCTCTTCACTGGGACTTTCACCTGATACCTGCTGTATCAATCAAATAGAGGTCAGACCTCACTAGCGCTTCCACTACGCTAAGTCCGAAACTGACGTTTCTTCCTCCCTTTTCCAGAGAGTCACCACTCTTGTTCAGATCTATTCAAAAAACTGTCCTCTCTAACTTTTTCATCCTCGCAGGGGATCTTTCACTAGGGGCGGGGATTTGGTCGAGGCGGAGCACCTTGAAACTCTCCAGCCTCTTAGCAGCCTTGAGATACGTCTGTTTCGTTTCTAATAAGTCCGTCATTGGACGTTCTATGACAAAGGGCATAGTTTCGTGTGCAAACCTAAAAATCGTGTGCAGAGATCACTTCCCTCGCAGATGCTATCTTTCCCACGGCTTCGGCACAGATCAAAGCATAAGACCCCTTCTTGGGTACCATCTTAAAAATGCATCAATGTCCGAACATTCTGCTCGTAGCATAATAGATATTCGACATTTTGCCTTTCTTCAAAGCTTACGCTATCGTGGGAAGGTATGCAAGTTAAATTCCTTATAACGTTCTCACGGGAAAGTTTAGGATGGCACACACTGCACCTGGGTGAAAAGACTCAATTCTTTACAGTTTATTAACAGGGGTGAGAATCTTTCATTCCAGGTTTTGTTGCCCCTTCCCTTGAAAAAAAAAATCCTTTTTTTGCCCCTTCCTTATAGCACAGACAATTTGAATTCTAAAACTCTTTAAATATTACTTTATGGTAACAATAAGTAAATTATCAGTTATCCAAATTCTCTTCTGAAATGTCTGCTTCCCTATCAAAATGATGGAATTTCTAATTATGAGAGGAAAGAAGAAAATTTCCTCCCTTTGTAGTTTAGCTGTTCTCGTGTTTGAATAAAATATATTTTATTAAGCTGTGTTTTATATATATGAACTGATTTATTTAAAATATTTTTTTATGAGAGTGAAATTACTTTATATCTCAAATAATTATCTCCACTAGGTTATTATGAAATCTGTTCGACTTGAATGGGCCTTAGGGGATTTGAAGAAGGCAAATATGCTACTTGATGAAGGGCTCAAACAATATCCAGATTTTGCCAAACTATGGATGATGCGAGGGCAAATTTTAGAACAAGAAGGGAAAATAGCTGAAGCTCGAGAAGTATATAATCAAGGGGTAAGTTACAAATATGCCGGTTGAATTATGTAAACCTAATTTATTGATGTGTTTATAAATATGAAATTTGCTGTTTTTTTTTTATAGTCTACATAAATAACTGAGTTAGAAAATTTATGCAGTAAAAGTTCTTGGAATGCATAGTTGAAAGGTTAATATAGCTTCAAGTTCTTTAAGTTGCATTAGGGTGATTTATAACTTAGAAATATATTTGTGTGTATGGAGGGTGATAAAAAGAGAAATCAGGATAACCTAGAAATGTCTAAAAACATCTCTGTAATTATCAGAGTCAGTATATGTTTTGAAAATTTTCCATATAAGATTGATATATACGAATGTAAAAATAAATACTCCAATAAAAGGTGAAAAACATTTTGCGTATTTGTAAATGTTTTTCTTCTTATTATTATTGCTTTAATTTAAGACTGCCTCTGAATCATTTGCTAAATTACAGTCAAGTTTTTTTTTTTTAGAAATACTTTTCGACTTAATTTATAAAATATTGTTGAAATATTTCTTCTTCTATCTAGTCAGTTTGTACAAAATTCTTCTATTTGAAAAATACTGGTGATGATATCATTGAGAGCGTCAGCTGTGTTATTCATTAAAGAAACTATGAATGAATAATAATTTATGAGAAAATTTATTTTTAACAGTGGGGAATAAGCATTTTAAATCTCTTAATGTCCTCAGAAATATTAATTTAGTTAAAACTAGATGTTGCATTGGCATTTGAGTTATTTTAAAACTTTTACTCCCCATTTTACATTTAGTAAAAAAATATATATCTGCAATGTTAATTTGAAATTGTTTTTAGTTTGGCTTGGCTTATCCTCCTTAATTTCTCATTCTAATTGCATCAAGAGAAGTATATCTATTTTAGTAAAGCATGGAAATAGATAACTTTGATTTCAATAGAAGAGATAAATTTTAACTCATAATTTCTGAGAAAATGATTTACCTAATAGTAAAAAAAAAGCTCAGTAAAGCCTTCTTTATCTTCTAAAGAGGTTTATACCCCCTTATCTTGGGCAATGTCTTTCAAACGTCTTAAATGTTGACTTTAAAAAAAATTAAAACATTTATTTTAAAAATAAAGATCTTGCCCTCTTCCATATAGTGTATGCTCTTAATGTCTTATATGTGAATTCATATAATTCTTTACACCTGTAATATTATAAATTATAACACCTTGTAATAATATATTTCTTTTAAATGCTAAAAGGTATACACTAAAAACATAATATAAAGTAAAATAACTTTTATTAGATTGTCGACATGTTTCGGCTCACCCTGAGCCATTATCAAAAACAAATGACTATATTATATATATTTACATATATATATGTATATTATATACCTTGACAAGTCTATACTATCCATCCATCTTAAGAGAAACAATAAAAATAGTAACACACAAAAATACAATATGTAACGATGCAGCATCATTTAACTTACCGAAATTGTGGCTCTAGTTTCTCCATGGTTGCAAATGCGGAAATAAACAACCAAGTAAAAATAAAAAATAACATCTGTAATTTAAAAAAGTACCTGAAAATTAAATGATAGCATTTCAAATAATAACTTCAAAGACCGTGCAATTATAGAATATAGTCATTTGTTTTTAATAATGGCTCGGAGTGAGCCGAAACATGTCTGCAGTCTAATAAAAGTTATTTTACTGTATATTATGTTTTTAGTGTACACCTTTTAGCATTTAAAAGAAATACACATGTAATATTATTCAGTTCTTTTAATTTATTAATGAATATTACTATTTTTTAGCTCAAAAAATGTCCAAATTCAATACCATTATGGTTGTTGCTGTCACAGCTAGAAGAAAAAAATGGGGCTTTGATCAAAGCTCGTTCAGTTCTTGAAAAAGCCAAGTTGAAAAATCCAAAGAATCCACAGTTATTATTAGAATCAATTCGAGTGGAGTTGCGTGGTGGTCTTAAAGACATTGCTTTGAATTTAATGGCAAAAGGTATCTAATATTAAATACTTTTTTACATACATTTCTTACATTTTAATCCTTACTTCTAAGTTTTCATTTAACTTTATAATGCATTAAAAATTTACTTTGTAGCCTGTAGTATTTGAATATTGGTAGATAAATAATGCATTATCATGTTTAAAAAAAAAAAAAATCTTTACTGTATTTAGATACACTAAATAATATAAGTATAGAAAGCTAAATCATCCATAAGTGGGATTCAAGTAGAATTAACAAAGAAATTCAGTAAACAAACTATGGGAAATATCTATACTAATATTATAAAGGAGTAAAGATTGTTTTTTTGTTTTTTTTTTGTTTGTTTGTTTGTTTGTAGGGGGTAATCTCTGGAACTACCGAACAGATTTCAAAAGTGATGGTGACAACCCTTGCTCCAACATAGGCTATATTTTATGTCGGTGCCACTAACCCCAGGGGGTGCAGGAGCAAAAAACGTTCTAAAATTGCATTTTTTTTTATACTGAAGGAGCTAGAAATTTGAAATTTGGCATTGTAGTTACTTATAAGATGTAAATGTTCTCTAAGAACAAAATTAAAAAAAAAATCGAAATTTAAAAGGGTGAAAAGAGCTAAAAGCATTCTAAAAACATTCTAAATTACAATTTCTATGGAATCTCTGGAACTACCGAACCGATTTCAAAAGTGATGGCAAATTGATGGTGACAACCCCTGCTCCAACGTAGGCTATATTTTATGTCAGTGTCACTAACACCAGGGGGGTGCAGGAGCGAAAAACATTCTAAAATTGCAATTTTTTATATACTGAAGGAGCTAGAAATTAGAAATTTAGCATTGTAGTTACTTATAAGATGTAAATGCTCTCTAAGAACCAAAAAAAAAAAAAAAAAATCGAAACTTAAAAAGGTGAAATGAGCGAAGAGCGTTCTAAAAACATTCTAAATTACAATTTCTATGGAATCTCTGGATCTACCAAACCGATGTCAAAAGTGATGGCAAATTGATGGTGACAACCCCTGCTCCAACATAGGCTATATTTTATGTCGGTGTTACTAACTCCAGGGGGGTGCAGGAGCGAAAAACGTTCTAAAATTGCGATTTTTTTCATACTGAAGGAGCTAGAAATTTGAAATTTGGCGTTGTAGTTACTTATAAGATGTAAGTGCTCTCTAAGAACAAAATTTTTAAAAAATTCGAAATTTAAAAGGGTGAAATCAGCGAAAAGCGTTCTAAAATCATTCTAAATTACAATTTCTATGGAATCTCTGGAACTACAGAACCGATTTCAAAAGTGATGGTGGCAAACTGTTGGTGACAATCCCTGCTCCAACAGCCTCCTTAATAAAAAACTATGCGTTGCTGACAACTGGGTTTTTCGCTAATTGTTGCCACAGATTAATCTCGGAAAATGAAACATTTGAAGATACTGAAAAAAAAATAATAGCTCGAAAAGTATTTGTCAGAAAATTGTTAGTCAAACTGCATTTGAAAGGTAAAAAATTGTATTTTTCTTGATATAAATTTCAAATCTAATGATTATGCCATTTTTCAAACATTGAATTTGAAAAATTACCAAATTTCACAATGGAGTACCATAGCAAAACCTTCATGCATAAAAAGATAATGATAAGGGCGAAGTGTCCTGGCGTGTATATTGGCTATAGCACGAGTCACAAATTATAGTAGCCTTATTATTCTGTTAAAATATAAAAGTGAATTATGAAATGTCAATATTTTGTTTGATTAAAAGTTCGTTATAAGAAATTGACCAGCGTAGCTTGCTAGTAAGGTAATAAAAAAACAAGAAAGGAAAAAAAATGATGTATGAGTTTCTAGCAAAAGTTGCATTCAAGGAAATGGTGTGCCATTTAAGATGCAGATATTTTAAGGTATTGGCTCAAAAATAAGGTGAAAAAGAACAATTGAATCTCAAAATTATGGATACAGTGACAAAATTTTTAAATTTTCAAAAAGGTAACACCCACCTTTTTTTCTTTCATTGTAAAATTATCTCCATAGTGAAAAACCATAAGTAGTGTTCAAACAGTACCTGTAGTACTAAAAATTGTGACTTAAAACAAATGCAAAGATGAGTATTTATTGCTCCGTGCAAGAATATTTTAGTGATATTGTCATCTATGGCCATTTTGTTTTTCCATGGTCATTTGAGTACATCCCAATGAGTTTATGCCTCTGTGTATGATGTGTTATCGTGTGTGAAAATGGACACTTGAAAATTTTGTAATCTGACTATTTCTTATGCTACAGATACCCTTTTAATGACCTTTATAATTTTTCACTGTAAAGATCATTTTGTGAAAAAATAAGTAGGTATGAAAATTTAAAAATGTTGTCACTGGAACAATAACTGTTAGAGCTTGATTGTTGATATTTGCCTTATTCTTGAGCCCATAACTTAAAATACCTGCATTTCAAATTACATCCCCCTTTTTTTAATGATATAGTGACTAGCTACATATATAGCAGCATTTTTTTTTTTTTTTAACCATCCTATATTAAGGTGTTAATGATTACAGTAGCTCTAACTTAGTTGTAATCACTTTTTAAAATGAAGAGAAAGACTTTCAAATAATTAAAATTTTGTATGCTAAGAAATAGAACTATAAAATAGCTTCCAAATATAGTAATACAATTTTGTGCACTTTTTTTTTTAGCTTAAAATAAAATAAATAAAATGCAAATGAATTGATAGTTTTTATTTTTGATATGCATCTTATATAAAAACATAAAAGGTAATCTTTCAGTTATTTTTTTATTTTTAAAATCATAAAACTTTTTCGTATTGTGAATTTTAGAAAAACTGCATGCATAATTCTGAGTATTGGTGATATAATTTATATTAATACCAACCATTCTAAAAGTAAATAAATATAAGTGTAGAAAAATAAGGGAAATGATTTTTCTTCAGTGGTGGCTCGTGACTGGCATTTTAGAATGCTAGATGCATGGCTCCGACTTGTACTCTCTTATATTAACACTATTCTTAAAAAGAAATCTTTGTTTTATTTAATTGTAAAAATCATACAGTTGAATTA
Source organism: Maratus michaelseni (assembly GCA_963931845.1). Taxonomy (NCBI): domain Eukaryota; kingdom Metazoa; phylum Arthropoda; class Arachnida; order Araneae; family Salticidae; genus Maratus; species Maratus michaelseni. The sequence continues at coordinate 165,536,790 of OZ007592.1, read as the reverse complement.
GTGGAAAATTTCTATTAAGAAACAGTGGTAACAAAAAAGCATAAAAGTTAGAGCCATGCGTGTAGCAATTCTAGGATAGAAAGTTGTCAGTAAAAGGAAATATTTTTTAGATTGGTAGTATTTTCCGAATATAGTCAGTAGAATCAGCATTTTTTGTTTAATTATCCATAAGTCCTCTTCTAACATAAAATTGCCCTCCATTTCTCCTTTTTCCCCCTCGTAAGTGTAAATAAATGCAAAATAAGAAATATGTTATCAAAATTGCAATCACTTTTACCATTTTTTTTAATGCTACCTATTTAAAATATAAGCTCTAGTATGAACTGGCAGGAACATCTATGCTCTACAGACTTGGTTTCCTAGTTTGAGCAGTCCCTCTTGGGCAGTAAAAGCTCTAGTATTTTTCAGGATGCTCATAATATAAACTTCAGTATAAGTATGTGTCATTTTTTTAAGGCAATCATTATCTGAGATATCCAAGCTTTGAAATGTATGAAATTATGATTAAAGTTACCACCCCCACTGCACTTTAAAAAAAAAAAAAAAAGTTTATTCTGAAGTTTAAACTAGCTTTTTTTCCAATCTTTACAACTCTAGACATGGATAAAAATTCATAGGGTAAAACTACTTATTCAATGTGGCCAGTGCACTATGAGCAGGCTTCTTGATCAAGGTGTGTATCTAAGGAGAATTATACTGCTGGGCATAAGAGATTGGGATCTGTGGTTTTACAAGAAAATCAGGCCATAGCTCAGCTTTACGACAATGTTCCAGTAGAAGATTACACTACTGTATTTGAAGAAATGGAAACTTGTTCATCAATAAATGTAGATTCTTGAGTATGAATATCTGGAAACTTTGTGTACATGAATGTATGAAAAAATGTAAATTGTTGTACATGAAAATAAAAAACCCTTGCCAGGGCCATCTGGTGAATGAAATAAAAGAGAAGACTGCGATCTCTCTCAGTTAGGAAATATTTACAGGTTGTTTTAAGCTATTTAGATTGACATCTTAAGTATCAGTCAAAAAACTAGTTATAGGATTATTTTATGAAAATGTAGTGCTGACTTTAGAACAAAAACGACCACCAGGAGAATTCAATTTAAACGGTGCTCTGTTTTCAAAAAGTGCACTTTTGCGGCCTGTCCAAAAAACATATTTTGAAGTTTATAGTCTGCATTTATCAGTAGCACTTTTACTTATACAAATGCTGGTAAAATGAAGCAAAATGGCAGATATTAACAAAGAACAGTGGCCAGGTACTGGGAAACTATCTGTGAAGCCTCAGGGCACTTAGCAAGCAAAGTAAGAGCTGCTGTGGGTAGTTAAAAAGGGCTGTCAAGTACTGCAGTCTGCCAAAATGGCTTAGAGTCAATACTATAATGAATCATTGAATCATTATTATCAATTCAATAGTAAATCATTGTAATCAAATGATGAAAAACTTTCCCCATATCTGTGATTTTTAATCTTTCAGTATTTTCTTTTCCTAATCTTTTTTCTTTCTTAAAGTTGTTTTTCTGTGTGTTTTGTTTTTCCAATATGGAATAGCAGAATAAAGACAATAATATTGTTTTCTTTTTAGAAATAATGGCAATTTAGTTATAAGATGAATCATTATAAGCTTAATCTTAAAAAATGTTTGCAATAAATATAACAATAGCTTAATGTTTATAACTGCCTGTTTTATTAAAGCGACATGTGTATTATTATTTTTATATGGAGATATTTTTTTCTTAATATAATAACTTTATATTAAGTTAACGTTTTATCAGGGTTAGAAATTAGGAACTTTAAGTAAGGCATCAAATGACACCTACAATTTTTTCTCTAGATGCCAAACTGTATTTCATAGTTGCAATTTTATGTTGTATCATATTTTCTCATTTCTTTTCACAAGCATGTTATTAATAATATTTTTTTTATTTTTATGTGTAAAGAACAAGTGTGTGTGTGTGTGTGTGGGGGGGGGGGGGTACATATTAAACATTATCTCTCTGTTAATCATTAAAACAAAATAAAAACTGGCTTTCTATAAAAGTGTTAAACTACAATATTTGGATTCTAGAAAAATGTTTAACTTATTCTTTTTATAAAGCTAACATGCATACAAAACAATATTTTCAAATGTTTACTTACAAATGGTAATGTAAAGCAGGAAGATACATTGCATTTTGCCATTTTAAAATGCATGTGCTCACCTCCAAGCTATAAATCTGCACTGCATTGCCATAAATCTGCACCATGCTTTCGAACAAGGTGTGCAAGAATTTTAGAGGTGTAATCTCTAAGGTCAATTTTATCAGTCATTGGTTAAAGTGAAGTCAACTTAGAGGTGATTGACAGGTGCAAGGGAGCCTAAGACACATGCTGCTGCCCTATCTTTTATTGAAAAAGGGCTCTTGAAGGGCATGTGGCAGAAAAAAAACCATATGCTAAAGTACGAATGAGACCGTTTCTTAAACAAAAATTAAAGCGAAAGACAGCTAGGTGTCAAATTTGATGACTAGACATAATTTTGTGGTCATGAAATGCAATAATTTAGTTGCATTTCATGACTAACGACTGCTAATTTCTAACCCTGCCTTTTATGCATTATTTAAATGAGATATGCCTTTCATGTTTTTTAAATTTTGTAATCTGTGTTTCAAAGTGATATATATATATACATATATATATGTATTTAAATATTCTAGCTATGCAGGAATGTCCAAATAGCGGTATCCTATGGGCTGAAGCTATTTTCCTAGAACCTAGACCCCAGAGAAAAACAAAAAGTGTTGATGCTCTCAAGAGATGCGAACATGATTCTCATGTTTTACTAGCAGTTTCCAAGTTAGTATTGTGTATTGTTGTGTGTAACACTAATAGTTTTATTTATTTATTTAGAGATTTATTTATTTTATTTATTTGTTAATTTTTATCGATTTATTTTTTATTTACATGAGTTTTTTTCAGTAGTATAAAAATGGCAGTTTAACTGCTTCTAGCAAGTTATTAGATTTTATATTTGCACTACAAGTGAATTAATATTATAGCTCTCAACTGAAATTCCTAAAGACATACATTGTTTCTCCCCCCGCTCTCACCTTTATTGTTATATGACTACTTTAAAGTTTGAAATTTTTTTGCGAACCACATAATAATAAGGTATAAAAAAGACTTTTGTATAATCTATCCTAAGAAAAGGGCAAACTGTTGTACAAAGCATATATACGAAAACAGTAATAAGTATTCCTAGTAAGAATAATCATTATAATAGTTGCTAGGTATTGATGGTAAGTTTGGTAGTTTGGTAAGTTTGATAGGTATTCCTAATAGGAATAATAATTATCATAATAATAATAATAATTTGATAGGTATTTTGGTACTTTCATGTTAGCTGGGCGCCAGTGATATATATATACATATATATACATATTTATATGCATAAATATGTGTGTATATATGTATATATATCATTGGTGCCCGGCTAACATAAAGGTACCGGTATTTCTAATAGGAATAATCATTATCATAATAATAATTCGGTATTGTAATAAAGATTTATTTGCTCTTTATTATTAAAGCTAATAAAGAAGCAACAAAAAAATTTAAATATTATACTGCATCATTCATATATTTTTCTATTTAATTTTAGACTTTTCTGGACGGAAAGGAAAACAAACAAAGCCAGAGAATGGTTTAATAAAACAGTAAAAATAGATCCTGACCTTGGAGATGCATGGGCTTACTTTTACAAATTTGAGCTCATTCATGGAACTGAAGTAAGTAATAATCTTATAACTATTGTGTAAAAAATACTATAATATTAATAAGTAAGAGGACTAAATGCAGTAGCTCTATAATGGTCACTCTTGAAATAAAGAGTTAAATTAAAAAATTTTGTTGAGAAAATTTAAATATCAATTCAAGTATTAAATTTTGCTCATTAATTTGTCCAGTATAATATCTCAATTACCTCATTTAATGTTTTCCATGAAGCTTATTAATATAAATTTTAATAAAGGTAATATGTATTAAAATTTCCTTGGTTTCTCAGTAATTTTTGATAAATTTTCGTTGTTACTTTCTTCTTCTCTATTTAGCGAAAAATTTTCTCCACAGTGTATGTCATATGTATTTGACTCAATATGTTTTTTAGCCTTGAAAATAAAGGATTCTTGTTCCAAAATTGTAAACACATGAGAAAATTTGAAAGAAGAAAAAATTATAAAACTTACAAAATATAGTAAATCCCAATTTTATTTATTCTTCAATCAAGGTTGGCAGGTTTTTGACATGTGTCAATTTTTGACAGTGGTTTAAACTGTCATGTCAAAAACCTCTTGTCAAAAACCGTGTCAGAAACCTCAAATACTACATTGATATGTAAAATTTCACATTAAATGTCACACATATACAACATTAGATATAATGTTTAAAATGTTACTATTACTGTATATCAATAATTAATATCTAGTAAAGTGTTATTGTTAAGCGTAATTTTTTAACTGGTTAAAATTTTTATTTAGAGATTGTTTGGGGTAAAATTGGTGCTTTTAAAAAAATAATAAATGATTTGAAACTGCTCACATGAGCTGCATATTTTTCCCCTTACTTAAAATATCTTAAATGTTCCAGTAATTTAAAACAATAATGATATCACCATCTTCCTGTAGCATGGCCTAAAGAGTGTAAAGAATCGGTAAAACCTGAGCTGCCAAGTGATACGTGCTGGAATAGCCAACTCAGTTGTCTTGAAAGTTTTTTATGGAATAGTTCAATATTTCAGAAAATTGTGGAAGAGCATAAGGATGCAATGAATATTAGAATTTCACCACTGATTAATGATTTTAATTTGTGCAGTGCGAAGATCTTATACTTCAGCTAAAACCCGTAGGTGTTGCATTAGATATTCTTCAACAAGATACTGCTACAATTGCTGATGCATGTCATGTTTGGCCCAATCTTCTAGAAAAAGTTCACTTAAGCCCTATATTGAAAATGTGCGTAATAGAATGGATCAAATCATGAAACCATACCATTTTTTGGTTTCATTTTGCATCTCAACCATAAGGGTGAAGGGTTGACTGATGTACAAATTGATTCAGCTTGCACATGGACTATAGAGAGAATTGATGGATATTTACCTGTGCTGATTGCATACAAAACTGAAGAATCTCTGTTCCCTTCTTATTTCAGGCTACAGGGAGGACAATTAACCCTATGATTTGGCAGAAAGGTATATTATTAGATACAATAGCTGTTCAACTGAGCCTGCCTCCAAACTTGCTAAAATGCTTTTGCTATCAAGTCCTGCTAGCTCAGCATCAATTGAGATAGTATTTTCAAACTTTATTTAGCTTCATACCTCTAAACTCAGAAATCGTTTGATTGTAAATAAATGTGCAAAACTGGTTATATGCTACAGGATGTGACATGTAAAATTGATCTGGATTATTAATTGTACAATGATTTTCTTTTGATTAAAAATTCTAAAAGATAAAAATATTTTATTACAAAATTCAAAAATTTTTGTAATTATTAAATTATTATAATTTTACTAAATAAAAGATTACATAAATCATTATGACTTTTTTAATGTATACCTGTTGTTGTTAAAATGTTTTAAAGCATGTTACATGTTTTCGACGGTTTAAACCAGTTTTTGACGTTTAAAACTCAACCCTGTCTTCAATCTTTACCAAATTAATATTCATTACTCTTAGTCAAGTTTCTATGCTTATGATGTCAATGAGGCGTATGTATTATGTAAAATACTGTTTAATTAACTTTATTTTATTCATATATTGTATTTATCTGTATATTCATACCTACATACTTGGGTTAAAGACACATTCCCTTATCTACGAGTTTTAACTAGGTAATCTGAAAGAAAATTTCATAAAGGGGTTATAATCCCATGGAATGTGCTTGACTATAGGGAGCAGAGAATTCATGAGCAGATAATAAAAAACGGAATGACTGGATAATCACATGATGAGAGGTCAAGAGAGACATGTGGGTGGTCCATTGAAAGAAAAAGATGGACCCTGTAGATGAGAAGGAGAAGGCAGTGTGCAAGAGAGGACAATTAATTCAGATTGGAGTGTGATCAAGGTTATGCTGTGGGCAGACCGAGAATTGTACTAGAGTTCAGTGCAGAGCAGTTGAGGATGAAGATCTAGCTTCAGGTAGACCTATAGACTGTGTCTTTTATCTGGGAAGAACCTTCTAAAAGAAAGCCTAAAGATAGGCTGTCTAGAGACTTTTGTGGTCGTCCAATTTTTTTTTTTTTTTGGGGGGGGGGGGGGGAATTAAAGACTTGTACATGCTTGTTTAAGGAAGTTTAGGGTCAAGAATTTTACTGAATCTCAACTTTAGTTAGTGGAGAAATGCTTTTGTAGGCAGTACAAGCTAGAATGATAAAGGTTGAATAATGTAGAAAAAAGGAATACATTTTTAGGAAGGATTTTTGAATTGATTTTTGTGGCATCAGGTATTATTTGTAATATAAGTTAAATCATTGCATCTTAAAAATATTAATGTATTCTTGTCTTTTTCCTCTTCCTAAATTAGGAGCAACAGGAAGATGTGAAGAAAAGGTGTATTCATGCTGAACCAAGACATGGAGAAAATTGGTGCAAAGTGTCTAAAAATATTAATAACTGGCGAAAGAAAACTGAGCAGATTTTAATCATGGCAGCTGCATCTCTTAGTATACCTACATAATGTCATTCTACTTTTTATATATCATCGTCGTCATTATCATCATTTTTGACATCTCTTTGGCCAAGTTATCAGATTAGCATTTTAAAACTGTTTTATTAAAGATATATGATTCTGATCATAAATTAATTCTTTTCTGTTACAAAAGTTTTGTCAGTCTGATTTTTTTTTTTTTTTTTTCAATCAACTGAATTTCAGTTGTAGATCATTTGAAACTAAGATTGAAGGTAATTTAATTTCAATTTACTGTCCAATGTATTCATATTATTTTTATGAATTTGAATCCTTTGTACTCATGAAACAATGCATTTTAAATGTATATAGCCTGTCAATAATGCATTTTAAATATATATCTTAGCAAAAACATAAAATGTATTATGTGTACACATCTTATAAATTTTGTCACTGTTAAAAAAATCATTTATGATAATAAAATCATTAAAATAGATTGTTTCCTTCTCTTGATCTTTAAAAAAATTATTAATTGTAGAAGATTACATTTTAAAATGTTGCTTTTTCCTCAGGATAAAAAATTAATTGTGATAAAATTTTGATGTGAAAATTGGAATGAGTTTTCATGATCAAAATGCTTGCCAAAAGAGATGATTAAAAGAAAAATAACAAACTGAGTTTTTAATTGAAATGTGATATATTTTAATAATTTTCACAATTTTTAAGAGAATCCCATTTTTTTTTTATTTTTTTTTTAAGGAACGTGACAAATATAGATTTGGACAAATTTAGGCCAAATACTAATCTTTTCTTAAAATATATATATATATATATATATATATTTAAAATTTTTTTTTAAATATTAAAACAGAAATTAAATTAAATTAAAATTGGCCATTCATTATTTGTATGTTTAAAAGTTTTAACAGTTTAATGTATTTTTTGTAATATTTCAATTGCCTTGATGCTAATAGTAGAACAACATGACTCACTAAATCTAAATTCTAATATACTATGACCTTATCTGTAGATACATGTAATTCATATACATTTGAGCTAAAATAGGAATTCATTATTATCACTGTTAAGTATATTTTTTTAATTTATTACTTTTTATGTTAGAAAATTTATTTCTGCACCAAAAATAACAAATTTGTATTTTATTCTTTTATACTTAGATATATCAAACTGTTTTTCTGTGAGTCAGAATGCTAATTTATTTCCATTAAAATATGAAGAATATTCTTCACTTTTATTATCCAGTAATACTTTTATTCCTTCATATGTTCAGTGTTAATTAGTCCCTTTACAATACTTACTTACCCCCCTGTAATGGATGAAATACCTTCTGAACATGCTCTTAGTCAACTCATTTTTATTACAAGGAGCTTGTATGTTTAAATTCACTCATGATTTAAAACATGAAAGGTGGTATTAAATTTGAATTTTATTAATTAAAGTTGCAATTCTTGTTTAAATGCACAATACTTAAACATGCAGTAAGAAAAATATTTTTATTTATATAACATCATTATATGGACTTAAGCAGAACTTAAACAGTTTCTAACGTAATAGTTTATAACTTAAACTTGTATACAACTTAAAATTGGATTAGTAAAACATTGTGAATCTTTCTGACACATTCACAAACCTATTTTTATATGGGCATGAATTTTGCACCGATTAATATTCAAGTTTATTAGAGTGTATCAAGTGTATTATTGATTTGAACTTTTCATATTTCTATAAATTTATTATATCTATGTTCAGTTTGTCTTCAATAGTTGTGCCTCTAAAATCTGCTTATATCTCAAACGTTGAAACCATTTTTTAAAAGATTGTTAGTCTTTAAAGGAAACAGAGAAATTCTATTTCATTTCTCAGTATCTGAATGTACATAACTATAAATTTTGTGCATTTAAGCATGAAAATGTCAGTAAATAGTAAGTTTGATTTGAGAAAAACATTGTGAAAAAAAAAAAAAAGTTATTTTCTTTCTGAATTGACACAGCTAAATATTTAGCAGTATTTAGTGCCAACTGGCATCCTGTATTTGATCAACTGAGTTTATTGTGTCTAAAGCAGCAAGGACCCCCAACACAAGCTTGTGAAAAAGGAAATCTGCCTCAATAATCAGTTGCATGTTGGAGAGACGGGCAAAACCCGTGTTACACTGCTTTTGTCAACAGCTAGCCAACCCACCTGGCTAGTTATCAGTATAAATAAGTGTAAGCATGTAATTTGAAGGTGCTCTAAATTTTTTTTTTTCCTCAAAACTTTCTGACACATTCACAGACTCATTTTTAACTGTAAAAGTGTGGCACTTGCAGGCATGACTATTAAAGTGATTTGGAATCAATTAGTTTTTTTTTTTCAATTTTCGATGAATGAATTAAATTTTGAATTCTAAGGGGGTTTTGTTTCATGACGACCTTTATTGGGCTGTTGCATCTGTAAATTTAGTTCAAAATGCCAACTTTGACAGTATCTTCTGAAAGATCTTCTGTCTTTATTAAAAAATGGAAAAAACAATTTCATATTTTCTATCATAGCGCCTGCCAATTTCATGCAGTTATGAACAAAAATGAATTTAGGAATGTGTCAGAGAGTAGTTAGTTTTGATTTAATGACAGCCTTAAAGCAATTCTTAAAAATATATTTTATTCTGCTCAAGAATGCAAAATTTTCTATCATAATCACAGACTTATTTTTAAATGAAATGAAATTTTATGAAATCAACAAGCATGATTATTGAAATGATTTGGAATCCTATAGTGTTTTTCATTTGATTTTTTCATGGTTTCTGAATATGAGTACCTGTTAATTCCACACACCTAAAATTAATAATGACTTTGTATCATAAAGTAGTTACTTTAATTTGAGTACGGCCTTAACAAACTTAAATAATAATTGCAGATATGTGATTAGCAGGTATACTTTTTATTTGAATTGGATTTGATAAAATCTCATTTTAACAAGTTGCTAAAAAGCATATTGTGACAAACTCTACAACAACTGACACATTTCAGATTCTTTTAAAAATTAAAATGACCCACGAATTCAAACACCATTTATTCTAATAGAGAAGTACAGTAAAAATAATCAGAAAGTATACAAATGGAGTAAGATAGCTAAATTGTAACAGAGTTAAGCAAAAATTGTCATTTAATTGGGAATTATGTCTTCTTTAAATTTATTTTAAGTTTAAAGGGTAGTCTCCATATTGAAAGACATTTTATAAAGCATTTAAATATTCTATCTTAATCAAAACCCGAAACAGTATTTTTTTAATAGAATAAATCTTTTTTTTTTTTTTTTTTTTTTTTTTTTGGGCTTAGTGACTAAATAATCCCTTAAACTGTAGTGCTAATGGTTTTATAAGCATAAACTCAAAAACTGCTCGACAGAATAAGCTGAAATTTTGTATACACATATCAGAAGTTTCTAGATTTTGATTTCTGTTAAAATTTGTCTTATTTTTTTCAATTTGTGAAATATTTTTTTTTAATTTTATCAACAGCCCTCCCCCCCCCCCCCCCCCCCCCTAAAAGAAAAAAAAACAAAAACACTTTAATTACATTAAACAATTTCCAGTCACTTTACTTCTTGCATCAGTGTGATAATCTGACAATTAAAATTTATCACACACTTATTCGCAAAGTGACACAACTCAAAGAATGAATTTTCTCAGGAAAGACAAAAAACATAGTAGAACATTATAACAAATTATTTAAAATAGATTGGAAATAATTAAACAATAAATAAATAAATAGCTTGTTTACTTCAATATGAACCCCATTACATTCAATTAATTGAAGATTTATAGACAATAGAACCAGATGTCATGTCACAAGCGAAAAATGATGCTCTAATTGGTCTTTTTAAAAAAATAACTGCTTTTGAAAAAAAAAAAAAATTGGAGTTGTCACTTTACAAATAACTGCGATATCTTTCTTTACAAGTTCAATATGCAGAAATATGCTTAAATCCTTCACTGCCCCCCAGTCATCCCATTCCTATAACTAAATTAACTAGGTCAGTACATAATTTTTCAGATTCCAGCTGACTTTATATTACATTTTCAAGATGACCAATGTAGGGCTAAATACAGAATTATTAAAGATTTCCGTATTGCAGTCAAACTCTTTTATAGCAACCTTGGATGTAACGAGAACTCCGTTTTGACAAGGAATTAGCAAACTAATGTTTGGACCAATATAAAAATACACTGCAAAAAACTTTGTTATTGCGGGTAAACCTTGGATATAGTGTGCAAAAATTCTAAAAACTCATGAAAAAATTGACAGAATATTATTAAAGAATAACTTTTTTGAGAAAACATATCTTTTACAGTGCATATGCAATATTACCAAAAATGAAGAAGGTGGATAGGATAATTGCAATACAGATGAGTGTTAAATTTGGAGTTCTATGTGGAATTTCAAAGCTTTTTAAAATTAAATGAGGCAAGCATAAATGTCTTTCGAGTTTCATTGAATTTAATTAGACAAAAAGTATGTGATGAAAGGGATTCTGAAAAAAAATTCAGAGTATAAGAAACTGTTTCTTCAAATCTGCAAATAATAATAAATCAATAGTAAGAGTGATTTCTTTTTCTCTTTTCATTGCTTTTTACTTTATTCATTTGCCTAAATGATTAACAATTATGGAAATAAAGTTAAACACAGATTTATAATTAATAATTTACTTCTGTACACTTAATTAAAGAACTAAAGTTAGTGTGTTAATTTCATAATTTGGGACATAAAGCTTTAAACTAACTGTTTTGAAACAATTTTTCAAGTCAACTTGGATGCTGAGACTGGGGCTATGTTATACTATTGTCCAACTGTGTACTCATTCATCATATCTATTGCAAGAAACTGCTGAAGTGACTTAGGATGCAGAATGTGGTTTTTGTTTCCTTATAATCCAACTGAGTCAGGAGTTACAATAGAACTAAGTGTTCAAGTCAGTTTCTTCAAGGAATCAACTGTAGGTCCCTGCTATGCAATTAAGAAATAGGTGGAAAGTTTTGGCAGAGAGCAACAAACAAAAAGAGAGCAGTGTTACTTCAAAGCGTTACATTACATATGTTCTCAACTTTAAAAAAAAAATCAATATTTTGTTAACGGAATTTAAATTCTTATAGTGAGTAGAATTATAAAAAAAAATATTTAAAGTGATATCTCAATTATTAAGAAAGATATGAGCAAAAATGTGAGCGTGCACATGATCGATAAAACTGACCTCGCTGAAAAAATTCTACTAAAGATTCTACTCCCGTATTGAAGCTGCCAATGGCGTTGTAAATACATTTGAAGCAAACAGCGTATTTTGCAGTTCATTGTGTTTATCTTATCCATATATTTAAAGCTAAAAGTGCATTTCTGAAGATAAGATTCACAAAAAATGACCTTAGTGTGCATGCTTTAACTTATTTTGAAAGCATGAATGGGAGTGGAGAGTTTTCCCTGCTTATTTCATGGCTAGCACAGGAAACCTGTTTAGATCTGAGTGCGTATGGAAAGACATGTGCACTGCTCGCAACCTGATTTACGGAGGAAGAAAAGAGGAGACACTCTCTTTTCTTCGGGGGAATGAAGAACCATTTAAATAAAGAATGTGTTTATTTCGTAAATCTGTTTTAGCTTCAATCAACTGAACCATTTGGTTTATTTAAAAACGAAAAACATGTTCAGAAAGATCACACTCTTGTGTCTCAAATGCTGCAATCAATTCGAAAAAAAAAAAAGGATTGTTTTCCTAGGAAGAAAACATATTTATTTTGCAACCAGATAACAATATTTCTGACGTAACTTTTACACGGGCTGTAAAACCTTCATAACCATTAAAAATTTTAAAGGATTTGGACAACAAAAGCTTTTTTTGTTAATGTTTTCTTACGAGCACTTTTATCACTAATTATCAGTATTTTTTTGCGATTTTGTCATTAAAAATATAAATTCATACAAAATTGGATTAAAGATATAAATTAGAAATTTGAGGTTTATTTACGGTTTTATCATGGGCCCAGGCAACGTCGGGCGAGTTAACTAGTTATTATTATACCTTGCTATTATTATCTTAATTATCTCAACTTTAAAAGCGATTTTCTGGAAACTACATTTTTCAACATTGGTAGTATTATAATTTGAACAATTTGTAACATTTTAAAATAAAATTTGCGCTCATCTACACATAATTAAATTATGTAAGGGCCATCGAGCCATTTTTTTTTCAATAATTAAACTTATTGTAAAAATATTAAAATTTAAGATCAAAATTTTAGATGAAATATAGATTAAATTAAAAAAATTGAACCGATGGCCCCTAGCTACAGCCTTATTTTGCAAGAAGAAACTGAGATTTTAATAATTTTTGTTTTTACAGGAAGTTGCCCAGCGAGCCCGGATCTTTTGGTACAAGTCAATGCGGCTGCAGATTACTGACGTATATATGTGACCAAGTTTAACAAAAGAAAATATTTTTAAATACTTGAAGCAATAAAGACAAATTACTAGTTTTACAATTAATTTTACTCCCTTCCAAAAAAAAAAAAAAAAAAATCTAAACTATGTCAATTTTTCACCGCCGAGAATGTATGTAACCCCTCAATTAATCTTTCAAGACACAGGTGGCACGCTCTATGTGACATTGGCTTTTAAAACTTAAATAACAACTTTTAATGATATTCTTGTTTAACTCATGTCCATTAATAATATAAAAGTAATAAACATGAAATTGTTTAAAAAAATAATGTAATTAGATTTAATATAACATGGACGGTTTGTTGTAACATAAAGACATTGATAGTGTACTCCATGCACCAATACCTTTTGAAGCCTAAATATCAACTTTTGATGCTAAAGAAGAATAGTGTCTAATGTCTAATAATAGTATAAAAATTGTCAGAAAATGGCACTTAATTGAAGCCGATTTTCTGATTAAACTTTATTTAAATGAGCAGATAACGCAATGTGGTACTTTGCGGGAGTTAATTGCCACATATAATGAGGTGAAAAAGTAGTTGAATGATTGCTGAATGGAACAATGGCAAATAAAGCTGTGTGTAAAAGTTTTTCAACATTGAATACACAAGAAATAATCCAGTTCTGTTTTTATTTGAAGTCAAAGGTTTTCAACAGACGATATACATACGACATAGTCCAGTTTTGATGATTCAGCATAATAGATAACTAGATAACTTTAAACAATAATGTAGTAGCCAGCACATATTAATATAAACTAAAACTTAACTTGAATAAAACATACTTATCAGAACTGAGTAGAAAGCTGCATAATTTAATAGCAACACATAATACTTTAAGACAAACGGCACATTCCATCACCACGGCCGGATCTAAACTTAAGATCGACCGTCTACGTGAAGATCTAAAACAATAAACCGAATCGCCTTTTAGCAGTGAAGTACGGAGTATAAATACCTGGCCAAATGAACACTTGCCAATGACAATACAGTTCTAGAACCGTCACGGAAGTGACGCGTGGCTGACGGTATGAATAATTACGAAATCGGCAAATCAGACAATAGCTTGTCTGGCGCCATCTATCGTAGAGCGAGCGTACTACGCTAAACGATTATTCGATTCATGTCTTAATCAAATATCGCCGTGTGTTATGACTGGGAAACTAAGTAACATGGCGTTTGAATGTTTACAAAGTAAATTGAAATTAACAACTATTGTGAAATAAAATTTACTGCTTTTAATGAATGAAAAATAAGAAATGAACGAAGAATTAAAGAAATATAGGTAAGTTAAACATATATTAATTACTGAAATTACGTTTTTATGATAAAAATATGCTGCTGAAATATACTGTTTATGAGCTTTATACTGTGGTTAAATAAGTGTAAATAAAGATGAAATATGGATGAAAGTTAATGAATGCATGTGTGTAAAAGTGTTTCTGAGGCAGTAAGACTAAAGCTATTGAATGAAGGCTTGTTTTCACAACAAAAATAACAGACATCACATTTATATAAAAAAAAAAGTTTAAGGAAGAAAATAGAATAAATTATACAAATACACAGGTGGTGTATTCCATACATTAGTGGTGACTTATAAATAAAAATAATGAAAAAGAGTAGAAATAAATTCGAACTGCAACTTTAATATTAGTGAAACATTGAAGGGTCTTTGAGAAAATGGTAAATGAAGCACAGATGTTTACTACCTGATTATTTTAGAATTCCAAAACTGTTTTTTCACTGAGTGGCACACTAAGTATGCCATCTAGATGAAAACACCATCAATATCCTAAATAACAACGTCAGTAGGTATGGCATAGAATAACTGAAGGTATAAATAGATATTAAAGGTAGTTAATAGTAATTTTTTAGAATTAGAAATAAATTAAAGTTTGTAGTTAAGGAATAAAATCCAAGTTCATCCCCCTTGTAAACTGTCAGGTAACTTTAGTATCCCATCTAAATTTTAGTACGTATTAGTTAAGCAGTTTTTAGTAGCAATTTTTAACTTAAATTAAGCTTCTCAGCACCTCCAAAGCTAAGTTAGTGCTAGTTATAAACATTATACCATTAATTATATTTAGTTAGTATATAACTATTTATCCCCACCCTCATATAAGTTATATAAATTATAACTATTAAATTATATATAGATAATATATAGCCGATGGTCCAAACCCTCTCTTAATTTAGTAAATTATGCATATAATGTCCCCCCTGTAGGAATAAGCAACTGTAGAATATTTAGTTTCAGTTAAAATTATCATAGGGTGGAACTACAGGTAAATTAAGACAAACAACCAAGTAATAGTACTTAAAGTCTAAAAGTAGCACTTAGTTTGTAGTATTAAAAGTGTTATAAAATGTCTAACCCCATTCCTTTTCAGATGCGGCGACATGTACGCTAATGGTCCCGGTGCATGTAAAATCCGTCGTGGGTGTAAAGTCCTCCAAGTTACCTGTGAATTACACCTCTGGGTGTGCCTAGTCTGGTGAAGGTCTCGTCACCAGATCAAGGTTCTAAATTACGAGATCAACTCGAGTAGCGATGGCATGACGTATGGATAAGCGATGCAGCGAGGAAATAGTAAATATCCCAGCATCTCACATCTGTCCAGCATGACTTCGCTACACTGCGCAGTGCTGAACCGCCTCATCAAAAATCAATTAGCAACCAGCCAACTAAGAAAAAGCAGTTAAAGCAACAAGACGCACTGAAGCCACGTCGACCTATAGATTTAACAAACACGTCTTCGCCAAGCGGAGAGCAGGCGAATCTTCGCCCCATTGCCAGGTATCAACTCGTTAAGCTAGGCAAAAGCCTGGCAGGTAGGGGCCTGGTCAGCGGTATAAAAAAAAAGTACGCCATCTATGTCTTTATAGGTTAGTAGATGCGCCTGTAAGGTGTTGGATAAAAGAAATGGAATAATATTTGTTTCACGGTGCAACTATATTTTGAAAAAAATGATGCTAACATTGAAGATATTAATCAGACTATACAACAGTATTTTATTGAAGCAAGAACTTATTCGTTTTTTTTAAGAATCGGTGGTTAGTGGATTTGAAGGTTGTTAAATTGAATTAAAAAAAAATTAGTGACAAATAAATTTTTACTAAAATGTTTAATATGAGAATATTTTTTTCACATAATTAAATACTATTCAAAGTAACTTTTTAAAATTTTACCTGGATGAGAATAGTAGATGTATAATTTACAATTATTTTCAAGTTCAACAAATTAAAAACCGGTGGGAAGAAGTTTCTTCTAAAAATCCAATACAGTGCTACTTCTAGTATCATGTCATAAGAGCAAATATTTGATAATGGAAACAGTTACTTGTCGAACGCATTGTATTTTTATAACATTTTTCAGACTATTTTCATTAAAAAAAATTTTCTTTGCATGTATAGCAAGTTATTTTACTTAATAGTGCCTAGTTTGCGACATGATTTCATATCTTTTTCAAATTGGTCATATTAAGGATGATGAAAAATTGAGTGAGAAAAAATTATGTGAAATATTACATAGGCCTACAAAATAAAACATTTTTTTCACACCGTTTGCTGATTGCAGCATTTTTTGACTGACACTGAGTTAAAAAATACTGAACTTTTCCCTATACTGTGTAAGGTTTTTCAACAATTTGAAAATGAAGTCTAGGAAAGTCTCACAGATCTAGTAGAGTCAGAAAATTTTATTGAAAAACCCTTACAAATGAGCTACATACTACTTTTTATTGTTATGTTTGCATAGCTGTTGCAAAGAAGAAAATCATTATTATGCATTTTCTTCACCTCGGAAAAGGATGCATCCCCTTCTTCCCCAACTTTGGAAGTCTTTCGTTTTGTTCATGCTTCTGGCAGCTTAGTATGTAGCAACCAGCAGTAGTCTGCTATGATGTTTAGCAGTACATGGTGTCTATGTCAAAATTTATAATTTGCCTATTAGAAATTATCATGTTTTTATAATTAAACTTTGAATTTACTAATCCGATAGAAATTCTCAATTTGTGTCAAAACTGTATGGGATAAAATTTCTTGAATATTTTCCCTAAAATCAGCAAAAAAAAAAAAAAAAAAAAAAAAAAATCCTTTCAATTTAAAGGGGAAAAAATATCACTGTGATTACAACAGAAATCTTCAATAGAGTAGAACTCGGTTATGATAAGGATGAAGGGATACCAGTGCCTTTGCTCATTATAATCAAGTGCTTGCAATAAGAGAGTTCATACCTCTGTTCTTTTATTCTAACCGTAAATGACAGAATATATGAAAGTTTTTAAAAGTTAGCGGAAACAGAAAAATTAAACTACACTATGTTTTGATTTGATAGCCTAAGAGGGACTGCTCAGACTAGTAAAAGTCTAGAGCATAGTGTCCCTCTACACTGTAAAAAAAATTTCCTGAAAAAAACGGAAATTGTACTGGCAATCGAGATGGCAGTACTATTTCCGTATTTTAACGGAAAAAAAATTCCGTAAATTCCAGGAAATTTTCCGTGATTTCTGAAATATCCGTTTTTTAACAGATATCTTCCGTATTTTTTAGATATTTTTATATCATTAAAATAAATTTTATAGGACCAAAAAAAAAAAAAAAAAAAAAAAACTCAAGGAACATCTTATTATAATAACACTTTATTTTTTTTTCTTTCATTTCTGTGCGAGTTTTCAGTAAATAAATAACCAACACTTGTCACGGAGGGGGTTCGAACGCGGAAACTTCTGTGTAGTAAACTGGCGGGCTGTACCATTACGCTATGACTGGGCACTTCGTTCTCTCAAATGTGGTTATTTATTTTAGATGCTTTTAGTAATGCATAAACTTAAAAGTTCCATAGTTAGATCGATCTTTTCAATATTTTATTTTCATAATTTTTAATATCTTGCTTTATTATTTGATGCTTTATAACAGATAAATTTTAACTTTTTATGTATTATATGCGTAAAACATTGTATTAAGACTACTGATTGCTTTTTTTTTTGTTTTTTTTTGCAATAGTACATATATGTACTATATGTAATACTTTTTAAAATGATTTGTCTGTTGATCTATTTATCAATTCCAGTAAAAACAATTATCTTAAGTAGACGTATTTATTACATGCTATTAAAGTAAATTTTCTTTATCTCTTATTTTAAAAACTTATGTGAATAAACAATTTTATAATAAATTAAATTATTATATTTAATCTTTGCTGAGAGCTTTTGTGAAAAAAATCGAAACAAAAAATAGATTTTTAGAGAACATTTTAAAATTAATGACCTTAGGATAGGTAACTTTAAATTTGGACTTGATAATTTAGTTTTAATTAATTTAGTTTAATTTATAAGATTATAAACTAACTAAATAAATTATAAACTTTATAAAATTATAAACTTCATTTTTATAAAAGTAAACAAAAAGTTATTAAATATTTTTTATAAATTTAAAGAAAAAAATATGAACTTCGTAAAATTATAATTTATAAAATAATAAATTGTAGTTTAATTCACTAATTTATAAGACAAGTCAGCTTAGTTTAACACCTACGTACCGATAATTTGCAAAAATATTATTTTATAAAACCTTAAAAATATTTAAAAAAAAAAAAAAAAAGATTTTTAGCGAAAATTTTGGAAATTAATGACCTTGGGATAGGTATGTTTAAATTTGGATTTATTAATTTAGTCTAAATTAATTTAGTTTAATTTATAAAATTATAAACTGACTAAATATATTATAAACTTTATAAAATTATGAACTTCATTTTTATAAAAGTAAAGAAAAAATCATTAATTATTTTTATAAATTTAAAGAAAAAAAATATAAACTTTCTAAAATTATAATTTATAAAATAATAAATTTTAGTTTTATTCGCAAATTTATAAGACAAATCAGTTTTATTCAATACCAATAATTTGGAAAGTTATTATTTTACGAAACCTTTAATAACCTAATATTGACTCACGTTAATAAAATTAAAATAAAATTTTAAAATGTCAGTGAAAAAATTCATAATTTGAAGCACTATAAAGAAAAAAAAAGTAGATTTAAAAAAATATTTTTCTGTAATTTATATAAATAAAGTAAATTTCTAAAGATTTCATTAAAAAATAAAAAATATTATTATTTTCACAAAAAATTACCGTCCAGACACGGGTCCGGTTAGAATGAGCTCCAGGATTGGCCCGAGTCTAAACATTGCACTCGATTACAGCGCCATCTACAATGTTTCGAAGAAAATGTTCAATACAAAAGTTATGTATTTTTTCCCGTAGAATCCGAATCTGCAATAAAAAATGGGGGTCATCATTTAAGATTTCAAAGTTGCCCCCCTTTCCCCCTCCGGGGGAAACTTTGATATCCCTAAATAGATTTCCCCCGGGGGGGGTAACTTTCATATCCCTAAATAGATTTTTCAAAAATATTGAACATGCATTTTGCCGTCTTTCAATCCGATGTATATTTCTCGAGTTATTTGACCGTTTCCAGACTTTTCGGACACGCTGTATCTATTCATTCTATTGGAAGAGGTATTTTTGAAAAGTTCCTGATGAATTCTAATAATTTATCTCGAATATTATACAAATTTGACATTGCTAAATAAACATTTTTTCAAGCTTTCTTTTGCTGAATAATCTAAAGCCCATTCAACGGACGTTTAATTACTCACCTTAAATTAAAATTTCAAGTGCTGTGTATAATATGCGTATATTTGTGGTGCTTATTAAAAGTAGTTGTGCAGAATTTTTAAAAATAAGATTTCATTTAAACAATAGGGCATTCTTTTCGATTTTTTAAATATATAATTTTGAACTTTTCGATTATGCAGCCACGAATATGTGCAAAAAGGTATTTTGAATTTGTAATTCAGAATTTCATTTATTCAGTTTTATCGTTAATTAAAATCTAGAAAGAAAAAAAATAACAAATAATGGATTGAAAGAAAATAAAATTTTGTTTTAATATTCAGTACCGAATAACTTTCTTTCGAAATGCTGCATTTAATCTGAAACACAAACCTTATTTTCTGTCATGTAATATTCTTTTAACAAGAATGAAAAATCATACGTCATGCATAGATTATGAAACACTTTCCAATACATTCACTTTAACAAAACTTAGTTTAAAACGCCATGTAATTAGGTCACACCGTGTAATTAAGCAGGGGTGATTGTATTCAGGTTATATACCTGAATTCAGGTATTTTTTTCATTACATGTACAGAAATTAAGTTTTTTTTTTTTTTTTTTTTTTTTTTTCAGTTAAATTTTTAAAATAAGACTAAAATATCAATTTCATATGATTCCTAAACATAATTAAAATTAATGTTTTTCATAATTTGACCTCCCTGTAATAAATTATATGTCCCCCTCCCCCTCTTTCTTTCTCCATAAAGAAAAGTTTTATCGCTAAAATTTCAGGTATTTTTTCATGAACCCACAATCACCCCTGAATTAGGTCATAATGAAAAAAAAAATCCTCTGTTCATTATGACCTAATTACATGGTATATAGGAGGTATATTACATTCATCATGTAAATGCTATAGTTGTAGATCGGATGAATGAAATTAGCGCTGCGGTTCGCAGACATGTCCAAGAAATAAGAGTGAATTCTGCCAGCCAAGCAATCGTTGGGATAGCTTAGTAGGAAGAGCATTGGCACGGCAAGCCAAAGTACCCAGGTTCGAGTCCTGGTTCCGGTATTTTTCGCTCTGTTGGGATGGATCTCAACTATGACACACCAACCATTGAATAGGAATACCTGGTATGTTTGAGAGGAATTTCTCGATGAACCGTTCGAATATTCCAGGAACCGTGGAAAATTCAAATTGGAGGCGATTGCATTTGAATGCTTCCCGATGTGTCACAATTGTTTGTGTCATCGCTAGTGATGGAACAGTTGTGCAGCAGTTGAGCGATTCTCACCACTAAATTTTAATAATATTCTTCGCTTTAACCTTTACACGGGGGCTCGGACAGCATCTGTCCAAGTTTGCATGTATTCTCGGACAGATGCTGTCTGAGTCCCCGTGTAAAGGTTAAAATATCTCTGAAACTATGTTCTTAAATAATACAAAGAGTACAATTTAAATTTAACGGTGTCAATTGATTACCTGCTGCGCCAGTGTTCCGTCACTGCATGGCAGAAGATTCAGCCACGACTAATTGCAGGTATGCTTGGGACAGGTCATGTTTTATGAAATATCGGCTTTCTGTTAATTCTGCAAGTATACTGCCGGCACTGGATATGGATGAGTGCCTAAGGCTTTGTTGACTGTACATTTATACTGACCACATAGCCTAATATATTTTGTAAATTAGAGTTTCTTTAACAAAATAATGTAACCTTTGTTACAATAAGTATTTTCCTAAGTAATTCCTGTTGATTGTGTGTTTCCTAACAAAATTATGTTTAAATGTTTACCAAATTTTTGGCTCTCTACTGTTTATTTTCATACTAATAGATGATTCACCTAGAATTGATTCGGTTAACTTTTAGGGTTAGAATTTGAAAGACATTCCGAATACGGAATTCATGTAACTGAAAGTCGATTAAAAAACATTTCTTAGGGCGACACAATGTTTATTTCAAGAACATTCCAAAAAGAAACGGAATTTACAGGAGAGGATAAACACTTTTACATAAGTAATTATAACGTAATTCCTCAGAAAATTCAGGAATACGTATTCCAAACCCCAGATCGGAAACCTCAGACGAACAGATTCACAGCTACAACCAAAACTATCAAAAATCCCAAACTCAACTAACTGATTTTGCATCTGTAGAACAGGTCTTTTATGTCTTTGGCGAAGCAATGCCAACTAATCTAGCACGTTCAATGTAAATTCTGAATCTCGAACATTGTGTCGAAGTTCCACCCACATAATCTAAACTCGGTTCCCTAGTAGGCGTTTTCACTGTTAATTACACACATTTAGGTACGGTCACAAATATTTGACCACACTCATTTAGTCTTCGTTCCATCGCAAAAATTGAGGTATTTTTAGTCATACAGCACTTAAGATCTGTACCATGAAATTTTCTTCATTTCTTCCACTAGCGAGAAAAATAAGCTTTTAATTCTGTAACATTATTTTACTAAAAAAATATTCTTCCTTAAAATGCAACTTAAAAATCGTACTGCAAACTCAAAGAAACCAACATTTACGGGGATAAAATTTAAACGAAAAGTTTGTTCCCATTAAATCCTATCTGAAGACCAGATGTGATAAAAGTTTAAAAATGTGCACTACAAAACAGGATAAATTAACTGCATTAAATTTAATAATCCCAAAGTATTATCAGCTAAATGGCAGATGCGCTAATTCAGTTACTTCAACGTAATTGATATTTCAGCAATTTGTGGTAAAATTGAACACGCTTATTTAATTAAGGCGATTAGGTTTTCAACGTAGTTTTCTAGCTTATAATAAATATTTATTCGAAATTAACTCTTGATAAGATTTTCTGTTCAGAAAAATTGTTTATTGCTTCATTTGGTCACATTACTTTAAAAATGTTATATAAGCGAAGAAAATAGGAATTCCTTTTTTTTTTTTTTAATGTATGCTTACCTACTAAATTATTCAATGGAATCGTTTAGTAAATTGACCAGGAATTTATCAAGTTTACGTTTGTGGTTGGAATTTAATAGATATTTCGGATATGGAGTTCATGTAAAGGAAACTCGTTGTGATAAAAGTTTAAAAGTTTGCAACAACTTTAATACAGGAGAAATTAACATTAACATTAGTAAATGTATTATAATTTATAATGTCCCACTACGTTAAAAGCGAATTGTAGAAATGTTAATTCAGTTACTCCAACGTAATTGCAATTTCAGCAGTTTGTGGTGAAATTGGACACGCTCTGTGGCGCTGCTACAAATCAGCGCCATGGAGCAACTAAAATTAGTGTGCCCCTTTGTCTATCGAAAATGTTCTTCAAAATTTGTTTGAAGTTTACAGCACATGTATATATTACTTAATAAAAATTACAAAATCAAACGTACAAAAAAATAAATAAATAAAAAGTAAAATTTTCAAATAAGAGGTACCTGTTAATTTTTATTACATATCTTATAAATTGTATTGATATAATGTATGCATGTGTTTATTTTTCATATTAAAAAACCTCCCTTCAATATTGCTATTTTTCTTTTGCAAATCTGTCAATAATTTTTACGAGATCAAGTTCACAAGTTACTGTTCAGTCCATAAAGTAAGTGTATCAGCATGGCCGACAACCTTCCGGGTTCTTTAAAATCAGTTATATGTAGTACTTTGTACTAGAAACAATAAAATGCATGATATATATGTAAGGTATTAAAATCCCATTTTTAAATTTATTTCTGAGCCAAGCAAATATTACTTTCCGATTTTAAATTGTAAGCAACTTTAACCCCTTGGGGACGAGCGACACGTATACGTGACGCATAAGATGCTCAGAATCCTCGATTATTCCCACCAGTTATTTTTTATTGTAAGCTTTGCCTTATGTAATCCTAGCATTTCTGCGATTGAATTAGGCGAAAATTTCTGTTTTGAAAAACCGGTGGTAAAAGATTAAAAATTCTGTAAAGGACGCTCGTCGCGAAGGGGTTAAGAGTCAAAATGCCAGCGAAGCAAAGTTTGCAAGCGTTTGTGGATGGTGGTGCAAACAGGCATGGGCAGGCCGAGGCTAACGAAAAAGACAGGCTACCGCGGTGCATTTCACTTATCTTTTTTTACAGACCGCTAGAGTGACGTGATGCTCTTTTCGTACACCTTCATTGGTGCATTCGAGCATCACGTGACTCCGGCGGTCTGTAAAAAAAGATACGCGTAAAGCACCGCGGTAGCCTTCCTTTTTCGTTAGCCTCGGGGCAGGCCTTGCTCACGTCAGAGACCCGGACATTAATCAAAAGATATTAAATCAATTAAGTTTAAGTATATATTCCCAATTTGACACTTTCTCCCCTGTGTGCACTGGAAAAATTGCAAGTGCTGATCAAAGAGCGAAAATCCGCATGAAAATGACAGTTATTGTATGTTTTGAGACATGTCTAGAAACCTTATGACCATGTAAGTCTTAATAACAACTAGCTGACCCCCGCCCGGCGTTGCCCTGACCCGTGATAATAATAATAATAATAATAATAAATCAAGTTATTATTATTTTATATCTTTAACCCGATTTTTTATAAAATTATATTTTAAAATGAAAAATTCGGGAAAAAATATTGATACTTAGTGATAAAAACGCTCATTTTCTTGTTTTCTTGTTTTTTTTTTTTTTTTACCTAGGGTCGTTTCATAATTTTAAATTAAAAAGTTCTTTTTGTCCGAACTCTTTGAAATCTTTATTGGTGATAAATAAAATGGTTTTACAGCCCGTGTAAAAATTTCGTGAAAAAATATTGTTATCTAGTTGTAAAACTTGTTTCTTCTCACTTTTTTGTTTGTTTGTTTGTTTGTTTTCGCGTCGGCTCCTTTAACATAGCAATATAAAAATAGTTCTCATCTTTCAAACTCTCTGACATTTCAATCGGTTATAAATATAACTGCATCCAAACTCTCTTTAAAATTTTGCGAAAAAATATGCATATTTTAGCAGTGAAAACATGAATTTTTCAAAAAAAGTTTTAGCTTTCAACATCAGAGCAAAAATATATTAGAAGGTCTATGCTTTCAATGCAATGGTACGCTTCATCCGTTTTCAATTAACCCTTTTCAATCCCCCTAGGCTAAACAGGTAAAGAGTTCGGTTAATCAATCAGGTTTCCCGTTTCTGAGGGTAGAAGCCTTCAAAAAAACGTTGACGCATGCGCAAAGAGACGATTTTCAGGTGGATTTGACAGAATTCGCTTTTCATTTTAAATATATAGATGATTCTCATGGGGGTGGGGGGGGGGGCTCCTTAGCAACGATCGGACTCTCAACTCTCTGGATGTATCATCGAACTGGATTAATAAAGCAGTTAGGTCTGCAACGAAGTAAGTTATTTGTATTCACACACGCATACGGCATACGCACACACACACACACACGCGCGCGCGCGTACCTAAACACACACACACACACTTATATATACATTTTTGAATGAGTTTAAATGATTGAATAGCACTGCGTTACATGAATTATTGGCAATATTTCTGTAACTAGTTTTTCAGAGTTTTTTTTTCTTTTTGCGGAGTCATATTTAATTTTGCCGAGTGAAAGTTAAATAAATAATAAAAAAAGATAACTCGCCCTAAATTAAAATTTCAAGTGTTAGCGATTTCGAGTATTCTTGCTACCCTTATGTGAAGTGGTTACGTGAAATTAAAAATGTGCGGATTCATTTGAATCTGTGGCTTTCTGCTTTCAAAAATTTATCTTTCTCTCTTCAAATGTGCTAATTATGTATCCACGAATATGATAAAAAGATGTTTCAGATTTCTAATTTACTTTTTTATCATCGCAGTTTTTTGTTAATTAGAATGAAAGACAGATAACTTATTAAGAAGTTAAAAAGAAAACATATTTTAATATTCTATCCAGAAAAACTTATTTTTTGAATCGTCAGATTTTAATTTAAGATACAAATAATAATTCCTAGCATACAAGGAAAAAAAATAATTTAAAGAACATATGCTTGTAATTTTTTCAAGATTTTCATTCATTTTTCTCTCAGATTTAAAATAATATTTCTCTGTAAAAGTTATTCAAATACTATTAACAATTTTTTTTATATGTTTTAAGGTAAATGGCATTAAATAATTTCATTTCTGTTATATATTAAAATAATAATTTGACAACATTTGGAGTCAATTGGGATCTTTTTGAAAGATATTCGAAACAATAAACTGACAAATTTAAATCACATCGTACTGTGAAACTCCAATTTTCTAGACTAATGTGTTCTGAACGCAATCATAATGCACAGAATTCGGATAAATTGGTACTAAATCATAAAAAAAATTTCAGTTGCAAATAAAAATTTGTCTAAAATCGCTTTTGTTTTATAAAAAAGGTACGCCTAATGTATTCAATTCAATCTTATTTTAATAAGATCACTTTGTCTACAGGTTGGGCCAAAAGTCCCGCATCATAGGAAAAAACATGTATTGTTACAGTAGGCTCTCAATATGATTGCCTCCGTTGTCAAAACACAACTGCAGGCGATCGTTCATGGGTTCATGTTCCTCAGAATGTTGGCCATTAAAATTGGCGTTATGGCATGGCACTCATTAGCAATTCGCTCACGCAAATGGTTTTTATCCCTGATCTTCTCACTGTAAACTTTCAATTTAAGGTAACCTCATACAGCAAACTCTACACGCTCTTCAGTAGTCAGCATTTTCACCTACAAATTAAAAAAAAAATAAAACCAAATTAAAAAATTAAACTCCTAGGATGCGAGACTTTTGGTCCACCCTGTAGAAACAAATAAAGAAAGATAAAGTACAGTCCGTATAAGAAAAAATACATCAGCCTTTATTTGCAGATCTTTTATCATAAAAACAAAAACAAAGATGTCTATTAGACTCGAAATATTGTCTTATTTTACATGGTTTGTACGCTTTTACCATAATTTTTTAATACATTTTTTTTAAATTTAATATTTAAACAGCAGAAATTTTAGAAGCCTCGTTTAACTGCAGGATTTTTAACACTTTTCTGCATTTAAATAAGGCGAAAAATTCTATTAAAAAATTGTGGTAAAAGCATACGAACCCTGTTTTAGAATAACGAATGCAATTTTTGAAATAGGGACCTTTCAGACGCAAAAAAGTATACCTTGTTTTTACTTTCTTAAATATACATAAGAAAAAAATTATTGGAATTGCGAGAATTTTCCACCTCCATTTTTTGACTGATTTACACGTTTTGGCATGTCCAGAACACTATTTGACTATTTTTGGAAAATGACTGTCTGTTAATCTGTGTGTGACACAAATTTTGTGGTCACTCTGTCTCAAGAACTACTGCACTTAATTTAATAAAACATCAGATTCGGTTAGATCTTTACATAAATTGGTGCGCATAAGGTTTAGATGTATATCGCGAATAGCAGGTGGCACTGCTGTGATGGGTTTTCCACGATTTACGCGATAGTTATATCTCAAGAACTAATGCACGGTTTCATAAACCTTCATTTTTTGTTTGACAAATATAGATGCTGATTACGTTTCAGTGTACCGCCCAAGTAATGGCGCTGCTATGCTGTGATTTCCACGATAGCTAGATTGCAAGAACTAATGCACGAAATTTCATCAAACTTCATACTCTGTTAGACCTTTACATAAATAGATGCTAATTAAATTGGGGTGTATACCGTCCAACAGGTGGCGATGCTATGCTTTGTTTTTCACGATTTCCGCGATAGCTATATCTCAAAAACTAATGTATGGTATTTCATCAAGCTGAACCTTGACATAAATAATGCTGATTCAATTTTGAATTTGATAACTCAGGGGGCGCTTCTATCTTATGCTTGGGGAAACATTCCTAGTCGGGTCTACAATATATTGATGCAATTTAGGCAAACGGGGTCTGCAGTATTATTAACTGCATTCTTGTAACTTCTTGTAATTATCATACACTTTTAATTACATTTTTGCCAGAATCGCTTATTTTTTACATCTTATTTTCTGTTGTGTAGAAATGCACCGCATTTTTTAGTTGAGTTTAATGATTAAAAATGTATATGTTTATTTTATATTTTACTACACAGTTAGAAGACACTGTTATTCTGTTCTTTTTTTAATTCACTGGTCACTCTATAACTGTGTTAAATTAGAAGAAATGCACTACGCTTTATATTTATAATAAAAAAATGTTAATACTATTGATTTTAAAGAAATCATCCTTTAAAATGGATTTTTATCTTTTTAAAAATAGCTAATAGCATGAAATATTGAAACATTCGAAAGGACGCCAATAAAAACTTCAAAGGACGCCGTGTTAGACAACCCTGGTCTAGAGGTCTTCAACCTTCCACGCTTGAGGGCCACATCGCGGACGACCCATAACTCATATAAATAGTGTGGGCAAGAAATGCATACATGTCTAGGTTTCAAGACCAGAGACATATAGGCTCTGAGGAAATACAAAATTTTTATTTTACTTATATTTATACGCAATATTTAATTTTTTTCATCAGAAATTCTATATACACTGATGTCCAGAAATTAAGGGGCAGTGACCAATTTCATACGTTTCGTCGAATATCTTACTGAAACTCGTGAGGAAATGCCTGAAATGCCTTTGAACTTTGAGGATGTAAAGAACATGTTTGACTTCATGTTTTTCAGTGCAAATTTTGTCGCAAGGACAATTAGGGGGGGGGGGGCAATATTAATTTTAATAATAAAATAATATTTTAGATCACCCAAGTAACAGAAAATGCTAAAAATGGTCTATCACTGTAGCAAATGTCTATGTAGGTCCTGTTCAACATTTGTGTGCATTTGTGTAAGCATAGCACGTATATTCGTGAAGATGTTAACGTTTCTGTGAAAAAATCAAAAGTTTATTTTATTTTATTTTTTTACAGCATAACTGCGCATGCGCGAACTACAACAAAGATTTTTTGTCGTGATTTGATAGTCAATACACTGTTAAAAATTGTGTGGTATGTTGAACCAACTTTTGGTGCTGCAGTAGCTGCAACCACAAGATGGTGAAATCTCGTTACAACATTTGTAGTTCTAAATGAACCAAAGTTCCAAATCTTGTAGCGAGATTTCACCATCTTATGGTTGCAGCTACTGAAGCACCAAATTTTGGTTCAACATACCAGATAATTTTTAACAGTGTACTATTGGGCAACTCATATAAAAAAAACAAGTGAAATAACGTAAAAAACTCAAAAAGTTACAGCAATAGTTGATAAATTGAGGAGGAAATCCCATGTAATTATATGTGTGCAAGTGTTATTTCCTTGAATTAAAATCTCTAAAGATTTTTTGATAATTGATGCGAAGTAATTTGATGTACGGGCTATGATTCTTGCTTTAGTGAAATCTATGTCGATGTCTTGTTTTTGGTTTAACCTTGAGCTGTTGAGGGTTTACTATACTTTATGTCTGCTATATGCTGTTTGAGTCTTTCTTTAAATTTTCTAGATGTCATGCCTATGTAATTGAGTTTTATCTGATTTACTTTATCTGTAAAAGGTATCATATATACGCCTGAAGTTTCGTCCTTAGGGATTGGGTCTATTTTCTTGTATGCAAGATCTTTCAATTCGGCAGAGGGTTTTGCGATTACGTTAATATCACATTTCTGTAATGCATATCTAATTCTTTCAAATAATTGAGGTACGTAATTGAAACTCTAAAACTTGAGATTATTTTGAAGATATTTTTAACGCCACTTTTAATTGACTCTTTATGCTAGATGTCGAAAATTAATTTATTAATATGATGAGCGGGAAAAACCATTTTATATAGCAAGTTTCTTAATAGTGAGTAATTTTTCTTGTAGGTAATCTTTTGTACAGAATTCGATCGCCCTTTATATATATATAACCATTAATGAAACATTACCGTAACACCAACATAAACTATGAAATTATGAATCAGTATGTAATAATTAATTGACAACGAGTGTGTTCCACAACACTCTGAATATAGATACCATATACTTATTTAAAAGAAGAAGAAATTAAATTAAAAATTGAATGAATGAAATTGAATGAATGAAATTTGTGGAATTTAGACAGAATTATCAAGTCCCAAATGCCTAAATACCACAAATAAAATGTGTGGTTTCATCATCATATTAGCCATAATATTGCTAAAGAATATGATTTTGGGACTACCACATCATAAACAAAGAATAAAACCTGTGAAATAATCTTAAAGTTCAAAGTATATAATACATAACATTCATGAACTTTCACACTTTCCGAATTCCCCCTGATGATGACTGTTTACAGCAGTTGAAATCGCTCGGGTTTTTAACGTCTTTTGACGGGTATTTATGTTTTAAAAACCTTTATTTGCACATTATTATATTTATTATATTTGGACCTTTCTCTATGATCTCTATGAATCTCTTTCTTTATGATATACTAGCGGCCTGTCCCGGCTTTGCACGGGTAGACAATGTAATTTTTTTAGTACATTTGTTTTCCTGAATTTCGCGCTCCTACCAAAAACTGTTGCTGAGATATGGCGAAATGACCTAAAACTTTCGAATCCCCCTTTAACCATCTTCGGGTGGGGGGGGGGGGGATTTCTAAATTCAGTGAAATACATGTTTAATTATTTGTTTAGTAGATTTGTTTTCCTGAATTTCGCGCACCTATATAAAATAGCTGCTGAAATATGGCGATATGTCCTAAAATTTTCGACACAATTTTCTTTAAGACCCTTCGAAGGGAATTTTTAAAATCATTGAAATGCGTAATTATCCATTTTTTAGTAGATGTGTTTTTCTGACTTTCACGCTCCTACCTAAATCTGCTGCTGAGATACGGCGAAATGACCCAAAACTTTTGAATACCCCTTTAACCACCTTCTGGGGGGAATTTCCAAAATCGCCGAAATACGTGTTTAACCAATTTTTTAGTAGATTTGTTTTAATTAATTTCGCCCTCCTACATAATAGCTGAGATATGGCGATTATGACCTAAAAAATTCAACCCCCCCCCCCATTTAACCACCTTCTGGGGGGAATTTCCAAAATTGCTGAAATATGTGTTTTATTCATTTTTTAGTAGATTTGTTTTCCTGATTTTTGTGCTCCTAACTAAAACTGCTGCTGAGATATGACGAAATGATCTAAAACATTCGATCCCCCTTTTAACCCCCTTTGGGGGGAAATTTCTAAAATCGCTGAAATACGTGTTTAACCAATTTTTTTAGTAGATTTGCTTTCCTTAATTTCGCGCTCCTACATAAAACTGCTGCTGAGATATGGTGAAATGATCTAAAACATTTGACCACCCTCTTTAACCACCTTCAAGGGGGAATTTCTAAAATCGTTGAAATAGGTGTTTAATCATTTTTTTAATAATTTTGTTTTTCTGATTTTCGCACTCCTACCTATAACTGCTGCTGAGATATGGCGAAATCACCTAAAACATTCGACCACCACCATTTAACCCCCTCCTGGAGGGGAATTTCTAAAATCGCTGAAATACATGTTTAATCATGTTTTTAGTAGATCTGTTTTCCTGATTTTTGCGTTCCTACCTATAACTGCTGCTGAGATATGCGAAATGACCTAAAACATTCGACCACCCCCCTTTAACCCCTTCGGTGGGGGGATTTCTAAAATCGCTGAAATACATGTTTAATCATTTTTTTAGTAGATTTGTTTTCCTGATTTTCGCACTCCTACCTATAACTGCTGCTGAGATACGGTGAAATGACCTAAAACATTCGAAACCCCCCCTTTAACCCCTTTCTGGAGGAATTTCTGAAATCGCTGAAATAGGTGTTTAATTATTTTTTTAGTAGATTTGTTTTCCTAATTTTCGCGCTCCTACCTATAACTGCTGCTGAGATATGGCGAAATGACCTAAAACATTCGACCACCCTCCTTTAACCCTTTTGTGGGGGGGGGGGGGGTATTTCAAAATCGCTGAAATAGGTGATTAATCATTTTTTAGTAGATTTGTTTTCCTGATTTTCGCACTCCCTCCTATAACTGCTGCTGAGATACGGCGAAATGACCTAAAACATTCGACCACCCCCTTTAACACCCTTCGGGAGGGGGGGGGGGGGGAGGAAATATCTGAAATTGCTGAAATACGTGTTTAATCATTTTTTAGTAGCTTTGTTTTCCCTATTTTCGCACTCCTACCTATAACTGCTGCTGAGATATGACAAAATGACCTAAAACATTCGACCACCCCTCCTGTAACCCCTTTCTGGGGGAATTTCTGAAATCGCTAAAATATGTGTTTAATCATTTTTTTAGTAGCTTTGTTTTCCCTATTTTCGCACTCCTACCTATAACTGCTGCTGAGATATGGCGAAATGACCTAAAACATTCGACCACACCCTTTAGCCCCCTTCTGGGGGGAATTTCTAAAATCGTTGAAATGGGTGTTTAATCATTTTTTTAGTAGATATGTTTTCTGGAATTTCAAGCTCCTACCTATAACTGCTGCTGAGATATGGCAAAATGACCTAAAACATTCGACCACCCCCCTTTAACCCCCTTCTGGGGGGAATTTCCGAAATCGCTGAAATAGGTGTTTAATATATTTTTTAGTAGATTTGTTTTCCTGATTTTCGCGCTCCTACCTATAACTGCTGCTGAGATATGGCGAAATGACCTAAAACATTCGACCACCCCCCTTTAACCCCCTTCTGGGGGGAATTTCTAAAATCGCTGAAATAGGTGTTTAATCATTTTTTTAGTAGATATGTTTTCTGGAATTTCAAGCTCCTACCTATAACTGCTGCTGAGATATGTCAAAATGACCTAAAACATTCGACCACCCCCCTTTAACCCCCTTCTGGGGGAATTTCGAAAATCGCTGAAATAGGTGTTTAATCATTTTTTTAGTAGATTTGTTTTCTGGAATTTCAAGCTCCTACCTATAACTGCTGCTGAGATATGTCAAAATGACCTAAAACATTCGACCACCCCCTTTAACCCCCTTCTGGGGGGAATTTCAAAAATCGCTGAAATAGGTGTTTAATTATTTTTTTAGTAGATTTGTTTTCCTGATTTTCGCGCTCCTACCTATAACTGCTGCTGAGATATGGCGAAATGACCTAAAACATTCGACCACCCCCCTTTAACCCCCTTCTGGGGGGAATTTCTAAAATCGCTGAAATAGGTGTTTAATCATTTTTTTAGTAGATATGTTTTCTGGAATTTCAAGCTCCTACCTATAACTGCTGCTGAGATATGTCAAAATGACCTAAAACATTCGACCACCCCCTTTAACCCCCTTCTGGGGGGAATTTCAAAAATCGCTGAAATAGGTGTTTAATCATTTTTTTAGTAGATTTGTTTTCTGGAATTTGAAGCTGCTACCTATAACTGCTGCTGAGATATGGCAAAATGACCTAAAAGATTCGAAACCCCCTTTAACCCCCTTCGGGGGGGATTTTCAAAATTCCCTTCTTATTGCTTGCCTAGGCTATAACAGCAATCTACAGTCCAAATTGCGTGACCCTGACTTTAGTAGTTTCGGCTGGGCGTTGATGAGTCACCCAGTCAGTCAGTCAGTCACCGTTTCCTCTTTATATAATAGTATAGATATGAAAGACCTGACAGTCGCAGCAGACGATTTAAAAAAAAAATGTTTTTACTTGATAGAATAATAAAAAAGAAATCAAATGTAATCTGGAATTTTTTGTTTGCGCAAATTAAAAATGAAGTTGAGTTCGAGCTTTACAGATTTGGAGGTATCTTTAAAACATCATGGTACCCGTGCGAAGCCGGAGCGGGTTGCTAGTACATAATATAAATATTAATCTTTTGTTTATTTAATAAACATAAAAAGTAAAATTTAATAAACAGCAATCGAAAACTTTTTTTCCAAAGAAAAAAAAAATAATAATATTAATCTTTTGTTTATTTAATAAACATAAAAAGTAAAATTTAATAAACAGCAATCGAAAACTTTTTTTTCAAAGAAAAAAAAAAAACCATTGTGAGTTTTAAATAAGAAACTCATCCGTCATCAAACTCAGTCACCGTTTCCTCTTTATATAATACACTGCTCAAAACAATTAAAGGATATTTGAAGTTTTATATAAAATAAAGATATAAACAAAATTTTTTTTGCCGAAAATAGAAGAAGAGAATCACAAATGCAAATTTTTCTGGTTTTCAAACTGTGGAGCATGCAAATTTTGAGTTCGACGTCAAAAACGTCGCTTCAGCGGCAGCGAATGAAATTTGACTTTCAACTGGATAAAAGAGAATGAAGACAAGGATGATCGGCATTCAGTGATTGCTTTCTTTCGATGAGTACGATGTCTCAGCGAAGTCATTTGACAGATTCAGAAGCTTGGAGAATTTTTGGTAGGTTAGAAGGGGGCCAAACTCAAACCGAAGTAGCGCAAGCCATTGGAGTGTCACAAAGTGTCATTTCCAGGATCTGGAACCGTTTTTTGGAGAGTGGATGTGCAGGCCGAAGACCAGGGCAAGGTCGTAGATGGGTAACAACGCCCAATGAAGATCCCAATGATCGGTATTTAGCGTTAACAGCTCGGAGACACCGAAACATGAACGCTACTCTTCTCCAACAACACCTTCGCTCGGCTACAGGCACCACGATTTCAACTCAGACTGTCCGAAACCGGCTCCATGCTGTAGGTCTGTATGCTCGCCGACCGATGGTATGTGTTAGATTAACATCAAGGCATCGTCGCGACCGCAGGGAGTGGGCAACCGAGCATGTCAACTGGAGGAGAAATGAATGGAGCAATATTCTGTTTTCTGACGAGTCCCGTTTTTCTGTGCATCCGGATAATAGGCGTATTTTCATCTGGAGGGACCGTGGCAGTAGGAATAATCCTGCGTTCGTGCACGAAAGTGTCAGATTTGGCGGTGGAGGAGTGTTGGTGTATGGTGGCATCTCCATTGACGGGCGCACTGACCTCTACATCATTCGAGATGGAGCTCTGACTGGTCGCCGATATAGGGATGAGATCCTCAGACCTATTGTAGTCCCTTACGCTGCAGCAATCGGAGATAACTTCATTTTAATGGACGATAACTGCAGGCCACATCGTGCAAACCTGGTGGAGGATTTCCTTTTCGAGGAAGGAATCGTTCGAATGGAATGGCCAGCGTGTTCTCCAGACATGAATCCAATCGAGCACGTTTGGGACGCTCTAGGAAGACGAGTTTCTGGCCGCCAACAACCCCCACAAACTCTCCAAGAACTGGAAAGAGCTCTTCTGGAAGAGTGGGGCAGAATACCCCAACTCGTCATTAATAGCCTCATTGAGTCCATTCCTCAAAGGTGTTCAACGTTGCTGGCCGCCCGTGGAAACCATACCCCCTACTGAAAATGATTTTCTTTGAAGAAAACACCTTTTCTTATTCTTTTTTTCTCATATGCACAAATTGTGTTTTTTTTCCTTTTGTACACAAATGCGCAATAAAATGCATTTTTTTCTGCCAAACATGTGTAATTTATTCTCATATAACCTACTATGTCTGTCGACCATGTATCAATCAGCTAAAAAGTTTCCCAGATACAAAATCCACCTAAAACTGCAATATCCTTTAATTGTTTTGAGCAGTGTAGTATAGATATGAAAGACCTGACAGTCGCAGCAGACGATTTAAAAAAAAAATGTTTTTACTTGATAGAATAATAAAAAAGAAATCAAATGTAATCTGGAATTTTTTGTTTCACAAATTAAAAATGAAGTTGAGTTCGACCTTTACAGATTTGGAGGTATCTTTAAAACATCATGGTACCCGTGCGAAGCCGGAGCGGGTTGCTAGTATATAATATAAATATTAATCTTTTGTTTATTTAATAAACATAAAAAGTAAAATTTAATAAACAGCAATCGAAAACTTTTTTTCTAAAGAAAAAAATAACAACCATTGTGAGTTTTAAATAAGAAACTCATAAATATTCATGTTTCCTTTTCATATTCGCTTTATTTAGATTTTTTTCTTTTGCCTGCATTTATGTTATTCAATGAAGCATTTCATTGAAAAGACGCATAATGAAGATTTTTTTTTAAGCTGTCCACTTATCAACAAAATAATACAATATATATTAATATTCATAATCATTTTTTTTCTGAAAAAAAAAAAAGTTTCGTTTTTGAATTAAATATATAATTTTATTTTGATGCTTTTTTCTCTCTGAGATGACGAAATTATTTGAGGTAACTTTTGAAATTTTATTGAATTACAAAATATTAGATTGTAACTTTTTTATGCACTTTTCTTGATTATTGCTATTGTTTCTCTATGAATAATAAATATTTCATAAACATGGTAAATAAATTCAATTGATAGCAGTGAATATTTTTATTGCTTCATTTATTTTTAATAAGTAAAATTAAATAAGAGGTTTTTGAAAAACTGATTACATAAAAATTTTTTACCTTATTAATTTTATCGATGCAGAAAATTCTTGTGAATGAACAGCAGATAAGAAAGAAACAAGCAGATAATTATCCATATAGTTTGTGTTACATTTTGTCAAGTGAGAATCTTTTTAGAAGCATGTCTCATTCACCATGAATGCAAGGATGAAGAGAAAACTTCGACAGCAGATATTGTCGTCCGGTAATGTGTGAAGAATCTAAGCAATTTTACAGCTGTGTGTTTTTTCTGTTCTCCCTGTTCATCTTTTTCTATTACAGCTGGAACTGTCTTCTCACAAGATGTCTGGCGAATAAAATGTCGTGTTATATGGCACATTTTAAGTGTTGTTAGAACAAAAAATGTACATCTTTGTTTCGTCATACCAAAGCGGATTGATTTAGATTAAAAAAAAATATCTTTAATCGGTGAAGAATTTTATAAGCCATTTACTGCATATAGATTCAAAACTAATAGGAGAAAAGCTTTACGATACTTACATTTTTTAATTACTTCTTCTATGAATGAATAACGATTCATTGCTGAAACAGCACCACCAGTGGCTGAGAGGTTCTGCTGTTAAAACAGAGTCATGCTTTCGTTTTCACAAAAAGCAATAAAAGGTAAGAAAAAATTTGATCTCACCTACATTCCTAGTTCTTGTCTCTATGTTGCTTCAAAATCATTTAGAAGCATCTTTAGCTAATAAAGATTATTTATTGGAGAGGTGATACACTTATTTTGATGAAGATCACAGAAAAAAAAACAACTATTTACAAAACGTAAACGAAACAACAGTCAGTCAGAAACTGTTCTGCGCGATCAGCGCCATCTGATGATTCTTTTCTCATTTCACAACAACTTTCGCCGGGAAAAGTACGTCTGGAGACGAAAGGGTTGAGAGTTCAAGGGGGCAAAGAAGCTGCACCGGTCTTCTGATCACGGCTCCTTTTTAGCAACTTCACTGTACATGCTCTTCTCCGATCATCACGTCCAGGATGAGTTTGCATTATAACACCCATTGTCCATATGAGTCGTGGGGTGTTGTCCTTTATGAGAACGATGGTGTTTTCTCTAAGTTCGCTTGGTCGAACCTGTTGGTGCTGATGAGCTGATTTTAATTCTAGCAGATAATTAGATTTCCATTGTTCCCAAACTTGAGTTAGAATACCTTTTTGATGTTTTATCATTATTTTTCGAGGTCTGGGTGCAGGAATCTGGGTGTCAAGTTTAACATAAAAATTTTCACATAATTTGCATCTAAATATCCAACTCTTGATTCTTTGTTTGGTTTTTAAAATCCAAGTTTTTTCTCTAAATTGTGTTAAAGTTTTCGAGACACCTCCATGTCTTGTTTTTTCATGACAATCTTTGATGATAAGGTTTGATAAATGAGATATACTATGTAGTAAAACTGGATGAGCTTCGTGGTATGAGATATTAACTTGCTGTAATCGTCCACCAATCAGGATTATTTTTTTTTTCATTTGAAATTGGATTAAACGGTCGAGTAATTGAGTTTTCTGGTACTGGTTTTCCTTGCGTCAGCGCTGAAAATTCTTCTGGAAAATGCTCCATTTGAGTAATTTTAATCCAGTATTCTTCGGCTAATTTAAGTTATTCTGTAGACAAGGTCCACATTTCTTACTCTGAGGATTTCTTGTATTGTGGACGAATCTTTGAGTCCATGCAGTAATTTGCAACATTTGTTTAAGTTTGCTGAATCTTCGGATGTCAAAAAGAGCTTCAAGTTTCGTGGACACAAGCATAGTCACCACTTCCTATTCTTTATTTTGTAAGTTGACTTCCTGATCGGTTGATTTTCGAACTTCCTTAGCCATGGTGACCCAAACCAACAAAGCTCCTGCTCCTTTAGATTGGTTAAATTTTCACCCCGTGTTAACGTATCAGCAGGATTTTCATTTCCAAGACAGTGATTCAAACAATCAGGATCAGATCTTTTCTTGATTTCATCTACTCTGTTCTTGACAAACATCTTTAATTTTCGAGAATTTTTCTTGATCCAGTGAAGAACAATCATGGAATCTGACCAGAAGCTAGTCTTCACGTCACTCGGATGGAGTCGAATGTGATGCAACAATCTGGCTCCTATATAAGGGCAGCAAGAAGCTCCAACCTCGGAAGAGTTATTTCTTTAACTGGTGCAAGCTTAGTCTTTGAAGTGACTAAATTCGAACGGAAATTTCCGTCAGAGTTGCAAAAACGTATATAAACAACTGCTCCGTAAGCTCGTTTGCTGGCATCTACGAAGACGTGAAATTGGCAGTCTGCAAGTTCTCCCATTCCTTTCATTGAGCATAGATGTCTTGGCATAGAGATCTTACTCAAGTAAAACAATTCTTCATACCAGTCTTGAAATATTTTTGCTAAGTCTGGTAAAGCATCATCCCAATCAAGTTTTTTCTTCCATATGTCTTGCAGTAGTATTTCAGTTCGAACTGCAAATGGTGCTATTAAGCCTAAAGGACCACAGACTCTTTTCGATTGTTTTTATCACGCTTCTCTTTGTAAATTTTAATTCTGTCGTATCCTAATTCCTTAAAGGCTTATTACTATCAACGTTTAAGACATCATCTGCTGAATTACAGCAATAGCCAAGGCATGCATGACGTGACATAACCTTGCATGACGTGGATTCATCGTTAACTTCTTCCTTAAATCGATCTTGCAATGAGTGTACATTTGTTTTCCATTTTCTCATATTAAAGCCTGCTTCTCTCCAAATGAACGTTATTTGTTCGTGGATGATGTACGCTAAATTTGTGTCTTCTAAGCTGTGTATCAGATCGTCTACATAGAATCTACTGTTAAAATGCTGAAAGCAGCTGGATAAACATCCTTGTACTTCTTGATATAATGGTTAATTGTCGCATTCAATAAAATGAACTCGATCTTGCTCCAAAAATTACACGTGTCATCATGAAAACTTCTGGTTTAGCGTCTAAATCTTCAGTAATCCATAGAAATCTAACTGCGCCTCTTTCTTCTGGCGCCAAGGCAATTTGCAAAAATGCACCTTCTATATATGCCGTTAGGGCAACCTTATTTAGACGGAACTGTAAGAGAAGTATTGGAATATCGGACGTTAAATTCGGACCTGGACTCAAGCAGTCATTAAGAGACGGAAAATTGAGTTCACTCGAGGAGGCATCGAAAACTAATCTCATCTTCGTCATTGTTTTATCTGCGTATATTTCCGCGTGATGTGGCAAATAATAGATTTTAGAATTATCATCAAATTAATTTTAATTTACCTTTTCAGCTATTTCTTGAATTATGTGCTTTCAAATAATGTCCTTGTACTGACTATAAAATTTTGGTTTTTCTTAACTCGTTTAACGAGTGTTCGCAAACGGTTGTTAGCATTACTAAAGTTATCCTGTAGAGACTCAGAATGTTCGCCTCATGGTAATTTAACTTGATAGCGACTTTCGATTAATTTTGTAGAATTTTCAAACTCTTTCAAAACTTCGTTATCTTTGGAATTCAAATTGTCACTACGCGAGATTCCCGCGAAACCTTCTAAATAGAACAACCTTTTCAAAATGTCTGCTTCTTCTAAATTTTGATTACAGACTATCACATTCATTACGCTAACATCCTTAAAATCTTTGCGTTTTGCTTCAGAACTATTAAATACATAACCTAGTTTCGTTTCCATTCCTACTAAAACACCGGACATACTTTTGACTGTTCCGGTAGCGATTTTCCAGAAATAGTCTGACTCGATTAATAGGAAAACCTTTAACTTTTAAACCTTTAAAGTTTCATACCCTTCGATATTAGCTATCTGTATTTTGGCTTCATTACAAAATTTGTGAAATTCTTTACTAGGACTTTGAATTTCTGCTTCTGAAATCGAAGATGTTTCAATGGCTTCTATAGAAATAATTCTCTTTGGATCATAAGTGCTTCTCAATTTACCTTCACTCTGTTTCTTAAAATAGATTTCTTTGGTTTTGACCCGAAAGCATAAATCGCTAATTTTTCTTTTCCTAAAATCTCTAAATTAAATTTATGAGATAATGATAAACCTATGAAAGTATTTCGCGACCCTCAATCCATGATGATTTTTAATTTTTTTCCCTTAGATTCATTACTTAAACAAGCGACAGCTGTCTGCAAAAATACATTTTTAGTTACTGCACTTATTAAAGTTGCACAATTCAGAGAGTTGGAATGAATTTTTGCATAGGTGACACTGAGACGTCTCCCTTTTTGTTATTTTGTTTTTCAGTTTCATCACAAATTAACACATTGTGCTTTCGATTGCAACTGCGGCAACGAATTTTTTCACGGCAAAATTTAGATATGTGTGACTTTTGTTATCAATTAAAGCAATAACCTTTTCGTAAAAACTTCATTTTCGTTCATTTATGCTTAAGAAATAATTAGAATTATCATGGTCGCCAGAACAAAATAAGCAATCTTTCTTAATAAAAGCGTTTAATGTAGCTGCCGTGGGTATATTTTTACGAGTTTCAAGTTTTCGGTAGAGGAATTCTTTTCAAATTCTTCATCGTTTTGGTACATATTCGTCTTTTCTCGCGTTTCAATTTTATGACTAAGAACTTCTAATAATTTGGAGCAGTTCCAAGAATCTTCACCTTCAGCAGCACGATTAAATCGAAGGACAATTTCTCCGGGAATTAATTTGACTAAAATAGCGAATAGAACTCCTCCATAATTATTTAATTCTACCCCGGCTGTTTTAAGACTTCTAACTTGAATAATACAGGTATCATGCAGTTGTCTAAGCTCTTAAATTCGCTCCAGATTTTACAGGAGTTAGGCTTAAAAGTTTGTTTACATGTGATCTTACTATAATTTCGTTTTTACCGAATCTATCTTTTAACAATCCGATGGCGACATCATAATTATTTTGCGTTAAAGCTAACCCTTGAATACATTTTAAAGCTGTTCCTTTCGAGAAATTTTTTAAGTAATTTAACTTCTCTACATTCGATAACTTTTCATTTTTATATATAGCCACTTCAAATTGTCCCCAGCATTCCTGCCAATTTTCATATTTACCATCAAAAGGCTGTAATGTATGTTTCAGCAATCTTACATGAGAATAATTCTTTAATTTATCAGGTTCTGTGGTTAATGGAATAGAGGAGTTTATTTTACTTTCGTTAGGAACATTACGCCTTAAATGCCTATCGATTTTATTTTTAGCTTTCGTAATCTTTTCGCGATATTCCTGACTGGATGCTACATATTTTTCGTGTATGTTTAAGTTATCAATGAGTTTCTGAATTTAACTTATAAACTTGTTCTGCATTCTCAATTAATTGAATTTTAAGATCTTCAATTTCGTCATTATCGATTTAATCTCACGCCAAATGTTCAGTTATTTTGTTAATAATCTTTGTTAAAGATGTTCTAAGAGTCTTACGCATACTTTTTGATTTATTTAATTCGCTAGCTTGCGACATTTTCTATTTTAGCTCGCGGTATTTCGGCACCATATGACAGAATCGTACTTTCGTTTTCATAAAAAGCAATAAAAGAAAGAAAATATTTCTTGTCTCTTAAGTAGCTTCAAAATCATTTAGAAGCATCTTTAACTAGTGAAGATTATTTATTGGAGAGATGATATGCTTATTTTGATGACGGTCGCAGACGAAAAAAACAACTATATACAAAATGTAAACACAACAACAGTCAGTCAGTAAATGTTCTACGCGCTTAGCGCCATCTGTTGGTTCTTTTATCATTTCGTAAGAGCTGTCAAAGGTGGTAGACGGAAGCTGCTGGGTTCAAACTCAATCGCGCCTGTCGGCCTAATCTTTTGGTTGGTTGATTTATGACGGCCGATTATCTACTCGAGGGAAATAGGCCCTAGGGGGCCCTCCATGGGGGTCCATCTAAGGGATCCTAATCCGTATTTACGGTAAGGTTAGAAGAAAACCACGGAAAACTCCGAATGGTTAAGTCGACGAGCACGACAGGAGTTTGAACCCAGCAACTCCCGTCTACCAGCTTTGAGAGCAGAACCTTTCAGCCACTGGTGGGGCCCTAATCGTTCGGAGTTTTTGTGGTTTTCTTCGAACTTTGGGTATCCTTGCGTAAATACGGATTAGGTTCCCTTAGAAAGATCCCCACGAAGGGCAATCCCCGTCGAGCCTGTAGTCCTCGTATCAATAATCGGCCGTCATAATTAAACCACCACCATTGCAGAAACCTTAAATGTGTTTTTTTGAAAGATACATAAGTTGCCAGCCGTCCAGTGTTTTTTAAGTTATATGAGTGTAATTTATACATAATTTTTTAATCAAATATTGCTTGTTTCCGAGTGGTTATTAATTAAATTTTTTAATTTAATACAAAATTTCTGGTTTTATTTGATTTAAAGAAAACTGGAAGGTTAGCAGCTATGAAAATAAGAAGCAGCTTTTGGTGAAAATGTCGTTAATTTTGCTAAAATAGATCAAATAGAAAATAGTAAACATGACTGAAGTAACTCATTTTCAGTAATATGGAAAGATATTTTTCCCTATCTTTCTTATCGTTCACAGAAATAGTGATGTTTGAAGCTGCGAATGTGTAAAGTTTCATACCTTCGAGGCTTTTTCGTTTTTAGCAACTTTCTTATTCCACTGCTTCATTACGAAAAAAAGTATATGACTTCAGTATATATTTTAAGAAAACTTTTTTTTTTCTAAAAAAAAAAATTAACGATGAAATATTTTTTTGTAGAACTTCTCTTTATACAAAGTGTTTCATAAAGGACTTCCTAACCTTAAAAAAATTCTTGTAAAACTGCGTAAATTATTGTGTAAAACTGCTTCAAAAGCTTTTCAATTTTTTTCTTTTTATTCTATTTAACTATTTAAATGCGAAAAAAACTTTGTATTTTGAAATGTTGAAGTCACTTTGAGTATTTTTGCACGTTTAAAAAGCTCACCACCTTTCATCTATGGACGAAAATGTGAACTAGTTTTAAAATCATTGTATGCAGAATGAGCTACCAAGTAAACATGCCACTTATTTCCTCTTTATATTTATTATAGTTAAAGAGTTATTGAGTTGGGGGGGAGGGGGTTATGAAACACCATGTACAGTACAGCAAACAAAAAGAAAACAAGCAAAAGTAAGATGTAGCAATGAGCAGTTTTTTATTTAAACTAGAAAAATTGTTTTCTGTTAACCTGACCAAAAAAAAAAAAAAAAGCCATTAATTAATTTCTCCGGAATCTATAGTCTTCATTTTATAAATTTTCTGAAGGAAAAATGATATCGTGTTTACTTGTCTATAATGTGTACTCTTATCCCAAAAATTTTAAGTATAAAGGTTTGGGTGCGTATCATACACGGAATATTTCCTACAGTCATATGAGTGATTTGTGTCTCCGTGGAAATTATTTGATTTCTTTTCTTAAAAAAAATTCTGGTTCAAAGTGTGTTTATTTGATTTAAAAAACCGGAAGGTTGGCAGCCATAACGGCCTGGCAGCGTGGTTGGTAGCGCAGGAGACCGCCACGGTGAGGGGTCAGGTTCGAATCCTGGTAAAGCATATAGATGTCATTGTGTGTGTTTCTTCAGTGCTGTCTACTTCCTGGTGTCTATCCCGGCCTTGTCAAGAAGAAGATTTATGTAATTTGTCAACGTCTTGTATGTATTTCTGTGAATAAAAGTATGGATCATTCGAGACAAACAACCTAGTAGCTTATTGGTCTCAAAGCAATTCTTCTTCAAGTGTATCAAGTGTTGGCAGCCATGATATTATGAGCAGAAACAAGATAATTTCTAACTTCTGCGTGTACGTACTACTGCCAAAATGACCGAAAAAAAAAACCGCAGGTCTCATCGTAAATTATAACGAAATAATTAATAAACTCAAAACTTATGAAATATAACTACATATCATCATATATATTTTAATTTTAATGCCTGAGGAAGACCACTCGGCTGAGGGCGAACCCAGCCGTTGAGCGTTTAATGTCTTCCCCGGCTAGCTCCCCGGCACGCAGAGATTAAACGTGGCAGTAAGCTTCGCCAATGGCTGGTCCTGCCGGGCAAAGCCCCACGCGACAGGTGGCAGGAACTAAAGACAAGGAGCGACAGACTGACAACATCCCTTTTTTATGCATTTACGAAACGCGCAAGAATGAATGTGGTATCATTCGATAGGTTTTTGTACCGGCTCATGACTTAGTATACTCCCATTTCATTAAAACAGGTTTTTTGTTTAAAAAATGCAGTTAATTTAAAATTAAATCAACATTGTTTTCATAAATGAAATGAAAGATTTTTCTCAAACCAATGTTGCCACAAAAATAAAACACTGCATTATATCATGCTCAACAATGATTATAAAAATATAAATAGTACAAAAAAGATAAAGTGGGACATTGTTGTTGCACGGGTTTATTTTATATTTATGTTTAAAAGACAAAATTCATATTCAAACGTCTAGAGGAAAAAGACATCATCGATCGATCAAAGTAATGGTATTTCACGAGTAACCTAAAATGTACTTTTTGTTATATTAAATTAAACTGTATTTTATGTGTATTCAATTTATTTTCTTTTGTCCCGTGCTTTTTCCGAAGCGGATGAAATCATCCTCTAATGCAGTTAAAATACGATTGTTGTTATTTTTTTTTCTCGCGAGTGCCTT
This sequence comes from Maratus michaelseni, assembly GCA_963931845.1. Lineage (NCBI taxonomy): Eukaryota > Metazoa > Arthropoda > Arachnida > Araneae > Salticidae > Maratus > Maratus michaelseni. The sequence goes on along the minus strand of OZ007592.1, from coordinate 165,491,997 downwards.
TTGGTATCTTCGATCAGGTTTTACTGTAATTTTGATGGAATAAGTGAAATGATATTCTGACTTCACTAATGATTTTTGCAGATATTTTTGTGCTTAATTTTTCTTTAGAAGTTTAAACGTGCATCTATAAATATTAGATTGCAATGGGAAATCTTCGCACCGGTCCACTGGTACATCTTTCACTGAGAAAAATGGCACTTTCAAATCTGAGTAAATCGATGTTTTCATTGAGTTATGAAACTTTTTGTTTCAAATAGGACGACCCACTGCTTTCAATTCTGAAATACCAGAAATACTCAGAATATTGAAACATGGACATACTCAAAACTGAGCACATAGAGGTCAGTTCATACTCATTTTTGAAACATGGACATACTCAAAAATGATTAGAATCAGTTCAAACTCAGGAAATATGGAAACACTCAAAAAGAACACATAGAAGTCAGTTCTTACTCATTTTTGAAACATGGACATACTAAAATATGAGCACATGATGTTTTATTCTTGAGTGTGTGCATGTTTTCAGAAATGAGTATATACATGTTTCAAACATGAGTAATTTTGATTCGGCGCCAGTTTGACTATTCGACATACTCAGATTTGAGTATTTTTTGCTCAGTTTTGAAAATGTTGATTTTAGAATTAGATTAACATTATGTAAATCAAACAGTAAAAAAATATCAATACGCATACTTTCAAAATTTTCTACGTGCAAGAATTAATTGAAGCATCAATATAACTACTGCTATTGTTGCTGGATTCGGCACTGACACAGTCTATATTTTTCATAATTCATATATATCATTTTCACTTTCATTTATCTCATTTGAAATACCAATCATCTTTGAAACTTTAAATGACCATTTCTACAGAGACTGAGAGTTCCACGTACATACGGTTGTATTATTATTATTATTATTATTATTATTATTATTATTATTATTATTATTATTATATTATTCCTGAATTTTCTGTTGTTAAAATTGTCTGGTGTACATTATACACGAGATATAATTTTTTCCTTTTTTCCTATCAAAAACAGGGTGTGGTAAATACGCCAGTACACCACAGGGTGTGGTAAATACGTATACACCAGTAAATACGGCATTATTTTTGATATAATTATCTGTTTTATGAATATCGTATATATGTCGTAGGCTAATTGAGAAATCCGGCTCTTTGCAAAGAGCCTAGGCTGTTTGAAAAGATCCTGGCTAATGGGAGAATCATCTACCTTCTTTTCAATAAGCCTGGTTTTTTTCAGGCATATTGCAAAGATCCTTTTCAACTTAAGGCTAATTGGAAAGTGACCATTTGTTTCTCAATCAGCCTGATATTTTCAGGCCTGTTGCAAAGAGCCTATGAAGTATTATATTAATTGGAAAATGACCATTTGTTTCTCAATCAGTTTGATTTTTTCAGGCCTGTTGCAAAGAGCCTATGAAGTGTTATATTAATTGGGAAATGACCATTTGTTTCTCAATCAGTTTGGTTTTTTCAGGCCTGTTGCAAAGAGCCTATGAAGTGTTATATTAATTGGAAAATGACCATTTGTTTCTCAATCAGTTTGATTTTTTCGGGTCTGTTGCAAAGAGCCTATGAAGTGTTATATTAATTGGAAAATGACCATTTGTTTCTCAATCAGTTTGATTTTTTTCAGGCCTGTTGCAAAGAGCCTATGAAGTGTTATATTAATTGGAAAATGACCATTTGTTTCTCAATCAGTTTGATTTTTTCGGGCCTGTTGCAAAGAGCCTATTAAGTGTTATATTAATTGGAAAATGACCATTTGTTTCTCAATCAGTTTGATTTTTTTCAGGCCTGTTGCAAAGAGCCTATGAAGTGTTATATTAATTGGAAAATGACCATTTGTTTCTCAATCAGTTTGATTTTTTCGGGCCTGTTGCAAAGAGCCTATTAAGTGTTATATTAATTGGAAAATGACCATTTGTTTCTCAATCAGTTTGATTTTTTTCAGGCCTGTTGCAAAGAGCCTATGAAGTGTTATATTAATTGGAAAATGACCATTTGTTTCTCAATCAGCCTGATTTTTTTCAGGTTAACTGTAATGAGCCAATACAGTTTTATATGCTAATTTGAAAATGATCACTGGTTTGTCCAAAGAGCTTAGTTTTATCCAGGCTTATTGTACGTCCAAGGTAGTGAAAATAATTATAAAAAAAATATAAGAAAATTGCTATATTAATACAATTTGCAAATGTTGCAGATTTTTAATATTTTTCCAGCATTGCGTACAGAAGATGTGTTTCTGAATGAAAATGATTATAATAAAAACAATAAGAATACTTCTTTATATTGACAGATTTTATTTAATTTATACACATTGTTGAGAATTAATATTAATAAACTTTTTAAAATGATTTTATAGGTAATATTTCTCCTTCCCCCCTCTCATAAAGATGAACAAAAATATTGGAAAACATTGAAAATATGTCTCTTCTGCTGATTTTACTTCTATAGAAACTTCCTTATGTATCTAAAAAAAAAAATATTTTCATTCAGCATCCCATCTTCTCTGTATAATGCTGGGAAAATATTAAAAATCTGCCTCATCTGTAGATCTATTGGTACCTCTGTATGGGGTGTTGTGAAAAATATACCTTTAATATAAAAATGAAGTATTCACTAACCTTAGAAAATCAGACGCGTTAATCAAATCTGACATAAAATGAGTTTTTTTAATACATTTTTTATAAGCGCTTTAAGTTCCTGCTCCTATTTCTTATACTAAAATTATGTATAAACATTCACCCCCTTGAACTTATTGCAATGAGTTTGGCTGAAACTAGGCTGTTTAGACAAACAGGTGGTCATTTTCTAATTAGCCGAAGACTGCATAGGAGCATTGTAATGAGTCAGAAAAAAAAATTAGTCTGATTGAGAGTCAAATGATCATTTTCTAATAAACCTAACGCTGTATAGGCTAGTAGAGGAAAAGTGGCGGTCCGACCCCAGGTGGAGGGCGTAGGGCATGGAGGAGGGAGGAGGGAGGGCTGCCCTCCACTCGAAGTGCAGCACCTGCCCTCAGTCCTCCTCCTGAAGTGCCCTGCACCACCGAAGGTGCTCCTCCACTCGAAGCGCCCACCACCGGAGTTGTGTTATAGGACGAGGGATTAATTGCGAATATTTTAATGAATTTTAATTGGGGAACTTAGAAATGTTTCGAAGCAATTTTTTTTTTTTTTTTTTTTTTTTTTTTTTTTTTGCGGAGAAATATCTATTACAGTACAAGGTGAATTTTAACGAATTACAAATTTAATTAATTTTAATTGCAGAACTTAAGAATTTTCGCGAGATTTTTTTTTTTCAACTAGAGTAGGCCATTCGATATACATGTTAGAGTATATTTGAGAAGAATTTTAAAAGTCAATAAGGGTTTATTTAAAAATGGTGAATAATTAATTTTAATTGGGGAACTTAGACATTTTTCGAAGCAATTTTTTTTTTCAACGAGAGTATACAGTTTGAATAGGAGTGTATGCAGTAGAAGTGAATGAATAATTAAAAATAATAATTAAAAAGGATCATTAATTTTAATTGGGGAGCTTACAAATTTTTCGAAGCAATTTTTTTTTTCTAAACGAGAGTACGCAGTTTGAATAGGAGTACATGCAGTAGAAGTGAATGAATAATTAAAAATAATAATTAAAAAGGGTCATTAATTAATTTTAATTGGGGAACTTAGACATTTTTCGAAGCAATTTTTTTTTTCGCGTAGAAATATCTATTACAGTACAAGGTGAATTTTAACGAATTACAAATTTAATTAATTTTAATTGGGGAACTTAGACATTTTTCGAAGCATTTTTTTTTTCTAAACGAGAGTATGCACTTTGAATATGAGTGTATGCAGTAGAAGTGAATGAAATAAATTAAAAATAGTCATTCATTAATTTTAATTGTAGAACTTAAGAAATTTTTGCGATTTTTAGTTTTAAAAATTGCCAAAAAATAGAATTTTTAGTTTTAAAAGTCGCCAAAAGTAGAATTTTTAGAGTTAAAAGTCGCCAAAAGTAGGATTTTCAGCTGAAAGTAATCTAAGATATAAACTCTCAACTGAAATGAATTTTGCCTTAAGGTGTGAGCTTTTAGCTAGAAGTGACCTAGAGTCAAAACTTCCTGGTCCCAGGAATCATCACGGGAGTTATAGTAAAAAATACAGGGTCACGTATGAATTATACAGCACTGAATTTAACAGCTCGCCCCCTCCCCCCCTCCCTTTTTTTACCCAGAGGGGCCCTTCGATAGCCTAACAATACACACTTCAAAAAACTAGATGATAAAAAAACCAGAATTTTAACGTATATATAAAGTAGTAAATAAACAAGAATGAAAAATCATGCGTAGCGACATAATTCATGAATCACTTTCCAACATCATTGAAATGTTATGTGAACAAAATATAATTTTACCAGCTAGTGCAAAGTTAATTAAAATAGTGAACAGATCCCCTTTTTAATAAAAAGGTAACCTTCACAAAAATCCATTTATGCATAAGGACCCTTCATAAAATCGGATAATTTACACTTTACCCTGTTTTTTTCAATTCAAGTTAGGCTAAAAGTAAAGCTTACACATCGATATGTTCAAAATATAGAAATCCTTCAAAAGAAACTAGAAAAAGTTAAAGATTTAAGCCCTGCTCATAAAATAATGCGACTACCCAGCGCCCTTCACAAATAATATAACCCTATTCCTATTCGAATCCCAGCGCCCTTCGTAAAATAAATCCAATAGGTTCATGTTATTTTATGGCGACAGAAATACGAGAGACCTTTCATAAAAATCCAAGATCACTGTTTGAAAGAAAAGGCCCCTTCACAATGTACCCTGTAAAAATATTTTAAGAAATAGACTGCTATTCTCAAATGAATACGAATTCATGCAATGTAAAAATAGGTTTTACACGAATGCATTTTTAGTATAACGTTCAAAATATAGATTTTAGAAAAAAAATTACATATTTCACCAAATTTATCATACAAATCTGTAAAATAGGGTAGAGCGTTTCATGAAAAATAAGTGAATTTCGAGTGATTATGCTTTAAAATACATATTTATAACTGAAACTAAGAAATGAATGTTACCCCATCAACAGACGGATTGCTGAATCATAATGAGTCATATTATCAGATAAGCGAAGATCTTGCTTTGACACGGTGAATCACTCGCGATAAGGAATACGGCTATTGGGCTTTTTCACAAATTTAATCAGTTTCTGAGACATTTCGTGTAGTCCTATATAGGTTCTACTCTTCATATATACATACGGTGATATATATATATATATATATATATATATATATATATATACTAAAATCTGTTAAGTTTTAAAAGGCTTCACTGTGTATTTAATGAAAAATAAGAACTAAGAAATAAAATTAACAATACTAATTAAGAGGCAGCCTTAAGAATTTTTGGAATAAGAGATTGGTTTTAATTAAATAGGTTAATGAACCTAATTCGATACAAGTCTTACTAAAATAGAAATTACACTAAAAATACAGAGTCCCCTACAATATATGAATTATACTCCACTAAATTTAATAGCACCCTCCCCTATTTTCATAGAAATGGCTTCAATATAATTTAGGCTAACAACATACACTTCAAAAAATACATAGTGACCACAAGAAGGACAGGAATTCGAAATGTACTACTACTTAATTTCTCTAAGTACTACTAATTAATTTCTTTAAAATATAATTTCTCTTATCGCATAAAATATATTAACAAGTCCTGTAAAAATATATTGACAAAACTATATGAACTATTAATACATGATTTAAAACACATTGGTTATACAAAACATATATATATATATATATATATATATATATATATATATATATATATATATATATATATATATATATATAATTTATCGTTACCTTAAAATTTCAAGCATGATTTACTCGACTTCACAGAAATTCAACTGGATTCTTCACCACGTGGTTTGATGACATCACTGATCGCGATAACATTCTAGATAAGATTCACTGATAAGAACACATTTCAATTCATTTCTTCTAAAGAAAGTATACGAGTTGATTCTAAGGTCTAGGTATGTAGATATCTACAAAAACAACTTTTCAAAAGTAAAAAAAAATCCAAGCGTAAAAAAAAAAAAAAAGTTGTGGCTAAAAAATGGTGTGATATCAAATTTCCAAGCTATTATATTACTTTTTTAACTTTTTTCCATTAAATAAGTTATCATATATATAAGTCGAGTGCCTACGTATATGTTAATAGAAATCGTTTTCTCCTGTACTAAATACATCCTAACGAGTTTCTGAAAATTCAATTTTTTTCAAATTATGCATGATGGGCTTGGCGGCCATCTTTGCATATTATTCACAAAATTCTAAGCATCCAAATCCGTAGTTAAAATCCGAAGTTCAAAATTGTTATTTAAGCAAATATTTTAAGCGTTTCATTTATAGATTTGTATGATCTGAAAATTGTGTCTTAAGATAATGATAACTTATCTTAAAGATTCATCTTATGATTTATTTTTTACAGTAATTAATAATTTCAAACTAGTAAAAATCAATTTCTCAAAATATCAGTCTTATCTAATTTATCTGTCCGTAGTTAAAATCTGAAGTTCGAAATTGTTATAAACATATTACATTGCAAACATATTACGCTTTTACTTTAGAAATTTGGGTGCTTAGAAATATGAAAAGATGGCCGCCAAGCCCATCATGCATAATTTGAAAAAAATTGAATTTTCAGAAACTCGTTAGGATGTATTTAGTACAGGAGAAAACGATTTCTATTAACATATACGTAGGCACTCGACTTATATATATGATAACTTATTTAATGGAAAAAAGTTAAAAAAGTAATATAATAGCTTGGAAATTTGATATCAAACCATTTTTTTAGCCACAACTTTTTTTTTTTTTACGCTTGGCTTTTTTTTTACTTTTGAAAAGTTGTTTTTGTAGATATCATTTCTTTTTTTTAAAACAGAATAAACATAATTTAAATAATCTAAACATGAGAAATAATTTAAAATTACATTTTACTTTCAGTCATTGTTTAAAAGGTTAACTAGAAATACCAGTAGATTTTTAAATTAAACTAATAACAACATACTAAATGTGGCTTGTTATAATACTTGTTATCCCCCGTTAAAAAATATCACTGACTTATCGATGAAATGAATAAAAATGCAATACGTACATAGCGTGTCAGCGCTGCATTTGAAATCAAACGTGATATCACGCTCTTTTATTATTAGCACTAGCTGGCTTCGCCCGCTAGCGGACCCCTAATTTATATCGGGGCCTCGAATCTTGTAAAACCTCGAATAAGATAAACCTCGAACCGAACGAACCTCCGACCTGGTTCTCCGCTGTCTTCGGCACCGGATAATCCCTTAATTTGCACATCGAATAGTATAAACCTCTAACCAAACTAACTTCCGACACGGGTCCCCGCTGCCTTCGGCACCGTATAGCAGTCGTGCTGCGCACGCTCAAGTTCCATCTTCCACCACCAGGTAGCGCAATCTGTTCTGTATGAACCTCGGGCACTGAAATCGTTAAGGCTATAGATGTCGAGTCGAATGAACTGTACCCCGTCGTGATCTAGCCCATAGAACCAGAGATAGAAAAGTGCCCCCTGGTGGTGAAAAAACGAACTAAAATCGGAAAGCTCTATTGATGTCGAGTCGAATGAGCCATACCCCGTCGTGATCCGACTCGTAGGAACAGATATAGGAAAGCATCCCCTGGTGGTGAAAGCTAATCGCGCTTGGGGGGCAAAAGAGGGGATGAACACCGGAGACGCATAATAGGATTAAGCGGTCACAGACCTTTCCAACGATGTATCACATGAGGGGTATGTGCAAAATTTAGAAAATACCCCCCCCCCCCCCTGCATATTATGATTAAGCGTTCACAGACTTTTCCAACGATATATCACATGAGAGGTGTCGGCAAAATTTAGAAAAGTGCCCCCTTTGGGTGGGAGGGCTGAAAGTGGGAGGATGGACCCCGAAGATACATAATATGAATAGCGGAACAATTTTTAGAATTTCTGAAAGCTGATTTTTATTTATTTATTTATTTATTTATCTATTTTTTATTTTTTGTTTATTATTATTTTATTTTTTTTTGCGTTTCCCTGTGCATGTTTGGAATTTCTTAGCAATTTCTTAGATTTACCTTATTTTATTCAATTAAACATTGTACTGTTACAATAAATTTAAATGGAAACTTCACTTCTAAAACAAAAATAATTTAACAACTGGATTTCATTAATTTATAGGAAAACTAGCAAGCTACGCCCGCTGCGCCCACTGCGCTGGTCGGCTTCTACAAATGAACCCTGAATCAAACGAAATATATCGTTTAATTTGACCTTGTATTTGAAAGCAATCTGTATATTTACGTGGAATATCCTTCCACATTACTGAAAAATGACGCGATTGCGCTATTATATTTTCTAATGTGCAGTCAAAATTTTAGCTGTTAAGGACAAACTCTTTTATTTGGTCATTTACAGTTAGGGTTTGCTAAACAATGATAAAACTATATGCAATTAACTCGTTCAATGGGATTTGCTGTGTTAAATTAACATTAAGATGTCACACTGGAAATAAATAAGTATTGCGCTGCCGCGCAATACTTAATATACTAAAACCATCACTAAAAATTATCGAAATAACAATGCAAACAAATTAACTAACAAAATCCATTCAGAAGAAGTTTTTATAAAGGCTAATCTTTGATAATCTGATTATTGAACTTTTCCACATAATTCTAAAACAACAAAACGATATAAAATATACTAAAACAATCCTTACAAATTATCTACTTAACAATGCAAGTCGCAAAAAATACGCCCAGTAAAAACTATCAAAAAGGCTAATATTTCGGAATCGGGTTCACTTGACTATATAACCTTCACACATAACTGTTGGACTAAGCAACGTAGGACAATATATAGTACATTAACACCATTTCTGAAATAGCATCTAACTAACAATACAATTCTCATCAAAATTCGTTCAGTAGAACTTTTTTAGAAGGCTAATCTTTCATAATCGGAATCAAATATTGAAAAGGCTAATATTTGATAAAAAAAATGGTCACCCGATTTTCGAATTTCCCCCTATAATTCTAGAACTAAGCAACGTTATATAATAAAACGTTCCCTAGAAAATTATTTAACAGTATAGGTTCCAATCGAAATACATTCGGCAAAATCTTTTAAAAAGGCTAATCTTTCATAATCGGATTGATCTGATTATAGAACTTCCCAGAATAATTATATAACTAAGCTACGTAGAACGATATGTTATACATTAAAACCTTCCCTTAAAAATTATCTTAGTTTAAGTTCTACGAAAATGCATTCAGCAGAACTCGAGTTATAAGCAGCCGGAACGAAATTTCATATATGTAGAAGTAAATAGAAGTATATTGCCATTAATATAGTTTGCATTTGAATAAAAAAAGGTACTTTTCGGTTAGCCGGGCACCAGTGATATATGAACACACACACACACACACACACACACACACACACACACACACATATATATCACTGGCGCCCGGCTAACCAAAAAGTACCAAAAAAAAAAAAAAATACTGCGAAAATGCAGTCGTACACTTGAAAAAAAAACACCTTTTGGCCTAAAATCTCTCATCAAAACTGTTTTTCTTTTTTTTTCTTTTCTTTCTTTTAAAAAAAAATAAAATTAGTAACAGTTTTTTCTTTTATTTTTCCAGATGTATAGCCATTTCAATTCTTTCTGCAACAAAAAAAGACACTTTTTTTCTTAAAATCAAATTGTTTGGGGTCAAAAGTAAAATCAAAATCGCCAAAAACAAAAGATAAATCGCCAAATTTGTTTCAATAGAAATCTTGCCCCTTGAATAATGTTTTAAGCATTATGAACATTTCTAATCATGTTTAAATTAAATATTTTCGTTTTATAATATTCTCTCATCAAAACTCTTTTTTTTTTCTTTCTTTCTTTCTTTCTTTTTTTTTTTTTTTTTTTTTTTTTTTTAAATAAAATTAGTAACAGTTTTTCTTTTATTTTTCGAGATGTATAGCCTTTTCATTTCTTTCTGCAACAGTAATGATCGCCAAAAAATTAGCAATGGTAACCTTTTCGGCCAAAATAACAGAACTTTCTATCATAATTCGATAGCTATTATACGTAGAACGTTGTGTTACATACTAAAACCTTCCCTGAAAAATTATCTCTCGAACAGTGCAAGTTCCATCAAATTCCATTCAGCAGATCTCGAGTTATAAAGGAACGGAACGAAATTTCCGTTTGTGTTTTATATATATAGCGAGGCTAACGAAAAAGACAGGCTACCGCGGTGCGTTCCACTTATCTTTTTTTTTACAGACCGCTAGAGTGATGTGATGCTCTTTTCGTACACCTGCATTGGTGGATTCGAGCCTCACGTGAATCCCGCGGTCTGTAAAAAAAGATACGCGTAAAGCACCGCGGTAGCCTTTCTTTTTCGCTAGCCTCGTATATATAGTAGATGACGTGAAAGGTATTCCTGCGAACGAAATGCCTGTCCTTTACCGTGTTTTTTTATTTTTAGAAATAAATGAATCACATTTAATTCATTTCAAAATCTTTGATTACGTTTGGAAAGAAATTTTAAATGGCGATAACTCTTAATGTATACATTTTAGAAGGTACATCTTCCCTCAAAAACTAATTTATTTTTAAAGATCTTTCTAAAAACGTAAATTATATATTTAAAATATTTTTAAAGCGTAAACACTACGTCTGATTACTTTATTTTACAATATTATAAGAACATGCATTTTACCAGACAATTAAATACACTAAACAAACATGAGTGAAAAATTGACCTGGGCCTGGACTCGAACCTGGGACCTTATGCGTACCATGCCGACGCTCTGCGACTGAGCTACCCAGATCTATATTCGTAACCGGCAATTTCTCATACTTATTCATGTTAGAAACAATCATCTGCCACAGTTTGCAGTCATATTTAATTATTTGATAAAATATGTGTTCTTATAATTGTGAAGTTTTATTTAAAAAAAAAAATATCTTCAGAAGAAAATGGCTGACTTGCAGATGAAATTTGATGTGGTTATATTATAACCTGTAACTGATTTGTGCTATTTTAATACAGATGGTCCATGGTCGTTGGCGGGTTTTATCTCTGTTTTGGCATAATTTTTTAATCGCCATGTTAATTAACAGTTTTTTGCTAATTAAGGATAGAAAATAATATTTTTTTACACTGAATTTTATAAAAGCACATAGATTACGTAATTACTTGTCCAAAAATGCAATCCTTTTTTTATTCTGCTGAATATTAAGGTCTGTAAGTTGTTTGAAAAAAAAAGTTTGACGAAGAAAAAAGTGATCATTTTAAGTAACTCGACGTTTTTAAAAAAAATCTATATCTCTGTTTATAAATCACTTATGAAGATGAATTTGGTCTTAAATTGAAGAAATTCTTCATTAGATTCTTCTAGTTTTCGTTTTTTATTTCGGCGACGCTTGGTTTATTATATATCTGATATTTTAATCTGGCATGTTTTGTCGATTTAACATTGCGAAGTTGATTCCTGTAAATAAGCAGTAGCGGTCTAGTTCAGTTCTTGGCGTTGTTTGTGTGGCGTTTTTTTTTAAGCTTGGCTTGGCAGAGCGATCGCCCTGCTTGATATAGTAGGTTAGTAGTAATATATTTTTAAAGTACTTTTTATTTTGTTTTAAAAGAAATGGTTATTTTTCTCTTTACGTAGGGTAGTCAAAATTAAAACATAAAATATTAAATTTAATCTTTAGTAATACAAAGACTTACGCATACAGAAACGCATGTGGTGAAAAGTTATAGATATTAAACCCTGCTTATAAAATAATGCGACTATATATATATATATATATATATATATTTTCATTCATGTGCATCACATATAATTATAAAATTCAATTTTTTTTTGTTGTTGGTAAGGATAATCCAAAAAACTCATGCAATAAAACGCTTGTGAAACCGAAAATTGGATATAATCTGTGTTCTAATTGTGAAAAAGTATTAGGTTGGAAACGTATACATGATTACAATCATCTATCAGAGATGTATACAGGGAAGCTGTACATATGGAATGTAACTTGAACTATAAGCAGTGTAAAACAATTCCTGTTATATTCCATAGCTCGAAAAACTATGATGGTCATCATATTATGACAAAGCTAGGAAAGTTCAAAGATCATGAAATCGACGTGATTGTCTCTTCTTCTATGAAGAATTATATAACCTTTAAAATCAGAAAGCCAACATGTCCTAATTATAGGGCCTTCATATATTATTTTCGTTTGCGCTGGTTTTGAACCCGCGAACTTCAGCTTGGACTTATTATTGATACGCTAACCATTGGGCTGTCCGTGCCCTGATGCTTTCTCGCTTTCTTATAAATACTATCTATTACAATCACACTTTTTTCGACTCGTGATATATCATTTGAATTGACCTATATATATGTTGGGTTTGCTATACTAGAGGTCTCTAAACTTTGCATATATGACTTTCATTATAACTTGATATAGAATACTTAACATATTCAAACACAAATAATATTTATAAGGATATAGAACAATGTCGTGATTTCTTTAACTTCTCTAAGTATTCAAAACCACATCGTCTAAACCGCACAAGTTTCGAACCCACAAATATATAATCAGACTTGTCATTTTATACCCAGGACGCTAACCACAGGGCTAAGTGAGCCGCCGCTTATTTTATAGTCACCACGCTAACTATTGGGCTTAATGAGCCCCAGGCTAACTTATACCCACCACGCTAACTATTGGGCTTAGTGAGCCCCAGGCTAACTTATACCCACCACGCTAACTATTGGGCTTAGTGAACCCCCGCTTATTTTATAGCCACCATGCAAACCACAGGGCTAAGTGAGCCCCGCTTATTTTATAGTCACCATGCTAACTATTAGGCTGAGTGAGCACCAGGCTATTTTATACCCACCACGCTAAGTATTAGGCTGAGTGAGCCCCAGGTTATTTTATACCCACCACGCTAACTACTAGGCTGAGTGAGCCCCAGGCTATTTTATACCCACTACGCTTACTGGGCTTAGTGTGCCCCCGCTTATTTTATAGCTACCACGATAACCACAGGGCTAAGTGAGCCCCCACTTATTATATAGTCAACACGCTAACTACTGGGCTGATTAAGCCCCAGGTATTTTATAACCATCACGCTAACTACTGGGCTGAGTGAGCCCCAGGTTATTTAGTCGCATGAATATGATTTCCAAGGTATATGTCCTAACTTGATTTAGACCATTGCCTATGGTAAGATAAAGCGGGGAAGTAAATTGGTAAACTATGTACCTCGAAAACTCACTTGTATTTTATTAAATATCTGCAGAAATTAGCATAGTTTATTAAAATTATATGCTTTCTCATTAGTTTATGAATCTACTAACTTATAATATCTATATGGTAACTTGGATTATTAGTATTCCCACTTAAAAATTTCTTTTGTAGATTTAATATGATAAACACTAACATGAGACTGACTAAACTTTTACCATTTTCATTTCAACTTAGTTTTAGGAAATTTATCTACATAGCTTTAAATTTTACTGTTTAGTAAGTCTATTATTTCAAAGTATTATTTTTTAGTTCTAATATTCAAAACATATTCATATCGTTTTACATAGTAGGTATCAAATTAATTTAAAGTCATATTAAAAATATATATATGCAAATACTATTCTTACCTAACACGCCAGCTAGCTAAGCACCCAACCGTCTCACACCAAGACTCTGAGAAAAGTGAATGCTTGTTCAGGGCCTTATCAGCTAATATAATCATTGATAAGACTTGATCACGTGACATGTGACGTCACTGTTTAAGTGATATCACGTGACCATGTGGTATCATTCAATACGTCTCCAATTACGTCAGAGATCACGTGACTAAGTCATAAAAGAACCAATTGCTAATTGCAATTAACAATTTACCTCTAATTGATTTGTATAATATATATAGATAAATTAATACATGATTTTTCTATGTATTATTTCGTAATACATAGCACATGTACTATGTTTTACGAAATAATAGATAAATTAATATATGATTTTTCTATGTAGATGAAAATAGATTATTCCATTGTATGGAAATTCTTAAGTTCTGCAATTAAAATTAATTAAATTTGTAATTCGTTAAAATTCCCCTTGTACTGTAATAGATATTTCTCCGCGAAAAAAAAAATGCTTCGAAAAATTTCTAAGTTCCCCAATTAAAATTCATTAAAATATTCCGCAATTAATCCCTCGTCCTATAACACAACTCCGGTGGTGGGCGCTTCGAGTGGAGGAGCACCTTCGGTGGTGGAGAGCACTTCAGGAGGAGGACTGAGGGCCGGTGCTGCACTTCGAGTGGAGGGCAGCCTCACTCCTCCCTCCTCCATGCCCTACGCCCTCCACCTGGGGTCGGACCGCCACTTTTCCTCTTCTTAGGCTCTTTGGAATAAGTCTAAAAATGTAAGGCTGATTGAGAAACAAATGGACATTTTCCGATTAGACCAGCTCTTCCTAACCTGGGGTACGTGGCGGTGCTTTTGGGGGTACGTGAATATAATATCTGTAATGGCGGAAATCCCAAAAATGGTTTAACTGAAAACATATAAAGGAAGTTGGTTGTTTGGATTACAAAGATTCCAATAGGTAACACTCAAATTGAGGGAAAAGTCCCACTTCATGATAATTCAATGTCAATCCACTGCTATTCATATTGCATGAGTACTTATATATTTTTCCCCATCTTCGTGAAAACTATGTATATTAAGAAAAAATATTGCAATAAGTTTGACGCTGCTCCTGACTTGAGGTTATATCTGTCTTTGTTTGAAATTCATTTTAAGAAACTCAGTCCCGTGAAACAAGCTCAGGGATCCCATTGAGAGTATCAAAAGCCATGTTTGACTTACTTGTATATAATGATGCCAAATTGTTATAAACTTTCATTTTAAGTGAGTAAAAAAATGTTTAATGCTATGTTTATTTCTTTTTAAGTCTTGTTAATATTACAAAAGTAATATTAATTTTAAAATGCAAGATAAAAAAAAGAAAATAATAGAAATGTTAATGTAATTTGCACCGATTTACGAGGGGCAGTCGGAAAATAAGTTTTCCTTGGCGACTGTGGACAGAGCCCTGATTTTTTCCTGGAGGGCTTTTTGAAGCTTATAAAGCCGTACGACAAATGTATCAATCTACTTGGTACTTATGTGGAAAAATAAAGTTATGTTTTATATTTAATGTCTCATTACATTTTTTGCCTTTCATACACACCTCTGTCCACAATCGCCAGTAGAAACTTATTTTCCGACTGCCCCTCGTATTATTTAGCTATGCTAACAAGATTATAATTAATAATAAAAAGCATGTTTGCTATATGTGTGTGAGTGGAGCTTGTTTATGAGAAAAGTGGTACTCCGAATTAAAAAACCGTAATCGATGGGTACGTGAAAGAAATAAGGTTTGGAAGCGCTGGATTAGCCTATAGCTGTCTTTAGAAATAGCCAGATTTCTCAATTAGCCTGCGACATATATACTATACATTATATTAAATTAAAAAGTGTTGTATGGTGAAAAATGTGAACTTTGTGTTAAATAATAATACTTTTCTTTTTCGTAAGTAAAAAATTATTTTCTTCATATGAAAGATATGGATATATATGATAAATTGTCTGAGTTTAGTACCAAAATTTCATCAATATAATTTTGTAAGTAATTAGAAGCTTGAATTAAAAAAAAATATCTAATGACATATGACAAAATTTAAAGAAAAAAAATATTATTCTGCTTCAAATAACTTTCTTTTGAATCGTTGCATTTAACTTGACATAAATATTCATTTCTGTCATTTTTATCAGAAAAAATAGACAAGGTGTTATAAATAACTATCTGATATTTATAACAATTTTTTTTTATTTTTGTATAAGATTAAAATATCTTTTTCCTGTTCGAAATTTATTGCAAAGTACTTCACATTTTTAATTATAGAAGTGTGATTCGATATTTTTTTTTATTCAAATATTTTTCGATAGTGAAATAAATTCTTTAAAGTAGTTTAATGAAATCTTTGATTTAATTAGGAATTTTATTTTTTCCTTTATCGAATTTTAAATCATTGAAATCTTCCCGAATATTCAAAAAATGTCAAAGGAAAAATAAAAGTGTTCAAATGTTTTGGCAGTTTTAAATCAGTTATGAATTATGAAAAAATATTGTATTAAAAGATAAATCAGAAAATCAACATTGCATTGACACTTTTTGATTTTAAAAGAACAAATAAAGAAAATGTTATTATATAATAATTTTGTATGTCAGAAAAAGAAAATAGACTAGAATTATGATTTTTCTTAAATGAATATACATAAATTTTAATGTTATTGAACTTATTATATGAAATTTTATTGTAGTTGAAGTATGGAAAAAATTAAGTCAAACTATTATTATTATTATTATTAGTATTATTATCATTTCATAATAAATAGGACTCAAGCTTGTATGTATTCAATGAACAAACATAGTTGTAAATGAATAAATTATTCATGAATTCTTAAAACAAGAATATTTTTTATGGTTAATTTAAAACAGTGTTTCTCACCTGTGTGGCAACAACACATTGGTGTGCCGTGAGAGGACGTGTGACCGTGTGACGTGCGTCACGAAATTTTTATCAAGTTCTCTCACAATTTTACAAATTGCCATAAGTGACGTTATTTTAAAATGCAACATTCCATATTATACCATTTATTTTGTAATGAGTTTTAGTATGGTAAAAGTGCTTTTCAGTGTTTGTATATTTTTTATAAGAGTATGTGCGGAAATTATCAACAAATAAATTTAATACTTTCAGAGAAGAATTATTCCTCTGAGAAGAAAAATATTTGAATATGAACTGAAGTAGAAATGTTTTTTAAAGTATTGATACGGTGAAATCTAGATAAACATTTTATTTAACAAATTTTATAAACTTTAGATTTGTTACATAAATTTTGAAGACTATATCGGCTCACCAACGCTTGATGTAACTTCTTTATATTAGGAGAGAAATGCTTTCGTTTTAAGTGCTTGAACACCAGAAATTTTATAGAATATTACAGAAGAGAATGAATTAATAGAAATAGAAAGCTTTTGTGAATACGTAAATTGCTTAATTTTACCATTTTTACTTTTTTTTTAACCATTGGGAAAATGGTTGTTGTTTTCGGTCGAGAATGGACCTCTTAATGCTGGCAATTTATTATTTTAACCGTTTTTAACGAAATTCTGTAACTTTAGAAGAATTTTTTAAGCATTTTTAACGAAATTCTGTAATTTTAGAAGAATTTTTCTTTGAATAGGCAATAAAAAGGCATAAAGTCGTTACAAAAATGTTAAAGTTACAAAAAGGATACATGCAAACTATCAGATATGAAATGAAAAAAAGCCGAATTGAAAAAAACCGTCTTATAAAGCAAAAAACGTGGTCTTCAACTTTAATTTCCACAAAATACCTTTAGATCAGACATCAATCTAAAAAAGAGTTAAAGTTATTGTAGGAAGGACCAGATAAAATATTTTTGTTTCTGTTTTCATTAATATATTGTAAATTTGATACTTTCGTGCTATAGCGGCCCCCAAGGATGAATCGACAAGCGACCAAGATTTATCGCCAAATTATAAAACATTATGACATTATAATAATATATGATATATATATATAACATTTCTTGGCGTATGTGGCCAAGTTATAGTCATATATGATGCATTTATGATGTATATATATGACATGTGTATATGATGTATATACGACATATAAGACGTAAATAATATGTGTATAAGGATGTATATGACACATATATACACACACATATATAGACACATATATATGAGGAGTGTTTGGAATATATATATGCGTATATAGGAAAATATACAAGCTTTGCGATGATCTTGGCGAAATCATAACTGCAACCTTGGCATAATTATAATTGTGGAGGCCGCTATAACACGAAAGTACGGATATATATATATATATATATATAGATATATATATATTTAAGCTTTTGTAACATTTTTCCAATGGTTATTGTAATTTGTTAAATTATACCGTCGGGTCCGTAGCGACCTTCCTTTTTTGGGTTGGATATTGAAGTTGTATATTACCTTCTCTATGTGTTTTAGCATTAATTTTTGTACTATTTTGTAATTTTTTATAATTGTTTAGTTTCTGAAAAGCGCTTTTATTTTGGGACGAGCTTGGGGGGAATGTTTCAAAACATAGCCAGGTGCTATGTTTTTTTTTCTGGATATTCTCCGGAATTTTATTTTCCCTCGTTATTTTTACACTAGATGTACAGTACCCCTGGTTATTGGGACACTGCACAATTAAATAAGCCAAGTCATAGCCTACGATGATTGTCGCATCATTGACTACGGTCAAGTCAAATCAAGTTAATGATAGTGAACTGAAACCAACACCACTAACAACAAAAGCGGGTAATTCACACTGTTGGATTTCTTTCAATAATGAGCTTTTTTGTGACTCTGGATGGAACTTTCTGCGTTTGTGTTAACAAATAAATTAAGAATAATACACATTTCTTTCGTATGTTTTTCATAGTGTTATTTTCAGTGTGCCACGGAAATTTAACATGAAGTAAAAGACAATCAAGTCAAATCAAGTTTAATGGTAGTGAACTGAAACCAACACCACCAACAACAAATGCTGATAATGCACATTGTTAGATTTCTTTCAATAATGAGCTTTTTTTTTTTTTTTTTTTTTTGTGGCTCTGATGGAAATTTCTGCGTTTGTGTTATCAAATAAATTAAGAATAATACACATTTCTTTCGTATGTTTTTCATCGTGTTATTTTTAGTGTGCCATGGAAATTTAACTTGAAGTAAATAAAGTTCAGATACACTGATTTAAAACATAATGTCTAATAAGTCATAAGTTCAGGATGCCTCTCAGGATGAAGTTCAGGATGTATGCTTATTGAAATATCCTAAATTACAAATATTTGTTTTCCCCTAGTATCATTAAGCTTAACCAAAAATCTTAAAACCATATGGAATATTGGATTTAAATTCAAAAATGTTTAAAACTAACAAACCTAATAAAATTAATTTGAGAATATCAACAAATTTGTATATGTTAAATGAAAAAAATAAAAATAAAAAGCTAAATTGAACTATTTTTCTTATTATTCCAAATTCTACTGAAATAATCCGTGAAGAAAATCTAATATAGAGAGCTATAGACCTCTTACTTATCGGTTTTACCAATTTTATTATGTTATAGCGCCCCATTAAATATCCTGATAAGAGAGTTTATGCCACATTCTTGTAAGTTTGAAGATAGTCGAGAAAAAGATTTCGTGAACCAATTCATCAAACTCATATTTTAATTGCTACAGTGAACACCATATTGTCATGTCGTAATATTTCATATTTAAATTGATAGTATGATTAAAATCATAATTTAAAACGTCATGGACATCGCGTATTTAAAAGTTATACTCATTTCAACATGTTGCGTTGGAAAAGAAATATTTTGCTTTTGTTAAATAATCACGCATTCGTAATTTGGAAAAAAAAATTAAAAATCTCTTTACATGTTTCAATTAGAAACATACGGCTATATCGATGAGATTTTTGAATGTGTTATTAAAATTTCGTCAATATAGTTTTGTCAGTAATTAGAAGACGGAGTAAAAAAAAAAAAACCTAATGCATGAGAAATTTTTAAGAAGAAAATATTTTTAACATTCTGCTTCAAATAACTTTCTTTCGAATCATTGAATTTAATTTGACTTAGACATTCATTTCTGCCATTTATTAGAAAAGTTTTCTTGTTTAAAAAAAAAAAAAAAACAAGGTGTTATAAATAAGTATTTGATATTTATAACACTTCTTTTTATTCGATAAGATTAAGACAGATACTTTTTTTCGTATTGAAAAATATTGCGAAGTACTTCATATTCTATATCATTGAAGTGGCGTTATTATTATTATTATTTTTATGTAAACATGTTATGATTGTCAAATAAATTCCGTAAAGTAATTTAACAGAACTCTTGATTTAATTACGCTTTTTATATTTTTCATTTATCGAATTTTGAGTAATTGAAATTTTCCGAATTATTTAAAAATTGTCAAAGCTAAAGAAATGGCATTTTAAAATAAATTAGGAATTATTTAAATGATTTTTTTAACATAAACTATCACATTAATATATACCAGGCAATCCAACCCAGGCTACCCGGGTTAAAGATGCCCCACTATACCCGGCGCGGCGTACAGTGACGAAACTAAGGGAGACGGGAGGGGCAGCTACCCCGGGTGCAGGATTTGGGAGGGTGCAAAATCGAGGAATTACATAAAGATTAAAAATAAAGAGAAACTGAAATTGCGCATGTGAGGATTTTAAATTTACTTTACATAAATGTTAAAACTTACTTTCGTCAGATCAGGCACAGAAATAAAAGGAAGAAGTATGTTTAATCAGGAGCAAGTGAGCTGTTAGCCTGACCACCAACCTCTCCATTATAATTGGTCATCACGCAGACAAAACCCTCCCGCTTCCGACAACTGCCGCTCGCAGAACAGGCAGAATACCGGTCCCTTTCATCCAGATTGCCTAAAATGTTAGTAGATCTGATCACGGAAAATCCCACCGGAAAAAAAATAAAATCTAAATTCAGCAAGTTTAACACACCGACCAGCTGGCTAAGTAGGTCTGGGACATTTAAGAGCTTACACAAGTTACGAAATGACATCTCAAGCTAGTGTTAATCCTAATAGGAGCTTTCTTTTCAAATATTTCGGATGTATTTTAATATATTTAAATTTTTTTTTTTCATATGATACCCCAGTTGCATAGGATACCCGTTTTTACTTTTTCGATTTTGGTTGTAGTTTTTTTTATATAATTTTCAGAACTGGTTCCAACCGGTTCCAAAAGCGAAAGGGCCCGCATACAAAAGAACAGCAACCAAAATCGAAAAAGTACAAGCGCACAACATTAGATATTGATCTCAAGTATACTATAAAAAAAAAAAACATTTAAATATATCAAAATACAAGCGAGAAATTTGAAAATAACGCTCCCATAGAATTAACATAAGCTTCCGCATTTCTTCTCGTGACTAGTGGCGGCTCTTAAACATCGAGCTCACTCATACCTCTAGGTTTGTGAGATTAGGCTATTTCTCCCTATTTGGGTTTTTTAAGATTGTGGATTCATTTTCAGTTTGCTGATTGCAGTAATCTCGAGTAGACTGGTTGCGATTTTTGGGCTTCTTTCGTATTACATAAAGCAGTGGTTCCCAACCGGTGTGTAACGTCACAATATTGAGCTGTGAGAAAACCTCAGATGTGCCGCAAAAATTTTAACTGAAGTTGTATCAGGATTTTAAGAATTAACAGAAATATTGACATTTTGATATCCAACATTTCATATTATGCGATTTATTTTGAAATGAGATTTAGTATCTTAAAGTTTCATTGTTTGAAGTTTATTTCTCTATTTGTATACTCTTTTAGGGAAGAAATTATGAAAATGGTATGAAATCTTTAGCAATTCAAACTTAACTACATGTCTCAAAATCTTCCTTATTCTACTTGTATCTTTCGCTTTCAACGAAGGAAGTATTAGCAAATTGAAACTTATTAAAACATGTGAAGAATTTAATATAAGATCAACGATTGTTATTTATTATTATTATTATAAATATTGTACATCAGATAGCTCCCTTACAATGATATCATAATTTTTGCTGCCAAGAAAACTTTCCAAAAATTTAATTAATAGCTAACTATGACGCATTTTCTATGAATTATATTGTAATACTTATTTATACTATGATATTACAGATAATATTAAACGTAATAGATACAATATGCTATTATAGAAATAAACTTGCATATTAAAAATGTATATATATGTAAATAACTGTTTCACTTTAATTACCTTCTATCATTTTCTTCTAAAAATGTTTGTGGGAGTGTGTGTGTGTGTGTGGTGAGGCGCCATATTACTGCCTTGCCCCGGGTAAAATTTAATCTAATTTCTTTTATGACGGTGTACAGAACGTAGATGAAAATAGTTTTTAATTGAAAACTTTAATTTAT
The DNA here is from genome assembly GCA_963931845.1 of Maratus michaelseni. Taxonomy (NCBI): domain Eukaryota; kingdom Metazoa; phylum Arthropoda; class Arachnida; order Araneae; family Salticidae; genus Maratus; species Maratus michaelseni. Next base: position 165,469,793 of record OZ007592.1, on the reverse strand, counting down.
TTTTTCCATTTAGTGTAATTTCTTAGATTACCCACGAAATACAACAAGAAGTATTTTTGGTACTGTCTTATTAGCCGTATGACAGCGGTTAATCGCGAAACATTTCACTATTTATAGTAACCTTTGTTATTCTTATTATTTCAGTGTTTAATAATTAATTTTATTAATTCTAATTTTAAAGTAGGGAATCAAATTTACAATGTAGGTTAAACAGAAATTGTGAAAATTACATTTTGCAGATTGCGAGATTTTTGATGGAAAACGTTATTTCTCAAAGGTATACTGTTATTTTAAGATTTGGTTTCTAATTTCGGAGCTGGAGAAAGGAAAATGACGTCACATTGACGAAATTATAATTTTTTTTTTAGTTTCATCGTTTATTTTTTAGTAGAATTAAAATAAATGCTTTTCAAGGGAAAAAAAATGTAATATTTACCCGATAAACCATTTTACTTTTAGCGCCTTTGGGAAATGTTTTAACATCCATCTTTCAAAAATAATTAGTTGAAAATAGTATATGCCATTTCTTTAAATTCAATTTCTGTGTATAGGGGTCAATAATTGTGCACCAAAATGCAAGGAAAATTCTTCCGGTTGAATGTAAATTAAAAAAAAAAAAAAAAAAAATGTAAATATGTCGACAGACGATTTTCGTTTCTGTAGAATAAATTGTTTGATGAAGCTTACATGTGCTAAAATACGTTTTTATTCTTCGAATTTTCTTGAAATGTTTAACTTAATCAAGATTTTTTCTCACATCTATTCAAATTGAAAATAATTTATCTTTTAATTAGAAATTTTAAGCTCTTCAATTCTACAATACGGATGGATATATAAAAATGGATATGTCCGATAATATATTTCAAACTCTCATTAAAATTTCATCAATTTATTTTGCCAGTAATTAGAAAAACTACAATTATAAAGTAATGACACATTTCAAATGAAAGAATATTTTAATATTCTGCTTCAAATAATTTTCTTCCGAGTAGTTGCATTTAACTTGACGTACACATTCGTTTCTGTCATTTATCAGGAAAGTGTTCTTTTTTAACAAAAACAATGTGTTATAAATACGTGTTCCACATTTATAACACTTTTACGTTGATTTCTTTTGAGATCGGCCTTTGAAAACGCTCCGTTTATATATATATATTACCATTGAAGCACAAGTTATGGTAAAATTATGATTGCATTTGTTAATTTATTAACTATGTGGTATTCTGTCTACACATTATTATTAATTATCTCTCTTAATTAGAATGTTACAAGAACTTGATATGTTTTTTGAAATTCAAAGATATTATAATTATATATATAATGCAAAATTTGTCTTTGTACAGTGTATTGGACAGTGTATTGATCTTGCAAACATCTTGGAAAAGTTCGTTAATCAAGAAGGTTCGGTAATCCGTACGAAAATATATATTTTTTTAAAATGTGAATAACATTGCGGTCAATGGGGCTATATTTTCAGTTCTTTATCAATACATGTTAAATTTCTTGGATTTTAATAAAAACTTTTACGAGTTGTTTATTTTGATAAGTGAGACATACTAAAAAAATATCATCGTTATTCTTCGAATTGTTTGGGTTTCAATCTCATTTGAGCGTCAGAAATACAGAGTGAGCACAAAGTCTTGCCCTGAATATAAATATTAATTTTAGGAAAACTATTATAATTAGACATATGATTGTTTGGATACATTGTAAGTACTGTTATAAAGTTTTTAATAAGACCAAATACGTCATGAAATTTCAATGTGTACCCACCATGGACTCCACACTCTCCTGACATTACTCCTCTTGATTTTTTCTTTCGGGGCTATATAAATGACAGAGTGTTTGCCACACCAGTTGCTGGCACTGAAGAACTGAAGGCTAAGATAAAAGATGCTGTATGTACTGTTACAGAAGACATATTAGCGAAGACTTTGCAAGAACTAGAATACCGTGTTGACATTCTCCGAGCTACCATGGGGGCATATGTTGAAATTTCACGAAGTATGTGGTCTTATTGAAAACTTTTTAACAGTACTTGCAATGTACCCAAACAACCATATGTGTAATAATAATAGTTCTTGCACAATAAATATTTATAATCAGGGAAAGACTTTGTGCTCATCCTATACATTATAACCTGATGTAATGTACAGCGTGCCCGAGAAAGGTCTTTATCATTCTAAACATTAATAACAAAAATACTAACGGGTGAAATGAAATGCAGTTTGCTGCAAAAGAATGAAGAAATCTAAGAGTTTTTTTTTTCTTTTTTTTTTTTTTTTTTTTTTTTTTTTTTTTTTTTTTATACAGTACCTTCAATGTTTCGAGAGCTCCGTTAGTAGCATGAAGAATGTCGAGCTGTCTTCTGATTTCGATAATTTTTCGTATTCTCAACATTTCCTGTCTCTTTAAACCTTCAACCATGCATAAATTGAATTCACACTTGGTGGATCTTTATGGTACACATGGCGAAAATTTCTTTGCACGGTTATCGGTGATTTTGTTTCGGCTAACCACAATACACATTTCGCTTTCTCCTGTGCAGTGCAGTCGCCATTTTCTTTTCTTATCACAACTGCCAAGCAATTAGCGCCATATACCTCAGACAATTGATACCAGAAAAAAATTCTTAGATTTCTTCATTTTTTTGCAGAAAACTGCATTCTATTTCACCTGTTAGTAGTATTTTTGTTATTAATGTTTATAATGATAAATACATTTCTCGGACACGCTGTACTTAAAAAAAAAATAGACTTATTTATCTGACTGAGCCGGAAGGACTTGTATGTTATTCGATAAGGTTAAAATATTTTATTTTTATTTATTTATTTATTTATTTTTACGTTTAGAAAGTTATTGCAAAGTATTTCACATTCCTTATCACTGAAGTGTTTTTTTTTTATTCGGATAATTTATGATTGTCAGATAACTTCCGCAAAGGGATTTAATAAAACTCTTGTTTTAATTACGGTTTTCGTAATTTCCTTTATCGAGTCTTGAATCATTGAAATCATCTCGAGTGTTAAAAAAATGTCAAAGGTGGGGATCAAATGTTTTGATAACTTTAAATAAATTATGAAATATTCAAATGATTTTTTTTACCTATAACAATCGTATTAAATAAATCAGAAAACTAATACTTTGACATTGTTTGGAACATAGTTAAAAAAAAAAAACTTAGTCTTTCTCTTAAAAACAAAAACAAATTATTATTATTTATTAGATAGGAAAATAATCTTTTAACACATAGCAATGCAAAAATGTTTTATTCGAAACATAGACACTTTTCTATGGAACTTTCTGTAGTGATTCAAAGTGAAAGCATTTATCTGTTTCGGTTTCAATAATCCTAAATTTTTATTCCACAATTTTTATCATTTTCTTGATTTTTTTTCTATTTAAGTATATTGGATCTGTAATCTCTTTAAATTATATTATTTTCAGCAGATTCTCTTGTTCTCATTTTCTGTAATTTTTCTCAGATCATCATGAAAAATATGTTCCAATCATAGATAGCGTTTTGTAATTCTGTTGGACAAAATATCCTTCGAAATATAATTCGCAAAACTTCTGAAATCACAGATATGTTAATTACATGTTATACTACATTCCGTTTTCTCCTACAGTAACCTTGCATATATCTTAGCATTTCATCTCACTGATTATTGTCCTCGGTGCCAGCGGAAAGCATTTCAATACTCAATTTTAAATCGCACTGGAACAAACAAACAAAAAAAAAAACCTTTACTCAAGAAATAATTTTATTTACTTGTTCACAAGTTGCTAAAATTGGTTCAGATATGCGGTAAAGATCTTGAACCAAACATATTCACGAATCAAATTTGGATATAATACTTTTGTAAACATTCGAGTTAAAAAAAAAATATACGGAATAGCATGATTAATAAATGTGGATACATTTTTTTAATCAAAATGTAACATTGTTAAACTGCAAATTATGCAAATAATCATAAATGAATTTTGAAGTAATTGAAACATATACTTTTTTTTTACTTGTGTTTTCTTAAGGTGTGAGTTGTGGATTTGAAGGTTTAATTCTTTTTTCTTATTTACAAGGTGAGCTATTTAACAACCGCATTTCTCAAAGGCTAAACAGGTCACATGTGGACACTAAATAACACACAGAATACATTTCAACTTAGACAGATTAAGGTGTGGACGCACTAGGCACAAATCCAGGATCCTTAAATTCAGAATGCCTTCCATCAGTAGAATTTCGAGACTTATATACGAGGCACATTCGGGAAGTAAGTACCGTTTCATTCTAGCGCCGCCGCAGCGCTGCGGTGGGCGTTCCGCGAATGCGCGCTAGTCTTCCTTGTTCACTGGCTCTCAACTGACGCCATTTTCGCTGCTTTACGATGTGTTTTCAGTTTTCTGTGCACATTTAAAATGTTTAAGACACTTACTGATCCCGCCGACTGTGAGATCCGTGCTGTTCTTCGATTTTTGAACGCAAGGAATGTGAAACTGGCCGAAATTTATCGTCAAGTTAAAGATGTTTACTGTGAAAACATCACTGATGGAATGGTGAGAAAGTGGGTTAGAAAGTTTAATGAAGGTCGAACAAATGTCTACGATGAAGCTTGGAGTGGTCGGCCTTCTGTGCACATCCTGATATCGTAAGGAAAGTTGATGAAAATATCCATGAGAACAGACGTTTCACAATGACAACGCTTTCAGACGAATTTCCGCAAATTTCGCGAACTGTTTGGGAGTGTTGGCTGTCGTTATTGGCGGGAAGTTTCTATGAAGAAGGTATAGATAAGTTGATCATCCGCTACGATAAGCGTTTGAACATTGGCGGAAACTATGTAGAAAAATATTTTAAAGTATGTTCTTTCATGTAAAAATGTATATGAATGGAAATGTATATGGAATATGAGACGTTTTCGACGGATTTATAAGTTTTAGAAGGGTCGGAACAGGATTTGACTGTTTTTAGAAAATCTCTGTCCGTGAGTCTGTGTTACTCTGTGTGCCTGTCTGTATGTGATACAAATTTTGTGTTCGCTCTATTGCAAAAAGTAATGCACATAATTTAATGAAACTTCAGATTCAGCTAGATCTTGACACGCATTTGTGTTGATTAAGTTTTGGTGTAAATCGCTCAAGACGCAGATATACTTTATTTTTCACAATTTCTGCGATAGCTCTTTATGAAGAACTAATGCACGGAATTTCATCATATTCTGTTGGTCTTTGACAGAAGTATGAGCTGAATGGGTTTTGATGTAAATCGCTTAAGAGGCGGGGCTGCTATACTGCACTTTTCACAATTTCCGCGATAGCTCTCTGAAGAGCTAATGCACGGAATTTCATCATATTCTGTTAGTCTTTGACATAAGTAGGAGCTGAATAGGTTTTGATGTAAATCGCTTAAGAGGCGGCGCTGCTATACTGCACTTTTCACAATTTCCGCGATAGCTCTCTGGAGAACTAATGCACGGAATTTCATCATATTCTGTTAGTCTTTGACATAAGTAGGAGCTGATTAGGTTTTGATGTAAATCGCTTAAGAGGCGGCGCTTCTATACTGCATTTTTCACGATTTCCGCAACAGCTGTATCTCAAGAACTAATGCACGGAATTTCACCAAGCTTAATATTCTGTTAGACTATGGCATAAATAGACGCTAAGAGGCGGCGCTGCTATACTGCATTTTTCACAATTTCCGCGATAGCTCTCTGAAGAACTAATGTACGGAATTTCATCATATTCTGTTAGTCTTTTTCTGGTTCAATTCCAACAGGGTTCCAACGGGTGTTTGGGTGTAAATCGCCCAACAGGTGCTGTTTCTATGTTGTGTTTATCCCAATTTCCACGATAGCTATATCTCAACAACGAATTTATTGTCACTTAATTTTGGTGGTAGACGATTTGATTTTTATAGAAGAAAGTTTTGTGATGGCCAGAACATTCCAACTTACAATGGGCTGAAATATTCGGTAAAATTGGAACTTTTAAATTAAAGCATAATCTTAGCATAGTTGCAGAATGTATTTTTTAACATTAAGGACAAATTTCTAATGGCGTTTCTTAATTCGCATTTTGGTATTAAACATTCTTAGCTGGGTTTTATATTGAGCATTATAAAAATAAAACATAAAATTCTACTAAACATAAATTGGCTTCCTCTCCTGTAATTTTTCTTTGCTTTTTAATATCAGTACTAAAGCGCAAATTTATGCATATATCTTTTAAGAAAAGAAATAATATACACTTTTAAAGAATTACTTAAACTTTTATTCGGTTTTATGCATTTATGGAAAATATCGCCAAAATATGAAATTGGATACAATAGGTACTCTACTTATTACTTAACTTCTTAAGTTAACTTCTACCGAACGGGTTTTAAAGGTCTTTTTAAAAAATATTTACAACTAGCAGAACCACCCGGCTTCGCCAAAGTTAACCTTGGGGGTCTTCCGGGTAAAATAAAAATGCAATATCCTAAAAATATAGCGATCACAATAACGGAACTGTATGCTCTCACGCCCCTAAATAGTTAAAACGTCATTTAGAAAAGAATGACGTTACTTTGACGCAATCAAGTCCCTCAACTTTATAAATGAGAATACAAGTTTTTTTTCCTACGTGTAATATAAAATTATAGGATTTTCTTGACAAAATAGGGAATAAAATGCAAAAAATACAATCAAATGGCATATCATTTAGTGACATTTTATTTCGTGTTTCTAGACACTCTGTCATTTTAACGCACTTCTAATAAACTTTTAAAATTATATATATACGAAAATCTCGCATTATCTTCTCAGAATGACCTCAATTTCGGATTTAAAAAATATAGAGAGTGAATCTGAATAGTTATTGGCTTATAAAAATATTGCCCATACGCAGTTTCTTTTTGTGGCAACGGGAAAGAAATAATCGCATTTGAAAACGAAAAAAACGTAGATTTCTATAATGATAAACTAAGGAACGGGATTGAAAAAAGCAGTAAAGAGCGGTCTGATGTTTTTAAACAGTTAACAGTAATTTTAGTCATGTTCTAAAATGTATGTATATCAAGTTTTTTGAAAATAGGGAAAAAATTGTACATTTGTATAAGGAACATACACTATATATATAAACAATAGCAATTTAAAAGTTAAACATTATTTATTTATTCATCATTACTACTCCAGCGCGTAAGTAAATTTGACAATAAAACAGTTTTTCATTCTTCTATAATTTTTTCTTTAAACTTTTAAATTATAAGCATCTGGATATATCCAATAACCTTTTTGAATTGGTCTTAAAAATTACATTAATGTAGTTTTGTCAGTAATGAGAAACCAGTTTTAAAATCTAATATAACATATAACAAATTTTAAAGAAAAAAATATTTTTAATATTTCGTTATATATATATATTTGAATGGTTGCATATAACTTTACATACACATTCATTGCTATCTTTTATCAAGAAAGTGTTCTTTTTAAAAAAGAAGATGTTGTAAATAAGTACTTGATATATATAAAAGTTTTATTATTCGATAAAATATAATTTCTTCAGTTTTGAAAATTTCTGTGAAGTACTTCACTCCTGCTATTATTGAAATGATATTTTTTATTCAGCTGTTTTAGAATTGTCAAATAAATTCGTAAAGTAATTTAATGACACTCTTGATTTAATTACGGTTTTTATATTTTCCGTTGTCGAATTTTGAATAGTTGAAATTTTTCAGAATATTAAAAAATTGTCAGATTAAAAAAAAGGAGGTTCAATTGCTTTGGCAATTTTAAATCAGTTAGGAATTATTTAAGTGACTTTTTACAGACTTTTGAATTAAAATATATCAGAAAATCAATGAAGGCATTATTTGACGTAATTTGCGAAAGAAAACAATCTAGACTAGTAAATTTGATTATTTATTACTTTTATATGCCAGAAAATGAAAATTTTTGTCTACGATAATGATTTTGTTAAATGAATCCGTATATATTTTTCAATGCTATGACGTAAATAAACCATAGAATGATTTACATTGGAATTTTTTTTTTATAAATAAGACTTAAGATTGTATGTAATTGTGTCAGTTATCGAAAAAGTGTCTTAAAATGAAGTTGATATTATTAACTCCTGATAAAATATCATGTAAAATAGTTTAAAAAAAATAAAATAAAGTTACAGATTATAAATGCAGTGATATTATAAAATATGATAAGACATTTTCTATATATATTTGAATGATATTTATCATGAAAACAACTAAAGCATAAAATTTCACCTTACTAAATGCATTTAAGAATGGCACCATTTTCCATATTTTAACAGTGGGTTTATTTTAACAATGATACTAGTAAAGGGTTCATACATTAATCACGTCACAAAAACTTCGTATTTTTTCCCTTTCCCTTTTCTTATGTCACAAGTTGTCACACTCGAGTGATATTTCCGCCCTTCCTTTTGTTATGACGTCACATTTTTGCATCTAAAAATTTAGAGCTAATTTTATGTAAAAAGATTAACGACTGATATAAATACTATAAAACCGTTAAGATCTTGCTTCCTTTTAAATCAAATTATTCTAGTTCAAAGGAAATTGCCAAATATGTCTAATACTACTTGAGTAAGAATGGGTATTTTGTATTTATTATGCTGCTTTCAAATAATTTCATAATTTAATTGTGATGTCACAACAAGTTACCTCACCCCTTTTCCTCTATCACACTGTGTCTCAGTTTGTAGACCCTGTGATGTATTTTCCTCATTTAGTTGAGAAAAGTAAAAGGTCAAGTTTTTCTCAGGCTATCCCAAATTATCCCTCTATAAGAGTGAAATTCTGAAAGTAACTTTTATTCATACGCCGTAAAATGTTTTCGAGTGTTAGGCCAAACTAGATTCTGACAATCTGAAGTATCATAATTTTATGAACACTTGGAAATTCTGAAGGCTTCCCTGACATGGGAATGTAATAATTCTCTACATGCTTGAGACCATATGGTAAGTACTCAACCTTTACTTGAAGTACAGTGGTAGAGCCTGAAGATACACACGGCTGCAAAGAGGCCAAAATAATATGATTGTTCTTCTGCTGCTAGTGAGGCGAGCAGAAAACCCGGATCTTGCTCCGGTGGTGTGAAGTGTTTTTAGGGCGAAATAAGCTGTCCCCGAAAAAATTACGAACAATGCTATGCTACGGACTTTAGCAAGACCGAACGCACGGGCAGAATATAATTCTGTCTACAGATTAATTTAAAGTAGTCTATTTGTAATTTTCTACAAAATTTTCTTCTTTCTAATTGTTGACTGTGCTGTCCTGTAGCTGTAATTGTAATAAAAAGCTTAAAAGCCATCCTGAATCAAGTCAATTAAGTCATGACGCTACAACCCCCCCCCCCCTCCTCTCTTGAAGTTTGACGAAATTACTGGGTGACGTCTTATTAACTTTCTAAAATTGTCCTTTCATAAAATAATATTGAAGCAAAACACGCACATTGGATACCAGAAGTAAATTTAGGAGCAATTTATTGATGCAACGCTAATAAATGAATTTTAATAGCATCTTCTTTTAAAGAAATTTTTCCCTGTTAAAATAGATTTGGAGGGTTTTGAAATATTATTTAAAAACATTTAGTTGGGATAAAAATAGATATAGCAAAGTCGGTATACTTACAGGGTGATTATAAAAAAACTATCCCGATATATGAGCCCATAACTGTCATACCGTTCACAGAAACTGAATGAAATTCTGGCCTAAAGTATTTTGAGGTATGCGCTCAAGAATCACGTGAAAAACAACAGTTAAATTCTAACAGTTACGGTTACAGTGACAAAATTTCGAAAATTTCAAATGGCAACACCTACTTTTTTTATTGGAATGTGATCTTCGTATTGAAAAACCATAAAAAAAGCGTTGGAACGGTACCTGTAACACGAAACTCGCCGGCGCTAGACAGACTAAGAAGAAAAGTGAAAACAACCAATAAAGGACAGAAAAGCAACAGAAAGTAAAACATTTTATTTTTCAGTGCTATCCACCATCTGCCGCATGTAAAGTGTCGTCGTGTGTAAAATGGAAAATGTATGAAACACAATAAAATGTTTTGTTTTCTGTTGCTTCTCTGTCGTTATTGGTTGTTTTCACTATTCTTCTTAGTCTGTCTAGCGCCGGCGATTTTCGTGCTACAGGTACCGTTCCAACGCTTTTTATGGTTTTTCACTATGAAGATCACATTCCAATAAAAAAAAGTAGGTGTTGCTATTTGAAATTTTCGAAATTTTGTCACTGTAACCGTAATTGTTAGAATTTAACTGTTGTCTTTCATATGATTCTTCAGCGCATACCTCAAAATACTTTAAACCAAAGTTTTATTCAGTTTCTGTGAACGGTATGATAGTTAGGGGCTCATATATCGGGATAGTTTTTTTATAATCACCCTGTATTTAACTCCCTCTTTAAACTTGAGCAAGAACTTACTTGAGTAAGAATGGGTATTTTGTATATATTATGCTGCTTTCAAATAATTTCATAATTTAATTGTGATGTCACAAAAAGTTACCTCACCCCTTTTCCTCTGTCTGACTGTGTCACACTTTGTAGACCCCCCCCCCTCCCTCTCATGAAGTTTGACATAATTAATGGGTGACGTCTTATTAACGTTCTAAAATTGTCCTTTCATAAAATAATAGTGAAGCAAAACACGCACATTGGATACCAGAAGTAAATTTAGGAGCAATTTATTGATGCAACTCTAATAAACGAATTTTAATAGCACCTTCTTTTAAGGACATTTTTCCTGTTAAAATAGATTTGGAGGGCTTTGAAATACTATTTAAAAAAATTTAGTTGGAATAAAAATAGATGTAGCCATGTTGGTATACTGATTTAACTTTCTCGTGAAACTTGAGTAATAATGGGTATTTTGTATATATTATGCTGCTTTCAAATAATTTCATAATTTAATAGTGATGTCACAACAAGTTACCTCACCCCTTTTCCTCTGTCACACTGTGCCACACTTTGTAGACCCCTCCCCACCACTCTTGAAGTTTGACGTAATTAATGGGTGACGTTTCATTAACTTTCAAAAATTGTCCTTTCATAAAATAATATTGAAGCAAAACACGCACATTGGATACCAGGAGTAAATTTAGGAGCAATTTATTGATGCAACTCGAATAAAAGAATTTTAATAGCGTCTTCTTTTAAGGAAATTTTCCCTGTTAAAATAGATTTGGATAGATTTTAAAATAGATTTCCTGTTAAAATAGCTTTGAAATATTATTTTAAAAAAATTAGTTGGGATAAAAATAGATACAGAAAAGTCGGTATACTGATTTAAATTTTCGTTAAACTTTAAGAAATAAATATCATCACGCAAACTCTTAGAATACCAATTTTTTATAATAGTTGGTACAGGATTGACCCAGGCGACATTTTTTATTTAGCATTTTGTCTTCTAACACAATTTTTTATCATAATATCCGTGAATATATTTCTAGTGAAAACAAATTTTGCATAAATATTATTAATTACAAATAGTGGTCTGAAAAATATTAAAAAATAAACACTTTTTGCTACAATAAGTGGTACTCATGTGTATCGTTGGTAGTCATCAAATTGAGTTTTATTTATGGCCGATATAATGTGTGTTGATTGTAATAGAAAACAAATTAAGTATTATGGTAAATTTTTTTTTAATATACAGTGGCGGCCAAAAGTGTGGACATTTTTTAAAAGTTTCATATTTTTCAACTTTGTGTGCTTGTAGAATATATTAATTTTCACTTAAATACAAACGTTTATATATCAAATTGAATGTAGAATTTAATATTAAAAACAGTATTACAATATCTGTATTACAAACAAAGTTATGGAACTAATAGTAAGATCTATCTTAGATTTGCATTTTTTAAAGTGATACTTACACAATCAATACTTAGTAGGGTAACCCTTATTTTTTAAGACAGCTTCACAGCGTCTTTTCATCGAGTGAACGAGTGTTTGGAGTTCATCTTTCGTAATCACATGATGCCAAGAATCAATTATAGCTTCAATAAGTTGCCTTTTATTGGATGGACGTTTTTTTGTACAAGAATTTTCAAACGTCGCCACAAATTTTCAATTGGATTGAGATCAAGGCTGTTTCCTGGCCATGGTAATATATCTATGCCTTTATTTTGAAACCATGCTTTGCATAATTTTGCTGTGTGGTATGGAGCTGAAAAATAAATGGTGCGTTGTTGGGGAAGAGATCCCTGATGAAAGGTATCAATTTTGGTTCTAGGACAGTTTCGATGTATTTTTTGGCATTCAGGATGCCATCAATCACTTGAATTCGGCCCACACCATCTGCAGACATACATGCCCAAATCATGACATTTGTTGGGTTTTTTGTAGTTGCTTCAATGCAATCAGGATGAAGTGCTTCTCCTACTCTACGTCTCACGTATTTTCTACCATCACTATCAAAGAGCGATATTTTACTCTCATCGCTCCAGTTTACTTGCTTCCATTGATTTTCTGACCATTTAATGTGTTCTTTTGCCCACTTAACTCGTTTTTCGCGTTGCTGTTGATTTAAATATGGTTTTTTCCTTGGAATTCTAGCTTGTAGTCCAAATCCTGATAACCTTCTTCTTATTGTTCTTGAACTTACTGCAATACCCGCTGCATTCATTTCACATCTAATGGCATCTGATGAAATTTTTCTATCTTGAAGGCATAGCCGTTTAATTTTTCTATCGGCAGTAGCACTTGTGCATTTTTTTCGGCCTGATTTGGCTTTATTTTCCACTGATTTCGTTTTTTCATAACGTAAACAGAACTTTCGTACACTAGAACAAGTCACTGAACCACCAACTTGTCTTCCAATTTCAGCATAAGAGAGGCCATTTTCTCTCAAAATGACAATTCGGCTTCTTTTTGTAGATGTCCAATTAGTTCTTCTTGTTGATGACATTGTTTAAAATTAGTTTAATTAAAAAAAGGACTTTAAATTTTCAAAAACAGCAATACTCTATTTAATTGTACTAGTATGCATCATTCCGCAAAATATTTCCACAACAATAACTCTTTTACCATCCAAATAACCTAAACTATAGTTACAGACATTTGATTGATCCTCAGAACAGTGTTTGTGATTGGCTAGTACGCTTTTATTACAAAACACGTCTTTATTCAAAACGATTTGTGTTTGTTTGTTCTACTAAAATGAGCATAACTTTTTTTGAAATACATATATTGTAATACTATTTTTATTATTAAATTCTACATTAAATTACCTTCAATTTGATGTATAAACGTTTGTATTTAAGTGAAAATTAATATATTCTACAAGCACACAAAGTTGAAAAACATGAAACTTTCAAAAAATGTCCACACTTTTGGCCTCCACTGTATTATCATTGCTGGGACAATGCACAATTGCTTAGACTTCTATCGGTTCTCTCTTTCTCTGCTACGGAACAATGCGTCGAAAAATCGTTAGCTTAGAAAGCATATGGTACTATAAACTAGGGACTTTGTCATAAAAATTCAGCAAAAAAGTGCTCTGAAACTCAAAAGGTTGGGAATCACTGCGGTAGGGCAAAGTTAAAGAGACCCAGAGACATAAAACGTAGCATTGCTCATGATTCAACAGCCGGCGAAAACCTACACTATGCTGCTTCGGATCACAATTGATGAGTGAGTAAGAATGTTGGGATATCCGAGACGTGCACAAAATAACCAATAATATTCGTTAGCTGACTGTACGGCAGTGGTTCCCAACCTTTTTTTAGCCGCGCCCCACGAAAACATCTCTAAAATGATGATGCCCCCCTATAATATATAATTCTCATAAAATTTTAAAAGAATTTACTCCTGACAGAGTAAAAAGCATTTAACATTGATCCTGAAACGTGCCGAAGGTAATGGATGAATCAAATGCTTTTTTTATAATCATCTGATACCCCTCGTAGTTTACTGGCACACGGTCGCCACGTATGTGTGATGTATAGAGTGCTCAGAATCCTTGATTAGAAAAACCAATAATTTTGAATAAAACATTTTTGTCTTATTTAATCACAGAATTTCTGCGATTAAATTACTGATCAATTTATTATCAGAATAAAACGTGATAAAAGATTCTTTAAAGGAAGGTCGTCAAGTAATTGTTAAATATACACTTGAATAGTTTCATGTGTAAAATTAATTTTCATGTGACATATTGCAGTGCGACTCATTCAATAAATAATCGAAAAAGTTGTTTAAAATTCTAAAATACTTATAAATCAGAAAAATTATAAAGAATTTTTAAATATATAAAAGTATCTAAATATCTTAAAATGTTTTTCTCTATAATTATTCTGGTAGGATTGTATTTAAAACTTTTGAATGGATACTTTTGAAAAATTGAATAAAAAACTATTTTTTTTAATTTTGTTTTTGAAAGTGTAACTTTTATTTTCAGTCTACAACATTACTATTAGAAAAACAATTCAGAAGGTATGGGTTCACAGAAATTCTGAATTGTCCCCTTGAAAAGTTAAATTGCCCCCCTGAAAAGTCAAATTGCCCCCCTGTGGGGCGTACGCCCCCCGTTGAGTACCACTGCTGTACGGGGACAGAATAAAACTGTCTTATTTATAGGACGCTGGGAGTTAACGGGTTAATATTTGCATTAAGACATAAAATAATATAAAACTGGTTATTGGATAGTTGAGAAGTTTTGTTTTTCATTTTCGTTAGAAAAAATAAGAGACTCTAATAAAGCTGTTTTCAACCTTTTAGCCGTAAAATAGTTTGTCCCCACAATTTCCAAGGGTACTTTGTTATAGCGGCCTCCGAAAATGAATCACCAACTGACAGAGATATATCGCCATGTTAGGTTGTAAAAGCTCGTCAAATGTTTGCAGTCCTAAAAAAGCAGCACGTGTTTATGCTATCGTCATATTCATTTTTTGGCTGATGTTCCAGAACATATTTCACATTTTTTTTATATTGCATGTTGCAATGTTTTTTTCTTTAATCATCTGCATTTAATTTTATAAATATGGAAACAATCTTTGATATACCTAGTACTGACATGGATGCAATCTCACGTTTTCGAAAGCGAGAGCTTTTGCCTAACAAACAACTATGTGAAAATGGCCATGATATGAAACTGCAATGTTACTAATAATGAAGCTATATTGAGATGAAACGAAAAAAATTGTAACAGAAAAAAAGTCCCAAGTGTTCGAAATTGGTTTTTTGGTTCGAGAATACGTTCGTAGCTGCTTTAAGGTTTATGATCTGTTGTGCAGAGGAATTAACATCCATAAAATGGTGTAAGAAACAACGAAATACAAGTGAAAATGCGATAATTGATTGGAATATTTATATGAGAAAAGTGTGTTGCCTACACCTAATACAAATATTTAATGGACGAATATGTGGTGCCAATAAAATTGTTGAGACCGACAAAAAAGTTTGTTTGTACATAAAAAAAAACAAAAGCGGCAGGATACTTCCTCAACAGTAGATTTTTGGCGGCACACACCCAGAAAAAGGAATTGATTAAAACAACAGAACATGTTTTGTTGAGTACATTTTGGTTGTTTTAGCAAAATTCAAGTAAAATTGAACCATTTTACTTGAATTAACAAAACATTTTTTTGCTAACTATACAAAAAAAAAATTTGGAATTGCAAAAAAAAAATTTTTTTTGTTGATTCAAACAAAATTTTCATTGACCTATATTTAAACAAAAAGTTTTGTTGGGTCAACCAAATTTTTGTTGATTCAACAAAACTTTTTTCTGGGTGCATGCCTGGAAAATGTCCGAATGCTTTCTCGTTCAAATCTCATATAGAATAAGAAATGCTAGTAATACGCTGATGCAAAAAAATTGCGAACATGTAGAAGGTGGACCAACAATCTACACTGACTGCTGGAAAAGGTACAATTAAAAGGATCTTGAAATCGTATGTTACAAGCAATTTTGTTGATACAACAACGTGTGGTCACGCACAACATTTCGAAAGAATGTGAGGTTCTGCTAAGTGGTACAATGAAAAACAACGCTGCACAGCTCGCCAGCACTTCGAATCATATCTTACAGAATTTATGTGGAGAAAATATTCAGGTAAATATATTTTTGATGTATTATCGTAAGCAATTTTGGAAATAAGACCTATAATCTAAGACATAACATTAAAAAGTCGTTATTCTTAATGAAACACTGTAATAAATCGTCATGAAACATTGGTATGAATTTGTTATGAAAAATTGTAATATATTTTTATTAACACAAAATACTAAATGTATTATTTAATGTAATGCTATTTATTTTTATATCAGTATTCTACGTTCGCGCTTCATGGGCTTGGCTACAATTGGCGAAATTGATTGCAACTTGGCATAATCGTAATTGTGAGGGCCGCTATAACAAAGAACTGCCTTTCCAAGAAATAATCTTCGTCTAATTAAATCGTTTCGCGATTGAGTAAACTTAACTCATAAAAAAAATATTTTGAATTTTAAACGAATTCGCAACAATTTAAATTTGTTCCTAAATTTTGTTTAAAAAAGAACCTTCCCATAGACTTAACATTAGCTTGCACGTTTCTTCGCATGACTAGTGTAGGCTCTTAAGAGCTTACACTAGTCATCCGACGACAATCGTAAGCTGATGTTAAACATATGGGTCGTTTTTAAAAAAAAATTCGCTTGTATTTCTATATTTTTAAATATATTTTTTTTTGCATTGGATAGCTGAGATTGATGCTAATCAGGTTAGTTTTTACGTAACGTGAAACCAAAATGAAAAAAAAGTACAAACTAACATCGGTAAAGGTCGACTCCAGCTAACCTATGCAAAACTAAAAATGAAAATTAAAATATTAAAATACAAGAGAGAAATTTGAAAAAAAAAAAAAAAAACCGCTTTCATAACTTTAACACTAGCTTGTGAGGTTTTTAGCGTGAGTAGTGTAGCCTCGGTGCTGAAGACCCCTACTTTAAAATAGTTGAATAGCTTATAAAACATGATTTTTTAAATTTAATTTAACTCCCAGTGTGCCGCAGAACAGTTATTGAAAACCACCGCTTTAGAGAATCTCTAAAATCATTTATTAAAAATTTTCATCATAAGTTTCAGCCTACATTATTCACATTCCATGGTTCACACACATTTAGTGTACCAGAAAATCTTAATGATATACATATATTTGTATATCTAGTTTTATTTTTGAATATTTTCCGAAAAGTTTCTCTCGTTTAAATAATGTATTCAAACGTCAACGAATAAAATAAAACTTCCGTAAAAAAAAGCAAGCTGCGTTACTTGTAAATGTCATTATTATCGTGAAAACAGATAAAAGTGAAATCAAGCGGAGATATAACTAAGTAACATATTTTGTGTATCAAGAAAAAAATATAATCCTTATTTTTCTTACAATAATACTTCCAAAGTTTACAGAAATGATTATATTTTAAGCTTTCAGCAAGTTAAGCTTGTTTTTCTAGCTTTAAGGCTTTCGTATTTTCTCTTCAGAAAATTATTTTAATCACACGAGTCTTAGAAAAGTGTATGATTATATAACGCTTGAAAAGACAACATTGTTATTTTAAATATTTTCTATCTGAAAAACTTTCCAAAATTTAGAGATATCAACACATGAAATGTTTGACTCGTGTTTGGAGAAATAATTGCATTATAATAAACTCGAAAAGGATTTAAATCTATACACTGAGAAAAATGACACTTTCAAATCTGAGTAAATCGATGTTATCATTTTGTTATGAAACTTTTTGTTTCAAATATGACGAACCAATGCTTTCAATTCTGAAATACCAGAAATACTCAGAATATTGAAACATGGACATACTCAAAACTGAGCACATAAAGGTCAGTTCATACTCATTTTTGAAACATGGATATACTAAAAACTGATTAGAATCAGTTCAAACTCATTTTTGAAGCATGGAAATACTCAGAAATGAGCACATAGAAGTTAGATCATACTCATTTTTGAAACATGGGCATTACTCAGAAATGAACACATAAAAGTCAATTCATGCTCATTTTTGAAACATGGACATACTCAAATATTGGCACATGATGTTTTATTCTTGAGTGTGTGCATGTTTTCAGAAATGAGTATACATGTTTCAAACTTGAGTAATCTTGATTCGGAGCCATTTTGACTATGCGACGTACTCAGATTTGAGTATTTTTTGCTCAATTTTGAAAATGTCGTTTTTAGAGTGTACTATTTGTTTTATGAATTCATAATTATGGAAGTAAAAATGATGAGAAAAATGCTTATAATAATGATTGTAGATATAATAATGTTTCAAAATTATTTATTAGTTGTAAGGTTGAGTTTCACGGCACGTTATGGACTTCATTAAGGTCTTATGATCAAGAAAGTTTGAAAATCGTTGTATTACACTGCAAAAAATTGCAAAAACGTTTCTGGTATAGAAGAAAGTGATGTGAATATTTTTTAATTCCATTTTATTTTCGAAATATCGCGATGATGCCATAGAAATACTTACATCAAAATCAGAAACATGCAATGATATGATCCACGCAAAATAGATAACAGATGGCGCCATATGTTATTAGAAAAAAGCAAAATGGGAGTTTTCAACGGATTGACTGACGAAGCAGAAAACAGAGCATCAGTGACTGAGGATGCCTGAGAACGACAGGTGAAAATATTTTTACTGTTTTACAATTTTTAACAGATGGACTACTTTTGTGTAGTTTTAAAGCTGTTTTTTGAGGCTTTTAGACGTGTACACTGCTTGTTTATGTGTTTGAAAATAAAGTAATGTCTGTGTAAATGGATAGTGCAAAGAATTATTATAATAATTTTATTTCATACTTTTAATTAAAGAACGTAAATTTATATCTAGAAGTGCGAAAATTCAGTTGGTTTTACGAATTTAATTAAAATAAACTTTCGTGTATTATCTTAATTCCATAGAAAAATAAATAAATAGAGGTTGAGCTCATTTACTGTAATAACTTGTTTATAACAAGAAAAGACACAAGTCCCCAAATTCTTGCTATAACCAAGTTTGACTATATTTAGAAATGTTTAAACGTGTTTTCCTTATTACCAAATCCTTGGCGATATGCTGTAATTATAGTTATTTTAGTCAAAATATTCTATGAATTTTTTAGAGCTGTCTACTGTCATTCAGTCATCGAGTACTTTTTTTTTCTTTGATAAAAAAGCCGCATAAAACGAATCAACAGGGAAAATAAATAATTTCGAAATATTAAACTCTTATATTCCTGAAATGGAAACAAACAAGAAAAAATATTTAACTGCTTCTTCTTAAAAAAAATGTTTTATATAGAAGTTCGATTAATCAAAATTGCATAAAAAAAGAATTTCAGTTAATATTATTTTATTAATCATGTAAATGAAAAGTTTGTCACCATTAAATATCGTTGAAAGTCTAAAAAGTGATAAGAGTTTAAAATGTGCTCTTGAAATTAAAAGGAAATAAATTTTTGTCATGAAATAATCTTAAACGTAATCTAATATTAGAGACATTTATTTAGTTACTTTAACTTAATTAACATTTTAGCAGTTAGTGACAAAATTAAAGCTGTTGATTAAATTGAGGCAAATGAATTTCCTTACGCGATTTTCTAGCTAACTACACATATTTATTCTCAAATATAATGCAAGTAAAATTTTGTATCACGAATAATCGTTGATTACTGAGATTAATCATATTATAATAGATTTATAATATTTTACTAGAGAAGAAAATTTGAATGTTTAAACTTATTAACTATACGAAACTGCTTAGTGGGTTGTAGCTTTTATTAGACGTATAAATATGATTCCATTTTAAAACACTTGTTTCTTGTGAAAATGAAACAAAGATTTTTACAAAGTATATTTAGTCAAGAAACTACACCGTTTGTCCAGCTGTCATGCAATACGTTAATTCCGCAAATGGCATTATTTTCTGCATAAGATCTGAAATACTCTTCATAAATAGTGTTCTGCATGGAGCGAAAGAAATGATTATCTGAAGGATCAACATCCGGTAAATACGTGGGTGCGACAACATATCCCAGGGAAGTTCTTCTGCTTCCAGAGTTTTCTTGACTGGACTTGCAGCGTGTAAGTGAGCATTTTGCGAAACGGACGCAGACTAGTATGAGCTATTGCAACCACGTGAGCAATCAAAGGTAAATGTCACAAGCAAATTAATCAATTTGAATGAATCATTGAAACAAAAACGTCCAAAATACGCTGAAAGATACTACAAGGTTGTTTTCCAACAGGACAATGTTAGCAATATACATATTACCATCATCAGCATTATAACCATCATCAGCAAAAACAATTAAGAAAATTCTAGAAGCACTTCACTGGAATATATTGACCCACTCTCTGTATTCACCAGATTCTTCAAGTTACTATTTATTTCGTTCCATAAAGTGTGCCAATTCGCAAAAGCAGTCAGTTCTATTGCAGAAATCGAATATATACTTCATGATTTGATAGCTTTAAAACAACCACAATTCTACAATTGTGAAATCCGTTTATTACTTGACTGATGGGCGAATGTTGAAGCTTCTGATGGAAAATACTGTGAAGAATTTTTTCTTTCATTTTGACAAAAAACAAGCGTACTTTCTTTTACTTGAAGAGAAAGGAGTGATATTTAAACGATATTTTCAACTATTTTTATCGTCGCATTTTAAAGGTCAATCATTTTAAGTTAATTTTTGAATACCAGTTGAAATTATAGATTAAAAAAACACGCATATATAATAGTTTTATTTTGAAAACCAACACGAATAAAATGCCTGATCTCATAAAAGTTTTTGACCGAAAGAAAAATTATAATATTGATATTATAAGATATATATAAGATATTATAATATTGATATGTTTTTAAGATATGTTTATAGAAAGACCTTGTTTAACCACCATCCGCTTACAACGCCACCTCGTGTATAACACCAGTTTATTAAAGTTCGTCAAAAGAGATGGAAAAATAATACTAAAAAATCCTAATTTACCGTCACTTGAAAAATATAAAACCCTGTTAGATCGCCTTATAATTCCTCCTCTCCCCGCCTTTATTTTTTTTTTTTTTTTTTTTTGCAAACGATAGCTGAAAGATGATAGAAGAAACGAAAAATATGGAATAAGGAAATGAGAGCGACAATTTAATTATTCTTAAATGAGAACAATTTAATTATTCTTATTTTTTTCTTATTAAGCCACAAATACCCCAAAACAACAACAAAATTTGAAACACCAGATAGCAAAACAAAAGCTTATTCTATTCGTTTTAATTTTCTTATACATTTATAACAAGAAAATAGTGCATTCGTGAAAATTTTGGATTTTCTATTTCTGGTAGGTTTACACTTTTGGGATGTCCTTGATTACACAAATTGATTATTTTTAGGAAATGTCCGATATATGTCTGTCTGTGAGTAAAATAACTTTATTCTCCGCTCTAACTCAACTATTAATGCACAGAATTACACAGAATTTCATATTTAGTTAAACTTTAAGATAAATTAATGGCTATTAGAGTCCGATGTAAAGAGTCCAATAGGTGGCGTTACCATACAGTGTTTTCACAATTTTCGCGATAAGTTATATCTGGCACCTATGGAAGAGATTGCACCAAATTTAATATTTAAGATACTTATTATACAACATTATGCTTATCCAATTTTGGCTTTGATCAGGGGATGATATGCTCTTTTTTTCCCCGATGAGCATTATAGCTGTAGCTCATTTTCTAATGAGTAGAAATGTACTAAATTTTATATTCCATTGTATAATTTAAAAATAAATATGTCGATTCTCAATTTTTGACTTCATGAAGCAGGGGGCGCTGTTCTACCGTGATTTTTTTATTCACTGATCACCGTTGCCTCGTGTTTATTTTTTAAAAATGCACCTTACTTTTCATTAATAACTACTGGTGTGTATCTGCTGTATTAAATCAAAACATTATAATTATATAGTCTATAGTGTAAACTTTTGTGAATATTACGGGATAATTGTGAAAAAATTGTATATTTTGATTTTTATTTTGATGTAAATTTTGCATTGAAAGCACTGGTCCGAAAGTAGTTGACAAAAATGTTAATTATTATTTATAATCATACCTGTATCTACAATTGTTAACAATGTAAAAAAAAAAAGAGCTGCCAAAATTTATGGATTTTTAATAATCGTTACGTTCGCTTACGAAATGTCAACTTCTGAAAGCCTTTTTTAGTCATAAAGACCTGCGATCTTCGATAATTTTTAATAATCGCACGCCGGAATGTCCTATTAGTTCGCTGATGAACGTAACGATTATTCAGCACATGTAACCATCAGCATCTTTGTAAAAATATATTAAACAATCTTTATTTTTTAATATATTATAATATTAACGTAAGACTCATAAAAGGCAACTTCAATTATATGAAGAGGTAACCCAGATAGCAAGAAGGTTCCGAAAACGGCTATTTTTGCTTTTCTTTCGATTATTCTGCAAAGGTACATTATCGTTACCATATATCACGGTCCCAGTAACGTTTTTTAATGTTAGGTGTTTGGGATAACCGTCAGTCAACCTACATTCTACCACCATTCTTTACACATTTATTTTCTGCGCATGCGCAACTTATTTTTTCATAAGCAAGTTGTCCTGAGATTATTCACTCAAACAAGGTGATTTAGAGGGTAGGAGAGATGTCATGCAGCAATGGTCTGCCAGTGCCGGCTTTGCATGATGAATTCAATCTGAAAGTAAGTTAAGTTATATTGTATTGATTTAATTTCATAAAGATTTATCTTATTGCAAGGACTACATACAGTGCTGGAAAAAAGTTTAAGACCACATGCTAATTTTGTAGTTTCGAATAAAATTCCGAAAAGAGTCATATATCTGGAATTTAGACGCATATATCTGATATAATAAATGAAGTTAAATTTAATTTTAAATATAAACAAGTATTCTTATCTACAAGTGTTAATATCTTGTAATTATTAACAAATGGAAATAAGTTTAGGCTTTAGTGACCAGTAGCTTCTTTAAAATCTAGTATAATGAGATGACGTCATGACTATTGTATTTTATGCGGGACTTCACTCTAAAAAAAAATCCGTGAAACTACAAGAGATTTTCCGTAAAATTTCACGGAGAAGTTTCATTTTTCCAAAACAACAGTACAATTTCCGTAAATACATTAGTTCCGTAAAGGAGATTTCAAATCCGTAAATATGCAGAAAGTTTTCCGTAAATTTAATGGATTTTGTCCGTATTTCTTTCAAAACAATACAATGTCCGTATTTCTTCCAAAACAGTGCAATTTCCGGAAATGACGTTTAAAGATTGAGTACAGAAATCGCCTTTTTTGAAATGCGAATTAAGATTGTTGTATTTAATAGAGTTCTTCTAGGATACAGGCCTGGCCCGGCTCGACCCGCTGGCCCATTCTAACCGAGGTCATGTCAATTTATTGTGAAAAAAGAATAGTAATATTTATATTTTTTTAATGAAATATTTAGAAATTGATTTTGTTTTCATAAGTTACAGAAAAATATTTTTTTAAATCTATTTTTCTATTTTTAATGATAGTGCTTCAAAATTAGAACTTTTTTTTCACTAATTTTTTAAAATTTTATTTTAACTTTTCTAACGTAAGGCAATATTGGGTTAATTAAAGGTTTCATAACATAATATCTCTGCAAGTTATCTCTATGTAAATTATATTAAACTAAACTGATTTGGCTTATAAATTTATAAATTAAACTAAAATTTATTATTTTATAAATTATAATTTTACAACGTTTACAATTTTTTCCTTAAGTTTATAAAAATAGATAATATTTTTTCTTTACTCTTATAAAAATGAAGTTTATAATTTTATTAACTTTATAATTTATTTCTTTAGCTTATAATTTTATAAATTAAACTAAATTAATTTAAACTAAATCAATAAGTCCAAATTTAAATCTTACCTATCACAAGATTATTAATTTCGAAATTGTCTTTAAGAATCAATTTTTTTGTTTTAATATTATTAAAACTATTAATTTTGACAGAACCGTACACAAAAGTTCTCAGCATAGCTCAAATATAATAATTTAATTTATTATAAAATTCTTTATTTACGTAAGTTTTTTAAAATAAGAGATAACGAAAAGTTATTTTAATAGCATGTAATAAATACGTATCCTTCAGATAATTATTGTTTTTATTGGATTTGATAAATAGATCATCAGACAAATAATTTTAAAAAGTATATGTTCAAAAAAAAAGAAAATGTTGTACTATTAAAAAAGGATGCAATCATACAATGACTCTTAATACAATGTCTCTTAATACAATGTTTTACGCATATAATACATAATAAGGTAAAGTTTATGTGTTATAAAGCATCAAATAATAAAGCAAAATATTGAAAAATATTAAAAAATATTAAAAACACTGCAACTGAAAAAAAAAAAAAAAAAAAATCCGTGGAACCTTCAAGTTTTTGCATCATAAAAAGCGGCTGAAATAAGTAGCAACGCTTGAAAAAGTTGAATATCTAATCATAGCGTAGTGGTTGGGACCTCCGGTTCAGTAAGCGAAAGATTGCGGGTTCGATTCTCATCGATGGAAGGGTTGGTTGTTTACACAAAACTCTGGTCCTACAATGTTTATTTTAACATTATAAACATTTCTAAAAAATACGGAAGATATCTGTTATAAAACGGAAATTTAAAAACGGATATTTCAGAAATCACGGTAAATTTCCTGGAATTTACGGATTTTTTTCCGTTAAAAAACGGGAATAGTACTGGCGTCTCGATTGCCAGTACAATTTCCGTTTTTTTCAGGAATTTTTTTTACAGTGTTATCTGTGATGATGCTTATTGGTTAGTAGTCGCTATATTTGAAGTTTTGGGATATGCAACTGCTGCTTTGAGCATGGATCACGGGAAATCATTGACTGAAGAAGAAAGGTGTAAAATCACATATTTTTTGGATTTCGGGGCAAGTGGAAGGCGAATTGCACTAAAAATAAATAAATGTAAAACTGTTATACACCAGTAAAGTGATAATTCACATCCTTTGTATTTCATTAATTTACAGCATAATTTCAGCTCTGTTGAAAATTGGTGTATAACAGTATATACTGTTATACACCATTTTCTTTCTGCTCCAATGAACTATGGAAAAAATAAAAGCGGACGGCCATCAAATCTCTCAGCCCTGTGTAAACGGTACGTTATTAGAATATCGGTTCAAAATTGTGCTATTCTTTTACTATAAAATCCGCTCTAGAACTCTTAGTAACGCTCAGAACTATTAGAAATGCGTTAAAACGTACCGAGTGCTTGAAATATGCTAAAATTCAAAGCCTAGAATTGAATGCTAAATTCAAAGCTAAGCCTAATTGGAATGCTAAATTCAAAACAATGATATTCATGCAAAACGAAAATTCACATCGTCAAATATCTTAAAATGCAATCTATGGCGAAAATTGGTTTTTACTAATGCAAAAAAAAAAAAAAAAAAAAAAAAAAAAAAATCAACCTTGTTTTACCAGATGGTTTAAGATGTTACTGGCATGATTTACTAAGTGAGTCATATCTGCTTTTAAGACATGCACAAGGCTTTGGCTCAGTGATGATTTGGGCAGGCTTTGACGCAAAAGGAAAAGCAAGTTTGATTTTCACCAAGACAAAGATGAACTCCTTTGACTATCAAGATATCCTTGGTAATAAAGATGAACTTATTGATCAGAGCTTGGTGTTGCTTCAAGATAACACTTTCTATCCACAAGTCTGTGTCAACTGCAGACTGGTTATCTGCAAACAACATTAAAACTTTGGACTTTTCAGCTAAAAGTCCCGACTTAAATCCTATAGAAACTTGTGTGGGATCTTGATTCGTCAAGTTTATGCCAACGGAAAAGAGTTTGGTTCGATTGTTGAAATGCAAACGGCCATTTTGGAAACATGGAACCAAATACTCATTTTCAAATGCAAAAACCTGACCAAATCCGTTCCAAAGAGTCTTTTGGAAGTCATCCGTGTTAAGGGGAAGCAAAGAGGGTACTGAAAATTAATGTACAAATTAATGTACATACGTAATTTAAATATTAAATATACTGGTAATAAACTTTTTACACCAAGTTGTGTTATAGAGAATTTAATGTTTGCTTATTTTTTAAAACATATTATTGTAATTTCAAACAAATAACAAAACGTGCATAACTTTATGTGTATAATTAATATTAAAATTATTGGAGGTTTGATTTTCTTAGGATCAAGGAAAAAGCACTTGAGTGCTAAGCAATCCCTAACAGATGAGGAAATACAGCAATTTAACAAGGCATCAAAGATTTGGTGCATCTTCTTACTAAGCTAGGATCGATTTTTCGGTGAACTGTTAAAAAACATGTTAAGAAAAATTTTATGATCAAACATTGAAACACAGCATTTGAAAAGTAATGAGTACTACTGTCATATTACTGTTTATGTTATCGAGAACATTCACGAAATACATCCTTCACCAAAAACATTTGGCCACCCTTATATTTAATACATCTTTATATGTAATATTCAGATACAAATGTATATCTGCACACGAGTACAAATTTCTTTTTAAAGTTATAATTTGAAAATAAATAAATAAATAAATAAATAAATAACAGCAAACGCATAACTGAACCATTTATCATTTCAATTAAAATTGCCCTAAAAAACGAGCTTTTTTTTTGTAAAAAAAAAAAAAAAAAAAAAAAAAAAAAAAATTATTAAACTACTTTGTTTTACTGCAAGTTTTCTTGTTGCGTTATGCAAATTAATAAATAATTATGAAAATTAGAATAATTCGTATAAAAAAGGTGAAAACATAAAGAATTTATTCTTCTTAAACAAAATAATAAAGAAATCCTTATAATATTAAAAAAAATAATAAAGGAAGAAAACAGCTAAAAAATACACGTAATCTTTTATTTTTTTATTAACACATAACATGTTAAAAATTAAAAAGTTGAAAAAAATCAAATTTTCATGTTTGTCTATTAACTTGTATAACACAACCACGAAATTTGAACTGAAAAAAGTACTTTAACAATTAAAAAAATAGTTTTTAAAGAAATTGGTTTAATTAAAATAGTTAATTAAAAGTTGAGTTGTTCATTTGCTGTTTTTTTTCTTCAATCTGCAGTAGAGAAGAGACGGGCTCAGCCCGGGGCTCAAAGTAAATTTATTCACAAATTGAAAAAGGGAAAAAAAAAACTTGCTATTTGAAAAACAAGAACGTAATCTCAGTTTTTAAAAATGTTTTACAATCCTTTAAAAATTAGTTTGAACGGGAATTAAATTGTTATTGGGGGGGGGGGGGGGGGTGAGACATAAGGAGAAATTGTATATATGTTTCTGAAGCCTTTGCACGGTCAATGTTACTAACATAAAGAAGTGAGGAATATCCCTTGTCTATCCTCGTTTTCGGTTTGAAGTCCTTTTCCAGAATTACTGTTAAACAGAATTAATGTCTTTTAGCCATAGCTGTACAGTGATATTTTAAAAGAATAAAAATTGTGATTTTTGCAGATTTCTGCTAGTGGTTGGGTGCAAACAAACTTGGGTATAACAAACATTGGGTATAACATTGGGTATAACATTTGGGTATAACATTGGGTATAACAATTGGGTATAACAATTGGGTACAACATTAGGTATAACTTTCATTAGGTATACAAACTTGCTATTTTAAACAGATTTTCATGGACATGAAAATCCCGAAATGTTTTCATGAATATTTAGGATTAATACTCATTTCTATGCAAGGAGAGATTTTTAAATGAGAAAATTAATCTTGAAATTTTTAAAAATGTTATTAATAATTTTCTATTTTGTACTTTCGGCATCGGGTTCAGACTTTGATGACACAGAATTTTTTGGGTTCTGATTTCAAATCGTAGGGCTCGGTTTCGAAAAAAAGAGACGGAACTCAACTAAAATATGTTGCAATTTCGGAAAGAAATTTATAGTCGGATGCAGATAAACATTTATATCCGAGTATCATTTCTAATAAAGATATATTAAAAATTTAGGAGTGTCTAATGTTTTAAGTAAAACACATATACAATATATGTGGATCTTTTTTTTCCCCATTAGCATTTACAATATTTGTATAAAACATATCAAAACATATTTTGTTGATATTTAAGAACACAGAGGAATATCTAGTATTTAACAAACAATTTCGATTTTTTTAATTACTTCTTGATTCAGTGCGTTTTTTATCAGGTTACCATATGAATGAATACATTTCCATAGACTGTAGATTTGCAGCTAATGCCAATCAGATAAACACAACTACATGCACAATTTCAGTTAATTAAAATTAAATTTACTACGGAACCTTATAGAAATATTCTTTTAAGCACTCTTTCAAAGAAAAATCTCATAAATATTCATGTTTCCTTTCCCGCTGTATTTGAAGACTTAAAAAAAAATCTACAGTTATATTAAGTGAAGGGTATCACTGTAAACAAGCATAAGTAAAAATTTTTGCCACAGTTTATTCATCAATACAAAGATAAAATATATTAATATTCATAACCCTGTTTCTGAAAAAAAGTCTGTTGCGCTTTTTAATTCAATATTTATTCTCTTATAATTTATTTTCGCAGGTAATTAAGAAAGTTATTCAGGCAAACTCATTAAATTCCATTGAATTATCTTAAAAAATAAAAAAAAAACTAAATTTCTTATGCATTTTTATTTGGTTTATCTAATTGTTTCTCAGTGAATGATAAATAATGGAGTTACTTTTTACTGTATTTGTGTATTTTTAACACAATATTTCAAATGAATCATGAAATATAAGGAATTTATTTTTTCAAGAAGAAAAACTCGAAAGATATCAAAAGAAAGAAAGGATCATCAAAGCATAATAGTAAGCAAAATAGTTTGCCGAGTAAAGTTTCACATTTTAAAAGTGATTTCAATACATGGGCCACCTTTGAAACACTATGAGCCAAAGGTGGCACACAAGCTACAATTTTGAATTTGTATTATAAAAGTAATTAAATTTTATTTTACAAAGAAAAGTATACTTGATATGTGTTAGAGAGAAGTGTAAAATTTTACAATAAAAAATTCAGCCACACACACACACAACCAGAAAATAATAAAAAATCCTCAAAGCTTAATTATGGCTACCTTTGAGTCACATAATTTATATGAATTTTTAATAATCCCATTATTAATAATTAATTATTATTTCTAAAACATATTTAACCCCTTTAAAATAATATATTTTTAACATATACATACCCATTTGTAGCGCAACAACTTCAATTTGAAAAATATTTACTCAGATGCTCATTTAAATAATTAGTTGGGACTTTAAAAAAATAAAAATTTTAGATTGAAATTGTAAAGTAAATGTTTCAATTGCAATATATGGTGTACAGTATGTCAAAGAAAATTAAGAACGATAGTTATTATTGCAGTTCTAAAAGCCACATAATAAAGAAGTTTGCACTAAAGTTCCTTTGATTATTATTTTACATACTCCCGTTATAGAGAAATACCTCGAGTGACCGTATACATAATTATTTTTATACGAACTTTGAAATTTCTTAAGTAACCTATATATTTCTTCATTTCATTCGATTTGCCCTGCCGTATTAACCATAATTGTAAATTTTCATTGCGGTATCTTAAAAACACGCTAAATACGAGTTAAAATGTATTCAGTTACTGTGTCAATATTAAGTATAATGCATTTTGAAAATGAAGTGATACGGTGGCTAAAACTGTTAAATTAATTTGTTAACGAATGTGACAATACTCATTAGAAAATCCATGAATATATTACTTGTTTGCTATATTTAACATATATGAAATAGGAGACAATAGATTTTTAACTTTAATCTTTAGAATGCTCCCTTAAAGGTGCAATTTTACATATTTTCCGATAACATGGCAATATGAATGGTAAGAAGTGAATGAAAATTTATATGGGAGGGGTTCTATCATGCAGATTATAATGGTGACGAATATGTATATATTTTTATATTTCTATAAGGTGGGTGAACCAAAGGTGGCCAGTGTTCCTAAGGTAGCTCACCCTTCAAAAGTAGAATTAATTTATTTTTTTTATCCCAAAATTGTGCTACTGCATTGTTATTCATGTATCTGTAATATACGTGGCTGAATTTAACCTTGATCCTCCGACATTTTATGGAGTGATTTCACTTTTGATGAGTAGTCGTTCTAATTTCCAGGTAAGACGATATTTTAAATTTACACGTGTTTAAATTCTTAGAACTTTGAGTTATGATACGTTTTCTGAAAGCTTATTTCTTTCACTTTAACCACATTTATTTCAATTCTAAGAAATTTATCAGATTAATACTTTTACAATGTGCAAATGGCGACCATACGCATGTTCCTAAAGTGGCCACCTTAAAAAACAAATGTGTAAATCAGTGTACTAAGGGTGATTTTTAAAATTTTTACATAAATATCTAAAAAAACCTTATTACCATTTATTGTTAACACCAGAGATCACTCAAAATAAGTCAGTAACTCCGAGAAGAAAATCCCTGAACTACCGTGCACAAAAAGTGCTTCAAGGTCTTTTCGTGTCATAAAATAAGAAGAATAAGAAGAAAAACTCGAAAGATATCAAAAGAAAGAAAGGATCACTAGAGCATAATAGTAAGCAAAATAGTTCGTCGAGTATTTTTTCACATTTTAAAAGTGCTTTCAATACAAGGAACACTATGCGCTTAAGATGGCCCACAAGCTACAATTTTAAATTGCATTATAAAAGTAATTAAATTTTATTTTACACAGAAAAGTTTACTTGATATGTGTTAGAGATAAGGGTAAAATATTACAAACAAAAATTCAGCCACACACACCCTACCAGAAAATAATAAAAAATTCTCAAAGCTTAACTATGTCCACCTTTGGGTCACCTATCTTATATGAATTTTTAATAATCCCATTATTAATAATTAATTATTTTTTCTAAAACATATTTAACTCCCAATAAGAAATATAGAAATATATTTAACCCCTTTAAAATAATATATTTTTAACTTATACATACCCATTTATAGTGCAACAACTCCGATTTGAAAAAATATTTACTCAGATGTTAGAATACCTCATTTCAAGTATGTAAAAGATACAAAACAAAATTATAACATATAAATAGAAAAATATTGACACAAAAGCTGTTTGTTGCATATCTGGAAAAAGAAGAAAATTACATATTTCTCATATATATTGTGCATTTTCTAATGTAAAAATTGTAAAATATATAAACTTACCTTTATGAAAAATATATTTCTGGACGTCTCCAACCTTTTTAATTTCATTAAATTCATAAAATTTATTTTAATAAGAACCACGTAAAACAGATCAAGTGATAAATTAAACTTTGGTATACAAAATTAACTCAGTATCGCCATTTGCTGGAGATTCTACGAACAATTTATATTAACTGTAGTTTTGGAAGATAGAAGCAATCTATGAAATAGCATTTTAAAGCTCACTTAGGAAATAAAATTGATTTTTGGGTATGTTGCAGATATGTAACACGGTGAAACAAAGGGTTAACCAAAATATACATGCGCGTTGTGTGGGTTTTTACACAGTATCATATAAAACAAAAATCAATGAAATAATCATTCCATTTAATGTAATCTGTGGAGATTGATTTTTTTTTTTTTTTAAATATCTTTTTTGAGAGATCAACTTTTTCGTCTAAGTTGTTCGCCTTTAATATTCTTTCCAGTATCCAAATGAGATCATTTGTTATTGTAAACGAGCTATTTCATGGTTGTGAATTGTTCATAATTTAAATTTATTAAGATTTTCATATTTTTTACTAGCTACATATAAAGAATCACGACTAATACGTGCAAAATGTCTGTTATTTTAAATGGATTTTTCGAGAGAAAAGTAGGTTAGTATTGGGAAATAAATTCAATTTTAATCAAGCACTGCTCTCTTCCAGTAATAATTTTTCTACACTACAGCTGTCAGAACACAAGTGTGATTTGAAATACAATAAACTTTCCACCGTCTTATCAAGGACTTTTGCTAATGGACAGATTAGGTTTATTGATTTTAACAACGTTAAAGTTATTTCCAGACAAAACAATCCCTTTAAAGCCTACATCCGTGAATCTATTGAAATTTCATTAAGAAAACATGAAATTTGTAACGATATCTCATCATTTTCTGTTCCAGCTATATGGAAATGCATTTTGAAGGAACTTTAATTTAGTTGAACGTGAGTTTCCAATTACATCGCTGATTCATAGAGGGCGCCACCTGGCTT
Organism: Maratus michaelseni; assembly: GCA_963931845.1. Taxonomy (NCBI): domain Eukaryota; kingdom Metazoa; phylum Arthropoda; class Arachnida; order Araneae; family Salticidae; genus Maratus; species Maratus michaelseni. The sequence goes on along the minus strand of OZ007592.1, from coordinate 165,437,485 downwards.
ATTTTGAATATATTGTTGTAATTCCGTTATTTTAGCGTCGTGTCAGTTAGACCATTGGAATCAATCATGTAACAAATTTTATTTTTTTTTTTTGCTGTTCATATTTAAGAAGGTTTTCTCCTGATGATGGTTATAAAGATTAACCGAAACGTCGAGGTTTATTTATATATGTAGTTTAAAATAACTCATATTTATTAAACGAATTTTACGTTGGAAGTAAATGTTTGATGAGTATGATTTATCAGTTTTACTATTCCAAAATTAACCTTTCAATTAGACCTCCCAGCCTTTTAGCTGAAAGGCCAGCATTATAAATATTTCAACAAAAAAATATAATTTTCGCTGTAATATATGTATAATAAATAAATGCAAATGGATATTTAAAAACATTTAATTCCGAAAACACAATCCATAAAAGGACACAAATTTCACGGAATAAATGTGGTGTCCCTGGAAACGCTTATGAAAAAAAATATAAAATGCTCTTTTTAACACTTTCCAACCTAGTTGAAAAGTGTTTATGACTTCGGTTTGTCTGGCCGGATGGCCGTCTGCCGTATGGCCGTCTGTCCGTGCTCTAACTCCCGTAAATATGCTCGGATTGCTCTGCAATTTTTATATGTTATTGTCGTTATCAATAGCATGTTCCCTATTTCAACGGAAGTGTGTAGCACTTATAGTTTTTTTTTTACAGGGACACTCAAAATAATTCCGTTACATTGCGGTCTATGGGGGAAAAATCATTTGCGGTTTATTTAAATAATGTTTCACTATTTTAAACGCATTGAAATTTATATATACCACTAAGGTGCATTAGAAGAAGCTTAATATGGAATAGGGTGTGCATAGCACTCATTATTTATTCCATTATTTATTTATTACTTTACAGGGACAGTCAAAAGAATTCCGTTACATTACGTCTATGGAGAAAAATCGTCTGCGGTTTATTTAAATAATGTTTCACTATTTTAAACGCATTGAAATGTATATATATCACTAAGGTGCGTTACAAGAGCCTTACTAGAGAATATTGTGTGTATAGAAGTCATCGTTCATTTACAGGGACACACAAAATAATTCTCTACTGTCTGTTAACAATCATTCCTGGAAGTGCGTTTTAAGTTACTGAACGCGATTTTAATTTTAACTCGCTTTTTGTCTATTACGTGGTGTGTATAAATTCTGTAGATCCTATACAGGGAAGCATAAAAGTTCGCGAACACATTTCCGTTTATTGACAGAAACTCCAGACGAAGAATTTTAAACTGTGCTACGCGTTTCCTAACTAAACTAAAATTTAGCATCTTATGTAGTATATATATAAATCTATAGATCCTATACAGGACTGAATAAAAGTATTCGGATATTTTTTCCGAATATTGTATATGTTGGAAATTCCTGAAATTATGTTTTTAAATATGTTATGCGTTTTCCAAATTGTTTACTTAGATGTTATCTTTTAGCTTATTAAACGGTATGATTTGTAAAATTATTTTGGAAGCGTTGGAAAGTGTTACATAATCTATGCTTGACGCATGATTTTTCGTTCTTGTTTTTTTCCATTATTTATTTCTTGCTATTTAAATTATAGTATAAATAAATATGCTATAATATTTTAGTCGCATACCATGTTTTTCTTAGAACATTATTTAAGTAAAAATATTCATAAATTATGAAAAGACCTTTTTCAGAGTAATAATACCATATGTAACATACGGCATATTTTTAATATACATATATTTTTTTTGCAAACGCGATGTTCATGGAAATTTGCAGAGGGGGACACGTTTGCTTTCTATTTCATGAAAGCAGTTTTATTATTCCAAGCTAACGTTATTTAAAAAAAAAAAAAAAAAAAAAGAGAAAAAGATTACAATGCTGTTCTGCCACATTAAATCATGAAATCAACGTTGAGAACGCCCTGCATGATATAAGGAATAATACATATCAAGTTGACAGATTTATTTTAAAAGCAGCTAAATATATGTTCTTTGTACTATTAAAAGTTCGATTGTTATTAAAGCCTAATAATTTTCGTCTTAAAAACACATTTTCAAAATAACTTTAAATGATTGTGTATGATATTATCTTAAAAAGATTCGCAGAATCAATGAAGAAGAGTTCATTTAACACATAAATGATGTCTAGAAGTGAAAACTTATTTTGAAATATTTGAAAATTGAGAATTTGCCGTCCGTCTGTCTGTGTGTATGTAAACGCTCTATCTCCCGAAAAAATTGAGATAAAGACGTGAAATTTGGTATGTACTTAGTATGTAATAATAAGTAATACTACTTAGTATGTAATAATTAGTAATAGTACCATATGTAACATTGGTTACTAATATTGAGAAAATGTGTTGTAACGAAGTCCGTTTATAACTAATAATTTTCAGTTTCATTATAAACAGTTTCAAACTGTATAAAACGGTTCTTAAAAAAGCTCCCCTTAAGTGTTATTAGATAATTATCGTAACATTTGAGACATCTAATTTGTGAGAAAAAATTTCAGGAAAATTGATGTAACATTTTTTTTTTTATCATTCTTATTCTTGAACGTTTTCGAAACAATAATCATTTTCAAATGGACCGTTTGCTAAAAATATAACTTTAAAATACTATTAAAGCAAATATATCCCAAACAGATAACAAGCACTCTGAAATAAAATTCTATGATTGCCATTAATAAAAAAAGCAGCGAAACGAAGCCGATATAGATAAAAATAAGTCATGATAATCATTTTTACATTGCCTACGATATCACGGCAAAGTTAGAAGAAGTCATGCTGTAAGCTTCGAGCTTCTTCGAGTCTCTTCCATTTCCTTTTAGAAAATGACATAAAAAATTCAGCATTGTAACTATGAAAGTATATTTCTTTTGCCGCACACATTTGACTGAAAAAGAAAATACTTTTAAAGATTTTCCTTAATTTAGACATGATTTATAAAACATTTTCTTTTAGATTTAACTTTCGAGTTATTTTGTAATATGAGTTTAAAAAAAATAAATGATAATAATTCATATTAATTGGTGATTAATATTCGTTTTAGTTAATATAGCTTAAATTTGGTATGTTACTTCGTTACATTTTTTTCAAAATGCAAGGGGAGTGTTTCCATGTATACAGTCGAACTCGGTTAATACGAGAACAAGGGAATTATAAAAGTCTTCGTATTAAACGTCACTCATAATATCCGTGAGGGTAATAAAAATCTTAAACACATACACACAATTAAACTACCTACTTCTATTAATTGCTCTAATTATCGCATTGCTAAAATTTACTTACTATCATTAAGTTAACATAAAATATTCAGTCGTACCTATGTGAATGTCATTTTCTTTAGGCAGGTAGTTTCTTTAGACAAAATCATAGCACTGAAATCAAAGCCTCTAAAGAACTAGTAATTCCAAAGGACATGAACGACGTACACACGTACACTAATGCAGCTGATCATCTCCCTTTTTTCTTGAAGAACTTTACTAACATTGCAATAGTCATTGCAATTTTTGAACTACTGATTCCACATATTCTTTGCACTTTAATTGTACAATAAGAGTCATGAAAAGGCTGGTGGGCCGTTTCACTGAAACTCGACGATCGCAAAATCCCATGTTAATGTATGGGAAAACTTGGAAACGCGATTACTCATTATCTAATATAAATATTAAAATACGGTTTTCACCGTCGGGAAGCACACGACAGATACCGACGATATGCGTTTTGAAAAATTGTTTCTTTAAATTTCAAGTAATTAGAACATCCCTACACACTTTGAAATTTTATCATCTTCTTAAAAATACTTTAAAATTTAGTGAGACAATTTTTAAAACTGCACATCGTCGGTATCTGACAAATACTTTCATATGGCGAAAACCGTATTTTAATATTTATATTAGGTAATGAGTAATCAGGCTTCTAAGTTTCCCCATAGGTTAACATGGGATTTAGCGTTCGAGGAGTTTTAGTGAAGCGGCCCCTTAATACTGCCCAGACTAAGGAATTAAAGAAAGAAACAAATAAAGGTTTTCTTCTATGTTTCTTCCTTTCCATGGCTTAGTTGTAAACCTTACAAAGGGAAGGTATTTGAGACGCCCTGATCTCTCCTGTGTTTCTTTCATTCTTTCAAGACCTCAGGACATTCTCTTGCATTCCTTGTATGTGTGTATGTGGGGGGGGGGGGGTCTCACTGAAGATTGAAATTCTGTCAGGTGAAGCTGATAAATTGCTACATTTTGACAGACAGTTGTAAAGTAGAAATATTATGACTGAGAGAGAACAGTGTTCGATAAGAAAAAGATTTCTTCCCTATATCTACCTTGCTCTTTGGTGAAAATCCGTCAGTTGTAGCTCGTAAAAAGTGTGAAATTATTATTATACTTTAAATAATGAACCATCCGTAATGTGAAATTTGCTCGTTTTAACCGAGCTCTGGCTGTGCCCGTATTCGGCGAGTTCGATTGTATACACATATATACACTCCAAAAATAAAATAAAATAAAATAAAATAAAAATGTTGATTTTACAGTATAATACTGGTACCCTAGCTGCCAGTATTATGCCGTAAAATTAATAGTAATAAACAGTAAAATAAGCAGTAATACACTACCACGCATGCGCGGCAGTGTAATACTGCTTATTTTACTGTGTATTACTGTTAATTTTACGGTATAATACTGGCAGCTGGGATGCCAGTATTATACTGTAAAATCAACAATTTTTTTTGCAGTGTATGTATGACTTCACTGTAAAACATTTGTGTAGCGTTACTCCATAAAACTGGAGGCAGCAATGATATGTTACACCAGTTATATCAGTTAAATACCACCGTAAGACTGGAGGCAGCATTGCTGCCTCCAGTTTTATGGAGTAACGTTACACCAAATGTTTTACAGTGATACATATCCATGTTTGTAAGTGTATTTCATTTAATTTATTCCCGGATTTGACAAAATTTCTTTTTAAATATTATCAACAAAATTTTTTGGCCAATTGCTGCTGTTTAAATTGAAATGATTTGAATTGAACAGATTTGTAATAAAGAACTTATTAAAAATGACACTTTGTTTCAATATTTATTGTATAGAACAGGTCTAAAAAAATTGGTAATAAACAGTCCTCCAAGTTTTCTTGTGGATAATTCTTACAAAATTACCTGCATCATTTAATTTCCTGAAAACCGTGTCATATGAAATGATATGATACCTTTTTCTTACATTATGACATTTTTTTAAATGATTTTTAAAAATATTATATTTCGAATAGTTATTTTGTTAAAAAAATTACTTTAAAATGCCACTGAAGCAAAATATCTCCCAAACAGATAACAAGCATTTTTTGAAATAAAATCCTATGATTCCACTAAAAAAAAAGCTGTAAAACGAAGCCCATATAGATAAAAAATAAGTAATTTACAGTATGATATCATTTTTACATTTCTTACCATAAACATTCCAAAGTTAGAAGAAGTGATGATAATTTGAGTTTAGAATGTTGTTAAGGTTCGAACTTCGGGGCTTTCCATTTCCTTTTAGTAAATGCCATGGAAAGAAAAAGAAGACTTCTTTATACTTTTTAAAATAGATTTCTTTTGTGCACACGTTTGATTGAAAAAAAAAAGAACACAATTGCGTGTTCCTTAATTTAGACGTGAATGATAAAATATTTTGTTTCGCATTTGATTTTTGAGTTAGTTTGAAATAAGAAATATAAGTATTTTTAAAAAGCTCAAAGACTTCGCTGTTTTTTTACACTCGTTTATTTAACTTATCCCGGTTTTTGTATGCAAAGATAGAATTTTGTAATCGACTTTTCACTCACTTCCTGATATGTTAAAAGTATAAATATTTTGTACGGAGCTTCGTGTTTCCGATGACAATACAACATGTTAATATTTTTAGAACTTAATCGTAAATCAATAAATTAATTTTAAGGCATTTTTCCGTTATCCGGCCGCAGGTGATGAATCGCCAAATATTCTTAAAGGTTCATAACTGTTTGCGAGTTATAAAACCAATGGATTTGAATATGCACCAAATAACTGTCCACAAAATATGGCAACGGGCTCTGAAACTTCAACAAAATACTAAATAACAGAAAAAATACTAAAAGGTAGAAAATATAAATAAAATATATGGAGTGTAATATATATTTAAAAATATAATTTTTTATCATTTAATAGTTTAATAAGTAATTAAATTGTGACAATGCGTTCAGAAAACAATTTTGAAATCGTGAATAGATAGTTTAAATAATACTTTTTTTTTCTTTTCATGTTGCCATATATTAAAAAAAAGTGAAAAATCATACTTTTTTTTAATAAACTCACTAGATCGTGCTTTTTATGAAGCGTAAATCAAAGCATTGTTTTCTTTTAATAATCAGGACCCATGCCAAATTAACATATATTGTACCGGAATTTTTTTGCAATAACATATGAATTGCAGTCACGAAATTAGATGCGACTTTTAAGATAAACACTGAATACTTAAAAGAGTGTTTTTAGAAAACTATTTTTTTAAAACTTTTATTCAGTTGAAAATGATGATAATAAAATTATCACGAACTGAAGATGTAGATTTGTTTTACTTATTAGACATTAAAGCAAGAATTTGTGTATATCAGGCATGATATTTTCGCTAAACGCAACATGGAATCGAGGGACTATACATACATATATAAATATATCCATTTTCACGTGCATGTGTTACATTTAATTTATTCACTGATTTGATAAAAGGACAAAGCAATATTTTTTGGTCAATTCTTCTGTTTAAAATGAAATTCATATAAAAATAACCACTTTTGTAATTAAACAATTTATTAAAAAGTCCCAAAATGTTTTGCATAAAGCAGGTTTTAACAAATCTGTGACGGCTAAACAGGAAACCCCTCCTATGAGCGTTACTCTTGCATGTTGCATTATGTAACAAAAAGATTTTCCGTGTTCGTGTTTATATTATAAATGAATGTACGGACTGTAAAACCTACATAACGGGCACTCTCGAATTAACGAACACCTCTATTAAGTGAAATACATTTTCAATACCCACGATCTACATATTAGTAGGTTTTATTTCTGAATAGCGGTCACCTCTAAAGGGCGGACAAATTCTGATGTCCAGAGTAATGAAGAACATAATGAGTTATTTTGATATTCGAATGAATCATTGGGACATGCTCAAAAAGAAAGCTGCCAATCTTCGTATTCTTTTTAATCAATTAAACCCAGAAAATTTGTAAGAATGAAAAATAAAGTAAATTAAGAGTCCCACAAAAATATTACAGTAAACAGTAAACAGCTTATTTCTTCAAGGTCCCAGTTGCACAGCAACTCCACTTCCTGTATATGAGTATTTTTGTATCACATCTTAGAGGAGCATGAAAAAAAAAAGAGTATATCCGTAGCACAATATATGTGCTAGGATAAAAGTAAAAAATAAATTGATTAAATGGTAAGGAAAGGTCTTCGTCTCACAGAGACAGAAGACGAAATAAGTAAGAGAAGAGAAAAAGTCTATATAAGCGACTGGTAGAAATGAACAACCATTCAAGTTATAGGATAGGTTTGGAAGGCACGGTTTCGCTGACAATCGTCAGGAAGTTCTAAAAGATAGGAATTTGAGTAAAAAAAACTTTAAAATTAAATAATTAAAATAGAAAAATAATTTTAAAAAGACGGATCAAATAAGAATAAATGTTTAAACTGTTTAAAAATCGCAAACATATCGCCGGAAAGCAAGGAATAATCAAGGAATTTAAGGGTAAATCTACTACTTCAGAGGAAAAAACTAGTCGGATATGTCAATCCCAAAACTTTGTTCTATCTCACACAGGTTTCGAATACACTAAAAATAATCAGCACCAATTTATGTCAAGGTCTAAAGTTTTATTAAATTCCGTGCATTAGATCTTGAAATATGACTATTGCTAAAATCGTGTAAATCCTGCAAAATACAGCATAGCAGCACCATCTGCTGGGAGATTTAGACCAAAACCTAATCAACAACAACTTATGTAAATGTGTAAATGAATCTGAAATTTGATGAAAATCCGTGCATTAGTTCTTGAGGTATAGTTATCGGGTTAATAATGAAAAAAGTAGCCTAGCAGCGCCACCTGTTGATCTATTTACACCAAAACGTAAGCAGCATGTACTCATGTCCAAGTCTAACAGAATATGAAGTTTTATGAAATTTCGTGCATTCATTCTTGAGATAGAGCTTTTGTGAAAATCAAAACGTAATCAGTGTCTATTTATGTCAAGGTCTAACTGAATCTGAAGTTTGATGAAAATGAGTGCATTAGTTCTTGAGATAGAGATATTGCGGAAATCGCGAAAAATGCAGCATAGTAGCGCCACCTGTTGGACGAATTTTACCAAAAACTAATCAGCACCAATTTATAGCAGGGACTAACTGAATATAAAGTTTTATTACATTTCATGCATTAGTTCGTGAGATACAGAGCCCACAAAATGTTTGCCGTCACATACATACAGTTACACTGTAAAACATTTGTGTAACGTTACTCCATAAAACTGGAGGCAGCATTGCTGCCTCCAGTCTTACGGTGGTATTTAACTGATATAACTGGTGTAACATTACACATGTTACACCAGTACATGTGTAATGTTACACCAGTTATATCAGTTAAATACCACCGTAAGACTGGATGCAGCAATTCTGCCTCCAGTTTTATGGAGTAACGTTACACCAAATGTTTTACAGTGTAGCTATTATAAAAATAATCCGTTATAGACAGGTTCTGTTTTCGCCGGTTTTACTGTATGAAGTTCCACTTAATGAAGAGTACCTAAAGAAATTTAAAAGAATTTGTTTATTATGAAAAATCGGGACTTTTGGAATCCCGCGCAGAGGTTACGAGGATCAGGTCTTGGAACTCCTGAATATCGGGACACCTGGTAACACTATTCGGAACACTTGTCTAACTTTTTGTCACTTTCAAAAAGTCATACAAACGTAGTGCACAGAAAATTGTCAATTTCCAATAATTTTCACATAGTGGAAAATATTTATGAAAAACAGGGAAAAAGAATGTATTTTTTCTCTTTAGGCTATTTAGTGTGTGAAGATATTTTTGACAGTTTCACGAAAAGTGATGCTGTCATCCTTGAAATGAACCATTTTTGAAATGATAAAAGAGTGTCTGATAAAAATGCTCTAAGCGAAAGTCAATACAATATTTATTTATTCCTCCTTCAGCTAGCTATTATAAAAATAATCCGTTATAGACAGGGTCTGTTTTCACAGGTTTTACTGTATGCAGATCCACTCAATGAAGAGTAACGAATAGTATGGTGCGAAACGAAATTTAAAAGAATTCGTGTATCACGAAAAATCGGTAAACTTGGCATCCCGCGCAGAGGTTACGAGAATCAGGTCTTGGAAGTCCTGAAAATCGGGACACCTGACAACATTATTCGGAACACTTGTCTAACTTTTTGTCACTTTCAAAAAGTCATACAAACGTGGTGCACAGAAAATTTTCAATTTGCTTATTTTTCAAAATGTGAAAAATATTTAGGAAAAACAGGATAAAAATGAATGTATTTCGATTCTTTTCAGCCTATTTATTGTGTCAATAGGTTTTTGACAGTTTCACGAAAAGTATTGCTGTCATCCTTGAAATGAACCATTTTTGAAATAGTAAACGAATGTCACATAAAAATATTCTGGACGAAAATCAATATAATATTTATTTATTCCTTCTTCAGCTGGTTATTATAAAAATAATACGTTATAGACAGGTTTTGTTTTCACAGGTTTTACTGTATTAAGTTCTAACTTAATGAAAAGTAACGAAAATAAATTAAAAAGAATTTGCTTATCACGATAAATCGGCACTTTAGCGTCCCACTCAGTAGTTACATGGGACGAGTCTTGGAACACCTGAAATCGGGACACCTGACAACACTTTTCGGAACACTTGTTTAACATTTTGTCTCTTTCAACTCGTACAACGTGGTGCATAGAAAATTGTCAATTTCCAATAGTTTTCACATAGTGGAAAATATTTATGAAAAACAGGGAAAAAAAATGAATGTTTTTTTTCTCTTCAGGCTTAGTGTGTGAAGATGTTTTTGACAGTTTTACGAAAAGTGCTACCGTCATCCTTGAAACAAACCATTTTTGAAGTGATAAAAGAGTGTCTGATAAACAAGGCTGCTACTGGCGACTATTTTTTAATTCTATCTCGCACCACTTTCTCAAAACAAAAATTTTTTCACATACACTTCGACAACATGTGCAAGAGAAATATACTACAAAATTACTTTTTTAAAAATAGTGGTGCGAATAGAATACAAAAATAGTCGTCAGTGACAGCCCTGGATTAAGATGCTCTAAGCGAAAGTCAATACAATATTTATTTATTCCTCCTTCAGCTAGCTATTATAAAAATAATCAGTTATAGACAGGTTCTGTTTTCACAGATTTTACTGCATGAAGTTCCACTCAATGAGGAGTAACGAATAGTAAGGTGGGAAAAGACTTTAAAAGAATTCGTAAATCACGAAAAATCGGTACTCTTGTTACCCCGCACAAAGGTTACGAGGAACGGATCTTGGAACTCCTGAAAATCGGAATACCTGACAACAGTATTTGGAACATTTGCCTAACTTTTTGTCACTTTCAAAGCGTCATACAAACGTAGTGCACAGAGAAACAAAATTTACTTATATTTCAATATGTAGAACATTTTTATGAAAAACAGGGAAAAAAATGAATGTATTTTGTTTCTCTTTAGGCTATTTAATGGTCAATATGTTTTTGACAGTTTCACGAAAAATGTTGTTGTCATCCTTGAAATGAACCATTTTTGAAATGATAAAAGAATGTCAGATGAAAATGTTCTGAGCGAAAATCAATATCATATTTATTTATTCCTCCTTCAGCTGGCTATTATAAAAATAATACGTTATAGACAGGTTTTGTTTTCACAGGTTTTACTGTATTAAGTTCTAACTTAATGAAAAGTAACGAAAATAAATTAAAAAGAATTTGCTTATCACGATAAATCGGCACTTTAGCGTCCCACTCAGTAGTTACATGGGACGAGTCTTGGAACACCTGAAATCGGGACACCTGACAACACTTTTCGGAACACTTGTTTAACATTTTGTCTCTTTCAACTCGTACAACGTGGTGCATAGAAAATTGTCAATTTCCAATAGTTTTCACATAGTGGAAAATATTTATGAAAAACAGGGAAAAAAAATGAATGTTTTTTTTCTCTTCAGGCTTAGTGTGTGAAGATGTTTTTGACAGTTTTACGAAAAGTGCTACCGTCATCCTTGAAACAAACCATTTTTGAAGTGATAAAAGAGTGTCTGATAAACAAGGCTGCTACTGGCGACTATTTTTTAATTCTATCTCGCACCACTTTCTCAAAACAAAAATTTTTTCACATACACTTCGACAACATGTGCAAGAGAAATATACTACAAAATTACTTTTTTAAAAATAGTGGTGCGAATAGAATACAAAAATAGTCGTCAGTGACAGCCCTGGATTAAGATGCTCTAAGCGAAAGTCAATACAATATTTATTTATTCCTCCTTCAGCTAGCTATTATAAAAATAATCAGTTATAGACAGGTTCTGTTTTCACAGATTTTACTGCATGAAGTTCCACTCAATGAGGAGTAACGAATAGTAAGGTGGGAAAAGACTTTAAAAGAATTCGTAAATCACGAGAAATCGGTACTCTTGTTACCCCGCACAAAGGTTACGAGGAACGGATCTTGGAACTCCTGAAAATCGGAATACCTGACAACAGTATTTGGAACATTTGCCTAACTTTTTGTCACTTTCAAAGCGTCATACAAACGTAGTGCACAGAGAAACAAAATTTACTTATATTTCAATATGTAGAAAATTTTTATGAAAAACAGGGAAAAAAATGAATGTATTTTGTTTCTCTTTAGGCTATTTAATGGTCAATATGTTTTTGACAGTTTCACGAAAAATGTTGTTGTCATCCTTGAAATGAACCATTTTTGAAATGATAAAAGAATGTCAGATGAAAATGTTCTGAGCGAAAATCAATATCATATTTATTTATTCCTCCTTCAGCTGGCTATTATAAAAATAATACGTTATAGACAGGTTTTGTTTTCACAGGTTTTACTGTATTAAGTTCTACTCAATGAAGAGTAACGAAAATAAATTTAAAAGAATTTCTGTATCATGAAAATCCTTGAAACAAACCATTTTTGAAGTGAAAAAAGGGTTCTGATAAAAATTTTATTAGCAAAAACAAATATAATAATTATTAATTTTTTCTCGCTGATCCGCCCGGAGTTGTCCGGTCTTGTCAAAAAATAGCACGAAACGCGAAAACAATTTAAAAATCGCTGCACGAATTCCGAATAAACTTTTTTGAAAAGAGAACAAAATTTACTATATTGGGTTAGAAGGTTGAAACCGGATTCTTTTTAATAATGTGGAAAAATCGCGGCGAATCTCGAGAAAACGTTTAAAGTCATGAAAATTTATTTCAAAAGTCACAGAGGACAAAGTTTACTGTATTGGGATAAATGATTAAAGCAGGATTTCTTTTATGAATGTCGAAACATCATTGCAAAACATGAAAAAACTCTAAAAATCGCATACGCATTCGAGAAAAATTCAAAAATCGCTGTACGAATTTCGAATAAACTTTACTGAAAAGAGAACAACATTTACAATATTGTGCTAAAAGGTTATAAAAGGATTATTTTTATTAATGTGCAAAAATCATCGTGATACAAAATAAATAAACTCGCTAAAACTTGCATACAAAATTACTCAAAATTCAAAAATCGTAGAGGACAAAATTTACTAAAGCGGACTTTACTAAAACACTGTAACCAGAATTCTTTTACGAATATAAAAAATCAATGCGAAATTCAAGAATTTAGTTTTTAAAATGATAAATGCAATAAGTAAACTATAAGAATTTTTTTTATTTAAAATAGATGTATTTTTCAGAGGGTTCAATAATTCAGAAGTGTTCATCTATTTATGATCTTGATTTTTGGGAAGCTTATCGCATGTGGAAGAATTCAGGCAACTTAGTTAATGATATGTCCAGTACACCAAATTTTTCAAATGTCTGGCTGCCTTTCATTTAATTTATTCTCTTCGCCCCCCCCCCCTCCTTTTTCCCCTCCGTACTTAAACGATAACAAGAGACAGTCCTCTGAGGCCGCCGAAAATAAAATTTGTTTAAATCTCGAAAACTAATAATAAGAATGAGCTGTAAGAACACGAAGCCAAGTTTTTGATGAAGTTTATTCTTTTTATGTAAAAATAAATGCAGATCGTAATTCATATTTTTAATATGAATTTATTAATACTTTTAATGATAAAAAAATAAGTTTTTAAATAAAAAAATCGCTGATGGCTCGGCCTACAGGCACAGGTAGATTTCGAAGACGCAGACCGTGGGGGCGCCTGTTTGTTGGGAATTGCGGAAGAAATGACCTTTTTGCCATGATACCTCAGTTGGGACCGCCCGCTTCGAAATCTAACTTGTTTGCAGGCGGAGCCGACAGGGATTTCTTTGTTTTTAATTTTTTTTATATAAGGGTTGGTCCTATAAAAAACTTGTCAATATAAAAGTTTTAGATAATATTAAGAGAATTTATAATAAATTTAAGCGGATTGGATATCTTGTGAATTGACGAAGTTATGAATTTTTTTCTTCTGCCATTTTTAATGATATCAAAAATCTGTCATACATAAATTTTCGGCCCTTTTCCTAGAAATAATAATAACTTTAAACGGATTCGATACGTATCATAATTAAGAAATTATAGGTTTTTTTTCTGTTTTCACAAAAAGCCCCCCCCCCATCCTCCGCCCCCTTTGTTCGATTTTGCCCATTAACGAACTTGACCGAGATTTTATGCCCCTTGATTTTATGTATCAGTTTGGAAGAGATTTGTGCAGAATTATGGGAGTTATCGTGTCCATAAAAAAGTGACATAGATAGATAGATAGATAGATAGATAAAGTTTTGAACTGGTTTGGGCTCTGGGAGTCATAATCGGCGTAGATCTGCAAAAATTTTTCAAAAATTCCAACTTAGGGGAGAATGTAATATTTATATATATGTATACTCGGTAGTATTTCTTACGAAATCTACCTAAAAATGCCTAGATCATCTTTACTCCCATTCATTGTATCTCATTAAAAAAGAAACATTTCAGTCGGAAGATTTTTTGGGAAGATATAAATAAAGGTTTATCACGCAAATTTAAAATTACATTACTCATACTTTGAGCTAACTCAATAAAGATTCAAGAAAAAAAAATTCATAAACTATATACTTTTCAAGGCTGACTTGATCCAATGATCTCAAATATAATGACAAATCTGAATCTAAAATCCATTTGAAAGAAGAAAGTTGATACAATTTTCAAAATGTAGACATTCCCAAAATCCTGATTCATGCATAAAATTTAATAGCTGGCGTAATTACCAAATCGTTGGTAGCAGTATCATTTTAATACGATGCTATGATTTGCGGCAGAATTAGTAAGGAGGGTACTTCTTCTTCTTCTTCTTCTTCTTTTTTTGTCCATGACTCTACATCCGTGTAGACGAAAGTACTTAGTGCATAATACCAGGAGCGCCATAAATTGGCTACAAATTTGAAAATTTATTAAAAAGGAACAAATGATGCTAAAAAATTGTAATTTGCACGAATGGATTAGATGAAGAGCGGATTTTTTTGACTCGTAGGTTTACCATTGTGCTTTCCTGCACCCAAAAGTATGAAAACATGGAGAACTGGGTGCAGGAAAACACAATGGTAAACGTAAGAGGCAACCGCTAAAATCGGATTTTAACGTGTTTTCCACCAAGATACGGCTTGGCAGACCGATTGCGTTTTAATATGCGAATCTAGTTTTAACTAATTCTGGAATTTCAGCCGTGAACTCGATGAGGTGATTGTCTGTGCTGCCGCCTCCCGGTCTATATGAGGCTGTATCTACTTGGTGTACTATTTGAGTGCTATGATGAGTACTATTTTATTTATTTTTTTGTTCACCTTTCGTTGATTATTTGACTTCATCAGTTGGTGAAATTCAGTTCGTCACAGATGAATTCCACTTCTCACCAGTGCTGAAAAAAACGATTTTTTTGGCTTTAGCAAAAAGGTTCCGTTGCTTTTTTTAAAGTATTATTAAATTATACTTACAAAGGAGGGGGGGTAATGGGGGAGAGGATTTTTTGTCAAGGATCTCGCTGCTGGGAAGGTATATTTATTGTGATATTGGGTCAATGTTTTCTGTTAACTATCTGATCACTGCTTTTCCTTTTGTTTGTACATGTTGATTGTTCGCTAACTGTTTGTGTCATAATTTCTCATTGTTGGGTGTTATGTGTATCAGATGGAGTGTTTGGGTTAGTAGGCAGAAAGTTAAATAACGTTTGGGGGTTCTTACTTCCCCGCATGAACAGTATGGTTCGTCCTTGTATTTAAACCTATTTAGGTAGTTAGGAAATGCTCCATGTCCTGTATACTTAGTAAATAGCAGCTGATAATTCTGCGTGATTCTACTTTTGGGAAGTATTCATATGTTATCTTGCCAACCTTTGTAGGTTCAACGATGAATAAGAAAAATGTTGAACCACGAGATGGTAACATACTGAACATTAAATTTGTAAAATGTTGAACATTAAAATGGTAATATGTTGAATCATAAATGGGTACAGTTATCCTTTGCAAGAAAGCGATAATCAGACGGGACGAAATCTGTTTAAAATGGTCCAACACATTATGAACATCCAACCTGAATTGGTATTCGTAACTTACACCTCTTGACTTAGGAAATTTGATTTTCTAAGTCAAGTTGTGATGAATTGTTTTGATTTGACTTTGAACTATCAGTTTTAAAAATGAACAATTCGTTTATTCTATAATTGGTACCTCACACCTCTTGACTTTAAGCTATCATTCTAACAAGCATGCGGATATAATCGTGATCTAAATCAGGAAATTGAGAGTGTATGTAAATATTTGTTCTGATTGGCTGTTGAATAACGCCATTTTTTGGTGAAACTTTGAACTATCAGTTTTAAAAATGAACAATTCTTTTATTCTGTAATTTTACTTTATTAACTTTATCATCAGGGTTGGCAAGTTTTTGACGCATGACGGTTTTTACCGGTTTTAACCATGGTTTTTACCGTCATGTCAAAAACCTCCTTGTCAAAAATGTCAAAAACTGTCAAAAACCCATTTTTTAGTAGTTTGTTTTTACCTTTTTTTTATTCTATCTTTAATATTAAGTTGTTTTACATAAAATATTCAGAATCAAAAAGACTCTAAAGTATATTTATCCATCCAAGAAAAACAAAAAAAGAATTGCATTAGAATAATACGTGTACATCTCTGTTAGAAGATCTCCAATAATCTTAAGCTATTTGGCAAAGTCTAAAAAAAATAGATTTTTTGAAGAAATCCTGTAACCTATAAGTATTAGATTAAATAATCATATATTCTAATACGAGCAAATCTTGTGTGTGGTTATATATATATATATATATATATATATATATATATAATGCTAATTTTATCTTAAAGACGTCTCTAACGATTTTGACGAAATTTTGTATCCTACCGTTTTGGGGCACCAGAAAACCATTGGGCTAGGTCACGTGTTCGAGAAAATTCGATTAGTGGGTCATTTTGGCCCTGTGTCAAGCTAATTCTATCTAAAAAACGGTTCAAATGATTTTGACTAAATTTTGTATCTTACCATTTTCTGGCACGAGAAGACTATTGGGCTGGGTCACATGTTCGAGAACTTTCGATTAGAGGGTCATTTTTGGGTCAACCCGGGTCAAGTTAATTTTATCTAAATAACGGCTCTAACGATTTTCATTAAATTTTGTGTCCTACGAGTTTCGGGCACGACAAAATTATTGGGATAGGTCACATGTCCGAGAAAATTCGATTAGTGGGTCGTTTTTGGGTCACTGTGAGTCAAGCTAATTTTATCTAAAAAATGGCACAGACTATTTACACTAAATTTTGCATCCTATGGTTTTCGGGCACGGGAAGACTGTTGGGCTAGGTCACGTGTTCGAGAAAATTCGATTAGTGGATCATTTTGGTCATGGGTCATTATGGGTCAAGCTATTTTATCTTAAAAACGGCTCAGACTATTTACACTAAATTTTGCATCCTATGGTTTTTGGGCAATTGAAGACTGTTGGGCTAGGTCACATGTTCTAGAAAATTCGATTAGTGGGTCATTTTGGTCATGGGTCATTATGGGTCAAGCTATTTTATATTAAAAACGGTTCAGACTATTTAGACTAAATTTTGCGTCCTATGGTTTCTGAGCACGAGAAGACTGTTGGGCTAGGTCTCATTTTCAAGAAAATTCAATTAGTGGGTCATTTTGGTAATGGGTCATTATGGGTCAAGCTTTTTTATCTTAAAAACGGCTCATACTATTTAGACTAAATTTTGCCTCCTGTGGTTTTTGAGCACGAGAAGACTGTTGGGCTAGGTCACATGTTTGAGAAAATTTGATTAGTTGGTCATTTTGGTCATGCGTCAGGATATTTGAACTCAAAGCTAATTTTGACCGAGCATAGCTCGGTCTTCCCTGCTCGTGTGTATAATTTCGGTACAATTTATTACACTGTTGAAAACAAAACTGTAAGATTCTACTTATTGAAGTGCAAATGAAAATCACCATACTTGCACTTATGAAATACATAAGATATGCATTTAAAAATATTATATCGAAGAATATTCAAATTTATTCACTGCCAGTCTATGCTTAATATCTATTGTCATACAATGTAACAGCATTTTTGCATCTCTAAAATAATTTTAATGTACTTTATTAAAAATGTATATTGAATGTTATTTAATAATTATAATGACATTTTATTATCATTTAATATTAATGTTAATTGCAGTTAGTAGAATCTATATTAATGAAGATTATGACAAATATTGTCCTTTTCTTTTACTCCTATATTTTTAAATCTTTCCCATATTAGGAAATGATCTTCTTTTAAATAAATTTAACAAAAGTAATTGTAAATAATAATAATAACAAGAACAACAAGGTAACATCAATCTAGAAATGTATTGTATGCTACACTTACACCATAAATTGGAGGACAATAAAAAATGATAGGTTTTTGACGGAATAAACCGGTAAAAACACGGTTTTTACCACTGTCATGTCAAAAACCAGTTTTTGACGTCAAAAACCCAACCCTGTTTATCATGTAGAGTTTTGTTTTCAAATTAGAGGTTTCTTGAAAACTGCATTGTAACTAAACAAAATTCGGCATTTAACCATTAACATTTTTTTCTGTTCTATGAAAAAGTGTTCTTTTGAGCATAATAAAAGAAGTTTGGACATAAGTATACGAATAAATAAATTTCTGTATAATAATGATAAGGTTTTTTTATTTAATTTATTTTACGTTTCTGGCAAAAGTACGGAACATATATACTTTATTTTAGACTTTTTTACACAAACTTATTCATATATAAAAGTCTTTTCTGTTACTCAAAATAGCATGTCTAACATAATGTGACTTCCGGGAAATAAAGAAAACTGTTGACACATACAAAGAGGAAATGTTTCATTTGCTTATTTCTTGCAAAGCACAAAATATTTCTAAAAAATTGCGAAAAAAACGAAAACATGTTCCTTTTCCTTCAGGCTAAGTAATGCGACAAAAAATTTTCGTAAGAGACATTTTGCTGATATCCTTTAAAATGTAGTTTTGAAATATTTCCAAAATGTATGCAGAAATTATTAACTGTTGCAAAAGTTTTAATGGACTTAATATTTATATCTCGGGTTCATGAAAAATTCACTACAAACTCAACTTAACAAATAAAATAAATAAAAACCTTGTTGGTATATTTTATTTTCGCAACAGAGTTGCTAAGATTAATAAATATTTTTTATTTTGAAATTACTGTCAGGATATACTGCACATACTGTAAAAAAAGGACAAATGTTTCTTAATCTAGTGACATATAATATAACCACGAACGAAAATATACAATAAATTCTTCCTAGTTTCCCACGATTCCGAAAAGCGTTCTTTATCTTTAGAAACCTCAGAATCGAGATTTAAAGAAGTATTTATAAAACAAAGTTTGTTTTGCTGCCACTGATTTTCAGAAACGTTTCCAAGTAAGTTTTTATAGTGTTGTAACGATTCGAATTTTCCAGAACATTTTTCTAAAAACCTAGCTATGAGAAGTTTCCCACGATGCGGCGACATCATAAGAAGCCGTAACTCTTCGAATAATCAACAAGCGAGACAACGAGAAAATAGAAGATGAAGGCATAAATTTGTTACAG
Source organism: Maratus michaelseni (assembly GCA_963931845.1). Taxonomy (NCBI): domain Eukaryota; kingdom Metazoa; phylum Arthropoda; class Arachnida; order Araneae; family Salticidae; genus Maratus; species Maratus michaelseni. Next base: position 165,418,119 of record OZ007592.1, on the reverse strand, counting down.
TACCACTTTGATAAATCGTTGGGGCCACCAACGAACAGGTCAGCAGACTTGAAGTCCCCTAGGACATTCAGAGGAGAAGATACTAAGGGCGGTAACAACAGAGTCCCTGACCAAATGAGAAATTGGGTTAAATATGACATAATCGAAACAAAAAGCGATTCGACGTCCAGAGAAGAGAGAAAGAAGAAGGTTTCTTTCGACGGGCAGAGAGAGATTCGGAGAGAAAAGAGTGTGTCTGGTTTTGAGAGTGGAAGAAGACTAACTCCTGAGCTTGGAGAGAAAAGATGAACTTAGAGTGAAGAAATCAACCGGAGATTTTAGAGTAGGATATCAATCAATGATCTTAGTATGAACGCGCCTTGTGTTTTATGGCGATAAACTTTCCCCGGCAACGATACTTGTAAAAATACAGCTAAGGCGTTGTTAATGAGAGACTTTAACACCGAACCTTGTTGAGATAATTTTCTTGGTTGACCAGAACTATAATCTACTGTATACATACTTTCGATTCTATAATGTATTCAACGGTTAACGAATATAAATTAATTAAATCTTTTGTTTTCTGCTAAATATTTTCTGGGATTGAGCATGATATACACGCTACTACTCCATCTTTCCCGCGTCGTGTTCGAAAACACCACAGTGTATTAATCCGTTTTCTCAACCCGTAATATAGGTTTTTCGGATGCTATCATATTGATCCGTCGATAGCTCGGTTACTCTCGTTGGACTGTATTTAGGTAATAAAACTAATTAGATCACTTCGTACTCAATAAAAACTTGAATTAAAACTTAACAAATTATATTTATTTACAATTAGAACAAAAGGGACAGGCAGCGGGTGGTGCACTGCGCTTACGTCTCAAGAACACATTTCAACTGGCGGAAATCCGCTCCGCGGATCCTCCAGTCTTCAGCGCTCAGCAGCGCTTCCTGGATAACAAAATGTTCTACGGAGGAAACACATATCTTAAATAAACGTTTTCATGTTCAAAAAACATGTTTTACGTGATAAATTAACAGCATTAATATTAGCAATAAAATTAATACTATTTTATTTATAATATTCATTCCAGCTGACCAATGCAGCCAAATTAAAAAATACTCTTGAATGTATAAATTAAAAAATGCACTTGAAAACGTTTAATTGATAATTGGTAGCATCCTAAAAATCGATATTCTGGTTTGAGAAAACTGATTAATATGCGATGAAAACTACTCGCAAACGTTTCCAAAAAATCAGTGACCGCAAAAGAAACTGTGTTTTTAAAATTATCCAATAAATCTCTAAAATATATTAGTTTCTGAGTTTTCTAAAGATAAAGAACACTTTTCGAAATCGTGGGAAACTCTGAAGAGGTTATTGTATGTATTTTCGTTTTTGGTTACATTATATTCTCGTAGATTATGAAACATTTGCCTTTTTCACAGTGCATTATCTACTTAATTATATGCATCCGTTCCTTCTTCATATGCTTACATATATGCATTTCTATACTTACATTCATCTTACTTACTTAGACACATTTTATGATATGTGTACATACTTACATACAAGAAATTCCATGCATACAATAGATCAGAGTTTTTCAACCTTTTCTGTTGCACGGCGTACTTAAATCCGTTGTTAATCTTTCACGGCATACTTGAACCTATAATTAAGTTTGTACACAATTTTTAAATTAAAGTAATTAAAGGAAAACAAAAGAAATGTACCACATAGTTGCCAACCTCCCGATTTTTTTAATACCAGTAAAATCTTACAAAGAAATTTGCTTTATTAAATTGAAGTAATTGCACGATTACACAAAACAAATGTCTTTACATAAAAATACTGGTATGATCAAAATCGGGAGGTTGGCAACCATGGTACCATTTACTTTATTTATCAACATAAACAAAAAGCTTCACAACAGTAAACAAAAGAAGCAAAACAATTTATTGTAGTTTGTAACAAAAATATTATAAATAAATATTATCTGACCCGTCCGGCGTAGCACGGGCCCGTAACCTTAAATAAACCTCAAACCTGTATGATTTTATATATTTAACCCGATTTTGTATGAACTTATATTTTTTAATGAAAAATTCATGAAAAAATATTGATATTTAGTGGTAAAAATGCTCTTAGGAAGACATTTTCTTGTGTTTATTTACTTATGATCATTTCATAGTTTAAAAAAAAGTTCTTGTTGTCCAAACTCTTTGAAAATTTTATCGTTTAGAACTATAACGGTTTTACAGCCCGTGCAAAAAATTCTTACAAAAGATTTTGTTATCTAGTTGTAAAAGAAATATATTTTCTTCTCGCTTTTATTTTTTTTGTGTTTTAATTTTTTTGTGTAATTACATGTATTTTTTAAAAATTTAAAAATTAAAAAAAAATTTTTTTTTAAACTTCTATTATTATATTTATAATACAATTTTTAATTTGTAAAAATATTGTTGGGTATTAAACTTTACTTATTTAAAAAGCATTTGAATAAAAAAATGCAAAGCATATAACTTCTTTTCTTGAAAAAAATGACTGAAATTTAAATGAATGATAGCCAAAAGTAGTGCAGAAATCTTTCTGTCGGAAACGGGATTCGAACTCGCGCTCTGTGTAAAGAGCCAGAGCTCAAAACGCGCCTTAGACCGCTTGGCTACACAGACCACCTTCGAGTGTACCTTAAAACTGAACAGGTTTTAGATATAATCTCACGCATGCACAAACACGTCGAATTTGCGCTGAAAATTAAGATTTTAGCTTGGTGTTTTAATATACGAGATCTTGGAAGCGTATTTTTTTTATTGTTACTTTTATTATATACAAGATTGCCTTTGTTTAAAAATTTATCTAGTTTGCAAATTGTAAGCAAAAACATTAAACACACCATTTGAAACTTCTGAAACTTCCGATAATGCTTTTCTTATATTTACTGGTGAGATTTTTAATACAAATAAATAAATAAATAAATAACACAAGTACTAGTGTAATATTCTATATGGATGTTCGAGTATCTAAGCGTTAGGGGACATTGCCCAAGACTAAATTCCCATGCTTAATAAACATAAAAAACTATAATGAAATATACAAAACAGTGTTAGAAAGAAATTACAGATAAGGGCACAACATAATTTATGTTTTTAAAAACTGCTATGGCAATGGTATCAAATACTTACTACATTATTTTACTACATTAATTTTACTACTTTAGAGTTTACCAAATCCTTTGTCGTCTTGAAATTCTAGTATAGTAAAATAATAATGAGACAAAATTGTTCATATTGGCCGCTTCTCGGCTATATTAACTATGTCTTCTTCACTATGACTTGCCCAATATTTGAAATTGGAGTTTGAAATATTGTCCCAAGACAAGGATGTGTATATTTTGCTTAATGACAGAAATATTAACAATAAATATCTTACAATTATCAATATTTACGATGCAATATAAATATTTCTTCAAAATTGCTTTTCCATTACAAATACTGTCGTTGTAGAGATGATATTTCTGTAATACCGCATTTCATTAAAAATATTTCCAATGTAAAATCAATATTTAATAAATATTGGTATTTCATTGGAAATATTTTTGATGAATGCAATATTAGACTACTAATATAACTCATATTGTTTTTCTACTAAGAATGTGTAAATGTTCGAAAATATTTAAATCCTTTATGAAATGTTATCTACAAATCCCAATGAGAAATCATTCCTACTTGTTATACATTACATCAAACTTTACTTAAGGTATTTAGTTTGAATTGCCGTGGAATTGTTTCAAGATATGTAAAATATATGAAAACAGGTTACTGTAAAAACAAATGTCGCTTTTATCCGAAATACAAAACTTCAAAACTTTTACTGTGCTCAAAAAATGTTTAAAGTATATTTGTAGGAAACAGCCTCCTTTTAATTGATGTTTATTCGTCCACATTTAATATCAGGATTTTAAGTTGCATATATGGTGTGGGCCAAAAATAGCATGTATTAGAAGGAAGAATACCAACGTTAAAAATGCACAAATAATACACAAGAAAACATTAGCAGTCTTGCCACAAGCATAGAATAGCAGCACCCTCTGTTGAGTGATCAGAGTCAAAATTGAATCAGCATCTATTTATATTAAAATCCAACAGAATATGCACTTTTATGAAATTCCGTGCATTAGTTCTTGATGTACAATTATCGCGGAAATCGTGATGAAGAACACAGCATAGTAGCGTCACCTGTAAGACGATATACATCCAAACTTAGCATCTATTTATGTCAAGATCTAACAGAATATGAAGTTTGATAAAATTACCAGCTTCAATTTTTAAGCTGTAGCTATCGCGGAAATCGTGAAGAACACAGCATAGTAGCGTCACCTGTAAGTCGATATACATCCAAACTTAGCATCTATTTATGCCAAAGTCTAACAGAATACGAAGTTTGATGAAATTACCTTTCTTTAATTCTTGAGATGCAACTATCGCGGAAATCGTGAAGAACACAGCATAGTAGCGTCACCTGTAAGCCGATATACATCCAAACTTAACATCTATTTATGCCAAAGTCTAACAGAATACGAAGTTTGATGAAATTACCTTTCTTTAATTCTTGAGATGCAACTATCGCGGAAATCGTGAAGAACACAGCATAGTAGCGTCACCTGTAAGTCGATATACATCCAAACTTAGCATCTATTTATGCCAAAGTCTAACAGAATACGAAGTTTGATGAAAGTACCTGCTTTAATTCTTGAGATGCAGCTATCGCGGAAATCGTGAAGAACACAGCATAGTAGCGTCACCTGTAAGCCGATATACATCCAAACTTAGCATCTATTTATGCCAAAGTCTAACAGAATACGAAGTTTGATGAAATTACCTTTCTTTAATTCTTGAGATGCAACTATCGCGGAAATCGTGAAGAACACAGCATAGTAGCGTCACCTGTAAGCCGATATACATCCAAACTTAGCATCTATTTATGTCTAGGTCTAACAGAATATGAAGTTGGATGAAATTATCAGCTTTAATTTTTAAGATGTAGCTATCGCGAAAATCGTGAAGAACACAGCATAGTAGCGTCACCTGTAAACCGATATACATCCAAACTTAGCATCTATTTATGTCAAGGTCTAACAGAATAGGAAGTTGGATGAAATTATCAGCTTTCATTTTTAAGATGTAGCTATCACGGAAATCGTGAAGAACACAGCATATTAGCGTGACTTGTCGGCCGATATACACTCAAACTTAATCAGCACCAATTTATGTCAAACTGAATATGAAGTTTGATTAAATTCTGATGTGCATTAGTTTCTGAAATAGAGCGGTCACAAAATTCGTGTCATAAACAGACCAACATTAAAAAAAAATAGTCAAATCGTGTTCAGATCATCCCAAAAGTCCTTACTAAATTAATTATTATTAAAAAATTAATAATATTTGCAATAAATCCATAAAATTTATGATTTTAAAACATACAAATCCATTAAAAATCGGAAGTCGAACATTTTCATGATTCCATTACTTTCCTCTTATAGACAGAAATAATAAAAAGTTAAAGAGTCATACATTAGTGTTCATTAGTGTTTCATTCTTTGTAAATATAAGTATTTTATTCATTATTATTTATTGAATATCTTCAAGTTTATCTGGTAAGATTACATTTTATGTACCCAATATTCGACAGAAATCTTTATGACAAAAAGAAGATTATTTTTTGCGATCCCCAAAACTTCCGATTGTTTTAAGTCTTTGAATAATTTTGAATTTTATAAACGACGAAAATACATTACAATACAATATTTTCATTATTTACTTAAAAAAATAGTCGAAGATATATTACGAGAATCATTTTTCTTTTACAAATTTTGAAATTCTAAGTAAGAAACAGAAATTAATTATTTCGGAGAAAAAAAAAAGCTTTGTGTTTAGAAGCGTTGAAATAATAATTGCTTTTTGAAATCGACTGGAAAAATTACGGAAGTTTGGGTCAGATATTTTGTTTTAAGTTATTAAGAAAATTTAATTATTGTTAATAGAAAAAAAAAATATGTTGGGTAATATCTGTTCTTAAAACTTTCTTTTAATTAATTGCGTAATTTTTTTTTCTCTTTACTTTAAATGGTTTAAATTTTACGCACAGAAAAAAGTTGGTAAGGAAAGTTAGCACGGACAAAAAAAGAAAATCAAACTAATAATTACTTTATATATTAAGCATAATTCGACAAGGTTAGTTAGATAACTTGCTTTTGTGCTTCTGTTTAAATTAAATATACAGTCGTTTCTAAATTAATTATTATTTAAAAGTTAATAATATTTGCACTAAATAAATAAAATTTATGATTTAAAAACATACAGAATTAGAGAATAAATAAATACGAATGTATTATTGTTCATTGCCGTTTCATTCTTTACGTATTAAATGGTCCTTAGTACCTCAATTTTGACAGAATATGACAAAAATGTCAAATTTGAGATTTTTTATCCTAAAATGAGCCTTAACATCTCTAGAACATTGTGCTCAAATTTCTTGACAGTTTGATAAATAGTAAAGGAGATATAGTTTACGTAATTTTACGTATCTCTCTTAATATCTCTTTTTAGAAAATGAAATGTTTAAACTCATTTTTCTCAGTTTGTGTATTTTAGGTAGTTATCAATACAAAAAGCTACCTATTGCAGCCCTTCGAAGGAAAGCAATTCCAAAAAAATTTGGTATATTTTCACCGATCATGAACCCCAGACCCCAAAACCACCCTCCTTGCAAATGTTGATATATATATATATATATATATATATATATATATATCTGACATATGTCATGCTGTAATTATCTTATTTATGAACCGATTTGGATGTAACTGAGTATGTCTATAGGACATACCAAGGTCTCGACTGAATTCGTTGGCCAGCTTCATCTGCCATCTTGTTTCAAAATGGCAGCCAGTTAAAAAATTTTAAATTGTTAAAAAATCAAAAACTTGTATAGAAAAATTATAAATTTGAAAAAAATGTTTCTGTTAAGTGTTAGAACGTGATACATGGATTCTAGAACATTTTTTGTTTTCGCTATATCTTAAAAAATGGCTGAGATATGGCAGTTTGAAATTCGTGTGGCTGAGATTTTGAAACAATCTGATATTTGTTGTGCTGTAACTCTCATATTTATGAACTGATATAAATGTGACTGATAATGTGTACAGAACACGGCAAGGTCTCAACCGAGTTCGTAGGCCAGCTTCATGCGCCATCTTGCTTCAAAATGGCGGCAAATACAATTAAAAAAATTAATTAAAACAAATTAATAAAAAATAAAAATTGAAAAAGTTGTTTCCGTTAAGTTATAGATCGTGACACAAGGGTTCCGGAATTTTTTTTTCTTTTGGCTTTATCTTAAAAAATGGCAGAGATATGGTAGTTTGAAATTCTAGGTTGGCTGACATTTTGAAACAATCTGATTTTTGTTATGTTGTAACTTTCATGCTGAAAAGCGCATTCAACTTCAGTATTAACGAAAACCGGGATTGAATCTTCTATAATCGGGTTCCAAGCAATTTAACTTCGGATGTTTGAGTAAAATAAGTTCAATTTTTAAAAACATGGACTATGAAAGCTACCTTTTCCTCCCGGTACAGGCCGGAAGAACTTTTTTCATATTCTCTATGTAATCAAATGCTAAGACTTCCAAAATAATTGAGCAAATTATCTGAAATTGTTTTTAATGTATTTTTAGATTCTATGAGATATAACTTACTATCGATATTTTGATAGATTTGAAATTTTTGTTTACAAAAAAAAAAAAAAAAAAAAAAAAAAAAAATCATAACTTAAATATATGCGATTTTTATCGGTATACTCCATGCATTTCCAATTATTATTTTTTTTTCCGATCAAAACTTTGTATCAAAAATCCGATACTTAAGTTTCAACAAAGTACCCAGAGTATAAAATAAAAACAATTAGTTTGAAATATCTAAATTGGAAAAAAGAAATAATGTTAAAAATGGTTAAAAATGTTACTCAATTACTCAATCAAAAAAAATATCAGTTAAAAAAATATATTAATTTATTAACAATTTACGGCTTTGTATTATCTGTAAAGATTTTGCTTTATTGAAACATAATTCAAAAATTTTATTATAAGTGTTATTTACAGAATACTTTTTTTTATACCAAGTCCCCTTAACCCTTTAACGGGCGGTGTCCACAAAAAAGGACACCCTTATTTTAATTCCTAAACTGACAAACGGCACCAAGAATATTTAATTAAAATTTTCCTTTTATTAAGCATCGGAAAATAAGCAAGTTTTTATTTTCTAATGAATTCGTTTTTAAATTCTGGTGTCAGTCCAATATTTCATCATTTTACAAACAGACTTACTCCGCGACGGAAAGGGTTAAATACTTCAAATTTGTTAAAATGCTCATCACATTTATACTCATATTTATCTCGAAAATTCTATGTAATCATAAGAGATAAACAATCTCTATGAATAAAGATTTTTTTTTTTTTTTTTTTTTTTTTTTAATAGGAATTGCTGAAAGTGGGTTTTGAAATCTGTTTTGCGTTTTTCAAAGTGTTTACTTAGACTTCACCTTTCACCTTATTAAACGGTGAAATTTTGTTACATTATTCTAAATGTGTTGGAAAGTGTTTCATAATCTACGCTTAATGCAAGATCTTTTTCTCTTCTTTTCCTTTTTGGTTATATATATTTTTAACTAGTCGGATGTGCCAATCCCAAAACTTACTTCTATCTCAAACAGGTTTCACATACACCAAAAAACAAATCAGCACCAAGATCTAACAGAATCTAAAGTTTTATTAAATTCCGTGCATTAGTTCTTGAGATATGACTATCGTTAAAATCGTGTAAATCCTAAAAAAATGCAGCCAGCAGAGTCATCTGCTGGAAAATTTACACCAAAACATAATCGGCGTCAATTTATGTCAAGGTGTAACAGAATATGAAGTTTGGTAAAATTCTATGCATAAGTTCTTGAGATATAGCTATTGTGAATATCATGAAAAAAAGTAGCATAGAAGCGCCACCTGTTGGGCTATTTACACCAAAATGTAATCAGCGTCTATTTATGTCATGGTCTAGCAGAAACTGAAATTTAATGAGATTCTGTGCATTCGCTCTTGAGGTATAGCTATCGTGAAAATCGTGCAAAATGTAGCATAGCAGCGTCACTTGTTGGGCGAGGGTGATTTACACCAAAACGTAATCAGAGTCTATTTATGTTAAGGTCTAACAGAATCTGAAGTTTGGTGAAATTCTGTGCGTTTGTTCTTGAGATATAGCTATCGTGAAAATCATGAAAAATATAGCATAACAGCGCCACCTGTTAGGCGATTTACACCAAAAACTAATCAGCACCAATTTATATCAAGGTCTAACTGAATATAAAGTTTTATTAAATTTTGTGCATTAGTTCTTGAGATAGAGCGCCAACAAAATTTTTGTCATGTGCAGACAGACACACAGACAGACATTTTCTAAAAACAGTCAAATCATGTTCAGCACCTTATAAAACGTTTAATTCCGTCGAAACCCGGAAGTCGAACATTTTCATGATTCCAATACTTTATTCTTGTAAAGACAGAAGAAAGTAAAAATAAAGTAAAGGTAAAAAAAAAAAAAGTTGAAGACTGATGCAATAATGTCTTCAAGTTTCTCTGATAAAGTTACAATTTTCGTATTCAATATGCAATAGAAATCTTTGCGAAAAAATGCAAATTATTATTTACAACCCCAAAAACCTCGGAATATATCATGTCTTTTAATACTTTGAAGTTTTATAAGCAGCGAAAAGACATTAAAATAAAATATTTTCATTATTTACATAAAAGAACAGAAGAAGATATATTACGAAATACGTGAATCATTTCTCTTTTACAAAGATTTGGAACTCTAAGTAAGAGGTAGAAATTAATTATTTCTGAGAAAAAAAGCTTACAAGCGTTGAAATAATAATTGCTTTTAAAAAATCGATTAGAAAAATAAACTGATGTTAGGCTAGATATTTTGTTTTGTTGAGACAAAGCTATTAAAATATTTTAATTATATTTAAAAGAAAAAAATATATATACAGGAATATTTATTCTTAAAACTTCTTCTTTTAATTAATTGCGAAAAAAAAAAAGTATTTTTCATTCTATTTTAAATAGTTTAGATTTTATGCATAGAAATTAGAAGAGAAAGAATTTTAGCGAATTAGGAAAGTACTAGGAAAAAAGAAATGCACAAACTAAAATTCGTGAATTAGTTAAATTAATATATGTTAAATATTATTCGATAATCTAATTAGTCTTTAATTCTTCTTTTTAAATTAACCTTATAGTGGAATATTGATTATCTATTGCACAAATCACAAACATCTCAATCTTTCTGTCAGTAACGCTGATGTGTTGAAACAATCCTATGTATACTTGCTATGTATACTTATATGTAACAATACTTGCACGAATGTCGTCATACATTTACAAACGTACACGTGCACATACATGTTCCAAATTGTTGCTATGCTGGTGATACTTGGCAAATTATCAGTGGCGACGCTAGACGAAACATGGACGTCGGCGACATCAGCTGTGCGAGGCCTCTTTCATTTTCCAATCAGAAAGAAAATGTTAAATGAGCTGAATTATATACTAATAATAATTATGCACTAATTTTATTAGTATACTATACAAAAACAGGCAAGTATTATTGCTAATCAAATAATGACAAAAATTACACAAACAAACACAAATTAAAATAGATGAACTTTACGGCTTTTCGCCTCACTGATTTTTTTAAGATTACGTCATAGTTAATACCAGCCGCTATTTCAGCTTCAATTGATAGTACCCGGGGACACTTTTTAATTTTTTTCCGACACCCATTATGTGATATATCGTTAGAAAGACCTTTGACCATTCTTTCATATTATGCACCTACCTTCCCCCCTCCTCCACTTTGCACCCACGGGGGCACTTTTCTGAAATATTTCGTTAATATTTTTAATATTTTTGTTTCTTCTTTGTTATTTAGTTTGTGTTTTTTGCAATCATATTTACCGCATTCTCTCCTTCACATCCAACAGAGTTATGGGAAAAATTTAAATGGCACATGGCTAAAGATATTTTCCGTCGAAATTCAAATATGAACATGGATTTCACAGCAGAAATCTACAACGAAGCGTTGATAATGATTGATGATTTGTGCTTAGAAATCGCGCACAAAGTTCTCAATCAATTACAAAATTGGCCATAACCGAATCGATCTGCTGCTTCTTCGTTCGATGTAGAATTTCATTGTGAACAAAATTACAACACGGGTGATCTTTTGTCGTATGTGCAATCAAATATTCCTAAGCTAACGCTTTTGTAAAAAACATTTGCGATCAAATAATGCAAACTGTTAATAACTGAATTTGAGAAAACTTCCTCTTAGATTCACCAGGAGGAACTGGTAAAACGCTCCTAATTAGATTGGTTCTGGCAACAGTTCGATCCCAAAATGACATTGTCTTAGCTCTTGCGTCGTCCGGAATAGCTTCGACATTGCTACCAGGTAGAAAAACTGCTTCCGCATTGAAATTGCCATTGAACATGCAATTCATTGTAACTCACACGTATAATATTTCCAAAGCATCCGGAAGGTGGAAAATATTGCAGAAATACAAACTTATTGTTTGGGTAGAATGCACAATGGCGCACAAAAAAAATCGCTCTAGGCTCTCGATCGATCATTGCAAGATTTTTCGTGGAAACATCAGACCAGTTGGGAACACATTAAGATTGCTTGCAGGAGATTTCAGGCAAACGTTACCTGTAATTCTTCATCGACACCAGCAGACGAAATAAATGCTGGCCTGAAATACTCTACTTTGTGGCGACACGTAAAAACTTTAAAATTAACTACAAATATGGTTGCCCAGCTACAAAACGATCGATCAGCTGAGATACTCTCACATAAATTGCTGGAAATGGGGAACGGAAAGGTGTCAGTTGATCTGACCTCAGGACGAATTTCATTGCTTCATAATTTCTGCAATTTAGTGACGTCGAAAGAAGAATTGCTTGAAAAAGTATTTTCCAATATTTAAACAAATTATAAGAATCACGATTGGCTGAGTGAAGGAGCTATTCTTTCGGCCAAGAAAACAGACGACTAAGAATTTAAAAATATTATTCAGTAACATCAAATAACATTAAAAGCGAGGCAGTCACATCCGTCGACAGTGTTGTGGAAGCAGATGAAACGGTTAATTATCCAACAGAATTTTTGAATTCACTCGATCTGCCAGGGATGCCACAGCAGGTACTGCTATTGAATATCGGCGTGCCAACTATCATGTTACAAAGTATCAACCAGCCAAAGCTTTGCAACGGCAAGCGACTTGCAGTTAAAAAATAATAATGAGCAACGTCTTAGAAGCAACAATCTTGACAGGACCTTTCAAAGGTGAAGATGTCCTCATTCCTCACATTCCTATGATTTCAACGGATATGCCATTTCAAATCAAGAGATTGCAATTCCCAATTCGATTGGCGATTGCAGTCACCATCAACAAAGCTCAGGGCCAATCTTTAAAATCGTGCGTTTTAGATCTAGACACGGATTGCTTCTCACATGAACAATTATTTATATGTTGCGTGCTGTAGAGTGTCGGCAAACCAGACAATCTCTATATCTGCACAGACAATAGAACAACAAAAAATATTGTATATGCACAAGCATTGTAAAGTTAAACGTATTAGAAACGTGCACTTTTTCTTTTCTTTCTTTTCTATTTAACCAGGTTAGGCCAAAGCAACGCGTGGCCGGGTACAAAGCAAGTATGAAATAAATCACAACACTGTGATAAATGTATAAAAATATAACTTTTTAAAAATAAACAAATAACCAATTTTTAAATTATGTTAGTAATGAAAAGAAAAGTAATCAGAAGTTTCGCGCATGCGAGTCTCCGAGTTTTGTGACAGATGATTGAATGAAGTTGAAAAAATTAACGATTCGGGGATTTCCCGAGTATCGAACGCGGAATTGCCTAACTTTCATACTGTTCCCAGACGACTCTAAATAAATACTACTACACTCGTACGGAAATAAATACGGATAACTAAATAACTAAATTTTTAACAACTTGAAAAACTTTTTGCGAGGCCCCCACAGGCGCGAGGCCGTCGGCGGTTGCCGACGTCGCCGACGCCTAACGCCGCCAATGCAAATTATTGCCAAATTTGGCACCGAAAGTAAATCACCAGAGATAAGAGCACACCCAGAAACAGGAATTGATTAAAACTACAAAACATGTTTTATTGAGTGGATTTTGGTTGTTTTAAGCAAAATTTTTAGTTGAAGTAAAAAATTGGTTCTGTTGCTTGGACAAAAAAATATTGTTAACACTCTTACAAAATTTTAACAAAATTTCATCAATTTTACTTGAATTAACAAAATCTGTTTTTTTTTTTAAATTTTACAATAATTTTGTAGTTTAAATTTGTAATTCCAGCAAAATTTTGTTGTTTTTGCAAAATTTAAATTGTTGTGTAGTAGCCACAACTTTCTTACGTAACTTGATTTATTTGAATTATAGCTATATAATTAAAGGATTAACATAATTTTTGGATAACTAAAACTTTTTTTTATTGGGACGGACCAAGGTAGTTTTAAAAATCCCCCTGTCCCATTTATTACTTTCTTCTATGTTTACAAGAAGAAAGTATTGGATTCATGAAAATTTTCGACTTTTGGTTTCCGACGGATTTTAGAAGGTCCTGAACACGATTTGACTGTTTTTAGAAAATGACTGTCTATGACTCTGTCTGTCTGTATGTGACACAAATTTTGTGGGCGCTCTATCTCAAGAACTAATGCACGGAATTTAATAAAACTTTGCTATTCATTTCTAATCATTATTTCTAATATCGCTATTTAGTTACTTCCTGATATAAATTGTTGCTGATTAGTTTTTGGTGTAAATCGCGGAACAGGTGGCGCTGCTATGTTGCATTTTTTGCGTTTACTGCAATAGCTCTATCTCATTTTCAGCAGTGAATTACGCCTGTAATCTTTGAATAATAACCAGTGAATTTTTATCCTGGTTTTTACAGGCGTAATTTACTGCTGAAAATGAATTAGAAATTAACTATGTGTTGCCGTATGCTGGGCTTCGTATTGTCGTCTCATGTTTGCCGCAGAAATTCACGTGCTCTTGATGACATTTCCATCTTGTGCTGCGGTTGCAGCCGGTCCGACATACATAAGAGTGAGAAATGCCGAGTTAGAATTAGAGATCGACCGAAATTGGGTTTCGGTTTCGGCGCAAAATTGTAGTTTCGCCGAATGCCAAAATTTCGGCCTCACCGAAACTCGACCGAAAATATCTGTATTTCAAAATCTCGTTCCTTCTTTCGGAAATTTTCAACTTTACTCATTGATATGAGTTGTATCGGCTCGAATGACACACTGTTTTTGCTGTGAACTCCACTGTTTATCATTATACGTCATGGCTCTTTCATGATGCGAGTGTACATTATAAAGCAAGCAATGTATATATGACTAAATTTAAAAGACGCTTATCACGTGATCTTCAAAAGCTGCAAACTTAACAGTACACTATTAAAAATCTTTAGCTTTTGCTGCAGACACATTCCACCGCTTTTAGAGAAAACGGTTACTTTAATATATTATGGAGCATTTTCATTGGTCAAAATAGAAATAGTCTATGAAAGCGGTGGAGTGACTATGCAGCAAAAGCTGAAATTTTTTCACAGTGTAATAGAAATTTTTTACTATGAAACTCCAGATTGTTTCGAATGCTTTATGAGAAAGGCGTTGTTAAAACATATGAAGATTTACGAAATTTATTACAAAAGATATATCGAGGTATGTATACTTAAAATATTTTTTTTATTAGATGAAATTCGTATAATTGGAAACTATTTCTGTCTTATTGATAAATTAATTACGTTTTATTTTATATGAAAATAAATAGTTTTGGATAGAGGCACAGAGAGTCAACTTCGCACCGGAGATAAAATTTACAAACAGGGTTGCCATTTCAATACTTTCTTTGGGAGGCAGGGAGTGGCAAAGCTTTTTTTGGAGGGGGAGGGGGGGGAGGCAGTGAGTGAGCAAAGATTTATTTTGATCTTACTGTGCACATCGTAAAAGAAAATTGACAACTGTTACATTTTTATCCTTATATATATATTTAAAATTAGCTAAAGTAGAAAATAATGTTAAACATGTTTCACTTTGAGATAGAGATGGGAAATATAGTTACTTTTGGTTAACATGTTATATCGTTCCACAGCAGCACTAATAACAGGTTCCAAAACACTGTTATTTTTGTAACATATAACCAATCGCTATGTATGCTGCAACGGGCGTTTTAATTAAAATGCTGTTATAATATAGACGTTCTTTTCAATTGAGATGAATCTATGCCATTAAAATCAATCTACATGGTAAAAATTCGATATTTGTGCAACAAAAACTTGCCTAGTTATGATAATTTGAATTTCGTGAATTTTCAGAGTTTTTTGACACTAAAAACACGTTTTTTCATTTTTAATGACTATAAATGCCGAAAGTTCGTAAAGTTCTAAGTATCATAACTTGGCAAGTTTTGAATGAATTTTTACTATTTTAGTTGTTAGAATATGGAGAAACATTTTCTAAATAAAACTTATAGGACGAATAAAATTCGTATAAAATTCGATATCGTATAAAATTTTCAATTAACTATCTAAAAAAAATCGATTTTCCCATGATGAAGAACAACAACATTCGAGACATTTTTTGGTAGATTTCGTAAGAAATACTGCCTATTACATTCTCCCCTATGTTGGAATTTCTGAAAATTTTTTGCTGAACTACGCCGATCATGACTCCCTGATCCCAGAACCACTCCCAGTTCAAAACTTTATCTACCTATCTATATATCTATCTATCGATCTAGCTATATCCCTTTTTTATGGACACGATAACTTCAATAATTCTGCACAAATATCTTCCAAACTGATACATAAAATCAAGAGGCATAAAATCTCGGTCAAGTTCGTTAATGGGCAAAATTGGACCAGGGGGGGGGATGAAATGGGGGAGGGGGGCTTTTTATGGAAACAGACAAAACCCCATAACTTCTTAATTATGATACGTATGGAATCCGTTTAAAGTTATTATTACTTCTAGGAAAAAGGCCGTAAATTTATGTATGACAGATTTTTGATATCATTAAAATGGCCTCAAGGGGGGGGGGAAATAGGGGTTTAAGAAGAAAAAAATTCATAACTTCGTCCATTCACAAGATATCAAATCCGCTGAAATTTATTATAAATCCTCTTAATACCCAGGTAGCACAGCAATATCAGCCTATATCGGGAACAACGATTTCGCAATATCGACCAATATCGGTAAACACCGGACCGGCCGATATTGCATGGCTAGCTTTTTTTCCAATATCGGCCTATATCGGGACCCAATATTGACCGATATCGGTGAACGCCGGACCGGCCGATATCGGTCAACCCCGGACCGACCGATATCGATGAACCCCGGACCGACCGATATCGTTGAACGCCGGACCGGCCGATATCGGTCAACCCCGGACCGACCGATATCGGTGAACGTCGGACCGACCGATATTGGCCAAAACTGGATTCAGTACTATAAAATGGCAAATCTTTTTTTTTCTCATATAGGGAGATATTGATTACCAGTCTTAGCAAAATATTAGAAATCAATAACTCTTTACATTAGGAAAAAAAGGTTTACCATTTTATATTGGTGAGTCCAGCTTTGAATTAGCTAATCCATGTATATATAAGCATTTAAAATGCCACATGGATTAACTGTTTTGTTAAAAGCCTCAGTTTTTATTATTATATCCATTAGATATAGTTGTAATATTAAAGATTATGAATGAAAGAATACTAAAAAAGTATTTTATTAAATTTAATATTAATAAAATGATTTATTCAAAATTTTATAATAGCTACATTTTGATGTTTTTTTTTTTTTTTTTTTTTTTTTTTTTTTTTTTTTTCAGTTTCAGTGTTCTTTGTGAAAACATTAAAATGTAAAAAAGATAATTAAATGTTACTTTTCTCATTAAAAATAAAAAATCATATTATATCCATAGTAATAATTTGAATTTGTGCAAGTGGTAAGATTGAAAATTGTAACATACAGCATATATATATATTTTTTTTGCCATATTACCAATTTTTTTCACATAATCAATAGAAATATTTAACCATTATTAAAAATTTAAGAAAAATAACATGTAGCTGTAGGGATTTATTCTTTTCTGCTCTTACCATAAATATAAATCTTCAGATTTATTTAATTGTATTTATATAAACTGAAAAAAAAAAATCTGGCAAAATTTAGTTGAAAACAATTCGTTAAATTACTTATGCAAAAATCCACCTGTTGTATAACTTTTAAAATTGAATTACTTTATATTAAAAATTATCAAAAATCAATACAAAAATTCATTAATTTAAATTTTTTTCTTTGAAAAAAAAAAAAAATTATTTTTAGGACTCTTTTCATTTTGAATCAGAGACTCGTGTATACAACTAGCGGATAAACACTCGGTTGGAATTCTATATTATTCAGTGAATATTATATTTTTCATTAAATTTTTATATGTTTTAATTAAAATTACTTTTTAATGGCAATTTTAAATAGAAAGTGCAACTGAAATCACCATTTAAACAGTCAATAATATTTTGCAAAGGCATTAAACAAAGTCAGGAAAACTATTCTTTTCTCGAAATTATGTACAATTAATGCATTTGAAATAGAAATTTTAAAAGAGCTTAACTTTCAAATATCACAATTATTTATGTATGTTTTACTAAAATTCCAATTTTAATTGGATTTTATGAATTGTTTCACAAAGCCTTTAAAATTAATTTTTAATGATTTTAAAGATTTGTAAATTTATTTTATAAATAGTATTCTATTAAAATATCTCAAACATGGAACACTAGTTTTAAAAGTGCTAAAACAAAACTCAATTATTATAAATAAATAAAACTTCCTAAAAATTGAGTCATTTGAGCCAAGAACACTTTGCCTTTACCTTATATGACAACTTTCCCTCTGCAGTTCTTTTCTGGAGAATGATTGGCGTTAGGCTTAAGGGGACTCTTCACTGACACTAAAACACCTGCTCGCTAATGTTAAACCTATGGGCAGGTTCTTTTCTAATTTCTCGTTTAAATTTGAACTTCTTTTTTTTTTTTTTTTTTTTGCATAAGATAGCTGAGGTTAATCTCAACTATTCAATGCAAAAAAAAAAAAAAAAAAAAAAAAAAAACAAATTTAAACAGGAAATTAGAAAATAACCTGCCCATAGCTTCAACAAGCTAGCAGGTGTTTTCGAATCATTGAACAGTCCCCATTAATGTCTTCTGATCACTAAATGACCTGCTGTCGTGAATAAGATAAATAAAACATTGCAAAAAATTACAGACCATTGCATTTATTTGAAATCACAACATGTCAAATTAAACTTTTTTTTTATTCACAAACTATCACTATTTATATTATCATATTACATTCAAATTTTCTCCAAGTCATCTATTTCTTGTTCCTATGTTCTCCTTCTTTTCCTTTGAAAACAGTTTCCATCCCAATTGGCAGATCGCACAGGACATTTTCAATGGGGCTGGAGATAACAGTTGTTTTTGCTTTATCAAACTTCATTTTCACACTCACTAGAAAAGTAGAATGAGCAAAAATCAAAATTTGTCCAAGTGAATTTTCATCATGAAAATTAATAACTTATTACTACTTATACTATGCTTACTTATTCTCCTTTTTATTTACAAACTATGTAATGGAAATGCTAGATTTGAATTTAATATTAAAAAATTACAACTTGAAAATTATTTTTTTTTCACCCAAAATATTTAATCAAACTTGTGTTAATATATTTTATCTTTTTGACTGTCTTCACTCTGAACTTACTGATTCTAGATTTTTCTGCATAATATGAAGCCAATCTTCTGAACATACAATAATTATTTATAGAGATATAAAGAAATTATAGTGAATAAGAATAACAAAGTACCTAAAACTACTTAATTTGCAGCAAGACTTTAAAAATGAAATGGTTACCAATGAAACACAGGATAGTTCAGAATGCAATTATCAAAATTTGGTTTTCACCATGAAAACCAGAGTTAGAAACATATTTTTTTAATTTTAATGTATGAATGATAATCAAAATAGTTTTGTTTAGCTTTAGTGTGTTTATAGTATAAATGACACTTATTAAGTGTGGGATAGGGGCACTACAACAACAAAGTACCTAAAATTAATTTGCAGAAGTATTTTTAAAAAAGGAAATGTTTACCGATGAGTCACAGGATAATTCAGAATGCAACTATCAAAATTTGATTTTCACTATCTTAAAACCGCAGACTAATCGAAACTAACATGCTATTTTTATGAAAACTTAATTTAGCTAAATAATTTAGTATATATATATATATAAAAAAAGCTTGTTTCCACATCGATATTATTTTTGACGTTACTTCAATAAACTTACTTCATTTTCTTCTTTTTCGGCACAGAAACGATACTCCTATTCTATCAATAGATCTTCAAGGTAAAATTTCAAGCCAACATATTTTTTAAAGTAGCAGCTAGCACAGAGGAACATCAAATTTTACGTGCTTGCAGAAGATCACTCATGGTAGTCGTTTGTTACACAATAAAACTACACACACGTGATCCTCAGAGAGCAATCAAACCCGGGGATATCCACCAGACATTGATTCCTTCATCTGTTTCACTTTTCATAGATTGAAATATTAGTTCTTGCCAGAAGTGACGTCAAAAATTATATAAATGTTCCCTAGAAAGTAGTTTTTACCAAAAGCAGAATATGGTTAAAAGTGTGATGTATGTCACAGAACAATGGGCTTCTTTACAGAACATTTCAAATTCTCAATTTCAATGAAATTTATCATTCAGTCTTAGTAAAAAAGTACAAAATCAATCAGTCCATCACCACAAAAGTGTAAAGTTTGTCAGCCTAACATCATAAAAAAAAAATCCTGCAAAATTCTTCAATCATTCATGTAAAAAATAGCAAAATTCATCAATCAGCAGACTTATATAAAACCAAAAATTTTCTGCGCACATAAATATTGTGTCAAAAACTTTCTGCAAATCAATTTAATGTTTAATAAAATTAACAATTTATTAATTTTATTTTTTTGATTTCTTCATTCTGAATCTAAGTCTGAACTTACTGATTCAAGACTAATAAGTGATGAACAGTCTGTTGGGAAAAATATTATGTTCTAAAAAAAATAAATAAAATCAATAATTTTGAAATATTTTAAGTGATAAAAACTAAAAGTGTCTTCAAAGAAAAAAAAATCAACCAAAATCAGAAAAAGTACAAAGAAACTCTGATAGACATCAACCTCAGATATTTTATGTAAAAAAATCATTTCAAAATATTAAAATGCAAACAAGAAATTTCTAAACTAAACTCCCCTGGTTTAACGTTAGCTTGTGAGCATCATTCCATTATTAAATAATGCAAAGTTTAAATTTTAGGTGGGATTAAGATGCTTTTTTATGCTATAAGTCTGGCACATTTATTTCATACAGAAATTAAATAGGATTTGAAAAGTTTAAATTTCTGAGTTATGCAGATTCATGATCACCATAAGTTTTCATACTTACTATATATATACAGGCATGAAAGTGTCATTATTGCAATATAACATGCAGAAATAAATATCTGTGAAAATTACACAATGTAATTAGATTTAGGTATATGTAAAATAAATATGCAATTAAAGTTAAAAGACATTAAAATTGAAACCACTGTTTTTATTCACAACTATTTTCGGTTATTCATGCTATATTATGAGTTCAAAGTTCAAACACATCCTCATGCTAAAATTTCTGTACTATATTAGCATAGCTAAGCTACTCAAACTGAAGCAAACTTTGCGGGAAGAAAACACTCTAAAGCAAAATCGGAGATAATATTGCAAAATTTGCATGATATGCATGCATTATGAGCACAAAATAGTTAAAAAAGTATATATATTAGTTTAGCACTTTTTAAAAACTATTTCTATTTCTTATTTTAGTACCCCCAACCTTCATTTTGCATTTGAAAGAATATTCACTGAAACTGGGAACACTGGAAAAAAAACTGACCACACATATTAATTATTTTGTTATGCATCTTAAAATCAGTTTTTAAACTTATATTATTAATTTTACATTTTAAATGTTGCATATGTTACAAGGAAAATTTAAAAGCACAGAATTTGTACACCATTACAATTTTATCTATCTCCCCCCCACCCCTTCTCTAAATTTTCAGGGCATTTTTTTTTATTTTATCCTTTTAATCAATCTCCAAAACAGCCAAAGTGACATTAAAAAAAAAAAAAAAAAAAAAAAAAAAACGATTTCAGTAAAAAAAACTAAGAACTTTTATTCTTGTATATTACATAGGACGACATTAGGATCAACAAAAATCTTTAAAAAGGGATCTCTAAACAAATTGCCCCATAAAAAATCTAATATTTACAATTGATGTGTTTCAATGTTTCAATTTGACCATTCTAAAAATTGAAGATTTCTCGAATCTTTCACTTCAAATATAATTTTCTTCTTTTAACACTTTTCCAATATCAAAAGGATAATTATCGTAATATATTATTCACTACAATTCTACAATAATATACCTGCCAAATTTCTGTTTTTTTTTTGTTTTTTTTTTAAGTCAAATAAACATACTTTGGACCAGTCATTTTCATTGTTATGACAATCAGAATAAAAAAATCCCAAAACATGCATACTTACGATAGAGTATCTTAAGTATATGATTCTGAAGACTCAATGACCGTTTTTGTTCACAAGAGGGTGGCAGATGACAAAGAGTATAGTACGATTGAGATCCTGGGGAAAAAAAAAAAAAAAAGAAAGCTAAATGGTTAAAAATCAACAGAAAAATTTGAAACGTATTATAATACATGTTAAAAAATTATTTATAATGCAAAAACTAGATTTTATTTTCCACGGCTCCCCCCCCCCCCCCTAGTCAAATAAGCACAAAACATTTATGAAGTATTTTATAATGTAAGATAAAATTATAAAATGGGTTTTGTTTTTATTTGGTAAGATTTGATTTAATTTATTAAGTAATAATTATTACTACTTCATAATAAATTTATTAAGTTATAATCCTTATTAAAAATGTTTATTTGACTTGTAAGTAATGGCAGCTGATAAAAATAAATAACCAAAACAAAAATCAATAATTCTGAAATATCTTAAGTGATATAAACTAAAAGTGTCTTCAAAGAAAGAAAAATTCAACCAAAATCAGAAAAGTACAAAGAAACTCCGATATACATCAACCTCAGATATTTTATGTAAAAAAATCATTTCAAAATATTAAAATGCAAACGAGAAATTTCTAAACAAAACTCCCCTAGTTTAACATTAGCTTGCGGGCATCATTCCATTATTAAATAATGCAAAGTTAAAATTTTAGGTGGGAATAAGACACCTTTTTATGCTATAAGTGTGGCATATTTATTTCATACAGAAATTAAATAGGATTTGATGCAGATTCATGATCACCATAAGTTTTCATACTTACCATACATATACAGGCATGAAAGTATTATTATTATTATTGCAATATAACATGCAGAAATAAATATCAGTGAAAATTAAACAATATAATTGATTTAGGTATATGTAAACCATTATTGTTTTTATTCACAACTATTTTCCGTTATTCATGCTATATGCTATATTATTATTGCATCAGTCTCAGAAGCAGCCAAAGTGACATTTAAAAAAAAAGTTGATTTCAGTTAAAAAGCTGAGAACTTTCATGCTTGTTATATTACACAGAGCGACATTAGGATCAACAAAAATCTTTAAAAAGGGGTCTCTAAAACGAATTGGCCCATAAAAAAAAATCAAATATTTACAATTTCAATTTGACCATTATAAAAAGTTAAAAATTTCTCGCATCTTTTACTACAAATATCAAAACTAGTGCATTTTAAAGCTTCCTCTCTAATTTTTCAGGTTATGATTTTTTCATATTATCCTTTTAATATTGCATCAATCTCAGAAGCTGCCAAAGTGACATAAAAAAAAAGCCGATTTCAGTTAAAAAGCTGAGAACTTTCATGCCTGTATATTACATAGGGCGACATTAGGATTCTGACATTAGGATCAACAAAAATATTTAAAAAGGGATATCTAAAACAAATTGTCCCATAAAATATATTTAATATTTACAGTTTCAATTTGACCATTCTGAAAAGTGGAGATTTCTCACATCTTTACTACAAATATCATTTTCTACTTTTAACACTTTTCCAGTATTAAAAGGATAATTACTATCATATATTCACTACAATTCCACAATATAAGTGTCTTATCTTAAACTTTAATACATTTAACAGATTAAAAATACGTTTACCTGCTAAATATCTTTTTTTTTTTTTTCTACATAAACACCATAATACAATTAGGATTCTGAAAAAAAAAAAAAAAAAGATAAATGGTTAAAAATCCACAGAAAAATTTTAATTGTATGTTTATGATGAAAGATTATGAATACATGTTAAAGAATTATTTAGAATATACATGTTAAAGAATTATTATCGCCCTTGTTTGAAGATTCAACCTTTGATTTAATTTATTAAGTAATAATTATTAGTACTTAATAATAAATTTATTAAGTTATAATTCTTATTAAAAATATGTTTATTTGACTTGTAAGAAATGGGAAAGTGTTGGCAGCTGTGTTTGTATATTAATGTTTTAGTATAATGCAGCAACCAAAAATACTTTATCGCTTTTGTAACAAAACTTATCATATAAAGAATGTCGATATCATATATATTACTTTAACATGTATGCGACGAAGGAATGTTACATTTTACAGGAATAAAAGAGAAAGTTGGGAAATTGCATGTTGATTTTTAAAATAAAAAGAAAATTAATGCGCATGTATATTTAAGAAATCCAAAATTCCGTGACCAGGGATTCCACATCTGTTCCAATAATTTTCTTAAATGTAGAACGTATGTTTTGTTGTTAAAAAAGACATCTGAAGAACAGTAATTTATTTATCTTAAACTTTAAAACATAAATGACAATATGAAAGGTCAGACACAGAAAATCGTAAATCAAACAAAATATCTAAATCTTATTAAACTGAGAAATTAAAAATATTTTTGAAAATACATTCCACTGCGATTGTCTTGAAAAATGGTTTTAGGAAGAAATTTAAAAGTAAATATATAAGCTACATCCTACACAAAGGCACAAAATATTTGAGATAGAAAATACCAATTTCAATAGCATACCTATACGCATTCTAGTTCTATGACAAAATTTAAAAAATCGTTCATTAGAATCAAGACAAGCAATCAAAAAAATAATAACAAAAACATTAAACCATATATAACAATTAGCGTTAGGCTTAAACAGATAAAAAATACGTTTAAATTAAAATTATTTCATCAAATGCATAAAATTATATCTTCAAATGTTCAAAAAGCAGTACAGATTATAAGTAATAGCAATACATACCGATTAGAGAGTAAAAAGAGTCTTCTTTAAAGATGTTTACAATTTTCACGACACAACTAGCGTGCGTGAGCGCGGCCATGTTTTATTTTAATCTGAAGGAAAAGGATGCTTGTCTCTGATTGGTTGAATTGCAGTTGTAATCATGCACATCCCAGCCTGTCGATCTTGATCGATGTCGCCCGATGTTTGCCAATATGAGTTTTTTGCCATAGGTTTACAGAACTTAAAGTGTCGTTTAAATTGTTTTCTGTCTGCTACCTTGCTATAAAAAAAAACTATATATAAGTTAAAAATTTAAATATCGAACATTAGAGAAATTGTAATATTACAGATTCAACATCGGCCAACATTGATCAATATCGGCCAATATCGGTAAAACGTGACCGGTCTTCGCCGATGCATGCCAAGATTGCCCGATATTGGTCAATATCGGACCGATATTGCTGTGCTACCTGGGTATTACCTACAACTTTTATATTGACAAGTTTTTTATTGGATCAACCCTTACAGCAAAAAATTTTTTAAAAAAATCCTTGCTGGCTCCACCTACAGACAGAGGTAGATTTCGAAATAGGCGGTCCCAACTGCCACATCAGGCAAAAAGGTCTTCTGCAATTCTCAATAAACAGGTGCCCCACGGTCTGCGTCTTCGAAATCAACCTGTGCCTGTAGGCCGAGCCGTCAGGGATTTTTGCAATTTGAATTACCTCTAAAACTAACAGTTTAGGAATTAGCTATTGGTATACCTTATCTAAAAAATAAAACACATTGAAAAAATATTTGTTGTATAAGGAAATATGATAGCAAAATTTTACTGTAATACAAATGAATTAGGAATAAAAAATAATATATTCTCAAAGTTTTTCTTTTTTTTTTTTTTTTTTTTTTTTTTTTTTTTTTTGTTTTAAAATGCGAGCAACCTTCTGTGATTCAAATATAATACGAGACGAAGGATTGTTGGATTGCATCTTTCAGTAAACGTTTTTTAATTACTTATAGTAATCTGAAAACTTTAACATTGTCTTATCAAAATTATAAGAAGCATTTTCTTCCGAATTTTTTATTATAAAATATGTTTAAAAAATCTAGTCCTGTTTTTTTTTGCTACTCATATTTAAAGAAATGTGACAATTATTTGCGAAAAAATGATCACAAAAATTAAAATCAGCAAAACGCAAGAGATAACTCGAAATAAAATAAACTACCGCAGACGCTTCCTTAAAAATATTGGGCACGCTCTTAATAAAATAAATAACTGCTATGTTGAAAAAAACTTTCTTGGCCGAAAAAACATCTTCTGTAATCAGCTGACGTATCCTATTTCACGAGAATCCGAAATATCTTTATAATACGTATTTAACACGAAAGTCTTAAACGTAATTATATAACAGTGCATCATTTCTAAGTTCTAAAGAAAAAAATCCCTGACGGCTCGGCCTACAGGCACAGGTAGATTTCGAAGACGCAGACCGTGGGGCTCCTGTTTGTTGGGAATTGCAGAAGAAATGACCTTTTTGCCATGATGCCGCAGCCAATGAAGAAAAAATAACCATTCTGCTCATACAGGACTATTACAAACACAAAAATATAATCTGGGGAGTACCATCAAAAAGATGGCAAATCTTCGAAAGTGAAAATAACACAGCAGCAATAATAATAACAAGACCGGACATAGAAGCACTACACTCATATACAGATGAAAACTCCAGCTTCACAAACATAACCACAACAATAGGACACATCACCATCGGATCGATATATTCAAAACCAACATCAGACATAACACAAGACATGAAATGGATCGACAATTACACACCACTACAGAACATCATAGTAGGAACAGATCTCAACGCCCGTCTCTCCTTGTTGGGATACCTCAAAGAGGACAGTAGATGTACCCTCCTAACATACCTAATAATGTCAAAAGGACTAATACTAATAAACGACACGGAGGCCCCAGAGACTTTTGTTGGACAACCAAACAGGAAGTGCTCAAGTACGCCTGATGTGACGTTATGTACCGAAGATGTGTCAGAAACAATCCAATCCTGGAACGTAGACGTCACTAATGATAGCCACTCAGATCACAGGTATATCTATTTTACAATTAAACTCCAAACAAAAAAAATTAGAATTAGAAAAATACAAAACTAAACACACAACTTTTAAAAAATTCAACAAACATATAAAAAATAAGCTAATTAACTTACAAACAAAACTACAAGACACACTTACACAAGAACATCTAGACACCTGGTTAGAAAACTTTAACGATACAATAACAGCAACAGCAAATGAAACACTAAAAACCAAAAAACTCAAACTCTACCTAGAATTCAACTGGTGGAACAACAAACTAAAAACACACAGAAACAAAATTTCGGCACTCAGAAAAAGGTTTAATAAAACAGGCGAAACTAAACGGAAAATTCAACTTAACAAATAGAGAGCCCTCTATAAAAACATATTAAATCAGAAAAACTAAAATCGTGGCAAACCTTCTGCACACAAACAAAAAATAAATTTGGCCAAACCTTCAAAATTGCAACATCCAAAAACATAACTAATAAACACTTTATACACACAACACTAGAGGACTCTCACACATACGCGAAACAATCAGATATCTTTAAAGATCTAACAACACATCACTTCCCAGTGCCTGTAGTCATACAATAACAACTAACAGACCTGACAACGGGAGAAGACGCACACTCTACATCCCCTCCACTATTCACATTTAAAGAAATCAAAAACGCAATAAAAGAACAAAATAATCTTAAAGCTCCCGGCTATGATAAAATAGACGCATTCATCATAAAAAACCTATTCAAAAACTTTAAACACATAATAAGAGACCTACTAAATAAATGCCTTACCCTTAATCACTTCCCAACAAACTGGAAAATAGCCCAAGTAGTATTTTTCACTAAGAAGAACAAAGACCCAAAACTACCTACATCATATCGCCCCATCTGTCTCCTCCCGATGCTCGGTAAAATAGTGGAGAGGCTCCTAAAACACAGATAACACACCATCTAGAAAATCTAAACTATCTTCACCCATCCCAATACGGATTCAGAGAGGGCAAAAACACAACACAACTATTAAAATTAACACACACAAAAATAAAACACCTCCGAAAAACATATAAATATTGCATCCTAATATCATTCGACATAAAGGGAGTCTTTGACAGCATAGACTGGCAGGTACTGGGAGAAACAATAATAAATTCTCCAATTCCCACATATATCAAGAAACAACTACTAAGTTTTCTAACCAATAGACATGTAATAACAGACTACACATACAGCACATCAAAACGAAAAGTCCACCAGGGCTGTCCACAAGGTTCGTGTCTTGGACCCCTGCTGTGGCTACTCATAGCTAACAAAATACTAATAGAGTTCTATAAAAAATTAAAAAACCTTAGATGTTTCTGCGACGACTTTAACATGATAATCCATGAGAACAGTCGTCGCGATCTAGAATTAAGAGCAAACAAAAGAATAAACTATTCCTAAACATATGCAACAACTTAAACCTCACACTATCTACAGTAACAACATCCTAAAAGCCCGCCCACCAACACTAAAACTTAATAACACTACAATAAAACAAGTAGAAAACATAAACCTCTTAGGCATAGTCTTTGAACAAAAACTTATATGGAAAACCCACCTCCAAAACATCAACAACAAACTATTATCAATAACGTCTTCAATCAAAAGGGTTTTTTCGGCAAACTGAGGGGTGAATCGAGCATTCCTGAGAGAATGGTACCTCACCGTGCTTGAAAAAATCATTGATTACGGCTCAGAGGTGTGGTTTGACCACCTACGAATAATCGACAAGAGAAAAATCCAATCAATTCAAAGACTATGTCTCACATCCATAACAAAATGCTACAAAAACGTATCAACACCGTCCCTACAAATTCTGCGCGGAATACCACCGCTACTCATAACTCTAGAATATAAAAACATCAAAAATAATATTAACATGAAACAAGGAATCCTAATGCACAATAACGAAATAATAACAAAAGAAAAAATAGAACAAAAAATCCATAGATATCAAATAAACCCAGAAAACCACATAAATAACTTAATAACGACAGAATCCATAATAAAACAACACAATACAATACACATCTACACAGATGGTTCAAAGATAGAAACAAACACGGCATGTGCATTAATAGCTTTTAAAAATGATATTAAAATCCATGAACAAGTACACAAGCTACAAAACAACAACATGGTATTCCAGGCAGAACTCCTAGCAATAATAAACACAATAAAATGGGACATAAACCGAACAGAATCAATATTCCAAATTTTCAGCGACAGCCAATCATCAATACTAGCCTTAACTAACATATTCCCAACAATCCAGAACATATACGACATACATCAAACAATAAAACAAAACAAAAACAAACTCTTTTACCTCACATGGGTGAAGGGCCACGCTGGGAACAAGGGAAATGAGCTTGCAGACAAACTGGCAAATGAGGCTGCCACTTACTGTGATCACCCATTATCCAGAGACTTTAAACTCCCAAAATCGTACCTCAATAAAATAATTAAACAAAGTCTCCTGGATAAATGGCAATATAACTGGGACCACTCGGAAAGTGGCAGACACACATACTCATTAATACCGAAAGCTCATTTCTCACTCATATGTAGCGACAGGGTCTCCATGTTCTTTCTATCAGGCTGTGGTAGCTTTCCATCATTTCTACACAGAATAGGCAAGAAAGATGATGACCTCTGTCAATGTGGTCAACATGGAGACCCGACTCACTATCTTTTTTGTAAGTGTCGCTACATGAAACATAAATACCCACAAGACACAAGTAAAACCTTCCAACAAAACATAATGGAAATCCTCAAAGACAATACTAAACTTAAAAAACTATATGAAAACTATAACATTCTAAACGAAAAATACTCATTTATCAGATACAAATATCTAACTTAAATAAACTTAAAATAAATAATTACATCTCAAATTTAATAAATACCTGTGATCAAGACTGCACTATCAATAACAAATTGTAAATACTAACCGATAAACTGTAAATAATTAATCAACTCATCTTAAACTGTAAATATTATATTTATACTCAAGAATAATGCAAATGTAACTTCAAGTAATAATCAAATCAACTAATATATATTAACCCCTTATAATGCCCACCCTCTTGCCAACTGGCAAAAGTATGTCAAATAAGATCTTCCATAAAAAGAAGAAACTCAGACAATATGCCATGTGGCATTAAATAATGCGATTATCTTGCCACTGGGCAATAGTATGTATAAAAGAAAAGAAGAAACTTCAACAATATGCCATGTGGCATTTCAACAACTTGTCTAAGTCCGAATGAGGACTTCAGAAATTGTAACCCTCAATGTAAAAAGCCAAAAATTTTCTTTTCAATAAATCAAGGCCGGCTCTGCCTGGGGGTCTTTCGAAGGGCGTTCCCATGACTGAAGACGCTAGTAGTAGCTATTTTCCTACCTCAGGCTTTGGGGCTTGTCCCAACCTTATGCCAAAAGCGGCTTCCTGAGGTGGGGGCTTTCAGTAACTTTCAGTTGGGTTCTATAAGGGACCGCCCACTTCAAAATCTAACTTGTTCGTAGGCGGAGCCGGCAGGGATTTTTTGTTTGTAATTTTTTTTTTGCTATAATGGTTAGTTCTATAAAAAACTTGTCAATATAAAAGTTTTAGATAATAGTAAGAGGATTTATAATAAATTTAAGCGGATTTGATATTTTGTAAATTGACGAACGTATGAATTTTTTTCTTCTAAAACCACCCTTTCCCCCCCCCCCCCCCCCCCCCTTGGGGCCATTTTTAATGATATCAAAAAATTATTATACATAAATTTTCGGCCCTTTTCCTAGAAGTAATAATAATTAAACGGATTCGATACGTATTATAATTAAGACGTTATGGGGTTTTTTCTGTTTTCACAAAAAGCCCTCCTCCCCATTCCCCCCCTTGGTTCGATTTTGCCCATTAACGAACTTGACCGAGATTTTATGCCCCTTGCTTTTATGTATCAGTTTGGAAGAGATTTGTGAAGAATTATTCGAGTTATCGTGTCCATAAAAAAGTGACATAGATAGATAGACAGATAGATACATATATAAAGTTTTGAACTGAGGGTGGTTTTGGGTTCTGGGAGTCATGATCGGCGTAGATCTGCAAAAAAATTAAAAAAATTCCAACTTAGGGGAGAATGTAATAGGTAGTATTTCTTACGAAATCTACCTAAAAAAATCAGGTGATTTGTTTTAATAAATCATTCATTTTCTCAATACAAAAACTTTTTTTAAGTGTAGAAATATATAATGCAAATGTAATTAATTGGGTATATTGGTTTAGTATTGAAGATTGAGAAATTTATACACCATTATAGCTCAAATAGAATTACATGTAAAAAGAAATTTTTACTAAGGAAACGGTATTTAAGATGCTTTAAGATAATTTTAAATTAATAATTTTAAATGACAGGACAGAATTTGCCTTCCCATGAAAATATATAAAAAAACAGTGAAGGTCTGGAAAACTTTTCTACACATCTCAATTAATTTAATAAATAGAGGTTAATGATTATGTGTCTCGGGCCGCACACATAAGGTCGTCGGGCCACAGGTTGAGTATGGCTGGTCTAGCCCCTGCACTTTGGCTACTATTTCGAAAAACGGATCACGCCGCGCTGCTGCATTACTTAGACAGTTCGAACAAAAGTTTCTTTCACAAAGTAAACATTCAATTCAACATTTTTCTGAAACTTACTAATAAAATTTATTCATCATGTTAATTTTATTCTTTTGCGTAAATTTGAAAAAAAAAAAACGTAAAAGGATTTCGATTTAAACCATTTGGCCTAATATAACTAAATGTATTTTCTTTCACGATTTTCAATATTTTTAGTATTTTTTCGCGTTCCACGACAATTTCCTAACATTCTTAAAAAAATTATATTTCACACTTTCACTAAAATATACTTTTTCCTCCGCATTTTTCAATTTTTTCGCTTTCAAACGATTGCGTTCCACAGCAATTTTTTTAACATTCCTAAAAGAATTCCAAATAGTCTTAAGCGACTATACTAAATTTTATCCACTAAAATTTTTTTAAATTACAGCGATTTTTTGGGATTTTTCACGTTTCACTTTGATATTTACACAGTAAAATAAATCCGGTTTAAATTTTCTAGCCCAATACATTAAAATTTTTTTATTCGAAATCTTTAAAATACACGAAATTCGTCAAAACCGTAGTCACTAACGCGCGTATAATGCGTGGATATGCATGGTGTGAAGAAAACTGTATTTAATGAAATTTCTACTTGTTTGACTTTTTTTAAGTTCAAATTTTCCATAAAAAACATTTAAAAAATGAATGCTTTTTGCATTGAAAAACATTGCAGAAGCAGCCTTGGCTCGCCTATGACTAACTGTAGCGCCATCTATCGGGAGAAAAACTGTATTGTAAAGTTTTAACGCTACTTTCCCCTTCTGGTATCTTCCTCCGTACACCAGAGGATTTGACGAATCAGACGAACTGTTGACGTATGGAGAAGCTGTCCTACACATGCTATTTGAGACATTTTTCGAGGAACGATTTTCTTCTTGGAAAGTGTGTTTCGTTAGAAGTCCTGATCAAGTTCTATGTTCATGGTCTAGCCCCTGCACTTTGGCTACGATTTCGAAAAACGGATCGCGCTGTAAGCATGCAAATTGCTCATTACTTACACAGTTTAACCCCTTGGGGACGAGCGACACGTATACGTGACGTCTAAGATGCTCAGATTCCTCGATTATTCCCACCAGTTCCTTTTTATTGTAAGCCTTGTCTTATTTAATAGCAGCATTTCTGCAATTCAATTAGGAGAAAATTTCTGTTTTAAAAAACCGGTGGCACAAGATAAAAAATTCTGTAAAAGACGCTCGTCTCGAAGGGGTTAAACGAGAATCTCGGTTCTCGTAAGATCACCGAAAGCCAAGCAGCATCGACCACGGTCAGTGTTTGGGAGGGTGATATCCTCTCTCGTCTGCCTCTGCTGTGGGACCGTGTACGTTAATGGGAGCTGGTGCACGTTAAATCTGTTCGTGGCTCCAAAGTCCTCCAAGTTCTATATAAGCGTTACCTCTGGAGGGACCAATCCGGATGCAAATCTCTCATCTGGAATTGGTTCAAAATTAGGAGATTTAGGAGTCATGTTTATGGATATAAGGCGTAGTGGATTATGACAGCAATACTACGGTTCTACGGTTTTGATTTACGGTTCATGTATTTTAAAGATGTCGAATAAAAATGTTTTAATGTATTGGGCTAGAAGATTTAAACCGGATTTATTTTACTGTGTAAATATCAAAGTGAAACGTGAAAAATCTCAAAAAATCGCTGTAATTTAAAAAAATCTTTGTGGATAAAATTTAGTATTTTTTAAAGATATTTGGCGTTTTAATTGCTTCTTAAAACTTTTTTAAATAAGAGTTCATTCTGACCAAACACAGCAGGATAGTCAACATATATATACTTAAAACTTTTTTCTTTGAGAATATTAAATTTATTATTTAAATGAGTTCTTTTTCTTATTTTTTTCCTAATTTATAACCAATGAAATCTGTGTTAGTTGTGGGAAAACCTTACAAATTGCTATCTACATTGGTAGATTTTCATATACAATCCAATTCTGCTTAGAATATAATTCGATTCAACCGTAGAGATTTTTTCTGTATTTTCAGTGGATAAAAATATGTAATTGAAATTTTACGTGAAAGGGGGCGTGGCTAAAAAATTCCTATTAATCGAAGAAAGAATGTTTAAAATGTGCTCCTTAGTATGATAAAATTATGTTAAAGGAAAAAAATGATGAAGGGTCTGGACCAGTTTAGGCCACATGACATCAGAAACATTATTCTATCCATGAATTTAATTCATTTATAGAGTAAAAGTATTTTGGGGCTTCACTCAAAAATGCAAGTGTAAGAACTTATTTTTTTTAAATGACCCCCCCCCTTCCGTCCGTCATTTCTAGAGTAATTAAGGATGTGTTTTAACAGTTAAATTTCCTGAAACTACTTGATATATTACTTCTAGTAAAAAGTAAGTGAAAAATGTAGTCTGCAGATTTACTAATTGAATTTCTACTATAAATGTAATTAATGTTTCAGTATTTTTTATGTACAGAGTTGAATAATGAAATATTTAAAACTAAATATTTAAATCAAATATTTAAACTATATTAAAAACAGTAGATTTTTAAAAATTTGTGTCGCTTAAAAAAATGTCTTTATTTGAATGGGGAGGGTTTGAGCCCTACAAGCCCCTCCTTTGTTTATCTAGAGTAATTAAGGATTTATTTTAAAAGTTAATTTTCCTGTAACTATTAGATATATTACTTCTAGTAAAAAGTAAGTGAAAAATGTAGTCTGCAGATTTACTAATTTAATTTCTACTATAAATCTAATTAATATTTCTGTATTTTTTGTACCGAGTTGAATAATGAAATATTTAAATCTAAATATTTAAATCAAATATTTAAACTATATTAAAAACAACAGATTTTTAACAATTTGTGTCTCTTAAAAATTTTTCTTTATTTGA
Organism: Maratus michaelseni; assembly: GCA_963931845.1. Taxonomy (NCBI): domain Eukaryota; kingdom Metazoa; phylum Arthropoda; class Arachnida; order Araneae; family Salticidae; genus Maratus; species Maratus michaelseni. The sequence continues at coordinate 165,383,881 of OZ007592.1, read as the reverse complement.
ATGGGGAGGGCTTGAGCCCCATAAGCCCCTCCTTTGTATATCTAGAGTAATTAAGGATTTATTTTAAAAGTTAATTTTCCTGAAACTACATGATATATTACTTGTAGTAATTAGTAAGTGAAAAATGTTATCTGCAGATTTTCTAATTTGATTTCTACTATAAATCTAATTAATATTTACAGTATTTTTTCATCATTAATTTGTATGATCGCCAGATTATAAAATATGAAAGGCAGAGTGTAAAAAATATTAATGTTGCTTAGTATTACAAAGGTTATTAACCAAATGAAATTTAATAAAAGCAGCTCTTTAGAAAAATTTTGTTCTTATTACGTTCATGTAAGTGCAATTTAAAAATTTAATTTGATTAGTTAGCTTTTCAGTGCAACCAAAAGATTTAATTTACATAGATAAAAGGGCTGTTACAACAGCAAAATTATAAAACTACATTTAAAACTGAATTCTATTAGTTAGAGGTATTTGTAAAGAGTTAAATATCTATAATTTTATTTATTTATTTTTGTGCATGGAAAGAAATTTTTAGGGGGAGTCCTAAAAATTTCATATTAATCCAAGAAATAATGCTTAAAATGTGCTCCTTAGTTTGATAAAAATGTGTTTAAAAAACTTTAAAATATGAAGGGACTGGACCAGTTTTGGTCCTGTGACATCAGAATCATTATTTTATCCACCAATTTAATTCATTTGTAAAGAAAAACTATTTTGGGGCTTCATTCAGAAGTGTAACTTATTAAATAAATATATATATATTTGCCTCTCTCATAAGTGCAATTTAAAAATTTAATTTGATTACTTCGCTGTTCAATTAAATCAAAAGATTTTATTGATTATAAATTATGGAAAAAAAATGCGAAACAGAACTCATTTAAATAATAAATTTAATATTCTCAAAGAAAAAAGTTTTAAGTATATATGTTTTTTAATAAGTGACTATCCTGCTGTTTTTGGCCAGAATTAACTCTTATTTTAAAAAGTTTTAAGAAGCAATTGAAACTCCAATTATCTTTAAAAATATATACATGGTGTGAAGAAAACTGTATTTAATGAAATTTCTACTTGTACGACTTTTTTAAAGTTCGAATTTTCCATAAAAATGTTTTAAAAATGAATGCTTTTTGCATTGAAAAGCATTGCAGAAGCAGCCTAGGACTAACCGTAGCGCCATCTATCGGGAGCAAAACTGTTTTGTAAAGTTTTAACCTCAGCCTATTCGAGTTTCACACATCGACACGGTATCAACTCATCATCATCGACTGCTGCGTGTTCGGGCGGAGCTTGGAAAGGGGGCGTGTTATTCCCGCCCTCTTGCTATCCAGTGCAAGTGTGTGTCCAGTGCTGTTTCTTCGTCGTTCGGAGCTTGGAAAGGGGGCGTGTAATTCCCACCCTCCTGCTATCCAGTGCAAGTGTGTGTCCAGTGCTGATTCTTCGTCGGACGGAGCTTGGAAAGGGGGCGTGTTATTCCGCCCTCTCCACTGCTGGTGTTCGTCGTGCGGAGCGTGGAAAAGGGGCGTGTTCTCCCGCCCACCTGATCTCTGCTAATCTTCGATGACTGCTCTTTCGTATGCCATGGCCATGAAAGAAAAACAACAAGTAGACGATCTCATGAATGGTATTATAAACGGATATGTTCCTGCGGACTGGCTACATGAATTCAACGAATTCCCTACTATAAATGAGCATGTGAACGACGTTTTCCGTGAACTGTTATCCGGTGTAGATGGGGAAATACTGTCTCTCCAACAACAAAAGGACTACAACGGCACCCACAAGGCTCAGGTAAAAGACCTGTCTTTTTGCTATATCTATTTTGGGGGAGCCATCTAGATTAGATTTAATTGATTTAACCTGTAGAAATGGTTATATTAGATTTCTAGGGAATGACCAATGGGAAAAACTCCAAATTCTAAAGAATTTTAGCTCACATTCTAATCCCCCCCGTGTAGGAAAAAGAAAAAATTCTGAATCTGAAAATCCAATTCCCCTCAAAAATAAATTCGGAAATCTAAATTCCGAAGCTAATCTCTACAACTATGATCTTATGGATCAAGAGTCTGCCCAAGATGGTGCTGCAAGCACCGATGTTGAATGTCCAAAAAATGACAAGCACCCCTTCTTTATTGAATTCAAAGATATGGATTGGCGCAAAGTCGCCCAAGAGATAAAAGCCCTTGATTATGATAATCCCCCTCAAGTCAGCCTCTCTGGGGAACTTCTAAAAGTTCTACCCAAATCTGTAAGCCAATTTAGAGATATCCAAAGATACCTAACTGACAAACATATGAATTTCAACACCCTTAATTCAAAAGAACTTCGACCAAAAAAAATCTGTATTAGGGGCATCCCCCCCCCCAACACTGACCCCCACCTTATTATCGAATACCTTGGTAACCATGGATTTAAGGCCACACGAACCACCATGCTCAAGAGTCGCAAAACCGGCAGAGGTATGCCAATTTACATGGTCAACGTCCTCCCTTGCACTAACTTTGAGAAAATCTATAAAATTGAGGAACTTTGCGATATAATTGTTCGTATTGAGTTCTTCAGAAATAACAATAACCCAAAACAATGTTACCGCTGCCAACGGTTCGGACACGCCTCCGAGACGTGCAGCCTAACACCAAAATGTCTTAAATGCTCAGAAGAGCACCTCACTGATAACTGCCCCAAGACAGGTAAAATAATTCCAAAATGTTCCAACTGTAACGGTGCCCATCCGGCCTCATACAGGGGTTGCCCTAAAAATCCAAACAACATTAAGAAAAAAAATACCCAAACACTCAACACCAAAATAAAACCACAAAACCATAAAACAAATCTAATTGCTGACATCGCAGACATTTTCAAACCTTACAATTACACCCACCATTCAAGATAAACCAAACGATATTGACAACAGTGAGACCACTACTGACGTTAATAACGATATCCAGGAAGCCCCAGTTGAGGACACTTCCAGTTACACCAAAAGCAATAAAACACCACCTGTTATACAAAATAATTATACAAACACCTTCAAAGATATGTTTGACACCTTCAAAGACATGAAGGAACTTCTCCAAATTACCAAACTCTTAAAACATTTAAAAAACATCGCCATCAAATCAAAAAATTGCAACAACCCATTCGACAAAATGTATATCATAATAGAAGAATTAGACGCCTTTTCTACGGAGCTCAACATTCCCAATTATGAATAATTACAATAACAAAAATTTCTCTTCTCTTCTTATTTTCTCCTAGAATTGCCAATCATTGCAACCCAGGATTAATGAACTCCGCTCCTTTATTTCCATTAATCCACAAATCGATATATTCTTAATCCAAGAAACACTTAACCCTTCCTGCAGTATCACAATCCCAGGTTACAAACTCCATCATACACCACGTGCCAACTCTCACTGGGGCGGCACAGCCATCTACATAAAAAATTATATCCCACATTACACAACTCAAAATATGCCACTCCCAGGCATTGACTAGACCAGTATTGTCATCAACTTGCCCCATGCCAATATCAACTTCACATCTTTTTACGCACGACACGGGCGACGATACCCCATAAACGACCTGACACACATCATTACACAACACCAACACGCATTTATCACTGGTGACTTCAATGCACATAGCAGGCAGTGCAACTGTCATTCCACCACTACCAGAGGTAGATCTCTTCACAACTTGGTTAGCCATTTCAATCTTAGTCTCCACGCATCTACTACACCCACACACATTCCTGTTGCTCGCAACCAGCACCCCTCTATTATTGACTTCGCCATCACCAAAAATCTTACCTTCCCTATCACCACTTCTGTTATTATTGACCTAAGCTCTGACCACCTTCCTGTCTTCTTCAAAATTGATCTTATCAACCCTATCTCTCCTCCTCCTTCAGTAGCAATTGACTGGAATAAATTCCAAAATTACCTCAACAACACCGACCTTACCTACCCCACAATCAACAACACTACTGACATTGACAACGCAGTTAATAAACTCAACAACATCATTTACAAAGCTCAAAAAGATGCCACTTACACCAAATTCAAAAATAATAACTCTTACATCTTACCCACTTACATACATATTATCTTTTAACAACGCAGCACACTCCGTCGACTCTACCAAAATACCAGAGATCCCACCCTTAAAACAGCTGTCAACAGGCTCAATAATAAAATTAAAACCCTTATTCAAAAAGATAAGCAAAAAAACTGGTCTAAATTTCTCGAAAGTCTTTCTTGCGAGGATAACTCTCTTTGGCAAATCAAAAAGAAACTCAACAATAATTACACCCCTATCCCTCCCCTTACTGCCAATAGTCAAACTGCGTATACTGACGAAGACAAGGCAGAATGCCTCGCTGGCTCATATGAAAAGCAATTCTCTCCGAAACCCTTCCTCGCAAATCAAGATACTTTAACAATGTCAATGATACTGTTAATGACTTCCTCTCAGCACCTCCTACCCCCATCCCCGAAATTCAACCCATCATGATCAACAATATCATTCAAAAACTTAATAATAAAAAATCTCCTGGGTACGATAAAATTTCCAACTATACTCTTAAACAACTTCCTATCAACTGTATTCCCTACATTACGAAGCTCACTAATTCTATCCTCAAACACTGTTATTTTCCTAAACCCTGGAAAACCTCTATCATTTCTCCTATTCCGAAACCATCCTGCAATCTTAATGATCCAACTAATTTCCGTCCCATCAGTCTTCTCTCCTCTCTAAGCAAAGTCATCGAACGCGTCATTAGATCACAGCTCAATGACTTCCTTCACAACAACAACATTCTTATGCCTGAACAATTCGGCTTCAGAGGCAAGCACTCCACCCAACACCAACTTCTTCGATTTGTGGAATTCTTAACTGAAAACTTCAATGAGAAGAAGCCTACTGTAGCAAAATTTCTTGATGTCGCCAAGGCCTTTGACAAAGTCTGGCACGCGGGCCTCATTTACAAATTAATTCGGCTTAAGTTCCCGTCTGGACTTATCCATTTAATACACTCTTACCTTGGTGATCGTAACTTCTACGTCCGCGTAAACAACTCACTTTCTCTACTACACATTATACTCTGTGGTATTATTCAGGGTTCAGTCATTGGCCCCATTTTGTTCATAATACAGTCAAACCTCGTTAACATGAACACGCTTAACGTGAATTACTTTTAACATGAATTGTTTTCATAGTCCCCTATAAAAACGATTACAAAGATTTGATACTGATAACATGAATTACTGTTAACAAGAACAAAATTTTGATTCCCCTTGAGGTTCATGTTAACGAGGTTCGACTGTATACTTTAATGACATTCCACGCACACTCTTCACATCACTCGCACTCTATGCGGACGACACTGTTCTCTATGGCACTGCACATCACCCATACAATCTTTACAAAAATCTACAACATCACCTCAACATCTTCATGGATTGGTGTGATCAACGGCGCATTAAAATAAACGAATCTAAAACTACTGCTGTTTACTTCTCTAGAACCTTTTCCACTCCTAATAGATTAACCATCAATAATACTACCATTCCCTGGTCTGACGATGCCAAGTACCTGGGGGTTACCATTGACAAACGCATTACCTTTAAAAAGCATATTCTTAATATCCGCGGTAAAGTCGCCGGGATTTCCGAAACCCTCGCCCCCCTTCTTCGCAGCCACTCACTCTCCATACACTACAAACTCTTAATATATAATGCTTGCATTCTCTCTGTTATCACATATGCATGTCCAATGTGGGGCTTCACTTGCAAAACCAGTATGAACAGCCTCTCTAGTACCCTTACAAACAGCTCCGTTACATCAGGAACGGGTCGAGATACCTCAAAAACTCCACAATCCTCAAGGATCTGAAAACGACTTCACTCAAACATCGCATTAAACACCTTGCGAAAAAATTCTACAATGACATTAATCACATCCCAAATGAACTCATCTATGAGCTACCTGACTACGATGCTTGCAGTCCATCCAACCGGAAAAAAACAAGGTACTCCACTATTCTTGATGAATAGTCCTTCCGAGCTATAATTCTTATTTTCTCTTTAATTAAAAAAAAATAAAAAATTTTTTTTTTATTATTATATGATTATTTTATTAAATAAAATTGAATTGACTTTTCTCCTAAACTTCTCCTAACATCTTTACTTTACCTCGTCTGGCATTATTTTTGTTTTTTGAACTATGAACTATTTTTACTTTTATACTTTAACTAGTAAATTTTCATTATTTTATAGATATACTTAACACTATCCTATTTTTTTGTAGTCAATTAGACTACGGCTAGACATTTCATATGGCTCTCTCAGGATTTGATATATACATCTACTCAAAGGCAGGGTGTGCAGTTGCTTTGCAACTTGGAAGCCCATTGAACCTGTCACAAGTTCAAGTTCAAGTTCAAGTTTCTCCTCCAGGTATTTTACTCCGTGGTCTGGTGGGTTTTTGATACACAGTTTCGGTTTGATGTTGTAGATAGCGGTGCCTTAGCAGTTATTCTCGCCGGCTGCGCAGAACCATCCATGTAGTCGTCATTTAGTTCCAAAGTCGCGACACGCTGTTAACACAATTTGCTAGAAGTTGTTCATGGGCTACACGTTTCACCATATTGGCTGGATCGCAGTTTCCTTTCCATCAGCTCTTCTTCACGCCTTTTCTTCTTCACGTCACGTATTAAAATTCTTTGCATAAAGGACACATACAGTTACGGCTTCTACAATTATTAATCATAGGCCAATAAAATTAGTTGAGAAAAGAGCCGTACTAGCCGAAAATTCGCAGAAAGCTGGAAATTGTTTTAATCAATTTGTTTTGCATCGAAATGAAGAGATTTGAAGTTTGTCCCATTTTTCCTGGTGAGCTTTAGACGTAGCACCCCAAAACCACAAAATTTTCGGACTTTTTTCAGTATTTCGCAAATAACTCAAAAACCATTTGCTCTACAAAAAAAAAATCCTTATTTACAAATTATAGAGCATAAAATTGTGCGTCGATTCAGTACTACAGTTTAAAAATTCCACCAAAAATAAATCGAAAAAGTACATTTCTCCAAATTTTTCTAAAAAAATTCATAAATCTGGTGTTATGAGTACCAATTATCGGATAAATGAATCATTTTGTTTACTAAACAGTATAACTACATAAATTGCCGAATGGTACTGTTTAATTAACAACTTCAAAATTTAATTACATCAATATGGGATTTTCATTTTTGCTGGAGGCAGACCTGAAGTGAGCTCTGTCAGAGTTAGGTTGGGAGGTTTTCACCTCCTAATATCTTTCATGGGTGCGATCGGATTTATAATGGAGGGCAAAGGGTTAAAAGAACTGTTCGGTGAGGCATATACTGGTGCGTCTGTTATCAAAATGAGGACAGGCCACGCTTACTCAAGAGCATTGAGAGCTCACATTTTGGCTCACATAGCTCTGACCAAATTGGTTCTGGGTGGGATTTAAATTACAGAGGAAGAAGAATCAGCAGTATTGCAGATCCTTGTGATTGGCAGCTTTAACAGCCAGTTTAAATCACAGGGCACAGTTATTCCCTAAATGCCAAGTCTCAAGAAATTCAATAACAAATTGGACGAGCTGGAAAATAAGGGATCCACAGCAAAACTCTGTGTCATGTACTATATCATGGTCACTATCATGAAAAATTTCGTTGCAGCTGAACGAAGTGGTGATTGGTCGTTACATCTTCAGTGTATCAAAGGAATGCTTAACCTACTTCCACTCAAGCGGACATTTCATCTATGCGAAATCCTGCCACTTGTATTTACTTGATATGGTGAAACTAGAGTCGTGTCTGACCCCGGAGAAATATGATCTTTATGTAAATAAAGGTTATTTCACAATAAGACGATCAGACAAATTTTGGTCTGGGATATGGTCAGACATGACTATTGAGCAGACCCTGATTAGATCGTTGAAGAGTACTGGAGGTCACTCTCGTGTAAGAAGAATGACCGATAGCATCCTGGCTAAATGGATTGCAACAATGCCTCAGGAAGTAAGTGCTGCGGGGCAGAAATTTATTGCTACCTTATACAATCCCCAGTACGACGAAGCCACAACACGGCACAAATTGCGATACAACATATTTGCAAAATACCTTATAAAGACCCAATTTAACTTCGCTTCTCTGACGCCAATTGAAGATGCAGCCAAACATTATTCATTCAGAGCTTTTCTTCATGTCAATATTTGCAATGGAAGGTATGGGAATCCCATTGATTGAGGTTGGAAGTCATTCAGGCATGGTATACTTCCAGTCACTACGAACGATGTAACTGCACCACCAGAGCTTCTAAACACTCTGTCATGCAAATATGCAAAGGTGTGTAAAGATGGTTTATGTTCTTGTAGAAAGAACGGGGTAAATGCTCAACGATATGTTACAACTGTAAAGGTGTGTCGTGTACAAATACCGCGGAGGAAGAGGACCCACAAACTGGATACGACGAAAAAGTAGATATGGACGAGGAGGTCTTCCATGTAAAGGAGGATGATTAAGAAGAATAGATAGTTCGTGGTCCAGCAAAAAAAAAAAACGCTCTAAGCTGGATTTTCCTGTATTTCCCTCAAATAACTTGAGTTGATTTTATTATCATTGCTTTTAGACTATTTTTTAAAAATAAATTATTTTTCTTGATTTTCTATTATTATTATATTTTCTACAACATTTTATAAAATACATAATTTTAAGTACACATACAATTCTTTCAGTTTTCAATTACCTATCACTTATATTCACCATTTCATTGAATTTTGAAAATATAATCATTTATGCACCTCAAAAAATATTTTGCTTACAAACGACAGAATTAAAATTAATCTGGAGCACACACATCGGTTGCATTTCAAGTGTAACCATCTGTTGAAAAGGTTGGTGAAAATCCCATATTGATGTAATTATATTTCGAAGTTGTTAATTAAACAGTACCATTCGGCAATTTATGCAGTTATACTGCTTAGTAAGCGAAATGATCCATGTAACCGATAATTGGTATTCAAAACACCAATTTTATGAATTTTTTTAGGAAAATTTGGAAAAATGTACTTTTTTGATTTATTATTGGTGGAATTTTTAATCTGTAGTACTCAATCGACGCAAAATTTTATGCTCTATAATTTGTGAATAAGGATTTTTTCTGTAGAGTGAACGGGTTTTGAGTTATTTGCGAAATATTGAAAAAAGTCCGAAAATTTTGCGGTGGTACGTCTAAAACCCACCAGGATAAATGGGACAAACCTCAAATCCCTTCATTTGGATGTAAAATAAAGTGATTAAAACAATTCCTAGCTTTCCGCGAATTTTCAGTTAGTAAAATCCTATTTTTATTGGCCTATTAGTATTATAGTAGCCTTACACAAAGTGAGATGAAATGAGGAAAATTTCCCTTTCCCACTAGGTACCATCACCGGCCCCGTCTTTCTATTCTTTAAATCTAGTCCTACGGCATTGTACTTGTACAAACGCAGTGTAACAGGAATCATCAGGAGATGACTTTAGAGATCGATCGTCTCATAAACGCATATTTTACTCAAACAGTGCTTTGTAAACTATTACTGGTGTCAGATTAATTCTTTTGCAATTTTCTTTCTTATTCATTTTCAGCATATCGTACATCGGCATGCTCAAACTCCAGCCCTCAGGAATAATTAATTTCGAATAGTACTCTTTGCTTTATTTAATCGCACTATTCCTGCGATTATATAAGAGAAACAATACTGTTCATAAATAGTAGTGTCCCACAAACCACAATTGGACGATACGTCTGTATATTATCTTCTGAACTCATACAATAATAATAAAAAAATATATATATTTAAAATAATACAAATAAACATAAAGGACCACGAATATACATTCTATAAATTTTATATATATATATGTGTGTGTGTGTGTGTATTATATATTAATATTATATATAAATATATAATCCATCCTCATTTGTTCATATTGGTATTTTTTTTTCGCTCTAAGAAAAGGTAAGTTAAAGGGGATGGAGATAGGGAAAGAGAACTTTACAGATTATAGGAATTATATTCTGAAGAAGCATGTTCACAAAATATACATCTACTGTCGTGGTAATTTGGATATATTTCAGTATAAATTGCATTTTTATGTTATAAAAGCTAACATTATTATTTTTTTTAGAATTATTTAATTTATACCGTATGTCGTATGTTTCTACCATGTTTGTCCTTTTTTCAGTTTTACTGGCATTTCTTTGCAAGTCTGTGAGCAGAAGCATGAACTTCAAAAGTATATTGCTTGAAAACAATGTGGCATTAAAAACTTCGTATCAGGAATCAAATCGGGATCGCTCATGCACCGAAATGATCAGTTCTTTCGAATAACTCATTAGATCACTAAATTTAAAAATTATTCTACACATTCAGTATCGTAGGAATTTATATTATATATTTTTTTTATATTAAAGCTATTTCTCTGACATTCCATCTGAACACACACACACACACATAAAAAAAAAAGAATATTATTTGTGAAAAAAAAGTTTTTTTTTTTTTTTTTTTTAAATAAAATGAAAAATAAATATTAGAACAAAAGTGCACACCCTATAAACATTATGATTTTTATACAAAAATTTAGAAATGTTTTACGAAATGAAATGAAATGCTTTTTTTAAAATATATCACATGTTTCAATTTGTTAATTTTCTTCTCAAATTTGATCCGTCTTGGTAAATAACCTTAATTTGGTGTCGCAAAGCATGAGCAATCAATTGTCAATTGTGGTAACTCTTATAAATTTCTCTTTAGAGTATTGTTAAAAACAAATGTTATTTTTTTTATATATAATTTTGAGAAATTAATTATGTCTGAAAATTATTTAAAAAAGCATTTAAAAAAAGAGAAAAGAATGAAATCAGCTACAGTTTGAAACAAATATCATTTAAAAAACCACTTTTTTCTCTACTGGATGATGTAAAAATTGAAATTATGAGATATTAAGAAATGATGTATAAGCGATAAGAATAAAAACCGATAGTGCATGGCATTGCTTCCAGTGTCATGCCGTCGGCCTTATCTACATTTTGGAATGCATTTCTAATATTACTAGCCGACATTTGCCCGACTATACAGTTGGTTCGGGGACATTCCAAAAAATTTAATTTTAAGGTGACTGAGAAATACTGGGATATGACCCCTCTGCCGGGAGGATGGCAAGGTGTCAAATTTTTAACTAAGAACCATTTTAGCAATTTCTGTGTTATAAGAAAAGCCTTTTTACAAAATTTATTTTATGTTACAGGGCCTGTGAGATCCCGCCAGTGGAAGTTTTATGGGAGGAGTAAAGGGTGTAATTACCCCTCCCAACCTTTCACATTCGATTATATTATCCCATCTCTTCATATTGTACCTGTTCATGTTATACCTATTCTCTTCATATCATAACTCTTCAGATTCTAACTTTGTCCTTGCTTTTTAGATCACGAATCTGTTTTACAAGGAAGGTCTCCTTAAAGCGCATACTCAGAAAATTTTGAAAAAAATGCTAATGAAGCTACTCATGTATGTAATAAAGAATCAGTCAAATTTAGCTGCGGAATCCCAGTAGAAATTCTGCAAAAAAATAAAATACTTTCGAGTATTTGGCGGAAAAAGACGCGATTTGGCTTAGCAACATTTTTCCTCGCCAAACGCAAACGATCGTTTGCATTTTGAAATTGCTTGCAAAATTATTTATCAATTTATCAATTTAAATATTGTTTTAAATCGTAAAATACGATCGTTAAATTTCATTATATATACATATAAATGTGTACACAACATTATAGCTATAAAAATTTATTTATTATGTAAGTTAAACTTACATAAACAAGTTCAGTAAGAAAAAAGTTTTTCTTTAAAGATTATTTGTCATAACAGCGCATTTTTTGAAATTTCATTCCGTCGCCAACCAGTGATAAATCACCAAATAAACGAAAATTTCATATTTTTTTTACGGACGTTATATCGAGGTTCCGCAGAAATTTTTTTATAGACGTATATACCCTCATGAGATGAACATTCTGTAATTTTTTCAAAATTTTCTGAGTATGCGCTTATGAAGACCTCCCTTGTTAGTAATCAAAATCAATTTCACAAAAAAAGCGTTTCAACACGATCAATTTCCACGCTCATACGAGATCAAAGAGCGGTTGAATGATCAGAAAGCATTTCCTGAACGTGAATGAAATAGTAAAGAGCCGCGTCGTCTCCGAAGGGGGAATATTAAATTTCTTTTTTAAATTTGTCATTTGTCATTTGTTTTTTAAATTTGTCATATTTTTAAATTTTTGTCATTGCTCTTCAGATCACGAATCTGTCTTAGTAATCAAAATCAATTTCACCAAAAAAACGTTTCAACACGATCAATTTCCACGCTCATACGAGATCAAAGAGCGGTTGAATGATCAGAAAGCATTTCCTGAACGTGAATGAAATAGTAAAGCGCCGCGTCGTCTCCGAAGGGGGAATATTAAATTTCTTTTTTAAATAATTATAAAAATCTTTTTCCTATTATTTTCATAACTTATATTTTATTGATATTTAAATGATTTAATATCTGTAAAGCTTAAAGAAAAAAAAATCATTATTTTTTGTTGCTTTCTGGAAATAATAAATCATCTAAGTTGTAGCCCTTTCCCACGCGAGAATACACATTTTGAAATCTTTAACTTTTGCTTTAGAATATTCTTTGTATAAAATCTTTTAATTTCATTGAACAGCTAAAAGTAATGAAATTAATTTTTTAAATTGCACAGCGTTTTCTTTTTAAAAAGTTCCTACAATTGCACTTTTTAGTGAAACCCCAAAATACTTTTTTACTCTACAAATGAATTAAATTCAGGGATAAAATAATGAATTTGATGTCCACGGAGTCCAAACTGGTCCAGACCCTTCGTCATATTTCTTAAACACAGTTTTATCAAACTAAAGAGCACATTTTAAGCATTCTATTTTTGATTAAGATGAAATTTTTAGACCCCCCCCCCACTTTTCCATGCAAAGAATTAAATAAATAAAATCATAGATATTTGACGCCTTACAAATACTTCTAACTAATTGGATTCAGTTTTAAATGTAGTTTTATAATTTTTCTGTTGTAACTGCTTCTTTATCTATGTATCATAATTTTTTTTTTATTTATTTAACTGAAAAGCTAAGTAATCAAATTAAATTTTTAAATTGCACTTACATGAATCTAATAAAAACATTCTTTTTTCTTAAATAGATGCTTTTATTTAATTTAATTTGGTTAATAATCTTTTTATTAAAGCCAGACTAGTATTTTTAAACTCTCAATTTTATATTTCATAATCAGGAAATCAATCAAACCAAACAGGAAGCAGATATTAATGTTCAAGGACATAGACAAAGTAGGGGCTCCCGGTTCTCAAGCCCTTCCCATCCAAATAAAGACAATTTTTTAAACCATACAAATTGTTAAAAATCTATTATTTTTCATCTTAAATTTTTGATTATTCATCGCTGACAAAACAACTCTGTACATAAAAAAATACTGTAAATATTAATAAAATTTGTAGTAGAAATGAAATTAGTAAATCTGCAGGATCCTCAAACATCGTTTCTGCAGCTTTATACTAAAATCATTTTATTCGTTAAGTATAACATTTTAAAAACATATACAGTAAGATCGATATAGGATAAAAAATTCTTCATTTAAAAATAATTACAAGCATGCAGCTTTAGATTAAAGTCTTAAAAACATTTACCTGTGGGGCACAGGACATACTCAAATTCTTTTTTTATTTGTGTGTGTGTGTCACTTTCATAAAGTGTTCTACATCCAGGAATTTTTTATTTATTTTTATATTGGCATTTATACATCATCTTAAATTTATGGTATATAATGTCTGTAATTAAAAATAAACGAATAAAATATTTTCAGATTTTTAACATACAATCCAATGATATCCTGTTAAAAAGTCGCCTTGTGACACTTACAGCGCCCTTTTTATTTGCAAAATGATAACTTGCTTTTTCGGTGACTTCATGCATTTGAAGTTTCTCCTCCATATTATTTCTTTCCCCGTGACGCGCGTGCATCATTCCGGTAAAGTTTGCTTTGCCTCAGTACTTCAGGACGCGCAAAGCACCAGATTTGCTAAATCGCATTGTCTAACAGTGAGATCGGCGTAGCATACAGCATATTTTAACTATAGTTCTACTCATATACCTTCTAATAAATAGCAATTAATCTTCTAGTATGTTTGCTCTGAGGTTCTACTGTGCTTTGGTAACGCTACGGAACACGAGACATCACCTCACATCTTGGGCTTTGCATCTTGGTAACATTGAGAAATTAAAGCATATTTTCCTTCAAACACTTCTTGTAAAATATTACTGGTATGCGATGACTTTTTTTTTCTTATTTTTTATTATTGGCATCTGCCTTTAGGAATGGTCGAACTGCCGCACTCTCTCGATACATTATTTTCGAGTGGTACTCTTTGCGTTATATACTCGTAGATTTTCTGCGATTAAATAAGAGACAGAATACTATTCATAAATAGTAGTGCCCCACAAACCACAACTGGGCCATACGTTTGTATATCATCTCCAAAACTCGTTCAATAAAATAATAATAATAATAATAATAATAAATTAATTAATAATAAATAATAATAAAAAAAGAACCACAAATGTACATTCTACAACTGGGTCATACGGTTGTACATCATCTCCCAAACTCGCTCAATAATAAAAATAATAATACAGATAACCATAAATAACCACAAATATAATTCAATAATACAATACAATACAATACATTCTACACGATTTATATATATATATATAATCTATCCTCATTTGTTCATATTATTATTTTTTTTTCTGTTTAAGAAAAGGCAAATAAAGGGGAGTGGAGATGGGGAAGAGACAATTTTACAGATTGTAGAAACTATATTCTATAAAGGAAACATGTACACATAATATACATCTCTTGTCACGGTAATTTGGATATAGTGTGGTTATTTCATTACAAATTACATTTTTATGTTATAAAAACTCACATTATATTTTTTTAGAATTACTTAATTTATACCGTATATTTCTACCATGTTTGCCATTGTTTTAGTTTAACTGGCATTTTTTTTTCAAGTCTGTGGGCAGAAGTGCCAACTTCAAAAGTACATTGTTACAAAACAATCTGGCATCAATCTAGGGGCAAAAAACCTCATTTCAGGGATCAGTTCTTTTTAGTAATTCGTCAAATCTCTAAATTTAAAATTCGTCTACACATTTAATATAGTAGGAATTTATTATATATAAATTTTGAAAAATTTTAGTAAATTAAATCAAAATTCTTTTTTAAATATAGCACTATTTTCAATTTGTTAAATTGTTTTTCTTTCCACAGCTTTGTTACGTCTGGGTAACCTTAATTTGCTCTCATCCAGCATGCGCAATCAATTGCCAATTGTGATAACTATGACAGTTTTTCTTCAGTTCCTTTAGAGTATTGTAGCAAACAAATGTTTGTTGTTCAGATATATTTTTGGAAAATCATGCTTGAAAATTGTATAAAGAATTCAGCTACAGTTTGAAACAAATTTCATTTAAAAGTACGCTTTTTTTATCTTTACAACTATTGGATGTTGTGAAAATTGAAATTACGCGATATTAAGAAATGATAGATGACCGATAAAAATGAAAGCGATAGTGCATGCCGTTGCGGAATGTATTTCTAATATTGCTAGCCCAGCTTTGCCCGATTTTACAGTTGGTTCGGAGACAATCTAAAAAATTTTATCGTAAAGTGCATAATAAATACTGAGATAGGATTCCCCCTGCTTTCCGGGTGTGTGGTTACGTGTCCATTTTTTAACTAAGAACCATTTTAGCAGTTTCTGTGTTAGAATATATGTCATCTTACAAAATTTCATCTCATTTTACAGGGCGTGAGAATTAGCACCATTGTTAGGTTTCTAGGAGGAGTAAAGGGTGTAATTACGCCTCCCAACCTTTGACATTCTATTATTTTGCTGTATCTCTTCATATGATAACTCTACTTATCACAACTCTTCATATTATAACTAGGTGCAAAATGTTTTAGTTCCTAATTTATATTAAGTCTCAAAATATGTAAAATTATCAATAAATTGACTATTTTGAAAATATCGGATTTATATATAGGGTGCTTCAAAAGTCTCTTGACATTTTCCTGAAAAATGCTTTTAATAAAGAACTTGTTAATACAAATAAAAAGTACAAGGTATAATCAATGCGTTTCAATGTGGTTGCCCTGTAATCTTGTACATAGGCTCCACCACCTCTCTTGGGTGACGCGAAAGACTTCTGTAAGCATATGTGGTATTATTTGTGATGTTGCATCAGTTATTCGTTGTTTTAGTTGTTCAATTGTGTGGATCTTCACTGCGTACAACTTCGACTTCATGAACCCCACACAAAAAAGTCTAGGGACAGTGACGTAGCCAGGGTGGGGGTTAAGATGCTCTAGCCACGACTAATTTTTTTTCTTTATTAAACCGAAAAATTTTCTGAAATTAATGAAGACGAAGAACACTTTATAATATTAGTGGTAAACAGAGCGCTTGGACACCCTCCCTGGCTACGCCATTGTCTGGGGGTGTTGAGTGAGGAGTGCGACGTCGCGGTTCACGCAGACTGTGGCAGGATGTACGCTAAGGAAGGTAGAGGAATACACAGCTTTAGATTCATTTGAATAGATTTCTAATGAAAAAACGCTGGATACGTGATTCACGTATCCAGCGTTTACTGGAGTTCCTTTACCTGCGATCTTTTCTGTTGAGCTGATTAAAATATCAGACCAGATTCTCTGATCAATAAGGTTAACTGGATGAATTATGCCCTCCAGTTTCGACCGGGATAGCTCAGTGGTAGAGCGTGGCGGCTTCAGCCAAGCGATCCCAGGTTCAAATCCTGGCCCGGACATTTTTCGTCCAGTTGGAAAATTACTACTCGTATAGTGGATTTACTTAAGTACAAATTGTATTTTTTATGTTATGAAAGCTAACATTATTTTCTTATAATAATTTAATTTTATGAATGTTTCTACCACGTTTGTCATTGTTTCTGTTTAACTGGCATTTTTTTTTGCAAGTCTGTCAGAAGAAGCTTCAACTTCAAAAGCACATTGTTACAAAAGAATGTGGCATGTGCAAAACAGCTCGTTTCAGGGATCAGGTCGGGATCGCCCGAAATGATCAGTTTTTTTTAGTAACTGATTAGATCTCTAAATTTTAAAATTCGTCTACATATTCAGTATACTGGGAATTTATTTTATAACATTTTTTAAATAAAAGTTATTTCTCTGACACTCAATCTATTCAAAAGGAGGGAAAAATAAAGAAGTAGATTAGGATTTGTGAAAAATAAAGTAATATTTTTATGTAAAATAAAATAAAAATTACAACCGGAACAGTGTAATTTTTATACAAAAGTTTAGAAATATTAAAATAAATGAAATCAAAATTCTTGTTTAAATATAGTGCAGTTTTCAATTTGTTAAATTGCTTCTCTTTTCCCAGCAAATTTATTCCGTCTTAGTAAAAACCCTAATTTGCTTTCATCAAGCATGGGAAATGGGAAATTAATTTCCAGTTGTGATTACTCTGATAGTTTCTTCTTAATTTCTTTAGAGTATGGCAGCAAAACAAATATTTGTTGATGAAATATATTTTTGAAAAATCGTGGTTGAAAACTACTTAAAAAAATCATATAAAAAAAAAAAAAAAGAAAAGAAAAAAATCAATGAACTGAATTACACTTTGAAACAAATTTTATTTGAAAATACACTTTTTCTCTAATGGATGATGTAAAAATTGAAAGTGGTAAAAATGAAAGAGATACTGAATGTCGTTGAGACCATAGTCATGACCTTGGCTTTTTCTACATTTTCGAAAACATTTCTAATATTACTAGCCGAGCTTTGCACGATTTATAGTTGGATTTTACATTCTAAAAATTTTAATCTTAAAGTGCCTAATATATTAGTTTTAGTATGTTTGTCGTCTTTAAGAAATTTAATTATTTGATGCTTTACTTTGAATATCTAGTTTACATACTAGACCCCCAAACAGTTCTCCTGGAGGGTGGCAGAGTGTCAAATTTTTAACTAAGAGCCATTTTAGAAGTTTCTGTGTCATGAGATATGCCATTTTACAAAATTTCATCTCATTTTACATTGTCTGAGAGATCCCCTCCGTGGCAGTTTCTTGGGAGGAGTAAAGTTGTATGGGAGGAGTAAAGTGTGTAATTACCCTAACAACGTTTGACATGTGCATGGCTTCGCAAAATTATTTTTTTTTTAATTTCCTTTTTGTCAGCGGCATTATTTAATAATTTCCTAATTAAGGATTTTCGGTAATATGCTTTTACACTGAGAATGATACCCAGGTCTAATGGCTGCGACTTAGTTCTGCAATTAGCTGGTATAAAATAAACAAACACATTTGTAAGTCCTGGAATATTTGGAGAATGCGTAGGACAACTATCGATCAAAAGTAGAATTTTCCTTTTTTTCCTTGCGCATTTTCACATCTAATTTTTTAACCCAATCAATAGAAATAGATGATGTCATCCACGATTTGTTGTTGTTTTTGTATTCGCAAGGTTTTATTTTAATGTTCTTAAAACACCATAGGTTGCTTTGATTTGCCTATAACTAGTGAGGGAAATGTCTTTCATCCATCCGCACAGTAAAACAGTCAATCGCTCCTTACTGTGTTTTCCACCAAAACAATTTTCGTTCTTATATGTCAAAGTTTCATTAGGCATTATATCTCGTCTGCATTAAAGATATTATCGTATCCATCTAATATCACCTCTAATTCACCTTTCCAATCTTCAACTATTTTTCATCCACTGAGCCACTTTCGCCACATATGCTTTTAAATGCAAGTCCATATCTTCCTTTAAATTTCGCTAGCCAAGCAGCCGAATCTTGAAAATTTTCCAATCCAAATTTTCCTGCTAAAATTACAGCGCTTTCTTTGAATATTACTCCGGAAATTGAAATTGGAAGCTCTTGCTTCATGAAAATGTAGAAGTACTTTATGAAATTCTTCTGATCGGCCGCCTTGAATTTTTTGCCGTTTGGAAACTAATCCATAATTTTGTACTCCTTCAAGATTTTTTTCCCTTTTTTTTTGCTAAAATGCTTTTGAATGTAGACTCCAACAGATTAACATTTTTGCAAATTGGACTTTTGGTATACCAAAACTTTTATCCCACTCTTCAATAATTTTCACTTTTTCCTGTAGTGTAAGATGCTTTCGTTTCGATGCCATTATTCCTTATTTCTACTCAGAATTTGGATTCGCTCGGGAAATGAGCAAATACTAATCTAAACCCCTAACTAAACTCACTCTCTGACAAAGAGCTGTGTCCGACCGGTTGGAGAGGAGGAATGGAATGTGCCATTGGAGGATGGAGGGGAGGAATGGAACGTGCTTTTGGACAAAGCGAGGGGTGGAGGAAGAAAACGAATCACCACATTCCGGACAATTACACCCCTCTCCTTTAACTATACTCGTCTGAATTGCAAGAAAACTTGTTTTTCTATCACAGGAAGTTCCCATGCTTAATATGTTTAAAAGGCGACAATTCTGGATCCACTACACTTCTGTTATAGCGTACTTTTGAGGTTCAGCAGAACTACCTGATTGGCTTGTCGTATTGTCAATCAAACTAATAAGTAACAACCCACACACGCGGTCACATTTGCTGACGGACGGAGCAAGAGCCCTGTTCTGTTGAAGTAGAAAAGAAAGCAGCACGTTTTTTTCTTTTGCGTAAATGAGAAAACTATTTCAATCTATGGTTAAAATCACATTTCAATAAATAATAGATAACAATATTTTATTTTTATTCCTGGAACTGTTTTTCAGTTTTCCGGAAAACGTAATTTTTTGAGTTGACACTCTTCAAATAAGCGTGCAATATGTAAAAAAAAAAAAAAAAAAAAAAAAAAAAAACTTATCAGTAAATCAACCCATCTAAGGGGGCACGAAAAATTGAAAGTGCCCTGGGCACAAAAACTTGCTAGTCGGGCCCTGATCCCAATGTAATGCTAAATGACCTCAAACTGATTTTGCCTTTGAATTACACACTGTTTTGCTTTAATTTTTATAAATTTGCTTGGGTCAAGGTAAAATTTTTATGCTACGGAGATGTATTATATTGCTTTATTTTTTTCCATCCATGTTTGCCCTGGATGGAAAAAAAAAAAAAAAAGATAGTTTCAGCCCTGTATGAAAGGCAGAAACTATACATGATAGAATCCTTAATTAGCAATAAGGAAGTATTAAGTAATCATAAGCATAAAATTATAGGAGCAAGTTTTTGTGTTTTTATGTTAGCCTGCACACATTTCACCAACAGCAGCTTTTATTTTTTGCATATGAAAATATTAAATTTGAAATAATGCTTTGATGTAGAAATAAAATCGCTTTGTTTGTGATATTATCATTTTTTGTGTGTGTATTTTAAATGAAATGAATGAAAAGTTTATGTTTTAAATGAAATGAATAAAATACAAATGATGGTGATGGGAACAATATTTAGCAATTTATTATCTGTGCCTGGCTAACATAAAAGTACCCAAGTTTCTTTTAAAAAGAGGTAACATTCAACATACAAAACATATATTTCAAAAGAATTTTATTTGTTATCTAAATAGAATTATTTATCAGTAATTTTCAAATTAACTACCATTTTAGGATTACTATCACACAGATAATTTGGTTTAAATTCCAAAAATGGTTACGTGTTATTGATTTCTGATAAGTTAACACTCAGTAGGAAAGTGATATTTTATAAGTTTCTCAAAGTTACATAATAAAAAGGTTAATAACTGGTGATTTTAATTGATATTATTTTTTAAAAAATGATATTTAATCTTTTTCAAAATAATTTTGACCATAAAAAATGTTATTCTAAGGAAGATAGTGTTAGGCCTAATGATCCTATAGTAAAAAATATCTAATTGACAAAAAGTTATTATAACTGAATTCATAATTAATAAAAAGAAAACTGCCCAGTTAAACTGAGGGCATTGAGCTCACAGGCTATTCACACTAATTGTATATTATACTCTTATTTCAAAGAATTTGAAATAAGCCCCTCGAAAAATAAAGAAATTGACAATAATATTAATGGGGGTCATCTCCCCGTTACTCCCCTCATAGTTAACTAATGAACCCCTTAAACTAATCAGGGAATCCTCTAATTACAATGAATATATATACAAAATTTGAAGAAAATCTGATCATTCTGCATGAAAAACCCATTTATCTAAATTAAAGAGGGGATTATCCCCCCTTTATACTTAACCAATGAACCCCCAAAACTATTCACAGAAGCGCATTCTCAAAATGAACCTATATACAGAATTTGAAGAAAATGGTATAATTCTGCATGAAAAACCCATTTATATAAATTATGGGGGATTAGCCCCCCGTCCCCCCCCCTTTATACTTAACCAATCAATCCCGAAAACTAATCAGGGAAGCGCCTTAACACAGTGAACCTATAAACAAAATTTGAAGGAAAACGGAATAATTCTGCATGAAAACCCATTTATATAAATTAAGGGGGGATTAGCCCCCCGTTCCCCCCCTTTATACTTAACCAATCAATCCCGAAAATTAATCAGGGAAGCGCCTTAACACAGTGAACCTATATACAAAATTTGAAGACAATCGGATAATTCTGCATGAAAAACCCATTTATCTAAATTAAGGGGGGTTAGCCCCCCCGCTCCCAACTTTATACTTAACCAATGAACCTTCAAAACTAATCAGGGAAGCGCCTTATCAAAATGAACCTATATACAAAATTTGAAGAAAATGGGATAATTCTGCATGAAAAACCCATTTATCTAAATTAAGGGGGATTAGCCCCCCCCCGTTCCCCCCCTTTGTACTTAACCAATCAATCCCGTAAACTAATCAGGGAAGCGCCTTAACACAGTGAACCTATAAACAAAATTTGAAGGAAAACGGATATTTCTATGAAGAGTTATCGCGTTACGTACATACGTACATACATACAGAACCGGCGGGCACATAAGCTCTCAGGCTTTGATAGCCTGTGAGCTAAAAATATAGCTAATACCCCTGAGAGGTAATAAAAATATTTACCATTTTAATAAGAGCTTTTCAATAAATAAAAATTAAAGTAGTAATTTTGTTTACATTAATATTACTATTTTGCCACACTTTGTTTACACTAAATAAGGAACAATAAAGTTTTCTCTATCTTTATTTTCAAATACAGATATAAAAAGTTTTGTAAAATAATTATAATAATACTCATGAGATGTATAAAGACTAAAGAGCAGACATTAATATTAAATTTTAAACTATTATATAAATTTATATTAGAAGAAATTTTTGTATTCTTATATATTTAAACTAGTCTAATTAAAAATATTTATAACTTTGTTAAATCAGGATGTTAAATTTCTGTAATTTGGTAACTACAATAATCTAACACTCAATCACTTAAATACATATAAACACGTAAATGAATACATTTTATAATACATATATATGTTATGTTATACCCATGTCAAAAGTTTTTTTTTTTTTTTTTTTTTTTTTTTTTTTTTTAATGGAATTATGTGTTTTAAGGTTAAAGTATTAAATAGGCAGTTATTTTGGAAATCTCCCATTACTAAAATAGATTGAAATTACTTTTATTCTTTGAAATTTTACCTGAAAACAGGCATGTTAAATCACTGTTTAATGTTATTAAATAATATGCAAATAATACACAGGTGCTTAGAATTATTCATTAGAAATAAATATAATGGACATAAAACTCAATGCTTATTAAACCTGAAATTGCTTTATTCAGCTCTCTGCCCTTTTAGGTAGATTTCGTAAGAAATACTACCTATTACATTCTCACCTAAGTTGGAAATTTTGAAAAATTTTTGCAGATCTACGCCGATCATGACTCCCAGAACCCAAAACCACCCCCAGTTCAAAACTTTATATATCTATCTATCTATCTATCTATCTATCTATGTCACTTTTTTCTGACCACGATAACTGGAAAAATTCTGCATTAATCTTTTACAAACTGATACATAAAATCAAGGGGCATAAAATCTCAGTCAAGTTCGTTAATGGGCAAAATCGAACCAAGGGGGGGAGGGTGGGGGGGGCTTTTTGTGCAAACAGAAAAAACCCCATAATTTCTTAATTATGATACATATCGAATCCGTTTCAAGTTATTATTACTTCTAGGAGAAGGGCCGAAAATGTATGTATGACAGATTTTTGATATAATTAAAAATGGCCCCAAGGGGGGGAAAAAAGGGGGGTTTTAGAAGAAAAAAAATCATAGCTTCGTCATTTCACAAGATATCAAATTCGCGTAAATTTATTATTAATCCTCTTAATATTATCTAAAACTTTTATATTGACAAGTTTTTTATAGGACCAACCGTTATAGCAAAAAAAAAAAAAAAATTAAAAAAAAAAAAAATCCCTGCCGGCTCCGCCTGCAAACAAGTTGTTTTTCAAAGTAGGCGGTTCCAACTCCCGCATATTTTCGAAACTGATACATAAAATCAAGGGGCATACAGTCTCGGTCAAGTTCGTTAATGGACAAAATCGAACCAAGGGGGGGGGGGGGCTTTTTGTGAAAACAGAAAAAAATTCATAATTTCTTACTTATGATGCGTATCGAATCCGTTTGAAGTTATTATTACTTCTAGGAAAAGGGCCGAAAATTTATGTATCACTGATTTTTGATATAATTAAAAATTGCCTTAAGGGGGGGGGGAAGGGGGGTTTAGAAGAAAAAAATTCATAACTTCGCCAATTCTCAAGATTTCAAATCCGCTTAAATTTATTATTAATCCTCTTAATATTATTTAAAACTTTTATATTGACAAGTTTTTTATAGGACCAACCGTTATAGCAAAAAAAAAAAATTAAAAACAAAAAAATCCCTGCCAATTCCGCCTGCAAACAAGTTAGGTTTCGAAGTAGGCGGTTCCAACTGCCGCATCATCGTAAAATGGTCATTTCTTCCGCAATTCCCGACAAACAGGCGCCCCACGGTCTGCGTCTTCGAAATCTACCTGCGCCTGTAGGCCGAGCCGTCAGGGATTTTTTTAAATGTGGTAATCCATTTATAAAGTTTCACAATCAATTTATTAAATCAAGTTCGGCTAGCAGATGTACACTTTCAAAGCAGAAGAAGAAATTACACTTCTGCTTTCAAAAGAGACACCAGCTGGCCAATTAATTCAGAAATTCAATTAAAAGAAAAGTCCATATTTCATTTTATACTGAATACGTCTTATAGAAAAGAATCACTTCATGGCAGCTATGTAACTGAAAAAGAACTGCAAATGATGACTCTTCTTTTAATCAACTGATAACAGTAAATGATGATTCTTCTTTTATTCAGCTTATAATATTAAATATTCCTCTTTAATAGCACAACGAAATAATTGAAAACAGCTTAAATCTACTTTTTAAAATATCCATATCGTCACAAAACAAACTTGTCATTCCCCTCAGAGCGAGACTTGTAAACAAGTAGGAGGCTCTATTTCCATCCAGCGATAGCCGTGATTGGCTCAGAAGTACGCTAGAACAGAAGTCTAGTGGATCGAGAATGGGGAAGTTGCACTCACTTTAAATTATGCATTATTTTATATTTAATTGATGAAGACAACTTTACATACCTCAAAACTTAACTCGGAATCGAAAAAATAATTTAAACTGTGTAGTTATTGGAGTTTTAAACTCCACTAAAAGCAAAACAAAACCACGTGATTGGAAAACGCGACGGGATTGGTTTGACGTCACTACACATGAAACGGGGAATTGTGCTTAGAGCCGAGTGCCCACAGGCTGTTTTATATTGCTTTCTATGTACTATAAACATCTTTTAAAGACTCGTTTACACAAAAACAAAAATTAAAGTCAAAAGATATTTTATCATATCTAAATATAATGCACTATTAATTTATACATTTGCATTAATTTTCATTTAGAAAAGTATTGAAGTTGGTCGGATTCGAAAAATACAAAATTATGTCTTTTGGAAATAGTTTTTTATTTTTTTAATTCAAATTTGCTTTTAGGAGAGAAAAACTGCATTTCATGTGGGTAAAAATACAGGAAGCTAAAGCTAAAAGGCACGTATATTGTTCACTTACTCTGATTTATTTAAACGAAATAAGAATGATACTTTTATTACAAAAGAAATCGTAAGTAAAATTGCATTTATATAGTTCTTGAAATGCATTATTTTCTTAATTCATTTTAATGCTTAATAATTCGTTTTAATATGAATATAATTTCATGTTATGCAGGTTATATTACGGATAAAAAATGTACTCAAATTAATTATGAGAAAACGAAATTTTAAGCAACAATGCAGAAAAAAAAATGCTTTATTTAATACTGATTTATTGAATAAAAATTTTAATTAAATACTGGCAATAATAATTGTGTATTCACTCTTCAGAAAAAAAAATTACTGCAACATACATGAGTAAATTTATTACTATTGTCTTTTATTTTCTCTTTTTATGTACTTACTTAAAAATAATTATTAAATTAAATATATTTTTAAATACACATCTTTTATAAGCATCCAATGTTTATTTTGATAATCAAGCCTCCTTTTATGATAGGAATTCGTATTTTTTCAAAAAATGTCCAATATAATATTATAATTTGGCGTGGCCACCGAAGCTTAATGGGAAAATTCACCGCTTTTTTTTTACGCTTGGTAGAAAATGAGAGCTAATAAATTTATTAAAATAAATGTATAATCTTTGTTTTTTTTTTCTGTTTTAAGGTATGGAAAGAGGAAAGAAAAAAAAAAGCATTATTTAAACTACCTTTTTAGGATTGCTAAATTGATTTCTCAACGTATAATCAAATTCAATTAATATAGAAAAGTGTAAAAATAATTTAATTATCGTTTTATTATTATTTGCTTACATATAATTTTTGAATGGATGCAGTACTTTTTGTTTGTTTGAAATATAGTTTCTCAGAATGTCCTATTTTTGGATTTATCAGGTTCTAAAGATTTTATATCTTTATTTTCCTCAATGTTCTAACTTTCGTAAAAAATAAAAATAATGAAAATATTTGAAAATCTTGTTAAAGAAAGCAGCATCTTAATTTTGAAAATAAGCATTATACTGCACAAAGCTTTTTAAAAACAGAGCGAGATGTGCTGAGAATTTGAATATGTTGTTGAAGTAGAGCCCACTCTTTTCACTTTTGAAAACAGCCATACTCGTAAACTTTTTACAGTGATATATAAAGAAATCAAGATATATTACCATTCAAGGTTTATTCTTTGTTTGAACAATGCATTAGTATCATAAGGGCAGGGCATTATGTTGAGAGATATTATGCTATAATATCACAATGGTTTTTAAATTCAATTCACAGGTAAGGCATGAATTTGCATGATTAATTTTTTTAATTATTTGGATGGTAGGGATTATATATTAATTTAGCAACAAAAATTTAACATTGAACCAAAGAATAAAGAAAACATTTATAGATCATGAACGAAAATTCAAATATACTATCATTCTTTTAATGTTTAAAATGTTAATAACAACATTAAAATTTAAATTTACACAGTGATGTCACTGGATCCTAAAAATCCTGGGTCCCAGGGACCCAGGATTTTCAAATATCTGGGTCCCTTTTTTATAAAAGCGGGTCCCCATTCATAATAATTCAAATTCATATTTTAAAGGAACAAGTGAATTTGCTTATTTGGAAAAGAGAAATGCAATAGTTATTGTTTTGATAATAATAAAATAATGAATAATTAAAACCAGTATTTCCCAATCAAATAAGATATTTCTTTTTTAAACTATTAAGATAAATTTTCTTTGCCTTTTTTTAAATGTAAATGCTTAATTATAAAATAATGATTATTTGAGTGTAGAAGATAACAAGTATCACTAATATTTGCATTTCCGGACGGATTTATTGAAAAGGACATTTTTGTTGGATAAAATAATACTTTTGTTGAGTAAAGGGGCACTTTTTGTTGAATGAATGGACGCTTTGATTAAACTTCCCATTGGATTTTTTGTCAGCCTAGATCAGTGTTAGAATCAAACATTTTCTTTGGAAAGGAGTTTCAGGAATTATTCTGAATTAAAAAAAATATTTTCTGAAATTCACAGCAAATTTTCTGAAAGGTTACGTTACAGCAAAAAAAAAAGGGGGGGGGGGAGGGAATCCTCTCTCAGCACTATTTTTGTTGTTGTAGGTCAGATTAACTAACTTTTGATTCGAGTCAATTTCAGGCTGAGTGAATTTCGCATTTTTTCCTTGGCCTTTGGACGATATTCACGTTTTTTCAGAGATCCTTCGACGAAATTTACCGTTTTTTAGAGATCCTTCGACGAAATTTACAGTTTTTTTGGCGGCCTTTCGACGAAATTTGCCGTTTTTTTTTTCGAGATCGACGAAATTTGCCGTATTTTCGAGGTTCTTCGACGAAATTTGCCGTATTTTCGAGGTTTTTCGACGAAATTTGCCGTATTTTCGAACTCCTTCGACGAAATTTATCGTTTTTTGGCGATTCTTCGACGAAATTTGCCGTTTTTTACCGGTCCTCCGACGAAATTTGCCGTTTTTTCGAGATTCTTCGACGAAATTTGCTGTTTTTTCGAGATTCTTCGACGAAATTTGCCGTATTTTCAAGATTCTTCGACGAAATTTGTCGCTTTTTCGAGATTCTTCGACGAAATTTGCCGTTTTTTCGAGGTTTTTGCGACGAAATTTGCCGTTTTTTTTCGAGATTCTTCGACGAAATTTGCCGTTTTTTCGAGATTCTTCGACGAAATTTGACGTTTTTTTTTCGAGATTCTTCGGCGAAATTTGCCGTTTTTTCGAGATTCTTCGACGAAATTTGCCGTTTTTTTCGAGATTCTTCGATGAAATTTGCCGTTTTTTTCGAGATTCTTCGACGAAATTTGCCGTTTTTTCGAACTCCGACGAAATTTACCGTTTTTTTTGGCGATTCTTCGACGAAATTTGCCGTTTTTTTAGCGGTCCTCCGACGAAATTTGCCGTTTTTTCGAGATTCTTCGACGAAATTTGCCATTTTTTCGAGATTCTTCGACGAAATTTACCGTATTTTCGAGATTCTTCGACGAAATTTGCCGTTTTTTCGAGGTCCTCCGACGAAATTTGCCGTTTTTTCGAGATTCTTCGACGAAATTTGCCGTTTTTTCGAGATTCTTCGACGAAATTTACCGTATTTTCGAGATTCTTCGACGAAATTTGCCGTTTTTTCGAGGTTCTTCGACGAAATTTGCCGTTTTTTCGAGGTTCTTCGACGAAATTCGCCGTTTTTTCGAAGTTCTTCGACGAAATTTGCCGTTTTTTCGAGATTCTTCGACTAAAATTTGCCGTTTTTTCGAGGTTCTTCGACGAAATTTGCCGTTTTTTCGAGATTTTTCGTCGAAATTTGCCGTTTTTTCGAGGTCCTTCGACGAAATTTGCTGTTTTTAGGCGATCCTTCGACGAAATTTGCCGTTTTTTTGGCGATTCTCCGACGAAATTTGCCGTGTTTTTAGCGATCCTTTGACGAAATATGCCGTTTTTTCGCGATCCTTGAACGGATTTTGCGATTCTTCGAAGAATTTACGCGTCCCATGGGACGCGTAAGAACTATTTTTTTGCATCCCAACTCCAATTTTTCGCGTAATTGACGCGCTATAGCGCGTCCGCGGCATCGCTGATACATAACATTGCTTCAAATACATTTAGAATTATTATATTTCTGCATAATATTTCTCTTTTGGCCTTTTTATTTTTTTTAAAAATATTGTTAATTTATAACAAAAATAAAACAGATAATTTTTAAACTAAACATCTGAAAAGTTCTATAAAGCATAAAACCTTCAATCCCACATTCTGAAAATTTCACAAAACTTACAGTATTTAAAATAATTACTTGATTGTTTTTCCTGTGTGTAGTGTAGTCCAGATATCTGTTTAGGAAGAAATTGAGTCCTTTAAAGTACCCTTCACAAAATTTTTCATATTAAAACAGGAACCTTCACAATACATTCCACCTTAAAACAAGACCCTTCACAAAAATTTTTGTCTTAAAAGTAGGCCTTTCACAATTTTTTTTCCATCGCCAAACTAAACCTTTTACAAATATAATTATTTAAAAGAAAAATCTGACCTGACACAAAACAACTGAAGACGTCAAAGAATCTATTTATGTAGCTTTTACATATATAAAGAATTTTGTCAAAAATTCATAAACAAGAAACTGAATATAACAGTTATTTCAAATTCACAAAATTATAATTAGTTTTTTCACAAATATGAAATACTTTTCACAATTTCACAAAAAAAGAACCCTGTGAGAAAAGTCTGGATAGGTCCCTGGAAACATTTTTTGAAAAATTATTAAACTTTTCTCGTGTATATTTATATAAAATTCTGTAAACCTGTCTTAAAGCTACCTTAGCACATTTCGCTTTTTCTAATAACTTTAGCTGTTTTTCAAAGATTCAAAATAGTTTATTTAACAATTAAAGAGATAAAACATATAGTGGAACCAAGCAAAATTCATAATTTAAGTATAAAATATAAATACAAAAACCCTTTTATAAGTTGACTCACCCTCCCTAATGAAATAAATCCTATTTGTACCAGTTTATTTTATATTGTGCTATATATATATATATATAAGTATAAGTATATATATATATAAGTATACCTTATTCTATAAAATACAATATTGTAGAACGAGTATTAACTTGTACCGATACTTTATTTCTACTTCGAGATCTGGAGATGAAAATTCTTAGAAACGCGATGAAATAAAAATATCACTTGGAATTCACAGTACTATTTATTCATTACAGCAGTTTATAATACTTTTAATTTGTTATACTAATCATTTTTAAGAAAAGAAAGAAATCGTCCAGCGTAAAGTAAGCCGCCCCCATAGGAAATAACAGGGAGAAATACAGCGAGGGTTTGTTTACATGTGTAGTGACGTCAGAACAGCTTTCGTCACGTGACGTGGCTTTTTCCCGCCACGGCAAAAATTGCGTTTTAAAAGTTAATTTAATGAGTTATACAAGTTTCAAATATATGTAAAAATGGTATCAAAATGTTCGTATTTTTACACTGTATCAGATGCAAGTTAAATTAAAAAACGTGCAATTTCCCCATTGTCACGTTTAAAAGGACTCCAAACAAACAAACAAACAAAAAAAGCATGGAAACTGTTGTTAAATAGAAAAAAAATGTCGTCTTTAAATAGAGACTTTTGTACTCGAAGGAGCCGGGACTACAAAATACCGTCCTAAAATAGAGATCGTCGTTAAGTAGAGCGATGTTAAACGGCGAACCAATCGTATTTGAATAAATCTAAATCAGTTTAAAATCATCAATATGAAATTATTTTAATAAACACTATCCTAAAATATTGTCCGAACTAGGAAGATAAAGCGTTATTTATTTATTTTTCTTTCTGTTTTATTTTTTCCTTTTTTTTTTTTAACTAAAAATGTTGCAAAAGACATATTTATTTCGAAAACTTCTGTACAGGGTGCCCCAAAATATTGAAATGCGTTTTAATTTTTCCCCAGTTGAACATAAGTTGGCAATGTAAATTTCAAAATTGTTCAAAATAAGGTGGGAATTAAGATTATGTTGATAAAATAGTCCTGCCATTAATTTTCAAACAGTTACGCTTTTTATTTAAAAAGAGTAAAAATTTGATATAATGTTAAAGGGTCCTTCCTATAAGTTATATTTGGTAATTTTGTTTTTCGTGTAAACAAGTAAAAATGTAAAAATTCCATTCTTCTGCGATCAAAACTCACCGGGTTATGATACTTCGAATTTTATGAAATTTTATATCTTTAAGGTATTAAAAAACAACAAGGCATGTTGGTAAGAAACTTATAGCTATGAATTACTATCAGTGATTAATAACTATCGGTTTCTTATCAAATGAAAGTTATAAATTTTAGCCGATATTCTAAATAAATATTGAGGATGTTTAAAAGATTTCACATAAACTTTTTTTTTCTTTTATTGCCAAATAATAATAATAAAAATACCTTTTTACAGGCCACCAATCCCAAAATGGAACATCGAATTAGAAATTTATTTTAAAATTAAATTTCATCAATATTGATTTGGAGCAATTAACAAATATAATAGAAAGATGGCTTGATTTTTACACTTTTTATTAACTCTGTCCAACATAGTTGAAAAGAGTTTATGAATTCTGCTTTTTTGTCTGTCTGTCTGCATGCCGTTTTCTGTCTGCCTGCATGTCCATACTCTAACTCGCGTAACTATAATAGGATTCCCATGCAATTGATACATGTTAATGAACTTTACTATGTCATGTTCGCTATTGAAAATCAAGTGTGTAGCATTCATGGTTCTTTTAAAGGGACACTCAAAAGAATTCCGTTAAATTACGGTCTATGGGAAAATCGTTTGCGACGTATTTTAATGATGTTACACTAATATATTTAAACATATTTAAATTGATATATATCACTGAGGTGCACTACAAGAGGCTTACTATCGAATAGGGTGTGCATAGCATTATTCTTTCATTTACAGGGACACACAAAATAATTAGTTTACAGTGCTGTCTAAGAACAATGGTTGTTGAAAGTGCGTTTTAAGTTGTGGTGTGCGTTTTTAAATCAAACTAATTTTTGGCCTATTACTTGGTGTACATACATTTTATAGATGGTATAGATTTCGAGTATATTTCCGCTTATTAACGGACATTGCTGAAGGGGAGTTTACAACTGTGCTGTGCGTTTCCTAACTGAACTAAATTTTAGCATTCTATGTAGTATATATTCAAATCTATAGATCGTAAACAGGGCTCCACAAACGAATGCGGATATTTTCCCGACTATTAATGGTAATTCCAGTTTAAAATATTTTAGATTTCTAAATATTTCTTACATTTTTTAAATTTTGAATTCTTGAAGTGTCGTCATTTTTAAACAACATGGCAAATGAAGCTGGACAACGAACTCGGTCAAGACATTGGTAAGTCCTGTACAAATGCTCAGTCACATGCAAATAGGTTAACAAATACGAGTGCTGTCGTATGACAAACATTAGATTCTTTGAAAATGTCAGACAGCTAGAATTTCAAACTGCTATATCTCAGCTATTTTTAAGATAAAGAGAAAATAAAAAATGCTGCGTAATTCCTGTATCAAGGTCGAATACTTTTAGGAAAAAACTTTTTTACTTCTTAATTTTTTGTACCGTTTTTTTTAATTTAAAAAGCTTGAAGCTTTTTTAAATAGCCGCTGTCGGATTCCACTTCTCCGTCCACACAACTTCGAAATATAATCCGGTCTTTTGATATGCTGCCACCACCGATATGAATACGTGATATCGGACACAATACGTGATGTATATTCAAGAAAAACCTAACTCTTTCCATTACACTTAAACAAACACTTTATTAACAATATTTACACTTAAACTCGGAGGTTTAATATTAAATCAAAATAATTATAGAAACGCTTTACGTGTACCGTTATACTACGTTCATTTATTCCACACTGAGATTTCTATTCATCTCACACCCGCTCTCAGCGCTCATTCCCCGAGCAACCTTCACACTTCGCTGCTCCGTCCGAACTCAACACCGGTCTCAGAGCTCCAACTCTGAACGACCTTACACCTTCGCTTCCTACGTTAGAACTAACTTTCTCTCTCTTGTAAACTGCAGAGCACCCTCCTTCGTACGGGGTTTTCTCCTCTGTTTCCAAGGGTCCTTGACAACCCTTCCTCCCTCTTGACGGATCTGTCTTCCTAAATAAAAGGGTGCACTCTCTTTCTTATCTATCAAAGACCGCATTGCAATGGAAATACATTTCATTATGTCCAAGTCGCCACCCTTCGGATTAAGATTTTCTAAAGGACGCCTTTAACGGTACACAATAGATACATATACCATACATACAATATGCTAATCCCTTAAGAATAGCTTTCAACTCTTGCAGCTGTGAGAGAAGAACCTGACACCCCCCACCTTAGCGGAAAATATGCCTTTTAGGGGCTAATTTTTCTCAAACTATGTAATGTCTGAGAAGAGTTCAACAGTTCCTTGATAGGTTTCTTCATTACTACAATTACATAAATATTTCAAGGTGTCTGAAAATTTAACTACTGACATCTCTAATGAACCATATACTAATGTGATAAATACAGAAAAAAAATTACACAATATGCTAATACACTGTTATAAACACAAGATATACATACAATTATAAATACACAAAAAAAAAATAAAATTACACTAGTATTATGTCATTTTAATGTCAGTCCTTAGGCTGAGATTGCTGGAGGCGGAACTTTTTCCTTCCAGTGCTTCCTCGTTAACTTAATTGGTACATCCCTTTCCGCATTGCACCCACTTGAATGGCTAACTTCTGCCTCTGATGTCCCAATTAAATCTTCCTCTAACCAATCAGGCACTTGCCTGTCCAAGTCCTCTTTGTACGTAATAAAGACATTGTACAATTTCTGCCTTATCTTATCCCTCTCCGGTTTACGACCAATCCGATTTTTCTCCATTTCTACCAGTTCGATAGGACCCATAAATAATTCCTTATTTTTCCTTAAGATTGATTTTATGTCCCCAACTTGAATATTTGTTAACCCTTTTATCTCAAATCCCTTCCTGTCTTTATTTTCCGGTTGTTCTCGGTCTAACAACAGATCTTTCCTACAGTCTTCAAACTCCCCGTCACTATCCAAGACAATATCGACTACTTTATTTTTAGCCATAAATGCTCTCATTTCATCTTGATATACCAGTTTCTTACTCCCGTCCCTTAACTCAACTATAACTGCAGGTCGACATATTTCCTCTTTCTCCTTATTACTCACTTTCATTTCCCTCGTTAATCGACATTCTACACATGATTCGCAATATATTTTAGCTTCCTTCGCCATATTTTCCCAATAAAATGAATGCCCGATTCTTTCTAACATTTTCTTAACCGTCTGATGTTCTCCATATAAGGAGGTATGCGCTAATTTTAGAATTTCCTCCCTTCTAATTTTAGGTAATACTAATTGAGCTACAGTTTCATCTACTAATTTCTCTTTATGATATAATAACCCATTAACAAGATAGTAAGACCCTTTATCATTTTCAGCTAATTTCCAAGCTTTCTCTAAATCTTTACAACTCATTTGGGATTCCTGAAATACATTTAGACTACTTTCCGTAACTTGATTAATCTTACTTTTCTCTATCTCGGCTTTTTCCTTCCCATGACTTTGCAACTTTACCGATCTCGTTTCTACGACATAACGGTTATTATTACCATTTCTAATCCTTTCCCCTTCTTTCACTTTATTCCTACTATCTTCCTTACATTCCTTTTCTACCGATTCTCTTAATGATTTCTCGTTGTTTAACCCTGACAATTCATTAGCCACGTCAGGATGTAAAATTACCTGTTCCTTACTATTATCAATTATCGCGCAAAGTACATCCTAATGGATTACATTAGTTTCTCCGCGTTTTGGAATAGCTAAAGGTAATTGAATTAACGGCGATTTGACTGCTTCACCGAACAGTCCTTGTAAATAAATACTCCCTGCTCCTATTAATTTCTCTTCCGGTACCAAATCTTTATGAACAACACTGATCTCACATCCTGAATCTACCAATCCTTTCGCTTTTTGTCCATTTACACTAACATCAATTTTTTCGAGTTTATTTAATTTCTCACCAATAACATTAGTTCTCTGTTCGTCCTTTGCCGATATCCTCGCCACAATAGCTCCTTTAGGTAACTCTTTGTCTTCTTTCACGGAAATCTTATGTACACCCGCCTTTGATTCTCGCCATTTATTGGTATTATTATATCCCTCATTATTCACTTTAGTACAAAAACGTTGGTAATGACCTCTTAAACCACACTTGAAGCATTTAGGAGCGGAATCATCATTTGGTTTCTTAGAATAAGTTTTCCTACCCGAAAAAGAATTAGTCTCATTACTCCCGTTTTGTCTCCAGTTACCACTATGTTTGTTCTCCTCCTTGGGTCTAAATTTTTCCTTGTTTACATAACTATCTTTACCCTTAAAACTTTTATACGTAACCGCATAAGATTTGTGCTTAGCATCGAAATAATTATCACATTCTTTAGCGATTTTAGAAACTTCTAACCAATTATTTTGCTGCGTTAATCCAATATGCGTCGCGGTTTCGTCATCTAAAGTATTTAACAACTTATCCGTGACAATTAACTGATTAAACTTCTCATACGTATCTGCACCTCTAATCTTACAGTAATTTTCCCACGTTGCTATTAAACGTGACACAAATAATACATGAGTTTCATTTTGATTCCTTCTAGCCTTCTTGAAATTTTCCAAACACGCCTTCGGTGTCGGCTCGTGTTCCCTTAGAACTAATTCCTTTAACTTCTCATAACTCTCAATTTGTTCTCTAGTCGTGTATATTAGCAAATTATCGGCCTTATCCCCTAGCATATTTAGTAAAATTTCGGCCTGCTGAGTTTCCGGTACATTTTTTGTTTGGAATGCCCGTTCTAAACTGCTAAAAAACAGATTCCATCCCTCAGTCCCTTCTGGAACCTTGATAGACAAAGTTTTAACACTTTTAATCAATTTCTCTAGGCTACTCTCATGATTAGATTCTCTAGTCCCATTAGAGTTGTTTGCCGAACTTTGAATCTTTATCCTTTCCAACTCTAACTCATGTTCCAATCTCAATTTTTCAGCCCTTTCTTCTCTATCTAACTTTTCACGGTCTAACTCCCTTTCTAACTTTTCACGGTCTAACTCCCTTTCTAACTTTTCACGGTCTAACTCCCTTTCTAACTTTTCTCGTTGTAACTTTTCCTCCTTTTCTAACTTTTCCCGTTCTACTACTAACGCTTCTTGTTCTAACCGTTCTGTAACAATAGTGCTAGATAATTCCATAACGGCCCCCTCTTCATATTCGTCGCTCTCCACTATCTTTTTCTTAAGCTTAAACCTGGTATCATCTTCCGAGACTTCAATTCCTAACTCTCCACATATCGCCTGAAGATCCACCCTTTTTATTTTTAGTAAGAAAGCCATACCTTCTACCGATAATTTTTACCACCCTACAACAATACTTAATCACAATATCAAATTAATACTTCCTCAAATCCTACCCTCATAAGTTACCTCCACATATTATACTATTTAACATATTTCAAATAAGTAATAATACAATAATAAATTTCCTTAGACAATGATACCCCACAATTTGCTTCCGATAACAAAGTAACAATAATCTCAATTTGACTATTATGCAATACAGATTTTAAATTTATACCATTAAATAATAAAATACAATTTACACAATAATACTGATACGTTGCAATTTGAATAAAACACTGATGCTAATCACTACATAAAAATATCCACCTAACAAAAATTTGCATGAAATACACATAAATTCCTAAATTTAATCTCAATAAAATATTTCAATTTCAAAATTAGTTCTCACATTAAAAAGTAAATCACAGCACACTTTTTTTTTCTCTGGGCCTTCAGTTCTTCCTTGAAGGTTATTTCAATTTAATTTAAATTCTACACAAATTTCCTTTCCTCATTTACTATCAATATTTCAAACTTAAAGCAAACAATATCACTTAATTTAAATATTACTTTAATAATAATTTAAATTTAAGAAATTTCAATTATTCCTTCCAACTATTAACACAATGCATTAATTTTAATCATTAATCTTATCCGTTTAAAAGAATTAGAAAATCACTTCTAGTAATTAATATAAGATCCTTTTCTTAAAACAATAGTGTAAAATGGTTGTTAATATCTCATTTGATTTAGACCAATTATTATATTGCACATAAATTATCATAAATTAACTACAACATTAACCCAAATTACCATCAATTATACACAATAAAAAACAGTAGGTTCGAGAATGTCAGTAGAGTAAAATGATCAAAACACCTTACCTCGTACTTTATTCGCTGGGCAATTCTCTGCTCACTTTTCCACAGGGTAAATCTTGCACTCTCGGGCCACAATCACTGTAATTTGAAACACTGTGTCCACAAACACTACACACAAACACTGGAACTAACACTACACACCGCACCAACACTTCCACTGGACGATCCGGCAAGGCACTCTGTAACACGGCTATCTGGCACTGGTCTTCGGTGATTCAGATCCCGTCGCTGCCAACATTGTCGGATTCCACTTCTCCGTCCACACAACTTCGAAATATAATCCGGTCTTTTGATATGCTGCCACCACCGATATGAATACGTGATATCGGACACAATACGTGATGTATATTCAAGAAAAACCTAACTCTTTCCATTACACTTAAACAAACGCTTTATTAACAATATTTACACTTAAACTCGGAGGTAAAGTATCCGGTTTAATATTAAATCAAAATAATTATAGAAACGCTTTACGTGTACCGTTATACTACGTTCATTTATTCCACACTGAGATTTCTATTCATCTCACACCCGCTCTCAGCGCTCATTCCCCGAGCAACCTTCACACTTCGCTGCTCCGTCCGAACTCAACACCGGTCTCAGAGCTCCAACTCTGAACGACCTTACACCTTCGCTTCCTACGTTAGAACTAACTTTCTCTCTCTTGTAAACTGCAGAGCACCCTCCTTCGTACGGGGTTTTCTCCTCTGTTTCCAAGGGTCCTTGACAACCCTTCCTCCCTCTTGACGAATCTGTCTTCCTAAATAAAAGGGTGCACTCTCTTTCTTATCTATCAAAGACCGCATTGCAATGGAAATACATTTCATTATGTCCAAGTCGCCACCCTTCGGATTAAGATTTTCTAAAGGACGCCTTTAACGGTACACAATAGATACATATACCATACATACAATATGCTAATCCCTTAAGAATAGCTTTCAACTCTTGCAGCTGTGAGAGAAGAACCTGACAGCCGCCATTTTGAAACAAGATGGCAGATGAAGCTGATTAACGAAATCAATCGATACCTTGGTATGTCCTGTATACATGGTAAGTTACATCCAAATCCGTTCATAAATAGGAGAATTACAGCATGACAAAAATCAGATATTTATACATATTGTAATGACTTCATTAAATTATGTGGGAATATTGAATGAAGCATTCCATCCTAGACTATTTTCTCACGCCTGGGAAAGGGATTTTCCCACGACCAAGTCAACGCCGCGGTGTCTGGGGGCTTAAAGGAAATTTGACGTGCAGAATTCGGACGGCGGGAAGTTGATGGATATGATATTTCTGCAGAGACAAAGTACGAGGGTATTTCCCTGATTTTATGAGAAGACAGAAATTGGCAACAAGGCGCCAGGTAAGAACTGTGATTTCCCAATCAGAGAGGGTGAACGGACTGTATTGGGCTTTGAGAAACCGGTAAACGCCCAAACCCCCCTCCCCCTTTCCCTTCGGGGAGCTCCGAAGAAGAAGAGTTGGGAGCGGGGGTTGGATGTTGGAGATCAACTGAGGAGGTCGGAGATTATCAGACCTGCCAAAGGTGGAGAATCATCTCCCGGAAAAGAGATAGGATTTTATCGGCCGGACACCTCGTCCGGAGATTTGAACATTGCTGAACACCAGCAAAAAGGAAGAAGAGACCCGAGACATCACGTCTCGTTTCTGAAATAGTTGTAGTTCACCGTCAGCGTGTTTGCAACTGGTGGGACACCCTGTCACCACTAAATTATCGAACTTTTCTTCGGAACTGGGACTTGCATTCCTGGAGCGGTATTTGGCAATTAGTTAATGAAATAGACGAATCAACTATATATTTTCTGTAAAACAAAAATGATTTCAGTGTAAATAATCAAAAGAAATAAATATATTTCTCTGGATTAAATATTCCACTTGCGTGTTTTGCTACCATTAGAAATTTTATAACACCAAGTAGGAATTCTTTATAATATGTATATAAATCAACATCTGATTGGGGGGGGGGGGGAGGGGTTAATGTTCATAATCGGTGAAAATATTCCAAAATTTTCCGCAACTTCTATTGCGCTTTCCTCCGGACGGCTGCAATAGGTAATATTTTAGTTTTTGCAATGAAAGCTACCTAAAATAAATATACCTGGATTTCATTTCGGCTTATAAAAGTTAAAGAACGCACTCTTTGAAATCTTATTCTTTTATCTTTTACTTAAAACATACACCATCCTGATTAGACAGGATATAATATTTTGAATCCTATTTTGATGCATTGTTGTTATTATTTCTTAAAAATAAAGTTGCGAATATTAAAATATCTTTAATGAAATTTTGTACGAAACAAAGGATGATTAAGTGTATGTGATGATACTTTTGATTTATTGAACACGATTCCTTTAATAAATAAGTAGCTTATATCCTGCATTTTATCTCTTATATGCTTATTTATTTTTATGCTTCTACGAGAAGAGCGGAAATTCGAAATGGAAGGAATTATTCTTAAATCCATTAAGGAGCTTATAAAATTTAAATTTCTCTTTTAGAAGAATCCAAAGAGAAGAAACTGAGAAAAATGTGTTTTTTTTTTTCAGCATGCGTAGAATAGTCCCCAAAATAGAATAATTCCTATATTTTCGTAACATTTAAAAGATTTTCTGTTTACTTGAATTTCAAGTAATTATTTGATTATTATTTCAGTTTTTTTTGTATGCATAAATTCAATATATAAAACAGATTTAAATACATTTAAATACAATATTTCCTATTTATAAGTATATTTCTCTTATTCTAAACCTGGGATCTAAAACTGGGATTAGGTAAGCATTAAATTTCATTTATTTCCAAATTTTACATGTGACACATGTTTCACATTACCAGTTTGGATTATTAGAAGGTTTTAATGAATGTTTATGAGTTTAAGTTTGTTTTTGATCACTGTAATTAATCTTTTCAAAGGAACGGATTGTGTTTCTCAAATTCACACCAGAATTTTCGAAAGATTCTATTTAAGGAAATGCAATTTTACATCTTCTTTTTCACCAAAGTTATAAAAGTAAAACTTTATTCAACAATTCTGGTACAAATCTTGATTAAACTTAAGTGAGATAAAATATATCCCACCTCTTCAAGGGGTTAAAGCTTTGAAAAGAGCTTGATTTTATGTTGTACTTTCTGTTTTTTTAAGTGACATAGTTGCTTATTTCTTTCCATACCTTTGCGTTATGTATTATTTGAGCAACCTGATTATGAGAACATATCATTACTATATGGAATTTGTATTCTTTTAATGAACCTGTTAATGGGAATATATCATTACTGTATGGGATTTTAGCGAACCTGTTAATGGGAATATATCATTACTGTATGGGATTTTGGTGAACCTGTTAATGGGAATATATCATTACTGTATAGGATTTGTATTCTTTTGGTGAACCTGTTAATGAGAATATATCATTAGTGTATGGATTTGTATTTT
This sequence comes from Maratus michaelseni, assembly GCA_963931845.1. Classification (NCBI taxonomy): domain Eukaryota; kingdom Metazoa; phylum Arthropoda; class Arachnida; order Araneae; family Salticidae; genus Maratus; species Maratus michaelseni. The sequence continues at coordinate 165,343,319 of OZ007592.1, read as the reverse complement.
TTTTTTAAACCTGTGACCGATTAATTTATGTATGTTATTTATTTAAAATGGAGATGTAACGCTATCAACTTTACATCAACCAAAACAAAATAAAGTTTTTAGTGAGACTAAGCGTTATGTAAGTTTCCTCACTATTTGCTTTTTTACTTTACTATTGATTTCTTTTGTTTAGAAAACAAAGAGTAAACAAAATATAAAAATCCGGAAAAGTCGAAGAAAAGAATCAAAAATTCAAAAAAGAAATCATAAAAGCGAAAATAGTTCGATTTGTTGGAATTTTCCGGAATTTTTAATTTTGTCTTTCTTTGTATTCTAAACAGTACTGTAGCACTCACTGTAGAATAATTATACTTTTCGTATCTCGGGGCTGAAAGAATATTTCTTTAATAACACCAGAAGTAAACGATTGCTGGCATTTTCATAGATTTTATTATTTCTTGACGCAAACCACACACATCACAAAAACTTCACATATGACACGTATGTATAAGATTTTACTTTCACATTTCCGGAGAACAAAACACATCACGTTCTATACATAACCACACTAAAAAAAACATACTTCCTTCGGCAAAACCCACATGACAACTGCACTGAACGAAAAAATTTCTAGATCACGTGATGCGTGGCGCATTTCGCCGGGAAGAGTCTAATTTTCGGGAAGGGGTTTTCTGCGTTACATCCTCCCCCTCTGTTTCCGACATACGTCTCGGAGAGGAAACAGGATGTTTTCTGGGTCTCCCTCTCTTTCTCAGAGGTGCAACTGGAGTAGTTTCAGTTTCTTGGAATGGTGTCAAGGCTGAAACATGATAAGATCCAATTCGCTGAGTAGGATTGTCTAGACTGGCAATGTCATATGTCACCAGTGATTTTTGAGTCAAAACTACATATGGCCCATCCCTCTTAGGCATAAATTTTGCTGTTTTCTGGTTACTTGCCTTGCTCACAGGTTGTAAGGCAACCCATACTTTTTACCAAGTGTAAAATAAACTCTTCTACGATTTTTATCATAATATTTCTTACGCTGATCTTGTTTTATTTCAACTCGCTCTTTCACTTTCTTTGAGACATCTGCAAGACGTTTAAGATATGGAGTTATTTCAGGAACAAAATTGTCATTTTCCACAACTGCTCTAAAATCGTTCACCACATCATCGATTGTTCTTAGTTCTCGACCAAAATGCAGATAGGCAGCAGTTTGGCCTGTTGTATCAGATTTGGCAGAGTTCATAGCAAATCTAATAAAAGGAAGTTTATCAATCCAGGAATCGTGTTCATCCCCAACAAGGATTGCTATTCGAGGTTTCAAGTCTCTATTTTTCCGTTCGACTGGGTTGGCCTGAGGGTGGTACAAAGGTGTCAATGATTGGTCAATTCCGAGAGTGTAACAAACTTGTTGTAGAACAGCTCTCACGAACTGAGGGCCATTATCACTTAAGAGTCTTCTTGGGATACCGTAACGAAGGAAAATTTCTTCAATCAGCGTAGTCGCACATTCTTGGGCAGTGGCAGTTGTTAAGGCAAACAGTTCTACCCATTTAGTGGCACAATCTTCTACTATAAAAATCCATCGGTGCCCATCTTTACTACGAGGCAATGGTCCAAAAAGATCAATGCTGAGTGTCTCAAACAGTTGAGCATAAGCAGGTGTTCGCAATAAACCAGCTGGTTTCTGATTTGTTGATTTATAACGAGCGCATTCTGGACACTTCTTCACGTATTCAGAAATATATGTTCTCATGCCTGTCCAATAATATCTCTTAGCAATTCTTTGATAAGTGCCTGCTTCACCATAATGTCAGGCTGAGGGGTCGTCATGATGAAGTTTCAAAATGTTTTGTCTTTCTTGTACTGGAATGACCAGTTGCGCTTCCTCGGCGTCTGATTCAGGAGCATACCGGTAAAGCACACCTTGATTCATCAGGAATCCTCTATCAGTCCAATTGGCGAAGTCTTCACTTTTCTGTTCGTCTTCAAAACAATATATAATCTTTTTAAGATTTTCATCTTGCAACTGAGCTTCTCTGATATCCTTTATGATTCCCTGAGCTAGAAGATTATCTATTTCTTTCTTAAGAATTTCTTTCTTAGCAGGAGTCATCCGATAAGGTGGCACAGCAATAGGAGCACTATCACCTGTATTGATACGATGCTCTACATACGGGGTTGTCTCTCCCCCTGGTTGAAAGCATTTTTCATACCTTTTTAGAAGACCATTCAGTTTTTCTCTTTCGTCAGAAGTTAAATTTTTTCCTTCATCTTCACGTAAGGCGTATGGACTGACTTCGACCGCACCAGCTGATGAATTATTTTCTTCAGCGTATTCATCTACAAAATGAAACTTTTTCTGAGGTTTATTACTGAAATACCACGTTTTGTTGGCAGTATCTAACACCATGTTAGCATTGTGCAAAAAATCCATGCCTAAAAGCGTTCTATTACCCTTAGCATTTGGTAATATAATGACCTCCGTTTTGAAGACTCGACCTTCAATCTCTACTGGAACTGTAGCAGACAAAGTTTCTCTGGCTACTGTAATTCCGTCAGCCAACGTGACATCATGAGTATGGGGTTTCAGTGCAACACCAGTTTTTAAAAATAGCTCATACATACGTTCTCCCGCAATGGAACGATTTGCTCCCGTATCTGCACAAACTAACACTTTCTTATTGCAGATCGTGATAAACTATACAACTTAAGACGATGTGCTTGCACATTTTCCTTTTTAACCGAAGGGCTACAATTTGGGCATTTCTTCTTTATAAATCCCACTTTACCACAACCATAGCAAACAATATCCGATTCTAAGCGTCGATTACCAAACTTAGGAGGAGATCTGTCTTCGTTTGGAGGCTTACTCTGATTCCAATTATTATCTCGACGAGAAAACTCTTTTTTCACTTGGGGTACAACCGGATCTCTTTTTGGGAACGTACTTCGTATAATTTCATAGGAATCTAGTTTTTCGGCGAGGTAGACTGGCGAATTTAAATTTTCCCAGTCATCTAACATATGCTGTTTGCATTCAACAGGCACGCGCCTTTTCATTTGATCTGCTATGATCAGATCCTGGAGTGCTTCAAAAGACGTTACAGTTAACTCTTTAAGCCAGTTTTCAAAATAATCTCGACGTTCGAAGTAATAATCTCGCCAAGAGATTTCTTTTACCTTGCGATGAGCAAAGAACAACTGTCTGAACTTTTCGGCATTAATTTTAAACCGTTTTAGAAGTAAATCTTTAACATGCGAAAAATTTGAAGCGTTTTCTTCCGATTCGCGAGCGATAAGCGTAGAAATAGAAGATGGGACAACACTGAGTAAATACGATACCCATAGATGCTCAGGTACCTTATAGAGCTTTAACTGGCGTTCCAGTAGTACCAAAAACAAGGTTACATCATCTGTTTCTGGCCTGAATGTAGGCAACAACCTTTGGACATCTACCTTACTTTCCGCGTGAGATAGTATCCCTGTCGCATTACCACCTACCACTCCACCGGAAGTACTTTGGCTCTGAACCTGCAGCTTAAGCTTCTCAAGCTCAAAATTCATCTCAAGCTTTTTAAACTCCATCTCTTCTGCCCTACGCTTCTCTTCTAATTGCAGCTCTTCTGCCCTACGCTTCTCTTCTAATTCCAGTTTACGCTGTGCTAACTCTGCTTTTTTTTGTTTATCCTCTAATTCCCGCCTACGTTGTTCTTCTTCCCGAGTTGCAATTTGATTCCTGACTAATGAATTCACAAAATCAACATCGAACGAGGGGGAGGATTTGATTTTTTCCCGCAATGTGACAACGGTCATAGTGGTTTGCACATCTAAATTAATTTCTAACGCAACCTGGAACAAATCCTCTTTGCGAGCTCTATTAAGTTCAGACATTTTAAATTTTAGCAAACAACCAGCCGAAAAACCTATAAATGCCAAAAATTTCATTTAAACCGTACCCCAAACGTGAGTTTTGCCGTTACAAATCATATAAACTTTTAATAAAACAAAACAGTGAGCTTTAACCATAATATAAACTATTACTACAAAACAGAACAAACATTAAAAATAAACTGGATTTCATAACGCGACACATTCAAAACAATATTTCAAATGAAATAAACTGCAACTGAATAGTTGTCACTTAAGTAATATTCTAAATGAAAACAAAACACATAACTGAATAATTAAATTGTTCCTTAAATAATATTCTAAACGAAATCAGAACACATAACGGAATAATTAAATTCTCAACCAATATTATTTTAAAATTACTAAGACAGCTTAATATCTGTTTTGTTCAGTACAATTAAAAAAAAAACTTTCTACCTTAAAAAAATCAAAACAACAAAACTTGCATAGCTTACTCATTCAGTTTTAAATTCCACAATAATGCTTCTTTTCTCAATCGAGAACTCAGAATTAAATACTTACGTCCAATATTAAATAAGAACAAACATTTATATCGAAACTGTACTCAATTATTTTAAAATCAATAATAAAAAAAAACAAAAAAGTAATCAATTCTTTTAAAACCAATAATAAAAGAAAAAGAAAACATCTTTATGATAACTGCAATAAAATTACGAATACTTTATATTAATTTGACCTGAAAACGATAATATAATAATTTTACTTGAAACTGATAATATAATAATTTTACTTGAAACTGATATCAGTTTTACCCTTTTTTTTTTCTTTTCTGAATCAATAAAAATTTATTTCAACACTTTCACGATAAGCATTCAAGAATGAAATCAAAAGTAGAGGAGGGGGGAAGGGGAAATAATGTAAGAACAAAATAAAACATAACAAAATAATGCAAGAATGAACCAAAAATGTTAAGAATAATTCTTTAGTTTTTATAAAAAAAAATACGGATCCGTTTTTTACCAAGTCACACATGAGATACACAATTTGTAGAACTCTGTAAAACACATATAATGCATTATTTTCTTGGGCGTACACGAAACAATTTTTAGAACTTTGAAACGAAACTTAATAACGCATATGATGCAATGGCGACGATTGTTTGCGCCATTTTCTTGACTGTCCTGAGAAACGAAAAAGCTTCCAACACTGAAATAAGATCCTAAGATCCTTCTCGATGTAAGCTATATCGAATTTTATTTGTCGAAATAAAGCACTTTGCATTTTATCTGCAGATTTCTAGCTGTAGAAGTAAATCATTGACACTTTCACTGCGGATTAGAGTTGTAGAAATTTAGCATTTTCACTGGATTTCTATTTGCAGAAATAAATCATTTTATCACTATTCACAATATATGATATCATAATATCACAATATAAATCCCTGTGGATTTCTAGCCCGAGTTGGGGAGCCAATTTTTGTAGCACTCACTGCAGAATAATTATACTTTTCGTATCTCGGGTCTGAAAGAATATTTCTTTAATAACACCAGAAGTAAACGATTGCTGGCATTTTCATAGATTTTATTATTTCTTGACGCAAACCACACACATCACAAAAACTTCACATATGACACGTATATATAAGATTTTACTTTCACATTTCCGGAGAACAAAACACATCACGTTCTATACATAACCACACTTAAAAAAAACATACTTCCTTCGGCAAAACCCACATGACAACTGCACACTGAACGAAAAAATTTCTAGATCACGTGATGCGTGGCGCATTTCGCCGGGAAGAGTCTAATTTTCGGGAAGGGGTTTTCTGCGTTACAGTACTTTTATGCCGAATATCAAGTATCTAGGGCTGCTAGTAATACCTGAGACTCCCCCCTCTCCATAACTTAGTGCTTGCCTAGAAACTTCTTTTACCCGAACTTCTTTTTATCTACAGGACTTAGCAAACGCAACTAAAGCTGCAAATTTTTGGTACCTACAAATAATAGGGACAGAGTGTGGGATTAGCGAAAACTTTGGATGATGTCCAAAAAGAGCCCAAAGTCAAGAAAAGGAGGATTACTTACAAAAAGAAGTGAAATCTCATCAAAAACGTCACATGTAAAACTTGAAGCCAAGTCTAGTGACTCTTTTACCATAAAAAGTTCTGAGATCGCGTAAAGCCAAGTTTAGCTATCATATTAACTCTGAAATTTTCATTCACAAATTACTCCTAGTCTCTACATCTTTAGTTAATGATTATATTGTGACTTGTCAATTACGCAGCACAGGGAAGTTATTACACCTTACTTTGTAATAGGAACAAATGGATTTATTTATGCGTCAACAAATAATCGCCAAAATAGGCCAAATGGCTACCATAAACTGCAATAATGAAATAGAAAATTCATTATAACTTAAAATAACATGGAAAAATTAAAAATTCGATTAAAAAAAAAAAAAAAAGCTTTTATCAACTAACAGTTTAATATTAATTAATGGTACAGATGTCACAGACGCACTAAGGTATCTTTTTGATGTCAAATGGCGATTTTCACGAGATTTTGCTTCGTCTGGCAATCCAGTAGAGCAGATTGCGTGTGATTTATATTAAAATAGCTGATCCGCCCGCGGTTGCCCGGTCCCGTCAAAATAGTACGAAGCCCGAAAACACTCTATGTATCGCTGCACGAATACACGCTGTACAATAAATGCGATATTTAATAAAAGGTCGTTCCCCTTCCCCGTCACCACAAATATAAAAAATTCTGTTTGATAAAATTTTTCTTTATTACATCCGTCTATTGTCAAATGTTTATTTCTTTTTCCATTAAAAAAAAGAAAATCTGGATGTACGTTGTTGCACTTTGCTATGTTATGGGATGGAATGGTATTATTTTTGATTAAGGCTAATTATATACAGCTGTCACATTCTCGTGCTGCGTAATTGCCAAGTCACAAAATAATCATTAACTAAAGATGTAGAAACTAGGAGTGATTTGTGAATGAAAATTTCAGAGTTAATAAGATAGCTAAACTTGGGCTTTACACGATCTCAGAACTTTTTACGGTAAAATAGTCACTAGACTTGGCTGCATTTTTTACATGTTTTTGATGAGATTACTTTGTCTCTCTTCTAATATAAATTGTACAACGGACCCTATGCACAGAAACATATAATAAATATGAAAAGGCATTAACTTCTTTATTTTATTAAGTAATTTACTGAATGTTCCAGTAAACATAAAATATTCTTTTCACATTTAAGTCAGCTTACAAAATTACAAGTCATTTAACTTCAAAAATCAAATGCTCGCAATAATTCCAATTGATAGGCAAAGTTTTGTTCGGGAAGAAATTTATTTAAATGAAACGAATGCAAATTTTACTATATCGAGACGTTTTCTAGGAAAATTGACATTTCAGAAGATTATTATTTAATTACGACTTCGGAATTTTCTGTTAAACTTAGTCACAAAAAATATTGCAGCTGTGCTACCGAAAATGTTTCGTATACTATTAAGCTAAAATTCTGTAAGTACTAATTAGTGTTATAAATGTGTACATTTTGTTTTGTATGCTTTAAAAAGAAGTCAAAATGATATATTTATTTGATTAGTACCAGAAAATAAAGGAGAAAAATTATTAATAAAACTTAATTCGTTTCGTTTGAAAATAAATTTGTATGTTTAAATAAATGTAAAACAGTGACTAAATCCAGATGTTTTGTAAGAGAAATGATTGTTCAGAAGATTGTTATTTAATTGCGATTATGGAATTTTTTTTATTAAACTTAGCCACGAACTAAAATTATGTAAGTAATTAGTGTTATAAATGTGTACATTTTGTTTTGCATGCTTTTAAAATAAGTCAAAATGATATACACTCATTGCCATAAAAATTTGCGCACCAAGAAATAATTGTGGGTTCGTAACGAAACTTGGCATGAAGGTACATATCAGGCAGATATGCAACTGATTAGAAATGCAGCGTGATTGCGCATTGCGTAATGCCACTAGAGGGCGTTGAACTTCGTCCTCCTTGGAGTATAAAAGTGGTAAGCAGAACTTGTCTGAGTGTACCTTTTCTTTTGCAAAGGAAACGCTGAGGTAGACATGCCGTTACGCATCCATCGAAGACAATATGAGCAGCTGTCAGAGTTTGAGAGGGGAAGAATCATCGGGATGATGGAAGCTGGGTGGTCAGCTCGGCGAGTAGCTCGTTTAGTAGGCCGTTCTGATTTTACTGTGAGGAGGTGTTGGGACCAGTGGACTGAAGATACATCATTTACACGGCGACTAGGCTCGGGACGCCCTCGACAGACCAGTCGTCGAGAAGACCGTCACATCATACTAAACGCACGCGTAGAGCCAACTGCCTCATTGGCCGCTATCCAGACACAGGCAGCACCTTCACTACGGACCCTGTGTCTTCCCGAACCATCGCAAGACGCCTGGCTGAAGGACATCTGGTATCGCGGCGCCCATTACGTGTGCTGCCAATGACACCTATCTACCGACGTCTCCGTTTGGAGTGGTGTCGCGCACGACGGGATTGGACTGCAACGGAATGGAACCAGGTCGTCTTCAGCGACGAGTTTAGATTCAATTTGAGCAGCGATGACAATCGTGTTCGTGTGTGGAGGCCCCGTGGTGAACGCCTCAATCCTGCCTTCGCTTTACAGCGACACACCGCTCCAAAGCTGGTATGATGGTATGGTGTGCCATTACTTACGATACACGGTCACCCCTAATATTGATCCGTGGCACAATGACAGCCCAGTGGTACGTCCAGGACATCCTTCAGCCACATGTGTTGGCACTCGTAGTAGGGCTCCCAGGAGCCATTTTTCAGCAAGACAATGCTCGGCCACACACAGCAAGGATGTCATAAGCCTGCCTCCGCCACATTACCACCATTCCCTGGCTTGTTGGATCCTCAGATTTGTCACCAATCGAGCATATCTGGGATCATTTGGGACGGCAAGTTGGACACACTACGAGTTTGGTTGAACTCGAGGCGCGTTTACAGCAACTGTGGGTTGGGTTGGGTTGATTATTGACGGCCAATTATCTACACTAGGGATATAGGCCCGGGAGGAGTGCCCTTCGTGGGTGTCTTTCTAAGGGAACCTAACCCGTATTTACGCATGGATAAATCCACGGCTCGAAGAAAACCACGAAAACTCCGAACGATTAGGCCGACGGGCGCGATTGGGATCGAACCCAGCACCTCCCGTCTACCAGCTTCGAGAGCACAACCTCTCAGCCACTGGTGGGGCTACAGCAACTGTGGAACGAGATGTCTCAGGACATCATACGGAACTTGTATTCCTCAATGCCCGCTCGTATCACATCGTGCATTCGCGCTAGAGTGAGTCCAACAGAGTACTAAAATTTCCGTTCATTTGTACTTTTTTCTGCAATAAATGATCCTTTTTCTTTGGTTTTCTACTCACTTGCTTATACCACAGTAGTACTTACGCGTGTAAAATTTCGTTTCATTTAGACGTCTTTTTCTTGGTGCGCAAATTTTTATGGCAATGAATGTATTAATTTGATTAGTAGAAAATAAAAGAAAAGAGAAAAATTATTAGTAAAACTTAATTCGTTTCGTTTGAAAATAAATTTGTTTATTTAAGTAAGTGTAAAACAGTGACTAACTAAATCCAGATGTTTTGTAGGAGAAATGGCTATTCAGAAGATTGTTATTTAATTGCGATTTTGGAATTTTCTTAGTAAACTTAGACACGAATCTTAAACGAATTTTACTGTACTTTTACATATACGTACTTCCATTTCAGTGTTGCACTGTTCACAAGTTCTAACAGAGTTATTAAATAATCACCATATGTTTTAACCAATAAGAAATATTTGCAAATAGTGTTGACAGCAGCAATATATGATTACGTTAAGTTAAGAAATCTGTGTATCTGATATGTAGCATTTATTTCTATCAGAGCTGTCATAAATAAACTACAACTAAAAAACCATATTTTTACAAGAAAGTATTGATAAATTTTGCCCCCGGATATAATAATTGGAAAATGTCTATTTAAAAATTGTACATTTTAATGAAAGTGATTATAATCAGATTTGATTGTAATAGAATGCGAATTGTTTGATGTGGTTAGAAAATATGAATGTTTAAAACTTCTTTAAATATTTCTGTGTTGCACCTGTTGCACCTTTAAAATCGAACAGTTTGATAAAGGAAGGATTTTGGAAACGTTTCATCATAAGAATTTGAAAACCACTACTGGCGGTTTCAGGGAAGTGTTGCGTTTATCATATATTCTAATACGAGCAAATCTTGTGTGTGGTTATTATATATATATATATATATATATATACACTAGATGGCCATAAATGATAGGAACTTTCAGTTTTAGACATTTTTTCAAATATTTAAAAATATACATATCAGATTCTTTTGGAATTTTAGGATTAAAAAGAACAGGTTTGACTTCATATTTTTCAACGTCGGTTTGATAAGAAGGACAATTAGGGGACCAACCAAAAATTAAAGGAAAAAAATAATACTTGGGATCACCCTGTAAAATAACATGCACGAAATGGTCTGTCGCTGCAGAATATACATAGGCAGACATTCTATAATATGTGCATTCATTTGTGTAAGAATAGCATGGTATATTAATAGAAATATAGCGATTTTTTTTTAAATTAAAAAAATTCTTGCATGTTTTTTGCTTATAACATACAGGGTTTTTAACCAAATTTAACGCCAATTTCGTAAAAAATGACAAAATGTAATAGCAATAACATAGTGCTATTGGAATATAAATATATTAAATATTTAAGGAAATATGGGCAGTTGTATGAAATAATTTTTATCTGCGCATGCGCGAACGATATCAAGGAACTTTTTGCATCATTTAGCAGTCAACTCTCTGGAGCAACTTAATAAAAAAAATTAGTCAAATATCGTAAAAATTCAGAGAGATATCGGCGTTAGAGTGAGCTGTTGTTTAGTTTCTGACTAAAACTCGCTGAATGATAAGGGATTGTCCACAAATTGTTATTTTTTAGTTATCTGACAGCGTTCGGAAAAAGTTTTTTGAAAAAGCTATTTAATTATAGTTTACGGTTATGTTTAGGAAGATTTTGACTCTAAACTACGATGAAAAGGCCCAATACGCAAAACACTCTACAGTAAATTCTATCGCATATATATGTATTTTCTGTATACACGTAATTTGTATGCCAGTAGTGAAGATGATAAACTAAAATCTAAGATATATTATACATTTTTCATAAGTTATGAGTCAATAACTTGTAATTTGATTTTTACAGTTATATTTCAATAGCTTTTTAAGAAATTACGTAATAGATCGGAACTGTCTATGCCTAAAACGTGTTGTGAAATCAAACCGAAAGGCTTCCTTAAAGGCAATTAATTGCAGGGGAATTTTGATTGTCTACGACTAATGATGCAAGTGATCGTACCGTCCGGTGGAAGATCGTGGCACTTGGTTTTCATGGCCGAGCTACAGTTCACAAGCCAAATATCACGCATCTGAATAAGACACGTTAATTAAAGTGGTTCAAAGACCGACGACACTGGTCAGTAGAAAAATGGAAAAACATCCTATGGAGCGATGAATCACGCTACTAGTTTTGGCAGTCCGACGGACGTGTTTGTGTGCAGCGAATGCCTGGCGAACGATATTTACAGGACTGTGTCGTACCCAGGGTGAAATTTGGTGGAGGTGGGATCATGGCATGGTCTTGGTCCTGTTGTTTTAATTTCTGGGAGTATGAATGCCGAAGCCTACAAAACAATTCTGGACAATTCAGCGCTACCGATATTATTGCAACACTTTGGTCTTGTTTCATACCTGTTTCATCATGACAATGCTCCATGTCATACAGCAGGTGTTGTTAAGACGTGGTTTGAAGAAATTGGTGTGGAAAACCTTCCCTGGCTAGCTCAAAGTCCAGACCTCAACCCTTTGGAACACTTTTGGGATGAGTTAGAGCGCCGATTTAGAGCCAGTCCAACTCGGCCAAAAACACCACAAAACTGTTTGCTACTCTACAGGATGAATGGAGCAAGATTCCTCCAGAAACGTATCGAAAATTGGTAGAAAGTGTTTCTCAAAGAGTTGCAGCAGTTATTGCGGCGAAGGGTGGCCCTACACGATACTAAAGTCGTGCTGAATCCCCTTTAAATTCATAGTATGAGGGGCAATAACATAGCAGTTTAAAAATTAAGAGGGGGAGGGGTGGCTAAATAAGTTTCTAACTCAGTTTTCTCAAAATAACTGCGAAACTAAGAAAATCAATTAATAATAGAGCTTCTCATTAATAAGCAAATATGTAGATTAATTAATAATTAATTTTATTCAAAATTAAAAATGTGTTTGCGCATTATTTCATTATTATTTTCATTTAATTAGGAATTAAATTAAGTTTTAAGATGTTTTGAAATATTACATCAGGTTACAAAATATATATTTCATTAATAATACTGAAAAAATAAGAAAAAACTAATAACAAATGAAAACACTTACAAATTTTGGCATCATAACATAAAGTAAGTGCGCTTCGCTAAAGTTGCGTTGAAAATGGATTCAGCATCTACTCCCTCCCTCCCCCCTCTTACCCTTGAGCAGCACAAATATCTAACAAATACAATGGATTTTCGAAGAATATCCACCCCCCCCCCCCCTCACGATTTCCTACGGTCTTAATGACAGGACTACCAATAGCAATTATTTTTATATTCTATTTTCACTATTTTTTTCAAAAATTAAATCTTGTATTATATTTCTCTTACACATGTTGTTAAAGCGCATGTGAAAATTTTTATTTTGAAAAAGTGGTACGAGACAGAATTTAAAAATAGTCGCCAGTGGCAGCTCTGTAATGGGGTGTCTTGTGACAAATCGCCATGTACATGCTGGTTTTCCAAGAAAAACTAAAGTGTCAATAAACAATGAAAAATAGCAACAAATTAAGATATCTGACTACATTTAAAATGCGGTTTTTGTCTAAAATTTTCTTTTTCTTTGTATTACATTTTATTAAAGCCCGCATTTTTACCTTTCCAAATCTGCGCTTACATTTATTGTACTATAAATAAAACCTAAGTTATCAGAATTTAAAAACTACTTGATAGTTGTGACTGAAGCCGGAAGTGCCAAACGTTTCAACGTTATTTTTTTTCCCTTTGTACAAAAACTGCCAAAACTGTCTTTTAGATATAAACAGCACAGGAAAAAAAAAAAGACCTTGATCGATAAGTACAGTAAGATGTCAATTCACATAACTGTTAAGTAAATGTTAAATAAAGTTTAAAATAGTTAAGTAAATGTTTCTGTTAAATAATTGTATTTTATGGAAAATGCACTTTTCTATGAAAATTCCATACGCAAAACTTAATTTCTCAAAAAGCTATTGAAATATCACTATAAAAATCAAATTGCAAGTTATTGACTCATAACTTATGAAAAATGTATAATATATCTTAGATTTTAATTTATCATCTGCACTACTGGCATACAAATTATGTGTATACACAAAATACATACGTATATATGCGACAGAATTTACTGTAGAGTGTTTTGCGTATTGGGCCTTTTCATCGTAGTTTAGAGTCAAAATCTTCCTAAACATAACCGTAAACTATAATTAAATAGCTTTTTCGAAAAACTTTTCCGAACGCTGTCAGATAACTAAAAAATAACAAATTGTGAACAATCCCTTATCATTCAGCGAGTTTTAGTCAGAAACTAAACAACAGCTGACTCTAACGCCGATATCTCTCTGAATTTTTACGATACTTGACTGATTTTTTTTATTAAGTTGCTCCAGAGAGTTGACTACTAAATTATGCAAAAAGTTCCTTGTTATCGTTCGCGCATGCGCAGATAAAAATTATTTCATACAACTGCCCATATTTCCTTAAATATTTATTATATTTATATTCCAATAGCACTATGTTATTGCTACTACATTTTGCCAAATTGTCCGAAATTAGCGTTAAATTTTGTTAAAAACCCTGCATGTTATAAGCAAAAAACATGCAAGATATTTTTTAATTTTTTAAAAAATCGCTATATCTCTATTAATATACATGCTATTCTTACACAAATGAATGTACTTGTTATACAATGTCTCCCTATGTATATTCTGCAGCGACAGATCATTTCGTGCATTTTATTTCACAGGGTGATCCGAAGTATTATTTTGTTTCTTTAATTTTATGTTGGTCCCCTAATTGTCTTCCTTATCAAATCGGCGTTGAAAAATATCGAGTCAAACCTGTTCGTTTTAATCCTAAAATTCCAAAAGAATCTGACATGTATATTTTTAAACATTCGAAAAAATGTCTAAAACTGAAAGTTCCCATCATTTATGGCCATCTAGTGTATATATATATATATATATATATATATATATTATATACTTTGGGTCATTTAGGGTCATGGTCAAGCTGATTGTATCTAAAAAACAGTTCAAACAATTTTGACTAAATTTTGCATCCTATGGTAATCGGGCACGAGAAGATTGTTGGGCTAAGTCACATGTTCAAAAAAATTCAATTAGTGGGTCATTTTGGTTATGGGTCATTATGGGTCAAGCTATTTTATCTTAAAAATGGCTCAGAGGATTTGAACTAAATTTAGTATCAAACAGTTTTAGTGAACAAGAAGACTATTGGGATAGGTCACATGGTCGTGGAATTTTGATTAGTGAGTCATTTTGGTCATGGGTCATTATGGGTCACACTATTTTTATCTTAAAACGGCTCGACGATTTGAACAAAATTTTGTATCCTACGGTTTTTAGTCCCGAGAAAATCATTGGGCTAGGTCAGATGCTCGAGGAAATTCGATTAGTGGGTCATTTTGGTCATGGGTCATTATGGGTCAAGCTATTTTATCTTAAAAACGGCTCAGACAATTTACACTAAATTTTGCATCCTATGGTTTTTGGGCACGAGAAGACTCTTGGGCTAGGTCATGTGTTCGAGAAAATTCAATTAGTGGGTCATTTTGGTCATGGGCCATTATGGGTCAATCTATTTTATCTTAAAAATGGTTCAGAGGGTCTCAAATCAATTTAGCATCCTACAGTTTTAGGGAACGAGAAGAAGATTATTAGGCTAGGTCACATGTTCGAGAAATTTCGATTAGTTGGGTCATTTTTGGGTCAGCGTGGGGGCTGGGTCACATGTTCGAGAACTTTCGATTAGTGGATCATTTCTGGGTCACGCGGGTCAAGTTAATTTTATCTAAAATCGGTTCTAACGATTTTGATTAAATTTTGTATCTTACGAGTTTCGGGCACGAGAAAATCATTGGGCTAGGTCACATGTTCGAGAAAATTCGATTAGCGGGTCATTTTTGGGTCACTGTGGGTCAAGTTAATTCTATTTAAAAAACAGCTCTGACTATTTAGACTAAATTTTGAATCCTATGGTTTTCGGGCACGAGAAGACTGTTGGGCTAGGTCACATGTTAGAGAAAATTCGATTAGTGGGTTATTTTGGTCATGGGTCATTATGGGTCAAGCTATTTTTATCTTAAAATGTTTCAGAGGATTTGAACTAAATTTAGTATACTACAGTTTTAGGGAACGAGAAGACTATTAGGCTAGGACACATGTTCGAGAAATTTCGAATAGTGGGTCATTTTGGTCATGGGTCATTATGGGTCCAGTTATTTTTATTTTAAGAACGTCTCTGACGATTTGAACTAAATTTTGTATCCTACGGTTTTTGGGCACGAGAAAATGATTGGGTTAGGTCACATGCTCGAGGAAATTCGATTAGTGGGTCACTTTGGTCATGGGTCATTATGGGTCAAGCTATTTTTATCTTTAAAAGTGTTGGTGATATTGGTGAGATTTGGAGCGAAAATTGACTTTTAAGATTACCAATTGCAAAACTCTTGGCGCCAAACGAAAAATATCGCCAAATTTGACGAATTTGGTGACATTTGGCGAAAAAATTTGCTTTCAGAATTTGAAGGAATTTTCTAGAAATTCCAAATAGGAGCCGAGATACATGATTCAACTAATCAGAGTCCATAGAACGTTCTCGAAAACATAATTGAATCAATGAAGGTACATAGAACTTTCTCAAAACATGCTTGGCGCAAAATGAAAGAATATCGCCAAACTTGGCGATATTTGGCGATATTGTGGCGACATTTAGCTAAAAAATTTGCTATCAGAATCTGAAGGAATTTTCTGGAAATCCCAATAGGAGCCAAGATACATGATTCAACCAATCAGAGTCTGTTGAACGTTCTCGGAAACAGAATTCAACCAATCAGGGTACATATGATAGGGAAAATTTACTTTTAATATTACCAATGAAAAAACACTTGCTTGGCGCCAAATGAAAAAATATCCCTCAAAGATAATTTTGACCGAGCTTAGCTCGGTCTTCCCTGCTCGTTAAATCTAATCAGAGTTTTTGCTTAGTTTAGTTTTTAATATTTTAAGCACCAGAATGGTACATTTCTGATTTTCATGTAATAAATGGTTCAACATCCAGTGTTTGAACGCGACATAATTGGTTTATTGAAGCATATTACCATTTACTGATTCAAGGGAAAAAGCGTATACCAGTTAAAAAGTATTTTGCAATTATAGTGGTGATTATAATACGAGTGAAAGTCATTAAGTAAGTCACAAAAGATAATTAAATAGTAACTTACAATGATATGCACTTCAAAACTATTTTTATTTCTCAACATATTCCCCACCAATATTTATTCACCTATATCACCGTTTTATCAGTGCCCTAACACCAGCTGCATACAATTCTTCGGGTTGTAGTCTCAGCCACATTAGGACTTCAAGTTGAACCTTTTCATCATCTGTGAACATCATCTTGCAACTTCTTCAACATCCACCATAAAGCTTTGACTTATCCCCAAGCGATTTTCATCTGTTTAGTCCACTAAAAAACATCTTGGAAGCAAAACGATGTTCACAAATGATGAAAAGGTTCAACTTGAAGTCCTATTGTGGCTGAGACAGCAACCCAAAGATTTATATGCAGCTGGTGTTGGGGCACCGACAAAACGGTGATATAAGTGCATAAATATTGGTGGAGAATATGTTAAGAAATGAAAACAGTTTTGAAATGAATATCATTGTAAGTTATTATTTAATTATCTTTTGTGACTTACTTAATCACTTTCTCTCTCTATACTTTGAAAATTTTGGTTGGTGTTTATGTTTTCCAGATTTACGAATGCGCTGTAATATCTATTATTCCTATCAAAGGTTTGTTAACTCTAAAACTTTTTGATGCATATATTCTCAATGGCCAATTTTGTTCTAATTTACATTAAAAGATTTATTGTTATTAATAATTTTATTTATAAATTTACCCTGGATTCTGAAAGCAACAATGGTGTATTTTAATAAGACGATCGATAGGGATTCTTTATAAGACAGCCAATAGGAAATATTTCAAGTGATACAATGGAGCTAGAAATCAAATGACATAACTGTGTGAACAGATTCCAACAAATATGTTTTATGCTGGGAATGTGATGGTGCATTTATGAAACTATAATATTTTTAAAAAATAAATCACTGCATTATTTTTTATGAATAAACAAAATATATGCTTTAAAATATATCCATAACATATGCGTAAAAAATGATTTTTTTCTTGTAAAATTTGTTTAATGCTTTAATTTATTTAAAATAGCAAAATTAAATATCTAAAACGTTCCTAAAACTAAAGCATTAAAATCTGAAAAGTTTAAATTTTACAGATAAGCACTACATTTCTGTAATCTCTTATACGCTTGTGAAACGAAGGATCTCTGCTGCAAATCCAATAGATAAAAGGGAATTAAAAATCTGCTATGCATTTAGTGAAATTGTGATTTTGTATTTGAATTTAAATTTTGTAATACTTATAACTGAAGCGATTTATTGTGAGATAAATTTTCTACTTCTGATTACCACTCGTGTACTATTTCTGTTTAAGTACGATTATAATGACGGTATTTCGATTTATTTTAATCATTATTAAGTCGCTCTCATAATAGTTATTCATATATGAAAGGGATTTTTTATATGGTCTTTATTAAATATGAAGTTACGCTGATTTATTAAGTTTTATTTTTACATATACTATTAATAACTATAAATTTTATCTTGAATTTTTTCATAAATTTATATTTTTCAGTATCTTACAAACTTAATAAATAGAAATAATAATATTCAGCTTGCGAAAAGAGTGTTAAACAGTTATATACAGGGTGAACCAAAAGTCTTGCCCTGATTATAATAATTCATTACAAAATAACCGTTTGTATAATAATTTAACTTGTTGTGTCATTGGATAAGCCAGTTTTAGCAGTTTTTTGTGCAACAGATGGCGCGATTGCTCCTTCAAAAGTTACTGAGGGGAACATTTGTAAGGAAGACATCATTTTCGGCCGAAATGGCATCGATTCAAGAGAAAGCTCAATGCGTGCTTTGGTTTTACGAAACGAAATCGCCCATTGATGTTCAGCGAATATTTCGACGTTGTTATGGACGCAACCATCCTGATGCAAAATCAATAAATCGATGGTATAACAGTTTTAAAGAAACAGGCAGCGTTACTTATCTGACCAGAAGTGGCAGGCCTAGTGTGAGTGCACCAATTGCTGACGTAGAAGAGCTGAAGACTAGGATACAAGCTGCTGTGTGTACTGTAACAGAAGACATGTTAAAAAACACTTGGCGGGAACCAGAATACCGCTTAGACATTCTCCGAGATAAAAGGGGACACACGTTGAAATTTACTAAGGTATGTGGTCTTATAAAAAAAATTATAACAATACTTACAATGTATCCAAACAAACATATGTCTAATCATATATTCTAATACGAGCAAATATTGTGTGTGTGTGTGTGGGGGGGGGGGGGTATATATAAATATATATATATACATATGCAAATTTTATTTTAAATCGGCTCTAAAGATTTTGACGAAATTTTGTATCCTACCGTTTTGGGGCACCAGAAAACCATTGGGCTAGGTCGCGTGTTCGAGAAAACTCGATTAGTGGATAATTTTGCGTCACCATGGGTCAGGGTCAAGCTAATTGTATCTAAAAAACGGTTCAAACGATTTTGACTAAATTTTGTATCCTACCATTTTCGGTCACGAGAAGACTATAGGACTGGATCACATGTTCGAGAACTTTCGATTAGTAGGTCATTTTTGGGTCAACGCGGGTCAAGTTAATTTTATCTAAAAAACGGCTCTAACGATTTTGATTAAATTTTATATCCTACGAGTTTCGGGCACGAGAAAATCATTGGGCTAGGTCACATGTCTGAGAAAATTCGATTAGTGGGTCATGTTGGTCATGGGTCATTATGGGTCAAACTATTTTTATCTTAAAAACGGCTCAGAGGATTTGAACTAAATTTAGTATCCTGCAGTTTTAGGGAACGAGAAGCCTATTGGACCCGATCACATGTTCGAGAAATTTCGATTAGTGGGTCATTTTGGGTCAAGCTATTTTTATCTTAAAAATGGCTCAGACGATTTGAACTACATTTTGTATCCTACGGTTATTGGGCACGAGAAAATCATCGGGCTAGGTCATAGGCTCGAGAAAATCCGAGTAGTGAGTCATTTTTGGGTCACTGTGGATCAAGCTAATTTTATCTAAAAAAATTTCAGACTATTTTGACTGATTATTATATCCTATGGGTTTCGGACACGAGAAGACAATTGGGCTTGGTCACATATTCGAGAAAATTTGATTAGGTGGTCATTTTGGTCATGGGTCATATTTGAACTGAAAGCTAATTTTGACCGATTGTAACTCGGTCTTCCCTGCTTGTTATAATAGTTTGAGCACAATAAATATTTATAATCAGGGCAAGACTTTTGGTTCAGCCTGTATATTAGACATCAATCTTATTAAGGAATAGTGCACAGGGACTTAATCTGAATTTTCCGACAGTTCTGTCATAAATGTTTTAAAAGGCTAAGTGCAGATATCATGATGCACTGCGAACGAACTAATTATTCATTTCACTTTTTAATCGATTTCTTCATAGTGCTTCTTATATTGGCTTTAAAACACCTAAAATTTAACATTAAATGTTGGAGAATGATCATCGTTTCCAGGGCCGGCGCTAGACATTTTACTGACTGAGGCGAGCATTATTTTGCCGCCCCTATGCCGTGATTGTTTTTTCACCACTTCTCCAACTTTTTTAAGAATAAGTAAATTAATTTTGCTAACTATGATTTATTCAAAAGAAAACAAATATAGGGTAGATGTGCCAGTAATGGACATCCTTAAGGAATTTCTTTAAAATTTATTTTTTAATTAATAGTTATATTTGTTATATTCCACATTTTTTAATATTATATTAATCTACCAACAATATTTAACCATGCTCATAGTCACATATCCCAATGTGAATCGAAATTTAATTGTAAATAACATAAATAAATCAAAACACCCTAAATTCCAGTAATGGACACCCCACAAAAAGTAATAGATAATTGATATTATGATTGTATTTAAAACCAAAATTTAAAGAAAGTATATTAATGAAATAAAAAAAGTTGAATTTTATTTGGTTATTTTTTTATAAACCAAAAACGTTGAAAGTGGCCCATTACTGGAAGGCGGTCCAGTCCATTACTGGCACATCTATCCTATATAAAATTAATTTACATTTAAGAAATTTAAAATAATCTAATTATTTAAGAAATTTTGCATCTATTTTGAAAATATAACAACATGTTGTTATATTTAACTGCAGTTAATTTGAAATTAAATTAATACGATGTTATCATATTTTAGTAATATTTACATAAAAGCACCATATGAAGAATTAAACTAACGCTTCAAAATCTCATTCGCTTTGCTTTTCCCTTGGGAAATGCATTTATTGTATCGACGTTATGATTAGTAAGAAAAAAGTAACATCAGGTGAAGCTAAGTTTAGAATATACATTATTAAGCCAAACTATGCCAAACATTTAAAAACAATCAAATTATGTATAAAATTTGTATAGAATTTCAAATAGCAAAATAATGATATCAATAACAAGTTATATGTCTTTTTGAAACATGCGCAAAAATAAAATCCCTTATTAGTAGTATTTAAAAGAAAATAATTATTAAAAATAAAACAAAACTTCAAGATCTAATTTTCCTTGATTTTTCTTCGGCGAAGTCATTTATTATAATGCGGAAATCAATATTATAAAGCAATCACATTATCAAGACAGAAATAGATAAACATAACTAACGCAAACTACGCATCACATTCTTGAAATTAAACAAAAATTATGTTCAGAATAGAAAATTACATGATCATTTAAAATTGTATACATGAAGATTTAATTTTACAACAGTAATATTTACAAAAACACAAGTATCAACAGTGAAATAAATAATTCGATACTAATTCTCCTTGAATTTTCTGTGTCAAAATCGTTTATTATAGCACCCTAATATTAAAAAATAACTGTATTTTCATTTGCTTAGAACAATTTAACTAACTGACCTGACCGGTGTTGCCCGGTCCCATAAAAAATAGCACAAAGCGCGCAAAAAACTAAAAATCATAATATAAAAGCGTGAAATATATAAAAATCACTCCACGAATTCCGAATAAACTTTAATGAAAAGAGAAAAAAAATTACTATATTGGGGTAGAAGATTGATGCCGGATTCCTTTTACAAATGTGGAAAAATCGCAGCGAATTGCGGAAAAACACTAAAAGTTGCATACAAAAATCGCTGAGGGCAAAATTTACTATTGGGCTAAGAGATTGAAAATATACATATTTTTTTGCGAATGTCCAAAAATCACAGAAAAACGCTAAAAACTCTAAAAATCGAGCAAAAAAATTCGCAAAAAATTCAAAATTCGCTGAACGAATTCCGAATAAACTTTATTGGAAAAGAGGACAAGATTTTCTATATTGGGATAAAAGATTAAAACATGATTCCCTATTACAAATGTGGAAAAATCGTCTCGAAACACAAAACAAACTCGCTAAAAATTAAAAAATCGCAGAGGATAAAATTTACTACTGTATGCTAATACATTCTAACATCTATTCTTTCCCGAAACTCAAAAATCGGAGCGAAAAAACGTTTAAAACCGCATTGAAAATCGCTGAATACAAAATGTAATATATTGGGCTAAATGTTTGAAACCGAATTCCTTTTATGAATATCAAAAAATCGCCGCAAAACGCAAAAAAAAGGCTAAAAATTGCATTGAAAATCGTAATAAAAAAAAACTTCAAAAATCGCGGAGAACAAAATTTAATAGGATAGGCTAAATGTTTGAAACTGAATTTTTTCACGAATGCCAAAAAATTCAACGAAAAACGTGAAAACTCAAAAAAATTCTAAGAATCTCATTAAAAATCCCTAAAATTCAAAAATCTCGGAGAACAAAGTTTACTGCATAAGGCTAAATGTTTGAAACCGAATTCCTTTTACGAATGTCAATAAATCGCCGCAAAACGCTAAAATTTATAGAGAACAAAATTTACTAAAAGTGAACTGAAACATTGTAACAGGAATTATTCACGAATGTCAAAAAATTACCGCGGAACGCGAAAAAACACTAAATATTGCTAAAAATTCAAAAATAGCAGCGGTCAAAACTTACTATATTAAGCTAAAAGTTTGAAACAGAATTACTTTTACGAGTGTCAAAAAATCACCACGGAACGCGAAAAGCGAGTTGAAACTCACATTAAAAATTCAAAAATTGCAGAGGACAAAATTTACAGTATTATGCTAAAAGTTTGATGCTAAATGCCTCTTACGAATGCCAAAAAATCGCTAAAATTCAAAAATAGAGGAGGACAAAATTTACTGTATTAGTCTAAAGGTTTGAAACCGAATTCCTTTTAACAACGATAAAAAATCGCCACAAACGGGAAAAAACTCAAAAAAATGCATAGAAAAATTCAAAAAATCATTGTACGAATTCCGAATAAACTTTATTGAAACAGGACAAAATTTACTATATTGAGATAAAATTGTACAGCCGGAATTCTTTTACTAAGGTAGAAAAATCGCCACAAAACAACAACAACAAAATAAAAAACGCTAGAAATCTTATAAAAATTGCTAAAAATTAAAAATTCTCAGAGAAGCAAATTTACTACAGTTGGCTAAAACATTTTAATAGGAATTACTTTCCGAATGTCAAAAAATTGGCGCGAAAAAGACGCTAAAAATTGCAGAGGACAAAATGTAATATATTAGGCTAAATACTTGAAACCGAATTTCTTTTATGAATGTGAAGAAGTCGCCGTGAAATGCCTAGAAATGTTAAAAATTGTATTGAAAATCGGAAAATTTTCAAAAATAGCGGAGGACAAAATTTACTAAATTAGCAAAAAATCGAGGCAGAACGCGAAAATGCACTGAGAATCGCATTGAAAATTGCATTAAATACAACTAAAAATTTCGAAATCGCGGAGAACAAAATTTACTATATTAGGCTGAAATTTTGAATAATAATTAATTCCTTTAACCAATATTAAAAAATCACCGCGAAACGCAAGAGAAAAAATCTCGTCACAAATCACTAATAATTCAAGAATTGTCGAGAACAAAATTTACTAAAGTGGACTAAAACGTTGTAACAGGAATTCTTTCATTGTAATTATATGCAACTTCTTTGACTGTAATTATATGCAATGTACTTCGTATTTTTATTTTAAATAAGAAAAAAAAATATATATCTGACACCTTTTTCTTAAATTTCGACACATACAATATGCGAGCCAAATGCCGCCCCTCTAGGGGTGCGCCCTGAAGCGGCTGCCTCACTTGCCTCACCCCTGGCGCCGGCCCTGATCGTTTCTGTGTGGAAAGTTAATATTTGATAAATATTGAGGATGTTGAAATCATAATTTAATATTTTCATAGCTTAATATCATAGCATCTACCTGAAGTAATGAAAGAATATTCGATATTTTAAATTTCGGTTTTATAAGTTAACTATATTGTTTATATTGATAGTTTAAAGCAGTGGTTCCCAAACTTTTTTTGGACGCGCACCCACCTAAGCCTCTCTCAAATCATGAATGCCCACTTACTTGATATCATGTAATTCTTATTATTTAAAAAAGTGAACTCTTACACACATGGAAGAAGTCTAAAAATAATAAACAATGGTTAGGGTGCCTATGTATCAGAGTAGTGATATACGGAATATGAAATTTGATTGGTTGAGAGACTATTTTGACCAAAAGCGAATCGCCAAGCGTCTTGGCGAATCTGCCATTATAGCCAAGCTACTGTTTGTTCACTTTTTTCATTCGTCTCTACTCGAACCGTCATAGGCGGGTATCGCCAAGTTCTGGAATGTAGGGTTTCTATAGTTTAAATAAAAAACTTCTGTCTAAGCTCTCTCTCTCAAAAAAAAAAAAAAAAAAACAAAAACAAAAAAACAAACAAACAAACAAACAAACAAAAAAAACAATGGCAAAAAATTTCACATTTTTAAACTTATAAAACAGTATAATTTATTTATTTATATAAACTTGGTTTATGGCGTCAGGTGCCGCCATCCGAAAAATCTACAAGAGACCACTCCATTTCTTCCGGTGAAGGGCCCATTCCTCCTCCAGACACCTATCCCTCATGGCTTTTTTTATATCATTCATCCAGGTCTTTCGTGGTCTTCCTCGTTTCCTCTTTTGGGTTGTTCTATAATTAGATGCAATTTTGGTCACAAAAAATGTTTTTAACGTAAATGTTACGAAACTATACATTTTCGCCTTAAGAAGGGATGCGAAAAATTTTGGACACTTAAGTTTTACCAGTAAGTAACACAATATACTAGTAAAGAAGATACGAGAGTAAAACATCGTTTTTAGTAGAACCTTGATCTATCGTTCGCACATCTTTCGTTTTACTGCATTCATCGTTTTCATTCAATAACCCCTGTTATGTTTAACCGCATTCATCATTGTTCCGTACCTACCGTTTCCTCCTAACATCCCTGCGAGAAACATTGGGTCAAGGTGCAACTGTGCTCAAAAGGGATTTCTGTATCCTCATCTTAATTAATTTTAAGTATCCACTTTCTTTCTCATTCTAATACATGTGTCTGTTGGTGTTCTTTCCCTTCCCCATTTTTGCTAGTTGACCACCGTGTATATATTTATTTTAAATTCAAAATGTATTTGTTATAATGCGTATTTATACAGGGTGTCCGAAAAGTCTGGAAACGGTCAAATAACTCGAGAAATATACATCGGATTGAAAAACGGCAAAATGCATGTTCAATATTTTTGAAAAATCTATTTAGTGATATTAAAGTTGCCCTCCCCCCAACTTTGCCCCCTCCCCCCCTAGGAGGAAAGGGGACCTAGGACCCTATATATCGACTTTGAAATCTTAAATGATGACCAACAATTTTTATTGCAGATTCGGATTCTACGGGAAAAAATACGTAACTTTTGTATTGAACATTTTCTTCGAAACACTGTAGATGGCGCTGTAATCAAGTGCAATGTTGTGAGAATCGTTACCATTGCAATGTCTGGAAACGCTCGAATAACTCGAGAAATGTACATCGTATTGAAAAACGGTAAAATGCATGTTCAATAGTTTTGAAAAATCTATTTAAGGATATTAAAGTTGCCATTTTTCTAAAATGTTAAACACGTATTTTTCCGTTTTTCAATCTGATGTATATTTCTCGAGTTATTGGAGAGTTTCCAGATATTGCAATGGTAACGATTCTCACAGCATTGCACTCGATTACAGCGCCCTCTACAATGCTTCGAAGAAAATGTTCAATACAAAAGTTACGTATTTTTTCCCGTAGAATCCGAATCTGCAATAAAAAATGGGGGTCATCATTTAAGATTTCAAAGTTGCCCCCCTTTCCCCCCCTTTGGGCAAAGTTGGGGGGGGGGGGCAACTTTCATATCCCTAAATAGATTTTTCAAAAATATTGAACATGCATTTTACCGTTTTTCTATCCGATGTATATTTCTTGAGTTATTTGACCGTTTCGAGACTTTTTGGACACCCGTATATTGTGTGTGAGGTTCAGAATCAAAGCAATAAGAAATTCGCTGTTAACCCATTTCCTTCTATACTGTCCTTTTAGGGGATTTAATTATTTTATAATGTTGGTAGTATCTTGTTTAGATATTTAGAATGTTCCTAAGACTCAATATATGTAAGACGACAGATTTAGACATATCCTAAGTAGTTGCATGTGTAAAAGTTTTTTCAAATGATACATTGTAGAGCGAATAGAAATACGAGGTATAAAAAAAGTAGCAAACACTATCAAAAATTCTAAAATACAGTAGCAACCATAAAAATTACAAAAGATTTTTCAATAGATCAAGTAAAAAAAAAAAATAATAATAATAAAAAGTAATTATAAAGGCAGTTTAAATCTTTGCGAATCTTTTAAGAGAATTATTCAGGTATTTGTTCTATTTTGTACTATTGAATGAGATCTTTTTGAAAATTGAATAACAAGTTACATATTTCCTTTTATTTTTGAAATTTTCATGTCTTAAGTTTTCTTTTTAGTCTACGCCATTACATTTTCAAAAAATGACGAAGAAAAGAAAAGTAAAGAAATGACAGAGAGTCGGTTAATAACAATTCTGGAAATGTCCCCCAAAAATCAAATTGCCCCCTGTGCGTCGTACTCACACGAACTACTAGTCTAAACGTAGTCTATATTATCAGAATAAAGTGTGTGAATTTTAAGAACTTCAGAAAATGGTGCATAAAACGTGGCATTTCACAGTAATTTTTGTTTCATTATTTATTAATTTCCCTGTTCTTGGTATGTACCTTTTCATTGCATAGCACCACATCTTCTCATATCTGCGACTTCTAGAATTATGATGTTTTGTTTGTAATTTCCTTATTAATTACATTTAACTGAATCATAAAAATAACCATATAATGGCTCCTTAATATCCCCCTCTTTCAAGCTAATAAAAAGGGCAGTCTCCGTGTGGTATCTCATAAAACGTATTCAAGAGCATATATATTTGCAGCTAATAGCCTTCTTTGACGTTAGAGCAACCATTATTCTTACATGAATTTAAAGTAGTGACAGTATATTGACTTTTATTAGATCATTTCTCTTACACAGGGCTCCCAAATGGTCCGCTTTTTGAATACCGGTATTTTCATAGAAAACTTATTTTTAGATTTTTCTTGCAAATTTTGCAGAAATGTTGTGGAAACCTACCATAAAATTTTCTGTTAAAAAATATTGGTATTCTGTTGGTGGACCATTTAGGAGCCCGGCTTACGTAACTTGAAGCTTTTTCTCAGGGCACGCACTACAAATCCACTTAAACTCGACGCTGCTTAAATACAACATTCGAGGGGCCCAGATTTAGAATTTGTTTGAGAACCGTCCAGAATGGAACTGATCGTCGGTTTCTCTACTATTTTTTTTACGAGATGTTCGAATGGCAAGGATTGCCGAAAAGACTGAACTACGAATCCGAGGCCTTCCTCATAAACGAACTTTATGTGTTGTCTTTTAAATTACCGTGTGTGAAGTCTAAAAGTTAATAAATTAATGTTTGTTCGTAAATAAAGTCATTTTAATTTAAAGCGATTCAGAATAAATTTATTTGCGAATCCTCCTTCCCATATTGTTATTATATCCCTTACAAAATATGGTGCTATTTCAGTTTTTATATTGGGTTACAAACGACTGTGAGTACTGTCAGGTTTAATATTATGAAATTCAATACACACTGTAAAATAAGACAAATATTTCTTTAACTACGAAACTATAGTATAACCGTGTACGAAAATGCACAATAACCTCTTCCGAGTTATCCACAATTCCGAAAAGTGTTCTTTATCTCTAGAAACCCCAGAAACCAATATATTTTTGAGATTTAAAGAAAGCGTTTTAAAAACAGATTTTCTTTTTCTGCCACTGACAATCGAAAACGTTTCCAAGTAGTGTTTATAGTGTAAACCAGTTTTCTGAACTCGCAATATAAGTTTTTTGGATGCTATCAATTCTCCAGTAAACATTTCATGTTCAACAAACAAGATTTAGTGACAAACATGATAAATTAATTGCATTGACATTAAAATTAATATTGTTTTGTTACTCTTGCATTAATAAATTCAAAAACGCAGCTGAAAATGTTTAATTGAGAATTGACATCACCCTAAAAACCGATTTTCCTGCTTAAGAAAACTGATTAATAAGACTATAAATTCTGCTCGAAAACGTTTCCGAAAATCATTGACAGCAAAAAAAAAACTTGTTTTACAAATTCTGAGGTTTTTAAAGATAGAGAACACTTTTCGTAACAGTGGGTAACTCGGATGAGGTTATTGTGTATTTTCGTTGGAGGTTATATTTTATATTCGTAAATTAAGAAGCAGGTGTATTTTTATACAGTGTAGAGTTGACAGCACCTGTTAAATATGGAAGAAAAAGCAAATGAATTCTTTCTTAAGCTGAATAAAAAATCAATTCCATTTAAATTTAACCGTTAAACTTTAACATTTCGATGCTCTTTTTTTTTCCCCTTTTCAAGCATTTATATCAATATATTTCTATATTTGAATACACCAATACTGATAAGTTGAATAAATTATATTAAATTACGTCATTTTTCTGTCAAATAAATATTAGCTACACAACAAGATAAATAAAATTCGACCTTAATGCATATAAAGATACATTGGCACTTTTATAAATTTATGTATTTATTTGATATGTTTATATAAACTGATGTACGAATTTATCATGACATATCGCTGTCATCCAATATTTTGTTGCCGAAAGTATGACTACAAGCTATTTTTCAAACTAGGAAAATTTTCAAACGTTTTGTGAGCATTTTTTTTTTCACTTTGAGAAAAAATTGAAAACCTAACCCGAGGCATAAATGTCTTACATAAAATATGAAAGCAATTGGAATAAACTAAAAGAAGGTCCTTTGTCTAAAAAGAAAAATATATAAGCACAAATCTAAAAAGTTTCCCCCATTGTTAAAAGATAAAGATGCATTTCGAATATATAAAATGATAGACTGATATATATAAATTGATAGATTTAGAATTGTGTAAAAAGAAATTCTAAAAATTTAGGTTTTATTAAAAAAAAAAATCATGTAAAGCTGTCGTAGGCTAATTGAGAAATCCGGATCTTTGCAAATAGCCTAGGCTGTTTGCAAAGAGCCGTTCTAATTGGAGAATCATCTCTTTTTTCCCAATCTGCCTGCTATTTTTCAGGCCTATTGCAAAGAGCCTAGACAACGTTAGGCTAATTGGAATATGGTCATTTATTTCTCAATCAGCCTGATATTTTTTAGGCTTATTGCAAAGAGAATAGATAGCTTTAGGTTAATTGAAAAATGGCCATGCTTATTTAGAAAATGACCAGATCTTTGTCAATATATGGTGTTGTACCCAACTCGAATCATCTGAAAATTCCATTCGAAGTCGACCCGACAGAAAAATTCCATCGAAACGTAACCCGATCCAAAAAGGACAAAATAAATTCTTTCGAGTCGCAACCCGACCCGAACCAGAAAACTGAAGTTAACCCGAAACCCGAGCAGAGCCGACAAAAAAATCCATCGAACCGTAACCCGATCCGAACCCGATAAATTAAATTCCTTCATGTCGCAACCCGACCCGAACTTAAAAATTCGAAGTTAACCAGTAACCCAACCCGAACAAGACATAAAAATTCCATCTAACCGTAATCTGATCCGAACCCGACAAAATAAGTTCTTTCGTGTCGCAACCCGACCCGAACTGAAAATCGAAGTTAACCTGAAACCCGACCCAAACCTGAAAATCGAAGTTAACTCGAAATCCGACCAGAACCCGACAAAAAAATCCATCGAACCGTAACCCGATCCGAACCCGACAAAATAAAATCTGACGCAACCCGATCCGAAGCTGAAATTTCAAGTTAACAAAAAATCCGACCCAAACCCGACAGAAAATTACCATCGCCCGTAACCCGAACCGAACCAGATAAAAAAAATCCATTGAACAGTAACCGATCCGAACCCGGCAAAATAAATTTCTTCATCTCGGAACTCGACCCGAACTGGAAAATTGAAGTTAATCCGAAAGCCGACCTGAACCAGACAAATAAAAATCCATCGATACGTAACCTGATCCGAACCCGACAAAATAATTTTCGTCGTCACGCAACCCGATCCGAACCAGAAAATTGTGAGTTAACTCGAAACCCGACCAGAACCCGACAAAAAAATCCATCGAACCGTAACCCGATCCAAGACTGAAATTTCAAGGTAACCCGAAAGCCGACCCGATCCAGAAAATTAAAATTAACCCGAATACCGACCCAAACCTGAAAATTTAAGTTAACCCGAAACCCGATGCAAACCCGACAAAAGTTTACCATCGCCCCGAAACCGACCCGAATCAGACATAAAAATTCCATCGGGCTATCTTAAATTTTCCGATTTGGTTCGGGTTTCGGGTTAGCCTAAATTTTCAGGTTCAGTCGAGTTTCGGGTAACTTCAATTTTCATGTTCGAGTTGGGTTGCGAGACGAAGGAATTTATTTTTTCGGGTTCGGATTGGGTTACGTTTCGTTGGATTTTTTGTCTGGTTCGGGTCGGGTTTCGGGATAACTTGAATTTTCTGGTTTGGATCGGGTTGTGACACGAATAAATTTATTTTGTCGGGTTTGGATCGAGTTAGGGTTCGATGGATTTTTTTGTGGGGTTCGGGTTAACTTCAATTTTCTGGTTCGGATCGGGTTCCGTGACGACGAAAATTGTTTTTTCGAGTTCGGATCGGGTTACGTATCGATGGATTTTTATTTGTCTGGTTCGGGTCAGCTTTCGGGTTAACTTCAATTTTCAGGTTCGGATCGGGTTCCGTGACGACGAAAATTATTTTTTCGAGTTCGGATCGGGTTACGTATCAATGGATTTTTATTTGTCTGGTTCGGGTCGGCTTTCGGGTTAACTTCAATTTTCAAGTTCGGATCGGGTTGTGAGACGAAGAAATTTATTTTGTCGGGTTTGGATCGGGTTACTGTTCAATGGATTTTTTTTGTCTGGTTCGGGTCGGATTCGGGGTGATGGTAATTTTTTTTTGGGTCTGCGTCGGGTTTCGGGTTATTTTTAATTTTCAGGTTTGGGTCGGGATTCGAGTTAATTTAAATTTTCAGGTTCGGGTCGGGTTTCGGGTTAACCTGAAATTTCAGGTTCGGATCAGTTTACGTTGCGACGAAATTTATTTTTAAGGGTTAAAATCGGGTTACGGTTCGATAGATTTTTTTTGTCAGGTTCTGGTCGAGTTTCGAGTTAACTTCAATTTTCAGTTTCGGGTAAGGATGCATGACGACGGAATTTATTTTGTCGTGTTCGGATCGGGTTACTTTTCGATGGAATTTTTTTTCTGGTTCGGGTCAGGTTTCGGGTTAACTAAGATTTTCTGGTTCGAATCGGGTTGTATGACGACGGAAATTATTTTGTCGGGTTACGTATCGATGGATTTTTATTTGTCTGGTTCGGGTTGGCTTTCGTGTTAACTTCAATTTTCCGGTTCGGGTCGGGTTGCGAGATGAAGAAATTTATTTTGCCAGGTTCGGATCGGGATACTGTTCAATGGATTTTTTTTATCTGGTTCAGGTCGCGATGGTAATTTTCTGTCGGGTTTCGGGTTAACTCGAAATTTCAGCTTCGGATCGGGTTCTGTTGCGAAAGATTTTATTTTGTCTTGTTCGGATCGGGTTACGGTTTGATGGATTTTTTTTGTCGGGTTCTGGTCGGAATTCGAGTTAACTTCAATTTTCAGGTTCGGGTCGGGTTGCATGACGACGGAAATTATTTTGTCGTGTTCGGATCGGGTTATGGATCGATGGAATTTTCTTTCCTGGTTCGCGTCGGGTTTCGGGTTAACTCCGATTTTCAGTTTCGAGTCGGGTTTCGGGTTAACTTCGATTTTCATGTTCGGGTCGGGTTGCGAAACGAAAGAACTTTTTTTGTCAGGTTCGGATCGGGTTATGGTTCGACGGAATTTTTATGTCTTGTTCGGGTTGGGTTGCTGGTTAACTTCTAATTTTTAGGTTCGGATCGGATTGCGACATGAAGTAATTTATTTTGTCGGGTTCGGATCGGGTTACGGTTCGATGGATTTTTTTGTCGGGTTCTGCTCGGGTTTCGGGTTATTGTCAGTTTCCTGGTTCAGGTCGGGTTGCTACTCGAAGGAATTTATTTTGTCCTTTTAGGATCGGGTTACGGTTCGATGGAATTTTTTTGTCGGGTTCGGGTCGACTTCGAATGGAATTTTCAGGTTCGAATTGGGTACAACGCCATATATTGACAAAGAGCTGGTCATTTTCTAAATAGGCATGGTAATTTTTCAATTAACCTATCTGGCCTCTTTGCAATAAGTCTAAAAATTATTAGGTTGATTGGACCATATTAAAATTAGCCTAAAGCTGTCTAGGCTCTTTGCAATAGGCCTGAAAAATAGCAGGCTGATTGGGAAAAGGGAGATGATTCTCCAATTAGACCGGCTCTTTGCAAACAGCCTAGGATCTTTGCAAAGAGCCGGATTTCCCAATTAGCCTACGACAAAAACTTTAGAAAAACTAACAAAAAAAAAAAGAAAATAATTGTCATGCTTATGCATTATTATTAAGTAATATTTTTATAAGAAATTTTATGATAATTGTAATAATATAATACTTTTTTTCTTTCTCACGACTTGCATGCCAATACTGAGAAAAGAAAAAAAAAACCTGGAAAAACTTTGTACGTGAGTTTTGCAATTAATGAACTTATAATGTAACTTTATTAGTACAATTAATATTTTAAGTTATATTCTATGACAACATTCATGAAATATTCTGAGATATAATATACAATTAAACCGGAATTTAAAAACGTATAACTAAGATACTAAGAGTTTGTGTTTTATTGTCATTTTTAATTTTTTTTTTTAAATCTAAATGTGAATACTATAAAAATAAAAATTATTGCGACAGCTTCGAGAGAATGCGCTTGAAATAACTACAAACTGTGATTTTTTTTACTTTAATTTTTTGGAAAGGTATCCGCTATTCGGATTTTTACCCTGTGTAGGGTGTATCAAAAAGATTGACATACGCTGTAATTTTTTACCTATTGGAAATACGTAAGCAATGTAAATTGCAAAGTGAGGTCGGTCTGCAAAGATTGCAACGTGGAGGAGGAGGCAAATTTTTTATGAATAATTATCCAAGAACAGTTCGTGAGAGAGTGATTAAAAGTTACAAATTTCTTCAGCAATTCCCGTAAAACCTTGGAGGAAATAACACAATACCAATGCCAATTAGCCAAAAACCGTACTGTTTTGGCGCAAAGGATGCGAAGGGCGACAGGTGGTGATTTTACGTAAATGAAAAGTCAATGACAGAGTGCTGAAGATCAATTATGAATTTTAACGCCATAGTGATCGGTTTGCATGTTGGAAACCTTTACCAAAACTGCATGGCTACAGTTCACATGGGTTTATACCAAAGGGTTAAGAGCCACGAGTTAAAAATGGAACATGTACTTGTACATGAACGAAGAATGAAAAGACAGATGGATGAAATCCCAGTGATATTTCAATGAAAATAATGAATTTTCATTGAAGAATATGTGAATATTCTAAAAAATGTGAATTGTAAAACATGTCAAAAAAAAAATGTCAGTCAATATCTGAAACTTCACACCACGTTAGATTTCTTTCATTAAATTTGTATCAGCTATCATTAACTTATGTAAATTAAAACTTTTGCGAGAAAAACAAAAATTGGAACAAAATTAGTCATTCATAATGTTTGGCAAAGTTTTATAATAACCAGTTAATATATCTTTGATTTAGCGTTCTTTCATTTCGTCTTTATAAAATGTCTTTTCATTTAAATAAGATTTATAAATTAATACGAATTATGACAAAAATCCTCATATCAGGAGACCCTGCTAAAAGGTTGAAACTTCCATAATTACCACTAATTAATTGTAAAATACTTTTCAAGTGTTGCGCTGTTATTTTTTTTCATTTGAGACAATACATGTATGCTTTAATATACCAAACCTTCAAATGAACGATTAGAATCTTAAAGTATGCGCTCTACATGTAAATTTTTGTTCGCATAGATGAGCGCCATTTTCTTTGTAATAATGAATGAATTATTTTAATAAATTTTCTTTCTTTCACTATGGGGCTCTTCCCCTGCCAGCTATGCACGCCAACCCTCGACCAGACCCCGTAGACTCTAAAAACATGTTAATGTGCTCTGTTTTAGAAAAAAATACCCGGTTACGGAAGATTGAATGATATCACGAACAGCGACGATCGTCTGTAATCGTTTCCATTTGACTGGAATATTTTTCGATTCATATGGCCCCAGACTTTTTTTGGGCTTTACCGAGGGATTTTTAAGTTGTTAAGGCCGAATCAATTGCTGTCGCGTTAGCTAATGGCTGTTTTCGTGATTGATTAAATACGATCAATTACATATTGGAAAACCAGTTTGAATAAATGGAAAAAAAAATGTCGCTGCCTTTTGGACTCTTGTTTTGATGCTATGAACAATATTCTTCCTTTGGGTTCAAGACTATAAAAATTCGTCTGCTTGGGAATAACATTCAGAACAGCAGCATTAAAAAATAGTGTGTATAAAATTTACTATTTTGTTTTATGTTTATATCGAGTTTTAGATATTTTCAGGAACAGGTATAGCTTATGCATGAATTCTTTTCTTTATTTTAATGCACCTTCATGCACATTTTTCATGATTTTTTTAAAAATGTAAATTGTTTATTTTAATAAGTATATACGAATTTTCTAATATGTATTTACCGAATAGTAATTCTTACAAAAGAAATGGAAAACATTTTACGCATGCATTTACCTGTTCTGTATTTATGATGTACATGATAAAATATATAAACAAATTTGTTAGCTGCGAAACTTTAGCTCCATGTGATTCCCATTGTGACGTCACTTGAATATTGTCCATAAGAAAAAATCAATTTTAAATGTATTTTTTTAAGATATGACGTAATTTTCGCCATTAAATGCGTTTTGTGTGTAGTAATTTTGATTATTTTGAGATTTTCTTTCTTTTTTAATATTCACGCGTAAATACATTTTTATGATTAAACCCATTTCCTGCTTTTAACACGTGATCATTTAATTATTATTTTAGAGTTTTATTTCTGTTTTTAGCAGTCACGTGTAAATACTCTTTTTTAATTGAAATGGAATATTACTATTTGCGCTGTTTTAAAATTTGGCAACAATTTAAAATATGACTGTTCTAAATATGTAATAAATATTTATTGAAATAACAAAAATTTGAATTAAAAAAAACCCTAAAAAATTAGTCAAATTAAAAAAAAAATAATTGCACATTGCGCATCGCAAGCTTATCAAGTACGTCCCTGCAAAATATGGTTAAATTACTACGCACACTATTTGTCCCTATAAAGCGTTTTTAACAGAAGTATTTTGACCGACTTCAACATTAAATAGCACAAATAATTCTTAAATTAAGAAAACTGTCTACTTCAGCGTGTTTATTGGACATTTCTCTATACTACTAATTCTCGTATTTTTATCTGCAATAATTTTCTTAATATTAGCCGAAAAAGACTTCCGGTCACAAAAAATTCATTTACTGCGGTGATAGCATTAGTTACTTTTTTTTTTTTTTTTTTTTTTTTTTTTTTTTATTTAGAATAGAGAGATGAAATACAGTTGTTATGTGACAGTGAAAGAAAACAAGAAAAAGCGAATTAAATTAATGGCAAAAATCTAAAATTGAAATGTTAAAATGCTTTATATTTTTTTAACAGATGCACAAAATTTCATCAAAAATATATATATTGATAATTTAGGCTGTCTGACATATGTATCAATAAAATTTCAAACTGATTGGAGTAATTTAAGACACCCCCGCCCCTCCATTGAGAAGTGTTAACATCTACAATAATATTTAAAACAATTATCCAAATGCGCCATTTTTAGGTGCGTTCGTAATTATATAAATACGTAGCACCTATTGTCGTCGTCTGGTCCGTCCGTCTATCTGTCCGTCTGTCCGCATTTAACAACGCAAAAACTACCCAAACGAATGGAATTCATTTCACAGAATTAAAAAACACCAAGATCTGAATATTTATATAACTAGCTATAGTACGAACGCACCTCATTTGTCTGGTTTGACGTACAATGTCTAACTTGTTTTTTTTTTTCTTTTTCTTTCCTTTCCTTTTTTTTTTCAATGAATGGTAAAATTTGAAAATCGTCTGAAATCCCATTGAAAAGCATTATGATGTAAAAGAAAATGTTCTATATTTTTCGAACGAATGAACGAAATTTACCAAACACTATACAGCTAATTTCGGATACCTTGCCAACATACCTACCTAATTACAGACTAAAAGGATGCTTTTTGCGAAAGTTATCGCGAGTCATACACACAGTCACCACAAACTTTCCGGGTCTTCACAGTAAGATTCACTGACGTTTCGGTAAATATTTAACTAAATACTACATATTTTATGAAATGGTACATACAATTATGATAATTTTTCTGACAGATTAAGATCCACTAGTTTTACACGGTAAAAGGCCATTTCTTAATTATTATGATATTGGATTGTTCGGAAAGTTCATTTCGTTTGCGAAAACCAATTCCTACCGGAAAATTCTATTATTTAATTATTAGACATTAATTCCGATATCTAGTTGTAGTTATTTTTAGCTAGGTATCCCATTGAAGCAATATCCTGTTTCCTATCTAATAACACATAATTGGCTGTCAGAATTTTCCAGTACGAATTGGTTTTCCCAAACGGAAGGAACTCTCCGGACAACCCAATACATTAATTTCTTTTTCAGTTGTAATTTTAAATTTGCGTAATTATTGCAGATAAGTACACACAGAAGTTCCATCATTTAGATAAACCAACAAAAATGAATGATTTTCTTACTTACTGCCACATCAAAGTATAAATACACCAAATTGTGCACCACATAATGCAACAAATTACAAATGTAGAAAAAGCTCTTGAATATTCCGGTACAATAGTTAAATTTAGCAACTTTAACTAAATTAAAGCTAAAATTGAAAACAAAGACTGGCTATTTGAAGATGTTGCAGGTGAAGCTTTTGTTCCTTATAATAAGTTGCTTAAAAGCTCTGTAAAAGTTTAATTTACAACAAGAAATTTATTAAAAATTCGAAAATAATATTTTGTAGACATCTAATTCCATATACTATCAGTATTTTATCAAATGAAATTTGTAAATTTTAACTGAGATTAGGAATTAAATATTTATTGGAAAAACTTTATAAGATTTTTTAAGTAATTCATAATAATCTTTTTCCATTATTACCAAAAATATTTTGGAAGGACATATTCTTCAAAATCTTGTTACTTTATCTTTTACTTTAACGGTACTTCATGCACATAATGGAAACATAAAACAATTTTAATACTATTTAGACGCCTTATTATTATTATTCCGGAAAAATAAGGTTTCGATTAAGAAAATATCTTTAATGGAACTTTGTCTGTTTTTGTACGAGATAAAAGAATGGTTTAAATGTATGTGATGTGAAGCTTTGATTTATTGGACAAGATTCTTTTAATAGATAAGTAGTTCAGATCCTGTATTTATCTCTTATATGTTTTTTGTTTTTTTATTTGTTTGTTTTATTACTTCAACAGAAGCAACGGAACCTTCAAATGCAAAGAAATTATTCTGAGATCCATTAAGGCGCTTATAAAATTCAAGTCCTCCCATGAGAAATGCAAAGAGAAGAAAAATATAAAAATCCGAATTTTCCCAATATGCGCATAATATTGCTAAAAAAATGAACCGTAAATAAAATATTCCAGATGTGCATAATTTTTATTTTTTATTTATTTATTTTTTTTTCTATGTTCTTAAATTTCAAGACTTAACGTATATAATTACTTTTACCGAGTTTATTTTCGGTTTTAAAATTAATATCGTGTAAGAATGTCGTATCGAATATGAATTAAGTTATCTTCTAATTTTACATGTTTTTATGAGTAACAGTTTTGATTATAAGAAATGTTTAAATAGCGTTTATGAATTTACGATTGTTTGACTTATATTTTAATTACTATGACTGAAACATTGTAAACAGCTCGACATTATTTTGTACTTTCTTTCTTATTAACCAACAAAGTTACTTATTGTTTTCAAACCCCAGGAAAAAAGTTGTGTTATTTATTAGAGCACTCCAACTGCGGAAATAAACGATTGTTGCGGCATTGTTTTAGTGTATCTATTACTGATTCTTTTTTATGCTATTCATCTAAATGCTATCAACTTTTGCACCACCCGAAAGTAACCTAATCTTATTAGCATAATCAGGATTATGTTAGTTTCCTCCTTAATTACACTCACTCTTTATAATATAATTTAGTTTTTTTCTTATGTCGGGTAATACGGGGTAATATGACGCTTAATTTTTTAGAAATAAAGCATAAAAAATTATAGGGTCTTTAAAAAGATTGAAATGCACAAGGCAAAACATATCTTTTTCAGGGACAATTTCATAAAAGAAAGAAGGAATTTTAGTCAAGTAAGAAAGTCAAGTTAGTTTAGTAAGTTAGAGTAAAAAAACAAACAAACAGGAAACACCAAATTACCCTTCAAGGGGTAATGTGACACCACTAATCGTATATTTTGAGATAATAAGGTGCATGCCATTTTGCACATTCAGCAATGTGCTATTCAGAACACTGTTATATTTTTAAAAAATCAGATAACATTTGAGAGTACTGTGAATTTTTCTTTGATAGCATATGTTTTTTAAAGAGACAGTTTGAAATAGCAATTGCATGAAGAATTTTAAAGGCTATGTTGAAATTCATGATGGTTTATGCTCTTTAAAAGATGCCTTTTCAAACTGCACTGGCCTCCAAAAGTTAAGGTACAACCAGTTTTTTGACGCTCACTACTGAAAGAATGAAAGTAAAGGTAAAAAATATGGTTTATATGAATGATCGTAACTAACTTCAATAAAATCTTATGAAAAAATTATACCCATCTCAATTATTTTAATGTATTGGATACTTATATGTTTGTCAGGAGGAACTGCGAATATCCCACTTTGGGAATTTGTGTGAAATTTTTTTTATGGTTGATGATCTTGAATTGTTGGTACTGAAATAGTGTTGTAAATGTCTAGGATATGTCGTTTACTTGATTTGTTAAGATGGCGGGAAATCTGATGGATGGAAATAGAGTTATCACAAGCTGGTACTGCTAGACGTTTTAATGTGTCTCGTAGTGTGGTCCAAAGGCTCTGAGATCAATTTGAATCCAATATCAAGAAGACTTGTTCCAGACCGCTCATGGGTTAGAAATCCTGTACAAGATCGCTTTATATCTCTTTTGGCCCGAAGGAGGAGCATTACTACTGTGGTTTAGCACTCGTACAATTGTATACGACTCGAAACAACAATGGATTTAATTATTCGCCAATAAACACTCGCCAAAATAGAGCAAATGGCTGTGCAACTGCAGCAATAAAACATTTTAAAGGGTAAAAAGTAGAAAATAAATTAGAATTAGAAAATGAAGAGTGTAATATATTAAAAAAAAACCGCGTTAATCTATTAATAGTTTAATATTAATTAATCCACGATCAAACGTCGAAAAATCAATTTAGAAAACGTAAAAAGATAGTTTAAATAATGTTTCATTTTTTCTTTTCTGTTGCCATATCTTTAAAAAAAAGGAAATCGAGCAAAAAATTATATATTTTTAATAAATTCACTTGCTCGCACTTTCTACTAAGCGTAAAAATAGCAGTGAAATTTTCATAATCACGTTCAGTGCCACGCCAAATTAATATATAATTGTAACGAAAAGTTTTGGGAAAAAACATGGATTGCAGTATATAAGTTGCATGTATGTATGTCACTTTACTTGTGCATGTAATTGAAACATGTTCTGAAGATAATAATTCAAAGACTTGCCAGTTGAAGCTATTCCAGAGGAGGTTTATGCTCTTAATGACAAGATGCTTAAAAGTTTAGTAAACTTATTATTTTTGCAAAAGAAGCTCAATTTGAAAATCCACTAAAATCTATGAAATATTATTATCGCCTTATTTAGACAGCGTCTTCTAGTTTTTAAAAGACAGATTCCGAACACACTGCTTTACAAAAAATCTTTATCCTCTCTAACAATCTTCTAAAATTTGAGAGAAACCACTAAAATTTAACTGAAAAATTATTTATCTTTAAAGATTTATTTCAAATATGCAAAGCGATAAAAGTATTTAAAATGAACTTAGCAAACATATTAATTCGTAAACATTATCTAAAGTTTGAAAGGCTAAATCGGTTACGCCATTTAAATTGGCATTTCAGCCAGTTTACGATAAAGTTAAATCTCCTCATTTAATTAAGGTGAATAAATTTACTTGCCTGATTTCGAGCTGCTAATAAATGTTTAGCCATTAATATATCTTAATAAGTTTTTAAAAGAATTCTTTTCGCATTTTATCGAATTATAATAGCTTCAGACCATCGCATTTAATGAAAGTAAAATGCAAAACTATTTTTTTTTTAATATTTTATGTACTGATTAGCGTAATATTTACACTTTATAAAAATGTGAATTGTTTCCACATTATATTTTAAAGTTTTGTCATCGTTATCTCTTTACGAAATTTATGTGTATAGATATTTATATATATATATTTTTAATGTTTCTGAATGTTTTTAGTAGATATGCTAAGAAGAAGTTTCGGAAAAAAACATATAAAGATTTGTCACGTTCCGGAATAGATTTACAGTTAATGTTTCATGCAGAAAATGATCCAGAAACTTTTATCTTCGAAATGATTTTGATAAAACACAACAAAATCGAATTATGTTTCCATTTTGTTGTCTTACGCGATATTAATTTTAGAAACTTAGATAAGCTTGTATAAATTTAGATTTATTTTTTTAGAAATTTTTAATACGGTATTTAAAATTTTTTAAGCTTATTTTATACAGTAGGTGGACAAAAAATGGAAACACCTTGCAAAAAACTTGCAATAAATTACATGCTTGCTATAGCAAGTTTGTAGGTGGCGCTCCAGTTTTTTCGTAATGTAACTAATTACATAAGCTCGTCTACACGGTGAAAGCATCAGTTATCGTGAAGACATCATTCTGTGCTTTTATGCACGCCAGCACAAGAATGGCGGCTATAGTTGGCGAATTTTTTTCAGCATTTGCATGGTCCCATTTCTAAAAGTTTTCTTCACCTTATTTTTCTGAGATCAAATGAGTCAAACAAAACTTTTAGAAATTACTGGTGTGTAAATTCAGGAGAACTGTACAAATACTTAAAAAAATCCGCCTACGACAGCCGCCATTTTTGTGTCAGCGTTCACGCCTAGTATTCAGAGGGAGGTGATTTATAAGTTAATCATGTCAGAACTGACGGAATTCTAGTGTGGCCAAATTGTTGGGTCTCTAATAGTACGTGGTAAGTAAGGTAGGGGAAGTTTTTGGTGTATGACGAGGCACAGTGTCCAAGACTATGGCAACATACAGGAAAACTGAAAAACTGTATATGACAAACACCAGCGGAAACGGAAATGCGTTTTGATCGACAGAGACAGACGAGCTTTGTACAGGGTTGTGATAAAAAATAAGAAATCTATTGCTGCAAAAGTGACGGCTAGCAGAATACCATGCTCACAAATCTTATTAGCACCAAAACAGTAGGAAGGGAACTTCACAAGCAAATGGGCTTACATATTAAATTTATTTAAGCTTGTTTTATACATTGGATACATAAAGTGTGTGGACAAAAAAATGGAAACACCTTGCAAAAAAGTCTTGCCTTAAATTACATGCAATTTTGTATTACCAGGCACAGTTTCCAAGACTATGGCTACATACAGTACAACTGATAAATTTGCATACGACAAACACCAGCGAAAACTGAAATGTTTGTTGGCTGACCGAGGCAGACGATCATTGCACAGGGTTGTGATAAAAAATAAAATGTCTCTGGAAAAATGACTGCTATCAAAATATTCTCACAAATCCTATTAGCACCAAAACAGTAGGAAAGGAACTCCACAGCCAAGTGGTCCTACATATTAGTGAAGGTTATATGATTTTTGGAAGGCGTTTGCATATTTTTGTCGACCCCTTCCACATACTAAACAAAATAATTTAAAATAGGTGGATTTAACTTTGTGCCGTTATATTAAAAATAAATGTGGGATTGAATGGCCATTCAATCTTGGGTGGCCCAAGATTGGGTCAAGATTGAATGGCTGAACAATGGCCCAAAATTGAGTGGCCATTCAATCTTGGGCACGTACGACAGACGCAAGCATACTTACATGGCTTAAACATTTGATTAGGTTTTAATCTTTTGAATTTGGCACTGATGATGGAGCTTGAGGGGCTCCGAAACAGCTGTTTGCCATTTTATAAATTTTTATTTTTGCTATTTTACGTTGTTCATTTATTTTTAAAGAAAATAATCCCTGAAAAGCAATTACATCCTTTCATTTCTGAAACAAAGTAAACAGACTATATTTTAAATGTCACTTTCGTAATTATTCAATCTAGAGCATTTTCCTGT
Source organism: Maratus michaelseni (assembly GCA_963931845.1). Classification (NCBI taxonomy): domain Eukaryota; kingdom Metazoa; phylum Arthropoda; class Arachnida; order Araneae; family Salticidae; genus Maratus; species Maratus michaelseni. The sequence goes on along the minus strand of OZ007592.1, from coordinate 165,300,817 downwards.
AGCAATACTCCGCGCATATTGATAAATTCATTTTTTTTTTTATACTTTCTCCTCTTTCGATTCCTTTAGCAGAAATTGAAATTTTATAAGCGCCTTAATGGATTTGAAAAATAATTCTTATTTGGAGTTATCTTTGTTTCTTTTTTAATGTATTGAAGGAAAAAAGAATACAATAAAGAAATAAGAATGGATTTAAAGGAAGAACTGAACATTTCGTATACTAAACCCTTTCGGATTTCATGTATATTTCTAATTGTGAGGAAAAATTACTTATAAGTTTAAAAAAAAAATTAAAAATTGTTTTACAACATTGAAAAAATTTAGGATCGTATTTGGAATAGACTTATGGTTAATGTTTCATGCAGAAAATGATTCTGAATATTTTATCTGCGAAATTTGTTTGATAAAACAGAACACAAAGAATTATGCTTCTCGAGTACCTTGCATTCTTGTACGATAGAATTATTTTTTTAGATAACTTTGAATAAATTTCAATTATTTTTTTTTGGAATTTGAAAAATGGCATTTAAATTTATTTAAGCGTTTTTTATACATTGGGTGTATATATGCATACTAAAGAAAATTATTCCTGAAAAATAATTACATATTTTAATTCTTCAAACCCAAGTAAACAGAAAATCTTTTAAATGTTACTTAAATCAGAAATATACTTTTTAGAGCACCTTTTCTCTAGAAATACTCTGCAAATATCCATAAATTCATATTTTTATATTTTATTTCTTTTTCGAATCCTTTAGGAGGAATTGAAATTTTATAAGTACCTTAATTGAATTGAAAAATAATTTCCGTTTGGAGTTATCGTTTTTTTCTTTTTTTTTAATGAATTGAAGAAAATAAGCATATAATAAAAAAATCAGAACAGGTATAAAACAAGAACTGAACTTTTCGTATATTAACCCTTTCGGATTCGATATACGAGATGTTTTCGAAAAGTAAAGATACGAATCAGACAGCAGGAAAAGAAAAAGTTTTAATGAGCGGGTTGGCAACACATATTGTAACCTTGAACATTTGACCTTTCCCTCGCAGTCATTCGATATTTGTACGGTGAGTCTGCTTCGTGCAGCACGGGTTTATAATGGCTGCGTTAAATCAGAATCCCGCCAAATATGAAGTATGTTCCGTCATACATTTTCTTCATGAAAAAAGCGAGCGTCCAGCAGATATCCATAAATAAATTGATTCCGTCTGTAGAGAGATTATAAATCGACAAAATGTAACGAAATGGTGCTGTGCTTTCTCTTGCACACAGCAACTACCACTTATTCCTTTTCCTGAAGAATCATCTTGCAGGACAAAACTTCCCCGACGATTATAAGATCAAAATCGAATTTGAAATGTGGTTCCGACAACAGGCTGTAAACTTCTATGACTGTGGGAAACAAAAGCTTGTACCCAGACTTACAAAATGCTTGGACAATGATGGCAGCCATGTCGAAAAATAAGACAGTAGTAAGTAATTTGTAAGTAACCAGTAAGTAATTTGTAATGGACATTTTTTTTTTAGACCGATGACCAGGCCCCTACCTGCCAGGCTTTTGCCTAGCTTAACGGGTTGATGCCTGGCAACGGGGCGAGGATTCGCCTGTCTCCGCATGGCGAAGATGTGTTTGATAAATCTATAAGCCGACGTGGATTCAGTGCGTCTTGTTACCTTCATTGTAATGGACATTTTATCAATTAAAAGTTTTTTGAATGAGTATGCGGCATTGTATCTTTAATTTTCGAAAATACCTCGTATATATATTTTTCTTTTGAGGGAAAATTACTTTTAGCTTTAAAAAAATTTAAACTGACAAAAGTTTAGGTTATCTGAAATTTTACAGAAATATAACGAATATAGTTATTTCAGGCGCTATTAATATAAAAATACATTGTAAAAAGGAGAGACATTTCTGAATCTAAGAAAATATGATGTAACCAGGAACGAAAATATACAATAACCTCTTCCGCGATAATAACGATTCCGAAAAATGTTCTTTATTTTTAGGTATGTCAGAAAGAAAAATATTTTCCAGATATTTAAAAATAAAACTTTATAAAAAAAAGTTCCTTTTGCTGCCACTGATTTTCGAAAACGTTTCCGAGTAGTTTTTATTGGTATTAATGAGTTTTCTCAACTCGGAATATAGGTTTTTTGGATGCTATGAATTCTCAAGTAAATATTTTCATGTTAAATAAACATATTTTACAGACAAACATGGTAAATTAACAGCACTAACATTAACATTAAAACTAATAGTTTGTTACTCTTGCATCTATAAATTCAATTATGCAGCTGAATATGTTTAATTGAGAATTAACCCCCTGCACGTCGAGCAAAAGGGAGACGTTCTGAATAACGATTTTTTAGAATTGTTAGGAGTAGAAACTGGAAGTTTGACATGGCTTTTAATTTAAGACGTAAATGGTCAGACAGAATAGTTAAAAAATAAATAAATTTTAAAGGGTGTAGAAGCAAAGAAAAAAAAAAAATGTTCTAAAATTGGAATTTCTGTCATGTTGTTGGGGCTAGAAACTTGAAATTTGGCATGGTGATTACTAATCAGATGTAAATATTCGCTAATTCGCTAAATGTTAAAAAAAAAAAAAAAAAAAAAAAAAAAAAAAACGAAATTTAAAAGGATGAAATGATTGGAAAATGTTCTAAATAACGATTTTTTTACAATTGTTAGGAGAAGAAACTGGAAGTTTGAGATGGCTTTGAATTTAAGACGTAAATGGTCAGACAGAATAGTTAAAAAAAAATTAAATTTTAAAGGGTGTAGAAGCAAAAAAATGTTCTAAAATTGGAATTTATGTGATGCTGTTGGGGCTAGAAACTTTAAATTTGGCATGGTGATTACTAATAAGATGTAAATGTTTGCTAAAAGTTAATAATGATAATAAAAAAGTTCAAAAGGATGAAATGATGGGAAAACGTTCTGAATAACAATTTTTTAGAATTGTTAGGAGTAGAAACTGGAAGTTTGACATGGCTTTTAATTTAAGACGAAAATGGTCAGACAGAATAATTAAAAAAAAATAAATTTTAAAAGTTGTAAAAACAATTAAAAAAAATTCCAAAATTGAAATTCTGTGATGCTGCTGGGGCTAGAAACTTGAAATTTGGCATGGTGATTACTAATAAGATGTAAATGTTCGCTAAATGTAAAAAAAAAAAAAATAATTCAAAAGGATGAAATAAATAGAAACGATTTTTTTTTTTAGAATTGTTAGGAGTAGAAACTGGAAGTTTGACATGGCTTTTAATTTAAGACGTAAATGGTCAGACAGAATAATTTAAAAAAAAAATAAATTTTAAAGGTTGTAAAAGCAAAAAAAAAAAAAAAAAAAAAAAAAAAAAAAAAAAAAAAATCTAAAATTGGAATTTCTGTGATGCTGCTGGGGCTAGAAACTTGAAATTTGGCATGGTGATTACTAATAAGATGTAAATGTTCGCTAAATGTAAAAAAAAATAATTCAAAAGGATGAAATAAATGGAAACGATTTTTTTTTAGAATTGTTTAGGAGTAGAAACTGGAAGTTTGACATGGCTTTTAATTTAAGACGTAAATAAATGGTCAGACAGAATAGTTAAAAAAATTAAATTTTAAAGGTGTAGTAGCAAACAAATTTTCTTAAATTGGAATTTCTGTGATGCTGCTGGGGCTAGAAACTTGAAATTTGGCATGGTGATTACTAATAATTACTAATAAGATGTAATTTTTCGCTAAATATTTAAAAACACTCCGAAATTTAAAAGGGTGAAAAGATTGCAAAACGTTCTAAATTACGATTTTTTTAGAATTGTTAGGAGTAGAAACTGGATATTTGACATGGCTTTTAATTTAAGACGTAAATGGTCAGACAGAATAGTTTAAAAAAAAAAATGAAATTTTAAAGGGTGCAGGAGCAAAGAGCGTTCAAAAATTTCTATTTCTGTGATGCTGTTGGGGGTAGAAACTTAAAAATTTCCAGAGTGATTACTTTTAAAATGTAAATGCTCACTGAGAACGAGTTCTAAAAATTTCAAAAATTAAAAAGCGAAATGAGTTGAAAACGTTCTAAATTAATATTTATTTGGAAATGTTAAGGTTTGAAACTTGAAATGTGACGTAGTTGTTACACTTTTAAGAGGTAAATTTTCGCACAGAACTGTTTATGAAAATTTCGAAATTAATAAGGATGAAAATACCGTAAATCTTTCTACAATAACGATTACTTTGAAACTATGGAGCCGATTTCGAAAATAATTTCAAGATATTATTGGTGAAAGTCTCTTCTTAAAACTGCACCTCTGTGCAACTACCCTCAAAGGGGAGCATGAGCGACAAACGTTCTACAACTGCGATTCAAAGGTTCTAAAAAATCTAAATTTAAAAGGGTGAAATGGTATAAAAGCAATTCTTATAAACGTTTTGAATTACGATTTCTTTGAAATTATTAGCGCGTGAAACATCAAATTTGACCTGGTAATTATTTTTTAGTCACAAATGCTCTTTCAGAACAGTTTCTAAAACTTAAAAATTAAAAGACTGAAATGAGCGAAAAAAAGTCTAAAATCCCGATTACCTTGAAACTGTCAAACCGCTTTCGAAAATTCTCTCAGGATAGTAATAATGACGGTTGCTAGTTAAATCTATAAGCGAGCAATTCTTAATGTTCCTCAATAATGTAGATAACTTTCATTGTGTCTGAAATAGTGAAACATCATTTACACTGCAAACGATAGACTTTAGACAACGATTTTTCCTCGTAGAACAATGTGTAATAGAATTATTTTGTTTGACCCTGTAAATGAATAATAAATACTTTGCACCCCATCTTCTACAAAAAGCATATTCTTGTTTTAGTCCGCTTTATAATTGTATATCAATTTTATCATCTTTCGAATGGCGTTTCATCACCAAAATGCACTTCAAACATTTTTTCCCCATTGACTCTGTAATGTAACGGAATATTTTTTACTGTCCCTGTAAAAAAACTATAAGTGATACACACTTCATTTGCAATAGGGATCATGCTATAGTAAACGACAGTAACATACAAAAATTTCAGAGCAATCCGAGTTTATTTACGCGAATTGAATCACGGACAGACAAATCGAAGTCATAAACACTTTTAAACTTGGTTGGGGAAAGTGTTAAAAATTATGAAAAATAAAAAATTAAACCTTAAAAAATTAAAAAACATTCATAGCCGTTTAATCAAAAATTTGATCTGAATAAAAAACTGCTCTAAACTGAAATTACCATTTTTCAGCGAAATTAATTTTTCCTATGCCCACTTCTTTCAAAACAGAATAAAACATTTTCACTAAAACTACTTGTTATTGCTTGACAAGGTCTTATTAATTTTGATATAAATAACTTATAAATCAGATAATTTCAATGCAGAAAGATTTATTTAACTCAAAACTACGCACATTTAACAAATGTCTGTAGAGAAAATTTATTGGTATAATTTTTCACCAGTAACTAACTGAATCATTTACCTTAACTTGCAATTTTATGCTTTTGAGTTTTCTGCAATCAATCTATTTCTGTCATCGCCTCAAGCATCGTTGAAGTGAGAAAATAAATTTTCAGCAGAAGAATTTGAAGCTAGAATTAAACCTTCAATTTGGAAAACTTTTAGAAAATCTTTTAAATCATCAGTCAATCAAAAATGTGTACATACTTTTTTCGATTAATACATTTATTTATTTTTTGGGAATAATAATCATTAAATCTTATACTTTTTGAAATTAAAATTTTTATTTCAATTTATCTGTAAGTAGCAAAACTCGTGACTTTTGACGCGTAGTTGTAGAAATATTCCGAGTTGTATTTGTGTGACTATTTTTATTAGAGGAAATTATAATATTATAGATAATTCAAAAATTACTATTTAAACCACATTTTGAGTAAACTTCATTCATATACTGCATTAGGAGATCATGAGACTAAAATTAATGAGAAAAAAAATCTAACATTAATTCCAAATAAATTGTATATTATAATGTATTTTGAAGTTTTTACGCTTATTTTTCATTTGAGATTTCAAAATTTTTAGAAATCGATTTTTTAGCGATCATTTACATCTTACAACTAATCACCTTGCCAAATTCCAAGCTTCCAATTTTCCACGTTTCTATAACAATTATACCACAGAAATTGCAATTTTAGAACTTTTTTGCTGCTGCACCCTTTTAAATTTCAAAATTTTTAAAACCTGTTCTGGCGAGCATTTATGTCATAAAAATAACAGGCATATAAAATTTCGAGTTTCTATCCGTAACAATTCCACCTAAATCGCAATTTAGATGACTTTTGTAACGTTTTCTGATCATTTCACCCTTTTTGATTTCGATTTTTTAAATCGTTCTTAGTGAGCATTTACATCTTAAAAGTAACCACCATACCAAATACCAAGCTTCTGTACCAACTGTATCATATAAATCGCAATTTTAGAACGTTTTTCGCTCCTGCAACCTGTTAAATTTGGAATTTAAAAAAATGTTCTGGGCGAATATTTTCGTCCCTAAGTAAAAACCATGCCAAATTTTAAGTTTCTAGACCCAAGAGTTCCAACTAAATCGTAATTTAGAACGATTTCGGCTTATTCACCCTTTTAAATTTTGAACTTTTTAGAAACCGTCCATAGTAAGTATTGTACATCTTAAAAGTAACTACCACTCCAAATTTAAAATTTTTTCCCTTACACTCTAAAAACGACATTTTCAAAACTGAGCAAAAAATACTCAAATCTGAGTATGTCGCATGGTCAAAATGGCTCCGAATCAAAATTAATCACGTTTGAAAGATGTATATACTTATTTCTGAAAACATACACATACTCAAGAATAAAACATGATGTGCTCATATTTGAGTACGTCCATGTTTGGAAAATGAGTATGAACTGACTTCTATGTGCTCATTTTTGAGTATGTCCATGTTTCAAAAAATGAGTTTGAACTGACCCTAATCACTTTTTAGTATGTCCATGTTTCAAAAATGAGTATGAATTGACCTCTATGTGCTTAGTTTTGAGTATGTCCGTGTTTCAATATTCTGGGTATTTCTGGTATATCAGAATTGAAAGCATTGGCTCGTCATATCTGAAGCAAAAAATTTCATAACAAAATTAAAACATCGATTTACTCAGATTTAAAGTGTCATTTTTCTCAGTGCAACATTATCTCAGAAATATCAATTTTAGAACAATTTTTGCTCCAGGTGATTGTACCGACATAAAATATAGCCTATATTGGAGCAGAGAGGGTCACCAGAAATTTTGCACCATTATTTTTGAAATCTGTTCGGTAGTTCCAGAGATTACTCCCTACAAACAAACAAGTACACAAATGTTTTGAAGGGGCGAGGCCAACTAGGTAAGCGCTAAACATCAAAATATTAAAATCTTCAAATTAAAATTAACTCTGGTCTTTAATATACAGAAAGAAAAAAAATAACTTACCTTTTCTATGATCTATCCAATTTATGAAATATCCACTGATTTAATCCATGAGAGCATCACATTAATTTTCATGAATCTGTTAATAATCCATTGTAGACACTGAAGAAAAAAACTTGTAAAAAATAATATTAATGCAAAATTCACACTGAATAAATATGTTCACATTTGGATTGATTTTAAAAATTACATTCTGCATTATTTAAAATTTTAAAAGGTTTACATTTAGATTAATTTTAACATCAGGAAGCATTTTTTCCTGTGACTTTACAGAATGGGATATTGTAATACACTGATTCATTTTCACAAACTTTGGAAAGTTACAAGTGATGTTGCATTAGTTCTTTGAAATAAATTGACGTCACTAACATATATATTTCACAAATAATTAAGGTTTTTTTCTGAAGAATTTTGTTGCACAACTGTAAGTTCACAAGTTATATTTAATGATGAATAATTGTCTTTTTAAATGTTTTAGTTCTGTAATAAGTTTATAATAGCATAATCACAAATCACAAATCACGAATTATAAACATACTTCACATTATTAGAAGAGTAACGATTATAACGAGGTAATAAATATCTATTGCTTGATAAACTTGAAACTTAAGAGTCATAAATTAGGTCACTTGTTTTGAAGAGATGAGAGAAAAATTATCGTTGGGTTTTTTGTGTGCTTCATCGTTTTCCTTCTTTCTTTATTTTACTTTGAGTGGAAAATATTAAGTTGATTGAAATGAATGGATTAGTTTTCTACAATTTCCCCCTTAATCCGTTCATGGGGATTAACTAATATTTTCATTGAATTTCTGTGTTCGATGAATCGAGGCTTGGGTAAGGGTTTGGTAAGTGCATCGGCTATCATTTTTTCTGTTGGAAGATATCTTAACTCAATTATGCCTTCTTCGCTATATTGTTTAATGGCAGTAAATTTGACGTCGATGTGCTTTGATCTTTTCGTGATTTTTTCTGATTCAACCATTTTTATGGTACTTTGATTGTCTTCATATAAAGTAATTGGTTTTTGCTGTGGAAAGCCTAGATCGTCAAGTAATTTTAATAGCCAAATTATTTCTTGGCTAGCATGTGCTGCGGACACATATTCAGCCTCTGCTGAAGATAAGGCAATGCAACTTTGCCTTTTCGTCGTCCACTGAATTGGGTTGTTGCCCAACATATATAATATTCCCGATGTTGATCTGCGGGTTTTGGTATCACCTGCCCAATCGGCATCAGCGAATACCTTTAATATTGGTTCTTCATTAGTGTTAATTATTAATTTTAGTTCTTTAGTATGATATAGATATCTTATTATTCTTTTTACAGCTTGCCCGTCTTTTTCGCGAGGATTCTCATTTCGTCTGCTTAAAATGTTTACTGCTGCTGAAATGTCAGGTCTCGTTATGGTTGTTATATAAAGCAATGAACCAAGTGCTTGGCGGTATTTAATATTATTTGGCATTAAATTATCATCATCATCTAATTTGTTATATCCTGGTTCCATTGGAGTTTAGCACGGTTTGGAGTTTTCAAGATTGAACTTTTTCGCTAAATTTTCAATCTTAATATTTTGATCAAGAGAATAACCGTTAGGTAATTTCTGAATTTGAGTACCTAAATAGTTACTAATATTGCCTAGATCCTTTAATTCGTATTCTTGTTTTAGAGAATTTACGATTTATTCTATTATTTCATCTTTGCTGGCGATGAGTATGTCATCTACATAAATTATTATGTACGATGTATGATCCTTTTCTTTTCTAGTGAAAAGACATGCGTCGGCTGTGCTTTGAATAAAGCTCAAGTTGTCTAGTGTTTCAGCGATTTTAATATGCCAAGCTCTGGCGGCCTGTTTGAGGCCATAGATCGCTTTTTTGAGCTTGCATACCTTTTCAGGAAATTGTTCGTTTACATAACCTTCAGGTTGATTTATATATATTTCTTCATTTAAGTTCCCATGAAGAAAAGCGGTGTCAATATCTATATGTCACACATTCAAATTATTATAAGCTGCTGCTAAAAGAAGTGTTTTGATGGTACAATGTTATGCTACTGGTGAAAATGTTTCTTGATAATCTTCCCCATATTTTTAACTGAAACCTTTGGCAACTAAACGTGCTTTATATTTTTGTGTATTTCCTGAACTATCAATTTTTCGTTTGAAAATCCATCTACTTCCTATGATTCTTTTATTAAGAGGAGGATCGACTATATCCCATGTATTATTTTTCATTAACGATTGTATTTCGTTTTCAGTGGCTTTGAGCCAGTTTTTCTTTTCTAGTGGATTGTTTATTTTGATAAGCTGTTTCCAGTTTTCAGGTTCTGTTGTATCACAATCGTTTGCTAAAGAAATAAAATTGTCGGAAGTATATCTTTGAGGTGGTACTCCTCTGTTTTGTCTTTCAGATCTACGAGGTTGATGTGTTTCTGATTGTTTGGGCGCGTCAGGTGTACAGGGTGTGTCACCTATTTCTATTTCAATGTATTTTTTATCTTCAATTAATTGTTCGTGTTAATCAAATTTCTCGTTTAAATTGTTCAGTTTTTCTTCCAGAAATTTTACAGATCTGGAAATTATTATTTCACCATTTTTAGTGAATACGCGGTATCCCTTTGTATTATTATCATAGCCCATGAAGATACCTTCTGCTGTGTCATCTAGTTTAGATCTTTTGTGTTTGTTTATGTAAGTGTATGCTTTACAGCCAAATACACGTAAATAATAGAGGTTTGGTTTTCTTTTGAACCAAATTTCATATGGCGTTTTATTTGTCAATTTGGTGAGTAGCCTATTTTGGAGGTGATTAGCAGTATTTATCGCTTCACCCCAGAACCTATGAGGTAAATTTGCTTCGGATAATAGGCTTCGTGTCATTTCAATGAAGCTTCTGTTTTTTCTCTCAGCAATGCCATTCTGGCTGAGACAAAATGGAACTGTGTACTCATGTTTTATACCATGTTCCCTTACAAAGGCTTCTGTATTATTTCCTATGTATTCCCCACCGTTGTCCGATCTAATCGCCGTCGGATATTTTCCTTGTCTGGTTTTGACCATTTGTACATAGTCTTTTATTTTTTCATAAACTTCATCTTTACTTTTTAATAAGTATATAACTGTGAATCTAGAACTGTCATCTATGAATGTAAGGAAGTAATTTTTTCCTCCTATTGTGGGTGTTTTAAAAGGACCACATAAATCAGTATGTACTAAATCTAATACTTTTGTTGTTTTATTTTTGATAGATTTCATGCGCGTAACCAGGGGGGGGGGTGCCCTGGGTGCCCGGGCACCCCCCCGCTCACGTACATACACGCAGGATTTTTAAATCGAATTTAAACAATCAAAATTCATAAAAAAATGAAAGCAAAGTTACAAAAAAATAGATGTTATTTTTATTTCTTATATATTATCACTCTTGTAGAACACATCATTTCTCAAGTATCATGACACAATAACTGATAATTAATATTTTTCGCATTACATTTGTGCTCATTCAGCAATATTTTATAAAGTAAAATATTTTAAGATGCCAAATATCCCATACGTAGGCGCCAGACACTACTGGCGCGTCCTTTTGGTAACGTTTGCAAGGCGTCAGTCGCATTAGATGTTCACACTGGCAATAGACTTTGTTTTTTTTTTTCACTGAGAGTATTTGCGGAAAACAGAAGCATTTCCATTTACATATGGAAGCTATGCTTTTTTTTTTATCTGTTAAGTAAAAGAAAAGAAAAAAAGGCGCAACAAAGTGGTAAATTATATAGCCAATCATTTGAGGGTATTCGATAAGAGAAAGTTCTATGTTCTGTTCAGTTTTAGTTTTAGTTTTTCATTATCTTGTGCTTGTAACATTCCGAAAAAGGCCAAATGAAAATTATATTCAATTTATAAATATACTTCACACTTTATCATGTGTATTTAAAAAACATGGGATGGCCTCAAAAGAGAAAACAAACGTTAGAAAAATCTGCAAAAAAGTGCAAGACAATTGAGGATGTTTTAAAACAGAAAATAATTGTCCAACATGGCGTCAAATCTTCAGAAGCCACAGTCACCAAAGGAAGTAAGAATAGTTTATACTCTCTTAAAGCTGTTGTCAAATTCCCTGCTCAACAAATGCGAAACTTTCTGACACATTTTATGACTTATTTTTAAATGTAAAGGCACAAAATTGGCAGGTCTGTCTATTGAAGCGATTTGGAATCGACTTACATTTTCCATTTTTTGATAAATAAAATACTTATCAGTGACTTGGCAGGTTTTTCTCCGTATCTCTCGCAGTCACGTCCGGAAATTTGGTTTAAAACACCAACTTTGACAGTATTTTCTGAAAACTGCGTTTACCAATCAATGGAAAACGTCTTTCGATTACAACATTTCTGAATAACACCACCTGCCAAGTTTCATGCACTTTCGCACAAAAAAGAATTAAAAAATGTGTCAATGCATTTTCCAATAAAAAATATCTCAGAAAGTGCCCCTTTGGATTTGTTTTGGATTTATGAACAAATAGCCTATGAATTCTGGAGAAAAAAAATTTAAATTTTTTTAATTCAACAATTTTTTGTTAAGGTGGTCTGGGATAAATTTGTATATTTGTATATGTTATTTATAAGTATGTTTCATTATTAATTTAAAAAAAAATCTACATATTCAATTCCTTTCCGAATATAAATTTAAAAAAATTAAATTAAATTTTTAAAAACGAATTTTAGCCGTATGCCGTATTTAAAATTTATGTAGGGTAGATGTGCCAAGTAATGAACGCCCTTCCAGTAATGGACACCCCCGAATGTTTCTGGATTATAAAAAATAACCAATAAAAATTTTGATTTTATTTATTTTTTCATAACTTTCCCTTGTATATTTTATAATCTGGGATATTGTTGACACTCTTAATCAAACAAATCAGGAAGCAGAAAATAATGTTCCACAGTTCCACTGTTTTTATGTGAAAATCTTAATGAACATGCTAAGAACTCACTTCACTTAATTAATTTATATCTTCCTTATTTTCTTGCAAAAATTGCATGTTTTTGTTTGGATAGTAATATAAAACTTTGAATTTCATATATCAATGGCCATTTACAAAGGACCGGTGCCCATTACTGGAATGCTTAATTAGTCTCTTTCCAATAATAGACACCCCATGTGGCCAATACTAAAAGTGTAATTTCAGTAGTGCATAAATTTTTTTTATTTAACTGAAAAGGTAATTAATCAAATTTAATTATTAAATTTTACTTTGTAGAATGTAATAAGCACCTTTTTTTTTTAATAAATAGGGTTATTCCATGCCAAATCATATAAATTATATATTGTATTGTTTTTTATTTTTTACTGTAAAAATTCATTAGCATGTCATGGGATAAAATATGGATAACTCGATTTTTAATTTAATTTTCTAATTATTTATATATGCTATAGTAGGTTGTATATTGTATTGCATTTTTTCCATATTTTTATTGTATAGAAATGTGCTCTAACTTTTATCGGTACTAATTTAAGCGATTTAATTATAATGAAACATTTTTTTTATATATAGTTTCAATCATAATATATTTTTCCTTCAACGAAATTCAAATGTTTCCTTTCATTATTATTATTGAAATTAATGAAATTTAAGAAAATCCATTACATGTATGTTATATTATCAAAATACGTGTATGTTGTTTGATCAGTACAGAATAAATGATTAATTTGTTTTATATCAGTTACTAAATTATTCAGTTCATTTACTATCATTACATGTCATAACGTTGATTCCTTTCGCAACAAAATAGTAATACTTTATCAATTTCATAATATGAACAGAGATGCAATAATTCTATTAGACACCCGGTGCAAAATTTTTATATACATTTTTTACTTACCGCTGATGCTTAAATATACGGGTGCACAACCTTTATAAGAAAAGGGCCACTCACAAAAATGACTGGCTTGTTGAGGGCCACCATCCGACCCGTTCGATGAAATTCGCGATTTTTACGTGCTTGATAGGCAAAATTCACGATTTTTATGCGCCCGATCGGCGAAATTCATGATTTTTCCGCGACCGATCGGCTTAATTCAAGGTTTTCTGCAGCCGATCGGCTAAATTTGCGATTTTTACGCGTCTGATCGGCGAAATTCCCGATTTTTGCACACCCAATTAGCACAATTCCCGATTTTTATGCGCTCGATCGACTAAATTTGCGGTTTTTCCGTGTCCGATCGGCAAATTTCCCGATTTTCGTGCAACCGATATTAAAAATTCAAGATTTTTGCTGGCTCGATCGGCTAAATTCGCGATTTTTACTCGCTCGATCGGCAAAATTCACCCTTTTTGTGCGCCCCATTGGCTAAATTCTCGATTTTTTCGCGCCCGATCGGCTAAATTCGAGATTTATACGTGCCCGATCGGCTAAATTCATGATTTTTACGCGCCTGATCGGTTAAATTCGAGATTTTTACATACCCGCTCCGATAAATTCGAGATTTTTACGCGCCCAATCGGCTAAATTCGAGATTCTTACGCGCCCGATTGGCTAAATTCGAGACTTTTATGCGCCCGATCGTCGAAAATCGCGAATTTTATTCGCTCGATATGAGAAATTCCCGATTTTTCTCCCCCCGTCGGCAAAATTCTCGATTTTTGCTTGCCTGATTGGCAAAATTACGGATTTTTGCACTCTCGATCGGCCAAATTTGCGTTTTTTACACGCATGATCGATTAAATTCGCGATTTTTATGGGGCCGATCGACAAATTTCGCAATTTTTCCGCGCCCGATCGAAAATCTCCCAATTTTTCCACGCCCGATCAGCGAAATTCCGGATTTTTACGTGCCGATCGGCGAAATTCCCAATTTTTGTGCGCCGATCGACAAAGTTCACGATTTTCGTGCGACCGATTGGAAAAAGTCAAGATTTTTGCAGGTTTGATCGGCCAAATTCGCGATTTTTACGCGTCCGATCGGCAAAGTTCACGATTTTTGTGGGTCCGATTGGCTAAATTCACGATTTTTACGCGCCCGATTGGCTAAATTCGAGATTTTTACGTGCCCGATCGAGAAATTCATGATTTTTATGCGCCCGATCTTCGAAATTCATGATGTATTCCTGCAACCTATGGACAAAATTTGCAATTTTTTTAGCCATTAATTGCCGAACTTTACAATTTCTGGAGATGATGACAATTAGGATCTCCGTGGGCCACCAGTTAACCCATCGCGGGCGGCTTTTGGCCCGTGGGCCACAGGTTGTGCATCCCCATTAAATAGTTGTAACTTAAACCACCAATGGTATGCCTATCCGATCTGGTACCTGGTTAAGAAACACTAGCAGCAATACCTTTATTACGGCACTAAATCTGAGTTTATAGTGAGGTTTTACCATAAGACCTTACTATACTACTTTAACTTTTTTATTTATTGTGACATTTATTGTTGCATTATTGTTATTGTGTTCATAATTATTATACTGCAGGTTTGTGCATTCATGTATACACACACACACACATACGCACACACATGTATGTATGTGTCTGTTTTCAGTTCCGTTATCTGTTTCAAATAAAAATCTGGGCACCCCCCCCCCCCCACGTAATAAGCTGGTTACGCCTATGGATTTAGAGTACGGCGCATTTGTTGACTTTGTTTTTATACAGGTTTCACAGTTTGTTTTATGATTACAGTTATTTATTTTTATCCCACTGGCCAAGTCATTTTTGACTAATTCTTTTATACTTTCATTATTTCTGTGGCCAAGGCGTTTATGCCAAAGTTCGAGGCAATCTTTATTTCTGCAATCATGTGCAATGTTTATTTTATTTTGAGAACTTTCTTCTAGTGTTTCAACTTGATATAAGTTATGTTTCTTAAATGCTTCTAAGTATATTTTTCCATTGCACGATAGTATGCATTTTTCATTTTCGAAAAATACTTTATAGCCATGTTCTGTGGTTTTACTTACGGAAATTAAATTTGATTCCAATTGTGGAACAAATAACACATTTTTAAGTGTAATTCTATTTATACATCCATCAGATGTTTTTGTCATTATTTGTGTTTCGCCGGTACCGTAAGAATTTAATGTATTCCCATTAGCAATTATTACTGTAGTTTTTTCAGTATCGTTGAATTTTGTAAATATATCCCTATCGTTCGCTATGTGCGAAGACGCTCCTGAGTCAATTAACCAGGTTTTCTTAGCGGGATTGACAATTATGAATGCTGCATCTTTATGTTCACTTTTATTTGTTTGTACCTTTTCATCTGTTTTTGATTGATTCATTTTATTTTTACTATCACCTTTAGTATTTTCAAAACACAACGATGTGTACTTTTTGTATTTGTATTGTGTTTTAGGTGTAGTGGTCTGTGTGTTTCTGTTCTTGAGATGCCAGCATTGTTTATAAGTGTGATTTGATTGTTTACAGTAGGTACAGTATTTGTTTTGCCCTTTATAATCTTGAGTGTATTTCTTTTGTGTTTGAAACACCTTTTGTGAGTTTTCAACATGCTCACTATTTTCTACCCGTTTATTAAATTCATCAGTAAGTTTGCTCTTGATGAATTCGGGAGTTTATTCAATTTCATTTCGGGCTTCGAGAGCTGTTATAAGTGTATTATAACTCGCAGGTAATATTAGAGCACAATAGAAGTGCAGATAAATATGAGTCGGTTATGTTCTCTCCTATTGCGGAGAGCTTATCTTTTATTTCCAGTATATTAGTAATGTGTTTGTGCATGTTCCCATTTTCGGGAAGTTTTGCACTATATAATTTTCGTAACAAATACAATTTACTGGATAAATTAGCTCTCTCGTGAATATTTTTTAAACTATCCCATGTCTGTTTTGCTGTTTCTAAATGTTTAACGTGAACTATCTGCGTATCGTCTATACTCAGATTTATTAAAGCGCGAGCTTTCGCATCCTTTTTTCTCCAATCTTCGTTAATTGGTGTAGGGGGTTCCTGAGTTACAAGTTCGTACAAATCTTCTTTTATTAATAACATATTAATTTTAAATTTCCATGTAGAGTAATTATTATTGTTTAATTTATCTACTATTTGCATTTCCTTTATTGTCGCCATCTCGGAGAACATGTTTTTACAGTTTTTAAAGTTTTATTAGTTTAAATAGTTTATTAAATTCAATTATGTTTTCTTGAATTTTTAATCTAGCATAAGAGATGAGTATTATTTTTATTAATTAGAGTCAATCCTTAAGAATAAATTAAATTCTGAGTTCATATATTCATCTGTCTCATGATCACTGTTGAAGGAGCGAGGCCAACTAGGTAAGCGCTAAACATCAAAATATTAAAATCTTCGAATTAAAATTAACTCCGGTCTTTAATATACAGAAAGAAAAGGAATTGCTTACCTTTTCTATGGTCTATCTAATTTATGAAATATCCACTGATTTAATCCATGAGAGCATCACATTAATTTTTATGAATCTGTTAATAATCCATTGTAGACACTGAAGAAAAAAACTTGTAAAAAATAATAGTAATGCACAATTCACACTGAATAAATAGGTTCACATTTGGATTGATTTTAAAAATTACATTCTGCATTATTTAAAATTTTAAAAGGTTTACATTTAGATTAATTTTAACATCAGGAAACATTTTTTCCTGTGACTTTACAGAATGGGATATTGTAATACACTGATTCATTTTCACAAAGTTTGGAAAGTTACAAGTGATGTTGCATCAGTTCTTTGAAATAAATTGACGTCACTAACATATATATTTCACAAATAATTAAGGGTTTTTTCTGAAGAATTTTGTTGCACAACTGTAAGTTCACAAGTTATATTTAATGATGAGTAATTGTCTTTTTAAATGTTTTAGTTCTGTAATAAGTTTATAATAGCATAATCACAAATCACAAATCACGAATTATAAACATACTTCACATTATTAGAAGAGTAATGATTATAACGAGGTAATAAATATCTATTGCTTGATAAACTTGAAACTTAAGAGTCATAAATTAGGTCACTTGTTTTGAAGAGATGAGAGAAAAATTATCGTTGGGTTTTTTGTGTGCTTCATCGTTTTCCTTCTTTCTTTTACTTTGAGTGGAAAATATTAAGTTGATTGAAATGAATGGATTAGTTTTCTACAAAATGTTACTTCTTTATAATATTAGTATAGATTATATTTCATAGTTTTAAACAGTAGATACTAATTTAAGAAACTCATACTAAAGAGTAAACAAACAAACAAATAAAACTACAGTTATATTTTGTTTATGTGAATGGCTTTTTATATACTCTGTTATGTAAAGACTAGTGTAAACGCCCGTCCTAGGACTGGGGGGGGGGGGGGAGGGATAGAAATCATGGTTTTGGTTTTCACTTAAAATTTAAAAAAAAAATGATAAAAATATTCTTATACTATTCATCGACAAAAACGTTTCATGTCAGTTTTCCTTAAGTTCAGGGCCTGATTAATACAGAGGTTTTAACAACATCTGATGTAAATAATGTGACAAAACAGAGGAAAAATTACAGATGTATCTTAATTAACAAAGGAAAATAGGTATAGATTGAATGCAATATCAGTACAAATAACTTTTACTGACTTGTATTGCAAGAAATATAAACATGTGAATTTTATATTAAAAAAAAAAACTGAAATCTTTATTTCAGTTCTTCACTAAGAATGAACTCTGGTTACCTGAACATTTGTGGAAATTCTAATATACATGGATACACACACGTATATATGTGGAATCAGTGTTAAATTTAGACACTTTTCTCCGGAAGGGATTTCTGTGGCTCCGGGGGAAAAATTTAACTCTTTAACCATTAAAAGCATAAAATCTCAAGTTTTCCGGGAACGGGGGGGGGGGGGGGGGAAGGGGAATGTCCCCTCGGGCCACCACCTGACTTCAACACTGGATGTGGAATAAATTTAAAAATGGCGAAAAAGAATTCAGAGAATCTCAAAATGTTAAAATGTGCTAATACTTCAATAACAGAGTTTTTATCACGATTCAATACGTTCCTCAAACTCATATGACATTATATATTCATTTGCTAACGTCATATTCACCTGCTTTCTGTACTTACTCATATTTATGCTCCTTGTATTATTGAGAACTCTCTGAAAATATCTGCTATACTTCCAATATGACGTCATATGCATCTACTTTTTCATTCTTGTAACTTCTTATTTCATTTTAATTTATCATGTGGAAATCTTTCAATAGAAAATTAATTGTTGTGGAAAGAATTTTATTGTATATTTTTAATCGTTGGAAGCTGCTATAACGAAAAATGTCCCTTTTTGCTTAAATTTTATTTATTTTTTACTGTTTAAATTTGATAGAAAATTGCTGGTAGATGGATGAGTTCTGCTTGGAATCGTCACCTCACTTGCGTATTATATAAATAGATGGAATTTTGTAATCGATTTTTAACTCTTTCTGATACGTTAGAATTATAAATATTATATACAAACGTGTGTTTCCGAGGACAGTATAACAATTTAATATTTTTGCAACTTAATTATAAATTAATAACTTAATTTTAAGGCATTTTTCCGTTTGACAGCCACAGGTGATAAATCGCCAAATAATCTTTATGGTTACAATGGTATACGAGTTACAACAACAATGGATTTAATGATACGCCTATTTCCGATCTTCAAAAAAGGCCAAGTGGTTGTGAATCTGAAACAATGCAATATTTTAAACGAAAAAAAGTAGAGAATTAAAAAAAAAAAAGTGTTTAATAATTTAAAAAAGCATACACTTTTATCAATTAACAGATTAATATTAATTAAAGTATGATTACACAATGAGAAAACAATACACAAATCCGGGATAGGTAATTTAAATGAGACTTTTTTCTTTCCTTTTGTGATATCTTAAAAAAGAACATTGCGCTTTAACTGGGGAAATGTTAATGTTTCTACGAAGCTTAAAAAAAAAAAAAAAAAAAAAAAAACAGTGAATTTTCCATAGTCGGGCTCGGTGCTCACGTCAAATTAATATATTTTAACAGAATTTTTTTTTGAAAAATCATGATTTGCAGCCGTGAAATTAGATCAGATAAACAAGATTAAATTAAGAAAATTAGATTTTCGAGATAGACATTGAACGCTTATAAAATAATGTATTAAAAAATACTTTTATATTTATTTTAAAGTTATGAATCGATCTGTAAGAAGTTATTTTGATGCATTTTGTTTTTTATATCAACTCATCATTAGGAATTGATATTAAAAAAAACAATCAATACATTTGTAAGATTATACTTACAATTAGATTCATACAAATACTCTGGAGCAGTGTCATTCGAAAAACACAAATGTCTTTTTAAAGTCCAAAGACGTGTATTTCGCAATTTACAGTGCTAATTAATAAATGTTCATAAATATATATAAAAAGAAAACTATTTTTATCTTTTCGTAAATCCTTTTGAAACATTGATCCAAAATTGATTACATAATGAGTTCGGCTGTAAATGACGCAACACAGGCACACTTAATTCTATCTCAAAGAAAAAAAAAAAAAAAGTCTTCTCTGAATGTGAAGTACCTACCTGATTCTTTTGAGACAAGATTATCATTTCCGCTTTGACTTCATCTCTTCTTCCGAAAGAATAAACTTAACGAATATTCCCTCACTTTTTCACGTATGGATGCTCGTGTACTTCTTTTCCCGTTTTGAAATAAGAGAGAAAAAAGAAAACTGTATTCGTTTGACGCAGTTTCTATCTGTAATTGGATTCATTTATTTTGACAATTATTATTGATTTTATTTCCCAAAAGAATATGCACCGAATTACACTTTTGCACTTATATAGCATTGCTGCTTATATAAGCTGTTCGAATCTCCAAATTCTTTTTAGATTGAGGTGCGTTTCTCTTTTCATAGATAATTTTTGCATGATTTACATAATTTCTCTTTTCGTGTAAAGTTTCAGTTGAATATATACGGAAGAAAATGTTTGCACAAATTTGTTTTTGAAAATGTTACGATATTTCTTTAATTTTATGTAGATTACGAGCAAATTTATATCATATTTTTAAAATACTATCTATTTTTATGTAGGCAACTTAACATTTATATCCACATAAAAATCAGTAAGTTAGATATTTTTACTGACAATATTTTTATTCAAGTTGATTCATAAATTCTCGCTATCTAACCGCCCGGCGTTTCCCGGGTCCGTGATAATAAACTTAAATATACCTAAAATCAATGTTGAATGATTCTATACAGGGGGGTTATAATAAAAGTATCTCTATTTGGAGCTGTCTGTAGCTCGAAGAAATGATCCGAATGAAACCAAAATCAGTAGACTTACTATTCAAGAAAGGGGAAGAAGAATGGAACAATAAAAAAAAAAAATAATTGCAATAATCACCGACATATGGCGCTACTTAGTGTGAAATGTTATATATAATACAAGGACAAAAAATTAAGGCGTCAAACCGGATTACACAACTAATTTATAGGAAAATGTCACAATGAACGTGGTTACGCTTTCGCATGGCGGTGCCGATATGTTCAGATGCCACATAGTCATTCTGCTGTAGGACACAATCCAGGCGGTGGACGACGTGCTCAACTGCGGAATGTGAATTTGCATCAGGAGTGATGTTTGGCACATGTTGTGATATGCGGTAAAGTTATTGAGGTTTACGTCGCCTCCACGGTACACAATATTACACAATACATTTCACACTCAAAAGTGCCATCTGTAGGCGATTTTTTCAATTTTTTTTAATTGTTCCATTCTTCTTCTTCCCCCTTTTCGAATAGTAAGTGTACCGATTTTTGTTTCATTCCTGTTATTCCTTCAAGCTACAGAGAGCTCCAAATAGAGATACTTATATTATAACCACCCGGTATTTAAACGAAAATCATACTTACGATCCTAGCACTGCCCCTTCCCCTGCCTTCGGTAGCGTAAACCCCCGATTTTATGTGATTTTTTCATTTCCAAACAAAAATCTATCCAAACAAACTTAGAGCTGGCGGTACCACTGCCTTCGGTAGCGTACATCCGGCGCGTGCTACACATGCTATGGTCTGCTTAGATATATTTCTAAATGAAAGACCGGGGTAGCCCGTGCCGGAGATAATAATCTTAAATATACCTAAAATCGATGTTGAATGAATTTATATATTTAAACGAAACTATTTCCGAACGAACCTCATAATGGGGATCCAACTGCCTACGGCAGGAAAAAAGTGTTTTCTTCTAAATTTTTTCTCCCCGCATCGGATCATTTAATATTAAATATATATATATATTTTAAATGGGTTAGTTAAAATATAAATTATATTATACTAGTAACTCTTATTCTCTATATATATCATTAATATTAACTAGTAAAATTAATATATTTACACTACATTATAGCTGCAGATAAGTAATTATACATACAATATTAAAGTTTTAGTAGAATATCTGTACACCAGATGTCAGCAGCAATGTATTTGATAGTATGCTAAAATAGTCTAATATTTTTACAATAGATAGCAGTAGTATAGCTTATTTAAAATATTAAAACTTGGAAATTTAGTATGGAGGTAATAATATCTATGAAATACTTTCAAATTATCAAGTAATATTATATATTTTAATTTATTAAATTAAAATTAAAATAAAATAATTAATGGTTTTTATTTATATGTATATCATAATTTTTTTTTCTACATTTTTTAAAATGTTGTAATCTATTTAGTTAAATAAAAATAACTGTAACTTTAGGTTACAATTTATAATCTGAAGGATTCTCTATTTAACTGTGAATTTAATCTCTTCTTTTGGATACAACTTTGTACATGTGCTCACAATATACTAAATATCTTGGGATATTATTAATATAAGTAATATATATATATTTTAATTTTTTTTAATTCTTTTTCACACTCCTTTTCAAATTGTATGTATAATTTATAATATTCCATTGTAAAGGTCTTGTTATTCAATATTGTTTCAGCGATTGTTCGGGCAAGATATGGCACTATATTTAGCAAAAGCTGGTGTCATATACAGAAAACAATCGTTCTTTGCTTATAAATGTGATTTTCTTGCCCTTGAAAAAGTAAATTACTTTATAAGCTTTTATTTGTGTATATACTCGTGTGGTTTATATTTCATTCCTTATTTTCTATTTATTTATTTATTTTTTTTTTCTTCTTCTTAATTTGAATTAATAATGTTACTTTTATTAGGACTACAATTTTAATTTGTAAATTGACAGGGCTCTTTGGTATCGGGATTTCAGTGTATGTGGTCAGTTTCTTATGTTTCAATGGTTAAATTTTACTTAAAGTTTTATATATATATATATATATATATATATATATATATATATATATATATATATATATTGTCCAAATATTATGTCATGTGTATTGTGTTATATATATATTGTCCAAAATCTATATAGTGAGCTATAAATGGAAGATTTCCGAAGCAATTGTATAATTTTCGATCTAAAATATTTATATTTAGTTGTAATAAGCAGTGTTTTTCTTCTCACATTTTTTTTTTTTCAGATCGAAATCGTATGGGAAATTGTTTTTATTTTTAAACTGATTATTTAACCCCTAAATCTCATTATTTCTAAGCCAAAATTTTACTAAAACAACAGCTAAAAGGTTAATTTAAGGTATTAAAATTTTAGAGCAATAGTGCAAAACTAAGTTTGCATTATAAGTATAAATAAGAGTGCGCGCACTGTTAACCCTACGGAAAATGTTTTAATTTTCAAATTATTTTCCCCTAAATTTCATAATTTCTGAACCAGATTTGTACTCTATCATTAGCCAAAATGTTACTATATTGTTATTAAAATTTCAGTGCGATTGTGTAAAATTAAATGTATTTTTTAAATCAAAATATGTGTAAGATTTTATCCTAAGATGGGTAAATGCTCGTTAAAAATCACCAAAAGTCACTTTCGGAAATGAATTTGTTTCAAAGGGTTAATATTCTTTTTTTTAAAAGCAAAATGCACCGTTGGAAAGAAAAAAAATGTAAGTACATGCGGTTTTCTTTTTCGTGTATTTTGATTTCCCGAGTGGATGCGTAATTTTGAAGTATGCATCATTTTATAAGAGTTATATTAATTGTAGATAAAATGCTTAAGTGATACAAAGAGAAACACAAAAAGGCGTATAAAAACGTTCTAATATAAAGATCGATGCATGTTTCAACGCTCCAACGGCGCCATTATCAAGATATACAACGATAAACAAGTATTCGCTTTGAAAATAAACTTGAAAACGATAAATCACGAGATCAAATATGTAAGTTTACTTTTCAGTTTAAAAAAAAAAAAAGAAAAAACACAATAAGAAAATATTAATTTTCACGTTTACAGTTGACTATTTTAAGCACTTTCTTTTTTACATATATGATCTCGTGATTTATGGTTTTCAAGTTTTTTTTCAACAATTTGCGAGAATATTTGTTTATCGTTGTATATCTTGATAATGGCGCCGTTAGAGCATTGAAACATACGTCTAACTTTATATTAAAAGGCTTTTATAATCCCTTTTGTGTTTATCTTTATATAACTTAAGCATTTTATTTATATTTTAATTATAATTAGTGATCTTATTATGTGATTATATATTAAATATCTTGAAAACGTTGTAGACCAGGAGACGGCAGCACAGACAATCGCCTCATCGAGTTCACGGCTGAAATTCCAGAATTAGTTAAAACTCGATTCACATATTAAAACGCAATCGGTCTGCCATGTCATATCTTGGTGGAAAACACCTTAAAACCCGATTTTAGCGGTTGACTCGTAGGTTTACCATTGTGTTTTCCTGCACACAAAGGTATGAAAACATGGAGGACTGGGAGCAGGAACACACAATGGTAAACCTACGAGGTAAGCGCTAAAATTGGGTTTTCGGGTGTTTTCTACCAAGATATGAATTGGCAGACCGATTGCGTTTTAATATGCGAATCAAGTTTTAACTAATTCTGGAATTTCAACCGTGAACTCGATGAGGTGATTGTCTGTGCTGCCGCCTCCCGGTCTATTGGTTTTGGTAAAAAGAGCGTTAAAACTATCTCTACTTGTGACAGAAAAATGGGTCTTTTTTAATTTTTATAAGATAAAAAAAAGGAAAAGTCTTATAATAGTGAAATACTAAAAATGCTTTTAGGAAATGCTTTTTTAAAATATTGGTTGTTAGTTATGGCATGAATTTCTATTTTCAACTTCAAGCTCGTAAAAAGTAAAAACAACAACAAAAAAGTCAAAATAAAAATAAAAATAAAAGGGAAAATTGACATAATTTTATAAGAGTTATATCAAATGTCTTGAAAACGTAGGCTTTGGCAAAAGATTTTTGAAGAGAGTTAAAAATATCTCCACTTGTGACAGAGAAAATGGTTCTTTTTTTCAGCTTTAACTCAAGTACCAATATCAACTTAAAAAGTAATAGCTTCCGTTTCGTTTTTTTAATTTTTATTTTCTTTTGAAAAGACATTTATGAATATTTTATGTCTAGCTTCTATGATTGAATGGTAAGCATTGTAGTCCGATGTATATTAAAATAAATGACAAAAAACAATTTCAGTAGATTTTATGTTTTCATTTATAAATTTAACTAGCTGGATATTTTTTAAGTGAAAAAAAATGCTTCATATAATAAGTAAAGCAAAACTACATTTTAGAAAATGAAATTGGAGACATACAAATATATATTTCTTATGATTCCGTAACATGTAAAATATTATTTATTATATCTAGACAAAAAATTCAATTACACCAATTATTTCTTTTTATTTCGGCTTGTCTTAATATTCTTTTTCATTTATAGTTAGAAAAAATATATTAAAAATTTGAAGAAATCAATGTACGCTAATAAAAATGACAAATAAATAAAGTCATTCGCGCAAATCTAATTTTTCAATAATTCATGCTTAAAATCTAAAATAATGCTAGTTATATTATTCTAGCAGATATTTAATACTTTCTTTTAGATTTTTTTTTTTTTAATTTAATGTTTTTTTTTTTTTGCTTCTTAATATTTTAATACGGGTGGAAATAAACATAATATATCACTTAATGAATGTAACATAATATATCACTTAATGAATTTAACATAATATATCAATGAATTTAACATAATATATCACTTAATGAATTTAACATAATATATCACTTAATGAATTTAAAAAATCAATAATCTTTCAGTTAATTTCTTAAATATTTAAAAAAATTATTTGAGATTTGTTTTTTTTGGCTTAATATTTCAAAATGAGCTGGAACAAACAAAATATATTATTTAGTGACTTAAAAAAAAAAAAAAAAAAAAAAAAAAAAAACTAATCTTCTGTTGATTATTTCTTAAATAATTTTCCGATTTATTTCACGTTTTTTTTACTGCTTAATATTTCCAAACAGGCTGAAATAAACATAACTACACTTAAATGCTTTAAAAAATTAATCTTTTAACATAAATTCTGCTCTATGTTTTCTGTACTTTTTATGATATTAACAATATATTAGCATCATGCAAAATATTTTTAAAAATTACACGGCAAAATATTTTTCTAAAAAAATATATATTTTTTAAAACTTTCGAAAATTTCTCAATTTAAAGACTGGGAAAAAAGAACAACCGAAGAAAAAAAATATTCAAAAGTTTGTTTTCTCTTAGAACAATGAAGTCAGATAAAATCTTTGAAATACTTTGTTTGCCTTAGAGATTAGCAAAGCCTCTGTTAAAAGTTTCATTGCTTAGTGTAAATATATTTTTTTAATCGTTTCTTTTTCTTTTGAAAAAATATTTTGTTATCTAAATTAAATATCTTTAAATCAATGAGTTTATTATTAACTTTAACGTATCTAATTAAAATTGCTTAACAAAATTAAAATGAAAAAATTTTTTTTTAATGTGAATAAGAATTGTAAAAGCAATTTACAATTAAGAAAATAATTTATTATTAAGAAATAGCTTATTTTAATATATTAAAATAAATAAAGGCAAACATTTTCTTAATAGCACCAAAAATTAAGGAATGCGCAATGCCTTTCAAAAGAACTTCTTGCTCTTTCTTCCTTAGGCGCAAAAAAGCGTGCTAACGCTTTGAAAGCAGGAACAAAACCCTTTGTGGTTATTAAGAAGTTTTTACCTTTATTTGTGTATAACACCAATTAGTTTAACATTTCATTGTGATTTTGAGGGGCGGTGTTGCGTCTCGCGGGCCCCTGGCAAAGCAGTTAGTGGGGCCCAACGTACTGCAATACCGGACTAACAAAATTTAATTTTAAATTGTATATATGGGTGATTCTACAAATATGGGAATATTTGTCCAAAATTTATTATTTTTTTTTAAACAGAAAAAAAATCAGCAAAGTACTTTAAATGTTATATAATTAAAATATTATATCACCAGAGCTTAACTGTTTGTATTTAATTGTATTTTTGTTTATTTATTTTTTTGAAGGCATGTGAATGACATAAAGGGACTTGTAAATGACATATATGGGCATGTGAATGACACGATAATAAAGATAAAAAACATTTACCTTGAAATTAAAGTTAAACTTGCTACAAATCACAAAATATTTGAAGAACAGCAAAATACATCTTCAATCAGGAAGAACAGGCTACCATGCTTCTTTTTAAGAAATGTCGCCACTTTTTGAAATCAAAATTTACAGACAAAAATATCTAATTTTCAGCCATGTGGATGACTGATAATCATTAGGACAAAGTTTAAATTCGTATTTTGAGGCGATATTTTCACATTATTTTAATTTTATTGTGATTTACATCCTCTGCACATACACATTCAAAAATAAAAAAATAATGAGAGAATATCACTTATTATTTTTTTATCTAGATTAATTAGATTCTGAAAATTACAGGTATGGGACAGGGCATGTGGATGACATTTCAATGCAGTATTTTATTTTTAATGAAATAAAAATTACTTTTTGACATAGTTCAATATCAGAATTATAGTACTAAAGAAGTGTAAAAACATCCCCAAAAAAGTTTTTTAAAGTATTCAAAATTTAAAATAAAAATCAGTATGGAACACAAATTTGCCCATTTTTGTAGAATCACCCATATCGTAGAATAATATATAATATATATATATATAAACTCGGTTTATAGCATCAGGTACCGCCATCCAAAAAATCTACTAGGGACCACTCTATTTCTTCCGGTCAAGGGTCCATTCCTCCTCAAGACCCCTATCCTTCATGGCTTTTTTCATTCCATCCATCCAGGTCTTTCGTGGTCTTCCCCGTTTCCTATTTTGGTTTGTTCTATAATTAGATGTGATTTTGGGTAGTCTCTCGTCACTCAGTCTTTTAACATGGCCATACCAAATTAATTGCTTCTTTTGGAGATCGTCTAATGTGGTTCCCATTATTTTCATCATTTCTTTGATTCTTTCATTTCTTATTCTTTCTATTCTTGATATCCTGCATGATCTTCTGAGGGCATCCATTTCCACTGCTGCTAATTTCTTTCTTTTTGTCTCTATAATTCTCCACCCCTCTGCTCCATATAACAATATGCTCTTTACAATAGTACTGTATATATTATATTTCCTTTTCCTGGAGCTCTCCTCACTCCACCAATTAGAATTTAATAGTTTTACAGCCTTTCTTCCTTGACAGATTCTGTATTTAATTTCCTGTGAGTCTGTGCCTTCTCTATTAATGCCTACAGCAAACTATCTACAATACTCGCAGCTTCCTATTTTTACGTTATTATTTTAATTTAGTTCTGTCTCATTTCCTCCTATACATAGGTATTTGGTCTTACTAACGTTCATGTAAAGTCACCATTTCTCATATTTTTCTTTAATTTTTATCGTCATTTTCTTTTATATAATATTTCTTTATACTATAGATAATAAAATGTATGAAAAATACCTCTACTTTCACATTAAATGCGCATAATTATTTTTAATTTCGCAAAATCTTCTATCCTTTACAGTTTTATAAAATTTTCGTGCGTTCACAAGTTACTTACAGATCATCAAATCTATACATTCCCCGGAAATTATGTCAACTTTTCCTGAAAGAAATAAAGTTATTACTAACTATTTTCTCACGAAGAACATTAGAGAGAAATTAAACTAGTCGTTGGGGGACACCGTAATACTTACCCATCATGGATATGCATAATATAAAATATGAAAATAAAACATGTGTAAATTATTTATAAAATGCATTGCAATTCGAATAAAATCGTGCTTGATGACGTCATAAACTTTAAATGCTCTATTACTGAATTGCGTAAAAGGAATATCCTTATAACTCCAAAATTGATAATCATATTAACTAACCGTTTACTGCGTCGGATTAAGCATATCATTTCCAATTAAAATATATCTTTGAATTGAAGTTTGAATGAAATACAGGGTCATGAAAAATCGAAGAGTGTGGTAAATACAATTACAAATATCTCGGCAACTCATTATCCGATCGACTTCATTCTTTATGCAAAATTTATGTTTTTTATTGTCTTTTATAGTCACTCCTTAAAACAAACAATTTCGAAAATTTGTTTGTTCCTTTTATCAGAACGAATATTTTGAGAGTCCGAAAAAAATAGTTCCGGATAATCGAGGTTACTGAAATTCAATAAGCTTCTTCCCATTATTACATACTAAGTACATACCAAAATTCAAGTCTCTATCTCAATTTGTTCGGGAGATAGAGCGTTTACAGACACACACACAGACAGACGGACGGCAATTTTTTTTTCTAAAAATATGTTTTTTCGAAATTTTTAGTGTCTAAAACCTGTAAATCCGTCAAATTCTTTTTTTCGATTTTCGAAACGATTATTTAAAATTGTATTGAGAGGCACGGGGCCCATAGCAAGACCTCGGCTGGCGCCGGGCCCTGGGCAGCCGCCTAGTTTGCCCGATGGTTGCGCCGGCCCTGGTGATTTTAATACAGTAATCCCTTAACATTCGCGTGGATTACTTTCGAAGAAAACCTCGCGAATGTTGAGTCTATGTCTGCACTAAAAAAAGAGTTACGTTATATAAAATTTTAATTAGAGTGGCCCAGGATTTCAAAGAACAAGAGGATATATGTTATACAATACATTATGCATAACATATATATGTAGAAGGTGAATGTAAACTATATACATAAATATTAAATTTATTTATTGAAGATAATTTAAATTAACTGACTGGAGAAATAATTGCAGCTAAAAAGCATAGGTTTTCAGTATAAACTAATTTCGACTCCCTCTATTCGCAAAGAGATGATAATGTACTATTAGATACAATATTAATTTTAATACAATATTAAAATACGATATTTAAATACATCTAAATACTTCCATTTTCTACCTAAGTGCAGCTCCAGCTCCATTTTGTACGAGAATCTGCACATTTTTAATTAATAGACTGAAGATGCCGCTACCTTTACCACTTCTAATAGCTCCATTCGAATGAGTATTCTGCTGTTGTTATTATTTTACTTTCCTACAACATTCGCCCCTTTTTCAGGTGACAACTGAAAATTGATTTGTAAATAGATACTAAGAAAAACGCAGTGGAAATAATCTTTAACCGCTATAAATTCTAAAAAAGAAAGAGATTGTAATAATAGCAATATTAAAAATTGCGAATAATCAAGTCAGGTTCTCGCAAATGTTCCTTTTTTTCGCATTTTCGTATTCCCGAATAATCAAAACTCGCGAATGTTGAGGGATTACAGTAAATTAATTCAATGTGAATTACAAAAATACCAGTGAACCCATTTATTGATCCTTGAAATTGAGAGTGTAAAAGTCCCGTAAGAGGGCGTCACGGATTCCTCTCGATTGAAAGTGCATTAAACTGAAGAGAGTGAAAAATAATTCTGATGAAGGAATGCGAAGGAATGGGTGTTCGCTTTTCGTTTTGTGATTTAAATTAAAGTTTGGTACAGATGTCGTAGACGCACCGGGGTTTCTTTTTGACGCAAAAATGGCGATTTTTGTCTGGCGTGGCAACCCCGTGATTTGTACCAGCACACAGTGGAGTATTTGACGCAAAATCCTGGCCAAAATTAATTTTCATGTATTTTAAAGTTCAAAACATTGTTGTTGACTTACTATTAGTAAATACATTTAATTAATGTTATATATGCATAAATGTATGTATGTATTTAAAAAAATAAATATATAGTACAATGTTTACTTAATTATTTATTGTTCCGAGAGAATGTTCCGAGAGAAAATTAATTGTTGATAGGTTTGTTTTATTTACAAGTAATGTTTAAAATTAAATGTGGTTAAATTACACATAAATGTTTAATTATTTATAAAAACCAATGCATATAATGTATATATTAGTACTTGCATTTAGTATTTACCAAAGCTGAGTCTCTATATAGAAGAGATGGTGGTTTTTGTGGGTTTTTAATATGTTTTCAGTCTTCCGGAAAAACATTGATATATAAAAATGGGAACAATATGCGGATTTTTTTTAATGCTTTTAAAACTATAACGATTTACAAAAATGGTCCGACAGACCCCGACACAGCTTTAAAAATATTTGGATATATTAGATAATATATTTTAAAGATTGTATTTTAACAAATTAGATCTGAAAAGGCATAATATTAACCCATTTTCAATGTAAATTATTTTTTATTATATGAAAAGTAAAATTATTTAAATTTACATGTCAAAGTATACATTTAAACACAATAACAAAGCTAAAACATAACAAAAATGCACGTCTTCTCACAAAGAAACTTTCACTTCAACTGAGGCTAGATACCGCCGGATATGACTTATACTCCTGAAACACACATAGATCGATGCACCAGTTAGTCAGCTATTATAAAATATGCTGAGTAAATTTTAATTTATGCCTTTTTGGCAAGGATTTTGCATTAAATACTCCACTGTGCGGCAGGCCAGATAGCGCGTATTAATCAAAACCCTCTGGTATCTATAGCTGAGTTTGTTCTATTCTTGATTTGACAATGTGTGTGTTCTATAATAAGTTAAACATTGTGGGTTTTTATAATAAAATAGTTTGTGTGTGTTTATAATAAAAATTGCGTGTCTTATACAATAAAATAAATGTGTGTGTTTTAAAATAAAATAAATGTGTATGTTTTATAAAAATATTGCGTGTTTTCTATGATAAAATAAACTGTTTCATAATAAAATAAAAATAACATGCTATTTTCGCAGGCTAAGTTTAACGTGTATTCGAAAACGGGATTTTCTCGCTAAAATGGCTCAAAAACAAAAATCGCGTCAACCCCGGTGCGTCTGCGACATCGGTTCCTAATGTTACAGTCCATTGATTGTATTGATTTTAATGTGTTCATGTTTTAAAACACAACACTGTGCGAGATTTTTGCTGTGCAATCTTCGATATTAATTGGTGATACGTTTTATGATTAATTTTTAATTAACTGCAGTTTTTAATCAAACAACTTATTTTAAAGAAATGTGAGTGCACTATGTCAATAGCCTGTTCATAAAACCTTTCGAAAGATAATTTTTTCATCATTGAGCGTTTTGTATGTGCATAGAAAAAGGCATGTTATCATCAGAAATAATATATATGATAAGTTAAAACATAGTTATTTAAATTATACTTGCACTGAGAAAAACAAGTTGGAAATTGTACGTCAAACGTGACAAATGAGGTGCGTTCGTACTATAGCTAGTTATATAAATATTCAGATCTTTCCTGATTTTTAATTCTGTGAAATGAATTATA
Organism: Maratus michaelseni; assembly: GCA_963931845.1. NCBI lineage: Eukaryota > Metazoa > Arthropoda > Arachnida > Araneae > Salticidae > Maratus > Maratus michaelseni. Next base: position 165,268,653 of record OZ007592.1, on the reverse strand, counting down.
CATCGTCTGCAGATTAATTTCTGCAATAAAGTAAGTATCTCGGTCGCTGGACGATTCAACTTCGGAAGCTCCTATAAAGAGAAAGCACCGATTAAAAAAAAAAAAAAAATTCAAATTTCTTAATAAATATTTTTATTAATATCTCCTAAAGTTTTGATTCGATTTTAATAAAATTTGAAATGCCTCAACAAAATTCTGCAAATATAATATATTTTAAATTGCAAACCATTCGGTTGGGTAGTTTTTGCGTTTGTTATATGCGGACGGAACGGACGGACAGACAGACGGACAGACAGACGGACGGACGGACGGACAGACGGACGGACCAAGCGACGACAATAGGTGCTACGTATTTATATAATTACGAACGCACCTAATGCCACTTTCAAATCTGAGTAAATCAATGTTTTCATTTTGTTATGAAACTTTTTTTTTTCAAATATGACGATCCAATGCTTTCAATTCTGAAATACCTGAAATATTCAGAATATTAAAACATGGACATATTCAAAACTGTTGACATAGAGGTCAGTTCATACTCATTTATGAAAAATGGACATTCTGAAAAATTATTAAAATCAGTGCAAACTCATTTTTGAAACATAGCAATAATCAAAAATGAGCATATAGAAATCAGTTCATACTCATTTGAATGAAATGCAATATTTCTATTATTCAACATAAAAATAATTGTGGCGTTAATGGGTTAAAATGTGTCAAAAAGAAAATTTAGTCAGTTAAATTTCAATATCCAGGGAGCGCTTATTCATTTAAGAAATATACTGATAATAAGCGAATTGAAAATTTGTATAATTCATATCCCCTCTACCCACATAAATAATAAAGTTGTACAATCTTAACCACCATCTCAAATTGACCAAATCTATCCGAAATCCCATTACAATTTTCCGGTTTTCTCAGAAACAAATTAATGAATCCAATAAAAATATCAACATGCGTTCGAATTATTCGATGACTTGCATTTAAATTAACCTACTCAAGTGATTTGGATGGCGAAGTGGAAAAGGCAATGGGCTTGTAACTAGAAGCACTCGGGTTCAATGATGGCTTTGGGTAAGAGCGCGAATTTACTTTATCCTCCCGTAATCATAAATAGAACCAGAGCTGGCAGCTCTAGCGCTTTTTTTCTAGTTGTTGTTTACTGTTGTTTGAAATATGGACATACTCAAATATGAGCACATGACATGTTTTCAGAAATGAGTATATACATGTTTCAAATTTGAGTAATTTTGATTCGGAGCCATTTTGACTGTGCGACATACTCAGATTTCAGTATTTTTTGCACAGTTTTTAAAATGTCATTTTTAGATTTGCCAGTTTTACGTTTTGCCAGTTTAAGAAAATCCTTAATGCAAATTGGAATGGAAAAAACTGAATTAAAATGGTACCTACTTTCAATTTAATGCATTCTTGATGTCTTCTGACAATAAAAACGCGTTTTCTGTTTATAGTGCCAGAGACAGCCAAGATTTCATAAAAATCCAAGTACAGTAATCCCTCAACATTCGCGGTTTTAACATTCGCGAGTTTTGATTATTCACGAATATGAAAATGCGGAAAAACGTAACATTCGCGATAATCGGACTTGATTATTCGCGATTTTTTTTTTTTATTATCTCAGAATTTATAGTGGTTAAAGATTATTTCCTCAGTGTTTTCTTAGTATCTATTTACAAATCAATTTTCAGTTGTTAGCTGAAAAAGGAACGTGCGTTGTAGGAAAGCAAATAATAACAGAAGAATATTCATTGTGGTTAGGTAAGAGCATCTTTAATCTATTAATTTAACACGTTCAAGTTCTCGTAGAGATGGAGCTGAACTGCACTTAGATAGAAAATAATAGCATTTCTGAAACATCTAGATGTATTTAAATATCGTATTTTAATACTTTATCGCATACTGACCCATTTACTGATTATCGTCTCTTTGCGAATAGAGAGAATCGAAATTACTCTATACAAAACACATACTTTTCTAGCTGTAATTATTTCCCTAGTCAATTAATTTGAATTATCTTTAGTAAATAAATTTCATGTTTATGAATATGTACGTACATTTAACTTCTACACATATGTTCTGAATAACGTATTGTTAACACGTGTATCCTTTAGTTCTTTGAAATGCTGTGCCACTCTAATTAAAATTTTATAGAACGTAACTCCTTCTTTAGTGCAGAGAGATAGACTCAACATTCGCGGATTTGATATTCGCGATCTTTCCCTGGAACGTAACCCTCGCGAATGTTGAGGGATTACTGTATCATATCTCGGTAAGTTTTCATCTTAGAAGAATGACATTTTTATTGTTTTACTTCTTAGAGCATAGAGAAAGTTTTCTAAAAATGTAACTTGTAGAACCAAAGAAACAATAAAAAAATTTAAATATCCCAACTTTTTAAAAAATAACTATTTTTAGTAAGTCGGCTTTTATATGCAGGGTTAAGAATGACAGTGGGGTAAGTCAAAAAATTTTTAAAATATAGAGAACCATATTTTTATTGAACATATATTAATTTCTGCTCAGTGTGACACTCAAATAAATCATTGTTCACGTAGGGATTGGACCTCCTAATGCAACGGCAATACGACCAGTTTCACAAAACCCTTCATTTCTCAAATTACTAATTATTGACTTAACGACAAGTTTCACAAAACCCTTCATTTCTCAAATTACTAATTATTGACTTAACGACAAGTTTCACAAAACCCTTCATTTCTCAAATTACTAATTATTGACTTAACGACAAGTTTCACAAAACCCTTCATTTCTCAAATTACTAATTATTGACTTAACGACAAGTTTCACAAAACCCTTCATTTCTCAAATTACTAAATATTGACTTACTCCACTGTCTTCTAACCTCCTCATATGATGTAGAATAACATCTGAAACATTTTTGTAATTGGTAATATACCTCTAAAGCTATCATGTTAGGAAATAGTTATTGGTCAATGATAAGAAGGATACCCTGTATATCGTAGTCAGAAAATTGATCTCGGATAACATATCCCATGTATCAGAATAAGTGTCTCTATATTCTAAAAAAAAAAGTAACTAACTGTGTTGCTGCTGTAAATGATTAATTTGTGTCTGGATGTCTTTCTTGGCTTTTATTAAGAAATCTATCGCATATAAAATATGAAAATTGGTAGTTTATAGAGAAATGTTCGATAAACACGCTGAAACAGACAATTTTTAAATCGAAGAATTAGTTTATTTAGCTATTTGATGTTGAAGTCTGGTGAAATGATTCCGTTAAAAAAGTCTTATAGAATCAAAAACTCCGCATAGCAATCTAACCATCTTCTCAGGCATATTTGAAGTGCTTGCGGTATGCAGTGTGAAATCATTTTTAAATTTGATTATATTTTTGAGCGTTTTTTTAAAATTGATTTTCAAAATTTTATTATTTGAATATAGGTTTATTTCACATTTCAAAAATGTCATTTTTTTACCTATCGTTGCCAAATTTTAAAACAGCGCAAATAATGTTATTTCCTTTCAATTAAAAAAAATGTTTTTACACGTGACTATTAAAAAGAGAAACAAAACTTTAAAATAATAATTAAACGAGCAGGGAAGACCGAGCTATGCTCAGTCAAAATTAGCTTTGAGTTCAAATATTATCACCCATGACCAAAATGACCCACTAATCAAATTTTCTCGAAAATGTGACCAAGCCCAATTGTCTTCTCGTGCCCGAAACTCGTAGGATACAACATTTAGTCAAAACAATCTGTTTTCTAGATAAAGTTAGCTTGACCCACAGTGACCCAAAAATGACCCACTAATCTCATTTTCTCGAACATGTGACCTAGCGTCAAACCTAGCAATCATCCTATGGCTTCTCGTGCCCGAAAACCATAGGATGCAAAATTTAGTCTAAATAGTCTGAGCCTTTTTTAGATAAAATTTGCTTGACCCACAGTGACCCAAAAATGACTCACTAATTGGATTTTCTCGAGCATGTGACCTAGCGCAATGATTTTCTCGTGCTCAAAAACCGTAGGATACAAAATCTAGTTAAAATCTTCTGAGCCGTTTTTAAGATAAAAAAGTCCTTCTGGCCTGTACCGGGAGGAAAAGGTAGCTTTCCTATATCTTCGTTTTAAAATTTTAGCTAAGGTTACACGAAAACAGCAAGCTAAAATGTAAAGAAACGTTTACAAAAGATTCGTTAATACTGAATTTGAATAAGAAATTCGCCAAATTATTGAGCAATAGCCAAATTGGCTTCATTTATGAAGACTTATTTTGATCGCCAAATTTGGCGATATTTCGCCAAATGTCGCCCAATTTTGCCAATTTTGTCGCCAATGTCGCCAATTTTGGCGTTAACGGATATGAATATATAGTTTTATGCGTATGATTGGGAAAATTATTACAACAATGAAAGAAAATAATTTGCGAGTAATCGCGTTAATGTGCTGTTTTGTTTCAAAATGTCAGCCACCCTAGAATTTCAAACTGCTCTATCTCAGCCATTTTTTAAGATAGAGGTAAACCAAAAAAAGCTCTGGAATCCTTGTATCAAGGCCTAACACGTAATTAAAAAATAAATTTGAATTTTTAAATTTTTTGTATATTTATTTTAGATTTAAGTTATTTTACATCTTTAAATGGCCGCCATCTTGAAACAAGATGGCGGACCAAGCTGGCCAACGAACTCGGTCGAGACATTAGTGACCTTAATACACACAATTAGTTTCATCAAAATCGATTCATAATTACGGGCGTTATCGTATGACATAGGTCATATATATATATATATATATATATATATATATATGGATATATCTATATATATAAATCAACATTTGGACGGAGGGTGGTTTTGGGGTCTGGGGGTCATGATCGGTGAAAATATATCGAAATTTTCCGGAACTGCTTTCCTCCGAACGGCTGCAATAGGTAGCTTTATACTTTTTTGTATTGAAAGCTACCTAATAGCTTGACCCGTAGCTCGACCCATCACCAAAATGACCCACTAATTGAATTTTCTCGAACATGTTATCTAGCTCAACAGTCTTCTCGTGCCCGAAATCTATAGAATGCAAAATTTAGTGTAAATAGTCTGAGCAGTTTTTAAGATAAAATAACTTGACTCATATTGACCCATGACCAAAATGACCCACTAATTCGATTTTATCGAGCATGTGACCTAGCCCAATGATTTTCTCGCGCCCAAAAACCGTAGGATACAAAATTTAGTTCAATTCGTCTGAGCCGTTTTTAAGATAAAAGTAGCTTGACCCATAATGACCCACTAATCAAAATATCCCGAACATATGACCTATCCCAATAGTCTTCTCGTTCGTTAAAACTGTTTGATACTAAATTTAGTTCAAATCCTCTGAGCCGTTTTCAAGATAAAATAATTTGACCCATAATGACCCATGACCAAAATGACCCACTAATGGAATTTTCTCAAAGATGTGACTTAACTCAATAGTCTTCTCGTGCCCGAAAACCATAGGATGCAAAATTTAGTGTAAATAGTCTGAGCCGTTTTAGGTAGCTTTCAATACAAAAAAGTATAAAGCTACCTATTGCAGCCGTTCGGAGGAAAGCAGTTCCGGAAAATTTCGATACATTTTCACCGATCATGACCCCCAGACCCCAAAACCACCCTCCGTTCAAATGTTGATTTATATATATATATATATATATATATATATATATATCTCCATATATATATATATATATATATATATCTGACCTATGTCATACGATAACGCTCGTATTTATAAATCAATTTTGATGAAACTAATTGTGTGTATTAAGCTCACCAATGTCTCGACCGAGTTTGTTGGCCAGCTTGGTCCGCCATTTTGTTTCAAGATGGCGGCCATTTAAAAATTTAAAACTAAAATAAATATACAAAAAAGTTAAAAATTCAAATTTATTTTTTAATTCAGTGTTAGGCCTTGAAACGAGGATTCCAGAGCATTTTTTGTTTTACCTCTATCTTAAAAAACGGCTGAGATAGAGCAGTTTGAAATTCTAGGGTGGCTGACATTTTGAAACAAGACAGCACATTACAAAAATTTTCATTGTTGTAATAATTTTCCCAATCAAACGCATAAAACTATATATTCATATCCGTTAGCGCCAAATTCTCGCCAAACTTGGCAACATTTGGCGAAATATCGTCAAATTTGGCGACCAAAATAAGTTTTCATAAATGAAGCCAATTTGGCTATTGCTCAATAATTTGGCGAATTTCTTATTCAAATTCAGTATTAACGAATCTTTTGTAAACGTTTTATTTGCATTTTAAGTTGCTGTTTTCGTGTAACATTAGCTAAAATTTTAAAACTAAGATATAGGAAAGCTACCTTTTCCTCCCGGTACAGGCCGGAAGGACTTTTTAAGATAAAATAGCTTGACCCATAATGACCCATGACCAATATGACCCACTAATTGAATTTTCTCGAACATTTGACCTAGCACAACAGCCTTCTCGTGCCCCAAAACCATAGGATGCAAATTTTAGTGTAAATAGTCTGAACCGCTTTTTAGATAAAGTAGCTTGACCCACAATGACCCAAAAATGACCCACTAATCGAATTTTCTAGAACACGTGACCTAGCCCAATGGTTTTCTGGATCCCCAAAACAGTAGGATACAAAATTTCGTCAAAATCGTTAGAGCCGTTTTTAAGATAAAATTTGCATATATATATATATATATATATATATATATATAACCACACACACACAAGATTTGCTCGTATTAGAATATAAGATTATTACGCATTAAAAGCATTAAATGGGAAAAATTGCGTCATAATTTAAAACCCCAAATAATAATACTGTCAAACAGTTTCAATTTAACCAGATATATATTTCATATTTCGGAATATATATATATATATATATATATATATATATATATATATATATATATATATATATATATATATATATATTACCTATTGTTACTAAATTTTAAAACAGCGCAAATAACAATATTTCCTTTCAATTACAGAATGTTTATAATGTAAATATAAAAAAGAGAAAAAAAAACTTTGATGAAAATTACGTCATATTTAAAACTATACATTCAAAACGTTTCATTTAAAACAATTTTCTTATAGCGCGGTAATAAAATTTCGGGAGGCTGCGACATTGTTTACTTAGCCATTTTATTCAATCTGATTTTCAAATATATAATTTATCGCATTTAATCACTCACGGAAACAGTCATTAGTTGTCGCGACAGCAGTTGATTCGGCTTTAAGAACTAAAAAATCACTCAGTCAAAGGGGAATGAATGGCAACCCGATTACAGAAAATCGTCACTGGTCGTTTAATTATAATTTAATTTTCCATAATATCTTTAAAACAGAGCAAATTAGCGTGTTTTAAATAGCGCCTTCGGTGTCTGTACTGGGGTTAGTGAGCATAGCTCGTAGGGATCAGCGCTCACCTAATTCTCTTTTAAAAAAGTTATTCCATTTAACGGACTTGATTGTAATCATTCACAAAATTTACACTATGGTAAAATAAAAGTTTTTTTTATATGTATTTTTATACGCGCATGCTACATATATTTAAAAAAAATATTATATCACAAAAATAAATAAATAAATAAATAATAATTATATTTAAATAAAAAAATTAAAATTCATTTGATTAGTACAGAGTACCGATCACATCTATTGTTTCATATTTGATTTAATTTTTTTTGAATTATTTTCTATGAAAAATATTTTAAAATATATTTTATTGTACAAAATTAAAAGCAATAAATAACACCTGTTATCTGAGTAATTTATTATAGATGTTTTTAAACTAGTTATATTACGAAGGAAAGCTAAAGTACAATTCCAAATTTTTCGTAGCAGAGTTTCTGTTTAAAATCTAGTTTCGAAGTCGTAATTAAATAAGAGTCTTCCTTACGGCCATTTTTCTTGGAAAACATCTGGGTTTAGTCAGTCTTTGCTTTTACTTTTTTTAAATATATATTTTACTCGAACGAAACTGTCCAGGAAGTTAGAATTATTGTGGATACTTCATGTAATTGGAAAAGTTATATAGTCGTAAACTTATTAGCAAGCTTAGAATGAAAAAATAGACTAATCTCAATTTATTGCACGTTCAGAGGAAGATGTTTAGTAAATTGCTGTAATTAAATTCTTTGTTAAAGCTTATTTTAGGAGTCCGTATCTATAGTATAACTCTGAATATAGAAAAAACTTAGAAATTTATATATTTATTTTAATATCTGGATTGTATATATGCCTCAAATATTTCTTAACCGAATATTTTAACCCATTTATTCCGCTTGGAAGGGTGTCCTGTCAAACATACATTTTCAAGATTTGTACCACCTTTTTCGATAAGGAACAATAGCAGAAATTTGAAGTTATAATAAGGAGACTATTGCTATCTTATAATAGTGCTATTGAAAAGTTAAAACTGTGTGAATCGTGTGTTTTGCACCTATATCAGGACAACCTTATATAATAAAGCAACAAGCCAAAAAGCGTAAAATCGATCTTTCTGCGCATGTTTTAACTTTATTTGAACGTTGAATAAAGGAGGTAACAGAATTAACAAGAATCAAGAGGGTTGAGGAAAATATTAACTCGCCTATTGGCTTATTTCTGGCAACCCTAGCGCTCCTTCTACGACTTCTACTTTTCCTACCCTTTCCCGCAGCGCCTTGATCGTGATCGGTGATACTTCTTCCACGTTGCTTGTTTGACAGCGGGGTTAGAATGAGGACCCCATCCGTTAGTGTTCAATCGGAAAGGAGGACGGGAACCACATTTCTTTATACTAGAAGAATTACGGCCCTATGAATTTTTTTGAAATATTGAATTTATGGATTTGAAAATTACGCAAATATAAGTATTTTCCAACGACGAATTCAAATATCTAATTTTCATAACGATGAGATAATTAAAAGCGGAAATATAATTTTTTTTTTAAATTAATGGATTCGCTTTTTTAACGCATCCTTTCTTAGCCAAATCGTTCGACTTCCACTCGAGACATTGAGACTACTCACCGAAAGATTAAAAATTTTTATACTTCCAAATTTCGGGGCCCTATAAAAATTTTAAAAATATCAGATTTTTGGATCTGAAAAGTATGCATCCTTGCTTAAAGTGTGCTGATATTTCAGAGGTTCAAAAAATGTTCGAATTTGGCCCATAATTTTTTATTTTAGTAAAATCCCCATTTTTATATTAAAAAAAACGCTAAGGATTTTGCTATTTCATTTCAAATTATCCCGGGTTGTATGGGTCCGTTCACGACGCGGTTTGGCTCACTCGACTCGATATCGATAGAACTTACCGACTTTAGTTCCGAGTTTCTCCAGTGAAAAAAATAAATCAACAATCACAGTTTTAAAAAATACATTGATGCAGTTTCTGCAGGATTCTAAATGAAATTTTCTTACTAAATAAATCGACCAGCATAGCGGGAGAAGCTCCGATAGTAGAATGTAAAAGCAACAGCAATTTACTTTCTGCTTATTTCTAACTATCCATTGTTATATGCAGTCCTTGTTTTCTAGATAGAGTCTAATTACTAGATTTAAAATTGTGCCAAAAACCTTTACGTCATTTGACTGTGCTGTTTCACGCAAGTACGTTTTCCGGCCAGGCAAAAAAAAAAAAAAAAAAAAAAAAAAAAAAAAACGACCAAGAATTCAATAATAAATGACAAATAAGTCTTCAGGCATTAATAATAGAAGACAAAGTTTAGAGTAAGTATATGTAAAGAATCTCATAAAATAATTCTATGAACAAATGAGTTAATGATGTTGTTTTTCTAAAAAATGTAGCTCAAATGACTAGGTTCAATAATGAAAATTTTACGATCATTTTTAAAAAAAAATCAAAATTATATTCTTAAAAGTAAATTTATTATATTGTTCTTTATCTATTAAAATAAAATTTCAGTTCATTTTCATGAAATTTTTAGGATATTTGTGGTATAAGGATTTTCCCGTAAATAAGATCTATCCTATATAATAAGCCCGTCTCACTTTTTTAACCAGCTATTTTTAAGACGGTGTTCTGAAATTTTAAACACAATCCGGATTAGAATTTAAAAAGAAAGAATATATATATATATAGTTTAAAGTAATAATTTTACAATATTTTTTTCTTTCAAGAAACTGTGAATTTTTGAATGAAAACTATTTTATGAATGTGTCAGAAAGCAGCCAAGTTGAATTTGAAAATGGGCATAAATAAAACGCGAAATCCCCCCCCCCCCTTTTTTTTTGTTTCAATTTTATCAATAAATGTTTTCTGTAAACATGACATATTTTTTGTAGATGGCAGCATTTCGCTTTTTCAAGATTAGGACCTCACTCACTAGTAAAATGATAAATATTGTAATGTACACCATTTTACAAAGTCGTGTAATTTGAAGATTCGGGACCCTAATTTCAGAACCCTGGAACACTTAAAAAGCAATGCGATAAATTTATATTTTATCGTAATACTGAAACTTTTTAAAAAACTACGTCAAAGTGACGTATTTTTTCACTGGCTAGGGCTTTTGGCTTGTAATTTCGGAGCTGGTAGAAATAAAAGTCGGTGAATATGGCGTCAATGTGATGCGATTATAATATCAATTTTAAGAATTAAAATACACGCATAAGTATAGATTGTTGTAAATGAATACACGCAAATTGTTGTGTATGTCAGAAAAATAAGAGCTAGTGCGTTTTTTGGAGCAAAACTTACTTTATAAACCAGTCTTATATTGTGAGAAACACGGCAATATCTTTAAAGGACAATGATTTTCGAGATTTTGAGATACAGAAGAAAGAAAACAAGTTAGATTTAAAGTTAAAAAATCACTTAGAAAGCAGACGAAATGGTTTTCCAAAGTTAAATGAAACAATATCTGGAAAATAATGTAGAATTCAATGAGGAAGACTCTTTTAATAGTAATTCACGCCTATAGGAATAGTTTGCCATGAATAACTACCAAAAATACTTATTCTGAACAACTTAAACAAAACCCGTAGTTTTAAAAAAGTCCAAAAATAGAGCTAACCTCATTCTTGCTGCAAGCCCTTCAATTTCCTTTTACCGTATTGATATTCAGATATTTTTCTGGGCAACGAACTAAATTTTGTACGCATTGGCTAAAATAGATTGATTTGTTGCCCAAAAAGTAAGAAAGAGATTGTTTTTCGATATAAATTAAAAAGTTTTGATTGCCAGTTTAACGTTTAGTTCCTTGTACAAATAAATTAATGTGGAGATGTTCCCTAGGAATTATCTGTAAAACGTTTTAAATTATGAAAATTATCGCAAACCAAAATTTCCTAATAAGCCAGACTATCGAAAACATGTTTGGAGTTTTTCCTTTTGAAAAACAAACTTTTATGTTTTCACTCAATAATTTAAACTCTCAAGAATGAAATAGGATTAGTTTTTTTTTAAATATTGAGACATAAATAAATATAGAACCCCCCCCCCCCCCTGCAATATTTAATTTTTTTCAGTCTTTTCAACTATAACTTCCTTTTATTAAGAGTTCATTTCCAGTTTATTGAATTAGGCTTTATATTCTTAACTAATGTACGTAAACACAAAAAATAAACGATTTTTGGTATGCTTATTTTCAATATATTTATCAATCACTTTGTTTTACAATATAATAGTTACAGTAGTTTTATTTACCAATATTGGAAATTTTGAGCTAATATACAGAAAGCTTCAATAATATAATTACATAAATTAATGTTGTTATGGCAACAATGAAATCGAAAATTTTATAAGCGAAAGTAGTACCTAAAATTTCTACTAACAAGGAAAATTTCTAAAAGAAGTCGATGGAATTTGTTGGGTAAACAGTGTACTTCAAATTTCAAAGTTTACTTTACGTTGTTTTTTCTGCTAAAAAAATAAATTAAAAATCAAATCAAATTAAAATATAAAGTCAAAATGTTTTCTAAAGAACAACTTCCTATGTAATGTTTATTTATTTTGTCTGTTTTTAGTTATGGATATTTCAAAGAATGTAAAATGATTAATGTATAATAACTATTATTTTCTAGACCAGCGGTTCCCAAACTTTTGTCTCTGACCTACCCCTTGCTTTAAGACTTTTTAATTATGCGTACCCCTTCTCACATAAACCCCTACCAAGTATTTTGTTTTTGTTCATTAGTAATGTTCTTATGCTACTTACCAATGTTAGATGCAGTTCTCTTCAGAATCCAATTTTCAACCATTTATCCATTTTGAACTACAACACAATATAAACTTAAAATCACTCAAAATATGAAATATTAGGTATATATTTCAAATTAAGCACTCACAAAGTAGGGATGAAGCTACACCTATTAATTAACCCATTTTCGGCCAAAGGTGCGTAAACGCACCATTTCAATACATTGTTTTTTATTAGCACTGTATAGCACTGTATTAGCACTTATATTTTTCACTAATTTTATTTTTCTGCTATTTTTAAAGGTTCTGGAGACATCTATAAAATAATTCAATTGAAGTAATCACTCTCTGTTGAGAAATTTTCAAAATACGCTGGTTTTTTACTTGAAACGGTTATTGACAAATTCGACTTTTTGAAAATGTATAATTATTCCACTTGAGATTAATCATACGTTTATATAATGGAGTAAAGTTGCAAGTTCTGCAAATAAAATAAAAATAAAACAAATGCCATAAGAAAACTTAATTTTTTTTTATTTAAATTTAATGGTAAATTATTAATGGTAAACTAATAATGGTAGCGTCAAATTAAATAAAATATTATTTTTCCTGCACGAAACTTTTTTGGTATCTTAATGAATGTAATTTAAGCGAATTTCAGAGCAAATAATACCACATTTTATAAAATTTCTATGCTTGGCCTAAAATGGGTTAATACACGTTAATAAGTTTATGCTTATGCTGGCCAGTCAAACACTAAAATAATGACCGGATTTCAAATGGGTTTTAAATGAATTATCGAAACCAGAAGACCCGAAACGATTCCTGTGTTTTCTAAATATTTCTAGAATTACTAGAAAGAAAAGAGCAATAAAAGAAAAGAAAAGACATATGTGAAATCGCAAGATATTATTTGGAGTGGGAGCAGATAATGGCAACAAAGGATTAACCAATTACTAAGTTTAAGCATTTTCCTTTATTTTATCCGAATAGCCTATTTACTTTTACAAAAGTATGTCTTTTTTAACAAAAAGTTAAACGTTCTGTTTTTCTGATTTCATAAAGTTTAATTTTTAGCGTTATCCGCCATTGAAAATGTAATTTTCACGTACCCCCGGGGGTAAGCGTGGCCCAGGTTGGGAACCGCTGTAGACTAATAACTGTTTTTTGATGTATGTAACAAGCTGTTTTGTGAAATACTCATAAAAATACGATCGTTTAAAGTAATTTTATCTTATGATAATAATTACATTTCAATACATAAATTAATTTCACAATCGGAAGTACATTTGCATAAATTAATAATTTTTTCATATATCTTTTTTTTCTTTCTTTCTTCTTTTATGATATTACAATGTTTTGTTTTAAACCAATGAGTGAAACAATGAATGAAGGTCTGTAACGTGGCATTCAATTGTGTTTTGAGTAAACACAGTTCAAAATTATAAACTAACAAGGAAACCGCCAAACATGATGCGCACAGATTTTGATGATTTTAAAGTATGTTGTAGGGGTATACCCCTAACTATTCAGGTCAAAGGTTTTCTTCAAATGGGCTTTAGTTTTCGAGAAATTTCGGGTTACAGTTCAGTATGCTTTTCAAATACCCATTAGTTCGCGATCTTGAACAAGGTATACGTGGTGCAGGGCTAGCGCTCTGGATTTGAAAGCTGGAGATGAGGGTTCTGTCCTCGCCTGTGACTTTTACCCTTTTTTAATAAATTTTATATATTTGTTGCGTTGTAAGTTTTATGCAGAATTATGAATTCTGCATCTTTGAACTTTTTGATATTTTTCTAGTAAATTCTATTTACATTTTCGAATTTTTCGTGAAAATTTATAGTTTTTTTTATTTTTTTTTTATTTATTTTTTTTTTTTTTTGTGCAGTTTTGAAATTAATATTTCTGTTGACGAAATTCCAAACTAATTTATGTCTAGAGTTTGATTATTTTTTTAAATTATTATTTACTCTTTATATTTTAATAACCGTTCTAAAATAATACTTTTTTTAACTTTATGAAATTTTAAATGAACTTTATATACATATTTTTTATAATTTATACAAAATATTTTTATTTCAAATCTTTTAAAGGTATGTATGATTATGTAATTCCAACAACATATTTTGAAACGAGTAATAAAATATTAAAGCAATAACTCTTGTATCCAAGTTTTAGCCAGTTATATATATATATTTTATGTTATTTAAATACATTTAATTGTAAAGTTCAAACTCAACATCATTTTTGATTTGCACAAATAAAAAATAATATATTACAATTAATTTTTTTTTCATTCTAACAAGTCGATGCCATACAGAAAAATTCAACTAGAAAAGAAAAATCGTTTGTTAATTACAATACATATAAAAAATATTCGAAAAAAAAAATCGTCTGCAATGACTTTTACGGTAATATCAGAATAAATAAAATTTTCTTTTCATCAATTTCGTTTAGCTTCCTTTGCAGACATTTACCAAGTTTGAAATAATTTCTTTTTCAAATTTAATGCATTTTTTAATATATTTATTACAATTTAAGTGTTTAAAGAATATATAATATGCTAATTTATACATTCTTCCAATATTGTTAAAACAATTTACGTAAAGAATATATTTAAAGGCGACTTTTAATGCGGAATTTGTTCAGAATATTTTTGCGATATGTATCACACAATTAGTTCCATATTTAATAAACAAAAAATGTCGATGTCGGTGATGATAAATATTTTTTGTATTTCAGCAGTTAACATATTTCAATATATTTAGAACAAATCAAATATTAAAATGATGTATTATTTTGTTAATTTTTTCTTAATCATTTAAATTTTTTTAAATAGAAAATGCAAATAAAAAAATGCATTATTTCATAAATACGGTAAATAAATAAGTAAATATACATAAATGTAAACAATAATCATTTTAAAAAGACCAGATATCAAGACATAAATTAGTTTGGATTTTCGTCAACCTAAATATTAGAATAAAAATTGCGCAAAAACTATAAATTTTCACGAAAAATTCGAAAATGTAGATATAATTTATTAGGAAAATATCTAAAAGTTCAAAGATGCAGAATTCATTATTCTGCATAAAACTTACAACGCGACAAATATATAAAATTTATTAAAAAAAGGTAAAACTAGCCTGCGCCGCCAGACGCCCACGGGGGTCGTTGGCGTCACGAATACGACCATCGCGCCCAAGCCTCTAAAGGGCTTATAACGCGCCAGGGGCCTTGTCTCGTCCCGGCGCTGCGATCGGCCTGGGGCCGCTCCCCAATGCGGACCCCCAGGTCATTTTACCAAGGTCGATGACATAGGTCGCCACGACAGTAACCCCACACTCGGAGGAAACTTCCGCATAGACGGAACCTTGATGAACCGCCGAGGAACCCCCGACGACTTCGTTCGCGAAACCCCATAGGGGGAGACGGTCACTAGGCCATATGTCGAGCTACCACGACGGCTCTTGCTTTACCACAACTCGAGGGGTGTGAAAACCTACAAAGGTATTCACGTTCCCTCTTGCAGTGCATCATGAAAGGGAAATGATTAGTACAACAACATTTAAACTTTTAATAAAAACTCCAACTTCAACAACAACAATTATGACTAGAATGCGACTCCATTTCAAACTTCAACAACATACTTTAACAACAACAATAACTTTAAACAACTGTGACTAGCCCCTTTTATCACATTTCAATGCCGGCTTATGAGACAAGTCTCAAGCCTGCGTACTTATTGCACCATTACCTCTACCTCTACGTCCTGCGCCGCGGGGACCACGATGAAAAAAAAAGAAAAAAAAAAAAGGTAAAAGTCTCAGGCGAGGACAGAACCCTCATCTCCGGCTTTCAAATCCAGAGCGCTAGCCCTGCACCACGGAGACCTTGTTCAAGACTGCGAACTAATGGGTATTTGAAATGCATACTGAACTTTAACCCGAAATTTCTCGAAAACTAATGCCCATTTGAAGGAAACCTTTGACCTGAATAGTTAGGGGTATGACCCCTACAGCATACTTTAAAATCATCAAAATCTGTGCGCATCATGTTTGGCGGTCTCCTTGTAAGTTTATTTTTAATACCCAGTGAGCGTTCTGGTACAAACCGCTACCACTTCAAACAGTTCAGCTATAAAATAGGCATTGTTTTACATAGTCTCTATAGTTGATTTTACCTAAATCCACGGCCAATGAGACCACAGTGCTTTTTAGGTGCTTTCGGAATTATATAAATACGTAGCACCTATAGTCGTCGTCTGGTCCGCCCGCCTGTCTGTCCGGATATAACAGTGCATAAACTACCCAACCGAATGGTCGGCCTAATCGTTCGGAGTTTTCGTGGTTTTCTTCGAGCCGTGGATTTATCCATTCGTAAATACGGGTTATCATATTCCCTTAGAAAGACCCCCACGAAGGGCACTCCCCCGGGCCTATATCCCAAGTGCAGATAATTGGCCGTCAATAATCAACCCAACCCAACCGAATGGTCTGAAATTTAATATATATAATCGTTGCAGGATTTTGTCGAGTCATTTCAAATTTTATGAAAATCGAATCAAAACTTATAAAGATATTAAAGTTTTCTTTATTCTATTAAATCATATCATACGTAATCGATATAATAAAAGCGCAAGTCTTTTAAACCACTTATTTTTTCATATGCCAAGCGGCCATTTTTATTCAAAATTATTTTATCGAATAAAATTGCATTAAAGTTACATTTTTAAAAAGATTGTTCAAAAAAATTGTTTCCTTGAGAGATGAGTTACATTAAAAAATATATACATTCTGAGATAACTTCTGTGGAAATTAGGTTAACAGCCGAATATCTCAATCCATTAAAGTAAATAAACACAAGAGGTTTGTTCATCGTGAGTCATAGAAATATTAAACCATGGAGGTAATCATTCGCAAAGTAAGATCTCCATGGTGAATTTTGTAGCGCTGAATGGAGTTTAAAAAAAATCGCTTCTCTAAACGGGGCAAAAAAAGAAAAAAAAAAAAAAAAAAGGCATGCTCTTTTCGCTCATAGCAGACGATATAATACATTTCACTGAAATAATAAAGATGATTTTTTTTTTTTACATTGTAAAACTAGTTATAGTATGAACGCACCTCATTTGTCACGTTTAACGTACAAATTCCTCTTTGTTGTTTATAAGCTTTTTGAGTTCTAGCTTGTACCAAACTATTTTACTGAAAAGTTGCAAAGTTGCAAATTCTTCTGCAGAAATTTGTGTGGCGCTGACATGATTTAAATGATTTAAATTTCGTTTAATTTGTATTTATGAAAATGTTAAATATAAAAACTAATATATTTTTGGTAAAAAAAAAAAAAAAAAAAAAAAAATGTCGTTTAATTTAAAATCTTTTAAATGGAAGCATTTTGTCAATTTCATGTTTGAAAAATATTTTGCTGGATGTAATCAAATAGCTTTTCTTTGAAAACTTAATGAAAAAAAAGTTACATGGAATGCTAGTAGTATTCAATTGAATTCTGTATTTTTAGTTAAACCACAACTGATGAAATATCCTTTGAAATTTATGATATGCAAATATTTAAATTATTTTATAAAACTTCTATATTCATAACCTTGCATACTGAATGAAAATTGTCATGTATAGCATCTCCTATCGAAATGCTTCCTTATGAATATACCAATGCTATATCGCCTCCCTTTCAAATCCCTGTAATCGAAACTGGAGTTGGTTTCTGCATTATATTATGGAAAAAATTAATGGCATATTTAATCAGAAATGATTTATTTCTTTTTAATCGACTTTAAAAAAAAAGAGATTACACAATTTGTTTCTATGCTTTGAATACTTCTCAACATAGTTGTTAATACTTTCCAACATACTTGAAAGTGTTTAGGAATTAGGTTTGTCTGTGGCCGTCTGGCCGTGCTCTAACTCGCGTAAATACACTCGCATTCCTATGTAATTGATATATGTTATTGAGGTTTAATATGCAATGTCGGGTGTTGAAAATAAAGTGTGTAGTATTTATAGTTCGTACAGGGACACTCAAAACAATTCCGTTACATTATGGTCTATAGAAAAAAATCTGTTGCGATGTATTTTACTAATGTTACACTATTTCACACATATTGAGATTATTATACATCATTGAGGTGCTCTGCAAGATGTTTACTCTTATGGTGTGCATAGCATTTATCGTTCATTTACAAGGACACGCAAAAGAATTCAGTTACAGTACTATTTATGAGAAATAATTACTAGAAGTGCGTTTTTAAATTTAACTATTTTGTTAATGCTATTTGTTGTATATAAATTCTGAACACAGTTAAAAATAATCGGAAATTCACGGATATTGTTTTCCTGAAATTCACAGAAAAAGTCCCTTTTCACGACAAAAGGGCAATTTCTGTTGAAAAAAAGAAAATTCATTCGTATTTCCTTAAAACAACGGAATGGACGGAGACGGAAGGGGACAGCGGATATATTCCGTTATCTGCTGTATGGTTATTTTCAATGTTTAAAAAACTGACATGTTGCTGCACAGAAATGAAAAAGCTCAACGAAGGAATCCTCGCTCTTTTGTGAGATTTGTATCGTGTTGCTGCATTGCAACAGCATTGCTTTTTGTCATCAGGATCACAGATAAGTCTTGTACTGTGACCAGCTTGATTTCGTAAAGACAAGTTTGTTGTTTGTTCACCGCATGGATTCCATGAAGATCTGAAGTAATGTTGGAAATAACTCAACGAAAGAATCCTCGCTCTTTTGTGAGATTTGTATCGTGCTACTGTATTGCAACAGCATTGCGTTTTGTCATCAGGTTCACAGACTATAATTCTTGGACTGTGACCCGCACGATTTCGTAAAGACAAGTTTGTTGTTTGTTCACCGCATGGATTTCCTGAAGATCTGAAGTAATGTTGGAAAAAACTCAACGAAAGAATCCTCACTCTTTTGCGAGATTTGTATCGTGTTGCTGCATTGCAACAGCATTGCTTTTGTCATCAGGATCACAAATAAATCTTGTACTGTGACCTGCTCGATTTCGTAAAGAGAAGTTTGTTCTTTGTTCACCGCATGGATTCCCTGAAGATCTGAAGTAATGTTGGAAAAAACTCAACGAAAGAATCCTCGCTCTTTTGTGAGATTTGTATCGTGTTGCTGCATTGCAACAGCACTGCTTTTGTCATCAGGATCACATATAAGTCTTGGATAGTGACCCGCACGATTTCGTAAAGAAAAGTTTGTTGTTTGTTCACCGCATGGATTCCCTTAAGATCCGATTTAAGTGTTTGGTTTTAATTTTTTAAATCATAGTTTTAAACTGAATGTGAGTGATATTTTTGTACTAATTTTGGCTGTGTAACTCTTTATAACGGAACGTTACCGCTTCTTCAAACGTACTTTTTCCTTCTTTTACCTCCCAAAACGGAAAATCTAGTAACGTAACGGAAAAAGTCCGGCAACTTTGCTGCCAGAAGTTTTGCCGTGAATTCACAGATTTATTTTTAACAGTGTAAATCATATACAGGGTTGCACAAAAAATTATTTTTCTTTTATTGACTGAAATTGCTGAAGGAGAATTTTCAAGTGTGTTATGCGTTTCCTATTTGAACTAAACTTTGCTATGTATTATATATGCAAATCTATAAATCATGTATAGCAGGTGTGACAAAAGAATAGATGATCACAAAAGAATTTAAATACTTTTCCGACTATAGGTGGAAATTGCTGAAATTGGGTTTTAGAAAATTATAATAAAAAAGAAATGAGTTTATTTCGAATTTGATTTCTAATGGAAGATCCTTTCTGTTTTTGAAAAAAAAAATTAAAATATTAATATATCTAAGAATTTATGTTTAGAAAAATACATTTTAGTTATACAATAATCGATACGGTTAAGGAGGATTAAATTTTTACTCAAACTTATTTGAATTTCTAAACATTTTATTCAAAATAAACAAGTTTTATACATTGATTCTACATTTATTCAAAGACATAGAAAACCTTAGAGAAATCACATAATTCAATTCTTGAAACCCAAAAGAATAGAAAATCTTTTAAAGGTTAGGGAAGTCTGGAATATTCTATTAGGAAATTTTCGTTTAACAATGTTTTAATCCCATTGAAAAATGATGATTATGCAGCGTTTTTCTTTTCTTCGCATTTTTTGGGGATAGATATATTTTATAAGTGCCTTAATGCATTTTGTAATAATTCCTAACGTTTGATGTTTTCTTAATTCTCTTTCAAGCTTAAAAGAAATATATATAAAATTGGAGAAATACTGAATAGATTTATAAACTGAAATATCTTTTTATAGTTATATTCTATTTTTTATGTTATTTTCCCTATACTGTTACTTAGCAGTAACAAACAACTTCTTCATTTTACTGCCTTATAGAATTATCTCAATTCATACACAAAAACAAATTTTCATTTCAAAAATTAAAATATACTTATTTGATTCACGTTAAAGGTAATGTCAGAAATAAACCCTGAACCCAAACATTTTTACCTGAAAAATACCCTTAAAATGCCCGAGAAAATTAATTCATACATTTGGCATCAGTTATTCTGAATATCAATAATTTACTCGCCTTTTAAATGCATGTATTTACATTTTACTAATCATAGCATTAAATTATTTGTTTGATTGAAGGATTATAGCTAATTTATAATTAACTTCATTTTTATAATCTAAATAACAAATAAGTATAATAACGACAAATATTCAATATAAAGATTTTATTAAATGTAATAATGATAATATTAATACTTAAATGGAATTTTTAACAATCTACTGGCCGTATATGATAGTTTTATGCATGCCTATGTTAATATACTATTTTATGCCTACTTAATAAAATAATTTTTATTAGATATGGTTATGCTGAATTAATTTTTTTCCAGCTTATTTGAATTCTGAAACATTTTATTCAAAATAAAATGTTTTTATACATCAACTCCTCATTTTTTAAAAAGAAATGTTGTATTTATGAAATCGTACAATTGAATCCGTGAAACTCATGAGAATAGAAAAGCCTTTAAAAGCTACGAAAATCTATAATATTTTATTATGTATAATTTCTTTAGCAATGTATTCTATTGAAAAATGCTGACTGTGTTACTTTTCCCCCTGTCTTACTTTGCTTTGGTATGGATTTCAAATTGATGAATGGCTTAATTTATTTTGCAGCATGCTGACCCGCCTGGCATTGCACGGCCCGAGATAGTAACCTTACACTCTAAAAAATAAATGCGCAAATTTACACATTAAAACAAGTATTCTGATGATACAAAAAGGATTTGTCGATATTTGCATCATCGTAAATTGCCAAATACATGGTAGGTGCTTAAATTTCAAAATACACATTGTCCTGTGTATTTTGAGGATAACATTTTAACCTAGGCATGTCCAACCTTTTAAACAGGGGCGTACCCCGGCTAATAGCAAACAAAGAAAGCCGCAATTATGCACATGATTCAAAACATAATGTTAATGATCTTTACAACAATATTATCTTACTGTAGGTAGCGATACACATACGTCTTACAGGTGTTATAAATTTATCACTTTTTAAATTGAAAATTACGTAGCACTATTTTCGAATTGTAATCTTCGCTTTATTTATTCACCCAATGTCTGAAGTTAAACAAAACTAAGATTTTGATACGGAAGTAGTAATAGATATTTTGAGTAAAAAAAAAAAAAAAAAAAAAAAAAAAAACACGCAAAATTGACAAAATTGCGTCTTATAAGTTGCGCATTTATCTTATCCCATTAAGCCCCTACGCTTCAGCAATTCCATGTAAAAACACGAATCCTAGTAAATTTAAAGTAAACATATTTCTGAGAGGAGACATATCTCAAAAATATTTGTAGAGTAAAGGAGCCAAAAGACTTAATCGCATCTACAATAATAATAATAATAATAATAATAATAATAATAATTTAAAAGAAGACATAAAAATATGATTGGTTTTAAAGAAAAGAACCTTTTAAACCTTGGCGACGAGCAGGACGTACACGTGTCTAATAAGCTGCGCAAAAGCCTTTAATTTAAACACCCCATTTTTAACAGAATATTTTGTTTTTTAACACCTTCCAACCTAGTTGAAAAGTGTTTATGACTTCGGTTTGTCTGCCGTCTGGCCGTCTGCTCTCTAACTCGCGTAAATATACTTGGATTGTCCGGAAAATTTTGTATGTTATTCTCGTGTATTACAGCATCAGCATGATCCCTATTTCAAATGAAGAGTGTAGCACTTATAGTTTTTTTTACAGGGACAGTCAAAAATATTCCATTATATTGCAGTCAATGGGAAATAATCGTTTCAAGTGCATTTTGATGATGCCACGCCATTTGAAACATGATGAAATTGAAATATAATTATGAAGCGCATTAAAACATGCTTTTTGTAGAATAAGGTGTGCAAAATATTTATTATTCATTTACAGGGTCAAACAAAAGAATCCATCAGTTAAACATTGTTCTACGGAGAAAAATCGTTTTCAGTGTAATTTAATGATGTTTCACTATTACAAACATAATAAAAATTATATGAATTACTGATGTGCACACTATAAATTGCTCGCTTAAAAGTATGGTGTGCATTGCGTTTATCGTTCATTTATTAGGTCAAATAAAATAATTCTGTTACGCATTGTTGTACGGAGAAAAATCGTTTGCAGTGTAATTTAATGATGTTTCACTATTTGAAATATAATAAAAATTATATTCATTACTGATGTGCACTATAAATTGCTCGCTTAAAAGTATGATGTGTATTGCGTTTATCGTTCAATTTCAGGGAGACACAAAATATATCGGTTACAGTATATGTGCGATAATTACAGTCTATGTGTGATAAATGCGTTTTCAAGTTTGGTTTGCCTTTTTAAGTTTAACTAAATTTTTTTCGATTTACTTGGTGTGTATAAATTCTGTTGGTCATATTCAGGGCTTCACAAGGGAATACGTAAGTATTACAGACTATGGGAGTGAATTGCTTAAGGGTAATTTTTGATTGCGTTACGTATTTTCCTGCTGAGCTATATTTAGTTGGCTAATATAAGTTTGTGGAATATAAATAAATTCATATACAGAGCTACGCAAAGAACAAAATACATTGTCGTTTATGGTTGGTAATTTGTGGAAGTCAGTTTTAAGTTGCCTTATGCGTTTTTTACCTGAATAAAATTTTAGCTTAATATGTGGTGTGTACAAAAGCGTTTAGATAATATACAGGGCTCTACAAAAGATTTCGAGTGCATTTGCATCGATTGGCGAAAATTGCTAAATGTGAATTTTCTACCTGAACTAAATTTTATTATGCTATGTATTCAATTCAATCCAAATCTATAGATCATATAAAGGACTGCACAAAATAATTCGACTACATTTTTACAAAGAAGGTAATTTCGAAAACTATATTTTTCAATGTGGTATATGTTATCTAAACTGCTTTTTTACATATCTTCTTTCACCTTATTTAACTGTGAAGTTCCGTTACAGTTTTCTGCATGTATTGGAAAGTGTTTCATAATCTATGCTTGGCGCATGATTTTTCATTTTTGTTTTAATCTTAACATTACATCGATTAAATAAATCAAAGAATTTAAATTAAAAAAAAAGTGGTACAAAGAAATTAAAATAAGAGACGTCCGTCACGAAGCGATGAATTTAAAATTGGTTTTTATTTTTTATGAAAAGCTAAGAAACATGTAAAAGAGTATTAATCACTATTGAAATCGAATTTAATAAAAGTCTTCCATTCCTTGATGTAATGTTAACCAGAACAAATAAATCTATCGGCAGAGCTGTTTTTCGAAAAAGTATGGCTATCCAATCTACCATACCAAATAACGCATGTTCTCCATTTACATACAAAATTTTAGCCTACAGAGTTTTCATCAGACGAGCCTTTACAGTATGTACTGAAAATAAATTGGATAATGAATTAGATAATATTCGCAATATTGCTTGTAATAATGGCTTTAAGGTACACCATATTAATCTTCTCACCGCCGCGACCTGAAATATATCCGTTTACTATGCTGTAGGTTTCACATCAATACAAGGTTTGTTTAAATTAATATAATTCTACAAATATAATGCATTTTTAAAACATCAAGTAATGATTGATACTCTCAAGGATTATACTTATATACGTAATTAAATTTTTTATCTCAAGTTTGAAAATTCAGATTTTTTAAGCATTTAAAAAAAATTACAGAGAAAACAACATTACAAATTTGCCCTTTTGCTCAGCGGTCAGGGGGTTAATAAATTAATCGTGGATATGGCCAATAATAAGAAACCAGGAAACAAAGTTGGTTCGTAAAAATACAACTTTTATACTCTTCAATATTATTCAAGTTTTTGAAAAATTAAAATACAGCCTTAAACGTTTCAATATCTACTTAATAGTCAAACTCCCTCAGAGTATAGGTGCAGATTCCCAAAATTTGTAAGGAGCCAGTGGCTCCTAAACCCAAAAAATCCAGTGGCCACAATTGTAAAACAAACGCATAAAAACAATAGTGTTTATACGGGGTAAAAAACTTAAAAAAAAAAAAAACCCTCAAGAATTCAAAGTGTAAAGTAATTTGTATAAACATATGTACAACAAAATTTGAATATTAATTAAATCTTAAATCATGTACATTCAGAAGATAAAGTTGGGAAAGATACGGTTTAAAAAAAATATGTATAAGCTAAGCAATCATGATAGCGGGGAATATCAGAAAAATAATATTTCTTATTTGGATTTTGCCAGACAAAAGTACATATGAAAGAAAATCCGAATTTGTGAGATTATTTTGCAGTATAAAAATCAAAACACACTTCAAACATTTGTTTATATATATTTAAATCACAGTCTATGTAAAGTTATCAGATTCAAACTGTTACGAATAACATTGCTATTCGAATATATTTAATAGTTTGCTGTGTTAAACATATCATTCTGAAATGTTATTAAAAGATAATAATAATGTTTGTTATGTGTTTTGGCCGTAATCTTTCAAAAAAATATCAACATTACACGATGGGGACTGGGAATACCAGAAATTGATTACTTTTAAATCACATGGCGACTTAAACGCCGAAAGTTAGTGACCACAGCAAAAGAATTAGTCGCCACGTGGCGACTGGCGACCGTGAATCTGCACCTATACCTCAGAGATTGAAGAATATCATTTGCAGTAAAATTGACCCAATTAATTTAGAGAGTTATTCAGGAGTATATGAAATACCATTTATTAAAGACGGATCTAAGAATAACTATATTGGCATGACAAGCAAGAAAAAAGGAGTTTATAGCTGATATTAAACATAATAGAAAAACCACAGTCCTGGTAAGATTATATCAAGAAGAAACCATCCAAATAAATTTCAAGGAATGTAAAATAATTTTTCTCTCCAGTCTATACTATTCATCTATCATAAGAGATACCGTAGTGATAGTAACACGCAAAAATACAATATGTAACATCTTTCAACTTACCGAAATTGTGGTTCAAGTGACTCCATGGTTACAAACATGAAAATAGACAACCAAGTAAAAATAAAAGGTAACGTGCGTAATTCTTAAAAAGTACATGAAAATTAAATGATGGCATTTTAAATAAGAACTTCAAAGACCGTGCAATTATAGAATATTCTCATTTGTTTTTGAAAATGGCTCGGAGTGAGCCGAAACATGTCAACAATCTAATATAAGTTATTTTACTGTATACTATGTCCTTAATTTACACCTTTTGGCATTTAAAAGAAATATATTAAAAATGGCTCCCAGAAAATATGAAAACAGCGCCTTCACGCCCGTGAGCGCCGCGTTGTGCAGCCCTGCTATACTAAAATTACGACTAATTACTGTATACTATATTTGCTACTAATTATAGTAGTTTACTACCTGCCTAAATTATTATTCCCTTACTAATTATCCTATTCCTAAACTTATATCCTTTAAATTGATATTTAATGATAGTGGTTCCGAAAAAAGGAAGCACCTTTACGTAATCTGGACTTGAGGCCGACCAAAATCGTTTCCAATGGAGCACCATCCCTCCTAAAACCGGCCTTGAATGAAACTGTATTAATTGCTTCTCAGATGTGCACAATAAGATCAAATGAAATTTTTACCCCTCCATCCCCCCACTCACAGAAAATCCTAAAATGGCAGTAACATGAAGCTGTTTGTTAGTATTTTACCACAAATCACGCACGAAAACCGATTGCAGACGAGGAGTGAAATTTAACTTCGCAAATTTGTTGAAGCTGCAATTCGTCGCTTTCTTATTTTAATTCTACTTTTTGTTGCTCAATTTTTCATATGTTGTATGCGAGAAACGTAAATCAAGACTGGGAGTTGCAATTAATATTTGCACCGGATACTTTATACAGAAAATAGAAAGATTTATAATCCAAGTGTTAAATTAGCTGTAAAAGTGTTCCCCGGTCTTCATTTATACTTAACATCTCTTGTCATGGTATTTGTATTAAAAAAAAAAAAACAGTTTACCCTAGTGGCTTTTATAATCCTTAAATTTAATGCTTTTGTAACTTTTAAACTAATAGTATGGTCTCTGTAAAGATTATTTTTTTTTTATGAGATGGGTTCGACTCGCAGTAGGTTTCGTCTGTCATCCTCTTGGATCTAATGGAAATTTTTGCTCATTTACTGTTAAAACTTTTATTTCTTTATTCTATTTTAAATACTTTTATTTTATATTATGTAGTTTGCTACATATTAACTATTTAATTTTTCATGGTTCTCTATTTGCCTTGCAAGTCGCTTACTTATTTACTGGAAGTTCAGTTGGTGCACAATTAGGTATTCCATTCAGCTAACTACATTGTTCCATTGTTCCATTAGCTGCAAAAAATGTTCAATTTCTAATATTTTTTGTAAAAATGAAATTCGTACACATCTTTATAAGAATGCCCTGCTTGCCATGTGCTGATTTCATTCAAATTTTATACATTTTCCTGGACTGCTGTGAAGCTTCTGGAAAGTGCACGAAGGGCTCCCAAGTTACTGACAAGGAAGGTCTCCATAAGCGCATACTCAGGAAATTTTGAAAAAATTACAGAATGTTCTTCTATAAAAAAATTTCTGCGGAACCTCGACGTTTACTTGGCGATTTGTCACCGGTTGGCGACGAAATAGAAAATAAAAGTTTTTTTTTTTTTTTTTTTTTTTAATAAATACATTTTTATAACTACAATTTCATATACAGATTTATAGGTATATATAATGGAATTTAAAGATCGATTTAATTTACGATTTAAAACAAAATTTAAATTGATTGAAATTGTTTCAATCTCAAAAGTAAGCCCGATTCTGAACATTGTCAGTTCGAGGGAAAAGTATTGTTGCTATGGAAACAACGACTTCTTCGATATGGAAATGTATAACGAATGCGTTTGTCATCGGACTTTTCTTTTTAAAATACATTTAAAAATTACTTATATAACCGGTGAAGCCATTTAAATTAGAAAAAATCGTGGAATGGGAGATAAAACAATAGCAAAATTTCATTCAATTGGTAATAAATACAGAAAAAAGCGTGAATGATTTATTTTATCTGATTTAAAGAATATTTTAAATTAATATTACTGCAAACGTACAGAGAGTTGAAAATGTTGAACGCAAAATGCAAACCATCCTGAACTAGAGGATATGGTATCATGAGCCCTAGAATTAATCCATTAGTATAGTTTTTAAGCTAATGACAAATTTACGCTTGCAAATTTTACAAAACATCTCATAGACATTTGGAAATTAAAAAAAAAAGCATTGTTGAAAATACAAAAATTATACAAAAAATAATAAACTTTCATCGTTTAAGTTTAAATTCATTAAGTATTGCGAATTCGAATAATCATTTTACAAGCAATTTCAAAATGCATTACAATAGTTTGCGTTTGACGAGGAAAAAAATGTTGCTAGCCAAATCGCGTCTTTTTGCGCCAAATACTCGAAAGTATTTTATTTTTTTGCAGATTTTCTACTGGGATTACCACAGCTAAATTTCAATGTTCCTTTATCACATACATGTGTAGTTTCATTAGCATTTTTTTCAAAATTTTCTGAGTATGCACTTTATGGTGACCTTCCTTGTTAGTGCTCTGCAAAGCACTAGTTAGGAAATGTTGATATAAATAATCCTATACATTTGATGTTTTCGTAATTCTCTTTGGAATTTAAAATAAGTAAATGTAAAATGCACGAAATATTTTTATAGATTTTTAAACTGAAATCTTTACTGCAGTTATTTTCTGAATGATCGAAAAGATATTTTTCCCGTACTATAGATTTAATAGAAAGTAAACCCTCCCCTGCTCTGTTAGTTCGCATTATTGTAATTCACACTGTAAAAAATGTTGGTCAAAAATTACGGTACATATACTGGCAACTTGGTGACCAGTATATATACCGTAATTTAACTGGACGGTATATGTACCGTAAAATATTTAAAGTATACTTACCGGTTGCACCCCCCCCCCTTCTCCTCAGGCCTGCACACATTACGTAACAAGAGCAAGAGCATCATCACTTCAGGGGTTGCCGTACACCGAGACGAGGTTTCCTAGCTTTTTTCTTACTGAAAAATAGTTATTTTACGGTATAAATAGCGATTTTTTACTGAAAAACAATCATTTTACGGTATAAATACCGCTTATAATCGAAATGGCACATATACGTTTTCTTAACGCTTAATATACCTTAGACGTACGGTACTCATACCGTAAAGAGTGAAAACGGTACAAGTACCGTTAATTTACGGTACATCTACTGAAATTTTACGAAATTTTTTTACAGTGCATATAAATAATCTTTAAAAATTAAAATATTCTTATTTAATTCAAATTGAAATCTATGTGGGAAATAAACCACCCTTTCAAAACTTTACATCTCCGATGTACCCCAAAAGGTCCAAGGAAATTCAATGAAACATTTAACATGAATTAGATAAACTATAAATAATTAACCCGTTGTTAAATTCATGTATTTACAACTGATCATGTAATAGAATTATTTGCATGGAATGGAGAATTAAAGCTAATTTAGAATTAACTTCCTCTTTATATAATTAAATTCGCATAAATATAAAGAACACAGAAAATTTATATGGAGGAAAAAACTATTTATATAATAATGAGAGTATTAATATTTACATAGAACTACTAACAATATACAGAACGTATATTAAAGTTTCAAGCATGTCGGTGGTACTATCATATCTAATGCCTAGTTAAAAATTTGAAGCATTTTACTCAAAATATATTTTTTATATATTGATTCGTCATTTATTCAGATAAATGTAAATATTTAGTGAAATCGCATAATTGAATTCCTGAAACCCAATAGAACAGAAAATCTTTTAATGGTTACAGAAATCTAAAATATTCTATTTAAAATATTTCCTTTAACAATGTTTTAATCCTATTGAAAAATGCTGATTGTGCTGCTTTTTTCTCGGTTTTTGGATACCATGGGGATAGATTTAAATTTGACAAATGCTTTAAAGTATTTTGAAATAATTTCGTATATATATATATATATATATATATATATATATATATATATAGATAGATATAGATATTTTAAAAATATCCTTTGAAACATAAAACAAATAAATATAAAATAGGATTAATTATTATACATTCACTGTAAAAAAAAAAAAGAAAAATAAGAAAAAAAAAAAACCCTTTCAAATTGACAGAAAAAAACTGTCAATTTATGCGCCAATGGAAAACTGTTTAATTTACAGAAAATATCTGTATATTTTTATTAAAACAGTTTTTTTTGTGTAAAAAATATAGATTTTTTGTCTGTGAAAATTACAAAATCCACATTTTTTTACATGAAAAAAACTGCTTTTCTTTTAAATGGTTTTTTTACTGTATAAAATACAATATTTTTCTGTCAAAGTTACATATTTTTTTGCAGTGTATGTTAAATGAACATTTTTTTGTACAATTGAAGATTTACACGAAATATGTATGTATGTATATATAGATATATATATATATAGGTTTTGTTCTGTGCTAAAAAATATAAATACAATATTATTAAAATAAAAGTTTGTTAATGCAAGATTAACAAATGTGTGTTAATGCATGATTTTATTTATAGTACAAAATGTTTAAGATTACTATAATTTTTATTATTTTTTAAATTAACTTTATGCTGAGTATTCCGTATTTTCACACTTCCATTTTGTATTACACGCTTACATACATGTGGCTCACATACTTATACATATCGTATAAAATGCATGTCCATTTATATATAGTAACTTTCAGTACAATATATATAACAATCCTTTTTTTTTTAAATGAAAGTATCAGTGACTAATGAAGAATCTTCCATAATCCTAATCTATATCACGAAAATCTCTCCATCTTTGACATTTTCCATGTTTTTACAAAACACGGCATCACTTATTTTGGCGATCGAGAATAACAACACTGTCATTTCCAAAAATTAAACTTCACGAATTCTTGAGAAATTCTTCACAAATTTCAGAGAGCCTTAACATTTGATAATACGCAGAAAAAAAAGTCAAACTGTTTTAGTTCTACCAATATGTTTACCATATTCGCACAATTTATAGATCTTTTATATTAAATGATGTATAAATGATAAATTAGAGAGGTATTTAGAAAAAGTGCTTCAATAAAAAATTCTTTATTAATATATTTCTTTAATTCATAAGAAATACGAGAAAAGAATTTATTTGAAATTTGAATTCTAATGGACGCGCTTGAAAATTTTTCAAATTTATTTCTGCGTTTGGAAAATTTCTAAATATTAATAAATTTAGAAGTTCCATTTTTAAAATACATTTTAGTGGTACAATAATAGATACGCTTAAGAAAGAGATTAAATCTTTACTTAAAATTCGAAACATTTTATTCAAAATAACCATTTTTTAATACATCGATTCCCTCATTTATTCAAAGAAATAGAAAACCTTAGAGAAATCGCATAATTCAATTCTTGAAACCCAAGAGAATAGCAAATCTTTAAGGTTACGGAAATCTGGAATATTCTATTGAAAATATTTCCTTAAACAATGTTTTAATCCTATTGAAAAGTGCTGATTGTGCTGCTTTGCATTCTTTTTTTGGATAGATTTAAATTTGATAAATGCCTTAATGTATTTGATATAATTCTTTACATCTGATATTTTCTTTTTTTTTATTTAAAAGAAGTGTAGAATAGGTAAAATATTTTATAGAGATTTTGAAACTGAAATATTTTACTACAGTTATGTTCTGATTGATCTATAATTTAATAGAAAATAACCTCTTCCATTTTCTGTTTTTTTTTTCTTTCAATATCTCAATTTATAGAAAAATAAACTTGTATTTTCAAATATTTATATATATATTTTATTTAAACTGAAATCAATGTAGAAAATAAGCCATACTTCCAAAATTTTATACCTCAGAAATATCCCTCAAATGTCCAAGAAAATTTACTGATACATAAACATCAGTTATCCAGATTTTAAATAACTTAGCAGTCATTAAACACATGTATTTGCAACTGATCATGTAATGAAATAAGTTGTTTGAATGAAGGAGATTAAAGTTAATTTAGAAGTAAATTCCTCTTCATACATTTAAATTATGAATAAATGTAAATAATAATAAAAAAAAATTACATGAAGGAAAAAAAATATTTTATATAATAATGAGAGTATTAATACTTACATATAGCACTGCTAACAACACACTGAACGCATATTAAAGTTTCAAGCATGTCTAGCATGTCTAGTTAAAGAAAAATTAAACATTTTTTTTTTCAAAATAAACAATTTTTATTCACCGAATTCATTTATTCAAAAAAAATATAAACTTGAGAGAAATCATTTACTAATTAAATTCTTGAAACCCAAAAGTGCAGAAAGTCTTTTAGCACTAGATATACCAAAATGGTCATTTTGACCGGTACCGAATGAAAATACAGAAGGTCGTTCACACTTTTTGGAAACGATTTTCACAATTAATTTCTGAACATGTATGCCATATTCTTTGCCACATTTTTACTCTACTGTATAGCTTTGGCTCTTGATTATAACTCTGAAACGAAATTTCCATCATAGTCGATTTTTCTCTTAGTACAATCATATCAATTTTCTCCCACATCTCTTGGAAAACTTTCCAATGTGTTTTGGACAGAGCTTTATAACGTTCGCTTTAACAAACACATAGGTGGTGATACATAAAAATTTATCGTAACACTGGATGAA
Organism: Maratus michaelseni; assembly: GCA_963931845.1. Taxonomy (NCBI): domain Eukaryota; kingdom Metazoa; phylum Arthropoda; class Arachnida; order Araneae; family Salticidae; genus Maratus; species Maratus michaelseni. Next base: position 165,236,213 of record OZ007592.1, on the reverse strand, counting down.
ACATGGCTTTATTTAAGTGAGTATATAAAAAAAAGCGCAATTTTTATCAATTAATAATAATAATAATAAAGAAATGGGTTTATAAATGTAAAGAAAAGTTTCCAAAAAGATTCATGATTGCTGTTGGATGTTGTTGTAAAATTAAATTAAAGGTAAAAAATGTAATAAAGCATTTAGAGGTAAAATATTTATTATCGGTAAAATATTTTAGAACCCAATTTTGAAGAAGAAATTCCAGCTTTATATGAAAAAGGCATTAGACCTTCATATGAATTCCCTTCAAGTCCTCCCACCTACTTTTTCATAACTCAACTGCTGCATATTTCGCAAAGAAAGAATCCCAAAGGGATGTAAACTGTGTCCCAATTGAAGAAATACGCGCAAAATCACCTGACAAACCCCCATCCCCCTCTTCAATGGACTTTTTCTGCATATGGCTTGTTTAAATGAATTCACGAACGTTCAAAAGACTTTGGAAAGTTTTCAAAGAGGTGCGAAAGAAAATTGATATGATTGTACTAAGAGAAAAATTGACTATGATGGAAATTTAGATATAGAGTTATAATCAAGAGTTAGGGCTATACAGTAGAGCAGTGGTTCCCAATGGGGGCTGTACGCCCCCAAGGGGGCACTTTGGAATTTCTGGGGGGGGGGGCAATTCCAGATTTATTACGAAACCATTCCTTGTCACTTTACTTTTGTCTTTTTTTGCATAATTAATGTTGTAGGTTAAAAACGAATGTGATATGAGCAGATTTTTTAAATAAAGTAAAAAAAAATATATATTCAATTTTCAAAGTTTTTCCATGGAAAACTTTTAAAATAATATTTACTCAGAATAGTTATGTAAAACATTTTTAATGTAATTAGTACTTTTTACATATTTAAATTTTCCGGGTTTCTTGTATTTTAGATTATTTCCAAAAATTTTTCGACTAGCATTTATTGGATAAGACGTGTATTTTTATCCGCTCTGCAATATGTCAGTGCCATATGAAGACATTTTCAGACATGTTTACATAAAATTGATAAATATAAGAATCCAGAAATGCTTCTTGTATATTGTGTTATTCATAGAGATATCTTATTGTTCAAAAATTCACCATCTATTCCTAATGAAATGTTTCAGTCATTTATAAAATGTACGAATACTTTCAATTTTAATGAAAACTGTGAGAGTTTCTTCAAGAAATGTTGTGAAAATGGAAAAGGAGACCATAAAACACTCTGTTTTCAAACTGAGGTAAATTGGCAAAAAATAAAACTCTTTTGAGCATATATGAAGATGTATGACTTCATTGAATTTACAGAATTATGTTCAAAACATATTCTAGAAAATATTTTACCTATTTGTGACCAAATTTATGTGTTCAAATTGTGAAATGACATGTCATTGTTAATCTTCTCACCGCCGGCCGCGAACTGATATATTCGTTCACTATTCTGTAGGTTTCACTGCAATAATAGCATTGTTTAAATTAATATATTTCTACAAATATAATGCAGTTTTAAAATATTGAGTAATGATTAATACTCTCAACGCTTATACTCATATACGTAATTAATTTTTTTATATGAAGTTTGAAAATTCCTCTTTTTTTACTATTTTTAAAATAATAACAAAGAAAACAATATTACAAATTTGCCTTTTTACTCGGCGGTCAATGTTCTTTCAATCTTCGTCCATGTGAATAATAAAATTTCATTTTCTAAAATAAGAATTATATGTTACATAAGAACGGCGATGGGGTGGGGGCAACAGGACTTTTGAGTTGCTTTGGTGGGTCGCGGCCAAAAAAAGGTTGGGAACCACTGCAGTAGAGTAAAATCGTGGCGAAGAATATGGCATATATGTTCAGAAATTAAGTGTGAAAATAGTTTCCATAAAGTGCGAACGACTTTCTATATTTCTTCATACAATAAGTGAAATATAAATCATATGCATGTTAAATAAAAAAACCATAATTTAAATAAAAATTCTGGTGTAAAGTATTTTTATAAACTTAAGTAAATTTTCTGGTAAATATAGTATTAAAGTTTACTAAAATCTGGAATGTTCCATTACGAATATTTTTTCCTTTAACAATGTTTTAATCCTGTTGTAAAATGCTGATTGTCGTGCTTTTGTCTTTGCTTTGCATACTTTTGGGATAGATTTTAATTTGATAATTGCTTTAAGGTATTTTCATATAATTTCTTACATTTGATATTTTCTTAATTATCTTTGGAACTAAAAAAATATTAATGTAAAATCATTGAAAAATTTTTAGGACTTTTATGTAGAAATCTGGAATGAGGATCTGGAAAAATATCCAAAATTTTGTTATTCACTAAAAAGGTGAAAATTTCCTATTTCAAACCGCAATCCCGTTCACCAATCATTACAAAGGTTTCTTTATATAGCATTGTTAAAGCCATTCTTGTATAAGTCACTGATTTTGAAAAGTGCATGGGTAGTATCCAAAATATATTCTAAGAATATATGCAAGAGATTCACAGTTTAACAAAAGAAGAATAAGATAGTTTAACAAAAGAAGAAGTAACAAAGAAGTCAAAGTTTAAGAAAATTGCCTGTTGATAGAAGATTGTTTGTTTCTAGAAAATCATTTATTTTTTAACATGTAAGAAAAATGTACTTACATCGCTGGTATTTTTAGCCATCGATTTTCTTGCAGATAGTTGCGGTAAGGAATTTTTATACAGGTAGAAGGTGTAGTATTCTCGATAGTGGCGTGAGTGATTATAACTAGCTTTGAAACAATGTTGGAGCGTGAGTGGAGTATCTCCGTGGTAAAAATTAAAAGCTTTGATTTACTTCAAATGAAGTTGTATTGAAGTCACTAGATTTCGAGTAGTTAGATGAAAATTCTATAGCTCTATATCTGCATGAAAGAAAACATATATTCAAAATTGGATTCAAAATAACTTTTATAGTAATAAATGGTTTTTGTTTTTCTTTAAACATTGTTTTGATAAATAGTTTTCGATCTAGTCCCTCCAACTTAGGGGTTAGTGTTGATTAGTGAATAGACATTTTTGAGGACACTATGATTTTCGTCAAACTTAATTTATTAGCTTGTTTTCGGATTTTAAGATGAAGTCAGTACCTGCAAATTTCATATCTTATTTTATTTTAAGTGTTGTTGTTTGTTTTCTAAAAGGTCGTGTGTTCAATCATAATCTTTAATGACATTTTTACCGTCACCTACGAGCTATACATATTGACTATTACATTAGAAGCACAGGTAAAGGATTTTCATGATGAAAAGAAATTTCCCTGAAGATGATAGCCTGGGACATCAATATCTAGACCCGAAAATTCCATGATTTTCATTGAAATCAGTAGGAGCTGTTTTCGAAAAATCCAGAATATGTGTACAAATATATATACTTATAAAAAATGTTTGTTTAGTAATATAGGATATGTTAGAGAAATGCTTTTGATATGCGTCATGTAAATAAATTATAGCGCATCAATGGACAATGCCTATAACCTACAACATCACTCTTATATTTTAAAAGATTTTGACATATTATATTTTACATTGGGATAGTAGAAATTTAAATAGAAGAAAAAAAAGCGAACTTGATAAGCCTTTGATAGAACAATTTAAAGTCACTAAATAAATTATACAAACACTTTTTAAAAGCAAATAACTATGAACAGTTTAATAGGAAATGTGTGAATTGTAAAATTACCACCTTTCTTGGTTGTAGATCTAAAGCACGCTATTATCTGTTCTGTTAACAAAATAAATTTTATCTGTATATAGATTTTTTAAAAATCGGATTTTCTAAATTGAATTTAAAATAACATTACATAACTACATAACTCACGCATTCCCTCTTCGTAAGTCGAAATAATGTTATTTTCTGACCCGAAAACAAAACAACTTTTGTATATTTATAGATGAAAGAAAATATATATTCTAAACTGGATTCCAAATAACTTTTATCATAATAGATTTTTTTTATTTCTTTTAAACGTAATAAATCTTTCAAAAAACAAACTTCTTTTGGCATTGAAATCAAAAAGAAACAACAACTGTTTACAAATAAAGATGTATTATCTTTAAAGATAAATAAATATCATTTATGTAGAAGCTGAACTATCTTAAACTTTTATATGTGTAGATGGAGAATACTTTATTATTGTTTCATAGTTAAAATTTCGTTCATCCGGCTTTTTAATATTTTAAAAACTTGTAGGATATTTTATATTATTTATATTTAATTATTAAAAGTATACAAAGTTACAAAAAAAAGGAAAAATGTAAAGGAAAATGACAGAAATTATGAACTTTAGAATAAATAAGAAAAATTAAATTAAGCTAGAGAAACATCTCAGGTTTACATCATCAATAGACAAAGCATGTTATTGAATCTGTCCCTGTCTGTAAAATTATATCTTCAATATTATTTATATTGATATTAAAGTATCAATATTCATTTCAAAATTAAATAATCATAAAACTAGAACACAAGAATAGGTTAGGCTTACCTAAACGGTCCTCTTTCGGGAGATAAGATATCTTAAACTATTCTGACTTTTCGAGAATAAATGTTCATGTTGTTCAAAAAATAATTGAATCTACACAATGTAGACACACAAACAAAAATATTGACGATTACGAACACAATATACACAATATTTTTCGCGCACATCATAAATATTACATCTTATATTCCGTATTACATTTTCTAGTTCATTTCAGAAAACTTTTAAGACAGATCCATTTTTCATCAACAGAAAAACATCGTCTGCGCGAGGCGCAAAATAGAAACGATTAAATTAAAACCATGGAAGTAGCGATAAACGCAACACACTCCCACCTTTGAGCTTCGAATTCAATGAAACTCAAACTTTACTTTGGGTTTATATAAACGACCATATCGGGATCGTTTTTCAGGTACAGTCACCACAGGAGAGTCACTAGCACCGTTATGGAAAATAGGTTCAGTAGATTCAGTATCTAAAAAGCAGTCTTTAACAGAATGTTGGATCATTGGCTTACTCGTAGCAGGGTCTAAATAACAGTTTTTACCAGTCAATTTTACCGTCGGTTTGGTAGGAGCAGGATCTAAAGGACATTCTTTATCATTCGACTGAACTGTAGAATGGAGTTCAGTACCTCTTTCATGGGTTACTTCTAGAGGAATCAATCTGAGAACAGGACGTAGAAATTCGCCGCCTTTCATCTTTACCTTTACCAATCGTACATTTCCATCTTTTGAAGGATAAAGTTCAATAACTTTGGCAAGTGGCCATTCAAGTTTTTTAACATTCTCACTAGTCACAAGAACAACGTCACCAATCTGGACAGGTCTCTGATTTTTGTCAAATTTCGAGGATTGTTTTAAATATCCCAAATATTCAGTGCGGAATCTTTTTCGTAAATCTTGTTTTAGTCGCTGTCTATAAGCATGTCTCTTATTAATAGACGATGAATCCAAAATGTCAAGATCAGGAATACCTGATTCGCTAATGTCTTCTAAAAACATAGAAGGAGTAAGTGGTATTAAATCATCAATTTCCTCTGAAACATAGGTCAAAGGCCGCTGATTAACAATATTTTCAGTATCGCAAATAACAGTTTGCATTTCTTCTAAGTCCAAAGAGCTTCGTCCTAAGACTTTTCGAAGGATCCCTTTTATTACGCCTGTCAAACGTTCCCACCAGCCACCCCACCACGGCGCAGATGGAGGGTTAAATTTCCAAGTGATCTTCTGAGCTGTGCTGTACTGAGAAATAACATCCCAATCAATTTGCTTAAGTAAATTTTCAGCACCCGTGAAATTTTTACCGTTGTCAGAATATACTATCGCAGGTCTACCTCTTCATGCTATAAATCTTCTAAAAGATTGTAAAAAGTTGTCAGTCGATAAGGATGTGGCTATCTCTAAATGTATGGCTCTGTAGACAGCACATGTGAAAATAACTATCCAAGCTTTCTGACCACCTCGAAGAAGTAAAGGACCGGCGTAGTCAGTCCCTACAACCTCGAATACTGCAGCTTCTTTTATACGATCTTCCGGAAGAGGTGCTTCTATAATCGGTTTAGGTCTTGAAATAAATCTTTTACAACGTACACAGTTTCTAATTACCTTTCTAACAGTCTTCCTGCATTTCAAAATCCAAAAGTCTTCTCTTAAATTACTCATCAATATCTGGGTACCAGCATGATTTAAACTAAGATGTCTTGTCCGAATAAGTATTTCCACAACTGGATGGCTATAGGGTAACAGTATCGGAAATCGGAAATTTCTTTTATCTTCTCTCATCAGAATACGTGTCTTTACTTTAAGTAGTCCATTCGATTCTACATAACACTGAAGTGATTTTAAGCGTTTATCTTCAGTTCCTAAAAAGGATTCTTTTTATACTATTTTTAACAAAGATATTTCAGCTCTATTTATTTCTTCTAGAGTTAAGAGTCCAGAAATCCGGTTGGCACGTTCCACTTTACAGTTAGTAAAAAATCTATAAATCCAAGCAATAGTTCTGATCAGTTTGTCGTACGACGAAATTCTGTTATAAATTTTTTCAGTTGATTCTTCATGATTTGTAGTGCTAACAACAGTTTTTCTCTTTTCGGAATATACTATGTTGAAATCAGGAACAACGTTGGATTTTGGCCATTCTTTTTCCGGTCTTCGCAACCATTCCGGGCCCTCCCACCATTTCGATTTCACTAAAGTTTCTGCATTACAACCACGAGAAGGGAGGTCTGCTGCATTTAATGATCCAGGGATGTGATACCAATTATCAGGTTCTGTCAAAGATCGGATTTCTTTAACTCTACTGAAAACAAAAGGAGCCCAATTTTCAGTTCCCTTGATCCAATATATAGCATTTGCTGAAACAGACCAGAAAAATTTCGGGATATCTTTCAACTGAAGATCGTGTATAACACTTTGTGCCAGTCTAGCTCCTATATTACAGGAAAGTAGTTCCAATCGAGGAATAGAAATGGTTTTCATTGGAGCAACCCTGCACCTAGTCTGTACAAGCTGACAAGATATTGTATTTTCAGTCGCACATCTTAAAAATATACATGTAGAATATGCATTCTTGCTTGCATCGCAGAATATGTGCAAAGAAAGATTTTCTGGCGCTTCATAATTGGAAATAATACATCGAGGGATTTCTATTTCCTTTAATTTAGAGACATCCTTCCGCCATTTTTCAAATTTCTTGGTAATAGATTCAGGCAATTCAGCATCCCACGAAACTCTCAATTTCCAACATTCTTGAAGGAGAATCTTTGGCCCCAAGGTGACAGGACACGTGAAGCCAATGGGGTCGAAAATTCTATGAACAGCACTCAGGATTGTTCTTTTCGTTACAATAGTAGAGTCTTCAAAACATTTTCGTAAATCTATTTTCAGAGTATCAGATTTTACATTCCACATCAGTCCCAAAACTGGAATATTCGTTTCTTCTAATAACAGGAAGTTTTCTGCTTCTGTTTTGTGGAGATTATACTCCCACCCTCGAAGATCAAATTTAGCATTTTGGAGAATAATTGTGGATTCTTCAATAAATCTTTCAAGCTCCTCATAGTTTTCAACACTAGTGACGCAGTTATATACGTAAAAAGACTTTAACAACTTGTCTGCTGTTTCTTTAAATCTAGAAGGCACATTCTTCAGATGATATCGGATAGTTGCACCAGGTAAATAAGGCGAACATGTAAGACCGAAAACAACCCTTTTATGCTGGAAAATTTTGAACTTTTCGGGGTCACCTTCCTCACACCATAAAAACTTCAGAAATGGTCTATCTCGCTCATTTAAACCAATTTGTAGAAAGGCTTTTCGAATATCTGCAATCACGCCTATTTTCTTCAATCGAAATTTATTTAATATAGTCGGAATGAGCTCTACGATATTAGGACCTTTCTCTAAACAATCATTGATCGAAGGTGAATCTTTTTGTCTAGCTGAACCATCAAAGACTGGTCTAACTCTGGTGGTAGAATTTTCTTTGATCACAGCTGTGTGTGGCAAGTAGGGTTCACTTTCGTCATTACAGGAGTTTTTAACTTCTTCAATAACGCCTTCTTGTATCCATTCTTTTAATACATCTTCATACTCTTGTAATGTTTCAGTTTTCTTTAGTGATTCAACACAATTTCTTAATCGTCGTTCAGCGATTTTTCGACCAGTTGGTAAGGGAGGATGGTTTTCAATCCATGGGAGGCTCACTTCATACCTTCCTTCTGCATCTATTTTTATATTTTTATTAAAATGTTCTTCAGTTGCTTTTTCTATTTCTTGTCTGCTTCCGCTTTCGCCAGGATCGAGAATTCCAAGAGTGTCTAGCCGCCATAAATCTGAAATTTTTGCATCATTTACATGAAGTGACATGACGCTGTTTGTGCTATCGGATATGTTACATAGGTCAGTTTTTCCCATCAAAGTCCAACCAAGACGTGTTTCCATCAATACTAAGCCAGAAATCAATTGTTTGATTTTCCCGGTGTACAATTTACCTGCTACATCAGCTCCTATAAGCCCATGAATTTCGTTAGGTGAAAACTCATATAGCAATTCAACCTGGTTATTCAAATCAGAGAGAAAGATTTTTTGTTTCTTAATTTCACTCATAAATGAGCCAAGAGGAATTTTAGGAATGTTCGAACAAATTTTTTCTTGATCTAAAACTTCGACACAACAGCGATAATTATCAAAGAAGTCGCTCAGACTGATCAAATATTTCTTATGTGATAATACAGTCTCCGTGCCACCGAATAAACTATGTGTCAAATTATCTTCCCCAATGCATTCATATCCCATCTCGGCCAATGCAAAAGATGATAAATAAGATTTACTGCTACCTGAATCAATTAATATTCTTATATATTTCATCTTATTATTACATCTAAGACGGACAATAAGCGTTTGTAAAAGTACGCGACGAGGACCTGTTTTATTGGATAAAGCAGTGTCTTTTTTAATTTCGATATCTGACTTTTCCATAATCGGGTTTTCATTATCATTTTTTGCTGGACACATTATTTTGAAATGTAATTTACTGCAATCACAGGGTGGTATTTTCGTTCTACAAAAACGTGATATGTGTTTTCTTATCTCTAAACATTTAAAACAAGCCCCTTTTTTCATTAATATTTGTTTTTTCTCTTCATTAGATAAACTATTAGCATGTCTACATTCGTTACTTAAATGTGACTTGTTACAAAAAATACACGTTTCCCTTTTCATTTTTGATGAATTATGTAATTCCGTAGCCGTTGAAATATCTCTTTCTCGCCTATTTGACACTGTATAAATATTTTTGTTCACATTTTCTAAATTAAACCCACTTCTAGCCAAACGGACTTTTTCTTCGCTTTCGATTTCGTGCTGCAAAAATTTCATCAAAGAATCTAACTTATTATTACTTTCGTCTTTTGAATTTAAAGTAATAGAATTTAAGTTTCTTTCCCAAATTCTCAATATTTCAACTGGTAAGCACGATTCAATCAATGGATAAAGAATTGCAGAATAATGTTCGCTTGAAACACCTAACATTTTTAATGATCTTAAATAGGTTTCAATTTTGTCGTATAATTTAAAAAGAGGAATTCTTGGACCTTTTCCTGTAGCATTATTCATCATTAAAGCGAGCACTTCTCTTATATATACTTCTGTTAACATATCAGTACGGCCAAATCGAGCCTTTAAACATTCAATAACATTTTCATAACTATCACCAGTAGCGGGGTACGACTCGACTATTTCTCTTGCCCTAGAACCCTTTAACGTTGCTTGTAACAAGTACTGATATTTATCTTCTTTCGCGATTTCAGAATCGTTATGTATTTTTTCAAACTGAGCCCAAAAGGCTAACCACTCCTTAATATCTCCCCCAAATAATTTAAATTCTATCTTAGGAAGTTTAAACTTCCGTTTCGTGGTATTTTCAGTTTCGAAAACCTTTAAAATCTTTTGAACTTTCGTTTTTAACTTAATAAATTTCTCTTCATACACGCTAAAACCTTCGTATTCCTTATCGTAATTTTCTTGAGAACATGTTTTATCGTTTAAAAGAAGATCTAACATTTCTTTTTCTTTTGGTTGTAGATCTGTCCATTTTTCACCTAATTGAGCATATAAAATCTCAATTTCTTCAATATCTTTATTTTCATCTGTTAATTTGTTCTCAAGTAAATTAGCAATTCGCGTAAAAGTGCTTCTTAACGGAGTACGCAATTTTTTAATCTGTTCCATTATCGTATTTTATTTTCTTAAATAATATAATATCCCGGTAGAGAGATGCCAAAATAATATTGAATCTGTCCCTGTCTGTAAAATTATATCTTCAATATTATTTATATTGATATTAAAGTATCAATATTCATTTCAAAATTAAATAATCATAAAACTAGAACACAAGAATAGGTTAGGCTTACCTAAACGGTCCTCTTTCGGGAGATAAGATATCTTAAATTATTCTGACTTTTCGAGAATAAATGTTCATGTTGTTCAAAAAATAATTGAATCTACACAATGTAGACACACAAACAAATATATTGACGATCACGAACACAATATACACAACATTTCTCGCGCACATCATAAATATTACATCTTATATTCCGTATTACATTTTCTAGTTCATTTCATAAAACTTCTAAGACAGATCCATTTTTCATCAACAGAAAAACATCGTCTGCGCGAGGCGCAAAATAGAAACGATTAAATTAAAACCATGGAAGTAGCGATAAACGCAACACATGTCTAGGACGTTTCCGATAGAGGCGTCCGGGGCCTTGTAATCTAGTAACTCAGCTGGATACTACTTACTTATTTTCTTACTTGGAACGAGTTCGTTATTCTGAATTTCTGGAGCCATGGTCTCCGTATCTGTATAGGCCATAGTGCCAAACTGTGAAAATACCTTCGCGACATCAATGAAAACGGCACCGGCCATCTCTGAGTTATCAAATCCATCATGGATGAATTCTAACACTCTAAGCAGATGATGCGCAGTAGAATGTTTAGGCCTGAAGCTCAGATGTTCAGGAGTGTCGGTGTAGAACTGTTGGAGGCGAGTCATAAAAATATGCTCAGTTAGTTTAAACAGCACAGGAAGCAAACTCATGGGCCTGTAACTCTTTGTTAGTACAGGGTCCTCTCCGAGTTTCTGGATAGGAACTGTAACATCCTGCTTCCAGCAGCAAGTAAAATGCCGAAAATGAAAACTTGCATTAATCAAATTTGGAAGATATTTAGTATATTGAATGAGTAAAATTTTGATTGCCGAAGTTGTAATCCCATCATGCCCTGGGGATTTTCAATTAGAAAAATGTTATGTTTGATCACCATGCTGACCTTGTTAGGAGTAGTCGGATCAATTAATCTGACAGCCTTACTTAAAGAGAATTAGAAGAGATTTGCCCGTGGCCTCTTGCCACACATTCCCAGAACGTAACGCACTTTACTTAAATCATGATTCTTTTAATTGATTATTTACAGTATATTTTTTCCGGTGTAAATTTAAAACTTATTGTACGCATTTATATTGTATATTTTCAAAAGGTTTAAAATAAAGAGTTTAATAATATTTAACATTTCTTATAAAGTTAAAACATGGATAATTAAAACATATATAGGAAAAGCGATTAAATATCTTCTCATATATATATATTTAAAATCTCAATAAGTTTTCTTTCATGATTGAAACAGTTACTATTCCTAAATAGAAAAGCCATTTATTTTACGGGATACTCTTTTTAACTAATTCTAATGAAATAAAGGATACCACCTAGATCGTTGATATTTTTTAATATTGAAGTCAATTTGGCTTTAAAATTCAATGCATTGCGTTGAATTGAATATTTAGAAAAAAGTCTTCGTATGTTAAAGATGCGGCAGGCGTTTGGGAACAAACATTATAGGTGAAATATCACCCTGTACATCATAGTTACAGATCCTTTTCTGTTGCATGTAAACATATCATAATTTCGACTAATTCAGGAAATGAAGAGGCATGCTTTCATTGTCTCATTGGCGGACACTCCGATTTAGTGATTGTCGAATTCTTGAAACTCGTCCGGTCATTCGTCTTTAACGTAAAGAACAAACTGAAGGTTGCCAGGGTTGATGTGGCCACCGTTTCATACAAGAAACCACATCTGACATTATCAGGATGCCGGAATTCGTCATTCGTGTCGATGAAAATTCTAGAAAGTTGATGAGGGTACTCGCTAGGGAGCTGCAGGTTGATGAGGCCACCATCCGACGTGTGTTTCACCAGGATCTTTGTTAGAAGTCATACGCGATGAGGAGAGGACAGTACTTGTCCGAGAGAACCCGCAATAACCATCGGACCAGAACCAAGCGCCTCCTGAACGAGCTGAAACATGCAGAGGAACCAGGAACGCTGTCTTCCGATGAGAAAAACTTTGTCCAGGTCCAGAAAGTGAACAGTAGAAAGAGATCAGTGGCTGTGTAAAAAACCTCGAATTGGTTTCGACTGTTATGCAGAATTTCCAGACTGTTACAGAGAATTTCCAGCCTCACAGATGATTCTAAGCCGCTAAGGTGACCTTGCCTCCACATTTCTTTCTTCAAGGTGCCAGAGTCAACGTCATTGCTTATACCTAGGTGTTAAAGCTCTGCATTACTTCTGTAGCACATGAGACATCGTACCTTTTTCAAGAAAACTCCGTACCATCCTATACAGTCCATACAGCTCAATAATGTATTGCCGAAAATATTCCTGAACATGTCATCCTCAACTTGTGACCCCCTCCCCAAATGTTAAACCGATGGACTATAACATATGGGGCGTGATTGAGAGGGACTTCAGACATCCTCACAACACTGTTGTGGCTCTCATGGCAGCCGTTGTGTTATGCAACAACAAACATTCCCAACACCGTCTGATTATTGCCTAGAGTGAGTTCCGACATCGTGCAGAGGCTGTTATTGCGGCTGGTGGTGCTTTCAATGAATAATGTCATCCATCGTGTATGTGGTTACCTGTACAGAATGTTAAAATGAAAAAAATGCTATATTTCTAGAGTCTGTTCCTGTTTGAATACAAGCGTGATTTTATTTTTAAATACATACCGCACCAATATATAAAAAAAGTAAAATCTATGCACGTTTTTAAAATCTAGAACTACGTACACATTTATATTTTATGAGAATTGGTCCCAAAATGAGTTTTGTAAAGGATCTATATAAAAGATTACCTTTTAATTCCTCTAGAAAATTAATACACGAAAAGAAAAGTTATGCATCAGGAATAGATTATTTAACACTATTCAACACTGTTGCTAAACATCAAAATTTTCATACAATGAAAGGAGATATCTAAATAAATAATTTAGAAAACGCATTAAAACAGTTAAAAGTCCATTTACATCAATTACTACGCATCGACAATAATATATCGAGTTTATTTGTGGAACCCTGTATACGAGCTGTAATTTCGTTTGTATTCCACATAGTATACTTATATTTAATTCAGCTGGAAAACGCATGAACAAAACCGCTCCCTTGTCAATTATCATACATAGATGGCAACGTATTCATATTCTTTTGGGTTGTCTTTAATACGAATTTAGTTATATTGAACCCAAAATACATAGAACAGGAAATTAAGTTCAGCTGAAAACCATGTCACACAGCTAAAAATAAATTTTCTATGTATGAGCAACACTGTGTATCATCTATAAAATTTATACACACTACTAAAATTTACATAAAATTAAAAATTCAGAATACAATTGAAACGCACTTATTACAATTTTCAATCATAGATGGTAATGTATATGAATATGTGTAGACAAGTAAAAGCGAAATAGGTAATATGCATAAATAGTACGTACATTTTCTGAAGTAAAGATATTGCACCTCAAGAAAGTATATCAGTTTCATTACGCTAAAAATAGCATAGCACTGTGAAAGCTCTGTTCGAAGATTAATGTCTATAGACATTAATGTAATCTATCTATTTTATGTGTCTCTGTAAATGAACGACAAATTCCAGCACACAATTTTCTATAGAACAGTATGACGGTATATATCAATAATTCATTACGATTTCGTAATATCTAATGTAATGTAACATAATTAAAATTCACTTCAAACAATTACCCCCTATAGACCACGATGTATCAAAAATTTTTGCGCAACTCTGCAAATGCACAATAAACGCTACAAATTCCGTTTTTGATAGAGACCATGCTACAGTAAACCTCAATTACATATATCATTTCGTTGTAATGCAAAGATATTTACGACCGTTAAAGCAGAAACAAATGGCCAAACAGACGTCCAGCTAAACATACCGAAATCATTAACACTTTTGAACTGCGTTGAAAAATGTTAAAAATACCGAGTAACAAGACTGACAACTCTTAGAGTGTCTCAACATTGATAGTAGAAACATTTAAGAGAAATAATACACGTCAGGTCAAACCATTTATACGACGGCAAATTAAATATAAAGGAGATTTTTTAAATAGATTATTTTAAAAATATTATTGATCAAATATTATATCAATTTCAATAAGTTTCAAATAGTGAAACATTATTAAAATAAACCCCAAACGATTTTTCTCCATTGACCATAATGTAACGTAATTCTTTTGAGTGTCCATGTAAAGGAATTATAAGTGCTTCGCACACCATATTCTATAGTAAGCCTCTTGTAGTGCACCTCAGTGATATATATCAATTTCAATATGTTCAAAATTGTGTAACAGAATTAAAATAAACTGCAAATGATTTTTTTGATAGACTGTAATGTAATGGAATTCTTTTGAGTGTCCCTGTAAAAAAACTAAAAGCGCTATACACTTCATTTTCAATACCAAACATGCCATAATAAACCTCAACAACATATATAAATTGCATGACAATCCGAATATATTTACGTGAGTTAGAACACGGACAGACAGACAGACAGAAAAACCTAATTCATAAACACTTTTCAACTATGTTGGGAAGTGTTAAAAAGGAGATATGTATGAAACAAGTTGCAGAAATATTCTTTGACTTTTTCTTCTGATAATAATATTTCGCCTCCTAACAGTTTTTAAAGGGATACAAACGCTAGTCCGAAGATGATAAATAAGGTCGAATGTTGTTTTCTAATTTTTTTGTTTTGTTATACCTGCTGTGTGAGGTCTGGCATTGTCCCGCAGAATAAGACAATTTGGATCGAAACGGAGCGTTTTTATGACCGATGAGCTGCGTTAAACTGTATAAAGTATTCAGAATACATTATACGTGCATAGTTCATGAAGAAAATTGAGGTACAAAATACTCAGTAATTCCCCAAAATTATTAGTGAGAACTTAGTCAATTTTTGCTTCAGTTGAGCAGTTTTACTTTTTTTGCGCCATTTCTTATCAGATCGTGTCGTTTCACCTTCTTCACAGCCATTTTTAAACAGATTGTATCATTTCCATTAGTTGAAACCTCGATAGCATGCCATTGCCGAATTGTACATGCAATCTGTGCAAATTTTAACAGGTTTGACATTTTCAATTGTTGAGGGCTTAATAATTATACTTTGTGCAATCGTACTAGTTAGTACTTTGTATTTACTCATAATCCCCAGTGAGTAAATAAATGAATGTATTAAAAAAAATAAAACAATGGCAAACGAATTTTTAGACCTTAAACAACATGTCATGGTTGCCATGACAACAAACATAAAAAAAAATGTTATTGATACTAAAAAAATCTCCTTCATATTTGACTCACCTTTTTATATGTGAAATAAGGATCTCCATCCACAGTGGCGTAGCAAGGATTTCTGTTCGGACGGGGTACAGAATTTTCCTTCAGATTATTTATATAGTAAAACCTACCAGGATAAAATCACAGAGAATCGTAAAAAAATTCGTTTTCGACAGGTTTTCGTCTTAGCAGGTGTAATTGTATGGTATTCTTTTAAATGGGACCAAGGAATATTCCCGTATAAATCAGCATTCCGCTAGAGGTAGGTGCTGTTTTCCAAGCGTTGTTGTAGTTTTATTAATATACCTTTTAATGAAGATAATAAAACGTGTGAAAACGGAACCTGTCTATAACAAAATTCTGCCTTAAAAGAAAGCATTACATATGGTCCTGATATGGATTACCATATAATTAAATCCTCTGAAAACCTTCTGAAACGAGATTTTTCACAGCAGCGATTACGTCTTAATAAGTTTTATTGTACTTATAAACACACATTATAATACAGTAAAAGTATAAATGCAGAACTTTTCGATAACGGAATCCTGTTTTAAACGGAAGAGTTTGAGTATCTCGACGAAACGAAAATACACCTCATTGAGATAGTGTACCTTAGAGGTACAATTAACTACACTTCTGTAAGCGGACACCTGTCTTAAACGAAAAACCTTCATAGCCCCTACAAAAGACATACCTTTAAATTTTACCTGCTAAGACGGACACTTGTCTAAAGCGAAACTGTTCATATGTTCCTAGCGATTCCGTCTTAGCAGCTTTTGTTGTTTTTGTATCCATGATTCAGTAAACCATTCCTTCGCTCGGGAGGGGTCCGGACCCCCTGGACCTCCCCCTTGGCTACGCCACTGTCCATCTACTTATCCAGTGAAAGATACAAAATGTCTCACTCCAAGCAGAATCCAGATTTCCATTCTCGCTTTTTAACAATAATGAAGGCATTTTAGCGTTAATTTAAACAGACGAATTTTGCTTTGTGGGAAATGTGATGGTATCACGGGAAGTGCTAGAAGTGCTCTGTATTTTGGCCAGTGACACCATATCTACTATGAGTTTTGTTCTGAATTGTGGAATGCCTTGTTTAGCGTTTGCTCGCTAATGGTGGATTGAGCGCTTCTATTAATGTCATAACACGTGTCTGAGGAAGCAGAGTAAGATCGTTGCAATATCTTCATTATTGGTATAATTAAGAATACACACCACAGTTCGGGTTTAAATAAGGCATTTTGTACTACACAACATCCTGTTGACTAAATAAGGTAGACTGCAACCCTGGAGTTTTAGATAAAAATCGTTTGTCTTAACGTGCAATATAACCCTTTAACAAATTTACTAATAATTCTGAAAAAACTATATATAATAAATTATTGTTATTTTCAATTTTCATATTTATACTGTTAATTTAATATTTCCATTTTGGGTGATTTTGTTGAAATTTAAAACAATTAAATTAAATTGCTGAAAAAAAATGTGGTGCAATCCAAAAGTTACCATCATGCATTATAAATCTGTTTAGACCTAGAACTTCTATTTAATAAAATGCAACTTGTTCCTTTGTGGTACATATTTGACTTTAACGAATAAGTGAAAAATTCTGGATTAAAAGAAATTTATTTTATTCACGGATGATGAACGCATACCGGGAACTTTTGTATTGTCCTTCTTATTTCTGAAATAATAAAAAAGCTTTACGAAAGGAAATTGGTATCTCTTCCTTCTTTTTAAAGTTTAATTAAAATATTTTAATAGCTTCATTCTGGTAAAACAAAGTGTACTGCTGAAGCCTCTCTCTCGATTATTTCGATCAATTTCAACAATGTAATTATTATTACATGGCTCGTTAACCACGAGTTTTACGCAGAAATAATTAATTTCTTCTTCTTAGCAAGAATATCGAAACTATAAGAAATGAAAAATGCTTAACACGAATTTTTTTTTACAATTCTTTTAACAAAGTAATGAGAATATTTTGTTTAAAAAACGTTGCTGTTTATAGACATTTTATGTGATAGAAATGTTAATGAATGTTGATTTTATAAATAGAGAAAAAAAATTACTGAACAACATTGAATGTTGATGAGAAATGTTGTTGAGAAATGTTGATGAATGTTGATTTTAAAAGTTAATAAGCAAAATTACTGAAGAATTGAATGTTGATGGACTTTTGAATTGCCATACATATTTCAAAATTATTAAGAAAACTGTGCGAAAGGAAATTGATATTTCTTCATTTTTAAAGTTTAATTAAAATATTTTAACAGCTTCATTCTGGTAAAATAAAGTGTACTGCTCAAGTCTCTTCTCTCGATTCTTTCGATCAATGTCAGAAATGTAATTATTATTACATGACTCGTTAACTACGAGTTTTACGCAGAAATAATTAGCTTCTTCTTCTTAGTAAGCATATCGAAACTATAAGAAATGAAAAATGCTTAACACGAATTTTTTTTGCAATTCTTTTAACAAAGTAATGAGAATATTTTGTTTAACAAAACGTTGCTGTTTATAGACTTTTTATGCGATAGAAATGTTAAAGAATGTTGATTTCATAAATAGAGAAGCAAAATTACTGAACAACATTGAATGTTGATGAGAAATACTGATGAGAAATGTTGATAAATGTTGATGAATGTTGATTTTAAAAGTTAATAAGCAAAATTACTGAATAATTGAATGTTGATGGACTTTTGAAAAGCCATACATATTTCAAAATTAATAAGAAAACTGTACGAAAGGAAATTGATATTTCTCCATTCTTAAAGTTTAATTAAAATATTTTAACAGCTTCATTCTGGTAAAATAAAGTGTACTGCTCAAGTCTCTTCTCTCGATTTTTCCGATCAATGTCAGAAATGTAATTATTATTACATGACTCGTTAACTACGAGTTTTACGCAGAAATAATTAGCTTCTTCTTCTTAGTAAGCATATCGAAACTATAAGAAATGAAAAATGCTTACCACGAATTTTTTTTTGCAATTCTTTTAACAAAGTAATGAGAATATTTTGTTTAACAAAACGTTGCTGTTTATAGACTTTTTATGCGATAGAAATGTTAATGAATGTTGATTTCATAAATAGAGAAGCAAAATTACTGAACAACATTGAATATTGATGAGAAATACTGATGAGAAATGTTGATAAATATTGATGAATGTTGATTTTAAAAGTTAATAAGCAAAATTACTGCAGAATTGAATGTTGGTGGACTTTTGAATTGCCATACATGTTTTAAAATTAATAAGAAAACTGTACGAAAGGAAACTGATATTTCTTCATTCTTAAAGTTTAATTAAAATATTTTAACAGCTTTAGGTCTCTTCTCTCGATTTTTTTGATCAATGTCAGAAATGTAATTATTATTACATGGCTCGTTAACTTACGAGTTTTACGCAGAAATAATTAGTTTTTTCTTCTTAGTAAGCATATCGAAACTATAAGAAATGAAAAATGCTTACCGCGATTTTTTTTGTCTATTCTTGTAACAAAGTAGTGGAAATGTATTGTTTAACAAAATGTTACTGTTTATAGTCTTACTATCGGATAGAAATGTTGATAAATCGTTGATTTTATAAATAAATAAGCAAAAATACTCAACAACAAGAGCTTCATTTATATATATATATATAATAAATGAAGGTTGCTTTCAGTATTTATATTTTCAATTTAATTTTCTTGTATTTAAAAATCTACTTTTTGTTTTATTCTGAGGAACTTTAGATGATTTTAGCTAATTGGTTAGAAAACCATATTTTAAAGAATAATGAATGAAAATCGAAAGTAAAATTAGTATATTTTTTCTCTTTCTTTTTCTAAGGATCATAAAAGTTTGAAATGACGAAAATTGACTGACGTTTGATCGCGAATTCCAAACCTTTAATTAATTTAGACTATTACGTCTTTTTGCACTAATTTATTCATATTTTACAGAAATACAAAAATTATTAGTTAAAATGTAAAAAAAAAAAAAAAAAATAAAAAAAAAACTAAAAAAAAAAAACTAAAAAAAAAAAACTAAAAAAAAAAAAACTTTTAATATTGCACGATCAATTTAATATTGCAAAACTAGTTAACTAGTTTTGCTGCCATTGTTATATATACGGTAATCTCTTAACACTCGTGCATTTAACATTAGCACGTTTTAATTATTCGTGAATACTTAATTTGGTTATTCTCGAATTGGTTATTCGCGAATTTTGTTTTATAGAGAATAGTTTTTTACAAAGAAAAAATTCATTTTGTTTTACCTATTTCATGAACTACGTGGCACTAGACACCTGCATTGTACTGCGTGTCTCGTAGCCTAAATTTCGAGAATTGAAACCAGTAGCAGCTCGCCTGGGGGTGCTGCAGCCCTTTACTAGCGGTATTTTCATAAACTAGGTAACACTCTATTCAATCGTATAACGCTTTACGATTAAATAAGGTCAAACTTAGTATAAGGAAATGCTGGTAGTAAAGAGATGCAGTAGCCCCTGACGAGCCTCTACTCACTTCAACCGTTGTATTGAAGCAAACGAAAAAGAAAAAGATTACAGAACCAGGTAACGACACTGAGGATGAGAGCATGAATTCTGAAACTGCAAGGAAACTATTACGTCTTTTTGCATCTATTTATTCATATTTTACAGAAATAAAAAAAGTTAAACTGTGAAAAACAATTAAAAAAACTGTTAATATTGTATGACGTTGCTTTCTTTTTTCATGTAATTTTTTTTTTTAACTTTCCAAATTTTCTAAAATTAATTTTTTTTATTGCAGGTGAAGTATTTTCTGCAAAAATTATAGGGGGAAATTTTAAAACTTCATCAACAACTTGTTGAGAAAGCAATAGAATACGACACTTCACTGGTGAGGAGTCTTCAATTTAAAAGAGATATCGAGGCCATAACTTTTCTTTGTATGGAAGTTCATAAACCAAATATCTGTTCTATCAAACAATGGCACATCATTAAACTTTTCAGCCATTGACTAGCAAATGAACTTTGTACAATATGTTTATAATTATTCAAATTTATTATTTTTTAAAGTGTAATTAAAAATATTTAAATAGCTCCATCGTGTTAAAACAAAGTGTATTGCTTAAGGGGGTTGGTCAGTCAGATTTCAAATTCCTCATGCTAATGGTAAACCTATGGGAGAGAATTGCATTCTTATTTTTAAAATATCTCCTCAGGAAATTGATGTTCTTGACTTTTTTTTCTGTGTATTCTTCTTAAAGAATGTCTCTTTTTACTTGCTTGTCAAAATATTTCTAAAATATATGCTTAATTTTATCTGGCATTTTAAAACCTTACTCACAGCTCGTGCGATTTTAAGTCATAAAATATTAAATAAAACATTTGTTTTAGAAATATTTTGACAACTAAGGAAAAAAAAAAGACATTCTTTAAGAAGAGTACACAGAAAAAAAGTCAAAAATATTCATTTCCTGAGGGGAAATTAAAAAAATAAGAATTTATTTCACTCCCATAAATTTAACATTAGCTAGGGGAATTTGAGATCTGACTGACCAACGCCCTTCAGTTTTTCTCGATTCTTCCAACCAGTTTCATAAATGTAGGGGAAACTGTTTAAAATGACATACTTAGAAGAAAAATGACATACGTTATGTTTCTTAATATTGTCGCTATAGGCCAGCAGTTAACGGTACGCAGTTATGTTGTGGCATCGATCGGCAACGATAAGCATTTAATGGCGAAGGTTTCAAGTTTGTATTTTCCATTGTTTACAAAGAAACTATTTACATCTTCGTCAGAGATTTCTGGGGACTATTTTTTGATGCTTATTCACGTCTGTTTCATTTCAATGATTACATATCTGAAGTAGAAGATGAGTACCTGATTATTTTTAGATCATTTTCTGTATATACGAAAATTTATAAATGCATGTATTCTCGAATATTGCCTGTGTATATACAATATGGTGATGTAGGTGAAATGACATGCCGCCAGACATCTTTCCCGAACATGTTTTCTGTGCTTTAGTTGTTACAGAAAGTCCACGGGAAAATAAGGAAAATAACGACAGTAACACGAGTTCTACAGATAACAGCCTACCTAGACCTAATTCGTCAATTTTCACAGTTTCAATGTTATCTCCTCCAATTCCAGCGCCAACAACAACTGTTTCCGATATTCCGAAGACATGTGTATTTTTTCAATCGGCAGCATCTTCAAGTTCATCATCTTCATTTATCAGACAACTTGCTGTATCTCCACTTCCTTTTGCACCTCATGTTGAATCATTCTCTAAAAAGATGAAGCGTGGAGGTGCTAAAATTCCGACTCACAGAACTGATATTGTCCAAGCGAAGGCGAAATCTGCTGGGAAACATAATTCACACTCTGACCAGAGTTTTATTCGGAGCGAAGTTCATTTTTTCTTATCTGCAACGATAAAACATCACATCAACAAATATAAATCCACATTTTCAGAAACATTTGACCTACTTAATGATCGTCTGTATGTCGATGATTTACTCATGGATGTGAATGAAGAATCTCAAGGTTTAAAATTATACACTGAAGTTAAGAGCATTTTAAAAGATGCTAATTTCAATATGCGCAACTGGACAACGAAGTTCCAAAGTCTTCAATCTCAGTTTCACTTCAAAGAAGAAATTATGCATAAAAAATTTGCTTATAACAAAATTCTAGGTTATAAATGGAATAAAGAAGAAGATTATTTGAAAGTTGAATTGCAGAATCTTTTGAAATATGACGGGGAAATGACGACGTGGATTAAAAATGAGTGGAAGTTTTTTTTTAATGTAAATATTCTGTGTTAGATGTGTCGCTAGTGTATGTATTTCGTGAATTAAATGTTTGTTTTCGTCTAACCATGCATCTTTAATTTGAATAAATACTTGATATTAAGATTCTCCATTTAAAAGCGTTTCTTCGAATCCACGTTCTGAGGTAAGAAAATTTTATGGGATTTACTGAATTACGGAAGATCTAGAGAACTATTATATTTTAATATAATTATATTAAAACCACTTTTATATTTAATTTGAAATTTAAATATACATTATCCGATGCTGGGAATTTATTAGTCTCATGTACGCAACTGATAGTGTGCTCATGTAAACATTCCATCTTGCGCTGTGGAGTTGCAGCCTTGCCAACGTATATTAGTGAAAGAGGTGCCAGACTGGATGTCGTCCGGATGGCTTAATTGGTAAAGCACTTGGTGCGCTATTCAAGGTATCTGGTTTCGATCTCCGGTCTGGGCACATTTTTTCACTCAAGTTGGTTGTACGCTGTTAAGCAAGCTGAAAAGAAAATTCACATCCTTTGCAGTACTATTTATTATATTTTCATTTCACACTTAAGACGTGCAGCTATATAGGCTAAGAAGAAAATTCGCTTTGTTACATCTAATGATGACTTTCTGCCGATGATAATGATGATGAAGACTTTCTGCCGATGATGATGATGATGATGAAGCCTGTCTTTATTGCAATGATTTATTCAGTCACTCGAAACCGAAGGGGAAGTGGATAAAATGTGTTAAGTGTTCACCAGTGTTCCTTGGTGTTCAAGAAAATTTATTTTTGATGTATGCAGGTAAAATTAATAGCAATTGATGGGTGTGTCGTTTTAGGAACGTTTCTTATGACGTTGTGGCTTTATTTGTTTCTTTTTAAGAGGCACCATTGCATTTTGTATACTTCGCAAAGTCAGTTTGTAAAAAATGAAAGTCATGAGAAAAGATTTGTATGAATAGAAACATTTTTCTTTAGGGTATGTCATTTTAGGACAGTTTCTGCTAATAATTACGTGGATTGTTGATCGCGAGTTTTCGCAGAAATATTTATTTTTTTATTCTTAAGAGCCTACTCTAGTCACGGGAAGAAATACTCAAGCTAAAGTTAAGCCTATGGGACGGTTCTTTACAGAGTTCTCGCTCGCATTTTAATATTTTTAAATGTTGTTTTTTTTTTTTTTTTTTTTTTTTTTTTTTTTTTGCATAGTATGGTTGGGGTCGATCTGTATCATTGTTAGTTTTTAGTTTTTCGATTTTGGTTACAGTTTTTTTTTTATAAGCGGACATTTTTAATTTAGGAACCGGTTGGAACCGGTTCTGAAAGTGAAAGTACCCTTATATTAAAAAAAAACTGGAACCAAAATTGAAAACGTAAAAACTAACAACATTAGAGATCAACCTCAGCTATCCTATTAAAAAAAAAAAATCATTTAAAAATATTAAAATGCAAGCGAGAAATCTGTAAAGAACCTCCCCACAGACTTAACATTAGCGTTCGAGTTTCTTCAAATGACTAGCGTAGGCTCTTAAATAAAACACCAAAAACTGTACAATATGAGAAATATTTCTCATAACAAATCTTCTATTTGCTTAAGAAAGTATTGAGAATTTTTGTTTAATAAAACGTCGTTGTCTACAGTCCTTTAAAATTGTTAATAAAATAAAAACTGTTCGGCAAAATTATATATTTTCACAAGTTTTTTGAAAAAAATTTTGGTATTGTATTTTATTTTAATTCCTAGAAAGCAATACAAAAATTATTTTTTTTAAATTAAATTGGGAAATTTGTTGATATCGACATTTTTGAAACTTTTAAATGAAAAATCATTGACTTTTGTTTCACTGAACTTTTTTAAATTTCTCTGACTATGGCCTAGGAATTTTGCTGAATGTTTAAAATTTTTTTAGCAATTTTCATGCTATCTTTTTCCTTTGAAATGAAACAAAATCATCGTACTTGTCATAAAGTAAAAAATATCATTATTTTTGTGGCAAAATGTATATTTAAGGGGAATGATTTTTTTGAGGATTCATAGTTGCAAATCTTTTTAAACTTGAAAGGAAATATATTTTGTGAAAAATAACTTCAGCAATTTATAGTTTCATTTAATTTTTAATTATTCCAAAGGTTATTTTTCAAATCATTTTCCTTAAAATTAAAACATTCAAATTAAATTGAAAAAGGATGTATTTGTTAAAGAAAAAGCATTTTCGATAGGAAGTTGGGTTTTCCGTCGTTCTCTTTAAAGTTTAATAAAGATATTTTAATAGTTCCATCTTGGTAAAACAAAGCAATGTATCTCGATTCTTCCGATCAATTTCGAAAAAGTAATTATTATTACATGGCTCGTTAACCACGAGTCTTTTTGCAGAAATAATTAATTTCTTCTTCTTAGTAAAATTATAAAAACTATAAGAAAGGAGATATGTTTCTCATAATAAATCTTCTATTCTATGAAGAAGCTAATGGAAATGTTCTGATTAATGAAACGTCTTTTGTTATATTCCTTTATCCCAATATTTCAATCCAAATTTTTGTTAATGAAATAAGAACTGTTCTGTAAAATTAAATTCTTTCATAAGTAGGGTAAATGTGTCACTAATGGACAATGGATACCCCTTCAGTAATGAAAACCACCAAAGTTTTGGCTTATAAAAAAGTAACCAATAAAAATTCAGCTTTTATTATTATTTTTTTCATAACTTTCCTTTGCATGTTTTATAATCTGAGTTATTGTTGACAATCATAATCAAATCAATCAGGAAACGGAAAATGATCTTTCAGAGTTCAACTGGCTTTCAGTGAAAATTTTACTGGGCAAGGTGGGAGCTGGTTTTCATTAATTAATTTATATCTTTATTTTCTTGCAAAAATTGCAAATTATTATTATTTTTTTTATATAGGGATAGGAAACTTTTAATTTTATTACTAAGCGCTTGTTACAAAATTTCATATATTTTTTAGGATGTGAGACCAGTGTCTATTACTGGAATTTCTTAATTAGTAATTATTTTGTAATGGACATCCCATGTGACCATTACTAAAAATGTAAATTTCAGTAATGGTTCTAGTGCATAAAATATTTTCTTGTTTAATTGAAAAACTAAGTAATTAAATTAAATTTTTAAATTCAACTTAACAGATTGTAATAATAAAACAACTTTTTACAAATAGCTGTTTTTAATTAATTTTATGTGGTTAATAATTTTTTTTTAAAATTCAAACTGACGAATTTTTTTTTCATAAATCTGCTTTTCACATTTTATAGTCTGTCATTCCTTCAAACAAATCAGGAAGCAGAAAATAATATTCAAAGGCATAGTAAAAGAAGGGGTTCATGGGGTTCAGGCCCTCCGCATTCCAATACAGGCAATGTTTTAAGTCACACAAGTTTTTAAAAATCTATTACTTTCTGTCTTCAATATTTGACTATTCATCTCTGACGAAACAAACCTACACATAAAAATTACAATAAATATTAATTACAACTACTAAATCTGCAGATAAACGTCTCAAACGGACGTTGGCAGTTTTATTTTAAAATCATTTTATTTAATATTTAAAACATTCATCCCGCAGTTTTACCTCTTTTATATTTGTATTACTAATTAAACTCTAACCTTGACAATTTAGTTATTCTTAATGGCATCATACAGTGTTTTTAGAATTTTTAGCATAATTTATAATTGTTTACTCTACTATTATTATTCATTCATTATTGTTCATTTAGTACATACTTCTATCCATTATTATTATTTACTTCAGCATTTTACAGTATTATTACATGGTAGTATTATTGCTCAGTATCATATAGTAGTATTTAGTACTGCTAAGTAGGATTGGTAAATTGTATTTTCAGAATTTGTATTTTTGAATCTTGTACTTTTGAATCTTGTATTTTCAGAATTTGTATTTCAGAATTACATAGTATAATTATTGCTCAATATCACAAAGTATAATTTAGTAATGCTCAGTATAATTAGTTAAACAAACCTGCTGGGCGGGGCTAGTTGAGCTTAAGCCGAAAGGTAGGCCACTCCACCCGGTTTGACCTTGACCTTGTATTACTAATTAGTATAAGTAATATATCAAGTAGTTTTAGGAAATTTAAGAATTGTAAACGAATATACGATACCATGCACTCCAAGAGAATTTTTTTTTTTTACGAGCTCCCCCAAACGCCTCATTATCTCAATAATTTGATAGCTGTAATTCTATGGAATTCAATATTTTAAATCTTCTATTTAAAATAATTAAAATATTGATCTTGACATAATGATATTAATAATTAACCCGAACAATTAATTATTTTCATAAATATTTTAATGATTATTGATATCCTTATTATTATATTTGTTTGAAAATGACTATTTTGATTTATTAGTATGCTTTCACTAAATTCTGTTTCTGAATACAATCATAAATCAATTATCTATTACTTACTGTAGGTTGTCCATTACTGACATTTTCACCTCCATTACTGAAATTCTGTGCGTTTTGATTTATTGCTGTTATTACAATTAAATTTTGATTAGCAATAGAAAATATGACTGCGAGATTAAAAAAAATTGTTGATAGATTCATATAACATTATAAAAACTGGAATATAATAATTATAATTAAAAAAATATATTTTTTAAAGAAATTCTTTAGAAACTGGCATGTTTATTCCATATTTTGAAATTTTTGGTTCGTGTTTTTTTTTTATTCCTACAACACAGTCCAAAATCTTCGTTATTTTAAATTGGGAAATTTAAAATATGAAATAATTTAATGAATGAATAATAATTTAATAAGGTCGTTTTATTTAAAATTGTTAAATTAAAAATCATTCACTTTTTTTACACTGGACATTTTTGAAATTTCATTGACTATGACCTGGATTTTACTAGGAATGATTTTATGTTTTTCATCAAAATCTTTTTATAAAATCTTTTTATAGAATCTTTTTTTTTTTTTTTTTTTTTTTTTTAAGAGAATTGCGTTTTTTATAAAGTAAATGATGACGACATAATGTTGTGTTAAAAAGTATAAGGGATTTCGGTATTCTTTATTTTACAAAAATAGCGAATATATCAATTTTCCGAATTTTTGCTTAACCTTTTAAGAGGCCAGTGATTGTGTTTCCGCAATATTGTGTTCCGCGTGACGCATCTTTTAACCATATCAACTTAACATGATATTATTTTTCTGTTCAACTTAAAATGCAAATCTTCTTTTCAATGGTAGATTCTAATAGAGCCTCAAAGTGCGGTATCTTATGGTTAATAAACTCTTATGATTAGTCCGCTTTTAAACACATAAAACATAGTTGAAAAGTGTTTATCAATTCGGTTTGTCTAGCCGTCTGACCGTACTGTAACTCGCGTAAATTCGGATAGCCATGAAATTGTTATATATGTCATTGAGGAAATACTACGGCATGTTCCCTATTGGAAATGAAGTGTGAAGAATTTGCAGTTCATTTACAGGGGCACTCTAAAGAATTCCATTACAATATTGGCTAGAGAGGAAAATAGTTTCTAGTGTATTTTAATGGTGTTTCACTATTTCAAACATACTGAAATTGATATACATTACTGAAGTGCACTATAAAATGCTTTCTGTATAATATGGTGTGCATAGCAATGATCGTTCATTTACAGGGACATACACAATAATACGGTTACAGTATTGTCCATGAGCGAAAATTGCTGGAATTACGTTTACAGTTGTGGTACGCGTTTTTATATTTTCGAATACATTTCTATTTATTGGCGGAAATCGCTAAAAGGGAATTTTCAGCTGTGTTATGCGTTTCTGAACTGAACTAAATTTGAGCATACTATGTTGTATTAATATATATAAAAATCTATAAATCTTATAGCGAACAAAAAAATATGAGCTAGACAAAAAAATACAGATCATTTTCCGATTATAGATGGTAATTGTTGAAATTTGGTTTTCAAATATGTTATGCGTTTTCTATATTGTTTACTTAGATATCGTCTTTCATATTATTAAAAGTGAAGTTTCGTTACAGTATTCTGAATGTGTTGGATAGAGTTTCATAATCTATGCTTGATGCATCATTTTTCTTCCATGTTTTTATTTTTCATTTATTCTGTTGCCATTTGTGGTACCTTTGCTAATAGCTATTAATATTATTTTAGAAAACAAATGCACCTTGCTCATATAAATTTGAATGTAACACTTATGTAGTAGTAAATGTTTTCCATGAAAATATCTAAAAATATTTCTGTAGTAATAAATATGTCTTATTTTTTATGAAGTAATAAACGTGTAGTAATAAATAACTAGAAATTTTACTTTTTAATTTAAGATAGTTTAAAAAATATATTAGCAAGATACCAACAAGATTTTTTTTTTTTTTAAATACAAAGTCTTCAAATTTCCCGAATTCCTCTTGTGGCACATCTTTTAGTTTTCCCGAAACTCCCCTGAGTGGGATCGATAGGAATTATTCAGGATACTAAAAAGTAGACACTTCTGGTTCCCCGAAGAACTCCTAAAAATGTCATTTTGGATCCCGTAGGGTGCATGAAGAATGATAGCCCCCTATCTCTTCGAGGTTATCTTGAAGTGGTAAATTTAAAATACGAATATGGTTTACACTTACACGTTTGAGCGCAAAATATATTCCTTGTTCCGGATTACAGTGAAATGACTCAGGCATATTCGTAAGAAATAACTTTAAATAATTGATATTTTACGTTTTGCCTAACATATGTACAGTTACATTTACGAATACAAAAAACTTCATATATGCACTTCAAAAAAAATTGTTGAGTTTACAGTATAATACCAACATCCTAGCTGCCAGTATTATACTGTAACATTAACAGTAATAAACAGTAAAATAAGTAATAATACACTGCAGCGCATGCGGCCAGCATTTTGCTGGTGCCAGCGGCAAATCCCAACCGCAATTTTTCACAACGCATCGTATGAAGTCAAACATTTCCCCATTGGCATTTGCTGGTAAAATGTTTTCGCATATATAGGTCCATTTTTGTCTCCCGAAAGAATAAATAAGCTGCAGTTTAACCGCACCGCATTTTATAAGCAACATTTATAAATAACCCGTAGGATATAAAATTTAGTCAAAATAGTCTGAGCCGTTTCTTAGATAAAATTAGCTTGACCCACAGCGACGCAAAAATGACCCACTAATCGGATTTTCTCGAGCATGTGACCTAGCCCAATGATTTTCTCGTGCCCCAAAACCATAAAATACAAAATTTAGTCAAAATCGTTTGAACCGTTTTTTAGATACAATTAGCTTGATCCTGACCCATGGTGACCCAAAATGACCCACGAATCGAATTTTCTCGAACATGTGACCTAACCCAATGGTTTTCTGGTGCCCCAAAACGGTAGGATATAAAATTTCGTCAAAATCGTTGAGCCGTTTTTAAGATAAAATTTCATATATATATATATATAACCACACACAAGATTTGCTCGTATTAGAATGTATGATTTAATTTTTAAAATAGTAGGTGGATTGAACTTTGTGCCGTTATATTAAAAATAAATTATCAACGTAAAAGAGCACAAATATAAAATATATAAAATAGCAAACAGCTGTTTCGTAGCCCTTAAAGCTCCATCATCAGTGCCAAATTTAAAAGATTAAAAACGATTTAAAAAATTTTTCTGCTTTTTTACGTTGATAATTTATTTTTAATATATGATTTAATGCTTATGTTTTTATTGTAATCAAATCTGACAAGTTATTTTAGCTTTTGAGCAATTTTTGATTTTTTTTTTGTCTGACCTGTGATGACGGATAAATTTTCTAAAATCTCGGAGGGGGGAGGGGGACTAAATGGTGGCTCTGAGTACTTTTAAGAAAGAAAAATAATTTTTAAACGGAACTTAGTAATGCTTAATTTAGTATTCCCGTATAAAAGCTGAAAAAATAAAATTGAATAACTCGAAACTTTAAGTAGTTCACTATTCAATATAATCTTGAATATTGAAATAATAAATTTAAATATTTTATTTTATTTTTAAAAAAATTTTTTCCTTATATTTTATTATAAATATAGAACAACAACAAAAAAGCCTTTTGTTTTAACATAAAATTTTTATCAAACATATAAAAAAAAATTTTAATCTTTTTAAAATGATTGTTTTTAAAAGTATAGATTTCTAAATTCAACAACATCGATTTTCAAAACTCATTCTGATTTTGACTTTAACGTATTTATCTAAGTCTGCGTTGCTGAGTTAAGCTGTGCAATTTAATAACGATGGTAAGTTTGTACTTAATTCAGTAAACGATAATGCATGTCATGTTTTATAATCTGACTTACTGTTTATCATGCTATAATACACGGAAGATTGTTATCTGGATTTACCATAATCAGCAACAGACATAAAGTTAGTCCGGTTCAAGCTTGACTATGCAGTAGAGCGCTGATTATCCAAACGCCAATTAACTGAGCATTTAATTATCGGAGCTTTTATCGGCCTCCTTTTTAACACTTTCCAACCTAGTTGAAAAGTGTTTATGACTTCGGTTATTCTGGCTGTCTGTCCGTCTGTCCGTCTGCCGTCTGCGGTCCGAGCTCCAACTCGCATAAATATACTCGGATTGTCCTGACATTTTTGTATGTTATTGTCATTTACTATAGCATGATCCCTATTGAAAATGAAGTGTGTAGCACTTATAGTTTTTTTACAGGGACAGTCAAAAGTATTCCGTTTCATTACAGTCAATGGGAAATAAAAATCGTTTCAAGTGCATTTTGATGATGCTACGCCATTTGAAATATGATGAAATTGATATAAAATTATGAAGCGCACTAAAACATACTTTTGTAGAATATGGGGTGCGAAGCATTTATTATTCATTTACAGGGTCAAACAAAAGAACTCTATTGTGTGGCTAATTTGAATAGAGGGAGGCATTTGAGTATACAAGCTTGACTTGAGGTTTAATGTTTTCTGTTCTTTTACTTTTTGTGTTTGACTATAGATGGCGTGTTTGTTGTGTTATATTTTGTATATATTGCATCGTCCAGCGTCATTCGGGTTTGGTTTTTGACGATGTTTGTTTGCTTATGATTAGGGTTTTATACTTTGAAACCGAAAAATGTCAAGTTTGGATATTTTATTTTACATGTATTTGACACCTTGCTTAAGTAAAATATGTTTTTAATTTGTGTATATGTTTTAGAAAAGGTGAAGTTTTATGTTTTTAAATTTTGGAATTAAAAAACAGTTTTAAAAGAATTCTGTTACAATTGCTCTACGGGGAAAAATCGTTTGCAGTATAATTTAATGATGTTTCACTATTTCAGACATAATGAAATTTAGATGCATTACTGAGATGCACTATAAATTGCTTACTTAAAAGTATGGTGTGCATTGCGTTTATGGTTCATTTACAGTGACACACAAAAGATATCGATTACAATATACGTGCAATAATTGCAGTATATGTGTAATAAGTGCGTTTTCAACATTGCTTTGCGTTTTTAAGTTTAACTAAATATACAGGGCTACACAAAGGAATTCGTAAGTATTACAGACTATGAGAGTGAATTGCTTAGGGTAGTTTTTAATTGTGTTACGCATTTTCCTGCTGAACTGTTAGTAGACTTATAGAAGTTTGTGGAAAATAAATAAAGTCATATACTGGGCTACGCAAAGAACAAGGTACATTGTCGTTTATAGTTGGCAATTGCTGGAAGTTTGTTTTAAGTTGCCTTATGCGTTTTTTACCTGAATTAAATTTTAGCTTATTATCAGGCGTGTACAAAAGTCTTCCGATAATGTACAGGATTGTACAAAAGATTTCGAATGCATTTCCATCGATTTTTCTAAATGAACTAAATTTTATCATGCTATGTATTATATATCCAAATCTGTAGATCATATACAGGACTGCGCAAAATAATTCGACTACATTTTTGACTATGGCTAGTAATTGCTAAAACTGGATTTTTAAACGTGTTATATGTTTCCTGTTTACTTACCCATCTTCTTTCACTTTATTTAAGG
The DNA here is from genome assembly GCA_963931845.1 of Maratus michaelseni. Lineage (NCBI taxonomy): Eukaryota > Metazoa > Arthropoda > Arachnida > Araneae > Salticidae > Maratus > Maratus michaelseni. The sequence continues at coordinate 165,203,708 of OZ007592.1, read as the reverse complement.
GAGAAATTACGTTACTGTTTTCTGCATGTGTTGGAAAGTGTTTCATAATCAATGCTTGACGCATGACTTTTCGTTCTTTTTTTCTTTAATATTCCGACTGAAATTTATTTTTCTTCATTACAGAAAAAAAGCAGTAGTAAAACAAAAATTTATAAAAAAAATAACAACACAACAGAAATTATGTGAAATAAGTATAACAAAAAATATTTTTTAAACCACTTTTTATTAAAAAAATAATGTTTAACTTGAAAATCACGCCTAATTGCATCTCTGCATTTCATGTTTTTAGCCAAACATTTCCGTTACAAGACATTATTTTGGCGTGGGCACCGAACTCGATTATGGTAAATCCACTACCTTTTTTTACGTTTGGTAAAAAACAGGAACTAGTAAATTTATTAAAAAATATATACTTTTTACCATGTTTCTTTTAAGGGTAAGGCAAAAGGAGAGAAAAAAAATTAAACAGTATTTAAACATTATTTAAAAATGAAATATTATTTCCTTTTTAGGATTTATAATGTGATTTCTAAACGTATAATCATAAATTAATTTACATGAAACAATTGATTAAAGAGTATTTTAAAAAATATACATTACATTTATATTTTCTACTCTTTAGTGTTGGTATTTCGTTGTTGGAGTTTCGGAGCCCGTTTGCTTATTTCGGCGCATATACAATATATATAGTTGTGTATACAGAGCTCGTATACAGTTGGAACCAGGGATTTACAAATTTTATAAAATCTGGTAGCTAGCAAAAAATTCTTGTCACCAGTAAAAAATATTTACACCTCCCCCTCTTCCAGGTCATTGTTTTTTAAAAAGCACGAAAGTTTTTTATGAAATAATTGAGAAAAATTAATAACAAGCATAGTTTAGAATTATTAGTAACATAATTTAGAATATTACATAATTTAGAAACATAATACATATAAGCTTAGTTTTCTAATAAAACTTATCAAAATTATATATCTCGCAGCAAAAAAAAAAATATATATATAAATAAATATTGTAAAGGCTGAATTAACCGGTATGTTCGGGAAATGTTGATTGCCGAATGCTTCAAATGTCCGGATAGTTCAATGCTACAAAATTTATATCTGATGATGGAGGCTTCGATGAAATAATGAAGCAGGAAGACAATTATTTACCTATTTTCCTGTCAAAGTCAGTCAAATAATTCTGATTTTATCATTTTAAAATGTGCATTTGATGAACTTCTTTTTGCCAAATAAAAAACAAAAGTTTAAAAAAATTTCATTTGAATATCATTTCTAAGTTTATTTCGTAACTTTCCGTCATCTATAATGATATATTTTATGAGAAATGGCAGAAAATATATCGTTTGTGCTCCATTTCTTAGGTTAATATTTGTAAAAAAAAAACCGCCAGTTTAAATAACTTGGTTGCAAGATAAAAAAAAAAACTTGGTGTCTCTATCTATTGCGACGTGGCGACCGCATTTGTCAATCCCTGGTTGTAACCATAAAGAATATCCGATTAGTTATCTCTTGAAGTCGGCTAATGAAAAAATGCCCTAAAACTAATTTATTAATTTATAATTAAGTTCTGAAAAAATTAAAATGTTGTAGTATCGCCATCGGAAAAACACCTGTTAACATATTTTTCTTTTAAAATTCTGGCATATCAAGAAGAGGGTGAAAAATCAAAATTCATCTTTACATACATAAACCAAGTTATTGTGTTAAAACTCTATTTTTTTCATACGATGGAATGTGATATCAAAATTAGCAATTTAAACAAAATACATAACTCAGTAAAAATCAATTTTCAGCAATTGCTGCCCATATTAGAAGTCTTTTGCGCAGCCCTGTATGTTATCTATAGAATTTATAAAAAACATGTAATACATTAAAAATTACATGGAATTGCATATCACAGCGGAACGAGCATTTCTAACAATTACAGATCATAGTCAGTCTTTTAACCGAATTCTCTTGTGCGTCTATGTACATGAACGATAAATCCTACTCACTCCATAATCTATAGAGAATAAGTTGTATTTAGACCTTAGTGATCGTTATAAATTTCTTTATATTTCAAGTATCATAACCTGTTCAAAATATACCGCAAACGATTTTCCCCCATAGATCTTAATGTAAAGGAATTATTTTGTACGTCCCTGTAATCGAACTATAAAGGCTACTAATTGTATACTCCGTTAAAAGCATGCTGTAGTCGACCTCAGTAATGCATATTAATTTTATTATGTTTGAAATATCATAACATCAATATAATGCGCCGCAAACGATTTTTCCTCATAGATTATAATGTAATGGAATTCTTTTGCGTCTTCCTGTAAATAAACTATTAATGCTACATACTTTATTTTCAATACTGAACATTCTATAGTAATTTTCAATAATGTATAAAAATTTCAGGACAATCCGAGTATATTTACGAGATTTAGAGCGCAGACAGACGGACAGACAGGCAGACAGACAGACATACAGAAGGACAGACAGACAGAGAGCGGAATTCATAAACACTTTTCAACTATATTGGAAAGTGTTAAAAAAGCAATTTTTTCCTATGTTATGGGAAACTCTTGTTGAAATTTTAATATTTTACAGTAGTGGTGCAATCACTTTTATTTTAACATCACAGTCAGTGTGCTTTTATTTGTGCAGTTATCCGAAATTTTGTGTATCCAAACTGGTTCCGGTCCTGATGGGTTAGAATAACCGGCGTTCTACTCTATCAGTAAGAATAAATTATACGCGTATAACCTTCTTAGAAAACTAATAATTCATATGAAGTTAGAAGATTTTTTGATATGCAAGGAATATAAAAATAAGAATATAGTATATAAACCAGCCACACTCAACCTGCGGCACGCGGGATGCATGTGGTCGGGCGACATTATAAGTGCTGCCAGAGACACATAATCATTAATTCATCTTTATAAAATTAATTGAGATGTGCATAAAAGATAGACCTTCACTGTTGTTTTGTATATTTTCTTGGGAAGAAAAAATTTGTCTTGTAAAAAAAAAAAAAAAAAAAAAAAGCTACGAACTTTATTATTTTGAAATATTGGTTGCACAAATTTCTTCGACAAATGTTTACCATACTGATAATATTAACTTTGTTACACTGCTCTGTTAAGCTACTTTTGTCTTATTGTATTAATTAGCTTTTTATACATTATTATATAAGTGTGTTGTTACATATAAGTGTGTTTTATACATTATTATATAAGTAAATGTCTGACGACGTCTCAAACATACGTTTTTGGCCCGAGAGGAAAAACAAAGGTTGAGTATAGCTGGTATAAACAAATTGAATATTTTTTGTTTATTAAATGTTATAACGATTTTAATTAAATGTAATGATGGTCTATTGATGGTCTATTGAGGATTGTCTTAAAAGGTTTTAAGTAAATATTTTTAATCCAATACAAAAATACGCTGTTTCAATTGGTGGGTTTTAAAAATATTGATTTCTAAACATTCTTTTCAGATGAAATTTAACGTAAATACGATAAATTTCAAATGAATTTAGATAAATATCTAAATCTGCGTTACTAAGTTAAGCCGCGCAATTTAATAATAGTAATAACATCGTACTTAATTCAGTTAACTCTTGCACGCCATGTTTTATAATCTGATTTCCTGCTTATCAGGAAATAGTATGCGAATGATTGTTATCTGGCTGTACCATATTTGAGATACGGATCAAATTCGTCCGTTTAGATAGTCACATTTTTGAATGCGTAAAGTAAAAATCAATCATGCGCTTATAATCTATTTGGAAAAGTCTAATCATTCACATTAACTCTAAAGATTTTTTGATATCAGAAAATCAGAATTTTGATAAAAGAAAATATTTATATAAATAAATTAAAAATAAGTGCTTTTTATTAAACGAAATTATCTCAAGATACACTTTTAATTTATTAACCACTCTTACATTATTATAATTATAAATTTGCAAATATTGTTATAATAATTAATAATTTTTATAACACTAAATTATTACTAACACGCCTTATACAAGATGATTCGCTACAGAGTATACATACTTCTGGGAAATATAGGTTATTCAAAGACGAATCGGAATCGGATCGCATTGCAAGTTGGGAATCGCAATCGTAACGCGATATAGTACGTTGTTGGGCAACCGGTAAAACATCTGTAAATACATTCATTCTGTTTCCTATTTCTGCTTTATCTTCTTTGGATTTTTTTTCTCCGGAGTTACATGAAAGCTCTATTCTACGAAACACCCGTGGATAGTGAGTGATATTGTCAGCGTAGTTGCATGAGTCATCTAACGAACGCCTAGTATACTTAAAAAGTCTTGATTCCGTGCAACGTCGATATCAAGCTTGTGTTGTCATTCATGGCCGAAAATTCGAATGTGTTTTGTCACTTCTCTTACACTCTCAAAAAAATCTGTGAATTGAACAAATTTTTCTGTTGCTTTTTTTTTCGTTAAAACACAACAATTTCCGCTTTGATTTGCTTCGTTTCCCGCAAAATACGGAAAACTCACCAATCTAACATAAAATATACCTGGAATTCTCCAATCTTTCTTCAAACCACATGGATATTCCGGCAACTGTGCTGCGTGTTACTTTTCCGTACTAGAAACGAAATTTTTACGTATGATTTTTTCCTTCCTAACATGGAAAATTCAAGAAACGAAGGTCAAATTTTCCTGAAATTCTCCCCTCACAAGACAGAAATTTCTTCAAATAACAGAAAAATATCTTCGAATCACAGGGGTGTTCCGGCAATTTGCTGTCTGTATTTTTTACGGTTTTTGACGAAATTTATATTGAGAATGTACTATTAAAAATGCGACGTTTTGATGAATAAAATAATGTTCTTCGCTTCACACATTCTTTCATTTCTCGCGTTTTCTCCTCAGCACATTAATATAGAGCTATTATAATATATATATAGTAGCGTTACACTAATACATGAGATGAGGATGGCGTTTTCGACCATATCTGATTCCGATTCGTGTTTGAGTAATTTACCCATCACAAAAGTTTGTATTCGCGGTAATGATATACATAATCTTTTTATCTCTATATAATCTTTTTTGTTAGCAGATATTATTTATATGCCAGAGTGTTTAAAATTAATAAATACTCTTTAATTTTTAAATTACCTGCATGGAGATTATTCCATAGTTATACACTCTTTATTTTTTAAATTACCTGCGTGCTGATTATTCCATAGTTAAAACATTATCTCCGTATTTACTTACATCTTTTCTTTACTGGTGTGCTTATATAAAGAGTGTCTTAGAATGAAATGAATGAATTTAAATTCCTTAATAAGTAAACGGTAACAACTATTGCAGTTTTTATTGCAGAAGTGAAGTAAATAAAATGTGTGGGAAGTCAGAAATTTCTTTAATAAGCTTCTCTGTTTTATTTCCAAATATCACCAATAGATGTCTTTACAGTGTATCAAACTACAAGAATGCTGAAAATAACCTTACAATTTCAAGTGAAAATATTTGTTGACTTTTCAAAAGCTAAATAAAATGAAAGTTAAGAGCTGAATAAATTGTCATTCAATTTTATACGTTAGTTTCAGCGTTCTAGTAGTTTGAGACAGAGTTCTGTCCTCTATCGGTGATGTTTGGAACTAAATAAGGGAAGCATTGTAAAGACATTTTCGACTATAGATGGTAATTGTTGAAATTGGGTTTTTCGTTTTCCAAATTGCTACTTAGATATCATCTTTCACCTTATTAAATGGTGAAGTTTTGTTACAATACTCTGAACAAAAGTGTTTTATAATCCACGCTTGACGCATGATTTTCCCTTCTTGTTATTATATAGTATTGTAAACTTATTTCAGAATTATAAAACTAAATGAGGAAACACCACTTAAACTGACACACACATATGTGTGCCACAAATTACTTTCCGGGGCGCCATACCACAGAAATACGCGTGCTATATATGTGAAATACGAATTTCATATGTGAAATTCGTCAATATTTTCATTGAAAACAATTTAAAGCTATGAAACCGGACTATCGATAATTTATTAATATATGTATTTAAAAAAAGGAATCCGTACCCCTTTCCTCCCGGCATGGTTAGTGATTTCTGTTAGGAGTTCAACGTGTAACAATAATTAAAATTTGATATTTTTGAATTAAAAATGTATAAAATTAACAAACATTGACGCGATTAGGTATTGTGAACCGAATCGATAAACACCGAAAACTGCTTTGTCTGCCAAAATAAATAAATAAAAAGACACTGCGTAGCAATCTTTGGCGGTCAACATGTTAAACTGTAATAGCGCACATATCATAACGTTGTAATTTCAAACGTAAAAATACGACATCTAAAGAGAAATTTACAGTATAAAGGTTGAAAGCTGGGAGAACTTTATATACGTTAGTATGAGCATCCTAATAGTTTTAAATAGCTCAGCGTCATCTATCTGTCATATTTGGAACTAAACCAAGGAGGCACACTAAATAAATTCCCGATTTTATACATTAATCACTTACAAAAATAACTTCAAGAGTTGTCACTGCTTAATCGTTATTGATATTAGACCGGGAGGCGGCAGCACAGACAACCACCTCATCGAGTTCACGATTGAAATTTCAGAATTAGTTAAAACTTGATTCGCATATTAAAACGCAATCGGTCTGCCAAGTCATATCTTGGTGGAAAACACCCGAAAATTCGATTTTATCGGTTGGCTCGTAGGTTTACCATTGTGTGTTCCTGCTCCCAGTCCTCCATGTTTTCATGAATTTGTGTGAAGGAAAACACAATGGTAAATCTACGAGTCAACCGCTAAAATCAGGTTTTAAGGTGTTTTCCACCAAGATATGATTTGGCAGACCGATTGAGTTTTAATATGCGAATCGTGTTTTAACTAATTCTGGAATTTCAGCCGTGAACTCGATGAGGTGGTTGTCTGTGCTGCCGCCTCCAGGTCTATATTTAAGCACGACCGTTTTGGACACCCTGTATATATCTGTTATAGTTTAGTCTAATGTTAGTCATATATGAAGGGATTAGAATGACAGTAGAGTAATTCAAAATTTAGTGATTTTTAAGAAATGAAGGCTTTTGTGAAACTTGTTGTATCGCTGTTGCATTGAGTGGTCCAACTTGTTGTATCTCTGTTGCATTGAGTGGTCCAACTTGTTGTATCGCTGTTGCATTGAGTGGTCCAACTTGTTTTGCCCTCTAGCGACTCCCTAAGTAAACTATGATTTATTTGACTGGCACATTGAACAGAAATTAATATATGTTCAGCGAATATATGATTATCTCGATTTTCAAATTTTTGATTTACTCCACTGTCATTCTAATCCCTTCATATATTTTCTTAAACAAATTAAAAAAACAAAACAAAAAAAAACATTTAAAGCCAATAAAATAATGATATAATAATTGGTATTTCTGTATTAAAAAATGATGCTTAGTGTAATAAAAACTATGCTTTTTAGATGAAAATATTTGGTATTTTACGGTTAACGGCAGACCGATTGCGTTTTAATATGCGAATCAAGTTTTAACTAATTCTGAAATTTCAGCCGTGAACTCAATGAGGTGGTTGTCTGTGCTGCCGCCTCCCGGTCTAATATCAATAAAGATTAAGCAGTGACAACTCTTGAAGTTATTATTGTAAGTGATTAATGTATAAAATCGGGAATTTATTTAGTGTGCCTCCTTGGTTTAGTTCCAAATATGACAGATAGATGACGCTGGGCTATTTAAAACTATTAGGATGCTCATACTAACGTATATAAAGTTCTCCCAGCTTTCAACCTTTATACTGTAAATTTCTCTTTAGATGTCGTATTTTTACGTTTCAAATTACAACGTTATTATATGTGCGCTATTACAGTTTAACATGTTGACCGCCAAAGATTGCAACGCAGTGTATTTTTATTTATTTATTTTGGCAGACAAAGCAGTTTTCGGTGTTTATCGATTGGGTTTACAATACCTAATCGCGTCAATGTTTGTTAATTTTATACATTTTTAATTCAAAAATATCAAATTTAATTATTGTTACGCGTTGAACTCCTAACAGAAATCACTAACCATGCCGGGAAGGGGTACGGATTCATTTTTTTAAATACATATATTAATAAATTATCGATAGTCCGGTTTCATAGCTTTAAATTGTTTTCAATGAAAATATTGACGAATTTCACATATGAAATTCGTATTTCACATATATAGCACGCGTATTTCTGTGGTATGGCGCCCCGGAAAGTAATTTGTGGCACACATATGTGTGTGTCAGTTTAAGTGGTGTTTCCTCATTTAGTTTTATAATTCTGAAATAAGTTTACAATACTATATAATAACAAGAAGGGAAAATCATGCGTCAAGCGTGGATTATAAAACACTTTTGTTCTGAGTATTGTAACAAAACTTCACCATTTAATAAGGTGAAAGATGATATCTAAGTAGCAATTTGGAAAACGAAAAACCCAATTTCAACAATTACCATCTGTAGTCGAAAATGTCTTTACAATGCTTCCCTTATTTAGTTCCAAACATCACCGATAGAGGACAGAACTCTGTCTCAAACTATTAGAACGCTGAAACTAACGTATAAAATTGAATGACAATTTACGGTTATTTGGTATTTTACGGTTAGTCATTTGATGCCAAGGGCAAATAATAGTGTAAAATCTAAATGGAGATAGGAAAGTGTAATGAAGTTTATTCTTTTGCTATCTTTGGACATATGAATTATAAGTAAACTTCTTATATTATATGATTATATTTTCAATGCATTTTTTCAATGAATAAAGGAAACGTTTTCTTACTAGACGCAGTTTTTATATATTTTCCCGTACTTTATACCTAATTAATTCATAATTAATAACTACATCTAGGAAACACCTTTATAACAATATTTTATTTGTTTTTTAGTCGTTATTGTTTAAAATGTTTAGATTATTTTAATTTTGAAAGAAAATTTTATTTCTATTGCAATAAAACATTTTTTTTGTTTAATTTAATAGGGAATTCGTACTTTATTCTTATGTATGTATATTTAACCTTTCTTTAAAAGTTTAAGCCTATATTTATTTTATTGCTATTTTGCCAGTTTTTCTAGGAATACATTTTTGAAATGAGAAGAAACATGTCTGCTATTAGCATCTAAAATTTTCAATATATTATATTTTCTTTTTTTATTTCACAAATGCCTTGTTTAAAGAATATCAACAATGTTGTTCTCCTAACTCGCTCAAAAATTATTGCTACATTATACGCCCCAAAAGAATGAAAATAAAATAATCTCTTTTTTTTTCTCCCCGCATTTTACAGAAAGATTTTTCGCGTCACAAGAAAAATGCAAATAGAAAGTTTTCTTTTTTTCATGCAACAAATGTTTCTGCTATTTCTTCGAGGCCACGTTATGTTACATAGGTTGTTTTAAACATTTGAAAATCTTTTTTTTTATGTTTAAATAAATCTCAAAAGCTTTAAAAAAAGAAAAGATTTCTATATTTTGTCAGAACCGAAAATGTAAAAATATAAGCTATTTCGTCATTATTTAGAATATAAGTTTTTTGAGAGGACTGAAATCCAAAGTTATTTTTCTCTGGGCATACAATACTTATTCAAAAAAAGAAGAAAGCAATAAAAAAGCTTGTTTATGACACTCTTTTATTTAACTCAACTTTATTTTTGTATGCAAAGATGAAATTTTGTAATAGATTTTTAACTAACTTCATGATGTGCTAGAATTATAACTAGTCGGATGTGCCAATACCAAAACTTTCTTCGATCTCACACAGGATACACTAAAAAGAATCAGCACCAATTTATATCAAAGTCTAACTGAACGTAAAGTTTTATTAAATTACGTGTATTAGTTCTTTAGATATGACTATTGCTAAAATCGTGTAAATTCTGCAAAATGTGGCATAGCAGCGCCACCTGTTGGGAATTTAGACCGAAATCTAATCAACAACAACTTATGTCAACGTCTAACTGAATCTGAAGTTAGATGAAAATCCGTGCATTAGTTATTGAGATATAGTTATCGTGATAATAATAAAAAAAGTAGCACAGCAGCGCCACCTTTCGAGCTATTTACACCAAAACGTAATCAACATCTATTTATGTCAAGGTCTAACAGAATATGAAGTTTGATGAAATTCCGTGCATTAGTTCTTGAGATATAGCTATCATAAAAATCGTGAAAAAGTGGTATAGCAGCGCCACCTGTTGGGATACCAACATCAAAACGTAATCAGCGTTTATTTATGTCAAGGTCTAACTGAATCTGAAGTTTGATAAAAATAAGTGCATTAGTTCTTGAGATATAGCTATTGCGAAAATCGCGAAAAAATTCAGCATAGCAGCGCCACCTATTGGGTGATTTTTACCAAAAACTAATCAGCCCCAATTTATATAACGGACTAACTGAATATAAAGTTTATGAAATTTCGTGCATTAGTTCTTGAGATAGAGCACCCACAAAATTTTTGTCACATATATACAGACAGACAGAGCACAGACTCACAGACAGACATTTTCTAAAAACAGTCAAATCGTGTTCAGCACCTTCTAAAACGTATAAATCCGTTGAAAACCGGAAGTCGAAAATTTTCATGAATCCAATACTTTCTTCTTGTAAACATAAAAGAAAGTAAAAATTATGTTCAAAGATATGTTTCCAATGACAATCCAAGCATTTAATATTTTTTAAACTTAATTATTAATTTAAAACTTAATTTTAAAGAATTTTTCCGTAAGCCCGCCTTAGGTGATAAATCGCCAATATTGTTTATGGGTACAATTGTACGAGTTACAACAACAATGGATTTAATTATGCGCCAAACCACCCTCGCCAAAAAAGGCCAACGGGCTGTAAAACTGCAATAATAAAATCTTTTAATACGCGAAAAATTAGAAAATAAAACACAAATAAAATTAGAGTGGAATATTTTTCAAATACGCTTTTATCAGTTAAATTTTAATATAAATTAAATTCTGATTATACGTTAAGAAAACAATCTAGAAAACCTGAATAGATAATTTATATAACATTTTGTTCTCTTTCCTGTTGCCATATCTTAAAAAAGAAACAGAGCGCAATTCATATATATTTTTAATAAATTTACTTAATCACTTCCTACCCATAAAAAAACCAGTGACTTTTTTATAATCGGGATCTGTGCCCACGCCAAATTGATGTATTATGACGGAATTTTTTTTTTTGGAAAATAGTGATTTGCAGTCATGAAATTAGAAAAAACATTGAATATTTATAAAAAAAAAAAAAAAAAAAAAAAAAAAAAAAAAACTATTTTTATTTTTATATTTATTGCTTTTGTATTTATATTTATATAATCCTAGTATTTGCGATTTTCCTTTTATTTTTCACACATTTTGTTTTAATGCATCAAATTATAACTTGATATCTAAATACACTCTTTAATTGTAGACGCTAAATGGCGGGGTCTTGACGTTAGAGACGTAGGTGTGGGACGTATCTCTCATGCCCATTCATGCATTCATGTTGCTACGTTAAATGAGAACTCATATTAAATTTAACAATTCACAATAATAGTTTATTTTGACTGAAAAGGAAATAATAAAATAAAAAATAAATAAATAAAAAAAAATAAAATAGAAAAGCTCACTTTAGAGACATTTGAGTTAAAAATATGTCGTAAAAAAAAAAAAAAAAAAAAGATTATCACTTCCAAAAATCAAATCTTAAAGAAATTCAAAACCACTTATTAAAGTCTCAGATCTAATCTGTAGCTGAGTCACGATACTCCTTCGTTAACTGTAAAACTAAAAGATCCATATAAGCCTTCATTTCAATGTTTTAAAGTTAATAGACTGTAGGTATCAACGTCAGCAAACCTTATCACTGGAAACCACGAGTGCTAGACTAGAAACGATATCGAATGGAGACTCAATTCAATCACGCAAAAATTATTGCTTCTTTTTGAAAAAAACAACTCACAGACCGAGGTCCGCTGTAAATGCCCCCTATCTCATTTGAAACACCCCAATTTTACACTGCTGTCCAAAAATTAAGGGGCAGTGACCGGACTCTTTCGCTTTTTATACAGTTTGTCGAACATCTTCCGAAATTTTTGACAAATTGCTCTTGAAATTCGAGGATGTAAAGCACATGTTTGACTTCAAGAACACTAGAAACAGCAATTAAAAAATTAATATATTGAATAGTTGATGAAATATGGGCATTTGTATGAAATAATTTATAACTGCGTATGAGCGAACTATGTACGAACTTTTTTCCTGATTTGGTAGTCAATTCTACAGAGTAACTCATATAAAAAGACCAGTGAAACATCGTGAAAACTCAGAAAGATCCAGCAATATAGTGAGCTAATTGACAAATTTGGTGAAAAATTCCACTGGATTATATGATACAAATAACACTAATTACGAAAAGATAAATAGACAGTAGAATTAGATAAATAATAAATGAGAACTTAAAACAAGTGTAAACTGTATAATCAAGTACGACCATTAATGATATATTTCTATTTCCGTATCGACGAATAGAGATCGAGTGTTGCCAGATGATTAAAAGTAAACTTGAACCTGAAAATGTAAAATAATGAACAAATTCCCCAAGTGTTTTCCCAAAATATCCCCATTAATACTTGCCCAAAGAGTGGGAAAAAATTCCCAATCTGACAACACTGAAGTGAGCCAAGACATTTCAAGCCAAAACATCATCTTTTATACTTAACCCCTTCGCGACGAGCAGTCTGTATACGTACTATTTAGGAAACACGAAAACCTTTAATTTTAATACCAGTAAATTTAAACAGAAATGTTTATATTAATTAACCGATAATTTTATAAGATTTAAAAAAAAAATAAAAAAAATAATTAAATCGACGCTCATTGCGAAGGGGTTACCTGAATTCTGAAGCACTTTAAAAGAGGAAGATTTTTTATATTTTGTGCAAAATGGAAAAGTTTAAAAATACAAATAGCATAACAGTTATTTAGAACACAAGTTATTTCATCTAGCTATAATCTATTTCTTTTTTCGAGTGTGGAGACAATTTTTAAAGAGAGAATTTTATATTAAACAGGGATATGCAGTTTCCGTATTATATTTCATACAAATATAATTTAATAACTACATAGATCTTGTAACACTAAACATACCGGGAATTTTACACAAATTTTATAAAAATACTTAACACCAAAATGTTTATTTAATACTATTTAACATTTCTATTTAACTTATATCCGATATATTTTTAATATATTTTTTTATAAAGACATTTCTGGTTTGAATCAAAATATTTTCACGTGGTATCGGTCAAATTACATGTTGCTGGTATTTTTGGTGTTAAATATAAACACAAAAGGTATGATTAAAGTATAAATACAGATAGGTCTTACTGAAATTTATTGGCATATCTCGTTTTACAATCTTTGAAACAAATGTATAAATTAAAGACATTTTCGTTGTATATAATACATTATATGGATTATAATTTCATTGTCATTTTTCAGAAATTGTAATGAAAAAAAAATCTTTTCTCAGGTATGTTTAAAATGTCATTTCACTCGTCATATTTGATGGGATTCCAAATAAATTCAAATAAATAAAGATGTTATAAAAACACCATTTGCGACTTCGGTTATTAAAATATTATATTCCTTTAAAGTCTTTATAACTCATAATGTTTTATTATTTATTAATTTTAGAAGAAAGTTTTTGATATTTTTAGTAAAAAAAAAAAAACAACAACAAAAAAAAAAAAACAATAATTATATTCTGTACGATACTTTATTTTTCATATTAAATTTTTGGAGAAATGTATATATTTTTTCATTTAAAAATTTTAATCTTTAAAGAATATAAACAATGTTATTCTCCAAACTAATTTAAAAAAATACTGTTACATTGAAACCGAGACGCAGCTGAAAAAAATTTCACTTCTTTTTTATTTTTTAAAAATGTTTAGAAATGTTTATCGCGTTGCAAAAAATATGCAAACATAATATTTTCTCTTTTATGTGCGATAACAGTTTTCGTCATCAGTTAAATCATTTTACATAGACTGTCTTAAGCAGTCGAAAATCTCTTTTATGTTTAGTAAATCTCAAAAGCTTCAAAAGAAGAAAAACTTTCTATATTTTGTCAAAACCAAAAAAATGTAAAAATACATACGATCTCATCATTATTTAGAATACAAGTTATTTGATATGATTGAAATCCAAGGATTTTTCCCCTTTGAATAGAAAACACCTTTCCAAATAGAGGGGGGGAAAATGTAGTTTTGTAAGCATTTGATATTAATATAAAAAATGCAAATTTGTTTTTCGTGCATTTTCATTTAATGCAGAAAAATATGATTTGATATCTACACATTTATTTTAAGCGTAGACGAAACAAGTAGCTGCTAAATCTAAATAGAAATAACATTATTTATTTATTTATTTATTTATTTATTTTTTTAAGGGAAACCCATCAGTTATGAGGGTGAAAGTTTATTTAGAGTATACGTTGGATACGAAAATGATTTCATTACATATCCTGTAAAAAGGCATTGATAGTATAATCATAAAATTCGAGACAGATAACGAAACTTTATATGTAGCTCAAATGTTTGTTTTAAAGAATTAATAAAACTATGCTAATAATTAAATCATTATTAATTAAAATATTTATGACAGATTATTTATTAATTTATTTTAAACTTTTATAAACGTTATAGCTATCAATGCTTTATTATTTTTTAATTTTAAAAGAATTTTTTTCTGACATAATACACACACACACACACACACACACACACACACACACACACACACACACACACACACACACACACACACACACACACACACACACACACACACATATATATATATATATTTACACACATTTATAAGTATGATAGTTTTATGTGTGTACAACAGTTTTAAATATGCGTTTTATGTTTAAATATTTATTTTAATGATATTATTAAATATTACCACTTTTTTTGGATTGTTATTTTCCTTAATAGTGAATATTTTGTAACAATGGACGGAAGAGAAGTATATGTATTTTTAGCATTTAAAAATTTCTGTATTTTATTTCTCTTATCATTCCAAAAGTGCCTTATTTAATGAATTTCAACTGTGTTATTCTCCAAACTTACTCAAACATTGTTTCCACAATAACTTCTCCGAAATTGCAAAGACGAACAATTTTATTTATTTACAAATTTATCTATTTTATTTGTGCTTTTTAAAAATTTTGCGATTTACTAGAAATATGCAGATGAAATATTTTGTTTTCTATATGCAACAACAATTTTCGTTATTTATTGGAAATCACTTCCTGTTACGGAGGTTGTTTTAAATAGTCCAAAATCGTATTTTACTTAAGTATATCTCAAAACTTTAAAAATGAAGAAACTATTTCTATATGTTGTTAAAACGGAAAATATAATAATATAATTTATCTCATCATTATTTAAAGTACACGTTATTTTTATATGACTGAAGGCATATATTTCTTTAGCATAAAACAATTTTTCAAATAGAAAATTTCTTCTTCTTCTTTTTTTTTTTTTAATATATGTTTTTATATTAAGCTAGTAATTGCAGTTTGCCTATTGTATGTTGCGCCTTTTCTTTTGACGCATAAAGTTTATATATATATATATATATATACAAAAATTTAAACAATAATTGTAAGTTTTAAAAAGACGAGAAATTATTTTGGTATTTCGTCAACAGAAATATAAAATTTCCGAAAAAATATAAATTTTCATAAAAAATTCAAAAACGTAAATTTATTTTTTTAGGAAAATAAATATACATAAAAAATAATCAAAGCTCTAGCAATTCATAATTCTGATTAAAACGTATACCGTGTCAAAAATATAAAATTAATTAAATAAGAAAAAAGGCACAAGGTAGGATAGAACCCTCGCCTCTGCAACCGTGAACTTGCATGCTACCCCGGCGCCACGTAGACCTCCGCATACGGAATTTCAGAAGAATAGGTGAGTGAAACGTATGCTGAACTTTAACTCTCAATTTCTCAAAAATTAAAGCCCATTTGAAGAAAACCTTTCACCTGAATCTTGAGAGCAAAATTTGGCTCCCTCTGACTCCGTTGCACAATGTTTGTAGAGTTCCAGGCTGTATTCTCCAGTGTTCTTTATTTCATTGTGTGTCTATTCCGTCCTCTTCACGAAGAAGTTTTATGTAATTTGTTAAAGTCCTGTATGTGTTTCTGTGAATCAAAATATATGGATCATTTAAGACAATAGCCTTGTAGCTTATAGGTCACAAAGTCCCTCTCCTTCCAAGTTCAAGTTCAAAGTTTCACCTGAATAGTTACGGGTATGAACCCTACTGCATACTTTAAAATCATCAAAATCTGTGCGCACCATGTTTGGTTGTCCCTTTGTAAGTTGTAAAATCAACTAACTAGCATATCATATTCAATTAAAAGTCTTTAACAAATATAGCGGTTCTACATGTGTTATACATGTGACGATGTTTTAAACACTCCTTCGTCTATCACACTGTTGCACACTTTGTGAACCCCCCTCCTATCTTGAAATGTGACGTAACTAATGAGCCCTTAACGCATTATTACTAGACTGTTATTATTAATTATATTTATGTTCAATAAAATTATAATTAGGTAATAAAATTATCCTTAGAAAAAATTACTTTAAAGTATTAAAATTACTTTAAATTTTCGTTTTTAGGCATGTTTGGATATATGGCAGGTATAGATATTATCATTAATCAGTAATTGTTCATTTGTAAAATTTATCATTACAAGGTAATTGTTGTATACATTAAAAATTTTTATACATTGTATATGTTATTTGTACATACGCAGAATTGTTGTAGATTTGTTTAACACTATTAAATGTTTATTTTTTAATGTTTCTTTTAAAATTTATCCTTATTATGCGATTATTCTTTGTTAATTAAAAAAATAATAAATATCTGGAAAGAGGAGATATATAACTGTTTTTAGCACATACAATTTTCAGTACATATTTCTTTATCGTGTTATTAATAAAATATGTTTGGTATATCAATAATGGAAAATATGTCCAAATTCCTTTAAAATTTATTGTCACATTATAAACCCCGAAAGTGCGAAAAAGAATTTTTCTCGTATTTTTAAACATTTTTCTTCTTACAAAGAAATATGGAAATGAAATATTTCCTTTTTTTTTTATAGTGCAGCAACAGTTTTTGCTATTTTTTAGAAAACTATCTTATATTACATAGACAGTTTTAAAGTCAAAAATCCCTTTTATGTTTAAATAAATTTCAAAAGTTTTAAATGAAGAAAGTTTTCTACATTTCTTTTTTCAAAACAGAAATGTGAAACATACGAATGATCTGTTCATTATTTGAAATACAAGTTATATATGAGATGACTGAAATTTCTTTGAGCATATAGTACTGTTCAAAATAGAGAAATAACGAAAGTGTAATTTTTTTTTGTTTTTGTATTTATTTTTATATTAAGGTGAAAATTGCAATTTATTTTTTATATCTCATGTATAACAATTGAATTAAGAAAAGTATTGTTTTAGGCGATGGTACCAAAGGGTCTTGGCGTTTGCACGTAAGCAAAGAATTGGATTGAAATTAGTTTAAAAATTCAATTAAGTACATTATGGAATAAAATTCACAAATAAAAATAATAAATTTCAAATTATATTTGAAGAGCTTTTATGGCGGTGATGGTGCAGCTGTTTCTTTTAATGTATTGGGTTTTTTTTTTGCCACTGCCATTAACAAGAAATATTTGGAATCAGAAGAAATATAGCTTTTTATGTTAAGAAAAATTTCAGTGCATTATTATCATTTTAAAAAGCGTTATTTAAAGATTATCAACAAAGTTATTATCTAAATTCGCTCAACAATTACCACATTACACATCACAAAGTGCGGAAAATAATTTCAGCTTGTGTTCTTTGCTTTTCAGAGACATTTTTTTTTTTTTTGCATTACAATACTTAAAAAAATTTCGTCACGGAAAAGGGTATAACAGATTCTGATATTTTTCGAAAGTCACATCATAAGTATTTTAAGCAGTCGAAAAAATGCTCTCGGTTGGTCACTCATGAGGTATGCGCTAAAGACCCTTATTTTATAGTCTTTAAGTTGTTAATGGTTTATGTACCTTATTTTGTAAGTATTTTTTCTTTTCTACTGTAAAAAAGTTGTACTGTATTTTTTTTAGAGTGATACTTACTTTGGCACGTATTCTGTAAATTTAAATTAAATTAAATCTTAAAAATTAATTTTAATGTTTAAATATTTTCCATTTTTGGAAATTGCCATTCGCTGATTTCATTAAAATTAAATAACGAGAAATGTTTTACTTACGCAAGATTATGAAAATTTTCTCATTAGCGAATATTAATTTATTGAGGAAAGCTACATATGTATATAGTATGTAATGAATTTTTTTATATTTAATTATTTATGTATGTTATATGGTATATTTTAAGTAATGTAAGAATGTAAGGCAACTGTAAATATTTTAGATACATGTATATTCCCTGTAAAATAGGATAAATGTTCCTTTATCTAGCAAAAGTTTTATGAAAATATAATATAATCTCTACCGAGTTATCTGCGATTGAGAAAAGCGTTCCTTTATCTTTTGAAACATCAAAAACCAATAGGTTTCTGAAATTGAAAGAAGCATTTCTGGAATCAATTTCTGCAAAGCGTAACTTTCGGAAACGTCTCTAAATAACTTTTACAGTGTACTAATAAGTTTTTTTTTTCAAACCAATATCAGCCCCACCAGTGGCTGAGAGGTTCTGCTCTCGAAGCTGGTAGACGGGAGGTGCTGGGTTCGATCCCAATCGCGCCTGTCGGCCTAATCGTTCGGAGTTTTCGTGGTTTTCTTCGAGCCGTGGATTTATCCATGCGTAAATACGGGTTAGGTTCCCTTAGAAAGACCCCCACGAAGGTTACTCCCCCCGGGCCTATATCCCAAGCGTAGATAATTGGCCGTCAATAATCAACCCAACTCAACTCAAACCGATATCAACACGAAACATCGGTTTTTCGGATTCTATCAATTATCAAGTAAACATTTCCATTCTCAACAAACATCTTCAACAGACAAACATGCTAAATTAACAACGTAAAGTGAACATTATTTTGTTAATATTGAACGGATAAATACTGTTACGAAACTGAAAACGTATACTTGAGAGATGATGGCCTCCGAAAAACCGACATATTGTGTTGATACCGGGTTGAAAAAAACTGATTAATACACTGCAAAAATTATTCAGAAAAGTTTCCGAAAATTACGGGCAGAAAAAGCGATTTTTGTTTAAGAAGCGCTTATTTAAATCTCGAAAATCTATTGGTTTCTAAGGTTTCTGAAGATGAAGGGATGCTTTTCTGATACGCTGGTAACTTTTAAGAGGTTGTATTATGTTTGCGTAAACTTGCTACTAGACAAAAAAAGTTGCTATTTTTTTTTTATAAAGTATCTTTTTTAACCAAATAAGTAAAGAAAGCAGGTATGTAAATATGTAAAAAATTCATAAATGTAAATTATTCAGCAGAGAAACAAATTAAAAACTATATTTACTAATGTAAGCCCTCTAACACAAAAAACGAAAATAATAATAATAATAATAATAATAACAATAATAATAATAATAATAATAATAATAATTAATAATAATAATAATAATAATAATAATAATAATAAATAATAATAATAATAATAAAAATACAGAGGGTGTTTACACATATTGTGGACGATGTTGATGTTAAATTAAAAAAAACAAGAACGAAAAATCATGCGTCAAGCATAGATTATGTAACACTTTCCAACGCCTCCAAAATAATTTTACGAATCATACTCTTTAATCAGCTAAAAGATAACATCTAAGTAATCCGAATACTTTTATTCAGCCCTGTATAGGATCTATAGATTTGTATATATACTACATAGGATGCTAAATTTTAGTTCAGTTAGGAAACACGTAGCACAGTTTAAAATTCTCCGTCTGGAGTTAAATAATACGGAAATGTGTTCCCGAACTTTTGTGCTTCCCTGTATAGGATCTACAGAATTTATACACACCACGTAATATACAAAAAGCGATTTAAAATTAAAATCGCGTTCAGTAACTTAAAACGCACTTCCAGGAATTATTGTTAACATACAGTAGAGAATTCTTTTGTGTGTCCCTGTAAATGAACGATGACTGCTATACACACAATATTCTGTAGTAAGTCTCTTGTAATGAACCTTATATAAATTTCAATGCGTTTAAAATAGGGAAACATTATTTAAATAAACCGCAGACGATTTTTCTCCATAAACGTAATGTAACGGAATTCTTTTGACTGTCCCTGTAAAGTAAGTATAAGTGCTATGCACACCCTATTCCATATTAAGCTTCTTCTAATGCACCTTAGTGATATATATAAATTTCAGTGCGTTTAAAATAGTCAGACATTATTTAAATAAACCGCAAATGATTTTTCCCCATAGACCGCAATGTAACGGAATTCTTTTGAGTGTCCCTGTAAAAAAACTATAAGTGCTACACACTTCCATTGAAATAGGGAACATGCTATAGATAACGATTATAACATATAAAAATTGCAGGGCAATCCGAGCATATTTACGGGAGTTAGAGCACGGACAGACGGCAGACGGCAGACGGCAGACGGCCAGACGGCCAGACGGCAGACGGCCAGACGGCCAGACAAACCGAAGTCATAAACACTTTTCAACTAGGTTGGAAAGTGTTAAAAAAACGAGAACCAACAGGGGAAAAAATCGGGCAACATGTTACAACATGATAACTGAAATATTGGCTGCTATGAAAAAATATCGTCTGCTAATGAAATGGCACGCCAAAGAAGCGAGTGGCATGGAGATTATATATTTGCTAATTCCGAAGAAAATTATTCATATTCCGTTATATGAAAATCATTTAGCAGGTGATAAGTGTAAAAAGTTTGTCGCAATTGATGAAGCGTAAATTTATCTAAATGAGTGTAATAAAAAAAATCGATTTATTACCGGAAAATAGGCTAAAATGACTTAAAAAGCTTTCGTTCAAACACTGCAAAGGAAGTTTCTCTAAATGATTTATGGTGGTTGTTGGAATCTCTTACAACGGAAAATTAAAGATAAGAAAAGTTGAGAAAAATGTCAAAATTAACTCTACTTATTATCAAAACAATGTTCTAATTTCAATTTTTAAAGAAGATTCCAAAACTTTAATCCTACGGACGTTAAAAGTATTGATTTCCACCATGATAAAGCGAGCAGCCATACATCCAAAAGTGCAGTCGCATTTCTCGAAAAATTAAGAAGAGAAACTGGAATCAAGTGTATACTGTTTAATTATATTCCAATCAAGTCCCCAGATATTTCACCAATGGATTACTGTGCCTTTGGACTATTAAAACAAGCTCTTTCGAAACGCCGACCAAGTAACTACATTGAGTGGGCTCTGGAAATGTGTGGTGGAGGAACGGAACAAAATTCCACTTTCAGTTTTTCAGAAAGCCCTACTATCTTGGAAATCACGCTGCAATATGAAAGTCCACAACAAGGGCTACCGGATAGAACATATTTTAAAAAATAATTGTTTTAATTTATGTATTTTATTTTTCTTGTCCAAATCGTTCCCAATATGTGAAAACACCCTCTGTATATCAATAAGTCAGAGTTGGTTTCTTTTATCATTATAAAAATATTTTTATTAATGCATATCAATATTTTTTATTCTCTAAATATTCTTCTAAAGATCTTTGTCACATTATACTTCGAAAAATGTAAAAACACAAGTTTACTTTTTTTTATAAATATTTTTTTGCGTTACGAGAAATCTGGAAATCCTATATTTCTTTTTAATAAACAAAAGTTTTCGTTATTTTTTGGAAGTCTCATCATGTTACACAAGATGATTTAAGCATCCGAAAATTTTTTTGTGTATAAGGAAATCTCAAAAGATTGAAATAAAGAAGTTTTCTTTATTTTGTCAAAACCGCAGACATAAAAATATAAACAATCTTCAAATTATTAAAAATACAAATTTTTTTGATATGATGCATTTTCCGCTTTATATTTCATACATTTTTTAATTACATAAACAATATCATTTGATATCTAATAATACACATTTTAGGCGTAGGTGAAGGGACTGGGACATGGCTATAATTAGGGTGATAATAATTTAAAAATTCATTAGTAGAATTTAAGACGAGCTTTTTAAATTAAAATAGTCTGTCTGTACTAAGATTTTAAATTACTGTTTTGATGGCGATGATACAGTTACTTTTTCTTATTGTTATTTTGCCAATTTCATTAATCGATACTTACAAAATGTAACAATGTACAAATTCTTGTCCTGACTAATTCATCAACCCACAGACGAAACTATTCAAGTTAGAAATCTGAATTCTTGGTTATATATTCATAACACATAATACGGATCCACAGAGAAAGTAGTTTTCGAATTCGACTTCTAAGAGGGTGTTAAAGTTTTAATCAGTTCAATACATCTGAGCAGCTGTCTTATGTGATATGGTGTGATATGGAGCACAAAATATCTAATGAAAAAAAATACATAACAAATTTAATGAAAAAATTGTTAAATGCTTATCTTCATTTTCGAAATTCAACCCATAAGGTGGTTGAAAAGGGTGCACAACAAAACAAATGGTTCTTTCGTAATCGGTTCTACAACCAATGTGTGTATTTTAGTAACTGTGATTTGGCGCAAAACTAATTTTATTGTTGTAACCATTGTTGTCTCTTTCATAATCTTGAAACGACATTGTTCCCGGTATCGCTCATGTTGGTCGCCAACCTTGGCTATGGTCCCGATTATGGAAGATTGGACAAATTAAAAAAAACTGTGGCTGATTTTTGATTAGGTATTTTCTGCAAGACGTTTTCTCGGGTAAATTTTTGTTTCGTCTTTTCTTAATTTCATATTAAATATTTTTTTTGTACGCTTTTCGCGTTTTAGTGACCGGATTTTGATCTTTATACAAACTGCAGTACATTTCCTCCTCTTCGAAAGAGGCATTTTTTGGAAGACCATATTTACGTTTTAAATACTGATCGCATTCACGATTTATGACTCACAGTGAGAGCTGTATTAAAGGTTTATAGGCGTGAAGCGAATAGGGTCGTGTTAAAATGATTGTCGCTTTAATGGTTTATGTACGCAAAGTTCACATGGCACAGTGACTGTCGTTTTAATGATTTATAAAACGCAAATCACACAGGGCCCCGTTTAATGACCGCCGTATTAAGGATTTATGGCTGCAAATCGCACAGCGCTCCGTTTTTTTTTTAACCACCGTATTACCAATTTATGGGAACGAAACGAAATACACAGGGTCCATTTAGAATGATCGCTTCAGTTAGGGTATCTTACCCAGAAGCATATTCCTTAAATTAGCACGAGCAACGCCAGACGAGTCTGCTAGTAATGGTTATTTGGATTCAGAAGAAATGTCTCTTTTGCATTTGCTGTGGCCAATTGTGATAACTGTGCCACTATTTACTTTACATTATTGTATCAAACAAATTCTCATTGTTGAGATAGATTTTTAGGAAAATCATGCGTAAATTTTATTTATAAAGTCACTAAATTGAACTACAGTTTACATTTGAAAGCATATTTTTTACTTATTCGATGATGTAAAAATTGAAATTATTGTTTAGAAGTGATGCTTGAGTGATAAAAAATAGCCACCAATCACACAAAAGAGGCCTTCATATCTCTGATAACAAGAGAAAAGTCCCGTAGTTTATAAATGTGACTGTGTCGCTAATACATTTTTG
This sequence comes from Maratus michaelseni, assembly GCA_963931845.1. Classification (NCBI taxonomy): domain Eukaryota; kingdom Metazoa; phylum Arthropoda; class Arachnida; order Araneae; family Salticidae; genus Maratus; species Maratus michaelseni. The sequence continues at coordinate 165,179,874 of OZ007592.1, read as the reverse complement.
TAACCTCTATGAAGTCATTTTAAAATAAAAATAGTACGCTTGCAGTTATATTTTAAGTAAAGCTTTTTGATGATGAATATAAAGTTTGTTTAAAAGTAATCTCAACGTGTTACTAAAAAACATTATCCATTACGTATAAATTTGTAAAATTTTTATTATCAAATTAGCGTTAATTTAGTACATTCCAACGGCAATTTTAAATAACGCATTTCCTTCCAATTTTTCGAAATAAAAAAAGTGATTAGTATTAATTGGTAAAATCGTATATGTATCAAATAAATAAAATTGGGAGTGGATATTAGAATTGAAACGTTTTTCCCGTGCTCGAAAGTAAATGCGAGTTCTCTTTCTCTTATTGAAAATTCTCTAACTAACGAACTACCGGGATATTGGTTTGCAGACTTTATTGCTTTTTGAAAATTGACCGATGTTTAATACTCACCTCTTCTATTTTCATTTTCTATTTTATCAAATGTTTGAAATCCATCATTATTTGTTCTAGTCCTTAATTTCCATGGAACCAAAAACTTCTATGTTAGGCCAGCACATCGATGAATCTCCTTTGACCTAGGATTACATACGGGATTTCTTGTACTCGACAGAGGTATTCTGAACACTACGCAACCGGAGCCTTTTTTGTGGACTTTTGATTTTTGGCAAATCTTTCCTAGTAAAAGTTAAACTAATCCTAATGCATGTACGGGTTTAATTTTCGAAATAAAATAAGTTTTATAACAATGGTACAATTGTACCATTAGTTTTCTGAAAACATAATACAAATCTCCGAAAATGCAAAATTAGATTTAAATTTTAACAGAATTGACTACCAATCACGAGTTATCTCGTAAATGGCTGTCTGTTGGTATAGATGCACATCACGAATTACTCTGTAAAACAATTACCATCAATCTTGAATAATTTAATGGTGCAAAAAATACTGAAGCGCCAAAACATGCTTCATTTGATTTTCACAGTCCTGACTATGGTGAAACTTGAACAATGATACACCTATTCACAATATTAGGACAATATGTATCAACCAATCAGAACAAATAGTTTTATGCAGTTTCAATATGCTGCTTTATAGCACAGTGGTATATCCCTACTTGTCTAGTTGTTAGAACATTAGCTTCAAAACAGCAAGTGTCAGATTCGATCCTGGATCAGATATCAGTAGTGTTTTGGATTCCAATTTAAGTAGAGGTCTACGTATGATTATCTTTGTTTCTAAAGAATAACTGTAAACACTTTATTGTACCAGTTTAATGTTCAAAATTTTCCAGTTTATTTTTCCACAATTTGCTAGTTCTCGTCTCAATATTTTACTTGGTCATGGTTAAACAATTTAATGGTAAATAAATAAAAATAAAAATAAATAAAGCCAGAAGCGCCAAACTTTATTTGATTTTTTCAAAATCCGAATTATGGTGTAAATTCTACAGTGATTCAACTTTTCACCATCTTATGGCAATATCTAACTGCCAATCAGAACAAGTAGTTTTATGCACTCTCATTATGCTGCTTTAGAGAACAATGGTATCATCCTGCTTTTCTAGTTGTTAGAATGGTAGCTACTAAACAGTAGGTGTCAGGTTCAATCCCGAATCAGATGTTCGTAGTGTGTCGGATTCAAATTTAAGCTGAAGTGGAAGTCTAAGCTGTAGACATTTTATTTTACACGTTTAATATTCAATATTTTCAAGTTTCTTGTTCCGCATTTTACTATTTCACGGTTAAATATTTTACCAAGCTAGGGTTCAACGTTAAACCATTTGATGATGCAAAAAAATGCAGAAGTGCCAGAACATGGATCATTTGATTTTGCAAAATCCTGATTATGGTGTAACTTCAACAATGATTCAACTTTTCGCAATCTTATGAAAATATGTATCAGCCAATCAGAACAAATATTTTTATGAACTCTCAATATGCTGCATTAGAGCCCAATGGTATCGGCCAGCTTATCAAGTTGTTAGAGCGCTGGCTACAAAAGCAGTTGGTGTCAGGTTCGATCTTATCAAATGTTCGTAGTGTGTCTGATTCCAATTTAAGCAGAGAAATCCGATTATCCTTGTTTATAAAGAATAACTGTAGGTTATTTATCTTACCAGTTTAATGTTGAACATTTTCGAGTTTATTGTCCCGCATTTTATTAGTTCGCGCATCAATATTTTACGCAGGCATAGTTCAACATTTTTCCAGTTTGCCAATTGGTTCAACATTCTAACAGTCCAACCTACTCATGTTTATGGTTTTCTTTAGTCTACTATTTATCAGCAACACAATAAGAAAGCACTTATCTTCGAAAGTGAAACCTCTCTAGGGTAACTAGCACAAAAGACTCCCCAACCGTTGATTTCCATAATCCCTTATTCTGCCACAAAAGTTGGATTTTTCCGAGGGGAGAAAATGACATACCTATTCCTGAGGCACTCGGGTGGTCTCGCAGTATTTTGCTTGGTCGGGCGTTTTGCACGCTTTAGTAGCGAAAGGGTTAACCAAAGCACTGAACGTTGGAACAAGTTCACACAATCTTATGGTAGCAATCATTTTGCACCATGTTTTAGTGAAATATTGAAACAGATTTTTAACAGTGTATCTCTTGCAAAATAACTTTTAGGTGCTTATCAACGACGGAATTTCATGGGCTGAACATTTGTAAAAGCTTCATTTGTACCCCCAAGAAGACGACACAAAAAATATTTTTACATTTTTATACAATATTTATTTAAAAAAAATTAACAAGATCATAAGAGCAATTTTTAATTATGATTTGCTAAACATTGTTCTACGTGTAGAGGAATCTTCTTTTCACATGGTGGGCAAATTTTGAATTAAAACTTTAAAACGTATTGAATAATAATTGTCTTTAATAATGGCTCATGTTCACTTAAATCACAAAAAGGTCCCACACAGAGGTGACGTTTTCGAAATCTTCACCAAAACTAGAATAACTTTTTGCTTTTCCTAGTGTTCTGTGAATAATATAAATTGTCAGAATGGGAAATTATGTTGCTAAATTGCCATGGATCATTAATTTATGAAGGATAAATCTCCTAATATATATGTGGGTGAAATTATATTAATTACAGAATCAAATTCAAGTGGCTTATTGAATTTATTGAGTGAAATAATTAAATATTAATGGTCACCATTTTATTTAATAAGCACACTTATTACATTATAAACATTAGTAATTTTGTAAGGTTAATATTACATGTTTTCACGCGTTAATTATTTCGATGCAATGCGGTGAAATTTCAAACTTTTTTTGAGGGATATATGAACTTAAATATGAACTTACACATTTTTCTAAAACTTTTCTTAAACTTTTTATATACTTACAATCAAAATCTACTGATACAGCTTTCCCAAAACGCAGTTGATCTTAAAACATAAAAAAAAATATATATAAAATCTCTGAAAATGTAAGTTTTTGAGTACGACTTGAAAACATCGAAGATATTTAACTTGCTAAATATTGGATAACAACACAGAACGCAAAACCTAAAACAAACTAAATCCATTTTCCAATGCTATAAGGATGAGAAAAACATATTCTAAAAACAATAATAGGCGATTACGCAATGTTGTACATGGAAATAATGCAAATTTTACTTTATGGTTTTAGCCAATATTTTGGGGGATTTTGCCAGTGTACACCGTCATAAAGTTTAATCCTGTTCGACTGTAAGATAATTCAGAAACGTTCTTAGTTGAAAAAGAAAATTTGAGTCAAAATATAAAAGTTAATATTTTCTTTTTTAATCCTTTGCAATAAACTGAATAAAATGTGTTATCGTCTAGAACAGCTTTCTTCAAAATAGACTTGGTGCTCAATTGTTTATTTATTTATTTGTTTTTTGTACTTTTGAATAAAATATAGGAATTCTCAAAAAAAAATTTTTTTTTTCATAATTAAAAAAATTAATATATATATATGTTAATTTCCAAGCATTTTGAGTAAATATTATAGGGGAACTTCGTATGTAACTTATATTATTTTTATGTTATTTTTTCACCTCGCATGCTTCTTGCTGAAGACAATTTCACCTATAATTTAACAATAATAAACATAGGGGAACTGGGGGATGAATAGAACAAGGGATGGATGGGACATTTTCAATATTTCAGGCAATAAACATTTTTTTAGTTGCTTCCTATCCTCGTAGATGACACTATCATAGTGTGCTTCAGAACCAAAAGCAAGACCACATGACTGTTTTCAATTTCCTTCAAAGTTGCATTTCCTGAAAACTTTGCTTAAAAGTAATTTTTTTTATATTTGAAATTGTTTACATATTTTATGCATTATAAACAATTAAGATATGTTGTAGTTATCTATTTCAAGGCTCAATATTGGTAATTAAAATGAATGAATAATAACCATTGTGACAAATTGATTTCTGAGACAAAATGGCTGACAATTGAATATATGCATCATGGGGATGAATGGGACTGCTTCATTCATCCCTAGAGGATACTGATTTTTTTATTACCTAAATAATATTATATAAGTTGATAAATTAATAATTTAGGTTAATTATTATTTTAACATTTCCTCCTCTTTGTAGCCACCGTCGTCTTCAGCCGTTAGATGTTTCTGTTCATGGGCCTTTAAATGCGAAGCTGAGATCAGGCCAAGACGATTGGCTGACAAATAATCTTGGAGAGCATATTACAATTTATAACCTCTCACCTTTTGCCAAGGAGGCATTTTTGTCAGCTTTTAGTACTAGCAACATAAACATAACCAGTGGTTTTAGGAAAACTGCCATTTTCCTTTTTAACAGCAATACAGTCACTGAAAGTGATTTTAAACCAGCTTATGCGACTGACAGATCACATTTAGAACATTTTAGAAAGACCACATTTATTGTGTTACTGATATTTGCACATCCATGCAACTTTAACTTTGTAATTCATTAAAATTTCAGTTATAATATATAATATAAATTACAAATTTTTAATGCATAATTAACTGTGTTTTCACTTCTTAGATTACTAACACTGATGTATAACAGCCATATAAGATCATATATTACAAATATAATTACATATAAATTTATAATTATAAATTTCAATTTGGTATCATTGAATACAGAGAGGAAAATATTTGTGTTCCATCCATCCCTGCTGTGGGGATGATTGGGACAGAGAGGAACTTTTTTTTTAATTTCATAATATATTTCTGTATAATAATAATCTTGAATAAATATTGTGCATAATATGTAGACAAATACCTAATGTATGAAATGCGATATATAATATAATATTAATAATAACTTAAATAAAATATTTAAAATAAATATTTTTGTGAAAATGTCCCATTCATTCCTCATCTCCCATACTCATGTTATGATCTTACTGGGATATTTTTATATTAAACGATATTTCATTGATGAAAAATGCACAGTTGAATTTAGCCTTGAAAAATAGATTTTCATTTATTATTTTTAGATATCAAAAGATATGCAAGAAGAAATTTAGAGAAAAAATTTAGCATGAATTTAAGCTTTAACCAAGAATTAAAATATTAGTATCCTTTTACATATGTTATAAACTATGTAATGCTAAAGTCGTAATTTCCAAAATATCTCAAAAAATGTATTTCCTTTCTACAGTTTGGCATAAAGTTTTATCTGAGAAAATCAGAAAAATGTTTTCTTTTATATAATGTGGAAAGGAAATAATATTCACGAAGCAGTTAATAAGTGTCAACCTATAAAGTGTCAACCTAACATACATAAGAATCTGGAAGCATTTTTTTCCAGATTATAGCTGCTTGAAAATAAAGTAATAAAAGGTAAATCTTTATTAGCTAAATCAAAAAATCTTTAAGGTAAAATAAAATGTTATACTAAAGGCATTCTGTAGAACTAGAATGCAAAGTAAAATATACATTTTATATTCAAAATTTTATCTCAGAATATAAATGTTTCCTTAAGGGTATTCGGTGCCAAAAAACATTTTATCTGTAAAAAGTTTTTGAAAATTTTGTCAAAAAAGGAAAATGATTATAAAGAATAAAAAGTCTTAAATTGTTAATAAATTATTTTTTCTTTTTAAATTAATAATAATAAAAAAAAAAATACAATTGAAATTTTATTTCTTCTTTTCCAATTTTGGTATTTCAAACTAGATTTTTTTCAGTGTGCTTTGTCTTACAAATTTAAGTATAGGATTTTTGATACAAGGATATTTTTGACATTTCCAAAATATCAAAATATCGATACTTAGATATCGCTTATAGAAGCTAAAGATACATTAACAGAACATTTCAGACAATTTGTTGAATTATTGCATTATTATTTACATTGAGAATATGAAAAATACTAACTGACAAAAATTAGTCTAAATATTTCATTTACGATATAAGATATATTAATTTTCATCTAAATGCATTAAATACATATTTTCCCTTATTTAACAGACCGTTAAAAAAATTTCGGCATAATGTTCTTAATATGTTAAGGTTCATTTTAGGATAAAAATTTGAAATTCGACATTTTGTCATTTTTTGGTCAAAATGAGAGGTACCGAGTTCTCTTAATGAATCATATGTAAAGCAAATTAAAAAATGTTAAAATGTTAAATTATTGTGAATTCTACAATAAAGTATGATCATAATGACCTGTTTAAAACCAATAAATATCTCAGACTGTAATATTTTTGCAAATATATTAAAAAATATACATAACATATCACTTTTCTGTTCTTATAGAGCAGATGTTTAATATACAATTATATAATCTTACGTTATATGCTATCAGGCATTATATTAAAAACCATAAAATGTTAAAAAGGTCTTTTCTCCGTCTACATATTTCGGGTCTGCCGAAACCTTCCTCAAGACAACATTCTTCCTCAAGAGTTGTCTTGATGAAGACTCAGGCGAGGCAGAAACATGCAGACGGCGAGAAGAACGTTTTAACTTTTTATGGTTTTCTGTATAACGCTTTTTAGCATATTACGTAAGATTATTGAATATGGGTGTTTTGATTATTTGTGTACAATTCTATATTACGAGTTAGAAAAAAAAGGTATGATTTAATTAAAACATATAACATTGCTATGGATTTAAAGAAGCATTAAAAAGTAATATGTTTGTATATAGAAAGTTAGAACTGTCAAATGTATGATGGAAAATGTTATTACTTTCTAGATATGTTTAATACTTTATTTCTTATCTGAAATTTGTTATAAAGGTCTGTCACAGAAAATATTTTCTTCTATAATGTAGAAAGAAAATAGTGCACTTCTTTACGAAGCAGTTAATAAATGTCAGAGTATAAGGACTTACAAAAGATTCTGAGTGCACTTTTTTACATTATGGCTTGAAAATGAAATAATAAAAAAGGAAACTTGATCTAATAGAAAACTCAAAAAGAGTTTAGAGTGGAATGTCACATTCACCTTGTATTTAATATAGATAAAATACTTATTAAAATTACTTAAAAAGGCATAAAATTTATTTAAAAACCATATGTAAAATTTGTTACATACATATTGCAATCTTAGCACCGAGATCTTTCAGTGACTAACGTGATCATTTTCAAGGGGGATGCCGTAACTGAAGTGTCACTTCTACTGTGTTGTTTTATATCAATTTTGAACAAGGACCAGTCTATTAATATGTAGGGTGTATATTAATTCTGTATGTTCAGATGCTGAATTCCTTGATATTTTCAAATTATTGATTATTTACATATTTCAATCTCAACTTCGAGATCTTTCAATCACTAACGTGATCGTTTTCAAGGGCGACCTTAACTGAAGTGTCGCTTCTACTATGTTGTTTTATATCAGTTTTGAACAAGGACCAGTCTATTAATATCTAGGGGTGTATATTGTTTTCGATTAACGCTTTTCAAACATTAGAAACAATACGTGATGCGCAAAAGTATTATTGTGATTTCAGGTCACTGAAAGTTCCATTCACTTTACGTTCAGGAGAAGTACATAAAGCGAATGATTTTTTCAAGAGCTTGAATTATTCATATGGGAAACAAGTTCTAAAACATAAAAATGTGATAAATCTGAAAAATGATTAATTACTTCGAAATCTTTAATAAAGTAGGATCATAATTAATGTGGTACTTTAAAACCCATAAATGTCTCCGTCTTCGGCATTGTAGCAGATATATTAAATAAAATTTAACATATGAATTTTCTGCTCTTATACAGCATATGTGGAATATCCAATCCTATATTACGAATAAAGAAAATATATTTCCTACTTAAAAAAAATAAAACTATTATAGCTTTAAAGAAATATTAAACATAAATATGCTTTGTTACATTCAGTCATACAAATCGCATTATTTTATTATTCGAAAGATATGTTAAACATTTTGTTCTTTATTTAAAAATGAAGATTTTAAAAAAAAAATCTTATAATGTACTTAAAACAAATAAATTATTATTGCTTTAAAAATGCAATATGAATTATTATATTTTTATACAGACAGGTTTGAAATTGTATAATGTCATTATTCAAGATATGTTATACATTTTATGTCCTATCTGCAGGATAGTATAAAGATTCATACCAAACAAGTAGAAAACTATTATCTTTTATAATCTATTTAAAACAAAATAATTATTATGGCATTGAAAAAGCAATATACATTAGTATGCTTTTATACAGACAGTCCGGTTTATAAATTATCTGATGGAAATATCATTATTCTTTAGACATGTTAAAAGTTTTATTTCCTATCTGTAGCTTTTATAAAGATTTATCACAGAAAAGCAGCAGAAAACTTTTTATATACGTATATAATCTGCAAAGGAAATAGTGCATTAATTTACAAAACAGTTAATAAATGGTAAAATTATAAGGACTAACAAAATAATCTGGAAATATTATTTTCCCATTGTCTCTTGAAAATAATAAAAAAGAAATCCCATTAGCTAAATCTGAAAAGAATTAATTTAAAATAAAATCCAACAGGTAAAACTGGAATGAAACTAAAATTTGCATTTTCTATTCAAAATCTTATCTACGAGAATAAATGTTTCCCTAATGCATCATAGGATTGCATCGGTTAAATGTTTTTGACATTTACTTAAGAATTCATTATTTTTGAAAGAAGCTCTTTCTTTGTATTAGTATTTTCCAGACATTATAAACAATATGTAAACTTCAACAGTATTATTTAGATTTCAGGTCAGTGAATCTTTCGTTCATTTTATGTTCAGATGAGGTTTAAGACTACGTCATAAACTGATCGCGATAAGAAGAGTCGTAGGTATCTAGAATATTTCGAGAAAGTTGAATCCATTGAGTCAATTCCTCTATTAACTTGTATTAATCATTTTTCATAAGTTTGAATTATGGGATAAATGTTTTATGACATTTAGGGGAGCTAGGGGATGAATGGAACAAGGGATGGATGGGACGTTCTCAATATTTCAGGCAATAAACTTTTTTTAGTTGCTTCCTATCCTCATAGATTTCACTACCATAGTGTGATTCAGAATCAAAAGCAAGACCCCATGGCTGTTTTCTTTTCCTTCAAGGTTGCATTTCCTGAAAACTCTGCTTAAAAGTAATTTTTTTTAACATTTGAATTTGCTTAAATATCTTATGCAATATAAACAATTAAGATATGTTGTAGTTGTTTATTTCAAGGCTCAATATTGGTAATTAATTTGAATGAATATTAACTATTGTGACAAAATAATTTCTAAGTCAAAATGGCTGACAATTAAATATATGCATCATGGTACATTTCAAATGGGGATGAATGGGACTGTCTCATTCGTCCCTAGAGGATGTTGAAAAACATATTTATTAACTAAATATTATTATATAGATTGATAAATTAATAATTTATGGTAATTATTCTTTTTACATCTCCTCTGCATTGTAGCCACCGTCTTCAGCCATTGAATGTTTATGTTTATGGGCCTTTTAATGCAAAGCTAAGATCAGTCCAAGATGATTGGCTGACAAATAATTCTGGAGAGCATATCCCAATTTATAACCTGTAAGCTTTTGCCAAGGAGGCATTTTTGTCAGCTTTTAGTACTAGCAATATAAACATAACCAGTGGTTATAGGAAAACTGCCATTTTCCCTTTTAACAGCAATACATTCATTGAAAGTGATTTTATGTCAGCTTATGAAACTGACAGACCACATTTAGAAGAACCAATAACTGAAAGTTCTAAAAATATAATTCATTAAAATATGTTCACAGTTAAAACATATAATATAAATAACAGTGTTTTCGTGCATAATTAAGTATGTTTTCACTTTTTAGATTACCAACACTGATATATAACAGCCATATAGGATTATATATTACAAATATAAGTTTATAATTATAAATTTTAATTTGGTAAAATTGAACACAGGGAGGAAAATATTTGTGTCCCATCCATCCCTGCTGTGGGGATGATTGGGACAGAGGGGAACTTTTTTAAATTTCATAATATATTTCTGTATAATAATAATCTGGAATAAATATTGTGCATAAGATGTAGTCAAACACCTAATGTACGAAATGTGATACATAATATATTGATAATAACTTAAATAAAATATTTAAAATAAATATATTTGTGAAAATGTCCCATTTATCACCAATCTCCCTTACTTAAAATCTCATTATTTTTGAATGGGTCTCTTTCTTTTTATTAGCATTTTTCAAACATTAGAAACAATATGTAAAGTTCAACAGCATTATTTTGATTTCAGGTCTGTGAATTTTTCGTTCACATTATGTTCAGATGCAGTCTAATAGGAGGAATGATTTTTCATGTGTTTGAATTATTTGATAAATGTATTATGGAGCTTACGTAAAATCTCATTATTTTTGAATGGATCACATTCTTTTTATTAGCATTTTCCAATCATTAGAGACAATATGTAATGTTCAAGAGTATTATTTTGATTTAAAGTCGACCAATATTTCGTTCACTTTATGTTCAGAAGAGGTTTAATGAGGGAAATGATTGTTCATGTGTTTGAATTATGGAATAAATGTATTATGATATTTAAAAATTCATTTTTTTTAAGAACCACTTTCTCTGTAGTAGCATTTTCCAACCATTACAAACAATATGTAATGTTCAACAGTATTATTTTGATTTCAGATCCGTGATTTTTTTGTTCACTTTATGTTCATTTGAGGATAATAAGAGGAATGTTTTTTGATCTATTTGAATTGTGCATATGAGGGGCAAATTGAAAAATATGAAAGCATGATTAATACAAAAAATGACCAGTTAATTTAAAATCTGAAAAGAAAGTATGGTCATAATTAAAATTTCACTTTGAAATACATAAATGTCACAAACAAATATCTTTAACATTATTACACATATATTAAATAATATTTAACCGGCAGAGCAAATTTTTTTCTAAATCAGGTGTGTAATATACAATCCTATATTACAATTTAAGAAAAGATATGGTCTAATTTAAAACAAATAATATTACTGTGGATTTAAGATATGGTCTAAATTAAAACAAATAATAATACTATGGATTTACAAAAGAAATTAAAAATTAATGTTTTTATATAGATGTTGGGGATTGTTATTTATATGATTATATGATGATAAATTATATGATTAAGATGTCATTATTTTCTTGATACGTTTAATACTTCAGTTCCAATATACAATTTGTTATAAAGATTAATCACAAAAAAAAAAAGAGGAAAAAAAATTCTTTCATAATGTAGAAAGGAAATAGTGCATTTGAATAGAACAGTTGATAAATGCAAAACTTTAAGAACTTATAAAACATTCTGCGAGCATTTCTTTCATATTATAGCTTGAAAATAGAAAAGAAAAACTTTATTAGCTAAACATGAAAAGTTTTAAAGTAAAATAAAATGTTTTCCTATAGGAATTCAGCAAGACTAGTATGAAAAGCAAAATATGCATTTTCAACTTCAAATCTTATCTGAGAGTATAAATGTGTCCCTAATGGGACCTAGGATTGCAAGGGATAAAAATATTATGACATTTCAGTTAAAAACTCATTATTTTTGAATGAATCTTTTCTTTGTATTAATATTTTACGTGAACATTTTACAAACAATATTTAATGTATGATAACAGCATTTTGGTATCAGGATAGTAAATGTTCCGTTCAATTAAACCTTTGTGGAGCTTTATAATCAAACGGTTTTTCATGTGTTTGAATAATGTATAACTGAATTAAAGTACAGAAATAGGACAGCATAATAAGTCTTAAATATTATCAATTAATTCAAAATTTTGAGTCAAATATGATCACAATTGGAAGTTGCACTTTGAAACCAATAAATGGGTAAGTTGTTATGGCATATGTATTGAATGTAGTATTGTTAGTATTTAAATTTACTATTTTTATAGAGCATACAAATCATCTTTAACATTATCGAATCCGTAATAAATAATATTTAGCCTATTCGTTTTCGGTATTTATACAGTATACGATATAACAAAGGGTCAGTCGTTATAGCATATATATTGAATGTAGTATTGTTAGTATTTAAATTTACTGTTTTTATAGAGCATACAAATCATCTTTAACATTATCGAATGCGTAATAAATAATATTTAACCTATTCGTTTTCTGTATTTATACAGTATACGATATAACAAAGGGTCAGTCGTTATAGCATATATATTGAATGTAGTATTGTTAGTATTTAAATTTACTGTTTTTATAGAGCATACAAATCATCTTTCACATTATCGAATACATAATAAATATTATTTAACCTATTCGTTTTCTGTATTTATACAGTATACGATATAACGAAGGGTCAGTGGTTATGGCAGATATATTGAATGTAGTATTGTTAGTATTTAAATTTACTGTTTTTATAGAGCATCCAAATCATCTTTAACATTATCGAATATATAATAAATAATATTTAGCCTATTCGTTTTCTGTATTTATACAGTATACGATATAACGAAGGGTCAGTCGTTATGGCATATATATTGAATGTAGTATTGTTAGTATTTAAATTTACTGTTTTTATAGAGCATCCAAATCATCTTTAACATTATCGAATATATAATAAATAATACTTAACCTATTCGTTTTCTGTATTTATACATTATACGATATAACGAAGGGTCAGTCGTTATGGCATATATATTGAATGTAGTCTTGTTAGTATTTAAATTTACTGTTTTTATAGAGCATCCAAATCATCTTTAACATTATCGAATATATAATAAATAATATTTAACCTATTCGTTTTCTGTATTTATACAGTATACGATATAACGAATTAGGAAAAGATATGGTCTACTAAAACAAATAAAATTACAATGGCTTTAAAGAAATATTAAACAATATTATGTTTTTCTACACACAGGCAGGATTATAAATTATATGATGTCATTATTTTTCATATATGGTAAAAGTTTTATTTCCTGCCTATACAGGAAAGTCTACCAGTCTATTGTTATAAAGATTTATCACAGAAAAGCAGAAAAATATTTTACTTTATAATGTGCAAAGGAACTTTATAATGTGCTTTTATTAACGAAGCAGTTAATAAATGTCAAATTACAAAGACATATAGTAAAATCTTGAACTATTATTTTCACATTATGGCTTGAAAATAAAATTATAAAAATAAAAACTTGTTTATATAACCCTTTATATATTGAATAATCGTTAGTATTTAAATTTTCTGTTCTTATACAGCAGATAAATATATTTAAAATTATCGAATACATAATAAACTATATTTAACATATTCATTTTCTCTTTTTATACAATATATATGTGATATTATGAAACTATCTAACGAATTAAGAAAAGATATGCTCTACCTAAAATAAGTAGCAACACTAAGATTTTAAAGAAACACTAAACTTTAATATGCTGTTAGATACACACAGTTCGGATTATAAATTATATGATGTCATTATTCTTGATATATGTTAAAGGTTTTATTTCCTGTCTACAGTTTGTTATAAAGATTTATCCACAGAAAAGCAGAAAAATATTTTCTTTTATAATGTAGAAAGGAAATAGTGCATTTATTTACGAAACAGTTAATAAATGTCAAAGTACAAAAGACTTACAGAAGATTCTGGAAGCATTCTTTTCACATTATGGTTTCAAAATAAAATGATAAAAAAAGAAAAAAAAAAAGAAAGTTATTAGCTAAACCTGAAAAGTTTTAATGTAAAATGAAATGTTATCCTAAAGGCATTCCGTGAAAGTAGAATGAAAAGTTAAATATGCATTTTCTATTCAAAATCTTACTTTAGGGAATAAATGTTTCCCTAATGTATCATAGGATTGCATGGGATAAAAGTATTATGACATTTTTAAATAACTTAAAAGATCATTTATTTTGAGTAAATATTTTCCTTTGTATTAATAGTTTTATGCGAACATTTTCTAAACATTTGAAAGAATATGTAATATGTAGAAGTACTTTTTCGGTTTTATTTACTGAAAGAATAGTGGATCATAAGTCGAATATTTTTTTCATGTCTTTTATTTATGAATATGTGAAGCAAATTTAAAAAATCTAGAAATATGATAAAGTTGAAACATTTTTAATTAGTTTAAAAAGGGAGCTAAGCTTTATTAATTGGCAATTTTTGGTCAGGAGCCATATAAAAAATTTATTTTTGGGTGAATGTTTTCTGTGTATTGATATTTTTACGTGAACATTTCCAAACATTCGAAAGAATATTTAATGTATATTAGTACATTTTAGGTTTCAGTTATTGAAAGAATAGAAATTGATAGGCAATTTTTTTCATGTGTTTTAATTATGCATATCTAAAGCAAATTGAAAAATCTGAATAAGTGCATACTTGCAAACCCTACTGTTTTACACGGGAGAAAGAACATTCCTGGAACCAGAAAATTTATTTGATAAATCTATTTAAGAAGGTTCTTAAACAAAAGAATTTCGCAAATAAGTGTGAAAAACATCTAATTAGACTAAGGACGGTTTTAAATTTCACTGATTGTCATGTTTTCAATTAGAGTGCATAGAAACTTTATTTTTGATGTAATTATTGTTTGTATGATATTTTTACACAGACATTGTCTAAACGTTTGACAGAATATTTAATGTATAACATTACTTTTTTTATTTCAGTCATTGAAAGCATGAACGTTTATAAGGCAGATTTTTGTTCATGTGTTTTAGTTATGCATATATGAAGGAAGTCGAAAAACATGAAATTTTGATAAATGTGAAAAATGTTTAATAATTCTAAAGATGAAAGTATATTTTATTAACTGGCTTGTTTTTTAACAGAAATCATATAAAAATTTAATTTTTGAGTGAATATTTTTTTCTATTAATATTTTTACGGGGACATTTTTTAAACATTTGAAAGAATATTTAATGTATGGTAGTGTTTTTCTAGTTTCAGTTCTGAAAGAATGTAGTTTCATAAGGAGAATATTGGTTTTAATTATGCATATGTGGAGCGCATTAAGTAAATTTAATCAGTGTGAAAAATATTAATTTGTCCAAAGAAAGAAAGGAATTTTAGTAATTGGCATGTTTATGATCGGGGGGTCGTATAAAAATTTTAATTTTACACAACCTTTTGATGTCCTTTTAAGGATATAGAAATACTATACCTAATTGATCTATACCTTTATCTAATCTAATACTATATCTTATCAATCTTTCTTTTTTTTTTTCAATAAAATTGAGTATTTTACTTATTGATTGTATTGTCGAATTTTAATTTCTTTACAACCATTCCCGTGAAACACCGCAATAAATTTCATTGAGTTTTAAATGTTTCAATATATGTGATCAAGTAGAAGATCTAATCGCATTGTTCACCAAGCTGTCTGTTTCGCATGACGTAAGTGGCATTTTTTATATTTTAAAAGATGCTGAAAAAGAATATGGTATAAAAAATATTCCATCATCTATCGATTTGGAAAAAGAATATATACAAAGGAACAATTCTAATTTTAATAAATTTTTGCATTGAGCCGTACAACATTTGAATTTTGTCATTTGAATTTATAATAAAATAGGTTATTAAATAAACAATTACATAGCTGAAAAGTAAAACTACAATAAATTTACAGTGTCAAAAACATTAATGAGTAATTTTATAAACATAACTGAAATTTAATATGAAAATTCTTGAAGGTCTTGTAAGCAAAATTACCAAACTAAAATTTGTTTCTACTCTCTTGTTACATATTCTATTGAGATTTTTCAATATTTACGACAGTAAAAAATTACAACTTTATTTATTTTTTAGAAATATTAAAGAATAATTTTATAAACGTAAATGGAATTTAGTATGGAAATTCATAAAAAGACTTATATGTAAAATTACCAAAGTAAAATTTATTTTTTCACACTTGATATATATTCTATTGTGGTAACAAGTAAGATATGTTTTTGTAGATAATATGCAATTAAAATGATAATGTAATACTATCATAATTGGTATACAAATGCCCATACAATGTCTTAAAAACGGAAGGTCATTGAAAATTTATAAAAAATTTTTATTTTTCAGCACCTTAAAATCTAAAGGAAACAGTGTTATTCAGTTTTGTTTAAGAGTGTTATTCAACACGAAATTACCTGACTTATTTGTTTATAATCCATATAATTCAATGTAAAGATTAATTTATTGTTTTCACTACCAGGCAGGAAAATAGTTTAATATATATATATATTTTATTATCATTTTTATTATAATTTTATTTTTACAGTTATCCTATTATAAACTTCTTCCGTTTTATCAATGACTGATGGGATGTATACGTCATCTTTTTTATATAAACGTTGTTTGTGTAAGTATTGTCTGCAGCTAGCTAAAGCTGCATGCTCCTAGGTTTCATGGCCTCCGAATTCATGTAAGTTTCTTTTTCTTACTTTCCGCGTTTGGCAACACACAGTGTTCTGTTTTGTTTCTTGTTTTTTTGGAATGTGAAAAATGTTGTAGAATAAGCCGTGTGATGGCTTGCTTTTTGTTGTTTGTGAATAAACCGCTATTACAGTCCATTTTGTGTTTTTAGTTAAGAACCAGCCGTGTGTGTGTGTAGTAAAAAACGCAAAAACATTCTTGGTCCGTCGAGCCGGAGCGCTAGTGAAAAAAAAAAGAAGTGTAGAATCGAACATTTTTCTGAACTGTCGTGATGTCGTTTTGTGGCGAAGGATTACCTCACCTTCTGAGGTAAGTTAACTTTGAACATTATATTTCGTGTGTAAAAATAATTTGCTATTTAAAACTGTAGAATTGTAATGAGAATAATAGTTTAGATTTAAACTGAATTTCGTATTAACATATTTTAGAACTACTTTTGGGTTTGATTTAAGTAAAAATGAGTGAACTAACAACTTTTAAAACAAAAAGAACTGCTCCACGGAGAAGTGTAACGAATTATATTAAGAAAATCGAAAGTATAATCGCAGTTGGTGAGATTAATTTAACAGAATTAGAAGAAAATATTGAACTGTTAAAACAGAAAGAATTGGAACTAAAAAAACTTGATAGGGAAATCGAAAGTTTAATTACAGAATCGAAACAATTAAAGAGTGAGATAGATAGCGCACAGGAAATTTCAGATAAAATTGATTTGTGGAAATTTAAAGGTGAGAAAGTATTGAAAATCGAAAATGCTAAGTTAAGTAAGAGTGAAAATAAATCTGATATTGTAATTTCAGAAAACATTTTTGAGAATATTAAATTACCTAGGTTGTCATTACCTACTTTTGGAGGCAATATCACTGAATGGATAGCTTTTAAAGATATTTTCAATGCATGCGTAAACAGTAATACGACTATATCTAATGCTCAAAAATTGCAGTATTTGAAGGCTTCATTGAAAGGTGAAGCGTATCGCGTCATTCAGTCTATTCAAATTTCAGATTCTATTTTGAAATTGAATGGAATCTACTAGACGAAAGATATTCAAATAAGAGAGAACAAATGTTTGCATATATTAAACGATTTCTAAGTTTACCAGCAATTCAAACAGAATCAGCTATTGCTATTTTAAATCTAGTTGATATCATTAATGAAGACATTTGCTCGTTAGAAGTATTAAACCAAACCATTGACAAATTTGGTGATACATTAATGACTTATTTAATTTTGCAAATATTGGATCCTTCTACAAAATTGTGGTGGGAACGTCAGCTTAAAAGCAATGAAATTCCGAAACTTAAGAACTTAATTGAATTTCTTAAGAATTACGCAAGAGCTCTTTAAAATAGCAAGTTAGTGGTAAATAAGGTACCTAAATCTGTATTTCCAAATAAGAGTAATGCTTTTGTAGCTACTTTGGATTGTGGTTACTGTATAGAAGAACATAGTTTAGCTAAATGCTCGAGATTTCTTAATTTGCCTGTTCAACAACGAGTAGATTTCGTAAAACATAAGCATTATTGCTTCAATTGCCTATCTAATATGCATTTTCTCAATAAATGTAAGAGTCTAAATACGTGCCATCATTGCTTTAAGAAACATCATAGTATTTTGCACATGGTAAATAATTCAAGGAATAAGACTCAGACGAATAGAATGTCCCCACACGCACAAGAATTTATCCCTAAAAAAGTTGAGTCAGCGAGTGATAATGTTTCGTCTACAGTCTGTGTCTCTCATTATGAATCAAACACAAACAAAAGAGTCATATTTTGTTGTGTACCGCATTAATAAAAGTTCAAAATTGTCAACAAAAATTTGTAAAATGCAGATGTTTATGTGATACAGGCTCTCAGAGGTCATTTATTTCTAGAGAATGTGTAAAGAAATTAGGATTAAAGGTAAAAGATAGCTCTATTTCTGTGTCATGTTTGGGAACATTTAATACTGTGAGTAATAGGGAAGTCGATTTATTATTCACTTCTCACTTCAAAAGTGATCTTAGAGTATCAACATCAGCATTCGTAATGGATAAAGTGAAGATAACATTCCCTATGTGTCTTTACCTTCAGTCATTTGCGTTAATTTAAGTGATTTAACGTTAGCTGATCCATTGTTTTACAAGTCACAAATAATTGACATTTTATTTGGTGTAAATGTATTTATACTTTTAATGACTGGGGAAATTGTCAAACGTGAACCTAACCTTCCATTTGCCTTAAATTCGAGACTTGGGTGGATAATTTCGTGTACTACAAATTTTGAAACGCTGGCAACTGATCCAGTACATGTAAATCATTTAAGTACAAAAACTGACGAGTTAGTAAATTCATTCTGGGAATTAGAAAAAATTCCAAATGTGCAACCTTTAACAGTTGAAGAAAAACATTCTGAAAAACATTTTGAGAGTTCTCATTTTAGAGAAAAATCAGGCCGCTATTCAGTCGCATTACCATTCAAACAGGATCGAGATATTTTAGGTGATTCGCGCCAAATGGCGCACAGAAAATTTCTTTATCTTGAGAAAAGACTAATATCCATGCCAGAAATTTACAACCAATATGTTCAATTTATGAAAGAATATTTATCTCTGGGCAACATGGACTTTGTTTCGAATACAGATCGTGAATTAGAAACTAAACATTATTAGATCCCACACCACTTCGTCTTAAACAATTCTAATTTAACTACCAAATTAAGAGTAGTTTTTGATGCGAGTGCTAAAACAACAACAGGTGTTTCTTTAAACGGCACTCTAATGGTAGGTCCCAAAATACAAGATGATTTAATTTGCATTTTATTAAGGTTTAGATTTCATAATATTGCCATAACAGCTGATATAAGAATGATGTATTGGCAGGTAAAAATTCATGACAATGATAGGGATTTTCAGAGAATATTATGGAGAGATAGTCCAGATAAACAAATACAAGTCTTTCGCTTAAATACTGTAACGTATGGAACTGCTGCTGCTCCAAATCTTGCAACTAAAGCTTTGAGTCAGTTAGCAATGGATGAGGGTCTTAATTTTCCAAAAGCTTAGTCTATAGTTTTAAGAGATTTTTATGTAGACGATGTTTTAACTGGTGTTGAGAATAGTCAGGAAGGTACTGAATTGATATATGATTTGCAAAAAATGCTAAAAAAAGGTGGGTTTGAGCTACATAAATGGTCCACAAATGAACCATCACTATTAAAAAATGCTGGGTTAGCAAACACAATTAGCGATAATATACATATTTTAGTGGGCAATAAGGCCACAAAAGTTCTAGGAGTGGAATGGCATCCTGATAATGATATGTTCAAATGTAATTTCAGTGATATAAATTATCAAGGTGTCCCTACTAAAAGAATTATTCTGTCATTTGTATCAACGCTGTTTGATCCATTGGGGTGGATTGCACCTTTTGTGATTCTAACTAAAATGATCCTTCAAGAACTGTGAAAATTACAATTATCATGGGATGACCCAGTACCAGCAAATATTGACCAAAAGTGGAAAATTTTGTGCCAAGAAATCAAACTCTTAAATTCCATATATATACCTAGAAAAGTAATCTTGTCCAATTATTCTCGATGTGAACTTCACGGATTTTGTGATACGTCAGAAAAGGGTTATTCAGCAGTTATTTACCTTAAAACTTGTGATAACTCTAACATTGATGCAAAACTTTTAACAGCTGAAACTCGCGTAACACCACTAAAACCTGTCACGATTCAAAGACTTGAATTATGTTCTGCAGTATTACTGGCACACTTAATACAGGCAGTCAGAGCTGCATTACATATAAAACCTGATTCTGTGCACGCATGGAGTGATTCACAAATTGTATTGTCATGGCTAAGATCAAATCCTAAAAGATGGCAAGTATTTGTAGCCAACAGAGTATCTGAAATCCAATCCATTTTACCAGCTGAGAATTGGAACCATGTGGACGGAAAAGAAAATCCTGCTGATTGTGCATCACGTGGGTTACTTCCTGCAGAACTACTGTCCCATGACTTGTGGTGGAACGGCCCACTATGGCTAAGAAGCAGTGAGGTTCCCCTGCATGAACCTATTCGCATAAATGAAGAAGAATTACCAGAAGTACGTAAAACCTTATCAATTGTAGCTTCTGAAACTGTAAAAGAATTTGATATTATATCAAAAATATCTTCGTTTTCCAAGTTGCAACGCATATTTGCTTGGATATTGAGATTAATCTCCAATTCAAAGGTAACACGTGTAGAAAGAAATACATCCTTTTTATCAAGCAGTGAAACTCAAGCCGCAACACACTGCATTATTCGGATAGTTCAACAAGTGAACTTCAGTAAGGAACTTCAGTGTTTAGAAGCTGGAAAAGAACCACCTGCAAATAGCAGTCTCATGTGCTTGTGTCCAATTTTAGATGATAACAAAATATTAAGAGTAGGAGAAAGATTGAAAAACGCACAGCTGTCGGGGAATGAAAAGCACCCAATCTTATTACCATCAAAGCACCATGTGACTAAGATCATAATTAAACCTTATCATGAAAAATACTTACATGCAGGTCCAGAACTTCTTCTTTCTTTAATTAGACAGCAATTGGAAAATGGTAAGAGTTTGTGTTACGTGTTGCAGATATAAAGCCGAAACTGCAAAACAAATAATGGCTGATCTTCCAGCATCCAGAGTAACACAATCACAACCCTTTCATCGAATTGGAACAGATTTTTCAAGACCATTCATGATTAAATATCGTGCAGGACGCGGAGTAAAATCATTTAAATCATATGTGTGTGTATTTGTCTGCTTCGTCATCAAAGCAGTCCATCTTGAAGTCGTCGAAGATCTTTCAACAAAGGCATTCTTAAGTGCATTAAAACGATTTATTGCAAGAAGAGAGAAACCTTCCGAGATTTTTAGTGACTGTGGAACCAACTTCAAAGATGCAGAAAAAGAAATTAACAAATATCTTTTGCAGTGCAAGCAGAATGAAGAAATTCGCAAAATTTTGTCGTCCAATAGTGAAACTGTGTCTTCTTCCTATCGAAACTAAAAACTGTGAACTGTTTAATATTTTTCTATTTATTTTTGCATTAATTTGTTTGTGTTATTAATTGTTTTTTCATTATAGTAAGAAATTGTAAGCAACTAACCACTTGTTGAAATCCCAGGGGATTTCAACGGGGGCCAGAATGTTTGTGTAAGTATCGTCTGCAGCGAGCTAAAGCTGCATGCTCCTAGGTTTCATGGCCTCCGAATTCATGTAAGTTCCTTTTTCTTACTTTCCGCGTTTGGCAACACACAGTGTTCTGTTTTGTTTCTTGTTTTTTTGGAATGTGATTGTTGTTTGTGAATAAATCGCTATTACAGTCCATTTTGTGGTTTTAGTTAAGAACCAGCAGTGTGTGTGTGTAGTAAAAAACGCAAAAACGAACGTAGTCACTGTAATCGTAGAAAATAATCAAAATTAACTTTACTCTACGCAGAAAATACATTGACGCTTATCCACTATAAAAATAAATATATGTATAGTGTTTGTACTTCAGTTAATAGTCTTTAGATGGCAGCACTAAAAATTGAAAATGTGTCTGCATGGTAATGTCATCTATATGCCTTATTTTTTATTGTACAGTAGTTAATCTCTGAATGTAATGTGTGTTCTGTGAATGCGATGCCTTAATGTTTGGATATTAAACCTCTAGTTAAAACGCCTCACTCGTGTATTTCCTTGAAGTATTTAGCTATTTTAATTAATTAATCCTCAAGATATTATAAATGGCGACTGTGGAAAATTTATATATTTTATCACAAGAATTATTTTAAAAAGAAGTCATTAATAGAACAAAATGGCATTTTATGCTCTCTTTTACACTTTTGTTACCTTAAAGTATTTTAAACTTGATTCATATGGCTCTCTTAAGATATGATATACATTTTACTCATATACTGGGAGTTGTAGTTGTCAACAACTGGGTATCCCATTGAAGAAATAAACTGTTTCACTGTTTCACTGCTTTATTTTAGCTTTTGTTATGGAATTACGTCATATTATACACTATTAAATGTGTAATGTAATTTTATTTCTCGCACAAAACTCATCATTTATAGCTGCGGTAAGTGTACATTTTCTTCTTTTCTGAGTAGAATAGTCTTTTCTGAGTATTATAATGTTTGATAACTTTAAGGAGTTTAATGATTCGATTGAAACGTTCTCAGCTTATGTTCAAAGGTTGAAACAGTTTCTTATGTTGTATGAATGTTAAAGAATAAAAAAAGCTTCCTGTCATTATTTCTTGCATGGGTCCGAAATTTTATAATTTACTATGCGATTTATTTTTTCCTAAAACTTCTGAATTATTGAAATATGAAGAGATTGTTGATCTTCTGCTGAAACACTTACACGGACAAAATTTGCCAAAGAATTAAATTTCGTAAATGTTACCAAAATGAAAATGAATCTATACAAGAATTCTCTGCTAGATTAAAAAATCGAGAACTTTTTGTGATTTTTCTGGTGATACATTACATGAAAATTTTTGGAACAAAATACTTCTTCTTTTTTAGTTATTAGTTCTAGGACATTTGCAACAAATGTCCTTAGAGGTTTAAAAAATGAAACTATTCAAAGTAAATTAATAACGCAGGTTGATGATTTAAATTTTAGAAAAGCTGCAATTATACAAAATGCTGAAATTGATCGAAAGTATAAATGTAAATAAATTTGAATATATTAAAAATGTACAATCTAACAAATTTCAAAATAATTCTTCAAAACAGAAAATCAGCAATCATGCAAATTATGAAAATTAGAGAAATTCTGAGGTAAATAAAAATAAATTGAAATGTTATCGAAGTAGTAATGCGTCACATCTAATGTATGTATATATATTAATTTTATTTGCAACAAATGTAAAAAAAAAGAGGCCATTTGAGTAAAGTGTGTAAAAGTAAAAATAAGAAAACAAATGGATGTATTGCATATAGTTGATATTTTATCTTTGCGTCATGATAAAGTTACTACTCCCGTAAAAGTGTCTGTTTCAATTGCAAATAAAGCAAAATCTGAAATAAAGTTAGATACCGGCCTCCGGAATTTCTTCAGTACCTGTTAGACGTTTTCGCAGAATTTTCCCAAATTACAAAAATTTTCCACCAGATGTTCAGTTTAGAACCGCAACAGCGAAAATTTTTACACCTGTTGGGAATGTAAATGTAGACGTTTCTTATGAAGACGAAATTAAAATATTAAATTAAATTTGATTAAAGAAGATAATTTTCCATTATTATTTGGAAGAGATTGGATTTCTGAATTTAATATTCCCCCTCCCCGCCTAATTTTAAAATCTCTGCAAAAAAATTATTTTTTTAAACATAATATTGAATGCAATTACATTTTTGCATAATTAAAAGCTTTATATTATTGTTTTCAAATAAATCACAAAAGTAAACAAACCGTATATTTTCTCTAAAAGAGTTCATAAAAACAAACGGTTCTGCTTAGAATAATTAAATGTGATTTATTTGTATGATCTTTGTGTTTGCATAAGCTTAAAGTCTAATTCACAAAAGTAAGTTACATAAGAATTTTTTCAAAGTGAGCGTGTTTGCATTTTTTGTAATTTTTGACGCTTTTCATAACTATTGTTGTTATGTATTCCTGTTAACGAGATTACGTGAACCTAAAACTTGTATACATTTTTCTACAGTCGATAGATTATATATATATATATATATTTTAAAGAATGAGTTGATATTGGTTCACCGAGTCCTTCAATATGGAATAAAAATAAATCTTTCTGGTGGCAGGTCTCAGCAAGGCTTACATTGCGTTTGAATTCGGATGTGTCACTGATACAAACTACCTACTGTCGTGTGTATTGGTATATAAACACGTACTTTGCATTTTTGTGAATCAGTTTTTATTTTTTTTCAGTATTTTTAACAAAGAATAACGCTTGGAATCCAATGCCATTGTTGTATACGCTGGCTTGACGAATTAGAGATAACAACTTTAATTATAACCTAGAGTTATTTTACAACTACGCAAAAATTGATGAGATGAGTAGGATTATGTAGTTTTTATAAACTACTGGAATTAACTAGACTGATTTACAGAAAATAAATCAAAATAATTCAATCAATTTTTATTCGTACAGTTTTTAAAGCATTTAACCCTCTAACACCCATAAGTAAACGTCACATATTTTTTTTACAAATTCCTATGTTGTATTGTTTCACTAAAGTAAAAAATGTCCAGACTGGGGATAGAACCCGGAACCTTTTTAGTATTGCCCACCAATGCTCTACCATTTGGAGCTACCCAGACGACATTCAGTCCAGCATTTTCTCACTCTTATGTATTGGCACGGTTGCGACTTTGCAGCGCAAGGTGGATTAGTTAACCATGAGCACATCTTCAGTGGCATGCATGAGACGCATTAAACCCAGTATTGGTGAGTATATATGTGCTAATTAAACTTTCCTGGAGATTATTTATATAACAAAGGATATGAATTATCACTTACTACTCAGCGTGCTCAGTTTAATTCGTCTCATGTATGCCACTGAGGATGTGTGCTCGCTCATGGTTGACTTCCCACCTTCTGCTGCAAAGTCGCAACCGTGCCAATACATAAGAGTGAGAAAATGCTGGTCTGGATAGCTCCAAATGGTAGAGCATTGGTGGGCAATACTAAAAAGGTTCCGCGTTCTATCCCCAGTCTGGACATTTTTTCACTCTGTTGGTTATACACTGAGTAGTAAGGGATAATTTATATCCTTTGTTATATAATGATAATTTGTTTAATAAATTCATTAGTTCATGGTTTTTATCAAGCGTAAAACCAAACGGTGAATTTTCAATAATCAGGGGCCCACGCCAAATACTATTGATACGGAAATTGTTTGAAAATACATGAATTGCAGTTATGAAATTGGCGTAATCGTTAAGATAAACATTAAATGCTTATATATATATATATATATATATATATATACTCTTTTTTGTAGATTAAACATGAAAAAATACACGTTGAGAAGTGCAATATAAATCCAACGTTATCTGTTATTTTTATTAAGTTATTAATGGATGACAAAACGGTCTATACTAATAATGCTAAATAGGCTATTTTGACGTACCTGTTCTCAGAATCTATAGTAAATATAACCTCAAATTTTTTTTATCAAACGCATGTTTTATATCGTGCTAAAATAATCTTTTTATGGGAAAAAGTATCTTTTTTTTAATAATGTGTTCGTATTCGTATATATAATTAGTTTGTATATGACTGTGTTTGTATGTAATTAGCTTGTATATGAATGCATTTGTATGTAATTAGTTTGTATATGCTTGTAATGAATAATCAAAACGCATACTTATTAGCCATAAAAAATTAAAAAAAAAAAACTACTTTGACTAAAAAAAAAAAAAAACCTATTTCACTAAATACTTAGACACTAAACTAGTTAAAATTCACATGTGCAAAATATTATGCAGTAAGTCTTCAGAAAAAAATTGTGAAAATGTATTTTAATGTCTCCCCTTTAAGAAGGAATAGCACTGTTATAGTTTTAATTATATTCATAATTATGGTAATTATTATTCTTAAATTAGGCCTACAATTTTTACTAGATATATAAATATTTAACGTATTCTTGAGAATTTGCAAATAATTTAAACAGAGTTGAATATTTAATGCAAACAAGGTCAAGAGTATTTTTTAAATGTAAAATGAAATATTTCTCATGAGTAAAATAAATTTCAATAAATAAAATGAACGTAACAAACTTTTGAATTTAAATAATATTGTTTGAAAATATTAAATTATACTGAATTGATTTAACAAATGTATCCATTTATTTATTGCAAAAATCCCAAAGATTTCGAATCACGAAAGGGAAGTACATAAGTTGGATATCCCATGACGATGATACAATGCTTTTCTAGGAATAAAATATTGCTTTTCTCTGTGGAGAAGCAAAAGAGAAATAGGTTTTCACAGAAATACATGGAATGCATTTTTCTTTATTGAAAAATAATTTCGAACTCGTCTTTATCCATCATAAAATACACGCTATGGTAAAATTATATTATCATGCTAAATTTTAATAAATTTTCTCAAATAATACTTATAATCAGTCAAAAATAAAAAGAAAACATCCCATACGTTTTAATCACCAAACAAAGTCAC
Organism: Maratus michaelseni; assembly: GCA_963931845.1. Classification (NCBI taxonomy): domain Eukaryota; kingdom Metazoa; phylum Arthropoda; class Arachnida; order Araneae; family Salticidae; genus Maratus; species Maratus michaelseni. The sequence continues at coordinate 165,152,860 of OZ007592.1, read as the reverse complement.
AAAAAAAACTCCTTCCGGCCTCTACCGTGAGGAAAAGGTAGCTTTCATAGTCCATGTTTTTAAAAATTGTACTCAATTTACTCAAACAACCGAAGCTAAAACGCTTGGAACCCGCTTATAGAAGATTCAATCCCTGTTTTCGTTAATACTGAATTATAATGCGAATTTCAGCATGAAAGTTACAGAAAAACAAAAATGAGATTGTTTTAAAATGTCAGCCACCTTAGAATTTCAAACTGCCATATCTCAGCTATTTGTTAAGATAAAACCAAAACAAAAAATGTTCCGGAATCTTTGTATCACGATCTAAGACTTAACGGAAACAACTTTCTCAATTTATAATTTTTAAACGTCTTTTTGAGTTAAAAAGAATAAAATAACTGGCCGCCATTTTGAAACAAGATGGCGGATGAAGCTGGCCAACGAACGCGGTTCAGACCATGTTATGTTCTGTACACATGATCAGTCACATTCATATCGGTTCATAAATACGAGAGTTACCGCATAACAAATATCAAATTGTTTCAAAATCTCAGCCATCCTAGAATTTCAAACTTCCATATCTCAGCCATTTTTTTAAGATAAAGCCAATACAAAAAATGTTCCAGATTATCATTATACTGAAATTGCACCAAACTCTACAATGTTTAATAAGCATATCTGATTTTTATATTATATTTGACTTTGTCGGTTAATTTTACCGTAGGCTACCAAACGGGAGGTCAATCGGTTAAAAAATTTATGAATTACGAAAGTTTAAAATTTGGAACTCCTAATCCTAAATTCAGTTGTAATCGTGGCATAACAGATAGCAAGTACTTTGCGCTATTTTTGGATTCGCATCCTTAAAGCTACTAGAAATTAATTTCTGTTATAAAAATGCATGGTTTACAATCATAATGTTTTCAAAAAAATCATTTTTAAGTTAATTTTCGAAAAATATATAAACTGTAACGTATGATTTTTTTTAACAAAAACCAATTTCTAAAAGCTTTTAATATGTGAATCCAAATTACAGCTCATTTCGCCAAGTAGATTTTAAGTTATGCGCATTGTAATCTGTTATGCAACGATTACAAATCAATTCAACATTAAGAGTTTCAAAGTTAAACATTCATAATGTCTGAACTATTTGACCGAATGACCCCGCTTGGAATTCTAAGTCAAAATTTACTGTAAAATCCAAATATGATGTCAAAATTCTGTCTTCGTATTGACAATTTCTGAGTTTGGTACAATTTAAGTATGAAGATGACCCCTAAAGCATATTTTCGTTTATGATAAATTGAAAAAAAAATTCCAGTCGAATGGCTATTTCTGTTCTTTTCTTTTTTTTATGTGACAATTTCGAGATTAGAATGTATAGGATGTTTCTTTGTTTTTCTTTGGCCGACTATACGTACAGTTTAAATCATACAAAACAATTACATAAATTAAAATTAAAATTTGATTTTATCGAGTCTATTTTTTAAAGGGCAATATCGTTTTTTCATAAGCACAATGCTAATGGATTTTCAACGAATTCGCAAATATAACACTATAGTTTGAAGTTTGAAAATAAACTTGAATGTTAAAATCTACTCTATTAATACATTTTAGGAGAAAAGACAGACCTTTTTTCATAATTTTGTTAATGATTATGAACTTTACCATGGACATATCTAAAATGCTTCTGAAATGGGCCAATTAATCCAGACAGTTCATTTTGAACAAAATATGCAAATTTCTCTTCGCATCATATCATATTACTGCTTCATCTTTGGAAATACATTGGAAAACTAGTGATATTCCAATTTGTAACAAGAGTTGTTCATAGCATGGTCCTTACTTCTCATTCAGGTGTCACATGGTCTGATTACAAGTATGAAAATGGAATTTAGTTCCTTCTCTTCTCTGTTTTTTCCCCCCCAAATTAATCAATTTAAATAAAGATATATTTATTTCGTAAAGGATTGAGGGTTCATATGCAGGGTTTTGGCTGATGTCCTTTAATGGACAAAACAAAATAAACATAAACGATATACAGTAGTGTACACAATTATTGAAACATTTAGACCAGGGTTCGTTGATATATATCAATGGATATATATCATGATATCTATCATGATATATGTCCGATATTTATTTTGAAAATATCAAGATTTTTTATATTTTCAACATTTTTATATTTGATGTTTATTTTCCAAATATCAAGAGGTGTGTTATGTTCAATATTTCATATTTATTTTCAAAATATCACTGTGCAAGTTATTTTTGATATTTTAAGTCGAAACAAGTGTAAATAAAATTTTCAACTGATATTGACTGCGTCATTCTGTAGATAAAGAACATTTGTCTCTGACAGTGACTTTTCTAGCTAAAGAAACAACAAAAATCTTATCCAAGCTTTGCTCGATGTTTTTATTTTTAAATGTAGATTATATGGGACTAATAAGTATGTGGGACATAACTAATTTAGGACAGATATAGAAAGATACACTGTCTAATTTAGATAATCAGTTCTATACAGCTTCATTAGAAAAGAATCAATTTCTGGTTTTGGTGTTGTTGAGCTTAAATTGTACATGTTAAGAAATAAAAAGTAAATAAGTTTACATTTATGTTTAAATTTTTCAATTAAGAAAAAATATTTTGTATTCAATTTTTTGTTTTATAAATTTCTGATTTCTTGAAAATTGATACTGAATCTTATAGTTGTATTTTAAGTGTATAAAGCAAATTGTTTCTGTTTTGTTGATTAATTGATCTTCAATTTTGTTCACAGCGAAAAATAAAAGAAGAAAAGGGGGGGGGGGGAGCTTTTTTAGTATATTGTTTAAGTTTTCATGTTAAGTGCAATAAAATTTTAGTTTCTAATTTATATTATGCTTGAAAATATTTATTATCAGCAGTAAGTTGACTAGTTTGAAAATATCGGATATATATCGAAAATATCGGATATATATCGAAAATATCGGATATATATCGAAAATAACGGATATATATATAAATATCGGATATTTTTGATATTTTCGAAAATATCATGATATTTACGCACCCTGATTTAAACAACATTAATTAACTTTCGACTTCCTACAGTTTTTCGAATTTTTTAAGAAATACCAGACGAATTGTTCTTGATCTTCGGCCAAGCAAATAACTTGTTTGAAGTCAAAATTTACAGAGAAAATGCAGTCTCGAGTGCATTTAGGGGAGGGACAATTCTTAATTTAATAAGAAAGTATTTTAGAAAATAACAGATATTAAGCTCACTGTATTGCCGATGTCTTTCTGAAATTTCATGATGTTGAACCGGGCTTTTTATATAAGTGACTCAATTCGATTGGAAAGTAAGTTACGAAAGAGAAATAGAGATATCTTTTCCGTATGTACAATTAAATGTTTTTATTGATTTCCATGATTTTTCTTATAAATATTCATATCACATCAGATATTCAGTGTATTCAATGCAAATTACAGCATTACAGCGTAATATATCTCTTGTAAGTTGTCAAAGTTTCCCTAAAATTGGTTGAAATTTATGCATAAGTTATAAATGAAAAGATTAGAATATATATATATATATATATATATATATATATATATATATATAATTATAATATCTATGAATTTCAAAAACATATCAAGTTCTTATATATATATATATATATATATATATATATATATATATATATATATATATACAGGGATCTGTCCAGACTTTTCTCCCAGGGTCCTGTTTTTTGTGAAATAGTGAACAGCTTTTTACATTTGTGAAAAATCTAGACATAATTTTGTGAATTTGAAATGATCGTTATATTCAGGTTCTTGGTTATACATTTATAAGAAGATATATGTATGTATTTAAAATACTCATATTTTCTTTATATATGTAAAGTGACAGCCAGATTTTACTTCTAAATGATTAAATTTGTGAAAGATTCAGTTTGAACACGGAAAAATTTTGTGAAAAGCCTATTTTTTAGACTAAGAATTTTGCGAAGGGTCCTGTTTTAAGGTGAAAAGTTTTGTGAAGGGCCCTGTTTTGGGTTGAAAAGTTTTGTGAAGGGTTCTGTTTTGTAATGAAAAAAATTATGAAGGGTCCTTTGAAGGACCCAATTTTTTCCTAAACAGATCCCTGATATATATATATATATATATATATATAAACTATATATCTGTGACTATATATCTTCTAATCTTACAACAACTTATACAAACATAGCACACACCAAGCAGAGTATTTCTAAATTTTACACATGAATTTCAGTTTTTTTTATGCACAGAAATATATTTTTTTCTCTTATTCAATTTGTTGATCGTCTTTTTAATACTTTCGAAAGTTCACAGGAAAGTTTTCAAAATTATTTTCCTACATTTTGAATATCATTAAAAATACGATAAACTTCGAAATTTTCTCTTAGGCACAATTTTCAAAATTTATCGTCTTCTTCTAGAATACGGGATAATAATTTCTGAAAACGCCCTACGTCTGCATCAGATGTCTACATTTTTGTTGTAGGCAGTGAGACATGACTTCATTAAATTTTCTGATAGATTAAGATAGTGTAACGCCTCCTCTATGCCGCCCCGATATAGTTGGTAAGTGGTAGCGAATCGAATCAATGGCAAAGAGAATTCTTATATAATTAGAAAATAGAACTTTTATTGTAACACAATATCGATTCTAATATTAATATATACAAGTGGAAATTACATCATTTAAATTATTTTTTGTAGGTCATCAGCTTTCAATTAATTGTCTCTTGACTCTGAGTCCAACTCTCACAGCAATGGTTTCTGCAACGCACAGTCTGCCGTAGTTACTAAGTACAGTTCGCTCGGGCCTAGAAGTACCCGTTCCGTTCCTTCGGAATATCTTCTATTCTACGATAATTCGGAGTTAAAAACTCCTTCCCTTGCACTTGTCGTGCCTTCTCTTCGTTGGGGCTTTTTCTGATACCTGAAGTATCAATACAACAGAGGAACGACCTCTCTAGCGTCTCGACTACGCTAAGTAAGAAACAGATGTTTCTTGTCCTCTCTTCTGATAGCAACTTCTCTCAGACCTTTTTAAAAAACTGACTTCTTTCTTTCTCCATCTCTCACAGGGGATTTTACACTAGGGGTGGGGATTTGGTCGAGGCGGAGCATCTTGAAACTCCTCAGCCTCTAAGCAACTTTGGGATACGTCATTCCCATTTATAACAAGTCTGTTATTGGATATTCTATGACAAAGGACATAGAATCGTGTGCAAACATAAAATCGTGTGCAGAGTTCGTCTCCCCCTTTACTGGCATAGATCAAAGCACAAGGCCGCCACTGGGGTGATCCTTTTCGATGCATCAATGTCCGAGCGTTTCACTCGCAGCACAAAAGACATTCAGCATTTTACCTTTCTTCAAAGCTACACTAACGTAGGAAGGTATGCAGGAAAAAGTTCCCTTCTAAGCGTTCTCACGGGAAAGTTTAAGATGACACGCACTACACCTGGGTGAAGAGACTCAATTCTTTACAATAGGTTCTCGCGGTCGACGAGGAACGCTGTCGTCGCACGACTTTAACACGTTCGCTACCGAGGACATACACGTGACGTCGCCTCGTAACTCATTTGAATTTCATTTTTAATCCAAAATTACGAATTCATACAGGAAATTTTGAAAGAAAAATTTTTATTTGTTTTAATCACGAAATGTCTGTCATTAAATGAAGCAAATATTACTATTAGTAATTTTTGGTATGAATTCGGAATTTCTGAATAAAATAAAATTCCGCTAATTTTAAACCGGTAGTGAACGTGTTAAGGGTGTTGATCAGTCAGATTTCAAATTCCCCTAGCTAAGGTTAAACCTACGGGCGTAGAATACATTCGTATTTTTAAAATATCTCATCACGAAATATTTATTTTCAACTTATTTTTCCTGTGTACTGTTTTTGAAGGATGACTCTTTCTTATTTCTGTTTACAAAATATTCCTAAAATATGTGCTTAATTTAAAATTTTATGTGTTTAAAGCTGATGAGCTGGGAGTAATATACACTTTAAATAAAAATAAATATATATTTTAGAAAAATTTTGACAACTGCAAAAGAAAGAGACATTGTTTAAGAAGAGTACGCAGAAAATGAATTTTAAAATATTAATTTCCTGGTGAGATATTTTTTAAATAAGAATGCATTCCACGTCCAAACATTTAATTAGCGAAGGGAATTTTAAACCTGAGTTACCAACACCCTTAAAGTATTGTATAACATGGTGTAGCGTCAATTCTTCGCACACAATTCATCGCGCACAATTCATCGCGCACAATTCATCGCGCACAATTCATCGCGCACAATTCATCGCGCACAATTCATCGCAGCGTCAATTCGTCGTGGTGTCAATTCGTTGCAACGAAAATGTTTTTGAAGGCTATGATGATAAAATAAAGATAATTTAGTAAAATTATTTAATGATAATTTGTTTTTCAGATATAATCGCATGTAAATTGTTAGTTATAATTCTCTATATCTAAAAAACTAATTATCATTAAACATTTTCACTAAATTGCCTTTATTTTATCAACATAGCCTTCAAACACATTTTCGTTGCGACGAATTGACACCATGATGGAATGAGGCTGCGATGAATTGTACGCGACGAGTTGACGCAGAACCGTATAACATACCACAAGTAATTTTTATACAGTAAAAGGTAATATATTTATTCACTGAAAAACACAGGTTGTAACACTCCAATCCAAAGACGTATTTTGTTTCATAAATTTTAACAATAATAAAGATATTTCAATGAAATTTTCAACAGAATTATCTTTCTTTTGTGTGAAAATATAGCATTATCACAAAAAATAGTAGAAGTGGCCACCATTCAGATTCGAATAACGCTAAACTAGACACTCCATGTGTCCAACTGTAATTGACAATACATATTGTGCCGTCACTGACCGAAGTAATGTATACTTTCAGTACTTTACGCATTTTATATCTTTATTTTTGTTAAAATTATGAATAATGGTAACGTATTGGAGCGAAAGAGACTGTATTTTTGTTTGGATAAAATGAACTAGATAAATGGATTGGTTTCTCACATTTGTTTGAGATTGTGAAATCTATCACACATTAAAGCTTGTGTAGAAACTTTTGCAACTTCACCCTATCAGCAAAAAAGAAAAAAGTCTTAAAAGGGACGTTTTTTTTATATCTGTTCGATTTAAACATGTCAGAATATGAAAAAAAAAAGAAAAGAGAGAGAGAGAAAAAAAAATACTTCTGTAAAATGTATGCTTTTCCACATTTTAAACGATTATTCGTTATTTCTTCGTAAGTTAGTTCTTTAACAAACAAAGAAAAGCGATAAAATCTTTAGAAAATTTAGTTTGTTTTATAAATTAATAGAGTTGGCTTCCTGAAAGATTTTTTTTATTAAAAGTTTTCATTAAAAACAGGAAGTATATTATTATCTTTATCGTTAGTAAAGTATCTCCATTTCATAATGAGAAAAAAAATATGGAAATGATTATACTAAAAAAATCTTACGTTGAAAAAAAAAAGTTAATATATTTTTGCGATATTTCCAAAACTTTTGATGAGTTCTGAGAAGTTTCTAACATTCATACGTTATCTACAAAAAATATTGAAACTATGAAGGAAGTACTTTGCTTATATAGTCAGCAAAGTTTATCGAAGAAAAATAGACAAATAACTGCTTAAATTAACAACAAAAAAAAAAAAATGAAAGAGAAAATTTTGACGCAAAATGAATATACATTTATGCTTGTGAATATTTATGCACTTTTCTTTGAAAAACTAACACTTCTTACACTGAAAAAAAAAAAAGAAAAAAAAAGAAGTGTTGATTTTACAGTATAATACTAGCACCTAGCAGCCAATATTAAATCGTAAAATTAATAGTAATAAACAGTAAAATAAGCAGTAATACGCTACCACGCATGCGCGACGGCGTATATCAGTATTTTCGAGATTTAAAGAAGCATTTATAGATTTTCAGAATCGTTTCCGAGTAGATTTTGTTATGTATTAATCAGTTTTCGAAAACCGGAATATCAGTTTTTACGATGCTATCAAATCTTAATTAACCTTTTTCAGCTGCATAATTGAACTGATACACGCAAACGTAACAGAATAATATTAACGTTAATGTTAAGGTTAATGCTGTTAATTTATGATGTTTGTCCTGTTAAAGTGATTTTTTGAAAATGAAAATATAAGCATCCGAAAAACAAATATTCCTGTATGAAATGATTAAGACACTATAAAAATTACTCGGAAACGTTTCTGAAAATCAGTGGCAGCAAAATAAACTTTGTTTTTTAAAAATACTTTTTTAAATCACGATTATACAGTATGCCCACTAAAGTCCCTTGCCACCCTTTTAACTTCGGAACGGCTGCTGCTATATTCAGAAAAGTGGTGTCTAGGTATAGTAAAGTAGCCATGCACTACTGAATAAAACTGCCTAGGGCGCCACCTGGTGGAAAACTGCGGAGTAAAAGTATTTCTATCTCGAAAACGGAAAGAGGGAAAACAAGTGATATACAAAGTTGTAGAGCATCATCGATTTAGTACAAAAAAAGTCCCTGACGGCTCGGCCTACAGGCACAGGTAGATTTCGAAGACGCAGACCGTGGGGCACCTGTTTGTCGGGAACTGCGGAAGAAGTGACCTTTTTGCGATGATGCTGCAGTTAGAACCGCATACTTCGAAACCAAACTTGTTTGCAGGCGGAGCCAACAAGGATTTTTTTTTTTTTTGTTATAAGAGTTGGTCCTATAAAAAACATGTCAATATAAAAGTTTTAGGTAATATTAAGAGGATTTATAATAAATTTAAGCGGATTTGAAATCTTGGGAATTGACGAAGTAATGTATTTTTTTCTTCTAAACCCCCCCTTCCCCCCACTTAAGACAATTTTTAATTATATCAAAAATCTGTCATACATAAATTTTCGGCCCTTCTCCTAGAAGTAATAATAACTTTAAACGGATTCGATATGTATCATAATTAAGAAATTATGGGTTTTTTTCTGTTTTCACAAAAAGTCCCCCCCATTCCCCCCCCCCCTGGTTCGATTTTGCCCATTAACGAACTTGACCGAGATTTTATGCCCCTTGATTTTATGTATCAGTTTCGAAAAGATGCAGGAGTTGGAACCGCCTACTTCGAAAAATAACTTGTTTGCAGGCGGGGCCGGCAGGGATTTTTTTGTTTTTAATTTTTTTTTTTTGCTATAACGGTTGGTCCTATAAAAAACTTGTCAATATAAAAGTTTTAGACAATATTAAGAGGATTTATAATAAATTTAAGCGGATTTGAAATCTTGGGAATTGACGAAATTATGAATTTTTTTCTTCTAAAACCCCCTTCCCTCCCCCCTTTAGGCAATTTTTAATTATATCAAAAATCTGTCATACATAAGTTTTTGGCCCTGTTCCTAGAAGTAATAATAACTTTAAACGGATTCGATACGTATCATAATTAAGAAATTATGGTTTTTTTCTGTTTTCACAAAAAGCCCCCCCCCCCCCATCCCCCCCCCGCCCCTTGGTTCGATTTTGCCCATCAACGAACTTGACCGAGATTTTATGCCCCTTGATTTTATGTATCAGTTTCGAAAAGATGTGGGAGTTGGAACCGCCTACTTCGAAAAATAACTTGTTTGCAGGCGGAGCCGGCAGGAATTTTTTTTTTTTTTTTTTTTTTTAAATTTTTTTTGCTATAACGGTTGGTCCTATAAAAAGCTTGTCAATATAAAAGTTTTAGATAATACTAAGAGGATTAATAATAAATTTACGCGGATTTGATATCTTGTGAATTGACGAAGCTATGATTTTTTTTCTTCTAAAACCCCTCTTTCCCCACCTTCCCTTGGGGCCATTTTTAATTATATCAAAAATCTGTCATACATAAATTTTCGGCCCTTTTCCTAGAAGTAATAATAATTTTAAACGGATTCGATACGTATAATAATAAAGAAATTATGAGGGTTTTTCTGTTTTCATAAAAAGCCCCCCCATTTCCCCCCCCCCTTGGTTCGATTTTGCCCATTAACGAACTTGACCGAGATTTTATGACCCTTGATTTTATGTATCAGTTTGGAAGAGATTTATGCAGAATTTTTCCAGTTATCGTGGTCAGAAAAAAGTGACATATATATATATATATATATATATGTAACTAAATATTAATTATGAATAATTATAATACCAATAGATGGCGACACTTTAAGTTTTAGTTAGTTGATGATATTATAGATATTATTTTGAATTTAACTATAGAGGGAGCTATTGCTTGTACATTAATTTTACTTTCAGGAATTAAAATTAGATGGAGTAATTATATATTCACGGATATAATTTTGTTATAAGAGTATTATCAACAGAATAGTTTTGTGTGTTTTTGAATTATATTGTGTTGGGGTGTCATTGATCGAGTTGTGTTTTTAAAAACATGAGCTCTCAACTTGTCTTTCAAATCATTTCTCTCAACTCGACTCGAATGTCAACATGTTTGATACGTGCCATGTGGAATTGAACATTATGAAGAAGTTGCTATATTTTGAGGATACTGTATCATTCTTGTGAGTAAAACATTTTTTCTACAATTTAAGGGTTCAAAATTCCAATATTATTTCAAAAATGATATCTGGTGGTTATATAGTGTGGTGATTTATAAAGATTTTGGATAATCGTTGTAAGTGATATATTATATATTTCTTAATGGTTTTTTATTTACATTTTACATATTTCCAATTTTAAATTTTTCCAATTGTTGTCTGGTAATAATTCAGTATACTTGGCTGATTCTACTGTACTTAGCATAATGCCAGTAGAATTATGAAATACTGAATTATTTTTAAAACACATGTGGGTGCAGCCAAGCTGAAGAGTACATCCACATATGTTTTTTCATATCCAATTCTTGATTGGTTCTCTTGTGGTCCAGTTTTTCCACTGAATAATGTTCATAATTAATTTATTAATCCAATTGTGTTTACATAATAGCAACTCCAATTTATAATTTTTTTCCCCTTTCTCTCTCTTTCTTTTTAAATGTTCTTCAGGTATGAGTAAATTTGGCTAATTACCATTGAAGCACATGCTATGGTAATTTTATGATTGCACAAGTTAATTATTAGCTATGTGGTATTCTGATTACACAATATCATTAATTATCTCTTAGTAGATTTTAGTAGAATGATATTAGAACTTGATATGTTTTTCAAATTCATAGATATTATAATTATATATATATATATATCGTGATTTCCTACACTGTGACGTGACAAAACAATCTTAGAAAAAAAGAATCAACCAGTTATGAAACAGCAGATGTATGCGACCCCTCCACAAACATTGCAGGACCTTAAACGACGCATTACGGACGCTTGTGCCAACGTGTCACCATCTATGCTCCAACGTGTACAACGTGAAATTCAAACAAGGATCCAAATATGCATTGCAGCTGACGGTGAGAAATCTGAACATCTAAAATAAAGGTATATTATTGTAACTAGCTGTATTTTCCTTTCTAAGATCGTTTTGTCACGTCACAGTGTAGGAAACCACGAAAAAATAAAGGCGCGTTTTAACCGTTCTTTTCTTCGTATTAATGCCCACAAGGTGTCTTTTCGTATTAAATCGATGATGCCCTACAACTTTGTAAATCACTTTTTTTCTCTATCTCTTTCCATTTTCGAGATAAGCATGCTAACTCCGCAGCATTTTATTAGGTGGCGCCGTAGGCGGTTTCATTGAGTAGAGCATGGCTACTTTACTATAATACCTAGACACTACTTTTATGAATATAGCAGCAGCCGTTCCGAAGTTAAGAGGGTGGCAAGGGACTTTAGTGGGCATACTGTATATTAGTGTCTGAGATTTATAAAGATAAAGAATTTTTTTCGAAATCGTGGATAACTTGGAAGAGGTTATTGTATGTTTTCGTTCGTGATTATATTATATTTTTCTAGATTAAGAAACATCTGTATTTTCCTTTTTACCGTGTATGATACTATAACAACAAGATAATAATAATTTTAAAAAAACATTAAAATTACATATATCTGTCTTGTTTAGAGACTAAATAACTAATATAAAAACAATTGAAAAAATGAAATTTGCTCCAGTAGATCCTATGTGGGAACTAAATGATTAATTAAATATGTTTTTGAAAAGTTGTGTATACTGTGGCAATAATAAGATGAATTTGTTTCCGCTTGTAATGGTATGACCTGAAAAGATTTAAATGTGATTATTTCGGCAGTGAATTCCAAACTATAGTTGCGAATAGGGTTTTACAAGATAAAATCTGGCAGCCAGCCAAACATTCTTAGTCTCCAGTAACAAATTTTAATCCTCATCCCCCGCTGCCATTGATTTTCAAAAAGCACAACAGTTTTTTTTTTATAAATTAATTGAGAAAAAAAACATAGTTTAGAATTATTAATTACATAGTACACAATTTAGAAAGATAATATAAACTAAATTTCGTATTAAAATTAGTGAAATCATATATCTCTGGAAAAAAAAAAAGAAGTGGCAGTGTTAGTTAGTTTACCGGCATGTTCGGGACATGCAGATTGCCGATTGAATTAAATATCCGGGGAGTTGCTGCAAAAAATCTGCATCTGCTGATGTGCATTTTTTTCACATTGTATTCAATCTTAGCTGCCACAAAAGCTGCATTAACACTATTTCTTACTGTTTTATTGAAACCTGCCCCCTCTCCCCACATAATCCCCCCATCTAATTATATGACATGCTAGCTGGCTAGAGCGGAAAAGAATGGCATTTTTTTTGTGCATGAAAATAAATGTCTTTTAAAGTTCGTTATTCTTTTTAAAATACGAGAGACGAAGAATATCACTGCTTGCCGTGCACTAATAAAGATGGGGTGGGGCTGGGGGAAATGCCGTTTATGCTCATCTCGTAGTTAAATATTTGATTAAAAAAAATTACAAAACAATACTTATTCTCAAAAAACAAAAAGTTCCACCAGATTAAATAATTTGGTCGCCAGATAAAAATCTTGGTTTCCAGTGGCGACCTGGTGACCGCATTTGTCAAGCTCTGGTCGCGAATGAATAGTGGATCGCAAAATGATCGGTCAGATCTTCAAAAATGTATAATTTTATTTGCTGAAACAATATAATAAAAACAATATGTTAAAAATTTTAAGTAAAATATTATGCTATTGTAACTTGGTAAAGGTTATTGTATATTTTCATATACATAGTTATATTTTCTTAGATTTAGAGACTTTTGTTCTTTATTGCAGTGTAACGAAAAATCGTAAAAAATGCCAGCATTCAGTTTTTACAAGACATAGTAAACACAATTCTTGAGCAGTGTCGAAGTGTCGAGTAAAACGTGCAGGAGGAAGTCTAAAAAGCGCATGGTTATAACAGCAAGTATTAGTTAGAAATAAACACCTTTATTTGTTCGTCAGAAAGAAAATATATGGACTTGAACTTGCCTGTGATGATTTTTATAGAATTACGGAGAAAAAAGTGACCCATCGTACAGGAAGCATTGATAAATGGGGTGTTAATTTTTTTTTTTTTTTTCTTTTTTTTTTTTTTTTTTTTTTTTTTAATAAAATATATTTATATCGATTTTGAATTTTCTGTTGAAAAACATATGAGCATTATTTTAAGAAATTTCTAAAAGATGTTTGAAAGTATTTATCTTTATGAATGTATGTGTTCAATAAAATAATAGAAAAACAATATTTCTGATACAGATTTGTTATTATGTTTAACCTAAACTGTTACGCAAACATATTGCTTATATGTTAATAATAAAGATGTTTGAAAGTATTTATCTTTATGAATGTATGTGTTCAATAAAATAATAGAAAAACAATATTTCTGATACAGATTTGTTATTATGTTTAACCTAAACTGTTACGCAAACATATTGCTTATATGTTAATCTTCTAAAATAGATTGTACATTTTGAGTTGATCTGACATCTTATTCTTATGATTTTGTTTTACATTAAATATCCTCAATAATATTTATTTATCGTTATAGTATTTAATTAATATATTAAGCTTCAACAGAAAAACATATAAATACACTAAAACTTATTTCTATTAACATTATTTCTCCGCTCAAACGACTTCTAGATAAACGCTTGAGGTAAAATTAAACTGTTTTATTGTGCATGAAATACAAAAATTTCTATAAAATATTCCTTTTGATGTGTTCTAAACGACATATGCCGTTAAAGTTAGATATTATATGGGTGAACATTTACCAGTATTGCTGCCATAACTATAAACCTTCTAAAACAATGAGCAGCAAATCATCCATTTTGAAGGGGAATTGTATATTTTATATCTGTTGGTTGCTGGAATGATGCTTTCCATCGTCTTACTCTCTGTATGGGAAATATTATACAAAATGGGAAAATATTTTTCTCTGCTTATAAATATACGCATTTGGTATGGTTATACGCCGTGATAAAAGATAAAAATATTTGATCAGTTTCTAAAACTTCAATTAGAACAACACAAAATAAAAAAATAATAACCAAATCTATTTTATTTCTACATTTTTAAATTACTGTATCTTAAGAATGCACTATATGACTTTATTCTAAGATTACAAAAATATATTAACCCTGTAAAAATATCACATTTACTCAGTCAAACCTGAAAACTGTAATGAATCACTTATCTAATTTGTTCTTATTTCATTAAAAAAAAAAAAAAAAAAAACATTTTACGGAATGTCTTTTTTTTTTTTTTTTTATCACTTTACAACGTACTCTGTTAAAAATTTGCAGCAAACAGTCCAGTCATTTGACCGTTTTCATAGAAAACATTTACATAACCGCAATTTAGCTTTATTCTGACCATATTATTGCCTGTATTATGGTCAAAATAGAGTTAAATTACGGTTATGTAACCGTTTTTTATAAAAACGGTCGGATGACCGGACTGTTTGCTGCAAATTTTAACAGTGAGTTGAAAAGTGTTTATGATTTTGGTTTATCTGTCTGCCTCCTGTATGTGCCCTAACTCTAGTAAATATACAGGGGTTGCCATTCAACTGATGTATATTATTGAGGTTTACAATGTTAGTACTGAAAATGGAGTCTGCATTTTTTTTGTGTGTTTACAGGGACACTCAAAATAATCCCATAATATTATGGTCTATGCGAAAAATCATTTGCAGTATATTTTAATGATGTTACACTACTTCCAACACAATGAATTTGATGTGCATTTCTGAGGCACACTAAAACATGCTTTCAATAGAATATGGATTGCACAGCATTTATCATTCATTTACAGGGTTAAGCAAAACAATTTGGTTATATTATTATTATTATTAAACCGCAGACCAGGCCCCTACCTGCCGGGCATAAAGAATTTGGTTATATATTGGTCTACAGGAAAAAATTGTTTGCAGCGTATTTTAGTGATGTAATGTTACACTATTTTTCTTATAATTATATACATTAATTTATATACATTATTTAGGCGCACTATGCTTACCGTATATGCTACTGTAGAATATGACGTGCATAACAGTTATCGTTCATTTACAAGGTCATACAAAAGGTTGTAGTATGATATTTCGGTTACAGTATGATACTATGAGCAATAAATGCTGGAAGTGCGTTTTCAGTTGTGATAAGAGTTTTTAAGTTTAACTAATTTTTTGCATACTGCGTCGTGTGTGTGTAAATTCAGAGTTACACAAAATAATTTTTAAGCATTACTGTGTGAGTGTAAATTGCTGGTGTTTTAAAATAAGCTATGCATTTTCCAGCTGAAGCATATTTAGTGTAGTGAAAGATGTTTACAGAATATAAATAAATTCTAAGCAATGATTTGGGTACGTTGCCGTCTGTAAATGTTAATTTCTGGAATTACGTTTTCAGTTGTGTTATGCGGTTTTTTTCATGAATTAAATTTTAGTTTAATATAAGGCCTGTAAATAAATCTGTAGGTAATATACAGGTTGTAGGTGTGCATTTTCATCTATTGGTGGAAATTGCTGAAGGTGACTTTGCAAGGGTGTTATACATTTTGTAACTAAGCTAAATTTTGGCACACTATGTAGTGTATATACAGATCAATAAATCATGTACCGAGATGCACAAAAGAATTCGAGTACCTTTCCTGCAATGGACTGTAATTGCTGAAATCTGGTTTTTAATTATGTTATGCGTTTTCTAAGTTATTTACTTAGATATCTTCTTTTACTTTTTTAAACTGCGAAGTTCCGTTACAATATTTTGGAAGTGTTGAAAAGTGTTTCAATATATGCTTGACGATATTTTTCTTTCTTTCTTTTTATTTATTTCTCCCTCTTGAATTACTATTATTGAAATTTTGTTGTTCTATTGGCAGGCTCTTCACAGATGGCTGGATGTAATGGCGACAAAGGAGCAGCCATCGTTCATCGAGCTTTGTATATTGGAACCTGTGTGAGATATTAAAGACATTTCTGGACAATGAACTTCAACTTTCAAGCAAATATGTATGCCAGGATTTGTATGCAATGGATTTGTATTCAATGGATTTGCATGCAAGCTTCAAGACATCGACAATGTATATAGTATCCTGGGTTAAACTGAGAACTAAGCACACAATCTTAGGTATGCAAGTACCGTATTCTTTCGGCAGCAGAATCTCGGCACATTATTGTAGTATAAGGGGTGCGCAATTCAAAAGTGGACAGCTGCCGTAGCGATGTTATCAAAGTTGAAGAAATGGTATTTCATTTGATTTTGGCTTCGCGCAGGGTTAGTGGCGCATTAGATAAAGCTGCGTCGTTTGGAAAGAAGTTGTGTGTGCCGGAAAAAAGCAGAATCTGGCATTAAATATGAATTGCTATTTTTTATATAAAAAAAAATTCTATAGATTTACAATTGATGTGCAGGTATGCATGATTATCAGAAAAATAGTAATAGATAAATAGATCACTAAGATATATTGCAGCGAAACTGGCATCCTCAGATATATGAAACCGTGGTCCTTAGGTAAAGCATTAGATTGCAGATCGGCAGGTGATGAGTTCGAACCCCATGGGCGGCAAGTTGCCAAAAATTCGTTTTTGTTTCGAAATTGCTTTTGTGTTTGTTTCTTGTTCCTTCGGGAATCTTCTTATGTTAATTTGTATTCAATTTCTAGAACTTTCCAAGCCTGAAATGTTCCATTCTAGAAAGTACCTCGAATGCATTTAAGTTGATGTAGCATTGAGTTCTCCAAATAAAGTTTCGAGTTGATGCATCCTCATTGTCTTCACTTGTTCTTAATGAATACACACTACGATTAAGTGATCTACGTTACAATATCATCTAATACTCATTAGTAATATCAAATTGTCTAAATTACTAGCTTATTTTCTGTTAATACTCTTATATAAGAGATTGTACATGTATACGAAGAAGGAGAAATAATGAATATGAGATAGTTAGAATAAAGTAATGCTTTTCGAATTAATTTTACTAATTCTTTTCCTATGAAATTTTAACGCGGATATTCTTACAAAATTTGCAACAGACTTACATTTTTTAAATTTGAAATACAAAGATATCACGAGAGGGGGTAGACGTAGCTACCATTAATATCCGAATACTACTGAACAAGATGCTCCACATTTACGATTGTAATTGACTCTACATAAAGTCTTATTGACCAAAGTGCTATACGCTTTCAGTAATTTTCGGGATGTCATTGAATTTCATACAAAGCGTGGTAAGTCTTTTGAAAATTTCGTTCAAATATTCTAATTTTTGTTAAAATTACGTAAAAGAGGTATGTTTGGATTGGAATGACACGCCCTGTATTTTTAACACTTTCCAACATAGTTGAAAAGTGTTTATGAATTCGGTTTTTCTGTCTATATCTGACCGTCTGGCCGTGCTCTAACTCTCGTAAATATATTCGGATTGCTGAGTAATTTTTACATGTTATTGAGTTTTATTTGCTACGTCATGTTCAGTATTGAAAATGGAGTGTGTAGCATTTATAGTGCGTTTTTACAGAAACTCAAAATTATCCCGTAACATTATGGGGTATAGGGATAAATCATTTGTGGTGTTTGCTACAGAATGTTAGTTATTGAAAATGAAGTGTTTAGAATTTATAGTTCGATGACAGGCATACACAAAAGAATTCCGTAACATTATGGTCTATTGAGAAAAATCGTTTCTGATGCATTTTAATGATGTCATACTATTTCAGACAAAATGAAATTGGTATGCATCACTGAGGTTAAAGAATACTTTCTCAGGACTACAAAATAAGTAGCATTTATAGTTTGTTTTAAATAGGGACGCACAAAATAATTCCATTCCATTATGATATATAGGGGGAAATCGTTTGCGATACATTTTAATGGTGTTACGATATGATGTGTCGACTACTCTGACTTATAAGCGTGGGCGAAGTTTCGATTGGGAACGTAGTATTTGTCCATTAACAGTCAATGTGCGTGAAAGTGATCAAGGCAATCTTTCTTTAACTTTCGATGAATGAGTGTGAAATCCTCGGAACTTGTAAATTTTCTCTCCGTTTCGTTAATTATGCAAATTTTTGCATCTGGTCAATCAACATAGCAGTATTTAAGCACTGGCACGCGCTGGGTAAGTGGAACTTTGGATCAAGTTTTTCTCCAATGTGGTTCTCTGGGATCTGTCCAGTTGCCTCAACTATCAACATTAGAGAAGGAGTATCGTCCGGTGGTAAGATTAGATTTACCTTATTTTTTGTGCTAATTGAATAAAGAGTTTTGGCGCTCACGGAGTGCCGATTTCAGAACTGTCGTAGGTGGACATTTTAGAAGTTGGAATTGGACTAGCTTGGATAGTGAAAGTTAGATCTTGCTGAAAACATCTTAACCGACGTTTTGACGCTCCTCAAAGTCGTAAGTGATTTTTTTTAAGTTATCTGTTTATTGATATTTGAAGCTTTATTTTACTGAGTGAAGTATTTCTGGGAATTGATTTTATTTCGGCTAAGGCAAATTAAGCAGAGCTTTCTCAAGTCCCTTTCTTTTAGGCAGCTTCCAATACAAAAAAGTATAAAGCTACCTATTGCAGCCATTCGAATGAAAGCAATTCCGGAAAATTTCGATATATTTTCACCGATCATGACCCCCAGACCCCAAAACTACCCTCCGTTCAAATGTTGATTTATATATATAGATATATATATATATATATACAGAGCCGTAACTAGCCATTCCTGTGCCCTGTGCAAGAATTCGGATTTGGGCCCCTTAATTAATTAGGTTTGGAAAAATGAAAAAAAATACGTCACAATAAATTTTTTTTATTAAGTTTTATTTTAATTGCACTTTTCTGGCTTTCATTTTTGGCAAATTCGTTAATAACATCATCATAATTAATATTTTTAACTATATTGTATTCTATTGAAATAATAGACAGATTGGATAAACGTTCTTGTCCGATAGTTGATCGTAAATAATTTTTTATTAATTTCAGCTTGCTAAAACTTCGCTCGCACGAAGCAATAGAAATGGGAAGAGTTAAAAATATTCGAAGGGGGACACTGATATTTGGGTAAGATTCAATTAAACCAAAATCATGAAGAGTCTGTAGAATATCAAGCGGAGATGCAGTTCGTATGTTTTTTATAAGAGCCGTTACTTCAAACTTAAAACTTTCAATTTCACGTGTGAAGTCGTACTTTTTTAAATCTTTGTTGTACTTAATAGCGAGATCTGCAGCCGATTTTTTTAAGTCAGCGACACTCATATGTTGTAAAGACGAGCCATACAGAAAGCAAAAATAATCACAGATGGTTCTCATTTTTTCATAACGCAAATCTATCTGAGACAACAGAGTGTCAAGAACACTGTATATTTGTATTTTAAATAACTCTTCAGCTGTTATTTTACTTCCTTCATCTGATGTTTCATCTATTTCCATTTTCTTCACTCTTCTTTTCCTTTTCCTTTTATTAAGAAATTCCTTCTCTATATCCATTTTTTGAGCCAAACTTTGTGCTTCTTGGATATTTTGTTCAAAACCTGTATCTTGAATCCCTTGTAATGTACTACGTAAACCAGCAATTAGTTTTGTTCCTATATCTATTGACAAATCTTTCTGTTGTAATGCTTTGTTTGTTCGATCGATGCATTGTAGAATTTTATTCTATATAGAAAGTGTACAGATAAACCTATAATTAATTTGCAGAATCAAACTTTGTGCATTCGATACAGCTTCCGGATTCGAAAAATCGTTTGTAATCATTTGAAGTCCTTCCATTACTTCAGGTAATTGTAAATACAGCGCTTTTATTGCTCTGGCCTTTGATGACCATCTTGTATCAGAAAAACTTTTAAGTGATATTTTTAAGCACTTCATTAAAATTTCCCAACGAATTGTTGAGGACGAGAAAAAATGAAACAACCTCTGCACAGTACCAAAAACAGCAATCATTTCTGGAGTTGTAGATGCACCGTGGGCACCGGCTAAATTTAGATTATGAGCTGCACAAGGTACAAATATTGCTAAATCATTAATTTCCAAAATACGGGCACTTACTCCCTTATACTTGCCAGCCATATTGGCACCGTTGTCAAATGTTTGCCCTCTGCAATCCTGAATGTCTAATTTATCAACATTTAGTTTATTCAAAATTTCAGATGATAAACCTTCTCCCGTTTTTTCATGAGATTGAATAAAGTTTATGAAGCTTTCTTCAATCATTACCTTTCCTTTACAGTCAACATGGACATATCTTATAATCTGACTCATTTGCTCTTTTCTTGAAACATCAGGAGTGCTGTCGAATAGAATTGTGTAATACTTTGCCTTCTTAATTCTGCAGATTATTTCATTTCTAGTTTTGCCCCCAATTTATTTTATTATTTCATTTTGAATAGTGGGTGAGAAATAAGACACTGAACCCTTTTTATGTTTTTCAATATGTTCCTTTAGTAGTATTATAATGGCAAGCAAATTCAATCAAATTTTAAAAAATGTCACAATTTGGAGCTCCAATAATTTCATTTGAATCTCTAAGAGCAAGATTATATTTGGCACAGAATAGAATAGCATCCAATATTATTTTCAATATTTCACGCCATATCATTTTTTCCTTGTTAATGGAATTAATTAATAATCATCAATTGCCTTTCCTGATTTCATCTTTTCCATTACTTTCCATTTCACATACGAAATTCGATGTTGCGGAGATATCTAATATTTTTTAGATGCAGGTTTAAACTTTTAGAGAAAAATTAAGGATAAAAATATCTGCAAACTTTTTTTCAGATTGTCATTTATTTGAGTCTTTCAGCACTTGAATATTTCAGCTAATTTTCGGGCACTTACACCTTTTTTTCTTGTCCTGGATAACTCTATATTATAAAGGAGCAACGTGTCCGTGCGTAATGCTGACGTCATTTTGACTTGGCGACAACAAATGATTAAATTTCGCTTTTACTGCAAACTTTCAAATGAAATTGGTTTGAAAGCGCTATCGCAAATTGTTTGAAAACTGTATGGCAATTTACTCACTTTTATGGTTTCTAAAATAACTTTCAAGCATGAATGTTTTTTTTTTTTTTTAATTTGTTCGCATGCAGACGATTACGAAATGTAAATCCATTTGCATTTAAAATAATGTAAATAATTTAGTATTTGTTTCCAGCTAACATTCCTTTACAAAATTAAAACTTCATTGATTAATAAATAAAATAATGAAAAATAAATAAAACACAAATTTAAGACATGTAATTTAACTAATCGCTTAAACAACTAAAATTATCAGAATTAAAATTACTGCTGTAAATAGCCATCTTTGGAGATTTCTTTGGCTGAAATCTCGTGGCACGAGGCCAACGCGAAAGTATCGCTTTTAATAAATTTTAAAACTTTATTTGGATACCTTAATGATATATTTCATATAAAAATTATGTTTGCTGTTGTTAGTGGACAAGATAATAAATAAATAAAAATTTAATTTAATAATTTATTAGAATTTTCAGTTTAAAAAAAAAAAAAAAAAAAAAAAAGTTTTGCCTACAAATGTGGAAAAATAATTTCAACAATCAATATTAGTGAAATGAGGTTCAGTTTGCAAAACATGGTCAAGATGATTTACTTTGAATCGTAAAAGGTTTCAAACATTTAAACAATAAATCCTCTCGTTTAAAGCGATGAAAAAAAAATAGAAGCAAATATTTTTTTTTCTACCGCCAGTAGACAATTCGCGACCATTTGTCTGCTATCCAGATTGATTAGAAGATGGGATGAAGTCTATCAAGCAAAATATAGGAAACGTTTAATTAACGATGTTGAAATAGCAGATAAAAGTCTCCAGACAAAAATTTCATTCACAGATTTAAAAATAAGCGAGTAATTTTAGAACTTTTAAATCAAATCAGTTGGTTGATCCAGACAGAAACAGGGCCTTTTTAGAATCCCTCCACGAAACTCTAACAAAAATGGGCCCTTTTAATTATTCCTTTAACACTTAATAAAATAATATATATAATATATAAAATATAATATATTCAATAAAATAAAATATTTAATAATTCCTTTTAATAAAACAAGGCCCTTCACAAAATTTCTCTTAACCACTAGCCACTTTACCCGTACATCGTACGGGCAAAAACATTTTTTTTGTTTCGTTAACAAAAGTTTTTCGACACCACTAATTGCAAGTTTTAACTTTTGCTTTATTTAATTGGCAGACATTTTTCGATTATATAAGACAAATATTGTAGTAAGGAAAAGTGGTGTTGTGTCACTATTTTTAATTTACTGTTTCAAAAAAGAAAGAAAATAAACTGCTAAGTGGTTAATAAAGGATACCTTTTTCACAAAGTTCTATTTCAGAAAAGCAAACGTCTCATTAATTACCCTAACTTTGTTTAGAATTTCAAATATGAAATTTGAAAACAAAACAAGGTCACCAGAAAGGATATCTCTAATAGGAGAACTTGTTGGACTTAATAAATTATAAATGTTTTGTTCGAATTCGAATATCAGGATTTTTTTTTCTGTTACAAAACTGTAATTTTCATAAAAATATAATAAATTACATAAAAATAACATTTTCTTGTTTTATAAATTGAGAGACTTGTTTTATAAAAGAAAGAAAAAAACCTGCATGGACCCTTCAAATTCGATATATGTTTACCTTTAATAAGATTTAAAATAATAATAATAATTATAATAATAATAATAATAAAAATAATAATTCTTCTACAAAAGTTTTTCCAAGATTATATACATAAATATTTTCATTGATTTCACTTACCTTTAAATTCTGGCCTTAAATTTCTTGGTACTGTTAGACAATATTTACCTAACGAGTATTAAGGCGTGAGAACGGTTAATTACCTCTGTTCGGACAATATTTTCCGACAATGTTTTTGGACAGTGTTTTCCGACACACGTTCGACAGAGCATTTTCGATAGAGAGAACGATACCTAGATAAGAGATTATGTGCTTCCGCATACTTGTGCATCGAACCAGACTTCGCAAGTGATCCTGGGTTTACTTGCATGCAAGGACATTTCGCAGTTTGAATAGTTGGTTTATTCTTTCTTTTTGTTAACTGTTAAAGTGTTTGTTTATGTAAGTTTTCAGTTCAGAGCAGAGAGCTCATGTGTGTTAGATGGCGGTCGCTGTCAAATGTGTAACCAAGAGGGTTTTAACGTTTTAATTAAAGTTTACAGTTCACATTTTTACCTTGTGTAGTTTTAATCAGTGTTTTCTTTCTTATTAAGTTTAAAGTTAACCAGCCGAGCTATCATTAAATGGTCCGTCGCCCGAGATTTCTTTTAAAGGGGAAAATAGCTGATTAGGCTAATGTGGAAAGTGAATTTGGACTGCAAAATGTGGATGTTTGGTGTTCAGTGTTAGAGTTTAAGCGCATGGTTGGTTGGATGCCAATGCCCCTGCTTTGTTGATCAAGACGTTTTAAAGATTCGGTGAGTTCGTTCCTGTATTTAAATTTTTATTTGTTATGGAAGAGTTAAAGGATGTTTTAGTTAAGAAGAGGGGATTAAAGTCTGCTATTACAAAATTAGAAAAAAAGATAAATGGGTGTATTAATGAAGCCGATTCAAGTGAATTAACTTTGTTTGAGATTAAAATAGGAAAATTAACTGATGAATTGAGTGAAACATTTAATAGGATTTTGGCTAAATGTGATAAAAATGAGGTTGATACGTACATTGAGGAGCAGCAGACTGAACAGGATCGAGTTGACAGTATGTGGCTTAGTGTTAAACGAAAAAAATCGGGAATTACTTTAAACGAAAGTAACAACAGTGCGGGGTTGTTGAGGTCTCAAACCTCAGAGGTTAAACTGCCGAAACTCACACTTCCCACTTTCAGTGGTAATCTGGAGGAGTGGTTTCCATTTTATGATTTATTTAGGGCTAGTGTGGATTGTAATGAAGTTTTATCAGACTGTCAGAAATTACAATATTTAAAATCGGCATGCAGAGGCAATGCACTTAAAATAATTCAATGCCTTCCAATCTCTGATTCGAATTATAAGACAGCGTTAGAGCTGTTGAAAGAGCGATATTCAAATAAAAGAGAGTTAATTAATTCATTGATTAAGAAATTTATTGGAATGCGTTGTATTTCGGGTACAGCACAGTCTCTTCTGGAAAGTGTAGACGTTATTAATGAATGTGTCCGTTCATTGAGTGTACTTAAACAAGAGGTTAAAGGATTTTCAGAAGTATTAATTGTTTATTTAATTACAGAGAAATTAGATGGAAATACAAGATATTGGTGGGAAAGAACACTCAAAAAAGAGGAATTGGGTACACTTGAAAATTTATTATCTTTTTTAAAGGACCATGCGAGAACCCTTCAAAATAGTAAAACAGCAGTTAAAGAAAGTGGAAAACCTAAATTTACTACATTATTGTCTGCTAATAATATTTGTGTTTTATGCAAAGAATCGCATCCACTTTACAGATGCCCACGATATTTGAAATTAAATGTGCAGAAAAGAATAGAAATAGCTAGAACAAATAGTTTGTGTTATAACTGTCTTTTAGAGAAACATTATGCAAAAAAGTGTATGAGTGTGGGTAGATGTAGAGTGTGCCACAAGCCTCATCATAGTGTCTTGCATATTTCACGGGATACTGGCCCTCATGTAAAGAATGCGACTGAAACTCCGGTGGTTCCTCTTTCCCCGAACGCAACGGAATTTCGACCGAGACAAAATGAGTTAAGTCAAACTTCCTGCACTGGCACCTTTGAGTTTCGAAACAATTCTGGGTCGGGAATACAGTTAATGAATATGGGACAGGCCCTACTTTGTACAGCAATGATTAAGGTTTTTGATTCAGTGGGTAATCTTGTAAATTGCCGCGCGTTGCTGGACAGTGGAAGTGAGGCATGTTTTATAAGTGAAAATTGTATGCGAAAATTGTGTTTGCCAAAGCGAAGAACTAGAGTACAGGTTACATGTTTAGGTTCTTATAGTGCTGAAACAAATGGAGAGATAAATTTGAATTTTACTCCTCATTTTAATTCTGAAATAAAATTTGCTACTAAAGCATTTGTGATAAAAAGAATTACATCTAATGTGCCATGTAGTTCTATTCCTTCAGATGTTGTGAATAAGTTTAATGATTTAGTTCTAGCAGACCCACTATTTTTTGAGTCACGACCAGTAGATATTCTACTTGGAGTTAACGTATTTTTTACATTGCTAAATGGGAAAATTGTGAAAAGAGGGGAAACTCTGCCCTTTGCTGTAAGTTCTAAGCTAGGATGGATAATTACGGGGACTACCTCATTCGATAGAGGTCTACGTACATTTGCCGTCAATAATATTCAATTAAAATTAGATGGCTTGGTGCAACAATTTTGGTCCTTGGATTCTGTTCCGGAATTGGTTCAGATTTCTAAGGAGGAGAGGGAATGTGAGGATCATTTTAAGCGTACTTATTCTCGAGATATGTCTGGAAGATTTGTCGTGAAACTTCCATTTAAAGATTCCCCATCTAGATTAGGTGACACTAGAGAAATGGCTATCCAGAGATTTCGTTCGTTAGAACGCAGACTTTCAAAACAGCCATTTATTTATGAAGACTATCGAAAGTTTATGAGGGAATATTTTGAATTGGGTCACATGGAACGTGTATCCAAGCCGGAGAGTGTTCCTTCAAGTGTTTGTTATTTACCACATCATGCGGTAATTCGGGAATCAAGCACAACGACAAAACTGAGAGTTGTTTTTGACGCTTCAGCTAAGTCTACTTCGGGTGTATCTTTGAACGACATTCTTATGGTCGGTCCACGTATACAGCAGGAGCTTTTTCCAATACTGTTGAGATTTAGAATTTTACCTATAGTTGTATGTGCAGATATAGAAAAAATGTTTAGACAGGTTTTGATTAACCCTGAAGATAGAGACTTTATGAGAATTCTTTGGAGAGAAAATTCCAAAGATACTATAGAGGATTACCGTTTAAAAACAGTTACTTACGGTACCGCATCTGCCCCGTTTCAGTCTAATAGATCTCTTCATCAGCTTGCCTTAGATGAGAAGAGTGAATTTCCGTTGGCATCTGCAGCAGTGTTAAGGGATTTTTATGTAGATGATTTATTGTCAGGGGGTCGGAATGAAGAGGAAGTTGTGGAATTAATTGATCAATTGACATTGTTAATGAAGCGAGGTGGTTTTAAATTGCGAAAATGGATTTCTAATGTGCCTGGCG
The DNA here is from genome assembly GCA_963931845.1 of Maratus michaelseni. Classification (NCBI taxonomy): domain Eukaryota; kingdom Metazoa; phylum Arthropoda; class Arachnida; order Araneae; family Salticidae; genus Maratus; species Maratus michaelseni. Next base: position 165,126,161 of record OZ007592.1, on the reverse strand, counting down.
TGTTAAAAAACATTTCGGAAGAATGTAGAGAAAGTGCAGATTCCTTGTTCTTAAAGAATGATAGTGGTATAAAAATTTTGGGAATCCAGTGGAATTTGAACGGTGATTTCTTTTGTTTCACTGTTTTAAACCATGACAAAAAGAATAGATATTCGAAAAGAGATATCTTGTCAGAGGTCGCAAAGGTGTTTGATCCGTTGGGGTTGCTATCTCCTTGTGTCGTTTTCATGAAGATCTTGTTGCAAGATTTATGGAAAATTTCACTTACCTGGGACGAGCCAGTTAGTGAATACTTTAGTAAACGGTGGACATCGTTTAGAAATGACTTAAGTGTAATTTCGCAATTGAGGATTCCTCGATTTGTGTTGGCTGCAGATAAAATGGGACTTCAAATTCATGCCTTTTGTGATGCGTCCGAAAAGGCGTATTGTGCGGTAATATATATGCGTTCAATTTCTCAAGATGAAAAAATAACGGTAAATCTTTTGACATCTAAGACTAAGGTGGCACCCATTAAGACTCAGTCCATTCCACGACTTGAATTGTGTTCGGCCCTTCTGTTGGCAAATTTGCTAAAAATGGTTTTACAGCATTTAAATTTTACTGACACTGAAGTATTTGCCTGGACTGATTCTAATGTGGTGTTGGCATGGCTTTCTTCAGAGCCTCATCGTTGGCAAACCTTCGTGGCTAACCGTGTTTCAAAAATCCTAGAGGCACTTCCTAATGTTCCGTGGAATCATGTTTCTGGAATTGAAAATCCTGCTGACTGCGGAACAAGGGGTATGTTGCCGTCGGAATTAGTAAATTGTGAATTATGGTTTCGTGGTCCTCGATGGTTAAGAGAGCCATTGAACAACAATCAACATAATGATCCAGTTAACGGTAAAGAGATACAGGAGATTGTTTCAAAGGAAGAAAAGCGAAACTGTGTTGTAAACGTGTTTGATCTTAGTGATGATCATGTGATTTTCAGATATTCCACTTGGAATAGACTGGTACGAATCGTCGCGTGGTGCTTGAGATTTGTGAACAATGCAAAAAAGGTATCTCAGCGAATAAACGGTTTACTCTTGACATCAGAGCTTTTGAGAGCCACAACGAGGATAGTGAAATTAGTACAACATCAGTGTTTTTCTGATGAGATCCTTGCTTTAGGAAATCATAAATTGTTAAGACGTTCGAGCAAACTTTTAACATTAAATCCATTTCTGGATTCAAGCTGTATTTTGCGGGTTGGTGGAAGGTTGAGACATGCTAATGTTTCTGAAGATCAGAAACACCCAATAGTTTTGCCTAAGTCTCATCATATTACTGCATTGCTTATTAGACATTATCATATAACTTACTTGCATGCTGGTCCTCAGCTTCTTTTAGCTGTCCTTAGAACAAAATTTTGGATTTTAAGTGGTCGAGATGCAGTAAGAAAAATTGTGAAGACATGCATAAAGTGTTTCCGTGCTTCCCCAGCTATTGGTACACAATTAATGGGGGACCTGCCCGCTATGCGTGTCTTACCCAGTCGCCCATTTTCGAAGACGGGATATGATTATGCCGGTCTTTTTATGTGTAAAGAGAGAAATCGTAGAGGTATCAAGACATTTAAGAGTTACATAGCAATTTTTATTTGTTTTTCGACTCGTGCTATTCATCTTGAATTGGTGTCAGATTTGTCCACTCCAACGTTTTTGGCTGCTCTGAAAAGATTTGTTTCTCGTAGAGGCAAGCCAGCCGAATTAGTAAGTGACTGTGCTACAAATTTTAAGGGTGCAAGTAAGGAATTGAGGGAATTATATGAATTTATATCCTCCACCATTAAAGATGAATCCTTACAGAATTATGTTGCTAATGAGGGCATCGTTTGGAAATTTAACCCTCCATCGGCTCCACATTTTGGTGGGCTGTGGGAGGCTAACATAAAGTCTGTGAAATATCATTTGCGTAGAACAATGGGAAATTCGCTATTTACAATTGAAGAGTTCTCAACATTATTGTCGCAAATTGAAGCTTGTTTGAACTCGAGACCTTTGTGTCCGTTGTCAAGTGATCCAAATGATCTAGAAGTTTTGACACCGGGTAATTTTTTGACGGGTCCTTCGTTGACAGCTATTCCAGAGCTTGATGTTTCTGAGGTTCCGCCTTCACGACTTCGTCGTTGGCAACTGACACAGAGAGTATTCCAGCACTTTTGGAAGCGATGGAGTGCAGAGTATTTGTCTCAGTTGCAACAACGCCCCAAGTGGTTACGTCCAACAGCAAATTTAAAGATTGGGGACTTAGTGCTCATTAAAAATGAACTTGTGCCGGCGCTTCAATGGAAGCTGGGAAGAATCATTGAAACCTTTTCAGGTAGTGATGGTCATGTTAGAGTGGCCATAGTAAGAACTGCTACGGGAGAGCTCAAACGTCCTATTCACAAACTTTGTCCTTTACCTTTTGAATGAGAATAGTTAATTATAGCCCTTGAAGGTTTCAAGGCCGGGGGTGTATGTTCGGACAATATTTTCCGACAATGTTTTTGGACAGTGTTTTCCGACACACGTTCGACAGAGCATTTTCGATAGAGAGAACGATACCTAGATAAGAGATTATGTGCTTCCGCATACTTGTGCATCGAACCAGACTTCGCAAGTGATCCTGGGTTTATTTGCATGCAAGGACATTTCGCAGTTTGAATAGTTGGTTTATTCTTTCTTTTTGTTAACTGTTAAAGTGTTTGTTTATGTAAGTTTTCAGTTCAGAGCAGAGAGCTCATGTGTGTTAGATGGCGGTCGCTGTCAAATGTGTAACCAAGAGGGTTTTAACGTTTTAATTAAAGTTTACAGTTCACATTTTTACCTTGTGTAGTTTTAATCAGTGTTTTCTTTCTTATTAAGTTTAAAGTTAACCAGCCGAGCTATCAACCTCCTTTATTTTATTTCTAAATACTTAATCAATTTTCTTCACAACATTTTATAGAAGTAAAAAAAGAACGTTCTTACCGTTTGGTAGCTTCGTCAGTGATATATCCGAGTAATCCGTTTGAAACAACTTGTTTGTTGTTGTGTGAATATTATTTTGTTTGAAGTATCCATTTGAAAAGAAATTGTATGATTTCACTAAAAAGGTGATCATTGCTATAGAATTATGTATTCCATAGTATTGTAGTGGTATACCAAGTAGAGAAAATCATCTTCACACTTTTTAAAAAGGAAAAGAAAGAATTTAATATAAGATAAAATTAAGACTGAACATTTTGCACCCTCTTAGTCGGGTGTTCAAGCACGAAGTGAGCAAAAAACATATATACGAAAATACACACGTGCTATTCTCAAAAAATGGGTTACATTCAAAAGGTTATATGCGTGATAAACATCATTATCTAAAATTGCCCATTTTGCGTCATTAAAAGTCAAATTCAAGTGTTTATAAAAAAGAGTCAGTAAAAGTCTCGTTAAAAAGAAGTTGAGCTAAACTGTCTTTAAAGTGTCCGACTATACTTAACACAAATATTCTGCAGATGGCTAACGAATAAAGTCTTTTCTAACAGGCAATAAATTTGCCTCGTTACTGTCAGCTAACCAAATGTGAGCGGCACAGAAAGATTGTCCAGATATAAGTTCTGTGAAATGGAGATGTAACTTTTTCTTTATTTTGTTTTAGCACTTGTCTTAATTAGGAGGCTTATTTCCGTAACACGGGCAACAGGTACTTCTTTTTCTTTGAATAAGAAATAAATAAGAAATACAAATTAAAAATATCAAGAGACATTAGAATTAGATAAAAGAGTAAACTGTGCCGTTATAAAGCACGACCACTTAATAAAATCGATTTCCGTACTTATTTTCGCTTTCCGCATAAAAACACAGAGCTCGGTGGAAGCAAAAACAGAATAGAATTCGAGAGAGGTTCAATGTTGCCAAATGACTAAAAGTAAACTTTACGTGAAATAAGGAAAAGAAAATACCCAAGTTTTTTTCGAAAAATTTTATTGTTCCCGAACATTTATTTCCCCACGAATTACTTGTCCACAAAATTTGACAAAACTGGCTTTCGGAAATGAATTTTCTTTCATAAGGTTAATGATGATATTTATTGAAATGGTTTGCAGTGTTGGAAAACGAATTCAGCGTACATGTTGCTTAGGATTTTTTTTTTTTTTTTTTTTTTTTTTTTGCGTATTTTGATTTTCGGAATCAATGCTTAATTCTGAAGTCCGCCGATAAAAGAAGGGGAAGGGGGGGTTGTCCTGTAATTTAGATTTTTTTTCTATAGTGGTTATCGTTCAATTTTTTCGAAATTTTTAGGAATTAAAAATATGATGTTCCCTTAACCATTTTATGAAACAATATGCATATTTAATAGTGAAAACGTAAGCCAAATCCAGCGAAATATCCCACTTTTTTCGTCGATTTTTTCTTAGATTTTATTATTTTTTTTAAAAATATTTGTGCTCTCCCGAATGTTTCGAAATTTTTGTAGTAGCTGTAAATCCAATCTGCCGAGATGCTGTAAAAAGATTGTGTCGAAATAGGGACGTTTATTTACTTTTAATGTAGAAAAAATATCGCTTCCGAGAGGTAAAGTGACCTGCGGTCGTGAATTTTTTAAAAGAGTTAAAATTTTCCTATTTTTGAAAACCGATTGCACTGACGATTAGTTAGAAAGTATTGGCATTAAGGCATATTTTTTGCTTATCGGTGCCCCTAAAATTGTGATCTGGGATGGGGGGAGGGTGTGGAACGTAGGCATATTATGGGAAATGTTTACTGCGAAAACGACTCTTTTTTGCAAACATTTTTCAAAGGGCTAACAACGATATTTTTTCGAACTAATTGCAGAATTTGAGACGTAAAGGTACTAATTTTAAGACTGTATCTTCCATATTTCAAATGGTTTGGTTAAAGGAAGTTAAAATAAAACGAAAAGAAAACCGGCATTTGGTAAAAACATAAGCGAAAACACAAGTATACGTTACTGTATTCAAACTATAACCTAGTATAGGTTTGGCAGGTACGTAGGTAAGTTGAAAATATCAGTTCTATATTAATTCGAATGTTCATGTTGATAAGCAGAGACATCTAGGATCTAAATAACACAAAACTTAACCGTCAAATCGCTCAGTAGAAAGGCAGAAATTTATTTTTCAATTAAAAAATATAATTTCTTATGCACATCATTTTGGGGGGCCCCCTTTCAGATGGGCCCTGTGCGGCTGCACCTGTTGCACCTGCCTAGTTACGGCACTGTATATATATATATATATATATATATATATATATATATGTATATATGTATCCATATATATATATTATATATCCATATATATATATAGATATCTGATCTATGTCATACGATAACACTCGTATTTATAAATTAATTTGGATGAAACTAATTGTGTGTATTAGGCTCACCAATGCCTCGATCGAGTTCGTTGGCCAGCTTGGTCCGTCATCTTGTTTCAAGATGGCGGCCACTGAAAATATAACTAAATAAACTAAAATAAATATGCAAAAAAGTTAAAAAGTCAAATTTATTTTTAATTAATATATTAGTTAGGCCTTGATGCAAGGATTCCAGAGCATTTTTTGTTTTACCTCTATCTTAAAAAATGGCTGATATAGAGCAGTTTGAAATTCTAGGGTGGCTGGCATTTTGAAACAAGACAGCACATTGCAAGAAATATGAGTTTTAGTGAAGGCGATTTCTCGCAAATTATTTTTCATTGTTGTAAACATTTTCCCAATCATACGAATAAAACTGTATATTCATATCCGTTATCGCCAAATTCTTGCCAAACTTGGCGACATTTGGCGAAATATCGCCAAATTTGGCGACCAAAATAAGTCTTCATAAATGAAGCCAATTTGGCTATAGCTCAATAATTTGGCGAATTTCTTATTCAAATTCAGTATTAACGAATCTTTTGTAAACGTTTACTTTGCATTTTAGCTTGCTGTTTTCGAGTAACATTAGCTAAAATTTAAAAACGAAGATATAGGAAAGCTACCTTTTCCTCCCGGTACAGGCCGGAAGGACTTTTTTAATATTTTAAATAAAAGTTGTTTGATTTTACTTACTCTGGTGCTCATTTCGATTTAGCTAGCATTGATCATAATGAATGACTGCGACATAGCTGGTACAACGATACTTCAAACATAATGAAATTAATTCTATAGATTAAGGAGTGTGTAGCATTTATATTTAATTTACAGAGACACACAAGAAATTCCGTTGCAGGACGGACTATGATGTATTTGATTGTATAAATATTTAGAACTCTTAATAATATTCTGTTTGTGTTAGAAAGTGTTCTTTTATCTATGCCTTATGCATGATTTTTTGTGCTTGTTGACTGAAAAAATGAATTACGAGCTTCTTTTTCCATACAAAAAATTGTTTGTTTTAGTGTGCTCTAAAGTTTGTGTGGGAATGTTTCAATCACCCTGTTTGTACTAGAAGTCCAGAAAATAAAGCATCATAGAAATATCAAAATATGTTTTTAATAAGGTGAAAATGACCTAAAAATTTTGTTAGTAATGAGAATTTTAAAAGAAGTGCATAAATAGTAGTATAAAAAAATAATTTATGAAATATATAATTTAAAAGCTTTTGACAGTAGCTCCTAGCTATATAACGAATACTGAGAATCATGAAAAAAGCGTGGCATAGCCGATGACATTTAAAAATTAAGAAAGTTGATAATGAACAAGATATTTTTTTTTGTCCCTAAACTATTACTTCATATCCACTTCACATCCATATACCATTTGAAAAAATATAAATAAATAAATAAATGTAATTACTTATCTTTATTTTATAAATAACGATACTATTTTTAAAATTGCAGTTATTTAAAAAATAAAATAACGACAAATAATTACATTTATTTCAATCCAATTATGTATAAGTTACAAATTATTATTTTTCAGGAGACATGATAAAAGAGAGATATATCCGCATGAGCGGTGTAACGAGGCGCGATATAACGAGAGGAATTTTCACAAATTTTACCTCAATTTAAACTGTGGTTTAGGAGTGCTCTAATACTCATCGCATGAATTTTGAAAATTACCCTGGAATTAATTTAATGAAATTTTTATTTATTTTTATTTACCTAAAAATAATAACAATATTTTCAATAAAAGTTTAAAGATAACTTCCCTTAATATCAACAATATTTTATTTCGAAAATTCATAATGATTTTGTAAAATTAATTATTTTTACTTACCGATTTAATCAGTAAGCTTGTCGGTAACCAAACACTGTTAGACATGGATAATTACTATGATTTTGCATTTTCTACCGTTAATTATTCCCAAAATACGCCGCAATACACTGGCAAACACACGTTATTTTGTTAAAAATGTATTTACGAGAATGATAATAATGACTTAATTATTCACGCAGCTTTTCTAATGATTTTATCCACATTTTTAGCATAAATCTCAGAGACTATAAATCAATATATCGATTAAATGTTCGATAATACAAAGCTGACAATTTTAACCATTATGGATAATACGTTTAATGCCAGTTTTGTAATATTAGTGAATAATGTATTTTTAATATGTAATTAACCTTAATTACGAATACAGCTGAACTTCTACTTAGAGAACTTTTATGTTACGAAATTTTCTTTGCAACCTTGATTTTGTACCCAAATGAAACAGGAAAAAAAATCCCTAAATAGCGAAAACGAATCTGTATTTAACGAAATTTTCTTGAAGATAAAATTTCAAAAATTCTAATCTTTTTTAATATACACTGTAAAAAAAAAAAAAAAAGACAAATGTTTTTATTCAGGAAAACAAAATATAATCACAAACGAAAATATACAATAACTTCTTCCAAGTTACCAACGATTACGAAAAGCGTTTTTTATTGTTATAAAACTCACAAAACAATATATATTCGAGATTTAAAGAAACATTTATAAAAGCAAAGTTTCCTTTGACACCATTGATTTTCTGAAACGTTTCCGAGTAGTTTTAAAATATAATAATCAGTTTTCACAACCTGGAATATAGGTTTTTGGATGCTATGAATTCTCGACTAAATATTTTCATGTTCAACAAACATATTTTACAGACAAACTTTATAAAATAACAGCATTAACATTAAAATTAATATTATTATGTTACTCTAGCATGTATAAATTAAGTTATTTTCTGAAACGTTTCCGAGTAGTTTTAAAGTATAATAATCAGTTTTCACAATCGGGAATATAGGTTTTTGAATGCTATCAATTCTCAACTAAATATTTTCATGTTCAACAAACATATTTTACAGACAAACTTTATAAAGTAACATTAAAATTAATATTATTTTGTTACTCTTGCATGTATAAATTAAGTTACTCGACTAAAAATGCTTAGTTGAGAATTGATAGTATAAAAAACGTGTATTACGTTTTGAGAAAACGGATTAATACACTATAAAAATTACCGGGAAACGTTCCTGAAAATCTGAGGCACCAAAAGAAACTTTGTTTTTATAAATGTTTCTTTAAATCTCGAAAATATATTGGTTTCTAGGGTTTCTAAAGATAAAGAACGCATTTTGGAATCATGGAAACTGGAAAGAGGTTATTGTATGTTTTCGCACGTGGTATATTATACATATTTTCTTAGATTAATAAACATTTGTCCTCTTTTTTACAGTGTACCAAGGAAGCCATTTTCGATTTCTTTTGTTAATTTTCTTTGTGAATATTCATAGTTATAAATGATTAGAAATATAAATATAGTATAAAAAAGTGTATTACATTTTGAGAAAACGGATTAATACTATAAAACACACTATAATAACACTATAAAAATTACTCGGAAACGTTCCTGAAGATCTGTTGCAGCAAAAGAAACTTTGTTTTTATAAATGCTTCTTTAAATCTCGAAAATATATTCGTTTCGAAGGTTTCTAAAGATAAAGAACGCATTTCGGAATCGTGGGAACTCGAAAGAGGTTATTGCATGTTTTTGCACTTAGTTATATTATACACATTTTCTTATATTATTAAACATTTGTCTCCTTTTTTACAGTGTACCAAGGTAGCGATTTTCGAATTTTTTTTCAATTTTCTTTGTGAATGTTCATAGTTATAAAATATTAGAACCTTTTTACTGACAGGCATACGCAGATCTACTTAAAAAAAAAAAAAAAAAAAACTCTACTCAAAGAATCATGAAATGAATTTCAAATGATGAACTATTCAAGCATTTCTTTACACCCACAATATGAAGCACAGTACGAGTTGCAATTTTCAGATGTTCTAATCTGAAAATGGATTCAATATTAGTACTTCAAACAATAAGCACTTCAGAAATGTGAATAATTTTACGATTTTTCTTTTCTAAAATACATTTAAATTTTTTTTTCGTTTCATTTTTATTATGCGGGTGTCGTACATTTAAAAAATAAAATTATGAATGGTAATATTATTATTATTTTTTTTTTACTTGACGAAAAACTCAATAAGTGTATACATAAAAAAATACAGAAACCAGTAACACTTACTATCCTAAAATGTAGTTGTTCAAACAGAGCTTTGAAAAAGATAACTGGCTGAATTTCCATTGAACAAAATTTCTATATATATATATATATATATATATATATATATTTAGAAAAACCATGAAATTCTAAAATTAAAATTTAACAGTATAAAAAAAGGGTTTTTTTTTTCTTTCAACTTGTACTTTTTATAATTATTTCACAATCGTTTGATTCAGATTTAACTTTTCATTAGAAAATGTGAGAAGTTTTTCATATGCCCCCTCCCCCCCCAAAAAATATTTCATATTTTTAATAGATAATAGTCATTTTAATGAAATGTGATGGGTGCGCTTAGTATAGGCCTCTGAAGATTTATCGTAAAGAAGATTTATCGTCTGAAGATTTATGGTAAAGATTTTGTGGAAGTTCATCTTAAATCCTCGGAAGTAAATTTAACATCAGAGTTACCATCGTTGACCGCATACCCAATTTTAAAAAATCTGCTAGTCTGAAGATTATTTAAATTTACTTTGTAAATATTTTCCCTTCCTTAGATAACTGTATAATCCTTCTATACTAAAAAAAAAGTAATCTGGAACTGAGCCAAAAACGATTTAGAAATGGACCAATCAAATTCTGCGTAGATATTCCGGGTTATTCTCATCGCTTTTTTACTAGGGACTTTTTTGAGGAGTTATTACTTTTTTCTAGCCATCCTACGGATTCGAAAATCATACCCCCAGACGCGAAATATAACAAGCTTTCAGAAATTAAAAAAATTATCACGGTCGGACAATAAAAACTCAAAAAATTCTTAAAAAACGAGTAAAAAATCTTTTATTGAAAAAGTCACTTTTTTATATTGTTGCCAATTTCTAAATAAGCGCAAAGGATTACGTTTTATCTCAAATAAAAAATGTATTTGCGCGAGACTATTAAAAACAATAATGAAAGTTTAAAATAATAATTAAATGATCACGTGTTGAAAGCAGGAAATAAAGAAAATTACGTCATAAAAACTGTGTTTACACATGAATGTTAAAAATAAAAAAGATGAATAAAATGAAAAAGCATTATAACCAGTTAAATGAAAAAGCATTATAACCTGATTACAGAAGATAGTCACCGTTCGTGATATCATCATCATCATCTTTTTAAAACAGGATATATTACCAGGTTTTAAGAGGATGTGAAATCACGAGCAGGGGGCAGAGTCCCCTAGTTGGTTAAAAAATAACTTCTTGTTAATTTTTTTATCAATATGACAACAAATATTTACATTTTAGAATACACATGTCTATAACTATATTTTATTATTTGGATTATTTCCATGGAAACTAACGTCTTTCTTCGATATCGAAATTATGACAAGATTAGGGCAGAGGCACGAAAAAGTATTATTGTCATAGCAAGTAAAACCTATCTTCAATTTGGGAATGTAACGATTGTGTTTTTCTTAAAACTTATCCATTCTTTACATTCCCGGTGTTAAGAAAATGAAACAAAATGTCAGAAATGACGTCCTTTTCTTAGATGAAATCGATTCTAAAGGATATGAATTCCCACTTTGAAATTCCCACACCGAAAATCACATTGAAATGAAGAGATGTTATGTTCGTATTAGCCGTGATTCTGATTTTGTAGCTTGTAAAAAAGAGTGAAAATCTTCAGTGATGTTCGTTTTAACCGTGCTATCGTTTTACCATATTCATATTAGGCGAGTTCGACTGAAAAAATATAAATATAAAAGAAAGTGTGTCTATATGTATTTACCTTTTGAGATTTAAACACGAGAAAAAACTTTTAGTTAGCCTTTGACTAGCTTATGCCAGCTTTTAGGTAACCTGAAATAAATAAATAAATAAATAAATAAATAAATACTTTGGAATTTTTTTTTTGTGTCATTGTATGAAAATGTATCTTCTTTCATTTCTTTTATAAAACATTTTTATTTCTAAGCAAAATTATGAATTAAAAATTTACATTCTTGCTTAATTTTTTTTCTGAATAAATCCATAGCGACAAAGGAATATCAAATTTCATGTTTTTTCGAAGAAATCAACAGTTTGCAAGGAAAAAAAAGCCCATTTTGATATACTAGGGAAAAAAAACAACTTTGATATAACCTGTTTGAGCATCGTAAATAAGTCTTTTTAAATTAATCTTAAATAATATTTTTAATGAACATTTTCTATGATAATACAATTTTTTACATCTAAAGAAAAAGCATTATTGATTTTGTAACAGATGTTTTGATGCAGTACTTATGCATGTTCTCACAAACTTGTTACACTTTTTACTGGAAAGTTGATTACTTAGGAGATAAACTAACAAAATATTTGATATTTCTTTCAATGCAAATTTATAAGTAATTGTTGAAAATTGTTTGACAGCAAATCTATTTTGCAATATTTTCGGAATTAAATCTTACTTATAATAAAATCCAAAGGCGAGAAAGTGTCTGTAACGGTACCGGATTGTACCACTCTGGTCTGGGAGTCGACCGTAGTTAAACGCCATGTTAGGCTTACTGAAAAAGATATGCTAACACATAACCACTAAATGATAATTTCTTCTACTTGAAATAATGTCTGTTCAGCATATTTTCGTATAAAACATGTATATCATATCCAGTTATAATGTTTTAAGTTTTAAATTAAAAATAACAGATTAAACATCCGATTACCTGATGTAAACAAACGAATAATGTTGCCATTCAAAAATACAAATTCCATCACAAATTCCAAATGAATGACTCTTTGAACGTTTCATTAAAATATCCGATTATGCTCTTAAAATATTTGAAAAAGCATATTAAAGTCTTTAAATAATTTAAAGGGTTTCTTTAATTTATTTATGAAAGCATATTTTTTTCTGTAAAGTACTTTTTTCGCAGATAATGTTTGCGATGATACGGCAATGACTTTGAGAGTCTGACTTTCCAGTACTTACCAGGACTTTCCAGTCATACTAATGCATTTAATAAGGAATTTATTTTGTTTTTTTCAGGCATATTTTTAAAATAAGACAAAATCATGTTTTAATTTGATGAATACTTTTAAAAGTTAAAGTTCTATTATCTACTTTCGTCGTTTAAATATTTGTAAAAGCATATTAAAGCTTTTAAATCTTTTAATTTTGTTTAAAACCTTAAAAAACTATTTCATAAAAAAAAATGTATATTAACATTTCTGTAAAAAAAAAAAAAAAAAAAAAAAAAAAACTGTAAGCACTTTTTTTTTTCAGAAGCAGCGGTAATTTATTTCGTAGAGGTTGATTCAGTATAGTGTCGCCATCTACTGGCGGATTTTGAAATTTGCTTCCATCGTTCCGGATTTCGGGTCTTTCCGAAGTTCACGATTATTTGACAAAATTCATGTTTTTTTTCGTGATTCTTTAACAAGATTTGCATTTTTTTCTGCTGTTCTTTGACTGCGTTTTTATTCCCGATCCTTTGACAAAATACGAGCTTTTTCTGAGATTGACGAAATTAGCGGTTGTTTTTTTCGATCCTTTGACGAAATTTCACTTTTTTCGCGATCCCTTGACGAAATTAGACATTTTTTCGCAGTGCTTTGAAGAAATTTGTGTTTTTTTTTTCTAAACCCTTTGAAGAAATTCACGTTTTTCCGCGATTATTTAACGAAATTCGCAGGTTTTTTTTGCGATCTTTTAACCTTTTTTTTTTTTTTTTTTTTGAGATCCCTTGATGAAATTTTACATTTTTTCGGAGTCCTTGGAAGAAATTTGCGTCTTCTTCGTAAGCCTTTGACGGAAATCGCGTTTTTCTGGATTTGTTAACAAAATTAGCGTTTTTTTTTTTTTTTTTTTTTTTTAAATCCTGCAACGAATTTTGCGTTTTTATTTTCGGTCCTTTGACAAAATTCGCGTTGTTTCCACAATCCTTTGAAGAAATTTTCTATTTTTTCTGCGAACGATAGACATAATTGATTTTTTTTCGGCGACTATCGTTCAAAATTCGAAATTTTGGACTGAAGACTTAAATTTTCGAAATCGAATGCTCGAATGCCTTAAATTTTTAGGAAAACTTGAACAGAATCACCCCTGATGAAATAAATGCATAACTATTTTTTGTTTCTAACGAATCGTAATATAAATTAATTTTAAACTAAAATTAAACTAAAATACACTGAAGTAACAATATTTTAGTGATTAAACATTGAAACACAATGGACTGAAAAAAAAATTAGGAATCGGTAAAATTTTCGAAAAATTTCAGAAAATCTAAAATTTTAGTAAAAATTTACAAATTTAGAAAATTTTCGAATTTTTCTTTCCGGACATCGGGTCTTTCCGGATTTTGGATTTTCGGATAATGGGTCATATACTGTAAAATGATTCTTTCTTATCAAACGTAATTAAAATATAAGAAATGCATAGTACAGCGTAATTTCCATTTAATTTTGCTTATGTAATCAAACAATGAGTTATATGGTAAGTCAAGCTGTTTAAAAACTCATTGATAACACTTTTTTACAAAAACTTTCGCACATGAATTAATATTTAATTTTGTCCAATCGTTGAACTATTTCAGAAATTTAATACTAGGTAATATATATATATATATATATATATATATATATATCCTTTAATTTTTATTTGTAGAAATCATTTGTCCTTTTTAAAATGTATTTTTCTACAATACAAACCTTTCAATAATAAATCTCCATGCTGTTTGTTTGTATGAAGTCTTATGAAAATGAAACGCAGATCAACAATCCGTCATTTTTGACGGGGTTATATACTAGTATCTAATAAGTTTGAATAAGAAACGATACAAAAATCATTTTATACATAAAAATCAAAGTTACTAACAATATTTTGTTTATTTTATATGTAAAGCTTTTAAAAAGGAGCTTAATTTGGATTCTGTAGATTTAAATTAAAAAATTATGGAAATTTTTACCTCATTTATATTTTAAAATGAGATTACCTTTAAGTGACATTCATTATAATAAGTTATGTTTCTATATATGTAAGGAAAATCTGTGAGAATTTTCAGTAAGATTGAAAAAGAAATGCGTATAGAACATTTTAAAATCATGAAAACAATGAAAATCTTCAATATATAAAAAACAGGTTTTAGTTAAATAAATGAGTTATTAATGCTCCACATCTTTTTTTAAATCATTTTAACTATAAATAAAAGTTTTAATATTAGTTATGATTCATTTCTTAGATTTTTACGCATTTTATGACAAATAGAGACAATTTATAAGCCCACTAATAAAATTTTCTGTAATACATACTTGAAATATCAATATTTTGACTTGTACCGTTTACTCACCAATAGTACTCAAAAAATATGTTTTTAATATATTCGAACACACCATTTTTTTCTAGTAATCTAAAATTATACTATATATAAGTTTTAATAAAATGGAATTTAATGAAATAAATTGGTATCAAAAGGTACAGGGGGTGGACAAAAATATGGAAACACCAACTTTGACTAATATGACGTAGGCCACTGGCTTGTGGAGCTCCTTTCGTACAGGTTTGGTGCTAATAGGACTTGTGAGCACAGTATGCGGCTCAGCAGTCAGTTTTGTAGCAGTAGATTTCGTATTTTTTATCACAACCCTACGCAATTCTCATCTGTCTGTGTCAGTCAACACGCAATTCCGTCTCCACTGGTGTTTGAAAGATGCTTTTTTTCCCAGCCTTTCCGTATGCAGCCATAATCTTGGATACTCCTCGTAATATACCATAAACAGAAGCACCCACCTTCAAACACCAGCCCTAACAATTTGGCCACGTTGGAATTCTGTCAGCTCTGATATGATTCCCTCAAAAATGTACAGAACGCTGCCTTGACGACAAATGATTCTTTCGAAGTGTAGACGAGCCTATAGTTAGGTAGTTACAGTATGCAAAAACTGTAGCGCCACCTACAACTTCGCTATATCAAACACGTAATTTAGGTAAAATTTTTTACAAGGTTTTTCCACATTTTTGTCCACCTAATGTATGATTTAGAAAGAATAAATTATGAAATTTTTTAATTTCTGAAACCTTATTTTCTATTATTATTCAGTATCTGAACTTATTTCTAATGACATAAATTTTTCACATTGCATGATAGTTATTTTTTTAAGAGGTAAAATCAGCAAATATTACAGAATATTTTCTACAGAAATGTTTTGTCGCTAGTTGATATTTTAAAAAAATGGCGGGTGGACAGCTGATAGGTGCAAACGCTTTTGAAAAAGTGAATCAATCGGTGGGCACGATAAAAAATCGTAGACTTGACATAGAACAATGTAACAAAAATTGTCTTTTTAATCCAAAAGATACTAAATACGCAGCCATGTTAAATATATACATATTTAATGAATGTATGTTAAATCCATGATCGTAGGCATAAGCTTGTAACCATGCGGCGGGGTGGGGGGGGGATTGCCTCTGCCCTGGACTAGCTCATTCATTACACGATTTAAAGTTCAAAGAAAGTTTATTTAAAATAATTGGACTGGAGTTGTGGCAGAGTCCTTCACTAATTTGGCCTAAACTGAGCAATATGACCCAAGAAATCAACTACAGCTATGTACTTCACTTTAAATAACGATAGAATTCACTTAAGGAAAAGTCCCCTTTACATACAGTACGCTGCTAGGAAAACTCCCCGTCTAAGTCCAAGGGAAACTCTCAATACTTTCAGCTGAAACAAAATCACTTCACAAGTGTGTCAAACAAAACACTTCACTTTGCTAACTACTAACTGCATTCTGTAGCTGCGAAAGATCTCTATTTTAAATAGAATGTAAAACTATCGTATTAAAAATTATTCTTTACTTCCTACAAGCTCCTCGAATGGAAACAATCACTGCCTTCTATTCCAGTCAATCTAGGCTTCTGCCTGGAAAGTTTTGGAGAAGTTTTTTTCTGTTTCTTCCTTTATGTTTTTGGGTGTGCTGAACACGAATTTCAACTTTGCCACCTCGTATCTGGTCTACTTAAAAAATTATAAGCGAAAAATCATGAAAAAATCGGAGATTTTTACAGTTTTTCCCTTGTATTCTGGAAAGGGTTAATTTTTTTTATAAATATTATTGCACCAAATTAAACTAGAGAACATTTCCAACATTTTAATATACAATTTTTTTTTCTAAGATGAACAGTTTTTGTATACGAGTAAAAGGAATTTTAACGATATAATTGAAATTCCATCATCGGAGGGCGAAAACGCGATCCAATCACTATGCATCCATTTTAAACACCAATTTGAAGCTGTTTAGTTATTTCTGGTTGCATTTCAAATATGTTTACATTATCTTACAAAGTTTTAAACCTTTTATAGCACTAAGAAAATAAATTGAAATCAGGTGATTAAGAAAGATATAAAAACACAATCACTCTGCATAGATGAGAGTACCAATTTTTATTTTTCTAGTAATCTGATTTAAGGACAATTATAAATGTTGTAAGTTTAATTTAAAAATAACAAACGTGGAAGATTATAAACAAGAAAAAAAGCGGAAAAAAAGAAAGCTTTGAAGGGGCTGGTTGATGTTCTTCAACAGGAGGTTCATCAGTATATTCATCATCATCACTTGATGGCTCAGGTTGTGTCTTCACTTGACTTAAAATATCCTGTATTGGGTCGTCAACTTCTGCTTCCAAGTCATCTTCGGCAATGAAGGAGCTAATATTGTCACAATGGCCATCACAGTTCAGGCAGAGAAGCGAACAAAATAAACCTGTTTTCCTACAGCCACACATTCCACCACAGTTTGTTTTGTATTTTCAGGATATTTTTCGCAGAATAGTTTCTAGTGCGGGAGGTTTGGTAGTTGTTATGGGTATGATACCTCTTTTGGTTTTATTCCAGCCCCATTCCTCAGCATTTTTACAGTTACCTAGCCATAGCTGTATTTCGTGGTAAACTCCAGACAGTGATATCGAGCTGCATCTTCTGTTGGAGGGAGCGATGCAATATTTGCAGCTGTCTTAAAAGCAAATTTTATGTAGCACCTGTACCTCAGGCTGTTTAGGGAAGGTGTTGCTTTCCACCTGAATCCGTACAGGTGTACCAGAAACAACAGCCCAGCTTTAATAACATCGTCGGCTACAGCAGTAGGGTTTTTAAATATATCGACCACATGTTGCAGGTCGGCAAATTTCTTCAAAATTTGAAGGTATTTTGTTTTTTCTTGACTGTATAATGCAGAAGTGGTATCGCATCCACTCATGGCATGTAGAAATAGGATGTGTTTGGCAATTAATTTGTCGACTGCACCCAAAGTAGAATAGATCTTCTGGAGACTTTTTCCTTTTCCTGGTTTCAAGAAATAAACATTGGGAAAATTGCAAAGTCCAATTAAGATTACCAGAAGGTCTACATCTTCACCAATGACTATCGCGTTCTCATGGTTAGGTGCTTGAGAGCAGTGTTGATAATGAGTGTGTCGGTATCTTCTTTTGACTGCTTGCAAACCATATTTTCAGAGCCAAATCTACACATCATAAGGGCAATTAAACTGTTTTTATTCTTATCGTTTGCGAGAAATTTCCCCTGAGAAACCGTTGGCACCATAGTCTCATTAAAAACAACCTCATTAGATACCGTCTATTACGCTCAACAAATTTAGCCCCCATTTCAGTAATGTTTTCTGGGTATCCATCGAAAATTACTAGAGCGTTCGCTGTGTATTTCGGCTTTACAAAGTCCACATAGCTGTCACAAATTGATACAAATGATTTACCGCCCTGCCATAAAACTCTGCGCAGTAAATACCTGCCATCTATGACATATATACATCTGTTCCCAAAAGTGATGTCTAGTGGGAGTGGAGTGAATTCCTTGTACAAAGAGGATGTGGCAATTTTTCGCATTCCGGATTCGTCAAAAAAAGACAATGGGTAGGCAGAGAGTTCGTAAGGGAAATATTCCTTATGTTCTTGGTCAGATTGCTTTGTTACACTCATTCTTTGGAAGAGTGCTGTCGGGTTAATGTGAATTTTTTGTTCACCTATCTTGACAGTGCTATTCATCACAGCTAATGGCTGTACTCTTTCATTACGCTTGAATGTAACGGAATGAAAATCGCTGTTAATGATTCTTGATATGCCAGCAGTGCTAACTTCCTGTGCCATATGACAGTTTATTCTCTCATCTCCAACAACTCCAGTAGAGATTGAAATGAGATCATTTGTTTCTCGGAAAGGGTTGTGTTGGTGAACCCATTCCAATAATTTATTCATATCAGCGTTGTCCAGGACAACTCTGGAGTTTCTCATCTCTACATATTGTTCACAAGTTGTAAAAGCCCGCTGAACTCTTCAATTTCTTCGCATATCCGTTGAAGTGGCGTCATACCCATGGTCCATCTTGCCAAAACTCCTTCATTGACCCCCCGCCCATGAGTGAGTCCACCTGGTGTTTTCGTGGTCTTCATTAAAGATTGCTCTATCGTCATGTCAGTCCATGTTCTTGACCAGAATTTGTCTGTACGGCGAATGGTGAATCCCCCATCAGTTGTGAATTTTTCAAAGTTATCAGCAGTCATTCTTTCCTTCAAATGATGCATGTCTTGAAGATATAGGTAAGAGAACTTGGTATACAAATAGTAACCACTGCCGTGGAAGTATGGCAACATTCTGCAGATCAGAGGCACTTGTATCTGGTACTGGCAGAGCAAAAAGTTAGTACAAATTTTGGAGTGGGTCTTTTTTTTTCGGGAAAAGTCTTATTATCGGATAAACACCGTATATGTTTAATCGCATATTATAAAATGTGATAAGTGTAACACCTCAATCTTGTGGCATGTAAACACATTAATTTATACTATAGAAGATCTATATAACGCTGCCGTCTGCCGTCTGTCTGTTTGCCGTCTGCCTGTCTGTCCCTTCTCTAAATCGAGTAAATATATTCGGATTGTGCTTAAATTTTCGTATCTTATTGTCGTTTACTATAGCATGATCCCTATTGAAAATGAAGTGTTTATAGGTTTTTTACAGGAACAGTCAAAAGTGTTCCATTACATTATAGTCAACGGAAGAAAATCGGTTCAAGTGCATTGTGATGATGCTACGCCATTTGAAACATGATGAAATTGATATACAATTATGAAACACACTAAAACATGATTTTTGTAGAATACGGGGTGAAAAGCATTTATTATTCATTTACAGGGTCAAACAAAAGAATTCTGTTGGACATTGTTCTACGGGGGAAAATCGTTTGTAATGTCATTTAATGATGTTTCACTATTTCAAACATATTGAAATTTAAATGCATTACTCAGGTGCACATTATAAATTGATCAGTTAAAAGTATGGTGTGTATTGCGTTTATTGTTCATTTACAGGGAATATATCAGTTACAGTATACACGCAATAATTACAGTCTATGTGTGATAAGCAGTGTTGGGTACGAGCGCGTTCATCGAACGAAAACTCACGAACTTAGTTCACTTTCTGTGAACGTGAGTTGAACTTGACTCACTTTTTGATAAACGAACGTGAGCTGAACGAAAGCTCAAAAAATCTGTGAGTTTGAACGAAATTTACAACTCAAACTCAAATTTTTTCATAATTTATTTAAATTTTCCCAGCCGTTAAGAACACGTTTTTCCCATTCAAATGCCATTTAGAGGCCTACACGAACTCGGGACGGATCGAGTCTGATCATCAGTTTTTCTGGGTCGTGCCCGGGTCTTGTTTTCTTTGGAGGCTCGGGCCGGGCCGAACCGGTCTTACTTCTGGGCCTGTGCTTTATTCTTCCTAGAGGTCTGCACCGACCGAAATTTTCTGGCATGGTCACAACAACCCTGCTTCTATGAAAATCATTGACTCGTCCCTGTCTGATTCGTGCAAAAATCTGTTTAAGGAACAACCTCCTTGGGTCAACAATTTTTGCCGAAAATACATATCTTTTTAGAATCTAGGAAAAAAAAGTGACCGAAAAAAAAGTAACCGAAAAAAAAGTGACAGAAAAAACAAGAGCGGGAAAAAAGTAATCGGAAAAAAGTGATAATTAATTAATAAATATTGATAAATATTGAACTTATCGATAAATAAGTGTTAAAAACTAATGAGGTAACAAATGTCTGATTTATATCATTCCGGTAGGCGAATATTTGCTGTAAATATTTATGAATGCTATTAGCAATAGTGTAAACAAGTGAGAATATTCGCGTACGAGAATGCTCATATTCATCACTACTTGATTTTTGACATTCGTGAACCCGAATACGAATATTTCTCGTCGATGTCTACGAATGCGAATATTGAAAAGTAGTGTGAATATTTGCCTATGAGAATACTCGTTTTAATCATCACTGGATTTTTGACATCCGCGAACACAATTACGAATATTCACATATATCAAAAATCAAGTAGTGATTAAAACAAGTATTCTCGTACGAGAATATTCCCACTTTCTTACACTATTGCTAATAACATTCACAAATATTTACAGCAAATATTCGCTTACGGGAATGATATAAATAAGACGTTTGTTATATAAAGCACTGCAGCAACCCCATTTGGCGCCTGGTGCGAAACATTGTTACACCATCGGCGCATCAATAAACACAGCTGAAGAGGCCGATGAAGCCTACCCGCGCCTAGCCTAATTGATGGCGCCTGGTGCGGCTTTGATTACCTCGTTAGTTTTTAATACTTATTTATCAAAAAGTTCAATATGTATCAATTCCTTGTCACTTTTTTCCGGTTACATTTTTACCGGTTACTTTTTGTCCGGATACTTTTTTTCCTGTTCTTGTTCCTTCTGTCACCTTTTTCCGGATTACCATATTTTTAAATTACCATTATTCTACAATTAAAATTCTCTATAAGGAATAATACATATACATTTCTAAGTGTGGGGTGATATACAGTACTGTAAAACCAAGAATCTGTGTATGACGAAATCCTGTTTTAATGCAATTGTGAAAAGTAACGTGCATTTATATATCTACTACCAATTTTTAGAAAAAAAGACAAGTGTTTAATATTCAAATATTCATAAAATTCATTTTTTAATATTCAAATATAGTAAAACCTCTGAAAAGTAGAGACATAGGGATCATTGAATAGAGTATTGCATCGGGTCAGGTTGCACAAATTTCTGTTTTCAGGTTTTAATTATTCTAAAATTATTTTTGTAGCTTGGGTAGCCTAGAATAATTCTTGTGATCAGGTTGAAATTGCGATCAGGACAAAACATTTTCACAAAAAGTTTGTGCACAACTATGTTTCAGATAAAAATAAATATGTTTTGGAGTATGAATGAGTATCTATTCAAATTACTGCATGAGAAATAAAATTTAAAAAAAAATGTGACCATAAATTATTCTTTTTTTTACAGTACAGTTAAGAACATTTTTCCTTCTCTCGGAATCTGAAAAATATTGCTAACATTTAATTTTTGATACACACATGTATACTTGTGATAGTTTATGCACACATACACGTGTTACATGTGTGTAGATTGGGAGGTGCCCATATTCAGCGATATAAGTATATAAATATATAAGTATTAGGAATTGCAAAAGTGTTCGCTGACTAGATGTGTACCTTCGGGAGTATCCATTATAAAGATCTTATTGTATATAGATTTTTAATATGAAACAATATTTCGGATATTCTTTTGAAAAATCTGGTCAACCCGAACCCGAATCACAAGAGTCAAAATCCAATCCGAACCCGAAAAAGGATAGTCAACCCTTATCCGAACCCAACCTGCAGTAAAAAAGTAGAAAATATAACGCCAACCTGACCCGAACAGCTGGTCGGATCGGGTGCGGGTAACCCGACTTGATGCAGGATTCTAATCAGACGTAAAATAAATACAATTAACTCTATATTTTACTTATGAGAAATTAAAACAGTTAAATTTAATCTTAATTATTATCTTTCATGTTTCAAAAATTAAATCAAAACATACTCTCCATTTCGTACTTAATAAAAAATCTTCTTTTTTTTTCTTTTAAAAAAATGTGTAAAAAGCATGAGGCAATTTTGTATACAATTTTTTTATTTTGTATAAATTAAATAAAAAAGAAAGATATAATTTTCGGAAATCTCAAAAATGTATATATTTTTAACTTCTGCTTCATTGCGAGCATATTTTCTTTCGTTTGAAAATACGCTAATTTTAAACTTTAATAATTCGTGATCAAATTGTCACAGCATATTGAAATTTTGTGTGAATGAACAAAAGTATTGATTCCATAATACTAATTTTGAAAGAGTCAGACAAATTAACCACATTCGTATCGTATTCCTTATTAGATTTTTTCCTTTCAAAAATCAACTAACACATCATTTTTAGTAAACAAAACATCAGTATTGTACAAATGTCTTTTATACAAGATACAAGGCAAGTACTGTGGAAGTGGAAGAATGACGTCTTCTTGTCTCGACTTATTATTACTCAAATGTCACCAATCTTTTTAGATCAACCGCTCTACTGGGTGGTCAAATAGCTGCAGGGTTCTTCTTTCAATTTCAATGGGAGGGTAATAACAATCGTTTTTATTTTCAGAGGCAGAAAAACTAGGGATTTCCGGCGATTTGTGGGTGCAAAAAGTGTTCTCACGTAACAAGTCTTTGTGATGGGAACAAAAAAGAAGGTTGACTGTTTATGTTTACTAGGTAGAATTATTCCCAATTACTGTGTGCGTGGAGGGGGACTCAGCTAATTGTGTTGGTTATGCCAGTGAATCGGATTTAACAATCACAGGCGATTGAAAAGCTTTCTATTTCCTATTCTTACTATTGATCAAATATTATGAATAGTATTTCGAAATTATTTCATTCTCACTTTTGATTAATAACATTTAAAAAATCATATAGGAAGCTATTTTTTTTATCGCTTTGCGTACTTAATATAACTTAAATATGATTAGAAGTATTTTTTATGAAATGTTAAAGTTACCAATAAAATAACATAAAGCTTACATTTATATAAAAAATCCCTCTCATTAAAACCACATAGGACAAAATCCGCGCTCTCCTGTACAAAAGCTCTTATTTTGATGAATTGTTTTACAGAAAGGAACTCAAACATTTCAAACTTAATTCAGACAAAGCTAATATGATTTTTATAATAAAATTATTCAGTGCTACATACATAATTGAACACAGTTGAAAAATGCTTATAAATTCGGTTTGTGTCCGTGCTCTAACTCTCGTAAATATATTCTGAAAGCCATGTAATTGACATGTGTTATTGCAGTTCCCTATGGCATGTCCCCTATTGCAAATAGAGTGTGTAGAATTTTTGCTTCGTTTACAGGGACACTCAAAAGAATCCAGGGCCGTAATCAGATGGGGGCAGGAGGGGCTGAGCCCCTCCTTGCAACTTCTTGAGCCCCCCTCTAGACTTCCTAATCTTTCAATACGAAAAACATCATTTATTACATTTAAGAATTTTATAATCAAAGTTTTATGACAGTGGGGACTAGCTTTCTTCTTCTGTCTATATTTATATATCCTTAAAATAGAAGGAGAAAAGACAAGCTGTAAATTAGCCCCATCAATAAACTTCAAAGCCCCCCGACTGGTTGCGGCCCTGAAAGAACCTCTTTATATTATGGTATATATGGGGAAAAATCGCTTGTGGGGAATTTTAATGATGCTAACTATTTGAAGCATAACAATTGATATGCATTTCTGAAGGTGCACTAAAACATCTATCTGTAGAATGTGGAGTGCAAATCATAATAGTAATTCTCTTACAGCACTCTCTATGAGCAAGATCTTGTTGATCTCTATGAGCGAGATCACCCGTTCGCGCAAGCGAAAACACCCGCTCGCTAATCTTAATCCTATGAGACAGTTATTTTATAATATCGTGTTTGCATTTCAATCTTTAACTTTTTTTTTTTTTTTCATTAGATAGCTGGGACCAATCTCTACAACCGCCTTTTTTCTTTACTTTTTGGATTTTGTTAGCAGGTTTTTTTTTTTTTTTTTTTTTTTTAAGAGGACTTTCAATTTTGACATGATAAAATAATTGTCCCATAGGATTAACAGTAGCGAGCAGGTGTTTTCGCGTGAGTCAACGGTACCTTAAGTGTGCTTTTAATTGAGTTATGCATTTTCCAGTTGAACTATATTTAGTACGCTATAAGATATGATTGTAGATTATAAATAAAGTCATATACTTGGCTATACAAAGAACAGGGTACATTGCAGTGTATGGGTGGTTATTTCTGAAAGTACATTTTCAGTAGTTATGCATTCTCTGAAATATATGATTTCAATATTTTATGTGTTAAAAGCTGACAAGTTGTGAATAAGATTTTAACACTTCAAATAAAATTAAGCATATATTTAAAAAATATTTTATAAACTAAAAAAAATAAATACTTTAAAAATGTACACAGAAAAAGAGAAGTCAAAAATAATTATTTTCTGAGGAGATATTTTAAAAATTAGAATACATTTGACACCAATTGGTTTAACATTACCGAAGAGAATTTGAGATCTCATTGACTAACACCTTTAAATAAAAATTCAATAAAAAAGATACACTGTAATGTTCTTAAATATACAGTCAATTTTGAACGGAAAATTACACTAACAATGGAATGCTAAAAAACACACAAGTATTTTAGAATTTAATATTAATTGGCAGAAATTAATTACATTAATTACAATATTTTAATCACACCTAACTAGTTTAAGATTTCTCCCAATAGCAAATTAATTAAAGAGATTTTGACGTCACTATGATAAATTCATAAAATTATACAAAATGTTTTTTTCCTTTTTTCTGTTACTTTTCTTTTTTTATTTATTTATATTTATTTCTTTAAAAGTGAGTTTTTTAGTGAGTTCGCTCATTTTTAAAAAAGAGTTTGAGTTTGAGCGAGTTCATTATATAAATTTTGAATTTGAGCGTGAACTAACTCATATTTGAGAAAATGAACTTGATTTTGAATTAGTTCGTTTTTTTGGTGAGCGTGCCCAACACTGGTGATAAGTACGTTTTCAACATTGGTTTGCGTATTTAAGTTTAATAAAATTTTTGCATAGTACGTGGTGTGTATAAATTCGGTTGATCATATGTAGGGTTACACAAGTGAATTCGTAAGTATTACAGACTATGGGAGTGAATTGATTAGGGTAGTTTTTAATTGTGTAATGCATTTTCCTACTGAACTATAGAATAGAAGACTTATAGAAGTTTGTGGAAAATAAATAAATTCATGCACAAGGTTTCGCAAAGAACAAGATACATTGTCGTTTATGGTTGGTAATTGCTGGAAGTTTGTTTCAAGTTAACTTATGCGTTTTTTACCTGAATTAAATTTTAGTTAAATATGGGATGTGTACAAAAGTCTTCAGATAACATACAGGGCAGTACAAAAGATTTCTAGTGCATTTCTATCGATTAGAAAAGATTGCTAAAATTGAATTTTCTAAAGGAAGTACATTTTATCATTCTATGTAATATATACATCCAAATCTATAGATCATTACAGGCTGCACAAAATAATTCGACTACATTTTTTACTGTGAAACGTACCTGCTAAAACTAGGTTTTATTGTTTAACCCTTTCCGGCACAGACAAATTCTGTTCGTAAAATGAGAGATTACTGACTGACACTGGAATTCGCAAACGACTTTTTTATAAAATAAGAACTCCTTATTTTAAGCTTTCATTGACAAAACAAAATTTTATTAAAATATTCTTGGTGTCTTATGCGAGTTTGGAATTAAAATTAGGTGTGCCCGGAGTGGGACCACTGTGCCGGAAAGGTTTAAATGTGTTATATGTGTCCTATACTGTTTACTTACATATCTTCTTTTACCTTAGTTAACGGTGAAGTTTCGTTATAGTTTTCTGGATATGTTGGAAAATGTTTCATAATCTATGCTTGACGCATGATTTTTCGTTCTTGTTTATTAATCCTATCATTTTACGAAATTTTTAAAATAATATATTATTTTGAAAAAAAAAAAAAACCAATCATAAACTAGTAAAAAAAATCTGTAAGAAAGAAAATGCGCATCATTATTTTTAAAAACAATTTCAAATATTTTATCTTTTCAAAACACCTAACATATCTTGAAAAATGAATACTCTCTGCTTCTTAGAATCGATAATGTTTGCTCTTTTACCATAAATAAACTTATCAGCATATAAATAGCTTCACAGAAAAATGGACTTTTTTACAGATAAAAAAATCAATGCACTGTTTTTCTCTTAAAATATAAGCGATATTTTAAAATTAAGCAGTCTCTTAGTGATAATTTTATTTATTTATTAATTTTTAATTGATATATTATCCGTTAGTTCAATCTTAACTTTCTCACCGCCGCGACCTGATATATCCGTTCACTATGCTGTAGGTTTCACAGCAATACAAGGTTTGTTTAAATTAATATAATTCTACAAATATAATGCATTTTTAAAACATCAAGTAATGACTGATACTCCCAAGGATTATACTTATATACGTAATTAAGTTTTTTATCTCAAGTTTGAAAATTCAGATTTTTTAAGCATTTAAGAAAAATTATAGAGAAAACAACATTACAAATTTGCCCTTTTGCTAATTTAAACTAACCCTCCAATTACCGAAAAAAGACTATTAACAATTAACAATACATTGTTAATAGAAGAATTAACAATCGGGTTCATTGGACACATATCTCAATAATACAACTATCAAAATGCCAATCAACTAATGATTTATAAGCAAATATACTAATTAATAAATAATACAACATAAACTACAGTGGTGGCCAAAAGTTTGGACATTTTTTGAAAGTTTCATGTTTTTCAACTTTGTGTGCTTGTAGAATATATTAATTTTTACTTAAATACAAACGTTTATATATCACATTGAAGGTAATTTAATGTAGGATTTAATAATAAAAACAGTATTACAATATCTGTATTACAAAAAAAGTTATGCTCATCATTTTAGTAGAACAAACAAATCGTTTTGAATAAGGACGTGTTTTGTAATAAAACCGTACTAGCCAATCACAAACACTGTTCTGAGGACCAATCAAATGTCTATAACTATAATTTAGGTTATGTGGATGGTAAAAGAGTTATTGTTGTAGAAATATTTTGCGGAATGATGCATACTAGTACAATTAAATAGAGTATTGCTGTTTTTGAAAATTTAAAGTCCTTTTTTTTAATTAAACTAATTTTAAACAATGTCATCAACAAGAAGAACTAATTGGACATCTACAAAAAGAAGCCGAATTGTCATATTGAGAGAAAATGGCCTCTCTTATGCTGAAATTGCAAGACAAGTTGGTGGTTCAGTGACTTGTTCTGGTGTTAGAAAGTTCTGTTTACGTTATGAAAAAACGAAATCAGTGGAAAATAAGGCCAAATCAGGCCGAAAAAAATGCACAAGTGCTACTGCCAAAAGAAAAATTAAACGGCTATGCCTTCAAGATAGAAAAATTTCATCAGATGCCATTAGATGTGAAATGAATGCAGCGGGTATTGCAGTAAGTTCAAGAACAATAAGAAGAAGGTTATCAGGATTTGGACTACAAGCTAGAATTCCAAGGAAAAAACCCTATTTAAATCAAACGCAACGCGGAAAACGAGTTAAGTGGGCAAAATAACATATTAAATGGTCAGAAAATCAACGGAAGCAAGTAATCTGGAGCGATAAGAGTAAAATATCGCTCTTTGGTAGTGATGGTAGAAAATACGTGAGACGTAGAGTAGGAGAAGCACTTCATCCTGATTGCATTGAAGCAACTACAAAAAACCCAACAAATGTCATGATTTAGGCATGTATGTCTGCAGATGGTGTGGGCTGAATTCAAGTGATTTATGGTATCCTGAATGCCAAAAAATACATCGAAACTGTCCTGGAACCAAAATTGATACCTTCCATCAGGGATCTCTTCCCCAACAACGCACCATTTATTTTTCAGCAGGATTCAGCTCCATGCCACACAGAAAAAGTATGCAAAGCATGGTTTCAAAATAAAGGCATAGATAATAAGGCATAGACCATGGCCAGGAAACAGCCCTGATCTCAATCCAATTGAAAATTTGTGCCGACGTTTGAAAATTCTTGTACGAAAAAAACGTCCATCCAATAAAAGACAACTTATTGAAGCTATAATTGATTCTTGGCACCATGTGATTACGAAAGATGAATTCCAAACACTCGTTCACTCGATGAAAAGACTCTGTGAAGCTGTCTTAAAAAATAAGGGTTATCCTACTAAATATTGATTGTGTAAGTATCACTTTTAAAAAATGCAAATCTAAGATAGATCTTACTATTAGTTGCATAACATTTTTTGTAATGCAGATATTGTAATACTGTTTTTATTATTAAATGCTACATTAAATTACCTTCAATTTGATATGTAAACGTTTGTATTTAAGTGAAAATTAATATACTCTACAAGCACACAAAGTTGAAAAACATGAAACTTATTAAAAATGTCCACACTTTTGGCCACCACTGTATATAACCTGAAAGAAAGAAATATATTGTAATGAATAAACACTTATTTTTATGATTTTCAATACAATGTATACATTACAAAAGTGGACAAAAATTGCTTTAGCATCCAATAGGCCAGTTTTAGTAGTCGAAAAGTTAAATTAACAGAAACATGTAGATTTTAATGAGGAATAGTAATATAAAATATGGACATAAAGGAAATTACTCGAAAATGTGATTTACAATGGTTACTACTTATGCAAAATATGCTTTTTTAACCTTACTTGCCCCTTTACAAATTTTACGACAAAAAAAAAAAAAAAAACGAAAATTTAAATTTTACTATTGCTGTGTATAATTACTCTTCTACCATATATCTTATAACTGTTATAAAAATATTGTATTTTTAATAGCGTAACTACTCTCCGAGAAAAAAAAGTAAGAAAGAAAGAAAGAAACATACCTACGCACTAATACAAAAATTTTAAGTTCGCCAGAAGAAAGCTTAAATTCAAAACTACGAAATGTTATTTTTTACTAAAACTTTGATACTCATATTAACTTCTCTATAACCATTCATATTTTAATTTTGTAACAGGCTTGAGTCATAAAGTGTCGCATTGAAATTTTGAAAAAAAAAAAACAATTAATATCTCCAAAACAAAATCAATCATGTAAATTATACACCAGTAAAAATATTTGTTGACTACTTAATCTTGCCAAAGATGGCACTGCTAATTATATTATACGCAGAATTCATATATCTTTTTTCCAACATAATTTTCCTACTAAACTATAATTTCTGTTTTTTGGATACCTTAATGTCCATCGGAATGTCTCAAATCTTTGTCTCTTTACGTTTAGGTTCATGGCAACATGCATTTTGTTTGACGATGTTATTAAATTATGTTACCTCGAAAACCAGAAACGAAAATAGAAGAAACAAGACAAACGTTATATTAGATTTATAGACAGAAAGAAACTTATTGGATTTGAAGTTTTTTGCGGGAGAAAAGAATTTATTCTTAAGTAAAAATGCTTTTCAGACATGGGTAATGTTTCTTAAAAATCAATTTACTGAAATCAAATAAGACTTGAATTTTTGTAAAGAAAACATGATAGAGAAGAGTAAATATTCTATGCAGACGAAACACAGGCATTTTACAAGTAATCAGTAAAAACATTCCGTAAATATAAAATAAAAACACAATCAAAATATTTTCAATAGCTTTGTAAAGACATACGACAGAAAAGTTTTTCTTTTTCGTTTGTAGAAAAATAATATTTTAGCTGATAACTGTTTCAATATAGGAAATTTAAGGATTTATTTTTGAATTATTATAATTATATTTGATAAATATCACTTTTCAAGCAAATAAAAAATATATATATATATATAATAATTATTTTAATGACTTACAATTCGAATGTCTGATTATAGGGGAATGTGAATAAAATGATCCCCTTAAAGGAAAAACTTGTGTAAAATAACATAACTGTTTAAATAAATCTTTTCCCTTTTGCTAGAATGTTTTACACTATATTTTGCATTATAAACATATTTTAATAATAATTTAAACCCAAATGGAATAATGAAAAAATAGATTTTTTAAAATGTGTCCAAAGGATTATTTTACCCTCACCAAAAGGCAAAATGATCCTTCATTTAAAAATAATTGTAAATTGTTTTTTTTATATCGGCAAAATAAAGGATATAAAAGTAATTATGACAATACATAAGTGTAATTCACATCTAAAAATATACTCCCTTAATATATTTCTTTTAAATGCTAAAAAGTGTAAATTAACAACACAAAATAACTTTTATTAGGTTGTTTGACATGTTTCGGCTCACTCCGAGCCATTTTCAAAAAACAAATGAGATAGTGATGAACAAGTGAACCGAAACATGTCAAACAACCTAATAAAAGTTATTTTGTGTTGTTAATTTATACATTTTAGCATTAAAAAGAAATATATTATTACAAGGTGTTCTAATTTATTATATTGTTATACTCCATTAAGTAAACCAAGTCATATTTCTGTACATGAAAGACTGTATATCTAAATAAATACAGTATAAATATCTAAATAACGTAAAGTTAGTGCTTACTTTATAACAGATGTTATAAAACCCAAT
Source organism: Maratus michaelseni (assembly GCA_963931845.1). NCBI lineage: Eukaryota > Metazoa > Arthropoda > Arachnida > Araneae > Salticidae > Maratus > Maratus michaelseni. The sequence continues at coordinate 165,095,124 of OZ007592.1, read as the reverse complement.
TTTTCAAAGAATTCTATTCAGACGCGTAATACTGCGATCGCTTGAATACCCTCATTGTATCTTCTTCACTTATTACTTTTAGTTTATGTGGTACCCTATAGATAGCACAACCTGTCTGGAAGAAAACATATGTGGATCGTTTTGCCCGCAAGGATCATTCTAGGCCACCTTCCCCTATTTTAAAATAAGTATCAAACAATGAATTACCGCATTTTTTCCAGTATGCCGCACGGGCTTTTGTCTTTAACATTTGTTTAAAAATAAGAGTGCATGTCATAAATGGGTATTTGGGATTCAAATGGTTCTTCATATATATGCCCATTGGTCAATGCATACAATCATTCAGTGTCAATTTTGTATTTAAATTTATGTAACGATGCAGTAACACATTATGAATACTACAAAATTTC